>OY728120.1:1747543834-1752543834 GCA_963277665.1 Viscum album | reverse complement strand
ATATTGTAATTAATTGAAGGTCAATATAAATTGTTGTCTGACATTGAGATAATTATGCTTGGATAAAGATATGTTGGATATGAATAAGTAAATTGTAATATATGAACTACTAGGTAACTAATTATTAATAATTACTTCTATGTAATTTAGGATGAGTTTACAATAATTTTAGACGTAATGAATATACCCAATATACTTTGAAATAAGGAAATATGAATTATTTTTATTATTAATTTTTATAATTCTAGTTATTAACATGTTTTAAGAGAATAAATTATTATGGTATTACAATGTTTGGAATGTGAAAACCATTATCTACTTTGTGATATGTGGGTGATCATTGTTATTCTAATATTTTGACTTTCTTTCTAAATCATTAAATTATCCTATTTATGAAGGGTTATAAGGTCAACCATTTATATAAATTTTAAGATAAATGTTATATTAAGTCATTAAGATTAATGTCTCATCACTATATATGAGGATTTATGCACATAGGATAGCCTATTGAAACTAAATTGTGTTGATGATAATTGATGGTGTGGCATATCCTGAGTCTTCTGATCCTTTATTACGTCAGAAATTAAAATTCCCCATTTTTACAGAATGATGTAAAGTGGGTCAAAGAACTTAAAAGGGGGGATTTGTCATGAAATAATTCAATTATATATTTTCATAAAAACTCATCAACATTAGAAAAAAGGATCTTAAATCCTTAAATGTTTTTCTAGTGCCTTTGTTTAAAATGAATCATAAGGACCCTTCAGTCAATGTGAATTAATAAATGTGTGATTATTGACATTATATTGACATTATTATCCATCACTTTTTATAAGAAATTTATGGAATTATTTATCTTCAATGTCCATGTTTTCAATTCCAATAAATGTTCCCCTATAATGGAATCTTATTATAATTTACTTTGGGTAACTGTTATGGTTCTGTATTTCCCTTTTCTAGGGATATTTTAGTATTAATTTTTACAATGATGGATTCCAAGAATAATACATTTATGTTTTAATCCATTGAAAAACCAGATCAATATTATGGTGAAATTTATTTTATGGGGGGTATAATGTAACACACCAATATTTTTTGAATTTTTGATTTTCAAAATTAATATAACATTTGTGATATTTCTCATTCCATGCAACATAGAATATAGTTTATTTTATATTAAATAATAATTTATTTAGAATTATTGGAAATAAATAGTTTATCATGTACTTAAAAACCATAAAAATTATTTTTATCCACATATACCATTGAGTTTATCTTTTATTACAAACAACATTTACCTTCCCCAATGTATTGTGTAACACACTAAACGGTGTTTTTCAAATCAACAGTATATTATTAATATTTTTTTACTTAATATAATAATATATAACCAAGATTTTAAATTATATGTTTGAATTAGTATTGAATAATTTATGAAAATATATGTGTTGATGAAATATAATATGAATTTAAAGGAAACAAATTTATAAGACTTGAATATGAAAACTGAATGAATAAAATAGAAATTATTATTATTATTATCCCAAAGTTGATTTACCATAATAACATAAATTAATTAAAATTAGTGAGTGATAATAAATTCATATATAAGTTATTTATTTAATAAAATAATTATTGTGTTCATACAATAGATTTTATCGACATATGATATGAACAAACTCAATTTTATACTTAAATCCCAATATTTTAATTAAGGAATTTTTACAACCACTTAAGGGATAACCCATATTAAATTAAATTTTTAGGAGTTATATATATTTATAATATGTCATAATAAAATTCATATTTTGAATAAAATCATTTTAATTAGGTTAGGGTAAATATGTTGATATTTTTATATGATGTTTTTCTTTTTCATGGAATAATGAAAATATTGGATTTTAGCATAAAATTGATATTCAATATGATTTATTTATAAGGATAAATTATACATTAAATTTGGTTAAATGTTTCATTAGAAAATAATTATTATATTAATAAAATTTAATTCATTGTGATCAATTTTAATTTGAATTTTTGTATTAAAGCGTAGTAATATTTTGAATTTTTAAAGATAAAACCGTGTATTATCGACCCGACAACAAGATTACAATTAATTTAATTTCTTAAAAAATGATGAATAAAATTTAAAACATAAGATTTCCTATTTTTATTAACAGAAACTTATAATTTATATAATGTCAATGTTATTGTTTTACAATATTTTTTAGTGAATGTAATTAAAATTAATTACATTGATTATGTTAAAATTATGCTTTACTAAGGACTCATCCTTAAATTTATGGCCCAAATCAGCCAAGAAACTTGTCCAAAATTTATTTTTTGGCCATATTTTTACTATATTCTCCTTTTTATTTAATTTTTTACATTATTGGTTCTTATTAACATGTGAATGAAGTGTACTAAATTTCTCTCTCAAAATAGTATAAGAGTGAAACTCCACCTCTACTATAAAATTATTCCACTCCTCCAAATTTTAACACCTCTCAAAAAACATTGGTTTGGAGTTTATTTAATAAAATGTCCTACCAAAAATCCCCTTTTACTCATTCAATCCCCCTTTGGGAATAAATACTTCCAAAGAATCCTTTTGGGGAAAACCAAAATGAGTTTCTGGATTAAGAGGTAACACCCTCCGTCAAACTCATATCTTTTATTTTATTTATCCACTCTCTCAAATCATATAATTACAAGATTTTATAAAAATAGAAATATCTTAAATATTCAAATATTTTTTTTATCAAATTTTTTAACTAGAATTACACACGTATCCATCTAATGGGTAAAAAGCATATTTTTTACATATACGGTGAACTACCACCTCACAAAATGATGATTGGTCATTTTTCCATTACCACCTATCATTATGGAAATTATGATGGGAACAATACTATAATATTTTATATGTTATATATAATATGTATTTATTAATTTTTTGCAAAGTTTCAGCCTATATATTTATACATTCCATTTTCTGTTAAGTTGGTGATTTGGTTAGAGGAAGTGTGGACTACCACCCCCAAAAAATGATTTTATTCATTCATACACTACATAGAATTTATTAATTATGGGACTAGTGATTATAAATATTATATACGATATAATAAATATACTATAATTAAGATATATACATAAATACATTCAAAATCATGTCTTTTAGTTTCTTTCTTTTATCATGAAAATTAATCAGAAATAGAGTTCACAAGAAAGTACGCCATATTATCTCCATGAACGGTGTATTCGGTTTCATAATTCACTATTCCATGTACTATTATAATAAAAATATACTTAATGTAAATTATATTTTAGTCATGTAATACATTATTTAAATCATGATATAAATATAAGGACCAAAGATGTAACAAATTAACACACATGTGAATAATATAGTGGATTTTACCCGAAGTGTAACCTTAACACAGAATTGTTAACAAGAGTTAAATACATTCCACAATAAATTAATATATCGTGGTAAAAGAAATAATATTTTTATGTGATAAATTTATAATAAATATATATTTATTATAAAGGAGGATTTTATGAGTATTGGGAATGTCAAGAAACAAGGTAAGAGAATTTCATTTACCTTATTCTTTCCATGAGATACATGATTTATTCACCACCCATTCCGTTTTTATGGTGTTTATATGATATATGGTTGTATTAAATGATAATTATACATTAAATTACGGTTGTTTAAATATAAATTTTATGATATTTTATTCTTTTTATTTATGTTCCAAAAGTTACCAAAATGAAAAATTAATTTTTTTCTCATGTTTCCTTCATTGAGAAAGATGCCATTTTATGAACCTATATTTTTCCATGAGGGATATATAATACCAATTTAATGTTATATCGTGAATAAAAAAAAGTTATGGAAAATTAAAGCTTCATTTAATTTCATATTATTATATATGGAGTATATTTCAAATTTACTATGTGGTAACATTTAATTGAATCAATCACATCACTTTTTTTGATATTGTTTATAGAAATAATTTCTTTGATGAAATATTATGATACATATCTAAAGAAATATAATAAATGTTCTTATCCTCTATTTATTCATGATATATTCATGTACTGGTTCCATTTTTCCACTATTTGGTACAAAAATAATTTTAATAATATTTTTTAGAAAACATAACTTTAACTTCTCTTCGATTGAAAGAATGTGTCCCTAAAAAAATTCAAAACGTATTACAATATTATTAAACTAATAACTTATTATAATTTCAATAATGTTTTAACCATTATTTAGTTACTAATTTTATCAAAGGAATGTTCTTATTTCATTTAGAATGAGGCATTTCTCTAACCTTTATACCATGAAAATGGAATGTTCCATTTACCTCATATGACATGTACAGATTTACCAATGAAATAATCATTTAATAATTATTTACATGTTCAAATGGATAATTTTGTAGCTAATATTTTCGATAGATAATTTAAAATAAATGTGTTTTTGATGTTTTTGAAGCTTCTTTTATATGTTTTCAAGGAAAATGTGTTCAATAATTTTTCATGTACACGTTATATTTTTTATTATTAATTGGTTTCTAAATGGGTTTCAATGATTTATTTATAATATTTTCAATAATATTTTCAATAAGTTGTTTTTGAAATGGTTTTTATGTTTTGATGAAAAATTTTCAAATATGAAATGATACATTCTTCATGAAATTGGTTCAAAATATCATTTAGATTAATATTCCCTCTAAGAGGACTTTTGTTTATATAAAACATTCCCTTCTAAGAAATTGTACCAAGATTACATTCCCAATCCTTATAAATTGGTTTATGATTTCATAGAATGATTATTATGACAACCTTTTCACATGTATTGGTTAATTTATTCTAAAACCTTCTTCTTTTCATGGATAAGGATTTTAATGAAATTATTATGAGCGTTGTTCTTTTCCATTGGTTAATATATCATTACATGTTTATGACACCTATTTTATTTCATGGGTTATGATATTATTGTTTATTATTTTGTGTCACAAGTATTAATGAATCAATTTTGTGGTGGTTGGGACCTATATTACATTAAAATGCATTATGTAATGATAAATGTTTTATGATTTCAATGGGTAGACGCGATGGTATTGTAAGACCAAAAAAAAGAGGGTACACAAGTGTATATACCAATCATAAAATAAGAGGGTAAATGGGAGGAGATTCCATGCCCAAACAAGAGTTTACACGGGAGGGAATCACAAGACCAAAGTAGGTATATGGTTGATGAAACCAAGCCTAATATTTTGCAAAGGACTTGGGAGGCCACCTTGACAAAGGGTTTTTATGCTTTTGCAACTAGATTAATTAAATGTTTTATTACTATGTTATGATTTTTATTATTATGTTCATTACATCCTTATTATTCATGTCTTATATACTACAATGATCTATTCACGGATGTATGTTTATGATATTTGATATTTAGTGTGTGATCTTCTATTTTCATGAGCATGTTCTCTTATAGATATGGTCATCATTATTCTTATACATCTTCCTTGTTTCCCATACCTAGAATCTAAGATCACCCATTTTTATGTTTCCTTAATCCAGGTTATGTTGATATGTGTTGTATTTAATGTTTCTATGAAGGGTGTTAGTCAAGAAAAGCCTGGTGGGGGTGATGTAGCTCATTTATGTTCCAGTGTTTATGTTTCAATGTTTCCAAAGGAACTAGACTTGTAATGTATTTGGGTGTAATTTTGTATAATTTTTTATGTATTACACAAATTTTATGTAATGTTAATGTACATTAAGACCATGTCATTATATTCCATCCATGTCATTCAGATCAGTATGAAACTATAGTTCCATTATCATTTGAATCACACAAATTTGACTTACTATTATAATGTCATGTTCCCCTATCCATAGATATACCATGACTCACATAGTCACTTATATGATCTACATAGTTTGAATATATCCACACACTACCCATGAAACCATAACTTTGAATGAGAAAAATAAATTCAAAATGGGCTTTATAACAGTTGTTTTGATACTTTTCCCTAAAATGTTTACACTAACCATGAAACAAAGGAAAATCATCCCAAAAAATTTAAAATTTTCTCTTATGAATCCAATTATCAATAGAAAATTTCATAGAAATGATTAACCATAATAAAATAAAAAAGGAACACTAAGGTGTGAAATTTATTGTCAGGAACCCACACATGTGGACCCTAAACCGGTTACCCAAGATGATCCATGGAATGAACCGAATGGGATTCCAACTAACCATAGGTGGGAAACTAGTTCAATGAATCAACAGAGTATAAAAGATAACCATTTCACTAAAATAAATAAATAATTTTATGTAAAAAAATTTATAAGTAGGTCAATATATAAATGAAACTAAGATGAACATTTTTTATAAAATAACCTGAAAAGAGGAAAAATATAGCACAACTAGACCTACCAAACCTGATGACCACACTATCCCCATTTGACCCCACATGTCACCCTCCAACAAAAATACCAATAGTCTGACATGCTAAGTAAACTCATGCTAAAAACTTCACAAGTGATAATCACAGAAACAACTACATGGGTGAGTATTAAGACATTATAGGATATACCAATAACTTATTCCCAATTACCTTTCTATAAAATAACTGAATCATCAATTTCATGTTTGACCTATAATATATCAAAGTATGTATTCATAAAGATTTTACAGAAAAACAATGTACAAATAAATGCCCTTATTCACATCCAAAATCATGTCCATTTTATTAGTGTGACATTAGTATTTTCATGGGGATAATAATGTTTAATTTTTTCATACAGTAAAAAATTTTGTAATAAAATTATCTCTAAAAAATTAAAAATACTATTTAAAATAAACACATCACATTCCATGAAAAGAATTACACAATAATACACTGTGGTAATCAGACAACAAGGGAAATAGAAATAATCATAAATGTATAACATTCATCACTAAAATAAACTATGAACAAATAGACATAAGTGAACACATGATATCATTAATAATCCATAACATACTATTAAAAGAGACCCCATCCTCGGTATCGTTCCACACATGATGAAAAAAAATTCCATAACACTCTCATCTACCCTACCTCAAGAAAGATCGAGGGGAAAGTCACATAATAGTAAACACAAATATGTCCACATAATATTGGTCGTTGACTAGTTCACATACTAGATTTTGTAGTAATGATTGTGAGAATTGTTTCTCAGTATGTCAGGTTCACAAGTCTCATCTATCATTGGGTGATTCAACCTATTCATGATGAACATCTAAGAAAATGTTTATATTTTAATAAATCAACAACATGCATCACCTCGGGCCACCCCTGGGATTTATCACAGTCTATAGAGAAAATTTGTCACTATGATTCCATAATAAGGAACTCTTATAATACATCTAAAGGATTCCACAACAAGTAAATCTCATCCATTATATGTAGACAAGGCATGAGAACAATACAAAGGACGTTTTAATAATAAAAACATTCCTTAATTTCACAATTTTTCCAAACAGGCCTTTATTCATATTTTCAGACCAATGCATGAAAATATAAAAAATACACATTTCATAATGGGTGTAAACACACCATATTCTACATCAATAAATTTATAAACCCTTATTTAAAAATTCACACTACTTATTTTAGAGAAAATATTTCTTATAAAAATTCCAAATAGGTCATTTATTGACAACACATTCCATAAAAAATACTAAAACCCAATAAATATTTCATTATAATAACACAAACCAATTGGTATAACATTTAATAGACCAAAAATGTTACTTTACATCCTGACAATATATTTATAAAACCAACCCATTCACTCGTTATCATATATACCACATATAATCCAAATGTGTAATTTATCACATAATTTGCATGAAATATTAATAAAACAATTTACAATTAAACAATCGGTAAGGAATAAATCACCAATTACATGCCATGCATTTATTTAAAATTTTATATCATGTTATAAATAACACAAACCATATGAAAAATCCAATGGTTCATTTTATCAAATAAGCGGCATAACAACCCTGCTCTTTATTACATACATAAACAAGATTTATTACATCAAACCATCAAATGATACAACATATAGGATTGAGGGTTCTAGTGTATTTACATATTATGTACAATAAATAAAATCTTAGAACATAAAACACAACATTGTTATTGAAAACATTTTTTATATGACCACTATATTCCATCATACATAGCCTTGCATGGGATAACCTGAGGAAATGCATAAGAAAAGGGTGATCCATAAATCCTAGTAATGTAGTTAACAAGGTATAACAGGAATATTACAACACATGTTAGTAAAGAGTAATATAATTGGAGTGCATGAGAAACATGAACATAAAGGTAGGATATACCATGATTATCATAACATAAAAATATTACAACAACACATAACATGCAATTAACAAGAGCAAAGGTTCATTTTACATAGAGCATGAGTAAACCCTCATTGATCATGAAGCTTTAGAAAACCCTAGTTGCACTTGAATTAGCATGATTTACCACTTATTTCACATGACTTATCATGATACTATACTTTACCCAATGCATTGTAGTTCTATCAGGGCACAACCTTCTTAAACATTTAATTTCATTCATAAGTGTGCCACATGGATCACAAAACATGGAATCATTAAACATAATAATTTCTTCCATTATAAAGGAATGTGGAATTAATTAATTGAACTCTATAATAAATATGTAAATGATAATAATGTTGAATATCCTTGATAGACAAATGTGCATGGTATTCACTACACAGTGACTTTGGCTTTGAAAATGGAGGTTCAATTTTGGGAGCATAACAGAATTAAATAAGAATTCATAAAAATGGTTCATGAGAGGGAAATTTGTATCTCATAATATGTACATGAAATGTAAATTAAGGGGGTTATGTAGTTACATGTCCCATAAAATGTAATTAAATTTTGATACAAAATACAAAAGAATTTCTTGAATTTAAATGAGGACAGATAAATTTCTTGATGAGTTTCTACATCGTAACGAGTGTAAAAGGGAGGAATTAATGAGAGAGAAAGGGGTAATCACATTATTCAAACATTTAGAGGGAAGTATGGGTGATATTTTAAATCATACTGCAACATTTTTTTATTGAAAATAAAAGGGCATAACAATATAAGGAAACATGGACAGATATAAGGAAAGTGACAATACCTTACTTGGACATGTGATCCCAAAATATTTGGAGGGGATTAGAGAGGCTTCTTGGGAATATAGTGTGCCTTGACATGATTACAGAGAGAGGAGGGAAGAGTTTTTACAAACTCTAAAGGCTTTGAGTGAAGTGGATGTGGGAGAATTGATGGATTTATACAGGAAAAGATATAGAATTCATTATTATTTAGGTTTGGGACACCACACAATAATCTAATCAAAACCACAAATAAGACCATTTTTTACAATGGATTTTTCAAAGGGGAGTGGAAATAATAATTCAAAAGACTAATGACCTAACTTCTTAAAATAACTGGGTTTCTTAGGTGGAGGTGAGCCACACTCTCCGGGAAAAACATTTAAAAAGATAAAATGTTTTATAAGTATTGGATGGTCCACTAAAGCTTCATAAATTAATTCAAAAAAACATAAAATAACATTATTTTAATGGTAAAAAATATATTTTAAAAACATAATGTTTATAGAATTTTAATACATAAATATTGGGTCATTATGATGTCATAAAACAAATTATATATTTAAACAATATTTATTATTTACCATAAAATTTGACTCTCTGAAAATTATTAAAAAATAACTATTGGGAATTTTTTATGTACAGGTTCCAAAAATAATATACATTTTATCTAAATAATTTTCTATGTATTTGAATTTTAACTTTTAAAATAAGAACTGACATTTATAAAAAATTCAACGGAGTTGAAAAAAATTGCTTTCAAACCATAATTAAAATTACAATTGTATTCAAAATAATTATAAGATTAATAATATTAAATAAAAAATAATTTAATAATAATAATTTATTAAAATATTATTTATTTCAATATTTATTAGTTCATCAAAATAGATTTCTTTGATGAATATTAATTAAAAATACTAATTGTGCTTTAAAATTTATTTACAATGTAATAATAATAATATGAATGTTAATTCATTATAGATAAATAATTTACATAGTAATAGTTCTTGGGTCATGTTACATAACCCCTTAAAACATGAGAATAATATCGAAGGGTATGGTGTACGATGGGGACAGACTCTTGGGGTGGCTCGAATTACATCGCTTGGGTCGTAATCTCTATTAACATCCACTTCTCACATAGTCAATTCAGCTCAATCTTAACATGTTCAAGCTCAGCATGGGCTTGGTCAAGAGAGAAGCCTAATGGATACACCTCCTTTCCATGCTTCGATAAATGGGCTTCATACAGGGCAAGTCTACTAGATGAGGCCATCACTTATGTTGTCTGAGTAAATATGATTTGTAAAAGCCCTATATTTATACTAATCATGTGATCATTGTTCAGTGAATATATATTCAATGGTCACAATTCATAACGGTATTTTAAAATCCAAAATCATAAAAAAAAAATATGTTCATATAACTATTTCACATATTAAGAGATTTTAATGGATCAAGAGTAATTTTAATTGGATAAGTGATTGGGTCATTACAATCTTCATCCCTTAAGAAATTTCACCCCTAAAATTTTATTTTCCAACACACACAAAAGATGTTTGTAACTTTTCATCATCACTTCCTCTGATTCCCATATTTCTTCATCAATCATGTGGCTTCACCACAACACCTTGATGGGAGAATTTTCTTATTTCATAGAAATTTTTCTCTTTGAATTAAGTATTTCATTGGTTTCTCATCATAAGAATGATCATTATCTAACTGTACTACCTCTAATTAGAGTACATGTGAAGGGTCTAGTATTACAATCTTAAGAAGGATACAAGGAAGACATCTTGTAATTTGGCCATGGTAGGTGGAGTTACTAGTCGATAACCCACAACCCCAACACAATCAAGAATATCGATGTGGATGATGTACCTAGGACATAAATTCCCATTCATTCCCAACCTCATGAAATTATTCCATGGAGGTATGCATAGAAATACCATCTCTCCAACTTTGAACTCATGGTCTCATTGATGGTAATATTCATAACTCTTTTCTCGACATTGGGCTGTCTTGATATGTTGTCGAATTGATTTTTCCTTCCCCACCATTTCATCTACCATTTTTGGTCATAACAACTTATTCTCACTGAATTCATCCCAACAAACTGGTGTTCTGTACCTTTTCCCATAAAGGTCATTATATGGTTCCATTCAGAAGCTTGAGTAGAAACTATTATTTTAGGATAATTCAACTAGATGAGGATGTTTATCCCATAATTCCTTGATGTATGATGAGAAAGATCTCACCATTTCTTCAAGTGTTTGGATAGTCCGCTCAGATAGGCCATCAGTATCCATAGCTTGTTGAATACTCTTACATAACATAGAGGTGAATATTGGATCTCAATCGGATAAAATAGATAGTGGTTCTCCATGTATCCTTACCACTTCCATGATATATATATATATGTATTGGTTGATCCAATCAGAAATCCTCACATAGAAAAATGAAGTGTGCAGCCTTTGTAAGACAATCCAAAACAACCCAGATAGCATTTTTCCTTTGGATTTCTTCTAGATTCTGGTGACAAAGTACAGAGTGGTGTTCTCCCATTTCCATGATGGTATGGGTAATGGTTGCATCATTGTATTATAGATTCAACCTCTCAACCTTCACTTGTTGACACTGATATTCTTTTATTTATTCTCAGCAATCTCCTACTTCATATTTTGCCACAAATAAATCATTCAGATCTCTCTATATATATTTTTGTTTCTTGGGTGAATAGTAAAATTTGAACTATGTGCATCATCCAAAAGATCGTTTCTCTGCTCCAGACATTATGGAACACATAGCCTTTTCTAAAATCTCACAATTAATTCTTCATTGACATTGATCTCTAAGGAATTCCATTTTCTGATATCTTCATCTTTTTTATGAATTCCTACTTCATCATTTTGATCATCCCTTAATATTTCCAAAATAGAATGTTGAGAAATCATTTGTGAAAGGATTGATGATGTTCCAGTATTTATGATTCCAATGTCTATGTGTATCAAATATAATAATATTAGATTCTTTTCAATTATCATCAAAGATAGAATCATTTGATCCTTTTTACAATGAGAATCTTCCACCTTGTTCACTTTTCCATTATGGTAATGGATTGAGCAGTCATACTCTTTGATCAGATATAATAATCTTTATTGGCACATGTTCAACTATTTCTTTCTGAATATATACTTGAGGATTTTTTGGTCTATATATATTTCAAACATCTCCCAAAATAGATAATGTAGCCATAATTTTAAATATAATATCATATCAGTCAACTCCAGATCATGTGATGGATATTTTTTCTCAAGAAAATTAAATTGCATTGAAGCATAGGCAATGAATTTGTCATTTTTCATCAACACACAACACATGTCTTTCATCAAAGAATCACTCAAATATCAAAAAAAGATCTCTAGTTGTGGGTAATGTTGGCATGAGTAGAGTGATACGCCTCCTTTTCAACTCATTGAATCTTTATTAGAATTTATAAATCCATGGAAACATTAATCCCATCCGATTTTTCTTGTTATTTGTGTTGGAAAATCGTGATAAATTTCACACAAATCATCAATAATATCTAGCTAACCCGATGAAGCTATGGATATCCCTTACCAATTTTCCTCCACCATCCCTCTTTTAAAACTGTCTTGGATAGATCAATAGATATCCAATTGATTGTGTTTATATGGCCAAATAATGAGACCATCTTCAACTAGGACTCGCATGTGTAGTACTATTAATTGAGATTATCCTTTCTCAAGGTCTCTAGTACAGTACTTAGATGATCCTCATGATCCTACTTGGTTTTGGAATTTATTAGAATATCATATATAAATACTACAACAAATTTTTTTGAGGAAATATATAATGACTATATTAATCATGTCAATGAAGATTACTGGTGCTTTGGAGAGTCTGAAATGCATTACTATGAATTCATATCACTCGTATCTTGTACGAGAAAGAGTCTTGGGGATATCTTCTTTCTTCACCCTTAATTGATAATATCCTAACCACCAATCCACCTTGGATAAATATTTTTCTCCACAAAATAGATCTAAAAGGTCATCAATTCATGTGGGAGGATACTTGTTCTTCATCGTGATTTTGTTAAGCTTACAATAATCGATACAATGGCACGTTGACCCATACTTCTTCTTGACGAAGAGGACTAGTGCACCCAATGGTGAAGCACATGGGTGTATAAACCCTTTTTACAGATTCTCTTTTAGTTGATTCTTGAGCTCCTCAATCTCCACAACAAAAATTCTATACGTACTCTTGGATATTGGAAACTCCCCACATATAAAATAAATTGATAATTCAACATCTCTTCTAGGAGGAAGACCAGGAAATTCCTTATGAAACAATTCCAGGAATTACATCACAATTTGAATGTCTTCAATTATGGTTTCATCCTTGGACTCAATCATCTTAGAATGATACACATGCTCATAGGGCTGTAATATCCACACTTGAGATGGTGGAGCAAAATAAGACTCATCCTCCTCCTTGTACTTGTAAATAATCGAGTTATTTCTCTCTCATAGAAAATTTTATTAGTTCTACACAAGGAAAGCCAATCCATTCCATGAATTGCATAAAATTATACCATAGGGAGTATGATGAGATTTTATGGGATTTTAAATCCACAAATTATGATTGGGGAGGAGTTATATTCATTTTAGGCAATGATTTCCCCATTTTTCATACTCTCCGACATCATTAATTCAAGGATTTGGGGCGGTGTTGGGATTTTTCTACTAATCATTCAAGATAAAAAAGAATGTGCTAAACCAAAATAAAAAATTTCTTTTTATATTCTTGAATGATTAACTAGTGTGCCTCTCCCCACTTCATTGTCGGGGATAACATCAATGGGAGTGATGGAAAATTCTCTCCTTTGCTGCCTTGGATGTTGTTGGTTTCCTCCAAAAAAACATAGTTTAGGGCAGTCATTTTCAAGGTGTCCTAGTTCTTTGTGGATGAAGAAGTGAAAGATAAATTGAGAGTCAAACAAAGTGTCCTTCTCCTCTATCAGAACTGTGGGTTTTTCTTGTTAGCATTTAAAGGCTTTGTTCCATTCTCTTTTACACCTAAATAATTTCCTCATACCCTTCAAGAAATTTTTGGGGCGCTTCATTCCACACAATTGGACAGTGGGGTGAAGGATTTTCATAGCACCATTAGACCGCCAGAATTGGAGTCCACCTTACGCAACATATCCCCTTTATACCCCTGAGATTCTCTGATCAACATTTCGACCATGAGGGAAAATCAAACAACTTCCTCATAGCTTTCAAAGTCATGGATTGTCAGGGCTTTCCATAAGCTTGTTTTTATCCCACCAAAGATGTGGCAAACCTTGAATTTAGGGGTAACAACAATGACAAAGGCATATCATGCAATCATTGTGAAGATTTCTTCATAGGCTCTGATGTATTCTTCGTCTTTTTGCTTGAGGGTAAGGAATTCCCCTTACATCTTAATCCGCACTGTGCAAGGAAAATATTTATCGAAAAAAATTCGGTAAATCGTTCCATTCCAACACCTAGATAACCTCCTAATGATTTATATTATCGATCAATGTCCACCATTGATCGTCTTTACCATCCATACGATAAGTAGCAAGAAGAAATTTATCTTTTTTAGAACCTTGAAGGGTGTAGAGGATGTTTTCATTGGAGTTGATCCATTGTTCGGTGATTGACGGATCTGATGATCCATTAAAATTAGGAGTCCATTGTCTCATGAAGCTCTCGATAGAAACCTGTTATTTATTAGGGGGGTTTAATGTTCATATAGACCCATATTTATATTCACAGCATGAGTTAACTGAGACAGTATCGTGACAATGTTTTTGATTTGTGCTCCCATCGGATTGGGAATATCATTCAAACAGTCATCAGATTGGTTTTCACATCGGTTGTTATCTAGACTCCTACTATTAACAAGCATTGGCTGGATTAAAAGGAAACATAGGGGTATCACATAAAGGGTAATCCAAGGGCCATACATATGAATAATATATATCTATTATTTCATTAACTTATGAATATATGGGCTTCAATCTATGTTATCCATGATCTATATTCTAATATACATTTTTAAGTGAACTTTTTTAATTACCTTAATAATGGTTCGTACTTAACTTGTGAATTTACCAAAAAATATCCCATAGGAGTGTCATAACCAAGAGTGCAGAAATCCCCGTTATCATAAACTAGGACACCCCAGGTCAAGCTCGAAACATCTTTTTGGAGTTTTCAATCCTGCGTACATATTGTCCAAATCCTCCACTACCTTCTGGTATGTAGATAAGGATGTATTTTCTTGATAAACCAATTACTCAAAACTCATAAAAACATATGTATGTTTTTATTATACATAGTCTTTTCTCTAATTCTTTACTAGGGTATTCTAATTCTAATCCCAAAAACAACATTAACATATCCTCTGATTCCAACTATAACAACCCCTCTCTATATAACATACAAAAACATGATTTATTACAAAAACAACTTCACTTGATACAACATTTAAGATCAATAGGTCTAGTGTATTTGGATATTAGAAACATTATATAAAAACATAGAACATAAAACAAAACAATTTTATTGAAAAATTTCTATACATGACCACTTCATTCCCTCATACATAGCATTGCATGGGATATCCTATAGACATGCATAAGAGAAGGGTGATCTATAAAAACCAGTAGGGGAGACAACATGGAATTACATGATGATTAAAATAAATGATAGTAAATAGTGATATAAATGGAGTTATAGAGAAACATGAACAAAAAGGCATGACACAACCTGATTATCATAACATGGAAATGTGGAAAAAACACTTAACATGGAATTAGCATGTTCTAAGGCTCATTACACATGGAGAATGAGTAAACCATCATTGAACATGAATAAAGAGTAAACCATCGTTTCACTTAAATTAGAATGAGTCATCACTCATTCCCCATGACATATCATGATATTATACTTTAACCAATGCATTGGAGCACTATTAGGGTGCACCCTCCTTAAAAATTTCATTTCGTGCATAAGTGTGCCACATTGATCGTACAACAAGGACTCATTAAACATAATAATTTATTCCACTAAAAATGATGGTTGAATTAATTCATGCAACTATATATCATTAATAAATGTGTATAATGGTGAATACCCATTATAGATAAATGGGTCTGCTATTCACTACACAATGATTTGGTCTTAGAAAATCGAGGGGAAAATTCACAGCATAACATATTGACATAAGAATTCATAAAGGTGGTTGATGAGATAGGAATGGGTGTCCCATATTATGTACATGAAATTGAAATTAAGGGGTTCATATATATACATGTCCCAAACAATGTAATGGAATTTATACACAAAAGACAAATGAATTTCTTGAATGTAAATAAAGAGTCAAAAATTCCTTACAGAATTTCTACATGGTAACAGGTGTACATGGGATGAATTAATGAGAGAGAAAGGGACTATCTCATTATTCAAGCGTGAAGAGGTCAGCATGGGGGAGGTGTGAAATAATACCACAAAATTTATATTTTAAAATAAAAGGGCATAACAATATAACGAAACACGTATATAAATAAGGAAGGTGAGAATCTTTTACTTGGATGTGTGACCCCCAATGACTTGGGAGGGGCTTGAGAGTGGCTTATTGGGATATTTGAGAACATTGGGAAGATTCTAGATATTGGAGGGATGAGTATGGATGAAATCCCAATCTTTTTCATGTAGAGGAATTGGGAGCTTGGGTGGGTTTATATAGGAAAAGAAAGAGAATTCTTTATTATTTAGGTTTGGGACACTACATATTAAACTAATCAAAACAAAAAACCATCCAATGTTTTTTTACCATAGTTTTTTCCAAATAATATTGGAAAAAAATAATTTATAATTCCAATGTCAGAACATCTTACAATAATAAGGTTCCTTTTGTGGAGTTGAGTCTCACTGTCAAGAAAAACAATTTAAAAATATAAAATGTTTTATATGTTTTGGAGGGTCCACTATGGATTTGTAAAATAAAACAAAAAAAACTTAAATTAAATTATTTTAATGTTAAAACATATATTGGCTGAACATAATGCTTATAGTATTTTATTAAATCACTATTTCGTCATTATGATGTCATAAAACACACTATATAATTAAACAGTGTTTAATTCTTTCCCAAAAATCAGACTATCTATGAAAATTATAAATAATTAACCATTGGATTATTTTGATATACTAATTCCAAAAATAATCCCTTTTATCTGAATAAAATTCTAAATATGTGAATTTTTACTTTTACAATAAAAACTGACATTTATGGAAAATTTAAGGGTATTGAAAATAACCACTTTGAAGCCTAAATTATAATTGAAATTTTATAGATAAAAAATATTTTATCACATATATTTAATGAAATTTTATTTAATAATAATATTTTATTAAATTAATATTTCATTCAAAAATCCATTATTTCATCAAAATAGATTTATTAGTTGAATATTAACTAGAAATACCCTTTGTGCATTAAAAACTATTTCCAAAGTAACAATAACAAATTGAAGGTATGTAATTTATACCAAAATAATGTACTTCGTAATGGTGCTAGGGTATTTTAAAAATACCCCTTAAAACACCTGAATAATGGTGATGGATGAGGTGTGTGATGGTGAGAGACTCTTGGGGAGGGTCGGATAACATCGATTGGGAGGTAATATCTATTAATAACCACTTCCCCAATAGTCGGTTCCACTCTATCTAAACATGTTAATGATTGGCTTGGGCTTGGCCAAAACAAACCCAATGACACCACCTCATTTATGTTCTCCAACAAATGGGCTTCCTATGGGGCAAGTCTAACTGATGATTCCATCACATCCATTGTCTATGTAAATTGTATTTCTTAAGCCCAATATTTATACTAACCATGTGATCATTGTTCAATGACTATATTAGAAATGATCACAAATTTTATCAGTATTTTAAAATCCAAAAACATAAAACAAAATAAGTGAATATAACCATTTCACATGTTAATACATTTAATTGGATCAAGATGAATTTTCATTTGATAAATGTTTGGGTTTTTACAAGCGATGTAACCGTTTTTAACAAAACAAGGATATTTTCAAAAAACAGTTTATTAACTACAATTTTCAAACCAATAATTTGAACAAAAGGATTCACAACAACTATTAGTATATATATAAAAGGTTAAAACAAAAATGAAATTATGAAACATAAATTAAAAAGGCATGTTCAGGGGATATCGTGCCTCATATCTATGTCGAAAGGAAAAAACCTACCCAAAATCACTTGACGGGGGTTCCAAAACCCCATATATGTGAAGAAAAACAAAAAAAATCACCTCATAAAAAACATGGAAAATAAGAACCAATGGTCTATCATGAACATGTCAGAAGTGGAAATCTATGAAAAATTAAACAATAAGGAAGATGGAGGAGGATAGAGTGGAAATTTCATTGAATAAACTTTAACCAAGTCGGAGAGCTCATAAATATAAACCAAAGGAAGATGAGTAATTGCTTTGGAGGAATGTTATAGGGATTCCTAGGTCTATATATACAATTTGAAGGTGATTTTAGGGTTTTTTGATCCAAAAATACTAATGTGGGTAAAACGAAAGTAAATTTTTTTAATTTTCTTGGTAGACTCACATGGTTAGGTTGAATAGTTTATTAAACCATGTTCCAAACCATGTGATATACATAGGAGAAACTGCACTGTTACTCCTATGTGGCTACATGTCTGTGATCCCACTCTACAGTAGGTTATATACCAAAATGCATGGTTACTAGGGTTTTTCCACATGGTTTATCAAACAATTCAAAGATATTTTTCAATCCAAATTTTTATGTTTTATCCAGAAACTCCAAAATTCACCATGTATCAACAATGAGGGAAATAATATACAAATAAAACACCACAAAACTCAATAGATTCCTCACTCTATTGCTAAAAATATACTAGGACTACAAAAAAATTGTAACCTAAATGAAATAATGGAAAACCAGGTTTCACAATTCTTCCCACCATTAACTATTTCCACCCTTGGAATGCCATAAAACATTCTACCTAGTTGATCAAGGACTGTGGATACCACATCATCAAGTTCCATCCTCTTAATGCATGAAAATAAAATCGCAAAAAATATATCACAATGCACCTTCCCAAAATAGAAAAACATCTCACAACCAGAATCTGAGTGTTAAGGAAAGTATCAATACATTAAATCCACATCTAATCCAAAAATAAGATTGTTGGGCCTTCTCCCAAATATCCCAATGAAATCCAAAACTGAAGTACACTTATTAATTCCAATGATTTCAATATAGTATGTAATAGACTCCCCACCATTATAGAACTACTAACATTAGAAATATTCATAGACGAAAGCTCAAAAAGACCCACAGGGGGTATCAACACCATTAATAACCAACTATCAATGACCAAGTGAGAATTCCCTACGAACCAAAATTAGTACATACAGCACAGGCTATCCAAAACTCACTAATAATGACACCTAAACCCTGACCCTGAAGAGTATAACCAAAAAATTAGAACTGCACACTAATAAATAGTGGGTAAAAAATTAACCTATAATTTCTTATATGACCAATAGCCTCTTCCTCACGGGGAGGGGATGGAAGTGGCCCAAATATTGGATCACTGAAACCACAACTGACAACTAACTGCCATTCTTTACCTGGGTAGATATAAAATCCAAGACCATATCTAATTCACATATGTGGGCTACAAAAGTGTATTGATAGTAACTAATTCACTACAGTGTTGGAATAATGAGCTTAATCAAACATCTCACAGTCTAGGGATTCCTCACTGTGAGACTACATCACACAAATACCTAAGGCTGGAGATCTGATGGATAAAGTATCTCCTACAACGTACTATGTTTCTAATAATCCTAATAATGAATATGTTTCACTTCACTAGATTAAATAATGGTTAGGATTTCATATTGGAAACCATAATTTACATAAAATGATTGTTCATCGTAAGACCATCAATATCCCTTAAATGAAAAAAATTAAGAACATCATCGGTAAGACAACGATTTCAATATATCCCTTAAACTGGAAGTAAACCTAGATAATGTGACCTTGAAAATAATTCCATTAAGCACATCACTTATATAAATAAAATCTATGAATACTTTGTGTAATTCCCCAATAGAATTGTTGTAAGGGACTTGAAAATTCACAGGCATGGCATGCCTTAGGAGAATTTAGAAACGATAGCTTTTTATGACATGGCATTCCAAACTAATGAAACAAAGATGTCTCTTTATTAAAATGTTTTTATTAAATATCCTAGTTTCTTTTTATTCCATGACCCAATACATCATCATTCAACATAGTTCTCATCTACATACCAGAACTCCCCACTTCTCCTCTGGATAGAAAGTGGTAGTACCTCCTCAATCACTCCTTCCATCACATCTTCAACATCGAAATCTTGTTCCACCATGTTCCCAAAACATGATATATTGGACTCTAACACCTTTTACTATATATCTCTATGAAACCCAACCTCATGACATCAATTCTTCATGGAATAATTTTCAACATACTCCTGAAAGTTTGGAAATTGGTCCTCAAAATGATGGAAATACTCCAACGTTGATCCATCAACTTATTTTGAACTACACATATCCATCCCATGTTTTACACTTTCGTTCTAATAGATATACAAATAAAGGAAAAAATACTTAATTAACTCCCATGTATGATATTTATATGTCTTGTTTGAAGACACTGACTTCCAGCACATCCACGGTGAATCATCAATCATGAAATTCACAAAATTAACCTTCAAAAACTCTGGAACATTGATGAGGATAATATTAATTTTTTATCCATTACATACAATCTACTTCTTCAAGTGGATATTTTTGTCCATAAAAGAGTGTTTTAATTGGATTTCTAAAATCATTATTGAAATCCATAGTTTAATAAACTGCATGTCATACTAATGGGGAATCTCCCATACCCTCACTGTAAGGTCACTGATTTTAGGAAAGTATGATTTCATTATGTACTGGATTGGATCTATCCTTTGTGGAATGATAATTGTTTTCCATGGTTAGGTGGGGGCTTGGGGTTCCCTGGGGGATCGAGTCGTGTAGAGAGCAGGAATCTTGCCAAGCAGTGTAAGGCTCACAGCCGACGCACACTTAGGAGAATCAATGTGGGTAAACCAGGCGAACCATCCATCCTCATACAGTAGCCTTCACATGGTTCGCACATGGCCTTGGAAAAATGTGTGAGATCCCCGAGAAATGTGTGTGGGTTTTACACTTGAGGGAAATGGTTGTCACAAAACCAGCTCATGGTTTGGATAACCGTGCTGAAAAAATATGCGGTCCAAAAATATTGGACGAAATTACCAAAATGCCACCCCCATATTTTAAGACCAAGCTCAGGTTTTCCCCCTTCCCTTCCCATGGTACTCTTGGAACGAACCAAAGATCTTAGGAGCTCTCAAGGATGGATATCCTCCAATTCTTGGGTGTTTTGAGTGTCGTTATGTGCAGATTGATGATCAAGGTAAACCTAATCCTCTTCCTGATTCTCTTTTTAGTTTTGGGGGTGTATATTCCTATCCTATCCATCAGAAACCCTAAAACCATCATTTTCTGATGATATCTAGTTTGAGGTTTCATGGAGTGTATGAATCTGGATCAAATCCAATGATTGAGACTATGTTCATCAACGGATACAAGGTAGTGTGTCTACAATTATTATCCCATAGTTTTATTTTCAATTTCGGCATGGAATTTTATGATCCTGTTTTACACTTTCTTGTTGTTGGATCCATTGAATTCTGTAATAAAAATGGGTTTCTATGTGACCAATTTAAATCCTAAAGACCCCCATGCGACGCGTTTAGGATTACATGACAATTTTAGTTTCACCCATGGTGTGCACCAGATATCTCGGACCAAGAGTGGTAGTGTTATTTGATGGATTTATGAGTAATGTGGGAATCCCATTTAGAACATGTTCAATGGTTGATTAGTTTTTAATTGTAATTATGATAGATATTCCTATGGAGATAAGATCATGGTGTGTTTTTAGAATAAAAGGAAAATTGGTAATTGAGATGAAAGAGCTTTTGTCGATTGTCTCATGAATTTTGGTTATAAATTCCTAAGGTGATTAAGGCATTATAATGGTGAACCTATAATTGAGTAATTGAATGGGATATTAGGAATATGTTAGTGGGATGTTACAAGGGAATTAAAGATTTTGTGGAATGATTTAATACTTATTATTTATGTGGTACACTTCTATGATTGAATGTAATAAATGGGTTGTGTAATTTAATGTGAGAATTGATCATGAAATGCATATGTTGGTAAATTATAGGGAAATGATAAATGGGATAAATGGGATAATGAATTTTCAATAATGACTTTCGATAATAAATATGGGTTTTGGAATAAACTTAAGAGGGTTAAGGCATGAGATTGTGAATTTGGATAAATTTATTTCAATTTTAAATGGTAAATGAATTAATGGGTTGTGAAATAGTATAAATTCTCATGTTCTTGTTATGAATTGTGATAACCAATGGCACTGAATACGATTGGTTGTGTTATGGTATGGTTTTGGTGATTTGATAAATAAGCATGTTGACATGGCATGTTTGAGTGGGGTATTGACATGAGGTTCTATTCCCACGGGTCGAGTCATACGGAGGCTCTAAACTCCACCTCCAAATGCATGGGTTAGGGAAGGGTACATAGGCGCTATTCCCCTAATTTTTTTATTCCACATGAACTGATGCTTTGATGTGAGGATAATGTCACGATGTTACCTATGGATCTCTAGTGAGATAGGTACATGATTTGTTTTCCCTATGAATTATGATTGATTTCCATAGAACCATGTGTAGAAGATATTTATGCCTAACACGAGGAACATGTGATTAAATGGATTGAGTAATGATAATGGTATAAAGAATTTAATCGGGCTAAATTCTATGAGTAAATTAAATGAAATTGTTAAATAATAGATCCCAAAATATCCCTTGATTACTTATCCTTTATTTTCTTCTTTCATGCACTATCTATTAGACTCTATATTTTGTAGCCATTATTGGTGGTGTCCCAATGAGTTTTGTACTAACTCCCTACGTAGGCCATCGTTGGGTACCCGACCAGACCTCTTGGTTACAGGTTATGACAATAGGAAGAGTCCCAACCTTAATATATTGAGTTGGGATGAGATTTACGTGGAGTAGGATCTGGACATGTATTTGGCACCCATCTGTAGTTTTGGACGTTTTTTTGGTTTCCTTTCACTTGAACTAAAAGTATGGTATGTAATTGTTTTATTTCATTTCGGTTTTTACTCTATTTGGGAAATGTTTGGTTATTTATGTTCGTGGGTTTTCCATATTGTTTCTGATATTAATATTTGGTTTTATTTTTTTTAACTCGGGTAAATAATGTATAGTCTCCCAACATGACTCATTGGACCCATGCCGCTAAACAGCAACCATTGTCTTATGTGGAGGCACGCCTGAGGTCATGTGATGACCTATCTCAAAGCACCCATTTAGTGTCTTCCGAGTCATGGACATTACAAAGTGGAATCAAATGAGTTCATTTCTCTTTATTACTATATGGGGACTCTAAATAAGAGATTAGGATTTGTTTTACCTTGGTAATGAGCTCATTATTGGGAGTAGATAACCCATATATGAGGGATAAACCATGTCCCCTAGGGTATGAATTGTTTTTCATGATATGTGTTGATAAAGATGATTGATATTTTACAATTGTGTGATGAAAAAGTTGTGTGAATTGGGGGATTTATGATATTTATTTCATGGATGGAATTAAATGTGGTTGTGCATTCATGCATCATTTTATGCACATAAGTGTATAGATGGAATGCATCATTATAGGAACACACACAGGATGGGTGTGTGGGGATTAGAGAGTAGGGTTCATTTTACCCCTTGATAATATTTGAAGAAAATGATTCCTAATAATGGTAATTCAAGTGGGTGAATAAATATAATGCAAGTCAATATTCAATGAATATTGGGTATTGATAAATGTTATAATCGAGGTTAAAATTTTGTGTTGTGATAAATTTTAAAAGGTTGAATCAGTGTCTATAGTAGAAATATCAAAAAATGAAGGTAAAATTG
Source organism: Viscum album (assembly GCA_963277665.1). Classification (NCBI taxonomy): domain Eukaryota; kingdom Viridiplantae; phylum Streptophyta; class Magnoliopsida; order Santalales; family Viscaceae; genus Viscum; species Viscum album. Next base: position 1,752,519,367 of record OY728120.1, on the reverse strand, counting down.
TCAAAGAATTTTTACTAATGAAATGTGTACATGATTAAAAATGATTATTTTAACAAGATGTGAAATGGGAGATATTCCTAAGGGGAATGTTTCATGATGTAAAAGAAGAATGTGTTTAAAGAGTTATTGATGAAAGACTTATGCTTAAGTAAATTTGTTACCCCTTGATACTTGTTGGGTATAGAACAATGAATTCTTTATTTAAGGATGGTTTTGTTAGATCTTTTCCATCATTGGTTAAATTCATTCTATCATTTTTCAATGTGGCGAGTGAATGAAAAAATTAAAATGAAAATGTTTGGGTTCAAATGTGGGTATCCTTTGGGTTGTTGGTCTGACCCATGAATGTGTGGGTTATGGAAGTGAGAGTGACCTAGTTTAGAAATTTGGTTTGGATTGTGAATCCTTTTCGGTTGTGATGTGGACTAGGTGGAGTGTTTAGGGACCATTGTTGGGGTTGTGGCCTTGGGGGTGGAAGGTGTTGTTCGGTAATTTGGTTTACGAAACTCATGTCGTTAATAATAGTACATTGTTCATAATGGACCCTAAGAATGGTGCATGGGTCTTGGTTACCTTGTGTGTTGAGACCCTATGTGTAGTGTCTTGAATCCGAGAGAGGATTTTTTGATTGTAGTGCTAATAAATGTTTACACCATTGGTGTTTAACCAAGAGTAAACTATTATTCAGTGCGCCATGCACAGTGCACATCAGAAATAGGGTGAGAGAATCATACATGAGAATTGCATTATTCCTATCATAATATGTGTGGTTTGGAGATAATATCAATGGTTTCTCTTGGTTGTCACTGTATTCATGGGAGATTGTACCATTCAGGCATCAGGTTGACTTGTGAGAGTGGTAAGACATGGTTTCTTGTGCTTTTTGGAATGTGGCCCAAATGTAGACGATTGGAACCTTGATAGTGGGATGCAGAGTATTTCATTGTGCAGATTTGACATAAGGGGGAAAAGTGAAACATATGATGATTGGTGGTGTGACTTGAGTAGTGGTCGTGTGTTGATAGTATCAGAAATCAAAATTCACTTCATGGGAGTATATCCTACTGATATGGGTGCCTTGTAAATTGAAGCATGAGATATGCTCTAGAGGCGGTGTTAATGCATGTTTTGAGGATGGAAATGCATGTCCAGTTCTTCCCTAAGGGAACCCTAGTGATTGTGATGGGATTTAAGGTTTGTTTTAAATGGTTGTATCACATAGATTCATGACTCTCCCTTTTTTTTATGAAAATTAATAGGGTTCTTCAGGTTTTCTTTGAGTATAAATAAATGATTGGATGGAGTGTGGTTATACGCTTTTTCATGATGGTGACACCCGATGTGGGGGTGGTCTTGTGGTATAACATGATGTATGAGGTTTTTATGGCGTGGTTGACCATATTCTATGATTTTTTACTATCAGGGACACATCATAAGAATTATAAAGTGGAGTCAGAAGACGTTCCACATGTAACGTCAGTCTATGACTACTTAGTGGTTTGGTTGTGGAGCAATGGTCGAACATTGTTGACAATCACACATGAGTGATGGTGGTTAAGTGTTAATGAAATGAGTACAATAGGGAGGCCTAAAATCTTTGGCAGGTCATGGTGTCTCATATTTCGACAATATAAATGGTTAAGTTGGTGGTGATGATACTCAAAAGATTCTTAGCATACCACAACTAGTGAAGAGCATGTCCATCATCTTGGCATAGTCCCAAGTATGTGGATAAGATTTTTCTCATGCCAAGATACATGGAGGTGTTTGGTTAGATGAGGTATATCTTGGAGTTTATTCTCATGGAAATGAAATGTGTGCAACATGATGATGGGATGCACACCCTCTATTTCTATGGATGAGGTCCCCAGGATGGAAAGAATGTTAATAACCATTGTGGGTGTTGTCCACAAAAGCTGATAATGGGCACTGGGTGATGTTATTTTTCTTGTTTTGAGGAAAATATGTTCAGAAATTTTTTATATTTTGGGTTTTTTCTTTTGATCAGGAATAATAATTGATAGTTGTAATCCCTCTTGAGAGAAGTAGTAACAACCCTCATAAGGTGGGGAGTGATAACATAGTCCTAAATGGGGTGATAGGGACATCGAGATGATGTGGCGGAACCAGGGTACTAATGAGGAAAATTTATGATAAATGTTATGTTCCCCGGAAATGAATGTTGGACTTGGATGTAGTGACTAAAGAGACAATTTTTGGCTTCGAGCTCAGGATGGTTCAATGTAAATCTTGGGATGTTTGTTCGGAATTCGTAGAAGGGTGTGGTTTCTTATGAAAACCAGTCATGGAAAGAGATGTTGGGGTCCTATAACTCCAAAATATATTGGGGTTAGACATTGGTAATTTTTTATGGACCCCGGGACACCCTGAGAGGGGTGGTGTGAATTAGGGTGTCAACTTTTTCTTTTAAATTGATGGATCATGTTCCATCATTTTTAGAAACTATTGAATCCTGTATGATGGATATGAGAATAAATAAAACCATCACATGCAAATAGCTGTGACAAAACATTTTACATGGTTCACCACTAAGGGCTACATCCACGGAGCATACACCGATAGGTTTTCGGTGATAAAAAATTCCAATATTATTCACTCGTTGTGGATAACAATGGCATGGGAACAGTCACTCTGTCCCAGCCTCACTGCATTTAAAATTGTTCAGGGATAGCCTACTTCTTCCATTCGGTCACTCCTGCTGACTCCCCTTGGCTAACTACCCTTGGTGAATTCCCCCTCAATTTATAGACGTGATGGTCTCTTCATCATTGCAAAATAATGCATCCTCTATTGTATGTTGATGCTCTATTGATGTCCAATTCTCACTCGTTGACTAATTTCACTTTTCACCGAAGGTATCAGGCAAGCTTCCAGTTTTTTGCAGCTCCAAAAAGGTTCGGCGTGCATCAACTACACCTAGTGTGCTTCCCCATGCCCGGTGTGCATGTTTCAAGATGGCGCGCAAGTCTAGGCGTGCAAATCCAAACTAGAACGCAAGTTCACCTAAACCACTTGCGCGACACTCACTTTTTCAACATAAAACTTGCTCGACACTCACTTTGTCAACATAAAACTTGCGCGACACAACTCCTTTCTCGCCCAAACCACCTTGGACACATAGCTAACAACTCTCACATGACTTTAACTTGTGCGACCCACCACCACTTGCGCGACCACTACACCTGCGCGATGAGAGCTTTGAATTTATCTAAGTCTGAACTTCCTTCCAAATGAGGTGGGTCGTCCTGTATTTATAGGTTAACTGGAGACCCTGCATGGTGGCTTGCAAGCCTCCTCTCGGTGTGCCTGTTCCAGCGTGCAACTCCAACCACCCAAGCCTCTTTCGCGCTACACACTTGCGCGACCCTCTTTCCTTTCACAAATTTTGATGTTCTTATTTTGAAAAACATATGGCGCACAACTTTCCAATCCTCCTAGGCATTGGCATGCAAGTCCTTTCTCTGCATGCAATTCACTTGCGCGACACATATCCAGCGTGCAAGTCCCTCTCCCAAAAAAAAGTTTTCTCCTGTTATAAATTTTTAGGTCCATAAATTTGGAAAACACTAGAAAACGGTGACGCCTTCAATAATGTTATCTAATTGACCTGTATGAGAACTTTTCTACCCCACATTCTGAGCTTCCTATGAGGATTGACAACAAAAAAAACCATACTTTAAATACATGAATAGATGAACATGGTTCCAACAATCTCCCCCTTTGGGTTTGTTGGCAATCAATATATAAATTCAATAGATCATCATCCACATGCATACAAAAAATGCAATAATCAACTCATCCAACACTCTATGTCTACGTGAGAAATTATAATTGTAGAAAACTAGAGAGAAAACATAAATTTGGTTCTCGTGTTTTGTAATTTTCAATGATGCCCAAGAAACTCTCTTATAGTGTCTCAGAAGAATTAAATTTTTGAACAAGCCTGAATATATTCCTTTCTCCCCCATTGACAATAAACCTAAGGACTGGTAATTAATCCATGTTCTGCTCAAACCACACTCCACCTGGATAGTATCTCCCCCAAAAACCTAAATCACATCTATAAAATTATGAAAAACATGTAACATAACTAGGGAGATGGGTTTTTCGTAACCTCCTTAGGCACTGGGAGGTGGCTGAACACCGAGGTTCAACTGATGCTTCTCAAACATAGTAGCTGATAGTGGCTTAGTCAGAATATCAGCCACATGCTCATCAGTTCCAACATAATCCATTCTAATCTCCCTTGCTAAAAATTTTCTTTGATAATGTTTTACCTTATTTCAATATGTTTCTTAAAAGAATGATGAACTGGATTCTTCGTAAGATCAATTGCGCTCTTGTTATCACTGCAAATCACCATTGGCACATTCACCTCATCACCAATATCTATTAGTTGTTTCTTCCTCAATAGCAGTTGAGTACATTCCTTAGTGGAAGAGATATACTCAGCTTGAGTAGTAATAAGAGAATTATTTTCTTGTATTTTCTCAACCAGCGAACACATTTATTCCAAATAAAGAATGCACCACCACTGGTGGACTTTCTGTCCCCAACATCGCTAGCCCTATTAGCATCAGAAAATGCTGATAATTCACTCTCCCTTTCTGCAGTAATGTATATGCCACAATATTCGGTACCATGAATATAACTCATGATTCTTTTTATTACTTCTATATTTTCCTTTATTGGAATAATCTGATAGCGGGCTGCAAGACTTTTGGAAAAGACAATATATGGTCGTGTCACTGTCAGGTACAGTAGTATCCCAATGATCCTCATGTACATGGTGGGATCTCCATAGGTCCCATCCTCATGATTTCCAAGTTTAGTTCCAACTACAATCGGAGTTGATATTGGATTAGAGTCTTGTATATTAAACTTCTTCAGCAGCACTCTTGCATACTTTTCCTGATAAATGAAGGTGTAAACCTTTTTTTGAATCACCTAGAGCCCCATGAAATATGTGAGCTCCCCGATCCTAGACATATAAAATTCTTATTTCATGTGATTGGAAAATTCATTCTTTGATTTCTGCCTACTTCCACCAAATATGATATCATCAACGTAGACTAGAACCAAGAATTGATCTTTTGGAGAATTCTTCACATATTGATTGTGATCTACTCCTCCTTTTTTGAATTCTGACTTCATGAGATAAGAATCATATTAGGAGTACCACTCTTGTGGTTCCTTTTTCAAGCCATAAAGTTATTTCTTTAGTTTGTAGTCCTTTGCTTCATCAGTATAAAGAAGAAAACCGACGGGTTGTTCAATGTAGACTTCTTCTTTGAGTACACCATTTATGAATGTTGTTTTGACATCCATTTGATATACATTATATAATTTATGAGGATCCATGGCAAGGAACATCCTTTTTGACTCTAGTATAGCCACAGGAGAAAAGGTTTCTCCAACATCAACACCTTCAATCTGGGAGTATCCTTTACATACCAGTTGTGCCTTTTTTCTAATAACATTTCCATGCTCATCAAAATTGTTCTTGACGATCCATTTGGTACCAATCACATTGTGAACTTGGGGTCTCTAGAAAATATCTCATTTCAGATTCTTGACATTCTGATCTAACTCTTTATTCATGGCTTTCACCAATGATTCATACCTTGCATCTTCTTCAAATGACCATGGCCCCACAACTGACAGATATGCAAATTGCATGTTATTTCTCATTCTCCTTGTTTGGGTGGGTGCACTCCAGTCCTCAATTATGATAGATGGATCAATATCAGATCTTCCACTTCTCTTATGAGGTTCAGTTGAATTCTCTCCAAACATAGATTCCTCTTCATATTCTTTTTTTGAGTTAACATCATGATGTGACTACTGAGGGTTTTGTACAACTTCCTCTATTTCTATATTTTTATTTTATCCACGTTAGCTTTCTTCCTAACATTCCACCACATCAGCATATGACTTCCATGAAGCATTTATGTCTTTCACTTCAATTATCTTAACATCACTGCTTTCTACAATCCTTCCTAATTTCTTGTTGAAACACTTGTAGGATTTACTATTCATTGAGTATCCAAGGAAAATTTCTTCATCTACATTGTCACTATACATCCCTTGATTTACATCTTTGTTTCTAATGATGCATCTACATACGAAAACATGAAATTATTTAAAAGAGGGATTACTTCTATGCCACAATTCAAATGGTGTCTTCATCTCACCCATATAAAGTCTTGTTCGATTTTGAATATAAACTATAGCATGAACAACCTCTTTCCAGTAATTCCATGGAATATGACTCTCAATAAACATAGTTTCTTCCATGTTTTTCACCTTTCGATTCCTACATTCAACAACTCCATTTTGTTGTGGAGTTGTCACATCTGTTTCCTCATGTTGTATCCCATGCATATCAAGTTAATTTTCTAATTAAATAGACGTGTATTTACCTCCATTGTCAGATCACAACACTTTGATTTTTCATCCAGTATCATTCTTGGTGATTCTCCAATATGTTTTCATGTGGTCAAGCACTATTCATTTCCTTTGAATGACCATAACACATTCCATTCTACTCCAATAATCAATAAAAAGGAAAACATACCTTTCACTATGAGTTCTGGTAACATTTATCGGCCCACATACATCTGTATGAATTTGATCAAGAATATGAGATGCCCTTTTGTTCTTTGGACAAAATGAACTGTAGAACAGCTTTACATGAATTCACGAATCACAAGTCATTTCATGCTCATGATTCAGGTTGGGAATTCCCAAGACAATATTCAATTTTTATATTTTCTCCATGTCTGGTTGATTGATGTGTCCTAGTCTGCAATGCCAATTTTTTTTTTCTCCTTTAACTGTCATGTAACAAACATTTTCATTACTATCAACCTGATACAAGTTTCCTTATGTTCTGCATCCCATCAAAAGTGAATTGCATGTCTTTCCCTTGATAGTGAAACATTTATGATTAAAAGTAACTATAAGTCCCAAGTCATAGATTTGACTCACACTGAGTAGATTATGACATAGGCCATCTACATAAAAGACTTCAGTATTCTTTAGCTCTCCATTGGATAATTCAGTACTTCCACTACCTTTGATTTTCAGAGATCCATCATTAACAAATCATACTGTACCATCATCATTTTTTTTGATATCCGTTAACAGGCCAACATTACCTATCATATGAGATAAACAACTACTATCCAGAATCTAGGTACTATTGCTTTTTGTAGCTTTGAGGGCCACCTCTAAAAGGTTGGACTTTTCAATATTCTTACTTTATTTCCATGATAAATTTGGTAGAGTATAGTGCATTGATGGCCTTTCAATTGTCTCATCTATGTACATTGGTTCTTCATAGTTGAAGTATTCTTCGAGAGGAGAAAACCTATTCGTCATAGAAAAACTATCTGTTTGATGAGATTTGACTTGTCTGGAAATCCGGTATGAGGGGTCCATGTCCCTTCACTTCCTACAATTAACAGCCTTATGACCAAAGTTATAACAATGAAAAAAGTATCCATAGAAACTATTTCTTCTATAATATGGGGGATGTGACGTCTGTCTCCTTTTTTAACGTCCCATATCTTCTCTATTCATGTAGCTCTATGCCTCCTTGCTATATGATGTGGTATGGCCCAAATAGCCACAGAACTGACACCTAATGAGAGGAAATGTCTTATCACTTGAATTTTAACTCATACCTTTTTCCTTGGGAGAATAGTTAGAATGTCTATCATTTCTGAATTTTTGAGGTTCATTTTTAGTTCTTCTTTTAGTTTGGATTTATTGTTTATTTTTCAGCACATAGGCAGCATTTCAACATGTCCAACTTTCATCTTGTCTTTCTTTTGGCTCTATTTACTTTATTAGTTGATGTCTCAGCTTCACATCCAATTCCACTCATTCCCATGCAAGAGGGTCTTTAATCAATCAAGATTTGTCCAACCCCATTTGAACCACACTTTTTTCTTTCCAGTAATTTTGCATCTGATAATATTCCAAACTATATTTTCTTCCTTGATTCTTTTGAAATCGATTCGGTATCATGTTTACTCATATGAGTAACAAATTATAATTCAAGACACTAATAATTATAGGACTTTTCTTCTAGACTAGAGGTGAGGACACTGATGACCTTTTCTTGTTCATCAATTCTCAGCATCAGATCCACTACATCATCATTGCTTTTAAGTATTTTAGACTGTACATTCACCAATTCTTCTAGTCGTTCAATATTAGCTTCAAGTTGGTCAAAATATTCATTTAATTCTTCTACAATTTATTTCCACTTATTACAACTCTTAATTTTAATCTTAAGCTTAGTAATAGTATCCTTAAGTTGAAACTCGGGATCTACACTAGTTTTAAACTGATTTTCTCCACCAGTATCTTCTGATTTATCCACAGTGGCCATCATGGAAGCATGGTTCCCAGTTTTAAATTTTGTTTATTCTTTTTCCCAAGATTAATTATCATCTTCTTCCTCTTAATAGACATAACTATTCTTCAGAACATTATATCTAGATCTGTAGTCTCCTTTCTTGAAAACCCTTTTCTGAGGCTTCTCAATTTTTTCATCATCACTATCATCTTCATCGATCTTTCATAAGAATTGAGAATCAATGTGCCTGAATTTTCAACAATAGAAGCAAGATAGAGGTTACTTCCCTTTGAATGTAGCTTTTCCCTTATGGATCTTGATGGCAATGAGAGACAGAATCTCTTTTTCCTCATAATCTTCACCACTACTATCTTTTGAAATTTTCTGTTTCTCTTTGGATTTGAACATCATTTCCTTTATTACTCATGTAGTGGTATCTTCTTGTTTGACTCTCATTTCATATGCCACTAGGATACTCAACCAATCATCCTATCAATGTTTGGAAAGATCTATTTCCTCAAGGGCTGACACCTTTTTATTGTACATGGGTGGAAGTATTTTTAATATTTTATTTACAATGTCAATGTCTTTGATTTCTTCACCTAGACCCCTAATTGCTCCAACCACCACAGTAATTTGATTGAAGAAGGAGTCTACATTCTCATCAGGATGCATCTTTAGATCATCATACCTATTGTGTATGACTTGTAGTTTTTCCTCCTTAACTTTTTTATCACCTTCATAAATATTTTCAACTTTATCCCACATGGACTTTGCTGAGGTGCAACTCATCACCATTAGATAGATCTGATCAGAAAGGGCTGCAGTGAGAGAATTCTTCACATTAGCATCAACATTAAGAATTTCCTATCAACATCAGTCATATCCAGCCCTATAGGATCCGTAAAATATATACCATGCATAGTGGAGAACAGAACATCCATCCCAAGGGATCTTTGATGGGACCTCATTCTATTCTTCCAAATCTAAATATTACTTCCATCCAAAAGGGTAACTCCCCTAACGCTAGATGAATTTTCCATGGCGGTAAAAAAATAGATCAAACATTAGTATCCTCCCTCTGATACCAATTTAAGGACCCTATGACACCATGAAAGGGGAGGGGTGAATCGGGGTGTCAACATTCTATTTTAAACTAATGGATCGTGTTCCCACGTTGGTAGAAACTAGTTTAACCTATATGATGGATATGAGAATAAATAAAACATTCACATGCAAAGAGATGACACAACACTATTTACTTGCATCACCACTAAAGGATACGTCCAAGGAGAATACGCTGATAGGTTTTCGGGCATACCAAATTCCACTATGCTTCACTCGTTGTGGATTACAATGGTTTTGGTAGAATCAATCTGTCCCAGGCTCGCTGCCTTTACAATTGTTTCGGGATAGCCTACTACGTCCCTTGGGTAACTCCCATTGACGCCCCCTCGCTCACTGCCCATGGTGAAGTCCCACTCAGTTTATAGACGTAAAGGTATCTTCATCATTGAAAAATAATGCATCCTCTGTTGTGTGTATATGCTCTCTTGAAGTCCAACTCTCACTCATATACTAATCTCACATTTCACTGAAGGTATCAGGAAATCATCCAGTTTTCGTGCAGCTCCAAAAATGACTAGCGTGCATCAACTACACCAGGGACGCTTCCCCAGGCCCGACGCAAAAGTTTCAATAAAGAGCGCAAGTCTCGGCATGCAAGTCGAAACTGGCGCACACGTTCACCTCAACAACATGAGAGACACTCACTTCTTCAACTTCAAACTTGAGCAACACAACTCCTTTATCTCCCAAAACACATTAGATTCATAGAAAACAACTGTCGTGCAACTTCAACTTGGGAGACCCACCACCACTTGTGTGACCACTACACCTCTGCGATTAGAGCTCTAAATTTCACTATGTATGAACATCATACCAAATGAGGAGGGGTCGTACTCTATTTATAGGAAAACTGGACATCCTACGTGGTGGCACTCAAGCCTCCTCTTAGCACGCAAGTTTCGGTGCACAAATCCAACCGCCCTAGCCTCTATCACGTTACTCACTTGCACGACCAAACCAATACTTGTGCGACCCACTTCCCTTTTACATATTTGGAAGTACTGATTTTGAAAAAACATATGGCTCGCCTCATTCAAATCTTCCAAGGCATCGGCGTTCAAGTCACTTGCACAACACATATCTGGCCTGCAAGTCCCTTTCCAAAAAAACACTATTTTCCCCTTTTGTTAATTTTGAGATCCAGAAAATTTGCAAACACTAGAAAACGGTGCCACCTTCAATACAGTTATCTACATGAACTGTATGAGATATTTGTTGGCACACATTTTAAACATACTCTGAGTATTGACAATGAACACAAACCATACATCCAATTCATGCATAGATGACCATGGTTCCAACAATTTTACCTTGTGTTAATTTGACACATAATGCAGATTGAGTAAACCATGGCCATGTGATGTGGTGTTATGTAGAGGGGGAATCACAATGATGGTATTGAGGGTGGTAATGTTGTGATGATGGAATTCTATAGGAATTTAGGGAGAGACCTCAGTTGGTGTGGGATGATAATTATTGGCTTCAAGTAAGTAATAACATTGGGAATTTGAGAAAGGATTAGTGTATCATCAGTAGAAGGTGGGTGTTTTTGGAGAAGGTAGGAAAGTTTGGTAAAACCTGTAACGCCCCGACCCTGGTTACCCAGAGTCGGTGCATTACTACATAACATTGGCATGATCACAAGAAAGATCAAATCTCGAAAGACCGATTGGTTTAGTAGCCTTGGAAACACTAGATATATTCATAAGTTTTACATTACATCATAAAATGAAAAACTACTACAACAACATAATGTTTCCACAGTCCACACTATAATCCCCTCATAATATCCCTGCAGGTCATTCATAACTTACATCTTCACTTCCTGGGAAAAATAAAACATAGAAAAGGGGTGAGCTCGAATGCCCAGTAAGGATAACAATATAGCGGAAACTTTCATCAATAAGAATAAACATTTAAGGCAATGTATAACTAAAACAAAAGCCTTTTAAACATGAACTTTCAACATGGTATGGCATAAATAAAATGAAATAATTCCATTTACTTATTCACATGGATATTCTACTAATCGAATAATCACATGCAAAAATCAATAACCACTTTCATAATGTTGGAATGCATAATGCCAGACTATCATAACCACATAGCCAAGGCCTCGTGCCAAGACTACAAATAAGATTTTGTCAAGGCCTTGTGCCAAGACACTAGTTTGTCTCATGAGACCTACCGATGCATCGAGGAGCTATAGCGGGCTCCACCCGTCACTTATCAAGTCCAATGCATTCCCATATGAAAAGGTTTAAACATAACATAAACATTCGTATTAAAACTAGCATACGAAATGTCAATAATTTCACCATAAACTATGAATGGTATAAAAATAGCACATCCATAGTCAAACATATCACAAAACCTTCAATACAATATAGAAGTTTTGTATCATAATAAATCAACTTCAAATAATCTTAAAATCCATCAAAGGATGTTGACATAGATGAAATCAAAATTCTTTTTAAAGAAATATCTCATTTTATTTTGAAATCATTTAAGATCCATATATAATAAAACATTTTCTTTGAAAATATTCTTATAAGCTTGTAAGGGAAGCTTTGACGATTTTATAACGGCAGAAAATAACCGCACCCGCCGTATAAGTTAAAAAAACATTCTTATCTTAATTCTGTCGAAAAGGTTAAAAAGTACCTTGTTAGGAAAACGACGGAAAGATTCCCTTATAAACCTCTTATAAAAAGTCAAACAAGGGTATAAATGACTTTAACCCATATTATTTTAAATATTAAAAATGTTTTGAAATACATTTTGAAGAAACATGGATGTGGATGATAACGAGATCCCAATAGATTATTACGTATAAACAACCTCAGATAATGAAGAGATTGTGAAATAACCCTTACCTTGTACTTTTCCTTTGTTGGGGTCAGTTAACCACCTGTATAATGGTGAAATAATTGTTATTAAATTATACAACAATCATATACATTAATATGATATCATATATGATCTTTTAACATTGCTTTATTAATAATATCTTAGTATTATCGTCGTTTCAGGTGATAATCGATTCGTTCTTCTTAAATGTTTGGTTACGTATGACATGTTTGTAATGGATAGATTAAATCTTATTCATAATCAGAATGATATTAACATTATTTTTAACCCTAAAATAAGAATAAGACTTGAATGGATACGATGGAGGATGGATCTCACCGCGTTCGTGGAGACGGTAGTCCGTACGTACGCACGAACTCTACTTCCATTTAATTTTTATTTTAAAATAATTGAATCCAAATGATACATAGGTATATTACTATTCCAGTATAATATAATATTTTATATATGTTACTTAAGTTCATTAACACCATCCTTTATACGTTCCATGTGTGGTATGAACGAGTCATATCATTTTAAGGGGGCGGTATTCCGCACTTCCTCAAATGAAATTATCGTATGTATATACAACATGAAACGAATAATGGTATGAAATAAAATGGAATTAAAGAAGATTATATATAAAATATATATCATTAATATCATATTTAATTACAGTGCCATTATAATGTCCACCATGAGAGGCGGTAAGATGTATTTGAACAATCATCGTTTCGTGAGGCGTTAGTTTGCCATCCACAGAAACATTATGTTCATCATCAATTAGATGGAGTTGTGTGTATGTGTATTTTGAATCATTCTTATAACAACATCCTAGTATATTTAGGATACTGGTGTTGTTACAAAAGAAAGGAAATAAAAAGAGTTTGGGAGTTGAAGAAGCAAAATAAATGAAAATAATTTAAGAGAAATCGTTACCTTTAATTTAGGTAACTCACTTTGGTTGGAACCAAAGGACTTCTTGAAATGCTTTCTGCCTAAGGGGAAGCTTCAAGGAGGAGGAGAGGTATGTGGGGAGATTAGTTGGGAAGAGTTTGGACGAGCCAAGTGGCTTGAGAGGTGTGAGGAAAAGAGAAGGAGGAGTGCCCTTTTATAAGAGGGGTGAGGGGCACTTTTGGAAAAGCTAGAAATATTAATTTATAATAAATTCATATTCGGTTTCCAAAGGCTCCAAAGTTGACTATTCAAAGGATGAGGTGGGTATAGGTCGAAAACAACTCATCCAATAGAATTTAGACAGGTTTGGGTACTTATATTAACCTTATCTTTAAGTATTAACTCTAAGTTAATTAGTTTCACTTTTACAATGTCTCTTTGTATTTTTATATAATATGGTTAATAAACTTACTATATACATCCAAGCGACCCCCAAGTGGTCCATTAATATTAACCTATCATAATATAAGTCTCTTGGCCGAACCTTAGATTTTTAAAAATTTAATATCAATTAATAATATAATATTTTTTTTAAGAACTCTTTTATGTCAATTTTGACACTATTCAATAGTTGATTTTTGTGAAACTCATAACAGATTTATTACTTCGAACAAAGAAAATTAAATCAATACTAATATATCATATTATCCTAGAAAATTATTGTAATTCATTAAAAGTTTCATATTATATTTATTTGGGTATTTATAATATCAATTATGTTAATTTTTTACTATTTTAGTAATTACTGCATCATCATTGTGTCATAAATAAAATAAATTATTTAATGTCTAAAAATTATAAATAAAACATAATTATGTAGGAAATCTTTTTAGCTTTCTAATGAATAGTTATAATCGAAACTACAACATGTATAACCCTATGTAAAAATTGTTCTTCTAAAAGATGTAAGCTTATGCCATTTTTATTTTTATTTTAACATTATTAATATAATGTGTCCCTACCACATACAAGTGGCTCCAAGGGGTCCCCAAATTGACCCAAGGATGCCCATGGTCGGGTATGTGTCCAATAATAAGGTTAGGACACGTTTTAGGGTAATTTTGTATTATTATAATATTATTTTTCAACCCTTATTTACCGGATTTACCCTTTAACCATGGTAAATAAAATATTTACCGCAGTAATTATTCAAAATGTCTAAAAATAAAAGTTACCTATTTACATAATTTGTACATCCTGATTCCAAATATGGAATCCATTTTCCTAAATTCAAAACACAGAAGTGGTAGAAATTAATTTAAAATTAATTCCCGCTGTCAAAACAAAAAGCGTGTTTTTAAGAGATAATAACTATCAAAAGATTGACACTTGTTTATATTCGGTTTAATTGTAAAATTATGTCCAATGATAAACATTAAATTGAATGGTAAAAATATATTCTAAATATACTTTAAAACCACTCAAATTCATAATTTATCACTATTAATTATTCTGATTAAAAAAGTTGTTTTTAATTAAAATTTAGAAATTTTCACTATTCATCAAAATATGAAAGTTATCCGAAATGTACCAAAATTTCACCCTAGGCTAATTTTGATATTCCGAATCCAAAAATGAAGTCCATTTTGAAATATAGAATATATATGATTTCAAAAAGTAGGTATTACTATTCACAACGGCTAGTTTAATTAGTTGTGGTGTGTGTTAGAACTCGAGGTTGCGTACAACACACGCTATCGCATTATTCGAAGGGAAACATACCGTAGAAGCTTGGGGTGTTACATTCTACCCTCCTTCAAATAATTGCGTCCTCGCAATTTCTAGGGTATTACTGCATAAAAAGACTCGGGTGGTTCTTCATCATAAGTTCCTCAGGTTCCCACGTTGCCTCTTCCATCTTATGATTTCTCCACAAAACTTTTACCAGACGCGTCGTCCGGTTTCTCAGTACTTGTTCTCTTGTATCAAGAATCCTGACGGGCTCTTCGCAATAAGACAGATCGGGTTCCAGTTCTAATTCCTCATAGGTGAGTACATGCGTTGGGTCAGGCATGTATTTTCTCAACAGAGATACGTGGAACACATCGTGAACTTTGGAGAGACTTGGCGGCATTGCCAATCGGTAAGCTACAGCCCCAATTCGTTCTAGAATTTCGAAAGGTCCGATGTACCTGGGACTCAATTTACCTTTCTTACCAAAACGTATGACTCCCTTCCACGGAGATACCTTCAGGAAAACATGATCACCGACTTGAAATTCCAAATCCTTCCTTCGATTATCGGCATAGCTCTTCTGCCTACTTTGAGCTGCTTTAATGTGATTTTGGATTACCTTCACCTTTTCCACCGTTTCCTCCACCAGTTCTGGGCCTACAAGTTTTCTTTCACCAACGTCATCCCAACAGGTTGGTGTACGACATCTCTTTCCGTATAACGCTTCATATGGTGCCATCTGAATACTTGAACGGAAGCTATTGTTATAGGAAAATTCTACCAGTGGTAAATATTGATCCCACATACCCTGAAAGTCAAGTGAGCAAGATCTCAACATGTCTTCTAAGGTTTGAATAGTCCATTCTGATTGTCCGTCTGTCTGAGGGTGGTAAGCAGTTCTCAAATGAAGTTCAGTATCCAGGGATTTCTGAAGACTTTTCCAAAATCTTGAAGTAAAACGGGGATCACGATCAGAAACAATCGATAGGGGTACTCTATGAAGTCTCACAACTTCATTAATGTATAGTCTTGCTAGACGTTCCAGAGGTAGATCTTCTCTTATAGCAAGAAAATGTGCTGTCTTGGTAAGACGATCAACAATAACCCATATTGCATCGTTCCTTCTAGGAGTCTTTGGTAGCCCCATGACAATGTCCATCGTAACATTGTCCCATTTCCACTCCGGTATGGGAAGAGGTTGCATGACTCCTCCAGGCTGTTGCCTTCCAGCTATCACTTGTTGACAAACCATACATCTTGACACAAAATCAGCAATCTCCCTCTTCATGTTGTCCCACCAAAAATGTTCCTTCAAATCTCTATTCATTTTGGTGCTCCTAGGGTGTATAGAGAAATTGGAACTATGAGCATCATCCAGCAATTCCCTTTTTAGATCAGGTATATTGGGAACACAAAGTCTCTTCCCGAATTTCAGAATTCCATCTTCATACACAAAGTCTCTCAATCTCCCATCATTCACAGCTTTAATCTTCTTTTGGAATTCTTCATCATCGGTCTGAGAACTCTTAATCCTTTCTAGTAAAGATGGTTTGGAAACCATTTGAAAAAGCATTGATGTTTCACCTTCCCTGGTTATTCCCATGTCCATCTTCACTAGATCCATGAAAATTGGATCCCTTTCAATTCTCATATTGTTCAAAACTCCATGGTCTTTTCTACTCAAAGCATCTGCCACCTTGTTTGCCTTCCCTGGGTGGTAGTGTATCGTACAATCATAATCCTTGAGTAATTCAAGCCATCTCCTTTGCCTCATGTTGAGTTCTTTTTGTGAGAAAATATACTTCAAACTCTTGTGATCAGTATAAATCTCACATTTTTCACCATAGAGGTAGTGCCTCCATATCTTAAAAGCAAAGATCACAGCTGCTAACTCAAGATCATGAGTAGGATAGTTTTGTTCGTGAATTTTCAACTGTCCTGATGCATAGGCAATAACTCTATCATTCTGCATAAGGACACAGCCAAGTCCTTTCTTCGATGCATCACTATAAATAACGAACCCATCATTCCCCGATGGTAGAGTCAATATAGGAGCATTGACTAATCTTCTCTTCAGTTCTTCAAAACATTCTTCACACTCTTTTTTCCAAACAAATTTAACCCCTTTACGTGTGAGCTTCGTTAATGGGTTAGCCAATCGGGCAAAATTCTGGACGAAACGTCGATAATAACCTGCCAAACCAATAAAACTACGTACCTCAGTTATACTCGTAGGTGCTGGACATTCTTGGATTGCCTTGGTCTTAGAAGGATCAACAGAGATTCCATCTTTAGAGACAATATGGACAAGAAAAGAAATCTCCTGAAGCCAGAATTCACACTTGCTAAACTTCCCATATAATTCATGCCTCCTCAGAGTCTTCAAGATAATGCGCAAGTGATTTTCATGATCTTCGTAGGTTTTGGAGTATACCAAGATATCATCAATAAATACCACCACAAATTCATCGAGATACTCCTTGAAAACTCTATTCATCAGATCCATGAATACAGAGGGTGCATTAGTCAATCCAAACGGCATTACAGTAAACTCGTAATGCCCGTACCTGGTTCGAAATGCTGTCTTCGGAATGTCTTCCCTCTTCACACACAACTGATGGTATCCAGATCGAAGGTCAATCTTTGAAAAGTATTGAGCTCCATGCAGTTGGTCAAATAAATCATCAATACGAGGTAGGGGATACTTGTTCTTTATCGTTATAGCATTGATCTCCCTGTAGTCGATACATAACCTCATAGATCCATCTTTCTTTTTAACAAAAAGAATAGGGGCTCCCCATGGAGAAACACTAGGGCGAATAAATCCCTTATTACTCAATTCCTCTAGTTGTTTCTTTAGTTCGACTAACTCTACTTTGGCCATTCTATAAGGGGTCTTCTATATAGGCCTTGATCCAGGAATCAAATCAATAGAAAACTCAACTTCTCGTTCTGGAGGATGTCCAGGTAAATCTTCTGGAAATACATCTACAAATTCTTTCACAACAGGTACATCCTCTATTTGAACATTCCTTTCCTCACTCGCAGTTATTTCATTCTCTTCCTTCCCAATAATTGAATTTAGTTGAGCTATTGAGGGTGGATCTAAATAAGAATTAGGTGGTGACGATTCTGCTCTAAAAATAAGGTGTTCCTTATCATTATCATCAAGAATCGTAACCTCTTTCTTCTTACAATAAATCTTCGCATCATAGTCCGAAAGCCAGTCCATACCGAGGATTATATCAAACTCAATCATAGGTATGACGATGAGATTAGCAGATAAAGAAAATTTATGTGCTCTAATGGGGACTGATTCACAAAACTTTGTTGCAACGATACTTCCCTTAGGAGTTTTAACTGACAACTCCCTTATTAAATCAAATTGGAAATATCTAATTTTCTTAGCAAACTAGGAAGATATGAAATAATGCGATGATCCAGAATCAAATAATGCATTTGCTAAACTTGAGGAAACCATTAAATTACCTGCCACCACGTCTTTCGGAGCTTCTACCTCAGCAGTAGTGATAGCATAAGCCTGGCCTTGATCCCTTGGCCTTTTCTGAGGTAAGTTCTCTTGACGCTTAGGACATGCATTTGCATAATGCCCCATCTCCCTGCAATTATAGCACTGAACGTTGGTAGCTTCCTTCTTCCCCTTGCAATCATGAGCTTGGTGGCCTTTTTCACCACACTTGTAACAGACTCCCATTCCCTTCAAGCAAGTACCAGGATGTTTCTTCCCACATTTACCACAAGATGGATATTCAACCTTTCCCTTCTTCCCCTTATTTCCATTCCCAGATTGATCAGCAGGTCTCTTCTTCTCTTGCTTTGCTTTAAAGTCATAAGACTTAGAGAATTCCTTTTCGGTCTTTATAGCACATGAGACAATGTCTTCGTACGATGAAAAGGATTGTGAGACTAATGCTCGATGGAGAAATGGTTTTAACCCATCAAAGAAACGATCAATCTTACTTCTTGGGTTGCGAATATAATCTCCAGCATACCTCGCTAACCTTGTAAAGTTAGCCTCATACCTTGTGACATTCTCATCCTCCTTCTGTCTCAGACTCAGAAATTGCCTTTCCATATCTTCTCGATGGTCGCGAGGGAAGTATTTTTCTAAAAACAGATCTTTGAATTCCCTCCATTCCATATTTGATACTTCATCATCTTCCTTCATGTTTTGAATCAATGACCACCATTGATCAGCATCTCCAGTGAGGCGGTAAACTGCCATGATAACTTTTTCCCTTTCACTGCTCCCCAAAGCCTGAAATATTTTCTCTAGGGAATTTATCCATTGCTCAGCTACTAAGGGATTTGTACTCCCATTGAACGTTGGTGGTTGTTGCCTCATGAATCGATCTAACATTGATCCTCCACGCTGCGAATCAGGGTGCTCCATACGGGTAAGGTTATTATTCATAACCTGAGTAAGTTGTCCCAGTATGGTGATTAGCTGATCAGCACCAGTTGCATCACCATCCCCACTATAATTATCTTGAGCAGGAGGGAAATCCCTACATGGAGTGCGTGCATTGATACGGTTTCCATTTCTTCCACTATGCGCCATTTCTAAAAAATGGCATAAACTAGATCAGTTTATGAATCAAAATACATAATCCCATACTTATAAAAAACTTAACATAAATTGAACTATTTATGGATATAATCCATAATCATAATAATGTTTTCTTTGAGGAAGTATATACTCATAAACCCTTCATAATGATTTGTAAAGATAGTGAGAGTTATCCTAAGCATATCCCCCGGGAGTGTCGTAACCAAGAGTGCAGCAAGGCCCGTTGTCGTGCACCCGTTCCCGTTCGAGTCTAGCTCAAAGCGGTGTTTTCGGGTTTTACACCTAGGTACATCTGTGCCAGAGCCGCCTCTACCTGCTCGTATCCAGACAGGGATGTATTGCTTGGAAAACTCACAAAATCTCTACAATACCAAAATTCTAGGATGTTCTTCTATACTAATCCTCAAAGTTCATCTTAGGTCTATGTGCTCTAATCAGAGTTTATCTAAATCTAGTTTCCAAGGTTTGTACTAAACTTCCTCCGATACCAACTGTAACGCCCCAACCCTAGTTACCCAGAGTCGGTGCATTACTACATAACATTGGCATGATCACAAGAAAGATCAAATCTCGAAAGACCGATTGGTTTAGTAGCCTTGGAAACACTAGATATATTCATAAGTTTTACATTACATCATAAAATGAAAAACTACTACAACAACATAATGTTTCCACAGTCCACACTATAATCCCCTCATAATATCCCTGCAGGTCATTCATAACTTACATCTTCACTTCCTGGGAAAAATAAAACATAGAAAAGGGGTGAGCTCAAATGCCCAGTAAGGATAACAATATAGCGGAAACTTTCATCAATAAGAATAAACATTTAAGGCAATGTATAACTAAAACAAAAGCCTTTTAAACATGAACTTTCAACATGGTATGGCATAAATAAAATGAAATAATGCCATTTACTTATTCACATGGATATTCTACTAATCAAATAATCACATGCAAAAATCAATAACCACTTTCATAATTTGGAATGCATAATGCCAGACTATCATAACCACATAGCCAAGGCCTCGTGCCAAGACTACAAATAAGATTTTGTCAAGGCCTTGTGCCAAGACACTAGTTTGTCTCATGAGACCTACCGATGCATCGAGGAGCTATAGCGGGCTCCACCCGTCACTTATCAAGTCCAATGCATTCCCATATGAAAAGGTTTAAACATAACATAAACATTCGTATTAAAACTAGCATACGAAATGTCAATAATTTCACCATAAACTATGAATGGTATAAAAATAGCACATCCATAGTCAAACATATCACAAAACCTTCAATACAATATAGAAGTTTTGTATCATAATAAATCAACTTCAAATAATCTTAAAATCCATCAAAGGATGTTGACATAGATGAAATCAAAATTCTTTTTAAAGAAATATCTCCTTTTATTTTGAAATAATTTAATATCCATAAATAATAAAACATTTTCTTTGAAAATATTCTTATAAGCTTGTAAGGGAAGCTTTGACGATTTTATAACGGCGGAAAATAACCGCACCCGCCGTATAAGTTAAAAAAAACATTCTTATCTTAATTCTGTCGAAAAGGTTAAAAAGCACCTTGTTTGGAAAAAGACGGAAAGATTCCCTTATAAACCTCTTATAAAAAGTCAAACAAGGGTATAAATGACTTTAACCCATATTCTTTTAATTATTAAAAATGTTTTGAAATACATTTTGAAGAAACATGGATGTGGATGATAACGAGATCCCAGTAGATTATTACGTATAAACAACCTCGGATAATGAAGAGATTGTGAAATAACCATTACCTTGTACTTTTCCTTTGTTGGGGTCGGTTAACCTCCTGTATAATGGTGAAATAATTGTTATTAAATTATACAACAATCATATACATTAATATGATATCATATATGATCTTTTAACATTGCTTTATTAATAATATCTTAGTATTATCGTCTTTTCAGGTGATAATCGATTCGTTCTTTTTAAATGTTTGGTTACGTAAGACATGTTTGTAATGGATAGATTAAATCTTATTCATAATCAGAATGATATTAACATTATTTTTAACCCTAAAATGAGAATAAGACTTGAATGGATATGATGGAGGATGGATCTCACCGCGTTCGTGGAGACGGTAGTCCGTACGTACGCACGAACGCTACTTCCATTTAATTTTTATTTTAAAAGAATTGAATCCAAATGATACATAGGTATATTACTATTCCAGTATAATATAATATTTTATATATGTTACTTAAGTTCATTAACACCATCCTTTATACGTTCCATGTGTGGTATGAACGAGTCATATCATTTTAAGGGGGCGGTAGTCCGCACTACCTCAAATGAAATTATCGTATGTATATACAACATGAAACGAATAATGGTATGAAATAAAATGGAATTACAGAAGCTTATATATAAAATATATATCATTAATATCATATTTAATTACAGTTCCATCATAATGGCCACCATGAGAGGCGGTAAGATGTATTTGAACAATCATCGTTTCGTGAGGCGTTAGTTTCCCATCCACAGAAACATTATGTTCATCATCAATTAGATGGAGTTGTGTGTATGTTTAGTTTGAATCCTTCTTATAACAACATCCTAGTATATTGAGGATACTGGTGTTGTTATAAAAGAAAGGAAATAAAAAGATTTTGGGAGTTGAAGAAGCAAAATAAATGAAAATAATTTAAGAGAAATCGTTACCTTTAATTTAGGTAACTCATTTTGTTGGAACCAAAGGGCTTCTTGAAATGCTTTCTGCCTAAGGGGAAGCTTCAAGGAGGAGGAGAGGGATGTGGGGAGCTTAGTTGGGCAGAGTTTGGACGAGCCAAGTGGTTTGAGAGGTGTGAGGAAAAGAGAAGGAGGAGTGCCCTTTTATAAGAGGGGTGAGGGGCACTTTTGGAAAAGCTAGATATATTAATTTATAATAAATTCATATTCGGTTTACAAAGGATCCAAAGTTGACTATTCAAAGGATGAGGTGGGGATAGGTCGAAAACAACTCATCCAATAGAATTTAGACAGGTTTGGGTACTTATATTATCCTTATCTTTAAGTATTAACTCTAAGTTAATTAGTTTCACTTTTACAATGTCTCTTTGTATTTTTATATAATATGGTTAATAAACTTAATATATACATCCAAGCGACCCCCAAGTGGTCCATTAATTATTAACCTATCATAATATAAGTCTCTTGGCCGAACCTTAGATTTTTAGGAATTTAATATCAATTAATAATATAATATTTGTTTTAAGAACTCTTTTATGTCAATTTTGACACTATTCAATAGTTGATTTTTGTGAAACTCATAACAGATTTATTACTTCGAAAAAAGTAAATTAAATCAATCCTAATATATCATATTATCCTAGAAAATTAGTGTAATTCATTAAAAGTTTCATATTATATTTATTTGGGTATTTATAATATCAATTATGTTAATTTTTTACTATTTTAGTAATTACTGCATCATCATTGTGTCATAAATAAAATAACTTATTTAATGTCTAAAAATTATAAATAAAACATAATTATGTAGGAAATCTTTTTAGCTTTCTAATGAATATTTATAATCGAAAATACAACATGTATAACCCTATGTAAAAATTGTTCTTCTAAAAGATGCAAGCTTATGCCATTTTTATTTTTATTTTAACATTATTAATATAATGTGTCCCTACCACATACAAGTGGCTCCAAGGGGTCCCCAAATTGACCCAAGGATGCCCATGGTCGGGTATGTGTCCACCAATAAGGTTAGGACACGTTTTAGGGTAATTTTGTACTATTATAATATTATTTTTTAACCCTTATTTACCTGATTTACCCTTTAACCATGGTAAATAAAATATTTACCGCAGTAATTATTCAAAATGTCTAAAAATAAAAGTTACCTATTTACATAATTTGGACATCCTGATTCCAAATATGGAATCCATTTTCCTAAATTCAAAACACAGAAGTGGCAGAAATTAATTTAAAATTAATTCCCGCTGTCAAAACAAAAAGCGTGTTTTTAAGAGATAATAACTATCAAAAGATGGACACTTGTTTATGTTCGGTTTAATTGTAAAATTATGTCCAATGATAAAAATTAAATTGAATGGTAAAAATATATTCTAAATATACTTTAAAACCACTCAAATTCATAATTTATCACTATTAATTATTTTGATTAAAAAAGTTGTTTTTAATTAAAATATAGAAATTTTTACTATTCATCAAAATATGAAACTTGTCCGAAATGTACCAAAATTTCACCCTAGGCTAATTTTGATATTCCGAATCCAAAAATGAAGTCCATTTTGAAATATAGAATATATATGATTTCAAAAATTAGGTATTACTATTCACAACGGCTAGTTTAATTAGTTGTGGTGTGTGTTAGAACTCGAGGTTGCGTACAACACACGCTATCGCATTATTCGAAGGGAAACATACCATAGAAGCTTGGGGTGTTACAAAACCAGAGTCGGTAAATAATAATTGGTGGGGTGAGAGTGACCCACATTTGGGTTCATGTTGTGGTCAAAAGTGCCACTTTGAATTAAATTGGTACCTGAGTTAGGTCGTGATGATCTTAGTCCTTGAATGGATAGTGCATAAATGTCCTTCAGAATGTTCTTGATAGTGTGACTGGATTTCAATGTGGTGTGTTGGAACATATTAGGATATGGTAATGTTGGGTTAAGTTCTGGTGGTCCTTTGTTGATGGAGTAGGACCTATACAATGGATGATGGTGTAGATAACCATATTAGATAAATGGTTGGTTGACGATGTGATCATAATTTCATGTTGCAGGGACTCTAGTGGTCACCATTCAGGTGATTTGGCCCTACTAGAGTGCTTGGGAATGATTTAACTGGTAATTTTACTAGGAGTTTTGATTTTTGTTTGGATGTAAACTTGTGGAATGAAATCTTTAGGAAATGAGGTTGGAAGGATTGTGTGTTTTCTTCTAGGTGATATTGGGTTTGTCATAGTTAGAGTTGGGTGAATTGGAAAATGATGCCATGTGATTTAGTTCATGAGTTGTGCCTAGGAATGGGCTGATGAGGGTCCAATTGGATCGTCCGTGAAAATGTAATGATGTGTGCTATGTTTCCATGTGTTGCGAGTTGGTTGTTTTTTCCTATGTATTTCCCGTGAAATTTTTTGGGTGGGAATGTTTGAAGTGGATGAATTCTTGAGAATTATTCTTGATTGTGATGTGGGTGGTGGTGAGGAAGACTTGAGTGGATTGTAGGATCCCTTAAACCGTGTTCGATTTCCTTGTTATGTGAATTGAGAAACATAAAATGTTTGTAGATAGGTAGGCCTAGTGGAATCACCTTTAGTTATGGAAGATTAGTGATGCTCATAAGTGTGGCTCGAGGAATAGTAATTATAAGGTGTGGAGGTTGAAAGGTCCAAGATTTTCTTAAGGTTTTTTTGGTTATGTGTTTGCATGGATCTATCTACTACGACTATAAAAGTTTTTTCCAAGGTTTGGTGGGGACTGGGGGGTTACCCGGGGGCCAGTGGCATGAAGGGAGGACAAATTAGGCCAAGCAGTTCAATGTACATGGTCTGCGCATGGTTAGGATAAACCTTGAAGCTTAACTCTGCAGACCATCCATCCTTAGACATTAGACATTGCACGGTCTGTTCATGATTGGGGAAAACTGTGTGGTTTCCCTACTAATCTGTGTGGGTCTACCTCTTGCGGATAGTGGATGTCATGCATTTTGAGAAAGATTTGGAAAACTATGATGGTAAACCATGCAGCCCAAATATGTTGGATAAAATTACAAAAATTCAACCAAGGGACATTAATACCCAACTTGGGTTTTCCTCTACCCTCTCCTTGGAACTCTATGAACGATCCAAATCCCTATTATGCTCTCAATGAAATATCTCATCCAATTCATTGGAATTTTTAGTGCTTTCTAGTGAAGAATGAATATCCGGGAAAGACTAATCATTCTCTTTCTTCTCATTTTAGTTCTGGGTTTGTATCTTCTACTCTTCACCATCAGAAACCCCAATACCCTTTATATCGGATGAGATATAGGTTGTGGCATCATGGGCTACTTGGATCTAGATTTGAGGTCGTGATTAAGAGTATGTTAATCAAAAGATATGAGGTAGGTGGTCTACAAGTATTATCCGATAATTTTATTTTGAATGTTTTCATGGATGTCAATGTTCTTGTTTTCTGATTTGATGTTCAAGAATATGTTGATGTGTGTGATAAAAATGGGTTTCTAAGTGAAAAATTGAAATCCTCACGATCCATATGGGATGTGTTGAGGATGAAATGTCTATTTTATGGACACCCATGGGGTGCGTTGGAAATCCCGAACCGAGAGAGTGGTAGGGTCAAGTGAAGGATTGACGAGTAAACTGTGAAGCCCATGTAGATCATTTTTTATGGTCGATAAGGTTATAAAGGAAATGATGATAAATATTCCTATGGTGAAAAGAGCATGATGTTTTTTTTGAATGACATGTAAATGGGTAATTTGGATGAATGAATTTTTTTCAATTGTTTCGTGAATTTAGGTTTGAAATCCCTATTGGGATTAAGGAATATTAAAATGTGAACTTTTAATTGATTAGTGGAATGTGAAATATGGAATTTGTTAGTGGGATATAACTAGGGAATGGAGGAATTTTTGGAATGGTGTAATACATGAGAATTACGTTGTACTCCTAATCAATTAAATTTAATAAAGGTGATTTCTTCAATGATATGAGAATTGTACAGGAAATTCATAAGTGGTAAAATACTTGGAAAATGTTAAATGGGATAAATGGGTTAATGAATGGACAATTTAGAATTTGGCGAGGGCATAGGGGTTTTTGAATTAACTAATGGGTGTTAAGGAATGAGAATGTGAATATGGATGAAATGATATGAATTGTAAATGGTAAAAACATTAATGAGTTACGTCATAGTATTAATTCCCATGTTGTTGTTATAAATTATTATAACCAATGGCATTGAATATTATTATTTGTGATATGGTATGGTTTTGGGGATTTCACAAATATTATTGTGCACATGTATTGGTATATTGGGGTATTGACTTTAGGTTCTACACCCATGGTCCGAGCTAGACTAAGGCTCTAAAATCCACCCAAAAGTGCACAGGTTAGGGATGTGGAAAAAGGGTCTATTCCCCTAACAGTTGCATTCCACATGGACATAGGTTTCGAGGTGAGGATAATGTGTCAATGTGATATGTGGTTCCCAAATGAGATAGTGAGTTCATTTATTTACCCTAGGAGTTGTGATTTATTTCCTTAGACCCATGTTTATATGATATTTATGCCTAACACAAGGAACATGTTATTAAATGGACAACGTAATGAAGAATGAATAAGGAATGTTATTTTGATAAATGATGTGAGTATATTAAACAAACCTGTTTAGTTATGGGACCCAAATTTTCCCATATGTAATTAATATATATTTTATACTTTCATGAACTATCTATAAGAATGGATATTTTGTAGACACCGTTGGTGGTGGCCTACTGAGTTTTATACTCACACCCTACTCACACCATTGTTGGTTACCCAAGAATATCGCTTGGTTTCAAGTCAGGACAAGCCTAGAGGCCCTAAAATATAATGTTGAGTTGGGCACGTGACGTACATGAAGAAGGATGCTGACATGGAGTCGGGAACCATTTGAAGTTTTGGCCGTTTGTTTTATTTTGGGCTTCTGTCACTTTCTCAACTAGTATGGCATGGAAATGTGGTTTTTGATTTGTGTTTGTACTCCATTTTTGAAATGTTTGGTTATGCATGTTTGTGGGTTGTTCATATTGTTTCATCTATTGATATTTTATTCCATTTGGGATTACTCTCGAATAGATGGTATAGTCTCCCCACATGACTCATTGGACCCTTGCCACTAGTCGAAATCCACTGGCTTATGGGGAGGAGTGTGTGAGGTAATGTGATATCCTGGCTCGAAACACTAGTTAGTGGCTTCCAGTTCGAGGATATTACACTAAATAAAATCACCACTTAAATCTCTATGGGAAAAAAATCAAGACAAGTAAAATCCAAAAACTCGATGATGTACAAAAATATAAATAAAATCTTCATGAAAAAACACCATATTGGTGAAAAGAATTGAAGATTAGAAAAAAATGAACTATAGAATCAACAATTTATTTTTGAAAACCACTTTAATTTAAAACAAAATTGGTTGTTTAATCATTCCATGATGGTATTCTGGACAGTCTCACTCACAGTAATTTTTTCGTGCCACCCCAAGCACACATCCACCATACCGTACACGACATCCACATACATTAGAATATACTACCATGTATGTATGAACCCTTGAGAACACCCAAAAATAAAAAAGGAATTTCATTTTCAAAAACTAATTATTCAACCAAATTCAAAAATCATGATCCTTCATATGTATCACTAACCACAAAATCAAAACAACATTCAGATTCACACATGAGATTATTTCTCTATAAATGATAATTAAATCCAATAATTATCCATAAAAATCATTTTTATTGCATTAAAATGTTTTTCTATAAGCTCAAGAAACCAAATTTCATCAAATATGTTTGTTTAAAAACTCCCTAATTTTCATTTAAAACCAGATCAAAAAATGTATCTTTTTTCAATAAATTCCTTTTTTTAATCCATAAAACATAATTCCATTACAGAAATCCAATTTTTCCCAAATATGTAGGTTCATCAATAATAATTTTTCTAGGGACTTTCAAAAGGATAATTATTATAATATCATTTAAATAATACCACATAAATTGAAATTCAATTTTTTTTAATAATTCAATGAAGACATAATGAGACTCACAAGGAGAACTAATGTTGGTGGGTGACTAGGGAATATGGTTTTCAGCCATATTCCAAACACACCACCATCATAGAGAGCCTTCTAGGACCATTCCCTCTTCTCCTTATGGATTTTCAGGGCCTAAAAGCTCACATAAACAACTAGATGAACTCAATTTTCATATCATAATCACCAACCAATCATAAATGATCAAAAAGATAACAAATCTAGACATCGTATGGGAACATAATGATCAGAGCAAGTCAAAGTTCATAATTATATTCCCACACCTACCCCTCAAGTCACGATAATCATACTATTTCTAGAATGACATCCCTAACTAACAAAGGGTTCTCAAAAAAGAAATTACTTCTATTACGTGACGTCCTCTGATACCATTTTCTCACGAAGTAACTCAAGTTGACCCAGAACCAATTACCAAATCTGATCTATGGCATGGTCATATAGGTGTTCTCAATACCCATAGGATGGAAACTATTTTCGAGCATCAACACAGTTCACAAGTGGATGATTTATTCAATAAAAGTATATAAAGAAACATGTATTAAAAAATACATAATATGTTCTATATATAAATGAAACTAAGATACACATTGTTTATACATGAATATGAATTGTAAAACAAAACATTACAACTAGACCAACCAAAACCGATGACCACAACATATCTATGTGACCCTAAGGGTCACTATCTAATAAAAAGATAAACTATAAACATAGGTGAACATACTTAGGATGAAAAAAAATGGATAAAAACTAAAATAACTATAGGAATGATTATTAGAATTTAGTAGGCTTGCCCAATAATCTATTACTAATTCTCATCCTTTAAAATAATTGAATCATCAATTTCATATTTGAAATATAATATATCAATGTATTCTTTTCTAGAAAATTTAGTTAAAAAAAGTTCAAATCAATCCCTTATTATATTCCAAAACAAAGTTCATTCCATTATTGTGATATTGGTATTTTCAAGGGAAATGTGATGTCAATATTTTTTTTCTATGCACAATGGGGATAAATCACTTTTCATTGACTTTTTTTAAAATTCCTTACTAATATAAACACATAACTTTTCATGAAATTAATTTCCATGAATTCACTTTAGTAATCACACATTAATTGAAATTTTGATAATCCTATATGTATCACATTCATCACATAAAAAATCAAATAACAATTAGACCTTGGTGAACCTATGAGATCTAGAATAATCTGTAACGTAATAAAACATGAGACCCCACCCGTTGTAGCATTCCACACACGATGAATTCAAAAACACACTAGCAGTCTCAGCCACTCAATCATAGGACAAGCCGAGGGAAAAAACACCTAACAATAAACCAATATATATCCACCTATTACTATCCACTGACTATTTCATAAAGTATATAGTGTAGCAATTGTTCTCAAATAGTTATATCACTATTCCACACTGCCTAGTCTCATGTATAAAGGGGGTGATACATCCAATGATATCTGAGAATCTAATAACAAGAATAGATATTGATAAATCAACAACAGGAATCAACACCAGCCACCCCAAGGATTGATATCAGGTCATATAATATATAATGAAAAAATATACCGAATCAGGTAACACTAATAATGGATCAAACAGATTCCAAAGTGAGTACATCCCATCTTCTTATATGTTGACAAGGCATGAGAAGCATCAAAATGAGCATTTCAAAATGAACAGTTTCATCAATTTCTCAAGGTTGACAAATAGGTCGTTAAGCATTTTTTCCATAACAATGTGTATCAAGATACAAAATAAAAAGTTTCATAAAGGGTGTAAGGTCAGAATTTTCAACAAAAAAATAATTTATAAAATCATCCTAAAAATTTCACACTACATTTTCAAGACAATGCATTTTTTATAAAGAAAATCCAAATGGGTTGTTCTTCGGAAACACATGCTAAAAAATACTAAAAAATAATATGCTTTTCTTTATAATAACCAAAACCTCTTGGGAAACCATATAATAAACCAAATAATTATTTATAATTCTTATAATATATTTATAATACAAACGAATCACCTTATATCAGATTTAACAAATAAAAACCAACTAGTTAATTTATCAGATAATAGACACGAAATATTTAACAAAAAAATTATAATTAAACTCCCAAAAAGGAATAAAAGGCCAATTTATTGAGATAAATTTATTTATGCTGCTAAAATATGTTCGAAATAACACAAACTATGTGAGGATGCTATCATGGCATTTTTTAAACAAGTGGTATGCATGTTTTTAACAAAACAAGATTATTTTTTGAAAATAAGTCACAAACTATTAGTTTCACAAAAATTAATTAATATATAGGTTGAAAAAAACACATATAATATTTAAAAGGATCAAAATGAAATAACATGAATAAATTATATTAAAAAATAAATCATAAACTAAAAACCCACCTCAAATCCATGGCGGAATGGAAACGCACACCTGAAATCACTCGAAGTGGGATCGAAACCCCTATATCTAAGAAAACACTAAACAACCAAAACCACCATAAAATAATTTGGAAAACTGTACCATATTCTATAATGATTATGAGTGAAGAGTAAAATCATGAAATATGAATGAAAAATGAAGAGGGAGGAGGAAAAAGATGAAATTTCCATTAAGAAACTAGCCCCAATATAGTGATCTATTAGATCTACAAAAAGGAGTTGGATGAATGGATATGGTGGAATGGTAGAGGGATCAATGGGTGTGGATGAACTAGGTGGAGGTGATTTGGGTATATTTGGTTCCAAAAATCCAGGGGGAAAACTTGTAGATTCACATTTCCAATTTTTCAGAATAGTCACACGGTTAGGCCTTACAATTTTTTAATCCATTCGCCAAACCATGCAGCAGAAAAATGAGCAACCACATGGTCACTACTATGTGGCCACATGTTGTTTCTCCAACCATGAGGTTATATTTATTCATTCCATGTGGTTACTTGGGTTTTCCTGCATGATTTTTCTAATATTGTGCTAAAAAACGCGCATAGAATTTTCAAGCTAAATTTCCATGTTTTCTCCAAAAACTAACAAAAAACCCTACAGAAACCCATGAGGGAATTTCTAGAAAAAAATATCTCAAAATTCAACACATGTGGCACCCAAAAGCCCATAAAACACTAGGATTCTCAATGAATCATAATAAAAACCAAAACCTAAAAAATCAAGTAAGACATGAATGCTCTCTAATACACTCTTGTGTCTATCTATCCTACCTAGAAAAACTATTCTATACTTCTTTATTTTCATCCAAGGACCTCATCTAATGTATGCTAAATATTAAAATATATGAAATGTGTTGGAATATTACATATAGCGTTGAGTATAGTAATACTTTGTAATACTACTCAAAATCAACACTAGTAATGAATTATGTGTGTGGTTAACTACTCAACTTGTATTTATGAAAATAATAATATGATAAATATAATTAAAAATAATAATAAAAATTACCCTAATATTATCAAGTTTGAAAAGTTATCTCAATGTGATTTAAAAAAAACTTCCAGAATAGGATTTCACTCAAGGGTCAATGGTAGTCCGTGTTTGGGAGAAATCAGCCCATGAGTCTAATGATAATAATGGAATTCATCTCATCATTATAACATAAGCCCCAAATAAAAATATTTACACACTAGATATAATAATATAGTGATACAAATATAGTGGAAATAACTTAATTCCAATAGGGTATTCATCAACCAATAATTGTATTATATTACTTGATAGGGGTCACACATGGGTATGTTGGTCAAGTGACTGTAGAAATTCAATATTGTGAAGAATATAATATTTTTGGTCAACCACAGATCTTCATAAAGAGATTCCATACGAAATGTTCTAAGGGGATCGTACGTCTAATTCACAAGACCATAAACCACAATAAAACCCTCATTGGAGAAAACTGAGGAAACTCATTAGGGGTAAAGGGAACACACCAATAAAATACTATAAAGTCTGAACACAGTCACCAAAAACTAAAAATGAAGAATCCCTAACTTATATTAATTTAATAATGTGTAATTGGAGTAAAATATGAGTATTTGTAATATTATTTCTTCTTGTATCCTCCAGAAAATTCATTTGTACATATGCTGCCCTTCACATAATCTATGTTATGTCCATAAACACTAGTCATGTTCGTATACTATGGTCCTGTCCCAGTACTATGTCCATGTCTAGGTACAATGTCATGCCCACGTTAACAACTTCTTCTTAGGTTTCATTCCATGTGTATTCTGATATACCATATGGTACACACTATGTTTCTATCATAGGTCACACAATATGAGATATTTGTCTCACAGTCTATCGTATTTATCTCACTAGAAATCCAAAATTCAACACAAAATGTAGTACTTGTCATATTCCCTTTGAAATAAATATCGTTATATGTATAATTCCTTAAATCCAGTAAATACCCATGTATCTTGTGCATGTATCATTATTACATTCCATATCACTACCAATGGAATTGTAGATCCTATATACATAGTAAATCAAACTGCAACATCACTAGTGTATAGATTCAAAAAACCGAATATTCTTGAGAAATTATCCACATCAAGACACAACATAACAACACCAAAACCTCACAAGAACACCCAATATTCGGTAGCTGGACTATTCGTCATCCCCAAACACCCCAATCGTCACACCAATCACAAGCTCAATCATTGGTAGTGATCTTTCCCACCCAATATGAAATTCCCAATGACATGCTTTTGGATATTTTCGAACTATAATTCAAATGGACCATGATGATGAATGTATAAGTAATAGTGGTATGAAATAAAAAAACAACATCATGGGGAATAATACATTACCATTGTTGAGTTTATAAAAAATTTGAAGTCATGGTAATGATATAAGAAGAATAAAAAAAGAATTAATAATTCATAGACCATGGTTAATAATCCATCAACCATAATCTATCAATCAACTAGTGAGTTAAATATTTAGAGAAATAATTCATCTTTAACATGGTAAGAATGAAATGATTATCCAACATAACCAAATTACCTACATCAACAATGGATTCATCGATATTGAAAAATAATTATATATTATTTTAACTAACAATATCCATTAACTATATTGACAATGATGATCTTATAAAACCCTACCATCAATCCATCATTTATCCTTTGATAAAATTCTTTTCACTCATTCAAATCCATAGGGTCTTATGGATGACCATAGTATTTTTTAAATAACTAGTCTTAAACAAATGACATTAGTTCATGTAGATTCAATTAAGTGATCGATTAATTTATTGATTAATTTACTTATTAATCCTCCCACAAACACACTAAATCTGAACACCCAACACCAATACAAGTTTGAAAGAAAATATAGCAAAACCACATTTCATATATAATGGTTGACGTATTATTGTAATCCAATACTCTTTTTAAGAGCTATTAAATTATTTCATAAATTCAACAAGTGTGTTATATAATATAGTAAATATTTTTAGTATATCTGAATCGATACCCTCTAGGACTTGGAATATCATGTTGTCTTAGTTCGTAGCTTTGAAAATACATCATATAATATTTATAATACAAAAATAAATATTTTACATTATTAACATGTTAGAAAAAATAATATTGAAAATAAAAAAACATACTCAAATATGTATTCATATTGAGATCTGATATGGTTCTCCTCCTGGGTTACCTCCAATAGTCTTACATGATTCGGTAAAACATACACTAAGTGAATCACTCACTCATATAGGATCTTCCCATTCCAATTAGGGATATCCTTAGAAAACTCAGTCAGGGATGATCCTTCATCAATTTTGACCTCTACATAGTTAATAATGTAAAATTGGACCTTCACATACCTCAACAATTGCGACATCATAGAGATATTGTGTACCATTTCTAGATCTGGTGGTAGGTCCAAATGGTATGACACCTCTCAAAACCATCATAGTAACTAGATAGTGCTAATAACTCTCATAGATTACATTTCACACTATATAAATCCATACACTACTTAGGGAGGTGATATATTCATTAACTCAAGGCCTTCATCTTCGAACAACAAATTCATTCTTCAATATGTTATATAAGAAAAATAATAGATCTATATTGTCTTCATATACTCCCGGGTTATATGAGCGTCATCTATAATCAAAAACCCCAACTCTAGGACCATAATGGATGACTCTCATTAACCATAACATTATAGTGTTAATATTACAAGTCTCCCATATATGGCCACATATATTATCATACAAATAGTAGACCATTACATATTATTATATAAAAAAACTAAATGAATTATTGAACCTTTCCCCTTTTACCAATCATGAAATGATAGCCCAAATAATATCATAATTAACCTGAATGGTGTTATAATTATGGCCATATATGTGGGGATGAAACACCATGTTCAAATGTAACATAGTCCTAATTTCCCCCATCAATTTACTTCATAATCATTATATGAAGTGAGAATATTTTTATGAAAATATCATTGAGGGAACTCTATGAATCTAAACTATCTCATGCATGTGAATTCCTCCCAGGATCTCTACTAATTAATACTCGTAGATAGATATTACGTTGGTCAACATGCTGAGATGTTATTTGATTTCCCGAAATTCATCGTGTCCATTAGTCAATGGTGGATGTGAAATCATGATGTATATGTGTATACCATACAACATACTCTTTGCAACATCATGTGTTTGGTCAAAAAACACAAGAACCTGGTGATCTACCTTGACCCACTAATGAGTTTGACATCATGATAAAATCACCGTGGAAATCTTCATCATCCATAGACAGCTAAATAAAATATGATGTTGATCATACATTTTATCCATTCCTTAAAGTATTGCTATGATGGATTCATGACAAACACTTAGAACCTCTTCTCATAGTGTCAATAGTACAGTTTAAAATAATTGAAAAAGGATGGGATGCCCCCCTCCATTAAAAAAATTATGAGGATTATGTACAGCATATATATGAACATATATGTTCTCAATACGAATATAACCAATATAAACCTCCCAAATATAAACAAATTGATGATTTAAAAAATATTGAATGTAGGTAAGATGGATCATCTAGATAAATTAATAAAATAACTTTTGAGGAAAAAAATCTAAATCCTTGCTCTAAATCTATTATCATGATCTCCTGCTGAGAGAATATTCCACCATATCTCCCTTTCTAAGAGTATATACCTTCTCAAACAGATAATCCTATAGGAACTCAAGACACATAATTTTTCTTATCCAAATTGTTTTTGTGTAATTATTTTCAAGAGAATATTTTTTACTGGATATATTATAAAATATCCACTCATAAGGCAGTGATTCTACATATTCTATTTTAAGACCACTTATCCCAGTTCTAGATGATGGGAGACAATTGATTCCCAATTGTCATCTTCCATAAGTGATCACATGCTTCATCAACATCAGGAAACATCTAATCACCATCTTGGATGCATCATAGAGTACCAAATAATCAACCCATCCCTTAGAAGTCTCATGATTTTGGTACTCACCAAACATTTCCACACTTCATGAAAATACTACTGACAATTATTTATCTTTTTGAATGTATTCCCCTTTAAAGTCAAAATATGTAATACTGTTGATATAATAGACAAATAGTTCATC
Organism: Viscum album; assembly: GCA_963277665.1. Classification (NCBI taxonomy): domain Eukaryota; kingdom Viridiplantae; phylum Streptophyta; class Magnoliopsida; order Santalales; family Viscaceae; genus Viscum; species Viscum album. Next base: position 1,752,483,266 of record OY728120.1, on the reverse strand, counting down.
ATTCTATGATTCAAGGTTTCAACTAAAAGCATTATTTATACATCCTCCTAGATATTGGGTGGATTCCACAATATAACTACCTAATTAATTGTTGATCCCACCACAAATATCTTAAATAATATATATTATACAAGTAATTGTATTTCTATGATACATACCTGAAACTTCAAAATCATCCCATTATTTTAATTATCTTTAATAATGTATAAGACTAATTGAAAATGTCTCACATTATCGTTCTCAAATGATGAGTACAATCTGAGATCATTTATAAAGGATAACATAAAAAAATAAATTAAGGGAAGAAATATAAGGCTAATAACTCCCTAAAACAATGTTGTGGGGTTTATAACACTGAACAATGTCACCATGTACAAACTTTTACTATTCAGACATCAGAATTGCATCTTATCTCAATAATCATCTCAAACACACAGATGGTGACCTCCCAAAATAAGGAAAATCATTGAGAATTATATCCCCCAATCAATTTTAAGAAGAGACATTTGATTATAAAATATAAAAACATATTCTTAATAGCCTTAAAATTCAGATATTTTACCCTATATTTAATTTTAAACTAATTTCATCATTGTTGAAAAATAACATTTCAGTAACCAAAGGTGACATACTATCTTTGAAAAATACCTTCAACTAAAAATCCACCAATATTACATTTAGATAACTATTCTCCATCAGTTCTATTTTATATTATGGTGAAAATATTATGGTAGTTTCCTGGTGAGAATCAATGTAGCATTTGATCTCATGGTGTAGTGGTAATCCTATAACCTCCTTAGAGAAGACTTTATTATCCTCTATCACCATGAGAGAAGTATTAAATCGTTTAAAATCAACATATCCCATGAAAATACTAACCAAATAATGAATAATCAATTATATCCTCATGTGTATTATCCAAACAAGTATTTTCTATGTTCCCTATTAACTAATGAAGAAAAAATAAAACCATAAACTCAATCGCACCTCAATATGAATCTTAAACATTGAATATATTAATTAAATATAGATGATCAAACTATTACTAATATTATGTAATTATACCTCATTTTCAGCATGAAAATATCATAAAGGAATCTATCACCTGTAAACTCTAGGTATCATTTTTTAGAATGATGTTGTCATTGAACCTCCACTACTTGTAATCTCCCATAGAAATAGTTGATCCAAATGCTCAATTTCAATCATAAGAAATCAAATAATGTATATGGTAGGAAAATTGTGAATTTCCATAGTTTATAATAAATAATATATCTAGAATATTGATAACACACGAAAAACCTAAAATACACCCTAAAGAATATTGTTCATAAGAATATAGATACTATGGTTACTCGTTTCCACAACTATAGCCTTCCTGATACTAGTTTGGATAAATTGGTTATTATGGGATAAATAACTCAAAACCATAGATATCTATTACAATCTCCTGGACACAAACACATACATCTTCCTAAGGACATAGAAACTTCATCCACTATCTCTATCATGGAATCCTATTAACTATCTAACAATATTTTTATAGTAGTCTGTACAATATCATGTGATATGTCCACGGCCCTCACAAGAGTAGCTTAGCCTCTGCCAAAACTACCTAGATCATAATTTAGAATGATTAAATACATAAACTATATTATGATGTTCTCTATTGATATTCCTATAATGATAGGATCCCTAGGTCTATCATCAACTAAAAATTGATGAAGTCTTTAATCTGGGGTTCCAATAATCAACACAAACTATCATTGACTAATTCAAAAAGTAAAATTTCCACTACTATGTCTCCCCAAGAACTCCGGCATGGAAATGAATAATAATATATATAAAATATTTCCTAATGTATCGTTAAGGGCCTTACTTGACGATTCATTCTCTAAATAGCACAACTTAACCCATATCCATGATGTGTTGGGAGATGATAGTAAAACTAGAGAAATAATACTAAACATATTTATATTGTTTAAAGATCTCTATAGGATCATGGATGTGCAGATGAATCATAACATTCAATTATATCTCTTATGTGAAGAGAAACTAAATCATGGGCCAAGACAGTATCATCTCATCCTGAGTCTAGGTAATCAGACTCCATAATTCCCCAGATACTCTAATGATAAGTACATCAACTATAACAGAAAATAATCATGAGGTTTCTTAAAAATGTTTAAAACTGATGTAACTACTTCAATATGGAATGTAGAAACCTAGGGGGTATATATTCACCCAATTCTTATGATTTTTCACCCTATAATGCTCATGATGTTCTATTTTCCAAAATATATAATCTTCTTGTAAAACTGGGGAAACTTTTTTTTCAACCATTAGTTGTGTTACTAAAAACCCACCTAGTGGTTTACCTTATGTAAATGACCTTTTATAGAATCCCAATCAGTAGGTGGATAGATATTGTGATCTTATTTATGAATAATAATAGGTTCTCATCCAGAATGAATCATTAATAATCAGAATGTTTCAGGGTCAAATAGTTTATCCGGGTAAATGAATCAATAATTACATTGAATCAAGATCCATTAATATATAATTCATGATCTATAATTATATAGGGAAACCAATTGTTGTATGTACTATGTTAAAAAAAATTAGTCAATGTCTTCGTAAATGCATACACTGACCACAAGACCAATATAAGAGTCACTTTTCTAAGAGATGAATTATATAACAATGGACATTGTTTCCAAATATCCCAACAAAACACAAATCTAGAAAATATTCATATGTTTTTCCTATAGAATCATTCTCTAATAAAAGTATGTCATGACCCAATGCATTGGGGCCTGATCAGATATCATTAATTCAATTTTGGCTCCCCAATACAAACTCTAATAGGCAAGAGGATGGAAACAATTGTTGTGTGGTAATATAATGCACAATGGAAGCAATATATTGAGTTAAAAGTACAAAGACGTCTCAAATTTACCTAATTATGATGAAAATATATAATGAAACTAATTCTATAATTCATTAATACAAATATAGACCATATTTTAGAAATAAACCTGAATGTATAATAATTAATTAAAAAATAGTGGAAGACAAAATTAGTAAAAGAGTCTATCGTACTAAAAAATGGTACTTATATGAAATTTACTCTTGTAACTAACCATACCATGTAGTTCAAATATTCTCTTCCTTCTCATTTACCTACTAGTACTATGTAAAAATTTATAGCTTTTTTTATGACATGACATGTCCTTACATATCCCTTGATAGGTCTTTTATAGAAAAATTAGGAACAACTAAAATCACCAAATACAATGAAACAATAAATGGTTCATCTCATTATCACATAAATATGTAACAATGAAAATAATACATAATAATAATATAAATAAACCAGATATACATAAGTTATGTACTTGGTATCAGGGTAAGATCACAACAAAAAAATCTATTCAAGGAATCAACATGATGATAAATGTTAATTCTCATCCCATAGAACTCATTCCATGAGTTTGATGACATTGATTGTTCATGTAAGGTCACATCCTTAATAATTACATAATATTGAGTTAAGTCAATAATTTTACATTATTTTTTATTTATGATATTTTAAGGTTTATAGATTTATAGAATTACCCCATATCTCATACATAACAATACAATAAGAATAAAAGTGGACACTTCTAAACAGAATCCTTTTTTTCTCCAAAAGAACCCCTTTTAAGAAATAAAACATAATTCATTTTCAACAAAAATATTTGAAATATTAATCGTGACATCCCCATTGTACATGAATATGTAATGAATTTTGGATCTCATTTTAAAACTTTGAATGAGCTAAAAATGATTATAAAGGTTAATATGTGATATAAATAATTCATTATTCAATGAATATTTTAATTTCATGAAAACAAATTCACAAAATCATAATTTTCACCCAAAAACACAATCCATTTAGCTTACCTCATGAAAAAATAGTATTGTTGTGAATCTCATAGAAATATAAATCATATATTTATCTTCTGGAATCCAAATCATACATACACTATATCTTTTTCAACTTCATATGGAGTAACCTTCATGGTTATTTTTAGAATACCCATCATCGTATATTCCTAAAATCTCTTAAGAGAAAACCTAGAATTTAACTCAACCTCACGAACCAATGCCGTGGAGAGTTATCATAAGCTAACCCTCCCATTATTTCTCATTGAACCACCCATACACATTAATAATTCCCAATAACCATAACTTAATCAAAAAATATAAAACATGTATAAAGGAAAAATTAACATTTCCACTTGAAAATCACATTTCAATTTTTAAAAATCCAAAAACTCATAACTTAAAAAAATTTGTTTGAAAATATATTTATAATCGTGTTAATTAAAGAAAAAACATAAAATTCATATAATAGTAGGAAACTTGGTAAATGATGTATATGTTAAAATACATTCCGTGTTATTTATATAAACAATCAATATTTAAAAAAAATTAAAATATATAAAATAATATTATTTGAAACAAGGTATCCAATAACACATTTAAATAATTGATATGAGTTCATAAATTAATATAATCATGGCCATATAAATTAATCCATTAAAATAGTTCTGAAAACATAATAATAAATAATAACTTTTTAGAAGAATAAATATTTTATAAATATAAAATGTTATTTTAGTTAAAAAGACCCTTACAACTTGACAAGCACATGAATAAAAATAATTAATGAAAAAAATTAATAAAACAAATAATATCATGATAATAAGTAAATTTATGATATAATATGTGAAATTCATTATATAAACCATATAAAAGTGAATACGTGGATAATAAAAAATAATTCTAAATGGAATATAAATTGAGATAAAATTTCATACCAAGAGTCTCACAAGTCACATACAATCTTCATAGTACATAATAATAAAATTATGTTAATTTATATTTTACTATGGACATTTTCTATATTTATTATTAACATCATATCACTTATTATTGTGATATAACAATTACATTATTATATAAGTTCATGATAGATGGTTTATCGATATTCGATACTTGATTAAAAAAATGAACATGGAATGATTTCAACAGTCAATGTGGTTAGATGTATGTTATATACATAATATAAAACATCATATAAATATACTATAAAATGATTAAAAAATATTTATATATAAAATTTAATATGAAATGAAAACACTATTCATAGAGATGGTATTCCATACATACGCATGAACGTTATTTTCATTTTTCCAGTCGTATTGAATGAACAAAATTAAATAAACTGCATATAAATATTTATACATATATAATATCATTAACATTACATTACTATGTCATTTATTTCATATATTTTTATACAAATTATTATTTTATACAATCCATTTGATGTGTGAATGAATCATATCATTTTGAGGAGGTGGTAGTCCACACATCACTAAATGAAGTTATCATATAAGAATAATATTGAAATTGTGAATGTATGATTAATATAATAGTTATAGAATTTTAAATAGGTAAAAATATACATATTAAAATATTATTTTACTAGAAAATATGTTTTCTGTCATTCCTTGAATGTGGTAATGGAAAAAGAACCAAAACATTAATCATTGATCTGATTAATCAGAATAATTAGGAAAAAAATTCATTTCCCTGAATAAGAGGAAGTGAGAAATGATATGGATTTTAGGTATTCCATTAGAAAAATAAAAAACATGTACATAAATGATTTTATATTTACAGTTCATTGACGTATGAATGAGGTGAGTATAAAGTATAAAAAGAAAAATAAATTAAGATAGGTGTTTTCTAAAAATTACTTCTTTAATGTCCTCTCATTGAAAGACCCTTAACGTCCTCAAATTTGGCCTTCTGTGAGACCAGTAGCATAAGGACGTGGGTAGGGAGTTTATGATATGTTTGGGTGGATATTTTGGGACCATAATGGCCTTTTGGTTCGTAATAGGGTGGTGGAGGGTGATATTTATACTTGAGGATTGGTTCATTCAAATGATTAATTTGTTGATTAGTCTATATTAAAGGATTTAAACAATTTGGTGGAATTAATTTCAATTAATAATACATTAATTTAATGTTTTCAAATCTGGTAATGTCGATTAAAAACTCAAAAAACATTTAAATATTTCAAATTTAAGGAATGTTATGCATTTACCTTTTAACTTTAACCATTGATTCCATTTTACCTATACAACGGTAAATAATTTCTTATCCATGATAAATTCACTATAAATATAAATGAAATTTTAATTAAAAACCAATTTTAACCCTATGATTCCAAATATAGAATCCATTTTTCATAACTGTATTCATATAATTTAGAAAGTAGATTTAAAAATAAGTCCAGAGACAAAATAAGAACGTGGGTTTTTAAGGTAAAATGTTCAAAAGTATGAAAAAAATTTCTATCTAATTTAAATTGGAAAAATAGTAAAATGGAAAAAAATTGTATTAAATGATAAAAATATAATATAAATATACATTAAAACATTTTTTAATGATCTTTATGAAATATAATTAAATTTAATGAAATAAAATATTTCAATAAAAACACAATATTTCTCCTTATTCATTATAATATGATTTTTATCTAGAAAATACAAAAAAATTAAAAATAAAGTAAATATTTAGGAAATGAATATAAATAATAAGTTTAGTTTTTCAAATATAACATATTAAAGTGTCGAAACTAGATTTAAACGGGTTCTCTTTTGAAAGGTGGAAAAACTGAATTTTCATGAAAAATTATTCTTTTATTTGAAAAATTTAGTTTGCTTTTATATAATTTATTGAAATCATATACGATGACTTAAATTGAATATATTAAATATTAATTTATTAATAAAATTCATCACATTATATTTTATTGTTTTATAAACTCACTTATTTATATTTAACTCTTTTTTAAATAACATTTCCATTTATTTAAAAAGGATATTATTTCATTTATAAATATATTCTCAATTAAAAATTTATTACATACATGTGAAATTATATTTTCATAAATTAATTAATAAAATAAATTCCAACTCTTTTTAACATATAGGTTATAAGTTAACATTTAAATAATAATATTTATATTTTTAATTATGTTTGATGCGGCATAAAATGTACACTATCGAACATAGTGGCACTTTTTTGAAAACAAGATATGTTATAGTTTTCATCCAATAATTTTCATTCCAGGAATATCAAATAAAAGTTATAATCTATAAATTAGAATTTCATCATAAAAATTTAGTGGATCTCAAACGTATCCATTGTTCTTTTACTAAAACACTAATCGGATTATCCGGCAAATTGTGAATCAAACCATTATATGTTATTCAAGGGATTCATGGAAAAATAATAAAGTATGATAATGGGAATGATGATCAAAACCCATGCCTCGTTATTAGATTAAATTTAAAATATATTAAGGGGATCCTTTTTTTAATTTAGAGGACCATATTCCCTAGTAAAACACTCATAGGGATATACTTTGTAATCATGTTGTGCACGAAGGAAACACAACACATGGAAAACTAGACTCATGAATCCCCAATAAATAATGTGAAATAGGTCCACAAATGCATTGCAAGATAAGGATAGTGTGTTCCATGTGTACAAGTTATATCGTGGATGGAACCATTTTGGTCATATCATTAAAACTATGTCTATCTACATCCCCTAGTTCTTGTTTACTCTAGGTATATCTCATGTACATTTGTCAATCCCAGATACTCAATCCATGTCTTAGTACTCTTTCCATGTTTGAGTATATGTTCGTTCCTAGTAAACCTAGTTATTCTAAATTTCAAAGTAATACCTTTGACTAAGTACCCAAGGGTACCCACCAAGCCTCCACCATCATATCCTATGATGTGGGACATTTTACTCTCTATATAATCCTTAGATTCCCTAGAGAGTAGATAAAATGACTATTTATCATCAGAATACACACTATTTATATTATGATCTCCATGATTTATGAATAATCTCATGCGTGTTGGTCATACATGTAAATCACCTTCCATTAATCAATGAATGAAATCATAGACTGTAGATTTGGAGTCGAAAAAACACCAACATCAATGTATGATAGATTAAAACCAGAAAATCCACACTAGGAATGGTTGCATTCATGCTGCATCAACACATCACAAAAAACTCAAATAAAAACCCTCAATCTATTTATATTTCCATCCATCATCAAAATAAATCCTTCATTACCCCATAAATCATTAATATATACCCACTATAGAGATCTATTTACAAAAATAATAAATGTGCAAGAATCAGATATAGGGTATTATCGAACAACCTATTAAGCAGACTCTGGCAATGAAATAATGACTCATGGTGGTATATGAGAATAAAAAGTCAACATGAGGAACAAACCATGGCCATTTCTTGGTTGGCCTAGATTCATTTTCATAGTAACGATGAATTAATAAAATAAATAAAACCCAACAATTTGTTTATCATGGATATTAATAATTTAATCATTATCCAATGATCAGCCTATAAATTAATTTATATTTGATTTCATATATGAAAAAATTTGAAAAAATGGGATTAAAACCATAAACAAATTTCCTTCATTGATAATATATCTATCTCTGATGATTAATGGATCATTTTCAATTTTTCTAGTGATATCAAATAAATTAGTCGGTGATGACCCTCCTTGGAAACCCATTCATCAATCAATGATATTCCGAATTCTCCCCTCTATGGACCTTCTCTAAATACCTAGTACTATGAGTAAAACCCAATGATTTAAATATAACATGGTTTATCATTACTGTATATTAGTTAATGGAGACTAGTATATAAAAATAGATATTTTATGTAGATACTTATTTCTGAATCATCCAATGATCGAAATTAATGTAAACACCTGACACTAAAAAGGGTTATTTCACAACTTTGTTGAAATCCAGATTTCATATTTAATGTATATTATAGAATTCAAATTTTATACTACATGCATAATGTATTCCATTATGTTAGTAAAAAATTTAATTCATGGAATTATATGTTTAATATTTTTAGTAAATCAATAATGAGTCTTTTGGGGACTTATAATCTCAAACTCTCTCAGCTTCTATCTTTGAAGATAGTCCATAGAATATTTAAATAGATTACAGGGAAAAAATGACACATTAAAATTATAGGGACGAAATATAATACTTCATGAAATAATGTTTGATTTAATATTCATTCACTATAGTACGTAATAAATCATGGTCTAGATATTTTTGGAGATAGGTATTTTTTTACTATAGGGAAAACCATATGGACTAGTATTAATGAAGATTCTATGTATAGGATACACAATAGAATCTTATAATTAATAAAATATATTTTTTTTCCAAACTGAACATCATATTATCGATATTATAGGTGGAAAAAGATTCGTAAACAATTATACGTAGTGTTAATAACCCCAAAATGGAATATTGTGTAATAACTCTATCATCACCTATTTCATGACAATGTGGCCTACCTCCATAACTAGTATCACACCAATAGTGGTATGATTTTGTTAATCATATTATATTTACATAAAAATGTTTAATATTAATTTCATAGTTACATTGAGGGATTATATTGAGAATTAAAGGACAACAAAAAATGGTAAACTACATAAACCATGAATGATTATGGTTTAACAAAGTATTATATAATTGTATATAATAATTATTTCATGTTATATGTGAGTAGAATATGATAAATAGAGTAAAATATCATGATGTAAAATAATTATAGGATAACATTAAGGAATTAAAAATTGATAACACTTCAGTTTAAATTATCCTTTTGATGTTAATTACGTGGCTCTTATAATAATAATTTTCTAACACTCATGTTAACCCATTTTAGTTATATATTTTAACAGAACTAGAAGGAACATAGTTAACATTGCCTATGAATGATAATGAAATAATTAAAAACAGGATCCACCCATTAAAATAGGATATTTATGAGTAATATAGTGATTATTCCAAAAAAAATATATTGGGAAATATGATTAACAATTTAACCATAGTGGAAATACTAAGTTCAAAAAAGAATGGACCAAATTAGACATGTAAAAATTAAAGTAATAAAAATAATTAAATAAATAAAATTCATCATACTATATGATAAATATAATGAAAATCATATTTTGAGAATTGTCTCCCTAGAAGAGTAAAATTAAATAGTAGTTGTAAGGGAGGAAATCATGCAATTACACTCTAAGGGGGATGTAAGGAATCAATAATAGAAGATAATGTTACTATTAATAATCCACATACAATTTTATTTTTTTGGATGCAAAAATTTTGATCACTATAATCTCCAATTCAAAAATGCAATGCAAATGTAGATGATCAACCTCTAAAACTGAGTAGCTCATTGGGACAATGAAAATTGTATTCAATGTCTTAATTCAAGGTAGATTGTTATTTTACACTCTTGACATGTCAATATTTTATTCCAATTAAAATTTCCCCTCTTATATATTTATGAATAAAAAATACAAAGCATTATAATTATTACATCCATTGTATGTAAAATTTCCCCACATTTTTCTTAATTTAATGTCTTATAGGTTTTCCTCCTCATCTCTTATTAGTATTTTATTAGGAATAGACTATATATTTTTAAAATGTGGTCATATAAAATTCTTATAGGGAAATATAACATTATATCCTAATTCGACCAATGATAGACTAAAAGTGTATTATAAACTAGTTTCTCCCTATTAAAATAAATTTCAAGTTATGTTTTTTAAAATTTGTGAGGACAAAATTTATTTAAGGAGGGAAAATATACTAACCAAAAATTTTAAAATATTTTTTTCCTCTAATTTTTTCAAATTGATTAGTAGATTGTTTTACCTGAAACACTAACTAGTTGATATCCAAGAGAACATTATATAAAAACATTAATGTTCAATTTACACTAGTTAGTATAAATAGTGGTACCCACTCTATGAAATATATTATGAATTAAATAATATTATTCTTAGTGTAGAAAGATAGTTATTATGAATATCTTATGGTTAAAAATATTACTTTTTATATATTTAGATTTTAATTATCTTTATCTTATAAAAATAATATACTCTAGTTGGGATATATATTTAATATTATTAATAAATATGATTATTTAAATAAAATATTTACACTAATTCTATTATTAAATAGTAGAATAAAAGAACATAAATTTTTAGTATGTTGAAATTTAATTTTACAATAAAAAAAATTTTCATCAATTTTCATAATATCATATAAAAAAATACATCTCAAATTTTTTCAATTATAATATTATAGAATTTACATAATTTTTTATTTATAATATTAATATTATATTTCTATAATTTTTTTATTAATTTTAAGAAATATTTTAGTTTTAGATGAAAATGAAAAATATATACTTTTACTAAAATTTCTCACTGTCATAATATAAGAATGAAATATAATTATTATAATGAATTTTTATATATTATATATTTTTATACCAGAGATATAATTCATTTGAAAATTATATATTGAACATATAAAATAATATTTATAAAATGTGAAATCAGAGAATATTATACACTTAAAATTATTTTTACATAATTATATAAAAAATATAAATTATAATATATTGAAGTTAAATATAAAATATTAATTTACTATTTCATTTTAAAATAGAATAATTTGATAACAAATTTATTCCATTTTTAGAAATATATAAAATACTAATAAGATTAATTTTTATTATCATGATAATAGGGATACTATTTTTTAAATTAATTATTTTCGTAATATTGTATAATTGTTAATTTGATTAGTTAAATTGATTTATTTTATTTTAGGAATCTAATATTTTGATTGTAGCTATTTATTTCAATATTAACACTCATTAACATTGATGAAAACTATAAATAATATTAAGAAACCATAGTTGTCCAAATGTAATTTTCCAACTACTATTGTTTTTGTATACATTTTCTATTTTATTATGAGTATTTTTTTATAGTATTTGAAATTTTATTATCATTAAATATAATTTAAATTTAAATACATGTAAGAAAATATATTATATGTGTTATTTTATTTTTTCAAACCTATTAGTAGTGAAATTATTCATAGGTTGGTTGAAATTTTTAGTCACCTTTCAATTATGTTTTCTTGTGGAATATAAATCACCAATAGGATCCCCTATTAATGATTGGGTCCCTTATTTCTTTCCAAATTTACATGATCAACAAGTATTTTTTATAATGATTCGTTGGTACATACATAGGTCAGGTGATTTGAGGATAAGAATATCACACCGTGTTTGGGGAATTATTGCATACTATGGCATTCTACAATATATATAGATTATGTTTATGAATCTATAATGAGTTACAATATATTAATGCCCACCATTAAAAATTTTAATCAGTCATTTTAAACATTTTAATATGAACATATAAATGTATCAGAGGTTCATAATTTATTTAATCATTTATATGTATCATTTTTTATCCATCACTCGTTTGTTTATTATATTTTTGATGGTGGATTCTTTCCACATAACAGGGGGATCTGGATTTTATCAGAATCTATGTAAATAGTTATTGTATAGATGTTGGGATTGGGAACAAGATAATGACATCAAAAAAATCATCATTTGTGTAATCTGAACCAATTTTGATCAGATCCACATAATAAGACCCAAAATGCATTTTATGGTCATGGAAATTGGGGCAGACTGTGAATAGAAATTTTAAACTAAAAGGAAGTCTAGGAAAACATTTCATCGAAAAGGTTGTTCGTGAATTAAACAATAATTTCCAATATTTTTTGATACAATGGGAAATATGGAACGACAGGAATGGATTAATCATTCACAGATTATGGTCCACTGAAGATAAATATCACTCTGAATACAGGCTAGTAAGGATGATAAATTTAAGGACCCGAATGGGCTATGGTCACCTAAAAGAAGGATGATCTTACTAGGAATATAGCCTAATCAAAGTGGTAATGGTTTTGAAACATACGGTGGATTCCAACATATACTATAATGATATGATCGATTCTCTCATAGTGAAGGATGTTATTGGGATTACACCTAAATTTTTAGCATAGTATATATATTTTTTTATGCTACTATCATAATCACAACATACCACTACTCTCAAAAGAGTGATTATCAGTGTGTGAAATAAGAGGAGTTACATGATCTCCATATCAAATATTCATGTATAATGTGGACATAAACCATAATTTGAATCAATTATGTATAAGTATCATCGTCCATTGGTGGAATAAGGTGTGAAATTAATGCCATGATATGTATGACATCCTATAAAAAATAATAGAGGAGTACTCTTAGAGGGATTACCATAGGGGTTTTATTCACCTCGTCTAGTGGTGGATTGGGGAAAGGATATGATATATCAGCTAGTAATAAATTACCTCAATATTTCTAAAACCTATAAATGGTCATGTACATATGTTTGTACAAAAACGGTACATTTATATTTCCAAATTATTAGGTCATATAAGGTAGCATGTGGGAGGTGAATACCTACACTTGAAGAGAGAATCAACATGATATGACCAAAATACCTGGTATCTAAGGAAATTAACGATCTATAGGAGATAATATTTGTGTGTTAAATGAAATAATCTACATTTATATGGGGGAATATGAGGAGTTATTAAATATATAATTCGGTATTATGAGGCATATTAAAGTAGTGAACATTCATTACATGGTGAAAGGGATCATGGATTCATGTATTATTCACACAAGAGATTAATGGGTGAGTGTATTGTTTTAGTTTTACAAATATAATATACATGAATGTGAGAATCTATTGATTTTATTTATAGTTAATATTGTAAAATATGTTTCTATTTTAATGTGTTACCTCCAAGTTCTAAAGTATAATATAGTACTAATGTTCTTTGCGTGAGTTATCCAGTGATGTTAATAATGGATGTTCACCATGCAATATTTCCATTTATGTTCTCTATATAGGTTTAATCAACATTTTTTCATTTAATTTTTCCATTAATTTTCTCTATGAATTTTCTTCTTCCCTGTTTTCCATATAAGTTGGCTACAAATGTTCTCTATTAAATTTTATTGCATTTGTCCCCACAAAAGTCATCCACTAATGATATATTTTTTTCTAGTATTACATTACATTAAATATAAAATTTATATTTAATATGATAATGAAATATAATAACAAATGTCGTTTTTGATATTTATCCATCAATATAGGAATTTATGAGGATTAGAAAGGCATATCGGAACGAGATTATCACATGAACACAAATTCCATTATGAAAAAATATAAATCATATGAAGACCAAAACATATGATCTATATATCCATTCAGAATCCCGTAATTGACAAATAAACTCGTAACAAGATAAATAAACACTTGGATATGTTTTATAACCCGTAAAATGTATTCCATATTACCCAAAAGTACAATAATGTCCCTCAAAAAACTGTTCTAGGGAATCAATAAATTTAAACTAAATTTTTTGAAATCAATATCTTATTATCTTAGGTATTTTATCACTACCAAACCACCCAATTGGGGGTTTATAGAATAATATCCATCCCTAGGTGACTGTTTTGTATTAAGGTTCTTAGAATTCCAATTTTCCTCCTCTATGAGTTGAGATAGATTACTACTAAAACTGCCCATGTGTTTTATTTATGAGGATAAAATTATTAGTTTGGATTGATCCTTTATGGAATTAATTTTCAATAAAAAAATTTACCCCCATATATTAATATTAATTTTGAATGAAAATAATCAATTTCTACAGCAAATTTAGTTCACTTTTACCCATTTCAAATTTATATGGTGGGATTTAGAGTCATCACACCAGTGGGTGGATACCTCAAATACAATTCTTGTGTATGGAAGAAACATATTCAATCATGGTCTTGGGATTCTCATTTATGAAATAGATATTTGGGATAGGCATGTAAGGGATTACTTCATACCACAACCAAAATTTAGTCTCAATTATGATGATATCAGGACATATAGTTATATAAGAACTTATTCCTAAGGATGTTGATTACTCTATATGAAAGGTGAAATATTTCTCAAATTATAAATATTTAAGTTGGAGGTATAGTATATATTTTACATATCAAGGTATCCTTCATCAAGGGGTGTTCAAATAACTGAAATACAATGAAGGTATGTGAGGATAAAAACTTCCAAAATTAGTTAATTGAGGTTTTTAAAAATTAGGAAGTTTTTTAAGAATAATAGATGAATATAGACATGATTATATGATGAAATAGAGATTAATGATCCATTAGGATACAAATATCTTGTTTCATATGGATCCCATGTGAATTTCCTTGAATAGATGTTGACTATAGGAAATGGAAATGATGTATTTAGATTATATCATGAATGGGATGGGATGTAGGGATCTAGCATCAGTATAAATCTCCTCCGGCATGTATCAATCCACACAAACTTATAAAAATGTTGTATACATGGATTTAGAACATATGTATTGATGTATATTCCATTCCAGGAATGCCACTATAATTATTCATTGTTCGTGAATGATGGACTAATCACTCCTTAAATTAGAAAATGGGTTAATTATATATATTTGAATAATATATTTAAATATATAAACTCATGTGAGTTATTATTGACGTTATAAACAATAGAAAATTGGAGGGTTATCCAAATGTCAATAAAATTTCTGTCAATAGTAGTGTCGAACCAATAAAACATCATTTTTTACTCATGGAGGGAATGATTTCCTCAATAAATACTCCATCATTTTATGGTTGTGTGGGGAAGAGTTGTAATCAATCATCATTGGTATCTCCTATTTTAGTTACTGACTTGGGATAGGTATGTATAGAATTATTTCAACACATGATCAAATTTTCATTCATGATTTTATATTTTTAGATAACATGTAGATAAATGAAATCCCTCTATAGGACAATATTTTATCTAGTTAATAGGACACAATGGGGATAATGATTACGAATAGTCAATGTTAGTTCCCTATGTATGGCAATATTTTAGATGTCCTTTAGGTATTGATTCAATTGACACTAATGGTTGTGTAATGTGTGGATCCATGTTTCCCATTTCATTAGCTATTGTTTTTAATAGATAATGTCAATGGATATAAATGAGGCATAAAAGATGGTATTTTCCATGTGTGAGGTGTAAAATTATTATGAATATTTTGATCATATATGTAAAAAAGGATTTTTTGAATACGTGGTTACAAATTAGTGAACCCATCTTGGAATATCCTTTAAAGATCTTGGTCGCATTTCGTAGTGGATATAATTTTTAAAAATCATAATTGGTATTAGAATAAAGAACATATGTATCACAAATATCTCATTGTATTTATAATGTAGAAAAACATAGTAATTGAGTGAAAGTATTTTGAAAATATCATGTTCTTATGAATGGAGGGTCATTTTTGTCAAAAAATTCTAGTCAATGATATAGGATCTAGGAATAAAATGTATCTGGTAGAGCTCAGAATAAAACAACATGTAGGACTTGGAAATAAGGATGGTACGGTAGGAGACTAGAACTGAGAATATGAATTCTCTTAATCAAGGGATAATGGGTTATGAACGTTCACAACATATGAGATTCATGATTGAAATTTTTTTTACATCATTCATAATCGGATGAGGTTGGTTCAATTTAAGATCTCAGGTATTTGACTTTGGAACATTCTAGTTTGACATAGTTTTTATAAGTCATTGACTCATATTTTAAAATCATATAACAATGAATATGTCATATAGTTTAATAACATGTGACATAGAATTTTTCATATCATTTAATTTCATGTAATTGAGATGGTTTTTTAGATTTTAGTATCTTCAAACCATTATATAATGATCATTACTTATTTGGTAATTTTATAAGGAATGAGAAATTATAATAAAAACATTTATTATGAAACATTTCATTGGTAGGGTGAATTATACCCACACCATATATGGTAATAAGTGAATATTAAACATTGGAGCAATAATTATAGTTGAAAAATTACCCTCCCCTTTTGGATCAATCATCATAGGTTTTTTCTAATGAATTATCAATGTTCAAAAAAAATTACAATTATCCTTATAGTAATGAATTGAGAACAATAATTATATTTAAATATCATGATATTCAGTTATTCAGAACCTCTAAAAAGGGGAATGTATCTAGTATTTTCTCATTGAGTTGTTATAAATCATAAAATTTACTTTGAGACTTCTCTAATTTGAATACCCAATCACAAATTGTAGTGTGTAGCGAGGATAATTAGTCCATGATAGGTAGAAATTAAATTTCCACGTATACATGACAATATGAAATTTCCATTATAGAATAAAATGTTATGGTATGTTGTCCCATAAGGAATAACAATTATATACTATATAATACAACATTTCTTTATCTATCATTTTCTAGATTATGTTTTAATAGATTTTAAATTAATGAATATATCATTACATTTTCAATAGAATGATATTGGGGTTAATGGTTCGATTTAATATTACATTCCTAATACAAATATTTAACTCAAAAGAAATGAAATTGTTTTTTCTGTCCCTCTATATTGACTTAGGAACACCAATTATTATTACTTTTTTGGAATAAATAATATCTATTATGAAAATTGTCATGAATTACTTTAGAGTATCCCCTTGGCCCCCATAAATAAGTGGTTTATCGATATAAAAATTTATTTTAACTACTTTGATGTAGTTAGTGGATATATCCTCAAGACATCAAAAACCTATACATAAAATGGCTAGGTGTATTTTTCTAGGTGAAATCACTAGGTTGGTTGATGGATTAGGATGATATATATCGCTAATTATTGAAACATTTTCTGAATTTATCAAAAATAATGTATCGTTGAGGGACAAAAATATTATATCATGTTTTTTTTTGTAAAATATCAACCCCTTATGGTTGTTTTCCAACATGAACTAGTAAATATATCCTACATGATATTAGTTTTATCCCTTTATCGAATTCATCTTAGGAGATCTTTTTCCAATAATTATTTATATAGGGCCACCAAATAATTTGTATCTTTATAGAGATTAGTGTTTACATTCATCCATCATATAATCTCATTAATTTCTCATTTATATTAAATAACATTGCATTAGAGGAAATATAAAATGCGTTTATCCACCCATTTTATTGATTATCTAGTTAAATGATGCAATTGATAACATTAATCTCTTCAATATTCTTTCCCAAAAATGGTGAATCAATTAAATGGCGTATAATAATCATTATTGGTACATTATAGTTTAAAAATAAAAAGGTTTTATTTGAATTTTTTTATTCATATTGGTTTTCATATATTAATTATTTGTTGTGAATTATCCTTAGCTCTGATGGGAATTATACCTTTAACCCTATAAATTAGTAAACACTAGAATGACTTCTTCATTTCATGTTGAATAATCATTGTTAAGCATGTTGATAACTAGTTATGATTCATATATGACATTATGGTGGGGAAAATGATTTTTAGTGAAATTTCTAAACTAGATATTAGAGATTGGAATTTTCCCCATGTTTTCTTCAACCGTCCAAAAATCATTTGATATAATCTATAACATCCCTTCGTGGAGTCAAAAAAATGACCCCCATACCAACATTATTTGAGATTGATTTTTTCCATTGTTTCCCTATTGGGATTTTGGAATTTCTATTAGATTACACTTCTTATATCTACAGGTATTCTTAGATGGATATGTCCTTTTTATCATGAAATTACTTTTTGAAGAAAAGTATTTCTACAGAAGGATGTTTTGTAAGGAAATTGACAAATGTCTGTCCTTTTATTTTGTTATTCTGTAAAAATTATATGTCACCCTAGTGAAATATGATTGACCATTATTCTATTAGTCCTATCATCATAGGATCGTTGACAATATAATTGAGAGGAACACTACATGACAGCATGTGGACCACAATATTTCATACATAATGTCACAGTTTCTAAACTAAAATGATAAAAGAAATTAAAACCTTCTAAATTACAATATATAATGTGTGACTTTCGAGTATAGATATTCTAAAACAACCCAATCTCTATGAGCCAAATTTCAATTTCTACTTTATTCCATTTTTTATGATAAAGGTATCTCATCCTGAGGGGTCATTCAATTTGTCATTCTTGAAAACCTAGATACATACATGATTCATGCAATACATTATAAATAATATATATTTATAAAACACTCAAATTAATAGTATTATTTATAATATAAATTGACATATTATTGGGAAAAAAAATAATAATAGTTCATCTCAGATGATCCATAAAAGATATATGTACTTGATGATATACTGATGAATTAAGGAATAATAAATATCATAAATTTAAAAACTAAACCTGAATTATATTTAATCAACAACATATGTATGCAGATCATCCAGGGATAATAAAAAATGAAATAATATCATGAATGACAATAACTTAATTCTCAATTATTTAAATGTTAACTATGAGAAATCTTTATTTGATAAAACAGTGTAACACTATCATTAGGATCATGCAACATGGCATATTAATCCATGAGGATCCATATACCAAAACCACTATTAAATATGTCTATGAAACAAGGATTTTTTATGATACCTATTAATTCATTAAGAAGACATATAATTTTGGAACCCACATATCACTAAATTTAAAACACATTTATCATATTTTCAATTATCTATTAAATTCAAAAACATAAAGAATTATAAATAAATTTTCTAAATGAGTAAAATATATACTATATATATATTTTCCAATTTCATCAAATAACATTCATGGTTAACCAAGATATGAGTAAATAGTATATAGAATATGAAATAAGTGTATTAATGTTTCCAATAATATGTATATTTATGATTAATTTAAACTAAAATTATCATTTTGAAGGGGATGATTCATGAAAAATATAATGACCATAAAATTCATGAGAGATATGGGGTGACTAATGAGTCATCTGAAATATAGGATTTCTAATAAAATAAATTTATTTATAAAAAAATTAAAAAAATTATTAATATATGTTTTAATTAAAAAAAATTTCATAGAGAAAACATTGAAATATTATAGAATAATAAAAATAGTCTGAAATAGTTAATGTAGTATAGAATTTCAGTTACTGTTTTATAACTAGAAAATAAAAAGTTCCTTTTGATTTTTTTAAAATAATGTTTAAAATTAATTTTTTTACAAAAATATTTATATTATTTTCAAAAATTAAAATTTATTTTTTTAAATAAAATAGACTCGATAAATTATATTGATTCAATAAAATGGGCATTTGTAATAAAAAATTTAAAAACATATGCATGGAAGAAATATATATCTAGATCGAAATGGAAAATAAGATATAATTTTATTTTAAACATTAATATTGAATTGCTTCATTTTTCATCATGAATAAATGTATATTCATAATAAATAACTCAAATAGACTATATTCACAACTGAAAAAATAAGTTAATAACACAAAATATATCCCAATAAAGTGTAAAATTAGTCAAAACCCATTACCATTAGTCAGACACATCATGTAACATCTTTATCATCTTGAATAATAAAAATATAGTAATCAATTATTATATTAAAAAACATTAATTTTAATTATTAATTTTAATTTATTTTTTTACCATGAAATATTTATCTTCATAATGAATAATGCATACCTCATACATTTTGACGAAATTTGGTTCAAATATCTTAAATGACTTCAGTAATATGTATATAGAAAATGTGAGATTTAATATTAAATATCTAGAAAAATAATCATAAAATAATTATATTTTTTATAAATTTATTATACTTTTAAGAAAAATTAATATGTATCAATATAAAAAATTAACTACGAAATTATCTTATGGACAATAAATCATATGTACAAATGAATAATGTTTCAATTTTTCAATGATCATGATGGATAGATGGTATGTTTTATCATATCTTTATATAAGGATAATTATATCTTAAACGCCACACTTTGTCATTAAATAAACATTTATATTCCCACCATGTTATACAAGGGTGAAAATAAAATCACATATTTTTATGAAAGTGGTTGTCCAAAGGTACACATGAATGAAATTATCATTTTTCAATTAATCAAATGGTAATAAAATAAATGATATCATAACATTAGAAAATGATAAAATAATTTTTTTATATAATATATTCCCAAATTAAATCTATAATTATTACCATCTGTGGTAGGAGGTAGTAGAAAATGAATGACATTTTTTCGGGAGATGGTAGTCTACTATACAGAAGAACAATAGTTTTTATTCCTATTTGATTGATGATGAGATAGCTAGAGGTTTTTAAATTATCATAATGTTATTTGTTTATAAAAAAAATTACTTTCTAATTATTTCATCAAGGTTGAATAATATTTTTATTATGAATAATAAGAAATATAACAAAAATTCATGGATATGAAATATACCTCTTATTCAGATAACCTCTTCCATTTTATATCATATTAATTACTTGAATAATTTAATGATAACCCCAAGGACCCTTGTTTATGGAGATAAATTTTTATAACTTACTTCAAAAATCATCTGAAAAAACATTTCTGTTGAAGTATATAGAGTAGATTAGATAGTATTTCCTTTTATAGGTGGTGGAGAGTGTAAATTTGAATTTATAAAATGCATAAAATATATTAATTAAATAATGAATTAAAATAGATGTAAAATTAATCATTTTTTAATATTAGATGAGATACTGTAGACTTTTTTTAAAATAGAAATTTTCCATGGATTAGGTCATTATATCGTTATCTAATAAGATTGTCACCCTAATAGATTAGTATTAATATTAACATTAGGAAAATATACATTATGATTTTACTATTAATTATGACAAAAATTAAGTTGGAATTATTATAAAATATTAAATATTATAATTCTATATAATGAATAGATGTTAAAATCTAAAAAAAATATAGTCTAATAGTTTAATTTAATTTAAATAATAAAACATGAAATGAAAATTGGTTATTAGATAAAATTCTTTTATGTATAAAAACGTTTTTATCCCAAATTAATGTGTAAAATTAATTCATATATTGTAATAAGAATATAAATTACATAATTGAACACATACATTTTAACAAATTTAAAATAAAATTAATCCTTATAAATTCATTAAATAAAAATTCATTTTTCAACAAAAATCATCATTTTTTACTAATCACTGAGATGTCAAAATTTTATGAAATATTAAAAAAATTCCCCCTCTTAATATTTTGAAACTTTGATTTAAACGATGATATTAATTTTTTCAAAATAAAATTTTCTTATTTTTTAATAAATATATTAATTAAAATTATATTGTTCATGAAAATGAAATTTTAGTTCAGAAAAATATGTTTCCATTATGATGGAAAATTTATAACATACTCATATAATTCTATAAAAATTAACTAATCATAATTACAAATGAAAAATAATTATGCTTAAATTCCATATGTTTTTAAATATTACCAATTATAAAATTTATTCCATTGAAATTTTCAATGATATTACCTTCTGAAATATGAGTTTCATTCTTCATAATAAAATCCTCTGGTTATAATGTTGTTTCCATTGTTTAATGATTTCTCCAATTTATTTATAAAATTATTAACATCCTACTGCATAAATATTTCTCTCTTGTTTCAGAAACATATATTGGAACTTCATAGTTGGATTTATAATGTTTGAGTTATATTTCATCGAAGGTGATCATATGCATTAGGTGTTGGATTTACATCCTAAACAAATAAAATTTTGGACACATCATTTAAATTAGAGTGTCTTGATTTAATATCCAAAAAATAAGACACAACCAAATTTATTTTATTGAATTTTAAAAGGTCGTATGATCCAAGACATAATTTTTCCCTTCTTGAAAAACCTTATCACACACTTTTTATATCCCACATTCAAGAAAACATGGTCACACAATTGGAATATTAAATCATTCCTTTTTTATCTTCATAAATCTTCACACCTACATTGAGTTACTATATATAGATTTTGAATATCTGTCACAATTTCTATTCGCTCCCCAATAATTTATTCTACTAAAATATTCCATTAACCAACATAATCCCAATAAGTATGAGAATGACATATAATTGCATATAATGAATCATTTCATATAATTTGATTACATGAATGGTAAATATTGCTATAATAAAACAATATCATTGTTAAATACTAATCCAACATTAATTATAAGTGATGTGATAAGAATATCAACACGTATCAAACTGTTTTAACATTCACATGAGACATTCCATAGTAATTCAATATCATTTCCATATATGAATAGGTAATGATTTCATGAACTGTCTAGGATTGTATCTTTTAACCTTCACAGATTGATAAACCAATCTTCTTAATACAATTTAAAAAATTATGAATTCATGTTATCCCAGATATATTGTTCCTTCAAATAATGATATGTAATATTTCTATCATTGTTTATAGTGAAATTTGAGATATGATAATCAATAAATAATTACATTTTATGTCTATGTATATATGGAAAAAATTCTATTTCCTGAATTTTTATGTTTTATCTTAATATATGATATCTTATGGATTGACATTATATTCAGAATTAATTTTCTTTCAAAAACTTTTATCATAATTATTCGAAGATTTTACATTTACAATAATGTTGTTTTGAAATAATTTGAAAATGGAATGATTTTTACCCTTCTATAATAATTCCAAAATCTCTCATTACTAAATCTGTTAACATAGGATCCATTTGAATACCAATTATTTTTATAACACCACTAATAATATTATTTAATGACACCAATTAAATATTTTCATTGACTCTGTGGTATTTTATTAAAATTAATAATCCATGAAAATCACTAGACATCATCAATATCTCATGATCATCTCTTAATGTGAAAATATGTGTTTAAGAATCTAAAGGATTGTGTATATCTCATATCATTCACTATGGTGATAATGTATCCTTATATTCAATTATAAAAATAATTATTATAACTCAATATCATGGGTTGGATAGTTATTTCCATGATTCTTTAACTTATTTGATGCCTAATCGGTTGAATAATAAATTTTTCAAAGGAACAATCCATGTTCCTTCGTCGATGCATCATTGTAGATTGAAAATCCATCATATCCTAATTGTTGTGCCAAAATATTATCATTAACCATCCTCCATATCACATCCTTAAAAAATTCTACACATTCCATTATATTGGTAAAAGTAAGAAAATTTCTATGTAGGATTGGTTAAAATTATATGAACATTGGAAAAAATTTATCAAATCTGATAGAGTAACCATTCATAAAAGTTAAACTACATACCTAAGTAATTTTTTTGGTGTAGTATATTCCTTTAAATCCTTTTTATTCATAATATATACTGATAATTATTCCTCATATACATCATGTCTGTGAAAATATATTTTCTGAAATTATAATTCACACATACTAAAGTTTCAATACATATATTTTCTTAAAACTGTTTAAACAATGATTCGTGGTTAAATATCTGGTTCATAATTAATTTCATAATATAATAAAATTACATTAGTAAATACCATAATAAATTATCAATGTATTAAATATATAATATTTTTATTATATCCATAAAAAAATGGATCATTTTTCAACCAAAATGGTTTTTCAATAAACTCATTATGTTGATATAAGATTGGAAATTTTTTCACAAAAATATAATCTTTTATAACATAAAAATGATGATTCTTATAATGAATTTAATTCATTGAAATGTAATTATCATCATTATATTGATTGAATAATTCATCAATTCATGGATCGTGATACTTATAATTCATTACAATGTCATTGATTACCCTATAATCAATTCATGGCCTCATTAATCACGATTTTTCATAAAAAAAGGAATATGGTCCCACTAGAGTAAAAACCTACAATGTATAAATCAAATAAAAATAGATATGGCTTTTTCTTTAACTCCGCAAATTTTATAGTGACCATTCTATATGGTGTATTTTATATAGGTCATTCATTATGGATAAAATCAGTAGAAAAATAAAATTCATGATCTGGTCAATACTGGTACAAATCCCCTAAAAATACATAATTGTGTTACCATATAATATTTGAATTCATATTTTGATGACTAAATTTGAAATCTACATGTTTTTTATACTATATATATTCAAAAATTACATTCAGAAAAGAAACTAGAAGTAGATCTAGACATGATTTATATGATGATGTATATCCTCTCAAGATATGAAACTATATGTCTTCATTGTGAATTTTAATTTCTATATCCTTGAAAAAATATAAATATTTTTTAAACCAATCTATACAATGATATATATCAATATTTATACTATGAAAAAAATAATTTCAAAATATATGGAAATTTTTTTTGTTATAATTGAAAGTGACTGACAAATCCTTTTTTCGTCGAGATTCTTACATTTATTTTAGACTAAAAATATAATTATGAATGTTTTATGGATATTATTGATCTTTATTTTATACATAAAAGTTATAAAAGTGTGTGAATATCTTGAATAAAATAACTCCAAAGATAAAATTAAGGGTATGATTAATATATCATCCACCACATTTCAGAACTCTGACACCATTTATACTGATAAAATAAACATGGCCTTCCCTTCTTGGACTCTTTTTCAGTAGATTACCTTGATAATTGTGACCTTTGTTTGAGTAATTTCTCATTTCATTATAGTTCAATCATTGGTTTGTATTTGTATCATCATTCACCTTATATTTATTATTCAGAAGAACTTTCTCTCTATAATTGTAACAAACTCAAAATCCCTTCATAAATTATTATGGATTCTTAATTCACCATTAATCAATTGATATAAATCTATTCATTATATACATATTCACTAAATTATCCTCATTATATTAATATTCATTTTACCTATAATTTTCATTATTTAAGTTGAATATACAGGATCAGGAAAATTCAGTCTCTATCCAAAGAGAACCATATACAATTTCCTCATCAGATGAAATTGGTTGGGTAAATAGTTCCCTTCATTAACTCCACCTATAAACATAAAACAAATGAGAATTCATTCATTCATTATTATATATGTAGTCAGATACATACTTTTAAAACCTTTTAATTTTTACAATATGTTCCTCCACCCTTTCTTCTTCCATCTACATTAACCGGATTAACTTCCTCCCAATTTTAGATCATTATTCTTTAAAGAAGTATTCATTCATGAAAATAAATATATGTTCTTTTAATTCCATTATTATTATATATTAATCATATTTAGTTTCATTGATCAATATTCACCATTTATCTATATATAGTGTTGACCAATAAAATTCCAAAAAAAATATTGAATTTCAACACATACCACAGTGTGAGATATCTTTTTGAGAGATTTAGTAAATTTTACATCAACCAATGGAAAAGTATTTCCATTAAAATATTCATGGTTATATCATATAGAGTGATCCATGAAAAAAGTATATCACTATAGAATGATAGTTTTCTCCATTATGGCAAGGTATTTCACAGTAACCTGAGTAAGATTCCCTAATATGGTCATGATAATTTTAGTTACAATACCAGCTATATCATCTTTCATAGGAGGGAAATTACTACATTGTCTATGGTTGTTGACTCAATTTATCCAATTCTATTCCATTATGTAATAATGGAACACAATATTTATCTCATAATCATCATTAATATTGATATAGAAAATAAGAAACCCTCTAATTTCATTGTATATCCTATACTATATCGAATTATCAAATATCTCATTTTAGTATTGTTCATTTAAAATCTAGTAATTAATGATTATTCTAAACATACCACTATTACAACAATAAAAATCCCATTTCTAGTAACCCAATATCCAATTTCTATATTATTACATTATAATAAGATACAAGAATCTCAACTTAAAGGACTAGTCAGTTTATAAGTCTTGCATAACCTTATACATATAGGATTCCCATATTTCTTTGGAAATGTAAAATTCATAGAATAAAAACATCCATACATCATTTTAAATATTCATAATATCCTTATTCATATAAAAAAGAATCAAAAACAAATAATGGGTGAGCCTAGATACTTAATAATAGTTACGTACTTTAGATGATATCATCATTAAATTAGGTATAATAAATATAGGACGGTATATAATTCAACAATCATTCCATTTAATCAATAAACGAGGAATGTGATTCATCCCTAGATAAAATAAAATTTAATACTATCATGGATAATAATAACGGAATTCTCAATGAAGTAAAATCATTATTTTATATTTCATGAGTTACAATTATATGATATCTTTACCATCACGATCATGGCCGTTTTAATTTTATACAATGGTATTGCATACACCAAAACCCCATTTAAATTAAGCCAGTCAACTAGATGCTCTCATGATATTTTTTTATCCCTTATGTGGATATGTAACTATGGGATCCACCCATCACATTATGTCAAATGGATTCTATATATATTGAGTGATAAATTAAATTCTTAAATAGTATAACTCATGATGTAACACCCCAGGTAAATAAAGAATATGACATTTCATATTTATCCATATTTGAGAATAAAATATTTAAATGACTTTAAAGGGGACGCTATGCTCGATGGCGTACCCAACACGCAACAAAGAGTTTCTTGGGAATCTTTGGTTGCACTCTAATAATAAAATAATATTATTTTAAATGGTAGTTAACATGTAGCCGTTGTAATGGCGGGAATGGATGGAAATAACTAAAATATTATTATATATGTTTTTAAATGTTTTTACATTTATCCAATAAAGGATAGAGGATTAAAATACGGAAAGAATTCAATTTTAGGCATAAATGCCCTAGTTTTCACTAAAGGTTCACGTATCGTCTTTTGATGGAGAACCGTCATTAAATATAGTTTTGTTCACTCTTATACATTCTATTGGACCAAATAAAACTATTATTAAGAATCGGGACATAAAAATTTACTTTGTGTAAATTTTTGGTATCTTTCCGATAATGTTCATTTTTTTAAAGGAATAGTGTAAAATGTTGTATTTTTATTCAAAACCTCTTTTTAATCTAATTTATTTATATGATTAGATTATATTTTGAATTGGTTTTAAAGTGAAATTAGAAAATATTTTTACCATTAAATCCAATAGTGGTCGTTGGAATTAATTTCACTTTGAAATCAGACGTAAACTAGTGTCAATCTTTTGATACTTATAGTTTTATGAAAACACACTTTTTGCTCTGACAGCGGGAATTAATTATTAAATTAATTAATGTGACTAATATGTTCTGAATTTTGTAAAACGGATTTCATTTTTGAATTTGGAATATCAAATATAGCTTAGGGTGAAGTTTTGGTATCTTTCTGAAAAACTCCAATTTTTGATGAATAGTGAAACCACTAAGTGGTAATCAAGAAAACTGATTTTTCAGTTAAATGAAAGTTTACCCCTAATGTGTATTGAATTTTGAAAATCCGACATACATGGTTGTCATTAGTATGTAAAATGTGGTTCAATGGGATGAAAATAATTATTTGGTGAATAGTAACTTTTTTTCATTAATCGCGATTAGAGGTAATTAGTGTCATTTAAGGCAAAAATGATATTATAAGAATGTGAAAACACCATGAAACTTGTACTAAACCTATTGGGTGAGTCATGGCCGACCAATAAAAGACATGGGACAACTTGGGGACCCCATGGAGCCACTTTAGTTGGAAAATGACAATAATATATTTTTATTTAATGTTAAAATTAAATTGACACAAACATGAGTTGTTTTACTAAAACAGTTTTTAAGTGGGGTTACACAAGTCCAAATTTTGATTATAAATAGTCATTGGAAATCTAAAAATATTTCCTACATCATAGTGATTTTTTTATAATTTTTAGACATTAAATAAAATATATTATTTATGACATAATAATGATTCAGCGATGACATCATTATTTGACGATTTAAATAAAATGGAAAGATGATGTAAAATCTATGAACTACACATGTCCAAAACTTATTGGATGGGTGTATTTCGAACCCTTATCACCTTATCCACGAATTATATCAATGTGGGACCTTTTAAAACCGAAACACATTTTCAAATAAAGTAATATTTCTTACTTTCCAAAAGTGCCCCTCCTCTCCTCTTATAAAAGGCCCCCACCTCTACCTCATTTCACACACTCCTCAAGCCTTTGTCTCGGAAAACACCTGCCCATTTACTCTCTCCACATCCCTCTCCTCATCCTAGAGGATTCCCTTTGGGCAGAATCCTTTCAAAGGAAGCCTTTAGGCTCAAATCAAAAGGGTTTACACTTTTAAAGTTAATTCATTCTCTCATGTTCATTTGTTTTTATTTTGCTTCTCCAACCCCCGAAACTCTTTTTATTTATTTCTTTTGTAACAACACCAGTATCTTCAATATACTAGGATGTTGTTATAATATTTATTCGAGCTACACTCTCACACAACTACATAAAATGGTTAAAGAACATACGGTTTCCGTGGATGGAAAAATTGTGCCTCCCGAAACGATGATTGTTCAATACTCAATTAACACCTTCAAAGGTGGCCATAATGATGTCACTATTTTTATATATGATATATAATATGTTTATGTTTTACTTATGATTCTTTATTTTTCATTTGTGTCTTACCTTTATGGATTCCATTATGGGTATACGTGATATCTTCATTTTAGGAAAGCGGACTACCGCCCCCTCAAAGTGATGTGATTCGTTAATACCATACGTGGGACGTATAAAGGATGTATTTAATGTTATTATATATGATTTTATACTGGAATTATTATTTACCTCTATATCATTATTATTTCTTTCCATTAAAGTATGAGATAGATATGAAAGTAGCATTCATGCGTACGTACGGCTTACCGTCTCCATGAACGGTGCATTTCATTTCTTTCCTCTAAATGATTATGTGATTTTATAAATACATGTATATGATGGATATATATGATATATATGATATCCAAATCAGGAATGTCATTTTTGGATATGAAGAACCTTTGACCACACGAACAACATGTAATTGTAAGAAGTCCACTTTCGACTTAAGAACCAAATATCGACAAAACAAACATGATTAACTTAAATGATTAAATAATGTTTATAACATGGTAATAAGTGATATAAAAGGAATAATGAACTTTAAAAAGGTTCTTAAGGATGTATAAATTAACTCATGTTTATTATTCAGGAGATTAAAGAACGATCGAGTCAAGTCGTACCCGAGGTAAGGGATCTTAATCCTCTCTTTCTTTTTAAGTACACTCTTTTATGTCATTCCTTTTAAAGCTCGTATTTCTTGATATTGGGATGATCTTTTATATTAATCCTACAGTAATTTTTATGTTCATGTGATGAGAGACCCTATTCTCTCTCATAAATCCATTTTGGAAGTTTTGAGTGGCGTCGTTAGGCTGCCGAACATTCGTAAGAGATCTAACTTCTCTCTTTCTTTTTAAGTACTCTCCTTTATGTCACTTCTTTTAAGTTCCTCTTTGTAATGTTGGGGGATGTTATTTTATATTCCTCTTTCTTTACATTTTATTGTAATGTGATGAGATACCCTATTTTATCTCATCAATCCATATTCGGAAGTTTTATGAGGCGTCGTTAGGCTGCCGAGTTTTCGTAAGGGATTTTTCATCTCACATTTATTCCCGTGAGATTTATGCTACGTTTGCCACAAATTCCATTGATTGGTGTATGTACATCCCATTATTCTACTCTTTGTGTAATATAATATCGTTTATGAGTATTTACATCAATGATCTATTGTCCTTCTTTCATGGGGTGTATGTTTTGAAAGATACCTAAGTCGGTAAGGGAACCTTTCACCCTCCTCTTTTTTAAAAGACTTCTTTTGTTGGGTCTTTTAATTTACATATTTTTATGTTGGGATATGTTCTCATATATATACTTATTGATGTAAATTTTATGTCCAAGTGTTGAGATACACTTTTTATCTCTCACCAACTCATTTCGATGTGATGCCGTTAGGCTGTCAAGGGAACTTTTTAACCCAATTTCGATTTCTTTGGGTTCAACATTTAGTCATTGAATATGTCATCCATTGAATATGTTTGAATGACCTTTTATTATTTTACACTTAATATCCACTTATATTGGGTGTATTTATATTTTTCACACATAATTTTGAGATTGATTTGTCCTTAATTTAAGGATACCTTCTTTATAAGGGATTTCATCACATTTGACATTTCTATTGAGGGTTCATTGTTGTTATGCACCAATTCACTCTTATATGGTGTATATACTGTACTTTGGAGTATCATATCATGAATCCATTTATTCTCATGATATTATAAAGTTCTGACTAAATGTTATTCCTCAATTATTGTATTCAAGTGTCTCTAATATTGGTAAAACCCCTTTAACCAAAATGTCATTTTCAATGTTTTAATTATTTGTTCTTATTAATATCCATGTTTTAAAAATGTTTTTAAGGATTTATTTATATGGATATTAATGGTTTAACATTTTAAATATTCAAGGTGGTATGGGACACTTTGATTCAAAAATCTCTTTTTTAAATGTTTTAAATGGTTTTGAAAACGGTTTTGATAAAGGATTCTATTAAGATATATTGTGATGTGGAAATATTATCATTCCTTTATATTGGATTTATGTTTTATGATTTTATATTGGTACTTGGACATTTTAACGGGTGGTTACATTATAAACCATATGACTGGTGGTTCCGTGAATACCAGGACGGGTGGTTACGTTATAACCTCCAATGCATTAGGTATGGAAGTCGGTCGTATGGCTATTCCATTAAGTACGTATGGAAATTGGCCGTATGGCTATTCTATTAAGTGATATGTGTGGAAGTCGACCTTATGGTTATTCCACTTAAGTATGTTTATGTACCAAGTTACCTTTATATATGTTATGTGTTCTTTATATGGGTTTTATGGTAATCCTTTGGTTACAAAAAGGTAAGTAATGATACTTTTTTTTCAGTGAAAAGTTTTTAATACTTCATGAAGGTGAAAAGTATTACATTGATAAAGTATTCATGGTTTACTTGTTGTTTTGAAAATCTAATAGTTTTCATTCTTTGTGTATCCCTTACTGAGCTTCTTATGCTCATCCCATGTTTTTGAAATGTTTTTCACAGGACATAGCGTGGAATAGGGTCAAGGATGGGATCAAGGGAAAGACATGCTACCTAAAACATGGAACTATACATGTTTCTTTTAAAGAGTTTTTATTTTATGGAAAATTAGTAGAAGCAACTACTTTGTAATCTTTTGAGATGTAATAGTTATGTCCTAATTCTCTAAAACTCTAAACCTGAAAAGATTCTCAATGTGAATTACTCATTTAATTCAATATTAAGTAAGTTTTAAGGCTGGGGCCTTATAGTTGGCGTCAAAGGTCGGTTTAGATAACTTTAGAGGTTAGGGTATTCTTTAAGCATAAGTGACATTACCATAATGGTTAGGATTTCAAAAATACTCCTAGTTTTAGATAAAGTGAATGAGTAAGTGTATCTTAGTGTTTACCTTCCTCATTAGTACATGATGGTTTTGTAGATATACTCACACTGACATTTCTATTTTTAGTGAATGGATGGATCTAGCAGGCACCAAAGAGACAACAGGTTTGAAGGAAACTGTGGTGGTTCTCTGAGTAAGATACTAGATAAAATGGAGGATTCAATGAGGAAACTCGTGGTTGTTCTAAACAAAATATCAAGGAGTCATGATCAACCACTTCAACCTTGGTGAGTTCTCTAATGCATCATGTACGAGATGGCCATCCCGATGTGGAAATTCAGGTAATAATTATTAAGGTAACCATTAGGGTTTATATGATACTTAATTTCTAGGTAATTATGGGTTACTCTATGATATGATGGAAAATGAAAGGAATGAGATAAAATTGAGGTTAAAATATTCTATGATTATTCTTGAAGATTTTATCTCATTTTGTGGAATGTTTTAAGAATTATATAGTTTTGGAAAAAGGACAACACATAGACCGTGTGGCATCCCGTCGCGTCGGACAAAGCTGCGGGAATTGAACCCACAACCAATGTGTGACTGGTATTTATCGCCTACCACTGGACTACGTGAAGTCCCTGGTTAGTTTGACTGATTCATTCTAGTTATATGATTTTATGAATTAAGAGTAAGTTTATTTTGGGTTATCTATGAAAATGATTAACCTATCATGGAGGATATGTGATTAGGTTAATTACTTTTCAAAACGAGACTTTAGGAGCAAATGATATTGTTTGGAGATAAATGTTACGATTTATCTTGGAAGACTATGCGACTAAATCCTTCAAATATTTGGGTTTGAATCTTATATTGGTTTACTTTGAATAATTTTATGGACAAATTGATTATAGAATGGTCTTCGTTGAACTTTGGGTTTTGTTGGACAAATTTTGGAGATTAAGAATATATTTTCTTTTTATAAAGGGTTATCCTTTTCTGGATTATCTGATCTTGTACTATCCTTTTTGGTTTTGGTTTTGGTTAAAGTCTAAAGAAATGGGAAGTATATAGTTCTATTTTGTGGATTAGGTGATTCTCTAGAAGTTGATTATAGTACTCTTAATGTGAACAAGTCTTCCTAAATACTCATCTTTTGGAGAAAATATGAGTTTGTGTATGGAATCTAATAAAAGTTGAAAGTCAATATGATAAGTGACTATGTTTCCTTATGAATAAATTCCACAATAAAAAGTAACTTAAAACAAAAATGTTTCCTATTAACTTTTCCTACTGGGGAATCAAATACCGTTTAACCCATCACAAGTTTGTGATTTTCTCGTGGTTAACTTTCTCCTAAACATGTTTTCTATCACTCTCCATCAGAACATGACCCTTTGTTTTTTCCTCCATGTCCATATTTTCATACTTGGAATCCTAGTATGGGTTAACTCGGGTGACCTTTGTACTTATCTCTCTTTATTTTAAAGTGTTTGTTTTACCGACTTTTGTTCCGATGTGGGACTTTCAAGGATGTTTCCAAGTGCAATTTAAAAATTGCGAGGACGCAATTCCCAAAAGGGGGGAAGGATGAGACACCCCAGGAAAATAAAGAATATGACATTTCATATTTATCCATATTTGTGAATAAAATATTTAAATTACTTTAAAGGGGACGCTATGCTCGATGGCATACCCAACACGCAACAACGAGTTTCTTGGGAATCTTACGTTGCACTCTAATAATAAAATAATATTATTTTAAATGGTAGTTAACATGTAGCCGTTGTAATGGC
The DNA here is from genome assembly GCA_963277665.1 of Viscum album. Lineage (NCBI taxonomy): Eukaryota > Viridiplantae > Streptophyta > Magnoliopsida > Santalales > Viscaceae > Viscum > Viscum album. The sequence continues at coordinate 1,752,448,894 of OY728120.1, read as the reverse complement.
GGGAATGGATGGAAATAACTAAAATATGATTATATTTGTTTTTAAATGTTTTTACATTTATCCAATAAAGGATAGAGGCTTAAAATACGGAAAGAATTCAATTTTAGGTATACATGCCCTAGTTTTCACTAAAGGTTCATTTATCGCCTATTGATGGCGAACCGTCATTAAATATAGTTTTGTTCACTCTTATACATTCTATTGGACCAAATAAAACACTTCTTAATAATCGGGACATCAAAATTTACTTTGTGTAAATTTTTGGTATCTTTCCGATAATGTTCATTTTTTTAATGAATAGTGTAAAATGTTGTATTTTAATTCAAAACCTCTTTTTAATCTAATTTATTTATATGATTAGATTATATTTTGAATTGGTTTTAAAGTGAAATTAGAAAATATTTTTACCATTAAATCCAATAGTGGTCGTTGGAATTAATTTCACTTTGAAATTAGACTTAAACTAGTGTCAATCTTTTGATACTTATTGTTTTATAAAAACACACTATTTGCTCTGACAGTGGGAATTAATTATTAAATTAATTAATGTGACTAATATGTTTTGAATTTTGTAATACGGATTTTATTTTTGAATTCAGAATGTCAAATATAGCTTAGGGTGAAGTTTTGGTATTTTTCTGAAAAACTCCAATTTTTGATGAATAGTGAAACCACTAAGTGGTAATCAAGAAAACTGATTTTTCAGTTAAATGAAAGTTTACCACTAATGTGTATTGAATTTTGAAAATCCGACATACATGGTTGTCATTAGTATGTAAAATGTGGTTCAATGGGAAGAAAATAATTATTTGGTGAATAGTAACTTTTTTTCATTAATCGCGATTAGAGGTAATTAGTGTCATTTAAGGTAAAAATGATATTATAAGAATGTGAAAACACCATAACACTTGTACTAAACCTATTGGGTGAGTCATGGAAGACCAAGACAAGCCATGGGCCAACTTGGGGACCCCATGGAGCCACTTTAGTTGGAAAATGACAATAATATATTTTTATTTAATGTTAAAATTAAATTGACACAAAAATGAGTTGTTTTACAAAAATTGTTTTTAAGTGGGGTTACACAGTCCAAATTTTGATTATAAATAGTCATTGGAAAGCTAAAAAGATTTCATACATCATAAGGATTTTTTATAATTTTTAGACATTAAATAAAATAAATTATTTATGACATAATAATGATGCAGTGATGACATCATTATTTGACGATTTAAATAAAAAGGAAAGATAATGTAAAATATATGCACTAAACATGTACAAAACTTATTGGATGGGTGGATTTCGAACCCTTATCACCTTATCCCGGAATTATATCAATGTGGGACCTTTTAAAACCGAGATGTTTTTTCAAATAAAGTAATATTTCTTACGTTCCAAAAGTGCCCCTTCTCTCCTCTTATAAAAGGCCCCCACCTCTACCTCATTTCACACAATCCTCAAGCCTTTGGATCGGCCAACCCCTTCCCATTTACTCTCTACACATCCCTCTCCTCATCCTAGAGGATTCCCTTTGGGAAGAATCCTTTCAAAGGAAGCCTTTAGGCTCAAATCAAAAGGGGTTACACTTTTAAAGGTAATTCATTCTCTCATGTTCATTTGTTTTATTTTGCTTCTCCAACCCACCAAAATCTTTTTATTTATTTCTTTTGTAACAAAACCAGTATCTTAAATATACTAGGATGTTTTTATAAGATTTATTCGAGCTACAATCTCACACAACTACATCAAATGTTTAAAGAACATACGGTTTCCGTGGATGGCGAAATTGTGCCTCCCGAAACGATGATTGTTCAATACTCATTTAACACCTTCAAAGGTGGCCATTATGATGTCACTATTTTTATATATGATATATAATATGTTTATGTTTTACTTATGCTTCTTTATTTTTCAATTGTGTCTTACCTTTATGGCTTCCATTATGGGTATACACGATATCTTCATTTTAGGAAGTGCGGACCACCGCCCCCTCAAAGTGATGTGATTCGTTAATGCCATACGTGGGACGTATAAAGGATGGATTTAATGTTATTATATATGATGTTATAATGGAATTATTATTTACCTCTATATCATTATTATTTATTTCCATTAAATTATGATATAGAAATGAAAGTAGCATTCATGCGTACGTACGGCTTACCGTCTCCATGAACGGTGCATTTCATTTCATTCATCTAAATGATTATGTGATTTTATAAATACATGTATATTCTTGATATATATGATATATATGATATCCAAATCAGGAATGTCATTTTTGGATATGAAGAACCTTTGACCACACGAACAACATGTAATTGTAAGAAGTCCACTTTTGACTTAAGAACCAAATATCGACAAAACAAACATGATTAACTTAAATGATTAAATAATGTTTATAACATGGTAATAAGTGATATAAAAGAAATAATGAACATTACAAAGGTTCTTAAGGAATTATAAATAAACTAAAGTTTATTATTCAGGAGATTAAAGAACGATCGAGTCAAGTCGGACCCGAGGTAAGGGATCTTACTCCTCCCTTGCTTTTTAAGTACACTCTTTTATGCCATACCTTTTAAAGATCATATTTCCTGTTATTGGGATGATATTTTATATTAATCATACTTTAATTTTTATGTTCATGTTATGAGAGACCCTATTCTTTCTCATCAATCCATTTTGGAAGTTTTGAGTGGCGCCGTTAGGCTGCCGAACTTTCCTAAGAGATCTAGCTTCTCTCTTTCTTTTTAAGTACTCTCCTTTATGTCACTTCTTTTAAGCTCCTCTTTGTAATGTTGGGGGATGTTCTTTTATATTCATCTTTCTGTAAATTTTATTGTAATGTGATGAGATACCCTATTTGATCTCATCAATCCATATTTGGAAGTTTTATGTGGCGTCGTTAGGCTACCGAGTTTTCGTAATGGATTTTTCATCTCACTTTTATTCCCGTGAGATTTATGCTACGTTTTCCACAAATTCCATTTATTGGTGTATGTTCTGCCCATTATTCTACTCTTTGTGTAATATAATTTCGTTTATGAGTATTTACATCAATGATCTATTGTCCTTCTTTCATGGGGTGTATGTTTTGAAAGATACCCAAGTCGGTAAGGGAACCTTTCACCCTCCTCTTTTTTAAAAGACTTCTTTTGTTGGGTCTTTTAATTTACATATTGTTATGTTGGGATATGTTCTCATATATAACCTTATTGATGTAAATTTTATGTCCAAGTGTTGAGATACACTTTTTATCTCTCATCAACTCATTTTGATGTGATGCTGTTAGGCTGTCAAGGGAACTTTTTAACCCAATTTCGATTTCTTTGGGTTCAACATGTAGTCATTGAATATGTCATCCATTGAATATGTGTGAATGACATTTTATTGTTTTACACTTAATATCCACTTATATTGGGTGTATTTATATTTTTCACACATATTTTTGAGATTGATTTGTCCTTAATTTAAGGATACCTTTTTTATAAGGGATTTCATCACATTTGACATTTCTATTGAGGGTTCATTGTTGTTATGCACCAATTCACTCTTATATGTTGTATATACTGTACTTTGGAGTATTATATCATGAATCCATTTATTATCATGATATTATAAAGTTCTCACTAAATGTTATTCCTCAATTATTGTATTCAAGTATATCTAATTTTGGTAAAACCCCTTTAACAAAAATGTCATTTTAAATGTTTTAATTATTTGTTCTTATTAATATCCATGTTTTAAAAATGGGTTTAAGGATTTATTTATATTGATATTAATGGTTTAAAATTTTAAATCTTCAAGGTGGTATAGGACACTTTGATTCAAAAATCTCTTTTTTAAATGTTTTAAATGGTTTTGAAAATGGTTTTGATAAAGGATTCTATTATGATATATTGTGATGTGGAAATGTTATCATTCCTTTATATTGGTTTTATGTTTTATGATTTTATATTGGTACTTGGACATTTTAACGGGTGGTTACATTATAAACCATATGACGGGTGGTGCCGTGAATACCAGGATGGGTGGTTACGTTATAACCTCCAATGCATTGGGTATGGAAGTTGGTCGTATGGATATTCCATTAAGTATGTATGGAAATTGGCCATATGGCTATTCCATTAAGTGATATGTGTGGAAGTCAACCTTATGGTTATTCCACTTAAGTATGTTTATGTCCCAAGTTACCTTTATATATGTTATGTGTTCTTTATATGGGTTTTATGGTAATCCTTTGGTTACAAAAAGGTAAGTAATGATACTTTTTTCAGTGAAAAGTTTTTAATACTTCATGAAGGTGAAAAGTATTAAATTGATAAATTATTCATTGTTTACTTGTTGTTTTGAAAATCTAACAGTTTTCATTATTTGTGTATCCCTTAGTGAGCTTCTTATGCTCATCCCAAGTTTTTGAAATGTTTTTCACAGGACATAGCGTTGAATAGGGTCAAGGATGGGATCAAGGGAAAGTCATGCTACCTAAAACATGGAACTATACATGTTTCTTTTAAAGAGTTTTTATTTTATGGAAATTTAGTAGAAGAGACTACTTTGTAATCTTTTGAGATGTAATAGTTATGTCCTAATTCTCTAAAACTCTAATCCTGAAAAGATCCTCAATGTGAATTACTCATTTAATTAAATATTAAGTAAGGTTTAAGGCTGGGGCCTTATACATAAAAATTGTTATAATTGAGAAAAAAATATAAAATATCAATATTCCATAAAATTACAATAATATTAAAACAATATATTTATAAAATTTATATGGAATATCATTTATTAATTTTGTGGTTGGTAAATTTATCTTGAAAAAATTAGTTTCGCAGGATTAGTTATTAATTTTTATATGAATTTATGAAATAATAATTTCTATGATAAAAATAATATGGATATTTTAGTGAAATTAATTATCTACTGATCAAAATAAAGTTAATTTTTAAATAGAAATTTACAAGCCACAAAATTATTAACTAACAAGATATTTTGATTGAATCCAACAAAATAATGGTTTTATAATAAAATGTAGAAAATTTGAAAAATAATGATAATGGAACATAATTATTAAAATAATATTTAATTGATTTGTTTTTATTTTCAAACCATTTAATTTTTCTTGATAAATTTTATGTATGTTAAACATTTATGATGGATGGAAATGATCGCTAACTCCACACTGGTTAATAATAAACAATTTCATTTTTCATTTTATTAAATAATGATGAAGATTATCTTCTCTAAATAATTAAATTAATTCCATTAAAAATTTATTAAAATACAATGATGACATAAAAAATCATTTATAAATTATTTTGAGTATATAAAATGAATTTCTTAATACAAAATTGAACAATATATTGGAATTAATGAAAAATTTAACATAATAAAAAATAAATAAAAATATCAAAATTTAATTTATTTATTTCAATGTCATTAAAAAAATAATAATAATGAAGAAATAAATATTCATTTTAAAATTCTTATAACAGTTTTATATTCAGTAAATAAAAAAATATAAAGGTGCATAATACAAAATCATTTATAAAAGTGTAAATTGGGTTAAAATCCATCACCTCGGGTCTTACTCATCACATATATTCATTATCATCATGAATTACAAAATTAAATTATATAAATTCATAATAACATTTCATAATTTAATTAATTTTTTTCTTTAATATTTTATAGAGTTTTATTTTATAACGAAACTAATTATGTATGCATTAGACGTTTTGATGATATTAATTTTGTATGTCTATAATTACATGGGTAGGTTGACTATGGTAAAAGATATAATTGTTCCATATTCTATAGAATAATAATAATAATAACATAATTATAATTTTTATAAATCCCTTATATTTTTAACAATAATTAATATAGATGATTATGAATAACTAATAACATTATTTTCATTGAGATGATATGTGTTCATGTGCATGAGTAACATTTTAATTTTTCAATTATCTTGATAGAGAGAGTGTAAATTTATTTATTAATTATATAATTATCATCATATCCTAAAAAAATATTATTTATTTATATAATATTTTATATACCATCTATATGATAAAGTGTTGAAAATAAAATCGCATCACTTCTTGGAGGTGGTAGTCCACAGATACTCAAAAATGATGTTACCATTTTGCAAGGAATTGTAACGTATGATTATATAGAATATTATATCATTAAAAAATTATATATATTTAATGAATATAATATATATATCTTGAATCCCTAATTATAACCTTCTGTAATAGGCGTTGATGAAAAATTATTTTCATCAGTTCTTGGAATAATGGTCTACATTATACACAAATTATAGTTTCATTTCCCATTTTATAAAAGAGATTAAGAATAATGATTTTTTATTAACATAATATAATGTTATTATATATTTGATACATAATTTATAACTTCATTGTATTTTAATAACACCAGCAATATATTAAAGAAGAAATAATATGAATGCTTATTCTTAATAACAATACATCTTTAGCTAGAAAAATTATTAGGGTTATACATAAAGACTCATGAAAATAGTTTTCTAGAGGAAATAGAGACTAGGAAATAGTTGTTGACAGAAGTATGGTATTTGGGTTGGTCTGAGATGATATAAAGACACTCTGTGTGTGTTGAGTATATGAGAAGGGGGTTCATTTTAAAATTTTGGGGATGAAAGAAATTTAATATTTAAAATGACCAAAATAAATTAATTCATTAAACCAGATAATTTTCTCCAGATTCTTATTTTTAGACATATTATATGATATAGGGTTAAAATATGTATATCCATTATAAATAATAATAGTTTCTTTGTCATTTATCATTTATTTCATGACATTATCCCTTAGTAAACTGGTTTAAACATTAACCGTGGTGAAATATTTTTTACGGTATTCAGTATTAATTATGAAATAAAATTATTTATACCTTAAAACTCAATATAAATTACCATATTTAATAATATTTAATTGATTATATCATATTATATTCATGGAAGTGGAATAATATAATTCAAATTTAATTATGAAAGTATGATGAAAAACATTTTTTAATAATAGCATTTTTATGTATAAAAATGGTTGTGTACAAAATTTATGTTCAAAATTCATATTAAAGGCCATTATTGGATTAAAATTATGTTAAGTAAAGTTCATTTTTATAAAATTTTAAAATATAATGTATCTTTTAAAATTATTGTAATGAATATATAATTTATAATTAAAATCAATAATTTTACTATTTATTGCAAAAAAAATTATCAAAAAACCATCATTATAACATAATCTAAATTCAAAATTATATTTTCAAAAACAATTTTTATTTTTTCATCTAAAAATAGTATTTTTGGAAAATAGTGATTTTATATAATAAAATTTAATTCATTAAAAACAAATTGGTTATAAATTACTATCGTTTCCATCAGAATAAAATCATTACCAAATCATCATATATCTCTGTTAAAATTATTGAAAATAAATATGAATAAAAAGATTTATTTATTATTAAATTTCATGAGATTCTACATATAAAAAAATAATAGAGGACGTGCACATTTCTACCACTATTCTTTTGCATGAATAAAGTGTAATATGATTGGTCTAATTCTATAACATTTATAATTCATCTCAAGTAATTGAGATTTTAAAGATGTTGTATTTTAAAGAAAAAAATTTCTCCCTAGGGTTGACATTGATTTCATGATTAGATACAACTAACCCATGTATTGTACATAAGGTAACATTCAAACCCATTATAGATGATTCTTTTATAATCCATGTTACCCATGATTTAAGAATATGATCTCACAATGTAATATATTATAATGTAACTATTAGGATTTCATCACAAATAAATTGATTATGAATTATAATTATTTCCCAAGTATGGGTTTCAAGATGTGGTGCACAGAATGTTAGTCTGTGGTTCTGGTGTTCATAATACCAAAATTCACAACCAAATATTATAATGTTTATTAAGGTTTCATGAATGTTGTCTTTTATTTATGTTTATATAGAAACAAAGTTTTTATATCAAAAATTCCCTTTCAAAATATAATGAGGATAATAGATAGCCCCAACATTAATCAGAAGTTATATATGTTTAAATAAGTCATCATATTGGAAAATAATATTTAGATCTTTGAAATCTTTGAAGACACTGAAATTCCCCACATATTCATGAATATGAAAATACTATAAAGATTCATCTAGTACTGGATTTCCAAAATGAATTTTTCCCTGATGAGTTTATTGACATGAGCTTTAACTATATCAGGATGAGTTGGATGTTTCCTTCCAGCTATCTTGTTATAAAAATGGTGCTCTTCTAGGAAACCCATATGGTACATTTACCCAATGAGATAAAGGTCTAGAATGTTTGTTTAATTTTATGTGAAATCATCTTGTTGATTCAATATGGATTATGTATATACATACCTTTCTTCTAGATACATGGTTTCAATAATGAAAATAGTTTTCATATATTACTTTGATAACTAATCTATCTGCTGAATCTCATCATTATATATTGAATGTACTTCATCAAATACAATTTGGTATTCTTGGATATCCTCCTCTTGTACATCATCTATTCTAATAATTGAAATAATGGGTTATTAAGGGTGTTCCTTAAATCCATAATGAGAACTAACATCCTAAAATTCTAGGGATGATTATGGGTATTAGAACATTATTTTGTGGATATAAGAGTTTCTTATATGTCAGCTACTAGGAATCGTTATGCTCTCAAGTGAAACCAAGGGTGGATTAATGTGGGTTGATTTCATTATTTTGAAGGTCATATTCCTCACTGATATTTTCTACATTAGTTAAGTTAGATGGTATCCTATGATTTTATGAATAAATATGTAAATCCAAAAATGCACTATAGAATTAGTAAATTGTAAATACATATTAAATACAATTAAATTTGAAAGGTCAATTAAGGGTAATTCCCATATAGTTTTCGGTTAGTTACATAGGAAAAAATATAATTTTTTGGATATTTCCCTTCCCTCATATAAAATTAAACATGTACATATTGATCCTTCCCAGATTTGAATAGATCGTTATCATCAAGAAATGTCTTAAATATTCCATTTAAATTGTACCTCAAACATTGTGTGTATAATGAATATACTTCCACTTGAAGAATTATCCAAGGCCTCGTAAAATAAATTTTTAATGTTGTATTATATTGAAGGATGTTGAATTTTAATACATATATAAGAACCACAAATTGAGTCTATATTTTGACTCATCCACGTTAATTTTTATGTTGTTGTTATATTCCAGATGTGTCATATAAGACAAAGACAAATCATATTCACAATTCCTGAATCATCAATGTATATTTACTAGAATAATGTTTACTTGTGATCTATTATCTAATAAATATAACAAGATATCAATGTTATCAACCCTAATAGATGCATATAATAAAAACATCATTACATGTATAACAAAATTCTTATCTTGTTCTGTAAAATATTTAATTTTGTTAAAATATAAATAATCAACCTATAAATTATATACATAATCAAAAAGAACCTAATCTTTGAAATCTTAATGAATCATAAATGTTTCATTTAATACTTCTAGGATGTCATTGGAAAAGATGGGAGAATCTAGGATAATATTGTTTCCAGCACCAAGGCCAATTTTTTAGTATTTTTTATCTAATTATATACACATAACTGTAAGATAACAATCACTATCATGCTCTATAAGTGATGATGTTTTTGGTAGGTGGGTTAGGAACCTATACATAAGAAGAGAAATTACTGTCAAGGATATATTAGGTTGGAATGGTCTACCGTCTTGCCTATGTTGATTGTACAGTTTCACACCACAATCTAGTCATCTAAAAAATTATGGTCTATATGACTCTGAAAAAATATGGTCTTTTATTCATTCCATTTTTAGTCTTGTTGAAGGTCATTCAAGAATTATTTTGAATCATAAAAGACTATGCTCTATACGTGAATGAAATATTTAGATCCCCTTGGTATGGTTCGTCCTCTATTGTCTTTACTCTATAGGTCTATACATATATTCCAAAAATCATTCATATAGAAATAATATTAATAAGAATAATTATCATCATATAATGGTCGCATTATTTAAATAAAATTAACAGAATAAAATATTATTACTTCATTCAAGGATGATTCTGTTATGTGGGGTGGTTCCCATAGTACCCTTAGAACTGAGAGTATATATTCTCTCACAGATAAAGGAATCGTGGCTGAGTTAATATAATTGTAATTTATCTTTAATAAATGTTAATCCACCTATAATTAGACTATTTTTTTCTATTGCATTGTTTCTTATATGATGGGATTCTATAATTTAATGGTGTCGACATGGTAGGTTTCCCCATGTAAATGTTGGAAAGGGGAACAATTGGCATAGATTGAAATGAATTATAAATAGAATGGGTATACTTTAATGACTTCTTTTATATCTGATAACTAATATTATAGGTGTATTTTCACTAAAATTGTTGATATTAACCATATGCCTTTGGATGCATACTAGAAAAGAGGATTTATCTATATATAGTTTACCAAATTTTTCATACTTGGAATGAACCATAATTTTGGATGTGTAATTATAAAAATATATACCCTTGATCATGTATGGAATTGTTTTTAATGGTTAATTAATCTATGTAATCGTAAACAGAAATATGATTGTGCATTTTAGGATCTAGAATCATTATAAATATATTTTCAATAAAATTTAAAAATTTGTCAGGCATAATTTTATCTCTGAGGTAATAATTTTTTCTATAAATTTGTCTCGTTAAATATTATTTTAATCCATTATTTGATCATGATGGGGATACTACTGTTCTTGTGGCTTCTCACGAGTTAGTGAAGAAAAATATTGCATTGTATTTGCAAATTTTGATGAAGTAGGTTCTAGTTTTTGGGTAATGGTTTTAGATTCTACATTACCTTCACTGTTTCATTGAGAAAATATTATTTTTTTATACATGTATTTTATTCCCCATATGGGACTTCAAATTGTTAATAAACTAAAAAAATATACTAAAATATACCATTAAATTTCACATTAATGATTAGTGTATATAACTCACAATGTAGTTTCCCAAAATATTTAGATATAATAAATACACATTAGAGTGTTGTAAGATTAGGGATTATTTAAAAGCCTTCCACCAAACAATGGTATCTAAAACCCTATATTTTTCTCATCAATCTCAATTTTGGACATTGGGGGTCGTTATCTTCCACATCATTCAAAATAATCGACATAGAATATGAAAATGGAGTTCATCTAATCCTTTGATCATCCAAGATGGAAAATTGGTAAACAAGATTCAGTTCAGTAAATCAATGGAAATTAAAAATCATATATGTTTAGAACATTCATACTATTCAAGGTTCCCCATCATAGGGTTATATTGAGATAAAAATTGTTTTTGACACTGTTATGGATCTCATGATTTGTTGAATGGTAGAATCATTGGATTCCCAATGACAGAAATGTGGTGAATAATTCATACCCATTGAGGGTAAGGCATTATCTTAATAGAGAATAGATATTATAGACATTCAATGGCATGTAATTTAGATATTTATAACTCAATATTTGCCTTGATCTCTATAGTGATGTCCAAATGGGTGGCCGGTTTGATATAGTAGTGGAATGAATATCCAAATTTTGTAATTATCATAATTCATGATGTTGAATACCTATATGTTCTTTACAATTATGTTTCATCTATCATGGTTCATGTTACTTTTATAATTGATGTAACTCATGAAATCCTACTTCCATGGGATCCAAAAAATTTGTAATTGATTTCACTAGTTTAGAAGATTATTTCCCATTATTCTCAGTTCTATACTATGTTATTTCATTTAAGGGATATTCTTTTGGATAATAATGTGTTGTTCTTCTTGAAGATCATAAAAAATAGACATATTTCCTCATATTAGTTCATAATTAATTCTCTTCTAATATTTATCAATTTCTTATATAAATTGAATAATTCCTTAAGATTTTTTTGTTAAAATTAATTAGGTATAGAGTGGGATTTTGCTACACTGTTACTGTTTTCCTTATATGAATCTATATAAGAAAGTGGTAAATGATTATTCCAAAGAGAATATAAATTTTAAACCTTCAATTTTTATGGTACACCACCCCTATTAATTCATTTTTCTTCACCACATTTAGAATAGAAACACTTTCCTCATATTCTACAATAGTAACATCATACTTTTTATAATTCATTGTAGAAGTGCTATGAAATTTACTAACATATATAGATGTGTAGGTTTCAAGTCACTATTTGGTATCATTAGAGGGTTATCTTCCTTTGTGGTTGTAGTATAAAAGTGTCATACATTAGATGTGATTTTTAGGGTGGGTGAGTTTGTCTTTCTTCCTTTATGTGGACTCCTCAAAAGGTGAAAAAACATCATTTTCTTGAATATTACATCAGTTATAAACAAATTTTAGACTGTTCATTTATCCTATACTAAAGACTTATAAGATGAATTAAATTGAATATAATAAATATAAAGATAATTAATAAAATTCATCTTGATTGATTTTAATTTTTTATAAACTCACTTATTTACATTTTAATAGTAATTAAGATAACATTTCAATTTATTTAAAAAGGTATTTATTTTCATTTAAAATGAATTATTCTCAAAATACATGATTATATACATGTGTAAACTATATTTTTATAAACAATTAATACAACCAATTACCTCCATTTAAAAAGATATATTATAAGTTACATTTAATTAATAATATATATTTTTTACTTATGTTCGATGTGTCATAATATTTATGCTATCGAACATAGCATCACTTTTTAAAAAAAACATGAGATGTTACAGTTCTCATCTAATAAGTTTCTTTGCAGGTCTCTCAAATAAAAGTTAGAATTGAAAAATTGTAATATCATCATAAAAGATTGTGTATCTTTAACATATTCCTTGTTCTATTACAGAAAGCCAAGTCCGATTGACCATCGAAATTTGACTCAAACTATTGTATGTTGGTCTAGGGATTCATGAAACAATAATAAGGTAAGAATAGGGGAGTAATGATCAACCAACATTCCTCGGGGATGGTTTACCTTTCTAATTTGGTTAGGGGATCTCTTGTCTAATTTAAAGGACCAGATTTCCTATTAACACTACCAAAAAACAGGGAAAGGGAAGCACTTCCCTTTATCAGTGCTAAACAGAAAGCGCTGATAAAGGGGTATGCCTTTATCAGCGCTATCTAAAAGCGCTGATAAAGAAATCGCTTTATCAGTGCTAAAAAAGCCCTGATAAATGAATGTTTTATCAGCGCTTTTATTTTAGCTCTGATAAAACATACCTTTATCAGCGCTTTTAACGAGCACTGATAAAGGTTCCATCGGTTTTTATTTAATTACCCTAACAGGCCATCCTCCCTTGCACACGGTCAAGCTCTCGTGGAAGTTGAACCAGGCCAGTCACCGTCGCGACCACGTCCTCCTCCTCCTAGTCCTTCTCATCCTCCTCCTTCCTCCTCCTTGTCCTCCTCCTTCTCCGATACCGCCACCACCTCTGCCCCCGCCCCCGCTACCACGACCACCACTGCCTCTACTACCTCCACCCCCGCTGCTGCGACCGCCACCACCTCTGCCACCGCCGCCGCCTCCGCCTCTACCGCCGCCACCGCCTGGCGGCCGCCACCGGATCCACCTCCGGCGCTACCTCCGCCACTGCCAATACCATTATTGATATTCATTTTCAGGTAATTGTTTTTCTACCACTTGAATTGAACTTTTGAAATCTTGATTTAAGGTGTTATTTCATAGACCTACTGTTATAGATAAATACAAGATGCAATTTTAGTAACAAAATAAAAACATAATTAAGTTTCTTTTATATGAAATTATTATGCAATGACACCAATTATTAGTAGTGTATCACACATAGAGTATACAATTCAAGGATTTAAGAATTTCCCTTATAAAATAATAGGATTATGAAAGAATAGGTGGCCTATAATTTTAATATACTGAAAATATTAATAATGATGAAAGAGAAAAGTGACAAGATCAAATATCGTTCCAATAAAATCATGAAATATATAGAAATAGATAAATAATTAAAGGAAAATGTTCTTTCACCATGAAAAAATTTTAAATAAAGAATAGGGCTCTAAGAGATATTGGATTAGAAATGAAATAGTTGACTACCGATCTGGAGGTAGAGGATAATAATATAGGAGACCATTAGGAGAGGATGAAAACAACAAAATAGAAGCCAAACATATCTCCAAAATCAATTTCAATACGTGGATGAACTAAGAGTTGTGTAGTTATGAAATCAAGAAGATGTTACTTGTTATATGAAAGAAGTGTGGTTCCAAAAATAAAAGAGTAACCATATTTCTTATGCTATGTAATATTTGAGAACATCAAAAAAATATTCTTCAAATCCAACAATCCCAAATAGGAAAGAAGTGCTCAAGAAGTACTAACATGTCATTTGAGAAGAAACAAAAATTTGTATAATTTTTTTTGAAGGTGTTTCATTTTTCTAACATGAATCATATGGAATTGTATTTAAATTATATAAACTAATGGAAGGGTAATGAATTCATGAATAGATAAAAAATAATATGATATACAAAGAGAAAACATATAATGGAAAATGAATATTATCCTAGAAAATTGGATCAATTAATCATAGAGTGAAAATAAGGCCAAAAATAGGTTGTATCATGCACAAAACACTATTTTCTTACAACAACCATCATCGAGTCAAATAAGACAAATTTCTATGAAACATTATAGGTTGCTCCACTAGTGGAAAATAGAAAAATGTATGTGATGTTGATTCCTTTATAGAAGTCATATTATAATGTGGAATTCATGTACATTAAGGAAGAGTTTTTAGAAATTTTTACCACAGAAACCACTAAGTGGAAGAATTAAGAATATGTAATGTAAAAGAAAAATGGTGGCAGGTTCCTCTAGTAATGAAACATATGATTCTACACATCAAAGTGTGATAAACTCCAAAATTAAGGATGTGTACAATCTAAGGGAAAATGACAATGTTCACATTCATAAAAAGATCTATGAAATTGTTAATATGAAAGTAAGATCCTTTATATAGTGTTTTATTAGATTAGATATAAGTGATGATAATGAACAATATTATATGACTTCATTCCATACCCAATATATGAAAATGGGAAAATGAAAGGTGGAATGTGGTGGGTTAGTTTATATTTACCATCCCTATTTCTAAACAGGAGAAACGTAGAGGTACCCATTTACACATATACATTTATTTATATAAATATTTCCTAATTAAGTTGATTGATGGGAGGTAATTCCCAATTATAGTTAAAATTAAAATACACCATTATAGAGGATAACATAATATGATAAGGTAATTTTTGAGAATATATGAAAATCACACTCCCTTACATCGGGTGTTGAGTATAACATATCGCACCACAAATACTAATAGGATGTTGGGCTTTTTTCATCGCACCAATTTCCTAGAGTTATTACATGATGGATTACTCTCTATCCCGAGTTCCATCTAGTTCACATTGTTCTATGATTGATCACTATTATGGTTGGATTTCTTTTCTCGAGGTATGTGATCCTTCTGATTCCTATTTGGTTTTGTTTTCACCTATGAGTTGGATAAAAATTAGTGATCACATAGTGATTTATATCAATAAATTTAAATTTATTTGAATGCATTAACTTTTGGGGTTTGTGGGATGTCGTAAATGGTGTACTCGGTTTTATATTATTTTATTCTCATGGGTTTACCCTATTTAATATTTTCATTTCAGTTGGAAATCTCCTCTGTTGTGCGCCTCTCCTCTGCCACGTACGCACCTCTGCCGTGTGCTTAACAACACCTTCGCAGTGAGTTTTATCATGTTACTCATTGGTTTCCTCTTGTTCTCATGTTATTACTATTTGATATTGATGGTTATAATGTGAAATGTACGGGCTAAACGCCCTTCTGAAAATCGTGGCCGTTGGTGGTCCTTGTTTGAGCACTAAATGAATTGAATGTTGGTTGGTTCTTGTTGAACATTGGAATATATAAATTGGTAATTTACGTATACTTTACTTATGAATGAACACCCCAGGATGATAAAACATATGTGATAACCCTTGAATTAACAAACAATGTTGAATAAGGGATTCTTTGTTTAATCTAAAACATTAATTGTTTGGTTTTTATGGTGTTGCGATTGAGGTGTCATGCTTATAAAAGATTCATCCACCTAATGTGGTTTTTAGGGGCTTGCAGAAATAGAGCCTTTGTAGGGGAACATGAATGGAACCAGAGATTGGGAAGGATTCAAAAACTCCTCTGATAATATGTAACTAGAGTCCCATTGGAAGTTTTGGTCAAGGGAGGGGATGTTGTACCACGATGTAGGAATGACAGTATAAGGAAGAGTATATAACATAGGGAGTCTGGATCTAGACAAGGGATTAGGGGATGTTCATATGCATGTTATGTAGTCTACTATGGCTATTGTGGAATCTTGATCATCTATTTTCAATGGTACAACTCCTATATCATTTAACCTTTATTTTATTTTTTATAAAAGAGAACCACATTCCTTTTTTCCACTCTTTTTGTAAATGTTTTAGGCTTGGAGGTTTAAATCTTGGATAGTGTTATCACCATCGACACACTATTGGTATTATAGTCCAAGAATATAACATGTTTCAAGGAATGATCTCTTGATATTTGTGGTTATCATTTATTTTTGTGAACCCCCCATGCTTTATAGGATAATATTTTATTTTAGTTTTTTTATGGATTATTTTATTTTAGAACAATCCAAACTCATTTATCCCAGATGAGAGTTACATTTTTATCTACAAAATAGATAGAGTTATTTTCACTTGGTTGAGAGGAATCTTCTATCAGGTCATGTACAACCAATTAAATATATATTGTATTTTCTCATGGCTCAAATAGTCAAGAATATTGTAGATGTTTCTTGAATGCAGTAGGATTATTTTTCACCAATGCTAGTACATTTTTAGGATGTTTTCACTGATGAGGTAAAAAATTTACTTCTTAATAAAGAGATAAACTTTATAATCTAGTTACTTTTTGGAGACATTTCAGATTCTATTACAATTTCTAAAGTAAAAACAAAAGAGCATTAGTTGTTTGAATTACAATTTGATGATATAGAATATAATGGTTTCATATGGAATAGTAATTTTTTATGGGGTTTTACAGTTCTCTAAAATAGACAATTGATTGGTATTTATTCTTTTTTTGGACTATTGGAGATTGAACCTGATGAGAGTCATGAATCTGTATCCTCATCCACGCATTGATAGTCACATTGATCATCTATGAAGTTCTATGATCTTCTCCAAGATTGATTTGACATTAGGATACCATTAGATGAGTTGGGCATCGACGGACCTACCATGGACTGATTTTTGGAGTAGTTATGGCCTGTATGAATTTTTAGCGATGATATTTGGTTTAACTAATGCGTTGGTTGTATTAATGGACTTAATGAATAGGATATTTCATCCTTTTCTGGATCTTTTTTTAGTAGTTTTTTTCAATTAAATATTAGTGTACTCCCAACCAAGAGTTGATCTTGACCAACATCTTATCATCACCTTGAGTACATTGACAAAGAATCATATTTATTATTATTTTCTCCTGTTACTCATTGGTTTCCTCTTGTTAGAATGTTATTACTCTTTGATATTTATGGTTATAATGTGATATGTATGGGCTAAACGCCCCGCTGAAAATCGTGGCCATTGGTGGTCCTTGTTTGCGCACTAAATGAATTGAATGTTGGTTGGTTCTTGTTGAACATTGGAATATATAAATTGATAATTTACATATACATTACTTATGAATGAACACCCAAGGATGATAAAACTTCTGTGATCACCCCTGAATTAACAAACAAAATTGAATAAGGGATGCTTTGTAAAATCTAAAATTTTGATTTTTTTGTTTGAATGGTGTTCCAATTGTGATAAAACATATGTGTTTAAAGGAATTTGTACCGTGATTTGTTTTTATAAAACCCAAAAAATGCTAACTAATTAATTAAAATATAATATTAGAAATGTTATCGAGATCAAACCCATAAAAATGATGGATATGAATAAAGAATGGATGAATTCCAATCGGTTGATAAAATAGTATGAAGATGGCGTGAAAGAGTATATCAGGTTTGTAGAAGATCATGCATGTGACCCTTCTAAAATCCTTTGTCCGTGTTTACGCTGTTGTTATTCAAGAGAAATTAGTCCAAAGGAGTTGGAAGAACACCTGATCTACCACAGAATAGATCAAAGTTACACGCGTTGGAATAAAAACGGGGAAAAACCAATGTAGGTAGTGACTCAGAGAACACGACATTTTATAGATCATCTGATATGACTAGAAGCATGAACAATGAAGACAATTGTGTGGATGGTGTGATTATAGATGTGAATGATGATGAAGGTCGTATTGAAGAAATGACAAGGATAGTTGAATATGAACTTCATGATTACCCAAAATTGTTTGAGAAGTTAAAGAGTTTTGCAGAAATGTCATTTTTTGTCGATTGCACTAAATATATAGCATTGTCAGCCGTATTGAAGCTATATAATTTGAATGAAGACAACGGGTGGAGTGACACCAGTTTTACAGAACTACTTGCTCCCCTGATTGACATGCTCCCAGAAGATAATGAACTCCCATGATGAACATACGATGCCAAACAAATTCTACGATTGATGGGTATGATCTCTGAAAGAATACATGCTTTCTCGAATGATTGTATATTTTTTCTCAAGGACCATAAATCACTTAATGAATTCTCAAAGTGTGGTGCTTCTTGATACAGGAAAGATGATTCTAGTCCGACTAAAGTTGTATGGTACTTTCCAATCATTCCAAGGTTTAGACGCATATATGGAAGTAAAGAGACTACAGGACAGTTGACATGGCATGCAGATACAAAAATTAAATATGGGAAACTACATCACCTGGAAGACTCTCCTCAGTGGAAGAGAATTGATCATGAGTATCCTGAATTTGGGAACGAGAAGAGAAACCTTCGTCTGGCGTTATCTACAGATGGGGTGAATCCTTTTGGTTTTCAAAGCAGCAGTCACAGTACATGGCTGGTTATGTTAGAAAATTTTAACATACCATCGTGGTTATGCATGAAACGAAAATACAACATGATATCTATGCTTATATCAGGACCAAAACAACCGGGTAAATATATTGATGTTTATTTGGCCCCATTGATTGAGAATTTGAAAATATTGTGGGATTTAGGTGTTATGTTGTATGATTCTTACAAAAAAGAACATTTCACTCTGAAAGAAATGGTGTACTGGGTGATAAATCACTTTCTTTCTTATGGAAATTTGTCAGGATATAGAATTAAAGGAATTCAAGGGTGTCCTATTTGCGAACAAGGTACACAGTCAATTCAGTTGAAACATTCAACAAAAACTGTGTTTCTAGGATATCACATATTTCTACCCTGATGACATAAGTACCGATCTTGGACGACATCATTCAACGGAAGTTCTGAGGAACGTAAAACACCATTTCCACTAACCGGTGATCAATTTTTTGAGAAAGTAAAATATTTGGACTCTATTTTTGGTAAAACGTTTTCGAATAACCTTACGAAAACTTGTTGGAAAAAGTGATCAGTTTTTTTTTGAATTACCACACTGGAATTGTCTGTATGTCAGACATTTTCTTGATGTTATGCATTTTGAAAAAAAATGTATGTGATAGTGTCATCGGCACGTTGATAAATGCACCCATAAAAACAAAGGATGGAATTAAGGCTAGATTGGACATGGTTGAAAAGGGAATATGAGAGGAGTTGGCACTAGTGAAAGGTGAAAAACGAAATATTTTCCTCCTACTACTTACACTCTTTGCAGGAAGGAGAGATATCAGTCTTGCATCTTCTAGAATGACATAAAGGTTTCAGAGGTGTATTCATCAAATATCAAGAACATCGTGTCAATGGGAGATTTAAAATTAAGGGGTCTAAAATCACACGACTGCTATGTTTTGATGCAAGATCTAATTCCTATAGCTTTACATTGAATTTTGCCCAAGAATGTCTGACGTACAATAACAATGCTCTATTTCTTTTTCAAAGCTATATGAATCAATGTTATAGAACCGATGAAATTGCCAACTATGGAAAGAGGAATTTCCATCATATTATTTGAATTGGAAATGTTCTTCCCTCTGACATTTTTTAAATGATGGATCATTTTATGGTTCATATTGTGAGAGATATTCGACTATGTGGTCCTGTACATTATAGATGGATGTACCACATTGAATAGTATATGAAGATTTTGAATGGATATGTCAAAAATAGATGTCAGCTAGAGGATTGTATTGCGTAGGAATATATTTTTGAGTAAGATGCTGAAATTTGTACCGAATACCTATCTGGTGTGGAATTCGTTGTCCTACCGAAATCTCATCACACTAGGTGGCTTGAGAGTGAAGGAATTTCTAGAGGAGAGGTTGTCACAATCAATATTACAGATCGGGAGTAGGCCCACCTTTATGTTTTTCATAATAGATTCGACGTTGAACCGTATGTTCAAACCCACAATGAAATTCTTAGGCATTTGAATCATTCTAGGGATGATAAATGGATATCAGATACACATAATTGACTGTTTATAGGATGGTTTTGAGACCATATTTTTATGTAGTTCGATGAAAATATAGACACAATTTCAGAATGACTTCAAAGGCTGGCCGGAGGAACAAGTGTGTACGTATTATCTAAAAATGCGTATGCAGTTAACAGTTATACATTCTATACTAATGAACATGATGAAGACAGTACCATTCATAATAGTGGGTCTACACTTGTGGCTGAGGAGATGCATTTTTCTGGTGCTAAGGACAAAAATCTAATGTATGCGAATATGTCATAATTTGGGATCATCAAACAAATATGGGAGTTAGATTATACGAAATTCAAAGTGCCGATTTTTCAATGCAAGTGGGTTGATAACAGGAGTCCTGTTAAAATAGATGAATTACGATTTGTGAAATTTTAATTCAGTAAGGAAGGGGAGAAAGAAGAACCATTTATAATGGCATCACAAGCATTACATGTATTTTATGTTCCTGACCCCGAAAACTGAAATTGGTCAATTGTTCTGTTATCGACCAAAAAAACTGAATGATCAGATGAAATTTCAACGGAGGTTGATCCTTTTATAGGGACTTCACAATCATTTCGATGTGGTCCCAATATAGATAGCGTTTTGTATGTTAGAGGAGACAACAATGAAGGGATTTACATAGTTGATAGAGGATTCAAATCTCTTCATCCTTTAATGAAATAAATAGATTACAATAATCAGGTTGTTTTTTTATTTTAACATACATTGTGTTACGTTATGTTATTATCTGTTTGCTACTGTTTTTATGTAATCTAAATTAAATATTAAACCTCTTCTACAGATAATGACTTCTGCACCAGCTGATGCGCCCAATCCCGAGGCCAAAAAGGTATCTCAACCAGCAGTTGGTGGTCCCACTACAGAGAAACAACAAGTTTCTCAACAAGATGCAGGTGTTCCTAGTGCATAGCAACAACATGTTTCTCAACCTGTTGTTGCTGGTCTTAGTGCTAAGGTACAAAATGTTTCTCAACCTGTTGCTTCTGGTCCCATTGCTGATGCTAGCACTCCGGGGGAAGATATTGATGTTACTTCTAAGAAAACGGTGGTAAATGAAACCCTAAAATTGCAAAGAATACAAGAGCGTCATAGTTTGATAGTGTTATCCAAAAACCTTAAGGAAAAAGAAAAAAGGCATCATATTTGACGTGGGATGGAAAAGCGAGGCTAACATGTTAACCCCAACAGAGCCATCTTTAGTAGCTACATTGGAATCGTCACTCGGAAACGCGTACCGATTGATGTACAGTCGTGGCACCATGTTGTCACTTGGCTGAAGACCCTAATGTGGGAAGAGATTACGGTAATATTATGATATCATTTTTTTAATTTGTTAAAATAAAATAAAATACCAAAACATTGACTTACTCTTCATTATCCATTGTAGAGTGCATTTATAGTAGATTTCTCGCACAAGGAATATGTATTAAGAGTCTTAGTAAGGATTCATAGAGGTTTCTTCACAATTTTAACTATATATCATCTTAAAGATGTATAAGGGAAAATCAAGCCGCACCCACCTCCTCTTTATTCACACTTGATATCCCAAGGAGTGTGGGATGTGTTTAGCAATCGTCACGGGGAGCATACTTTTCAGGTACATTGTTTGGGGTAATACGTTTTTTGAAGATTTCTTGTATTCATCACTCTGATTGACAATTTTTTTATGAAACAGCTAGTGAGTTCTGAAAATAAAAAATGCACAACAGAACCAGTGTACCCTTACCGTAAAGCAAGGATAGGATACGTTGAAGTTGAGAAAAAATTGGTACGTCTTTTAAATCTACCCTACTACTATTATGGGACATAAAACAACACCCTAACCATGTTGCTCTGTTTATACGCAGATTGATGAATCAAAATCGAAAGCCATATCCATCCCAGGCCATGTGCTATGGAAGGAGGCTCGTGTAAGTAAAGAGGGGATATTAAAGTATGAAAACACACAAAATGTGTGTGAAACATGTGTAAGTATGACATAATATAAATTTTATTTACATTAAATCGCTATTACATTACAATAACTTCTTATTTTTCAATATTTTCTATCTGAAATAGTCACAAGCATCATGAAAAACCACACCAGATGCAGGCATACTTTCAGAAGCCTTGAAGCAGCCCGAAAAGTATGGCAGCGTCAGAGATGCGGGTTTTGGGGTGACACCCTGAACATATTTTCAAAAACAAAAACAAGCGGAGGATCAAAATGAAAAAATTTAAAAGCTGCAAGAAAAATGATCTATTTTTCAAGAATAATTATAATAACAGAGAGAGATGATAGCCAAATTGATGGGGGAGAGGCAAAGTGAAGAAACAACTCAACAACAACCCGTGCATGACGATCTCTCCCCACCCCTCACAAGCTTTGAGGCGATCCATTTCCCTAATAAACCTGGCGTAGATGAGGTAATCAATATTTTAATAATTGTTTCTGTGAAATGTGATTTACATAGACACGAATACCTTTCCTATACTAATATTCCACACAGTGAAAATGACTGTGATTTATATTTATCAACTCCCACATATCTCTTTGTAGCGAGGGCTACGGTGTTGAATATGAAAAATGACATGCTACACAATAGACAGCTTCCAAAAGATTATCTTAGAGTGTCAATTAACATAGATAATAAGCCGAGTGCCGAGCTACCTGTTCCAAATGACGATGACGACATTCATATGGTTGAACAAGCTATTAGAACATTCATCGCATGGCCGACAGTTCATGAAAAAAAAAACATTTCGACAAAAAGGTATTCATTTCTAATTTATTTTACCAGCTGGACCTTTAACAATTAATGAAAAAATATCTGAACCGATGAATGTTATTACCGAATGACAAATACTGTGGGGTGAAATGAAATATCAGCTCAAAACTATCTCAAGGATCAACAAAATGATTGAAACGGTCTACTAAGAGAACCTTCACCCCGTCTGTTCTATATCCACAGTTAATATCATTGAAGGCTCATGTGGATACAAAGTTGAAATACGATAGTACTCACATAGTTGATTTCAAAAAAGATATGTATGGAGAGGAAACATCAGATTTTCATTAATGCTAAAAATGTAAATGAACTCATCAATTATGAATGGTTAGTCACCTTAGTTGTAAATGTATACATGAGGTAATTTTTCAGGATTTTCATTTACAAAAGATGATATACTCTGCTAATTTTGACTAAATACATTTTATATTTTTCGTAGACATATATATGAAAAACAATTGAAGGGATTTCCACATGAACAAAAATTTGGACTCTTTAGTCCTCACACAACCTCTTCAATAGATGAAATGGATTCTGATAAAGAGGCTACAATAATTTCATCCCTACTCAAATCGTTTGAAAACAAAATAACAGATGAAAGACACTTTTTAATACCAACGATGCAAGGGTAAAACTCTAAAATTTAATCATATCAACTATATTTTCATTTAATTCTTTAATTATTCCTTTTTGTATTTTTAGGGAGCATTGGATGCTGATTGCAGTCAATTTGGATAGTACAAAGATGTATTTTCTGGATTCAACGAATGGATATCCAACAAACCGACCACGCATGATGGAGTTTTTTAATTTGTAATACACTAGATCCGAAATTTTAAAACAAAAATCTTGTTATATAATTTATGTTATCTTTTAATGAGGATTCTGTTATGATAGGGCGGTGCATCGATATCGTCTAATGCATGGAATGAATCCCGGGCATAAGGATGCACATGCCTAGAAGATCTACAACTGGAAAAGTATCTAGGTATATATAATAACATTGAACTATCCAAACACATATCAAAACAAATTACTTATTGTTGTCGATGTTTCAGTAGTGTCCAAAACAAACAAATGGAAAGGACTGTGGTTATTATGTTTGTAAATTTATGAAAGAGATCGTATATCATCAACAAACTAGAATCCCTGATGAGATATTTTCGAAAATTATTAAGAGTTCATTTAAAATATTTATTAATACTTTGGGTATTTATATTTTTTCAGTACTACCATTACTATCGCAAAAACTCATATTCAAGAGATGATATACATGTGTTTAGAAACGAATGGGAAACAAACCTGATGGAAGATTGTATTCAAATAGGATGAAGGTGAATTCCTAAAAATTATGTCATCTATATATGATCATTGATTATCCTCCAACCTTCTTTGGTGAATTGAGAATGCTCCGATGTATTGAAATCTTAATATAGTACTCAATTTTTTCTATCCCCGGATTCATATTATAGATCTTTGAAAAACTCAATATTGAAGTAATGCATGATGGTGTGCAGTGCGTATGGGGTGAATGACGAAACCACCGAGGATCAACAAAATACATTTTCTGTATCTCGTTTGTTTGAACTTTTATTTGAGCACATGTGTTGTTGTTTTGATTGTACAATTATTTCTAGGTAGATGCATGAGATAATCAGTATCGTTGAGGGATTTTTTGGAACCAAAATACGTGTCCTAGGATAATTCAAGTAAGGGAATGGATGCATGAGATGAAATCAAACAACTAGTACATCATCAAAAGAATCAACCCTGTGATGAACCATCATGTATTATCTGGTCGTCGTGATGTTTCGAGGTTTTTATGGAAGGTATGGGGAGTTTGATGAGCCCCATGGCCACCATAAATAATGTTTACAAACAACTCCACATGGTTTTTGTGCCTCGTGCCTCTTTACAAGGATCACTCCATTCACATGGTCCATCTTAGCAAGTATGTCCCATTCATCCCATTGCTACTCTTGGAAGAACCTGAGAATCTGACAATACATATGCCCCAAAAAACCCATACTCATCCAACCAAGAGTATTCCTTGTGTGTAGGAAAGCTAACCATGGGTAATACCCACAACATACCTCTTTTAAATATATATTCTTTGATCCTTGTATTCTAAATAGGGTACGTAGGAAGACTCCATGAGGTTAAATCCCAACCAATGGTAAACCATGGTGACCCCATCACTGGGGTACACCTTTGCTTATTTTCCCTCTTGTATTTCCCATTGCTTGCTAAGTGTACTATATGAAATGTTTGTGTGGTTAAAAATGTGTTATCAAAGGAATTTGGGGTGTGTATAGACATGAAAGTTATTTTTAAAATGAATGCAGTTGTATTTATTGTGTATTTTCATGCTTAATTCCTCTAAATTTGTTTGATGAAATGAGAATGTTGTGTGATGGGTGTTTTCAAATGGATTTAATGTGTTTTTTATTTTTAAAGAGGGTTTTCTTTTGAGATGTGGAGAGTCTATATATGTGTATTTACATTTAATGAAAGTACATGAGAATGTGTTGATATATATGATGTGTATAATGTAAATTGAGCACAATTTCCATACAAGGTATTTTCATTATGATGTGCAAGGGATAGGGTGAGAGGGCAGGGGGAAAAGTGGTACGGGGAAGGGGTAGGGGGTGTGCTGGGTTCTTTTGAAATATGTAGGGGTGGGCAGGGGGGTGTGCAATGTGTAGGGGTGGAAGTGAAGGGGGCAGGGGTGTTCAGGGGGCAGGGAGTGTGTAGGGGTAGGGGTGTGCTCGGGGGTGGGCAGTGTGTAGGGGGTGTGCTGGGGAAGGGGGCAGGGGGCAGGGGTGCTTATTTTTTATGTAATGGGGGGACATATAGCCATGGTATTAAACCGTGGCAATAGGTGTAACGCCCTGACCCCAGCTACCTAGAGTCGGTGCATTACATCGTAACATTGGCATGATCACAAAAGACAAGTCTTGAAAGACCGATTAGTTTAGTAGCCTTGGAGACACTAGATACATTCATAAACGTTACATTACATCATAAAGTGAAAAACTACAATAAAAAAGTCTCCATAGTCCATACTCATATCCTCTTCTGACTATCCCTACAGGTCATTCATAAAATACTTCTTCAAATCCTGGAAAATATTAAAACATTGAAAGGGGTGAGCTCAGATGCTCAGTAAGGATAACAATATTGCGGAAGCTTTCGTAAATAAACATTAACATTTAAGGAAATGTATAACCAAAACAAAAGTCTTTTTAATCTTTAACATCAGCATAATATGGAAAAAAATAAATTAAATAATGCCATTTACTTACTCACATGGATATTCTAATAGTCGAATAATCACATGCAATAACAATAACCACTTTCATAATGATGGAATGCATAATGCTAGACTATCATAACCACGTATCCAAGGCCTTGTGCCAAGACCACAAATAAGATTTTTTTCAAGGCCTCGTGCCAAGACACTAGTTTGTCTCATGAGACCTACCGATGCAATTTTTTTTAGAATATACTTACATTTAAAATTTCTCAAATATACTCCAGTGTTTTTCTGAAAACATTAAGAAAGCTTCTGAAAAAAAAATTAACTAAATCTGAGACTGCTCGACTAATTTCAGACCATGATGGGTCCACACCCAATCCCTTCCTCTCTACCACACTCGAGAGTCGGGTTTGCTGAAAACATTTTTAAGCTTGCAATAAATACATATACATTTGCACTAGATTTTAATATATTTGAGAGAAATATCTCATTTTTTAAATCATTTAAATATCATATAATTATAAAATAAAGCCGTTTGAATAAACGTAAAAGTCAAAGGGGTTTATACACCGTATAAAAGGAAAGTTGTGTATAAAACCAAATATGCCTCAATGAAAGGAGATTGAGACGAAGTCCTTAAAAATATAATTTTTAAAATAAAATAGATCTATTATGTGTATTCACTATAAGTACACATAAATAATGTAAAAATACAAGATAGTACATAATAATATCATGACATAATTTGAAAGTAGGATATTAACCCAAAGAATAGAAATTGGGTTAAGAAGTTCCCTTACCTCGTGTCCGACTTGACTCGATCGTTCTTTAACATCCTGAATAATAAACTAGAGTTAATTTATATTTACTTAAGAACCTTTTTCATCTTCATTATTCTTTTTATATCACTTATTACCATGTTATGAGCATTATTTAATTATTTAAGTTAATAACGGACATTTTGTCGATCTTTGGTACATGAGTCAAAAATGAACATCTTATAATTACAAGTTGTTCATGTGGTGAAATATCCATTATATCCAGAATTATATTCATGGTATAGATATCATATATTTCATATATATCCAGTATATACATTCCTTTATAATATTCCATAACGTTTAGAGGTAAGAAATGAAATGCACAGTTCATGGAGACGGTAAGCCGTACGTACGCATGAACGCTAATTTCATTTCTATTTCGTATTTAATGGAATTAAATCATAATGATATAAATTTATAATATAATTCCAGTATAATATAGTGTATAATACAATTTAATCTATCCTTTATACATCCCACATATGGTATTAACGATTCAAATCACATTGATGGGGCGGTAGTCCGCACTTCCTAAAATGAAATAATCACGTTTACCTATAATGGAAATCATAAATTATGCCATAAATTAGAAATAAAAAAGTATAAGGAAAACATATACATAATATATATATAATATATGAAAATAGTTTCATCAAAATGGCCACCATTAGAGTTGTTAAGAGAATATTGAACAATCATCGTTTCGTGAGGCAGTATTTCGCCACCCACAGAAACAATATGTTCTTTAACCATTAGACGAAGGTGTGTGTATGTGTAAACCAAATCCTTATCATACAAAAATCCTAGTATATTTTAGATACTTTTTTTGTTACAAAAGAATAGAATAAAAATAGTTTAAGGGGTTGGAGAAGCAAAATAAAACAAAAGGACATTAGAGAAGACATTACCTTAAAATCGGGAAACTCTTTTTTGATTTGAGACAAAGGATTCCTTGGGAAGAATTCTGCCAGAATTGAGGCTTCTAGAAGTAATGGAGGGATGTTGGGAGAGTATTTGGGCAGAGTTTGGCCGATCCAAAAGGCTTTTAAAGTGTGAGTAAGGTGGTAGTGGTGGGGGCCTTTTACAAGTGGGGAGGAGGGGCACTCTTGGAATGTCATGAAATGTTACATTATTAAGAAATTCTTTTAGGATTATAAAGGTCCCACAATGATATATTTCTAGGATAAGGTGATAAGGGTTCGTAATATTCTCATCCAATAGGCTTTGGATAAGTGTAATGCTTAGATTTTACATTATCTTTTGATTTTATTTAAATCATTAATTAATGAGGTAATCACTGCATCATCATGGTGTCATAAACAATTTAATTTATTTAAGGTCTAAAAATTATAAAAAACTATCATGATTTAGGAAATATTTTTATCTTTCTAATGAATATTTATAGTCAATAATGTGACTTGTATAACCCCATTTAAAAATTGTTTTAGTAAAACAACTCTTGTTTGTGACATTTTTATTATAATATTAAATAAAAAGTTTTTTATTTCATTTCCCTACCAACGTGGCTCCATGGGGTCCCCAAGTTGACCCATGGTTTTTCATGGTCGGACATGACTCATAAAATAGGGTTAGGACAATTTTCAAGGTCATTTCATATTATTATAATAATATCTTTACCTTAAATTTCACTAATTACATTTAATCGCGATTAATTAAACATAAAAGTTACTATTCACCGAAAAATTATTTTCATCCCATTGAACCACATTTTACTTCCTAGTGACAACCATGTATGTCGGATTTTGTAAAATCAAATCACAGAAGTGGTAATGTTTAATTTAAACGAAAAAATCAGTTTTTTAACTACCACTTAGTGGTTTCACTATTCATCAAAAATTGAAGTTTTTCAGAACAATGCCAAAATTTCACCCTAAGCTATAATTGATATTATGAATCCAAAAATGATTTCTATTTTAAAAAATTCAAAACATATAAGTTTCATTAATTAATTTCATAATTAATTCCCGCTGTCACAACAAATAGCGTGTTTTTTAGAAACAATATATATCAAAAGATTGACAATTGTTTATGTCCAATTTCAAATTGAAATTAATTCTAATGACCACCATTGGATAAAATAGTAAAAATATATTCTAATTATACTTTAAAAACACTCAATATTATAAGTTATCATTATAAATTATTTTGATTAAAAAAGTTGTTTTTAAGTATTTTTCACTATTCATAAAAAATTGGAAGTTCTCAGAAAAATACGAAAAATTCAACATAGGCTAATTTCGATATTACGAATCTAAAAATGAAGTCCATTTTGAAATGTAATATATATATAATTTCAAAAATTGGTTATTACTATTCATAACTGCTACTTTTATTGGTAGCTGTGAGTTAGAACTCGAGGTTGCATACAACACACGCTGCTCTATTATTCAAAGAGGAGTGTACCATGGAAGCTTGGGGTGTTACATTCTCACCTCCTTCAATAAATTGTGTCCTCGCAATTTGAAATTTTTCTTTGAAAATAAAATGTTGAAAATAGAAAATACCTTTGTGGAAAACCCACATCGGAAATAAGGTTAATGAAAATATAACATTAAAAAAATTAAGATAAGTAAAAAAGGTCACCCGAGATAGCCCATAATAGGATTCTATGAAAATATGGATATGGAAGAAAAACAAACCATCAAGGTCTGATGGAGAGTTGTAGAAAACTGGATTAGGAGAAAGTTAACCATAAGAAAATCACAAACTTGTGATTGGTTAAACGGTAATTGAATCCCCAGTTGGAAAAGTTAACCGGCAACGTTTTTGTTTTAAGTTACCTTTTATAAAGTTGAGGAATTTATTTAGTAGATTTACTAATAATGTAAGGGAATATACATACTTGTCATGTAGACGTTCATTCTTTAATATATTTTTACAACAAACCCATCTTTCACTCTAAAAGGTAATTGAACTCAAAAATATTCTATTTATCATAATTGTATAATGTTCCAAATATTAACACATACCATTTATATTAGTAAAACTATTTTTTAATAACCAGGGATGTCCTGTAGGCTAGTGGTAGGTAATAAAGGCCTGTCGCACTGTGGATGTGGGTTCAATTCCTGCAGCTTTGTCCGACGCGACGGATTATGCCCCACCCTGCAGGTTGTCCTTTTCCTAAAACTATAGTATTATAATATTCCAAAAATAATATTCATAAATTTTTTAACCTTAAACAATATTATCCAAGGTTCAACTTAATCCATTCAAACCTATATAGTTATCCAAAATACCTCTGTCTAGACTTTTTCTTAAAGGTCTCTAAATTCCAAAATCAATTGTAAAATCAGATTCCCCAAACAAAGTAAAGTTTCTCTTATTGTCAAATACTTAAAATATGATTACCTTCATAATATTAAAACCTTAATGAAAAAACAAGTACTGCAGTACAATCCTTATATATATCACATTATTCTTATAACCAGAATATAATCCTTATTTCCAAAAGCACCAATACATTAATTATTCCACTTCAACTGTAGTAACAACATAAGATTTTCCTTGATCCCTTGTCGTTTTCTGAGGTATGTTTTCCTAATGCTTAGGAAATTCATTTGCATAATGCCCCATTTCCCTACAATTGTAGAATTCAACATTGATAGCCTCTTTCTTTCCCTTGCAATCACGAGCCTGGTGACCTTTTTCTCCACATTTATAACAAACTCCTATTCCATTTAGGCAAGCACCGAGGTGATTCTTCCCACAATTATCACATAATGGAAAATCCTTCTTTCCCTTCTTCCTTTTATCCGTCTCTTGTTCCACCGTTCTCTTCTTCTCTTTCTTTACTTTGTTTTCATAAGACTTAGAGAATTCCTTTTCTATCTTGATAGCACATGAGAGAATATCTTCATACGACGAGATGGTTTGTGAGACTAATGCTCGACGGAGAAATGGTTTTATCCCATCAAAGAAACGATCAATCTTACTTCTTGGGTTACGTATATAATCTGCGGCATGCCTCGCTAACCTTGTAAAGTTAGCCTCATACTTAGCGACATTCTCATCCTCCTTTGGTCTCAGACTCAGAAATTGCCTTTCCATATCTGCTCGATGGTCATGTGGAAAGTATTTTTCTAAGAAAAGAACTTTGAACTCTCTCCATTCCATACTTGATACTTCTTCATCTTCCTTTGTATTTTGAATCAATGACCACCATTGATCGGCATCTCCAGTGAGGTGGAAGACTGCCATGACAACCTTCTCTCTTTCGTTACTCCCCAAGGCATGGAATATTTTCTCTAAGGAGTTTATCCATTGCTCAGCTACTAATGGATTTGTACCCCCCATTAAATGTTGGCGTTTGATGCCTCATGAAGCGGTATAACATTGATCATCCACGTTGCAGATCAGGATGCTCCATACGAGTAAGGTTATTATTCATAACGTGAGTGAGATATCCTAGTATGGTAATAAGTTGATCAGCACCAGTTGTATCTCCAGCTCCACAACAATTATCTTGAGCGGGACGACAATCCGTACACGGAGTGCGTTCATTGATACGGTTTCCATTACTTCCACTAGGCGCCATTTATAAACAATGGCATAAACTAGATTAGTTTATGAATCAAAATACATAATTCCATACTTGTAAAACACTTAACACTAATTGAACTATTTATGGATATAATCCATAATCATAAAAAAAGTTTTCTTTGAGAAAGTATATACTCATAACCCTTCATAGTGGTTTGTAAAGAAAATGAGAATTATCCTAAGCATATCCCCCGGGAGTGTCGTAACCAATAGTGCAGCAAGGCCCATTTTCATGCACCAGTTCCCGTTCGAGTCTAGCTCAAAGCGGTGTTTTCAGTTTTTACCCCTAGGTACATCTGTGCTAGAGCCGCCTCTACCCGCTCGTATCCAGACAGGGATGTATTGCTCGGAAAACTCACAAAACCCTTATAATACCAAAATTCTAGGAAGTTATTCTATACTAATCCTCAAAGTCTATCTCTGGGCTATGTCCTCTAATCAGAGTTTATCTAAATCTAGCATCCAAGGTTAGTACTAAACTGCCT
Organism: Viscum album; assembly: GCA_963277665.1. NCBI lineage: Eukaryota > Viridiplantae > Streptophyta > Magnoliopsida > Santalales > Viscaceae > Viscum > Viscum album. The sequence continues at coordinate 1,752,416,232 of OY728120.1, read as the reverse complement.
CTGATACCAACTGTAACACCTCGAACCCAGCTACCCAGAGTCGGTGCATTACTTCGTAACATTAGCATGATCACAAAAGATCAAGTCTCGAAAGACCGATTAGTTTATTAGCCTTGGAATCACTAGATACATTCATAAACGTTACATTACATCATAAAGTGAAAAACTACAATAAAAAAGTCTCTATAGTCTACACTCATATCCTCTTCTGACTATCCCTGCAGGTCATTCATAAAATACTTCTTCACATCATGGAAAATATTAAAACATTGAAAGGGGTGAGCTCAGATGCTCAGTAAGGATAACAATATTACAGAAGCTTTCGTAAATAAACATTAACATTTAAGGCAATGTATAACCAAAACAATAGCCTTTTTAAACTTTAACTTCAGCATAATATGGAAAAAATAAATTAAATAATGCCATTTACATACTCACATGGATATTATACTAGTCGAATAATAACATGCAATAAAAATAACCACTTTCATAATGATGGAATACATAATTCCATACAATCATAACGACGTAGCCAAGGCCTCGTGCCAAGACCACAAATAAGATTTTGTCAAGGCCTCGTGCCAAGACACTAGTTTGTCTCATGAGACCTACCGATGCAATTTTTTTAGAATATACTTACATTTAAAATTTCTGAAATATACTCTAGTGTTTTTCTGAAAACATTATGCAAGCTTCTGAAAACAAAATAACTAATTATGAGACTGCTCGACTAATTTCAGGCCATTATGGGTCCACGCCCAATCCCTTCCTGTCTACCACACTCGAGAGTCGGGTTTTCTGATAACATTTTTAAGCATGCATTAAATATGTATACATTTGCACTAGATATTCATATATTTGAGAGAAATATCTCATTTTTTAAATCATTTCAAAATCATATAATTATAAAATAAAACCTTTTTAATAAACGTAAAAGTCAAAGGCGTTTATACACCGTATAAAAGGAAAGTTGTGTATAAAACCAAATATGCCTCAATGAAAGGAGATTGAGACAAAGTCCTTACAAAGATCATTTTTAAAATAAAATAGATCTATTATGTGTATTCAATATAAGTACACATAAATAATGTAAAAATACAAGATAGTACATAATAATATCATGACATAATTTGAAAGTAGGAGATTAACCCAAAGAATAGAAATTGGGTAAATAAGTTCCCTTACCTCGTGTCCGACTTGACTCGATCGTTCTTTATCCTCCTGAATAATAAACTAGAGTTAATTTATATTTACCTAAGAACCTTTTTCATGTTCATTATTCCTTTTATATCACTTATTATCATGTTATGAACATTATGTAATTATTTAAGTTAATAACGGTCATTTTGTCGATCTTTGGTACTTGAGTCAAAAATAAACTTCTTATAATTACAGGTTTTTCATGTGGTGAAATATCCATTATATCCAAAATTATATTCATGATATAGATATCATATATTTCATATATATCCAGTATATACATTCATTTATAATATTCCATAACATTTAGAGATAAGAAATGAAATGCACCTTTCATGGAGACGGTAAGTGGTACGTACACATGAACGCTACTTTCATTTCTATTTTGTATTTAATGGAATGAAATCATAATGATATAAATGTATAATATAATTCCGGTATAATATATTGTATAATACCATTTACTCCATCCTTTATACATCCCACATATGGTATTAACGATTCAAATCACTTTGAGGGGGTTGTAGTCCGCACTTCCTAAAATGAAATTATCGCGTTTACCCATAATGGAAATCATAATGTATGCCATAAATTAGAAATACAGATGCATAAGGAAAACCTATACATAATATATATATCATATATGAAAATATTGTCATCAAAATGGCCACCATTAGAGGTGTTAAAAGAATATTGAACAATCATCATTTCGTGAGGCAGTATTTCGCCACCCACAGAAACAGTATGTTCTTTAACCATTAGACGAAGGTGTGTGTAGAGACCCGTATCTTATCATACATGGACATTACATTACTTTTGCGGAATACTTAGTACATAACAAAAACACACACACAAGGATCGTAATAGTTTAGTGTCTTTGGAAACTCGGAACGTAATCTTCTAATCGTGGTGAAAGATCTTCAATATCTCCCATAAAGATCTTCCCTTTTTTTAACCTATAAACCTTTCTTTATATCCTGGGGAAAAGAAAACATAAAAGGGTGAGCTCAAATGATCAGTAAGGGTAAACAAAAGAAATATCAATCACATCATATACAAAAGAACATAGCTTTTTTGGAAATCTTAACCTGCAAAAGAGCTCATAATATCATAACATGGGATAAATCATAGAAGTGAAAATGAGATCCCCATAATCATAACATAAAACTTGAAACTTTGTGGCATGCACACATAATCATGGAAAATCATTTCTTGTTAGTCATGACTCATTGCCAAGACTATCTTAGTGGACAAAGTCCCTTTCTGAACCGAGTTCACTCCTCGTTTCAGTCCTGTATCACTGAACCGAAATAACCTTCCGTTCCAGCCATGTCTATCTCATGAGATATAAAATCATTACCCAATGCATTGGAGGGAGATATAGGTCCCACCCATCTTATAATGAATCCTTTCTTATGTGTGCCACAAAATCATAAATCATACATCATTGCATAACCCATGTAATAAAAATGGGATTCTTAAACAACATGACATAATAAAACCATTCATATAAGATAAAGGAATTCATAAACATAATTCCATCACAACATAGTCAAATCAATGGAAAAATATGGATAGAAACAGAACCCTTTATTATCTTATATGGAAAGTAATTTTGATAAAACACTTGAATTGAATTCTTGAGGAAAATATCCTTTCTTCTTCAAAAACATTTTTCCTTTCATAACATGTCATACAACTTTAAAATAAAAGAAGTTGATTAAAAATAAACTTGAAAACTTGTAAAGGAAGCTTCTTGGGAAAAATGTTTTAAAAATCCATTCATGAAAATAAGGATTTATAAAACCGTAAAAATCCGTTCGTGCCGTATAAGTTAAAAACATACTTCGTACTTTTGTGGAAAAAGTCAAAAAGTACCTCGTACAAATAACGACAAAATATTCCTTTCATACATATTACTAAAAACTCACCAAAGGGTAAAAATGGATTTAAACAATTGTAGGTGGATGGAAATAATATTACATATTAATGAAACATGGATGTGGATGATAAAATACACCCCAGTAAATACTTACGAATAAACAATCTCGGATAAAAATGAGATTGTGATATCTCCCTTACCTTAGGTCCAATTTGCTTCGTATGTGTCCGAACCTCCTGTATAATGATTTAAATAATGTCATTGACTTATTACAGAATCATATTCATTGTTATGATATCATATATGGTTCACTTATGACATTATATTACCCGTTCTTTTGTAAATTCCATGTTAAAGAAGCGTTTTGGGTAAAATCGTTTCATTTATCGTAGGTGTTTTGACTTGTTGTTCTTGACATCATTATTACTTATATCATGATTTACTTACTTCCAGAATATAAAATATGATTTATATATATCATATATATTCAGTATATATATATATATATAATAGATAGATAAATAAAATGAAAAACACCGTTCATGGAGACGGTAGTCCGTACGTACGCATGAACGCTGTTTTTCTTTCCTTATTGTCTTGAAATGGAAGTAAGTAGATGACATACATATGTATATATATACATAAATCCAGTAGCTTTATAATGTCATATATTTCATTATTATTTCTTGTATATACATTATAATCATTCTTAAATGGTTAACATGGAGAATGAATCTCATCGCGTCGTGGAGACGGTATTCCGTACGTACGCACGAGCGATGATATCATTTCTATAAATATTGAATTGAATTGGAGTGGATTATACAATATATCAGAATCAATATGATGTTGTAATAACTATGTATAGTTATTCTTTACACCATTATACCCATCCATGTAAGGTGGTGGTGGAAAATAGATTACACCACGGCGTGGAGATGGTATTCCGTACGTACGCACGCGCGGTGATTTCTTTTTCCGTAGGATGGATAGATGGTGAAATAGGGTTGTTTCATACTTATAATAACATATCAGTATATGAGTGATACTGATGTTATTACTTCATAATGAAACAACCTAAGAAGAAGAAGTGGAAGAAGAAATAAAGATGAAAGAATTGGTAACGGTAATTACCTCTTCTTTGAAGTGCCTCTTTGAGACCTCCTCTTAGGGCACTAGAATTGGTCTTTGAGGAAGACCAGAACCTCTAGGATGTTTCTAGGGAAGTGGAGAAGAGATTTTGGCAGGGGTTGGCCGAGCTTGAGTGCTCAAATTGGTGTGAGGAGGAGGGGGAGGAGGTGTCCTTTTATAGGGGAGGAGAGGGGCACCTTAGGAATTCTTAAAAATATTAATTTATAATAAATCTAACCCCACTTAAAAACCTCCAAAAATGACTCATATTCGAAGATTAGATGAGATAGGGTTGTAATCTCATCAACCAATAAAATTTAGACATGTTTGGATATTATTTTAAACCTTATCAATTAGATTTAACTCTAAGTTAAATAATTTAACTTTTACCGTGTCTTTTTGTTTTCTTTCACTATATGGTTAATAAACTTACTATAACATGCCAAACGAACCCCAAATTGTTTATTATTAATACATATATCCTTATCTAAGTCATTTGGCCGAACCTTAGATTTTTAGGAATAAAATAACAATTAATAATATAATATTTGATTTAAAAACTATTTTGTGTCAATTTTGACACTATTTGATACATGATTTTTGTGAAAGTCATAACAGAATTATATGTTCGAACCAAGTTGATTAAATCCACACTAATATGTCATAGTAACCTAGAAAATTAGTGGAATTCATAAAAAGTCTCAAATTATATTTAGTTTGGTGTTTATAACATCAATTATGTCAATATTTCATTAATAAGATAATTACTGCATCATCTTTGTGTCATAAATAAATTAACTTATTTGATGTTTAAAAATTACAAATAAAATACCATTATGTAGGAAATTTTTTTAGCTTTCTAATGAATATTTACAATCGAATTTATCTTATGTATAACCCCATATTAAAAATGATTTACTTATTAAACTTTGATTTTAACTATTTTAACCTTTCTTTAAATAAATTAATAATAAATGTCCTAATCTAATCCAAGTGGGCCTAAATGGTCATATTTTATTCCTAAGTTTGTTTTTGGTCGAAATACACTTGTCCAATAGGATTATGACATGTGTTAGGGTAATATTAATATCATATTTACCCTTAGTTACCCTATTTACTATTAACCGCAGTAAAAAAGTAAAAAGTTACTATTCACCAAAAAATTATTTTCATCTCATTGAACCACATTTTAGTCCTTGATATTAACCGTGTCTCTCGGATTTTCGAAATTCCATTCACAGAAGCGGCAAAATTAAGTTTTATGAAAAATTCAGTTTTTTTTAACTACCACTTAGTAGTTTCACTATTCATCAAAAATTGATGTTTTTCAGAACAATGCCAAAATTTCATCCTAAGCTATATTTCATATTCCGAATTCAAAAATGAAGTCTATTTTACCAAATTCATAACATAAAAGTTGAATTAATTAATTTTATAATTAAATCCCGCTGTTAAAACAAATAGCGTGTTTTTAAGAAACAATATCTATCAAAAGATTGACACTTGTTTATGTCTAGTTTAAATGTGAAATTACATCCAATGACCAAAATTGTATTAAATTGTAAAAATATATTCTAAATATACTTTAAAACCACTCAAATTAATTATTTATCACTATTAATTATTTCGATTAAAAAAGTTGTTTTTAATTATAATTTAGTAATTTTCACTATTCATCAGAATATGAAAGTTATCCGAAAAGTACCAAAATTTCACCTTAGGCTAAATTCGATACTCCGAATCCAAAAATAAAGTTCATTTTGAAAAATAAGATTTACTGGATTTCAAAAAGTGGTTATTACTATTCATAACGGCTAGTTTTAATAATATTTTTATAGCATATCGTTGTTTAGTGAAACTCGGTATTGCGTACTACACACGCTATCGAGGAAGGTCGTGATTGCGTGTAATGCAAGTCAAGTCAAGGATGTGTGTTGTGCAAGATCCTTTGGGTGTAGCGTACAACACAAGACATTAATAAAATTAAAAAGAATATTTTTTTATAAAATCTTGGGCTGTTACATTCTACCCCCCTTAAAATGAATTTCGCCCTCGAAATTCGTCGGGGTTATAAATGGTTTACTATTTCAAAGTTTCTTTAATATAAACCCACATCGTAAAAGGGAATACCAAAACTTGGCTTTAAAAACTAAAGTATGAAATGTAACGATTACCCAAATAAACTAATCACTGGGTTTCCACATAGGTGAAAATATGGATATGGAAGAGAAATCTAACCATCATGTTCTGATGGAGAGTGGTAGAGAACATGGCTATGGAAAATCCAGTAATCACAAATCCATAGATTTGTGACGATCTAAGGTACCATCTAATTCATCAGGTATAAGATCACTAGGACAACATTTTTTTTGGTTTTCAAGATCATTTCCCTAAAGTTGAAAATTTGCTTAGAATAAATACTTACTTTATTTTGGTACAATATCACTGTTGTTCGTGCCTTGAACAATTTCCACTTCATCTCTTAAATAAATGAAGTTGAATTTGTTATTCGTGAAGTGTTAGCAGATCATGTGATAGAATGACGGGTCATTCCATCTGTCTCAAACAAAAGGTTATCAAAAATTATATTCATAAATCGATCTATAGTGAGATTAATCATATATGGTTCCTAAAATGGACTTATACTTCATATATCATAATCCTTAATATAATAAAACTAGTTTCTACTAAACAGGGACTTCCTGTAGGTCAGTGGTAGGCGATAAAGGCCAGTCGCACTTCGGTTGTGGGTTCGATTCCCACAGCCTTGTCCGAAGCGATGGGCTGTCGCCCGTCCTGCAGGTTGTCCTTTTTCTAAAACTATATTACTATAACATCTCATAATATCTAAAAAACTTCTATCCTTAAACAATACTAACTTATGTCCAACATAATCCATTCCAATCTTTAGGCTTATCCATAATACTACAGTCCATTCTCATAACATAGTGAAAACGATTACCAGAGATTTAATACCATCGTTGATCCCCATATATCATAAGATATATCTTGTTGGTCACATTCCAAACATTCAAAGGCCTTAATCTTGTACTCTCTTGAATACCCATTGAACCTTAGTGAAAACTTGAATGCAGTTAAAAGTTTACACTTTTCACATACCAAAATCCTCAAAATTCTATATACTCAAACCATGATATCACTTAGTCCTTATATCAATCATGAGCTCATGAATACTGTTAAACATTTCATTTTCTCGTTTTCGTTGCATAATATCTCAATCACTTTGAATACCACATTATACCAATACATAATTATTCCAATATTCCATGATACAACATTATTTTGGAATCCCATTACATAAAAACTTAATCATTCCACCACATCGTTGTCATATTCAACATTGCCAATAGTGATCGCATGTGACTTCCCTTTGTCCTTTGCCTTAAGCGGTTGCTCATGTCGATCATCACTAACCCTTGGATTAGGGCAATTATTAGCATAATGCCCCATTTCCTTGCACTTGAAGCATTGAAGTGTTGGCGGTGCGTTCTCTGCAGTGTTTGCTTTATTCACATCATTAGAAACCCTTTTTCCATTACTTCGACACTCAGCTGCTCGATGACCTTCTTTTCCACACTTAAAACATTTTCTAGTCCCTTTAAGACAATCTCCACCATGCTTCTTTCCACACTTTGTGCATAAGGAAACATTCATCTTCTTTTCACCATTATTCTGAGATCTCTCCTTGAACTCCATCTTTCGTTTCTTGTCAAAACCATGAGATGGATATGTAACACCAACTTCCATTTCTACCTTGATAGCACAACGCACAATTTCTTCATAGCTACTGAAGTCTCTTATAGCTAATGCCCTTCGAAGACTTGGTTTTAAGCCACTGAAAAATCGATCAACTTTACTTTCAGGTTGGATGATAATGCCAGATGCATACCTTGCAAGTCTTGTAAAATTCGCTTCGTATATACCAACAGATTCATCATCCTTCTGTTTCAGCTCAAGAAACTCCTTTTCCATCTTCGTTCGAAGAATACGAGGGAAGTACTTACTGAAAAACAAGTTCTTGAACTCGTCCCATTCCATGGACTCAATTTCATCTCTTGGCCTCGTATTCTTGATAAGATTCCACCATTGATCAGCTTCACCTTCCAAACGATACACTGCTAGGATGACTTTATCATGTTCAGAACATTGAAGAACTGAAAATATCTTTTCAGTAGTACTAATCCATTGTTCAGCAACTAATGGATCAGTAGACCCACTGAAAGAAGGTGGACGCTGCCTCATGAAGGATTCAACAGAATGTTGCTCCTTCCTTTGCTCGTTTGGAAGTCCTGCATGATTTATAGCTTGAGAAAGTTGTGTGAGCATGGCTACAAGATTTTGCATTCCAGCTCCTATATCGTTTGGTTGCTCAGGGGGACAATCATTGCATTGCCCATCACATTCTGCATTAACACGGTTCCTTCGGGTTCCAGCCATCGTCTAAAACCACAAAAGAATAGTGTGAGAGGCAAAAATCATGCTAGGGAAAACAACATAATAAAGGGGGAGTACCTTCAATATACAACATCTTAGGTTTAATTCTATGATCGTTAGCGTAATTCTATTACTATAACCTATACGTATACTTATCCCTAGGGACATCCCTAGACATACCTTAGAAATATCTCTAGGGATCTCACTAACGTTTTCGCATCCTAGTTTCCAAAGGTTGACTAAACCTTTCCTCTGATACCAACTGTAGAGACCCGTATCTTATCGTACATGGACATTACATTACTTTTGCGGAATACTTAGTACATAACAAAAACACACACACAAGGATCGTAATAGTTTAGTGTCTTTGGAAACTCGGAACGTAATCTTCTAATCGTGGTGAAAGATCTTCAATATCTCCCATAAAGATCTTCCCTTTTTTTTTACCTATAAACCTTTCTTTATATCCTGGGGAAAAGAAAACATAAAAGGGTGAGCTCAAATGCTCAGTAAGGGTAAACAAAAGAAATATCAATCACATCATATACAAAAGAACATAGCTTTTTTGGAAATCTTAACCTGCAAAAGAGCTCATAATATCATAACATGGGATAAATCATAGAAGTGAAAATGAGATCCCCATAATCATAACATAAAACTTGAAACTTTGTGGCATGCACACATAATCATGGAAAATCATTTCTTGTTAGTCATGACTCATTGCCAAGACTATCTTAGTGGACAAAGTCCCTTTCTGAACCGAGTTCACTCCTCGTTTCAGTCCTGTATCACTGAACCGAAATAACCTTCCGTTCCAGCCATGTCTATCTCATGAGATATAAAATCATTACCCAATGCATTGGAGAGAGATATAGGTCCCACCCATCTTATAATGAATCCTTTCTTATGTGTGCCACAAAATCATAAATCATACATCATTGCATAACCCATGTAATAAAAATGGGATTCTTAAACAACATGACATAATAAAACCATTCATATAAGATAAAGGAATTCATAAACATAATTCCATCACAACATAGTCAAATCAATGGAAAAATATGGATAGAAACAGAACCCTTTATTATATTATATGGAAAGTAATTTTGATAAAACACTTGAATTGAATTCTTGAGGAAAATATCCTTTCTTCTTCAAAAACATTTTTCCTTTCATAACATGTCATACAACTTTAAAATAAAAGAAGTTGATTAAAAATAAACTTGAAAACTTGTAAAGGAAGCTTCTTGGGAACAATGTTTTAAAAATCCATTCATGAAAATAAGGATTTATAAAACCGTAAAAATCCGTTCGTGCCGTATAAGTTAAAAACATACTTTGTACTTTTGTCGAAAAAGTCAAAAAGTACCTCGTACGAATAACGACAAAATATTCCTTTCATACATTTTACTAAAAACTCACCAAAGGGTAAAAATGGATTTAAACAATTGTAGGTGGATGGAAATAATATTACATATTGATGAAACATGGATGTGGATGATAAAATACACCCCAGTAAATACTTACGAATAAACAATCTCGGATAAAAATGAGATTGTGATATCTCCCTTACCTTAGGTCCAATTTGCTTCGTATGTGTCCGAACCTCCTGTATAATGATTTAAATAATGTCATTGACTTATTACAGAATCATATTCATTGTTATGATATCATATATGGTTCATTTATGACATTATATTACCCGTTCTTTTGTAAATTCCATGTTAAAGAAGCGTTTTGGGTAAAATCGTTTCATTTATCGTAGGTGTTTTGACTTGTTGTTCTTGACATCATTATTACTTATATCATGATTTACTTACTTCCAGAATATAAAATATGATTTATATATATCATATATATTCAGTATATATATATATATAATAGATAGATAAATAAAATGAAAAACACCGTTCATGGAGACGGTAGTCCGTACGTACGCATGAACGCTGTTTTTCTTTCCTTATTGTCTTGAAATGGAAGTAAGTAGATGACATACATATGTATATATATACATAAATCCAGTAGCTTTATAATGTCATATATTTCATTATTATTTCTTGTATATACATTATAATCATTCTTAAATGGTTAACATGGAGAATGAATCTCATCGCGTCGTGGAGACGGTATTCCGTACGTACGCACGAGCGATGATATCATTTCTATAAATATTGAATTGAATTGGAGTGGATTATACAATATATCAGAATCAATATGATGTTGTAATAACTATGTATAGTTATTCTTTACACCATTATACCCATCCATGTAAGGTGGTGGTGGAAAATAGATTACACCGCGGCGTGGAGATGGTATTCCGTACGTACGCACGCGCGGTGATTTCTTTTTCCGTAGGATGGATAGATGGTGAAATATGGTTGTTTCATACTTATAATAACATATCAGTATATGAGTGATACTGATGTTATTACTTAATAATGAAACAACCTAAGAAGAAGAAGTGGAAGAAGAAATAAAGATGAAAGAATTGGTAACGGTAATTACCTCTTCTTTGAAGTGCCTCTTTGAGACCTCCTCTTAGGGCACTAGAATTGGTCTTTGAGGAAGACCAGAACCTCTAGGATGTTTCTAGGGAAGTGGAGAAGAGATTTTGGCAGGGGTTGGCCGAGCTTGAGTGCTCAAATTGGTGTGAGGAGGAGGGGGAGGAGGTGTCCTTTTATAGGGGAGGAGAGGGGCACCTTAGGAATTCTTAAAAATATTAATTTATAATAAATCTAACCCCACTTAAAAACCTCCAAAAATGACTCATATTCGAAGATTAGATGAGCTAGGGTTGTAATCTCATCAACCAATCAAATTTAGACATGTTTGGATATTATTTTAAACCTTATCAATTAGATTTAACTCTAAGTTAAATAATTTAACTTTTACCGTGTCTTTTTGTTTTCTTTCACTATATGGTTAATAAACTTACTATAACATGCCAAACGAACCCCAAATTGTTTATTATTAATACATATATCCTTATCTAAGTCATTTGGCCGAACCTTAGATTTTTAGGAATAAAATAACAATTAATAATATAATATTTGATTTAAAAACTATTTTGTGTCAATTTTGACACTATTTGATACATGATTTTTGTGAAAGTCATAACAGAATTATATGTTCGAACCAAGTTGATTAAATCCACACTAATATGTCATAGTAACCTAGAAAATTAGTGGAATTCATAAAAAGTCTCAAATTATATTTAGTTTGGTGTTTATAACATCAATTATGTCAATATTTCATTAATAAGATAATTACTGCATCATCTTTGTGTCATAAATAAATTAACTTATTTGATGTTTAAAAATTACAAATAAAATACCATTATGTAGGAAATTTTTTTAGCTTTCTAATGAATATTTACAATCGAATTTATCTTATGTATAACCCCATATTAAAAATGTTTTACTTATTAAACTTTGATTTTAACTATTTTAACCTTTCTTTAAATAAATTAATAATAAATGTCCTAATCTAATCCAAGTGGGCCTAAATGGCCATATTTTATTCCTAAGTTTGTTTTTGGTCGAAATACACTTGTCCAATATGATTATGACATGGGTTAGGGTAATATTAATATCATATTTACCCATAGTTACCCTATTTACTATTAACCGCGGTAAAAAAGTAAAAAGTTACTATTCACCAAAAAATTATTTTCATCTCATTGAACCACATTTTAGTCCTTGATATTAACCGTGTCTCTCGGATTTTCGAAATTCCATTCACAGAAGCGGCAAAATTAAGTTTTATGAAAAATTCAGTTTTTTTTAACTACCACTTAGTAGTTTCACTATTCATCAAAAATTGATGTTTTTCAGAACAATGCCAAAATTTCATCCTAAGCTATATTTCATATTCCGAATTCAAAAATGAAGTCTATTTTACCAAATTCATAACATAAAAGTTGAATTAATTAATTTTATAATTAAATCCCGCTGTTAAAACAAATAGCGTGTTTTTAAGAAACAATATCTATCAAAAGATTGACACTTGTTTATGTCTAGTTTAAATGTGAAATTACATCCAATGACCAAAATTGTATTAAATTGTAAAAATATATTCTAAATATACTTTAAAACCACTCAAATTAATGATTTATCACTATTAATTATTTCGATTAAAAAAGTTGTTTTTAATTATAATTTAGTAATTTTCACTATTCATCAGAATATGAAAGTTATCCGAAAAGTACCAAAATTTCACCTTAGGCTAAATTCGATACTCCGAATCCAAAAATAAAGTTCATTTTGAAAAATAAGACTTACTGGATTTCAAAAAGTGGTTATTACTATTCATAACGGCTAGTTTTAATAATATTTTTATAGCATATCGTTGTTTAGTGAAACTCGGTATTGCGTACTACACACGCTATCGAGGAAGGTCGCGATTGCGTGTAATGCAAGTCAAGTCAAGGATGTGTGTTGTGCAAGCTCCTTTGGGTGTAGCGTACAACACAAGACATTAATAAAATTAAAAAGAATATTTTTCTATAAAATCTTGGGCTGTTACAGTGTGTGTATGTGTAAACCAAATCCCTATCATAACAACATCCTAGTATATTTTATATACTTGTTTTGTTACAAAAGAAAAGAATAAAAAGATTTTAGGGGGTTGGAGAAGCAAAATAAAACAAAAGGACATTAGAGAAGACATTACCTTAAAATCGGGTAACTCTTTTTGGATTTGAGCCAAAGGCTTCCTTGGGATGAATTATGCCCAAAGTTAGGCTTCTAGGAGTAAGGGAGGGATTTTGGGAGAGTATTTGGGCAGATGTTGGCCGATAAAAAAGGCTTTGAAAGTGTGAGTAAGGTGGTACTGGTGGGGGCCTTTTATAAGTGGGGAGGAGGGGCACTCTTGGAATGTCATGAAATGTTACTTTATTAAGAAATTATTTTCGGATTCTAAATGCCCCACAATGATATATTTCTAGGATAAGGTGATAAGGGTTCGAAATATTCTCATAAAATAGGCTTTGGACAAGTTTAATGCTTAGATTTTACATTATCTTTTCATTCTATTTAAATCATTAATTAATGAGGTAATCACTGCATCATCATGGTGTCATAAATAATTTAATTTATATAATGTCCAAAAATTATAAAAAAAATATCATGATTTAGGAAATATTTGTATATTTCTAATGAATATTTATAGTCAAAAATATGACTTGTATAACCCCATTTAAAAATTGTTTTAGTAAAACAACTATTGTTTGTGACATTTTTATTTTAATATTAAATAAAAAGTTTTTATTGTCATTTCCCTACCAAAGTGGCTCTATGGGGTCCCAAAGTTGACCCATGGTTTGTCTTCATCGGACAAGACTCATCAAATAGGGGTAGGATAAGTGTAAAGGTCATTTCATACTATTATAACACTATCTTTACCTTAAATTTCACTAATTACCTTTATTCACGATTAATTAAACTTAAAAGTTACTATTCACCAAAAAAATTATTTTCATCCCATTGAACCACATTTTACTTCCTAATGAAAACCATGTATGTCGGATTTTTGAAAATCAAATCACAGAAGTGGTAATGTTTCATTTAATCGAATAATCTGTTTTTTAACTTCCACTTAGTGGGTTCACTATTCATCAAAAATTGAAGTTTTTCAGAACAATGCCAAAATTTCACCCTAATCTATACTTGATATTCCGAATCCAAAAATGATGTCTATTTTAGAAAATTCCAAAAATATAAGTTTCATTAATTAATTTCATAATTAATTCCCGCTGTCACAACAAATAGCGTGTTTTTTAGAAATAATATATATCAAAAGATTGACAATTGTTTATGTCTAATTTCAAAGTGAAATTAATTCTAATGACCACCATTGGATAAAATAGTAAAAATATATTCTAATTATACTTTAAAACCACTCAATAGTATAAGTTATCACTATAAATTATTTTGATTAAAAAGGTTGTTTTTAAGTATTTTTCACTATTCATAAAAAATAGGAAGTTCTCAGAAAAATACCAAAAATTCAACATAGGCTAATTTCGATATTACGATTCCAAAAATGAAGTACATTTTGAAATGTAAAATATATATAATTTCAAAAAGTAGTTATTACTATTCATAACTGCTACTTTTATTGGTCGTGGTGTGTTAGAACTCGAGGTTGCGTACAACACACGCTGCTCTATTATTCAAAGAGTGGCGTACTATGGAAGCTTGGGGTGTTACAATAGGTATATAGCTAAGGTTTAATGTCGTTGCAAAAGGCCCAAAGCCATGGTTTAAAACCGTGGCTATATGTATTTCCTGACTTGGGATTCTGCAACTATTTAAAAACCATGGCTATAGGGTGTCTCCATGGTTCAAACTGTGGCTATAGCCTTACTTTGTAGTAGTGTCATGGAGTCAGATCTAGGAGTTGTGTCCAAATTAGAGATGATGTCACATTAAAATGGTACATCCATAGAATGGAGAAATGAGGTTTACCGTTAATTGGGGTTGAACCTCATGGGCATATCCTATGTACCCTATACATAATAAATTGATTAAAAGACCACATAGTTCAAAAAGTAAAGGGGTGTGTATTTTAACTTCATGTGAGATAATGTGAACTGCTGTGAATTGGTCGGGACAGAGGAATGCTGGGCATGAACCTCTAAGGAGGCTTCCTACATAACTTGTTTGGAAGGTATTATAGTCCACGTAGTTTTTGAATGAGTTGGAATGGGTAAAACACATGGTTTGAAACCTAGGGAGGATTTCATGGTCACTTCTCCCTCTAAGACAATGTGATTCATGCTCATTGTGAGAAATACGAGGTAGTTGCAGACATGAAGATAATTTCATGGAAGGTGCGACCACAATGGATGATGTGGGGATTACACATGCTTAGCGGCCCAGGGGGATAAAGATTGGGACTTACTCTCCATAGTAATCCCATGAATTGGGTCTAGATATATAAGCATGATATTTCCATCAAACCGGGATCAACTTATCAGGATGTGTATGGGTTACCTAAAATCTTAATGAGGTGCACAAGGTGACAAATCCCATATAGAAAGAGAGGGAGGGAGCGAGCCGGTGCCTATCCCATCTATGATCTGCTTTGATTTCTGCACATGTGGATATCACAATTTAATTTCATGTGGTGAGGATCTGGGTGATAATAAGTTAAACGTCCTACAGTTCATTCTAAAAAACATTCGAGACTCACTCCTCATCCCTTGGACTTACAAGACTTGCACCAGCCCTCACTCCACAAAGAGAAGGCACAATAATTTTAATGTGTTAACGGGGTGAAGGAGTGTCTGATATAGGGTTCCACGATTTAATTGCTATGTGAATAAGTAAAAGATATTAGCGTACCTATGCAAAGAATCATCCGGTAGGGAAAAACAACATGAGACACTATTCATTGGACTATAATATCACTGCATGAAAGCCTAGAGGGACGCACAGAGGAGGTGCATGAAATATAGGAATGTTCCATGCAAGAGGAGCTCCAAAAATGGTGCATTATGATGATGAAAAGTCATGGATTACCTTAGAAAGGGTGCACACAATATTTAATACATGCACACATGATGAGGGGTAAGTGAGAAAGAGGTACTTCACAAAGGTAATATTGCGGGAAAGAAGGATCTTTTGCATGAAATTTCCTTATAATACAAGGTATCTAGGTATCAATCAGGTAAACATTCCAGGTGCTCCCACCTAGAGATGTACCTAAATGATCCTCCTTTATAAGTGTTTTGATCCACCCATTACATCTCTATAAGACATTAAATCATGACCCTCTATCCTTGTGGGATGTTAAACTCATGGAATACCACAAGTTAAACATGGTTTTCCATTAATATATTCAATATTAATGTTTAATCTGTCCTTATTAAGGTATTGTTGAGGTGTGGTTTTATGTTTTCCAGTAGATATCGGAATATTCCAAGCATTATGTAGGTGATTCCATGCTTTTACATTATATGATGATTTTATTGTGTTGTATTTTCTTTCTAAGTGTACGATATGAAATATTTGTGTGGTTAAAATGTGTTATCAAAGGAATTTGGGTTGTGTATAGACTTGAAAGTTATTTTTAAAATGAATGAAGTTTTATGTCTCGTATATTTTCATGCTTAAGTCCTCTAAATGTGTTTGAAGTAATGTGAAAGTTGTGTGATGGGTGTTTTAAAATGGATTTAATGTGTTTGTGAATTTTAAGAGGGTTTTATTATGAGATGTAGAGAGTCTATATATGTGTATTTACATTGAATGAATGTACATGAGAATGTGTTGATATACATGATGTGTATAATGTAAATTGAGAACAATTTCTATACAAGGTATCTAGGTGGGTATACTATGACATATACACCAGTTTATGAGATGTAGAGAGTCTATATATGTGTATATATATTCATTTAGGGTAACCTTGTAATATTTATAAAGAAAAAACATATCCAAGGATGTCAGCACAATTATTATAATATTTTAACTTAGGAAATACCACTACATAACTCAAAACATTGGTGTACCACATAAAAAAAAGAATGTTTTCAATAAAATAAGAAGTCTAGAATAACCCATTTCATAGTCAGACTAGAATCCCCAACATTGGTAACCAATAGCATCATGATGCTGTGGAATGGAGACCAAAATCCCTAATAGTTGAAACTAACGTTATAGGAATAAGGAGAAGAATGTATAGGAGGATAATAGGGATGAATATATTCGACCACTCTTTTAATGTAACTGATAATATATGATTTATCTCAAAAGTAAGGTAGATATCCCATGGGGGAAGGGAGAAGGAGGAGAGTGTGTGTAAAAAATTTTGTTGAGTGGAATGAGGGATATACGAGGGTAACCCGCTTTAATGGCTGATAGTGAAAATTTCTTAATTCCACTCATTATTAAGGTGAATTATTATTCCTAAGGGTAAAATAAATCATTTTCCAACAATTTGGGAATCAATATACACACACTTCTAATCCGTATAGTTTCATTGAGTGGCTAACAATCCCTTACTCAACCATATAGAGATACTTCCCCAAAAACTCATACCTTACAGAAGTTCATCACATTATTTGACAAACTATTAACCATCAATGTGAGACCATCATAACCTTAGAACCGATCTGTAGGATTATATATTCCCCCTTGAATCATTAAATAGCCCATGTTCTACTAAACATTGGGTCATATGATTATTATAGATTATTAGACCTAACCATGCACCAAACTGTAGGTTTATCAATTCTATTTAGAAACCATAATCTTTATTTCATTATTGTATTACTAACATAATATTTGTTTTATTTTGTAGGTGAAATCTTTTTCTTCAGTTCGAATGCTTTTTTCGGAAACTGCCGCCATGGATGAAAATTTTGTAGAGCGGATGGATGCAAAAAGGATGGAACATCATTGTTTTTTAACTATTTGTTGGATTAATGAAATTGTAACCAAATTAAACATTGTTTGAAATGTATATAGAAGGTTGTTGTTTTGTATTCACGATTTAAAGTAATTGTATGTATCATTTTTTTCTTCTCTGCTTTGTGTGTGGGTGTTGTTTGTGCTGTCTGCAGTTGTTGTTTGTGCTATGTGCAGGTACTATAATGTTTGTAGGTGCTGGGCAGGTTCTTTGTAGGTTTTGGTTTTGCATAGGATCTTTGGCCTTTATCAACACTAGTTAAGCACTGAAAAATGTATAATATATCAGCGCTATTTTGAGCACTGATAAAGGTATTTTTTATCAGCGCTTGAAATATCGTTGATAATTGTAGAGTTTATCAGCGTTATTTTTAGCCATGATATATTATATATTTATCAGTGCTGAAAATAGTGCTGATAAAGGGGACCCCCCCCCCCTTATCTTCGCCGAGATTAACAGCACTTTTTTAGCGCTGTTAAAGGCCAGTTGTAGCGTTGTTATAGGCCATATTTGTAGTAGACACTCATAGGGGTATATTATATAAAAAATTTAAAAGAAGGAAACACACCATTGTAAAGCTATTATGATGAATTCCCCACAAATGAAGTGAATAGGGTCCACAACATACCCTAGATGATGTAGATAGTATGTTATAAGAGTACATGTTATATCATGGATAGAATATGTTGGGGAATGTCATTCAATCTATGTATGTCTACATCCTCTAGTACTTGTGTACTCTAGGTCTTTCTCATGTACTTTGGTCAATCCCAAATACTCTATCCAATTTCATGTAATCTTACAATGTTCGATTATATGTTTTTCCCATGTAACCTAGAAATTATCAAGTTCATATTCATGCCTTTGACCATGTACCCAGGGGTACCCAGAAATCCTCCACCTTCAAAACCTATGATATGTGATATTTTTTTCTTTACATAATCCTTGGATTCCATGAAGAATGGATAAAATTATTTTTGATCATCACAATACATCCTATGTATATTAAGATTCCCATTATTTCCAAAAAATCTAATACATTTGGTCATAAACCATTAACTCCTTCCATCAATTCATGAATTTCATCATAGATCGTAGATATGGATTTGACCAAACTAAAAAATCACTATGGGAAAGTACAAAACCACGAAATCCACATTAGTATTGGATGCATTCATGATTAATTTCCTCATAAAAAACACTAATGGAAACCCTCTATCTATTTATTGATTGATTCATCATTAATAGATCACCATGATTTCCCTTTCAATCATAAATCCATACCAACTCTAGTGATATATTTCTCAAAATCTTAAATTTGCAAGGATCAACTACATGGAATTGTCCAACAACCTAACAAATGGAACCTAAAGATGAATAAAAGAGAAATGGTGTGAGATGAGAATAAAAAATAATTTGAGAAAGAAAACCTGGCCATTTTTCTAGTCTACCTTGTTTCATATTTATTAGAATTATCAATGAATAAAATAAATTAACCTCAACAGTTCATATATCACAGATAAAATTAATTTAACCATTATCCAATGATCGGCCTCTAAATTGATTTTTAATGGATTTAATTTCAGCTAAAATGGGAATAGATGGGATTAAAAATATACACAAATTTCCTTCAGTAGAGAATGTATCCATCACTGATGATGAATGGATAATTTCCATTATTGATGTTGATATTGAAGAAATCGGTTGGGGTTGACACTCCTAGTAATCTCATTAATCAATGAATTATTTTAGAGATTCTATCCACTATTGACCATTGCTAAATACCCAGGATAATGAGGAAAACCCTACTATTTAACAATTACATTGTTTAAATTTTAAGTATATTATCTCGTGGATATTAGTTTATAAAATTAAAAATTTTGTGGATTTATTTATTTACAAATCCAGCAATGATCATAATTAATGCATACACCTGACACCAAAAATGGTTATTTCAAACCTAGGATAAAACCCCAATTTCATATTTAGTGGCTATCTTAAAATTAAAATATGATACTACATTTAGTATTCAATCCATAATATTAGGAAATGATTAAATTCATTGTATAAAATATTTAATATTTTTATTTAACAATAATGAGTTTTTTCGGGACTTATAATCTCAAATTGTCTCAACACCTCTATTTGATTATATTCCATAGAATATTTTAATGGATTTCAAGGGAAAAAAGACCCATTTAAATTATAGGGAAAAATTGTAATACATCATGAAATAATATATGAGTCATGCTTCGATCACTAAAGTTGCTATCAAATCATGGTCTAGATATTTTTTTGAGATTTGGATTAGTTGACAATAGGGAAAATGATATAGACATGTATGAATGACGATTCTCTATATAGGATACATCATGTATATTTTTTAATTTATAGAATATATGGTATTCATAAAAAAGATCATTTTTTAGATACTATAGGTGGATGAAGGATTGTAAATAGTTATAACTAGTGTTAATAACCCGAAAAAGGTTGTAATAGATAATTACTCTATCATCACCTATTGTATGACAACGTGGCCTAACGCCAGAACTATTATCTCACAAATGGTGGTATTATTTAATTAATGATATTTTATTTACATAATAACATGAATGATTAATTTCAAATTTACATTGAGGGATTAGGTAAAATGGTAAATGATAACCAAACCTAAGGTAAACTAGTTGATCCATGAATTATATTGGTTTCACAGTGTATTATATAATTTGACCGAGGAATGATATACTGTTAAATATGAATAACACATGATAAAAAGTGTAAAATCTCATGAACTCAAAGAAAAATAGGATAAAATTATGGAATTATAATTTGAGAACACATCAGGTAAAATTAACCTTGGTATGTCAATTACATGTCTCTTATAATTAAAATTGTCCCACACTCAAGTTATTTCCTTATAGATATAATGGTGAATGGAACATGAAGAATCAATTTTACCCATGGGTATGAATGATAATGAAATTTTCACCTAATTGATCATCCCATTAAAATAGGATATGTATGAGTAATATAGTTTTTATTTCAAACCAACTATTGTGATTCATGATTAATAATGCATCTATATTGGAAATAATGTTATCAAGAAAGAATGGAATGAATTAGACGTGAAAAAATTCAGGTAATAAAAATAATGAAATATATGACATTTATCAACCTATATATTAAAACTAATGAAAAACTCATTGCATGAGAATTGTCGCAAAACAACTAGAAGATTCCTTACTTGTGGTAATAGAGGAAATCAATCAATTATTATCAAAGGGGGAAGTATGGAATCAATGATATAAGATAATGTTACTATTAATCATCCACATACTATTTGACTTTTCCAATGCACAAAATTTTATCTATATGATCCCCATTTCATAAAACTAATACTAATATAGATGATCGACCTCAATCACCTACTAGATAATTGGCACACGGAAAATTGTATTCCATGACTTCATTTGAGGTAGATAGTTATTTGTCACTATAGACATGTAAAACTATTATTGAATTTAAAATTTTACCTCTTATATATTTAGGAATAAATAAAAAACATTCTACTTTATAATTATTATTTCCATTATTTACAAAATTACATCAAAATATTCTTAATTTTATGTTTCTAAGATTTCTTCCTCTTCAAAAATAAGGTTAATATTATAAATATACTATATATTTTTTCAGAGGGGTCATATAAAATTCATATATGGAAACATCACATTAAATCCTAATTTTAACAATGATCAACTAACAGTGTATGATCAATTAGAATCTCCCAATAATAATAATTTCCCAATTAGGAATTTTAATATTATGAGGATAAAATTTATACAAGTGGGGGAGAATATACAAACTAGAATTTGAAAAATATATATTTCTCTATTTTAGAAAATTTTTTTGATTGCTTATTTTAAATGAAACAATAAGAAATGAATAACAAAACAAATCAATGTCCAAATTAATGTTTTTTACATTAGTTACTATAAACAGTTTTACCCACTCAATTGAATATATGTAGAAATAAGTGTTATTATTATTAGTGTAGTTAGATAGCTAATATGAACACAATATGGTTAAAAATATTGTTTTTTCTATATTTATATTTGAATTATTATTATATTAATAAAATAATATATAATAGTAGGGTAAAATTTTTATATTATCAATAAATATGTTAATTTCTATAAAATATTAAAACTAATTTTATTTGTAATTAATAGAAAATAATAATATAAATTTTTAGTAAGTTGTAATGTAATATTATGATAAAAAATATTTCTATCAAATTTAATAATATTACATAGAAATTAAATTCTGAAATTTATATAATTTTATTCTGAAATAATTTATGTAATTTTTTTATTTTATTATCATTATTATTTTACTATTATTTATTATGATTTTTGAAAAATATTTTATTTCTAGATGATATGAAAAAGTATAGACCTTCACTAAAATCAATCAAATTCATAATATAAGAATTAATTATAATTATCATAAATGATTTTTATATAATATATATTTATATATAAGTAATATAATTCATTTTCAAATCATATGTTGAACATATTAAAAAAAATTAAATTTTAAAATCAAAAAATATTTTAACCCTAAAATTATTATTACGTGCTTATATTAAGTATATAAATTATCTAATTTTGAAATTAAATATAAAAGACGAATATTTCATTTCATTTAACATGGAAAAATTAGTTAATAATTATATTCCATTTATATAAATAATGAAAATACTTTTTAGATTAATGTTAATTATCTTGATAATAGTGAAATATTTTTTGGATGGCTTTTTTCAGAATATTTTTTAATTGATAATACGATCAGTTAAATTGATTTAATTTAATTGAGGAATATAATATTATGTTTAAAACAATTTTTATCAATACTAACAAGAATTTATATGGATTAAAATAAAAAATAATATTAAGAAACCATAGTGTTTAAAATATAATTTTTCCACTAAATATGATTTATAAATTTTCTATATTAACATTTATATTAATTTTACAATATTTACAATTTTATTATCATTAAATTTAATTTAAATTTACATCAATGTCACAAATAATTTTTTATATGTGTTGTATTAATTTTTTATAACTAAAGGTACTGCTGTTATTGATAGGTTGGTTGATAATTTTACGCACCTCCTAATTATGATTATTTGTGGAATATAAATCCCCAAAAGGATCTCCAATTAATTATTGGTTCATTTTATTATTTTAAAATATAGGTGACCAAAAATTATTTTTGTATTATTATTATTTTGTACCAACATTGTTCAAAGGGTGTGATATTATGTTTATAACACCATGTTTAGAGAATTATTTCATACTATGGGATTCTACAATAGATTTCGGTTATGTTTGTGAATCTATAATAAGTTACAATATATGTATTTCCACCATTCACAAATGTATTCTGTCATTTTACACATTATTATATGAACATATAAATGTGTCATAGTTATAAAAAAGATGTAATCATTTATATGTATCATTTATTCTCCATCATTATTTCATTTATTTTGTTATAGTGGTTTCAGTCCAAAAAGCTGGGGGTCTAGATTTTATCATTATTTATAGTAAAGGTTACAGTTAGCTCGTTGGGATTGTGTCCATGATGTGGAATTCAAAAAATCCTCCTATGTGGAATATAAACCCATTTAGATCAGGTCCACAAAATAGGACACATAATATATGTTAGGGTCATGTAACTTCGACTAGACCATTCATATTAATTTTATACTAAAATCATGTCAAAGAAAATGTTTCCTAGAAAAGGATCGTCTATGAATTACACATGAGTGTCCACAAATGTTTGATACCATTGGTAATGTGGAAAGATGAGAATGGATTAATCATTAACTATGTATATTACCCTGAAGATAAATCCCACTAAAAATACATGACAGTAATAATGATAAATAAAAGGACCCAAACTGAATATGGTCCCCCATATAAAGGATGGTCTTGTTGGGGATATAGCCAAAACAACATAGTATTGTTTTTGAAACTCATGGGGGTTCCTTTATATCTCATTATGATAAGAATCAATTCGATCATATATTAGAATGTTATTGGGCTTACGCCTAAATTTATGGCATTGCATATATTTTGATAGAGCTAGTATCATTATCACTACATACTGCTAGGCTCACCGGAGCGATTATAAGTGTGTGAAATAAGAGGATTTACAAGATAACCATTCCAAATTTTCTTTTATAAGGGTGATATAAACCATAATTGGAATAATTGATGAATAATTATCATCATCCAGTGGGGGATGAGGGTGGGAAATTAAAGGCATGTTATGTAAGGAATCCTATAACAAATTCAATGGGAGTACTCTTAGAGGGATTAACTTGGGGGTTTAATTCTCCTAATCTATAAGTAGATGAGGGTGGAGAATTTATATTTCATCTAGTAATTAGTCACTTCAATATTTATATACCCAATAAATGGGAATTCACTTGTTTCTATATGAAAAAAATACATTGATATTGCCAAATTATTTTGACATTTCAGGTAGCATGTGGGTGGTGAATAAATCTTCTTGAAGAGACAATACACATGATATGACCTCCATATATAGGATAAAATGAAATTAATGATCTAACGTAAAGAATATTTGTGTGTTAAATTTAATAATACACATGGATATGTGGGAAAATGAGGAGGATTTCACAATGCAATTCCATAATAGGAGGCTTTCAAAAGCTGTATACCTTCATTTATGGGTGAAAGGGATGAGTTATTCATTGATTCCTCGCACAAGAGATTAATGGGTGATAGAATTTTATTAGTTTTCCACATATTTTATCATTTAATAAGGGAATTTAATGATTTTAGGGATAGTTAAAATTAAAAAATATGGTTGGATGTTCATGTGTTACATGAATGTTCATAATCTAAGATCACTACTCAAGTTCTCTATGTGAGTTATCCACTAAGGATAACAAAAAAAAATTTACCATGTAATATTTCAATTTAAGTTCTATACATATGTTCAATCAACATATTTTTCGTTAGAATTTTCCATGAATGTTTTCTAGGAATGTCCTTGGTGTTTTTTGTCTGTATTTGTTAGCTAAAAATGTTCTCCATAAAATTGTATCCCATTTGTTTCCCAAATAGGTCATCCAATAAAAATACATTTTTCCTAGTTTTACATTACCATAAAATAAAATAAATGTACATTGAATATGATAATGAAATATAAAACTAAATGATCTTTGTGAAAGTTATCCAAAAATATTTGAATTTCTCATGATTGGTAAATGAAAAAGGAAAGAGTGTATCATATGAACTCAAATTCCATTATGAAAAAATATTCATAATTTTACGACCAGAATATATGATCTATATAACCATTTGGAATCCTAGAGTCCACAAGTAAACTCTTATGAATATAACAACCCCCTTGGATATGTTGTATATCCCATATAATGTCTTAAATGTACTAAAAAAGTATAATGAATACCCTTAAAATTGTTTTAAGGAATCAATAATTTTTAACTAAAATTTTTGAAATCCATCTCATACTCTCATTGGTAACTTATCACTACGACACCACCATATTGGGAGTTTTTTAGAAGAATATCCATCTCCAAGTGACTGGTGTGTATTAACGTTCAGTGAAATTAAATTTTTCGCCTCTAGGAATTGAGAAAAATTATTACTAAAACACTCCATGTTACTTATTTATGATGATAATATTATTAATTTATATTGAACCTGTATGGAATTAATTTTTATTTACAAAAAAATTTATACCACTAAATTAAGATTCATTTTGAATGAAATGAATCAATTTCTACAGCTATTTTATTTCCAGTTTTCATATTCTAAATTTATATGGTGGTATTTAGAGTCATTACACTAGTGGTTGGATACTTCCAATATCCTTATGGTGTATGGAATAAACATTGTAAATCACAGTCTAGGGGTTCTCATATAAGAGATAGATATATGGGATAGGTAGGTTATGGATGAATTCTATCTACATTCAAAATTTTGTCCTAGTTGGGATGCTATCAGGGCATAAAAATATATAAGATCTTATTCCTGAGGATGGGGATGCCTCTGTATGATAGGTGAAATAGTTGTAATATTTTTAAAATCCACATTAGTTGTGTAGTTTACATTTTATATAAATGAACCGTTCCGAGAGGGATTCTCCAATAAATGATGTCTTGTAAAGGAATGTGGGGATACCCACTTCTAAAATCAAATAATTGAAGTTTTTAATAAGTATGATGTTATGAAATATTGATATATGAATATAGACTTGATTATATCATGACATGGAGATTAAAGATCCAATGAGAAACCGATACAAAATTTCAGGTGGATCACATGTGAATTTTGTTGAATGTATATTAATTATAGGCAATGTAAAAGTGGTATTTAGATTATATCATGGATGAGATAGGATGTGGGTTCAGGCGTCACTATACATCTCATCAAGTGAGTATCAAGACACATAAAATTCTACAAAATTTACATAGATTTGGATCATATATAAGGATGGTTATTCCAAATAATTTTGGCCAATATAACTATTATTTAGTCAAGAATGATATACCAATCAATCTTTAACTTATTGAATGGTTTTATTATAAATATTGGAATAATATCATCAAATCTATAATGTCATGTGAGATATGATTGACTTAAGAAACTGGAGAAAATTTGAGGGTGATCCAAATTTCAATAAAATGTCAATCAAGGGTAGTCTAGAACCAAAAAAACATCATTTTTTCTCCTTAATTGAATGTTTCACATCAATCAATGCATTATAATTTTATGTATGTGGGTGGAAGAGTTGTAAACAATGATCATGGGGATCTCAAATTGTAGTTCATGACATGGGATAGGTATGTAAGGAATGCATTATAACCATGATCAAATTTTCATACTTTTTTTGATATTTTTTGATGAAATGTAGATAAAAGGAATTTATCTATGATACAATTTTTCATCTAATAAAATGGAACCAATGGGGATATGGATTATGTATAGTAAAATCCAGTGTCATATTTACTATAATATTTTAGATATCCTTGTAAAGACCCGTAAATTTCAAGGAAATTTTTTTCTTAATTTGCTTTGGAATTTTACAAGAGCGCAGTTTCTGACGGCACCTGATTCTGAGGCCCGGTGTACCCGGAATCATTTTCCGAAGTTTGGCTCGGGTACGTTCAGTGAACGGGCGAGCGATTTTTTCTAACTTTTGAACCGGTGCCCGGAATCGAATTCTGAGGGCACCGATGAAATCGCAGCGCCGGTATTCGCTTAGAAACGCCTCTTCCGGAGTTGTGTTTGCTCGGGTGTGGTTTTTAATTTTCGGGCTTAAAGTTAAGAAACAAAATAATTTTGCGACAACATTATTTTGTTTCACTTAAGCCACTTGGAAGCCACTTGAAGCCACTTAAAGGCGGCTTGAACTATGTTGAACTGGATAGGATGCTATCCAGAAATATCCTACCCCCTTGGTAGGATATTTGTGAGGTAGGTCCCGCACGAGCCCCGCTGTTTCTTTCCGCTAAGAAACGCACCCGTGAAAACCCGTCTTAATGAAAGTCAACCAACGCTTTTCTAAATTCTTAACAGACCATTTAAATGGGCTGTTTCTTTCGTGAATTAAATGGGTTGTTTCTTTCGTGAATTAAATGGCCTGTTTCTTTCGTTGAATTAATTCAACGAATTAATTCAATCGTTTCTTAACCTGTTTTCGTGTGTTGGCATATTAATAAAATAAGACCAACCTAAAATATTTGGGGAAAATTTGAGAGGATTCTTGTTTCTTCTTCTCCCTCGCGAAGAACGCGAAGAACACGAAGAACGCCGAACCCGGAAATCGATGACGCTTCCGTCTGAGACGTTCTTCCACGCTCCGATCTCCGATCACCGACCGTTTGAGGTGAGTGATGTCAGATTTTCCTCTTATGTTCTTTTCTTTTGGTTTTAATCAAAACACAGATTTAAATATTAATAATTTAAATCTGTTGTTCTTGGTTCGTTGAGCTCGCCGACTGAACACCGGATTCCGCGACGACGCAACGCCTCCCCGCGACGACGCAACGATCCCTCTCTTCCGCGACGATCTTTTCCGCGAAGAACACCCGCGCGCGACGATCGAGGAGGTAGGGATTTTATTATGGGAATTACCCCTTTTAAATTTATTCCCGTCAATGTTTCTTAAAGAAATTAAAGAACCCTTTTTGTGAACAATTTTTAATCTTATTAAAAATTGTTGTTTCCTGTGTGGAATAAATTTCTCCCGGTTGTTTATCTCTAACGCGGAGGGTGCGGGCCAAACGAACACGGCCCGACGACCCTCTGCCGTTCTTCGTTTTGTGCGGATTTGACGGACGACGACGGAACGTGCCGCATCGGACGTTTGACGATTCCGCAGTAAAGAACGGATCTCGGGAGGAGCAACGACGCAGATGGGAAGGAAAACGGGCCACCGGAGCGACGCCGGCGGCCCGCGGAAGCTACCGGCGGTGCGGGCGCTGGCGCGGCGGCGGCGGCGGCCAACGGACCCGCGGTCGCACGGGTCCGGTTCGCCCAGGCGGGACGCAGCAGAGCCGCGTCCGCGGTTCACCAGCGCGGCCCGCACGCGGGCCGCGACTTCTCTCTCGACCGCGGGGGCTGCGCCCGCGGCTTCCACCCGCGCCGCTCGGCCGAGCCGAGCCGGCCGAGCCGGACCGCCCCTGGCCAGGCCGGGCCGGGCCAACCGGGTCAGACCCGGGTCGGGTCGACCCGGGCCCGTACCCCCCTTCTTCGGATGTCTTCGTTCAAATGGTCGTATCTTGAGCTACGTGCCTCCAAACGACTCACCGTCAGCGGAAACACGATACTTGGATCGAGACGGTCGTTTCGGTATATCGCACTCAAGGTTTCGGAATACTTTGAGTTCGGCCGGGTTGGTTCGTACACGAGACCAACCGGGCCCTCGGAGCGGAAACGCTCATATCTTGAGCTACGGACGTCCGATTGACGTGCCGTCAGCTTTGATGAATTCCTCTAAGTGAGAGGGATCTTTTGGAATACTCTACCCGAGGTTTGGACGTAGGTGGAGTGTGGTCGGGTTGGTTTTTCCTTAAAAAAACCAACCGGGCCCCTGGGACGAAAATGCCAATAACTCTCAGACCGGGCGTCCGATTGACGCGCCGTCTGCGACGTTGAGTTCCTGTTGATGATACGGAACTTTTGGATACATCAAATTCGGACTTTGTGTCAGTTGATGTATCAGCCTCGCGGCTCGTGGAGCGGACCCTCCCGAACGAGCTTGCTGTGTGCGGGAACCGTGGTGCTGGCTGCGACTGCTACTTCGACAGTGACGACCGTGCAGAGATCCTCCGTGAACTCCGACGATGACCGTGCAGAGATCCTCCGTGGACTGCGGCGACGACCGTGCAGAGATCCACCGTGGACTGCGGCGACGATTGTGCAGAGATCCTCAGTGGACTGCGACGACTACTGCACTCAGCGATCCTCCGTGGATCAGTGCTACCGGTCATGTGTGGGCCCGATCCTGTGAGGGTCCGATCCTGCATGGGTCATCGCTCAGCGGTTCTGTGTGAGCCAGCGCCTACAGGTCCTTCGTGGGCCTGGTCCTGTGTGGGCCCGATCCTATGTGGGTCCGATCCTGTGTGGGTCACTACGAGGTTAGTACCTATCGATCCTTCGTGGGTCTGACGACTTAGATGGTTCAGTGATCATCTTTATCGTCATCCGAAGAAGTATACCTGTGTGAGCTGAATCTTGTGTTTCTCTCCTTTGTGGATTGTGTTGAGTTATCCTGTGTGGATTTACTGTTTACTCTCCTTTGTGGATTGTGTTGTTCTATCCTGCGTGGGTATGCGTTTGGCTTTCCTGTGTGGACTGGGTTGTGCTAGGGCTCGGACGTTGGAGCCGATCGGGGAATTGATGACTTAGGTATATGTATGGGTATATACCTAAGTCGTGACAGATGTTACTTCGTGATTGCATCTCTTCTTCGTGATTTATCCATTGTGGATTTTAGGAGACCTTCGGGGGTCTCGGGGTCCCTACTGAGTAGCTTATACTCACCCCTGCACGGGCTATGCCCGCACTTCGTGGTATTGGTTGCAGACAACGGACAGCGCTGATCGTGGAGGAGGCGTGCGGAGCAGGACAGTACCTGGAGGTGGACCACTGGGCGGGACGTACTCGGAGCGGTTAGGTGGACCCGAGGAGCAGTGGAGGCTATCTGTACCCACCCTTCAGGTGGGACTTCCAGAGGACGGCTCGACGCTGCAGTTTTTCCTTTCAGTTGCTGTTTTGTTTTCTTCCTTTCAGTTGTACTTTACAGTTGGTCTTGTATTTCCGGCCCCTTTTACTTTCAGCACAGCTTGTACAGTTTTTACTTAGTGTTTACTTTTCCGCTTGCTTACTCTGTGGTGATTGTATACATTTCAAAGGCAATGCCTTCCCTTTTTGTTGGGATTTACACCTTGGTGCTAGTCGCCAGCCCCTGGCCTATGGAAGGCGGGCTTGGGGTAGTCACGGCACGGGCCCCGAGGGCGGGTCGTGACAAATTGGTATCAAAGGAGGTCGGTTCTAACACAGACTCTGATCTTTCTTCTATGTGAAGCAATAGTGTTTAGCGTATTGAGTGTGGTTATCAGTCCAGGGGGTCCAGTGTTGGTGCGGCGACCGACGTATCAATACACCAGGACAATGACTTCTGATTTCCGACATAATGCACGAAAACATTGATTGCACATGTGTTTCATGCTTTCTTTGTGATTACTTGTGTCAGCTCACCAGGTATACTGTTCTGACCATGGTGCACTTGTTTCCTTTTCAGGATGGCACGACGACAACAGCCAGCTAGGGTTCCTAGAGTAGGGTGTGACGACAGCCCGCCGAGCGACGAGGCCTCGGTACAGGGCCCGTTGACAGCAGAGGCACCAGCGGTACCTTTACCAGCAGAGCCCCCGATGCTTCCAGCACCAGCCGCAGACGATGCACGTCGCCTCGGAGCTCTGCACGAGTTCTAGCGCCAGCGACCACCCAGGTTTCGTGGGGAGACGGACCCCCAGGCCGCCTGGGACTGGATAAAGGCGGTCGTTTGAGTTTTCAGGCTAGTGAGGACACCAGCAGACCTCATGGTGATCCTCGCGGCGAGCCTACTGCACGCAGCAGCAGGACGATGGTGGAGCTGGATGCTCCAGGTACACGATGAGGCCTCCCTCATCTGGAGGGACTTCGAGAGCCACTTCCGCTCAGAGTTCGTCTCGGCCACCCTTCGTGCGGTGCGCATTCAAGAGCTTCTTCAGCTGCGGCAGGGCAGCTTGACGGTCGCCCAGTACGCGGCGAGGTTCACCGACCTTTCTCGCTACTCGAAAGACATGGTACGAGACCCCTTATTCCGGGCCTGGACCTTCGAGCAGGGATTGAGACACGAGATCAAGGAATCGTTGATCTCCCTCAGCATCCCGACCCAGGCAGGAGTACTGGAGGGAGCCCTCCTGATCGAGAGCTTCCTGGCTGAGTCCACAGCGAGACCTACCGTAGGGCGGCAGGTAGCGGAGTCTTCGGCAGCTGGTAGCCGACGGATGACTCAGGGTTCCAGGCAGACCAGGCCTTCCGGCAGGCGACCTCGGGACACTGGCTCAGCAGTGCAGGGCACCCGGCCCGGAGCCAGCCTTCCGAGAGGCAGGCAGTGCTACGAGTGCGGCGGGCAGGGCCACATGGCTCGTGACTGCCCGACTCGTCGTACCGAGGGGTAGCAGACGGTGGAGGGACCACCCAGGCAGAGGCAGAGGGTCGACCGTGGCGGTCCGTAGGGAGGTGGCGGACGAGGCAGAGGATCTGGCCGAGCAGCAGGTGGTGGGCGACGCTTTGAGGCTCTGCCACCACCACCACCACCAGGAGGCCCGCCCCGACCGCAGGGAGCTGGCAGGCAGAGACAGGCTCAGCTCCAGGCAGCGGAGGCCTACGAACACGGCACACCAGAGATGATTCGAGGTACGATCTGTGTCTATTCTACCCTTGCTGCAGTTCTGATAGACACAGGAGCGAGTCACTCTTTCATAGCCACTGCCCTTGTTCAGAGCTCGGAGATTCTGACGGAGCCTTTGGCTCGATCCTTACGGCTAGAGACTCCTACGGGAGCAGACTCGACGATTACGCACTGGTGCCGGCAGTGTCAGCTTACTCTAGGAGGCGAGAGCTTCAGATGTGATCTTCTTGTAGCAGCGTCGAGGACTTACGACGTCATCTTTTGCATGGATTGGTTATCTATGGTCCATGCTCAGATTGACTGCATTAGGCGCAACGTGCGATGTGTGCGCACCGACGGAAGCAGGTTCACCTTCACCGGCGAGAAGGGAGCCTTAGCAGCATAGGATGGACTCACGCAGAGGATAGGTCAGCCAATCACTTATCAGTTGGCTAGCCTCATCCTGGGAGCAGTTGTCGTGCGGAGTCCCAGTTTTCCTGCAGTGGTGGATCAGTACGCGGACGTCTTTCCCGACGACGTTCCAGGACTACCTCCTCGCAGAGAGGTAGACTATTATATTGACTTGTACCCCGGGACATCCCCGATATCTACTCCAGCATATCGGATGTCCCCCACTGAGCTTCGAGAGCTGCGGGTACAGTTGGAGGACTTTCAGGGCAAGGGGTTCATCCGACCCAGTGTTTCGCCCTGGGCTTCCCCGATTTTGTTCGCCAAGAAGGCAGACGGGAGCTTGCGACTGTGTGTCGATTATTGTCGCCTGAATCAGGTGACAGTGAGGAACAAGTATCTGCTAACCAGGATTGATGTCCTCTTCGACCAGCTCAAGGGAGCACATTGGTTCTCGAAGATAGACCTCAGGTCGGGCTATCATCAGCTTAGAGTTCGAGACGAGGATGTGCAGAAGACTGCCTTCAGGTGTCGGTATGGCCACTATGAGTTCTTGGTTATGCCTTTCGGCATGACCAACGCTCCAGCAGTGCTCATGAGCCTCATGAACAGGATATTCCTGCCATACCTCGACCGATTTGTCATGGTCTTCATCGACGACATTTTGGTGTACTCGACGATGGAGGAGTAGCACGCCTACCACCTGCGTGTTGTACTAGACACACTCCGAGAGCACCAGCTTTATGGAAAGCTCTCGAAGTTTCAGTTCTGGTTACGTGAGGTCCACTTCTTGGGGCACGTCATTTCTGAGGCGGGAGTTGCAGTGGATCCCGCGAAGATCGAGGCAGTGCAAGCTTGGGAGCCACCCAAGAACGTGACAGAGGTGCGGAGTTTCTTGGGCCTAGCCGGATACTATCGGAGATTTGTGCCGGACTTCTCCAGAGTTGCGGCGCCACTCTCAGCGTTGACGATGAAGGGGAAACCCTTCGTGTGGTCAGACAGATGTCAGCAGAGCTTCCAGGAGCTGAGGCAGAGGTTGACCAGCGCACCTATCTTGAGGTTGGCTGAGGAGGGAGTGGGATACGTAGTCTACTGCGATGCATCAGGGACCGGACTCGGGTGTGTCCTGATGCAGGAGCGGGCCGTGATTGCCTACGGATCACGTCAGTTGAGGCCTCATGAGCAGAACTATGCTACCCATGACTTGGAGTTGGCAGCAGTGGTCTTTGCCCTGAAGACATGGCGACACTATCTGATGGGCGAGCGCTTCACAGTCTTTTCTGACCACCAGATTCTCAGGTACATCTTCTCTCAGAAGGACCTGAACCTGAGACAGCGGCGATGGCTCGAGTTCCTCCAGGACTATGACTTTGAGATATTCTATACTCCTGGGAAGGGGAACATGGTGGCTGATGCCCTCAGCAGGAGGACGGGCATCCAGCTACTTGAGGGGGCGACAGAGAATCTAGCCGCTTTGCAGATATCCTTCGTGGATAGAGACGGAGCAGCCTTCCTTCAGTCTCTCACAGTCTCTCCTCCACTTCTTCAGCGGGTCGGAGAGGCACAGCATGAGGACGTTGACTGTGAGACATGGCGTGCACAGATATCCTCGGGACAGGAACCTGATGGTTTCTCCCTTGGAGAAGAGCACGATGTCCTTTTCAGGGGATGTACCTTGGTACCAGTCGCTTTACGAGAGGAGGTGCTGAGAGCGTATCACACTTTTCCTTTGGTGGTACATCCTGGAGTGGCGAAGATGTACCAGGATCTCAGACGACAACACTGGTGGCCGGGCATGAAGAAGACTATGGCAGAGTTCGTTTCACTGTGCCTCACCTGCCAGCAGGTGAAGGCAGAGCATCAGGTACCAGTAGGTTTGGTACAGCCCTTGGAGGTCCCGGAGTGGAAGTGGGACGGGATATCTATGGACTTAGTGACTAGACTTCCATGCACTTCCAGAGGTCACGACTCCATTTGGGTGATTGTTGACCGACTCACCAAGTCGGCACACTTCTTACCCATCCGAGAGCAGGGCTCAGTGGAGAGCTTGGGGCGTCTCTACGTTCAGGAGATTGTATGACTTCACGGTGTGCCATCGACTATCGTCTCCGATCAGGACGCTCGTTTTACTTCCCGGCTTTGGAAGGGGTTGCAGGAGGCGTTCGGGATGCGACTACGTCTGAGCACCGCCTTTCACCCTCATACGGATGGTCAGACGGAGAGGACCATTCAGACTCTCGAGGACATGCTCCACGCATGTGTCCTCGACTTTGGTCGCAGTTGGGAGGACCACCTACCCTTGGTAGAGTTTGCGTACAACAACAGCTACCACTCCACCATCGGGATGGCACCCTACGAGGCGTTGTACGGCAGGCCTTGCAGATCTCCTTTGTGTTGTACAGACCCTGGAGAGTCAGCACTTGTGGGACCAGAGATGGTCCGGGCCACGACAGAGAAGGTCCAGGTCATCCAGGAGCGGATGAGGACAGCACAGAGCCGGAAGAAGTCATATGTTGACAGGAGGTGGAGGCCACTAGAGTTCGAGTATGGAGACCACGTCTTCTTGCGGGTCTCACCTCGACGTGGTTTGAGGAGATTTGGCCGAGGTGGCAAGTTGTCTCCACGCTTCATCGGACCCTTCCAGGTCCTCAGCAGGGTTGGCGAGGTGGCTTATCGTCTGGCTCTGCCACCTCAGTTGCACCGGGTACACGACGTCTTCCATGTATCCCAGCTGAGGAGATACGTGCACGACACGACGCACATCATTGACTATGGGGAGCTAGACGTGGATGATGGGGCGACTTTTACGGAGGTCTTAGTGGAGATAGAGGATCGACAGGAGCGGGTCCTACGTGGGTGATCGATCCCTCTTGTGCGCATCAGATGGCAGCACGGGAACCTCCAGGAGAGCACTTGGGAGCGGGAGGCTCAGATGCGTGCTCAGTACCCACATTTGTTTCCCTAGTTTTTTGATGTATCTTTACGAGGACGTAAAGTCCTGAGGTGGGAGTAATGTAAAGACTCGTAAATTTCAAGGAACTTTTTTTTCTTAATTTTCTTTGGAATTTTACAAGAGCGCATTTTCTGACGGAACCTGATTCCAAGGCCCGGTGTGCCCGGAATCATTTTCCGAAGTTTGGCTCGGGTACATTCAGTGAACAGGCGAGCGAGTTTTTCTAACTTTTGAACCGGTGCCCGGAATCAAATTCTGAGGGCACCGATGAAATCACTGGGCCGGTATTCGCTTAGAAACGCCTCTTCCGGAGTTGCGTTTTCTCGGGTGTGGTTTTTAATTTTCGGGATTAAAGTTAAGAAATAAAATAATTTTGCGACAACATTATTTTATTTCACTTAAGCCACTTGGAAGCCACTTGAAGCCACATAAAGGCGTCTTGAACTGTGTTGAACTGGATAGGATGGTATCCAGAAATATCCTACCCCCTTGGTAGGATATTTGTGAGGTGGGGCCCGCACGAGCCTCGCCGTTTCTTTCCGCTAAGAAGCACACCCGTGAAAACCCGTCTTAATGAAAGTCAACCGACGCGTTTTCTAAATTCTTAACAGACCATTTAAATGGGCTGTTTCTTTCTTGAATTAAATGGGCTGTTTCTTTCGTGAATTAAATGGCCTGTTTCTTTCGTTGAATTAATTCAACGAATTAATTCAATCGTTTCTTAACCTATTTTCGTGTGTTGGCATATTAATAAAATAAGACCAACCTAAAATCTTTGGGGAAAATTTGAGAGGATTCTTGTTTCTTCTTCTCCCTCGCGAAGAACGCTAAGAACGCGAAGAACGCGAAGAACGCCGAACCCGGAAATCGACGACGCTTCCGTCCGAGACGTTCTTCCACGCTCCGATCTCCGATCACCGACCGTTTGAGGTGAGTGATGTCGGATATTCCTCTTAAGTTCTTTTCTTTTGGTTTTAATCAAAACACAGATTTAAATATTAATAATTTAAATCTCTTCTTCTTTGTTCGTTGAGATCTCCGACTCAACACCGGATTCTGTGACGACGCAACGCCTCCCCGCGACGACGCGACGATCGATCTCTTCCGCGAAGAACGCCCACGCGCGACGATCGACGAGGTAGGGATTTTATTATGGGAATTACCCCTTGTAAATTTATTCTCGTCAATGTTTATTAAAGAAATTAAAGAACCGTTTTTGTGAACAATTTTTAATCTTATTAAAAATTGTTGTTTCCTGTGTGGAATAAATTTCTCCCGGTTGTTTATCTCTAACGCGGAGGGTGCGGGCCAAACGAACACGGCCCGACGACCCTCCGCCGTTCTTCATTTTGTGCGTATTTGACGGACGACGACGGAACATGCCGCAGCGGATGTTTGACGATTCCGCAGTAAAGAACGGATCCCGGGAGGAGCAACGGCACAGACGGGAAGGAAAACGGGCCACCGGAGCGACGCCAGCGGCCCGCGGAAGCTGCCAGCGGCGCGGGTCGCCGGCGCGGCGGCACCGGTGGCCGGAGGCGGCCAACGGACCTGCGGCCGCGCGGGTCCGGTTCGCCCAGGCGGGACGCGGCAGAGCCGCATCCGCGGTTCACCAGTGCGGCCCGCACGCGGGCCGCGGCTTCTCTCTCGACCGCGGGGGCTACGCCCGCGGCTTCCACCCGCGCCGCTCGGCTGAGCCGAGCCGGCCGAGCCGGACCGGCCCTGGCCGGACCGGGCCGACCCAGGGGGGTCGGCCCGGGTCGGCCCGGGCCCGTACCCCCCTTCTTCGGACGTCTTCGTTCAAATGGCCGTATCTTGAGCTATGTGCCTCCAAACGACTCGCCGTCAGCGGAAACACGATCTTTGGATCGAGACGGTCATTTCGGTATATCGCACTCAAGGTTTCGGAATACTTTGAGTTCGGCCGGGTTGGTTCGTACACGAGACCAACCGGGCCCTCGGAGCGGAAACACTCATATCTTGAGCTACGGACGTCTGATTGACGTGCCGTCAGCTTTGTTAAATTCCTCTATGTGAGACGGATCTTTTGGCATACAACTCCCGAGGTTTGGACGCAGGTGGATTGCGTTCGGGTTGGTTTTGACTTAAAAAAACTAACCGGGCCCCTGGGACGAAAATGCCAATAACTCTCAGACCGGGCGTCCGATTGACGCGCCGTCTGCGACGTTGAGTTCCTGTTGACGATACGGAACTTTTGGATACATCAACTTCGGACTTTGTGTCAGTTGATGTATCAGCCTCTCGGCTCGTGGAGCGGACCCTCCCGAACGAGCTTATTGTGTGCGTGAACCCTAGTGCTGGCTGCGACTGCTACTTCGACAGCGACGACCGTGCAGAGATCCTCTGTGGACTCCGACAACGACCGTGCAGAGATCCTCCGTGTACTACGACGACGACCGTGCAGAGATCCTCTGTGGACTGCGGCGACGATTGTGCAGAGATACTCAGTGGACTGCGACGACTACTGCACTCAGCGATCCTCCGTGGATCAATGCTACCGGTCCTGTGTGGGCCCGATCTTGTGTGGGTCCGATCCTGCGTGGGTCAGCGCTCAGCGGTTCTGTGTGAGCCAGCGCCTACAGGTCCTGCGTGGGCCTGGTCCTTTGTGGGCCCGATCCTGTGTGGGTCTGATACTGTGTGGGTCACTGTGAGGTTAGTACCTATCGATCCTTCGTGGGTCCGACGACTTAGATGGTTCAGTGATCATCTTTATCGTCATCCGAAGAAGTATACCTGTGTGAGCTGAATCTTGTGTTTCTCTCCTTTGTGGATTGTGTTGAGTTATCCTGTGTGGATTTACTGTTTACTCTCCTTTGTGGATTGTGTTGTTCTATCCTGCGTGGGTATGCGTTTGGCTTTCCTGTGTGGACTGGGTTGTGCTAGGGATCGGACGTTGGAGCCGATCGGGGAATTGATGACTTAGGTATATGTATGGGCATATACCTAAGCCGTGTCAGATGTTACTTCGTGATTGCATCTCTTCTTCATGATTTATCCATTTTGGATTTCGAGAGACCTTCGGGGGTCTCAGGGTCCCTACTGAGTAGCTTATACTCACCCCTGCACGGGCTATGCCAGCACATCATGGTGTTGGGTGCAGACGACGGACAGCGCTGATCGTGGAGGAGGCGTGCGGAGCAGGACAGTACCTGGAGGTGGACCACTGGGCGGGACGTACTCGGAGCGGTTAGGTGGACCCGAGGAGCAGTGGAGGCTATCTGTACCCACCCTTCAGGTGGGACTTCCAGAGGACGGCTCGACGATGCAGTTTTTCCTTTCAGTTGCTGTTTTTTTTTCTTCCTTTCAGTTGTACTTTACAGTTGGGCTTGTATTTCCGGCCCCTTTTACTTTCAGCACAGGTTTTACAGTTTTTACTTAGTGTTAAATTTTCCGCTTGCTTACTCTGTGGTGCTTGTTTACATTTCAAAGGCAATGCCTTCCCTTTTTGTTGGGATTTACGCCTTGGTTCTAGTCGCCAGCCCCTGGCCTATGGAAGGCGGGCTTGGGGTAGTCACGGCACGGGCCCTGAGGGCGGGTCGTGACAATCCTCTAGGTCGAGGTACAATTGTAACCGATGGTTGAGGTATGTTTGGGTGATCCTTGTTTCCATTGTCTTTAACTAGTTTTTTAAAGGATCATGTCCTTGATTTCTTATGGAGGCATAAAACCTGGTGTTTTCAATGGGTGAATTGTAAATTTATTCATCAAATTAGGCTCATGTGTGGAAAATTGTAAATTTTTTGAAAAAATGGTGACAAATGAATAAAACTATCAGGAAATATTATTTTAGGGTCTTGATCTAATTTTATAGTGGATATTTTAAAAAAACCCATGGTGGGGATTAGGATGAAGAACATAGAAATCAAAAATACATCATCAAATTATTAATAAAGAAACACATATTAATTGAGTGAAAGGTATATTCACAGATCATGTTCTTATGTGATTCAGGTGATTTTTTTCTCATTATGTCTAGGTCGAGATTTAGGATCTAGGTATCACAATGTATCTAGTAGAGATAGGAATAAAATGAACTATAGGTCTTGTAAATAAGGTTGGTACGTTATGATACTAGCACTGAGGGTACATGTCCTATAAATCAAGGGATAAGATGTCCTGAAAGTTCCACACGTATGCTAATGATGTTTGAAATGTTTTTTTAC
This sequence comes from Viscum album, assembly GCA_963277665.1. Taxonomy (NCBI): domain Eukaryota; kingdom Viridiplantae; phylum Streptophyta; class Magnoliopsida; order Santalales; family Viscaceae; genus Viscum; species Viscum album. Next base: position 1,752,376,601 of record OY728120.1, on the reverse strand, counting down.
ATCATTAAACATTGGATGAGGTTGGTTAAATTTTTGATCTCAGATATTTGACCGTGGAACATTTCAGTTTATCATAGTTTGTACATTTTTTTGTCTCAAAATTTAAATTCATATAACTAAGAATATGTCGTATTTTTTAATATCATGTGACTAGGATGTTTATGTATCATTTAATTTCATATAATTGAGATAATGTTGTAGATTTTACTATATTAAAACCAAGATATTATGTTCATTGCTTATTTGGTCATGTAATTGGGAGTAAGAAATTATAATAAAAATATTTCATTAGAAAAATTTCATTGGTAGGGGAATGATAAACTCACCATTCATGGTAATAAGTGAATATTCATCATTGGAGTAATCATTATAAAGGAAAGATTAACCTCCCATTTTGGATCTACCATCATAGGGGTTTTCCAATGAATCATCATGGATATAATTGCTAAAACAAATTATCCATAGAGTAATGAATAATTAATAATCTTTTTATTGAAACTCCAAGCAATTTGGTTCTACTGAACCTCTAAAAAGTGATAGGTATGTAGTAATTTCTCATTGAGTTGTTAAAAATCATCAAATCTACTTTGAGTATTCTAATCATAGGATACACAACAACAAATGGTAGTGAATAGTGATGATAATTAGTCAAATACTGGTAGAAAATAATTTTCCACATATACTTGTAAATAAAAAATTTCCATTATAGAAGACAGGGTTATGGTATGATATCCCATATGGAATGAAAATTCTAAACTATCAAATACATATTTTCTTTATCTATCATTAACTAGATTATGTTTTTATATATTTTTATTTAATGAATGTATAATTATATTTTCAATGGAAGTATAGTGTGGCTAATGGTTGTATTTGGCATTACACTCCTAATAGAAATATTTAATTCCCAAGAAATAAAATTATTGTTTTCTACCCTCCAAATTGACTGAGGGATGACAATTATTCTTATTTGATTATTAATTTATAATGATTATTATTCACATTTTCATGAATTCCTTGAGTGTATTCCCTCATACCCCATGGATAATAGGTTCATTGAAATAAAAAATAATTTTAAATAATTGGATATAGTTGGGGGATAATTACCCATGACATACAATCCTTATACCAGAAATGTCTAGGTGTATTTTTCCTGGAGAAACCTCCTGGTGGCTAAATCGATAAAGATGTAGTGTATCTCTAATGAATGAAACTTTTTTAAAATTTATATAAATTAATGTATCATTGATGGACAAAAATAATCCATCAACTTGATTTTATGTGAAATATAAACCCCTTATAGAATTGTTCTAATAATATCTAATAAGGAAATCCTAAATGATATCAGTTATCTCCACTTCTCCAATTATAATAAGGATAACTCTTTAAAATCCTCATTTATAGAATGCCACCAAATGGTTTTTTACTTTGTAGGGATTACTGTTTATATTCATCTTTCAAATAATCACCTTATTTTCTCAGTTTGAATGAATATCCTAGCTTTAGAGATAATATAATATGGCTATCATATATCCAATTTCTACATTATTTAGTTCAAATAGGTTATTGATAACATTAATCAATTAAATATTGTTATTATTAAATGGTGAAACTATAAAAAGGTGTTTAATTATGGTGATGGTTTCATTCCGGTCTACATATATAAAGGATTTACCTTCATTATATATTTCATATATGTTTTCATTTTTAATTATAATGTTGTTAATTATCATTATCTCTAAGAGGAATTATTCATTTAAAAATATAATTTAGTGAAGCATGGAAATAACATCTTCCTTTTTGGTTGAATAATCATTGTTGACCTTGTAGATAACTTGTTCTGATTTACCTCAGAAATTATGGGGGGTAACTATAGTTTTTAGTGAAATTTCCAAACATAATATGATAAATTGGAATTTATCTTAAGTTTTTTTTCAACCATCCAACAATCATATGATATAATGTATAACATCCCTTGTTGAAGTGAAAATAATGACCCCCATAACATTTTTTTGTAATATTTTTTTCTATTGTTTTCTCTATTGGGGTTTTGGAATTTCCATTATCTTATATTTCTGGTATATAGAGGTATGATTGGATAGAGAATACACATTTATAATGAAATTCAGTAATTATGAAAATATTTCTATAGAAGGATGTTGTGAAAGGAAATATACAGACACTTATCCTTTTATTTTCTTATTCTCTAAAAACTATAAGTCACACTCGTGCAATATGATTGGAAATTATTTTATGGGTCCTATAATCAGAGTATTGTTTGGAATATAATTGTGAGTAATATCATAAGATTGCAATTATAACTCTATATTTTTCATGTAATGTATCAATTTATAAACTATAAAGAATAATGAAATGAAACCCTTCTCAATTTCTATATATCAAGTGTGAGTTTCATTCATCATTTTTCTAAAAAAACCCATCCCTATTAACAAAATTCTATTTTATACTTTGTATCATTTTTATATGATAAAGAGATCTTACCATGAGGGGTCATTCAATTTGTTGTTCTCGAAGAACCAGATACAAACATGATTCAAATATTACATTTAAAATAAAATATATGTATAACAAAAAATCACATCCATGCTATAATTCATAATATAATATTTTATATCATTGTGAAAATAACAAAATAATATTTTGTCTCAGATGATCCATAAGAGATACATGTACTAGATGATATCCAAAATCATTAAAGAATAATAAATATCAAAAATTGATAAACTAATCATGCATTCCATTTAATCAACAATATTTTTATAAAGTTCTTCTAGGTATAACAAAAAATGAAATAATATCATGAATAATAATAATTGAAATCCCAATTATTTAAATGATAATGATATGACATCATGATTTCATAAAACAAGGTAACTCTAATATTATAAGCACCCACTATTCCATATTAAACCATGGGTAGCTATATAACAAAAACACTATTAAATATGTCTAGGAAATTGGTTTTTCTCATGATACATATCAATGCATTATGGGGTTATATAAATTTCTAAACCACATATCACTAAATTTCTAAAAATAATCTTATATTTCCAATAATCCAGAAATCATAAAAACATTGGGAATTATTAATAAATATAAAATTTTAAAAAAAATAGAAAATGTAAATATTTACCAGTTTCATCAACTAAAATTCAAGGTAGAACAATATATATTGAAATAGTATATAGAAGAGGGAATAAACATATTAGTGATTCAGAAAATATTTTCTTTATGATTAATGTCAAATATAATGATCCCAAGAAAGTGCTTTATTCAGGAACAATATAATGACCAATAAATTCACAATAGATTTGTAATGACTAATTACTCATATAAAATATAGTTTTTTTTAATAAAATCATTTTCCTTATAAAAATAAAAAAAATAATTATAAATATATGTTTAAATGAATTTTTTTCTTTGTAAAACAATTGAAATCTTATGGAAGATTAAAAATATAATAAAATTGTTAATATAATATTTAATGTCAGTAAATTTTTTATTCCTTAAAAATAAAATATTATTTTTGAATTGTTTTAATACAAAGTTGAAAATTAATATTTTAGTAAAAAATATTTATATTATTTTAAATAAATTAAAATTTATTTTATGAAATAAAACATCCATGATAAATTATTTTTATCCATTAAAATGGTCATTTATAAAATAATTTTTTAAAAACATGGGCATGGAAGAAATATATATCCTGATCAAATAGACAAATATGATTGTATATTATTTAAAACATTCATATTGAATTGATTAACTTTTCATCATGAATAAGTATATATTCATATTAAATACCTCAAACGGATTATATATACACAACCTACAAATATTTTTAATACAAAATAAATCTCAATTGAGTGGAAGTTTAGAAAAAACTCTTTACCTCTGGTTAGACTCGTCATGAAACATCATTATAATATTGAATAATAAAAATTTAGTAATAAATTATTTTATTAATAAAAAATACTAATTATTATTATTTTTACTTTATTTTTTTACCTTGAAGTTTTTATTTACATAATCCGAAATTCTTTCATCGAACATTTTTGACGAAATTTGGATCATATATATATACTTATTTTTGTTTGATGCATATGAAAATGTGAGATTTATTTAATCATGTATATAAAAATAATTATTAAATAATAATATTTTTTATATATATTAATTATACTTTTAAAACTAATAAATATACATCCCTATAAAAACATTAACTACATCACAATCTTGGGGATGATAATTAATACATACCCATGAATAATGTTTCAATTTTTCTATGATTATGATGGATACAAGCTAACAATTATTGTATCCTTATACAGTTATAATTATAATTATATCATAAATTCCTTATTTTATCTTTAAATAAAATTTTATATACCCACCATATGATACTAGGTGAAAAATAAATCATATCTCCTTGTGGAAGTGCTAGTCAAATGGTAGACATGAATGGAATTATCATTTTTTAATTAATTGAATTGTAATAAATTAGATGATATCCTAACATTATCAAATGATAAAAAAAATTCATGCATGTCATTTATTGAAACAATAAATCCTTAATTATAACAACCCATGGAAGGAGGTGATATAAAATGAATGAGGTTTGTTCATGAGATAGTAGTCCACTACACACAAGAACAATAGTTATATTTTTTTTATGGAAGATGAGACAGATTGAGGTTTTCAAATTAACATTATATTATCTATTTATAAACAAGATACCTGTGAATTATTTCATCATGGATGAATAAAATTTTTATTATGTTGAAGAATAAATAAAAAAATTCATGATTTAGAAATATACCTCTTCTTTAGAAAACCTCTTCCAATTTATATAAAATGGATTTAAATAATAATTTTATTATCAAACCATGGAACCTAGGTTATGGAGATGAACATTCATAAGTTATTTTGATAAGGCATGGAGAAAATTTTATCTTGAAGTGTATATAGTTGATTAGATGGTGTGTCCTTGTATAAATGGTTGAGGGTACACACAAGGAAGATTAAAATTTAAAAAATATATTAATGACATAATGCATAAAAATGGATCCAAAATGGACTATGTTTTAATATTAAATTATATAGTGTACAAATATTTGTGGAAAATTGAATGTATCCTTGGATTACGTCATTGTAATAGTAATCTAATAATATTATCCCCTTGATAGACCAGTATTAATCTTATGCTTGGTAAAATAATCAATCTTCTTTTAATATAAATTATGATAAAAATTTGAGGTGGAATTCTAAATGAAAATTAAATATTATGATTCTATATATGGAATATATTCTAAATGCTAAAAACATTATAGTAAAAAAGATTAAATTAACTGTAATCTTAAAAAATACATTTGAAAATGGTTTTTAGATAAAAGCATCTCTAATTATAAATATGTTTTTATCCTAAATAAATGTATAAAATTACTTCTATAAACCATAAATAGAATATAAATTTCAAAATTTGAAGCCAAATTTTTTAAATAATTTGAAATAAAATGAAACTTCGTAAATTCATGAAATCAAAATACATTTTTCAGGAAAATCATTATTTTTTTACTAATCATTGAGAAGACAAAATGTTTAGAAGTATCCCAAAAAATGACCATCTTATTATTTTGAATCATCTAATTAAAAAAAGATATTTATTTTTTCAGAATAATATTTTCTAAATTTTTTGATAAATATATTAAATAAAATGTCAATATTCATGAATATAGAATTTGGTTAAAATATTTTCTTTTAATTGAAAAATTACATCATATTCAAATAATCTAATAAATTTTAATTAACCATTATTACAAATGAAAAATATTTACTCATAAATTTCAAATGATTTTCATTATACCCACTTATAAAAATTTCTCCACAAAATTATCAATGATATTAACTTCTAAAAGATGACTGTCATTCTTCATTATAACATCCTTAGGTTCTAATGTTGATTCTTCCATTTAATGGTTTATCATATCTAACTATACGAGTATTCTCATCTAACTCCATAAATCATTTTCTCTTATTTCAATAACAGATATGATATCTTCATAGTATAATTTATCATGCTTAAGTTCTATTTCAATTTAGGTGGGAACATGCATCAAGTATTTCATTTAAATCCTTAAGAAATAGTTGGCTGACACATCATATACATTATAGAGGCCTGGTGGAAAATCAAATAAATAAGATACCACAAAAACTATATTTGGAACTTGAAAATGTCTTATGTACCTTGGGATAATTTTTTCCTTCTTAAAAAACCTTATAACACCATTTTGTTCTGATACATTCAAAAAAACATGGTCTCTCAATTAGAATATTAAATCATTAATTAATTAATCATCGTACCAATTATTGCCTGAAATTTGATACACTAAATTCATTCTGAATATCCAACATAATTTCCATTCTCCCCTCAAAAATGTCAACTTCTAAAATATTCCATTCACTTAAATAATACCAACAAGTTTGCGAAGAAAATAACATTCCATACAATGTTCATATCATTCTATTTGAATACAGAAATGGAAAATAATATTATAAGAAAACAATATCACTACTAAATACTTATTCTACATAATAATAAAGTGATTTGATAAGAATAACAACATGTATCAAAGTGTTTTAATAGTCCCATGAGACATCTAATCAATGTATCAATGATAGGTGGTGCCCAAATGAAGATCTATATTAATAACCATATAAATAAATTTCATGAATTTTGATAATAATCAATAATATTGATCATGAAATAATTGAAAATTTTTATTATAATTCTATAAAACTTTATTAATATAGATTTACCTGAGATTCTCAAGAGGTAAATCTTCTCTCATAGAAATTAAATGTTTATATTTCATAACGAATTCAACAATCAAACATTTTGAAAAAATTCTTCTAGGAGTATTAGTAATAATTTGTTAAAGTTTATATTGATTCAATCTCATTTCCATATTGGAATTGGTAAAGGTATTATTTATTTTCTAGGATAATATCTTAAGACCTTCAAATATTGATAATCCATGATTCTTGAAAAAAATTATAAAATTATGGCTTCATGTTCTCCCACCAATAACGTTCCTTTAAATACCTATATGAAATATTTCTACCATGTATTACAGTGAAAATTGAGATACGATAATCCACAAATAATTATATCTTTTGTTTTTGTATATCTGTAAAAAATACCATTTTCCTAAATTTTATAAAATTATCTTCAAATATGATGTCTTATAGTTCCCCATTATTCAGAGCATTAATTTTCAATTGAAAATTTTCATCATCATGATTAGAAGATTCTACCTTTAAAATAATGAGGGATTTAAATAATTTTAAAAGGGTCTATTTTTTCCTTTTATAATTATTCACAAATATATACTTACTAAATCCATGAACATAGGATCTCTATCATTGAAATTTTTTTATAACACTAATAATAATAATATTTAATTCCCCCACTTCAATTCATTCATTCTCAATGTATTAGTGTATTAATAAATAATATTCCATGATAAGAACAAGACATAGTCAATATATCATGTTCAATTAATTATTTGAAAATATGTTTTTTAGAAGTTAATGATCATTATATATCTCAGATCACTGAACATTGTGATAATGAATCCATATATTCAATGAAACAAATAATGATTCAAACTAAATATCATGAGTTGGATTGATCATTTCATGAATCCTTAACAAATTTGATGCCTAATCAGTATAATTACATATTTGTGTATGGGACAAACCAAGATCCTTCTATAATGCATCACTATATATTGAAAATCAATCATTTACTAATAGTAGTGTGAAAATAGTATCATTAACCATACTCTATTTCAAATCATTAAATCATTATACATATTCCATTATCTCAGTGAATGTAACACATTTTCATGTAAGATTGGTTAACATGATATGAATTTGGAAAAAATTGAACAAATTATATTTAGTAACAATCCATACAAGTAAAACTACATACCTAGGTCATGTTTTTTTGTGTAGGACATTCCTTTACAACATTTTTATTCGTATTATGTAATTAAAATCCATAATTGTCGAAATTATGGCAATGAAAATAAAATTTATGAATATAGATTTCACACATACTAATGTTTCCATAGAAAAATTTTCCTACAAGTATCCTAAGAATGATCCACAGATAAATATAAGGTTCAAAATAGATTTTAGAATATATTGAAATTTTATCAGTAAAAAACAGAAAACAATTATCAATATATTCTATGAGTAATATTATTTATATCCATAGAATCAAATAGCTCATTTTTCAACACAAAATTTATTACTATAAACTCATTATATTGATACAATATAAGAAATTTCTTCACATAAATACTTATATCTATTACATTTAATTGATGAATCCTTTAAGGAATTTAATTATTTGAAAACTATTGATCTTTATAAAGATTATTGAATAATTTATCAATGCAAGGCATGTAAACCTATTAATTCATTTCAAAACCATTTATTACCCTATAATAAATGCATGGACTCATTAATCCATATTTTTTCATAATTAACAAAATAGGGTCCCACAAATGGAGGACACTGTTGTGTATAAATATCATAACAACACCTATGGATTTTTCTTCAGCACCACTAATTCCGTAGTGACCATTATATATGGTTTCCATGATATAGGTCATTAATGAGGATTAAATCAATATAATTATCATGTTCATGCTCTGGTGGATTCCTTCACAATTACTCTTCAAATACATAAATGTATTCCCATATAATAATTAAATTTAAATTTTTATGACTAAATTTTAAATATATATGGTGTGTATACTATATATCTATTGTAATCCCATTCATAAATTAAACTATATGTGTATTTATACATGAATTATATGATGATGTATATCCTCTCAGGATAAGTAATTATATTTCTTCAACATGAATTTCAATTTCTTTATCCTTGCACAAAATGTTTTTTATATATTTTTAAATTGTATATATACCAATTAATTATATCAAATTTAACAATGATTAAAAAATAATGTTGAAAAATACGGAAAACATTTGTGTCATAATAGGATGTGACTTATACATCCTTTCATTTGAGATATTCTGACAATTATTTTTTACTGAAAATATTTTTATAAAAGTTTTAAGGATATAAATAATCTTTATTTAATAAATATAATATTTAAAAATAGTGTGAATAAGTAGATTAAAATAATTCCATAGATAAAAATGAGGTTAGGATTAATTTATCTTCCACCACATTTCATAATGCTTACATCATTTATAATGTTCAAATAAACATGGTCATGTCCTATTGGACTCTTTTTCAGAATATTCCCTCAAAAATTGGGACATTGGATTGAATAATTCTCTATTTAGTTTCATTTTAATCATTGGATTGTATTTTAATCTTCATTCCCCTTGAATTTATTATTCAGATGGCCTTTCTATCCATAATTGTTAAGAAAACCCATTACATTCATGTAATTTTAAGGATTCTCCATTCCCTAATTATAACATGATATAAATTTGTTTATTCTATAATTATTCATTAAAATTTCCCCTTTTTCATAGTATTCAATAGAACTCTAATTTTTATTTTTTAAATTGAATATACAGGGATAAGAACACTCGTTCTCTATCCAAAGATAACCTGATAATATATCCTTATCTGATGAAATTGGTTGAGTAACTACTTTCCTTCAAAAACATGACCTATAACTATCAGATAAATGGTAAATATTTCCTTCAAGATTAACTATGTAGTCAGATGCATTCCTATAATACCTTTTAATGTTTTAAACATCCACTTTCACCCATTCTTCTTTAATCTACATTAACATGAGTAAATGTTTCCCTATTTTAGATCATTATTCATGAGGGAATGATTATATTAATAAAATCAATTTAAATTCTCTATATTTCTTTTTTTATTTCTTCCCCTTATTCAATGATTTTGATCAATTTCTGCCATTAATCATTATATCCTATTAACCAAAAAAAATAAAAAACAAATTATTCACTTCTATTTCATACGACAGTGGTGAAAGAAATTTTCAAGGATTTAGTCCGTTTTACATCTACAAATGGAAAATTATTTTTGTTAAAATATGCATTGTTATATCACATATAGTGAACAAGGATAATATGATCTCACTATAGAATGATAATTTTCTCTATTCTAGAAATTTTATTCACTTTAACCTGAGTAAGATTCCCTAATATGGTCATGATATTTTTAGTTCTAATACCGTCTATATCATCTTTCATATGAGGGAAATATCTAAATTTTCTATGGGTGTTAATTCAATTTCCCCCTTTATATTAAATTATTTAACAATGGAACACCCTAATTTATCTCATAATAACTATTAATATTTAACGAAAAAATAAAAAACCATCTAATTACATAGCTTACACAGTAGCATGAGGGATTATCATATTTATCATTTTTAGTAATGTCCATTTAAAACCGTGACAGAAATTTTTATTCTAAACATTACATGATTCTACCTAAAAAATCTTTATAACCAAGATCTCAGGTCTATGTTATTACATAAGAATAAGATTCAACGATCTCTTCCGAAATGACTAGTCAGTTTATATGTCTTATATAACCATAGTGATACAAGATTACCATATTTCATTAGAAATGTCAATTGAATAGAAACAAAAATTAAAATATCATTTATTATATTCATTATATTATTCTTCATATCCTATGAAATGAATAAAAAATAATGGATTAGGCCAAATACTAAACAACAGTTACGTACTATAGAAGCTATCATGAATCAATACAGTATAATTAATATGAGGAGGTATATAATTTAACTAAAATTCCATTTAATCAATAATTAGAGCATATAATGGATCCCTAGATTATGTACATTGAAATAATATCATGGATAATAATAAATGGATTCACAATTTATGAGATTAATTTTTTGATATTTCATGACATTAGATTTTATGTTTTCTCTACAATCAATTTACTGTGCCATTATAGTCTATACTATGCGTAGGAATACACCAAAACCCCATCTAAATAAAGAATCCTATCTAGATGGTCTCATGATATTCTACGATCCCTTAAGGGTATATATAACTATAACGCAAACCCATCACATCATGTCCTATAGATTCCACATATATTGAGTTATAAATTAAATTCATATCAAGTATACCACCTCATAAATTCTCTACATTTATGGAAGAATATAAAATAAAAATATTTACCTAGTTAATCAAATTACAATCATATTAAAACACTAAATGTTTAATTTTTATAAATAATATCAGTTATTAATTATGTAGTCATTAAATTTCTATGGTAAATTTCATTTTTTAGTGATTATTTATTAGTAATTATAATGATTTATGAAATAATAATATATTGTATAAATATAATATAGATATTTTAGTGAAATTTATTTTATACAAATCACTAGAAACTAAATGTTTCAAGAGGAATTTACAAGACATAAAATTAATAAGTGAAAATATATTATCATTGAATCCTAGAAAATATTGGTTTTGTAATAAATGAACATAATTCAGAGAAATAATGAGAATGGAACATATTTATAAAGATAATTTTATATTAATGTTTTTTCATTTCGAATCCATTGAAAACATGTTGATTATTTCAATGCATGTTAAAAATTAATTATGGATCATAATGCCCGTTAACAGTACATATGTTAAAAAGAAACAGTTTCCTTTTTCTTTTTATTAAACAATGTTGGAAATTAACTTTTCTAAAATATTATAATTATCCAATTAGATGTATATTATATGCCAATTATAATATAAAAAATCATTAATAAATTATTAAGATGAAAAAAATGACTTCTTTAATACATAATTGAACACTATATGGGAATTTACAAAAACATTATCTTCATAAAAAATAAAAAATTGGTTAACATTTATTTTAATGATTTATATAAAATAGAATAATTAATAATTATTATTAAATATATAATCATTTTAAATTCCTTAGATAAATTGTATATACACAAAATAAATATTTAAAGGTTCATAATAGGGAATCATTCATAAGATTGAGAAAATTTGGATGAAATCTGTCACCTTGGGTTTGACTCATCGTAGATATTCATTATCATCATAAATAAAAAAACTTTTTTAATTTTATAAATTCATAATAAAATTTTTTATTTTATTTATTTGTTTTATTTCTTTTTTTTACAGTATTATATTTTATTACTAAAATAATTTATTGTGCATCAAACATTTTGAAGATATTCATTTCATATGTCTATAATTACATGGGTAGCTTGACTATGGTAAAAGAGATAATTGTTCCATAATATATAGAATAACACTAATAATAAAATAATTTTAATTTATATACATCATTTATATGTATAACTCTAATAAATAGAGATGATTATGAATAATTAATTACAGTATAGTCATTGAGATGAAATATGATCATGTGGATGAGTAATATTGCAATTTTTCAATGATATCGATAGAGATAAGTTATTTTTTATTTAATAAATATATACTTATAATGATATCCTAAAAAATATTATTTATTCATATAATCTTATATATATAATACATATGATACAATGATGAAAATCAAATCAGTTCACTTTTTGGTGGAGGTAGTCCACACATACTCATAAATGACGTTACATTTTTCCATGGAATTGAAACATATTAATATAGAGGATATATTATCAATAAAAATATATATATTACATGAATATAATATATATACCTTGAATACATAATTATATCCATTTATAATAGACGGTGATTCCAAATGAATTACATCGGTTCTTCGGGTGGTAGTCTACTGTACACACAAATTATAGTTTCATTTACAATTGTATTATAGAGGGTAATGATATTGTTTTTTATTAACATAAAAACATATTAGAATATGTGAGATAATTAATTTATAATTTTATTGTGTTTGAACAATAATAAAAGGATTTGAAGGAAGAAATAATATGAAAGATCATGGTTAAGAACTATACATCTTCACCTGGAAAATTCATTTGGGTTATACATAAATCCATCCTAAAAAAGTTTTCAAGTCGAAGAAGTGAATCATGGTAATGATTTTTGAAAAAATTATGGTATTTGGGTAGGTCTATGATTATATAAAATGCTCTCGATGTTTTTTATGTAAAGGAGAAGATATCTCATTTTAAATGTGGGGAGAGGAAACACAATGAATATGAACAAAATAAATTGATTCCATAATCAAGAAAAATGCACCCAAATTGTTCCAATTAGACATATTTTATGTTCTATGGTTTAAATATGTCTATTTAGTATAAATTATTATAGTTTTTATATAATTTATAATTTATTTCATGACATTATCTCCTAGTAATCTAGTTTTAACATTAACTATGGTTAATTTTTTATTATATTCGATATTAATTATGAAAAACAAATTATATGTACCTTTTATTTCAATATAAATTGACCTATTTAAAAATATTTAATCCATTCTATCATTTTAAAATCATATCAGAGGAACAATATAATTCAAATTTAAACCTGATAATTATAATGAAAAATATTTTTTAAAACTGTTTTTAGTATATAAATGGTTCGCTACAAAATTTAGGTTCCAAATTAATTTAAAATATATTTATTAGATTAAACTTTTTTTAATAGAACTATTTTTTTAACAAAATTTTAAATTAAAATTTATCATTCTAAATTCTTCAAATTAACTGATAGTTGTCAATAAAAATTAATATTTTTACTATTATTTTGAAAATATTTTATTTAAAATAATTCAGTAAACACTAATATAAATTTTACATGATTGTTTCACAAATAATGATGATTTTTTCATATAAAAATATTACATCATTAAAACAGTGATTTTAAATAATAACATATAATTCATGAAAAACAAATTTTGTTAAAAATAAATCTAGTTTCCTTATCAATAAAAACATTACCAAATCATCAGATAACCCTGTTAAAATTTATTAAAATTTATAATATTAAATAAAATTCAGTATTTTGAAATTACATAGTTTTCTTCACCTATAAAAAATATATAGGGCGTACTCATTTCAATAAATATTCTTCTCTATGAAGAATGTGGAACATGATCTCTCTAAGGATGACACATATAGAATTAGTCCCAACTCATTGGGAGTTTGAGGATATGATATATTAAGGATAACAATATTCTCCCATGGTTTAACTTTGATTTCATGATAACATTTCAAGAATCCTAGTTTCGTACATGAGGTAATGTTAAAACACCATTACAGATGATTAATTTTTAATCCATGTTGTCTATAATTTTAAAGATTATCACACATTTTAAAATAAGATCATCTCACTTTTAGGATTTCAAGACCAATACATTGATTTTGAATTAGATAGATTTCCATAGTAAGGGTTAAATATTGTGGTGCATAGATTGTTAGTATGTGGTTCTGGAGTTCATAAAAACGAAATTCAAAACCTAATAGAATAATGTTCATTGAGGTGTCTTGAATGTAGTCATCTCTTTATCATTATAGTTATAAATTTTTTTGATATCATATATAGTATTAAAAATGGAATAAGGTTGACATTTATCCCTCACACTGATCAGAAGTTCTATAATAATTAGTAAATCAAAATTTTGTTAAATGATTTTTAGATATATTAAATTGATGAAAAATTTGATCTACACAACATATTCATGAGTGGGATTATTCAGGATTATTTGGATGTCTCGTTCCAGCTATTTGGTTATAATAATGGTTCTCTTCTGGGAAACCCATATTGTATGTTTCCACATTACGATCAAGTTCTCGAATGTTTTTGAAATTTATTTTGAAAACATATTGATTATTAATTATGGATTAAGTATATATAAATTATCTTACAGGATACATGGCTGCACTAATGAAGATTGTTTTCAAATATTACTCTGATGAATAATCAATTAAGAGAATCTCATCAATAATAATTGAATGGCCTTCATCATATACTGTAGGACATTCTTTGATATCATCCAATTCTATATCATCTATTCTAATAATTGAATTAATGGGTTATAAATGGGGTTCAATAGACCAATAATGAGAACTAACATCCTAAAATTCATGGGATTAGTAGGGGTATTAGAACATTATATTATTGATATTAGATTTTATTTCGTGTTAGCAACCATGAATCCTTATGAACTCATGGGAAACAAAGGAAGGTTTCATGTGGGTTTATTTCATCATAGTGAAGATCAGATTCCTCTTTGATGTTTTGTAGATTAGTTAAGTTAGCTGATATCATATGAGTTCATGAATACATACATAAATCCAAACATTCTATATTGACATGGTAAATGGGAATTACATATTGAATATAAATAAATTTAAAAGGTCAATAATGGGTAATTTCTATATATTTTAGTTTTAGTAAGACATGAAACATTATTATTCATGTGATTTACCTTCCCTCATATATAATAAATCATCCAATATTTGAGCATTTCATGATTTGAACGGATCAATATCACCTTGTATTTTCATAATTATTCATTTAGATTTTACCTGAGACATTTTGTGTATAGTGAAAATACTTTCACGTGATTAATTATCCATGGCCTCCCAAATGGATTTTTAATGACACTTTATATTGATGGATGATGAATTCAGAAGATGATATAGGAACCACAAATTGAGTCTAAACATTGACACGCCCAAGGTTATTTTTGTGCTATTATGATATTATTGATGCGTCATATATGTAAATGACATTTCATATTAACTATTATCTTATCAACAAGGTCTATTTACTAGAATAATGTGTACTCATGATTTATTATCAATAAAGTATCACTAAATATCATTGTTATGTTCCCAGGCAGACACATATAAGAAATATATTTTTAAAATTATAAAAAAATTATTATCATGTTCTATAAAAAATATTATTGGGTTAGAAGATAAAACATTATCCTATACATTATATAATACAAGAGAAATAACCTTATCCGAGAAATATTAAGGACTTATTTAGGATTCAATAAAAACATCATGGAAGTCATTTAAACAGCTGAGACCATATGTGATAGTATTCTTTTCCAGCTCCAAGGACAATATTTTTAGTATTTTGATATTCTAAGCCAATTTTATACACATAAATATAAGATAACGATCTATATAATTCACTTTAATGGGAGATATTTTTTTGTAGGATGGTTGGGCACTAATGAAGAAGATAATACATTACTATCACTGATATATTAGGTTGGAATTGTCTAACAAATAACTAATGTTGATTGTATAGTTTCACACCACCATCTAGTTCTCTAAAAAAATGTATTATTTGACTCTTAAAAAACATTGTTTTATATTCATTTTCTTTCTGTACTTCTTGAAGGGATTTCATGTATGATTCGAAATTAAAAAACACTATGATCTAGATGTGGATGGAATATTTATATCCCCTAGGAATGGTTCTTCCTCTATTATATTGACTCCATATGTCTATACCACAATTTACAAAATCATACATATAGAAATAATATTAACAAGAACACACATCATTAGATAATGGTTCTATTATATAAATGACATTAATTGAATTGAATATTATTTCTTTATTCAATGAGGATTCTGTTTAGTGGGGTGGTTCCCATTGTACCCTTGGATCATATAGTAAATGTTCTCTCTGGGATAGAGGCATGATATATGAGATATTAGAGATGTAATTTATGCTTAGTAAATTTTAATAATCATGTTATTGGATTATTTGTCTTAAATTATTCTATTTCATTGATGATTGTATTTTGGAGGTTTTTTTGTCGACATTGCTGGTTTCCCCTTGGAAAAAGTGACAAGGAGGAAAATTAGAATAGATAGATATTACTAATAGATCGAATGGGTCCAGTTTATTGACATTGTATTTATCCAATCATGAACCTTATAAGAATAATTTCATTAATATTATTTATATTAACATTATTCTATTGGAAGAAAATTATAAAACAGGTTTCATTTGTATCTTGATTTCTAAATTTTACCTACTTATAATAAACATTAATTTCCAAAGTGACATTATAAAAATATCATTCCTTGATCATGCATGGAATTTTTTCAGTGTTTAAATAATATATGCATTCATCATGTGAATCATGAGTATGAATTAGATGATCAGGAATCATTAGAATTCTTTTTTCAATAGAATCTAAAAATTTGTTAGGTATATGTTTATCTCTGAGGTAATACACATTTCTAATTAATTTCTCAAATTAAATATTTTAATAA
Organism: Viscum album; assembly: GCA_963277665.1. Taxonomy (NCBI): domain Eukaryota; kingdom Viridiplantae; phylum Streptophyta; class Magnoliopsida; order Santalales; family Viscaceae; genus Viscum; species Viscum album. The sequence goes on along the minus strand of OY728120.1, from coordinate 1,752,359,307 downwards.
TCATTTTTTGATCATGATGGGGATATTACTATTTGTATTACATCTCATGAGTAATTGATTCATAATATTTCACTAGATTTGGAGATAGGGATAAAGTAGGTTCTTGTTTTAGGGTGATGGTTATAGATTATGCATTACCTTAACTATTTATATGACAATATATTATTGGTTTAGACCTAGATTTGATTCCCCATACGGGTATTCAAATTATTGATAAACAATGGAAGGGTCTAGAAACGTACCATTATATTTCACAAGAATGAGTGTTGTATATAACTCATAATTTTAATCCCCTTTTTATATTCCTAATGTGTCATATAATACATCGACATGTCATATTCACTATTACGTAATCAATATGGTCTATTTAATAGAATAATGTTGACTCGAGATCCATTATCAATTAAATATCACTAGATATCATTGTTATCTACCTTGATAGACACGTATAATGAGAAAATTTGTATAAGTAAAATAAACAGATTATGTTTTTTTTGTAAAATAAATAACTATTTACAAAGATAAAACATCGACCAATAAATAAAATAATTAAATAGAAGGAACATAATCCTAGAAATCTTAAGGTATTATCAAGTATTCCATGAAAGATTCATGGTAGTCATTGGAAAAGATTAGAGCATCTAGGATTGTATTCATTTCCAGTACCAAGGCCATTTTTCAGTATTTGTATTTGTTATCCAATTATATACAGATAACTGTAAGATAATGATTGATATCATGCGTTTTAAGGGATTATTTTTCTGGTATGTGGGTCTAGAACCTGTAAATAATATAATGCATTATTGTCACTAATATATTAGGTTGGAATAGTCTCTCAGATCACCTATGTCGACTGTACAGTTACACACCTCCATCAAGTCATCTAAAACAATCTAGTCTATTTGAATCTAACAAAACATGGTTTCATATTAATTCTATTTCTTCTATTATTGATGGTATTTTAGGTATGAATTTGATTAATAAATAACTATGGTCTAGATTTGGATGGAATATTTAGATCCCCATGGGATGGTTCTTCTTATATTATCTAGACTCTATAGGTCTAAACATTTATTTCATAAATCAGTCATATATAAATAAATTTCATAATAATACTCGTCATTAGATAATTTTTCCATTATAAAAATGATTTTAAATGAATATAATATTATTTATACTTTAAATGAGGATTGTGTTTAGTGTGGGGGTTCCCATAGTACTCTTAGATCTGATAGTACATGTTGTCTCTATACTAGAGGCATGTTGTCTGATATAGTATAAATGTAATTTATCCATAATAAATATTCATCCTCTTATGATTTTATTTCATCTTTTGTATTATTCTCTTTCAAGGGTGATTGGATTCTGGACGTTTTTTGTCTTGATATTGTTGGTTTCCCCAAGAAAGAATGAAAACGGGAACAATTGGCATCGATTGTAATGAAGAATAGATAGAATGGGTCCAATTTATTGACATTATATTCATCCAATTGTTGTTCTTATAGGTGTATTTTCATTAGATTTCGTGATATTATACATATTCTTTTCAAAGAGAATTATAAAACCAGATTAATGTGTACATAGATTTCCAACTTTTACAAACTCGGAATAATCATTAATTTTCAAAGTGTCAAGAAATAAATATCAATACTTGATCGTGTATGGAATTTTTTTATTGGTTAGATAATTTATTTACTCATTAAGTGAAACCTTGTTATGTATTGTAGGATCTAGAATATTTAGAATTCTTTTTTCAATATAATATATAAATTTTTTATGTATATGTTCATATCTAAGGTAACACTCATTTTTAATAAATTTCTAGAATTAAATATTTTTCTAATACATTAATTGATCATCGTGGAGATGTTACTATTTTTGTGGCTTCTCAAGAGTATGTGAATAATAAAATTGCATTGGATTTGGAGCAGATGATGGAGTAGGTTCTGGTTTTAGGGAGATGGTTTTAGATTCTACATTACCTTCACTCTTTCTTTGAGAATATATTATTGGTTTAGAAATGGATTTGATTCCACGATATGGGTCTTCCAATTATTGATAATCTATGGAAGGGTTGTAAAAAATAACTCTATATTTCAAAACAATGTGTGGTGTATAAAACTCATAATTGATTTCCACATATTTAAATAAAATAAATATTCTTGAGTAAGTTGTAAGGCCTCTAGCGTTGGGACATTACCAATTATATGGAACATAGAAATAAGAGAATTTCACACTCAGTGATGTTGATGTTCTATTGATGATGTTATCTTCTCATTATTTGAGGATCTAAATGTTATGATTGTAGATGTATTTATTCATTTTCAGTGGAATTTATACACATTTCATTTCAGAGAGATGAAGTAGAAGATCCTAAAAAATAATGATCAAAAAAGAAGGAAGCAAAAAATATCAATTGTATGAAAACACATGTGGGGTGATTTTATAATGGGATACATGGCTGTAACAATTTTTTATTTAATGTATGTTTAAAAAAATTATTTTAAATGTAGGAGAAAAGGTTATTATTCTCAATATAGGATTCACATAAGAAACAAAAATTTTACACACTCTGAGGTGGTGTGGTTATTAATAGGTGTGGTTATAGTGATTCATTAGAAATATTGTTGTGAAATGGGTGGTTTGTGGCAAAGTGGGCCTATCACTGTGGGTTTGATCACACATTGTTATATCCAAAAAATCCCACATATAATGTGAACAATAAATTTTGATGCTCAAATAAGATTCTGGGTATCCCATGGTCATTCCCAGATTTAGAGAAATATATTATTTATAATTATTTATATATATATATTTTTCTCAATATTAATTGTAGTTGTGGGGAGAAGTGTTTCTTGAAAATAACTGTCATTTTTTGGATGTGATGGAAATTTTTTTGATGTGTTAGTTCTGGTATGAGGAAACATTGATCTTGTGGACAATATTTGATATTAAAAGTAGGTGTGTATTCATTGAGAGTTAATTAATAATGATTTCTGTTTTGTGGTAATGTAAATGGTTGAACCTATGAATGAATGATGACCCACTAGGTGAAAACCAATTTAAAAGGATGATGTTAGGGGTCCAATTAGGTCATTTCCAATATTCTATGTACAAAATGAAATTTAATATTATAAAAAATAAATAATCCAAAAATATATTACGATTATAAAATGTAATTTAGACATTAGAAATGTGTAGGGGAGATGAGTTCCATTTTTTTGAGTGGTGGGATGACACACCATTTAAATGCAGTAAATAATTATATTATAAATATTATAATATCATATTAAAAAATAAATATATACATATTTAAAACTATGTTATGATTTAATGGTGAATTAGCATGATGATTACATTGATAAATTATATTTGATGCATTAATTTTTATTTTTATTAAAAAAACGATATACAATAATTAAATGTAAAAAATTATTTTTAATATATATATTTTCTATGTAATCACACACCATAGGACCTCTTCCCTCCATGAAATTCACCCACATGGGCTTAACCAACATTGAGTCTTCCTCCTAATGGGAAATTATTATAGGCCCCACTAATCCCACATCTACCATACATATTCAAATTTAATTGGCCACATGCACATTTGACATTACTATTGAGAACCCGCATTAGTTGAGAGGATAATTGGATATCCAAATCACATATTTTTGGTATATTATTACATAAACTATGACAATCACATATATTTATGACATGCCCATTAATCATTACTGAGTTCCAATATAATAATGGTCTCTCTTTAAATTTTCAATCAGTCATTTTTAATATATATATGTGATCATATAAATATATCATATGTTTTTATTGATTGAATAATATTTATTTATAAATGATAAAACATTTTTCTTTAATTTAATATTATTTTTATCTTAGTCTTAATACATGAAGTAGGGTACTATGAAATCATTCATCATCTGGGTTGATGCATGAGCTAAATATGTTTTCCTTGAAAAAGAAACATTCACATGATGGTCGGTTGGGAACGTATAACATGAATGATTTATATGCATAGTAAACTTATTCCAATGAGTTATTTCCCACTTTCTCCATGTATTATTTTCATCCAAATAAATTTTTTAATGATAATTTTCACTTAAAATTGTTGTATAATGATTACTAAAAATAGTAAAAAGTTTCTACTATAGTTCATGTAAAATACTATTTACTAGGGGATTAATATAATGAAATAATGGATATAATGGAGGTAAAAATTATCTAATTCATTCTTTATACGCATATTTAGACCCTATATCATATAATATTTCTAAATGGACCATTTTAGGTCCATTTTTCTCAGATAATACATTAGTATTTTATATACTCTTTATGAATAGAAAGTATGCACCCACCACAGATATAAAACGACACCATATCTCATCTTATATGCACACTTAATTAGTATTTTTGGAATGAAAATAACAATAAAAATATTCACCTTATATCCACCATATCATATATTATAAATGATATCTCCGAACCATCCTTGGATGGATTTTTTTATAACCAAAAATATGTTTTCCAAATTAGAGGTAATGTTTGTAACCTTGCATTTTCATTTTATCTATTAATTTAAAAGAATTATATTGTGGTCAAAAATAATTATTTCTATAAATAGATATATTATATATACTAATATGTTATTTGGTTAATTTAGTAGCCTATATTCATCTCTTATTCCATCAAATGGGAATTGAAACCATCGTTCATGTTCATACTGGACTACAACCTCTCAACCCGATGATATTCATTTTCTATCACTACTTCTAAAAATTTATTATAATTCTTGATTTAATGTGTTTATAATATTTTCTTCAAATATTTATATATTTGAAAAAATTAATATAAAAAATGATTTAATATAATTGCATTAATTGAATACTAATAATTTTATTCATGTGCATACAAAAATATTTAATGTGTTTATAATATTTTACTACAAATTCATATTTTCTGATGCTAACTCCGATCTCTTGATTAATTTTTAGGATATTAAATATTTCTTAAAAATATAACATTTTGTTATCATTTGAAATTATATTTCTATTAATCATCCAATTAATTATATTGTGGATATGATTATTTACAAAATTTTATACTATTATTAAAAAGATTTTTTAACATCTTGTTTATTATAATAATGTGTAAAATATTGTTCTTTATAGTCAATATTCAATATAGAAACATATTGATAATTGATGTTTTTTATCAATAAAACCTATCAATAAACATATGATGAATTCATTTCACATACATTGATGGGTCGGGCATGGTTATAGATGGACTGTCAATGCATCTTTATGCCGAACAAGACAAATACTTTCCCAAATTAAGTGGGTTTTAATTTTATACATATATATCAATTAAAATGCTCTGGAATAAGGTCTTAATAATAATAAATATCATGATGTCTAATATTAACAATTCCATTAATTGAGAGTTTATTTATTATTATTCATGTGATTACTATAAATACATGATATTTTCAAATCAATATATTATATTATTTATTATTAGAATTCATTACATTACACAGACATACCTAATGATCATAATGGTATAGTTCAAATTGAATCTTGAAAACCTAAAAAAACTAGATAAATATTGTTCCACATAATCTCCCACATATTTCCATATAACAATATCCCTTATTATACATTTCATGCATAATATCAATCATTTTAACCTATGTAAAATAAATTTTACAAATGGTGACCTCAAATGCACAATAAGGGTAAATAATTAAAATATATAAACATAATGGGATCATAATGATATGAGAGAATGGTTATATCATATGATAACCATGAACATTATGTAAATTATCATAATTTTTATTAATAGAATAAATATTGGTAGTCAATAAGAAATAAATCATAAATAAATCTAACATCACTATCCATGAGATAATAATAGAGACATAATACATGGAATTATGGTATACCCAATAGTATAGAGAAACATTTCCTTATTTTTCATTTATAATTTCCAAAACTATAATAGTATAAGAGGTTCACTCAACAAAAATTCATATTATTAAAGTATCAATCCCATGACTATCATAGTGGAAAAAGACCCTTAGTAAACCATGTTTACTCCCTATTCCAGTCCAATTTATCATAGGAGATATCAATCTTTAACCAATTAATTATAGGGGAGAGACCCCATCCATGAACTAATTAAAATCATAAATATTTATTTCAAGAAAACAAAAATTATTATAATATCAGAAACCATGATATTATTAGAGTTTTATATACCATTTCATCATAGTAGAAACCATAGAAATGAATGGTCATCATGGACATTTATTCATCGTAATAATAAATCATTAGTATAAATAATAATTTTAGTATCTATGTATAAAATCCCCAATTAATATTTTGTATCATTAAAGGATTTAATATTATAGGGAATTATGTTTTGAGTAATAAATCACACAGAACATTTTTAATCAATATATTATTTCTTTGAATTTCAACTTTTTTAAAATAAAAATTAATAAAATATTGTGGATACCTTATTCGTTAATAATATCACCAAATAATTAATAAGGATATTCAATTAAAATTGTTATAGGGATTGAGGGTATTTACTTTCATGTTGTACACATTAAAATACAATTCTTTTACATTTTTAGTAACAACAAAACAACCATTGTATGGAAAATGTTCTAGAAAATATATTTATTTTTGTTCAATAAATAAAATTAGTTTAAAAAGTCATTGAATATATACATTGGATACTCATATAGTAATTTATAAAATATTTATAGAAAACATGTATAGAAAAGATAAAATGGTTTCAGCCAAAGAGATAAATAATGATGGTTTATCTTGAATACATTATTTTGGTATCCATAGGACATAATTATATAATAATAATGTAAAACATTTATTTTCATGAAATTACCTTTGTATAATTTAATTCAGGATTTTATTGAAAAAAAATTCTATTATTTTATTATATAAATTATAATCATAGTAGATATTGATAAACAGTGAGATCTTTACATCAAATATATATCACTGCGATGTCTTTTGAATCATTGGACCTATTAAATAATAAATGAAAATTAATCATTTAATATAACTAATATATTTAAATTCATTATATAACATGTAAATGTGGTTTAATATACACCTCATGGAAAAACATAGGTGCACAACGTATCTTATGTCCCTAAGAAGAAAATTTGGGACAATAATCCCTTTCCTAAAGTATCAATATCCTTCATACAAATTAAAACAGATTGAATAATAAATAAAATATTTTTACATATATATCATATAAAAATAAATATTTAATTATATTATAATTAAAATTTATGAATTAATTGTTATACTATAGTTCCGTTTTATTCATATTATAGAGATAGTTTAATTTTTGGGGGGTAATAACTTATTAATTTTTTCACATATGTTTTGATTTGGTTTATTGGAAAACATTAAATTCATCATGGTTCCATCATATAAAAATTATTAAAAATTATATTATTATCATATAAATTAATTATATAAGTATTTATATTAATACATTATTTATATATATAGAAAATGATTTACACTATCAATGAAGATGGTAAGTGGTATGAATAGATTAATGTTGCATCCATTTACTCTAGGGGTCAAAAGAAAGGAAGTTAAATATTATTTCATATTTCTATATTAATTATTATTTAAAATATAGAACATATATTCAATATATTTATTCAATATTACATCTATGAAAATAATTGGTGAAAAAGTAATCACAGTGTTTCACCAAGTGGTAGTTCATTGTTTAGATGAGTGACATTTTCATTAATTCAATGGATGGTGAGGTGAAAATATATTTCATAAATTTATTTTTAAAGGATGACTAATAAGTAATTTAAATCATATGAATTCAAAAAAAAATTATTTAATTTTAGTAAATATGTATGTGATAAACGAGTCACATCACTTCTCACAGGGGTCGTGCGCCATATAAAAAAATATGATATCATGTCATAAATTGAATGGAATAAAAGAATTTATATATGAAATAAAAACTCCAAAAGTATTATAATATCATAAATTTCATGTATATATATATATATATTAAATACATAATATTATTCATCTTCTTTTGGATGGTATAGAAAACAAAATACATTGGTTACTGAGGTGGTAGTCTACCATACAAATGAATACTAATTTCTGATCTTATTTGTTAGAATAGGAGATGGATTTATATTATTAAATTAACATAATAAAATCCATGTATTAGGGATATAATGGTTTTTTATTTCATAATTATTTAATAATATATAAATGACTTATAAAATGATGAAAAACAAAAATTCATAGTTTAAAACATTACATTATCTTTAGAAAACATCTTCATGATTAACATAAATACAACCTAGAGTATATTTATGATATCAACAAGGAATATAGGATATGCGGAGGGATTTATGGAATGTATTTGGGTAGGTAAATTTTGAACTGGATGTTTTTTGAAGTGTGGAAAGGATAAGAGTTGGTGTGTCCCTTATTAAGTTAGGGTGGGGATAAACATGAAATTGTTTACAATAATAATGTGTATCCAATCTGTTCAATTTAAAAAAAGAAAAAAAATATTATAAACACATAAAGGGTATATGTTAAAAATATCTTGAATAATTGGTTTTTTGAAAATTTTATTGTTTGTTTTACCACTTATCATATTTATTACCATTCGATAAACCTGTTTTAATCATTATAGTGATATATAATATTTAATGATTTCAATATAAATTTTGATAAAAACAAATGTTCACCAAATTATTTATTATATATTATCCATTTTAAAATTATGCAATTATTTTTTCTAAATTCCATTCATAGATGTTGAAAAATATAATTTAATATTCTTCCAGTATAAGTTATGAGAATGGGGTTTTCCTCTATGAATTTTTTCAATGGTTTAAAAATTATATATATAAGAATTAAAGTCGAAATTAATCAAAATAAAAACAAAATAATTTTAATTCATATGTAATTTGTATAAATTTTCTTTTAAAAACAATTTTACTTAAAATTTACCATATTCATTCTTTAAATGAAAAGACATTTTTCAATAAAAACTAATATTTTTCACTATTTATAAAAATATTTATATTTTCAGAAAAAACAAAAAATTTCACCCTAAGATAATTTTAACAAGTATAATTATAAAATTATGGGTAAATTTTAAAATAATGTTTCATAAATATTAAAAAATTACATTTATTTTTAGTTCATAATAATTTTTTGACAAAATAGTATTTTAGATACATAAAAAGACATTACAGAGAATTATTAAAACAAATTATCAATAAGATTTCATTGTATAAAACCATTATAATTAATATTTATAAATTTAATATTTCTATTAATACCATAATTTTTAACAGCTAGTATATAGCTGTTATGTTAATTTAATAATATTTAAAATTTCTCACAGTTCATTAAAAATCACTATAGATTATAACATTATAAATGAACGAAATTAAATTTATTTGACTAAATATATTCCAAAAAATCTCAATTGGTCAGATTTTACACCCATTAAAATTATTTTTCCTCTTTAAAATCAAAATATGGTATAAATAAATGGGGATACATTTATCTCATCACATCCTTGGGAAACCACATATCTTCATCAAGATGATAGTTTATAAAAACATTAAGACAATTAATAGCCTTGTTTTGTAGATTTTTCTCTTTATGACTTAGAATCTCAACTTGTTTTACCTCATAATAAATAAAAATCTAAAATTTTAAAACCACTGATTGTAGTACTTCTGATTTTTTTGGTATGTACTTCCTTATGATAACCACTAGGAATACAACATAAACCTCAGAAAAGGTTCAATGGAAGATCCATATGATATGTTAGGGTCATGATATGATCATGAATTTATATTGGAATGATATACATAGTTCTTAGTTTTACCATCATTCTAACACACAATAACCATTTCCCTTGGGAAATTTATAAGAAAACCATCTCATCAACATAATGATCAACATCATGATGATGATTATGATAAATATATCATTTATATTCGCATTGTGATTCACTTATGTGTTGTTGAATGGTTTAATACTTATCTGACATAACATCAGCTATTTTTCGTCCCAATAGATTTCTTTTTCCCACACCATCCTTATATTTTGAATTTCATCACTTCATTTATTGGAGGTATTCATAAGGATCAAAATTAATTTTCAAGTAAAATATTTTGTTTTAGTGAAAATTAAACAAGGTTATGTTTTTGATATCAACCACATATGAAATTAAAGAATAATATCTCAATATTTCTTATATGGATTGAATTTATATATCAAGTTGAATATCTGATTGAAGATGATATGTAGTACTAAATTTTATCTTTTCATCAGGTGATTACTGATGAATATTCTAGAACATTTTGTTAAAACAAGGATCTAGGACATATAATGTTGAATGTGTTACTCCATAAAACCTTATAACATCATTAACTTATACTCTTGAATGTCGATCAATAGATAAGTCTTCTGTGATTGTGAATTTTTAATTTAAAAGGTGATCGACTATGTACTATAGATCATTATTCCTTTTTTAAATTTCAGTGAGTCCAGTAAAAAAATTCATGGTGTTGTTTTAAACATTGCATTCTGGTATTGGTAATAGTGGTAAATCCACTTAGGCTTTAATATCACATCCTTAACATTCCGACATAATAAAAAATAATATATAAACACTATGAATTCTATATTCATCCCATCAAAAATAAAAATTATTAATGAAATATCCATAAATATTCATACTTCCAGGATGAATAGGAAATTATTTACACTGAGCTTCTTCTAGAAACTCATTCTTCAAATCTGATATGGAAAGAAAAAATACATGGTTATGAAACATTAATCATCATTAAACTCAAAAAAGTTTCTCACCTTAATTTTCATCCCAATATATTCATTTTTTATTCTTTAATATTAACTTGGATAATTAGATTAACACTCATTTATGAAAGATTTTCTTTCTATCCTAAGCTTGTATATGATATCATGATCATTTAAATTCAATTCATTAGTATCCTTATTATGTTTCCCATAGCGGTAATGTATTTACAAGTCATAAACATTAATCATCTCTAACCATCATTCCTGGTTCATTTATGACTCGTTATATATTATTATATACATTTATATTTTTTTTCAAAATTAAAATCACAATATTCCAATTAGAGTATATTCCCACATATCATTAATTCAAAAACTACAATATATAACTCCAATTCATGAGTTGGGTAATTTTTCTCTTCAAAATTCAATTTTCATGAAGAATAATATCCATCCAATTAATGTTTCATAATAATTATTACCAATCACTTCTTGGATACATTATTGTATGTAAAACCCCTTATCTACAATAGGGTAATGTAATCATGGGTGAACTGACTAATGTTTTACTTAGTTCCATATAATTTTCCCAAAATTCATCTATCAAAAGGAATATGGATCCCATATGAGTGGACATGGTGAGTATATTATATATACATGAGAAATTATACACAAATTGTTAATAATAATTATCCAAAAAAATAAATCATAAACTCTTAATCACTATGGTTGGTATGGGATATTATTAAATATCCTCATTCATTGATTTATCTTTTTTATATAACTTATCATTATATTATATTACACAAAAATGGAAACGTTTTTTACCCAAAAATCACACATTTTGATCATTAAATAAAAATTATCCTTCCTTTGGGTCTTTAGTACAATTATAAGTTAATCAACATTCTCTCTCATTCATTTGAATAGATAAAAATTTAATCTGTAAAGACAACCACAAACTAATCATGTTAATATAATTATACAATATTTATTAAATCCATGAATATTTTTGGGGAATTAGTAAAATGGAATTGAATCACAATATAATCATAGTATCAATACCATGTATGGAATTTTGTATTGTGTATATCCACATTATTGAACCTGAATTGATGATATATTGAATAAATTCAATTCATGTAAAAGTGTTGATATTCATGGATTAGATCAATAAATTAATAAATTTGATGTAGACTATACATGATCTTTATATTAATATTTCTATACTATCGATAATAAATGATTTATCTATTATTCATTTTGAAAATGTATGGGGTGTACATTAAGGTGACACACATGACAAAGGAAATCCCTCTCTAGATTTTCTTGATTTTTCTTCTTTAATTCATGCAACTCAATCAGGTAAATTCAAAATGGAGTATTTGAAATATTTGTTTCACCTAGAATGAGTACTATTGAAAACTAAACTTCATGAAAACTCTAACAATATACCTCATATAAATCCCACACAATAGGAATATCATCAGTGATGATTTTATCTGAAACAACATATGATAAAGAAACATTTTTTATATAGGGACATAAACACATAACTTGAATGTGATATCCATAATAAATTGATATTTCTCACCACATTGATATAAGATCAAAGGATGGTTTGTAAAATCAAACATGACTCCCCTTTATTGATAAATGATTGGGAATTTATATAAAAAAATAAAATCTATGACCATTATAAAAAAGTTCACCTAGATTGAAAATTAGTATTTTTATAGGAATCACATTCCCACAAAAATCGATTGAATATGAATCATATACATGTGATGTGATCATTTTACCATTATGGTATTTCACATCTAAATCAACAATTAACTGTCTCGTTGGTTTCATTATGCCCTTCTATAATTATTTTGATATAAAAGAACAGATAGATCCATATTCGAATAATAAATTAGTAGTTTTATAGTATAGGGTAACTATAATTATTCTCATCTTGTTACCACAAACCTAAATTGAAATATATTCATTATAACTATCCAGTATTGACATAGAATAATACTTCATAACATATTTGGAATACATAAAACATTATACACACAGACTCCCAAAGACTGTTTGAGTATAGTGCCTTTGGAAACATGGTAATATTGAAATCGGAGCCTAAATGATATACATCATATCCCATAAGGTTTTTCACAATGATCACCCTTCTCATAACAAAAAAATACATATATTCATAACCCTGGGGGGTTGAAACCTAAATAGGGGTGATCTTTGACGCTGAGTAATGTTAAATATGGGAGATATCTATGCATAAGGGTATGATAACATGATCATGAATGTAGAATTTAATACCCTAAATATAATTGATAACAAATATGTATCATGTAATAAAGATTCAATTTTCATAAGACATGAATCATAAATAAATCAAGAACCTATGCCATGAAATCATAATATATAAATAAAACATTCAATTTTTTAAAACATATAATAATATAAAAACACTTATAAATGTAGGCTACCCTATCCTTTGTAAAATAGGGGCATGGTTTAATCCCATCTGTACCTACATAGGGATTAGGATTCTATCCCGCGTACCATCTTATTTTTGTCATGGTATGTCCTCTTGTGTACCCTCTTGTTTTGGTCTTGGTATGTCCTCCAATGTACCCCCTTGTTTCTAGGATGGGATTCCTTGTCGTGTAACATTTGATCTCATAAAACAGTTATCATTACCAAATTCATTGGAACAAAATACAGGTCACACAAATTTTATAATGAAAACATACATACATGTTCCAAAAAATAATAAGCAATAATTTCATTTCCCATTAAATTAAAAGGGTTTCATAAACATGTAATCATATCTATTCAAATTGAAAAAATATAGGTTTCATAATAATTTAATCGGAAGAATATCCCAGGAAAAGAATATGGTTTCAAAATGATATAACCCATTAAGAATAAATAGGTTTCATAATCATCGTACTTCATATGATAACCCATTAAAAAAGGAACATGAATTGAAACCTTGAAACATTTCTTAGTGGGGAATTAGTAACATAATGATATTTCATCATTGATTTAAAATAATATGGAATGTAATTTTGACAACACTTTTTGAGTAAAATGTATTTTATTCTTTACAAAATTCACTTTATATGATGAAAAAATTTTAAAATCATTTTCTTTAATATATACATGAAACATTATAATTAATTCATTGAAAAAACATTGTAAATTTATTTGAATAAAAATATGTAAAGGGAACATTAAAATGTTTTAGAATCGATTTTCATTGATAAATTATAAAAAATTATTGAAATAATTTTAAATAAATTACTTTAAAATCAATTTTAAAATAATTTCTATAAAATTATCCTTTGAAAAATTTAAACATATCTTTATAGATTTGATAGGGGATAAATTTTTAAATGTCAAATGAGGTAAAAATTACATTAATTTGACATGGTAAAATGGTTAGAAAAATGACTCATTATGATAGACCAAAGAATAATCATTTGAATACATCGGTAATATAAAAATTTGTAAAAATTACTTTAAATGATAATATGATTTTAGTGTGTATTTATGGAAACCCATTTTAGAAAACATGGTGTTGATGGAATACATATTTCCGACAGATGAGCGGGTAATGTCAAGGTATATTAAAAACATATTCATAACTATATTATATATTTATGAGTGTAAAAATGTATCAAATACATAAATATATCATGAATAAATACATAATAAGAGAATTAATGGTAGTTTTAAAGAGTTTAATCATCATATTTCTTAAAAATATAAACAATATGAACAAGCAATGGGATTGATTCAACTAACTCTGACCACTTGGTAAATTTGAACCATACTAACAATTTAATAAATTAGAACTACATGAAGCTCTAAATATCATGAAAACAAATATATGCTTGATATAACATTTCAAAAAAATTATATACGCATCATCTAAAAATATTGTCTCATAACATGGCATGTGTCTCAAGGAAAGAAAATTGAGACCAAATTGCATTACTGGTTTTCTAAATTATGAAAAAATATTCCAATGAATGAAATATCATAATATGGATATGTAAATGACCATTTTATTGTGAGTAATAATCATATAATACATTCTTGGGTATTATACACAAATCAAAAAAGGAATTAGTGGGAAATAATGTATGTGTATTATGTAAATAAAAAGTGAGCTGAAATTCCCTAAACTTATGTCTTGACTCTCATTATACTCATAAAAACATCATTTATAACAAATATAAATTTATTATACATATATCATAGAACATTATCAACACATATAATACCATATATGGTTTTATTATGGATTTTTGTTTCCTACTTGTAAAAAATTCTTTTATTTAGTTTCAATTCGGGTAATGTCATTTTTATTTTTCAAATGAATCTAAATTTGATATGAATTTTGTTCATATAATTATATAATGACTTCAAAAGTGTTAAAAATGATTTTAAAATAATTTATATAATTTATATTTTTATTATAATATTCCATGAAATTTGTATGTAAGAAACAGAATACATTGTTCATGGAAATGGTAGGCCGTATGTACGCATGAACGCTATTACAATTTAATTTTCGTGTTGAAGGAATGAATTTAAAATACATATATGTATTATTTATATATGTATATATCATTTTAAAATTTGACTTAGTATATCATATATATATAGTATATATTAACTAATCGTATCCTTAATACAATCAATTTAGTGTTTGAAAGAATCACATCGCTTTATGGGGGCAGAAGTCCATACAACTTCAAAAAAATAAAAATGTGTATACCCATAATATAAATTATAATGATAAATGTTGTTAAAAAATATGGAAATTTTAAATATAATTTAAATATAATATATAACATATATAATCATATTTCCAATAATAATTTTTACTATGATAGGTGAAAAAGGAAAAATGAAGAATCATTATTCAGGGAGGCGGTACATCACCCTACATAGAAAAAGATTGTTTATTACACATTAGATTGAAGTGTGAATATGTATTTTTTGAAAAAAAAATAAAATATAAACATCGTATTATATTTAGGATAATTTTATATTATCAAATAATTGAATAAAAAAAATTTCTGAGTGGAGAAAGAAAATAAAATAAAGGAGTTCTGGGGAAGGTGTTATCTCATAATCGGGAAACTGATTTGGTTTTGTACCAACGGGATTACGTATATGGATAATAAAATGGGAGGCTTAAAGGTGAAGGGGATAAATTTTGGTGATATATTTGATTAGATATTTTCCAATCCAATGTTTTTGAGAGGTTTAAAGAAGTGAAGGAGGGGATGCCTTTCTATAGTGGAGGAGGAGTGGGTATCTTGTAATATTTTAAAATTTGAATTCCATACATGGTATTCCCATTTAAATTTATTTAAATAATGGACCAAATTAGACAAAAGGTAATATAGGGTTGATTTATTGAAATAAAATGGCTCTTTGAAAAGTTTCTCATTCTTTTGGGTAATAAATTTATGGTTTAGTTCTTTGTTAAGCTTAATTTTACCTAAATTGATGTAATTAATTTTAATTACACTCACTAATTTTTTTGGGGAAAATCTAGTCTGAAAATATTAAAAATAACAATTATTCTCATTTTGAATATGGAATCCATTTTTTCCAAATTCCAATAATAGATGTGGAAGAAATTATTTCAAAATTAATCTCATTATTGGGTCAGAAATGTTGATTTTTAACGTAAAACACCTTCCAATGATTGTAAAATTTTAAACACAATTTTAATGTGAAATTGATCCCATAGACCTAAATTTTTTTAATTGATAAAAATATTACCTAATGAAACTTAATAGAAAATTTAAAACATAATTTAACATTTTTTAATTATTTATATAAAAATGTGTTTTGAAATAAAAATTTGGTATTTTCATTATTTATTAAAAATTTATAAATTCATCAAAAAATACCAATAATTTATCCCAAACTAGTACGTATGTTATGATTTCAAATATGATTTTTATTTTGGCTTTCTAAATCTATAAAATTTCAAAAAAATTGATTTCAAATGAGTTATCTATTAAATGGAAATAAAAATACCTCTATAAAAATAATTGTTTTTAAATATAAAATTGTGTTATTTCTTATATTGTCTCTAAAAAATATATTGGATGAACATGAAAATCATTTGACAGAATATATAAAATATATATTATTATAATATCAGTCAATAATTTTTGATAATTTAATTTAATATGGTAAAAATCATAATGATGATAAAAATAAAAAAAAATTCGTTATATTCAATCGGTTTTTTTATTAATTATTTTTAAATCTGTAACATATGAATTCAAATTATAATTTTTTTAAATCCATATAATTTCATAATTTCGATAATACTATTTATAACATCAAATTTAATAGGTATGTTATTTCTTATTATTTTATGTAATTACATTTTAAAAATATACTATTACTCGATAAAAGTCGGTCTTGAATGTTAAGCGAGCCATCGAGGAAGGTCATTGTTGCATGTGACTCATGATAACCTCAGTGATCCACGTAGGTAAAACAAACATTTATTTTTCATGTAGCGAATGATTAACATGGTGTTTCATATAACACAATACAAACATAGTTTTTTATATAAAATAAATTATCTTTATTGTTGCATGAAATACAAATTATCAAAAAGGATAAATTAAATTTAAAAAATAATATTTAAAAAATATAATGGTGTAGCATTATACCACCCAAAACTGAATTTATTCATAAAAATTCAATAGGGTTATAAAATTTTTTGGTGGTGAATGTTTCATTCATGTAATACTACATTATAAAAATGGATACTAAAATTTCCATTCAAAAGTTAATTTTCAAACCCTAATAGCTAGACAAATTAACTCTTAACAATATTCTCACATTGGGGAACATATATGGTAATTGAAAGCATGGTAAATAAAATTTACCTGCATGTTTTGATACGGAGTAATAAAGAACAATTCCATGAGAAAGATAACAATCACAAATCCATTAATCTATGTTGACATATGGGACCATCTGATTCATCAGAAAGTTTGGTACTAGGAAAATTTTATGGCTAGATGATCTTTAATCCTAAATTATTTAAATATTCATAAACATTCAATGTTGCATGATTTCAGGAAAATGATTCACTTTTTTATACACATCACCTCTTTCTCTAAATTGGTAGTTGAGTTTTTCATTCATGGTGTACTAACAGATCATGAGAACAATGATATTCTATCCCATCATTTATCACAAACATATTTTTGTTTGAACACGCTATCCAATATGACAAAAACACTTATGAAGAGAAAAAACATTAATATTACCAAATTTATCTAATGTTTAAGTTAATAATTTTATAAATGGTTAACATTATAAAACTTATAAAAGATTAAAATTCAAATATTTATAAATAAAGTCACAATAGAAGCATAGTATTTATCTCCCATATATCACAAATCATCTCTATTTTGTAACATTCTAATCATTGGAATACGGTCATCGTTTAATCTCTTAACACATTGAAATAACCTAAATAACAATAAATCTTTATTTATAACATACATTTTTTCATAATAGAAACTATATTTGATATATTCATTAAATATGAAAATGTTGAAAACAACATCCTTGATGACATATACCATTTATTCAATAATTAGATCCATGTAAATCTGTACAATCAATTTACATATTCATAACTAGTATATCATTGTCAAACCATCATTATCTCTACATCAAGAATTAATTAATGGTTACCTTCCCTTAATAAAAATGTCACATTTCCATGAAATCACATTTCTACGTATTCATCACCAGTCAACATATTCTTCTCAATCCTTAAGGACAACTTTGAGTGGAAATACTTATATATTTCATGACTCATATATCATTATATTTGAATTCCAAGACATAAATACATCATTAGTCAAGAATTGGTCTTAAAAAATTTCATATGATTCATGGACATATTAATTTATTTCTTTTTTATATATTGGTAAATATGAATATTTTTTTAAATTTTCACAACCTCAATCTAATCATGCTTCATATGATTAATGTAAATAATACTCTAAAAACACCACATACCTTTCACATGTTGTTTGGGGTCTCTTCATCATCAGAAGCAAAACCATTACTTGTATAACCCTATTGATTCAGTCCATGAGGCATCCACATAGGAAATCAATTTTCAAAATTCACATAATTTCAACATTTTAGGATGTCATAAATTGTTAATACCATATGGTAGTCAATATTCACATCAACTATATAAACTGATCATTAAAATTTCCCTTGATTGTTACTTTATTTTGGAACTTATTTTCTACAATAAAAACATATTCTCATTCCTCTAAGTAATTAAAATTGGTAATTACTTCCATATAATGATAGAAAGGAAACCACTACCCTTTTCTAAAATGGTCTCTATTACCCAAACTCTATGTGAAATCATTCTTTATATTCCTTGGGGAGTATGTGTCTTGGTTAAGGTATGGGTTGTCAATAATGTTTAGTGAAAACATATTAGCCATGATCACAACATCATTATCTCCATTGATAATACCTCTTCACATATCATTATCAAATAACCCATCAGATTCAACATTATTCTAGTTCCTTTGAGTTACTTCCATTAACTAAAACTAGAATCATACTGTTAGTTTAACTTTTCATAGAAAAATACCACATAGTCTTGAAAATAATTACACAATGGATTTCTCAATCACAACTCATTCCTTAATATATAAGACCGTAGTTTCAACCAAGGATATTAGTATCAAAATTATCTTCAAATCAACCAAGATGGTTAATGAAGAGCTTTGTAAATTCCCAAATCATATCTCCTAAGAGTATCAAACTAGGTGTCCAGCAAGGCTCATTGTCATAAACAAGATTACCCTGAGTCAAGACCCAAAAATCATGTCAGAGTGGTTTCCATTAGGTACATCTTTTCCAGAGCCAAATTGACATGTATTATCCAGGAAGGGATTTATTTCATGGAATCCACCCACTCTATAAATTATAAAATAACGTAACATTTTCCTCAACATTAACTCAACCATATACTTATCCATATAGACATCCATAGGCATGTTCGTAAAAATATACCTAGGTACCCCAATAATGTTTTCTCATCCTAGTTTCAAAATTATAACTATTCATTTTCCATAATACAAACTATATCTACCATGTCTTGAAATATATTAACATTACATAGAATTTTTATAATGGTTAAAACATTATATAAACATACCCCCAAATACTATACTTTTCTAGTTCCTTTGGAAACATGGAAACATAGAAACTTGTACATAAATGAGCTAAATTTTCTCCCATTATTTTCTTATTAACTAACACCCTTCATAGACACATCCAAGATACTACATATATTCATAACCTTGGGGATGGAAATATAAAAAAGGGGTGGGATACGATTCTCATTAAGGGAAAACAAGGAAGATACATAAAATTTATCAAGAGAATAAGGGTGTGAGAACATGATCATGAAACTATAGAATCACACAATATATATAAATGAAAATAATCATGTATAATGGAATAAATCATTTTAGTTCATAAGTCATTAAACATAACAAAACAAAAGAACATATGCCCTGAAAGAATAACACAAGAATAAAACATTCAATTGTGTAAGACACGTATTTAATATGAAAAACCTATGTCAATGTGTCCTTCCAAGACATTAGTAACATGTTAGGCTATTGTTTATCACAGGTGTACCTACTTCATTCTTGGTATTCCAACTTTTTAACCCTCTTGTTTCTGCTAGGTTTGTCTTCCTATGTACCCTATTCTTTTGGGCATGGAATTTCATTACATGTAACCTCTTGTTTTGGTCATGGGTTGTCCTCGCATTTACCCTTTAACTCATAAAACAATTATCATTACGTAATTAATTATAAGGAGATATAGGTCCGACCAATATTTTTATAAAATCATTCAAACATGTTCCACAAAATAAGTAACAATGATATCATCACCAATGAAATGAAATGGGTGTCAAACACATGTAATCGTGTCTTAACCTATAGAAAATGATAGTTTTAATAATAATTTATCAATATAATAACCCATGAGAATAAGTGGGATTCCAATTAATATAAACCATGGAATAGAAATAGTATTTATAATCACCATTACATAAATAAATAAACCATTCAATAAGTAATATGAATTGAAACATTGGATTATTTCCTCAAAGGGAATGATTAAAATCAAAAGACTCTGTATTAGATGAAAAATAACATGGAAATGTATTTAGAAAAAATTTATTGGGGAAATTATTCTTTATTATTTGAAAAATATTCTTTAAAACATAAAATCCTCTTATAATCCAATTTACTGACAATAAATTTTAAATATTTGAAATAATCCTTTGAAAAAATTTAGGACACCTTTTTCTTTGACAAAATATAATGACAGTTTCAAAACTTTTTGAAAACTAATTTCCAAGAAAAATAATAAAAGGATATTGAAATCATGTTCAAAACAAATTATTTTAAAATATCTATTAAAAATTTTCAAAAAAATTGCCCTTTTTTGAATTTAAATATTACTTCAAATAATTTATGTCATGTAAATTCATACATGTCACATGAGGTAAAAGGAACATTCATTTTACACAGTTAAAATATCATACAAATACATTATATGGAAAGAGAAAAGGATATTTCATTGAAAATATTTGTAATAAAGGTTAAAATTTTATTTTATGAATCATAATTAATTATTAAAATATTATTGGAAACCCTTTTTAGGAAATATGGTTTTGATGGAACATAGATATCTGACAGAGTATAGGATAATGTAAAGCGTTCTTAAAAACACATTCATAACTATATTATGTATCAAAGAGTATACAAATGTATCCAATACCTCAATATATCATAAATAAATAGATGAGAAAAATTTTTATAAGGTACCTTAAGATATGGATCATCAGATTTCATCAATGTATGTTTAAACAAAAAAAATCATGAAAAGAGATGAGATTTTTTCAAAAAAACTCCTACAATTTAGTAAATATAAAAAAATTATTCCCATGTAAAAAATAGAATGATATGAATCATAAAATATAATTAATAT
The DNA here is from genome assembly GCA_963277665.1 of Viscum album. Taxonomy (NCBI): domain Eukaryota; kingdom Viridiplantae; phylum Streptophyta; class Magnoliopsida; order Santalales; family Viscaceae; genus Viscum; species Viscum album. Next base: position 1,752,337,297 of record OY728120.1, on the reverse strand, counting down.
AATTATATTCATGATATATCATTTAAAAGGTAGTACATGAATCTCATGGAAAATTATAGGTTCATTACATAGCATGTGTCTTAATTAAGGAAAATTGAATCAAAATAATGTTACATATTTGGTAACATTTCAAACATAAATTACATTAAGAAATATCATAGAATGTATATGTAAATACCAGTAATTTTTTAGTATAATAATTTTTTAATAAATCCATGGGAAATATACAAACCATAAAAAAGTATTGGGTTGTGAATAAATCATATATCTCAATGAAAAAAGTGATATGAAATTCCCTTACCTTCTATCTTGACTATATTATTACTCATAAAAACATCATGTATAATAATTCTAAATTTATTATAAATATAAAATATGACCATATAATTACATCTAATACCATAAATGGTTTTATTATTGATTTATATTACCTAGTCATTAACAATTCTATGATAAGATTTATCTTCGTTTAATATCCACTTTTTCATGTGTAATAATTTGTTATATCATTGGTCCTTATACATATATCAGGAAATATATAATGTTAATAATTATTTAATATAATTTATATTAATTATATGTGTATTATAATAATCCATATAATATAGAAGAATGAAATTAAATACACGGTTCATGGATATATTATGTCAAACATATGAATGAATGTTTTATTAGTTTAATTGTCATGTTGAATGAAAGAATTTAATATACATACATATAAATATATATATATATATATAATTTTGATTTATTATATAATATATATCATATATTTTAACTGAAACCGTCCTTAATAAATTTCATATACTGTATGAATGAATCAAATCACTTTCAGGGGTTGGTAGTCGACACTTCCTCAAACGAAGTTATCATATTAACAAGAAATTGGAATGTTCAAATATATATGTTTTAAAAGAATTATATAACCTTAAATAAATAATAAATATCACATATAATATTTTTAAATTTAGTTTCCATCGTAATTCCCACCATTAATAGAGATAATGGTAAAATTAACAATCATCGGTTAGTGAGGTGGTAGTTTACTGTACACATAAATAGTATGTTCATTACGAATTGTATATAAATGTGATTGTGATTAAGTTGATAAAAATTTATAAAATCATACTATTATATTTATGTAACAATTTTTATATAATATCATGGTATAATAATATTGTATGGAGTTGATAATGAAAATAATGGAAAGGAGTTTGAGGGAGGGAAGTAAATCTTAATCGGGTAACTCATTTTGGTTTAAATAAAATGAATTACGTGGAAGTATTAATTCCAAAAATATGATTAATGGTTTAGTGGATGAATTTTATGAGGATATTAGATAATATATTTTCTAAAAATTGGTTTATAGATGTAAATATGTTGAGTATAGTAGGCCTTTTATAATGAATGGAGATTGAAAATGTAGCAATATATTGACAATGGAATTCCATACATGTTTATTATATGGAATGTGGATCCCATAGTGGAAAAAAATAGAAAAAATGTAATATAGTGTCTAATTATATAAAGAAAAGGTCTTTTGGATAATTTTATTTATCATTTTGGGTCGTAAATCTATGGTTTAGTCCTTAGATAAGCTTAATTTTACCTTAATTGGTGAAATTAATTTTATTTGCATTCACTAATAATTTTGGCCAAACACTATGTTGAAAAAATTAGAAATTAGAAATTATTACTATTAAAAATATATATCTATTTTTCTAAATACAAATATATTAATTTCATAAGTTAATTTAAATTTAATCCCAAATTTGGAGTGACATTGCTGGTTTTTCATGTAATAACATTCCAAAGATTCATAGGTTTTAATTACCAATTTCTAAGAAAAATTTATCTAAATGAACTACATTTTATTAATTGGTAATAATATTTACTTAATTAAAAATTTATAACTATTTAAAATATAAATTAAAATATTAAATAAATTAAATGAATTTTTTTTTGATCTTCCATTCACTTTTTTCACCCTTCATTGAAAAAGAATAACATCGCATAAAAATTCAAAAAATTTACACTAACAAAACTAATAATTTCCAATTTTTAAAATGATGTTTGTTTTGACATATTCTGTCTATAAAACTGAAAAAATTGGATTTACAATGGGTTCTCTACTAAATGGTGGTAACAATTCCTAACAAAAAATCATGATTTTTAAACATAAAATTGTGTTTCTCCATATCTTATATCTATAAAATCTATTGAATGAACATAAATATTATTTTATAGAATATATAAAATATATAAGAAATTAATATTACTAATTAATGGTAATTAATATAATTTATTGTGATAAAAAATCATAGTGACTATAACAATAATAATATATTCCATTATATTCAATCTAGTTTCATATTAATTTTTATTAATTATTTAGCAACGAATAGATAATATATTTGTTGAAACCATAATTTTAAATAATTGGATTAATTATTTTCATAACTACTAATTTAATAATTACAATATATCTTATTATATTGAGTAATAATATTTTAATAATATATTATTATTTGGTAAACGTCGGTCTAGTGTGTAACACAATCCATCCTGGGAGGTCATTGTAGTTTGAAACACAAGATAACCTCAGTGATCCGTGCAGATAAAAATAAAGATTATGTTGCATGTAATTCATAATTAACGTAGTTTTTTATATAGTGATGTCCAAATATAACACATTAATATTAAATAAATGATCATCAATGCTGCGTGAAATAAAAAATATTAAAATGGTTGAACTAATTCAAATAATAATAATTCCAAAAATCCTGGGGTGTTAAAGTGATCACATGATATTTACCCTAATACATTGGAAAAATTGTGCATTTACATTGGTCATATTCATTAACCATATTATTTTGGAATGATTTAATTTTTTTACCATAATCCTTGAATTTGAATCACTAAAGTGTGGGTAGTCTATTATGTAGAGGATTATATATATTTAAATAATTATTTAAATTCATCACATAAGATTTGTTTTCCCATTCATGATGACCATTCCATCTATATATAAATAATTTAAAAAGTACCCTTAATATAGTTTAGTCTATTTTCCTAATACACTTTACGAATATAAGAAATGTCATCTTATTCTCTCTATGGCTACTAGTTTTTTCTAAGAAATATATCATTAATTTTTTATCAAAATAATGTTATTGATGGGTAAATAAATTCTCCACTTATACCTTGAAATAAAATTGAATTAGTTCACCATATATAATAATTTCCTTTATGGATTAGACCTCTCAGGGATATGGTTTTAAACATTTAATTAATCAATCAACACTACTTTTAGGATGGATGATAATTACATAATAGTACTTTTCATGTCTGGTAAAATTTTACTCATAGATACCTATGGATTCATTTTCAACGATCTTAATCTCAATAAATTCCTTCTAAATTTTCATATGTAAAATAATAAGTATGTAGTTATTGTAATATTATGTTTTAACTCATCCAACTACATGAAGTAAATTTCTTCTTGTATCCTCACATACTTAATGAGATCCCACCATTGATATGATTCTCCTGCCAAACTATATACATCATAAATATATTTTTCATTATTTGAGAATTATAGAACAAAATGTGTATATTAAGATGTATTATATGATTTCTCAAAATTTTTACATCAAGGAATTTTCTAAAAAGGGAGTGTATATTTCCATATGAAAGACCTAATAGATCTTTTTCCCTCTATTTCTCATGCGTAATTTGACCACGAATGATAGGTTAATAATTGTTAGATAGGATTACTGTGATATTTTTTATTATAGCTCCCATAACATTCATATTTTTTGGGAAAAATTATTTCATAATCTATTTCATTTAGCAATAATAGGGTAACATTTGGTTCATAACATCAACTGTAATTAAAAATCATATTTGGAGAAATAATAATCATTTTGGGAAGACTCGTTATAGTGAAAAATAATTTATAGTATTCTTAAATGAATTCAAATTATTTTTAATATTTAACAAATAATGTTACAACAAAAACTATTATAAATAAAATTTACCCTGCAATTTATTTTAATGTTATATTTAATGATATAGTTGTAGAAATTACATTAACATCACAGGTTTTATTATTTAATGACATATTTAGGTGATATTCAATCATCATTTCCATTGGTAATATTGATGTTTAAAATATTTCATATGATTATTATAAATATACTGTTTTAACAAGTCTATTTATCCCATGGAAATTATGTGATAGCCTCAACCTGTATATTCTTACCAAAAGAATCTAAATTATTAAGCATTCTATGGATATAGAATCACTAGGATTTTCCCATGACAAGGACCAATCTAGGTTCTAATAATATACGCCTGAGTAAAACCATTTATGAGATATGCTCACGGTCATCACGATCAAGGCCCAAACCATGTACGTCAAAAAACCCCATAGAAATATAACTATAGTGCACCATACACATATGTAGTTTTCTAGTGTATTAATGGGATTTTTTTCACGATCATAATAATATGAGTATATTTATTATATTTTCAGTAGAATTATTTTTATATTTATTTCTTATCATTGTATAGTAACATAGTATTATTTTTATGTAATAAAATATAAATATTTTTTTAATTATAATTCAATTTCAATTAATGTGTTTATTTTTAAAAATTAATGGATTTATAAAATAAATTATTTTTTAATAAAAATTTTTTAATAATTTTTTTTATCAAATATAAATTCACAAAACATTTATGAATTAAAATTTAATATTCATATGTGTTAAAATAATATTATTGTAAAAAAACCAAATAATTTCTAAAAAAAATTTAATTAGTATTTTAAATATGAAAATTGAAATATTTATAAAACAATTTGTATAAAATTAATATTTTTTTGAATTTTAATTTCAAAAATATCCAAAATTGAATTCTTCTTATTTTTTGAGGGTGTTGATGTTTCTCCTAAAAATTTAATACAATATAAATATATGGTGTGTATTATGACATCATAATGACACTAAATTGATGTAATAAATACCTTAATTTGAATCCATGGCCAAATAAATGTTTTGCCTTTAAAATAATGTGATTTTAATATTTTTTAATATTTTAAATCCTTTATGAATCATCCAAAACATATAATATATTTTAAGGTTTTCAAAACAACCTCATTAATGTAATGACACAATTCAACATTAATTAGGTTATTGTTTTGATTATTTAGGCCCTTGGAATAACAAAATATTTAAAGGCAGACCACATTTGGAGAAAATATGTTGAAAAAACATGGTAATCTATTTGGTTTTGTTAATTTTTTTGTATAGAGTCCAAAACATATTTTTGGGAAATAATAAAGGACTCCCCTATCTTTTCCATTATAAAACATCCCAATATCCCATTTCTATTCCCAAATAACCATTTTATCACATCCTTATTATTCCTTACCCTCAATATATTTTAACTATGGAGTCTCTATTCTCTCACGAAGCTCCGCCCAAGCATTTGAAATAAAACTCTCATGGTAATGAGATTGCCTCATTTTATTTTATTTTCAAGAACTCCATTTGATTAATACTTCATAATTTATATTTGATCATGTTGGGTTATATTCAACCATATCAAAATTAGTGTCTAACTTCTTTATAAATGATTTGACACACCATTAACCTTAATTATTACTTCCAATGATAGTTTTTATATAGTTGTTACCGTAGGGGTAAACATAAAAACACCATATAGACGTAGACCTGAAAAATAACAGGTGCATGAAATAGAGGACTTACTAGACACCTAGATTGGTACTTCCAGGGGACATGATTTAGTTAATCCAAAATATTATTAGGCACCATTATAATTGGAACAAAAAACTCATTTAATTTTATGTTATGAAATGGTTCATGGATAACAAATATTGAAGTCTATAAATTCATTTATTAAGGGAAAACATGTAATTTATATTTTATCCAATTAATTTCATTAGATTCATGTTTATTCGATCAATATTTTAAAAATAGTCATCCAAACATTTCCCACTGATCTATACATTGGCTGAAAATATATGGAATGTGTAAAAACCCAGTGTGAAGGGAAATGTGAGGACAATTAAGATGATATTCCCAACCCATTGGGAGTAGGAATCATGAACATTATGATGTTACTATCTCAGATGACTCAGTTTATGTATAGAAACATAGATCTGGTGGAGCATAAAAATAACAATAAGGAATAAAAATCTCAAATGGGGGGATATATGTGATATAGTCGTCCGACATTATATGGATCATATGATACATTAATCTACGAACAATTAATCAAATCCATTTAGAAAATATTCTCCAACCTTCAATTTTCTGAGAATGATAATTTTCTAATGACTATTTATCATATGGTAGGAGAAAATTACCAATGGTTGAAGTTGATCATGAATAAATATCCTGAAGAAGAGATCGAAGTTATTGGAAGGAATTAATTATAAAAAAAGTTATTCTATAAAAATTTTACTAACACTATTCAACATAAAATTGAATGTGATTTCATTTCCATCCTGTAATAATATAATGAATATTTTCGGTCTTAGGAGGAAAACATCACAAGACCTTCATAGTATGTTTTTGGATTCATCATTACCCTAAAATTAAAGGTTTAACGTTTCATTAGATGCCTAAACCCAATTATAAAAAAATAAATTTTGATCTTACACCGTGATTTTAATGAAAAAATAATATGATATTCATTCCTAGTATAAATGGTGATCATAATATCACATGGGTGTTACTAGGATAAGCAGTCAAAAGTGGGAATTATTTCATGCATTCCAATGGAGAATCTAATGATTATAATAAATTTCAAAATACCAATTTTCAAAATTCTAGAAGGAAGCACCCAATAAATTTCCATAGGGGAATTATGAAATGATTTAGTTGTGGTATAGAAGAACACTATTCTAGTGATCAGGGATGGCTTACTATAAATAATGTAACGGTGAAAGGAATTTTATTGTAAAAAATCAGTCTATTATTTATTTATTAAATTAAAAAGAACCATGAAACATTGAAAACAAATAAATTAATACAAGGGTTTTTAGAGAAAAAATAATCCTCCAAGGTAGCAAGGGCCATATTTTTCCATCATAACCATAACAGTTCATATTGTCAATTAAGTGGTAATTGGTACATTAGTAATCCGTTAAAGGTTTGTAAGCATTAAGTTTTGTTCTAGTTTCACACTTTATTATTTACTTATGACCTATGAAATGGTAGAATTTTTTTTTAATTTTAAATTGGTTACCTAATATTAAAGTGGTGATTTTAAAATCGTTTTTGGGTTACTCTAGAGGGAAATATATGTTGAAAAATTGGATTTTTTAATTGAAATGGTTTTGTGTAATTGAGGTGGGTGGGATTTTAGGATATTTTTTGTGTGTGTGTTCATTTTAATTTAGGATATATAATTGTATGCATATTCCCCTATAAAATGTGGTAAATATATGGGAATGAATATTCCACTACAAAATTAATTCACCGAGTGACTTTTTGGTGAAAAGATAAATCACCACTCATGAGTATATGTAGGCTAATGGTTTCATACAAGTGTGGATTTTTATATTGAAATATGTAATTAAAAAAGAATTTTGAAATCAATTGAAATTATTGTTTGGTTGATATCCATGATAAAATTTATTTTATTAAAATATTTTTGCATTGTATGTTACCATTGTTTATTTGTTTTATATAAATTGTTTTATATAAATGCTCTAACATGTTTGATCCTAGTTGAGTGAGTCAGGAAATCGTATATAGAATTATTATTGAGTTTTATACTCACACCCAACTTGGGATATTTTTTTCATTTCCATATTATTATATCAGGAAACATGTAATGGAATGGTATAAAAAATTATAGATTCTTCATTAAACATTACGAATGGAGTGTTGAATTGGACCCTGCATCTTATTTGGTGTTTTTGCTGGATGTTTTCTTCTTCATTTGGTTTTTTCATTTCATTTTCCCCTTTTTACTATGATATGTTTATGGTTTGTTGTTTTTTATTGCTTTATTTTTTGACTATATTTAGTTTCATACATTATAGAAATGCATCATATAGTGTTTTGTTATGTATGGCTTCGATGGATTGGTTGTATTATTTTAAAAAAGGGAAAATCATACCCTTCAAATTAAAGAGTCCCTAAAAATTTATTTCAATATTTAATGTCTTAGGGATGTCACCAAATGCCTAGTAATGTCACAAAAAATTCCTAAGACAACTACTCATTATGGTATGATGGGAATTGTATCAATCTTGTTCACCCCAAATACATTTTATTTTTGAAGAAATTATATAGGTTTTTTTATATATAAAATAATTCTAGTATTGTTCCTGAGATAGGATGGTATCATGTAGTATTAACATTGTGACGTGAAATTTATTTCATAAATTGGAATATCTAATGTATTTATTCCCATAATAAAATTTCTATGGAGTTGGTGCATGAGTTTTTGAGACACATCTAGTATTTATAAATCATCATAATGTGTTTAACAAATGAGAAGTGATTAATAAGAATTGATGGAAAAGACCTCCCACTATATGTTCATATTTCATTGTGAATAACTATTTCTAATTATGTTAATGAAAACATGATCATTTAAAATAGTTTGAAATATAATGATTTCCAAAGAGAATGGTGGAATTTTCAAATCTTGTTTCAATGTGGAAAAGTGTTTAATTTTCAAATAAAATTTTAAAACATGTGAGATATGTTAAATTTTAAATTGTTAAGAGTTATTATTATATAATGTTAGGATAAATGTGGTTTTATTATGGTTGTAGAAAACAAAACTAGTTTTTATAGAATAATCCATCCTAAAATATTATTGAAAATGTGGTTTAACCTATGACACCAGTGAATGAACGGCTAAATCATACTACTATCTAAACATTTTAAGATGTTTATAGATGTTAAATAAGGTATGAACCAGGGAATGTGGTTCATTCAATTTAGATCCAATACATGATTCCACCCATCCTCTAGGGTTATTGAGAACTATAGAAAGCATATATGTGGCGGAACATGATGAATCGCGTTTTTTATTTCCCATGAACAACAATTTAGAAGAATGTAAATTGGGAAATATAGATGTTGAAATATCATGAACTCCAAGGGGTATTTATATTTTCAGGATACATTTTCAAGGACGTCTTGTCCTTTAATGAGATGAGGATAGAAGAATAATAATCACATGAAAAACTGTTCTTAACATGGTAATTCTACAAATTCTATTAATCCTCAACCATGAAAATCTCAAAAGGTTTATAAAGAACAATTTTAATTGAGTAAGAAATTATTTGGATCAAATAAAGTGAATGTGGATGATAAATTTGAAACATAGAGAGTGAGAGGGAAAATTATTATGATGTTTTCACTTATTCAATATTTGTTCAATATAGGTGAAACTCTATCATTTATTTATTTTCAGGTTCTTTGATCTTCTATCTTATCATGTTGAGATGATTCACTATCTTGTGATACTTGATAATATTCATAGTCAAAGTGAATTTCCATCAATTGTTTTCAAAAAAATTTATAAAACAATAAATGGGAAGGAATTGATTTTGTGTTTATATATATAATTGATATGTATTTATAAGAAAACCATCATAAGAATGTATTGGTTGAAAATGTTCAAATCACATATCAATTTTTATATTAGAAGGGTTATTTTTATACCTGAAGATGGTCTTGAGCATCAATATAGAGGAAAAGAGAATGTTAAGGTATTTGTAAAAGACTTTTTTGGAACAAAAATATTGATTGATATCATACCAGTTGGTGTATTTGATATTGAAATTTGTGGACAAGATTAAGCTTAATGGTTTTTCAGAAATCATTGATCAATTTATGCCTATTTTTTCTCAACAAATTCATTCATATTCCACCTAAAAGAGATGTGGTGTTTATAATTTATTTCATACCAGGGACCATCCCTATCTCACTTCCATCTTATTGGATAGAAACGAAAATATGAAGGGAAGTGAAATCCCAATTAGAATAGATTCAAATAAAATAGATCATTCATCCAAGTATGTATTTTTGGGAATCGACAGTCTTTTTTGCAAAAATGTGAATGCAAACCTATGTATTTGTCTATATTATCATAACTCTAAATATTTATCATAATTAATTGGAATCAAGTTCCACAAAATTATGATATTTTGAACTAACTGAGGGGATCCCAATGGTTCTCTAAATTTGACTTGTGCTCAGGATATCAAAAATTCCGATTTTAGAAGGAATATATTTTTAAAACTACATTTAAGAATATATACAAACATAATGGTATTCTGTTTTTTTTACTTTCAGTATTTGGAAGTAACCATATATCATTATAGAATTGATGAATCATATATTTTAAAGGTATCTTCATTTTTTGTGGTTCTTATAACTGTCATAATTTTATATTCATGAATACGGGATGAGCATGATAAACACTTGATGAAAAGTTTTGGATTTTTTTGGGATCATCATTTGTATTCCAACATATGAAATTGTTATTTTTGGGATCAAGATATATTTTTACATGTTCATAGAATCTCAAAATGTTATGTTTTTATTGATCTAGAAAAATATAGAGGTTGTAATATCATGGAAACCTCTAAATAATTCCTTTGAGATATGAAATTTTATATTTTATTTGGTTATTATTTATTCTTTTCTGGACTTTTCATAACTACCTTCACTATTAAAATATATGAAAAAGAAAATTGTTATAGTTCAATATAATGATTAATTATTGAATCTAATTTATGAATTTAACACTTTTTTTATCAGTAATGATCCTGATATTTACAGAATTGATACAAGGTTTTGTTGCATATTATAATGTGATAGGGTCTGGTTTAGGAATATTTTCTCATGCAAAGAGATAATTTCATTTCTTATGGATCATGGGAGTTATATTTTAATGATAATAAATACCCAACACACTATTTAAAATTTTATTTTGTAGTATATTATTTCAATACATGAATTAATTACCTCTTTTATGAAAAAATGTATGTTGTTTATAGATCAAAATTGTTTGAAAGACATTTTCTCCCTATGATAATTGAATTTGAGAAAATGAATATGGATGGACTATCTAAAAATGTTCAAAAATAACATGACTTATAATCTAGGTAAATGGAATTCAATGGTTTATTCACTAATCTATAATTCATAGAGTTAATTGGAGAACAAGGATATAGAATAGTGGAAACTCATGGTAGTGATAACCAAAATGCAACTATATTGTAATGAATAATGTGGTGTTGTTTTCTTCATTCTAATTTATTTGGAACATGATTTTCTTATAATGTCAAATAGGAACATTATTCATATTCATACTATGTTTCTATGAGTTTAAAACTCAATGTTGGGGTTACCATTTTATGATTATTGCTAGATGGGAGTTTATTTATTTCGATTAGAGATCATATAATCATACCTACATCATGTTAGGGATGAAATATTCTTCCTACCACCATCTGACATGGGAGGTTCATCCTAGAATAAAAAATATGTATAAGTCATGGGAAGAAATATTTTGGGGTGTTGGTATGAAATGAAACATGTATGATTTTGTTATTATATGCCTCCATTATCTGTAGGTTTATGAAGTGAAGTAGTGATAATCATGTATTTTGTAGTATTTTATAATACCTATATAGAAATAGTAGAAGAGTGAAAAATATATCTTTTGGAATGTCTCTTAAGGGAGGGTTAGAAACACAATTCTATATGGGTGATAATGGATCAGATCTCAAAGTTGTACCATTTTATCTTTATTAGTGAAACTCATATAGTGTAGTAGTTGTTTAAAATATCTATTTGGGACTTTTTAATGAATCAATGTGTAAATGTTTTCATATTATTATATTGATCATGTATTTTTAAATTTTATATTTATAATTAAAAATTTCAACTACTTTTTTCCCAATTTAATTTGATCATGGCATGTCATTAACATAATGGTGGAACATCTGAAAGGATGATACACGTAATGGAATACATGATTAGTGATTAAGTAATATATTTTATTGGATGATGTGATAATGACATTAAATTATTAGAGTTCTCATATAATATAATTTTTAAGGTGTAGATACATATGGATCCTATTGAAGCGTTTTGTGGTTGTTCTTTTCCATCTCTATTTTTTTTGGTAGAAAATAGTTGATACATCACTTGTTGGACCAAAACATTTACAAGATATAATGGATAATATTTAGTTGATTAAGAAAATGTTGGATTCATATCCTATTCTTCAGAAATTTTCTAATGATCATCATTGATGGTTTTTGTCATTTCAGGTTAGTTTCCATGTGTTTTTTATAATCTCACCAAGTTATGGTCAACATCATTCGATGAATAAGGGCATGTTATCTCCCAAATACATATACCTTTTTTTAGATAATTTAATAGGTTGTTGAGGTGGAATATAAGTATCCTTTTCCAAAAAGGTATATTTTTTAGAATAATTTTTTTCTTGTATCTCAATTGAATAATTATCTTCCAAATACTAAATTTTTGATCTAGTGTAATAATAATGACCTATAGTAGGATACACCATTGATTCTTGTACTGGTATGAAATTTGTATTATAATGAGAAATTATTTCATGGTAAACTCATTGGACTTATTTAGGTTTCTTCTAAAAATGACCATATACAAGAATAAACATTGTAATATGAGAAGGAAATGATTGAGCAATGGACCAATCATTTTTAGGCCACTGGTGGATTTCATCTTTATAGGTATGGAATTTGAATTTTATGGAGAATGCAGTACCATTGGATTCAGTTAAATTAACCATTATTTATTTATTAAATATATATATATAATGGGTTTGGGTTATTCTTGGGATGGTTTAGAAGATATTTCTAATTTTATATGGATTTTCGAGAGGTTCATGGTTTGAGAATGGTTGTTAGAATGAAACACCACCTAGAAACTATGCAATGGGAAATAATGGGTAATTAGTAGGTGAAATTGTTTTCATAGTTTGGCCAATGTATGCATCCACCAAGGAGAATACTTGAAAATATGAATATATCTAATGATCATGGTTCGTTTATTATTAGTATAACTTTGTGAAATAACATTGTTAGGGTTTTTTGAGGTAGTAGATGTCACTCATTTTGCACATGCATTTCCCAACCATTCCTTGAACCATTAAATGCTAAAAATAACATCCAAATTCAGTAGATCTAATATAAATCACCCATTTAAAAAATATTTCTTCCCATAAAATGACCATAACTCGAATTACCCTCCCTCCCAATATTGTTGATACCACCCCCTTTGATCCGAGAGTGATCTATTTGAATATAATGGTAATTTGGAGGATGGATTCCTTAGTATGTTCTCATTCATGATTGTTTTCATTAGCTTCCAACTTCTTACATCCCATTGAGTCATGAATCTTATTCTTTTTGGTTTAGATCCGTGTTTTTGTATGCCAATAATGTTGAGATATTATTTTTTTTATTATAGGTAACAATATATAAAGCTTGTTTTGAAATATTTGTGCCATGGTTTTGGATATTATTTTCATTCATCATTTTCACCTAAGTTACGAGGTAGGTGTCTTTATTCATGCATCTTATTGGTTAGAAATCGACGTCTTGAATATCAAAATGATTGAATTTATTGATTTTTATATTTAAATTGATTTTTATTTCTTGATGGAAACCCCTGTGGTGATGATTTACAAATTTTTAAAATTTTTTATATATTATAATGAAAATTTGGTTACATAATTTTTAATTGAGGAATTTGAAATAAATTTTTTCTTTATATTCATGAAAATATTAGTGGGAAAACATTATAAAAAATGATATTTTTATATGGATTGGAATAATTTGAATGCCTCCATTTTTTGTATTAATTTTAGGACATTGTTCATGTGAAATTGGGATGGATAAGTTTATGGAGATCCCCCCATTAAAATGGTGATGTGTAATTGTATGGACCTTCACCCATCAAAATAGTTCCCTACAAAATTCCCAGATAAAATGATTACTCACCACTCATGAGTATTATAATTTCCATGGATGAAATAATATGTGGGTTTGTGTATTGGAATGGGTTATTCAAACATTTATTTGAAATGATTATAAATACGTGTTTGGTTAATTTCCATGCATAACTATCTTCCATAGAAATATTTTTGGATATAATATAATTTTTTTTGAATTTTTCCATATAAATTATTTGGTATATATTTTCTAACATGTTCTATTAAAGTGGCATGAGTGGGGAAGTAATTCTTAGGACGTACTATAATGTTTTCTCCAAACCCTCTACAAGGGAAAATTTTAGCATTCATAGATGGATTAAATTATGTTACATGAAAAATACGTGTATCCCTATCCATTAGTGAAGTATCACGATACCATTGTAAGAAACTACTGAGTTAGAGATTATAGATTTTTGCGATATTTACCTAGTGTTCTTGATTTTCATTGAGTTTTATTGGTTTTAGTTCTGTCTTCTAGATATTTAATGATCCTTGGTTGTATTTTGGTTTTTTATATGGTATTACATTGAGTGTATTTTAGTGTACTTATTTATTATATAGTGGTGTTTTGGTCATGGTTATAATGGTTTGGGTGTTTAATTTTCAAAAGGAAAATCATCCCCCTAATTCTTAATGGAGCCTATAGAATTTATTTCAGGCCTTTGGTGACATGTAAATGTCACCTGGGGACTAGTAATGTCACCGCTAATTCCCAAGATAATGGATGAGGGGTGGAGTGTTAAAAATCCTATCAATTCAATGATATTTTTAGAATAGGTAATGACTTCTTATATGACTTTTATAGTGTATTAGATAATTTTCTTTAGTATTACTATATTCCCCACCACCAATAAATATTACTATAAATTACAAAGTATGATGTAATTTATTTCCCTCTATTGAAATATTCAATTTTTCTTAAGGAGAATTTTTTATCTAATCCATCTATTTCAACAAAAACATATTCTTGTTCTATTAAGGAAATACCTTTACTTCCAACTCCCACATTAATTACTTTTAGGGTGACAAATCACCATTTCTCTAATATCATCATGAATGTATACCATAGTCATATATGGTGTGTCATGAATCTCAATGATGTTAAGGTGTATAATTATATAATGGGATTATTGACTTGGAATAAAAAAAAGGTCACGATTCTTCATCACATTTATTTTTGGATATAGTAGAGGTAAATATTTCTAATATCTATTAGTGTTCACATGAATCTTACCATTTCAAGACAATAAATTACACCAACAAACACAGTGTGTGAAAAAATATTTATAGTGAGGAATCATGAAAAAAATTATATGATGTCAAAATTATGTAAAATTATTTTCAATATATGAATCATTTGGTTAAACCTATGCCATTCTTGATCATCACTAAAACATTAAGTTGTTATCCTATACATATATTTCTCAACCCATGTTAGAATAATGTTCTATAATTATAATCTAGAAATATTTACATGGACCAACTATGATTAAAAAATAATTGTTCCGGAATTTGAAAAAAAAATTATTTATTTTTAGAAGAATATTTAATATAACATTATTATGGTTTTTTCAAGATATATAATGGTTTAGTTTCATTAGATACAAGATAAATGTTCTTCTCATTACATCAATGATAATCAAGAACACCCACAAGGATTATCCCACTATGTACTCTTCTTAGACAAACACTATTTAGTACCTTTCTTCAAATCCAGTGGAAAGGAATTATTAGAAAATGGGAGTTGATTTGCTCAGTAAGGGTAAAATGGGTGGTATAAATCAATAATCTTATGACACAATATGATTGGATTATGTGTACTCGATAATGGAGATAAAATAAAAATTTCTCACCCAATCAATCATATATCATAAACATGAGTCGTGGCATAAAAATTTATCATTTCAAAATACATGAACTATAAGAATGAAAAATATTCATTAATCTATTAGGATCCAAATTTTATGTTATAAAATTGTGTTTCCATCCTTTGTACAAAAACCAATTCATATTTAAAATTTATATTCCATGAAATTAAAATCATAATGGATCTTCGATCAATACATGTTTCCCACATTAGATCAATAACACCAACTTGGTTCCCCTAGTTTATCAAGTACATCAAAAAATATCCTAGAGTGGATTAAGAACATTGAATTTTGCCTATATTTATATCATGATATATAAGAATCTACCAATTGAATTTGAGGGATATAGAATCCAATTACCAAACATCACATAACAACATTCTTACATATGTTTTCCACAATATCCTACCACATTTATCATCTTATCAGATCATTAAATGTGCAATGAAAATGTTTTTCATAAATATTTCAATAATTTATCATAACATAACCAATGGAAAATAAAAGAGTTTCATAAAAATATCATCATAATATTAACAATCCATCTTGTAAAATAATATAGATGTTACCATTATATCATATAACCATTAAAACGTAATTACCATAAATGTTTGATATCATGTATAATGATTAATTTAAAATAATAACATAAATATTTCATGAATAAAATTCAATTTTTAGTTTTAAATAATATATTTAAAATATATAAATATTTCCTAAATACTGAATAAAGAAATTCATTTTCAGAAAACATAGAAACATAAATAGGATTATTCAAATAATATATTGGTCATGAAAGTAGTAAATTACAATCATGTCATATAATTAAAAATAAATCATTCCATTCAAATTTTAAAAAAAATAAAAAAATAACCTCATTTTGGGTAATGAAAAGATAATTCCAATTAATTTGATTTTACAAAAGTTAAAAATATATAAAAATTAAAATTATAAATCATATATAAAATTTAAAATCCTTCACTAAAACATATTCATAAATCATTTATATAGAATACAAATTAATTTTTTATAGATAAAAATATTGTAAATGTAATTTAAAAATAATATTTTTATTAATTGCGATGATATTGTGAACAAAATTAAAAATTAAAATATATTATTCTAAAGAAAACAATGTATATGAAAAATAGTGTTTATTTATCAGATAAGGATTATATAATTCCCTTAATTTAAATTAAAGCCTTAATAATACATATTAAAATGGGATCGAATCATATAACCACTACTACATTGGTAATATTTGAATTGTAATACCCATAAAGGGATAACATTAAATGAATCCTTAATTGTCAATGAATTAATTTTTTTAATGATAAAAAATATCAAATAGGTATTATATATACCACACAATAGAATAAAGAGGTTAACATGGCATATGCCTCCCAGAATTAAAAGTGAGTGAAGAAATCACTTACCTCATGTATTTACATTATATGTATGAGAATGAACATCATATATAAAAAATACATATTTATCATAAATTTATTTAATAGCAATAAGAATATTTATCTTTATATTTGTTATGTATATATAACATCTTATCTCTCGTTTAACACTAATTTATTATTATGTTCATTGTTCTGCTTGATAACTATTTTGTTTTCCATTCAAATTTTGGTTTGAAAATATTGGTCCCTGTAAATTTATCATGTATATATAACCTCCATAATTTTAATAATGATATAAATATTTTATTTATTATCTATAAATATATTTTATATAATCCATAAATTATATAGATAAAAAAATGATTTTCATCATTCATGGATTAGGTATGTTGTTTGTACAAATTTTTTTTCTATTTTTCAATTGGCATAACAACAGAAAGGTAAAAAATAATTAACATTTCATGATTCATTATTATGAAATATATATCACTTATAATAATTACATTGAACATTATTATCATTTATATTATTCCTAATTGAAAAATTATTTACATTGGCCAGTGAAAAGGTAGTATGTTGTTCACATGTACAATGGTTTCATTTACCAATTAATGGAAGATATGATGTATATAGGTTACTCTTTTAAAAAACTAACATATAGATATATTTAATATAATGATGTTATAATATATATATTTATATCACTTTACATGGGCTCACCACTTTAATGTTAATATGCCATGGCCTTCATAATAGCCTACACTCCCACTTTCAAATGGTGGGTGGAATTCACCACATTCAACGATGATGTCTACTACTTGATCAAAATGGGATGATGTGATATTGGATAATCTTTCCATCGATTCTTCTTAGAAACTTTACACTTAGTTAGTGTATTCCTCATTGAGTTATGTCATGTTCCTAGACTCATTGTGGATGCTGATTAATTACACTACTTCTGTATGGATATTAATGTTGGTATAGATAGGGAATCAACCATTTGTTATGAAAGTATCCCCATTGGTCATATCTGGAATGTATATAAACTCAGTACATTGTTCACCTATATTTTTTCCCGTATAATGGAATATCATGGAAGAATCATATGTGTATAATCTAAGGTATACCATTTATATCACAAAGTATGTGACACTAAAGGAGTATATCTTCTATATTTTACACCTCAGGAATCCCTTTTTTCCATGTTATAGCTGAAACCATTGGAAAATATCTTCCGTGGATATCCAGTTAGGAATCCCATTTTTCGCATGAGGTAGCTATTTGAGGTAAGATGTTTAACATATTTGTGGAGATATAGTTGACTAATCAACAATCTCCATCAGGATGGATCAAGGTGGTGCATTACATGGTGGGAGAACCTGAATGGTTTACCAATATATAGGTCAGAACACCCTTCATAGGAAGATCTAAAAGGAATTACCCAAAAATTATAATATATTACATCATTATTATTGATCGTAATTCCATTACAGTCAAATCAGGGAGGTACATCCCTATGAATGAACACCTAATATTACTATAGTTCAAGAATAAACCTCATAGAGGCAGCCTATGTACCATGTCTAGAAGATAGTGATCAAAACCCATTTTGTTCAATGCTACAGTTTATGGATGAGTCATAAGACCAACAAATTCTTCTTAATTTCAAGTGGTAAGGACACTCATGACATGACGAGAGTGTCGATGGGGAATGGTCCGATGTGTCTGTGTCTAATATTTGATTAGTAAGCGTATTGATCTTGGATAGAGTTGTGGTGTGTCTTACTCTTTGATGCTTCCCAATGGACTTGGGGGAGTTGTATTTTACCAGGTGACGAGGATAACCATACCAGTGATGTGGTTCAAAGGAAATTAGGATGATTGTGAATGTTTGATTTGGAACACAGGTAGGATTCCTTTAATTCAAAGATAGTTTAGAATAAATTCCCAAAATGATTATAATGTTTGGGGATTATACCTAATGGGGAGTCCCAAAAGAGCATGTCGTTGTGTATTGTAGGGTAAATAATCCAATATTGTGTTTGGGTGGATGTCATGGTCTCTACTAACCTTTAATAAAATGTAAATAATAAACATTATGGGAAATAAGAGGATGTAGTAGACCTGATTCTCATGCCGTGAAAGTTGAATTATTGAGGGATGGTGTTAGGATAATACATTGACTCCTCCTAAGTAGTATGTCATACCATGTGAGAAGGATATCATTATATGTGAGGATGACCTCGTTCCCTATGAGGTTAAGAGGTGTGGATACCATATCATTTCACTCATATACAGAGCATCATGTTTTTATTTCAAAGGTTTATCTAACATTTTAACAATATGTGATGAGGATGATGGGACTAGGTATTTTTATGACATGCAACTCTTATGTGGGGTAATCACTCATTGCCAATTGTTCTTTCATAATAACCCATAATAATCATCTATGTGACACATGTATTTCACAATTCCAAGCTATAATGAGGGGGATGAGTTACTATTCATGATGTACATGTTAGATTCCCCATCGTAAAAGTTATTGGGTTTAGAGTACCCATTATTAGAAGAATGTGTTGTGGATGAATATGTGACATTATATAGGGGACTCAAAATTTATTGCATGAAATATTTGAGGGTTGAAAAAAGTAATAATGGGAGACATGGGATCTAGCATTATAGAATTCCATTGATGCAGAATCAGAAGGACCATAAAATATTGCGTGATTATAATAATAATAGATTTTGAAAAAGCTATATCCTCTTGTGCTCTTGATTAGGGTTGAATGAGATTAGGAGAGGATAACTCAATGGTTGTACATGGGCCCATAAGAGTTATACCATGAATGATTATCTACATTGAGGGTTCCATGAATTCATATTTTGTTTGTATATTAAACTTACATTCATTAGGGTGACAATTCATATTTTAGGGGGTCTCTGTGGAGAAGCGTGGTGATATTTTTTATGTATTACAAATCAATGACTATGGTTGACCAAGATTCAGTTCATGGAAGAGATGTTAAACAGAAACCATTCCTCTATTGATGTGGTCATCCAGGGAAATAATTTTTTTTCACCTTTTATGTGCAAGGGATTTTCTTCTAGATGCGTTTTTATTGAGAAATCATGATATATTACATGTCGTTTCCTTTTGTTTTCGAGTTTCCATTGGGGAAGGAATGTTTAATTCCATCTTCTTGTATTGTTTTATGTTCTACAAATGTGATGAAACTCATTTGAAACTTTATTGTTCATATTGGAATGATTTTCTGATTATGATGATGGATTTGATTTTTACAAATTTTATCTCGTGTGGATTCAGGTTTATTTATGGCACCAAAAATTTTACACTTTAGAATATGAGCAGAAAGGGGACCAGATGATAGTGTTCATAGGGAAACCCCAAAAAGAGTGATTCACTTCCGTGGATGCACCGAAAATACATTTTTTGGAACATAAGGTTCTTACGAGATATCCAATGAATGTGTTCCATGCCTTTTAATGGGAATAGGGCACCATGAATGACACATTGACATTATACCTGATAATATTCTTCACTCTCACCTATGTAAGTCCTCACGTTAGACAAAAAATTATCCAAGGAAACTTTTTTCAAACATAATTCATCTTTCACGGATATGATTCCACATCCAGCCACTATTGTGTGCATTGAGCCTCCCTTATTATGAAAAACTTCCTTTTAATTTTTAGACTCATCCAAAATATTCATCCAATAGAATCCAGCTAATTTTGAATTCAGTGATTCTTCTTAGAGACAAGAAATGACATAAAATACATATATACCTCGATATGGGAGTGTTATCTCAATCAATCATGTTCTAATGTACATTCTAATTGACGTTCAAAGAATTTATCCACTGAGCGACTTTCTCCCATAGGGGAATTTTGGGATGTTGTTTGAGTTCATCACCCTACTCTCAAGGATTATATGTCAATATCATGGTTCTCACATGATTATTTTCTCAACCACTAGAATATAACAAATATTTTCCATAATTTTAGGATGCATGGGATTAATTGTGTCTTTTTTTTTGAAAGGGAACACCATGATGGTAAGAGTGGTGAATCCAAAAAAATAATAATTCCGTACACATTATTCCTCCATTTTCTAATGCTACATGAGGGAAGAAATTATTTTATGCAACATGGAATATGATATGTTATTGGGGAGAAACATCACCAGTTAATCGGTGCCGGAATACCAAGTACAGTACACACGACTAGAGTACGTTTTGGAGTTGCACCATATCAGACAATATGGGGTGGTGTGGAAATAACAATTCCACGTCTTCCATCAATAGGATATGGTTTAATATCTCTTTTCCATATGGTTGATGGATATAAACATGTTCCATATTAATCATGGCGATGTATCTATTAGTATGCGGTATATCCACTAAATTGGTTTCATTACAGTAGAAGGATTCTAGTATAATGACATAATTCTATTAAAGAACACCTAGAATGAAAGGAATCAGACCCATTTCTATGTGAAACACCTTTTAGTAGTGCTGAAGTAGAATCTATTTCATTCCCTAGTCTATCATAGGAAAATTTTGTTCCATGCATGGTTCAACTTGTTTTGATAAATGGACATGAATATAATGATGTTGGTAAGGGAAAATAGTATCCAACAGAATCATAGAGGAGGTTTTTAGGATACTTTCGGTTGATCCTTGAAGAAGGATAATTTTAGAAATATTGGAATAACATGGCGGGAGGATCACACCCACAATTTTTCAACACCACTTTTCCCATCACATTCATTTGTGGTTGGCATCAACCATTCTAGAGAATGAGTATGATAATTTCACAATGGATGCTCGTGAAGGATAAAATTTTATCATCCGTAAATAGAGTCACCATGGGGAGTACCCATACTGGTGTGGGTCTATATTCTGTTGTGGAACATTTCATGTGGAAGCAATCCAAGGAGGATCGAGAGAATATTCTAGTCTTACATGAATATATCATAGAGCACCTGAGGGGTAAAAAATTCTCAAACACCGTTATCCCTCCAAAAATGTTTTAGTGGATGAATATTTTTAAAATTTCATACGTCTTAATAGTGACACGAAATGAGGATGGGATTGTAGTTATGATTGATAACCATGTGATCTTCAACATCTGATATTTATCAACTATGTTCGGTCTAATGGTGTAAAAACTATATGACAAATTGGAATATAATTGGAACCTACAATGTTTAAGATGTGTAGTGTTGGTGGATAGGGTTGCTGACCATGTTGAAACTGATTTGTACATGCCATCCCACTTCTCCATGATGTTTGGTTGTGTTTAGTGAGTAATGAATAGAGTCTACATGGGTATCTATGAGGACAGTGACACATGTATCCTTCAAAATCTATGGTTCATGTTCATAAATTTGGTCTCTAGTGAAAACATTTTGTTTCCACCAATTAACATTCACACTGGATTATCGGCATCCTCTACTAAAAATTGGGTTGAAGAATCTCTAGGGGTAATCTTAAGGAAGAACTTTGAGGTTGCTGAGAAAACAGATCTAGAGAGAGAGTAATTAGGAAGTAGAAGAGATTCTCTATGTGGGGTAACCCCTGCCTAGGGTGGCCCATGACAGAACTGTAGTAGGGATGATGCACGGTGTAGTTGCACCCCCTCCTCTTGGAGGAGTAGGGTTTCAAAAGATACCTCGATGGAAGGTAAGTTTCTTCCATGCTAAAATGATATGTTCTATGGAGGATCATGGGATGATTATGATGGGCCTACTAGAACCAGTTTCCAATTCCATCTTTCCCATTTTATAGATGTTCATGAGGATTATCAAACATCACTTTCAATATATATACATTGGGGAATGTTGTTTCGAGATGGGATCAAGTTACTAGAAGTCAATACCATTTGAATAGTGTCCAAGGTGTGATTCCACAAATGACATGAATATCTGATGGATACGAATAGCCACGTCTGTTATTGTGGATAGTAGGAGCTCTTCAAATCAACTATGAGTATTGTTTGGAAACAAGTAGGATCTATTGCTGCTGCCAACTATTTATGATTGATAATATGATGATGAAACAACATACAAAGTGGTACATGAATATGAAATGGTGAATAATAGGGTTAGGATTCTAATATAGGGTTTCCCTGTGATAGTGGTGAGAATGAAACCTCAAAATATGGCTTAGCTACATTTCATTAGATAATCCTTAACTCACTTTCCTTCATTGATACTTCCAATTTTATTATCCAAGTTATATTAAAATAATAATTCATATATAGTAGAATCATAACAATGGGAAAGGGGAGTATATTGAAGGAGTGAATGTGCAATCATGGATACAATAGAGCATATACTATGGAATGATCTCATGGTCAAGGTGGATAGTGGGGAAATTGGGGTCTATGAATTTTGGGTGACATGTTTTGAGCCTCATGACCACCTTTTTATATATGGAGGGACACTGCATGGATTTAAAATAGAAATTCTCAATTCTAGGTAGTTGGTGTGCCCAATATATCACATCATCAAAATGAATCCACGTCAAAGTAAGATCTTATCACAAGTCATTAGTTCATAATTAATATTTCATATATCCTCTTCACTAATGTGTTTTCCTTTATCTTGCATCCACTACTCAACTTTATCCAGAGGAATCAGTGTCATTCCATGAAATAGGAACCGGTGTCTCCTGGTCTCATATGATATAAATACATTTTGTGAATTAGGTCCTCAAGGTAATAATTATTATCTCATATAATTCCTTTTTTCACAAAGAAATATTTTTAATTTACTGATTATGTTGACTAATGTGTTTTCACCCCAAGCAGTGCATGAAATGTTTCATGCATGGAAAATAATATGAGGCCATCACATATATAGGGCCTCTTATGATAGTTTTCTTGAAAATTGAGGATATTTACATTCAACATGGTATATCTATTGTCACAAATAAAAATTCAGATGTGGAAATGAGTATTGCCACTTGTTGGGTCGAACATAGGGATTGTAGGGTCAATGCTGATGAGGAAAAGTCGACTGAGGATGAAGAACCTCATTATGTAAATCCCAACCCATCTAAGATGATGTCATTGGATGGTCATGCTACTGAACATCTTGTATATTTTCTTGAATACTAAATTTCACATCCTAATGAGTCAGAAGACACAAACCCTAATGTAACCAAAAATAATCACATAATGTGGTTCGTGGCGTGTATGTCTATGTAGAAAATAAATAAAGATAATCTGAAACCACAAATAATTAGTCATATTGGTTCTCTTTGGAAATGGATATGTAATCTATATTCCATAGGGTTGTCTTGTCATAGTCTCCATGCTCTAGTCTTGGAATTTATTTCTAAGCGGGTATGCTAATGAAGCCAATATCTATATAGTTCCTTGATTTAGGATATGTCTGAATTCATTTTAATGTTCCAAGAATTCAATCAGTAAATCTATTACCTATATGAACAAAAAACAAAAGTAATACCATATTTAACTTGCAATCAGGGAACTTCATACAATTGAGGGCACAATTGGATCATGTTTAAAAGTAAATGAGGTAAGAAATTTCATTGATTTCCTATCTCTATGTTGATAAGGCTAGTCACATATTAGCGCTGATGAGCTTCATCTGGATAATGATGAGGGGGGAACTAAGCATTGGAATTGGAATAAAACCATGGAGGCCAAACACAAGATGTTATAATGGAATCAGTTATCCAATTCTTGATGAGATCTATTGGGGGATATTTCCAAGACTCAATAGAGGATACGAATGTTGGATGACCCTTTCCAAAATTATCATGTTTTTTCTGAATCATTTATGTACGAATGGACACATTTCTTTTCAACTTTATTTAACCCACTTTGAATAATTTCATGTCATTTACAATGACTAATACAAAAGCTCACATGACATATGATCAGTGTGAGAAACATGGTATGAACACATGATATCTAATTTGTTGGAGAGTGTTAGATAATCATTGAAAACATGTTCTCTACTATTGTTTACTAATAACTAATATTGTTTTGGAATAGAGACCCTAAAACTATAAATATATCTCTTGGAATATCTAATTTTATTTTTGAGTTATCATTGGTGCATGAAAAAGATAAATCCAATGTAATTTAATTCTACGAATACAATGGGGACTTGAGATGCATGAATCAAAATTCATAAAATCTAGAAAAACCGGATAGTTTCATGGTGATATAGGATAACTAATTACTATGTTATCATCGACAAATTTTTACTCATATCTTGGAATGGGGAAAAATAAATGAGGGTCGACTGATGACCATGTTTGAATCATAGAACCAAACATGGAATGTATTCCAACATCTTTTGGGATGTTGGACCACTATGGTATGTTATCCAATATAGAATGGTATTATTCTATTAGTGGGTCCCTTCAATAATGGAGGATGATGATGATCCAAAAATGTGTATAAAAACAAATGAAATAATCTTATATAATTTTCTAATTTATTCTAATAGTCTTATAATGTTTACACCATCACGTTGACCGCATTAGTGTGCTCGTATCATCCTGATAAAAAATACAATCGTTTTTTCTAGTAAAATCATCACATATGATTCCAAACAATTGTTGAGACTATTAATTATATGGTAAATCAATAGAACCATAAGATAAGTCCTCTCAGATTAGGTACTTGGTTTTTTTGTTTTATGATATGAAAAATAGGAAGATATGACAACCATTTATGTCATGTTGTAGGGATGTTAGGTACGCAATTTTTCATTGTCTGGTGAGGGTGGTTCATTTCATAGTTTAACATCATTTGATAATGATTTATCCCACATAATAATGTCATATAACCATGAAGATGCACTCCAATTAGTTTTTTTATTGAATGGATCACGAAAATATTTTCTCTATGGGTACTTTACTGGGATGAAGAAAATAAACCAAACATGAAAGAGCCAAATGATGATTTCATACCACATATGTATTATGGAGAAAATAGTGCATTTCATATGGTCACTTATTATAGACTGTGAAAAATTATTAAATTTCTAGATTCATGGGGAGTTAGATATATTAATTGATTATGGCCATAATGCTTAAGTTGTTGGATCATATTTTATTGATATAGAGTATGGAACATGATAAAATATTTCATCATTCAAAATGTTTGTAATATTGGAAGTATCCAAAATGTGGAGATTCATAGAATGGAAGATTGAAGACCCCATTGTGAATGAGGGGCTATGAGGACAAGTGCCACACAGTGAATACTTAAATGGATCACGCATAGTTTAATACTGTTATTCATGGAAATTTAATCCTAGATTATTGTTGTAGGGTGAAGACTAGGGATTATTTTTGTAACTCAACAATATCCATACATTCACTAACAATACACTTAATCCCATATGAGTTATGCTCGGTGATCAAAACAAGGTATTGTAATGACATTTTCCTAACATCTGGAAGTTCACTTTATAGTTTGGGAAATACCATGTTAATAATCTCCCAAAAACATTGAATATTCTACTCGAATAACATGAATGAAAAGAGGGTGTCACCAATGGTGTTGGAATTCCACATGGATTCAAGGAATTGTAATAGAGTTAAGTTAATACTATTGAGATTTGAATAATGGGTTAAAGATGGTTAGGGATCAAATAATTAACTTTTTCAAACCAAAGTCACCATAACCACATCAATTAAGAATTGGATGTGAGAATTCATGATAAACTATTGAAATTTTTTGAAACATACTATCATCTATTACATAGAATAATCAATCACAGCATTCACCCAAGAAGGAGGTGATACTTGGAAAAACACCATCATAGTTAGGGGGTCTGTTTGGAATTGAATGATGATTCATATTCAAACCAAAAAATGATCAATGTATGGTATGAATTGGGAAAATTGTTGTGTCAAATTAAACACTGTTAGTTCCATAACATATTAAATATGATCACAATAATGAAATTTATCAAATATTTGGATTTGAACACAGGTATTGATAATATTCAATGGCCAAATGGCATGGACCTTAATGGTGCCAAATAGCTAGGGGATTTGAAGAATTTTGTGGTGAGGAATAAAGAAGAGAAATATGATAATCACTAAGTATCCTAATAGAATAGGATACATGAAACATATTGTTCTAAAATATTCATACACAGAGTTTATGGTCACATGGTATGGACCATTATGGATAGTTTAGAGTCGTAAAGACTAGAATATATGGGTAATATATTTACCCAGTGTGTACATATGAAATACAGAAATTAAAATCTGATGTGAATGAGGTTAAGAAGGCTCACATACCATTAACATACCTTGATGAGAGATGCATATTGTTCAAGGTCATATTATCTTTTCCCTAATGGGAAATGAATGGACAAAATATTAGTGACAGTTTTTTGGGGACCTAGTTTGAGAATTATGGCCATCAATATTTATCCCATAAGGATTGGAATCAAGACACATGTTTTTATAGATCATGTATTGGTAGAAGTACAATGTTGGTGATTGTGATCCTATCTAATTATGGAATTTAATGAATCAAATGGTTATCATGGGGCATTCTATTTTTTGGGAATGGGGTAACATTGTTTAATCATCCCACACATAATGTATGTTGCAATGCTATTTAAAATGGTATTAGTATTATCTATTGCAAAATAGGTGAACCATTGTTTGAATGGTTTAGAATAATATTATTCTTTCTTGAATTGAATACTTCAAACATTCTAGTTTAAAGCCTTACATCTCAGAATATAATGCATGAAAATAGATTATGGTCACAATTCATGGACCTACTGCATATAGTTTATGGTCGTGTCTCCTAGACCATAGGCTCTAATTTTAAGGTCATGTAGTTCTGGAAATATAGAAGGGTCTACACAAAATTTGTATGGATATGTGACGAAGTGACAAACCTGATGAAAATCAGGGCCAGAAAGGATTAATTCTACCCCACACTTTCCCAATAATGTGATAACACAATTTAATGGCATGATTCATGTATAGAATTTATTAGCTTATAGTTATAGTGTTAAAACTATAAGGGGGGATATTCCTCAAAAATATATGCATAGTTTGGTGTAATGGAAAACATTACATGAGTGATGGCCTAGGATTTTAACTAACACATATTATAATTAGGAGAAAATCTCACATGCAGTTTGAAGTCGTGATTCATGGTCATACTCTAAACATTTTATTGTCATGTTTCCCCAAAAATGAATATTTTTTTATCAAAGAGTTTGTACTAATAAAAGGTGTATTATCAAATTATTATGTATAATGAGACAG
This sequence comes from Viscum album, assembly GCA_963277665.1. Lineage (NCBI taxonomy): Eukaryota > Viridiplantae > Streptophyta > Magnoliopsida > Santalales > Viscaceae > Viscum > Viscum album. The sequence goes on along the minus strand of OY728120.1, from coordinate 1,752,308,662 downwards.
AGTGAAAACATCTATGTGATTGTAGGAAAACGAGGCCCAGAGCCATAATATGTATTCTGAAGAGGACAGTCACATAGCTTAGTGTCCTAATTCATTGATGCGTATATATCATTTTATGTTCATGGTGTTTTGACCAAATATGTGAAATTATTTAGAGGAATTAATATAGGGTTGGGGAGTAACAAGCCCAACCAAATGAGGGAAAATGAGGAAAACCACCACATAGAACTTAAGAAGAAAACATGCAATGTGTTTAGAATAATGATTCTTGTACTGGGATTCCATGGTTAAGGTCATAGACCTCATGAATTTTGAAAATAGTTCAAGGTCATTTTTCAAGGAACATTGGATCATAATTAAGGTTATATTTCCCATTACTATAATACTATTTAAATCCATGTTCTTATGAAGTTTAAATGTAGTATTATGACATATGATATGGATAATGTGTGTTACAAATTTTAATTTCATGCAATGAGGTACCTTGTGTAATTCAGTTTGTCATCATGTAGTTAGGACTCAGTAAAATCCTCATGTAATGTACAACTTGAGAAACATTACATTGGTAAGAGGTGTAATGTACTCTACTAATATAAGGATCAAAGATGACACAACATTAGAATATACCATGTGAAAAATTTAAGGGCATTCCTTCATGGGTTCCAACATTTGTGGCTTATTTCCTGTTTTCATTATCATTCCATGGGCCAGAACTACATATTCAGGGTGAAATGAGAAGTGGTAAACATTCTTGTTTAACACTATAAATATCTTGTTATGGTACCTCTCTATATTTTTCAAGGCTTGAAGCCTATTCACTTCAATGGATTCCAACATATCAATACGATATTCTACCATTCATTATGGTTTATTTGTTCAAAGAAATTATTTCAGACTGAAGGAAACTGAATCTCAATGGGATGTATTGCCTCTATTTTGTACAACAGTGAATTTGTATTAACTTAGTTGGAATTTTGAGTCCATTTCTGATAAGTTCAGGAGATTTTTGTGAGCTTATTTGGAGAGATTTTCGTCTTCAACTTCAAAATGTTCATTAGAATGTTGGAGAGGATTATATTGAATTCCTCAATCATACTATATTCATGTGAATGGTAGTGTGATTCTTTTTCTGACTCAATACTATTCATGGAACAAAAAATTTACTAATCTACATCCAAAAAGATGCTTTTTTGTCTATGGTAATTGTGTGAGATAATAATAATGACAATATGATGTGGGACCTTGTGAATTTTACCATGGATTGGACCTCGACATCATTAATAGGAAACTATTCCTGCATCCTAGAGACGAAATATGATGTTGTTATAATGAACATATATTTTTTAGATTTTACTAATTTATAGGGTCCCATGATATTATATCCCTATACTCTAAAGGTTTAATAATAAATAGTAGTAGGAAAAGGATCTAGATTTCGATGAAAAAAGTCGGCATAAATCTGAAACATGTGACACCTATTGGAAAACATGATGCAATCATGGACCATGGTTGGATAGAAGTATCCCATCCTTTGAATCTGGGGATAGATCTTCAATCCATTCTCATGATCACAAAATGTCTTAGCATGAACATACGACAGAACTTAGTCAATATCATCCCGTTTTATACAATAAAGGATAATTACATCCAACCCATGCCTTTAATGTGTTTTCTCAAGATTATGCCGACTCTATAGGGTGATCTATGATGAATTTAGATGAAATTAATCTTGTTTATCTCTATTAGGTGGATGGAACAATTTTTTATACAACCAATGAATAGGGTGGTCCAATAATATATTTCTTCAGTTTCTGGCGGATCTTGAAAACTTGATGTAGAAGCACCAATAGTAAGTTGGTTTACCTTCTTAATGTCGTCATAATTTGGACAGATGAGAGTGATGAAAAAATGATGTTCCACATGAATTAGTTGAACATCCTTGTTAAAATCATAAATATATGTTTCTAATATATCCATTAAATCATCACAACCATTCTATGCTCATGGGACATTAGTTACTTCTAGATAAAAAGGGAACTGGGATATTAACTTGAAAGTGTTCTCCAGCAAGTGCATGATATTTTTATTCCTGATGATATAGTTATCGGTGCTCTATTTGATGAACAATTTGATGTGTCCATTCCCCTGAAACTAGGTAATATCAATCTTGCTATCCATATTGAGACCCGTAATAAGATCCTTTCACTCTACCTCCCTATTAGTGCAACATTAATGTATGTAGAATGAGAAATGAAGAACAACCTATATAGGAGTTAAAAAGACAATACCTAGCACGACTTTATTTATCATTGGAATGTTGAGCCTTCAACCGGTCAGGCTCATATAGGAACCATCAAAATTCATATCCCATTATAGTGTATCTTAGTATACTGAGTGGATGGCTTCGTTAGAGAAATCAACATCGAGAATAAATTCACCAGGTGATAGATTAGTGTCTATAAAGTCTTTTAATGACTATACATTGACTCATTTCATTGAGAGTGTCTTGATGTAGAGTTGAAAATAGATCACTTCCCAGTGCACTAGTGTTCTAGTCAACGTGGGATGATTTGGGAGATACATTAGTGGTTATACTCATGACACTATATGTATCTCATGATGCAACAGGTAATGTTACAACTAATTTATTGTGAAAACCAACATGAGGTATAATTTCTCAATATAAGAGAACATATCCTCCATTTCGAGGATAATTTTTCTAAGATAGTATATGTTGTTCTCTATACCTTAATTGATCCTCTATGTGAAAATATTACCGATGGCCATTATGAGATATTAACACAAAGAACAAGAGGATTCCCAATGATGGTAGGAATCATAATAAGAGGTTTTATCAGATACTACTTGACTCTAGAAAGGTGGTATGACACTCCTCATCTCACAGGTAAGATTCATTATGATCCTAAAAAAGGGAAAACTATTTCCATCTAGATTCTCTATGAATCAGTGTTTGTATTCTAAGTGTCCTTGGAGATCACATAGATTTGAGAGGATTCTTAAATAAGGCATCTTGATAATGGCATTAATCTTCTCTAGGTTTATCTATATTCTTATATATCTGGGTAAAAAATCTGTAAAAATTTTAAGATGTAACATTGAATTCCCACTTCATGGGCTTCATCTTCAATTATTGGGATCAGAGGAATCCAAACACTTTATCAAGAACCATGATATGGTCCTATCACTTGTTGAATTTTACTAGAAATACAACCACATATCATTCTACTAAAATCCTAAGGATTGGTTTGATGATGTGGTATGTGGAGCACTAATATGTTGCTCTAATATCCTTCATACGTAGAGGAATAAATTTGTAGAATATATTCCCTTGTGTTTTTATGAAAGAGGTAGAATCCTCATCTATAGAGGATATCCATATTAGATAATACCCAAAATATCCATACATGACAGAGAGATCCAAGAAATTAGTTGAGGCATCGATCAATAGCTCCATCACTAGAAGAGGAAAATAATTTTTTAGATGATGCAGAATTAGGTCTTAGAAGTCAATGCAAATTTTTATTTTACCATTCTTCATTCTAATTGGAACAATGTGGTCAAGACATTTGGTGTATTGATCTTAATTAAATATGTTGTATTTGATAATATTGTCAACATCAGCCTCACCCATGGCACCATGAGAAGGGTGTATATTCCTATGATGCCTCTTGAAACTACAATGACTCACCAGGAGACCAAGATGGTTGAAGGAAACATGTGGTTCTATCCCTAGAAACTCATCAAAATGTCAGCAAAACATATTAAAAATTTTCTTTAAGATATCCAAATATATTATTGTTCATCTAGAGTCAAGGATTTACTCATAAACGATGGTGGATAAACTCTCTTAAAATGTATTATTTCATCTTCCACATGCACTTCATCATCTAATGTTTGAAAACCAATGGTAAGATGTTAATTAAGGCTGACTAATTCTGGGGTAATGTTGTTGCCTTCATGGGATGATATAGAATCATTATTGGGGGACTCTGGATCTGCGATCATTGGAGATATTGGATGTTAATCCAATCCCAATAGAACAATTTCTTTAGGGTCTATAGATGATATAAAATCAATAATGGGGGTCGGATTCTATCCATTAAACTCAAATCAATATAAATTTGAGACTTCCATGGAATATTGTCTATCAAGAGAATATATTGGTACATCATGGGGTATGGATTATTTTAATCACATGGGTCTTTCCTATGACGGATTGTGAGGTAATCATAAATACTTCCCTATAAAAAGGGACACAGTACCTATTACTCTTTGAAACAAGAATGAATCATCCCAATTATGTTTTGTGGATTCCAATTAGTGTATTGGGAGAATGAACGAATTGTCCAAATATTCCAATGGGATGGATATAATGGTTTTGTGGTATTATTTATTTGGTTTCAACATGATTCCACTATCCCGCATAATAGATGACATTTAGGTAGTAGGAGTCACAAGAATTTAATGTTGGAACATCACCCTAAAGCTTGTGTACTTGACCATCGAGCTAGTACATGAAGAATTGGTGATGCTATGGGGAATTATTCATGAAGATGATTACAGATCCTACCTATTATTTTGTTATATATGGTATTATATGACACAAACATGAATTAATAATTTATTACCAATCCATTAAACTATATTTCAACTAGATTCTACCACACCATCTTTTATTGGCCCTATTATAACCTTAAATATTCAGGACAGATTGACTCAAATATACTTCATTAATTCACAACTTACTATGTGTCTAGGTTAGTATGATATTTATCCCAAATGCATTTTCCACCAGGTTGTCGTGTAAATCCTCTCCATTAATCTAGAGAGTGATGATTAGTGAAACATTATTCCCTTGAATGAGGGAACAATTATACTCTCTAGAAAATGAGATGAAGGCCTAATTTTATTATTTATCAACATCCTCTATAATTTAGGCATCTACAGCCGCAACCTCAACCAAGGAATAGAAGGGAATTATCAAGGCATTCAAGGGGGCCTCATAAATTTCATTAGATAAGTGGAGGGACTCCAAGATAAATATCCATGAATGTAAAATATAGACATTCGTTATAATTTCAAACATCCAATGCAAATTTACATTTCTTCATGACATGATTTTCTCATTAGAAGGGGGCTTGAAGGTTGATGTATGTTGTCCCACTGGATTTTGGTTGGTACTAGAAATATTGTTCTTCCCATCATCTTACCCTCATAGAACCCCAACAGATTAATGTTTCTTGTTTTTTGGTCTAGCATTATCAAGACATGGCTGATCATAATGTCAAATTGGGTATTCCACATAGTCATTTTATATGATCAGTTGTGGCGGTATTTTTGATGGATCGGGCTACGTGAAATGCACCCACTCAACTCTATTCATGACTTGCTTCCTTGTCACAAAAGAATTAGGAAATTGGATTGAAGCACAAACTAATGTATTTTAGTGGTTTTCATCTCCTTGAGATCCTATTTAGAGGATTCTATGAAGGGACCTCAATAGGGGGTCCTTATAATCCTTATCATCATGACAATGAAGGTATATACCAACTCTACAGTGTTCACATGGTGGTAACCATTCAAATTATAAATGGTCTATCCTAATAGTATACAGGCCATGGGATAGACTCCTGTAACTATAGGCATCAAATCACTGAGAGTAATAGATAAATTTGGTGATGGAATCAGACTCCACTTTCACATCCTCCTTCGATGCCTAATATTATGTGGTGTTGATAGTTGTGAGGGGGATACCGAAGAAATGGTGAAGGAAGTAATGACGATATAAAATTTAATTGGATGATTTATGTTTGAATTTATGATTCCATGGGCATGAGAAACATCCCTATGGTCCAATTAGTTTTCATACTTCTGAGTCCTATTGATAGAAACCAATTTCGATTCACTTGAACTCCCAATCTAGATATCAGAATCAGAAGAGATATCCGTCACTTATTCTAGGATATTTACCAATTTGAAAAAATCATTATCCAATTGGTCCAACAATAAATACATTAACAAATACATGTGTTTTATAGTATTTCCATGGATTTATTGGTATGTGAACTAGTATTTTCATTTAGTATGCTCAGATTCAAGGGGTTTCATGCACTCTAGTATCATCATAATATCATTTTCAAGGGAAATGAAGAAATAACCAAGAACAGGGGAATCCTAAATGTATTATCTCTAGTTCCCCCACCCCATAAAGGAATGTCTGGGATGTTTTCCTTGATGAGGAGTTGTATTGTGATGAGGTGTTGGAACCACATTCTCTCATCTAAGTTGATGTTCTTAGTAAGTCAGTTTTGGCCAATTCACCACTAGTTGAGGCTGCACTATGTGAGGATTCTACAATTGAGGTGGTTATTTTAGGGGAGAGGATAAAAACACTTGTGTACCAAGGTCCAACCCTTGTAATTATATGGAAGTATCTTCTTTTTTGGATCTTCTTACAGGACTTGGAGGTGGAACCTGATGTAGTTTCTTAGCATAATCAAAGGGTTACTCTAGGAAGTAGACCTTTTCAGATAAATCTCAAGACCCTACAGGGATATTCTGAGTGATGAAGTATTTACTATGTCATTCTTTATATTTACCAATCACATCATCATTATCTTCTATTTGGTATGTGACATGTCTAGTGAATATGAGACATTCTTCCACCAAAAAATTGACATGATAATCTGGCAGATTCATTAACATGAATAGGTTATAACTTTTTTTTCATGTGGTTGAGCTAAACTAGTAGAGAACCCACATGGTGAGGTATTCCCAACATGTAATGGACCTGATGGGAATCATTCTATATCGAAAAACCTAGTTCCTTCCATTGTACGGCTGACACATCAGATCATTTATTTTTTCTATTATTATAGTGTTCATTAACTAGGCTTGAACCTTGAGATAATGTGGAATAATGGAACAATGGGTCAGCCATCAAGTTGAAATGGGAAAATCTTATGTTCCCAAAATTCAGGGGCGATCGCATGTTATCTACCCATGATGGGGTAAACATTTTTTCAGGTGGTATTCTCACATATTGTTTTTCTGAATGTGCTCAAGGAGATTTGTGAGGTTACCTATAAAATTTTATTAGTGGGTGTCGTTGTCTTGAAGTGGATTCTTGAAAACCAGTGCATTGAACAGCCCATCAAATCAATAATCAGATTCAATGACTCATGGAGTGTTTCAATTGGTGTCCCTAAGAACATTATCATGGTTCATGCGTGTATTTGAGGACTCATATCATTTTATCTTGTCACAAACTCCTACCTCTACTCTGTAATTATGTGAAGGGTTATCGGGATAAATAATGAAAAACTAGATGAGTATGAATTGTATCTTACCAAATCAAGAAAAAATAAAATCCTTTTATGGAGAAAAATAATCTTGTATCCCCTCTTCAAGGAGCACAATTATGATCCTTTTTTGATATGTGAACTATCGAATAAAGGAATAAAGAGAATGATATACTATTTTCTTTAGTGAAATATCAGATGGATTGGAGGGCAAGATAGGTCCCTTTAACTTGTAGGAATTCTAACTAGCTGGTAATGATGTAGATATATCCAGGAGGTTGAGATCTTGTTATTTATGTTAGGTACAAACACCTATATTAGTGTTTACAAGATATTGTGCTTCTCTGGGGTGTTTTTTTTCTCTATTAGACCCTGCATTGGACCCTCTTCCATGTACATATCAGAAAAAACCTGGTTTACAATAATGATACAGGGAGAAAAATCATCAATATGTACTGTAAGATTATTTTTTTATTATATTGGGATCAGCTGGATAGTGACATGCGGTCTGTAGAACCAGCTCTTCACATTTGGGGACACCCCTTCCATTATTATGCAGATAATAATGAGGATCCAAATGAATATCTATTTTATTTTCTGGTTTTAACTGGATGATGCAAATTATTGATCATTAAGGAGTGTTTCAATATCAACCATGTGGCGTGGTAGATCAATGACATCGATGTACTCTTGAATTATTGGTTAGAACAAATTAAAATCATGTACGTGGTGAAGAATCACCCAGATGGACTGGTAGAATAATACATCTTGGTCCTGTAATAGGGACTCTAGAATATCAATGATCAATGTCATATTTTGATAGACCTCAATAAACCGCAGATTAGTAACCATTTTCTCCCATAGACTTTCTGGTTCATAAGCAGAGCTCTTCTCTTATTCAGCACAGTCATCGATAAAATATTTTAGAGATATTGGTGGTGGTGTTGATGTTCTTATTGTGGTGGTTGGTATCCTGTGGAGGAGTCCTAGTGGTAATAAACTATTCTCCACGGACTAGGTCATCAAATTATGGTGGTACCATCCACATCATTACTTCCTTAAGGGAATGGGTTTCCATATCTATATCATGTGTGAGGGTTCTGGTGCTAATCGGTTACTCAACTAGATTCTTATCGTCTATCCCATTATATAACAGTTCTCCATGATCTAGGTAATAGGGGGAGGTTGAAACTAGAGATGATAGAGATGGATACACTCTGATCCCTTGGATGGTGGTGAAATATTTCACCACCTGTATATACCTATTAAGGGAATTGGGGATTATGTCGATTTCACCATCCAGGAGGATGAAACTCATTTGTTATGATCCTTCCCTTGTCTTTTATGCTAATGAGTATAGTATATATTCCATTATTGAATCAAATTCCCCATAAAAATCAAATAGGTGAGTGGGATTGATGATGACTTGGAATGTCCCTAGATGTTCCCTTTAGTGGCACATTGTTTTTCTTCTTCCCTAGGATGGTGCTTCATGTAATGGTAGTTATATGACATGGGGAGGACCTCCATACTGGTTAGCGGAAATATAGGAAGGAACTATGATTTAGATAGTTTGGATATATTGAGTTGATCCATATTGGTTGTTGTAGGAGTGGGTAGGACTACGATGTTGTTTCATGAAGGAGTGGCTTGGAACTCCACTATAGTCAGTGTTAACATGGGATGAACCTATAATCAAATCGATAAAGGAGGGGGGGATGACCTCCACTCTAGATGTTGATGATTTCAGGAGGACCTTTTCTTTGATTAGTGGGGATACGTGAAGGGCAAGCATGTTTATTTTTAGAGAGGGTAAAACATCCAACATCATGTGCTAAAATGGGATGAGGGTCATTATAAAAGTCCAAATGGCCAAGGGGAGGACAATTTTTTGGTTAATGATGATAGAATGGGGTATATAACCATATTGATTTTTGTTATATATGGTAGAACCTTTACTTTGATTGATGAAGGAGAAAGGAATTTCTCCTCTTCTGTGGATGGAAATATGGGGATGGCTTCCATGTTTACTATTAAAGGGGTGAGGAGGAACTCTAATATAGTTGACCTTTACACGAGTAGGACCTTCTGGTTGGGAATCATAAGTATGGCCAAGACCACTATATTGATTATATAAGAGGAATATATGAACTTTAATTTGATTGGGGTTGGATTAAGGAGGACCTCCACCTAAGCTAGGAATGACATGAGGAGGAACTTCACAATGATTTTGAGAGTTGGGAGGACCTATTCTTTGGATATTGACTATACATGGAGGACCTCGACACTAATAATCATCATCCCAATCCATCCAGTAATAAACATTTATGTTTTTTAAAATTGATATAGTCAAACAATCCTTTATACAATGTGGATGAGGACTCAATCACAACCATTCATAGACGGACATCTTCTTGTTTATCACATCAATATTTTGGAAGCTCATTTCTGTGGTAGGCTCCACTAAATTAGTGGGATAAATTACCATTTTTAGTCAATCTCCCAGGCATGAACCCAATGTTGATTTTGGGTTTTCCATGCTAGGGATGGTGGAGGATTCATATAGTCCACCTACTCTAAGACCTCAGGGACAGATCATTTATGGCACTAAAATTTCATGGATGGAGCCTTCCTTGGACACTCCAAAGTGGGAGTCATATCCATGGTGAATCAGGCATCACCCTCATAATCAGTGTAAGTAAAATAGTCATATTATCAATCTAGGGAATGGATCCTTGATATATTTGAGGTCGGATTAGAGAGTATTGTATCCCTTATGCAGCACTTGGGGGCGATAATGTTTGCGAGGAACTGAATCCTCCATGTCCTAGGTGACCATGCCCATTATGGGAATTACTACATCATTCTTGTACCAATGTAATAGGGTTTCAATCATCCTCTAATAAATAATATTCACATGTGATGTAGGTAATGGTATCCTAGTATCTATGGTCATATAGGAAATATTTGAAAAGGTGGAGTCTTCCAGGATTATTGCATTAACATTTATCTTACCTCTATATCAGTGGGTGTTGGACGATTAATTTGATAGGACTATAATATGGAATAGAATATTCATTTATCCATTAGTATGTATTTATGTAAATTGATTTCCATAAAAAAAATTCATCCTTTAGTACATAAGAGAAGAGAGAGTTCGGTGTTAAAAACATCACAATCAGGTATTCCCAATGCCTAACTTCCCAAATTTCATGTGACTACCATTTTGGTATGTCAATTTTCTATGTTAGAATTGGAATCAGATAGTTGGATGTGGTGACATGATAATCATCTGATATCATGAATGCTATTATTCCCCTTGATAAGGATAATAATTTCATGTCAGTTTCACCATTTTAGTTTCCAAATCTTTCTCTAAGGTGTATTGTATGTGTTTTAATGTGTGATGGTGTTACTTTGACCCCACATTCCCACTTTCCAAAGGTGGCATACCTTCATAATGTTAAATTTTTTATGTATTCTCTCATATCAAAATGGGATGATTGGATTTTAGTTCCTCCTTCCACGGATTTCACTTTTGAACTTTTCAACTATTATGAGTCCCCCTCATAGAGTTAAGTCATATTGTGGATGACATTACAAGTACCCTAAATTTGTGTATGCTAGTTAATATTACTAATTCTATAATGATATTAATTTTGGACTTGATAGAGAAGACAACATCATTCAAGAGTGTAGCCACGTTGGACATCATTGGAATGTCTGGATGATGGGAACATTTTTCACTTGTATTCATCCATACATGGGGGAATCTTAGGGAGGTGACTTAACCTCTAACCTTAAGGCATCTCATATATATCATGGGTTATATAACATCGACGAAATATATATTCCAATTATTTAACCTCGTGCATTTCAATTTTTTCATGAGGTAGCTGACGTTATGTAGAAATATCTTCTAATGTATTCACCACAGGCATCCCATGTTCTCCATGATTTATCTATTTGAGATCAAGTGTTTAACATACTTTTTGATAAAATGATGATTGATCATTATTACCGTGGATATGGATCAAAGAGTTTCATCCTTTCGTGGAGAACCTGGAAGTTTTACAAATGGATGGATCAAAAGTCCATATGAAGGTGGATCCATGAGTTATGATCTGTAATGTAAAGATTTAATACCATATAGGCTGATTAGAACATAACTAGAGGTGGATTTGGGAGGTACATTCCTATGAGTGATCATCTATTTTTACCATAGGTTAGTATTTATCTTCAATGATTTTTTCTACATACCCTACTAAGATGGAAGAGATCGAAACCCATGAAGTTTAATAATTTAGTTTTCAGTTGTGTGATAGGAAATACCCATGCTATTTAACATCATGTGGTAAGGATGTTAACAGCATGAAGGAATATTCAACAAGGGATTATTTGTGTCACATACTTGTAAGCTTCCCATAAAAGGATTATTTATCTTGGTTGGATTAGATGTGGGTTTTATGCATTGTTGCTACATGATGGACTTGAAGGAGATGTGGTCTCCCGGCTGATGTTCATGATCTTTCTTGGAATGTGTCTCAGAGAAAATATGGAATGATGTGTATGTTGGTATTTGACCTCACAGAGTCTTCTTGTGTATCATATTTAGTTGGGAATAAAATATTATGTATTTCAAAATAATTGGGAATTATACATAATGAGAATGGAAATAGGAGATTGAGTCTTGGGATTAATCAATAATTCAGACCATATAGTGACTGGATAGATGTCATGGTTGATACTAACCACTAATATCATGTGATTAATTCTCTTTATGGGAAACAAGATGAAGTAGTAGACCATATTTTTGTGTCATGAAATTATCATCAAAGAGAGATGGTGGGTGGATTATACATCAAATCCACCCATGAAATTTTTAATTAAATGTGAATAGTATAACATTCCCTATTAATAGGATGTAATTACCAATGGGGGTAGTCGACATATATACCATCCCATGCCACTCAAACACAGAAAAAAATGTGGATATTGAATAGTGTAATTCCATAGTTTAAAATCATCTATTGAGGATGTTTGGAAAAGGTAGATTAACATCATAAATATCGGATGTGGGAGGCTCACTTCTTACCCCTTTGGCTCACATAACCGCCACTCATGAACCTCTTTGAGGGGAATGAATTTAGCAATGCTAGGGTTTCACAACAGGGAGTAGTACCTAATCATGTGGCATGTGTTGTAGTACCCATGCATAGAATGATGTGTTTTGGAGTCCTATGGGAATTAATGTAGGAGACTATAAAGATGTTATGAGCATGTTTGGAGGGTTTCTTGCATGAATTCACGACTCAAGGGTTCTAGAACAAGATTAGGAAATTGTGTAATAGGGGTAAGGCACGAGGAAAATTGGGTGTTGGGTATAAACAAAATTTTTGTGAATGTAATAGAATTTAGGTCAAATAAAATTTGTTGAAAGTGATTGGGTGATGATCACTAAATTTTTGTACATGTTCCCATAAGCGGTATATCATGAAAGATTATAAAAATTGAGGGTTCACTACTTTCACAGTGTAATAGAAGATTAGTATTACATGTAGAAGTGTGATAATTCATCTTCTAAGGAGTCATTCATAAAAAGGGGGAGCCTCTATTAATCTCTAAAATATTCAATGGCGGTCGTAAAATATTTATTGAATGAAAGTGATATTATACACAACACCTTCCATTAATGTGGCGATCATCCATATAATGTACTATTTTACATGACTATTTTTTTCATGGTTTTTTTCATTGGATGGGGTTTTTTACGTAGAATCCTAATATCTTGCTCACTGTTTCTTTGGTCATTCATGATCCCTTTTGGGAAGGTACTATAAATTTTGTCATATTTGGCACGTAAGGATCTTATTCATGGATTTTTTCTGTTGATACAATTCATTTAATTTAAAATAAAAGATTTAATGACAATATTTTAATTAAAATATGATAATTTTAAATTTCACTAACATTTCATATGCAATTGAAACATTTATGGAACAATATTCCTCATTAATGCTTTATTATATTTAATATTCTTAAAATATTTTATTATATTGTTTTATTAATTTATGGAATACTTGATCTATGTTGCATAAGAATTTGAGGTAAATAAATAATTTATATAAAATATAATAACATCTGAATACTGAAATAAATTTAATTTTTCTCATAATAGATATTTATATTCTTTTATAAAATTATTTTTTCTATATATAGACTTGTAAAAAAAGAATTAAGACTAAGAGGGTCACATTTTATAAGTAACTTTGATTTAAATATTCTGTAGGCCATATTTATTTGAATTTTTCCACTAAAAAATTTAAATTTAACCTGAATGTGATAATGGTAGAATTAACTAGATCAAATAATATTTAATTTAAAAAAAGTGACGTTTTCATTATTTTTTACCTATATTATATCGATTTTATCTTTACTGAGATGATTAGTTTTAGAACGATTACTATTTATAAATCCTTATAAATGAAGGGAAATATTTAAAAAAAATTATCCATATGATTGAAAATATGGAATCCATTTTCAGTTATTCAAATTCTATAAATGAAAGAAAAAATATTAAATATAAATTCCAAACGTGAGGAAACCCTTTTTCAAAAAAAAAACCTTTATAATGAATAAAATAATATTTATTCATATCCACTGTATAGGAAATGTTTTTTGAGGATTTTTAAAAAAAATTAATATAAAATATATATAAATTATGTTTATATAATCCAGAAATAATGATAAATATTTTTTATTAGGATAAAAACACATTGTTCACATTATAATAGTTTTCCATAAAATTGAGTTTTATATAAAGAAATATATTTATATTAATTTAAAAATTTAAAATTATTTTAAAGAAAATGATGAGAATGTTCATAATATTGTTTAACTAAATCATCTTTTAAATAAATTAAAATAAAAGGGATCTTTGTAAATTAATGAAATAAAAATACAGTATTCATTAAAAATCAAAAAAATTCCACTATGCAGTGGAAAATAAATATTTTTAGAAAATTATCATAAATTCATCCTATGATAATGTTGATATTATTATTAAAAATTAATTATATTTTTTCAAAATAATTTCTTAATCCTTCAAAAAATTAAATACATCATTTTCTCATAAAATGTTAGAAAGTCATTCTTCATGGAATTTTATTTTTAAGAGAACAATATGACCTTAAAATATAAATTTTTAGTTATTAAGAGTTATAAAATACATTGGTATTGAGTAGGTACTTTATAAATATTATATAATTTTAGTATTCCTATTCATACCCACTTGTAAAATAGCTATGATTTTATAATAATTGTAAAATAATACAATTTTACCTATGTTTATGTTTGATGTTGTGTATCCCATATGATCTAAAAAGTAATGTTATGATTTTAAAATATTTGGGTGTTATATATTATTCATATAATTAATATTTATAATTAAACTAGTACAAAATTTATTTATTATATTTTTTATAATTAATTTTCATACAATTTAGTAATGAAAATGAATTAAATCACTTTATAGAGATGGTAATCTTCATATATTCATGTGAAATGCTTCCACATTTTTATAATTCAGAAAATTAAAAACAATATATATTATGTTCCTATATCCATATTTAAATTTTTGTAACTATAAAATGGTATATGACTCATATTTCTTCGTTGAGGTGTTAGTCCAGACATATGTATGAGTGTAATTATTTTTTTCCAATAGATGGAATTGTGAGAAGGTATAAAATATTTTATAAATCCAAAGAAATATAAATTCCTAAATTTAATATATAAATATTAAAACAATTATGAAAACATTCCATGAGTTCTAGTGATGGAAAATGGATCATATTTCTTCATGCGGGCATGAGTCTAAAATTATGCACACATAATAGATCCATGTTCTATTTAATAAAAAATCATTGGATAATGGTTGTTTCATAACAATAATAACAATTATATATATTAATTATATTCAATTTACTTTATAAATATTAATATTCAATTTTTAGTGGAGGTATAAAAAGAAATACATAGAAATAGATTATATAAGACGATTACCACTTTTTTCAGTTGACATCCTTGACATGAATTTTTATGACCCTTGAAATGGTATTTAATGAATACCATAACCAGTATTTATATACTAGAAAAATGTTATAAGTTAATTGGGTGGGGTGAGATTAAGGTAGATGGATAATGTTTTGTATAGAAAAGAGTCTAGCAGAATCCATTTACATGTGGTTGTATGGACACATATTCAATATTTTAATGAATGAAATTAAATATTATCTCATCTTCCTATAAAATTATATAAAAAAAATTAATTTCTAGAATAAGATGAAAATATAAAAAATCCATCCAATTAAAATTAAGCTGAAAAATTGTGTCATTTTCACTTAGATTTATCTTCTGTGAAACTAATTTAACATTTTAGTAAGGTGAAAATTTATAAATGTTTTACTATTCATTATGACCAAAAAAATAAATCGAACATATTACATATTATTTTTTATTATGATTTAAAATTTGGAATAATTTTTAATTGTATCAATTTTTATAAAACTAATAAATCAGTTTTTTAAAATTTCACACAGCTCAAGGAAAAAAAATTGAAAATTAAATCTTATATATATATATTAAAGGAAATTTAAAATATATGATAGAATATATGATATAAACCATTCATCCTAAATAGAAGTCAATATATATTAAACTAAACTATTAAGAATAATAACACTTTTTGAGATTTAAAATCCCATTTCCAGAAAACAATATTTTTCATTCAAAATTGCATTTATACAAAATTAAAGTATGTTGAAGATTCCCATGAAAATTACTAAATATTATTCCTATGATATAATTGAAAAACCCAATTTAAAATATTAAATTAATGATCTATAATTAAATTTCAAGAATTTTTTAAAATGGTCCATAATTTATTTTTAAAAAATCAAATTCAATTCATTATTTATGAAAAAAATTAATGCCTACAATGACTTCACCAAAAATTGTATTCTTTTTTAAAAAGAATATATCAATATATTTTTATTGCATAGGTCCAATAATACTTTAAATAATGACTTTGTTACTTTTATATTTTACATTTACATTCTATGGCTATGATTTAATTGTGTCATTTAAATAATATTATATATATATTACATAGTAATTAATTTAAATCATGATATTCAATTTTATGAAATCTATAGAAAATATTTTCCTTCTAAAATAATATTAAAATTTTCACATTATCACTAATTAAATAAATTTTATATTTACAATTTTAATGTGGACATAAAATGTTCGATTTTTTAAAATACCATTGTTAATAACCTCCACTCAACAAAGGAATAATAAAATGTCATTTGGAAATGGGAATTTGGAAACAAATAGGTTTCTTAAAATAACCTAAAATACGGTTTAGAGATATTTAAAGAATTAGTGGGATGTTAAAATATTGATTTTTAGGGAAAAAATAATTAACTATAAATAATGTAGAGGGGTAGATCACATGTTTATGAGAATCATAATTCAAACAAAACAATAATGTAATTAGGGTTGAAAATACAATCAGTTGATCATAAATGAATGTAAACGAATTTTATTTTTTTCATTTTCAATTTTCAATATCATAACAATTATTCAAAAATATTGATAAAGAATATTAAAAAGTATACTCGTTTTATTACATTCAATTTAAAAATATATATATCAATATTTTTATTTTCAATAACCAATTACCACTTCTATCACATCACCTACTCATTTGATATAGATTTTATATTTATATGCACTAAATATAACATTTCTTCATCTATAAGATCCTTATAAGATTTAATAATAATTACTAGTTCCTCCATATAATTAACAAAATTAAACTTGTTGTCAAAATTGACCCTATATAAATTAATATTCATAGGATGAGGTAATAAATTAATCATTAATACCATAACAATAACACCAAAGTCTTGACATAATCCATTTTAAATGACTTTAGAGTCCTCCAAAATATTTCCATCCAAATTAAAAAAAAAATAATAATTAATAGAATAACGTTTAAAAATTCAACAAAACATTAATTTCCAAACAAAATGAAGTATCGCAAAATGCCAGACACCAAACACATGAATAAAATGACCATATATTCATCTAAAATCAATTAATTCATTACCAACTGATTGTAAGTCACCTTAAATGTAATTGAAAATGTATATTCATTTATAAAATGAAAATATCTAAAAT
Source organism: Viscum album (assembly GCA_963277665.1). Lineage (NCBI taxonomy): Eukaryota > Viridiplantae > Streptophyta > Magnoliopsida > Santalales > Viscaceae > Viscum > Viscum album. The sequence continues at coordinate 1,752,291,092 of OY728120.1, read as the reverse complement.
ATTCTATAAATATAACATTGAAATCGACTTCATCAATATTAAATAAATCACAATTCTAGGTTAATAGTTCCAATCAGTATATTTATAGAAATAAATAATGGAAATAATATTTAGGGTAATCCTTATCTATTCGAGGATTCTGATAACAATAATATCCTTACTAAAGCACTTTTATCACATCAATATAAAATCCAAATACATAAAAACAAAAATTTGTCCACTTTTATTATATGTATAAGACATCCCCTTTCATTGTATGATATTTATTCCGCAAATTAAGGAACAAACCCTGATAATGCCTATGTTTCCCTAATATATGACATAGAAGTTTAAATGGTTCCATATAGTGAACATAAAATCCCTCTATCCAATACATCATTTTACTAAAAAAATTACTACATATATTTTTTTCTTATACATTCATAAAACATATTCTCAATCCTACGTGTCATTTTCTTGAGTGATTATTTCCATATTCATGAAATCTATTAATCTTATTCTTATTCCCCCCATGGAATTCATGAAACTACATTTACATATTATAAGAATTGTTATGAATATCATTTATGTTGATATTTTTGATCGTCCAAATATATATATGATTATAAATAATAACGTGGTTTTATATTCCAAATCATGTTTCATTTTTTTTCTCTTGGGTATAATCATTCATTTTTTATTCATATTCAATGTAAACACAATTCCTTTATGTTTCAGCCGTTGACTATAACCAATAAATCACAGATTCATAGTGAAAAATATAAAATGAATTTTCCTAGGATGTCTAAATAAAGACACTGTTATTTCACTATATCACACCATTGTTATAGCCATGATAATGTATTTTAATTATGTATTCAAACACTTCATAATAGATCACAAATAAAAAATTATTTTTTGTAATAATATATCCCATGAGTGTATAGCTCAGTGTTAATTCATAAAACCACTAATCTTGAAATGGTGATGATTTAGTTAAAGTGGTATCATCCCCTATTATGTTGTTACACCTAGGTTCACATTTTCTATAGAATCATAGAATTTCCATTTTCCAAAAATTGATGCCTTTTGAAATAAAACATCACAATCTGTAATTTAACAAGTAATCATCATGTAGTCCAATATATAGACTTATCTCCATGGGTTTTACAGAAACAATTGCATAATCTAATCTATACTGATAAACTATACCCTTCTTTGATACCATCTATAATGACCCATACATTTCATAAAAAAAATTTACATTTTATTTGTTGTCTATTAAATACATATCAATAAAATGCACACAATAATCGTAATGTTTTCATTTTGTGGGAGACATGTATATATAATCAACTTTTACATAAAATATTTACATCAAGTCTGCTAAGGTCTTCAAAATTATTATTATTCTTAGAGAAACCACACATAAAAAAATTAATTATCATAAGGAAAAGAAAATATATCTAAGTTTTATCTTATAATATCTGAAAGTGTAAAAAAATGATATATTAATCTATGATCATATACAAGAATAATATAATAATGAATGTTTGATAACAAGATCATATAATATAATATTTATAAACAGTTTGGTAAATATCATTATTAATCTATCATGGAACAATTTATTCTCAAATAGAAATCATAAAATATTAGATTTATCATTCATCTAGAGTCATTCATGATTAATAGGGAAATATCATATGCATAAGAAACATGTTTGTGGCATCATACTCTTAGGAAATCATGATATTTTGAAAATATATAATCACAATTATGAATAATCATATTCAATTGATAATATAGAGAAAGTTATAATACCCATGCATCAATATTTAAACATAACCAGTTACAAATATTTCCCTATAAAATCATGTGATCATAGCTGGAATCAAACATACACACCCCTAAAATTTTAAATAAATTTATTATAAATCAATTACATAAAAATCATAATCTCATGAGATATAAATGTCCCATTATCCAATTCATTTCAGCTCTATAATAGACCTAATCATCACATAGTAATATTCAGTTTATATCAACTCCATATAAATTTGACACATTCATTATATAATAATTTAATCAGTTTTTTAAATGATAAATAATTTATCAATATTTTATCATTTCCGAACAACATACCCATTAAAACTAATGGGGTTTCAAAAAAATAACATAGTAATAAAATAGTCATTAATAGAGTGAGTATGGATGGAATCATTGGTTTATATGACATGTAAAACAAAGGTATCATTAATGGCTGAAATCATATATGATTAATTCATTCAAAATATCATTGGAATAATTCGTGAGAAATATACTCCATCATTTGGAAATCAAATAATTAAAATATAATATATTCCAAAACATTATGGAAACAAATTTCCATGAAATGAACCATTGATACATATAAATAATTGTTCAAAATAATTGCATTCATGTCTATGGTACAATCCAATCGTATCATTTACATTTAAAAGAAAACAATCTTTTAAAACCTTTGTAAATAGTAAAAAAAGCCTTATCAAGAAATATTTTGTTTAGAAGGACTAATTTAGTGCCTTCATAAATGATGTAAAATGTGATTATAATGATATTTTTAAATCATATCATGTATATATATAAATTACATAATTAACTTTTTAAATAAATGTACATCGAATAAATATTTTTTTAACCAAAACAGAAATAAGGGAATCATCAATATAAAAAATCATTTCATTCACTTTAAAGAACCAATGAATGGAAACTTTTTATACTAAAAAATCATTATAATGAAACAATTAATAATATATCATATTTGGATTAATGGACTATATCTATGTAGTTTCTCTATATATAAATTCATGTATAACAATCTAGATAAAATGGGTTTGAAACATAAATCCATTACAACATTGTTAACATTTGATTCAAAACCCATGAGATAAAATAGGAAGTAAAGTAACATTAGATAAAATTAAATAATATATTTCTAATTAATATGTTTTGAAAGGTTTAGTATATACAAATCATAGAGAAAAATAGTTTCATGATAAACAATAAGTCTCAATAAAACAATATTGAGTTGAAGAAACCTAGTCTTTTTGATAACCTCTTATCAAAAAATCATTAATGGGATAACATATTATGTATTTTTATATAATTTTAAATATAATGGTAAATATTATACAATACATTCATTTATAGAATATTCCACATAAATGGGAAAACATTGTGAGTATTTCATTATTTTATGTGAAATAAAAGTGAAAATGATATCATATACCACAAGTTCCTTCTTATTTTATACATTTTCATAAAAATTAAAATATTAATTTATTATAAGAATATTCTAGACCTACATTCATTCATAACATATTATTTATTATTATTTGAAAAATTACAATTATCTTTCTATATCAAATTCATTATTCAAATGTATGTCCATGTATGAACATGTCTATTTATATTCATGGTTTTGTTGACGATTCTGGTATTTGAACATGGGATTGGGATTCATCATCTCCATAATAATAATCATCCAATAAGTATCATATTTTTTCATCATATACTATATTATAAATGTTAATTTACATCTAATATGGACCATGAATGAACATTGTGAGGGGTGAATTAGTGTACCCAACTATTTACTAGATTTTACATTCATCTAATTAACCCCACTACTCTTGAACATATTCCCCACTTAATCGGAATGAATATGTTGTGTGATATTAAAAATTACATACACATTTATGGAAAAAAATGATATAAACTAGAGTATAAAAATATTTTTTCAAGGTTTTGTACAATGACCAATGCATTTTCATGATCAACCATAGTTTATTTCAGGGGTATTCTTATCACTATTTATTTTAGTAATAAAAAAACAGAATTAGGAAACATTATTTACTTAGGAAATATAAAAAATTGTGATTCAGTGGTGTTATTTTTTCTAGTTACAGTAGTCTTGAATGACGTTTATTATATATTCACCACCATCTCATTCATTATATTCAATAAACACACTATAAAATCTATCAATACTGAACCGGATGAAATTTCATCAACTACATATTCGTGTTCCATGGGTGAAGATCTTCTTCTGCTACTGAGTCAATACGATAGTATAGGTGTAGGCCTCAAACACTTTAAAATGTTTTATATTCAACTTTTATATCACTAATATTTTGAAATAAGAAACTCATGAATTCAGCAAGACACATCAAATTGACTTCTTCTGTGCATTATTAAAAGCACACTTTGGTACTCCTTCTTTGATGAATTTCCTCACCTTAATTATTTGTTCATTTCATGTGCACACTATAATTAAATCTTCCATGCATGAAAAATAATTAAACTCCATAAAATAAAATCAAATATATGCATTTTTTCAATGGAATAAAACAACCTAGAAAATTGCTTTATTTTTATTTTGTTATTATGTCAATTTTTTTATTCATGAAAGTACATACAGTAACCACTATAGTTTTATTTTATTTATTTTATCACTCATGGATATTTCTCAATTTATCCCTTATGTTTCCAAGAGGACACATGAATTCATGCATGAAAACATCAAATATATTGTGTAATAATGTATTTAGGTTCTTGGTGGGTCACATAAACATATATGCACACACACATACCCACAGACATACTTCTTACATGAATAAAGATTCATGTCTAAAAATTTCAAATAAAACCATGTTTAATGGTTGTATACAAAAAGCTTCATATGCACTAGAATGGTTGGTCTTGCGGGTTCTATATCATCATCATTAAAACCCAGATGTATACGTGTTAGGGTATAGAACATTTTAATTTATTCATGGAACATAGTTCTTTGAAAATATATCCAACTGTTATTTGAACATGTTTAATGCTTTTAGTATCCTCCTTCTCCCTCATTTAATCAAATAGCTTCATAGAACCTCATCCTCATGAAATAGTAATTTCGCTATAATTTGTTTCTCTATAAATGAGAACACTATGATGATTGGAAGTACCCTCCTAGGATTATGGTCATTAATATAATTAACAAATTATTCATTTCCTATCACTAAAATAAACTCCATATTTTATGATACATCGACTTCCAAATAAATATGTTTTGTCATGGAATACCATAATCATTTGGATTTATTCAACCGTACATCAAATATCATGCCATCTCCACGTAACTTCTTGACTTGAGATCTCTGTGTCCATACTATGTGATCTTATTCTTCTCATCATTGAAAAAACATGAATGCATCAATAGTTATTAGAGAACTGGAAACCTTCTGAAACAATGATTTCATGTTTTCCACTGTTCAATATTCTATTTATTCTTATCCATGAAAAGTATGGTATGCATTTATGATACCATGATGATTGAATGATCCTCATCATTTCATCATATCTATTGAAGATTTCAATAATTGTACAATGGTGGTTTGTCTTGATCAATAGTGAGTAGAAACAATCATATATTGATGTACGTAGGAGATAATGTAATATTTAAAAATATTTTTATTCTAATTTTTATAAAAATGGAATGGGATTATGGATGACCACGATCTAATAGTTAGAAACACAAATGGTAGTTTAAAATTTTAATAGAATATTTTATATAAATGTCTGTGGTGGAATCCCACATGGAACCCCCATACAGATGTGGTTATAGTTATTTACACTTTACATACCAACTTCTCCATAGAAATCCACATCCCCCACAACTAGCACCACTTGTTGTCTCATATTACCTCTTGGTTTCCCATCATGGGGGCACATCTTTGTGACTTCAGGAAATTGTGGGAACTACAATGGCCTTATCAATGGGTCGTCAACACACTCTAGCCAATTTTCTGGGCTAGGGATGACTGACATTGTTGTGGATGTCCTTTAGTTCCCAGATGCCCTTGAGGTCGAGCAGGCCTTATATAATCTATGGGTTGGCTAATTTTTTTTAGGTAATTCTCCTTCAACACATAGATATATTCTAAATAATGTTTGAAATAAATTAAAATACATCCTAAAAAATTCAAAACACAAAACCATCTTCTCTTCTTACCATATTCTTTATGAAAGGTTTATAATTTTTAATGGAATATTTATTTTCCATTGAAATCATAAATCCCCTTAATGTATTCATTAATTTCTTCATTAAAATGAATGAATGTATTGCCTTCATATTAATTCCTTGTAAAATGTTGAAGAGAATGTTCAGACTCCAAGTAAAATAAATAAATGTCTTCTAACCTAAGAACAAATAAATAATTTCTAGAGTTATAAGAATGGATACATTCTTAAGCAGGAGATCCAATGCAAAGAATCAATACAAATTTTCTATGAATCATTGCAAATCAAGGATGAATTTCATTCTAAATGAAAACCAATGACTGTATAATTATTCTCTACAAATCATCACATCATGAATGGGGAATTGTATTGGTCATTTAAATCCAAGGAATCTGAAACAATTCACTAAGATTCATCAGTAACCTTCATGAATATTTTTCGATCTATTTATATCTTTTTTAATCCATGATTAATCAATAATCATATAATAATTAATCCTACATTGAATTATTATTACTAATATATATTGATAACAAATACAACCATACTCCTCACCCATCCACATGTCTTTAAAATATCCCCATTTTAATTTTTATAAAGACCAATTACTTAATGTAAATTCCCATGCTCCCCCATATTCATGATAAATGAAAATGGTTTTCTTCTTCCTTTCATGTAATTTCTAATTTAGTTCTATTTTTTCTGAAATAAATATGTTACCGCGTGTTTCACTTGTGAATGAGCCATTATTTGGACTTGATTAAGTCAACATGGGCCAATTATTTGTAGAAAACCATATAGATAAAACCCAGTTTATATATGATATACATTAACAACCATAAATATGATATAATGCTTATAAATAATTGATTCCTCAAAGACGGGAATATATAAAAAGAGTCATCATGTATGATATTGTCGTCTGCACTTTAGAAAACAAATTAGAAATATCAAGTTCAGTAATATTTTACGCCCCTTTATTTGGGAATAGTCATCAAAAAACAATCACCCTTGATGAATATATTTTATATAATTATGAAAATGGAATCAAGAATAACTAGGATACCTCCAATTTCAACTTCTATTCAGACGGAATAAATTTCAATATATTCATGTAATAATCATTGATATCATCTAAATTATGTATTCTGACTCTAATTGGAATCCTTCCCCTCTATTTGACCGGGTGGAAAGTTTAGTTAGATTGTATTAAAGAATTTTAAATTGATGACCCACCATGCTTCAACAATTCATGTTTCTATGAGATCATGAATTATTTTTCCAACATTTTTCATCCATTTTATTGAATCATTTCTCATGTTAATATTGACCATAACCTTCAATTTCTCGAAATATAGACAAAAATACTACATGATAATAAGGGAATAATTTTTAATAATTGATAGATTCCTATTAAGTGAAACAAGGGATAAAAATTCTGCTCAACCAATACATTCCATTCCATAAAGGTAAAATGTATTTGTAACACTTCATTATTTTTTCTCTATTAAAGTTAACATTTTATCCATTTATTTATTGAATGTTTACATTACTTCCATTCAAATTCATCATGATTTGATTTATTATCCCTACATCTGCCAATAACTTAGTATCTTCTCATGATTCAGTTTTTTATATCATCAATATATCCCATTGAGTTGAAAAAATAGTCATAAAAGTTTGTTCATTTTTACCATATTTCATTCACCTTCTACATAATACCTTCACACACTTGTTTCATGTGTTGAAAACCTCTCATGAAATTACACATCTTCATGAGAAATAACTAGTTTATATTTTACATTTCCCTATCTAGTAAATCATCCTCGTATTTTTGAATTTATACATCAATAAAATATTATTCAAGGAATACATTTAATCACTCCTTCCAAAAAATTAACTTGTAGTTTTCACAAGGCTTCATTAATCCTTTTTCATTACGTTTTATAAGTAACTTATCAAAATAATGATCAGGAATGTCTTCAATCAATCATGTAATTGAGTTTCTGTCTTATATTAATTACTCTATCAATTATATTGTTTCCATTTATTTCAATGTTATTTTTAATTGGTCTGGTGTATAACATCTATTTCCATAGTAGAATAATTTATATGGTTGATATTACGTACATGGAATATATATTTTTATTCTTCTTGGTAGAAGATTGTTTCAAAATTTTCTTGACTTTTGAATTTTTCATATTACTCAAGGAATATGTTTCTACTGTGGTTCTTTTCTTCCACATTTTTTTTATTTTCATATCATGACCTTATTATTAATTTATAGTTATAATATTAAAACACTCAACAAAATTTTGTTCAATTCTATTGTAATAATCATAAACTTCATCAAGATTACAAAATTTTTTCTTGGTAGATAGATTATTATTTATTTGACTATTTTTCATGAGTTTTAATATTTTATTTATTACCTCAAATATACTCTCTCGAAATATAGGCCTTCTATAATTTCCATATTCTAACACATTATGCCAAAAATCAAAATCATGATTCCCAAATTTTCTCTAACACCATCAATTGGAAAAAATATTCCATTTGTTTATAGTACCAGTATGAATATATTTATTTCCTTTTAGTTTCTATTTTTTAATTTTATTCATTAGAGAATATTTTGGTATTTACATTTTAGATCTTTCTATTACCCACCCCAACTATTTTTCTGGATTTATCAGCAATTTTATCAACTAATATCATCCCGGATTTCTATATGGAACCTATAAAATCATATGGGACAATATTTGTAGAAATTGAATTATCATTATTATTTTTTACCTTATTCCATGAATATTTATATTTTTTATATAAATATTATCCTGATTTCTTCTTTATCCAATATTAGGCTCTTTAGATACATTATAATCAACAATAGTTTTTGTAAAAACATCCTTTTTTGGAACTCAACTCACGTCATGTAATAGGGTTGAAGAATAACTCCTATCAGAATCATGGGAAGCTCTTGTATGTGTTTTCAAAGAATTTATAAATTCAATATCTAGTTCTATACATTTCATGTTGACATAGATGTTATCATTTTCATTTTTTCTCAGTTTCCCTTCACATTCACTTATCAGTGTAATAGTGTGATCTTCATGTTGTATACTACCATCAATCATAGAGTGCTAATGTTATTTGATTCTTCTCACTTTAAAATCAATTTGGGATTCCTTGACACTGATGGTAGATTTATGGTATTCTTCAACATAATAGATCTTATATATATAATCCTCATGAAATATAGAATATTCTCACACTAACATTTCATTCTCTTCGACCATACATATTTTTTTTCAATTTGTTCATTTATGAAATTTCTGGAAACATTTAACAAATTTTCTTGTATAGGGATTACATCTCCCAAAAAATGTTTTATTATTATTCATTAATTATAATTACATTTATATTTTACTTTATTTATTTAAATATTTTTCTTGAAATTATTTAATGATTCCTGTAAGAATATTTCACCTTTTTAATTTCTTTTCTAGTGCAGCCTTGTGTCTAATGATTTATTTTTCAGTTAATATTCTTTAATAAAAATGATCATTGGATGGAAAATGTATATATGAAATTAATTATTTGGTAAAATTCTTCACATATCATTGAATCTTAATGTATAAGGCTTCAAAAAATTTGATAGATTCAAATTCTCCATACACTCGCCATGTTGGACTAGTTTCTTCATTAATGACATTGGAAACTGATCTATAAAGATTGAATTGATACTTCCCTTATTTATTTGATACATTTTTAATATTATTAATTCCTTATTATTCTTCTATTTTATTCTCATGGAATAAATCATAATAAATTCAAAAATCTTGTTTGAGATTAAATTTTCTACTTGATGTACTTTACAATCAGCTAAAATTATACACTTCATATAAACCAAGAAAAAATATAGGAATTAAACTCTAATCCAATAAGAGGTAGACCTCTGATTGGATGCCTATTGTAGTGCCCAGGTTAATCAGATAGGGACCCTGAGGGTTGGGGAAAATATGTGTGATCAAATTTTCCCTGAATTTTTCATTATTACAATTAACCCCTATACTCTTTAACCTCTTCCCCTATTAATATTAATGGATTTTTCGTGTTATATTGAAAATCACATACACATAGAATGTAGGTAAGAATGTAAATACCAATATAAAATGTTTTTAAAAGGTTGATACAATGTCTTGCTTTATGCTATGATAAATCTGTGATTTTATCATGAATTATCATATCACTATATCGTGTAGTAATTACAAATTCTTGGAATTGGAACAGTATTTTTATATTATAAATAAACATTGTTGTTCATTGATTGGTGTTCTATATATCTTTTCCAGAAGACATAAAAGGAGTTTTTTATGTGTGCACGACCATTTATTAAAATTCGTTCTATAAACACACTAAACTGGATCTCTCTACTACCCTGGAAGAATTTTCAACAACTATAAAAAATTACTCATCTACTGAAGGTCTCATACTACTACTGAATCAACAAGATATTATAAAAACCATCATAATAACATTTCATAAGTGGATGAAGAAAATTCAACTTCTCATCATTGTTATAATGAACTAATAATGAATTTATTACAAATAACTAGTTATATTCATACTTTATTTGTCAAATGATCTTGTAGATACATCGTCTATGAGAAATTTATGAGCCATAATTATGTGTACTTCTGGTACATAGACACTTCTTAAATATTCATTGAAATAAAAATTCTGCCACTCTATGAAATAGATTCCACTTCATTTATGTCTATCATGGCATCAAAAAACCAAGAACATTCATTTATATTATTTATGTGATTATATTCATTTTTTATACATGAATGTGCATAAACTATCCTCTGTCCTCTTAATGGATTTAATTACACTATCATATCTTCATCAATTTATTATTTATTTTGTGCATGAGGATGTGTTAATTTATTCTTGAAAATATCAACTGAATCTTGTGATAGTGTAGGTGGTTTCTTGGTGGTTTGAGAAAATAGATATCCTAACCCACACCAATTGTCTTCTTTCATACAAAAACAATCCTTGTGTTCTATATTTTTCCTGAAAACCAAATTTTTTTCGATATTAATCATTAATTTCACTAAATATAATGTATAATCAATTAAATTCTCTTACTTCTTCATGAAAACCATGAGTTATGTGACAGAGGGTATCACACTCTATAATTTCATCACGAAACATAGTTATTTGTTATGATATTCAACAGTTCAATGCACATGATGAATGATAACGAAATCCTCCTCCATTTCTCATGAAATTTCCTTCATAGACCCTCCCCCTCAAATAATATACATTTCATAGTGATATGTTTCTTCAAAAATAAGATATTATCACATAATCAACAACAACCACTTTAGCCGATGGTCTTTAGTATTTGTAGGCAATGACTTTTTTCCACATACTTCCCTTACCACCCCATTTTCATCCATGGACATATCCCAAAAAATATTCCATGTCACAGAATAACTGATTTTTTCATATTAATTGAAATTCACACAGAATATCATGGGGTCTCAATGATAATCCTTAATTAAAAATATTCATGTTTGTGTGATGTGATCTCATGCTTCTCATAATTCAACAAAATAAAATGATTAAATGGTGATCATTCAATAACCAACCTCATAAAACTTTATTTATAGTTATCCATAGTTCATACATCTTGTTAATATTATTCATGAAAAGATTAAGGTGCATTCATGATCTCGAGATAATTGAACAATCGTCATCCTATTGACATTATCATGGGAGATGAACAAAATAAAATGACTGTGTTTTTTCTAATTTTGGTGAATATAATCTTTCAGAATCCACTATAAGTATAATATTATTCCAAATAAAAAAATATACCACATAAATTGAATAAAAGTGGCACGAGATCTTGGAAAATTGAGATTTCCCAAATCAAACAGCCATTAATATGTATGTGATTTAATATATGGGTGAACAGTGATGTGAGAGGCCAAATCTGATGTCAAAACCACTTAAATATGGTCCCATAGTTTGTTACTCAATGAATGGCCACTACTCCACAGAAATACCTATCCACCTCTAGAACCATTCAATTTCGGAACTCATTACCTTCAAGATGCTTCCCGCGACAATGGTCACTAATCTATTACAATGCTTGTAGGATCTACCCATACCCTATAGTTTGGAAAACCCCACACATTCACCCATTTTCTTGGCTCAATATGAGCCCCCTGTGTGTGGTCAGCCTCTCGATCTCACAGGTGCTCAAGGTTGAGCATTCCTTTGCAGATTAGTGGGATAGTTATTTTTTATGAAATAATCTTTCAATACTAAATTTTTTTTAATGTAATATATGAATGATATTCAATGATTTACTCAATATTTTCTAACTCAAACCCGATTTTATTATTCTTATATTCTTCTTGAAAGGAATATATATATATATATATATATTTCCTGGAATATATATTTTTCCTTGAAATCATTAATCACATTCTTCCCTCCATTCATTTCATCATGTAAATGAATTCTCTCATGTTTTTAATATTAATTAATCATAAAATTTTGAAGAAAATATGCACTATAATAGTATAAAAATAACATGTATTTTATCTTAGGAATAGTTAATACATTGTTATGGTTACGAACAATGATAATTTTTCATTTATAACATCAAATTTTATTAATCGATATAAATTCTCCATGAATCATGAAAAATCACACACCACTTTCTTACCAAATAAACACCCATAATCCCATAAAAATTAGCTATGAATCGTCAAATAAGCAATTACAGATTTCGTACTGAATGGGATCTACGAAATCTATAAAAAAATATCCAAGAATCATGACCAACGTTCTTGAATATTTCTCAAATAATTTCAATATTTCAAAATAATTCATTACTAAGTAATAAAATAAGACCTAATCATAAATTGAATTTTGATTCCTTATTATATATTGATAATAAATATAACCATACTAATACCCCATGGATTTTCATTTCATATAAAGTAGGGATGAATAATTAATTACATCACATCATGTAGATGGTAATCTATAAGTATACTTGAGTTATGTTTCATCATTTTTGTGGTTATGGAGAATGAAAGCTAACTAATAAATAACATATTCCAAATAATTATAATATCATAAATATAATTTATATTTATTTATCATATTCTAATAATCGTCCTAATAATGATATGAAGAGAAATTAATCACATCTAATTGTGGAGGTGGTAGTAAATACCTACACACAGTTGATGTTATCATTTTTCAAGAGATATAAATGTATAAAAGCAGACAATATCATATAAATAGAAAATCTTAATTATATGATAAATATAATTTATAAATATTAAATCCATCATAAAAACAAAAATTTGTTTTTGGTGATGGATAATTAATAATGTCGTTGTGTGGATGCAGTAGTCCTCACATACAAAAGGGTGGTAGTTAATTTTATCATTTATATAAAATAGGGTGGAAAATGGTGGATTAATGGTAATAATAATATTTCAATATATTGTGTATATTTATGTTTTTAATGTATTATGAATACCATAGATATTATAGTAGTATAATTAGAATGAAAATGATTGAAGTTGGGTAACATGATTACATATATTTGTGTAGACCTCCATTAGATACCTCCTTAATGATACATTAATATTATTTTAATAACATAATCATAAAAAATCATTTACAATGATGATTATCAGTTATTATTTAAGGGTTCAGTCAAGATATCAGAATGAACTTTTTGTATTGAAAAAAGTAGAGGGGTGTCCTTTTAAGTGTTTGGGGAGGTGTATGCATTGATTATTTTAATGAATTAAAATATTATGAAAGAATTTTCATATAAATGCGTCCCAAACAAAAATAATTATAAATAATAAGGTTATAATAATTAATATACATTCATTCAGTAATAATTAAGAATAATTTTTTGGCCATATTAATTAGTTTTAATCATTGATGACACAATTTAGCATTTTACTGTGGGGAATTTTCTTAATGATTTTAATATTCATTATGAAAAAAAATTCATAATAAATAATATATATCATAATTATTAAAAATATATAATTCATTTTAAAATAATAAATTTCATTTTGTTGCTGAATATCATTTTATATTTGTTCACAATATGCTGTAAAAAACATTATAAAAAATAAATCATTAATAGAAGATATAATTTATATTGTTTCCATGATTTTTAAAAACAAAAAAATACAAATAAAAATATTTAATTTAACATATAATATATAAAATTGAAGAAAACCATATTTTATTATTCCTTAATTTACTTTTCTATGACAAAAATATACATTGCTTTTAAAAAATTAGTAAACAATGTGTTTTTATAACAAAATTTGAACTTATAACAACAAAAAATTATAAAATTTATTACATTATAATAAAATTAAATATTTATAATTAAATAATATATATATTTCATTAATATTAATTTAAAAATATAAAGGGATATATATTAAACGAAATGAATTTTTTTATAAAAATTTATATTTTTCACTTCACTAAATATTATATCATTTTGGAAAAGTCCTAGTGCATACCGTTAGAAAATAGTGGAAGGATAATTGAAAATAATATATCTAATACCTACAAAATTTTATAATAATTATTTATTCTAAACATGATTTCCATGTGAAAAAATTTATTAAAACCCATATTTGAAGAAAACATATTTTTGAATCATAAAATGGACATTAAAAATGTAGTCTTATTTCATAGATATTAATTAATAACTTTTTATTAACAAGTACAACTATACATTTTCTTAATAGTGAATTTACTCAAATTAATAAATTTCAATTAATTATAATTTTTAAATTAATGACAATTGAATAATAATATTTCAATTCTTTGTTAAAATTCACATAATGATTGTAATAATGTGTTGTGAAATCCTTGATTTTAATTATTTATTTAAAATAAATTTTCATATTATTATAGATGCTTTTACTAAAATATCTACCTAAAAAACTATTTATTTTATCCTAGTATTTCAAACTAACATTATGAAAATCCTTGATATAATTTATAAATTTATTTTGAGGTTCACCTATGTTTTAATGAGTAATGATACCTCATTTTTTAGTTGAAAACTCCAATGAAATTAAAGCCTTTTGTAGGATCATATTGAGATTATATAAATATGAAGAATATTACATTTTAGTTGATCTAGAACCCAACTCCCTTCACTAAGCACTTTTTTTTATATATAATCCTTTGATATTTTATATTGAATAAAATAACATGGCTATGAGGCATGTAGTTTTAACAAAAGTAATATATAAATTCGTATTCATAATCTACATCATTCATGTATCTATTCACCACAACAATAGATCTATTTATCTTATAGATCAATAGATCAAGATCAATGTGATCATATAACCACTAACTATATATAAAATAAATAAAAAATGTTATATTTAATTTGTTTCTATAACATTACAGACTTCATTAATATAATTCATGATATTCCATTATATTTCTCCCATGAAAATTATTTTATTTGAAATTTGTTTCATTCATTTTATCATTTTAAACAAAATTTTAATCATTTTTATAGATCCTAATAATGAATATTACACTATTTACCAATTTTAATTTCAATATGATTTAAATAATTTTGTAATTTTTCTATTTATATTTTATTGTACAGTCTTGTAATGTTTTGATATTTATTATATTTTATATTTTAGTGGCATATATGATTTCCCATTTTAGTATTTTATTTATTATATGTTAAAAATTATAACATAAAGTGTAAATAAAAAGAAATTTACTAAAAAAAATTATGAGTTTAAAAAAAATTCCATTTATAATGTAATATATTTATATATAGTTTAATAAATTATATGGTTATAAACTAGATAATAGTGTTCAATTCGCGAATAATCACTTCCCTAAAGAGATCCCCATATATAATCCATCGTATTTCATTTCACATAATAAATTAGTTTAATTGAATAAGAATCAAAATTATTTGTGTGATTATGGATTAATATTAACTTGGTTTTAACCATAGTGATAACCTATCAAAATTTTAAATAAGAATGTTGAGACTATGAGGTTGTGCAACTATTATGATGAAATCTATTACAAAAAAATATTTAAAATAATTATCTATTACCATGCATTGATGACATGATTGACGAGTAATAAATATCATAGTAACTCTAAATTATTTGAAATTATTTTCGATATAATTATTTAAGGTTAAACACTGACTATATAGAAAGGATTGACATATTATGAGTAATATTTTTTATATTTTCATTGAAATGTATTTTAGATTTTTAAATATACTTTTAGTGCATATATAGCTGATAAATAATTTATTCAATGATTATGATGTTGACTTTAATGTTGAATTTTTTCATTATATCATGATATAATCCATGAAATCTTAAGTACATTACAAAAATTTATCTATTATTCATAAGATAAAAAGAGATAAAAATTATATGGTAAATGTACAACATGAAAATTTTAGAATCAGAATGATTCATCAAAGGGACACAATGTCTCAAATAATTTAATAGTTGTTGAATAGTCTATTTTTAATGAGTTCATGCAATGAAAAATATATAATGACTATAGATAACACACATTATTGAAATATATTTTATAGTTATTGTAATTACGAAAATCAAATAGTTTAGTAAGTCATATTCATTTGTGAAATTTAATTTGAATGATAATGGAATAGAAAAAACATTTTATCTTGGAGATTATTTTGTATTTAATAGGAGGTAGTAGTTAAATAAAGGGAGATGGCCTCTCATTATTCTAATTGAACCAAATTACAAAGTGGCTTACTAAAAAAACATTTTTCCCATTTGCGATAATTGGATGTTTTATTATAACATGATGATATTCCATTTGGTTTTTGATGAAATTTTTTATGTTTTTTAAAATTATCTTTATTCCATTATATAATTAAATATCATATTTAATATAAGGGGCATATTAGTTTTTTCATTCATACATCCCTACGATTACTCTCTTCATCCTTCCTTCCCATTTTCCACTTCTTGACAATGAAATTTGAACTAGATGACGCCAATTTTCATTATGTATATACCAATACATACTAGTAGAAAATCCTTGTTATATTTTCCATATATTCTTAATCATTTTGATTTAAATATTTTCCAAATGTACTTAAATATTAAAAAAAATTATAATTCAAATGAATCATCTCCTTTGATCATTCCTCTACTATGTTGTTTATGTCGATTGAGTTATTTGATATCATGGAATAGATTCCTATAATTATTTTGTATATATATTATTAATTTATAAGAAAAATTATAAACATAAATACATAAATACATACATACAAAAATACATATATTTTCATGATTGGTCAAATTATTTTGGTGGTAAAAAATTTTCTAATACCTTTGATGAAGGGTTTAATTCAGAATAGATTTTGGAAATTAAACACTTCTCTCAATATTAATGTTAGGTTATTTGGATATATGTGGTATGGGAATGAGGAATATTATTGAAAAACTATAATATTACATTAAAAACATTTTTATTAATTTTTCTCTCAAAGATGGAATATATTTTTCATAGTTTTATATATTCTTTTTAGAATAAAATTCATTGGTGGTTTAATATTATTCCATTTATACATGAATAGTTCACTTGGAATATGAAATATGTTATAAAAAACTAAAATATGTACACTCATTTAATAATAATAAAATTATATTTTCATTAGATATGATGTTTTGTTATTCATTTTCATAATATAGTTGATCAATTGGAATAAATTAGTGAATGGTGTTATAGGGTTAAATTATTTAATTGTTAACCAATTATATGAATGGATTGATTGTTTGAGTACTAATTGAATGATGTATATAGTTATACTATACATTTCATTACAATTTATATATATTTTGATGGGATGGTGGATAACATTTTGTGGTCTCTAAGTTCACACACTCTAGTGAACCCCCTTTCCCCTTCACTAATGGAATTGGAAATGTGATTTTTATGATGTTGTTACATATAATTCTATTTCCTCAATATAAGGTGAATAGCACCCTGAATCAATTACAAATTATTCCCTTTTATACTAATCAAGGATCAATGATTGTATAAATAAGTATAAAAAATAGGTATATGAGGAATATTGTTTTTAGATTTCATCCATGTTAAGACTTACATAAGATGCATATTGATAGAATTTTAATTAAAAATTCCATATGTTTTATTGTATGTTTTTGAATTTGTTATTGGTAATTATGTGTTGAGTGTGGACTACCTAAGAAGTAAAATATACTCACACACTACAGGTTTCCTTTGGTAATTCATGCGGCGACATTTTTACCACATACCATTAATTATATGTCAATATAGACTGTTAGTTTATTGAACATTATATTAAATGTTTGGTTAGACTTTTGTTTACTTTTTATCAGAAAATTATTTCATGATGTAGGGGATTTCCTTGGATTATACATATTTGATATCTCACTGATATGAATTTCAATTTTCACATAAGAGACTATTTAGTCCCAAGTATGAGTATATGTTTTTTTCATGATACAATTATTTTTTTGTTTGTATAGATTTTATGGATGTTTACCGGCTTCTGAACTACTCAACAACATGACCCTAAGGTTGTTTCCAATCCCAACTGGATTGAATCTAGTGTCTTGTTATCATAGAAAGCATATTCTGATTGATGACACACTCATACTGTTTTATAAAGATGAATCCTTAATAAATAACTAGAGACACATAAAACTAACCCTCCAATAAGGATGAATCTGATATGTTAAAAAAATTAAAAAAGAATTAAATTATTTAATGAAATATAATAAAAAAATGTACAAATGTATTGAAAAAATAAACTAAAAGATAATACACATACTATCTCGAATGATCCACCACATGATCCAAAATCACCATCCAACTATGCACCCCATGGATGGCACAAAGTGATGATAGAATTGGAAACATTTCTATACATGTAAGATTATACGAATGAGATAGAATACTATTATTTCACTACAAACAAACACATATATAGAGACACATTAATATCACATTTTAATAATTCTGGATTGAAATAAAATATAAAATAATAATATCTATAATTCTTCGATAATTAACAATAACACTACCATTGTATACTTATATCTCATTTTTTGGATTTTCATTAAATGAACATAATCATTAGGAAAACTATTTCAATAAACCAAGATATGTATCTCATAGTAAAAACAATATTTTTAAGGTCCCCCATGAAAATAATTTCATAAATAGAAATTTTATTAAAAAATATTCCAACAACCCCAAATTGTTACCCAATATCATATTTTTTTCTAAAATATCTTTCAAAACATATTATTTCATAATAAATGAATAAAATATCTCAAACCCCTATTTCTACACTAATTCACACTTGGAATTTTAGAACAATCACTTTTTAATTATCTCTCATGAACACCATAAAAATTTATAATAAAAATAATTTGAAATGTATATGAAATAATAATTTTTTTCCTTATTTAAAAAATGTTTAGACCCTCATATTAAAACAATTGAAATGAAAACCACCCAGAAGAAAAAATAAATCAAGAAATGAATAAAGAAGAATTCATGTAATGAAATAATATGTAATAAATAACCACTCCATATATTCAAACCTTAATATAAAAATAACACTACAAAATCAATCATAATTATTAATTTCGAAAATAATCTTAATAAAGATCATATTATCAAGGATCTAACCAGAGTTCACCAATAGGTTCTATTGTTACTCTGAATTACCAAAGGATCATTTATAACATAACATACATTAAAAAAAATAGAGGCTTTCTCAGTTATATGAGGGATTTTTCATTCTCCACTAGGGATATCTCAGACACCAACATCCCATAAGAACACGTGAATCATAAGGGAATAACCCTACTATAGGATATATCAATCTCAAGTAAATAGTCCTAATATATAATCTATGATAATAAATCAACCTACAATGTCATTTAACTTGTTTTTCAATGTATACCTTGTTAGTTCAAAGGAGTTACGTAGAATCTAACAATCCTTATCTCGTGGGTATAACATATGAAGTATATCTCATGCATAACCTCACATACCCACCAAAGTTATGCCAATTTACATCCTAAAAAAACTATATAATTCATCTAGGAAAAAATCCATTTAATGTATCAAAAAAGTTGGTATATAAGAACTAAGGTTTCTGATATTTTGTCGTTCCACTTATGATTTATGCCTTTCATAAAATTACCAATGGGAAATTATTTAAACAAATCATATAATTTCAATCCATTTTTCATTTGAATAATCTTCCCAATCATTTATTAAGTCCAATTATATAAAAAATCCTCTGAAACCCATATTTCTATTAACTCTTCACTTTTTAAACCATCTTCAAAAAACATTTAAATCTATAATGGGTTTCAAAATACAATCCAAATTTCTAAAATCACCCTTTTAAAATAACCCAAACCATTTAGAAATATCAAAATATTTATACACCTTAAACAGTATGAATATGCCTCATCTGAGGACATAAAAAGGCCTTTCATATAGTGAAAAGGGTTAACTTACATTTCTAAAATAACAAACCGCGCATTAAAAACATTTAATCGAATTGAAAAATCAAAACACATTGTTTGAATATAAAATAAACTGAATTACACATTTCAAAAAAATCTATTCATTTTCATCTAGTGGTTTTTGAAAGGAAGGTAATTCCTTAATGTTTTAATGGTAATATCAAAAAACACATCCCATGGACTCTAATCCAACTAAACAGACTAATTATGTTTAAAAAATATACCACATATGGGTCTTACAAATATGTTCAATTTAAATATGAAACACATTCATGAATACAATCATTTATGGAAATAAAATTTAAACTAACCATGAAGAAACACATACCTCAGTTCAACTGAATCTATGATGATATTCTTTTTCTATGATAGGGAATAAACCCTAAGTCCATGATATTCCCTATTCATCCACCACACAGACAAATACCCCTTTATTTGGACCAAAAAAATCCCTAAAATCATACCACATAATTATTGGGGTTTCAGGGATATGGTAAATCATGGTTAAAATAATTTACATAATTTATAAATAGGTTAACATGAATTTAACATGATGAAACCTTCATTAACCTAATAGAGAAGATCACCATGTTGGAGGGATGAAAGAGGGGAAAACAAGGGAGGTGCCCCTGTTTTTTTTTTGAGAAATTGGAAGAGGATATGTGTATTCAAATTAAACAAGTGGTGTGGAAAATGAGTTATTTAAATTATTATTTATACTAGGATGGTCGTGTGGTTTGGAAATATTGTTTTCCAAACAACATTCCAATGATGTGTAGGGATTAACCTAGCTAACTCCCACCCCACATGATATCCCCTAGGTAATTCATGGATAGGAAAAACATGATCTAACCATACTAAATGAAACTGAAAAATAATAAAGATGAATTCCAGTCTGGTCATACTGTTTACAAATATATGCATAGTACCTACACAATAAGATAAAACCACAAAATCATTAGATGTTTTTTCCAAAGACTCTTTATGTTTTGGAGAATATCTTTTGATAGAATTGATACCCAAACCATTAATGTTATATTAAATTTGGGAAAAGGTATGTTGGGTCCACATAAGGGTAGAAACTATGTTTCCCCCAAGCCATGTGTGTTAAACATGGAATTAAAGAAAAAATCAAAATTTTATGTTTTCTGGTTGAAAATATATGAAAACATAAAATTACTATAAAATATATAAAATAATATAAAACATGTAGTTAAAGGGTTTGGGTCACAATCCCCCCCCCATGGAACTTTCTTTAACCAGAATATTTTAGTTCGAAGTATAATAGAAAATATATTGATTTTTTTATAACAACTCTTTAGAAAATGAGAAATCTTCAAAACCTGTATAAATCAGAGAGAGAAACCTAATAGAATTCATATTATAATGACACAAAAAGAATATATAATTAAATGGAGACCAATAATTATTCTCCCACTATATTATATAATTCACAAATAGTGATGTAACATATAACCACCTTCCTTAAAATAACATAATGTAAATGAGAAACAATGTTCCTGAAGTCTCTATATAGAATCTCAAATATGTATTGCTTAAATACAATCAAAAGAATCTAGTTCAAATCGGTTCGCATATCACTACTCCATGAATGATCATAATGGGTAAATGAGTTATTTCGACAACCCCAAATATCTAAACAAGTATCATAACAATAAAAAACATTCCATGATATGATGTGATAAGGATTTATCCAAAGGGGTAGATTCAACATGTGAGGGTGTTTAAATCCAAATTACTCATAATACCATTCAATAATTACAATTAAATAAAACATCGTGGTGGCATACATATCTGTAATGGAAAACAAAACAATTTCCCCATGTTACCTTGTATGAACAACAGGATATTCCTATGTCTGAACTATAAAAAAATAACACCCCAAGGTCATTATAAATTATTGAAATAGTGAAACTAATCATGAAATGTATCATGAACAATTAACAAAAAGTAAAACCACCCAAAACTGGAAACCATAATGCATACCATAGAGACAAGGGGCCAAAGATTATTTATGTAAATCTTCGTTAAACTAAATTATCATAAAACCATATTAGTATGTCTCCCTTAGAGACACATCAAATCACATAAAGGTCATGTATAATCCCTTAAAGTAATCCATTTAGATTTTACCTAATATGGTTGGCTAATGTATCTCAAGAATCCTGCAATATTCTAGAGGTTCCCGACTAGCAGCGTGGGCCTAGGGTGTTCATTGGAAAACTGTGCCATCAAAATCCAATCTGTAACAAATCAATGACATAAATACATAATAAGAAGTGGAATAAAAAATATTAAACATACAAGAAAAATAAAATGTGTATATAATGTAATAAACATATAAAAAATTTATGATTATAATCATGTCATATTTCAAAAAAAATGAGGTACACAGGATACAGGGGGAAATAAGATAACACATTTGATGAGAAATTACAAAAAATATGAAAATATTGTACTATTAATATAATGATCAAAGGAATCATGCTTTACTCCCATATCCCATCTATAATAACCATAACAATTATAAATATAATTTCCCAAGATATTTATTTGAATGTCATATTATGTAATATTGTTATATAAAACACATGAACTTATTTTTTATTATATGCAATGAAGTTTAACAGAGAATTATGATTCATTTTAATTGAAAATATTGTTTCTAATCATTTATCTTCTGATTAGAATAAATATAAGAATTTGATAAATCCAATTAACTCTGAAAAAAGAAATTATATCTTCAACTAGAAGGATCATACCCTCTAATGACCATTTATCGGGGGTTATAATAGAGATATAATCATATGTATTGTTCCATGACCCATGGAAAGATGATATCCCATAACATAAAATAATTGAAACCATTTACATGATATGTTTGAGCTCATTGAGATCATGAACCAAACCATGTATGCCAAACCACCCCATGAAAATATCAACATCGTACGCCTAACCCATAGGGAATTTTCTAGTGTATTAAAATAATATGTATGATGACCCAAATTATATATATATATATATATTATTCTCAATATTTTATGTTTTATATTTACTTATTATCATTAATTTAGATATGATTATGATTTTTATGCAATAAATCAGGAAATATATTTTTGGTTAACAGTTTAATTTAATTAAGGTATTTATTTCAATGAATTAAATTATTTTTATAAATAGACATGATTTTAATTGAATATTATTAATATTCATATTTATCAAACTTAATTTATAGTATAAGTTTTGTGAATTCAAGTTTTATATTAATAATGGTTCAAAAATTAATACACTAAAAAACCCATCATTTCACAAAAACTGTCCAATCATATATTAATAATTAAAATGCATATACATACAAAATATTTTTGATAAAATGAATATTATTTTAATAATCTAAATGTTTAAATTATCCATTAGTAAATTTTTCATAATTTTTTGAGACTGCTAATTTTTTGGGAAAAAAGTAAATATGGTATAAATATATAGTGTGTATTATGACTTTATAATGCCTAGAAAATTAATAAATAAATACTATATAAGGTATAAAATACAAAATATATATTATGTATTTGAATTAAATTGATATTTTTTATTTTATTAATTTTATAAAGCATCTATGAATCCTTCAAAACTGCTAATATATTTTTAGGTTTTAATATAATTTCATTATAAGTTTGACTCATTTACACATTAGAAAAAAGATTATATTATTATATTCGTCCCATCTACGTATAAAATAAATAAATTCACTCCACATTGGTAGAAACCACGTGAAAACCCCATGGGAATGTTTTTGGTGTTTGTTATTTTATTATACATAGTCAAAAAACTATGTTAAAGAAATAATAAAGAGTTCCCCATTAATTTCAAATATAATCCCACAAAAACCCAATTTATATTCACTAAAAATACATTGATCACGTCCTTACACATAACTACATTCTCTAGGGTCCTCTAATGGTGACCTTATGATCTCATGAAGCTCCAACCAATCATTCGGGATTGCACACACAATGTAAGGGATCCTCTCATTCTCCTCTTTATTCATGTATCTTCTTTATATTATGTATTTTAAAATTATTTCCTAATTTTGGTATATGTTATTACATATCCTATTTAATATCCATTTTATTTATAAATTATTATATATCCTTTTCATTCCAATAATCCCTCCCCTGAACATTTATATTCCCCTGTTATACTGATAAAATTTTATCAAGATTTTTCCATGACAAATAATTGTGTATTGAATAACCTTAACCATTTCTTATAATTGGTGGTCAACATTATGAAATTATAATTATTTATTTTTTACAAAAATATATTTATTTATCACTCCTAGATCATGGAATAATATAATATGATTAATGAATCTTTTTTGTGTGATTTATGTGGCACACATAATCATCGTAATGACGTGAAAGTGATTGGTGTGCCCAGAATTATAAAAAAATAAATTCATTAGATAATATTTTGGTCTAATGATAAGTCATTATACAGATTAGGGAGTGAATATAATCCCTAATGAGACTTTATACAACTTTATTTCTTATTATTTGTCCTTAACCTATGTTAATGATTCACTTTATTAAGCTGTTTCCAAATTTCAGATGTTACCATTATGATTTTCTTATTATACCATGCCTCATTATTCATGTTTATGATTATCACTCAATGTATTTCCCAATTACATTCCTATTTTCTAAAATTTATTTGATTTTTCAAATTATTTCAGGTTTATTCCATTACTAGGATTTATTGATCACCCCGTTATTATGAATATGCTCCAGTTAACCCTAGTAGTTTTAATAATTAAGGGACAACATGAGAATGGAATATTAATTTTTAATAAATATAATGTATTATTTATATTAAGTAGTTATTGAATTTACCGAATTTCAAAATAAACAAGATTTATTTATCTTTAATGTTTTACTTTATGTACTCTTATATAATTAATCATGAATTAATATGTACTAAAGTGATGGGTTTTCATAGTTCTCATAAAAGTAATGGTTACGTTGTTTTTGGATTAGTATTAGAAAAATCTTGTCAAATACATAGTTATATAACCATATATAATAAAGAATAATTTTATTTGGTAATGTATAGATTAATTTTTTTTCAATACAATTCATCTCTATCTAGATACTATTAGTTGATGTGTCTCGGGAATAGATGTACATTAGGGTAAAAGGAAAAAAATATGTTGATCTGGACTCGACTAAGAACTATGCCATGACAAAATGACTTTTTTTACATCTCGTTTGACACTCAAATGGGATATGAATTAAAAAAAATCAGATTCTCACTATGAACAGTTATTAAGGAAACAAAAATTTCCATAATATTATACATTACGGAATAGATCATGGATAACATAGATAGAATCCTATAAATTATTAAGTTAAGGAAATAGTTGTAATTTATATGTTATCCTGGTAAGATATTTTTTATTACAATTTATATATTTATAATTATTTAAAAACACATCACTAAATTTCCCATTATTCTATCCAATTACCAATATGGAGGAATCAGGTAAAAACCAGTTTGAAGGACAATGTGGAGACTGCTACTAGTAAGATGTTGAATAATATGGGAAGAGGATTCACTAACCTTGTGAAAAAACTCTCTGAAATAACTCAATAATTGAATAGAAACATATATTTTGTGATGTTCCCAAATTTCAATTTGAAATTAGAAGTTTCAATTATGTATTTTATGTGAAAAAATCCATATAATTTCAGTGGAATAATTGATCCATTAAATGTGGAAAATGGATCAACTCCATTGAGTAGTTGTTCTAAAACCTTCTTTGTTCTAAGAGATATAATTTCAATTAGCTATTTATCATATGGATAAACAATTTGATCAGTGGTGGAAATTGATCAATAATAAAATTTTGGATTCAGATATCAAAGTGAGGGGGTTGATGGAATTCTGGACAAAGTTTTCCCATATTTAATTTCCTCACATTCTTAAAAATAAAATATAAATGCGTTTATTTTCCCTCAACCCAAAATATAACATATCTTATTTGGAATATTAAGAAAACATCAATATACCTACATGACAGACCTTAGGCTTTTTCATTACCAGGTAATTCTAGGTTGAAAACATCGTTGGTGTGCTAAAACCATGTCTATAAAAATCCTCAACAATATTAAATTTTGATGTCTATGAGAAAATAACTAGATGTTTCCACTATATTAAAATGGATATCGGCTAATCTCAAGGGTATCAAAAGGATATATATCTGAATGTGGATTTTGATACCGGTGGCACAATGGAGAAATATAATGATTCAATGAAATTTTAATATCCCGCTTTTCAAAAGTGTATAAAGAATTACCCAAGAATTTTCCTTAGGGAAATGAAAAAATTCATTAGGTTCAAGAAGGAAAGATGCCATACTCAAAATTTTTGAAGGAATAAACCTTCAAACAAAACATTTGAATGGAATTCTCTAGTCCACCTGCATCATATTGTTCATATTTTAGACATCAAGGAACTAGGATAGTTTTCAAACCAATGCATTATGCTATGGATTTTCAGAGACAAAAAATAATCTCCAAGGTAGCAAGGGAGAGATTATGTTGTCAAAACCACTAAGGTGGGTCCAGAAAAAAAATGTTATGAAAGGTACAATAGTTATTAATTCAGGAATATAGAACATACTTTTTGATTATGTTTATATTAATCCCATCATATCATGGAATATTAGTATAATTACTCAAAAATGAATATATAATGCATGGAAGTAGAGATATTGTTGAAAATGGAAAACACGCCGATTATTTCATCCTACGTATATAATTCCACCACTATAAAATTTTTGGGCAATAATTCATAGAGAACCATTTTATAATAACATTGGTGGAATTATATGAAATTATGGGTATGTATTTGTTACCCAATATGGATCCAAAATAGATAGTTGTGAGAAACAAATCACCCTCTGTACCATAAATTTTCCCTCTGATTCTGTGCAAATGTAGGGATATGGATGAATCTTCATTATAACCAACATCTTGAGAATGGATATTATTACTATTTGATAAATCATAGCTTGCTCAAATGATTGATTATAAGGAGAGTATCATACTTGAAGGCATTCCTATTTTGAGATAATATATTGAAGTGTTTCCCGAAGAATTTAAAATACTTCCTTCTAGACAAGAGGTTGAATTTACAATTAAAACTTATAATTTTGGTGTTACCCTTTTCCAAGAATCCTTATAGAATAGATTTTGTGGAACATGATGAAATAATTAAGTAACTATAAGATAATATGGATTAAGGGTTCATATACCCATGTGTATCACAATATGGTGCACTAGTCATATTTATTAATGATGAAGGATGGGTCTATGTGACTTTTCATTGATTATTATGAGGTTAACAAGATTATCAAAAAAAAAGTCACTTATACCATGGATTTATGCATTTTTTATCAGATATGTGGTCTACAATACTTCTCCAAGGTGGATCTATGGTCAGGGTATTACCAAGTTGTTGTGAAGAAGAAGGATATAACTAATATAGCATTTTGTATATGGTAGAAGTACTATATGTTCATAGTAATTCCATTGTTCATCACAAATACTCCAACAGTCTACATATACATGATGAATAGAGTACTTATAGACTACCTTAAAAAATATTTGGTAATCTTTATAGATGATATTCTAATATACTACATAACTAATGAGGAGGATGAGGACTATCAAAGAACTATGCTAAATACCTTATGAAAGGAAAATATTTATGCTAAATATATAAAAATTAAATTTTAGTTGAATGAAGTCTCGTGAATGTAAAATATTATCACAATATAGGGGATATATGTAGAAACATCAATGATAGTTGAAATTGAATGATGTTCAAGGACAGCATCTATGACATACATCCATAGTTTTCTTGAATTGTTTGGGACCTATCATTGAAATGTGAGAATTTTATCATGGCTGTCAAACCATCTATCCAATATAACATGAATGGGAGCCATGTTTTTTGGAATTATTAATTTTAATAGAGCATCATATAAGTGAAAAATAGTCTTATCACTAAACGTGTACTCAAGTCTAAAATATATGGAGAATGATTTCTGGTATTAAGAAATTATATTAATAAGGGACTGTGTTTATGTTCAAATAAAAGGAAAATAGAGATATCCTATGACCCAAGGGAGAGTCAGTATGAAGATCTAAAGGCTCATTTGAACTTAATCATGGATTTTCACAGTCAAATTAATTGCCAATCTGAGCTGACTATCCATCCACTATAAGACATTCTCATAGATTTCTCAATTGCCTATAAATAAGGCTGGGATTAATGCCATCCACTTCTAATGTTATCATAAAAAAAATCAATAAAGCATCCATATGGAAACCTTTGAAACCCAATATTGGAAGAAGGGTACAAAAAATTATTGTTGGGAAGGAGTTGGGGACACAAAATGTTAGGTCTTGAAATTGTCAGGGAAATAGTGGAAAAGGCCAAAAGCATTCAGTAAAACATCATGTATTCTCAATGTTGACAAATGATCTATGCAAAAAATAATCAGCGACATAAAAAAATGATGTTGGAAACCTGTTATTTCTCTTTATATCTCTTGGGAATAAATTCATAAGATTTGGTAAGGAGGGAATACTTAGTCCAAGATGCACATGTCCCATTGATATCCTTGATCACTTGGGAGTACTTCTATATCAACAATCTCTCTAACCTAAAATATCTCAAGTGCGTTTTTTATTCCATGTATATATCCAGAGTAAGTAAATAACATAACTCTAACATGAACCAAATCTAGAGTTCAGGCCATTGAATAATTATCATTCATATGAGGAATATCTAGGGAATATCTTCCTTCATAGAGACAATTTTCTTTTTTATAAGACAATAAACCTGGTCAAATTAGATTTGAGAAACTACAAGATTGAACAAGAAATATGGGAATTAGATTATTTGATGAAATATAATTACAATTATCTATATTATTTTGGGAAATAAAAATTTTTAGTGTGAACATTCTTAAGGGGTATGATGGTAATGACCCGAACATCTATAAGTAAAATTATCCTTGTGATTTTATTAAATTTAGAGTAATATAATATATTTGTTGACAACACATTTAATTATATGGATTTATTATATTAAATTATATTTAAAAAAAAATTATTAATAATTACTCTTTATAATATATTCCTTAATCGGTGATATTATGAATAAAAAAATTATAGGGTTTTATCATATCCAATTGACATAAACAATTAATGGCCTCAACTAGTTGGATCATGCCCTATGAATCACATTTATGGGATCTTGTGATAGAGATAGCATCATTGGGATTATCCCATGACCAGGCCCAACCTGATATTGGACAACTAAATAATGAGAAAAAATATTTATGAGAAAAGATAAAGATTTTCGTGATCATGGCTCAATCCATGTACTCTGAACCACCCCATGAAAATGTCTCCATAACACCCATTACTCTTAGGGGGTGTTATGGTATATTAAAGTGATATATATCAATACCAATATAATATGAATATGTATATTTTATTTTAAATAGAATAATGATTGTATTTAATTCTTACTATTACTATATAAATGCATTTTTAAATAATAAAATAAATCATTGTATTTTTTAGTAATATTAAAATTCAATTAAGGAATTTATTTTGACAAACTCATGGTTTTTTTTAAAATTAATATTTTAATAAAATTATATTAATAAAAAATTATGAAATATAAATGGTAAAATAATATTTATTAAGTCAAATGTAATTTGAATATGTTTTTGTGAACTATTATTATAAAAAAACCAATCATTTCTGAGAAAATTTTGATTATTTTTTTAAAAGTGATAATGCACATCTAATAAGTTCATATAACATGATAATTGTTACAGTAATTATAAATAAAAAGAAATAAATAAATAAATACATTAGACTAGTTTCATCATGGGATACCCCACCAACTAAACCTAATATAGACTAATCAAGATGTCTCTAAATTAAGGAGTCTCTTACAAGTTTTATAAATTATAAAAATCTGACCTCATAAATAACGTATCTAAAGGTGAATTGTTCCCATGAATTTTATTTTAAAGGAGGATGCATACCTTGAATTTAAGAAATACATTATTAATTTTAATTTAAAATTCATATTTTGAATTTAATAAGAAGCACATTGATCCCATCCAAGGAAATCAAGAAGGGATACCATGTATTGTTATAGGTGGATATTAAATAAAAATTTCAATATGATTCAATCAGGGGTGATCTATAAATGGAATACCTTGTATAACTCTCAATGTAA
This sequence comes from Viscum album, assembly GCA_963277665.1. Lineage (NCBI taxonomy): Eukaryota > Viridiplantae > Streptophyta > Magnoliopsida > Santalales > Viscaceae > Viscum > Viscum album. Next base: position 1,752,260,055 of record OY728120.1, on the reverse strand, counting down.
CATGAAATCTACCTTTCGAGTTGATTCCTTGTATCTCACATAGGGGACTGAGTATCACTCCTACACTATAATAACCATATATCCACCAATATTAACCATGGTTTCTCCACTAGGGAACATGTATCGCTCAAATAGAGGTAACTGAATTTCTTAGAGATCCCTTCCTATGAATTACTAGCATCACTCCCAATATATATAGAAATAATTTTCAATCTATAATTAAATAAATCAATATATCCAGCCACAGAATCCATTATGGATCTATTTATCACTCTCATCATTGATATAAGGCATGAATTATCTATTAGAATTTATACAATTGAGAATGGTATATCACTTATAAAAATTTATATCATGTTTTCTAATAAAAAAATATCAATCATTTTTTTCAGCATAATGCATAGGGCATAATTCATCACCACTCCTTCCACTAGTTAAATTCTCATTTAAATTCATCATCTAATACATGTAAATAGACAGATAAATATTTTATTTATCAATTTATGTTTAATGGAAAACTAGGCATTGTGAAGGAACACCTATATGTGGTGGATCACATCAAGGAAATCAACAGAATGATTGATTCTCAACTATCTAGGGTCAAATATGTAAATAATATGTATTTAATTTAATTTATTAGTCCTTTATAGGGGAATCTCTATAAATTTATATTATTATTGAAAATGGTGTACAAAGTAAATTCAATTAATCATGAGGTAATTATTCTACAACCACTACCTTAGGTTTATAGAAATATAATCATCTAGTTTCAGACCTTGAATAGAGCTAGAGTGGGATATATTTAAAGAAAAGTTAATTTCCTATAATATGGTTAAATTATGTTTTACAAAATTAACACAAGAGGATGGATAATAAACAAGGAAAATATGGTATAGGAAGGTAGATCGTATCGAGAGGAATCCAATGCACGTGAAAAGGAAGTAAATAGAGATAATATGATGGAGATACTAGAATCCCTAAAAGGGAGAGTAAAGGAATCCTCAATTACATTCTTCTAGATAAAATGATGGAGGAAGAAGATTAGACTCTATAATATCTTTTTTGGGGCAAAAATAAAAATTCCCCTTTAAATTTGTGGTCACATGATTTTCTAGCAAGGCTATAAAAAATTTACGCCCATCATGTCATAGAAAATTCCCATAGAAATCCCTCATTGGGAAGGGCACATTGTTTTTATAAATATGTGAAAACCATGAAAAATTACTCAATCATTAATGTCTACAATACTATATAGGAATGCAGCAAGGATTTCATGGTTGTGTACAAACCATGCAAAATCGATTATGAAATGGGTGACTCTCATGGTTGATTTGTACAGCTACCTCTAACTATGTGATAACTCTGAATCTTAGTCTACCTCTTTAAATTCAATTTCTCTAGGACCTAATAAAGACATTAAATCCCCTTAACAATTAAATATCTCACATGAATCATTAATATCATAATACATGATGTTATTATTACTAACATAGTAGTTCATACCTCTCTGGAAAGACGATACATTACAAGATCCCTTCAATAAGATATTTCATCCCTGAGCTTCCCCTATAAGGGTGTTAAAACGTCATCTGTGACGATTTTTAACCATTAAACATACAACAACCTCTCGTAATCGGTTCTCTTCATGTACATGGCTATTTATTCAAGGAACCTAGGATAGTGGAACTCACCATCATTAGAGAGCCTTAATGGAGATAATATTTCCATTAATTTTTTATATTATTTTCAATTATTTAATATCATTCACATTGTATATTAGAGCTTATTTTTATGATTTTAATATTTTTGCTGTGTGTTGGGCTTAAAATGGAATGTTTCTTAAATCTTTATTTTATAAATATTTTGACCTCAAGGGAATTTTGTTCATTTCGTTAAAAATATAATTTCAAATTGATTAATTCTAATTTTCTTAGAATCATTAATTTATTTCCATCATTTTTATCTACTATAATATGGGATTATTCGAGAATCTAGTGAACTAAAAAATCAATTAAATTTAATATTTTTTCGAGAAAATAGCGTGGACAATAACATTATAATGGAATCACATCTTGTCCCACATTCATTCTATTGAACTGATTCCACATGGAGATGAAATAGAACTCCATGTAGCGTTAAAAAATTAAATTTTATGTAGTTTTGAATCCATTATTGTGGGTTTTGAATAAACATGATCTAAGGAAGAATCCTTTAAATTTTGTTCATTAAAAGAAACATCAAATAGAAAACTCATAAATCATACATTATGGGAGTAATTAAACTGAAATTTTGAGGTTGTCTTCCCAAGACAATTATAAACAACATTAATGAAGGAGACAATAGATGAAGAGGTTGTTTACATGTTCATTGATACATGATATTTAAAATGAGGAGAGTATGCCTGGACAGAATAAATGCATGTAATAAAAAATCCATATCTCCCTCACCAAGCATCCAAATTCTATAATATTTTGAGGGTGGATGAACAAGGAAAAATTTAAGATATTTCATGAATGGAGAAAATAATTACGAGAAAAATTAATTTGGGATAAAATTCACCAACATGTGAATAAAAAAATCTACCTATAAAAGGATAGGATCTCCCACCTCTCAATTCATTCCATTCCATCCATAGTTCTTACAATCAACCAATGAGAGAAACATTAGAAGACGACCTTATTTAGATTAATGTAATGTTATTATTTTATTTTAATGTTTCCCCTCTCCTACATAATCTCAAATTCCCCATTCATGTAGGTGTAGTATCATTGAGTGGATAGGAAGGGGGAGTATGGATCGATGTACTTGCTTGTGTTCTTGTTCTTCAATATGATCCCTTCTTCATTCATTATATGGGTTCAATTATAAAATTCGGTTTTAAATTATGAATGCAGTTATGTGAGGTTTTAGTTCTCTAACATTATATTTCCTTGTCCTATGATCACATCTCCCTCCACAAAATTATAATATGTATATCGTAGATCAAATTAGATTCGGGTGGAGAGTGCTCGATGGTAGTCATCACATGTGTAAGCTTACATGTCGAATATTGGGTTTTCAGGGAACAACAATTCCTGGTTTGGAATTTTTCTAATTGATCATGTAAACCATCTACAATACTTAACACATTTGAAGAAGGATAGACCAATATACGGTTTTTGAAATTGAATATTCTCCTTAAAGCTATTTGGACAAGAGAGAGAAATGACAAGGTAGACAAATCTCTATCTAACCAGAAAAAGATGGAAAAAGATGACAAACATGGAAAACATGATAGCATATCATTGGTTCTATGAAAACCCACTCCAATCACAATCATTCTCATTTTATTAAAACAGATAAAATCACACTTCTTATTTCTCACACATCATTCAAAATTAATTATAACCAATTTTTTTCATAAAACCATTAAAAAGTAAAAAACCTTGTTTTGTGAGAACTCTTCTTTATAAGACTACCTCGGATCAACTACTATACTATACTCGGGAAATTAAAAGATTGATTTTACACAACCCACAACTAGATTACTTCAAATGTGGTATCTTCTCTGAGGAGGCAGTGCCCCATACCCTTTAGAAATTTTTTTCTCACTCTTTTGAATTACCCATAGTTCAAACAATAATTTAATAGAATTTGATCAAGAAATTGATAGCCCAATAACTAAACTGAGAATGAAAAATTTTCAAACATAATTGGAATAAATCAGTCTCAAAGATTAAGGTGACACATTCATTGATAACATTGATCCTATAATAATAGTTGTCAATCCCTTCTAGATATTGCAGGATCAATGCGAACCACAATTCTCTAACCAACGACATCAACTAGCTATATCGTCCTTAGAAAATTATTTTTAATTGCGCATTAACATGATTAAAATTTTACTAAATTCAATGTTCATTTAGGGGAAGAACCCAACTGGAATATCCATGAATTTACAAATGTACCCTCTATCTATAGTCCCAGAGGTGTTTCTAAAGAATAGATAAATTAGAGGAAATTCCCCTTCTCACTCGAGGGCGTAGTGAAGGAATGGTTGTATAGTATAAAAACATGAGACGTCTAATGCTATGAAGATATTACATGATGATTCATGCATAGTTGTTTCCTATATATAAGAGAACAACTATCCTAAAATAGATCTATGTCATTTTCCAATAGACTAGTGAAACACTTTATGAGTACTAAGAGCGATTCAATAAGTTTTTTGCCAGCTGTCCACATCAGACTGTGGAAGAACACCATTTCATTTTTTTCTTATACCATGGATTTCTTGACAATGATTGAATATTTCAAGATGAATCATCTGGAGGATCCTTGATTTACAAGTCACCAACAGATGCTAGAGGACTGATTTAAATGATTTCACAAAACTCACATCAATTTTCCATCATAGGTACGAGAATTAGATGTATCTATGAGGTAAATTCATTTTATTCCTACTCACCCATACATGAAGCAACATATAATAAGAATGCCAGAGTTATGAGAGAAAATTTTTTAAACCAAGTGACGCAAAAAAAAAGAGGTCAAGTTAGGTAAGTGGTTTATGCTCGTCTACTTGTCTTTACAGTGATCAATGATCAAAAGTTGCAGATACAAAATGTTGTGCTACAGCCTATCATCCAAGACAATTCCAACCTCAGACCCAAATAGGGTCTTCATTTCAACAAAATCATGCCAGGACACCTTTTCAACAACAATATCATATCTTAACACCATTCCAACAACATTACAAGTAGTCCTAAAAGAAACAAAAAACATTCGAACAACCACCTTTCTAGTGAACGGATTATGAGAAACCATCTACATGTGCACCGGAAAATGATGATAAAAAATTGAGGATGAATGTTTCAGGAATGAAAGATAAAATTGACAATGTAACTGATCAATTTTCTTTCCTAGTGGATTTTTTAACCAAGAAGAAATGTAAAATCCCAGCAAATATTGTTAAAAATCCAAAATAGAATGTTATTGAAATAAAAACCCTAAGAGGGAAGAAGATCACACCACCTATGAAGATGATGATTCCATGGAACCTCTTATAGCACAACCCATCCATAAAAAATAAGGAAACCATAAAAATAAGTGATATAGAACAAGATTCAGGACAGAATGACTAGAAAATCCATTGTAAAAACAACAAAGAGAGAAAAATGATATCCCAGCACCATTCCCATGTGAATTAGTCTAATTGAATAATGGTGAAGAAGAATAAATTAAACAATATGTAACACCCCAAGCTTCTACGGTATGCTTCTCTTTGAATAATGTGATAGCGTGTGTTGTACGCAACACCAAGTTCTAACACACCATAAATAATTAAACTAGCCGTTGTGAATAGTAATACCTACTTTTTGAAATCATATATATTTTATATTTCAAAATAGACTTCATTTTTGGATTCGGAATATCGAATTTAGCCTAAGGTGAAATTTTGGTACATTTCGGATAACTTTCATATTTTGATGAATAGTGAAAATTACTAAATTTTAATTAAAAACAACTTTTTTATTCAAAATAATTAATAGTGATAAATTATGAATTTGAGTGGTTTTAAATTATATTTAGAATATATTTTTACCATTTAATATAATTTTGGTCATTGGACATAATTTTACAATTAAACCGAACATAAACAAGTGTCAATCTTTTGATAGTTATTATCTCTTAAAGACACGCTTTTTGTTTTGACAGCGGGAATTAATTTTAAATTAATTTCTGCCACTTCTGTGTTTTGAATTTAGGAAAATGGATTCCATATTTGGAATCAGGATGTTCAAATTGTGTAAATAGGTAACTTTTATTTTTAGACATTTTGAATAATTACTGCGGTAAATATTTTATTTACCATGGTTAAGGGTAAATCCGGTAAATAAGGGTTAAAAAATAATATTATAATAATACTAAATTACCCTAAAACGTGTCTTAACCCTATTGGTTGATACATGTTCGACCATGGGAATCTTTGGGTCTATTTTGGGAACCCATGGATCCACTTGTAAGTGATAATGACACTTTATTTTAATTAAGTTAAAATGAATACAAAAATGACACAAGCATATATCTTTTAGAAAGAAAATTGTTACATAGGGTTATATATGTTGGATTTTAGATTATAAATATTAATTAGAAAGATAAAAAGATTTCCTACATAATTATATTTTATTTATAATTTTTAAACATTAAATAATGTATTGTATTTATGACACAATGATGATGCAGTAATTACTATAATAGTGAAAAATTAAAATAATTGATATTATAAATACCCAAATAAATATAATATGAAACTTTTAATGAATTAAACTAATTTTCTAGGATACTATGATATATTAGGATTGATTTAATTGACTTTTTTCGAAGTAATCAATCTGTTATGAGTTTCACAAAAATCAACTATTGAATAGTGTCAAAATTGACATAAAAGACTTCTTAAAACAAATATCATATTATTAATTGATATTAAATTCCTAAAAATCTAAGGTTCGGCCAAGAGACTTATATCATTATAGTTTAATCATTAATGGACCACTTGGGGGTCGCTTGGATGTATATAGTAAGTTTATTAACCATATTATATAAAAATACAAAGAGACATTGTAAAAGTGAAACTAATTAACTTAGAGTTAATACTTAAAGATAAGGTTAATATAAGTACCCAAACCTGTCTAAATTCTATTGGTTGAGTGGTTTTAGACCTATCCCCACCTTAACCTTTGAATAATAAGATTTGGAGCCATTAGAAACCGAATATGAATTTATTATAAATTAATATTTCTAGCTTTTCCAAAGGTGCCCCTCACCCCTCTTATAAAAGGGCACTCCTCCTTCTCATTTCTTCACACCTTCAAAGGCTTTTTTTTCGGCCAAACTCTGCCCAAATACTCTCCCAACATCACGCACTACAACCTAGAGGCCTTAGTTTGATCAGAAAGCCAACCTAAGGATCCCTTTTGATCAAATCAAAAGGAAGAACCCGAAGAAGAGGTAATGATTTCACCACCCTTTTCCAAGTTCCTTTCTTCTTCCACTTCCTCTTTCTTTGTTCTTACCATTCTAAAATAATAACTCCAGTATCTTACATATACTGTGATGTTATTATAAATATGTTACAACCATATTTAGTATTCTATCCACCCTTTTAATAACATGTCACCATACGTGCGTACGTACGGCTTACCGTCTCCACGTCGTGGTGTAATTGTTATTCAATATATTATTATTTGGATGGGTATAATAAAGATGTGTAACTCATGTAAATAATAAATATAACATGTTAATGATTCTGTATATATGATATACCATCCATTTATATATTATTTTAATATAAAAAGAATGATATTGTCGCTCGTGCGTACGTACGGACTACCGTCTCCACGAACGCGATGAGATTCATTTTCCAACGTATCCATTCAAGTATAATTATAATTTGATGATTTAAAAATGATGTTTAAGGACTTGATATCATTCTGGATATGAATAATATACAACCTATCCTTTACAAACATGTCTTACGTAACAAAACATATAAAAGAAAACAAGTAAGTTAACACCCGAAACGACGATAATTCTAAGATATTATTAACAAATCAATGTTAAAAGATCATATATGATATCATATTAATATATATGATTCTTGTATAATTTAATAACAATTATTTCACCATTATACAGGACGTTAACCTACCCCAACCAAGGAAAAGTACAAGGTAAGGGGTTTTCATCTCACTCCTTATTTCCGTGAGATTCATGCCATATTGCCACCATCACCTTTTGTGTGGTGTATGTACTGCCCATAATTATATTCTTTGTGTAATACACTCTAATTTATGTTTATTTACATATTAATTGTATGATACCTCTTTTATGGGTTGTATGTTTCATAATTTACCAAATTGGTAAGGGTTTACTTTACAACCTCTTCATTATCCAAGGTTGTTTATACGTAATAATTTACTGGGATCTCATTATCATCCACATCCATGTTTCTTAAAAATGCATTTCAAAACATTTTTACTATTTACTAGAATATGAGTTAAAGTAATTTATACCCTTTTTGACTTTTATAAGTGGTTTATAAAGGAATCTTTCAGTCGTTTTCAAAACAAGGTTCTTTTTAACCTTTTCGACAGAATTAAGGTAAGAATGTTTTTTAACTTTTACGGCGGGTGCGGCTATTTTCCGCCGTTATAAAACCTTCAAAGCTTCCCTTACAAGCTTATAAGAATATATTCAAAGAAAATGTTTTATTTTATATGGATCTTAAATTATTTCAAAATAAAAGGAGATATTTCTTTAAAAAGAATTTTGATTTCATCTATGTCAACATCCTTTGATGGATTTTAAGATTATTTGAAGTTGATTTATTATGATACAAAACTTCTATATTGTATTGAAGGTTTTGTGATATGTTTCACTGTGGATGTGCTATTTTTATACCATTCATAGTTTATGGTGAAAGTATTGACATTTAATATGCTAGTTTTAATATGAATGTTTATGTTATGTTATGTTTAAACCTTTTCATATGGGAATGCATTGGACTTAATATGTGACGGGTGGAGCCCGCTATAGCTCCTCGATGCATCGGTAGGTATCATGAGAAAAACTAGTGTCTTGGCACAAGGCCTTGAAAAAATCTTATTTGTAGTCTTGGCACGAGGCCTTGGCTATGTGGTTATGATAGTCTGGCATTATGCATTCCAACATTATGAAAGTGGTTATTGATTTTTGCATGTGATTATTCGATTAGTAGAATATTCATGTGAATAAGTAAATGGCATTATTTCATTTTATTTATTCCATACCATGTTGAAAGTTCATATTTAAAAGGATTTTGTTTTAGTTATACATTGCCTTAAATGTTTATTCTTATTTATGAAAGTTTCTGCTATATTGTTATCCTTACTGGGCATTTGAGCTCACCCCTTTTCTATGTTTTATTTTTCCCAGGATGTGAAGAAGTAAGTTACGAATGACCTGCAGGGATTTTATGAGGGGTTAATAGTGTGGATTGTGGAAACATTATGTTGTTGTAGTAGTTTTGAATTTTATGATGTAATGTAAAACTTATGAATATATCTAGTGTTTCCAAGGCTACTAAACCAATCGGTCTTTCGAGATTTGATCTTTCTTGTGATCATGCCAATGTTATGTAATAATGCACCGACTCTGGGTAACTGGGGTCGGGGCGTTACACAATAGATACATGAAACATTACAGAAAGTGGAGATTAACAAACCACTACTTAAGGTAATATGTTAAATCCTTAATTATTCAATATTTCAAGTGTTTTTGAGCACTATAAGAAGGATGGTTTGTGGGAATTGAAGGATCAACTTGGAAAGAAGTGTTTCGCCCTGATCACAAAACTGATACCAGAAAAATGTCAAGATTCAAGAACATAATCAATTCATTTCACTATTGGATGTTTAAAATTTTCAAATTCACTATGTTATCCAAGAGATTCAATTAATTTTATACCTCACTCAATATTTGTATCATTATTGATTGGAAAATTGAAGCCTACTAGAGTGGTGGTTCATCTCGCAAACAGATCCACGGTTTTCCTTACAGTTGTTTTGGAAGATGTTCTTGTAAATTTAAAAGATCTACTTTCCCTAGATGAATTTTATTTGATTTAAATGGAATAAATTAGGATTTCATCACATTCACCCATCATCTTGGGATGAACATACATAAATACTAAAAATAAAATCATCAATGTGCAAGGTGGAACACTCTCATTAGATCTTAGAGATATTCAAGTGCATTTCAACATACTCAAATCCGTGATGAATTTGTCAGACGTTCATTCAATAAAAGACATATACAACAAATAAAAAAGTGAAAAAACTAAAAAATAGAATATAAAATTTCATAATTCTTGGATAGTTTGTTTGAAGAGACCGTAGAATAAAAATCAAGAGAATATTTTCAGATCAAGAATTATAAGCTCAAGGAGGGAAAACAAGAAAAGTGTATCACAAATCTGAGGAAGGAACATGCTATGAAGGAAGAATAACTAGCAATGAATCATTCCATATTCCTTAATATAGAACATGATCATAACAAGGTTAGGTAATACCCCCATTAACATATAAGAGGTATTTCAAGGATATTCTAAACCCAATGGTATGAGTGCATCACAAGATAATGGTAAATCTATGATCAATCAATTTCAAAAGAGACTTGTATTTTTCAAATGTGTAGAAGAATGAAATGAGAACCATGATCGTATTGGTAAATAAAATTGTCGGTCAATCTTCCACATCAATAGAGGAGATGAATTTTCAAAGGACACCAAAACCCCTTAAAAATAGTGAGGTTCAGATTTCAACAAGGAAGCAAAAAATATCAGGATTGATTGAAACCCATCTCATAAGAAACAAATTTAACGGTTTTTCTAGTGGTGTGGTATCCATGGACACAAATCATACTCTTGTTGGTACAACATGTATTTACCCAAAATTAGGAAAGTTCCATTATAGGAGATCATACTCCTCCAACCTGTTTATTAGTAAAATCCATCATGTATTACCTCTCATTAACATTTGATTGCTTTCTGTGATTCAATATAAAATCTTCATACATGATAAATCAATTTAAATTCTTTTATAAAACATCATCAATTATGTGTGTGGAGGTAATCTTGTATACTAGGATTTCTAGTAAAAATTCAAAAAAAAAATCAAATTTTGAGTCAAGCCAATGACATTAAACAAATTTGTTTTTGTGAGGAAGCCGTTTTTCCATCGTCCACCCTTACCCTTGGTAAAATTATAGAATGAATGAAAATTCCTACATTATTATTTGTTTTTATTATTATATTTGAGCTCTACGATTCGAGGATGAAAAATGAAAGATACTTAACAGAACAGTCATTGTTAATGTGGTTCAAAAAACTGATGAAACATGAAAAGAACCACCCGACTGAAGCATCATTTCTAAAGGGATTTTTCTTTTCAATTATATATCATTTTAAATACATATATTTTTGCCCTTCAATCATTATTTGTTAATTAAACTAAAATTTAATTCCCACACTTGAATTCTTATTTTAGTCAACTTATCTAGGAGATGAGTTTTTTTAGGAATCCAATGATTCCATGTTTTATAATTCAATTTTAATTAAATTTAATTAGTAAAATGGATAATTGGATAATAAAAATAAAGTATAAATATTCAAATAAATATTCAAGATTTTAAGGAATTAATTTATTCATGTAATTGAAATTTCAATATTATCTTTTAAGCATATAATTGATGATATTCATGTAAATTGATTTGATATTAGTAATCAGGAGAAGTTTTATTCACCCAAATAATAATTCTGATTCCCGAGAGGATTTCTAGACAAAATATTTCCTATTATATCGTGATCATATTTCTTGAGTGTTCTTTGGACATGTCACCGAACATAAATTGTATTGAAACATGTTGAAGCTCTGACTACGCAAAAACACATTTAAAATGATTGAGGTACCACATTTACTGGATAGATATTTTCCTAATACCCACCCTTACATTTATCCTTTGTTATACCATATAATCCATGAATTTTCGTATAGCATTAATCAACATTACAAGCCAATTTTTCTTACCTTCCTGCACCTTTAGTATTTTTTTCCTAGATATTTCAATATTGAGTGTGGGGGAAGGGCCTTTAAAGTGTGTTTATTGGGATGCGAATCATTTATCGGTGGTGTGATGTGTGTTTCAGTATTTTGGGAAGTGGATAATAACATAATTGGTCATATGTCATCATTTCATTGTGCATTATTTGTTTCATCAATTTTTCATAAAAATGATGAAAATGGAGATGAGCCTGAATTACTCATTGTATTCTCTTTTATGACTCATTTTCCTATAAAAAATTAATGGCTTCAGTATTCATTCATCCATTTTGTTCAATTTTTAGCTCATCCTTTATAAAACAATTGAAAATAACGTTGTTCATTTATGATGAATTGAAACAAAAGGAGGAAATGTATGATATCTTTCACTGTAATAACTATTTTGATCATGTTCCCTATGATAAATGGGGGCTTTTATTTTTTCCACATTTTCTCTGGGGATTGAGATAGTAATTTCATTTGTTTTCACTTAAATTAATCATGTAGTGTACATAATAGTCCATCCTCTAATTTCTGGCATGAAAACGTTTTTATAATTTTCCCACCCACATTAAGCCACTTAATCATTTAGACCATAATTTAATGTCCATATGATTTTATGTACTATTTTTCTATATAATTTTGATAAATTAGTTCATTTAAAAGCCTATGAATAAAGAGAATATTCTCATTATATGAGAATAAATCCATTTAAACTATATCATGAGAAAAAATAGAAAATATTCACGTGAGCTAAATACTAATATGAAAAGCATAATAATAATGAATTGAGGATCATTAATGACTAAAAAGATAATTCCCATAATTTTTCAAAATGGAAAATTAAAATGCCTGAGTTGATTACTTCATTGAAAATTGTGAAATTAATTTGATTTTTTTTGTGAAATTTGAAAATTATATTTCACATTGATATTTTTTTGATTTTATTGCCTCAGATTTAAAATATTGGTATCATTGGTGCCCTCAGATTTTCCATGCTGGCAATTCATACCTGAGGACCATAATGGTTTATGTGTGGTGGAATTGATAGAGCATATATTTTCAGCATTTTTTATATTATTTTCACTGATTTAATATCATACTCTTTGTACATTTGAGATGATTTTCATGATTTTAATATTTTTGGTGTATTTTGGGCTAAAAATAAAATTATGCTTAAATCTATACTTTTGAAATATTTTCAAATCAAGGGTATTTTGGTCATTTTGTTAAAAATATAATTCCAAATATAATGATTCCATTTTTTTAGAATCATTTATTTATTTATTTAATTTTTTTCTTATGGTCCAGGTCCTGATTCGAGCATCTAGTGGCCCAGACAAAATCAATGAAGTTCATGATTTTTGTGGATGGATTGCATGGACCCCTCCACATTAACATAACCACATCTCGGACTATTCAAATTCAATTGATATTATTATACATGCTGATGATATATGTCTCCATTTATTTTTCACACATTAAATTTTACGGAGATTAGAATCCGTTATGGGGTCACTTGAACGAACTCATTTGAGGGAAGCTTACTGGAGATTTCATCCTAAAAAAACCTCCAATAGAAAAATAATAACTCATACATGAGGTGTCCAATTAAACTAAAATATGTAGGTCCTCTGTCCAAGACAATTAAAATCATATTTAATGAATTATAAAATGTGTGATGAGGTTATTTTCATGGACATTAATATGTGCTATTGTAAATATGGAGAGTTCTCCTGGACTAAATAAATTGTTTTAGTAAAAAGTCCATAACGCCCTCACAATGCATCCAAATAATATTAAATTTTTATATTGGATGTACAAGGAAATTTTTAAGAACTTTCATTAAGGGATAAATAAGTTATTAGATAATTAATGTGGGACACAATGCGCCAACTAGTGAAGGACAAAAATATACCTATAAAAGAAGAGGAGCCCCCCCCCCACATCAATTCATACCATTTCATCAACAATTCTTCCAATCGACCATCTAGGGAATCATTCAGAGAATGACTTCTTTACATTAATTTATTTACATTATTATATTATAATGTATCCCCTATCCCACATAATGTCGACTTCCCCATCCATGAAAGGGTATTATAAGTGAGTGATCAGGATGGGGAGGTTGGACCGATGTGTTTTCTTGAGTTCTTGTGCTTTAATAAGATCAATTCTTCTTTCATAATCTGGTTTCAATTATAAATTCAATTTTAAATTCTAGATGAGTTTTTGTTATATTCTAATTCTATAAATTTGTATTACTTTGGTAGATGATCGCATCTCCCTCAACCCATTTCTAATCTGTATAAGGTGGAAAATATTTGTGTTAGGTGGTGAGTTCTCGATGGTAGTCACCACGTGTGTATGCATGCATGTGGAATATTGGTTTTTTAGGGAAAAAAATTCTTAGTTAGGAATTTCTATAATTTATCAAAAAATCCATATGTGATCCAATACAGATTAATAGTAGGATAGACCAACCTACGGTTTTGGAATAAGGAATTTTTTCATCATATAAATTTTCCCAAGGTTGAGAACATACTTATTATATGAATCTCTCTATAACAAGACAAAGAAGGGAAAAGATGAAAAACATGGAAACCATGATAGGATAGTATTGGATCAAGCCAAACCCACTTTGATCACCATCATTCTCATTTGTTTAAAACTGATCAAATCAATATTCTTATTTCTCAAAAATCAATCAAAATAAATTAAAACCAATTGTTTTTATAAAACCATTAAAAATTGACAACCTTTTTTGTGTGCACTCCTATTCAAAAGACTACATAAGAACAACTACTATACTATACTTAGGTATTTAAAATATTTTTTTCCCACGCCCCACGACTGTCATGCACCAAGCCTTCGTGCTCCGATCAATGATACATATTGAATGATCCTCAATGGAATCATCCTATGTACCTAAATTACATTAGGATCAACTGAATTTGACAGGTTATGATGATACATGAAAGAATTTAATATATTGATGAAATCATGAATGGCATAGTTCCATTATGGTTACTAGAACTGATAGGTTATTTTCTCGACTAACTCCATGAACTCAAAATGAATGAGATAATGTGGTGAAAACTTCCCTTATCTCAAAATATAGATTTGATCTATTATAACTACAACACAAAGTAATATCCCATATCCAAACTCAAACTCTATATGATGAAAATGATTAATGATATAAGCATTCATCATGAATGGATCTACATTCATATATTTTTAAATCAGTTTTATATGCTCTGAACTATCCTAAATGAGATGAGGACCTAGTAATGCTGCCTCACACAACTCTAAATCATAGGGGTTAATGTAATTGCCTACCATTGAGGTCTTCATAAGGATTCATCAAAATAAATTCTTAAAAACTGTTGTTATAGGAAAACATGGAAATAGGTAAATGATTTTCTGATGAACCACAACAATAAATTATTCACTCTCATCTAAAGTTTTATAAGACCAGTATCATTATCCTAGATTCCATGTTGGTCGGAAGGTGATACGCTATACTGAAGCAAACATGTGAACCCAATGCATTCTACATCCCCTTCCAGAATCGTGATGTCAAATGGGAGTCTTGGTTAGAGTAAATAAAAAGAGGGATACCATGTAGGAATAAAATATATTGAATAAAAATAATCCCAATATAATAAAATTAGAAGGTCTCCTTGATTGGTAGGAATATTTATACCTTGGTTAACCTATAATGGATCAGACAGACTGCATCTCTTCCTCAGGGGGATCTCAAAAATCCTATCTAGAAATCTAAGCTGGTTTGCTTCCATTTACACTCAAAAATAGAAAGAACATATAAAAGTAAATCATGTTTCTCATTATTTTCTTTCTCTAATTGACAAGTGAGATAACCCATGGTGATAGGCACAATTTTTCTACTCATTCATATCCATCAATATTGGTGACCTATGTCTCAACTCATCTTGGTAATCCTCGGGTGAAATCCCTAAGCATAGGTTTCAGATTCCCATATAAACTCTCCAAGAATGTTAGATTTCAGTCGTACATGGCTCTAGTAAAGTAGGATCTCATTCACATAAACAACCCTACAAGGTCATGGGTTCTCAACAAATAAATTTTCTATTAGAATGAGGCCCTCATTATTTTAAAAACATCAACTTCACGATCTCTAAAAGGGGGTATATCACAACTAGAGATTCTAAAATAGATTTTATGTGATATTCCTCAACCTCTAGGTTCATCTAAGAATATAATTCCCTTAATTGTCACTCACATTTATCCTCATGTATGAACTATGTGTGGGTATTCCATCTCTTAAAATCTGCTACTACATTACCCTTTCTTGTAGTATTAGAATGCATAAAATCTAATCATTACAAGAATTATATCCAACTGAATAGTGACAGATTCATGTCTTAGTGTGGGGATATATATTTCAAATATTTATTATCAGTTTATATAAAAAATAGTTCAACCATTTCATAATGTCTCCAATATCATAAATCATAAATACATGGCTTCTTAATGTGGGGTTTTCATATGATAATTCCTTTAATGAGGTCTCAGATTGTAGGAAACATATGTTATAACTTGATCATTGTGATTCATAACAACTCCTATACAAATTCTCAATGCATCACAATATAGAGTATGTCTTCTACCCAAAATTGTTAGAATCACTATCAGGGAAAAATTCTATCTCCCCTTTAACTCTTAAACGGTTGTCTCAAAAAATTATAACCATTAAAATTTTACATCATTTTTAGTAAATATAATAATAGGAACTATCATGAATGATAAATCCTAAACGAAACACCTATAATATATGTTAATTTCTAAAAACTAATATATCAATTAAATTCAATGGATTATCCTGGAGAAATATGATTCTTATCTTCCATGGGTCAACGGATACACCTGCCTCTAAAATCGTATGACCCATGATGTGAACCTTATTGAACCAAAACATTCCTTTAATTAACGATTCCTAAATATGATACTCTCTTAGTGTATTTAGAAAGATCACCAAAATGCCTTGATATTCATTTATAGAGAGAGAATATAAAAAAAATATTTTCCATTAAGATAATGAAAAATGAATCTATGTATGGGTGGACACCCCGATTCATCATGTCCAAGAAAACTATTGGCATGTTTGTAAGGATATATGGCATAATGGGATACCCATATAAGCCATACCTACTCTGAAACACAGTATGTTGTATACCTGATGATCTAACATGAAACTAATTATAGCTCGACCTCAAATCGATCTTAATGAAAAGATAAGCTCATCGTATCTTCTCAAAAAGTTCATCTATATGAGTTTTTGGATACCACTTCTTTATCATAAACTTGTTTAAATGTTCATTATCTACAATGAACATGATGTTACCATCCATCTTCAATTTGAAAGCGGTGGGTGATCCCCGTGATGAGGTATTGGGTCATATAAAACCCTTTTTCCAATAAGTCATCCAACATCTGCTTGAGTTCATGGATTTTTCTATGTGCCATACTATAGGGGATATCCACACTAGTTTCTCACCTGGAAGTAGATCTATAATGAAATATAACACTCTCATGGTAGGTAAGATGAAAAAAATCATCAGTGAATATGTCTCGAAAAATGATACATAGTTATAGATAATTCAATATGTTGTACTCCTTGTTCACTCATATGGACCTTAGTCATCTTTCATATCACCATACCCAACCCAATATTCCCATGTATAGATACAATCTCACAGATATCCCATTATCCCTTATGAATGCAGGTTCTTCCCACATGTAGCGTAAATGACACTATGAGGTGATATAAATCAACATGGGATCGACAATGCAAAAACAGGCTTATGCCAATAATGAAGTAGAATCCATTTATTAGAAGAAAATATAAATTCAAAAAAAAAATTTTACCCACCTATCTCAATTGGGTAAACCTTACACTGGTGTATACTCTCTTATTAGACCCCTAATGATGTGTTCAGTTTCATCATTCCATTGATGTACTCCATTGATAGGGCCAGAATTTCCATAATTGCACCAGATATGTTGAAGTGGGATGTGGATATATAAAATAGTGTTGAAACAAAAGTATAGGATAATATCATAGTACCTCACGTAGTATACGAACATGGACTCTACTCCTCATGTGTATGTTATACTATATAGTTATGTCCTGACTTCCTCCCATGAGATGAAACAGAAGTGACCCGAGTAGTTCTGCTCTACTGGTGTAGAACCATTAAAGTTTGACATCCTCATCCATGGTCACGTCCCTATCTTGATTGGTTAGGGTTGAATAACTCCCATCCTAAAGTGATGCTACTGATAATGTAATTTAAGTGATGTCATCATATATTCATTCTCACTGGCCACGATAGTGATTCTCTAGAATAATCAAGAAAGGTGTCCATCCTATCGCAATATTATAAATGGATTGGGTTCCTTATAAACTGTCGATTTTTATGCCCTGCATTTCTATACTGGTAAAGCACATCCTCCTTATCGATTCTTGCCTTTGTGATGAAAATTCCCTCACTTATAGCCATCAAATTATGCTTCCAAACACTATATAAATTTCCACCATTCATTGAAGCTGAAATTCCATGCCTCAAATTACCACCTTCCTTTGGGATCTTCTCTTTGATGAGTTCCCGGATCACTAAATCATAAGTAGTGTTCTAACATAGAATATTCACCTTCAATCTGATGGAGTGTGAAAGGCCATCTTTAAAATGTTCCATAATGGTCATGTAATCATAGATCAGTGTCGGTGAAAATTACTGAATCATACAGAAATAATCTGAGTACTCTACCACCATCATGGAACCTAATTGTAGGTTAAAATGGTATTAGTAATAATAATATCATAATGTGTAGGAGTAAAATAAATCATAAATTTTTTTATATATTCCTTCCTAGACAATACCCATGACTTCTTACAGATAGGGTAATCACATCCCACCATTTTTTATAAAAATAAAATAGCATATATGGGATGATATTTACCACCACTATGGGGACATAACCAAATTCTTTATGATAAATAACATGGCCTCGAAACCAAACTCACCATCATGAGAAAAAGAAACCCTTGAAAATGTGGGAGGATATTGATGCTACAATTCACAAGTTAGCTGCCTCATGGTTGGGTAAGGATGTGGAGCTTCATATATATAGTTCATGAAATGTAAGAAATTATGAAAAACTAAGCATCAATATCCCGTGGAAGATCTGAATGTAGTGCCTCAGGTAGTACTATCGGAGGTAATAGTTGGGGCATGGGTCCCACCACCATCAGATCATGTCTATCACATCACTCTCAGAATATGATGCGAGGAATTTGTGGTAGCATAAGTCTACAATTTCCAATATCACAGCTTTGATGATATTCACCTTTGATATAGAATAGGAAAAAAAGGAATGGGTATGTACAAATACTTCTTATAATTATTCATAGCAACAAACCTGCTCCTAAATCAATGTTTTTGTGATAAAAGAGATCAAGCCAGTCCATGGTGGACACAACCTATGTCCCACTAAAAATGTTGGGCCAGGTTCATGTTAACAAACTACACTATAATGTTTCTTGTATATCGAGAATCAATTACATGGTATATAGGAAAGAACCCATTACATTTAAATTGGAATTACCACTATGAGATAACCATGTCATTTTAGAGTATTATTTTATTTATGACCATAATTATTTTATGGATGTAGATTCCCCAATATAGTAAATATTTTCCCATTCCCAGTTCAAAATTCCCCACACACATTAATTAATTGGAATTTTAATGTCAAGTAATTACATCATAACCCTTACATCTAGTATAAATACGTAAAAATCCATACATAATGATTTGATTAAATGAACTACCATTCCAATATCCTAAAATTACTTGATTCATAAATTAACATTGGCATTCATCAAACAAATTAAGTAAACTTTTATCAGGTAGAACAAATGTTTTATGGATCCAATGTGGAATAATTGGATAGATGAGGTGTTATCATCAATATATGATGGTAATCAACATTCATACTGATTTAGGAACATTAATTAACAAAATTATGTTATCCCAACATGAAATGTTAGTACATTTCAATATATAGAAATGAAAGAACACACAACAAGAACATTAAATTCAATCAAAAAACATTTTAAAATTAATATGCAATGGAATAAAGTACGAAATTAATTTATTAAGGTACCCAGTATGATGATTGAGTTACTATTCCCTCATCTCATCAGTCAAGGGTAAATAAATTTCATCATAGTAAAATCAACAGTAATAAAATCAAAAGACCTGTGAATCAAAAAATAGTGAAATCAGTAAAACTATAACAGGTACAAACAAGAACAGTAAGAACCAATCCCATTACATTTGTATTTCCCCACTATGTTGGATAGATACTCCCTAGAATATGATATCTTCCGAATTATGATCAATCATAGTCTCTAATCAAATTCCCAAATAGAATGAAAAAATGAAAAATTATCAATGATTGAACTTTGATGTTTCCAACCACATGATACACATAGTAGTTCCATGAGATTGTAGGAAACATGACCTCAAGAGCACATCCCCAAATAGGAGAGTTCACTTAATAGTATTGAGGGGCTAGGATTTTTTTGGGATACAATGACCACATAAGTCAGTGTAAAATAGTGTAAACACAAAAACATAAAAATTAGTAAAATAATATATAATAAAAATCCATGAATAAAAATATAAGGATGTAAAGTAATAAGCTAATATACAAATTTTAACAATTCTGAGATTTTGGTGAATATAAATTCGAATTAATTTAATCATTTGATATTATTCATATCTTGTAACACCAAAAATGTCTTCTCACAATGTCAAACATTACATTCACATATATAAAACCAGGAATATGTTAGATGAAATACCAACATGGACTACATTCCAAATAAATACTAGGGGAACGTACATTAATCACAAGATTTATCTTCCTTGATGGCTTGCATAACATAGTAGAACTAGTGTTACCTAACTGTAATACATTATTAAAAATAATATTATAATGGAAAATAACATAGCCATTAATATTATAGACATAAAATAGTGTTAGCTAAATTATTAAATTTTTTGGTTTACACAAATATAATATGAATTCATAGGATAGCAATTATGGAATATGAAAATCAATTTAATATAAAAGAAAATATTTTTACAGTCACAATGTCAATTTAATATAACTAAAATAAAATAATTCAAATTGGTAAGTTATGTTAACTAAATAGTAATTTTATATATTATATCAAATATTGATGATATTTATCCAATAGATTAGATAGAAGTATGATTTGAACAAACCATATTTTATGCTAAACCACATTTTTATTAAGTAATTGTTCATATTATTTTAATGGAGAAACCATTTTAAATAAATTATTTAAAAACTTTTTGATTTAATATGAATTTTTTTTTATATTTTGATTCTAAAAATAAAAATTATGTTTGGTTATATTTTTTGGTATTTTTATAAAATTTTTCTTATATTAATTAATACTTAAAAATAATGTATTTTATTTCTGAACCATTTTTTCATTTAATCTATTTATGAGGATAAATTAAATTTTTAATTGTTTAATATTTTTGATAGATAATATTCTTACCAATTAATAAAATTAAGGTAATTAGATCGAATTTCATATTGAATTTGGATAAAAAACACAGAAAACCTTTATCATTTTTACTTTAAAAACCCAAATTGTAGTCCCAATAGCAGGATTAATTTTGAATTAATTTCTACGAATTATGTGATTATAATTTGGAAAATGGATTTAATATTTAGAATCATTGTATGTTAAATGTCTAAAATGTTAATTTTTCTGAAAAAAAAATATTTTTGACACTAATTTAAATTAATTATCTTCTTTTAGTGAAAAAATAGGTTATTATAGTACTAATATTTAAATTTAAGTCCCAAAAAGAAATAAACACTTTTCCAAAAACAATTGGTTTCCTATATTTTGAACTTATAATCAAATGTTATAACCTTGGTCCATTATTGAATAAACATTAAACATGAAAAGCGTGTGTGGAATTCTCTCTTCAAATATTTAAAAGAGTGTCACTCCTCCTCCACTATAAAAGGCCACCAACTCTACTCATTCCATACACCCTTAAAAACATTTACATTATGAAAGGATCTAACCATGTTGCCTCCCAAAAATCCTTTATTAGACCATTAAGACTCTATTTAGCATAACTCTTACAAATTATGCTTTTTGGAATAAACCATTGGAGTTACCAGATTAAGAGGCAACATCTTCTCTCAAGAGACATTCTTTAATTTTCCCTCTTCACCCCCACCACTCTATTTGTTTCTTTGTTATGTGAAAAAACCAGTCTCCTATATATAATAGTATTTTTTTCTAATATTTAATCCTACCTTTACACACACCCTCATCTAATTGATATTGAACATACTATTTCTGTGTATGGAGAATTACTACCACACGAAATGATGATTAATCATTTTTTATTTAATTCCTATCATGGTGATCGTAATGATTGAAAATATATTTATATATGTCATATATTATGTTTATTATGAATTTAATATTCTTCATTATTTTTATAACACAAATATCATTACATTCCATTTCATTTTAATATGATAATCTAAATGAGGATGTGTAGACAACCGCCCACTCAAAGTGATATAATTAATTAACTCACCACATGGAATGTGTTGAGGATGGGTTTAGTGAAATTATTTGATATATATGATATATTTATTCTAATAGATGTGTTTATATTTATATAATTTATATAAAATCTTTCAATTTTACAACAAATAAAGGGAAACATTGTTCATGTGTACATACGGCTTTCCGTCTCCATGAATGGGGTATTCCATTTCAGACATCATTATAAAATATATTATTATAATATAAACGTTATAGATATACCTGATATTTATACCATGGTATAAAATCAGGAATCATGATATAATTATAAGGATAAATGATATAAAAAATCAAGACTCATGCATATAACAAAGAGATGAATACCTGAAGTGAAATATTAACATAGGATCATTAACAAACTAGTAATATAAAGAAAAAATTAAACCTTATCTGGTAATAGATATAGTAATATTCTTCTTCAATATAGGTATAATAGACTTAAATTTATTATAATGGAATCTTGTATGAGTACATAGATATTCAAGACACAATGTTAGGGGGATTTCTTATCACTTTTAATTTCTGTGAGGTACATGTTATGTTCACAACTCTTTACTTTTTGGTGGTCTATGTACTGACCATTATTGTTGTATTTAATATCAAAAATATATTTATGGGAATTCAATGTTTAATTTTATGATCCATCATTCATGGGGTTATGTTTTAGAAGGCACAAAATCATAAAAAATGTTTTTTCTCAGTTTTACTTCGTTGAGACTCAGGTTTTATTATGCATATAAACTCTATTTAATAGTCTAAATAAATACCTTTTACATTTTATATAATGAATTTAATTCATTATTTTATTCTTCATGTAACTTAATTTTCTTTCATGGAGATTTTTATAACATGATACCTTGTTATAAGAGTTTTTTCAGACAATCTCATCACTTTTAAATATTGTTTATGATTATTCTTCCATTGATGAGATATTTTGGTTTATATTTCTAGAATATTCATTACTTTCATTACCTTATATTTATTCAATATATCCACATTATTTATTAATAGTTTTCCATTCTTTTTTACTTAATATTATTGTTTAATAAAAAAATATAATCGTTACTCTCTTCTATTGAAAATTTATTTTATTGAAAAACCATGTTTTCAAAAAATATTTATTCAAAAGATCCATGAAGAACATTTTCAACGAAAAATGATTTTAAACTTTTATAATTATTTTGAAATATTCCTTTATATATTTACAAATTTATTTTCAACAGAAAATATTTCAAAATGTTTTATGTTATGAAAATCATTTTTTATAGAAGAAAGGATATTTTCCTCAAGATATGTTTTTGAAGGATATTTAAAAAATTAATTTTATATCTGATAAAATCCATTTTTATTAATCCATCATTTATGGGGAATATTATTCAATGATTCCAATCATATTTTTCCCTGAATGGATTTTGTTTTTATGTAATTATGTTTATGATACCCATATCTATTCCACGAGATATATTCTTTTGAAACACACATCTTTTCACAGATTATTCATTATAATAAATTAAATATGAAACATGTATCTTTCATTAGGTTATGATATGTTTACGTGATTAGGATACCCATTTCATTTCATGGTTTATGATATGTCTATTTATGTTCTTGGGGAACATGTTTGTATGATTTCTTAATGTGACAGGTGGGACATATATCTTCTTATAATGCACTGGGTAATTTTTTATATCTCATGAGATAAAATATACTGGCCTTGAGATTCAAATATGACTACTATGATGGACATGAGAGTGATATATTTATAATAATTAGTATGAGAAGATAATTCATTCTATTATTATGTCCATGGGAGTGAACCATGAAAACAATGATGGTATGTGCAGTGAACACGTACTGCAAATATGGTCTTGGCATCGATGCCTTGGATACTATGGAAATGATTATATGTCTTTGTGTTTTCCATAATCCCATGTTTTATTCCTATGTTATGCTTTCATGGAATTTGTTCTCTATTTTATTATGATTCATGTCTTCTGAATGTCCATTCATTATTCTATTATATCTATTTTGATTTTTGATATTCCATGTATGAACATAAATTTTCATGATCACATTATCATACACCTATACTCATGTTTATGCATACATTGTTTCCTTGTTTAACCTTAATGAGGTTCTTAGATCACTAGTTTTATGTATCCTTGCCCCCAATTTATGGTGATATGTATTATTTTTGATATGTCTAAGAAGGGTTCTAGTCCAGAAGAACCAAGTTGGAGATGTTGTAGCTCATATATATATCAGTGTTTATGACTCTATGTTTCTAAAGGCATGGTAAAAACTACGGTCTATGGGAAAATGTTTGTAAAATTTTTATGTATTCCACAAAAGTTTTGAAATTTTAATGATTCAAAATTGAGGTTTGGAAATGTTGGTATCATATAAAAGTTATAGTTAAATGATGGAAAATTGGAGAGACCGTCAAATTTGGATCCAAAGGTATATTTCTAAGTATATGACTAGGGATGTATCTTTGGAAATGTATAAGGATGAGTTATCATTTAAGAAAAATATTTTGGAATTTTAGTAAATTAACGAGTGAGTGGATTCCAAGAATTAAATTCATGTATGGATACTTAAAGTGGATGTGTCTCTAGAATTGATGTACCTAGGTGTAACAACATGGACAAGATGTTTTGGGCTAGACATGGGGTAATATGAAATAAGACAATGGGCCTTGCTTGACACCTGGTTTGACACTCCGAAGGGATATGATTTGGGAATACACAAACTAATTACGAACCATATTGAAGGATTTAGATATATTTTATCTATGAATAACCTAGTATTAACAGATGGTTTCATATATTATGGAAGGTTTCATGATTTATAAATTCTATAAGTAACTATTCTCATAGCTATGTGGTTTTATGTTATAATAAGTAATTGTCACATGATGCTTCTTGTTTTAGAAAATGGAGAGATCCTAAAGGAACTAGATTAATGTTGAATTTGAAGGAATATTTTCTGGTGATCATTCATCTGGGATGATCACTAGAGTTAATTATTCCATGATCACACCTAACCAATTCTCACAGAAAATGATTAAAAATGCCTTCCTTAACCAAATCTCAAACTCCCCAATGATGAGAACGAATGATTTTTCTGAGTGTTCAGGTAATGGTGACCATGGGGGAAAGAAAATTTCATTTACTATATGTAAGGAATGCTGAAGTAATCCCTTTAGTGAATTTCATAGATAAACAAGAAGGTGTTTTCAGTGTAGAAAATAGGAATACAAAGAAATTGACTTCATGGGAGAATAAATATTTATGTTAATAAAATGTATGGGATTGTTGGTCACCCTGAGTCACCATCAAAGGTTAACTATTTTATTTATATAGGAAATGGTCATTATTCATCCCAATGTGCTAAGATGAATGTTCCTAAAGATAATCAGCTAGGTTGTGTGTGTAATGGTTACAATGTGGATGATGATGAGAGTATGGAGGAAATGATAAAGGAAATCAGTATTATTGTTACTGGATTATGGATAATGTAATCTATGTATGATTTTATATAGATTCAAAAGTTATTAATGGAAATATATATAATGATTATTTTATTTATGTTGTTTTCCCGAAGTATTTACATTTTTATGTTGGATGGGTGAAGTGATTTATTGACAAGATTATATTTTTCTCTAAGGGAAGGTAAACCATAATATGTTCTTTATGATAAGAAAATTTTCTATGGATAATGATATATTGGATATGAATATGTAAATTGGACAGTGTTGATTACATTGGAACTACGTAAGGACTTCTTTAGAAGCCGTTTATGCTACCAGTAATGATGTTTACAACCTATTTGTATTTAAGTAGTATTTCTAATATAAATTGTAATGATGAATAATATATATTTTCTAAAAGGATTTATGTTAGTTACCATGTTTTAAAAGAATATATTATGAGTTTATTCACATGTTTGCAATGAGACAACAAAGAGATATATTTTGATATATATGGTAATCAATGTTGATCTAATTTTGTGGAAATAATTATAAATTATTAGATTTTTCCACATTGATAATGGAAAAAGGATTACCCTTCATGAAATGATTATGTTAGAAATTAGAGGAAGTATTTGTGCAATATGTTTTTGGTGAAAAACTAGTTTAAAAGGCTTATAACTTACTAATATAATTTAAATAATCTCTTGCATAAATATTATATTTTTATGATTTTAGAAGAGGGCATCATGAATGTAGAGTGATAATCATTCAAGTATAATAAAGAATAGGATCTTAAACCCATGATCGAATGATGATAAAGGTTTCACATAGATGAATTTTAAGGGAAAAATCATATTATGGTTAGTATAATGTAACACCCCGATATTTTGTGTTTTTTTCAAATTAATTTAATCATTCAATATTATTCATTTCAAACAATACAGAAAGTAGATTATCAATAACTCAAACATTCATTTCACATTGAGCTAACATGGAATATGTAACACATAATCCCAACTTGACATATCTTACACAAAACAAGAAATAGTGTACATTGCATGCAATATTGTCTCTCCATTATATCATTCAAAACACGTAAGACTGAGTCATACCAAACTAAAATATATTACTAAAAATTTTATTATTAGGGATGATAACAAAGAAGTTAATTCGTTAGATATGAAATATTGTTAACTAAAATTTGAAAGCATGTGGTTTACACAAATATAATATGAATTCATATTATGCCAATTCATGAACATGGAAACTTATTCCATATAGTGGATAATATTGTCATAGTCACAAAGCTATTTTAACTATGTAGAATAATACTAGTTACAATTTTCAGTTTATATTAATGTAAAAATTATAATATATATTCAATAAAATATTTTTTATTTTTATCCAATAGATTTGATATACATAAGAAAAGAATAAACATAATTTTATGCTTACACATATAGTTTTTTATAAAAGAATTTTCTTATTCCTTTTAATGGGTGAACCCATGGTAAATACATATTTTGGAACTTTTATATATTAAGAATGAAAAAATAAACCATATATTGGGAATTGAAGCATAAAAAATAAGAGAAGATTACTTTTTAATATTTTTATAAACTGTTTTATCTTTTAATCAATAGTTAAAAATAATAGATTTTATTTCAAAACTACTTTTTCTTTTAATTTATTTACAAGGATAAAATATATTTTTTAAATTTTTATAGTTTAAATAGATAATATGTTTACCAAATAATCCAATGGAGGTCATTTTAACCAATTTCACAGTGAAATAGATTATAAAAACCTATCAATATTTTGATCAATTTTACATTGAATACTAGAAGGATGGTCCTGAGAGCGCGATAAATTGTAAAATATTTTTCCAACTTCTTTGATTAGAATTTGCAAAAATTGATTAAATACATGGAAAATGAAAAAAATTATAATTTATATTATGGTCAAATTTTTTTGACCAAAATTATTAGTGAAATAAATTAAAATTAATTACATCAGTTAAGAGAAAAATTAGGTTAATAATGTACAAAATATTATTTTTAAGAACCAAAATGACATAAAAACGTGTAGAAAACCAAATTGATGACTATATATCAACAATTAAATCAATTTTACAGACCCTTTTCCATTACTTTATTAGCATTAAACATTAAAAACGTGGATGGATTTCTCTCATTAAATATTTATCAGAGTTCCACTCCTCCTCCACTATAGAAGGCCACCACCACAACCCACTCCCCTCACCTATAAATCATTTTATATTTGGCCAATATCTACACATGTATCCTCCAAACAATCCTCCCATCTTAATTGAACCCTATTTTTTTGTAAATGGCCTTTCAAGGAATGTTTTTGGCACAAACCAAAATGAGTTTCTCGATTTAGAGGAAACATCTTCTCTCAAACTCATTTCCTTTATTTTTCCTCTCCACCCACTCCACTCTCTTTATTACATTCCTATCAAATAAAAAATGTATCCTAAGTATATTAGGATGTTTTTATATGAATATTTAAACCTACCATTAAACCTATCTCCATTTAATTGATATTTAACGAAATATTACTTTTTATGCAGAACTACTGCCTCAACAAATAACGATTGTTGATTTTTCATTTACCACCTATCATGGTGGCTATCATGATGGAAAATATATTTTTATATGTCATATATTATATTTATTATGTATTTAATCTTATTTATTCCTTTTAAAACACATATCTCTTTTCATTTCATTTTGTTTTAATATGACAATTTCGTTTTAAAATGTATAGACTACCGCACTCTCAACGCGATATGATTCCATCACACACCACATTGAATGTATTAAGGATGGGATAGAAAAATTATATGATATATATGGTATATTAATGATACTAATGTTAATATATATATATATATATTTGTGTGTGTGTGTTTTTTTCATTTACATACTTTCAATCAGTACGACAACAAAAAACAGAAACACTGTTCTTGCGTACGTTCGACATACCATCTCCATGAATAGTGTATTCGATTTCTAATATAATTGTTCCATTAATTATTATATTATACACATACTAGAGACGATGAATATTTATGTCATGCTATAAATTCATTAATCATGATATAATTTCAAAGATCATTGATATAACAAATTAAGACACCTGCGATGAAAAAAGCGATTTTTACTAAAACCGAATATTTAACATAGGATCATTAAAATGAGGGTAATATAAGGCCATAACAAAAAATTATATTTTAATAGATATAATATAATTAATTTATAAATTATTTATAATAGGATTATATTTTTATATATGAAGGTTGTATGAGTACGGATAGAGTAATTACACAAGGTAAGGTAAATTTCATCTCACTTTTAATTCATGTGAGATTTATAAAATGTTAACCACTCATTAATTTTTTTGGTGAATGTACTCCCCATTATATTATTATAAGATTATATTACATAACTTTTTGGGTATTCACATGTCCCATTTATGATCCTTCATTCTCAGGGTTTTTGTTTCTAAAGACAGCAAAACGCTAAAACTATTCGATCTCAATTTTCATTCTTTGAGACTCATGTTTTGTTATGCACCTAAACTCTATTTTGAGGTGTATATAATTCTATTATACATTTTTCATCATTAATTTCCCAAATTAATTATATTTTATTCTTCCATAAACATTCTTCTCTTATATGGATTATATGATCTCATATTACCATTTTATAAGAGTTTATTGAGAAAATATTATTGATTTTCAAGATTATTTATGATTATGATTCCTTTGATTATGTATTATGTTCCATATCTCAATAATATAATTGATTTTTATTATACTATTTTAATTATAGATATCATCATTATTTATTACCATTTTTCATGTATTTGGTACTTAATATAATGTTTTAAACGGAAAATATGATCATCTCTCTCTTTTGTCAGAAATATATTTTATTTAAAAAAATGATTTCAAAAAAAATGTTTTCAAATTTTTATAAATGTTAATTTTAAAATAAAATTGATTTTAAATTTTTTTTATTGTTTTTAAATCATTATTTATATTTTTTAAAATATATTTTTATGAAAATATTTTTCGAAATTTTTAATGTTATAAAAACATTTCTTCAAAATAGATATGATATTTTCTTCAAACAAATGATTTTGAAATAATTCTCAAAAATAATGAATCTAAGATAACATACATTAGTATTTATCTTGACTTTTGGGAAAAATAATTAAATATTTAAATTCATATTATTTCTATGAATGGATATTGTTTTTATGACATGATGTTTATAAAACCTGTATCTCTTTCAAGTGTCATGTTCGTTTCAAAACTGCTTCTTTTTTGGGGGTATATGCTTTTAAAACCAACTTATTTTACAGGGTTATGAAATTTAATTAAATAACTATTAATCCTATATATTTCTATAGGTGATGATTTTTTTAGATGTTTATGATACACATTTCATTTCATGGAAAATGATATAAATATTTATGATCTTGTGGAACATGTATGTATGATTTATTTCTGTGACCAGTGGGACCTTTTTTCCTCCAATGCATTGGGTGAAGTTTAATATCTCATGAAAAAAAAACAATGATAAATGTGGGAGTGAAACATGACTACAATGATGGATATATAAGTGAACCACGACTTCTAAGATTGTATGAGTGTACTCATGCTACAATGATGGCTATGGAAGTAATCCATGACTACTGTGATGGTATTGGGAGTGAAACTATAATACTGAGGTTTTCCTGGTAGATATTTCAGGGATACTATGGAAATAAATATATGCTTTTGTATTTTCTAAATTTCCATGTTTTATTCCTATGTTATGCATTCATGGCGTGTACTCCTTATTTAATTATAAATCGTGTATTATGAACTGCAATATTTATGCCATGATATCTGTTATGATCATTGATATACAAGGTATGATCTTTATTTTTCATGATCACATTTTCATACCATTATTCTCATGATTATGCTTAAATTTCTCATTTGGTTAACCCTGTTGAGAATTTGATCTCACCGCTTTTGGGTTTCAATTCCAATAGGCTAGAATGATATGTTCTATGTTTGATTTGTATATGAAGGGTTCTAGTCAATAAGATCATAGTTGGAGATGATGTAGCTGACATATATATCTGTTTTTATGTTTTTATGATTACAAAGTCACTATAAAAACTATGTTATTTAGGAGTACATTTTTATAATTTT
This sequence comes from Viscum album, assembly GCA_963277665.1. NCBI lineage: Eukaryota > Viridiplantae > Streptophyta > Magnoliopsida > Santalales > Viscaceae > Viscum > Viscum album. The sequence continues at coordinate 1,752,229,003 of OY728120.1, read as the reverse complement.
TATATATTCTTCTAAAGATATTTAAAGTTAATGTTTTAAAAACATGGTTCTATATAGTAATAATGCTAATGATCAAGTCATATAGCTATAAATATTGAGGTACTCATGATACATTGGAGTTTTCATAGACAACATTATAAATAAAAATGAAAAAAAAAGAACAAAATCATCTCATACTAGCATAACTGCTATAGGATTGGTCCACTTCTCCCGCAACCAAACCTAGTATTAAAAGAAAACCATTAGAAGTTGGATATTTCCCTTTACAAACACAAGATTAATGAAGTCTACAGGGTACCGAGGGGAGGCCATGGAGGGTGTGACATATAATGAGTGTGACACCATAAACGGAGTCTATAACCATCCAGTTAGTTTATATAAAATAAGGTGTGTGTGAATAATAATTAATGAAAGGAAATAAATCAATAATCACATCAGATCGAGATCCTCATATTACACCAGATCGAATCTACATTCTTCATCATAATCCATAGGTTTCTAACTCAATTTTTTCCAATACATGTGTGATATAATGTATAAATGTTTCCTCATAAATAACATAGAAAAAGTTCCATTGTCTCCAAGGAAGTGATTTGTCTTCATGAATGTGTCCCTATAATTATAGATAAAAATTATTAATCATTAATTTATAATTCATTTATAGATTTTAAGAATAATTTACCTAATCCTGTCCAAGGTGATCAATTAGAAATACTATATATAAATCCAAGGCAATATAAATTCCATATACCATAAAATCTTTACCAAGGTGATATATAAAAGTAATCCCTATTGACACTCTTGTTATGGCATGTTATCAACCTTTATATCATTTCTCTAGAATATCATAAATTTCACTGAGTATCACTCATGTCCATGATTAACCATCTAGGCACTAATCATATCCCTATTTTATCCCCTGTGGAAAAAATATCTCTCACATGGAGGTAAGGAAAACAAATACTGATCTCATTCTAGAAATAAGGAATACCAATCCCTATATATAAACAAATCATTCAAAAATTATAATTACGAATATTAACAAGCCCATCCAATGAAATCCATAAGGATCCACATATTACACTCTTCTTAGATATAATTCCCAGCTTAGATTTCATAATATGTCACGAACATATGAAATAATATTCCCCAATCTGTACACATAAATACTAACCACTCCGATTGGTATGGTGAATGGTATGAAGAAATAATATCCACTATAAATCCTATCATAAACCATTTAATAAAATTTTATATACAATAAACCTATGTTATTAACCTCGATATTAAATATAATTCAATAGAATTGTGGAAATAGAAAAAAATATTGTAACAAAATAATCAAGGAATTTTTGAGAGAAATACTATTTTACTTTTGAAATAGATTTCCGTTGGAAAAAAATTGTATAGAATAATAAATTAAATGAGGCTATTTTTCCATGATTAAATGAGTTTTTTTTAAAAACATATGGTGTGTTAAAACATATTTTAGGGTGTACTTGAAAATATGTATGAATATGAGAAGTTACCTTGAATCGGGCATGTTTACTAGGAAGAATTGAGAACGATATTTAGAAAGCATTTAACACCCCTTAAATTAAAGAAGGATTATGATAGGTAAATATATATTTAAAATACACATATATATTATCATTTTTAAATAATAATAAATAATAATATAAATTTGATTTGGATTGAAAAAAATTAACCTGAAGGAAATGGATGTTTGGGTAGAAAACACCAACTTTTTGTCTGAATGAGTTATGAACATTTACATAAGATCAAAGATAATGAAATTAAATAAATTAATTAATTAATTTTTATCCTTATCTACAAGTATATTATTTATTCATATATTAATTGGTTCATTTATAGCATTTTTTATGAGTTATAAGACATAATTTTATTCCTCAGGAGCGCTCCATTCCTTGGTTTTCTTGATCGGTATACTTGTATATGGGTGTGGAAGTTCATGCATAATTGGTATAATTGTACAGAATTAATTTATTATTATACTAGTTATCATAAATATGACTAAATTTTTATATAATTCCTTTTATTATATTGTATGAGTATGGTTTATTATGTAGAACATTTGTGATAATCATTTAGATTATTTTACCGATATTTTGATTATTATGAACAAGTTTGTAATAGGAATTTGTATTGTGTATAAATACTAGTTTTAGAAAATTAAATATTAAATAATACAAATATTATAATCATGTAAATCCATATAAATTGTTTCATGACCATACATTAAGGATAAATTTAATAGCGGACGTTTGTCTTCCAAGAAGGTTGTAAATCGACACCTCCCGAATGATGATTTCATTTTAATAATGAAAGAGAGAGAGTAAAGAGATTGACTATGGTTATTACATTAAAATAATATAATTATAATATATAAATTATACTAGATTAAACATGATAATTATTATAATTGAGGTAATTAGAAGATAAGAAAAGAAGAGAAATTGAAAATGAAATTAAAAGAAAAATTAAGAGGGTTTTGCACAGAAAATATCCTCCTTGATAACAACATTTAGGTATCTTGTTTTGGTATTTTTCACATGACCAAGACTCTTGGATGTATGGATATATTAGGTAATAATAATTTGGTTGAAAATTTAAAAGCTTCATGTCATATAGGTGTGAGGATAAGTGGGAGTGATGGGTGGGTTTTATAGTGGACCAGAGTAGTGATTTTTTAATTTCTTATTCATTATTATTTTTTCCAATACTAGAAATAATGTTGATTTTTAGGACCTAAAATAGTAATAACTATATTAGAGTTTTAACCAAGCGTGCATACATCAACGATGAATCAATGATTATTTTATTTATCTTTTAATGTATTTATACTGGAAATTACTGTATTTTAGTATTTACTAAAAATCATTTTTTTTTAGAAAAATCCCTAAATTTCACCACAATAATTTTCTAACTATATAATTAAAAACATAAATGAATTTTATTCCGATAATTTTTTAAATATTTGAAATTAAAATTTTAAATTAAATTTATATTTATTTGAAAAATATATATTTTTATTTTAGAACTGATATTATAAAAAATTCATAAATTAACTAATATATCATAAAATTATCACAAAATCATGGGATATAAAATTAATAATTTCCGAATAAATTTTATGGAAATAAATTTAATTTTAAATGAATTTTCTATTTTAATATTGTGATTAAATATTTGTTACTCACAAAAATACACACACATAATTATTAATTTTAAAAATATTCACTCTCATTTCTATGGTGCCTGAATTTTTTTTATACATACAATGGTGAGGTTAGTATTTATAAGGGTCATATTACAATTCTTAATGGTACATTACTATTATTACAGGTAAATTTACTATTCAAAAAAATGGCAGTTGACCCTATCAAACTCTTAATATCATATTGATTAGAAACGTGTATGTCTGTTTTAGAAAATTAAAAACATAGAGGTATAAAAATTATTTTTATCAACATGGTTATAATAAAAAAGTGTTGTTTCAAAGATACTTAATGATTCATGCATTACATTAAATATTTAATTTATTAGTAAAACCTTTGGGTGTTACATTCTTCCCCTCTTACAAGAATTTCAACCTTAAAATTTTGAAAAATGTTACCTCATAAAATGAATTTAGGTTGGTCTTCATCATAAGTTACATAGGATCCCTCATTGCATCATCAATTTTATGATTTTTCCAAAGTTCCATTACCAGTTGAGTCATCTGATTCCTCAAAACTTGTTCTTTAGTGTCTAGAATCTTGATATTCTCTTCATAGTAATATTAGTCTTGTTTTAATTCATTTCCTTTATAAGTGAGTACATGTATTGAGTAATTAATTACTTCCTTAAAAAAGTGTAATGTAACATATTTTTTACCTTAGAGAGGGTTGGCGGTATTTCAAAACAAAAATTCAAAGCTCTAATTTTCTCCAATATTTAAAAGGGACTAATGTTCCTAGGGTTTAATTACCCTTTAATCCCAAATCATATAAGACCCTTCATGGAGATACTTTTATGAAGAAATGATATACAACTTAAAATTCCAAGTCGTTACTTCGATTATCATCATAGATCGTTTTCCAACATCGAGATTCTTTGATATGGGTTTCAATAGTCTTTACCATTGTTGTTGTTTCCTCCATACAATCAGTACATACAAGCTACCCTTCACTAACATCATCCCAATATTTTTTTGTACAACATCCATTTCCATGCAATTCTTCATATGGTGTCATTTGAATACATTAATGGAAACCATTATTGTAGGAAAACTCTTTCCAAGGTAAATACGGATCCCACAAACCCTGAAAAAATTGTTAGGAATATCTCAACATGTCTTCTAAAATTTCTAACATTATTTCTTACTACCATTTTTGTTTAAGGATGACAAGAAATATTGTAATGAAGAACTTATCCAATTCATTCGGGAGACATTTATAGAATTTTAATATAAATCATGGATCACAAACATACACAATTGAGATATGTTCTCCACTAATTATTATAATTTCATAGATATAGAGTCATGAAAGGTGATAGAGTGGAAAATCCTCCCTTATTGTATGGAAATGTTGTGATTTAGTATGTCAATCAATAATTTCACATATTATATCATTCCTTCTCAAAGTATTTGTTAATGTAGTGAAAAAAATCATGGTGATGTCATCCCATTCCCATTTTGGAATATACAGAGGTTTAATGACTCATCTATGATGTTTTATTTCCACATTCCCCTATTTATAGACTAAATATACTTAGACAAAATCATCAATTTCCAGCATCATGTTGTCCCACCAGAAATGTTCATTAAAATCCATATACATCTTAGTGCTACCATGGTGTATAATGAAATTTAAACTATGGACAACATCCAATAAGTCTTTTTAGCATTGGTATAGGGGGAATATGTAGCCTTCAACTAAATTTCATAATTCCATCCCCACCCATGAAATCTAGAAACATACCATTATTCACAATATTAATTGTCTTTTGAATAATCTCATGATTAGATTATGAGCTACTAATTATTTCTATAAAGAAGGTTGGAAAAAAAGATAAAAAGTAATGATGGATTACTTTTTTTAAAAATTCCCACATCTATCCTAATTAAATATAAGTACATAGGATCATTTCCAACCCTCATTTTTTTTAGAACACCGGGGTCCTTCCAGCTCAATGCATATTCCAACTTATCTCCTATTTATGAATGGTAGTGTATTGAAAATTATAATCCTTTAGTATATCGATCAATCTTTTTTTCCAATTATTGACTATTTTTTGAGAGAAGATATATTTCAAGGCATTTTTATTATTATAGATCTCACATAATTAACCATAGAGATAATGTCTCCATTTCTTCAGGAAAAATATTACATCTACATATATAATATCATGAGTTGGATAGCTCTATTATTTAATTTTTAACTACCATGGTGCATTTGTAATAACTCAATCATTCTGCATAATGAGCTGTCAATTGAATTTCATTTATGTGTCCCTATAAATCACAAATCCACCATTTCTCAATGTTAGAGTAGTGATTTCTTCATTTACTAACCTCTTCTTCAATTATTCAAAACATTATTCATGTTCAATTTTTCATATGAACTTAAACCCATTAAGAGAAATCGTGGTTAATGTGTAATCTAATAGAGAAATGTTCTGAGTTAAATACTAATTATAACCTCTTAAATAAATAAATCTATGTACCTAGGTTATGTTTTTTTGAGTAATCAATTGATAAACATCCTTTTTATTTGTTTTATTATCTAATATTCCATCATATTAGACAATATGGACAAAAAAAGAAAGCATTTGAATAAAAAATTCACAGTTTTTAAACATCGCATAAAACTTGTTTCTTCTCATAGTATTTAGAAGAATTCACATTAGATTCTCATAATCTTATTATCATTTATATATTACCATGATATCATTAATAAGTACTGCCAAAAATTCATTAGGTTGTTACTTGAAAACTATATTCCTTAGATCTATGAAAATCATAGGGTTCATTATTCAGTCCAAAAGCATTACTATAAACTCATAATTCTCATACCTGGTTAAAAAAATTTCTTTGGAATATCTTTCTCCCTCACATGGAACTTATTATATCCATGTCGATGGTAAATCTTCAAAAAATATTGGGCTCCATGAAGTTGTTCCAATGAATAATCAATCTGAGGTAGGGGATACTTAGTCATTATTGTAATAGTATTGATTTCCTTCTAGTCAATACACAGCCTCATGGATCCATCTTTCTTAATGAGAATGAGAATAAGGTCTCTCCATGTATAAACACTAGTATGTATAAATCCTTTATCAATCAATTCATCTATTTGTTTCTTTAGTTCTAGTATTTCCACAATGTCTATTCAATAAGGTGTCTTCGATATAGGCCATGCTCAATGAATTAGATCAATAGAAAACATGATTTCCTACTCTAGAGGATTTCCAAAAATATCTATTGGAAATACATTAATGTATTCTTGTGAAATGGGTACATAATCAATTTAAAAATTTCAATCCTCACACATATATACATGTTATCTTCTTTCGGATGAATTGCATTCATTAAACCTACATGGTGTGGATCTTAATAATAATCTAATGAGGTGGGTACTTCTATAAAGACGATGGAATCTATATAATTCTCAAAAAAATTAACTTCCTTATTCTGTAAATATATTTTCATTTAATGACATTAAATCAAATTCCTACCATGGATTTTATCAAAGACAATCATGGGTATGATGATTAGGTCAGCAACTAAGGCATGATTAGGTGTCATATGGGGGACTTGTCTGAACATATTTTTTCATATGATACTTCCCTGGGGAGTTTTTATTGACAACACGATTATTAAAGAATTGGATATATTTGAGGAAATTTTTAGAGTACATGCCACCACATCAATGGGAACTTCAACTTTATCAATGGTGATTTCATAAGAAAATTCATTCTCTATTGGCATTATTTGGGGAATAATTCCTTGATGCTTAGGATAATCATTGGCATAATGTACCATATAATTACAATTGTTGAATTGAAAATAAGTAACTTCTTTGTTTCCATTGTAATCAAGAGATTGGTGGATTATTTCTCCATATTTTGTTACGGACTTTTTTCCTTTTAAACAGGCTATGGGGTGTTTCTTTCCAAAAGTATCACAAGTTGGAAAACTCTGATTTTTATTCATCCCCTTATCTAGTAATTCATCCTCCACCATCTTATTATCTTTATTTCCATTAAATTCATATGATATAGAAAATTATTTCTCTATATTGGTATCACATAAGACTGTATCTTCATAGGATTATAATTTGTGAGAACTAGTTCCCTTTGGAAGAATGATTTTAAATCATCAAAAATTCATCAATATTGCTCCTCATATTATCTATTTATTACTCAAGATTCTTCACTAGCCTCGTAAAATTGGCTTCAAATGTCGCAATGTTTTCATCCCCTTGTATAAATTACAAGAACTCCCCCTCCATATCTACTCACTATTCTTGAGGAAATTTTTTTCCTATGGATATTTTATTAAAGTAAATTCATCTGATTTATAATATTTCTTCCTCTTCAATAATGTTTTTAATTAATTACCACCACTAATCTGTATTTCCTCATAGATGATAAAATTCCATCATAACCTTCTCCAATTTTTTACACCCCATGGAGACAAATATATTTTCGAAATAACATTTTCATTTCTCCTCTATTAATTGGTTTGTAGAACCATTAAATGATGGTGGATGTTGTCACAAAAATTGGTCTAACATTAGTCCTACATGTTCTGGGATTGGATGATCTATATTGGTATGTTCATTGTTCAAAACATAAGTTAGCTATCCTGGTATAGTATTAAACTTCTTATCACTAGTTGCAGCTCTAGTACTATTGTCATTATTTGAATAATAGGAAATTCTCTATATGGGATATGTGCATTCATTATGTTTCCATTCATTTTACAAGGACCCTTTTATAAATAATAGAATTCACAAAATTTGGTTATGAGTCATAATGTATAATGTGGACCTAAAAAACATAAAATAAATTGAAATTTTATGCAGTTCTAATTTCATAATCATAAACATAGTTACTTTTATGACATATTTACATTTAAATCCATCATAATAGTTTATATAGATAATTTTAATTATATTAGAATAACCCCTGGCATTATCAATATTGGTGTACAGTAAGGTATGTTCTAGAGTACCAGGTTACCCCAAGTCAAGACCAAAACACCTTGTCATAGTTGATACTCCTAGGTACATTTGTTCTAGAACCACGTCAAATTATAGTATACAAATATGGATGTATTTTCTAGAAAGATCCACATATTCTATACCTTACCAAAATTAAAATATATTCTTGTATATTTATCCTCAAAGTCACTCGTAGGGATTTCACCCCTGATCAATTTGTTCTAAATGTAGTTTCCATGTTTTTCTACTAAAAATCCCCTTTTAAGAACTATAACTCCCCAAACCTAGTTTCCTAGAGAAGGTACATTATTTTATTACATTTACATAATTACAATAAATTGATATCATGATGTAATTAATGGTGATGTAGTTTTTGAATACATGATACAAACATAACTACATCATTATAACATGAAATGAAATACATAATAAAAATTCCATTTGAAAAATATATAACACCTTGATTAACACTGAAACTAACTCATAATATTCATCTTCAAAACCTATGGAAAATAAAAAATAACAACTGGGTGATATCATATGCTCAATAAGGGTAGGTAATACTGTATAATTTATCATAAAAATAAACACTAGGAACATTGACCTACTAAAAATGCATTCCATTGAATATAATCTTTAGGAAAAAATGGTTGGAAAGAAAGTTGATTACATAAGGTCATATAAATGATAACAAGGGATTTAATAATAAAAATTAATATTATAATATTAGAATAATCACACAGTTAATCAGTTTTTAGTAATATAATGAGGAATTCATAATAATGGACATTTGAAACATGTTGTCAAGCCTTGACCAAGACATCTGAAAATACTAGGGTAAGGGATCGAGCAAAACCCAAATATTTTGTGTCTCACGATATCTACAAATGAATCGAGGGGATATAGTGGGACCCACTAATCACATCTCTAGTCCATTTAATTCCTCTTATGAAATGGGATAAGCATAAACAACATGAACAAATGATGACACATTCCCCAATTTGTACATGTAAACACTAACCATTCTGAGTAGTGTGGTTAATGGTTTCATGATTGAACAACCACATTTAAACTGAACGTAAAAAATTAAATAAAATATGGTAGATGATAAATATAATTTATTAACCTCAATAATATAAATCTTCAATAGATGTGTTGAAATAGAAAAAAATATTCTAATAAAATCATCGAGGAATATTTTGGAGAAATTTACTTTTATTTTGAAAAAAGGAGTTCTATTAAAAAAACAATCATAAAACCATAAATTAACTAAGTAAGGTATTTATGAATTAAATTATAGTTTTTAGAAGAAAAAAAATCTTAATACATATTTTAGAGTGTACTTGAAAATAGTAATGAATTTGAGAAGTTCCCATAAATCAAGCTTGTTTATTTTGAAGAATTAAGAAGGATCATTATAAAAAATGAAACTACCCACAAAATAGAAAAGGATTATAATTGGTTAATATATATAGAACGTCAAAAATATTTTATTAGTAGTAACTAATAATAATTAAGAACATAATTGGGAATAATAGTAAGGATGATTAACCCAAAATAATATGGTAGTTCGGATGGAAACCCATATCATTTGGTCTAAATGAGTTATACAATTGTTCTTAACATTCTAAATATTAAAATTAAATCTGTCAATTATTAAATTAATGTCCTTATCAACATTTATTTTAATCATTATAATTTTATTATGTTTACTTATGGAATTTGTATGTTTTTATAATATAAAATTTTATTGCTCGGGAGAGCTCGCTTCCTCGGTTATCATAATGGGTGCCCTTGTATATGTGTATGGAAGTCCATGTCAAATTGAAAAAAATTATAAATAATTTTATTTATATGAAACTAATGAAAAAATATATGATGTAATTTTGATATAAGTTATTTATTTATTTTTTATGAGGATTAGTTATTTGATTGGACAATTGGGATAATAATTTATATTATTTTAGTGATATTTCGATTATTATAGACTACGTTATTGTATGAATTAATAATATGTATATATATAGGTTTTATAACATTAAGTAAGTTGTGATACATATTTTATAATCTTTTAACACCATTAAAATGGTTTAATGACCATCCATGAATGAGATATTCAAGACCAATGTTTTTTCATCCCCAAAGACGGTAAATTGACACCTCACAGATGATTATTTTGTTTATAAAATAAATGAGAGAAAGGAAAGAGGTTAATGATTTATAATCCAATAATGTTATATAATTATATTCTATAAATGATACATGTGGTATTATCATAATTGGGATATAATAGGTTAGGAAAATAAATAATATAAAAAATGAGAATGAAATTAAAAGAAAAATGAATAGGGTTTACCTATTCGAATACCCTCCTTGAGAAAATCCATAAGAGTAGGGGATTTTGTCTTTCAGAAAGAAAAATATCTATTAGATTTGGAGATATACTATGGAAGATTATTTGGGAAGAACATTTAGAAGATTAAACTCATAGAAGAGTGAGGAGAAGAGAGAGTGAGTGGTGGGTTTTATAGTGGAGGAGATGGGTGAATTTTGAAAATCTTATTCATTATTTTATTATTTTTGTTAGTAAAATGAATACTATTGATTCATGTGACTAAAGGAGTAACAATTTTATGTGAATTATAACTGAGTTTTCTTACCATATCTATGACACTAGGAAAATTTTATTTATCTTTTAATGTATTTATACAATAAATTATTGTACTTTACTATTCCCCAAAATTCAAATATTTTAGAAAAATACCTAAAATTCACCATAACCATTTACCAAAATTTTAAATTTAAAAATATAAAAAAATGTATCAAAATAATATTATACAATTTAATAATTTATTTTTTTATAAAATCATTATTTACATGATAAATATTGATTATAATTTTAAAAGTAAAAATATAACACTTTCTTAAATTAACTAAGGTATAATAAAATTATCAAAAAAAATCCTAGGAAAAAAATTTTATTTAGGAATATATTTTATTAAAATAATTTTTGATTTAAATAAATTTAGTAATTTAGAATAGTAATTAAATATTCAGTTCTCACAAAAATACCAACACTAAATTATTAATTTTTAAATTAATCACTCTCATTTCTTAGATGCCTAAAAATTATTTCTACAAACATGGGTGTGATTAATATTCATAAGGGTATTATTACTAATAATAAGGTTACATTAATATTCATAATGGTCGAGTTAAAATTCTATAAAAATGTATTTTGATCCTATCATATTCAAAATATGTTATTAATTGATACAATGTATGTCTCTTTTTTGAAATTCAATACACAAAGTTTGAAAAATTATGTCTAACATTAATGTTATAATAAAAAGTTTTTTTATATGAGACGTTGTGTTTTAATCATTAAATTCTATGTTGAATTTATTTTTAAAACCTGGGGAGGTTACATTAAGTTTATTAGTTCTTTTCTTAGCACTAGAAAATAAAACATTTTGCAATGGGGTTTTTAGCACTAATAAATACCAGTGTTGTTTACAGTGAATTCTGTAGTAGTGAAATCAAACTTTAAAATCCACTTGTATCATCCAATACAAATCCAAATACATTACTTGCATCCTAACCTAATAACTAATCATATAGGTTGATAAAAATTCAATCTTATGATGACTTGTGGTTCTAAAATATATAGGTTGTCTAAATAAGAGGTATTGTGTTTACCTGAGTGTCTTTATTTCTAATACTATTCCACATCCTTCAAATGTTTTTAAATTTTTATTTTATTTTAAAATAAATATATTAAATAGAATTAGATGTTATTTTTTAAATTTCCTTACCTAAATACTTCCACTATTCCATAAAATGTGATATGAAATCAACATTCATATATACATTACAGCCCCTCCATACGGAACGACGTTATTCCTTCTCCATCACCGCATTATATGGCTGGACAAAATGATGGATTTAAAATATATATATATAATAAGTATAAATTTATTATACTATTTTCATTATGATATCATGTACACCTTCTTGACTTCTATTTTTAGTTGATATGATGACACAATTTCTGTGTATATGGGACTACTTCCCCCCAAAAAGATGTGATTTGATTCACTAACACTTTCAACAGAATGTTATTAGGTGAATCCAAATGAAAATATGTGGTATATATTTCCTAAAAATTAGTATCTAAAAGTGATATAGTGTTTTTCTTTCTTTATTTTCATCCATTTGATAAAATGTAAACAGTATTAATAAATACGTATTGTCACGAACCAGCCCATGTCGACCCCGAACCGGTCACCCAACCCGATCTGCGACATGGCTTGAAAGGTATTCCCAATACCCAAAAGATGTAAACTAGTGTCAGAAATTAGAAAAGAATAAAGTGGAAATTATTTATCCAAAAATAATAATCTAAACAACAGAAAGATAAACAAAACATCATGTTATATACATTAAAATCTAAATTGATCATTATTTTTAGAAGAGTTAAAGAATACAACAAAACCCAAAATAAAAAATGACCACAACCATCTCTATGTGACCCCAAGGGACACTCTCAGTTACCAAAACCAACCCTGGCCCATGGTGATCAAACATAGATGGAACCAGCACCAGATGCTAAAAATGGAAATAAATATAGGCGTGACTATTATACTCAGTAGTTGGGCCAAAAAAAATCTTTTCACAATTCACTTCCTTCAAAAAAAATCATAAATATCACGACTTAAATAAAATATTAAAAATTAATCCTTTTCAACCCATTTTCCACATTAAAAATATAATAGTTAATTTCCCTTTTCATTTCCAACACAAATTTATTTTCCATTAATGTAACATTAACTTTTTCAAGGGTAAAGCGATACTTTCATTTCATAAATGGAATAATAGTAGAATTAATTTATAATAGGAAACAATTTTTATAATCCTTTTAAAAATAACGCACCACTTTGTAAATGAGTTCACTACACATGAGAGAACTGAAATAACCAAAATAAAGTGGACATGTATGTAATCACACACGATTAACCATCCAATCATGCATCTCAATAATCCACCATAATTAACTATGTTCTAATAGACTTGGGTGGAACCCAAGATATCATGAATAATAGATAACATACTAATAAATTTGCAGTCATCCTGGAAAGCATGCCTCACCCAATAACATCAAAGCACCTTACGATGCTTGGCCACACCCCACATGGAACAAAATTATGAGCCCAATACTATAGAAATAATAAAAAAATATCACCCTTCTATGGGCCAATATCTAGTACATAACCTAAATAGTGAAAAAATATCATAAAAATCAATAGTTATTCTAGGTTCTCCATGTGCTGTGTATAAATAGGTTGAGCCAATTGATACTAGTTGAGCATCCAAATGGACCTTGAACATCCTTCATGAAACCATTAGTTATTAAAGAAAAAAATCCATCATTAAAAAGGCGTGTAAACACACAATTTTTTATTTCAAAGTTATTTCTCAAATCAATTTTAAATAATCATATCACACATTAATGCCAAATCATTTTTTATAAAAAAAATTACAAATCAGTATTTGATCAAAAATACCTAAAATTTCATTTTGGAAACCAAAAGAACACCATATTCAAGTAAAATCATTTATAAATCGATTTTAGGACCCCAAAACAACCATCAAGATGATAAAGACATTTAACAAAGAAAAAAATTTCTCAGCAATCCCCAAACAACAAGTAAAATCCAACGCGGAATTTTATAAATCACTTGGTGAGAACATTTATTTTAAAAATTTATTTCTAACAAAACCCTGTATAAATCAATGCTTTTCACAACAAAAAAATATTCCAAAGGTTAGAAATTATTATTTATAATATAAAAATGATGTTAGAAACATGAAACTGATGAATCTTAAATTATAAAATAATTTGTAGTGGAAAAACTACCTCAAATCCATGGATCATGAACAACGCACACCCAAAAAGACATTGTTGTGGTTCCTATACCCAATATCTACCATAATGAAAATTAAACAATAAAAAATCCCCAACATAAATCCGGGGAAACATAATCCCTAAATCAAAGAGAAAATGGGATATGAAAAGCTCCAGAATAATTGTGGAAAGAGGAAGAGGGATAATAAGAGAGAGGATTCAGTTGAGATACGTATCCCCAAACATGATGAATCGCCTTATATCTTCCATGGAAAGAGATTTAGAGTCCTAGAGAGAAAATTAGTGTCTCCCATAGGGTCAAATGAACTAGGAGAGGAATTGGAGAGGTATTTTGGGTTAAAATCATGAGGAGAATACCTGGAGATTAAAAAAAATTTAGATCTAGGAAGCTCACACATATTGGTAGCACAATTTACCAATAAATGAACCAACTATTCACCCCTCACTGGACACATATGGAATCTTGCACAGTTTTAAAGAATAGTTAATAAACTATGAAAATACCATGACAAACCCCACTATCCAAAAATGTCACATGGTTACATGGTTACCTAGGCCGAGCCGCAGAGTTTACCAAACCATGATAAAATGGTGTACATACTAAAATCTAGCCCAAAAAACATAAATTTTCACTAGAAACACATGATAACCCAGAGGAGTCACCTAGAAATAAAAAATATACAATGAAATATCAAAAGCATTATACCCTTTCATAACCAGAACACAAGTGGAAATACATGATCCAATAATGAATTAGAATAAAGGGTGATAAATACCTGAATGTGAAAATTCTCACCAAAATAATAGTTAATTCACACCATACATGATAAAAAACATCAATATTATCGATCAAAGACTATTAATTTACAAAACTTCTTGATCCGACCACTTAAAACTTGAACATTCCAACCCCTACCCAATGGGACTTATTCCTATTTCGCAAAACAAAAAAAAACAATCTAGACCCAATTATTGGGGACCAATCGGAAAAATAATTTACAACCTCTCCAACTATGATTAAAAAACATTGGGAAAACTCAACGAGAAAAATTCAACCAAACTAAAAATATTTCATAATTAATCAACTTCAGAAGAAGCAACTTCACACCGAACTACAACTGAAGATAAACAAAACTCTAAATAAAGGAGTCTAGAACATACAACCCCCATTAAGAAGAAATTATTCACCTATCAATTCCAAGTGGAATCTTGATAATACCCAATGTGGGTCTCTCCACCATTAAGAAACAACTAACATGAATAGATACAACATTCTAGCACAAGAATCCCAAAACATAACCACACATGTACTTTCTTTCACAAACTAACTAACCCTACCACAATGGGGATTTACCCAAAAAAAATCATGCTCTATGGAAACTGAATCATGATAATGAAACCCATATCAAGGGAACCATTAATCTATCCACACCTATAATTCGGAGGGACCAGATGAGTTGTAGAACCTCACACCAACGACAATCTCTTGACTACGTGAAAAGATTCACTCCAGGATCTATGGATGGAGCCCTTATTTTTGAATAATTTTTTTCATTCTAGTGGGTTAATAATATACCAAAATAACATTATTTACCATTAAATTTCATCCAAAGAAGTTAAAATATGATGTCCATGCCGAATATGCCACCATTTAGTACAAAATATTTTAAATTAATAAATGAAAAACAAAAATTCATTAAAATAAATGTTCTTAGAACTTCCAAAACCTCACCTTACATTTTAATGATATGGGGACACCAATAGGAACAACATCCACAATAGAAGGACACACTAAATCAAAAAGAGGTTTTAAACCGGGCATAAATAGCACTCTTTTCCAATGAAATGGATCCACGTCGCTTCCTGTAAACATGCTGATAGAACTATTGCAAGTTTCTGAGGAACCCAAAAATATAGAAGGGGATTGGGGAACACTGTGCCAATTGATTATTATGAAATGGCATTCAACATTTATTTTACGTCATAATTACATTCCTAGAAAAAGGTGACAGAAGATCTCAAGGACTTTTATTTCCAATACCAGCTTCAACAACTGTCAATAGATTCCCCTCTTCCCTACTTAAATTACCCTCACCACTTCTAAGAAAAAAAATAGGGAGAAAAACCACGTGGTCCCCTTCTTTTATAGCTTCCAAATGATGTTCTAATCTCGCCACTTTATAAAAAGAGATTAAGTGGAAATCTAACACCTTTTACTGCATATCATGATGATTCCCAAACTAAAAATTTCTAGTCATCAAAAAATCACTGACTACATAACGAGGAAGATAAAAAAACATATCCATTCCCTTTCTCATATTCATTACCAAATATAAATACTGTAAAATGAATGATTCCTTGAAGAACTCCCTAGTAATATTTTCAGGTGGCTTGTTGGAGAGACAAACTTCCACCACTTATAGGGAAACCCATCAAGAATAAAGGTAGAGAACTTCTCCATGAATGAATCATGAAACTCCATTATAATAATATTATTTTATATTTTCTGCATCCACTCATCCACAATGACTGGATATTCATGGCTATAAAATACTAGAGTGATTAACTTCTGAAATTAAAAAACAAAATCATTAGGTTGAACAACTGGAAGGCCTTATAATAGGGTATCTCCCATAGCTTCAAAATGAATATCCATTGAATATATATGGGGAACATACTATAAAATAATACAAAAAAATTTTAAATCAAAATCAACTCATCAACAAGATTCCTAAGACTCAAAATAAAACACCATATTAATAACAATTCACAAATCATTAGAAAACAAACCACACAAATATCATCAATAATAATACCACAATTTTCTCATTTAAAAATATTAAAAAGAGAACAAAAATTGTGGGTTTCATAGTAATCAATTATATTTCTTATAGTCTCACGCACATGAAAATTCATCTACCAATCCAGGAACATATCTACTAAGGCTATATCAGACACTCATCCATCCATATCATAATTCAAAAAAATTATACACATATCCTTGCATGTGGTCACCAATGAAAATACCAATGGTAATGAAAAAAATATATCCAATTTCTAAAATAAAATCAACCCACACTTTCAGACATTTAATACACATCCCAATTCAAAATTAATTAAACTTTTTCAAATGTTCACTAACCTAAATGTGAATATATCACATTCAAACATTACACGTGAATCCATTTTACCATGTCCAAAATAAAAACCCATAAATTTACATCCCAAAAACCATTTCAGTTAACTTGAGAATCTTTTTTAGCAGTATATGAAATTCCATTCCATCAAAATCATTTTATAAATTTCCAAAATCTAGTCATTTCATTAAAATAAACAGAAAAATCAATTTTCATGATTCATAAATAAAAAAATTTATACACTAAAATCTGGTTTTTACAATTCCAAAGAAATAGTTATAAAAAAATAAGGAACTCAATGAAACACATAATTGAATATTGGATTGGATGGGTTAGTTTGACATATGGTTGGTGACCATATGATAAAATCACCATCATCACTGAGAGTATACTAGGTAACTATCATTGGTTCCACATGGTTTCCCAAACCTATACGTTTGTGGATATCGCTATCCAAACTCCATCTTCATATACCAAAAAGTAATCAACCAAATGACCAAATGGAACCAAAATAATATCAAATTACCATAGAAACACAAGGTTCAGTCCAGAATGTTTGGACCAAACACTTCACCAGAACTACTCCTTGATGATCTAAAAATCTTAATCCATCCACCTTTACATATCCAACTAATATAGGGCACTCTAAAATCTAGGTACTCTAAATAATCATTCACAATGATACAATTTTTTCTTGAACATACCACGGTCAAACCCAAATCAGTCACCCAATCCGATCTATGACATGGATCGAAGGGAATTCCTGATTATTGCGGGATAATAACTAGTGTAGCGAATCAGCGTACAAACAAGAGTAAATAATATCACCTAATAATAATTATAAAAATGAATAGCATAAAGATATTAAAATAATATGATTATATAAATTAAAATCAAACCTATCCATTTTTACATAAAATCTAAACAGTATAATAGAAATACAAAAAAAACACTATAATGAAACTTAACAATAACAATATCAATGGTACAATAAGGGGCACTCTCTGATTCCAAAACCAACTATCACCTAGGATGTTGAAACCAATTTGGAACCCTCACCATAAGCCTAACACAGTAAATCACTATATGTATGATTGTTAAACCTCAGTAGGCATAACCGAACAATCTAATCACAATGCACTTCCTTTAAACTAAAAGAAACATTAACATCTTGTATGAAATAAAATATAATAAAGTAATCATTTTCAATAGATTTTACACTTCAAAAAAATAATTGTTTATTTAAATTTTTTATTTCATAACCTTGTTCCTTTTTATTAAGTAAATGTAGTTAATTTTAATGGGAAATTATTTATTTCATTTCATAAATATAACAACAGTAGAAAGCATCTCACTGAGATATTTTTTTAATAAGCCATTGAATACCAGATCATCACTATACAAACAAGTTCACTACACATAGTAGCACAATAGTAATTATAATATATGGTCAATTAAAATAATTACACTAAAGTAGAAAACCAATCATTCATCTCAAATATCCACTATATGTAAATAAGTACAAATAAGTACAAGAAGAACCTAGGAGGTCATAAATAATCCAAAACATACAGAAATAAGTTTCCTTACCCGAGAAAGTAGGTATCGCCCAACTACATCAAAAACACCTAACTCGAACTTCCAAGCACCACATGTCACATACCTAGGGGTCTAATCCCTTGGAAATAATAAAAAATATCACCTTTTATGGGCCACAATCTAGATAATAACATAACAAGTGAAACATTAATTCTGAGAAAATTCAATATTTATGTCAGGTTCTCATTGTCATGTGTATAAAGAGGGTGAGAAAACTAATTCCATCCAAGTACCCAATCACATGAACATGTAAATTATATTAAAAAATATGCATCACCCATTCATCCCAAGGAAAAATATATTTCTATACATCTCATATACTATAAACGAGACCATCGTATGGATGAATTATTCCATAAAATGTAAATATGTCCTAAGGATTTCATTTTATGGACATACCATTAATTTTATATTTATTGAAACAAGTAAATATTATTTTCCAAGGATGTTTTTCATGTTTAACACCTTCACCATTTTCACAAATTTCCAAATGGGCCTCAAGCAACCTTCATGAAACCATCATTCTCAATGATCCAATTTTATTTCTAAAAGGAGTTGTATGCACACTATTATCAAAATCACTATTATTATAAATATCACATTTAAAAATTCATATCACAATTTCATGCCAAATAATTTTTTATAAAAAATTCAAAATGGTCCATTGATCAAAAAAACATACCATTTCATTTTCAAGAAGAAAAGGCATGCCATATTCAGGTCTAAACATTTATTAAATCTATTTTTGGATCAAAAAACAACTATAATGTTTTTACAAAAACATTTAAAAAGGCCAAAAATGATCAAAAATCCACACACCACATACTAATTCCCTCCAAGATTTTAATCAATCACTTTTTGTGCACATTTATAATGAAACAAATCAATTTATTAAATATATGGAATATATCACCACTTTTCATACCAAAGAAATATAATAAAGGTCATACATCATTATATAGAATATTGGGTAGATTAAATAAACCTAAAACCAATGAATAATAAATTATAATAGCATGTGTAATGGTAATCCAACCTCAAATATGTGGTGTTTGAACAAATCATACCCAAAAATAATTCATGAAGGTCACAAGCCATGAGATATACCACGAGGAACATTAAAAAAGGAGAATCCCAAAAATAAATCATGGTAAACACTAATACTATATCCAAGACTCCATAATATAATAAATATCAAGAAATAATGGGAAAAGAGTATGATATAGAAGATAGGAGAGGTTTACCATGATAAATTTAACCTCAAACTTGAATAATCTCCATAGATATACCGTTGAACATGGAGTGGATTCATGGAAAGCAAGGTAAGGGCTCTCTATGGGTAACACGAAACATGAGAGTACGTGGTTATTCAATTTGGGTTAAAAATACCAAGTAGTATAATTGTAATGTAACAACTTTTTAGATCTTTGATGCTCAAATGGATTGGAGGAACAGTTTTCTCAAATCGTGAACCAATCATGAACCCCAAATTAGATACATGAGGAACCCTACATGTTTTTTTCACATGGTTTATAACCATTATTGGAATCTTGAAAAATAATCCTATACAAAAAAGTCACTTAAAACATGATTAACTAGGTAGAGATGTACGTTTAATCAAACTACCGAACAACTATGTGAACACTGCTTCCAAGCTAAAAAATTGAATTTTTCACCATGAAATCCTGAAAATCCTGAGTAATAATCCCACGATAAATAAATATACAACGAAAAACCAAAAATTTTATACCTTGTCACAACTATAACATGAGTGAAAAAATGTTATTTAAAAATGAACTGGAACCAAGGGTGAAATGAAAAATTCGTGTGTGACACATATGATTTATTATCTTCATTAATGGTGTATATCATTTTCTATCTCTATTCCTTAAGATTACTCTAAATAAATATAAATTTATTATATTTTTATTTCGATATATTTTTTAAAAATTCAAGACATGTTAAAAAATCAACAAATTAGGAGGGCCGAAAATACCAAATAAAAATATACACTAAAAACAAAGATGTTATTACTAGAAACATGATTTTAAAATGAAATTTTTAATAAAAATGAAAAAAAAAATTGTCAAAAGTAATCCATATATGGTGTGATATATATATTTAAGGTTCCTAAATAGATAGTTTTTAAAACTATATTTATTATTCATGAGGTTATAATTTGTAAGAATGATGTCGAGACATAATATAAGCATTTTTTGTCAAAAAAAATTTCTTTGGGACGTAAGTTATATTATGAACATGTCCTCTTATAAGAGGTGTATATAATACACACATGATATTTTATATCATTAATATTTTTACTATATTTATTTTAAATGTTTCAAATGATGTTTTTCATTAATGGTTCATCTGATTTAAATGATACCAATGGGGTGAAGGTTTTTGTTACATTCAAATTGTTTTTATGTATTTTTCATGAGTATGCTTTTGATGGAGAAATATTATTGTCAATTTCTAAAGATTGTGATTACTATTTTTATCCTCATATTATTTCATGAAATTTCGTTTTTTCTTTTCTTTTACATCTCATTGTGTAGTTGGGATAAAAATAAAACGTTTTTTTAAATTATTTCACTCTTTAATCAAAACCCCATTTTATTCCTTATCCATATTTTATAAATAATTTATCACCCCAAGAGGATTCATTAAAAAAATTATCAATATTTCAATTTGGGATTTTCATAAAATGAATATCATATCTTTTTACAGACATGGTTTATTTTTATTTAAAAAATAATGATAAATGAATAATTATTCTAACATATAATGTTTGAATGGTTTTTCTGACTACCATGAATATTATTTTATTTCACTGTTAAATTATAATTTTAAAGGTTATTTTAAAATAAATTTATTTCCACAATATTTTATGAATTTATATATTTTAATATTTCGATTTTAAAAGTATTTATATTTTCCATAAGAAAAGTTCCATATATTTTTTATTTCATAATAATTTTCCATATAGGATGATTCCCTTTGATGTTAATGAATATTTATATGGGATATGATGCAATTATTCCATATTAACTATTATAATAATGTTTTATTTATCTTTTGAAGTGTTTTATATGAATCCGGTTTCTTTTATATAGGTTATTCTATTATAAAATTTTCCATGACCCAGATTTATTTTCATGGATTCATATATGATATATGATTCATCAAACCCATTTATATTCATGGGATCTGATATGGTGATTTTTTTTCATCATGTTGAATACACGTATATGCTTTTAATTTTTGTGATGGGTGATACCTATATCTCACTCCAATTGATTTTGTAAAGATGTACATATTCTGCGAGGAACAAAATTGTAATGGGGAATCAAACTAGTTCAGCATGTGTCTTTTTCCATTACGATAATCTATGGTTTCAACCATTACTAAAATGATATGTTTAGAAGTAAACCCACTTAACTATAATAAAGTATTCAATGAGCCATTAATATCATAAAATTATTTCTTATCCATTTGTGAATTCCACAATTAAATTTTGATGTCTATGTTATTATATCATGGATTATGTTATTTTATTTCTAAATAATTAATGTATTAGGAAATTCCAGTATTTATTCCATAACACCTGATTTAGATATTTAATATGGAGGTTTATGGATTTTATATGTTATGATGATTTTCTAAAACCCTTATCATCAATTTATGTTTATGTATTACCCTTGATTACCCTTAGTGGGTATATGACATCTTAATAGGATTGTGTCATAAAAATTTTGTAATGTTATTGGAAATAATTTAAAATTATTTTAGAAAATAGAAAATTTCTTTTAGGGAGGCAATCTGTCACATCAAGTAAGGCTATGGGGATAGTTCCCACAACAAATGGATGATACTAGTTTATCTCTAATCAGTGGATAACATGATGTAATTTCTAATATTTCATTTTTTTATTAAATTATTTGAAGAATAAATATTAATGTTAATTAAGTGATGTTACTATTGAGGATTATAGTTTAATAACTTTTTCTTACCATATTGGTATTTGAAAATGGTGTGAGATATACAAAGAGACTTATCACCCATTAAAACATCTTACGATACATTAAAAAATAATTTTTGTTCTTTAGTTATAGAAAATTCATTTTGTGATATTAATTTCATGGATTAATAAATTAATTATAAATTGATTGAATAACAACAATAGGATAAAATCTTACATTAATTATATCATGTATGTATTTTTACTTATAATTTTATAGACTAACAAATTTCAAAAACATCAATAAAAAGATATTCCAAAAATAATTTTACCCAATTACCTACATATCACCTGAATTGATGGTTATTTGACTCATAAAAAATTTAGGTTTCTTATTTCATTAATTGGCCATTGATTATTTATTTTATTTTGATCAATGAAATATATATCTACCTAAAATTATTAACTTATTTCTTTCATTTCCTTGTCACTACATACCATAAATTATCTCCTATAAAGAAACCAATTTATGTGTTTTTCAAAATTACCGTCCCATTTTCCTCTCTCTCTTATCCATATGAGGTTTTATAAACCATTTTATGATGTTGTATATTTTACAATTGTATTTAAAAAGATCAAAACCTTTATTACCAAGATCATCTATCAATTATGAAGTTCTCATTTATTGATGGCGGGGTTAATTTGAAACCATTTTATTATAAATTTTTAATTTAAAAATGATAGTGTATGTGAAACCCAATAATTACTATATAAACCCCTGAAATATATTAATATAAATTTAATTTCTTTGATATATTATAGAAAAAGAAACAATGACCCTATATGAGAATTAATATGGTGTAGAATTAAAAAAAAATACATTAAATGTTCTGGTATTATTAGTACTTTATAAATTATAAAATTTACGGTTTCTATTAATTATAAATAAATTAATAATTTTTAAAAAAATTGATATGTTGTAAGAGAAATTTTTTTTAAATGGATTTTACTCACTTTGATCACATAATATAAAATTAATATTCACTAAATTAAAAAAAATAGTATTTTTTAAAATTTAATTAACTTTTTAAATAATCCTAACAAATTTTTTATAGGTCTATTTTTTCATATTTTTTTCATTATGATTCATTTTTTGATGAATTGTGGGAAAAATCTAATTTTTACTGAAAATTTATTTTAGTTTAAATAATTTTAAATATTGAGATATATTTTAAATTAGTTTTCATGTAAATGTAGTTAAATTATATTTCAAATTATCAAATTGAGGTGATTTAATGTGACCAATGTAGTTGGGGTTTTTCATGGTGGTAATAACCCAGTAATAGTACATTGAGGTTGGGGGTTTAGAACCCATAGAGAGTAGAAACTGTATTTCTATTATAGTATCACTATATAAGTAGGGGAAATTTTTCCTTTATGGAACCATAATGGGGTTGGGAACTATAAAATGAACTGTAGCGGAGGGAACACTATAATGAGTAATTTAGTAGCTCGGGTATTGTAGCATCACTAATCACCCATGAGCCTTTGGGTCAAAATTATGGTTCTATGGGCTATATAATAGGATTTAATTCCCACAAGGCCTATTTTCCATGTAATTGGAGTTATTCCCACTTGGGCTATATGCTATGTATTTAGTAAATAAGTAATAATGGGTATGATATCCTATTGAGGTGATATTGCATGATTATTAGGCCTATATGTGACGTGTGTGTGTGTGTGTGTTTAATTATAATTATACACCCAACAACCTAATGTATATATATATATATAGTTTTGTTCAATTAAATAAATTTCATATTTAATATTGATTTTTAAATCTTTTATACTTATGAGAATTTTCACTTTGAAATCTCACTTTTTCATCACGTATGTGGGTATAAATATGTATTTAATTATTCCTTATATTATAGTTAAATTTTTTAAATTGAATTTAATATTTTTATTCGTGAATATATTTATTATATATTCATTTAAACTATTCTCTTCCATTATGAATATTTAATGTATTAAAAAATTTACCACGGTTAAGGAAAAACTTATTTTTTTGTGGGATTAATCTAAATTGAACAACATTAAAATTACACACCACTATTTCCAAAACCAATTTCATATCATATTTTTAAATTATAAATTTTAATTTTTAATAATATCCCATTTTTAGGATTTTCAAATTGAAAAAAATTAAAGTGTAATTCCTCTCCTCCACTTATAAAATTCCACCCCCACTCCTCCACTATACAAACATCCATAGAAATTTTATTAAGACAATAAAACTCCAATTATCATCCCCACTACCCCAAAAACACATTATATCACTTGTCTTATTCAAAAATCCTTCAATAGAATTATGTTTTTGCAATACAAAAGGACTTCCCAGAAGAAGAGGAAAATTTCTTAAATGAGTGTTTTAATTTTGTTTCATCGTCCACATACATCACATATTATTAATATTTTATCATATAATAACCCTTTTATATAATATTTTATTATATTTTACTACATTTGTTTCATTACCTCTATTCATATACATTGTATCTCCTGGGAAATGAAATCTTCAATCTTTTGTAAATCTGAGTACCACCTTATAAAACTATTTAATTCATTTTTCATCACCACATTTAAATGATGGATATAATGATAAAATTTAAAATATTATAAAATATTTATGAAATTATCATACATTTTAAATTTTAATATTATATATACCTTCTTACATTCCATTACAACAAACATATGCTAATTTTTTTCATTTGTACCGCAGACTACCAGCTCACAAAGCGATGTGATTAGTTTTCCACATATACTATACCAGAAATGTAAAAATGGTATATTTAGGGTATATATGTGATATATATGAAATCATATTTATTATTTAAAATTAATTTATCACACACATACAAACACATTCAACCAAAATGTAAATGACAACATCCCTCTTCTGTACGTACGACCTTCAATCACTACAAAGCAACGTGATCCATTCTCCAAGATCAAAATTTTGTAAAATATGTATGATGTATATAATGATAAAAAATATATTTATAATATTAATATCATTTTTAATATTATAGAACTATATAATTTTGATGAATTGGAACTAGCACAAATTAACAGTCATGTAAAAAAATGGCGAATTAAAACACAAAAAACGAATATAATGAAATATTGTTAAAATATTGTAGGTAAAATGTCATTAGAGGATAAAAAATATGATAAAAATTTTAATATAGTTCTATTATAAATTAATAACAACCTGAAAGCTATTACATAGGACTCAACAGAACGTTCAATCAAAAGAAAGTGTGTAGTAAGGGACATCATCTTAATTTCCTTTCATTGAGTCATCGTGTAATATTATGAATCAAATTTATTTTATATTGTGTATATAAAACACATTTTAATTGTAATATCATTAATTCTTAATATTTCATGGTACTTTAATTTAAATTTTAATTATTTCAACAATTAGTATTTTTCATGGACCTTGACAATCGGAAAGGGACTTTGTATCAATTTCCCTTTATTGATAAATATTATAAAGTTTGGATCAAAATATTATTTATATGATGTATATACATCAAATTTAAAGAGTAATATATTGATTAATTAATAATTAATTTTCATTTATATTTCAATTATCAATTTTACATATAAGGGTATTAGGCATGAAAATTACAATGTGGGGAAAAATATCATAACTCAATTTTATTTCATTGTTTATATTAATTCTCCATTCTAATTGAATTATATGATTATGTGTTTATTTATTTATGAAAATATTATATTCTACATCAAAGTATTTAATGTGTATTTATATTTCATAAAAATAAGTTATTCATCGTTTAATACACACATCAATGTTATAATCATTATAAGGGTTTATTTCAAATAATCATTTTAATTGGGAATATATATGCTTTAATTTTCATTGATGATAATTATTTTGTCATTAACTAAGAAAAAAATATATTTTTATTATACTTTGTATATGAATAATATTTTCATATAATATTACCATTCATAATCTTTATTACTTAAAATTATAGTGATTGATTTTTAATAAAATTTGACATCATTTCATTCGTCGATTGAAAATCATTTTTCATTCAAATTCACATCTCTAAAAATTGATTTCAATAATATTTTTAAACATTGATAACTAATTTATATCAAATATTTTTCATATTTTTTAATTGAAAAAAATTAAATGAATCTACATGTTGTTTTCTGAATATGGTTGATATAGATTTTACAAAAATGGGAAATTAGTTTTTGTTTTAATGTGTACAATATATACAAAATTCTCTATCTTCAGGAAAAATCAATGATTTATAAATAAATTAATTTATTTAAAATTTTGATTGAATATAAATTATTTTATATATATTTTGTTAAATATTATTTTTAATAAAGTGAATTTCTATATGTGAAAAATATATATTTTTTATAAATGATTTTAAATAAATTTTTTCCGATATTTAAATTCATGAATAACCACAACCCTTTACATTATTTATAATCAAATAGGGATATGTTGTATTGATTAAATACATAATATTTTAAAGGATTATTTATGATAATTTTGACCATGTAAATATTAATATTACCTTTCTTGACTAATTTTTTAGTTATTAACAATACCTTGAAATAATCACATCGATGTGATTATTTGGCATTAAAATTTCCTAAAATATCCATATTATTTATCATGTATGTGATTATTTCATAAAATGTACAAAATATATGAATCTGTTGTTCTACATTGATTGTTATTTGTTATCTCATGAATTATTAAAAAATAAATATACTTTATTCATAATGAATATTTGATGTCAAGCCACTCTGTACATGAAATTAATTTATTATTTTATATATGAGGAATTCATTGGGCATGATGTGATGGGTGGGGAAATGGATTAATAGACCCTAAATTCAATGAATGTCTCGTGAGGTGAATTAGTGAGCTATCACTACATTGGTTTCTATCTTCAGTTTTAAACTGCCTTGGGAAAGGAAATCATGGTAGAGGTATTTTGATGACAGAGATCAGGAAATATAATAATTTACTCTTTCCTTCATAACTAATGCAGTTATTGTTATCCTCGATATTTGAGATTAATATTTTCACTACACGCATATTATTGTCATCTATTTGTTAAATGGAATTTTTATTTAGTTATTTCCATTTACATATTGATTTTAGCATCTCTATTTGTGATTGAATATTTATTTAAGCTGATTTCATGATCAATTATTATCATTTTAATGTTGATTTTTTCTTATATAATCATCATATTCATGTTATTTAACTAATGCAATTTATTATACAATATTTAACATTTCATATTTATTATTCCTTACGTATTCATAATAGCCAAGGTAATTAAAAGTATTGTTTGTTCAGTTATTTATCATTCCATGTTGACTGTGATTATTGATTAATTATATATTCAAATTTATATAACTATTATTTAACAAATGAGATCACCATTATATTTAACATTCCCAGGAATCTAGGAAGCATTCTATGAATTATATGTAAGGATATTCTAGATTTAAGAATGATGTTATACGAAATTATATTGATGTAATTTTTGAATTCAATTGTAATGAAAGACTAATGTATAATTATTGTTTTCTAAGACACCTAAACTATTTGATCATTTGGAATATGATTCCTTGTATCCTATTCTAGTGTAATAAAGTAGGCACTGGAATCGGGTTGTTGGAGTTGCGGTCATTACAAATTATTTTTCATGACTACATATTTTCCAATAATTACTATAATTTCTCACACTGTTATATTTCATTTTTTCAGTGGAAGGAACCTTTAATACTTATTTAGTAGTAAATTCAATGTATAATGTAGTAATTTTTCATTAAAGAAACTGAAGGTTTTTTATATAAAATTAAATTATAAATATTCTTCTCATAAAAATTTATCAAGCTATAAATAATAATTACCATACAAATCTTAAAAATAGGGATCCACATTATGTTCACTAATTCATAAATGATCATCTACTTTATTTTAGTGCTTTTTTCAGATCTTCTTGTTTATGAAAATTGGTTTAGTACCAATGAAAATAATTTTTTCATTCTCTAATGTTGATGATAGGATAATAGTAATTTTTGTTTTCAAAAATTTGATAGAAAATTTATAAATATGGAGGAATATAATCACAAATAAAAGTCAACACGTTGAAATTTGTTCCACATAATTGAATGAATTTAAAAAAACTTCGTCAAAAATTTATTTTTATTATATTCATTGCATGAAATTGGAGAATGAATTACTTTTTTTAATATAAAAAAATAATGAATTGATTGGTACCTACGAGGTGAATTTTTCAATACTTTTGAGGTATAGTTCCAAAATTTCCGTCAAACCTTAAAGTTTTGTTTATAAATTCTAATATTCCATGACACCATGTTGTTGAATGGTTTTATAACTGTGGTACATTAGTAGTTATGAGGATGTGTTTTGTTGTGATTTAAAATTAGAAATATAGCATGGGGAGACTCATTAATCACATCTTTTTTATTGGAATAGAATGATTGAATTCAAATGGAACACTAAAAACCTAGGGGAAATGAAAATGATATTTCCTTCATGCTCAATCTGTGGATGGGACTATGGAATAAATTTTCATAAGGGGAATGTTATATTTGTTATGTGTGGTGTGAGAGGTCATATATCAATTGATTTCAAAAACAATTGTGAAGAAAATCGGTAATTATTAGAATAGATAGAATACTACACTGAATATATATAATGTCCCAGACCTCTCCAGTCTATTCCTCTATAAAAATCTAGTGTTTGATGTGTTTTGGGAGGTCAAGGTGACTTATCCCCAACACTTTTCAAAATTTACAATTCTGTGAGTAGTTCCACCTGTGAAACTGGTGTGAACAGTTCCACCGGTGAGACCAGTGTGAACAGTTCCAATTGTAGGCCACCGTGAACAGTTTAATTGGTAGCAATTGTAAACAGTTCCAATGTTTGATAGATTTGAACAGTTCAAACGGTAGGCCACTATGAAGAGTTCCAATGGTAGCTATTGCGAATAGTTCCAATGGTAGACCAATGTGAATAGTGCCAACGGTAGACCAATTTGCAGAGATCCAATGGTAGACTGATGTGAATAGTTCCAATAGTAGACAGATGTGAATGGTGCCAACGGTATACCGATGTGAATAGTCCCACCAGTATAACCGATGTGATGAGTTTCAATGGTGACTGATGTGAACAGTTCCATCGGTGAGGCCGATGTGACCAATTCCATTGGGGAGGCCGATGTGAACAGTTCCATTGGTGAGGCCGATGTGAACATTTCCATCAGTGAGGCCCATGTGAATGGTTCCATCGGTGAGGCCGATATGAACAGTTCCATCAGTGTGGTCAATGTGAAGAGTTCCATCCATGAGGTTGATGTGAACAGTTCAATCAATGAGGCCGATATGAACAGTTCCCTCGGTGAGGCCGATGTGAACAGTTCCAACGGTGAGGCCGTTGTGAATAGTTTTATCTGTGAGGACAATGTGAATAGTTTCTCTAGAACTGTGAGGTTCCAATAGTAGAAACTATTTCCTTTTACAAATTTTGAGTTCATGAACAATGTTTCCAGAATAGTGAGGTTCCAAAAGTAACCTCTATTTCATTTTCCAAATTTTGAGTTTGGTTTATAGTTTTTCTTGAATGGTGAGGTTCCAACAATAGCCTCTTTTTCATTTTCCAAATATTGAGTTTGGTGTAAAGTGTTTCCAACATACTACAATTTTTCCACTTTGATGTTTTGTTTGACTTAAAATGCATTTAAATCCTCATTTTAAGGACTCTACATCCGATTCAAAGGGCATAACTTATATATTAATTTTTCCTGATGCTCGGTATGCTTTATCTTGGTCTAACCCATGGTTTAATACAATCCACTTTTAATGGAAAATCCAGTGTATCATAAACTGTTGCTCCGTTAAATCTTATTAAGGGATGAGATATCTCCCTCCCTTGTTCTTCCTCCATGTTCTCGAGTGTGAGACACTCAAACCTTTCATTACCTCCCATAGGAGTTTTGCGATCAAAAATTCCTCCATGTATTGGTTCACCTAGAATTTATTCATCCGGAAATGACACCCTCTATTTTTGGTGCTACAATGTATTATCGATCAGTAATTTTTATATGGTATGATCTACCTCTGTTATTTTGATTTCATCGATCTCTATCCTCCTATTACACCTTTTCGTGCTATGGCGTGTGATATCTATTATTTTAATGGATTTTTCTTGACTTTTGGATGGTGTGGTCATGCCGTAGTGTCCTCCGGTGGGTGCAGTTGTCACGGGAGGTGGTGATTGTGATCTGTTGTGTGGATCACTCTCGTATAAAGAACATCAAGAACATTTTTATGGATAAGATTCATTTATTCTCAATTATTTTATGTGAAAATGTAGAGTTATCATATTTTACCCCACATGATCATAATAGAATTTACATATTAAATATTTTAACCGGATAAATAAATTAATGTGAACGGTATGTTATTTCATCATTTTTTTCCTAGATAGCATGATATCTATGATTTGTTTGTTTAGTTATTCTTTCTTAATGGAAATTGGTAATGAATGTACTGTTGGAATTAATTGATAATTTTTTGGCTGAAGATAAAGAGGCATGCAAAAGAATGCATATTTTATTGTTATAATTTGATGCTATTTAAATTGACACAGTGTGCATGATTAATTATTTTTGATAGATTAATGTTTAGGTTTCCAGTAATTGGAACCTACAAATAATAAATCGTTAAATTCAAGATGGATTAAAGGATTGGTTTTTTGATAAAAGATAATCCCTTTTAGGGTTTTGAGTTACCCTCTTCAATTTTTTATGGCACAGAGCTCAGTTGATATTATGTTTTTTCATATTTCTTGTGTTGTGAGGTGATCCTCGAAGGCTGTTGTGATATGTGGGGGCATTTAGGCCTACTAGTTGTTGTATTAGTTGATGCCTATAGTAGAATGATGCATCCGTTTATGCGTATGGTTATTAGGGAGGACACTAGGGATGATGAAACAGGTTGGATGAGAATGTTTTGATTCTTATTGATTCTTTTTGGTTATTTAGCTTCTATGATTTCCCCAATTCTCAAGGATACTAGTTTTCTTACCCTCATTCCAAAAGGTGCGAAGACACATGGGGTATGTCACGTGATTTGTGTGTTTAGATTATTAAGGGAGGATGGTTCTACGCACTTGCTATATGTGGAAAAGTATCGACAGGTAATTTGTCTACTCATCTCGTTGAGCCCCTTGTGTTCAAGAGATTAGAATATTTTTCTATAATTCTTGGGAATATGGGAATGTAATTATATTTTTAATTAATGATTTAATAAATGATGTTATCCCATGGCGTTGGTTCTTGCTGGGATGAAATGGTGAGGTTTCAATTTTAAAGGAGTAGTAGACATTGGGTGTGATGCTAATGAAATATAATGTACAAAACAATAATGTTTAATTAATGATTAATGAATTATTTAAAGTAAATTTTAATTGAAAAAAAAATGGGGAATGATGTAATGTAATACTTCTCATTAAATGGTTGTGTGGCTATAGGATACCTAGTCATAGAAATGGAAGCCAGGAGTCCGAGAGACATTGGATGTAGTTGAGTCCAAGACTACGTCCTACCCATAGTGTTATTTTGAGAAATAGTTTATTCTATACATTTAGTGTTTCTATATGATAACCCACCTCATCAGTTAGGGCAACAGACACCCTGGGGATTCTGATCCTTGGGAGTGTTTTCTGCAACATTCTAGTGGGAGGATGGATGGCTGACTACCCCCTTTGGACCCACTCTCTTCTCTTGGTAGTTACTTGTGCTGGTAGGAACAATGGTTATTTTTCACCATATATGTGTGTGGAGGTTATTAATGTGTTGTGGTTATTCGCACACATATATTCTCGATATAGTTTCTTATGGACAACTATAGGTGTAACGTGTATAGGCGATGATGGATTGAGGTTCCATACTCAGTGTGTGTACTGTAATGGGATGAGGTACAATGCATGTTGTATGATTCATGTTATGTGAGCTATGGGGGCTCTTGGAAACTACCTTGTTTCTTTGATTATGTGGATGTGGTAGTTTTGTTTCATGGGTTCCTTGTTGTGGTGCTTCTCCCAGGTGTCTGTGGGCATGCCTTTTTGGAGAGATATGGAATGGATGTGCGATGTGGGGGAAAATCCGAAAACTAGTGGGGAAGTATTAATGGTGTACCCTTGATATTCATTAATATTTTATATACTCATGTATGTGATACTTTTTGTGAGTACACATGGTGAGGTTGGGAACTTAGTATACCTATTTAGGTGATGAGTTAGTTTCACTTTTTTTCACTAGTCTTTATCATGATTTCATTACATTTTGAAAAGTGGTTCTGGGGAGGATCCAACTAAGTATAATTTTATACTCACAATATATATACACTTTTTTTGGGTCACATGGAGAATGTTGGAGATCTTGCTTGTTTCTACTAGCTCAGGGCTTCAGGAGTTGTTCGGGCTTATGGTTACTACTATTTTTAATTTCTTTTGGTATTTTTAGTTTTTCTCCTTTTAGTTGTAGTAGTTTTCCTGACATTATATATGTGTACTTGGGATTGTTTTTATTGTTGTTTGAGTTGTCGTTGGTTGGTTTATGTCTTATATCTCTCTTTCATATGTGTTCTCTTAGATGGTAATGCCACCCATTTGTGTGTTTATTATACCCTCAGAGCTAGTCTCCAAATTGGGGCCTACTGGCGGTGGGACTCGGGGGGTCATTATCACTCTTCTCACATTTCCATCCCACGATGGGTACACCTTGTGGGGAGGGGGTTGTGATCAGTGTGGTATCAGAGGTCTAGTAGAGGGACATGATGGAGTTTTGTGATAGGCACAAGTGTGGTTTTATGGGTTGGTAGGGCATCAATGATAGTCGTGTATAGAATGTGATGTAAACACGAGAGACCTGCTGATACATAGGAATTTAGGGTCCCATGTGACCTAATGCATGGACCTTTATGTTTATAATGGCTACAAAATGAGGTTATACTAGTTTTAGGGTAGATGCCTAGGAATGGATCATGCATCATTATTATTTTCTGATGTATTTAAATGGTTATACCATGAGATAGGTTAACCTAAAATGAATAAAATAATAAAATAATTAATTAATCTTGATTTTACCATATTCTAGGTTTAGGTGCTCTTACTATTTTTTATTTTGCATGTATGGATCCAGGACGACGTCCTCATAATGCTTGAGCATTAGATGTCCAGCAGGTTGTGCCAATAGATCACCATATTATAGAGGTTGACGACGATGAAACATGGAGGTGGAAACTCTGATATTTCCAACGTCAGAGTCTATAAAAGAATGAGGGATCCATTTTAGATGTAGTCATGGAAGACATGTTGTAGGAGTTTGATATAGGAATCAATTCAATCTATTCTCAGAAAGAGAACTTGGTGTCCTTGGTTGGGAAAATGTTTCCTGGAGCAATGAGGATGTTGTGGTTCTTGTTCCTCAAGGATCGTGATGATTTGGAGATCTCATGGGAGGATTTCCCAGACATTTTTAGAGTTCAGTTTCATTCCTTGACTATGAAGGCATCTAGTCATCAAGATATTCCTACCCATCGATAGGGGATCTCCAGTGTGCGAGTGTTTCTGGAATCCATTTCAAAAATCGTTTACGGTATGCATCAGACATGTTTCATGATACAGAGGCCAGGGTGAGGCATTTTGAGGAGGCTTTGCCAGCAGAAATCTAGCACCATGTCACCCCATTTATGTTGAATACATATCTTGAGGTGCTAGTGAGGGTAAAGGTCTTTGAGAGGACATTTTCCAGAATCGGATCATCATGATAGGGGTGTAGTAATGATTCCCCATGAAGCGTATCTATGTTCTAGGGTTCACGGTTGGCAGGGTAGAAGTGTTTCCGTTCAGCCGAAGGTAGCACCCAACACTCAGCATCTCATTTCTCTAGGGGAATCGTCTCTCAGACCCATTCCTAGGTATCAGTCAGTTTTTATTCTTGTGTTGGTCAATTTCCTTAGCAGGGAGAGTACCCTTCCTTTCCTAGCTGTCATCGTGCACTAGGTGTTCCACTCCAGGTTCCTCCAT
The DNA here is from genome assembly GCA_963277665.1 of Viscum album. Taxonomy (NCBI): domain Eukaryota; kingdom Viridiplantae; phylum Streptophyta; class Magnoliopsida; order Santalales; family Viscaceae; genus Viscum; species Viscum album. The sequence continues at coordinate 1,752,193,956 of OY728120.1, read as the reverse complement.
GGAGGTAGTTCTAGCCGAGGAAGCCACAACAGGTTACACCATCATTTGATCAGTAGTGAGTAGATTGGGTAGGCAGTGGATAGCTATATGATGCTCCCCATCCTTAGCGAGCAGAGAGTTCCCATGATGGTGGTCATCATCAGGGTCAGAGATGTCATGGAGGAGGTCATGGTCAACTTCATGCTTTAGCGTTGCCAGTGCCATTCAATCCAGACGTTATTCAAGGTACCCTTTTTTTCTTTTCTACCTTGTTGTGTGGATTGTTTTTATTCAGGAGTGACACATTTCTTCATATCACCTACCATTGTCCATACATGGGGTCTTGAGGTTAGGAGGCTTCCAATTCCCTTGGCTTTGACTACGCTGTTGAAGGTTGTGCTAACTTGTTTGAAGTATATAAAAACTGTGAGATAGTGATGGGGACACACAACTTTTTGGGAGATTTCATATGTTTATGGATAAAAAAATATGATGTCATCCCTAGAATAGATTGGATGTATTCAGTTCAGGCTATCGTTTGAGGCTTCAAGAGGTCGGTTGTGTTCATCAATGAGGATAAACAGCCAGTGGTGTTTTTTGGGGAGTGAGAACCTTGGATGGGTCATAGAAGTGTTCGATCATTATCATCCTCATTTTCTGAGCTGATACTTAGTTCATTAGTGCTTCAGCAGTTTTCATTTCATTTGTTCATATAAGAGTACCATGTTTTCTTTCCAGGAGACATTGTAGCATTACCCCATCAATGAGAGATCATGTTTTGGATCAATCTACAATCAAGAGAATATATTACCTCTATGAATCCATCGAGCATGGACCCTTATACATTTCGAGAGAAATATATATAGCTTGATGGTCTGTTATAGTGTAGTTTTGTTCAGCTAGTGTGAAATTGTGCGGCGCACCGGTTTTATTCGTGAAGAAGGCCGGTGGTAGTTTGCAGTTGTGTATCAATTACATTCACTTGAGCTAAGTGAATGTGAATAATCTCTGTCATATTCCATGAACTAATGATTTATTTGATCAAATGTAAAGTGAAAATTGGTTCTCATAGATCAAATTGCGGTCAGGATATCATCAGCTACGTGTGAAGGATGAGGAATTCCCAAAGAGATCATTTTGATATCATCATGGGAGTTACGTGTTTTTTGTAATGTTGTTCGGTGTGACGAATTCTCAAAAAAATCATAGTATTGATTTATTTTGTGCTCTATGTGTTCCTCGAAATGTTCATAGTGTTTTTCATCGACGACATCCTTGTCAACTCCACGTATTAAGAGGAGCATTCATATCATCTACAAGCCATTTTGGGAGTTCTTCATCAATTGAAGCTATTTGGGAGTACTTTAATGTGTGATTTTATTGCTCTAGAATTACTTTTCATGGGGAATTTTGATTCCTAGTAGACATTATTTGTGGATCCCTCAAATATAGAAGCAGTTGTGTCTAGGGTAGCCCTAAAGACAGTGGTATTGGTGTGATGTTTCCTTGGTCTAGTAGGCAACTACAAGAGGTTCAAAGCCAATTTATCTTGGGATAATAATCCATTAATATCATTGACTAGAAATTATTAGGAACTCTTATGGATTGATCAGTTTTAGGAAGCTTTCAAGTATCTGACGTAGAAGTTATAATGTTCTCTAGTTCATTACCTTCCAGTAGAGGGAGATTGGTTGGATGTTTTCTTCGATGATTTGCATATAAGGAGAGGATCTCGTCTAATGAAACAGAGATCAGTTGTTTCTTATAGTTCTTAGTAGTTTTTTCCCCATGAAAGTAACTATGTCGCTGATTATCTTGAGTTTTCATCTGTGGTTTTTTTCAGAAGTTGTGGAGATATTAACTCATTTTTTAGCGCTTTTTGGTTTTCACCAGTTATAAGACCCTGAGGTATGATTTCTTCCAACATGACAAAAACATGTGATAGTGTAGGTGAATGGTGTTCTTACATCAGTAAGACTATGAAATATCGTATTTTAACACCCCAGGTAAATAAAAAATATGACATATTTATATTTATCCCTATTTGTTAAAAAAATATTAATATTACTTTAAATGGAACGCTATGCTCGATGGCATACCCAATACGCGAGAACAAGTTCCTTTGAAATCTTATGTTGCACTCTAATAATAAAATAATATTATTTTAAATAGTAGATAACGCCTAGCTATTGTAATGGAGGGGATGAATAGAACTAACTACAAAATAATTATATATGTTTGTCAAATATTTTTACTTTTTACAATAAATGTTAGACGATTAAAAATGCAAATGAATCCAATTTTAAGCGTAAACATTCTAATATTCATTAAAAGGTCGATTTACCGCCTTTTGATGGAGAACCTCTTTTAAATCCACTTTTTGACAATTTTATGTGTTATATTTGACAAAATAAAATTCTTCTTTAGAATCAGGACATCAAAATTTACTTTGTGTAAATTTTTGGTATTTTTCCGAAAATGTTCAATTTTTAATGAATAGTGAAAAATGTTGTATTTTAATTCAAAAACTCTTTTAATCTAATTTATTTATATGATTATATTATCTTTTGAATTGGTTTTAAAGTGAAATTAAAATATATTTTTACCATCTAATCCAATAGTGGTCGTTGGATTTAATTTCACTTTGAAATCGGACTTAAACTAGTGTCAATCTTTTGATACATTTTGTTTCATAAAAACACGCTATTTGTTTTGACAGCGGGAATTAATTATTAAATTAATTAATGAAACTTATATGTTTTGAATTTTTTAAAATAGAAATCATTTTTGAATTCGGAATATCAAATATAGCATAGGGTGAACCTTTGGTAATTTTCTGAAAAACTTCAATTTTTGATGAATAGTGAAACAACTAAGTGGTACTTATAAAAACTGATTTTTCTGTTTAAATGAAATTTTTCCATATTTGTGTTTTTAATTTCAAAAATCCTACATACATGGTTGTCATTAAAAAGTAAATTGTGGTTCAATGGGATTAAAATAATTTTTTAGTGAATAGTAACTTATTAAGTTTTTAATCGTGATTAGAGGTAATTAGTGTAGTTTAAGGTAAGAATAATGTTTTAATAAAATGAAATGACCTAGACACATGTACTACCCTCATTTTATGTGACATGTCCGACCAAGAAAATCCATGGGTCAATTTGGGGACCCCATGGAGCCACTTTGGTTGGAAAATGACATAAATACCTTTGTATTTAATGCTAAAGTAAAAATGAGACAAACATTAAATGTTTTACAAAAACAATTTTTACATGGGGTTATACAAGTCTGAAATTTGACTATAAATATTAATTGGAAAGGTACAAAGATTTCCTCCATCATTGTATTTTTTTTATAATTTTTAGACATTAAATAAATTAAATTATATATGACATCATGATGATACAGCGATGACCTCAATATTTAACGATTTAAATAAAATGGAAAGATAATGTAACATCTAAGACCTACACATGTCCAAAACCTGTTGGATGAGTGGATTTCTAACCCTTATAACCTTATCCTTGAAAAAAATAAATGTGGGACCATTAAAATCCGAAATGCATTCTAAAATAAAGTAACATTTTTTTACTTTCCAAGAGTGCCCCTCCTCTCCTCTTATAAAAGGCCTCCACCTCTACATACTTACCCACACTTCCAAAGCCTTTGGCTCGGCTAACCCATGCCCATTTTGTATCTCAACATCTCTCTCGAACTCCTTGAAGCCTCACTTTGGGAATAAGTCTTCCCAAGAAATCCTTTGAGCTCAAACCAAAGGGAATTACACGATTTTAAGGTAATGTCTTCACTTGTGTCCTTTTGTTTTATTTTGCTTCTCCAAACCCCTAAACTCTTTTTATTATTTTCTTTTGTAACAAATAAATTATCTTCAATATACTAGTATGTTCTTATAATAAGGATTCGAGCTACACTTACACACACCTTTGTCTAATGGTTAAAGAACATACTGTTTTTGTGGTTGGTGATTTTCTGCCTCACGAAACGATGATTGTTCAATATTATTTTAACACCATTAAAGGTGTCCATTATGATGTCACTATATTTTATATATGATATATATGGTATTAATGTTTAATATATGATTCTGTATTTTATATTTAAACCTTACCTTAATTCTTTTCATGTTGTGTAAATGCGATAATTTCATATGAGGAAGTGCGGACTACCGCCCCCTCAAGTGATGTGACTCGTACAAGCAATGCATGGAACGTATAAAGAATGAAATTAATGAAAACATGTAACCTATATAACATATTTAATATAATGGAATTATAATATATATATATCATTTATTTTTAATTCCGTTAATATGACAAAGAAAAAATGAAAGTAGTGTTCATGCGTACGTACGGCCTACCGTCTCCATGAATGGTGCTTTCGTTTTTTATCTCCAAATGATATGGAATAGTATAAAATGAATATTTACTGGATATATATGATATTTTAATCATTAATAATATTCTGGAAATTATTTACTTATAACTACATGGACAATCATTTTTTTCAGACAAGTTCATTTTTGACTCATGTACCAAACATCGGCAAAAACGTCTCATATGAACTAACATTATTAAACAATTATTATAACATTATAATATGTGATATGAACTGAATAATAATCTTTAAAGGAGGTACTTAGGAAATTATAATTTGACCAATGTTTATTATTCAGGAATCTAAAGAAACGAACAAGACAAGTTGGACTTGAGGTAAGGGATCCTACTCCTCTATTTCTTTTTAAGTACACTATTTTATGTCATTCCTTTTAAGATCACCATTCATGTGATTGGGATGTTATTTTATATTACACTTACTTTAATTTTTAGGTTCATATGATAAGATACCCTATTCTCTCTCATCAATCCATTTTGGAAGTTTTAAGTGGCGCCGTTAGGCTGCCGAGTCTTCGTAAGAGATTTTAAATCTCACTTTTATTCCCATGAGATTTATGCTACATTTTTCACAATTTCTTTTTAGTGGTGTATGTACTGCCCATTATTTTACTCATTGTGTAATGTACTTTCATTTATTGGTATTTACATCAATGTTTTATTTTCCTTCTTTCACGGGGTGTATGTTTCGAAAGATACCCATGTCGGTAAGAGAACCTTTCACCCTCCTCTTTTTAAAAGGCTTCTTTTGTTATGTCTTTTAATTCACATAAAATTATGTTGGGATATGTTCTTCTATATCCTTATTGATATAAATTTTATGTCCATGTGATGAGATATCCTTTTTATCTCTCATCAACTCATTTTCTGAATTTTGTAGTGACGTCGTTAGGCTGTCAAATTTTTGCAAGGGAACTTCTTAACCCAAATTTGATTCTTTGGGATAAACATGTACTCCTTGAATATGTCTTTCTATGAATATGTGTGAATAAACTCCGATTTTGTTACACATAATATCCACTTATATTTGGTGTATTCGTTTGTCACACATAATTATGTAATTGATTTTTCCCTAAACCAAGGATACTGTCTTTGTAAGGGACTTCGTCTCAATATCCTTTCATTGAGGCATATTTTGTTTTATACAAAACTTTCTTTTATATTGTGTATAAACCCCTTTTAAATTTACGTTTATCCAAAAGGAATCTTTGTTATACGAAGAATTTTACAAAATGACAAAAGGGAATGTTTTTCTCAAACGTATGCGGCGATAATGACTTCTCTGCCGCTATGAAAATTATTTGAGTTTTGGCTTCCTCTACAAGCCAAACCTTCTTTTTAAAAGAAAAAAAAATACCATGTTTTACTTTTCTTTAATTTTGGTATTGAAAATGGTTTTCATAAGGTTTTTATATCAATGTGTTTTATTGATATCTTGTGATTGAAATGTGGAAATGTTGTGTTTCCTTTATGCATGTTTTATGTGATATGATTATGTTATGGTTCTTGGGAATTGTTATGAAGATGGGTGGTTCCGTGATAAAATATGGGCGGGTGAGCCCGATATAGCTCTCCAATGCTTTGGGTAACGCGAAGGAGTGAAACGTTAAGGTTTCTCCGAAGAGATTTAGGGAATATAATGTGGTGGGCATTCCAAACGTAACCAAGAGGGTTACTCCCTACGTAAGAATGTTATGAATTCATCAAGTTACCTTTTATGTCTTATGATTTATATGATTTATTCATGATTTCATGAGGTATGTTAAAGTGCCTATGTTTTATGGGTAAAGTATGATTTCATTCTTATGTATATATGAACTCATGTTTCCTTTCCATATTTTTAACCCTTTCTGAGCTTTTTATGCTCATCCCAAGTTTTTTTTAAATGTTTTTCACAGGTCAAGGGAAAGGTACATGATATGATGATAGTGTCAAGGAAGTGTCAAGAAAGAATCCATGTTTTATTTTAAATATTTTTCCATTGATGGGAAAAAAATGAATATTATCTTTTATGTACCCACTTTGTTTAAATGTGGAATGTAATGTAAGTTTTATGATCTAATTATCTAAAACTCTAAACCAGAAAAGATCCTCAATGTGTAATCTTGTAATAACTCAAGATTAAGTAAGGTTTAAGGCTGGGGCCTTATAGTTGGTATCAAAGGTCGGTTTAGATAACTTTAGAGGTTAGGGTATTCACTAGGCATAAGTGACATTACCATAATGGTTAGGATTTTAGATAGATTCCTAGTTTATATAAAGTGAATGAGTAAGTATATCTTAGTGTTTATCTTCCTCATTAGTACATGATGGTTTTTTTGATATACTCATATTGACCTTTTTGTTTTTAATAAATGGATTTATCTAGTAGGCACCAATGTGACAATAGGTTTGACGGAAACTATGGTGGTTCTCTGATTAAGAGACTGGATGAAATGGGGGATTCAATGAGGAATCTCATGGTTGTGTGAAACAAACTATCAAGGATTCATGATCAACCACTTGAACCATGGTGATTTCTCTAATGCATCATGTACGAGATGACCAACTCGATGTGGATGTTCAGGTAACATTTATAAAGGTAACCATTGGGGTTTATAAGATCATTACATTATAGGTAATTATGGGTTACTCTATGATATGGTGGAAAATGAAAGGCATGAGATAAAATTGAGGTTAAAATATGTTATGATCATTTTTGAAGATTTTATCTCGTTTTGAGAATTATGTAGTTTTGGAAAATGGACAACACGTAGACCGTGTGACAACCCGTCGTGTCGGACAAAGCTGTGGGAATCGAACCCACAACCAAAGTGCGACTGGTATTTATCGCCTACCACTGGACTACGTGAAGTCCCTGGTTAGTTTTACTAATTCTTTTTAGTTAGATGATTTTATGAATCAAGAGTATGTTTATTTTGGGTTATCTATGGAAATGATTAACCTATCATGGAGGATATTTGATTAGGTTAATTAATTTTCAATACGAGACATTAAGAGCAACTGATGTTGTTTGGAGATAAATGTTATGATTTAACTTGGAAGACTGTGTGACTAAATCCTTCAAATATTTGGGTTTCAATATTAACTTGGTTTAATTTGAATAATTTTATGGAAATATTGTTTATCGAATGGTCTTCGTTGAACTTTGGGATTTGTTGGACAAATTTTGGAGATTAAGAATACATTTTCTTTTTATAAAGGGTTATCCTTTTCTGGATTATCTGATCTCATACTAACAATTTTTGGTTTTGTCTTTTGTCTAAAGACATGGGAAATATATAGTTCTCTTTTGTGGATTAGGTGATTCTCAAGATATTGATTATAGTACTCATAACACGAACAAGTTGTCCTAAATAATCATCTTTTGGAGAAAATATGAGTTCGATTAAGGAATCTAGTAAAAGTTGAAAGTCTACGTGACAAGTAAGTATGTTTCATTATGATTTAGTTAAGCTCAAAAATAAATTCCTCAATGAAGAGTAACTTAAAAAACATGTTATCTGTTATCTTTTCCTACTGGGGAATCGAATACCGTTTAACCCATCACAAGTTTTTGATTTTCTTATGGTTAACTTTCTCCTAGACATGTTTACTATCACTCTCCATCAGAACATGACCCTTTGTTTTTTCCTCCATGTCTATATTTTCATACTTTTAATCCTATTATGGGTTAACTCGGGTGACCTTTGTACTTCCCTTTCATTATTTTAAAGTGATAGTTTAATTTACTCCTTTTCCGATGTGGGACTTTCAATGGAGTTTTCAAGCCCAATTTTGAAATTGTGAGGACGCAATTCCCAAAAGGGGGGAAGGATGTAACAGCCGAGGTAAATAAACAATATGACATTTTTATATTTATCCCTATTTGTGAAAAAAAAATATTAATATTACTTTAAAGGGAACGCTATGCTCGATGGCGTACCCAATACGCGACAACGAGTTCCTTTGAAATCTTACATTGCACTCTAATAATAAAATAATATTATTTTAAATAGTAGTTAACGCCTAGCCGTTGTAATGGAGGGAATGAATAGAAATAACTACAAAATAATTATATATGTTTGTCAAATATTTTTACTTTTTACAATAAATGTTAGAGGATTAAAAATTCAAATGAATCCAATTTTAAGCGTAAACATTCTAATATTCTTTAAAAGGTCGATTTACCGCCTTTTGATGGCGAACCTCTTTTAAATCCAATTTTTGACAATTTTATGTGTTATATTTGACAAAATAAAATTCTTCTTTAGAATCGGGGTGTCAAAATTTACATTGTGTAAATTTTTGGTATTTTTCTGAAAAAGTTCAATTTTTAATGAATACTGAAAAATGTTGTATTTTAATTCAAAACCTTATTTAATCTAATTAATTTATATTATTATATTATTAGATTATCTTTGAATTGGTTTTAAAGTGAAATTAGAATATATTTTTACCATTTAATCCAATAGTGGTCGTTGAAATTAATTTCACTTTGAAATCGGACTTAAACTAGTGTCAATCTTGGGATACATTTTGTTTCATAAAAACACGCTATTTGTTTTGAAAGCGGAAATTAATTATTATATTAATTAATGCAACTTATATGTTTTGAATTTTTTATAATATACATCATTTTTTAATTCGGAATATCAAATATATCTTAGGGAGATCTTTTGGTAATTTTCTGAAAAATTTCAATTTTTGGTGAATAGTGAAACCACTAAGTGGTACTTATAAAAACTGATTTTTCCATTTAAATGAAATTTTTCCATCTTTGTGTTTTGAATTTAAAAAATACGACATACATGGTTGTCATTAAGCAGTAAAATTTGGTTCAGTGGGATTAAAATAATATTTTAGTGAATAGTAACTTATTAAGTTTTTAATCGCGATTATTGGTAATTAGTGTTGTTTAAGGTAAGAATAATGTTTTAATAAAATGAAATGACCTAGACACATGTTCTACCCTCATTGGATCTGTCATGGCCGACCGAGAAAATCCATGGGTTAACTTGGGGACCCCATGGAGCCACTTTGGTTGGAAAATGACATAAATAACTTTTTATTTAATGTTAAAGTAAAAATGAGACAAACATGAAATGTTTTACTAAAACAATTTTTACATGGGGTTATACAACTCAGAAATTTGACTATAAATATTCATTGGAAATATAAAAAGATTTCCTACATCATAGTAGTTTTTTTATAATTTTTATACATTAAATAAAATAAATTATTTATGACATCATGATGATGCAGCGATGACCTCATTATTTAACGATTTAAATAAAATGGAATGATAATGTAAAATCTAAGACCTACACATGTCCAAAACCTATTGTATGAGTGGATTTAGAACCCTTATCACCTTATCCTCGGAACACATCAATGTGGGACCATTAAAATCCAAAAATCATTCTAAAATAAAGTACCATTTCTTTACTTTCCAACAGTGCCCCTCCTCTCCTCTTATAAAAGGCCCCCACCTCTACCTCCTTACCCACACTTCCAAAGCCTTTGGTTTGGCTAACCCATGCTAGTTATGTCTCTCAAAATCCATATATAACTCCTTGAAGCCTCACTTTGGGCAGAAGTCTTCCCAAGGAAGCCTTTGAGCTCAAACCAATGGAAATTACCCGATTTTAAGGTAATGTCTTCACTTGTGTCCTTTTGGTTTATTTTGCTTCTCCAAACCCCTAAAATCTTTTTATTATTTCCTTTTGTAACAAATCCAGTATCATAAATATACTATAATGTTTTTATAAGAGGGATTCGAGATACACTTACACACACCTTCATCTAATGGTTAAAGAACATACTGTTTCTGTGGATGGCGATTTTCTGCCTCACGAAACGATGATTGTTCAATATTCTTTTAACACCTTTAAAGGTGTCCATTATGATGTTACTGTATTTTATATATGATATATATGGTATTTATGTTTACTATATTATTCTGTATTTTATATTTAAACCATACCTTTATTCTTTTCATGTTGTGTAAATGCGATAATTTCATATGAGGATGTATGGACTACCGCCCCCTCAAGTGATGTGACTCGTACATGCAATACATGGAAAGTATAAAGAATTAAATTAATGAAAATATGTGACCAATATAACATATATATTATGCTGGAATTATAATATATATATATATCATTTATTTTTAATTCCATTAATATGACAAAGAAAAAATTAAAGTAGCGTTCATGCGTACGTACGGACTACCGTCTCCATGAACGGTGCTTTTCGTTTTTTATCTCCAAATGATATAGAATAGTATAAAATGAATATGTACTGGATATATATGATATTTTAATCATTAATACTATTCTGGAAATTATTTACTTATAAGTACATGGACAATCATTTTTTTCAAACAAGTTTATTTTTGACTCATGTACCAAACATCGACAAAAACGTCTGATATGAACTAACATTATTAAACAATTATTATAACATTATAATACGTGATATGAACTGAATAATAATCTTTAAAGTAGGTCCTTAAGAAATTATAAATTGAACATAGTTTATTATTCAGGAATATAAAGAAACGAACAAGACAAGTTGGACTTGAGGTAAGGGATCCTACTCCTCTCTTTCTTTTTAAGTACACTCTTTTATGTAATTCCTTTTAAGCTCATCTTTAATGTGATTGGGATGTTCTTTTATATTAAACTTACTGTAATTCTTATGTTCATATGTTAAGAGACCATATTCTCTCTCATCAATCAATTTTGGAAGTTTTAAGTGGCGTCGTTAAGCTGCCGAGTCTTCGTAAGAGATTTTAAATCTCACTTTTATTCCCGTGAGATTTATTCTACATTTTCCACAATTTCCTTTGAGTGTTGTATGTACTGCCCATTATTTTACTCATTGTGTAATATAATTTCATTTATGAGTATTTACATCAATTTTTTATTATCCTTCTTTCACGGGGCGTATGTTTCAAATGATACCCATGTCGGTAAGGGAACCTTTCACCCTCCTCTTTTTTAAAAGGATTCTTTTGTTATGTATTTTAATTCACATACAATTATGTTGGGATTTGTTCTTCTATATCCTTATTGATTTAAATTTTATGTCCATGTGATGAGATACCGTTTTTATCTCTCAACAACTCATTTTCTAAATTTTGTTGTGACGTCGTTAGGCTGTCAAATTTTTGCAAGGGAACTTCTTAACCCAAATTTGATTCTTTGGGATAAACATGTACTCCTTGAATATGTAGTTATATGAATATGTGTGAATATCCTCCGATTTTTTTACACATAATATTCACTTATATTTGGTGTATTCGTTTGTCACACATAATTATGTAATTGATTTGTCCTTAAACCAAGGATATCGTCTTTGTAAGGGACTTCGTCTCAATCTCCTTTCATTGAGACATATTTTGTTTTATACAAAACTTTCTTTTATACGGTGTATAGACCCCTTTGACCTTTATGTTTATCCAAAAGGAATCTTTGTTATACGAAGCATTTTACAAAACAAAAAAAAACGGAATGTTTTTGTCATATGTATGCGGAGACAATGACTTCTCCGCCGCCGTGAACATTATTTGAGTTTTGGCTTCCTCTAAAATCCATACATTCTTTTTAAAAGATAACTAAATACCATATTTTACTTTTCTTTTATTTTGGTATTGAAAATGGTTTTCATAAGTTTTTTATATCAATGTGTTTTATTGATATCTTGTGATTGAAATGTAGAAATGTTATGTTTCCTCTATGCATATTTTATGTGATACGATTATGTTATGGTTCTTGGGGATTGTTATGAAGATGGGTGGTTCCGTGATAAACTAAGGGAGGGTGACCCCGATATAGATCTCCAATGCATTGGGTAACGCGAATGAGTGAAACGTTAAGGTTTCTCCAAAGAGATTTAGGGAATATACTGTGGTGGGTATTCCAAACGTAACCAAGAGGGTTACTCCCTACGTAAGAATGTTATGAATGCCTCAAGTTACCTTTTATGTCTTATGATTTCTATGATTTATTCATGATTTGATGAGGTAAGTTAAAGTGCCTATGTTTTATGGGTAAAGTATGATTTCATTCTTATGTATATATGAACTCATGTTTCCTTTCCATATTTTTAACCCTTACTGAGGTTTTTATGCTCATCCCAAGTTTTTTTTTTGAAATGTTTTTCACAGGTCAAGGGAAACGTACATGATATGATGATAGTTTCAAGGAAGTGTCAAGAAAGAATCCATGTTTTATTTTAAATATGTTTCCATTGATGGGAAAAAATGAATACTATCTTTTATGTGACCACTTTGTTTAAATGTGGAATGTAAGGTAAGTTTTATGATCTAATTATCTAACACTCTAAACTTGAAAAGATTCTCAATGTGTAATCTTGTAATAACTCAAGATTATGTAATGTTTAAGGCTGGGGCCTTATACCTATACACTGGGAAACTGGAATGTTGTGGTTGATTAACTGAGTAGATATTCATGTAGTGTTGCAATGATTCAATCTGGAGATTCCTGGAGAGTAATGGAATAATTTTCCACATTACCTCTCTATATGAGAGAAGTTGTGGGAAAAGGTTGTCTTTTCAAAATGATGGCACATTAATATTTGGTGTAGTAGGTGGAAGAGTCCCAGTTGGGGGGTCCTGATGTGGATGTCTGAAGAGACTGAGTTGTTTTTAGTGAGGCACCTAATTTTTGGTTTGAGGATGAACAACACTGACTGTTGTATCGTGGAATGCTATTTGTTACATTGGATATGTGTAATACGGTTCTCAAAAAGTTTCTTATATTTCATTTAGCAGTGCATCCTGGCATGAAAAAGATGTAACGACCCTTGAGGAGTCATATTTGGTTTTCTGGGTTGAATCATGCAGTTGCGGAGTTTGTGTCTCGATGTCAGGTATGTCAGAAGGTCATGTCTAAGCACCATGTCCCTAGTGGTTTTCTCTAGCCATTAGATATTCCTATGATGAAGTGTGAGGACAGGATAGTTGAGATTATTACTATTTTAACTCGATATTAGGGAGTAATTTATTCTATTCAGATGGAAGTGGACCATTTAACAAAATAAGACCACTTTATAGCAATCAAGGAGTAGAGCTCAGTGGATTGCTTTCAATGATATATCTGGAGGAGGTGGTGAGACTCCACATAGTCCCAAGGAAGATCATTTCCTATTTAGATCATCATTTTACCTCAAGGGAGTGTAGAGGTATCCATCATGCTTATGGTTCTCATCTATGCCTTAGCACTTCTTTTCATCCATAGACGGATAGTCATACGGAGATAAATATCTAGTCTCTTGAAGGAATTCTATTACCTTTTGTCCTATATTTTTAAGGTATGTGGATGAGTCACTTAACCTTGGTGGATTTCTCTTACAAAAATATTTTTCACTCCCCCATTGGTATCGCACATTTTTAAGACATGTATGTTTGACCTTACCGTTCTCCATTGTGCTGGACTAGTGTCGGAGAGTCAGCAACTCTCATACCATAAATTGTGTAGAATACAACATAGATGGTTCAATTGATTCATGAGAGTATTAATACAACACATAATCATCATAAATCATATGTCGTTCAAAGGATGATTCCTTTGGAGTTTTATTTTGGGGATCACGTGTTTCTGAAGGTGACTCTCCTTCGTGGTAGTGAAGGTTTGTTCGTGGGAGTAATATTTCTCCCCGATTAGTTGGGAATTTCAAGGTATTGGCTCATGTTGGAGATGTGGCATATCGAGTAGCACTTCCCACATAGATGATCTAGATACATTATGTTTTCCATGAAACAAATCTCCATCATTATCATCATGATGACTCACATGTCCTCGATTGGGGATAGATCGATGCTGATGATGATGCGACCATCGAGGGGCGGCTTGTAGAGATCTAAGACCACAAAGAGAAGATGTTGTGTGGTCATTCGATACCCTTGGTTCGTGTCTTGTGGTGACCCAGTGGCATACAGGAGAGTTCCTAGAAATTCGAGTTGTAGATACATGCTCAGTACCCTGAGTTGTTCGACGTTTAGCTATTTTAATGATAAAAAAATTGTTTTCATTGTGGTTGTAGACGATTCATGTTTATGAGATGGATTTCTTTGGTTTCCTCTTGTGTCTTGATCTATTTTGAGAGGTATTGTGATGGGTGGTTGTTCGGACCATGTTTTTGTTTCCCTTTAGATTGGTTTTCAATTTTCGAGGAAGATAATGTTCTAAGAGGTATTTGATTTAATGTCCCGGACACCTCTGGTCTATTCCACTACATAAATAAAGTGTTTGATGTGTTCTAGGAGGTCAAGGTGACTTATCACCAACACTTTTACAAATTCCCAATTCTATGAATAGTTCCACTGATGAAACAGATGTGAATAGATACACTGGTGAGACTGGTGTGAATAGTTTCAACAGTAGGATGCTTCGAAAAGATCCAATGGTAGTCACTGTGAAAAGTTCCAATAGTAGAAAACTATGAAAAGTTAAAATGGAAGAAAGATGTGAACTGTTCCAATGGTAGACCGATGTGAACATTTCCAACGGTAGAATGTTGTGAATAGTTCCAAGGTAGACTGATGTGAATAGTTCAAATGGTAGGCCACTGCGAACAGTTTCAATAGTAACCGCAGTGATCAGTTCCAACAGTAGACCACTGTGAACAGTTCTACTGGTAGACCAATGTGGACAGTTCCAATGGTACATCGATGTGAATGGTTCCAATGGCAGACTAATGTGAACAGTTCCACCTGCGAAACCAATGTGAACAGTTCCAACAGTGACTGAGGTGAATAGTTACATCGATGAGGCAGATGTGAACCCTTCCATCGGTGTGGCTGATGTGAACAGTTCCATCAGGGAGGCAGATGTGAACATTTCCATCGTTGAGGCCGATGTGAGGAGTTCCATTGATGAGGAAGATATGAATAGTTTTATCGGTGAGGCTGATGTGAAGAGTTCCATTAATGTTCTTGATGGGAACAATTCCATCGGTGAGGCCGATGTGAATATTGTTTCCAGAACAGTGAGGATCTAACAGAAGCTTCTATTTCCTTTTCCAAATTTCGAGTTCATGAACACTGTTTCTAGAATGGTGAGGTTCCAATAGAAACCACTACTTCCTTTTCCAAATTTTGAGTTTGGGGAAAGTGTTTCCATATTCCTACATTTTCACCTAGTTGATGTTTCTTTTGACATAAAATGAATTTAAATCCTCATTTTAAGGACTCATTGGCTAATTCGAAGGCCATAACTCCTATATTAACATTTCCTAAGGCCTGGGATGCTTTTACATGGTCAACCCATGTGGTTTAATGTTATCCACTTTTAATTAAAAATCCATCGTATCTTAAACCACTTCTCCATTAAATCTTCTAAAGGGATGATATTTCATTATCCCTTGTTCTTCCTCCTTATTCATAGGATTGACATGCTCAAACCATTCTTTCATTCCTGAGGGAGGTTGGTGATAAAACGTTCCTCCTTGGATTGGTTCCCCTTTAATTTCATCTTGCATCAAGATCACCATCTGTTTTAGGTGATGCCAAGTAGTGTTGATCAATCTTTAATATAAGATATGATCTACCCATCTTCTTGTGTTTTCCTCAATAATTATCCTCCAAATTTCTCCATTCCATTAATTTTAATGTGATCTCCATGCTTCTAATGGACTTTTCATGGCTGTCAGATTGTGAGGTCGTGTCACGGGGTCCTCAGTTGGGTGAAGTTGTCACGTGAGGAGGCGATCATTACCTGTTGTGTGGATCTTTCTCGTTTAAAGAATGTCAAGAAACGTTTGAGGAAGGGTATTCATTTCTTCTCAATTATTTCACGTGAAAAGGTAGAATTAGAATGTTTTAGACCACTGGATAATAATGGAATTGAAATATTAAATATTTGAACTGGATAATGAAATTTATATATAATTTCTGTAATTTCCTATTGTTTTTATAGATAGCATGATATCGATTATTTCATTATTTAATTTATTTTCATAATGGAAATTGGTAATGAAGATAAATCTATAATTAATTTATAATTAATTGGTTAAATATAAAGTGGCATGGAAATGAATCCTATTGTTGCTATTGTAATTCATTTCTAATCATATTGATATAGTAAGAATGTTTAATTATTTTTTATAGCTTAATATTTAGGTTTCATATCATTGGAACCTATGAATAATAAATAAGTTATTTAAATATGGATTAATGATCTAGTTGTTGGGTAAAACATAATTCATTATAGGGTTCTGAATTACCCTTTTTCATGTTTATGGTATAAGATGCTAGTTTAAATGAGGTTTTTTTCTGCCGCTTTAGTTGTGATACGAGCCTGGAAGGTTGTTGTGATATGTGGGAGAAGGGAGGCCTATTCTTTGTGGCATTAGTTGACTCCTAGAGTGACGTGATACATCAGTTTATGAATATGGGTGTTGGGGAGGACACCAGGGATAATAAAATGGGTTGGATGAGAATGTTTGGATGCCTGCTGATTCTTGTAGGTTGTTTATATTCATTGATTTCCCCACTACTCAAGGAAATTTCTTTTCTTACCCTCCTTTCAAAAGGGATGATGATTCATGTGGTATGCTTTATTCTTTCTGTGTTTAGCTTATGGAGGGAGGATGGGTATACGCTCTTTCTATATGTGGAAATGACATGGCGGGTTGTTATTCTACGCACCATGTTGAGCCCCTTGTGATTATTGGATTTGAATTTTTTTCTAGAATTCCTAGGAATATGGGAATGTAATAATTTTTTTAATAAATGACTAAATAAATGTTGTTTACCCATGGGGTTGGTGCTTCATATGAAACAATTATGAGGATTCAATTTTAAAGGAATAATGGACATTGGGTGTGATGCTAATGAAATATAATGTGGAAATTGTTAGTGGTTAATTAATATTTAAATAATTCATTAACGTAAAGAGTAACTGATAAAAAAAGGGGAATGAAGTAACATAATAATGCTCATTAAATGGTTGTGTGCTTATAGGATAACTAGTTTCTAATAGCCAACCTTATCCAAGATGGGGGAACAGATAGAAAACTACTCGTCTAGTACTTCTTCAAGTTGATGAAGAGATATTGACCGCCGAGTCCCACATTCAATTGGCCCCGGGTTGGAGACTACCACCAAGGGTGTAGGATCACACATAAAATCGAAGGCATTCCCCTTTTTATTAAGTAGGATCAGAGATAATATAGTAAATCCCTAAAAACACAAAAGTGTATTTAAATGTAAATCCAAAAAACCCCATTTCCTATAAGCATGTTTCATTATAATGTGATAAAAGGTACACAAAAACTCCAAAGGAATGTACAATAGGAAAAAAAACAGCAACAACAACTACCCCAATGTCCGAACTTGTAGGGTCTGTAATGGTCCCTGATGTCATCCAAGAAACCTAAATGCAGTTCTATATACGTAGGGCGAGTTTATAGTTTTACGTTGTAGGGAAAAACAAAAATCATGTGTGTGAAGGTGGGGTGGCATACAAATCCCCCGTGAGAAAAGGAGATAACCAAAACACCTAGAAAGGAAACATTCCACTTAAACCTCCCCAAGGCACACTTCAAAAATAACAGAAGTCATATAAGGTAATAGTAATAAAAAATCGATGTTTGGGTAC
Source organism: Viscum album (assembly GCA_963277665.1). NCBI lineage: Eukaryota > Viridiplantae > Streptophyta > Magnoliopsida > Santalales > Viscaceae > Viscum > Viscum album. The sequence goes on along the minus strand of OY728120.1, from coordinate 1,752,175,952 downwards.
ACATCACCACTTTCCTTCTTGTAGTTTAAAATATCCAATGTTTCAGACCTTTCCCGCCATTTTCCCCACAATTCCACTTCCAAACCCCACCCACACACACCTAGGCTACCACAACCACAAATCCCACCCGAAAACACCTAGTCCACAACCACACGTTACCACTCCCATAGACACCTGGGCTAGAACAACTATCACCACGCCCGAAGACACCTGGGACCAAACAACCACTACCATGCCCAAAGACACCTGGGCCTCATCATGAAGATACATGGGAATTATCTTGCCCGCACACACCTGGTCCAACCATCTCAACTACCCCACCCGAAGAATATTGGGAGATAATTGACCTCAGTCCACCACATCATGCCCAATGAGTCTTGGGATACTCAGTAATGGGAGAATAAAATGAGTTAATAAACAACCATTCATAGGAGTTTTGGAAAAAACATCCTCCCCCATGAAATGGGGGACTTCGGCACGAAGTGATCAACATGGGTGAGGCGCGAATGAGAAACATAAAAACAAAAGTATAAATATAGGTAAACAAGAACTCATCCTAACCTAGGGTACCCAAAACCATCCCATAAACAAACAACATCATGAATATTCATTCATTAGAAACACCACGGCCATAACCAAGTCACAACTCATCCCTAGAACACAATTTTCCATTTATCTCGTTCTTATTTTCATATTCAAGTAATTTATAACACCCTGAGATTTTATGAGATATATTTTTTTAGGTCTTATTTTATATGCAACACTAAAGGATTCTTTCACAACACACAATAATGATTCGCTTTCATTACACGCAATCTTGACCTTCCTCGATAGCGTGTGTAGTACGTAATACCGGGTTTCACTAAACAACAATATATTATTATGGACTAGCCGTTATGAGTAGTAGTAACTAAATTTTGAATTTTATATCATTATTATTCATCTTACACATTTTCTAGAACACGGTAAGAGAAAAAAATAAATTTTTCGGGTAAAATAAGTATTTTTAAAAAAATACAGTTTTGCCACCTTTTTGATGGTGCACCCACATTAAATCTAGTTTTTTACAAGATTATAAGTTCAATTTGACAAAATAAAATTTTTATTTGGATTCAGGATATAAAAATTTAATTTGGATAATTTTTTAATATTTTTCTGATAACTTTCATATTTTGATGAATAGTAAAAATACGTTAATTTTTAATTAAAAACAACTTTTTTCATTGAGATAATTTATATGGTTAAATTATAATATTGTATTGTTTTAAAATATAAATAGAATATATTTTTACCATTTAATGTAATGTATGTCATTATCATTAATTTCACATTGAATTCATAGTTAAAAACATTTCAATCATTGGCAATGTTTTAACTTCTAAAACTCATTTTTTTAACAACAAGATTACTTTTAAATTAATTACTGCAACTTAGGTGTTTTGAATTTTGAAAAATGGATTCCATATTTGGAATCAGTGGGTCCAAATTATGTTTATAGGCTACTTTTAATTTTTGGGCATTATGAATAGTAACTACGGTAAATTTTATTTACAATAGTTAAAGGTAAATCAGGTAATTATGGGAAAATATAAGATTATAAAATTACCCTAACACCTGCAAAAATCATATTTTATGACTAAAATTCGACCCATATCACCTAAGGGTAGGATTAGATTCATTTAATGGACTTTTTCCCTGAAAATAATTTAATTATTATTAAAACCAAAGAAAGTGACAACATGTAACTTTCCTAAATCATATAAGTATAATTATTTTAATTTACTGATACACTTAATGAAACATCAAACATGAATAGTCTCCAGAAATATTATACAATTATCTACATCATATGAATTTATTTATAATTTTTAGGATTTAAATAATTATCATTAATTATGAAGCAATAGTGATGTTGAAATTATTTTATTAATTAAAATATAAAATAAATTGATTTAAAAATATTAAAATAAATATTATATGAACTATATAATGTTTTCAACTAATTTTCTACATACATATGACATTTTATGAATCTATTAAATCTTTTATTTCGAACATATTATCGGTATATATTTTATTTAAATTCAAATAATTGAATATTGTCAAAATTGACACTATTATTAATTTATAAAAATAACATATTATAAAATTGTTTAAAAATCACAAAAATATTTCATAATTATAAATAAAAATTTATATGGTCTTCAATTTCATAAAGTGAAAAATTATGGAAAATTCACAACACATATGTAATTATTTATAATAATTTAAAATTTATAATATTATTACCACAAATAAAATTAAATTGATAAATAAGAATAAATAAAGTTGATAATGTTTAAAATAAATTCCTAACATGTCTATATTTTATTGGTTGATGAGATTACAACCATATTTCATCTAATATTTTTATATGAGTCATTTTGGAAGATTTTAAGTGGGGTTGGAATTTAATATAAACTAATATTTCTTATATTTCCAGAGGTGCCCCTCTCCTCTCTTATAAAAGGGATCCTCCTCCCTCTCCTCCTAACACCAATTTGAGCCTTCAAGATCGGCCAAAACATGACCATTTCATTTCCAAACTTCCCTAGAAACATCCTAGAGGTCATTTTCTTCTTTAAAGTTCAATTTTAGTGCCCTAATTGGAGGTCTCAAAGAGGCGCTTCAAAGAAGAGGTAATGACTGTTACCAATTCTTTCAACTTTATTTCTTCTTATAATTATTCTTCTTTAGTTGTTTCATTATGAATTAATAACATCAGTATCACTCCTATACTTATATGTTATTATAAGTATGAAACAAACCTATTTCACCATTTATCCATCCCACGAAAAATGAAATCACCACACGTGCGTACTTACGAAATACCGTCTCCACACCGTGGTGTAATCTATTTTCCCCCATCACCTTACTTGGATGGGTATAATGGTGTAAATAATGACTATATATGATTATTGTAAATTGATATTGATTCATAATTAGTATACATAGATTCCAATACAATTCCACAATCATGGGAACGATATCATCGCTCGTGCGTACGTTCGGAATACCATCTCCACGATGTGATGCGACTAGTTCAACATGATCTTCATTGCATAATGATTATATAAATGAATTTAATGAATGAATATGATATATATTACACTAATACCATTCTCTAAATGATATATCTATATCCTATAAAGAGTAATAAGAATTTATTGGACAAAACATGCATAAGAACAATAAGAAATGAACACCGGAATAACAAGTAGCAATGAAATCTTACTAATAAGAAGCTAGGAATATGACAATATATGATATCATAAAAATAAGTATGATTCTGGAATAAGTCAATGACATTATTTAAATCATTATACAGGAGGTTCAGACACTTGCGTAGCAAATCAGACCTAAGGTAAGAGAAAATCTCACAATCTCATTTTTATTCGAGACTGTTTACACTTCAGAAATTACTGGGGAATATTTATCATCCACATCCATGTTTCCTAAATATGTAATATTATTACCATCCACCTAAAATTGTTTAAATCCAATTTTACCCTTCATTTAGTTTTTAGTAAACGATATGAAATGAATCTTTTGTTGTTTTTCGTACGAGGTACTTTTTTACTTTTCCGGCCAAAGTACAGGAAGAATGTTTTTTAAATTATACGGCATGAATGGATTTTTAGAACATTATTTCCCTGAAGTATCCTTTACAAGTTTTCAAGTTTATTTTTAATCAACTTCTTTTAGTTCAAAATTATATGACATGTTAAGAAAGGAAAATGTTTTTGAAGTAGAAATGATATTTTCTTCAAGAATGGAGTTCAAGTGTTTTATCAAAATTATTTTCCATATAAGATAATATTTGGTTCTTTGTATATCCCTATTTTTACATTTATTTTATTATGTTATGATGGAATTATTTTTACGATATCCTTTTATGGATTATGTTATGATGACGTGATGTTTAAGAATCCCATTTTTATTACATGGGTTATGCTATCGTGTATGGTTTATGATTATGTGGCACACATAAGAATGGTATCATTATGAGATGGGTGGGACCTATATCTCCCTCCAATGCATTGGTTAAAGATTTATATCTCATGAGATAGACATAGCTGGAACGGCAGGTTAAACCTGCTCAGTGAAACAGGACTGAAACGAGGAGTGAACTCGGTTCAGAAAAGGACTTTGTCTGCTAAGATAGACATGCCAATGAGTATTGACTACTAAGAAATGATTTTCTATGATTATGTGTGTATGACACAAATCCTCATTTTTTAAGTTATGATTATTGGAATTACATTTCACTACTATGATTTATCCCATGTTACGATCTCTTTTGCAGGATAGGATTTTCAAAATGTTATGTTCTTATAAATAGAATATGTTTGTTATTTCGTTTTTTACCATTACTGAGAATTTGAGCTCACCCTTTTGTATGTTTTCTTTTCCCTAGGTCAGGAAGAAGGATATTAAGTAGGATATTTCAAAAAGGGACTCTAGATATGATGAAATTAATGAGAGACAATGTAGATGATTTAAGAACCAGTTGTTTATGTATCCCAGTTCCTAAAGACACAATACCTATACGGTCCCTTCATGGTTTTGTTATATGTTGTAATAATTATGCATCAATTTTGAAGTAATAACCATGTATGTAATGTATGGGTCTTTATAGTTGGTATCAGAGAAAAGGTATAGTCAACCTTTGGAAACGAGGATGTGAAATCCTTAGTAAGAAACCTAAGGATATGTCTAATCATAGAACACAATCTTAGTGTTTTGGAAATGGTCATGAACAACCTTTGATAAGACCTTAAGTGTGAAATTTTATTCTTGATTATGTGATTTTACTATTATAATTAGTGTTTCTCACACTATTCTTCGTGGTTTTAGTCAATGGATGGAACCCAGAGGAACCGTGTTAATGCGGAATTCACTGGGCAATGCAATGATTGTTCTGTAGAGCAACCAAACGTTATGGGAGCTGGAATGAAAAATTATGTAGCCATGCTCACACAACTTTCTGAAGATATGAATCATGCAGGACATCCAAATGAGAAAAGTAAGGAGAAACATTCTGTAGAATCCTTCATGAGGCAGCATCCACCTTCATTCAGAGGGTCTTCTGATCCATTAGTGGATGAACAATGGATCAGTACCACCGAAAAGATATTTTCATTTCTTCAATGTTCTGAACATGATAATGTCATATTAGCAGTGTATCGTTTGGAAGGTGATGCTGATCAATGGTGGAATATTATTAAGAATATGAGGCAAAGGGATGAAATTTAGTCCATGGAATGGGATAAGTTCAAGAACTTATTTTTCAATAAGTATTTCCCTCGTATTCTTCGAACAAAGATGGTGAAGGAGTTTATTGAACTGAAGCAAAAGGATGATGAATCTGTTGGTACCTACGATGAAAATTTTACAAGACATGCAAGGTACGCTTCCAGAATTATTATACAACCTCATAGTAAGATCGATCGATTCTTTAGTGGCTTAAAACCAAGTCTTCAAAGGGTGTTAGCTAGAAGGGACTTCAATAGCTACGAGGAAATTGTTCGATGTGCTCTCAAGGTTGAAATGGAGATCGGTGTAACCCATCAGTCATATGGGTTTGATAAGAAGATGAAAATGGAATTCAATGGAAAATCTAAAGACCACACTGAAAAAAAGATGAGTTTTCAATTATTCTCAAAGTGTGGAAAGAAACATGGAGGAAATTGTCTTAAGGGGACAAGAAAATGTTATAAGTGTGGAAAAGAAGGTCATCGGGAAATTGAATGTCGAAATAATGGGAAGAATATGTCTAATGATGCAAACAAAGGAAGGGATACACAGAATGAACCTACTACACCTAAATGTTTCAAGTGAAAGGAGATGGGGCATTATGCCAATCAATGCCCAAATCCAAGGGATGATGATGATGACCGACGTCAACAAACTCTTAAGGCCAAAGACAATGGAAAGTCAAATTCAATTACTATCGACGATGTGGAGTACGACAACGAAGTGGTGAGAGGTACACTTACTATCCAGTATAAAATAGAAAATGTTTTATTTGATTCTAGATCCACCCACTTGTTTATTTATGAAGAGTTTTTTAAGGGTATCGTCGTATTACCTCAACATTTAGATGTTGAATTAGCTATTACAACCCCTAATGGCACAATAGTTGCATAAAAAATATACAATTCTTCTCCGATTGAAGTTTGTGGGAAAGTGTTTCCTGCAAATCTTGTCATCCTTCCTATAGTGTAATTTGATGGGATTCTTAGCATGGAATGGCTTTCTTTATATGGAGCTCATATAAATTTCCAAATAATGGAAGTCACATTTCATATTCCAGATCAATCTATGATATTCTATCGATGCAAGGATAAACATATCCTTCCAGTGGAAATTTATTCCAACTTATGGGTCTTGATTCCACTAAATGAAGGTTATTTATCTCAAATGGTTGGAGAGAAACTCACGATTAATAATATGCCCATTGTATGGGAATTTGATGATGTCTTTCCAGAGGAATTGCCAGGTCTTCCACCAAATCGTGAAGTTGAGTTTTCAATAGAACTCATACCGGGTTCTATTCCCATTTCAAAGACACCTTATAGAATGGCCCCAATTGAGTTGTAGGAATTGAAGAAGCAACCCTAATAGAATCTTGATAATGGATTCAAAATCCCTAGTGTGTCACCTTGGGGAGCACCTGTTCTGTTTGTTAAGACGAAATATGGATCAATGAGACTCTACATTGATTATCAAGAACATAACAAGATCACTGTCAAGAACAAATATCCTCTCCCACGCATTGATGACTTATTTGACCAACTACACGGAGCTCAATACTTTTCCAAGATTGATCTTCGTTCAGGGTATCATCAATTAAGGGTCAAAAGGGAGGATATACCAAAGATGGCTTTCCATACAAGGTATGGACACTATGAATTTATAGTGATGCCATTTGGTCTTACTAATGCCCCTGTTATCTTCATGGATATGATGAATAGAGTCTTTAGAGACTATCTTGATCAGTTTTTGGCAGTCTTTATAAATTATATTCTTGTATATTCAAAGAGCAAGGAAGAACATGAAGATCACTTGATAATTGTATTGAAGACCCTGAGAAAGGAGATGCTTTATGCCAAATTTACCAAGTGTGAATTTTGGTTTCAATAACTTTCATTTTTGGGGCACATATTCTCAAGAGAGGGGATATCTGTGGATCCAGCAAAAACAGAGGTTATCGAAAGATGGTCAAGACCAACAAAAGTAACTGAGATCTGAAGTTTTCTTGGTTTGGATGGATATAACCGACGTTTTGTGAACAATTTTTCAAGGTTATCTAACCCACTCACCAAGTTGACTCGGAAAGGAGTTTAGTCTGTTTGGATGGAGGAATGTGAAGATAATTCCAAAGAGCTAAAAATAAGGTTAGCCAGTGCACCAGTGCTCACAATACCTTGCAGTGGAGAAAGGTTTTTGATCTACAGTGATGAATCCAAGAAGGGACTGGGGTGTGTTCTCAAGAAAAATGATATGGTGATAGCTTATGCCTCGCGACAGTTGAAAATCCATGAGAAAAATTACCCAACTCATGATTTGGAGTTAGCTGCGGTAACCATTGCATTAACGATTTGGAGGCATTACCTTTATGGTGAAAGGTGTGATATTTATGCTGATCATTAATGTTTGAAAAATATATTCACACAAAGGGAGAATAATATGCTTCAAAGAAGATGGTTGGAGCTGATTAAGGATTACGAATACTCAATTCATTACCACCGTGGGAAAACAAACAAGGTAGTAGACGCATTAAGTCGACAAGACCATGTTAGCTTATCCATGATGAGGATCACAAAAGATCCTATATTTATGGATTTACAAAGGATGGATCTTGTAATTATAATGGAAGGGGAGATATTTTATCTTTCTAAAATGAATGTTCAACTATCTATACATGAGAATATTAAAGAGGCACAGAAAGAATATGTAGAGTTATAAAAGAAGGTGAGAAATGTTCCTGAATTCAACCTAGATTGTGATGGGATAATAAGCTTCAGGAACCATGTATGTATTCCTCCCATACAAGAATTAAAGATGGAGATGTTGGATGAGGCTCATAGTTCTTCATTTTCTATTCATCCTGAAAGTACAAAGATGTACAGGGACCTAAAAGAGTACTTCTGGTGGGATGGCATGAAAAAAGATGTTGCTGAATATGTCTCTTGATGCTTGGTTTGTCAGCAAGTTAAAGCTGAGAGAAAATAGTCTAAGAGGATGTTACAACCATTACCCATACCATAATGGAAATGAGAAAACATCACGATGGACTTTGTCACTGGACTTCCTAAAACATCCAAAGGCAATAATGCTATCTGGGTTATAGTTGATCGTCTTACGATGTCGGCACACTTCATTGCAATTATAGAAGATTTTTTTCTTGATAAGATTTCCAGGATATATGTAAAGGAAGTGGTAAGATTACATGGAGTACCACTTTACATTATATCTGATCGGGATCCAAGGTTTACCTCAAAATTCTGGCAAAGTCTTCAGCATGGTCTAGATACAGAGTAGAGTTTCAGCACTGCTTACCATCCTCAGATAGACGGTCAGTCTGAGAGGACAATTCAAACTCTAAAAGACATGTTGATAGCTTGCTATATGGATTTCTAAGGTGGTTGGGATCAACACCTATCTTTGGTGTAATTTTCTTATAATAATAGCTTTCACTCTAGTATTCAGATGGCTCCTTATGAAGCCCTCTATGGAAAGAAATGTAGAACTCCAACTTACTGGGATGAAGTTGGGGAAAGAAAGCTATTAGGACCTGATCTTGTTGATGAGATTGCAGAAAAGGGCAGATCTATTCAGCAACACATAAGAGCATCTCAGAGTCAACAGAAAATTTATGCCGACAATAGAAGAAAATACCTAGAGTTTGAAGTGGGTGATAAAGTGTTCTTACGAATATATCCATGGAAGAGGGCCATGAGATTTGCAAAGAAGGGAAAGTTGATCCCTAGATATATCAGTCCTTTTGAAACTCTGGATCATGTTGGGAAGTTATCTTACCAATTGGAACTTCCATTGAATCTATCTCAAGTTCACGATGTGTTCCATTTATCTCTCATGATAAAGTACATACCTGATCCTTCACAGGTACCCAGCTTAGAAGTTGTACCGCAAGAGCAAGATCTTTCTTATGAAGAATAGTCGATAGAGATTCTGGATCATAGAGAAAAAGTCCTACGGAACAAGACCACACTCTTGGTGAATGTTTTATGTAGGAACCACAAATTAGGAGAAGCTACGTGGGAACTTGAGGATATGATGAGGGAGAGGTATCCTCATCCTTTTGTAATGAAGTGGCGAATTTCGAGGGAGAAATTCATTTTAAGGGGTGTAGAATGTAACACCCTGAGATTTTATGAGAAATATTTTTTTATGTATTATGTTATACGCAACACCAAAGGAATCTTTCACAACACACAATACTGACTTGGCTTGCATTACACGCAATCGCGACCTTCCTCGATAGCGTGTGTAGTACACAATACCGGGTTTCACTAAACAACGATATATTATTATGGAATAGCCTTTATGAATAGTATTAACTACATTTTGAATTTTATAACTTTATTATTGATCTTACACTTTTTCTAGAACATGGTAAGACAACAAAATAAATTTTTCTGGTAAAATAAATATTTTTCAAAAAATACAGTTTTCCCGCCTTTTGATGGCGCACCCACATTAAATCTAGTTTCTGACATCTTTATAAGTTAAATTTGACAAAATAAAATTTTCATTTGGAATCAGGATATAAAAATTTACTTTGGATAAATTTTTTATATTTTTCTGATAACTCTCATATTTTAATGAATAGTAAAAATACGTTAATTTTTAATTGAAAACAACTTTTTTCATTGAGATAATTTATATGGTTAAATTATAATATTGAATGGTTTTAAAGTATAAATAGAATATATTTTTACCATTTAATATAATGTATGTCATTTGCATTAATTTTACATTGAATTCATAGGTAAAAACATTTCAATCTTTGGAAATGTTTTAAATTCTAAAACTCGTTTTCTTAACAACGGGACTAACATTAAATTAATTACTTCAACTAATGTGTTTTTAATTTTGAAAAATGGATTCCATATTTGGAATCAGTGGGTCCAAATTATGTTAATAGGAAACTTTTTATTTTTGGGCATTATGAATAGTAACTACGGTAAATTTTATTTACCTTAGTTAAAGGTAAATCGGGTAATTAAGCATAAATATAAGATTATAAAATTACCCTAAAACCGTCCAAAATCCTATTGGATGACGAAAAGTCGACCCATATCACCTAAGGGTCGGATTAGATTCATTTAATGGACTTTTTCCATGAAACTAATTTAATTATTATTAAAACCAATGAAAGTGACAACATGTCGCATTCTTAAATCTTATAAGTATAATAATTTTAATTTAGTGATAAAATTAATGAAACATAGAAAATGAATAGTATCCAGAAATCAAATACAATTATCTAAATCATATGAATTTATTTATAATTTTTAGGATTAAAATAATTATCATTAATTATGACACAATAGTGATGTTGAAATTATTTTATTACATAAAATATCAAATAAACAGTTTTAATAATATTAAAATAAATATTATATGAACTATTTAATGTGCTCCACTAATTTTCTAGATACAGATGACATTTTATGAATCTATTAATGCTTTTATTTCTAACATATCTTCTGTATATATTTTATTTAAATTCAAATAAATGAATATTGTCAAAATTGACACTATTATTATTTTATAAAAATAACATATTATAAAATTGTTTAAAAATCACAAAAATATTTAAAAATTATAAATTTAAATTTATAAGGTCGGAAATTTCATAAAGTTTCAAATTATGGAAAATTCACACAACATATGTAATTATTTATAATAATTTAAAATTTAAAATATTATTAACACAAATAAAATTTAATTGATAAATAAAGATAAATCATGCTGATAATGTTTAAAATAAATTCCTAACATGTCTAAATTTTATTGGTTGATGGGATTACAACCCCATCCCATATAATCTTTGGATATGAGTCATTTTGGAAGTTTTTACGGGGGGTTGGAATTTAATATAAACTAATATTTCTTATATTTCCAAAGGTGCCCCTATCCTCCCTTATAAAAGGGAACCTCCTCCCTCTCCTCCTCACACAAATTTGAACCTTCACAATCGTCCAAACCTTTCCCATTTCACTTCCCCATTTTCCTAGAAATATCCTTGAGGTCCTGGCCTTCTTCAAAGACCAATTTTAGTGCCCTAAGTGGAGGTCTCAAAGAGGCGCTTCAAAGAAGAGGTAATGTCCGTTACCGATTTTTTCAACATTATTTCTTCTTATACTTATTCTTATTTAGTTGTTTCATTATGAAGTAATAACATCAGTATCACTCATATATTTATATTTTATTATAATTATGAAACAACCCTATTTCACCATCTATCCATCCTACGGAAAATGAAATCATCACTCGTGCGTACCTACGGAATACTATCTCCACACCATGGTGTAATCTATTTTCCACCATCAACATACTTGGATGGGTATAATGGTGTAAATAATAACTATATATTATTATTGTAAAGTGATATTGATTATGAAATAGTATACCTACACTCCAATACAATTCCAAAATCATGGGAACGATATCTTCGCTCGTGCGTTCGTACGGAATACTGTCTCCACGATGTGATGTGACTCGTTCTACAAGATCTTCATTTCATAATGATTATATAAATGAATTTAATGAATTAATATGATATATATTACACTAATACCGTTATTTAAATGATATATCTATATCCTATAAAGAGTAATAAGAATATATTCGACAAAACATGCATAAGAACAATAAGCAATAAACACCCGAATAACAAGTAGCAATGAAATATTACTAATAAGAAGCTAAGAATATGACCATATATGATATCATAAAAATAAGTATGATTCTAGAATAAGTCAATGAAATTATTTAAATAATTATACAGGAGGTTCAGACACTTATGAAGAAAAACTAACCTAAGGTAAGGTAGAATCTCACAATGTCATTTTTATCCGAGATTGTTTATACTTCAGAATTTACTGTAGAATATTTATCATCCTCATTCATTTTTCCTCAATATGTAATATTATTTCCATCCACCTACATTTTTTTAAATCCAATTTTACCCTTTTGTGTGTTTTTATTAAAATATATGAAAGGAATCTTTTGTCATTTTTCATACGAGGTACTTTTTAACTTTTCCGACAAAAGTACGGGAAAAATGTTTTTTTAACTTATACGGAATGAATGGATATTTAGAACATTATTTCCATGAATCATCCTTTAAAAGTTTTCAAGTTTATTTTTAATCAACTTCTTTTAGTTCAAAATTATATGACATGTTAATAAAGGAAAAAAAATTAAGTAGAAAGGATATTTTCCTCAAGAATTGAGTTCAAGTGTTTTATCAAAATTATATTCCATCTAAGATAATATAGGGTTATATTTGTATACCTATTTTTACATTGGTTTTATTATATTATGATGGAATTATTTTTACGATATCCTTTTATGGATTATGTTATGATGACGTGATGTTTAGGAATACCATTTTTATTACATGGGTTATGCTATGATGTATTGTTTATGATTTTGTGTCACACATAAGAATGGTATCATTATGAGATGGTTGGGACCAATATATCCCTCTGATGCATTTGGTAAAGATTTATATCTTAGGAGATAGACATGTTTGGAACGGCAAGGTAAACCGGTTCATTGAAACAGGACTGAAACGAGGAGTGAACTCAGTTCAGAAAAGGACATTGTCTGCTAAGATTGTCTTGGAAATGATTCTTGACTACTGAGAAATTATTTTCTATTATTATTTGTGTATGAGACAAAGCATCATGTTTTATGTTATGATTATTGGAATTACATTTCACTACTATGATTTATCCCATGTTATGATCTCTTTTTCAGGATTATATTTTGAAAATGCTATGTTTTTATAAATACGATATGTTTGATATTTCTATTGTTTACCCTTACTGAGAATTTGAGATCACCCTTTTTTATGTTTTCTTTTCCCCATGTCAGGAAGAATGATATTATGTAGGATATGACAAAAAGGGACACTAGATATGATGAAATAAATGGGAGATAACGTAAATGATTTATGAACCAGTTGTTTATGTTTCACGGATTTTAAAGACACTATACCTATACGGTCCTTTCATGGTTTTGTAATATGTTGTAATAATTATGCTTCAATTTTGAAGTAATAACCATGTATGTAATGTATGGGTCGTTATATAATACCATTTAAATAATTCATTACTATCGAGAAATGAATAGGCATAACCACCAGCCAAGGAAGGAAAACAACCAATCAGTAATTTAAGCATTCACACATGGTTCTCTTGTAAATTCCCTACGACAAAAAGGGTATCTATGAGATCCCTCAAAGTACAGGAACCCAACCAAGACCCCACATATGGGCACAAATCCACAAATGAAAAAAAGGAGGTCTCATCCCCAACCATGTCACCCCACAAGCATCAACTAAACCAACCACACATATTACCAGAACAGAGCAAGGAGGGGTTCCAGATTATTAACACACTGCTCATTAAGTTCTTTCCCACTATTTGGTTAACTGGGTTGATCACACATGGATTATTATTCATTGGGAAGCCACTTTATCAACCAACATTATGTGATTAAATAGTTCCATATTATATCCATTTAATCACAGAAATGAAATCTAAAAAACAGAATTTTATTAGGGCTCAAGGAATGACAACCAACAACCATGATTTTTAGTGAACTTATTCCCATTTAATTCACAATATATAAATAGACATAGAAGAATAAAACAACACTAACAAACACACCCCATCATTTTAAAAGTACATTTATTATCATCCTTAAGTCTCGGTTTCATCAATCCCCATATAGACACTAGCATACTCGCCCCACATGATTTACAGTAAAGAGAGACAAAGGAAGAACCCTACATGGATGATCAATGATTGAAGTTTTTCTCCACGCTCCAAGAACTGGGGATGCGTGACTTGCAGTGGAGGATCATCGGGGACTCCAAGGATGAGTATGAACGGCTCTAGCATAGGCACACCACTAGCTATAGGAAGGGTGACTCCCAATGCACCAAGGAAAGGAAGATAGGCAAGTCAAGGAGAAGAAGAAGAAGAAGAAGAGAAAGGAATTCCCATGTGATAAAACGGTGAGGGCCTAGAGTTACGGTATATGATTCTCAAACCGCATTAAAGGCCAATAGTGGGTTCTCAATGTTGTTTGGTTTTTACACATGATGGAATTATTTACTATTTAATATTATTAATGGAAGGGGTGTCCATATGGTCTATGAGTAAATGGATTTTCTCTAATAAGAGGAAAATGAACAACATGGAATGATTGGAAGGTATAGGAAAGGAGTGTAGCACTGGGGAAAAGCTGCACGTTTTGCTAAATCTAGGGTTTCTTGAATATTATAAATTTTTGAAATCATTTATGGGATTCTAAATTACATTAAAGGGGTATTAAATGTTTTTACATAAAATGATAAGTTTTGGGGGTTAAACTGGAAAAACTCAAAAAACTGGAAAAGTTTGAGACATGGTTTTGGTGAGACACAGTAATGGTATCTCCTTCACAGTGCCACCCTTACAGTGCCACCTTTTTAGTGAGACACCATGATTAGTGCCATAGTTTTGGTGTGCAACGGTAATGGTGTCACCGGTTCGGTGAGACACCGTGAGTGATTCCACTGTTTTAGATTGTGACTGTCACGGTACCACATGTTCGGTGATACACCGTAACAGTGCCACTATCATTGTGCTACCATGAGTAGTGGCACCTTCACTGTGCTGCTGAGTTTTTTTGCAACGTAATGGAAGAATAAGGTCCAAACCATTACATTAGATTCTATTAAACAATTCTCTTCCTCGATAATTCAAGGATAAACCCAGAGAAAAGAGAGGGGTTCGAACAACCACCTCGTAAGAGACCTCTCAATGAAAAACGACCATAGAGTGGGTTGAAAGCTGGAACAACCTCCATAGTTATGAACACCACTTCCTTAACTATCTCCTGAATAAATATAGATATCATATTTCTCAACTCCACTACGAAACCACAAAAACCATATGTAAAGGTCAAACCGTCCAACAATATGGATTTGGGAGTCCCTTCCGCCATGTCAACGTACTATCTACATTGGATGGCACTGACTCACCCACATTGTTTTAATCGAATTCACCTTAATTCTTCACGATTAGAGATCAGGTCCTACCTTCCTTACATATCAGGAAATTTCATAAACATTCAAAAGGTAAGTAAAAAAACATCCCATTAACCAACAAGGTCGTAATTTTATCACAACATGTCACAAAAACAATAACAACAAGGAAGGCTCAGAACAGCTACTCAAAACCACTGTGGGTACTAGGTGCACATTTGATCTTCTCTCTACCAAGTACATTCCATTATGGCACCATGCATCCCCAACATATGATCCAAATGGATGGTTCATCCATGAATAACATTCTCCTTTTGATCCTCCATCCTCACTGGTCGCTCCCTGAATGTATCTTCGTCACCTATATCCATCTCTCCCCAGTCAATAACATGGGAGTCATCGTGTAGATATAAAAAAAAATGGGAGATGTGGAAAACATCATGGATCCTTTCCAGCTGAGGTGGAAATTCCAGCTGATATTCCACCTCACTGACTTACCCCAACACTTTGAATGGCTCGATGAACCTAGGAGATAGCTTGCTCCCCTTTCTCAAACATCACTTCCCATGTCGAGGGGAATCCTTCAAGAACACATGGTCTCCAACCTCGAAACCCGAGGCCTCATCCTACGATGGGCATAGAAATTATTCCAGTCCTGGTATGACTTCCTCCTTTCACACACAAGATGAACCTTCTCCTTTGTGCTCTACACTACCTCTCGTCCAAGAACACATGCCTCCCCATCCTTGATCAAGTACACGGGAGAACAACAAGGCCTCCTGTACAAGGCTTCAATCAGTTCCTTGAAAATAGTATGGGGATATCTATTGATGTAGGTAAACTCTATTAAGGGAAAATGTCATTCCCATGATCAACCAATGTCCAAAACACATTCATGTAGCATATCCTCTAATGTCTGGATGCTTCGCATTGTCTACCCTTTTATCTGGGGGTTGAAAGAAGTCCTAAGGTGTAGGTGGGTGCCAAAAGCATGCTACAATCCCCTCCAAACATATGAGGTAAACCATGTATACATATCCAATACTATGGTCCTTAGAACACCATGAAACCATAGCACCTTATCCATGTTTGTTTGTGCAATTGAATCCAATGCACTCGACTCCATGATCGCCAGTAAGTGAGCTGATTTTTCAGTTGGTCTACCACTACCCAGATAGCATCAAATCATCCTTGTACCCTAGGTAGTCCTAGGAATAAATACATTGAGATGTCACACCAATTCCGCTTAGGGACATCTAAAGGTAGTAAAAAACCTCCTAGGATGCGGTGTTCTGCCATCACTGACTGACACACTAGGCACCTTACCACAAACTCTTCCACTGACCATTTCACCCCAGGCCACCAAAACTATTCCCTCGAGAAATGGTCAATCATGGAAACTCTACGGTTTACCGCTATGAGTGAGTAATTGAACACATAGAGAACTCCCCAACACATCATCTCTGGGGAAAACAACTTCCCTCATAAAAGAAACTGATTCGGACATTCCTCCACTCACCCTTCTATAGAATTGCCTTGGTTAACTCAATCATGCATCACGTCACTCTCTATGTCTCCCCAGTGATACTCCTCCACCTTCTGTAATATAGGGGACTGCACTGTCATCTAAAATAGACAACCTCTACCTATATCCTCCCTTACATATAGGTGTGTGGAAGCCAACTCCTCTATTTTCTTCCAGTCATCCAAATATTCATGAACAACATCCCTCCATGACTTCCTACTCATGGAATCAGTCAAAATATTCCCCTTACCTTCAGTGTTTGAGAACTCGAAGTTGTAGTCCTGAAAAAACTCAACCCACCTTCGTTTACTCAAGTTTAGGTCACGCTGGGTAAATATATACCCCAAACTCTTGTGGTCTGTGAATACCAAAAAGTTCTCCCCGATGTGGTAATGCTGCCACAACGTCAACACGAACACTATAGATACAATATATAGGTTATTGGTGGAGTAGTTACACTCATGAGGATGTAACTTCGAAGACCCATAAGACATATCTCCCAGTTACAACATTAGAACACTCCCCAGGACTAGTCCAGAAGTATCAAAAAATACATCCCACCACACCCCTTACTCTGAAAAACTGAGCACTAATAAACCTTTCCATCAGATAGCTAAATGCTGCCTAGAATTTCTCACTCCATATAAAGGATTGGTTCTTTTTGGTCAATGCTGTCAATGGAGCTGCTACTTGAGATAATTTGTGTATGAACTTATGATAATAGCATGCCAAACCTAGAAAACTATGCACCTCTGCCACATTCTTGGGTGCTTTCCAAGAAACAACCTCTTCAACATTTGATGGATCAACCGCTACACCTTGGTGAGACACCAGGGGTCCAATGAAATGCACCTATCATGTCATGAACATACACTTGGACAATTTACCATAGAGATGGTGATGCTGGAGGATTTACAAGACCATTTTGAGGTGCGTAGTATGTTCCTCCTATGATCTTTAGTAGATCAAAATTTCGTCAAGGAACACAAAGATGAAGCAGTCCATAAACTCCAAGAAAACAGAGTTCATGAGCCCCGTGAACACATCAGTTGCATTATTAACACCGAACAACATGACTATGAACTCAAAGTGCCCATACCTTCACCTAAAAGTAGTCTTCAGAATATCACTATCCATCTACCTAAACTGGTGATACCCAGACCACATATCCATCATAGAGAACCAACCTACTCCCCTCAATTGTTCAAAGATATCATCTAACCTTGGGAGAGGGTAAGGATTCTTAACAGTTTTCAGATTCAGTCTCTGGTAGTTTCTGCACCGCCTCAGACCACCATATTACTTCTTTGCAAACAAGACCGAAGCACCCCATGGTGAGACGCCTTTTCAATCAAAACCATTCTTCATTAGATAGTCAATTTGAATCCACAACACCAATAACTCAAAAGGCACCATCCGATAAGGATCCAAGGAAATCATATTGGCACAAGGTTGTAAGTTTATCTTGAACTTAATGTCACGTCGCAGGGGTAGAGTCACAACGTCCTTAGGAAAAACTTCTAGAAAACCTCTAGAAAATCATGGAACATCCATCGCCTCATCATCCATTGTTTTTTTTGAAAGATCAGAAAACTTATAAAGAAGAGGTTACACACGACGTCTCCCCACCTGACTACTCTGTTCGCCAACAATAGCCACATGCTGGTCATCCACATCGGAGAACATGACTCTTCTTCGGAAGAAGTCAATAATAGCGTGAAAATAAAATAACCAGTCGATGACTAGGATAAAATCATATCGGTGCATTTTCAGCCGAAGGAGATCGCCACTAGACTGATGTGGTCCCAAAATCAGTCTACATCATCGACAAACATCAAACAGACTGGTATAACCCCCAACTGGCGTACTCAGCAGTAGGGGCATAAAGATTCTCTCTATGTCTAGGCCCAAGGCATGGGCTATATTGGGTGTAATAAAGGAGTGTGAAGCTCCTAAATCAAATAATCCACATGAAAGAGTGCTAAAAAATCTAATCGTACATCAAATGACTTCTGGACCTACTGGAACTGCTGCCTCTACTGCATGAATCTACACATGCCTAGATCCTCTACCACTTGGATGTCTGCCACCTCCTCTACCACACCTTGGTCGAGATCCATGAGGGAAACCCTAGGGTTGGACTCCTCCTGCCACTTATACTATTTGAGGAGTGGGAGCTCACTGACCATAACGCTGCTGTTGAAAGGGCCTGGCTAGAAACTGTTGCTCTTGAGGTGGGCGGTGAACCTGCCCACCCACACTCTACTGCACTCTATTCAGACATTGATTCCGAAGGAGCCCATGGATTCCATCGATGAATCACCTCAGTCATGGGCCTAAGAGGAATGTGTGAGGACCAGGTGTTAGAAACTAGAAATGTTTGGGCCTACTCCCCACTGGTTGAAACCTATAAGGCCCTGACACTGGAGGCCTACTGTTGGCGGCCTTCCCCTTTGACAATACCAACTTGCCCACCTTTCGTAGCACACCTCAAATCATGTGCATCCTCTACACCAATTCATACTTCTTTTGGACATCCTTGTACATCAGTAGAGGGAAGGTAGTAACATTATACTGAAGAGAAAGTCAGAGTGCCTCCTCTAAACGTCTCATCTCGGACTCCTCATCCGGGAAGAGGTCCATAGAAAAGTGAAGAAGATCCTTTAACATGATCCCCAACTCCCTCACTGACATACTCCCCTACTGAAGGGAGAGTAGCTCCATCCTTTTCATAACCTTCATCAGGGAAGAGAGGAATTCCGCCCAGAACTCCTTCTCGAAGTCATCCCATGTAACCTCAACCTCCCGCTTCTCTCAAAGATAGAGAGTCCACCACTGAAGCTCGACTCCCCACATCTGGATTACAACCATAGGAACCTAGTACTATGTCAGTGCCAGGATAAAGCTGAAAGCTATCACCTATTCCTCAAGCTTGTTCTCTGTCTCCATGTTAGAGATGATACCCACGTACTTCCCGAGGGTCTGCCGTTGAAAGGATGAATTGCCATAATTTTTTTCATAAACTTATTAATTATTTATATAAATTCCCATAACCCCAATAACACATAAGAACAAAAGTAATTACGGTGAAGTTGACATTACTAGGGTCCCTACCCTACGATTAGTGTAGCCTCACTTGTTCGTTTGATAGGTCTGTAGTCCTTGCATCGAATCACGAGGGGGTGGGTATAAAATCTCATGTCCTAGCAAGTCTTCCCTAGACTATTTCACACTCCAAGATTGACAAACATGTTTTCCCTACCATTCCATGAAATATTCATTCTTCCCAACTCCGAGATCAATCATATCTCTCAACCTACTCTGATACCATTCTATCACTACCCACCTTCACAAAGATGAGAGAAGGGACAAAAAACTACCATAATCTTCCTTCTAAAAGTTGAAGAAGAGTTAGTGACCACCTGAGTCCTTCCTTTAATAGGCCTTAGGGTAGGAACTAGTGCCAAGGATATGGAATCATACGTAAAATGGAAGGGATTATCGTTTTTTATTTAGTAGGGTCAGATATAAGATAGTATATCCCAACATCACCAAAAGTCAAAGTAAATGTAATTCCATAACACCCCATTCCCATATGCTTGTTACAAAATATTGTGCTAAAAGGTAAAATAAAACTCTAAAGGAATGTACCAAATGAAAGAAAAACAACAACATAAACTACCCCAAAATCCAAACAAGTAGGTTCTCACATGGTCTTCGAAGTCCTCCTAGATACTTGAAAGCTGTTTTATATACGTAGGGTGAGTATACAAGTATACTCAGTAGGGAAAACCAAAAGCTCAAGTGTGCAGGTGGAGTGGCATACTAATTCCTCGTGATAAAAGGAGACAACCAAAGAACCTAGCAAGGAAACAATCCACCCAATCCTCACCAAGGAACACTCCCCAAATAACTCAAGTCAAGTAAGGTAATAGTAATATCACATCGATGTTTGGGTACCCCACACTACTTTCCCAATGGTTATTGATGACATCCTACGCATCAGACCTTTCCCTCATTTTTCATAGTAGTCCCACTACCATACCCCGCCTACACACACTTGGGCTTCCACAACCACATATCCCTCCCAAAAACACCTAGGCCACAACCACACGTTACCATGCCAATAGACACCTGGTCCAGAATGTTTACCGCGATGACCGAAGAAAGCTGGTGCCGAACAAAGACTACCATGCCTAAAGACCCATGGGCCTCATCCCGAAGATACATAGTAAACATCCTTCCCACTCACACCTAGGCCAACCAACATAACTACCCATCCTGAAAAATCGTGGTATATAATGGACCTCAGGTAGTCATAGCATACCTAAAGAGTCTTGGGCTACTTGGGAAATGGAGCAGAAAAGGAGCTCTTAACTAGACACGCATTGGAGTGTTGGGAAAAACGTCATCCCCCATGAAATGGGGGAGTTTGACAAGAAGTTCTCAACTTGGGTATGGAGAAAATTAGAAACATAAATACTAACGAATACATATAGATATAAAAGTAGTCATCCCATCCCATGGGTCTGAAAACAAGCCCACACACCAATATAATCACGACTATTCCTTCATAAGAAACACCTCATCCAAAACCAAGTCACAACACATCCTCGGAATGAAATTACCCATTTATCTCTTTATTATTTCAATATAAAAGTAAATCCATTTAAATAAATAATCAAAACCAGGAATCTAATAGGAATAACAAAAATCCAATGAAAAAAATAGCCACGCAGCAATTTAAGCTTTCACACCTTGTTCTCATGTAAAGTAACAACAACAAAAAGGGGATTCGTGAGATCCCTAAATGTATTGGAACCAAATTGAGCCCCAACATACGGGAAAAAAATCTACAACTGAAAAATATGAGGTCCCATCCCCATCCATGTCACTCAAAATCATCATCGAATGCAACCACACATATTACCAAAATAGATCAAGGAGGGGTTCTAGATTTTTAACACACAGCTCATTATGTTCTATCCTACTGTTCAGTTAACCGGGGTGATCAAACAGAGATTTTTTTTCATTTCGAAAAAATTTATCAACCAACTTTACATGATTAAACAGTTCAATGTTATAGGTATTTAATCAGAGAAAATAAATCCATAGAATAGATGATTATTAGTGAGTAAGGAAGGACCACCAATGACCATCATTTTTAGTGGAAATAAGCCAATATAATTCACCACATATAAATAGAAGTAAAAAAATACATCAGTACCATCAGACACACCGCATCATTTTAAAAGTATGTTCATTATCATCATTAAGTCTCGGTTTCATCCATCCCTATAGAAACACTAGAATACTGACCCCTCATGATACACTATAAAGAGAGACGAAGGAATAACCCTATATGAATTATCAATGATCTATGTTTTTCTCCATGCACCAAGAACTGGGGATGCGTGACTTGGTGGGGAGGAACTTCAGGGAATCCAATGATGAAAATGAAAGGCCCCAGCACAGGGGAACCTCTCACCTTGAGAAGGGGGACTTAAAATTCACCAAGGGAAGGAAAAAAATCCAACCAAGGTGAAGATGAAGAAGCATCAGAAAAAGTATTTCCATTGTGATAAAAAGGTGAGGGCCTAGAGTTGTGGGTTGTGAATCGTGAAAATCTTTAATGGCTAAATGTGGTTTCTCCACATGGTTGGCTAGTTACACGTGATGGAATTAATTAACATTTAGTATTCCTTATGGAAGGGGTGTCTATAATAGCTTTGAGTCAAAGGGTTTCTCTTAATTAGAGGAAAACGCGCAATAGAGAAAAATTGGAAAGTACAGGAAAAGAGTGTGACATCGAGGAAAAGACACATGTTTTGGTATGTCAAGGGTCGCCCGACTATTATGGATTTTAGATATCATTTATGGGATTTAAATGGACATATAAATGGGTAGTAATCACTTTTATATCAAAAGATACATTTCCAAGGTGAAGAGGAAAAAACATGGAAAACTAGAAAAGGGTGACACACGGCTTTGGTGAGACACCATAAAGTTATCTCCATCACGGTTCTACTGGTTCAGGGAGACACCATTAGAGGTGCATCTGTTTCTTAGTGCGACCATTAAATTTCCACCATCACATTTCCACCATCATGGTTCCTCTATTTCGGTGTGCGGGAATCAGGGTGCCACCATGAAGGTGGTACCGATTCAGTGAGACACAGTGCGCGGTGAGACACCTTGAGCGGTGCCACCGTTAATGTGTGTGACCATCACAGTGTCCGTAGTTCAGTGAGACATCGTAACGGTGCCACAATCATGGTGCTATTGTGACTGGTGCCACCATCACAGTCCTACAATGTTTTTGGAAAAGTAATGGACTAGGAAGGTTTGGGATAATAAATTGTTATAGAAGTGGTAGTCGGTAGCCCAAGAGACGCTAGCTACAGATGAATCTAAGACCAGGTCTTGTGCATATTGTGGTGGTGAGCTATAGTATATTATATAGCTTTTGTGATTCTATACGTTACTCCACCCCTATAGTTAGGGAAACTGACACCCTTAGGATTCTGATCCTTGGGGATGTTTTCCCCTACATTTCTGTAGGAGGATGGATTTGTAACTACCCCCTTAGGCTCCTCTCTCGTATCATGGCTGTTACATGTGCTGGTAAGGACATCAGTTAGTTTTTCCCATATATGTATGTAGAGGGCTGTAATATCTTCTAGTTATTCACACACATGTATTCTGGATATAGTATTCTATGGACAACTATAGGTTTAACCTGTATAGAATGTGAAGGCTTGAAGATTATTACTCAGTGTGTGGGATGTAATTGTTTGATGTATAATTCAAGACATATGATACATTTTAGGAGAGCTCTGGTGGATCCTAGAATCTACTTGGTTACTGTTCTTACGTCGAAGTGGTGGTTTTTTGCATGAGGTGAAAGTAGTGGTGCATCGCCCACATGTTTGCGGGCTTTCCATGTTGGAGAGAGATGATATAGGACGTGCAACATTGGGGAAAATTATCAAACTAGTGGGAAGGTAGTATTGGTGTACCCATGATATTCATTATTTTTTTATATACTCTTTTATGTGATACATGATGAAAGTAGCCACGATGAGGCTGGGAACATAGTATACCTATTTAAATGATGATTTAGTTTCATTTGTTTTTCAATTTTCATTAGCATGCTTTCATTACTTTTTCAGGAGAGGCTCTAGAAAGGATACTATTGAGTATACTATTATACTCACCATATATATAAATAAATAGATTTTCAGGTCACTTGGAGAAGGTTGTACATCAAGATGGTTACTACTAGCTTGGGGTTGAAGAATTTTTTTGGGCATGTGGTTCCGATTTTTTTTACTTTCCTTTGGTATTTGAAGTTTTCCCATTTCAGTTGTAGTAGTATTCATGACATTTTATATGTGTACATGGGATTTATTTTATATTGGTGTCTGAGTTTGATTTGGTTGGTTTCTATCTTCTCTCTTTCTTTCACAAGTGTTCTCTTAGAGGGTAATGCCTCCAATTTTTGTGTTTACTATACCTTCAGGGCTAGTCTCCAACCTGAGGCCTACTAGAGGTGGGACTCAAGGGACATTACCTATCTTGTCACATTGTCGGCCCAGGAGGGGTACACCTTGTGGGGAGGGGGTTGTGACAATAAACCTCCCACTATCTAGTGTATCAAGTTAAAGGGGTATTGGAATTATGAAAACTAAATACTAATTCAAAGGTAAATGATAACGATCTATTTCAGTAACCTCTTATGATTAGTGAAAAATCATAATCACATTCTATCCGAATTTTTTATTATTTTTTTGATAACAACATGTTGAATTATACACATACCATCTACTCTGTAATTTTAATTATCTAATTTGACTATCGATCTACCCATTTTTCTTATTTTAATAATTTTCAATCTATATGAACATTCCAACCAAATGATTAGATACAGAATGAGAAATAAAAAACCTAATGATTTGATGATCAGATCTCATAAATTTGATTCCCCTCTAGTTAATTTTTATAGTAATGTGATTCCATAAAATTAACTCATTTTTATATTGTTTTAATTTGATGTTATCATAGTAATGGGTTCTATTTATATACATAGTTCCTGCAATAATTTTTGTGGAGCAGAAGCCATATTTGATACTCAAAACTATTCATTTATCATCTATCAGTTTAATGGTAGATATAACCCTCCTATTGAATTCATATGTATTTTTTTGGATTTTATACTTATTAAAATGTGGCTCTTATCCTAGACGGTTGGGGAGAAATTCATAATTTATTATCGTCATATTGTTAATGTTTTTGATGATTTCTTTCATGAATATTTTCCTAGTCTTCTAGTAACACATGATATTTTTTTCTCAATTAAACTTATTCTAGGTTTACAAATATTAAAGACTCTTAATAGAATGGACTTTATTGAGTTATAGGAGTAATAGTTTTAACTATTTTATAATCATGATAAAGTAATAATCCATCCACTTATTTCCTCTCGGGATGGACTTTTTTATAATTTTTAAAAGAAATTTGGATTGATGAAACTATGAATTGATTATAAGGCATTGAACAACATCAAGATCAAGAAAAAATATAATCTACCCAACATTTATGACCTATTAGATCAATTATAGAGATCTCAACACTTTTCTATGATTGAACCTCATTTTGGATGTCTTTAATTCAAGGTAAATAATAAGGATATACCCAATATAAGATTACATACAAGTTATGGACAATAAATATTTATCTTGAGTTCACTGTTACTAAGAATTCCCCCGATATATTTATGGATTAAATTAATAGAGTTTTTAGATAATACATTGATCATTTTGTGTTAATATTCAATGAGGATAATCTGATTTATTAATTTCTCAAGGAAGAGAATGATGAAAACATGGTAATTGTACTCAAAATTCTAATGAATTATAAACTATATAAAAATTTAAAATCTGTGGATTTTGTATATAAATGTTATAATTTATGGTTCGTAAAATATCATCATAGGTTATATATATATATCAATCAATTATGGATTCTACTAAATGATGGAATAGATCCACCACAATGGCGAAGATCTATAGTTTTGTTATTTTAGAAATATATTCTACAGGTTTTTATGGAGAATTTATTACGACTATCTAATCCATACACCAAGTAAACTATGACAATACCAATGTTCCTAAAGATAGATGAAAAAGATTAAAATTTCAACGAACAAATTAGTATATTAATTTTTTCAGGTATGATACATTACCCTATACTTGAGATGTTTATGTGATATATAGTGATGCATTAAAGAATGGACCGGAATAAATTCTTATTATGAATAAAATTATATATTTTATGCCTCATGAGAATTGATGTTTTTGAGAAAACTTACCAAATTCATGATTTGGAGTTAGCAACATTTATTTTTAAATTAAATATGTGGATGAAATATATTTAGGGAGAAAAGTTTAATATATATACCCCTCAAAAAATTTTAAGCTATATATTCATACAAGTGTTGAATATTCACAAGGGAATACGGTTAGAGATGATTAAAGATTATGATTGATAAATAAATTATCTCCCTGGGAAACGTAAAAACGTCGCTTATGATTTGATTCAAAGGGATCAAGCTGTATTATCCAAGATTAGGATCACAAAAGAAATTTTTTTTAATTTTCAAAGGATATATATAGTATTTGTGTATATAGTGGATAAATATTTTCATTCTCAAGTAAAAGATTATCCATCACTCCATGTTAAGATAAATGATATAGAGAAGGAAAATTTTGATATTTAGTACAAGGTAAGAAATATTCTTTTATTTAACATTAATCATGCTAAATTATGTTGTTTTGAAAACTTTTATGTGTTCGATACATACCAAATTTTATGTATTTATTAGAGTAATCTCATAGTTCTTCATTTTCTATTATTCATATATGGATAAAGATGTATAGATACAATAGGGATTATTTTTGGTGGGATGGAATAATGATAGATATCATATAGTTTGTATCTTAGTAGTTAGTATTTTATCATGTTAAGGCTAATATAAATATTCGTAATGGGATGTTACTACCATTGCCCTTATCAGAATTTAATTGGAATACATCACCATTGATTTTTTTCATTAGTCCCCAAAAAACATCTAAAGGGAATAATGCTATATGTTTCTTAGAATTCCTCTTTATAAATTCATCAAACATAATCCTAATATTTTATTACCTCTCTGTTGATCATATCTATATTGTGTAAATTATCAATGTTGTATGGATTCATTTAGTACCACATTCAACTATATCTAATCAGGATCTGCGGTTTACATAAAATTTCATGCAATGTACTAAGCTATCTCTTGATACAGAGTTGAGTTTCACCATTGTGCACCATCCTCAAGAATAAAGTGAGTTTCCAACAATAAATCAGAAACTATAGGATATAAAAATATCATTTCATATTTATTTTAACGTTTCTTGGTATTAATATCTTCCTTTGGTTGATTTTTCAAACCACAATATCAATTAATCGAGAATTAATATTTCCATTTATGAATACATATATATAAATAAGTGTATAACACCAATGTTTTGGGTTGATATCGGAAAAATATATCTATTGGGATAATAATTGACTAAAAATTATAGCGAATTTTGGATCTATTTACCAGTATATAAGGGTAGCACATAGTAAAAAAAATTCTGGATAATAGTCGACATGATCTTGAATTGGATGTTAGAGGTAATTTTTTATAGTGAATTTACCATTAGAATAAAGTAATGAGATTTATAAATAATTTAAAACTACTAACATGGTATATTTTTTGACATTGATATTATTGAACTTATTAATACCATATCTTATCAATTTTCGCTTCCTCTGAGCCTCACTTAGGTTCACGATTTGTTTCATATGTCTCTCCTAAGTATGTACATATCTAACCCTTTACAAGATGTTATCTAAGAAGTTTAATCACATGATAAAGATCTTTCTTATTAGGAATACCTATTATAGATTCATCATTGAATATATAATTTTATATAAAAAAACCACCCACCAGGTCAATGATTTGTGGAAAAACCACTAGTTTCCCTATGATAAATGATATCCTGATGATATTATAAAGGAAATTTATAATAATATATTTACACTAAAGACATGAATTTCAAAGGAAAAAACTACAGTAAGGGTTTTTTAATGAAACAGCCAATGATTTTATGAAATAATATTTTCGAATACATTTAAATTCGTTAATAACTTTTGTTACATGAAACACTGTGTTTTAATGAACCATAAAAAACTATTAATATTTTTTATTTAAACATGATAAATATTACAAATACATTAAATCTAGTGGAATGAATATGAATTATCATGTTTTATTTATTAATTAAAATGTAATTATAAATGTTTAACATAAGGAAATATATGTATATATTTTTCTTTGAAAATGAGTTATATATTTCAAAAATACTATTTTCTAAAAAAAAAGGTTTTATTGCATTTTTGTAAAAAAACAATAGATGTCTCTTTTTCTAAATATGGGGAAAAAATTTTAATATCATGTTTTTTCCTTTTAATTATCATTTATAAATTTAGTTTTTAGGAAATATTTGGATTTATTGGAAGACATTTTTCCGAGGGTGTACTGAAAAATATCAATTTTTTTTTAAAAAAATTATTTAAATTAAATATATTAAGTAAATAGAATCAAATAAAATGTTATAAATTTAATTTAGATTAACATAAGAGTTATTTTTTTATATTTATCCAACATAATTTCTTTTAAATAATAATTATACTTGATTTTGGTATAATATTATTTTTTTATTTAAAAAGTTGATTTTTTCTGAAAACTATAATAATGATAATATTGTTCTCATTCTTAATTAATGAATGTTATCCTAATGAAGAATGATTTTAAAGAAATATATAAATTATATATAAATTAATATTAATTTAAATTCATGTAATTATTATTACAAGTGATGTAGTTAATAAAATATTATCTTTTTCTCAAAAAATACAAATCTTGAAAAAATGTATTTTCATCATGACATAGGGATTGATTTTAATTTAAATTAAAAAACATATTTGAATTGAATTTTATAAGATGTAGTTATTATTATTTATCTTAATTATTTATATTCTATAATATTTATAAAATTATATTACTTTAACAATTAATATTAAAAGCAATAATAATCATTTAATACAATTATATTTGTAAAAATGTAATTTTTAAGGTGAGGAAAACAACACATAAATGGGAAAAAATTACATAAAAATCTAAAATATATTTTATTTACATATATAGACCATATTATTTAATTTAATTGTAGGGGGTCCATTTGGGATCTATGTGGCTGGAGAAAATTGTTGGTTTAAGATTTTCATAGCAAACATTACCAGTCTTCCACAAACGTCTGTTAGAAAAGGCCACCATATGTCCTATCTCAATCAAAAAATAAATGACCATTTTTTTCAAATACAAATACAAATATATTATTTAATTTCTTTAAAAATAACTATACCCATTATTTTGAACATAAATCCATCATATAAAGCCTGGTGTTGCTTACCTAAAGTGGTTGACTGAAGAAGATATATAATGCTTAATAGAGAATCATTATTTTATTTCGTATTCCAACTCTATAAAATCATATTAAATTGTATATATATAATAACTAAAAAATATAAATATAATAGGATGTTTTTATGTTAATTTATTCACCTAAAAACAAATCATATTTCATAAAATAGGATACAGAATCATTATTTCTGTGTATGGTGGGCTACCGCCCCACGGACTGAGGTCATTCAATTTCATTCACCAACATAAATGTATTGATATAATGATTGATTTAATATGTATATATCATATATATGATATTATTATAATTCAGTAATTATTATATCACTTATACCATCTTCCATTTCATTTTGTGGGGGATATAAAAACATTATTCGTGTGTACGGTAGACTACCTCCTCCTGAAACGATGTGACACATTTTTCACTAACACACTGAATTGAAGGTAATTTGTGATTTTTTAATGAATATATATGATATATATTTAATAAAATTTGTTATTTACAATTTATATATTTTAAAACATTATTTATTTTCTTCTATCTAGACAATAGAGATATTTTTCATGAGTATGTATGCCATGTTTTCTCATGGAACTCTGTATTTCATTTTTTCTCTCTACATGTTTTAAATAAAATAAATGAATATATATATATATATATGCGTTTCTAAAATCATGGTTCAAATTATTTATATTATGGATCAATTATCAATGTATTTCAATTGAAAAGACCGAATCAAAATATCTTAAAAAGAAATGAGTTATTAATAGAAACTTGATTTTAAGATGGAACAGAAATAAAAGGCTCATAACTAATTCATTTATGGGAATTTATATATAATTTTTGTTTTCTTATTCATATAAAATAAAAATTTATTTAATATAAAATAGTTTCAAATTCGTATAAAGGTAGTCAAGACTTAAGGTAAGGGGTTTTGGTCCCGAATTTCTTTCTTTGGGTAATTAGTTTTTTCATGCACATATGTACATATATAAGTTCTATATAGTTCAAATTTTAAATATTATTTCATTAATACATTAATTTTTATTCCAAAGTCTCTTCATGTTATTCTTTAAAAAGGTATGTTATTCAAAAGATACACAATTGGTAGGGGTTTGATCTTACAATATCAATGTTTATTGAGATTGATAATGATTATACTTTCTATGAATTTATCTTAAATAATATTCCACATGAAAATATTTTATTTTATTATCCTCTGGTAATTTTTTGTAAATACATATTTCACATCCAATTTCCTCTTTTTATGTATCCATGAGAACAAAATAATGTGTTTATATGAAATAGTCATTATTTCTCTCTTTAAAATAAAACTCATTTAGATCCATATCCATTTTTAAAAAATCATTAAATTTTTTTTCAAATTTATGAAAGTTTTTATTAGAGATATTTTAATCATATTTCACTTTTTCAAATGGTTTTAAATGAATTATTAATAACATATTCCAAAAACTTCCAATTTCAATTTTATAAAAAATGGAAAATGAATCATTATTTTAACATGTACATCATGAAAAATTATTTATTTCATTATTCACATCATTTTAATGGAATATTAATATATATATGTTCATTTTTGTTTAATATTAAAATAATTTAAACATTTTTTAATGAATTTTGAATTTAAAATGTATATTTTCAATGAATTTATATTTTACTCGTGAAATGTTCTAAATAATTTTCTTTTCAAAATCATTTTACACATAAGAGGAAGTCATTTTATGTTAAATAATCTAATCTGGGGATATGATCCAATCCTAACGTATTTGTTCTATCATTTTCTGTTCTATGTTAATGATGAGAAGATATTTATGAAACTTATTTCTTTTTTCGGGGGTATACAATGATGAAATGTTCTATGAATCATATTTCTTTTAATGGGTTCAAATATAATGATTGATTTATGAAACCCAATTCATTTAATGGGTGTACATATGATAAATTTTTTAGGTTATTATATCACATGTATGTATGATTTTAATTATGTGATTGGAGGGTCCTATATATCGCTCTAATAATTTTTGAAAATATTTATATATATGAAGATAAATAGGACTAGAATATGGAGTTAACTATGTTCTATAAGGGAAATTTTTCCATTATGATAGTCTTGGGAGCGAACCATGACTAGAGATATGGTTTGGTGGGGAAACCATTATACTATGATAGTCATGGAAATTATCCTTGGAAACTATGAAAATAGTGTTTTATTCTTATTTTATATGACCCAATTCAATGTCCTATGTAGACGCTATGCTCCCATTGCTCTGGATCATTGATTTCATTATAAAGCATGACTTATGACCTTCCAATAATAATTTCATGGATAAAAATTTTGATCTTTGATTTGTAGGGTCAGTTTTTCATATTTAATTATCATGTTCTCATTAGCGCATGCATTCATTATTTCTACATATTCCCCTTCATTACCCATACTTAGAATTAGATCTCACCCTTTTTTATGTTTTCATTACTCGACTTATGATGATATATATTTTGTGTGATATATCTAAGAAGGGTGTTTTTTATTAGGAACTATATGGTAGATGATTTTAAAGTCTCAAAAACCATTATTTGGCGTTTCTATGTTTTTAAAGTTAGTATAACATTATGAACCACATGTTTGTGGTTGTGTAATTTAATTAATACCCCTCTAAAAAGATATAATATGTATATAGAAAAATAATAGTGCATTATATATGTCATGAAATGTCCCACGAGGCATGTTTCATGACTACCCCAAGCCCGCCTTCCATAGGCTAGGGGCTAGTGACTAGCATTGGAAAGGTGTAACCCAATAAAGGAAGGAATTTCATTTAAGCTTGTATAAACACACAATCCAAGAAAACAACAAGAAGACATAACAATGTATACTACAGTAGTAAAAAGTTTACTAAAAGTATAGGTTCTAGAATAAAATCCCTACTAGAAAGAACAAGTACAACTAAAAGATAAAACAGCTCCTAAAATTCCCACTATTGATCCTACATGAAGTGTAGGTAAACCCAAGAACAGTAGTCACTGTGTCATGTCTCATCAAATGGTCCATCTATGAGCACCGACTAGTCTGGGATCCCTCAACCTCGATCAAATTTTTCCATTGTCTACACAAGACACTATAAGGTGCGGGCATAGACCGTGCATAGATGATTATAACAATACTCAGTAGTGACCCCAAGACCCCCTAGGTCTCATAGAGTTCCAATAAAGAATAACCATAAAGCAAGACCTCAATCACAAAGAATGAAGCATTTATCAACTATACTTATGTATATTCCCATACATATACCTATGATATCAAAATATACATGTCTCATTCATGAATACATATAAGTATCCAACCTTTAATCTAATTTCATAATCGATAATTGAGGGAATAATTCCACAAAGGTAACGTGATGAAGGTAACACCACAAAGGTAACACCACGAAGGTAACACCATGATGGTAAAAGTACCAAGAAAGTAACTCCACAAATGTAACAAAAGGAATGTAAAATTACCACAAAGGTAACTCCGCAAAGGTAAAAGTCTCAGATCACACCATGTATATAACTTATGTACATAAGTGCAAATTATTAGTCAGAAATCTATATCATCTTATTGTGTCGAGCGGCTCTACTGTTGACCGACATAGGATCGATAGATGATGACCCACACTAGATTGTTCGGCGTTGACCCACACATGATTGATAGATACTGACCCACATAGGATCTCTAAGCACTGACCCACATAGGATCGATAGATACTGACTCAAATAAGATCGATGTTCTTTCTTCATGTTACAGCTTGCCACTAGATCCCCGGACTATGAAAGCATTATTTCTAGAGAATCTTCTCCCCAAGCCATCATCCATACCTCAACTACCACAAAGATCCATGATGAAGTATCCCAAAGAACCTCCATGTCTTACAAGTTCCAATGCGGGTGAAAATACGTCAATTAAGCACCCGGTCTGTAAGATATGGGAACTTTTTTAAAAATGGATTGGTTGGATTCATGTGTGATCCAACCCGGGTCACATGTAAAACATTGAAAAAAACTCACATAGAGTATATCAAAAGGGTTTCCTTATCACTGGGGTCCTTATTCCACAAATGAAGCATCAATCGGACTCTCGATCTGTTATTTAGATCCCTTTCTATGAAATGGGGTTGATCGCACCTCGGTCCGGCCTGAATTGGTCAATCTAACCAGAATATTCCCAAGGGAACATTTCCAAAAAGGGGTCCCAATGCCACTGATGGCATGTCAAATAGAAACCTAGTTTCTTAGTTTTTGGAATTTCATTATTTGGGTACTGGTTGGGTCTCGGCCCGGTCAGACTCGGTCATACCGGCCTGAAGCAACTGGTCTCGGGGTCTACCGAACCCCACTCATGTCTGAACCACTGTGGGTCGGCTTGGTTCACGAGTTCAGGTCCATCAGAGTCAGGTTGGCTTGTTCGCTATCCCTGTCCATGTTTGGTCCGGCTTGTCGGGTGGGTCTCAGCCCACCGTTGCTGGCCCGGTGGGTCGCGGGACTGGTGGGCCGACGGTCCGGTGGGCGGCGTGTCTGACCTGGTCCACTGGAGGGTCCGTCCCACTGGGCTGGTCTGGCTCGTCCCACATCCAGCTCGTTCCACCCGAAGGTGGGCACTTGAGTCCTGCTAGGCCCATAGTTGTGGAGTTGTTTTATCCATCCGGTGGAGCACTACCACATCGTGATACAACGGTCTGTCGTTCAGACGACTGAATTCCACCAACACGAAGCGAGGCCATGCCACCCCTTTCTTTCATGACCCACTGGCCCATGCTGCTGTTGCCGGCAGCACCTATGGTTGTTGCCCTTTTTTCCCCACGTGGCAGGCTCGGGTTGGTCTCCTTCAGTCACCATAACACGACGTTGCGTGATTCCTTCCACTAGCCACGACCAGTTTTTGGGGGTCTCCTCCAGGAAACTCAAACATGGAGTGCATGCAGGTTCTTCCGGGGTCTACTGGACGTGCAATAATGGTCCATTCTTGGTGTCTTCTACACCTTACAGCTCTCCTAGAGTTACATCGTCAAAACGTGACACACTAATTCTTGTAGCCGTCAATATGAGAAAAATGTCCCCGATAAACGCAACATGAGAGAAATTGGAGGGTGTTCTGGCCATGTTTTGTAGACCATCCCCTCTGAATTAATATGGTAGAGGGAGGGAACAATGAAATCATTGTAGATTAACATAAAAACAAACCCCCTACCTGAATAATACATTTGATGACGGCGTCTGATGGTGTCCCCTTCGTCATTATCATTGGTTCTTGATTCATTGGTGCTTGACACAACTCACTGAATCTGGCCACCTTATCCAGGTGGTTAGCATCACCATACTTTTCTAGAGCTTCGTTTCTTGGTGATTTCTTGCCAACACCCCTCCCCAATCTCCATAAAATAAGAGAGGAGAAAGAGTGTGTCCCACATGAAATATTAATGGGGTTCTTTAATAAATGATCCTCCAAAATTCACAATGGTGGAGTTACAAGTAATGGAGATTCAATACCTTTAATGGATTGACATATCATTGGTCCATCCACCGCCTCTCATCCATTAGAGAAAGTTAAAAGAAAATAAAATAACAGTTTCTATGTTATTTTATTTTTTTAATGCTTCAAAAAATAATTTTTTCACCCGACTTACTGTGGTCAAAGTGAAGCCTCTCATAAGAAATTCCTGGCACTATGGATTCATCAGTTCCCCTAGATTTTTAATCTGAGCATCAGTTCAAAAGTTAGATATTTCCACACATGCATTTACTAAGTGAACCATTAAAAATGATTAATAAATTATTAACAATCACCCTTGACCCGTTCCTCTCGAGTTTAGGCTCTGCCTAAGGGAAACACATCCCAACAAAATCAACGGTGCTCTTGTATATTCAATCCAAGTTACCATTTAGGTGTTATGGATTTTAAAAATAATATAATTATTATATAATCATTTTATTTTTTTCCAAAAACTAACATCCATATTTTACCTTTGTCAGAAAATGTTTGTGTCTTCCTAAAGAAATAATACCCTCACGAGTTCAGCGATGGTCTCCAATATTTAATCTGAGACACCATTTCAGAGTTATAAGAATTTGAAAAATAAAATAACATTATTTTATTATTTTATTTACTCTTATGTAATTTTTGGGTTTCCTCATCATAGGCCTGTGCTTAATAAATTTATTTCGTGCCGAGGGTACAACTGTTGTCCTAAACTCAACGGAGACCTCATATTTCTTCTACGGGAACTTGTTTTAGAGATCTTCAAATTTTTCATGAAAACCTCTCATGCGCGCTATTTTAATCTTAAAATTTTTGGACGGATCATTCCTATAACTTCGGGCCTCGTAATCATGTTCTGTGAGATTTTACGGTCTCAAAATAATTAAATATAATTAAAAAAATATATGGAAATTCTGGGACATTACATTCTCTCCAACATAGGGCTTTATGTAACCGAAATACAAAACAACAAAAAATAAACCAAATTAGTGTAATGAGAAAGAATATGAGCCTCTCGCTCTAATGTAATCTTCTGGAAGTGCCCGTGATGCCACCAAACTCGCACCTGAGGGATCGACTGTCCACAAAGGACTCGGTCTTGTCGATCCTCTATCTCTATTGGGAACTCTGTAAAAGTCTACCCATTTTCAGAGTCCAACTCTCCCTTGTCGATAACGTGTGATGGATAGTGTACACGTCTCCTCAGCTACGCCACAAGGGATATATTATGAACCATGTGTTCCTTCAGTGGAGGAGACAGACAGTATTCCACCTTTCCCACCATGCTGAGAATCTAGAAAGGTCCAATGAACCTCAAAGATAGCATGTCGTGCCACCCAAACCTCTGAAATCCACGTCGGTGTGAGACCCATATGAAGACACGATCTCACTCATTGGAATCCATGGGTCTCTGTCTCATGTCGAAAAAATAATTGTGCCGGCTCTCTGCAGTCTTCACTTTCTGACAAGTGATGTACCACCCCAAGCTTCTACGGTACGCTTCTCTTTGAATAATGCGATAGCGTGTGTTGTATGCAACACCGAGTTCTAACAACCAATCAAACTAGCCGTTATGAATAGTAATACCTACCTTTTAAAATTATATATATTTTATATTTCAAAATGGACTCCATTTTTGGATTCGGAATATCTAATTTAGCCTAAGATGAAATTTTGGTACTTTTCGGATAACTTTCATATTTTGATGAATAGTGAAAATTACTAAATTTTAATTAAAAACAGCTTTTTTAATCAAAATAATTAATAGTGATAAATTATGAATTTTAGTAGTTTTAAAGTATATTTAGAATATATTTTTACCATTTAATATAATTTTGGTCATTGGACATAATTTTACAATTAAACCAAACATAAACAAGTGTCAATCTTTTGATAGTTATTATCTCTTAAAAACACGCTTTTGGTTTTGACAGCGTGAATTAATTTTAAATTAATTTCTGCAACTTCTATGTTTTGAATTTAGGAAAATGGACTCCATATTTGGAATCAGGATGTTCAAATTGTGTAAATTGGTATCTTTTATTTTTAGACATTTTGAATAATTACTGCGGTAAATATTTTATTTACCATGGTTAAGGGTAAATCCGGTAAATAAGGGTTAAAAAATAATATTATAATAATACTAAATTACCCTAAAACGTGTCTTAACCCTATTGGTTGATACATGGTCGACCATGGACATCTTTCGGTCGATTTTGGGACCCCATGGATCCACTTGTAATTGATAATGACACTTTATTTTAATTAAGTTAAAATGAATTCAAAAATGACACAAGCATATATCTTTTAGAAAAACAATTGTTACATAGGGTTATATATGTTGGATTTTAGATTATAAATATTCATTAGAAATATAAAAAGATTTAATACATAATTATATTTTATTTATAATTTTTAGACATTAATTAATTTATTTTATTTATGACACAATGATGATGTATTAATTACTATAATAGTGAAAAATTAAAATAATTGATATTATAAATACCCAAATAAATATAATATGAAACTTTTAATGAATTAAAATAATTTTCAAGGATAATATGATATATTAGGATTGATATAATTGACTTTGTTAGAAGTAATCAATCTGTTATGAGTTTCACAAAAATCAACTATTGAATAGTGTCAAAATTGACATAAAAGAGTTCTTAAAAAAAATATTATATTATTAATTGATATTAAATTCCTAAAAATATAAGGTTCGGCCAAGAGACTTATATCATGATAGTTTCATCATTAATGGACCACTTGGTGGTAGCTTGTATGTATATAGTAAGTTTATTAACCATATTATATAAAAATACAAAGAGACATTGTAAAAGTGAAACTAATTAACTTAGAGTTAATACTTAAAGATAAGGTTAATATAAGTACCCAAACCTGTCTGAATTCTATTGGTTGAGTTTTTTTCTACCTATCCCCACATTAACCTTTTAATAATCAACTTTGGAGCCATTAGAAACCGAATATGAATTTATTATAAATTAATATTTCTAGCTTTTCCAAAGGTGCCCCTCACCCCTCTTATAAAAGGGCACTCCTCCTTCTCATTTCTTCACACCTTAAAAGCCTTTTGGTTCGGCCAAAATCTGCCCAAATACTCTCCCAACTTCCCTCACTACAACCTAGGGTCCTTAGTTTGATCAGAAAGCCAACCTAAGGAGCCCTTTTGATCAAATCAAAAGGAAGAACCCTGAAGAAGAGGTAATGTTTTCACCACCCCTTTTCAAGTTCCTTTCTTTTTCCACTTCTTATTCCTTTGTTCTTACCATTCTAAAATAATAAATCCAGTATCTCACATATACTGTGATGTTATTATAAATATGGTACAACCATATTCAGTATTCTATCCACCCTTTGAATAACATGTCACCATACGTGCGTACGTACGGCTTACCGTCTCCACGTCGTGGTGTAATTGTTATTCAATATAGTATTATTTGGATGGGTATAATAATGATGTGTAACTCATGTAAATAATAAATATAACATGTTAATGATTCTGTATATATGATATAACATCCATTTATATATTATTTTAATATCAAAAGAATGATATTGTCGCCCGTGTGTACGTACGGACTACCGTCTCCACGAACGCGATGAGATTCATTATCCATCGTATCCATTCAAGTATAATTATCATTTGATGATTTAAAAATGATGTTTAAGGACTTGATATCATTCTGGATATGAATAAGATACAACAAACATGGCTTATGTAACAAAACATATAAAAGAAAATGAGTAAGTTAACACCCGAAACGACGATAATTCTAAGATATTATTAACAAATCAATGTTAAAAGATCATATTTGATATCATGTTAATATATATGATTCTTGTATAATTTAATAACAATTATTTCACCATTATACAGGAGGTTAACCTACCCCAACCAAGGAAAAGTACAAGGTAAGGGTTATTTCACAATCTCTTCATTATCCGAGGTTGTTTATACGTAATAATCTACTGGGATTTCTTTATCATCCACATCCATGTTTCTTCGAAATGTATTTCAAAACATATTTATTATTTACAAGAATATGGGTTAAAGTCATTTATACCCTTGTTTGACTTTTTATAAGAGGTTTATAAAGGAATTTTTCCGTCGTTTTCAAAACAAGGTCCTTTTTAACCTTTTCGACAGAATTAAGGTATGAATGTTTTTTTTAACTTATACGGCGGGTGCGGCTATTTTCCGCCGTTATAAAATCTTCAAAGAATCCCTTACAAGCTTATAAGAATATTTTCAAAGAAAATGTTTTATTTTATATGGATCTTAAATGATTTCAAAATAAAAGGAGATATTTCATTAAAAAGAATTTTGATTTCATCTATGTCAACATCCTTTGATGGATTTTAAGATTATTTGAAGTTGATTTATTATGATACAAAACTTCTATATTGTATTGAAGGTTTTGTGATATGTTTGACTGTGGATGTGCTATTTTTATACCATTCATAGTTTATGGTGAAAGTATTGACATTTCGTATGCTAGTTTTAATACGAATGTTTATGTTATTTTTAAACCTTTTCCTATGGGAATGCATTGGACTTAATATGTGACAGGTGGAGCCTGCTATAGCTCCTCGATGCATCGGTAGGTCTCATGAGACAAACTAGTGTCTTGGCACAAGGCCTTGACAAAATCTTATTTGTAGTCTTGGCACGAGGCCTTGACTATTTGGTTATGATAGTCTGGCATTATGCATTCCATCATTATGAAAGTGGTTATTGATTTTGCATGTGATTATTCGATTAGTAGAATAACCATGTGAATAAGTAAATGGCATTATCTCATTTTATTTATGCCATACTATGTTAAAAGTTCAAGTTTAAAAGGCTTTTGTTATAGTTATACATTGCCTTAAATGTTTATTCTTATTTATGAAAGTTTCTGCTATATTGTTATCCTTACTGGGCATTTGAGCTCACCCCTTTTCTATGTTTTATTTTTCCCAGGAAGTGAAGAAGTAAATTATGAATGACCTGCAGGAATATTATGTGGGGATATGATTGTGGATTATGGAGACAATATGTTGTTGTAGTAGTTTTTCATTTTATGATGTAATGTAAGACTTATGAATATATCTAATGTTTCCAAGACTACTAAACCAATCGGTCTATCGAGATTTGATCTTTCTTGTGATCATACCAATGTTATGTAATAATGAACCGACTCTGGGTAACTGGGGTCGGGGCGTTACAGTTGGTATCAGAGGAAGTTTAGTACAAACCTTGGAAGCTAGATTTAGATAAATTCTGATTAGAGCACGTAGACCTAAGATGAAATTTGAGGATTAGTATAGAAGAACTTCCTAGAATTTTGGTATTGTAGAGATTTTGTGAGTTTTCCGAGCAATACATCCCTGTCTGGATACGAGCAGGTAGAGGCGGCACTGGCACAGATGTACCTAGGGGTAAAACCCGAAAACACCGCTTTGAGCTAGACTCGAATGGGAACTAGTGCACGACAACGGGCCTTGCTGCACTCTTGGTTATGACACTCCCAGGGGATATGCTTAGGATAACTCTCATTTTCTTTACAAATAATTATGAAGGCTTTATGAGTATATACTTCCTCAAAGAAAACATTTTTATGATTATGGATTATATCCATAAATAGTTCAATTTATGTTAAGTGTTTTATAAGTATGGGATTATGTATTTTGATTCATAAACTGATCTAGTTTATGCCATTGTTTAGAAATGGCACCTAGTGGAAGAAATGGAAACCGTATCAATGCACACACTCCATGTAGGGATTTCCCTCCTAATCAAGATAATTATAGTGGGGCTGGTGATGCAACTGGTGCCGATCAGCTAATCACCATACTGGGACAACTTACTCAGGTTATGAATAATAACCTTACCCGTATGGAGCACCCTGATCCGCAGCATGGAGGATCAATGTTAGATCGATTCATGAGGCAACAACCACCAACGTTCAATGGGAATACAAATCCCTTAGTATCTGAGAAATGGATATTTTCCCTAGAGAAAATATTTTAGGCTTTGGGGAGCAGTGAAAGGGAAAAAGTTATCATGGCAGTTTACCGCCTCACTGGACATGCTGATCAATGGTGGTCATTGATTCAAAATACGAAGGAAGATGATGAATTATCAAATATGGAATGGAGGGAGTTCAAAAATCTGTTTTTATAAAAATACTTTCCTCGCGACCATCGAGCAGATATGGAAAGGCAATTTCTAAGTCTGAGACAGAAGGGGGATTAGAATGTCACAAAGTATGAGGCTAACTTTACAAGGTTAGCAAGGTAAGCTGGTGATTATATACGTAACCAAAGAAGTAAGATTGATCGTTTCTTTGATGGGTTAAAACCATTTCTCCGTCGAGCATTAGTCTCACAATCCTTTTCATCGTACGAAGACATTGTCTCATGTGCTATCAAGACCGAAAAGGAATTCTCTAAGTCTTATGACTTTAAAGAAAAGCAAGAGAAGAAGAGACCTGCTGATCAATCTGGGAATGGAAATAAGGGGAAGAAGGGAAAGGTTGAATATCCATCTTGTGGTAAATGCGGGAAGAAACACCTCGGTGCTTGCTTGAAGGGAATGGGAGTCTGTTACAAGTGTGGTGAAAAAGGCCACCAAGCTCATGATTGCAAAGGGAAGAAGGAAGCCACCAACGTTCAGTGCTACAATTTCAGGGAGATGGGGCATTATGAAAATGAATGTCCTAAGCGTCAGGAGAACTTACCTCAGAAAAGGCCAAGGGATCAAGGCCAAGTTTATGCTATCACTACTACTGAGGTAGAAGCTCCGAAAGACGTGCTGGCAGGTAATTTAATGGTTTCCTCAAGTTTAGAAAATGCATTATTTAACTCTGGATCGTCGCATTGTTTCATATCTTCCCAGTTTTCTAAGAAAATTAGATATTTCCAATTTGATTTAATAAGGGAGTTTTCAATTAAAACTCCTAAGGGAAGTATCATTGCAACAAAGTTTTGTGAATCAGTCCCCATTAGAGCACATAAATATTCTTTATCTTCTGATCTCATCGTCATACCTATGATTGAGTTTGATATAATCCTCAGTATGGATTGTCTTTCGGACTATGATGCGAATATTTATTGTAAGAAGAAATAGGTTACGATTCTTGATGATAATGATAAGGAACACCTTATCTTTAGAGCAGAATCGTCACCACCTAATTCTTATTTAGATCCACCCCCAGTAGCTCAACATAAT
The DNA here is from genome assembly GCA_963277665.1 of Viscum album. Lineage (NCBI taxonomy): Eukaryota > Viridiplantae > Streptophyta > Magnoliopsida > Santalales > Viscaceae > Viscum > Viscum album. The sequence continues at coordinate 1,752,133,742 of OY728120.1, read as the reverse complement.
TCAATTATTGGGGAGGAAGAGAATGAAATAACTGTCGGTGAGGAAAGGAATGTTCAAATAGAGGATGTACCTGTTGTGAAAGAATTTGTAGATGTATTTCCGGAAGATTTACCTGGACATCCTACAGAACGAGAAGTTGAGTTTTCCATTGATTTGATTCCTGGATCAAGGCCTATATCTAAGACCCCTTATAGAATGGCCACTATAGAGTTAGTCGAACTAAAGAAACAACTAGATTTATTGAGTAATAAGGGATTTATTCGCCCTAGTGTTTCTCCATGGGGAGCCCCTGTTCTTTTTGTTAAAAAGAAAGATGGATCTATGAGGTTATGTATCGACTACAGGGAGATCAATGCTATAACGATAAAGAACAAGTATCCCCTACCTCGTATTGATGATTTATTTGACCAACTGCATGGAGCTCGATACTTTTCAAAGATTGACCTTCGATCTGGATACCATCAGTTTTGTGTGAAGAAGGAAGACATTCCGAAGACAGCATTTCGAACCAGGTACGGGCATTACGAGTTTACTATAATGCCGTTTGGATTGACTAATGCACCCTCTGTATTCATGGATATGATGAATAGAGTTTTCAAGGAGTATCTCGATGAATTTGTGGTGGTATTTATTGATGATATATTGGTATACTCCAAAACCTACGAAGATCATGAAAATCACTTGCGCATTATCTTGAAAACTCTGAGGAGTCATGAATTATATGGGAAGTTTAGCAAGTGTGAATTCTGGCATCAGGAGATTTCTTTTCTTGGCCATATTGTGTCTAAATATGGACTCTATGTTTATCCTTCTAATACCAAGGCAATCCAAGAATGGCCAGCACCTACGAGTATAACTGAGGTACGCAGTTTTATTGGTTTTGCAGGTTATTATCGACGTTTCGTCAAGAATTTGGCCCGATTGGCTAACCCATTAACGAAGCTCACACGTAAAGGGGTTATATTTGTTTGGAAAAAAGAGTGTGAAGAATGTTTTGAAGAACTGAAGAAAAGATTAGTCAATTCTCCTATATTGACTCTACCATCGGGGAATGATGGGTTCGTTATTTATAGTGATGCATCGAAGAAAGGACTTGGTTGTGTCCTTATGCAGAATGATAGAGTTATTGCCTATGCATCACGACAGTTGAAAATTCATGAACAAAACTATCCTACTCATGATCTTGAGTTAGCAGCTGTGATATTTTCTTTGAATATATGGAGGCACTACCTCTATGGTGAAAAATGTCAGATTTATACTGATCACAAGAATTTGAAGTATATTTTCTCACAAAAAGAACTCAACATGAGGAAAAGGAGATGGATTGAATTACTCAAGGATTATGATTGCACGATACACTACCACCCGGGGAAAGCAAACAAGGTGGCAGATGATTTGAGTAGAAAAGACCATGGAGTTTTGAACAATATGAGAATTGAAAGGGATCCAATTTTCATGGATCTAGTGAAGATGGACATGGGAATAACCAGGGAAGGCGAAACATCATTCCTTTTTCAAATGGTTTCCAAACCATCTTTAATAGAAAGGATTAAGAGTACTCAGACCGATGATGAAGAATTTCAAAAGAAGATTAAAGCTGTGAATGATGGGAGATTGAGAGACATTGTGTATGAAGATGGAATTTTGAAATTTGGGAAGAGACTTTGTGTTCCTGATATACCTGATCTAAAAAGGGAATTGCTGGATGATGCTCATAGTTCCAATTTCTCTATACACCCTGGGAGCACCAAAATGTATAGAGATTTGAAGGAACATTTTTGGTGGGACAACATGAAGAGGGAGATTGCTGATTTTGTGTCAAGATGTATGGTTTGTCAACAAGTGAAATCTGGAAGGAAACAGCCTGGAGGAGTCATGCAACCTCTTCCCATACCGGAGTGGAAATGGGACAATATTACGATGGACTTTGTCATGGGGCTACCAAAGACTCCTAGAAGGAATGATGCAATATGGGTGATTGTTGATCGTCTTACCAAGTCAGCATATTTTCTTGCTATAAGATAAGATCTACCCCAGGAACGTCTAGCAAGGCTTTATATTAATGAAGTTATGAGACTTCATGGAGTACCCTTATCAATTGTTTCTGATCGTGATCCCCGTTTTACTTGAAGATTTTGGAAAAGTCTTCAGAAATCCCTGGATACTGAAATTCATTTGAGCACTGCTTACCACCCTCAGACAGACAGACAATCAGAACGGACTATTCAAACCTTAGAAGACATGTTGAGATCTTGCTCACTTGACTTTCAGGGTATGTGGGATCAATATTTACCTCTGGTAGAATTTTCCTATAACAATAGCTTCCATTCGAGTATTCAGATGGCACCATATGAAGCGTTATACGGAAAGAGATGTCGTACACCAACCTGTTGGGATGACGTTGGTGAAAGAAAACTTGTAGGCCCAGAACTGGTGGAGGAAACGGTGGAAAAGGTGAAAGTAATCCAAAATCACATCAAAGCAGATCAAAGTAGGTAGAAGAGCTATGCCGATAATCGAAGGAAGGATTTGGAATTTCAAGTCGGTGATCATGTTTTCCTGAAGGTATCTCCGTGGAAGGGAGTCATACGTTTTGGTAAGAAAGGTAAATTGACTCCCAGGTACATCGGACCTTACGAAATTCTAGAACGAATTGGGGTTGTAGCTTACCGATTGGCAATGCCGCCAAGTCTCTCCAAAGTTCACGATGTGTTCCACGTATCTCTGTTGAGGAAATACATGCCTGGTCCAATGCATGTACTCACCTATGAAGAATTAGAACTGGAACCCGATCTTTCCTATTGTAAAGAGCCCGTCAGGTTTCTTGATACGAGTGAACAAGTACTGAGAAACCAGACAATGCGTCTAGTAAAAGTTTTGTGGAGAAACCATAAGATGGAAGAGGCAACGTGGGAACCCGAGGAACTTATGATGAAGAACCACCCGAGTCTTTTCATGCGATAGTATTCTAGAAATTTCGAGGACGAAATTATTTGAAGGAGGGGAGAATGTAACACCCCAAGCTTCTACGGTACGCTTCTCTTTGAATAATGCGATAGCGTGTATGTACGCAACACCGAGTTCTATCAACCAATCAAACTAGCCGTTATGAATAGTAATACCTACTTTTTAAAATTATATATATTTTATATTTCAAAATGGACTTCATATTTGGATTCTTAATATCTAATTTAGCCTAAGGTGAAATTTTGGTACTTTTCGGATAACTTTCATATTTTGATGAATAGTGAAAATTACTAAATTTTAATTAAAAATAACTTTTTTAATCAAAATAATTAATAGTGATAAATTATGAATTTTAGTAGTTTTAAAGTATATTTAGAATATATTTATACCATTTAATATAATGTTGGTCATTGGACATAATTCTACAATTAAACCGAACATAAACAAGTGTCAATCTTTTGATAGTTATTATCTCTTAAAAACACGCTTTTTGTTTTGACAGCGGGAATTAATTTTAAATTAATTTCTGCCACTTCTGCGTTTTGAATTTAGAAAAATGGATTCCATATTTGGAATCAGGATTTTCAAATTGTGTAAATAGGTAACTTTTATTTTTATACATTTTGAATAATTACTGCGGTAAATATTTTATTTACCATGGTTAAGGGTAAATCCGGTAAATAAGGGTTAACAAATAATATTATAATAATACTAAATTACCCTAAAACGTGTCTTAACCCTATTGGATGATACATGGTCGACCATGGACATCTTTGGGTCGATTTTGGGACCCCATGGATCCACTTGTAAGTGATAATGACACTTTATTTTAATTAAGTTAAAATGAATACAAAAATGACACAAGCATATATCTTTTAGAAAAACAATTGTTACATAGGGTTATATATGTTGTATTTTAGATTATAAATATTAATTAGAAAGATAAAAATATTTACTAAATTATTATATTTTATTTATAATTTTTAGATATTAAATAATATATTTTATTTATGACACAATGATGATGCAATAATTACTATAATAGTGACAAATTAAAATAATTGATATTATTAATACCCAAATAAATATAATATTAAACTTTTAATGAATTAAACTAATTTTATAGGATAATATGATATATTAGGATTTATATAATTGACTTTTTTCGAAGTAATCAATCTGTAATGAGTTTTACAAAAATCAACTATTGAATAGTGTCAAAATTGACATAAAAGAGTTTTTAAAACAAATATTATATTATTAATTGATATTAAATTCCTAAAAATCTATGGTTCGGCCAAGAGACTTATATCATGATAGGTTCATCATTAATGGACCACTTGGGGGTATCTTGGATGTATATAGTACGTTTATTAACCATATTATATAAAAATTTAAAGAGACATTGTAAAAGTGAAATTAATTAACTTAGAGTTAATACTTAATGATAAGATTAATATAAGTACCCAAACCTGTATAAATTCTATTTGTTGAGTGGTTTGCGACCTATACCCACATTAAACTTTGAATAACCAACTTTGGATCCATTAGAAACCGAATATGAATTTATTATAAATTAATATTTCTAGCTTTTCCAAAGGTGCCCCTCACCCCTCTTATAAAAGGGCACTCCTCCTTCTCATTTCTTCACACCTTAAAAGCCATTTGGTTCGGCCAAACTCTGCCCAAATACTCTCCCAACTTCCCTAACTACAACCTAGGGGCCTTAGTTTGATCAGAAAGCCAACCTATGGAGCCCTTTTGATCAAATCAAAAGGAAGAACCCGAAGAAGAGGTAATGTTTTCACCACCCCTTTTCAAGTTCCTTTCTTCTTCCACTTCTTCTTCCTTTGTTTTTACCATTCTAAAATAATAACTCCAGTATCTCACATATACTTTGATGTTATTATAAATATGGTACAACCATATTCAGTATTCTATCCACCCTTTGAATAACATGTCACCATACGTGCGTACGTACGGCTTACCGTCTCCACGTTGTGGTGTAATTGTTATTCAATATATTATCATTTGGATGGGTATAATAATGATGTGTAACTCATGTAAATAATAAATATAACATTTTAATGATTCTGTATATATGATATACCATCCATGTATATATTATTTTAATATCAAAAGAATGATATTGTCGCTGGTGCGTAAGTACGGACTACCGTCTCCACGAACGCGATGAGATTCATTCTCCATCGTATCCATTCAAGTATAATTATCATTTGATGATTTAAAAATGATTTTTAAGGACTTGATATCATTATGGATATGAATAAGTTACAAAAAACATGGCTTATGTAACAAAACATATAAAAGAAAATGAGTAAGTTAACACCCAAAACGACGATAATTCTAAGATATTATTAACAAATCAATGTTAAAAGATCATATATGATATCATATTAATATATATGATTCTTGTATAATATAATAACAATTATTTCACCATTATACAGGTGGTTAACCTACCCCAACCAATGAAAAGTACAAGGTAAGGGTTATTTCACAATCTCTTCATTATCCGAGGTTGTTTATACGTAATAATCTATTGGGATTTCTTTATCATCCACATCCATGTTTCTTCGAAATTTATTTCAAAACATATTTATTATTTACAAGAATATGGGTTAAAGTCATTTATACCCTTGTTTGACTTTTTATAAGAGGTTTATACAGGAATCTTTCCGTCGTTTTCAAAACAAGGTCCTTTTTAACCTTTTCGACAGAATTAAGGTAAGAATGTTTTTTTTAACTTATACGGCGGGTGCGGCTATTTTCCGCCGTTATAAAATCTTCAAAGCTTCCCTTACAAGCTTATAAGAATATTTTCAAAGAAAATGTTTTATTTTATATGGATCTTAAATGATTTCAAAATAAAAGGAGATATTTCTTTAAAAAGAATTTTGATTTCATCTATGTCAACATCCTTTGATGGATTTTAAGATTATTTGAAGTTGATTTATTATGATACAAAACTTCTATATTGTATTGAAGGTTTTGTGATATGTTTGACTGTGGATGTGATATTTTTATACCATTCATAGTTTATGTTGAAAGTATTGACATTTCGCATGCTAGTTTTAATACGAATGTTAATGTTATGTTTAAACCTTTTCATATGGGAATGCATTGGACTTAATATGCGACGAGTGGAGCCCGCTATAGCTCCTCGATGCATCGGTAGGTCTCATGAGACAAACTAGTGTCTTGGAACAAGGCCTTGACAAAATCTTATTTGTAGTCTTGGCACGAGACCTTGGCTATGTGGTTATGATAGTCTGGCATTATGCATTCCATCATTATGAAAGTGGTTATTGATTTTTCATGTGATTATTCGATTAGTAGAATAACCATGTGAATAAGTAAATGGAATTATCTCATTTTATTTATGCCATACTATGTTAAAAGTTCATGTTTAAAAGGCTTTTGTTTTAGTTATACATTGCCTTAAATGTTTATTCTTATTTATGAATGTTTCCGCTATATTGTTATCCTTACTGGGCATTTGAGCTCACCCCTTTTCTATGTTTTATTTTTCCCAGGAAGTGAAGAAGTAAATTATGAATGACCTGCAGGGATATTATGTGGGGATATGAGTGTGGATTATGGAGACAATATGTTTTTGTAGTAGTTTTTCATTTTATGATGTAATGTAAGACTTATGAATATATCTAGTGTTTCCAAGACTACTAAACCAATCGGTCTTTCGAGATTTGATCTTTCTTGTGATCATAGCAATGTTATGTAATAATGCACCGACTCTGGGTAACTGGGGTCGGGGAGTTACAAGTGAGACATCATGATACAAAATCTACAATTGCATCATTTATCCCCAGCCACTGGTACTGATGTCAGAGGTCCTGGTACATCTTTTCCACTCCAAAATGTATTGTTAAATAGGATGTATGAACTCCCACAACACCTCCTCCCAAAGAATCACTGGTTCCACGGTGCACCCTATGAAGAGAATGAAGTGCTCCCAATATTTATAAAATCATTTAGGAGACCATATTTAGGATATCTGAGCACATTGGGCCTCACAGTCAACGTCCACAAGCTATGCCTCCCGAACATGATAAAGAATTGGGGGAGAGACAGTCAGAGGCTAAATGTATGCTAATCCATCTTTATCCACAAAGGATATTAGTAGCGCGACTAGGTACTCTAACTCCTCACTAAGCAGCTATAGACCCCACCTCTTGTTGAGTGTGTCTACTACCACGTTTCCCTATCCAATGAGTATAGTCTATCATAATTTCATAGTCTTGGAGGAACTCTAGCCATTTTCGTTGTCTCAGGTTCATTTCCTTCAATTGAAATATATACCTGTGACTCTCATGATTGGAGTAAACAGCAAACCATTAACCCATCAAGTCATGTCGCCATATCTTCAGCACAAGGACCACTGCTGCTAACTCCAGGTCATGGGTAGCTTAGTTATTCTCATGTTGTCACAACTTATGTGAGACATAGGCGATCACTTCCTACCCTTGTATCAAGAAACAACCTAGTCTGATCCATGATGTGTCGCATTAGACTACATACACAACTCCCCCTTCTGGTATCCTCAAGATTGGGTCACTCTTCATTCTCTATCTCATCTCTTGAAATCTATATTAACACTTTTTCTTCCACAAGACGGTCTACCCCTTCTTTGTCAAAAATGAGAAGGGTTCCTCTATCCTAGAGAAGTTAGGTATAAATCTCTTGGAGTACTCATCCAAAGAAGAAGTCCCTCTCCCTTCGGGGAGGTAATACTGGAAACATCTATTGAAAAGATATCCCCACAATCTTCCACTACAGTTGGGAACTGAAAACTCAAAACTCCTACATCCACGAGATTAAGTCTAGCCGACTAATGTGTGATTGGTTGCACCCTCCTATTCATGATTTTAACCTGTTCTTCGTGGGTTTCCTTTCTAACCGACCAAATAAAACCTATTCCTGTGTTGTAGATATACTACATCCTTTTTTTCCTAAAATAGTCAATCAGAGAATGAAATGTGGATGTCCAGTCCATGCCCAAAGTAATGTCGTAAGGCCTCGATGCTGCCACCAAGAGGATCTAACACAAACTCTCACCTCAAGGGTCATATCACACCATTGACATAACTGAGATTATCAAGTCTCCTCCCAATGGTATCTCCATATGTAAGGTTCAACCCAATGATTTAACCACAAAATCTAGGTCTTAAAAAATATTCATGAAAACAAGGAATGATTAGTACATATGTCTATTAATATATAACCTCTTCGTAGACACAGGTCATACCTCAAATCATTCAAGGAGCCCTTGGGTCACACTCCTTGACTACAAGCAGCCACTCTCTTCCCCTGTCCTCCAGCTCGCTAAGCCTGGTGGATACTATATTGGGGTGGTGTTTGTAACATGTTGAAATTTATACCACCTCATGCTTCTCTCCAAGATCCACTTCCACGTCTACTACCCTTCATATTCATCTGTCCCTATCATATCCTCTTCCCAAAACATTTTACATTACCTAGTCTCTAAGACTAGTGTCAATTTGCTGCTTTCCAACTTCTAATATTCTCTAGATATATCCACTCATCCAAAGAGCATTCAACCGCAATGGTTCTCTATAGAACCCAAACATATGTAAGAACGAATATAGGAATAGTGATGTCTCTGATGACCATAAACACAACTTTCAAGGAGGTTCGGGACTTGAATCACTTACTGTACTATATTCATCGATTACCTGGGATGGTCGGTACGCCTCGATGATTACTCAGTTGTAGAAAAGTTGTCCTACCAAAGCTATAGAAGATATAGGGAACACTCACCCCATAGATTATTATGGTAAGATACCCCCTTCTCTGAGGAAGGTTTTCAAGCTTATCCACAGAAAATCCACCTCTTCACAATATCATGGTAATCTAAACCATGTCATCATACTGCTAGGCCACAAATAATTTATTCTACCAGGACCACCATCTGATCGAATGGTTGCATGTCTGGAAGGAAACTTTGCCACCTCCTCAATTCAGTCCTTAGATGCTTGTGAGTGAGGCTCACCTCTGAAACTGAGGGGTATCTAATGTTGAAACATGTGTCTGTCACTAATCATACACGGGTCCTATACTGGTGTCTCTGATTGTATCTGCTGACCAACGGGGAGTGACATAGTAGGAACACTACTAGAAGGTACCTTCTTGGGAAACGGTCAATGTAATTAAGCCTCATCACCATTCGAACCATACTCAAAGTCACGGACTAATAAAGACTAGCATCTAGGATCACCATCTGTTATGCTGGTGTCAAAACTAGGCGAAATGATCTAGCCACATCCTCCAGCTAGTCCTCAGCAACCTGGGGATCTGTCTCACCATGATTCCTCTGAGGCCTCTTCTACTAGAAATCGTGTAATGCAATCATTCGACATGCATGGTGCACTTGTATCAAATGTTGCTAATCCCCATAGGAACGCTCAGGGTTGATCCACAGAAGATTTCTTGGTGGTCCATCATTGCATACTCTCTTTTGAATACTATCTAGTTTTCTACAGGGTGGAAACCTGATAAGGACAGGTGTTCCATGGTCATTAAGTTATACATGGTTATCTAACTCCAAGGAAACCAGGGAAAAAAGTTTCCATTACACATCCTAGCAGTGTTTTCGTGCAATGAGTTAGAAATCAAAATTCAAGGTCTTGGTTTATGGATATGTCTTCCACCGTACCAACACTAGACTCCCTGAAATGAAAACCACACTCCAAACAGAAAAAACTATCTCTCCATGGAAAATACCAGAGTCCAAGTTCGTTTGTAGAACTGACTCCTCTGATAACACTTTGTCATGGCCCGCCCCACAGAGGTAGTTCTATGATTTCCCCAAGCCCTTCTCCCATAGGCAAGGGGTTGATGACTAGCACCAGAAAGGCATAACCCTATAACATGAAGTCATATCCTTTAAACCTGTACAAACACACAATCCAAGAACAAATCAAGAATAAATCATGAAGTAAACTGTTGTAGTAAAAAGTTTATTGATAATATAAGGGTTGGAATACATGTCCAAATGGAAAGTACAAGTACAAATAAAGGGAAAACCTCTCCTGTAACATCCCCGGAGGATTATACCAGATGGTTAGGTACAACTCATGATCAGTAGTCACTGCATCACATCATGCCAAATGTTCTATCTCTGAGCATTGTCATGTCTTAGCTCCCTCAGTATCGATCAATGATGTTTGATGTCTGCACAAGAAAAAACAAGGAGAAGGTTTAGCCCGTGTTGGGGTGAGTAAAAAATCATAGTAGGGAAAATGAGACCCCCAAGGTCTCCTAGAGTTCCATAGAGGAATAACCACAGTGCAAGACTTCAATCACAAATCCCAAAGAATTAATCAAATATACTCAGTTATATTCCCATACATATACCTATTTTATCAAAATATACTCATCTCAAAAATGAGGATACATAATTCTCCAACCATTAATCCATATGCACAATTGATCCACAGAGGAAGAATACCAGAAAGGTAACACCATGAAGGAAAAAGAGCCACAGAGGTAACACCACAATGGTATAAATACGAAGGTAAAATTACCATAAAGGTAACACAAAAAAAAAGTACCACAAAGGTAACACCATGAAGGTAAAATACTCACCTCACACTTGGTATACAACTTATTCAAAGAAGTATAGATGATTAGTAGTAAATATAGAACTTATTATTCTATAGAGAGGCTCTACAGATGACCCACACAGTATCAATAGATACTGACCCACACATGATAACTAGGTGTTTACCCACACATGCATGATCTATAATGAACCACACATGATCTAAATATGATGACCCACATAGGATCGATAATGTTGACCCACATAAGATTGATGTTCTTTCATGACGTTACATCCATCCACTACATTCCCACACAAAACACATTTGATTACTGAAGAATCTACTCCTCATGCCATTGGTCATACCTTAATCATCACGAGGTTACAGGAAAAAATATTTCAAAGGACCACGATGCGGTACAAGATTCAATGTGACTGATGGTGCGTCAATCCAGTGCCCGGTCATTATGATATAGGCACTTTTGTAAAAAGGGCCAAGTTGAATTCAAGATTTATCCAACCCTAGTTGAACATAAATCTCTAAAAAAACTCACTTAGTGTATATTAAGAGTTCTGCCTTAACACTAGGTCACTTATGTCACAGACGGTGCGTCAAGCAGATGCCCAATGTGTTAGTTACGTCTCATTATGTGAAACAGGGCTGATTGTACCTTGGTCTGTCTTGGATCATTTGGGCTCTCTAGAATATGCCAAAAGGGACGATTCCCAAATAGGTCCAAATGCCACTGACGTCGTGTCAAACGGACACCTGGTTCGTCTGTTAGGGGTGTTTCATTATTCTGGTACTCGTTGCGTTTGGGATCGATCTAACAAGGTCAGACCGGCCCGAAGCAACAGGTCCCAATGTCTACATAACCTCACTCGGGTCCGGCCCACGAGGGTTCATCTCATTTAACTAGGTCGGCCCCATTGGGGTTAGACTGGCTTGTTCGTGGGATCGGGTCGGGTTTGGCCTGGCCCGTCGGGTGGGGTTCGGCCCATCGGTCGTGGCACAGTGGGTCGCGGGTCAGGCCCAACACAATAGAGGGTCCAGCTAGCTTGACCAGCCCATATTCCGCGCATCCCACCTATAGGTGGACCATTGAGTCCCGTTTTCCCCATGCTTACAGGGTCGTTTTGGCCAGCCGGTGGGGCACTGCCACACCGTGATTCAACGGTTGGTCGTTCGGCCGACCAGCTTCCGCCAAGGCGGCGCAAAGTGGGGCCGCCCCTCCCCTTCCTGCCGTGGCCCGTTGGCTAAGGCTTCTACCATCGGTGGCCCCTACAGGAATCACCATTTTTTCCAAAGCGTTCAGCTCGGGGTGACTGGCTATGGCCACCATCGTGCACTGCCTCGCGCCACCTTCCACCACCCGCGGCAGGTTTCCGAGGGTCTCCTCCAGCCGCCGCCAACATGGCGTGCATGTGGTTACTTTCATAGGCCACCCGACGTGCTCCAATGAACCATTCTTCATGTCATCTACGGATATGTGTCTCTAAGGGCATCATTTTCAAATTTTGATATACTAATTCATGTTGTCTTAATCTTCAGAAAACCGTACCCGAAGAACGCAACATGGGAAAAACAGTGGAGGGTCCAGGAATTTTATGTTTAGCTTGTTCCCTCCACGTTAATACGGTAGAATGCAGGAGAAAAGAAATCATCGTAGATGAAATTAAAAGAACCCCCTAACACAATAACACATCTGCAAAATACGATGGACGGAACCCCCATTGTTGTTGTCGTCGGTTTGTGATTTGGTGGCGCTAGACATCGTTCATCGAATCTGGCCTCGTCCTCCATGTGGTTAGTGTCATGGTACATTTCCAGAGCTTCTTTGGATGGAGAATCCATCCCAACACACCTCTACATGGTCAATGTAAATATGAGAGCAGAATGACTTTGTCCCGCACTAAGAATTAACAGGGTTATTAAATTAATGAACCTCCCAAATTCCCAATGGTGTAGTGACATGTAAAGAAGAGTCAATACATTTAATGGATTATCATGTTTTCAGTCCTGCAGCTTCTTCTCGTCTATTTGAGAAAGATAAAATAATATAAAATTAAAATTTCTATTTTATTTTATTATTATTTTAATGCTGCAATAACTAACTTTTTCCCTCTCCCTACTGTGGTAAAAGTGGAGCCTCCCTTAAGAGAAACTCGGCGCTACAGATTCAACGGTGCCCACAGATTTTTAATCTGAGAACATGTTCAAATGTTAGAAAATGTTGGCCATTCATTTTTTGAACATTCCTTTAAAAAATTTCAATAAATTATTAACGTTCGCCCTTGACCCACACCGGTTGAGGTTAGGCTCTGCCTGAGGGTAACATGTCCCAACGTACTCAATAGTAGTATCCAATTTTCATTCCAATTTATCATTTAGATGCTATGGATTTTAATAATGAAATAATTTTTACATAATTATTTTATTTAAAGCCAGAAAATATCTTCCATTATTGGACCACACCGGCCAATGTTAGTATCTTCCAAAAGAATGCATAACCTCATGTGTTCAGTGGCGGTCTCAGATTTCCAATCTGAGTCATTATTTGTGAGTTATAAGCATTTGAAAAATAAAATAAATTTATTTAATTAATTTATTTATGGTTATTCCATTTTCATGTTTTCTCACCAGAGGTCTACGCCGACTAAAAATAAGTCGCACCTAGGGTAAACCCACTATCTTGAACACAATGCTGCCCTCAGATTTCTAATCTGGGAACCTATTTAATATTTATTCAACTTTTCCAGGAAATACACTCAGGCATGCAATTTTATACATAACATTTTTTGATGGATCATCCCGGGCACTATGGGCCTCAGAATCATGAACCATCAGATTATGTTGTCTCAAAAAAATTCTGTATAATTAAAAAAATTATACGTAAATTTAAGGAAATTACAATATATTCAATGGTTGAACCAATTAAGATAATAATAAGTATGATGATTAATGTGGATGATACTTATTATAGTGTGGATATTTTATCACCATATTCTATTCCCATAAAAATTTTAAATTTTTTTTTTAATTTACGTAATAAATTATAGTATTCTTTGGAGGATATGGGGGTGGATGTGTATGTTTGTCAGAAGAATATGTTATGAAATGGTAGAAGGGGAAATTATTTGAGAAAGTGAACTAGAATCCTAATTGATCACCACCAAAACACTGGTAGTCCTTTTGTGAAAACCTCAAGATAATAGGTAACCCAATATAATTCCTATAGGTCCCTACATAATATTTAAAATAGATTTAGACTGAAATTATTACCAATAAAACATTAAAATATCTCTTAAATCATTGAGCCTTTGGTTTTCTATAATATCGACAATCTATCCTCACATACATGATAATTTTCCACATGTTCATCTCCTCGGGTTAGATCATCATCATAAATGACTATAATCTTCCCCCAAAGATTCGAAAAATATTTCTGATTGTTTATTCAAGTTAATATAGTGATAAAATATTTAAATATAATTTTTTTAAGATATTGATACGACTAAAATGTTATAGGTATTCTAATAAACATTATTTTTCAGTCACTATACCTCTATGTTTTCTTATGATCATTTATTTGAAGATCTCAAGGTAAGTCTACATAATATTTTTTTCATTCTATTATATCTATAATGTAGTGAAAAAATTCATTAATATATATTTATATATTGATTTTTAGTTTAAATAATTTATTATTATCATATTCTATATACATATATTGAGTATTTTGGTTTAATATATATTTTTGGAATATTCCCCACATCTCATCCATACTTTTATAATGCATTTTTAATTTAATAGTATAAGTCTGAGTGATATTAATTAAAAATTTTACAATAATAATGATTTATTAGTACTACATCAATATATTTTGAATATATTGATATACAGTTTTCATAATAATGTTACTTTTTATATACTTCACCTTATACATTTTTTATTATCATGGAATTAAATATTTATTAAAATAATGATATCATATAATGGGATGTTCTAATGTTAATACTCTAATTATTTCCCATGTTATTGTTATTTATGGTTTAAAATTTTTTCTGTGATTTTTTCAATAATTTTTGAATTGATGATAACATGGTTTTATATGGGTCTATTATGATTATGGTTTTACTATTGGAGATCATGTTGAATGTGATACATGGATATAATTAAAAAAAATGAAATAAATACTATTTTCAATGAATATATGATTAATTCAGTTGAATCCAAATTCCACAACTCTATGATACCCCTTTCCTCATTACCAAAGGGTCTAGCTACAAGATTTTTAAAATGGAACTACCAAGTTGATTGTGTAGTCATGATGATAGAGGTATGTTTTAGTTGTTTCGTGATTTACTGAATTCCTTTTTTTACATTTCCCCATTTAAATTCAATCCTCTTTCATTTGTTTGGATGAGTAGATCTAGTATGAAATTCAGAATCTAAATTAAACACAAAACAAAATATTTCTACCTTGTCATTTCAAATGACCTACTCATTTTTGTATCATATGAATCCTACTATTTTGATATTATATACAACATAGTGGTTGATACAACTAGGAAATTTCCCATTCCCATTACCAATGATTCATGTAATGTTCAATCAGGATTCCCAACAGAGATCATAATGTCTCAACCACATAAAAAGTAAACACAGATTAATACTATTCCCTTGCTATCTACTGAGTCCCATATGAGTATATTTATACTATAGCCTAAAATGTATCTTGCGTCGTACAAGACATATCCAACTCTAGAGTTACCTTATTGACTTCCTCCTGAATACAATATATGGTTAACAGAATGATAATATTGGTTTTTATTATGTTTTCTTCTTCCCTTAATCAAGTTAAAATCATACTCCATTAAAAAATATAATAATATTGACGTTTTATTTATTATTTCTTGAACTTCATTAACTGAAAAAAAACTACCTAATACAACTCACGATTAACTAAAATTCAAAAGGCCTAAACATATATAATCTAACTAAAATCTCAAGTATTAATAATTTTTTTACTGCCTAGATTCATTATGAGAGCATCACAACACACACTTTATGAAATATATATTTCACATAAATTTTTTAACATTTATAAATTTATGAAACAATACATAGACAAAAAAAATTTCACTATAAATTTCAATATGATTCTTCTTAATTAATTTTATGTTCACTTCAATGTATCTTTCAGGTAAACCTATACTATAATACATTGAAAAACACTAGCTCATGTAATGGTTCCATATTTAAATTTTTCGACACTATGTTCATGCAACATTACTCAGTTATTCATTAACTCAATGTCTTTTATCAATTTCAATCATGAAAAAAAATTTACTATATACAAGAACAGTTTCCTTCATAATTTTATACTTATACTTTCATGATACCAAAGAAATTTGTGAAACAATGGTACATTGATATATCATTAGTACATTATCAAAAAAATCATTGGAAATAACACCTCACAAAACTCAGTCCCTCAAAAATAGATTAAATATTCATCAAGAATATTAAAATATGTTTTAGACAACCAATAGTTCATTGAACTATTCTGATATTCAAGTAGTCAAGAAGGAAAAGGAACAACATGATGATATATGGAATCCTTATGTCAATACTGATTTTTTTCTTTGATCTATTTTTTTAATAATATCTATCAAATTATATTTAGGATCATTACCATAAATGAACACATTCGGTTTTATTTATAAACAACACTACATAGCCCAATCACTCTTTCTGAACCACCTCCCTATATTCATGTGATCCAAATTAGATAAAACATCGTATCGGTTAATAAATCACTATCTTTGAAAACATATAAAATTTAGTGAAATAATGATTATATTTGTTCAAAATTTGAATGTTCCTGAATACAATGTTTTTTTCATGAATCGATTATTTTAGAATCACCCAGTCAATTACCTTGAACTCCAATACCTTGTTTGATAAAACATATGTCGTAGCATGGTGTTCTTCCAATGCATAGTATCATTCAGTTGGATCAAAGATAGAGATTATATTTAGTTGATAGAGTGATTTAAAATGATAAAATTACAAGTCACACATCAATTATAATTTTTAAATCATAGAAACAAAATGCTACATTAGGAATGTCCCACATCGGTTCCTAATTTATATATTATCTCTTTAATTCAAACCATCATATATTTCACCATTCATCCCAGTATTGTGTTTAACAATCATATATTCATTAAATATTAGTTAATAATGGGTTGGGACTCTTTTTATAGTCACATTGGAAATCCTCCAAACATGCTCACCCATTTTCAGTATTGTAGGAATGGTGAAAAACCCCATGCTTGTCTCTGTATAGTCAATCCATCATTATTCAACCACTTGTAGATATGGCTAGCTAGGATTATCCTATATTCCCACAAAAAAATTGGAATATGGGTCACCGTGATAGTTCATGGTTGGAAAAAGTAATTAATTACCAATCCAATGGTCAATAAAAATACCACAATAATATAATGGTCTGTAAATTAAATGTATCCTTTTAAAAAAATCTTCCACAAATCTCACAAAATTATCCATGAAAATAAGATCTTCCCTTTTTAAAAGGTTATTAAACATCTCATATAGGTTGGAATAATTTTTTATCACCATTTAGACAATTATATATTATTTATGGTCATTTAATCAGAAAAAAAATTTAAAATAAATTCAATTATAAAATTTGAAATTTGT
Source organism: Viscum album (assembly GCA_963277665.1). Taxonomy (NCBI): domain Eukaryota; kingdom Viridiplantae; phylum Streptophyta; class Magnoliopsida; order Santalales; family Viscaceae; genus Viscum; species Viscum album. The sequence continues at coordinate 1,752,116,442 of OY728120.1, read as the reverse complement.
TTATATGAAATTTAGCATAATCATATTTCAGAAATCAATAATACTCTTAGGCTTATAAATATCCCCTTATATACTAATTTTAAATACCAATTTCATTTTGAAATTAAATATGATATCCCACAATCATTTTATATTATGAACAAATATATGTGTATATGATGGAATTACCATATCAATCATCCATGTTTCATGATATCAACTTGTTATATACTAAAATATACTTCCAGAATCACTTCAGAGAAAGATGTAATATCACTAATCATATAAAAGATCTAAATTTTATCACCTTTATGAATATGTGAGTAGTTCTCAGTCTTGAAAATAGGAATAATAATTTAAATAACAACATTGTTAATAAATTTTCTGTATGTGATACAAGAAAATAAAACATTCATTCAGAGGTTATTTAAAATATTTAAATCTAATATCTATAATAAATGTCAAAAAAATATAAAAAAATTTCCTATAAATATTATATTTACCCTTTTCAAATTTATTTTTCTATTTATCATCATGTAGTAATTTTTTCCATTTTATAGTTTATTTTCCAACATAAATATAAGAAAATGAAATCACAAAAATTCAATGATGAAAATCATTATTATAGATATACAAAACTAGAACATCATATATTCATGAGATATCAATTGTGATATTGATATCTAGGGGTTTTATTGTGATCCAAGACAAGAGATAAACCCAAAAAAAAATTATCATGATTTTCTTTCCTCACGAATAAGATCCAGGATTCTCCTAATATAATTTGATATTTTCAAATGGAGAAACATTACATGATTAATTCTATAAAATGTATAATATTATTGCTGTAACATATCCACAAAGTTTATCATATTTATATATCCCCTTGAACACAGTAACCACCTTCAATTCCATATTTATTAATTAAACATAGTGAATATTTGGGAATAAGGTGGTTTTTCAATTTCTCAAAGTTAGAGATTCATGGATATGAGTTTTTTCTCACTCATAGTATATTATTAGATTAATTAGGATTATTCACATATTATACTAATGTATATTTTGATTAATGGTTTTTATATATATTTTTATCATCTTCCTACTATTATTTTAATATGATAATGCATTTTTAGGAACATTCATAGTATTATTTTTATGTATATACCCCATCTATAAACAATATTTTTAAAATAATATGTTACATGTGTTTTACCTTTTTTTCTAAATAATTATTCTTGTCCATCAATTCATTTCATGATTTTATATATAAAGTACTATAAATATAATAACATTGAATATATATTTAGAATTAGTAATGTTACCATTTCTAAGAAACACATCATATTTTTTATCAGATAATTCAGTCACATAATAAACCATGTTATCTATTTTTTGTATCGATTCATTTTATGATTCCATCATTCTTTATTTATTTCATATGATAATTAAAAATTTCTATGGTTCGTGTTGTCACCTTTAATACCACAATTGAAGCATATTTTTTTTCTGCTACCACCATTCACATTACTAATTGCTAACTTCATAACAATTGGTGTTTCAGAAGTATTATACTTTTTTTAAAATTTCATGGCTAACTAATCATCATTTTTTTTTCTACATACCTCTTTCTATTATGTCCTTTTATTTTCATAAATATATTATTTATTATTTATTGGTACATACCAATAATAATCATAATAGTCACCTATTATGTCATAATAATTATAGAAAAATTCAAATTATTCATATTTATTATTGATAGACTGATGAATTTTCTATGAATTTATCTTTTTTATGCAGGCTTTATATTTTTATCCAACTATTTTAACCATAAATATAGGAATTATTTATTTTTCATACAGTGGAATATTTTTTCAACTATTTTTTCCCTAATTCCAAAACTTCCTAGAAAACCAATAGAAAAAAAATCATAATTTCTACTTATTCAACACACTTTTATTATCATTTATGACATTCTATTTTCAGACAAAATGGTTCATTTTTTCCTTTCATTTGGGAATACAGAATTAGTTAATTTTTACATTCAGATTTTTTTGTAGTGGATTCCTTATAATTTCTCTTTTATAATTATACTTTTTTGAATTATCCTTACAAAATATCAAGCACTTATTTGAACTAAATAGAGTATTTTTAGAAATATGATCTCAATAATAACTATTCTATGGTGTAAATGTTTTCTCATCAACCTAAAATGTATCATCTTGTTTTTATTCTATATATATCATTTTCACATATAATTCATGAAATATTTCTTGTGAAAATATATCCTCTTCAACCAGTTTAATTGATTCTTCCCACTTAGTTTTCAACTTTTAATTCTCATAGTCATGCCCAAGATTGGCCTTTAGTAAAAAAATTCAATCACATTAATTATTTTTCATTTTACATTTAGATTATTATCATTACCATTTATAAATGTATTATATATATATATATTTCCCATTTCATGGATATTTTTTAAAAATAATATTTTTCTTCCCTTAACATAAAATCTTATTCAATTATTCTTTAACTATGATCACAATTTCTTTAAATAACATCATATTCTCCTATTTGAAATTATCTTGTTTTCAGAGAGTGTTTTATTTTTAAGCCTTATTAGAAAATTATTCTTCAATTTCATCAATTTCATATTCTAGTCAGTTTTTTAACTAAAAATTCCCTTGAAAAACAAAACAATTTGATAAACATTATTTTTGGAAACAATCAACTAATACTTTTTGATTATATAATTAATAAAATATTTTTTAATTCCTGAACATGATTCATCATAATTAAGAACAAAATGATTTTAGTGAAATTTTACAACACCTAGAGCCATTCTCTTGTATTAGATCCTTTTTATTTTATTATTTCTTCAACAACTTCATTACTACACTATTCATCCAAATTTTATGAGTCTTGAATAATATATAAATTTCTCAATCATCCAGCGTATAGGAGTTTTATACATATTAATAAATTTTCGATCATATAAAAATACCAAACATTACTCAATATATTTCTATTATAAAATTTTGTAACATTAAAATATTTCCAACCAGTTTTGGAACGCTTATCTAATACCATTTTATGCACTCAATGGATTGTGTAGTCATAATTTTCTGGGGTAAGAATTTGGTACAACATATTCAAAGGAATATTTTTTATTTTACCCCTATCAGTTCAATTCTATGTTAAATATTACGATTAGTGGATCATGTATTTAATTATTAAATTAAATGAATTATATCACATTATATTTAATTGAGGAAATTTTATAAGATATACAACATACTACAATTGGTTAATCCATTGGGTTATATATTTTTTATTATAGGATGGTTTTTATAACAATGGAATGTCCCATTATCATTAATAATATTTTATATATTTTTTACCCTATAATCCCACAAGAGATCACAAGTTCCAACATTTAGAATCATTCAAAAAATTCTCCTTATATCCTTTCAAACTCCATAGTCCCATAAAATAATCTTTATAATGCATCCCATAGTGGTACCTACATCATACTATCCTTATCATTCTCCCAATTCCAAATGTTGACTTCATAATCACATTAAAATTTGGTCTATTAATTTGAATTATTTTTATCATTATCTAATATCTTCTTCTCTAGAGAAATATTAAATCATACATCATTATCAAAAAATATCACCAAATATAATCTTTTGTGAATCCATGATAAACAAAAACTAAAAAAACATACATGATCCTGTTTATTGTTCACTAATACTAAAATTTTATTAACATCTCTTATCATACTAGAAAATAAATTTGGAATATACTTTCAATTACTAACAGAAATTAATCAAATAACATCACTATAGACTCATTATAAACACTATCTCTTAGGTGTTTTTTCCAATATTTAACTATTTATTAAGAAATGCATTATATTAAAAAATTTAATCATTTTATATTACACTATGACAATTCATCATTTATTTAATGTTAGTTTCACACTACATTTCAAGAACATATACACTTCATGGATTCATAAAAAAACTATCCCAAAAAAATCTTTATTCTTTCCCTATCAATATAATGTTCTCATGCATGAATTACTAAATTTTTCACATAATTTACTTCACCAATTCTTTTTTGATGATGAAAGAAATTTACTATATGAAAGAATAAATTAATTATTTAATAAACAATATCACATTAATGATTATCAATCTATTCATGTAACAATTTATTCTTTTTATATCCTTATTAATTACATTAGAAACCATATAAAAAATGTACTCATAAAAATTCCACTTATCAGGCAATAGTTTATTTAATCATCATAGATGATTAATATATTGTACACCATAATAAGTTCATAGAATTTTTCTTATCATCATGTGGTTGTGATGTCCATTTAATAACATGTTGAATTATGGAATACTTAAATTAATATAGAAACCTTTAATTTTACATTTTCACTCTCATATCGATCAAATTATCATTAAAATTATTCATGAACATGTGCTTCATCATTGGTATTTATAGAAAAAACATCAATACATATGAACCTTATTTGCACCACTACTCTACACCAGAATGAAACTACTTATCTTATGATTTATGGATTCTTGTAAAAAACAGAAATTGATAATATACATTATACAAAAAACTAATCACTATCATTGTTTGAACATTACCAATTCATGAAAACTATGATTTTTATACATCTATCCTCTTCTAATATCATAATTTATCATATAGAAATCCACTATGTAGAGTGATCAAGTATTTATCAGAGAAAAAAGTAATTATTTCATATATTTTTATTTTTGATGGTGTCAGGAAGATGGTTTTGTTTGATTAATCATAACATATAAAATGATTGAATCGCAAGGAACACTTTCTATTGGTCGGAGTGGATACTCAAGAGGGGGGTGAATTCAGTTCGAATTAAAAATTTCTGTTAAAATATTTATATTAAAATCCCCCAATTAAAAAAACTATGTTAAACCGTAGTGATTTTGTAAAACTGTAAGGGCTCGATTAGATTCTCAAAAGATTGATTAGGTCTCATTTAATTTAATAACATGATTAAATTAACTTTTGAAACTAATTTATTGAGTTACAATAGTTACAAAAACATTCTAGAATAACTATCAAAGTAACTTTAAAACAATTTTATATGACAAATTAATTACCAGAGGAATATTAAGTATAGATTAAAACCAAAATGAGTATGCAAAACAGGTTTAAAACAAGTGGTTCAGTCTCAAGCCAAGACTTAGTCTTCTCAAACAATTTATATAAATTTGATCCATACCCTGGATTGGGGTAAACAATAGTACAGAGACTATCCAGGTACTAAGACCTCTACCACAGTTCTTCATGGGAAAACAAAACAATAGCACACTGATTGTCCAAGTCCTAATTGACCTCTAAAAATATCCACAGTGGGATAAAAGAGAGTTATAGAAGGTTTGTGTGGGGATTTAGAAATCCTCCAGTTTAGCACAGGAGACAGTGTGTGTATAAAACATACAGAGTATGCACACTGCTCAAAAAGTAAATACGAGAATCACTAAGAGAGTAGATATGGGTTTTAGAATGCTCTAGTGATGTCCAGTGTAGCTATCGACTCCTTTGATTGATAAGGAATGGTTATGAGTCCTTCTATGGTTATTTTCTGAAAAATAGATTGTAATTTTATTCAAGTTCAGTTTGATCAGCTTGAGTGATTTAATATCTCATTGTTGTTCCTCAATTCTTAGCTAAGGTGCAGTTTGTGTTCTCTTCTAGAATGAATTGATTTGTGTTTGTCTAGTGTTCTTCCAGTTTGGATGTAGTCTGTCTTTTCTGTGTGTATGCACCACATTTCAGCACATTTTAGCCCTTATTTCGCACTATTTTTCACAGCCTTTATCCTTCATTTTATAGTTTGCAGATCTGGTAATGTCAATTATTACCTTTTTATAGGTACGAGGTCCGATTCCCAGACATGCCAACAACAATCATTAAATAACATTAATTTCATTAAAATCATAAAATATGACTATTGCTAAATAAATAAATAGAAATATAGTTTAGGGAAACAATGCCTACTTTTTTAATCAGTAGCTACTTATAATAGTCAGATTTTAGCTGTGGATCCTCTTTACCAGTAGTAGTCTATCCTTGTAATAGTTTCTCATTATAACAGTGAGTGTCTCATTGTATCAGTGAACTTCAATCGGTAGACTTGACTTGCAGTGAGCTTCTTTATATCGGGGAACTTCATAGCGGCAGACCTTCTTATATTGGTAGACTTATTCTAACAGTAGATCTGGTGTAATGGTAGCTCTTATCGGTAGCCTTTGCATACCGGTAGCTCTGTTCTGTACCAGTGATTGAATGCATACCGGTGGACTTATGCACACTGGTCAACATGTTCTATCGATAGCTCTGCTTCTGTCTGTATCGGTGGATGTTTGTATTGGTAAACTTCAAACCAGTAGCTCTGTATATTGGTGACCTTTGCTTATCGATGAATTTTTCTATCAGTAGAATAAGTACTGGTAGGCCTGTATCAATATCTTTGAGCATATCAGTGACATAACACTTATCTGTTCTATGCAAAACATATCCATATTGAGTTAGAATTATGACAGTATATGATTAAACATAGATAAGCATCAGTTGACTTATTCCAATGATTATTTTGATATTTATCATATATATATAAATATATATAGAATTATAAGCACACATCATGATTATGAAAACATATTAAAGAATGATTGGGATTATCAAAACAGGTGAGGTCAACACTTTCTATACATATATTTTATTATTACGGAAAATTGTGATCCATTAAATGTGTCACAAGTCAGTTCACTATTTTATATCAGTCTTCTTAATAATAATCAATAATGTATCCCCTATTTTATTGTACATCAAGGTCTAAACCCATATAAAAATCACACATATGGGATTCAGGGTCCATTTCTCCAAACATCGGCCCACTCTCCCACCACCATACACACTCACACATGCACATTCCTATAGGAACTATATATCCCACCATGCTCACATTCATGTAGACTTGTAAATTACTATATAACCATTTAATATTATGTTTATATTATGTTAACCTATTTTCCAAATAAGAAATGGACCATGAGTCATTTTTCTATAAATTTTGGTGTTAATTATTTTAATGGGAACTCCAACTCCTCATGAATTCAAATCTGTGATATAAATTTTCCTAAATGGTATGTGTCCTCTTAAAAACATACTCCACATATTTAAAATATTCCTTCACAGAAAAAGCCTAAAAATTATTTTAATGTATCATCTTCTATAATTCCCCATTTATGATCTATCTAGCATTCTCTAATCTGTTTTATTAGTTTCCTATTTCATTAGGTAAGTACTGTTGAACATGGAATTTGGAGGATACTTGTAATAGTGACGTTCGGGATTTTTTTGGAATTTTTCAGCATAAAAACATTGGATTTATACTACTAATTGGGAAAATAACTTTAGTCTACGTGATTTAAATACCATGTAATTCCTGGTGGGAAGATGTTTTGAACTTGGTGAATGGTGTGAAATGTTTACATGCCTTGTAATAGGTACACAGCTTATATATATATAAATTAAATAACAATTCATTTAGTTATTTGGGTATAATGAACTTGAAAATTACAATATGTGAAAATGAGATACATTCCATTTAAATGTCATCATTTTGGTTTTCAGATAACTGTATGAGTGATCTGTTTCATTAATTTTTTATTTAATCCCACATCTCTAAACCATGTGTTATCCCTATGAAATTTTTGGAGATTCCCCCAGTATGGATCACTTCTTTTAGTGATTTTTCACCATTCTGATTGGATTTATTCACATCAGGTAATCATTCCATCTAATTATAATTAGGTTTTAATTGATTATTATTTTTAGTTATATTTTTTTGATAGGATAGTATTTTCTATCAATCCTTTTTGGTCAATTTTGATGAATTTTCTTCTAAATGAAGATCATGTGGGTTCAAATCCCCACTATCAATTGTCCATAGGATTTCTAAATTCATTAGGTGTGTAGATCTATATAATAATTCATATTTCATGAATTTCCTATTTTTCATGATGTTTCCATAAAAATTTAAATGGAATTTCATGTGTTGAAATTAAAATCGAAATGGTTTCATGTTTTAATGTAGTTTTTTCTTTGAAAATGAAATTTCTTTGATTTCTGATGAAAAGTTTTTTAAATCCCTAAAGAATATTTTCTTGGATTTTTAATGGTTTTAGAAAAGATTTGAGCATGGTTTTTAATATATAAATTTAAAATCATTACAGTATAAGAACCTTGGATATGATGGGAAAGAGAACTAGGTAGCCTCATTTTGTATGACACCACATGGAGGAAACAAATTGTATATTGATTGAAAGTTCTTTAAATCGATATTAATTGGATAAATCCTTATTCATTTTTAGATCTTGTGTGTCTTTTATATAATTTATAATAGTTTAGAGCTAGACTGGAAGATGAATTTCTATTTCTGGTTGTTTATTTAATGAAGAATTATAAAAAGGTTTTTAGTCTACATGGGTATATATATTTGGTATGTTTACTTATGTTTTAATTTTATTTTAATTTTTATTTAATTTTAAAACATGATATGACATATTTAGAAGAACAAGGAATGTATGAATAATGTTATTAAATTTTTTTATTACAAAAATTACTATAAAACATTTTTTTACCATAACATCAAAATTGTTGTTAATTAAAATTATATATATTAGATGTTTATTCCATACTGAGATATTTTTCTCAAAACCTAATTATTCCTTTGGGTAGAAATATACCATTTTTTGTAAATGGGTAAATGTAAGTGCATTCTATATAATTCAAGATCCTCTTTATGTCGCTACTTGTGTTTTGGACAGTTTGTAGGTGAAATATTGTGACATGGAGATATAATGGCCTACACTTTTTCTGAGTTATCACTGGTCTTTGGAAGACATTTATTAGTCCATGATCTAGTATTTAGGATAATTAGAATGCATTTTTCGGAAGAATTATCTAAATTATTTTATCTAATAAGTTTGGGTACTTGAGGTGTGTAAGGTCATTTGAATAAACTATGTCGGAAGTTTATTTGGATGGACTAGTTCCTTTCATAAATGTGTTGTCCATTGTGGTGGAATTCCTAATTTCATTAAATTATTATCAATTGAAATTAATTTTTGGGTTTTATAATATGGATAAATTTTACTGTAATTTTCCCATGACTAAATGTTTTTGTTCTTCTGTTTAATAGAAAATTCCTCTATTAAGATCTCTTCCAAATAAAATAAGCGAAGATGCGAGGTAGGTTCCCCTGGTGGATCCTCTAGTGTACCCTTTATTAGTTAATGTAGTTATCAGTACAAATCAAACTCAGGGATCAATGGGTTCAATGAATCTAGTATGAGTAGTTGATCATGATTTAGAATTTAAAAAACTAAATACACATGTCTTCTAAGGTGACAAAGTGAAACAAAAATTAGGGAAGTGGATTTAACAGATTAAGGAGATCCTCAAAATTTTGAAGACCCGTGAATATTATCTTGTGGTTTTTCCATGTATATGATCATGTTTTTATGAAGAAGATGGTGGGAGGTGTTTTCATACCATGACATGATATATAAGTTCTCCTTGAACATTCCATATTAATGTGAAATTTGTCGACATTAAAGGTTTCTCTAACAAGATATCAAGCGGAAGTATGGTGGGATCCACTTTCACCATGGCATTTTGAGTTCATGTTGATGATCCATAGAGTATTGGGTCTCATTATTATGACAGGGGGATGTCAATGGTGATAAGACTAGATATATTTAGGTGGAAGTGCGTGCATTAGAATAATCTGAATTAGTTCATGATATTGTTAGAGTTATAGTGTTTATTTCATCTTTTGTGGATCTAGATTTGTTTGAAATAAGTCTAATATTAATTTTCTATTATAAAATATGGTGGTTTTCTTTGTTTTTTTCATATATATTATTCCATTCTTTTCATATCAATTTAAACCGTTGGTTAAGAGGTCTATACAAGGTTTCACATTCCCTTCATGTTGGGAGATGATAGTCGACCTGGAGGTTGCTTTAAATTTCATAGTGCATGATCTTGAAATCATTGACCTGATTATCATTGTAGATTAGATGATCATTGTTATGGTCCATATATATTTTTATCACCATCAATAATGGTTCATATCTATTAATTTGGTCACGCATGTTTTCCAGGGTGAGTGGGACTTTATATCAACAAGGGGATGTAATTTTGTTTCTTTGGCCATCATAATCACATTCTAGTTGTATGTGATTAATCTAGATTTTGTTTACCCATTATTGGGAGGACACCTAACTATTATTGTGAAAGTGTACCATATGTAAGTTTTGGTAGATTTCTCTAGTTCACATCAATATTGAGAGGTTGGGTTTTCAATTGACATAATCCCTAGAATGATCCTCATTTCTATTCCATATATCAAATTTCCTATGTTATGTTGGTGGAATAAAAAATCATTCTTGAGGAACTAGTGAAAAAAGGGTTTATTCATCCTATAATGTCACTACAGTATAAGACTATACTCTAATCTAGTAAGGTATATAGAGTTATATAGATTTTTATTGACCATAGAATGTTGAATCGGGAGACCATTAAGAACAATAATACTTTCCCATGAATTGATGACATATTTTATCATCTTATAGAGTTCATTGGTATTTTAGGATTGACCTCCATTTCAAGTACCAACAATTGAGTGTTCTAGAGTATTACATACCCAAGATTGGGTTTCAGAGTTGATATAAGAATTTTGGGTTGCTGGTTATGCCTTTTAGATACACTAACACAGCAATGGTATTTACATGTTTGATGAACCAAATATTTCAATGATTCATGGAATCTTATATTTTTCTGTTTTTAGTTGATATCTTTTTGTATTCTATTTTATATGAGGATCATATGGATAATATAGATATCACTATTTTATCCTTGTAATAACATCGTTTGTTTGGTAAACGTTATATGTGTGAGTTTTTTATCTGAGAGGTAATGTTTCTGGGGAATGTTATTTCGAAGAGGAGGTGTCTCAGTGGATCTTGAAAATGTACATGTAGTAATATCATTGTAAAATACCATAAACGTGTTTGAGATATGATGTTTCATGGGGTTGGATGTTTACTACAGATACTATGTTCGTGACATCTCTATCCTTTCACCTCCAATGTTATCACTAACCCCTAAGGGTGTATCATTTGAGTGGGATGAAAAATAATAGATATTTCTTTGAGTAAATGAATGTGATGTTGACCTTAGCACCAATGTTGATTCTCCCGGGACAACGTTCTATTTATGAAGTTTTCTCTTAGTTTGTAGGTGTTGTTTTGGGATTTGTCTTGATGAAGGGAAAACGTGTTTCCAATTATGGGTCTCACAAGTTATTTCCTTATGAGTATAACCACCCTCCACATGATTTGTAGTTGGTATTAGTTGTGCATGCACTCAAGATTTTTTATCACTATATTATTGGGGAGAGAATTACTATGTATTCTAATAAACAAATAATGAAGTATTTTTTATCTTTGAGGTTTCTGAGGTTGTGATAGAGAAACTATGTTGATATTCCTTATAAATATTATATTAATATCATATATACCCTTGGGAATGAAAATTTTTTAGTCGATTCATTGAGATGTATAGAAAAAATCCTAGAAGTGAAGGAATCAATTGAAGAGTGGTATCAAATGGGGGTTTTTCCAAGATGATCTTCAAAGTGAAGGAAGATGGTGGACCTGTGTTCTTATATTTGACAAATATTGACTCTTCCATTGAGGAGTGAGTTTGAAATTATCAGATGATATACACTAAGAGACAATACATTGGGTAAATACTTATTGGTAGGCATTCATTGTATGAGTGGTCTTAATCACCTTGTGGAGCTTTGTGTATCTATTTTATTATTTTATTATTTTCTTTATGAAATGAGTTGTTTGATAGTGAACATCAACCATGTTGTTCTGCGCATCTTGGGGATATAAATATGTACACAGATTTTAGATGTAGTTATTGGCGGATGGGGAATAAGATATCATATTTACACTCTATATGGTAGTGTCACACTTAATAAAAATTTATGGAGGAACACTAGAGTGCTAGAGGTATTTTCATTCTTTACACATTCCTTCATGAATGGGGGAAGATATTTCATTGTATTTTTTATTAGTTTTCTACATACTACTAGGGGGAATGATTTTATTTGGGTGATTATTGAAAGACACACCAAATATGATAATTTAGTATCATAAAGGAAACCTACAAAGAGGAATAACATGGGTTCCTATATGTTTGAGAGATTGTAATTCTTTATGAGGTTACCTGTGTGATTGCTTATGATAGGGAATCGTGGATTACATCCTAATTATGGAATTTTTTTTGGATACAATGGGTTTAGATGTGTAATTGGGAAAAACGTATCATGAATAGATGGATGGATAGAAAAGGGGGGATTTCAAATCTATTACTGATATGCTCATGGGCTATGTTATTAATTTCAGTGGATCTTGGGAATGGTATTTTACTTTTTTGGGGTTTTACCATAAATATAATTATCAGGATTAGATTAGGGTAGCCTGTTTTGTGGCATTATTGGGGGTTCACTAATGTTCTCCCTTATGATGCATAGAGTTGTGAGGGTCTTCCTTTCATGGACTGAGTGTTAATCTAGATATGGTGGAGATTGTAAAATTGATCCAAAGGCATTTTTTTTGGGGGAAATGGAAATAATAAATCATATATTGAACATTTTCATTTTCCGTTCTATTATTTGGTTAGGGATAATGGTTTTATCAATGTTTCACCTCGCATGGGACATCATCTGTTGTGAAATAAAGTTTAGATGGAACTGTAGTTTGTGCCTCCCTTTTAGATTATTGGGTAACTGCGGAGGGTGGAATACAGGTTGGTATTTCCTTATAGTTTTAATTCTATAAATTACTTTTATCATAATACCCATTTGAGGAGGTATATTCCTTATCCTTGCCATTTTATTATGTGGTCGGATATTTATCTTGATCCTAATAACACATTGGTTGAGCATCCAGTTCATATTATGGATATCTAGGATAATGTGCTAAGAATAAATACTGTCCCACTGGTCTGGGTACTATGGTACTGTGGATAGGATCTCCATTTCATGTGGGGTTAGTGTCATTGATGAGGAATTAGTGTACTTCCTTATTTTTAGTTATACAATCTTCATCACTTTGTTGGGAAAAAATTCTTTTATAATGGAGAGATTGTAATTCCTTGTCACCTTTATACCAAATATGTTCTAATCCATAATTTTAGTTTTCATTTTTTGGTTGAGTATTTCTAATGAAGGAATTGTCAGGATTTATGTAATAGTGATGTTAGGAATTTGTTGTTATTATTTAGAATAAAATGTTGTATTTCTAATAATCACTAGGAACATACACATCATGTTAGTGAAGAACGCATCATGTAATGGCTAATAGGTAGAAAAATTGAACTAGGTGCATGGTGTTAATGTTTTACAATGCTCCTAATTGATACACTATGTGTATGTATCAATATATAGTTTCAAATATAATGGTGATGGGTTTTTCGCATATACATACCCCTGGAATACACAACATAAAAATCGGATACACATTGTGTAAAAGTTATGGTTATTGTTTTTATAGTATAATATGTTTCATGTGTTTAATTATTTTTTTCATCCAACACTCATATCTCAACCTAGAGTTCTTCCAAGGCACTTTTGTGTGACTTATTCCAATCTGGATTAATATATTAAGATATTAAACACCATGGTGGTAGATTTCTTCACACTAGTTAATCTTTCAGTATGGTTCTTATGAGGTTTTTGTTATAGGTTTTATTTGGCAGTGGTTTTGTGATTGGATAACATTTTATTAGAATGATTTTCAGTCTCATATCAGACCATACCTTCAAGAGGAAGGTCTTGTGGTTTCATATCATCTTTTTCAATGTCTAATAGGTATTATAAGTATTTTAGGTAGGTGGATCTATTCAAGGATTCTAAATTCATGAATGGTAAATTTTTCATATTGTTACCTTGTGATTTTAAATGTAATCACATGTGTGGAAAATAAAAAGGTTATGGGTTCATTTTTTAATGTTGGTTTTCTTTGATTCATAGTTTCCTTAAATTGAAATAAATTTATTTTGAAACCGTGAAGAAAATTGTATTGGATTTGAAACAATTTTATTAAAATTTTGATCTTGGTTTTTAAAAAATAAATTGATAAACATTTCAAATTGGGAACATTGGGTACATTGAGAAATAGAAATGGTTTTCCTTAGTGTGTGTGACACCTCTAGGAAGTAACCTCATACATACAATGCAATGTCATATGAATCAATATTATTTCTATCTATCCTTATTTCGTTTTGGTTTGTAAGTTTCTGGTATGTATTTTTCAATATGGTATAGCCTGACTAGAAGGTTCATTGTTTTTTATGTTTGTTATTGCATGATATATTATTTCATGGATGTTGTCTCACATGGGTATTTACATTTTGTATGTTTACTGTATTTTTTATATGGGTGGAATGTTCTTTGGATTTTGAAAACATGATATGTGATTTATGAAAATCAAATGAATGTATAAGAAATGTTTTCAAATTGATTTCTATCAATATTCTTGTAAAATTTTATTCTTATGATATTACTTGTGAATTATTCATAGTATACCACATATATATTCTTTAGTTATTAGCTAATGGGATCTATTTCTCACACTATACTTCAACCTTTGGGTTGATGAAGACCTTATTTTGTAGGACATTGGTAATGGTAGGGGAATTTTTTATCATGAAGGATCCTCTTTAGAATGCATCTTTAGTTTGAGATGGATTGAAGGAGACAGTAAGTCATGTGTAGAATTGTTTGTGTAGAAATTTCATCCATTATAGATTATAATGTTTGACTTAGGTGTATCTCTCAATGAATACACTTGTTTATCTAGTTTTGTATCTTGTTATTCTTATTTTCATGACTTGTTTAGTTAAAAAAATTTAACTCACCCCATAATGTACTGACTTGGGTAACTAGTCCAGAAAACCTATGGTGGTCTGTTATATCTCCATTGAAATATTTATTTCAAATTTAATATATGTTCAACAAAACCTCAAATTTTTATCACATTTAAAATTGATCTTCAAAAATTATTGAAATTTTTTTACATTTTTGCATTTCCACATTTATTTAATATATTGGGTTCATCAATAATTCATTAATAGAAAATTTCATTTCCCTATTAATATTATCACTACTCCCTTGATGTATTATATTATCTTAAATATTATTCAATTATTGGGTAGAATTAATTAAAAATATAAATGTATAGTCCCATTATATGGTATTTTTTTTTATAGTTTTACCTATGTTTAACATTAAAAATCATATTGATTACCATTTGTATTTATTCTCATTCAATATGTGGAATCTACATTAAAATAAATGTATATAAGGTAGGTATGGGTTTTTTGGTCACTAATTACTCGGTATAATATATTAACTCCTTGATCATGATCTTATCATATTTTTGTAGATACATTTCTTATATTATCCATGCAATGGTATGGAAATGTATCATCTGAGTTTATACCATATATACTATGATTTTGGTCTATATATTTTAGGATAATTTGACATAATATCTATGTGAGGATATTGGGTATGTCCTTGAATGTTATATATAGGATATCTCACCCTTGGGAAAATAATTTATTCTCATTAATGGTAGTTTGGTTTCCTATTATGTTTATTGGTTTATTTTTTTCAATATTATTTGTTTTCTATGTAGATATTTTGGACATTAAAAATATTGAGATACATTTTCAAACTATTTTTCAATTAAAAAATATAGAATTATAATAGGTATCCTTAGAGACATGTACCCTCATTATAAAACCAATCAATATGTTCAAGTGTACATATACCTTCAATGGAGTAATATAAATTTGGTGTTTTCCATTGAAATAATACTTTTATTCTATAAGAGAATTACCATCTCTCAAATGAGTATTCATTATCCCCTATCAAATAAATATTTCCCAAAAAACAAATTGGTGTGCTTGAGGTACTTCAATTAATAAGGTTTATAATTTTTTAATGTACATAGGTAATTGTAATTAAATATATATTTTTTAAAAAAATTAATGAAATAGTTTCCAAATTACAAAACCTATTAACCATTTTTACTTATAAAATTCTAAAATCAATAATTTAAACTGAATTTTTGGATTATCTTGGGAACAAATAAATATACTAATTAGATAAAAGGAATTAACTATATAAAAAATTAATATCGGAATTATTACATGAAATATGCATTAAATGATGGACTATGGTGTATTATAATGAAAAATAATATTGTTATCACTTGTTATTACAAAACATTGATGTACATTGAAAAACGTTAACCTATACAATATCTATTATTGATTTCAATAATATTTCCCTTTAAGATATGTACACTATATTTATATAGTGAATTATAGGATAAAAATAATGGATTTATGGGTTCATTATAATCCACTACTATGAATTTAGGGTTTTGGGATTCAAATAAGTGTTGGGAAGGAGTTCGGATGTGGATGGATGATTTATCTTATTTGATGATAGATATGGTGTGGTTAAACATATTTTTACATTATGAGTATATAGTTTGTTAGGTTATAGAACATATATTCACGGAATTATTCATGTACAATAAAATATTCTCATGAGTGGGTGTAGTAATTTACAAAACGTTTTTTGAAATGAGAAATTTTCACAATCCGCTTTTATACATGTATGGACCAAAAAAAAATATTGTTTATATTGGTACAATGAAGTGGTTATATGTGGGATATTTCTCTTAAATTTTATTGTCCCAAAATAATTTCACACTATCCATTAATAACCATAAACACATGGATGTTATTTTAAAACAATATGGATCTAATTAACTTTCTATCTTCAATATATTTACTAAAAAACATTTTTTTACTTAGGGATTATTAATTGAAATACTTTTATTCAAAGATGTAGATTAGCTATTCACATTTTGTGGTTGTTATATTCTTTTATAAATGTTATCTTAACATTTTTTCTCTCTATCCCTTTTTTACATTTCTAAAAAAATCCACACTGTAATGAACTGTCACAGTAGGGACCATGGTGTGAATCCCCAAGCCAACCTCTAATAGGATAGGGGCTAGTGACTAGTACTAAGTAGTCATATCACTAACATATGAGGTATTTCTTGTGTACTTGTTCAAATAAACACATCTCTAAGCCCACAATATGATGAAATGTAAAAACTAAGAAGAAACAATGCATGCATACCACTTTATCCCAAAACCAGAGTACAATAGAAAGTAATATAATGTAAACAGGTCCAGAATACAAGACAATGAAAATTTTTCTATAACCCATGTCCAACCTGAATGTAAAGGTATTGGGACTACATTATAAAATATGGAGGAAAAAACCATGTTTTTTCTTGTCTCACTAATCACCATTTGGTCTTTCTCTTCCTAGGACTCCATCAAAGGGTCGATTATCTTCCCAATACACAACATGTGCGGGAAAAGCTAGTGCAGTAGTGAGTATAACAAAACTTAGTAATACACCCTGAAACCATAGGGAAATTCATCAAAGGAAATAATAGCTGCCACTAAATAGGTATATGTATGTAGCACATATACCATAGATATCATGACATACACATGAGAGACACCATACCATTTGGAATTCATAAACAAATTCCAGCCGTAGGAGTCCTCTCGAAGTGTCTATGTTCTAGGGGAAATCACTTATTGAGCCATGATATCAATAGAGAAATTATAAAAAAGAATATTTCTCATTTATACCCCACCAAAAGTTAATTCATTTGTCAAGGAAGAATATGATTCATATAGATCTGTTCAAACCATGAAATTATGGGGGGGGACACGACCAATCTTTCCCAAAATTGACCGTCATATAACACATACCCAATATCGATTAAACCACAATATAGAGATCAATCCAAAAAAATTTGGGGGATATCGTGAACCCTACCAATGAATCCTAAAAGATAGAGGATCAGAACCATGCTCAAGGGGGTTACATGATTCAAAAAACAGCACTAGGTGTTGTATATGATCGTACTCTAGTCTCGGGGAGTGATATCATTCTATATCTGATAATCGGTCATTAGTTAGGATTAAAATCACGTTATATGGATGTAATGTTGCCCTGAACCCTTGAGGATATTACTAAGGGAACACACTCAACCTATACTGGTCCAAACTAGGAAAAAAATGAATGTCCTTAAACACTCTTGAGGATAATACACAGTATGTCCTAGGGTCTACACCACAGGTTCTAACATCTCATTTTTACATGTGTGGAAGAACCTCACATGATATGTAGTCTCCATATACATGGTGTGATTGATGAGTACATGGAGTGTAGAGACACATGGTTCTCTTCATGTGTATCATTTACATCTCCATGTATCGAATCCATGTTCATGTTTTGGTCCATGTATTCCAATTTTCCTCAATGTCTATATACACTGAGGTCCATCTAGTAGTGCACATTTACCCATGTTTATGTACTCTCTAGAGTACACATAGAGTCATCTGAGGATGGTCACATTCCCTGTGATAGTGGTCACATTCCGTGAGGTCCTTATCTCAAGCTAAACCCTATGACCATATCCATGGGTCCCCATATGCCATAAAATCATGTATTTCATGTTGTGTTCTTCAAGATTTTCCATAACTATAGTTATTACTCCGCGAGATCTTCTAGTTCTCCACCTTCAGTATGGTGATCTATTTTCCAAAAAAAATTGAATATCCAAGGTCACCCATACCTCTCCATCATCGTTCTTTCTGCAATAGTTTTTGTAACATCAAGAGCTTTAAAAAAGAGACACTATTTCGATAGCGTACATAACACACCTTAAGATAAGAATTAAATATTATTATTTAATAAACTAGATTCTAGAAAATTGGAATGAACACAATTAATTGAATAATGAAAAAATAGTTTACACATGCTTATAATTAATTCTTTGGGAACAATTTATTATAAATGATTCTAAACCCCTTTTTAAATAAAACGAAATGTTTGCCTAAAAACTATTTAAATGAAAATAAGTGTGTTTATAAAGTAATAATATCACTATTGATTGGTTATATTAATTAAAAAAATATTTATTACATTAAATTTATTGTTTATGATTCATCTTATATGTTTTCTAGATAAACATAACAACAAGTTAAATTTTTTTTAATTACAGGACAGTTTTTCAAAAAAAAAATCAATTTATCAGCTTTTCATGGAGAACCTAATTAAAATAACGTGGTTAACACTTTTATAAGTGATTTTTAAAAAATATTCTAATTAATTGGTATCAGGGCATAAAATTTTACTTTGGATAAATTTAGTGTATTTTTGTGATAATATTATTTCTTATTGAACAGTGAAAAACACAGTCTTTTAATTCAAAAATTCCCTTTCATATAATTAATTTATGTAGTTATATTGTCATTTTAATTGGTTTTATAGAGTAAGGAAACTAATTTATTATCATTTATTCTAATTTAAGTCATTGTAATTAGTTTAAAATTGAAAATAAATATAAAAGTTTTTCAAAATTTTGAACATTTCACTTTAAAACCCCTAATTTTAGTTTTTCATGTTGAAATAATATTAAATAAAATATTATAAATTAAGTGATTTAAATTAGGTAAATTGGATTCTATATTTGTAATTATAATGTAAAATTTTTTTATGTTCAATTACATTTTTAGGTATATGAAATTTTCCATAGTAAAAATCCTATTTAACATTGTACAGGTAAAATTAATAAAGGGTTTAAAGGTAAATGGTAAAATCTTAACATACTTAAAAATTAAAAAATTGAAGAGTTGTTTAAGGGTTTTCTCAAACATAGAAATCCAAAAGAAACTTAAATTTAAATTATATTTCTTTGGAATTAATTCCACCTCAATGTGGTTAGTTTTTTATATAAAATAATCAATAAAATAATAACATGAACCCACATATCCTCATGTATAAATACCACAACTCAGCTACTTATTTATACATAAAAAAACATGTACCCCAACAATTTCTTCTCAAATATCTAATCCAAACTCTCCCCACAACTATGTACATATGGTCTAACCAATAGACCTGATACAAGGTCCTTAAGGGACATTCATGGGGGTATTCACTATGTAATTTTCTCAATGTACCTCTCATAATTTTATATATTTTTCTACTTTCTCATCGCCTCCTACACTAATTAATTCATGATAACTCCAGAATCATGTATATACTAAAATTTTCTATTTATAATGGAATATCTCATATCCATTTCAGGTTTCACCTACTCTTATTTAAAGAAATAATAGTCTTGTCTATGTTATGCTGGTAAATCAGCTCACTAAATAATCTTTTTGTTTTTTTCATTACTACCCTTTTGGATGGTATAAAAATATTTTTATAATCTCATATTATTTTAATATGGGTATTATTAACTATTTAACATTCCATAAATGTTATGTTAAATATAACATTAATCTTTCTAAATTGTGGTTATACGATAACATTGTTTGGGGACGTGTGGACTTGCACCTCCTCAAAATGATGTGATTCGTTCACACATCGCATGAAATGTATTAAGTATTTTGTAGTAAAAATATATTTTATAATTTCTATATTAAATCTATTCTAATTATATTATATATGTATACATATATATATATATACATTTCATTTAATAAAATTCTTTTAATTCCACAGGAAAAATGAAAATAGTTTTCAGGCATACCTACGGCCTACCGTCTCCCTGAATAGTGATTTATGTTTTTCATCAATGGAAAAAAATACCTATATAATGAATATATAAGATATTAACTCCAGATTTATAATATGGATATGATGGAGTTATGACAACATGGACTATTTAAATCATACCATGTTTATAATCAACGCAAGTAACAAATATTGACCAAATGTCTCAAATGAACATAAATAATTATGAAATTGTTATATCATTGTAATAAGTGATATAAAATGAATAATTTAAAGAAACTAGATCATATTTTCATCTATGGGTCTTGTTTTTTAGTTGTTTTGAGGAAAAATAATGAGAATATGATTTTTCTATGTACACATCATGTACTTCTAAGAACATGTCAGGTACCTAGCTTGTCACATACAACAACGTTTTGAGTGTACAACAACTCAGTACAGAGAAACGTGGTGAAATGGTAGACCACATAATTTAAGGGATGGTTTAGGGTAATACAAATCATGTATTTGTAATTATAATACAATATAATATTCTTATTATTTGATAAATCGGAGTGGGGTGGCATCTTATATCTGGAAACATCTTCATATGGTTGTGGTTTGTTGAGGACAACTCCAAAGCGACGAATGATCTAGGAATACCCAATTCTCTTTCTAAGCTCTGATTGAGAAACTGTCAAATACATTTGAATCCAACATGTGATTTCTCAAATCCTCTTACGTCTTTCTTCTGGATTTCTCTTCTGAATTTAGTTATCAAGGGTTGAGTGTTATTTACCTTTTTATAGATTTACACAACTTTAGGACGTTTTGAGGGACAGAATTCAAGTATATTTATCGTAAGACATCTAGGTAGGTGATATTGTGCTATTAATTTTTAATCTTGGATTCTATATGCTAAAATATATGCTCACACATGTTTGCAGTATTGAATGAAATTTAATTAAACGATGTTTCCTACCTTTAATGGTTTGATTAAATGATAATAGGTTATTTAGTATGCGTAAATATAGATACCTTGTTTACGGGACACCCCATGGGTGAGTTCCCCTTGATTTATTTTTTATGGCCAATTGGTCTAGGTTTCCTATAAGTAATACCTAGTTCTTATCCCTTGTTTATTGTGATGGAGTTGTATTGATTATATGAAATTATATTGATATGTATTGTGAATATTTATAAAATTACTAGTTTCAGATTACATGGGATGATTTGATATAATATTTGTGCTATTTTTTCATAGAACCATAAGAGATATGTGTTAAGAATACTGAGGGGGCTTCCAGACATTTTGCTTTGATATGATATGTGTACTATTTTGTTTCCAATGGACTATGAGAGACTTGAAACAGGATGACTGAGGTGGATTCTAGATTAATTACACATTAAAGTGAGAGCCTTGGTGGAGAACATTGACCAAAGGGGCTATTACATGATTTATTTCCCAGAGGGATTTTTTTACTGAATTGATGTTATGTGGGACCAAGGGGTTAGATAGTGAGAGATTTCCCATAAGGTTGTTTGTGAATAGTTGAATCATTTTGATACATCTCCGAATCCAATGCACAAGTTTGTATTCAGTCTTACTTGATTATTGAGATTGTTTTATGAGATTTCTGTTTTGGTTAGTTTACATGGGGTAAAGATATATTAGGATACATCCCCATGTTACATGATTCAATGTGTGAATAATAATGAATAGATAAATGTAATTGAAACCAGTAGGATAGTTTTATTTTTGAGTACTTCCTAGATTATTAATTAATTTTTTATATACTACATAATATATATATTCAATGACAGTTAGGCACAAATATTTTGGTGGTTTCTTACTGGGATTAATTTCTCACCCAGTTTGGGTCATGATTTTGGACCCAAATAGATTATATGATTACATTTATATATAAGGGAATGTTCCCTTCTTTATTATGTAATTTATTTTTGTTGGAGCTGGAGAGCATAGGACCTAGCTGATGCTTGAGATGCTGCTGGAGTTTATTTATTTCTTTTTTACATTGGTTTTTGAATTGCTTTCCATCATTTTCATTGGTTTGGTTTCTATCATAGATACATATTCCATGAATCATATATATATATATATATATTGGGGATTTTTTTTGATTTACTTTCCATCTTATGCTGTTTACTTCTTGTGGTGTTACTTCTTCCACATTTTTTGTATATTTATATTCTATTGTGTATACCATACTAATGAAAGAATAGTTTCCCTAATGTATTACCTTATCCCTTTCTTCTATTCAACATCCTCTTGAGTTTGTGGAAATTCACTTGAGGTTATGTGATTATCCAGGTATGGGGAGCGTTTGGGCCGTGCCCTGAACCTCACACGTTACAATGTGTTATCAACTGAGGTTTTCATCTTTGGGTTGTCATACTATTTTGTTACATTAGAATTGGATATAAGTAAATGAATTTTGGTAATTAGCTATTCTCGAGACTAGCTACCCCGTGTATAGGGGAAAACCAAATTACTCCATATTTAATTGTAATTTTAGGATTTTGAACTATTACAATTGATTATATTTCACCATTGGGTGAAACACTTGTTTATTGTTTTTAGTATTAATATTATTGTCTTTATATATTTTTCATATCGATGAGATAAGGTTATGAAATACCATGAATCATATAGGCACATGTTAGAAATCACATGTTTCACATTCTTTCCATTCCATTTAGAGAGAATTATCTATTGTATTTTGTTATGATAGATGTAATTCTAGATATTCATTCTATTGGGATATATTTTATTATAGAAATAACTTCTATTTTGATTGGATTTTGTTATATATAAATTTTCATCTACAAAGATGCCATGCTTTGGTCCCTAAGGTGTTGGGGCCCTATTGGATTGGAATTTTGTGGATCAAGTTTGAAATTTAATTGAATTAAATTAAGATATGATATAAATAATGATTCCAACCATTGATTTTTCGGGATTGTTGGATCACATGGATGGGAACATGACAAGACATGGATAAATATTATGATTTTTGGGGTTCTGTAAGAGTTTCCAAGTCTTATATTATGAATACCTAATAAAACGTGTTGTGTGATGTTATAAACACACACGATGTGTTCTTCGGTTCATGAAGAAATGAATTTTATTAAGTACATGTTAGGTACTGTATGTACCTTTTTTTTAGTTGTTGACTATCTGGTTGACTGTGTGATCAGAGAAATGGGGTTTTTTAGACATTTGGTAGAAGACATCATGTAATGGGAGTACACGTCATGCTGTGATAGACCATATATTCGGTCATGTGACTAATTAAATAGGTGAATAGAACATTTTTGTACACTTCGTGTCTGGAGCGGGCATGTCGTGTAGTGTTTCACGAGCAGAACTATGTAGGTAAACTCTTGTGTTAGTGCCTAGTCATGAGGGATTATTCATCCACAAGTCATGTCTCATGAAGAACATGTCATGTGTATGGGGTGTTAGAAGACCATTTTGGAATAGGTACATTCCCATGTTGATGCTTAAGGAAACACGTCTTGTAGTGGTTATACACATTGTGTAACCCACTTTTGAAAAAATTCAATGATTTCCTTCACCTTTTCTATTCTTAAGATTTTGTGTAGTAGTTCTATTTATATTTTAATGTGGTATGTGTTTGACCTTGCAGAGGTATGAAACCAAGACGTCCTCCAGGTGTATGCTAGGTATAAAGAAATGATCAGACTCCAAAAATGATTGATCAAGGACTACCAGCAGATCCCCCATTAATGCATGTCTTGGAACCAGCTGTTATACAAGATATAGGTGGTGAATCACAATCCTTTTAATGCTTTATGAGGATGATGCATACCTTTTAGGGATCATCACATATTTCTTTGATTATGGTAGAGTTGACAAGGATTTTCTAGCAGCAGCATCCTCCCACTTTTTCCTAGCATGGAGGAACACATTCTCTAGAGTCGTGGATGGAGGCCATAGTTTCTATCTTTATCATTTGTAGATTTATCTTGTGAGGAGGGTGAATCTTGGAACTTAAATTTTATGTTATTCCCCAAGAGATGGTGAGATGTCATTTCACAAGTGGCATGTTATCTGAAAATGGCATGGAATGTGTTTTAGAAGGCCTTCTATGATTAGTTCTACCATATTATGTGGATGGATTACCAAGCATATGAGTTTATTCTTTTGGGGAAGGGCACCCTTTCAGTGAGGGTTTACTCATCACAGTTTATAGAGCTTTAGAACCTTCTACCTTTTATGGGGGTGACCTGTTATAACCTACTATGTGACTTCAGTATTGTCTCAGGTATGAAATCTGATCGTAGTTGAATGTTTTCATGTTGACATTAGTAACAGTTATAGGAAACCGGACACTAATTATAGAGGAATATCTATGGGATTTATAGTGGGGAGCCATGGTGGTTTAATATCCATGGCTAGTACTCCTTCGATTGAGAGTAGGAAGCACCATAGGGAGCCTTCACATAGTGATTCTAGTAGAAGGGATATATCTTTAGGTAGCCAGGTGAGGTGATACCAGTGTTGTATGAGTGGGCACTTGAGACTACAGTGCATGAGAGAACCATTTGAGTATCGATCTTGCTTTATGATGGGTCATCTTCAGAATTTTTTTTGGATGTTCTCACCAGCATCTAGGGAGAGGGGGTATATTATGACTCCATGTACAAGTGTGTGGTCTCCATTTTCTAATAAGTCAAGGTACTAGACTTCTTCATAAATTTCAGGACAAGGAGGTGGTAATGTTCATGGTTTCTATTTAAAAGGATATTAGCAATAGTAGGGTGGATCATCATAGGATATCCATGCAAGGTTTTAGGTAAGTGGTAGAGGTCAGACATTTGCGATGGAAAATCCCATTAGAAGAAAGATCTCACGGCCTCTAAAGATAGAGGTATGACTCTAATTTACTCAGTGTTGGATTATACTCTTTTGGATATAGGGGATTCCAATAGTTTTATATCTTTTCTCGTTTTGGATATCCTTGGGGTGTGTATCTTTACATATAATGATGTTATGATTCTAGACACTTTGTTGGCAGAATAGGATTGCTACTGTCCGTTACTGCACGAAGTTCCCTCTTGATGTCAGTGGGTGTCACTTCTTATGGGACATCTATGACTTAGAGATTACATGTTTTGATTTCATTCTCGGAATGGACTAGTTGGTATCCTTTAATGGATTTGTTGACTACTGTCACAGCAGGGTGAGTTTCAAATCTCCAGAGGGTGGATATTTTATATATAAGTGAGAATGGGATGTCTAGAAGAATAGAGTTATACCTAAGCATCATGGTTTCAGAGAAATTATTTCCCATATTTCTAGTATATATCTATATGACCATGAGACTTAGCATATAAACTTTCCTATAGATGTGGATCATTTCAGAGATGGCTTTCTATTCGAATTTTTTGTGTTTCCTCTAGAGAAAGAGGTATATTTCTATAGTGGGATTGTTCTAATAGTGGAACTGGGGTCCATTCCTCTATATAGGATGGTTACACCACAGTTACATGGGATCAAAAACCAATTCATGAAGTTGGAGACAAAGGGATTTATTCAAACATGAATTTCTCAATGGGGTTCGCATGCAGTTTTTTCCAAGAAGGCCAATAGTCCCCTCAAAAATTATTTGTATTATAGGAATTTAAACTATTTGATAGTCAAGAATCGATATCACTTACTAAGGATTAATGATCTCTTTAATTAGATTCTAGGATCCCATGTGTTCTCGATGATTGACTTGAGATCTAGTTATCATCATTTGTGCATTAGACCATTATATATACCTCTTACAGCCTTTAGGATCAGGTATAGTCTTTTTGTGTATTTGGTTATATCGTTCACTCTCTAGATTGTGCTTGCAGTTTTCATGGAATAAATGAACCAAGTGTTCCACTGTTGGATTTTTG
This sequence comes from Viscum album, assembly GCA_963277665.1. Lineage (NCBI taxonomy): Eukaryota > Viridiplantae > Streptophyta > Magnoliopsida > Santalales > Viscaceae > Viscum > Viscum album. Next base: position 1,752,089,690 of record OY728120.1, on the reverse strand, counting down.
TGTTGTAGTATTAGTGGATGATATCTTCGTGTACTCTTACAAATAACATGAACATATAATCAATAATGAGATCATATTTATTAAACTGAGAGAGAATAATTTATATCATTATATCTCAAATTTCCACTTTTGGAAGGATGAGATTCTTTTCATAGTTCATGTTATCTCAGATACTGGAGTATCCATAGAACCATTGAAATTCAGAGCAGTAATTTCATTGGTGTCACCAAATAACGTCTTTGAGTTCTGAAATTTTATGGGTCTTGATGGTTACTACATATGATTTATTCAAGACTATTTATGTAACACCCCAAGCGTTCATGGTACTTTTAACTTTGAATAATTTAATAGCTTTCATTGTACGCAACTTCGAGATTCTAACACATCGCGGCCAATCAAACTAACTGTAATGAATAGTAATAACAAATTCTTGATATTTTATAAATGTCACTTTTCAAAATGGACTTCATTTTTGGATTTGGAATATCGAAATTAGCTTAGGGTGAGTTTTTTGTATTTTTATGAAAACTTTCAATTTTTTATGAATAGTGAAAAACATTGAGTTATAGTTTAAAAAAATTTTATTTAGATAATTATTTATTTTATTTAAATTTATTTTACTTCAAAATATATGCATAATACTTATATAAGTTCAATGTAATTCATTGGATTCAGTTTCTAATAATTTTATATATATAAAATTTTTATTGAACTTTTTAACCTTCTTTGACCCACCTCCTAGGGGCATTCACAAATTCAAATAAAACATAATTTTTCTCCTTCTATGAATTGAATTTCAAAAATCTGAGAGACACTGTTGATATAAGTAAGTAAAATGTGGTTCAATATGTTAAAAATAATTTTTTGTGAATAGTAACTTTTGAATTTTATTTACCACGGTTAAAAGTAAATAGGGTAATGAAGGATAAAATGATATTATTATTACCCTAAAACATGTCCTAATTCTATTGGATAAGTGTAATTCGACCAACAACAACCTTAAGAATAAAATATGATCTTTTTGGTCCACATGGATTAGATTATGACATTTATTATTATTTAATTCAATGAAGAGTTAAAAGTGTTAAATTCAATGCTTAATAACTAAACCATTTTTAATATAGGGTTCTGCATAAGATACATTAAATTATACAAAATAATTATAAATTTAAATATATTTCCTACATAATTGTATTTTATTTATATTTTTTAGATATTAGATAATTTTATTTATTTATGACACAATGATGATAGAGTAATTACCTAATTAATGAAATATTAAAATATTTGATATTATGAATATTAAAATAAGTGTCATTCGAGACGTTTTATGAATTACACAAATTTTATAGGTTAATATGAAATGTTATGGTTGTTTAGATGAATTTTATTTTGAATTAATAATGTTTTTATGAATTTAGAAAAAACAAAATACCAAATAGTGTCAAAATTGACATGAAAGATTTTTTTTTAAAAATTAATATATTATCAATTGATATTCTATTTTTAAAAAAACTATGGTTCATCAAAAAGACTTATATAATGGTAGGATTATCATTAATGATCCACTTAGGGTTCACATGGAAGAATATAGTATGTTTATTAACCATATAATAAAAAATACAAAGAGACATGATAAATGTCAAACTATTTAACTAAGAGTTAAATCTAAAAATAAGTTTATTATAGTGACCCATAGCTGTATAAAAGCTATTGGTTCAGTTCTTTTCAACCCATTACCACATTATCCATTAAATATTACATTTTTGAGCAATTAGAATCCGAAAATGATTTCATTATAAAATAATATTTCTAGCTTTTCCTAAGGTGCCGCTCACCCCTCTTATAAAAGGGCACTCCCGCTTCTCTCTAATTAACACCTTCAATGCCATTTGGCTCTGCCAACACCTACAAAAATACCCTCTCAACTTTCCTTCCATCATCATATAGGCCTTTATTTAGTCATAAATCCACCCTAAGGAGCCCTTTTGATCAAAGCAAATGAAATAACTCGAAGAAGATATAAATATTTCATCTTCCCTTTAAGTTCCTTTCTTCCTCCACTTCCTTTTATTTGTTATTTCCATTCTAAAATTACAAATCCAGTATCTTCTATATAAATTGATGTTATTATAATCATGTTACAACCATATTAATTATTCTATACATCTTTTTAATGACATTTTACCATACATGTGTACGTACGGCTTACCATCTCCATGTCGTGGTGTAATTGATATTCAATATGTTATTATTTGGATGGGTATACATAATGATGTGTAATTGATGTAAATAACAAATATAACATGATAATTATTCTTTATATATGATATAACATCCAATTATATTTTATTTTAATATCACAATAATGATAGTGTCGCTCGTGCATACGTACAGATTACCGGATCCACAAATGCGATGATATTCATTCCCCATCGTTTCAATTGAAAAATAATTTTCATTTGATGATTAAAAATGATGTTTAAATGCTTTATATTATTCTGTATATGAATATGATACATTCCATCCATAAAAAATATAACTCACATAATAAAGAATATAATGGGAAACGAATACGTTAACAACAGAAATGATGATAATACAAAGATATTATTAAGAAAGCAATGTTAAAAGATCATATATGATATCATATTATTGTATATGAATATTGTATAATTTAATAACAACTATTTCCCCATTGTATAGGATGTTAACCTACCGTAAACCAAGGAAAAGTACAATGTAAAGGGTTTCTTATCTCACTTTTCATTCCGTGAGATTTCCGTTGTTCGACACTTATTTATTACATGTGTTGTATTGTGTACTTACAATTGATATATATTATCATGATTAAATATATATTAATGGTATTATGAGATTAATTTTGTGGTTATTAAAAAAAATTCTTACGAATCGATTGATTAAAAAAAAGTAAGGGTTTCTCATCTCACTTTTATTCCAGTGAGATTCATCTTATATTGGCCATTATTTCCGTTTGTGTGGTGTATGTAATGACCATGATTTTAAAAATTTTGTAATATACATTAATGTATTGGTATTTACATCTTCATTTTATGATACTTTTTTCATGGGTTGTATATTTCGTATGTTACGAAATCAGAAAGGGAATTTCAAATATCAATTTCCACACATTGGGTTTTACGCAATATTCATTGATTACTTTACTCCAAGATTATGTGTGAAATCACTGTTTAATTACTTATGTAGTAATTTCCACTCCCCTTTCGGTGGATATACTTTTGAGACACATAATAACTCTATTTATACACCCTCAAGTCATCGATATGAACTTGATAAGAGTAATTTTAACTCAATCTCTATTCATTGAGTAAAACATCCAATTCATTGGTGTTGTTTTTAAAAGAATATATGTGAATGTCCAATGATTGATTTGCACAGTATATCCTATCATATTGAGTGTATTTATATTATTCAAACATAATTATGTAATTGATTTATCCTTAACATAAGGATACGTTATTTATAAGGGATATCATCTCAAATTACATTCCATTGAGTCTTATTTGTTGTCATGCACCAACTCACTTTTGTTTGGTGTATATATTGCACTTTGACATAGTATATCATGAATGCCTTTATTCTCATGACATTATAATTTATTGATTACCTCAATTATTTTTATTCAAGTTTCTCTCTTTTGGTTATGAACTCTTACTAAAATATCATTTTAAATGTTTTAATGAATTATTATTCTAAATCTTTCTCATTAATGTTCATGTTTTAAAAATGGTTTTATGGATTTATTTATATGGAAATTTATATTTTCAAATTAAAATTTATTTTAAATGTTTAAAAAAATTTATGGGACACTTTGATTCAAAAATATATTTTTAAATAGCTTCTTGACGAAACGTGTGACTTTTAAATGTTTTCAAGAAAAATGGGGATATTTCTCTCAGATAGTTTTGATGATTATTTTCATCTATGTCAACATCCTTCATTATTATCGATTTAGGTTAATCAGTTACAATAAAGTCATACATATTGTATTGAATGAGGTATGATTGAATGTGAATGTGATATTTTTTATACCAATCATGGTTTCTGGATAATGTATTGACATTTCATATGATAGTTTTAATACGAATGTTTATGTTTTTTTCAAACATTTCATATAAGGAATGCATTGGTATTAGTAAGTGAGGTGTGAAGAACACTATAGCTTCTCGATTCATCGGTAGGTCACATGAGATAAACTACTATCTTGGCACAAGGCCTCGAAAAAATCTTATTAGTAGTCTTGGTACGAGTCCATGACTATGGGGTTATGAAATTCTGGCATTATGCATTCCATCATTATGAAAGTGGATATTGATATTGCATGTGATTATTCAACCTGTATAATATCTATGTGAATATGTAAATTGCATTATTTCATTTAAAAATTTCCATATTATGCTGAAGTTAAAGTTTAAACGGTGGTTGTTTTAGTCTTAATCATTTCCTTAAAAGTTTATTCTTATTTATGAAAGTTTCTCTATATTGTTATCCTTGCTGAGAATCTTAGCTCACTCCTTTATATGTTTCATTTTTTCCTGGATGAGAAAATTATATTATGACGGACCTGTAGGGATATTCTATGGGATCTCAATGTAGTCTATGGAAACAATTTTGTTGTAGTTTTACATTTTATGATGTAAAGTAAAACTTATGAATGTATCAAGTACTTCCCAGGATGTGAAACTAATTGGTCTTTCAAGTCATGATCTTTTCTGATCATGCCAAAGATACATAATAATCCACCGACTTAGGAATTCTAGGTTTGGGGCATTACAGTTGTTGTCAAAGGATGTTTAACACAAACCTTAGAAACTAGAATTAGATAAAATATGATTGGAGCACATAGACCTAAGATAGACTTTGAATATTTGTATAGAATAACTTCTTAAAATTTCGTTATTGTAGATATTTTGTTTATTTTCCTTGGAATGAATCTTTGTCTACATACGAGTAGGTAGAGGCGGCTCTGGCACAAATGTACCTAGGGGTAAAACCTGAAAAGACTACTTTGATCTACACTAGAACATGAATTGGTGCACGACAACGAGTCGTGCTGCACTCTAGGTTACGACGCTCCAGGGGGATATGCTTAGGATAATTAAATTTTCTTTACAAACCAATTTGAAGGATTTTAATATAAGATGAGAATAAATGACCTTGTTAATCCTAAGGTGTTTCAATTTGAAAATATGGTTACATTATATTCTCTAAATGATTTTATGACTATTTTTACTCACACGATGCTTTCCGGTTTTAGTCAATGGCTGGATTCCAAGGAACTCCTAGTAGCTTTAAGCATGATGTACAAGGTGGAATTGTGGTGGAAATGAGAAAAAAATGGAATGTTGATCGGCATAAAAGATATCATGTTCATTCCAAATTATTTTTCCAAACATATGATCAACAACATATATATTAACCAACTCCCAAACTCAACAATGAAGACAAATGTGATGAATGATAAGATCTCTAGCAGTGGAGACCATGGAGAAAAGAATCCTGAATTTCTATCATGTAGGATATGTGAAAGTAGACACAAAGGAAAGTGTCTCAATAGAAGAAATAAATTCTTTACCTATGGGAAAGAAAGACATAAAGTAAATAATTGCCGAGGAAAATTAATAGTTCTATGGAAGAAAATAAAAATGTTCCCAAGAATCAATCTATAGTCATTTTCTATAAATGTAGGGGACTATTCCATTACCCAAGTGAATTACCTATTCTATAGGATATCTTCATTGTCAAAGAATAAGCTATGTGGAAATAAATGGTTGGAGAAATGTTTAGTAGAATTATTCCTCCTTATTGATGGGATTACATTGGAATAATTTTCTTTTCTATTTGTAACCCTGTAGTTTTTCATGTGAAAATGATATTTGAGGAAGATTTATCTTCTTTCTTGTGTATATAGTTATAAAAAACTATTTTGTTTTATACGATCATTGGGTTTTAGGAAATTACAAGTTATTATATATTGGAATGAAAATTCACGGTATGAGATAACATTTGTGGTTAAATTATGTTATGGTTATTTTGAGGAATTTATCTCAATTTGGTAACGGTATAAAATATTGTTTTTCAAAAAGGACAACACGCAAACCGTGTGACAACCCGTCAGGTCAGAAAAATCTGTGGGAATCGAACCCACAACAAGAGTGCATTTGGGATTTATCGCCTACCACTGGACTATGTGAAGTACCTGGTTAGTGTGACTAATTATTTTTAATTAAATGAATTTATTGATCAATAATAAGTTGATTTTAGATATTATATCTTATCAAATGAATACCCTTAGTATAGAATAATTGTTTGGTGATTAAGTGATAAATTTTATTCTGTAAGAAGTTCTATCTAATGGGGACACTATATGCCTATGGAAAATAGAATACTATGAGATTACATTTGAGGAGTAATTTTTGATTTGTGTCTATGTTTTTTTGTGTGGATTTATATTAATTTGGGTTATTTATGGAAATGATTATCCTATAATAGAGAATATGTGATTAGGTTACTTAAATTTAAGTATGTGACGTTAATAGTAGTCGACGTCATCTGTAGATACAATTTAACGTGGAATACTACAAAACAGAATTCATCTATCTTTTGGGTTTAAATATTATTTTGGATTATATTGAAGGATTTTAAGGAAGTTCATTTATTGAATAGTATTTATTTAACTTTGGGGTATTGTTGGTTTAATTTTAGAAATTAGGATTTGTGTTCTTTCTCTAAAGGAGTATCCTTTTGGGGGATTATCTGATCTTGTACTAACCATTTTGGTTTTTATTAATATCTAAAGACAAGGTAAATATATAGTTTGTCCTTTGTGGATCGTGTGATTCTCTAGAAGTTGATTCTTGCTCTTCTAGTGTGAACAAGCCATCTTGAATACTCATGGATTGAAAAAAAAATGAGTTATTGGTAGAAATTTATTAAGGAATGAAACTCAACTTAAAAAGTAAGTATATCTCTTTATGTTCTTAGTCAATTTCATAAATAAATTCCTCATTTTTATGAAATGAAACTTAAAATAAAAAAAACATTGCATGTTTACTTTTCCTACTGGGAAACTAATGACTATTTGTCCCATCACAAGTTTTTGGTTTTCTTGTTGTTAACTTTCTCCTGATAATGTTTTTTATCCCTCTCCACCAGAAATTTACACTTAGTTTGTCTTTAATATCTATGTTTTCGTACATGGAATCCTAGTATGGGTTATCTCGGTTGACCGTTGAAGTTATATTTCTTTCTTTTAAAGTGATAGTTTTATTGACTCTTATTCCAATTTGGGACTTTAAATTATGTTCCCAAGCCCAATTTTTAAAATTTCGAGGATGCAATTTCCAAAAGGGGGAAGAATGTAACACCTCAAGCTTCCACGATACGTTTCCCATTGAATAATGTAACAGCATGCAATCTAGGAAACATTAAGATTCTAACACACCATGACCACTCAAACTAGCCATTATGAATAGAAATACCCACTTTTTGAAATTTTATAAATTTTATCTTTCAAAACGGAATTCATTTTTGGACTTGGAATTTTGAAATAAGCTTAGGGTGAATTTTAGGTATTTTCTGAACACATTAAATTTTTGATGAATATTGAAAAACACTGAGTTATAGTTTAAAAAAAAAATTCATTTAAATAATTATTTATTTTATTTAAATTTATTTTCGGTCAAAAAAGATAAATAATACGTATATATGTTCAATTTAATTCATGGGAGTCATTTTATAATAATTTTAGATGTAAAAAATTATATTGAACTTTTTAACGGTCATTTACCCACCTCCTAGGAGCATTCAAAAATTTTAATAAAACATAACTTTACTAATTCTGTGAACTAAATTTCAAAAATCCGAGAGACATGATTGATATCAGTATGTAAAATGTGGTCTAATAAGATAAAAATAATTTTTGATGAATAGTAAGTTTTGACTTTTATTTACCACGGTTAAAAGTAAATAGGTTAATTAATGGTAAAAATGATATTATTATTACCCTAAGACATGTCATAATTCTATTGGATAAGTTTAATTTGACCAAAAACAACCTTATGAATAAAATATGATTCTTTAGGTCCACTTGGATTAGATTAGGAAATTTATTATTGTTTAATTCAAATAAGAGTTAATTTTTTTAAATTCAACAATTAATAACTAAAACATTTTAAATATAGGGTTAGTCATAAGATAAATTCGATTATAAATATTCATTAGTAAGATAAAACAGTTTCCTAAATAATAGTATTTTATTTATATTTTTTAGACATTAAATAATTTAATTTATTTGTGACACAATGATGATGAAGTAATTACCTAATTAATGAAATATTAAAATATTTGATATTAAAAATATCCAAATAAGTATAATTTGAGAATTTTATTGAATTCAGATAATTTTGAAGGTTACTATTACATGTTACGGTTGGTTAAATGAATTTAATTCGATGTAATAATGATTTTATGAATTTATAAAAAACAATATACCAAATACTGTCAAAATTGACAAAAATGAGTTTTTAAAACAAATATAATATTATTAATTGATATTATATTCCTAAAAATATATAGTTTGTAAAAAAGGCTTATATAATGATAGTTGTATCAGTAATGATCCACTTAGGGTTCTATTGGATGTATATAGTAATTTTATTAACCATATAATATAAAAATTTAAAGATACATGGTAAATGTCAAACTAATTAACTAAGAGTTAAATCTAAAAGATAAGTTTAATGTAGTTACCCAAACCTATCTAAAACATATTTGTTGAGTCGTTACGACCCATACCCACCTTATGCATTAAATAATCCATTTTTGAGGCATTATAATCCGAAATTGATTTTATTATAAAATAATATTTTGAGCTTTTCCTAAGGTTTCCCTCACCCCTCTTATAAAATGGGACTCTCCCTTCTCTCTAATTCAAACAGTAAAATCCATTTCTCTTAGCCAAACCATACCCAAATACCCTCTCAATTTTCAACCTTCATCCTAGAGGCCTTACTTTAGTCATAAAGACAACCTATGGGGCCCTTTTAATCAAATCAAAATAAAAAACCTAAAGAAGAGGTAATATTTCATCCCATCAATCATGTTACTTTCGTCTTCCACTTCCTCAATTCTTTGTTTTTCCATTATAAAAAATTACTCTAGTATCTTATATATACTGTGATTTTAATATAAATATGGTACAACCATATTCTTTATTCTATCTGTCCTTTGAATGACATGTCACAAATCGAGTGTATGTACGGCTTACAGTCTCCAAGTCATGGTGTAATTGTTATTCAATACCTTATTATATTTATGGGTATAATAATGATGTGTAATTAATGTAAATAAAAAAAATAACCTGAAAATTATTACCTATATGTATGATATACCTTCCAATTATATATTATTTTAATATCAAAATAATGATATTGTCACTCGTGCGTATGTACGGATTATCGTCTCCACGAACGAGAAGATATTCATTCCCCATCGTATCCATTCAAGACTAATATTCATTTGATTATTACAAAAAAAAATTAGAGACTATATATCATTCTGGATATGGATAATACACATCTCATCCATAAAAAATATGACTCACATAACAAATAATATAAAGGAAAATGAATTCGTTAACACCTGAAACGACGATAATACTAATATATTATTAACAAAGAAATTTTAAAAGATCATATATGAAATCATATTAATATATATGATTATTGAATAATTTAATTACAATTATTTCACCATTATATAAGTGGTTAACCTACCCTCAACCAAGGAAATGTACAAAGTAAGGGGTTTCTTATCTCACTTTCAATTCTGTGAGATTACTATTGTTCGCCACTTATTTATTGCATGTGGTGAATTGTGTACATACAATTACTATATTTATTATCATGATAACATTTATATTTATGGTATTATGTGATTCATTTGGTGGTTATTAACATTTATTCATAAAAATCGATTTATTACAACGATGTAAGGGTTTTTCATCTCACTTTTATTCCATTGAGATTCATGCTATATTGGCCACTATTTCCTTTTGTGTAGAGTATGTGCTTACACTGATTGTATTCATTTTGGAATAGAATTAAATGTATGGGTATTTACATCTTCATTGTATGATACTTCTTTCATGGGTTGTATGTTTCTTATGTAATCAAATCAGTAAGGGAATTTCAAATTTCTATTTCCACTCATTCGGTTTTACGCAAACTTCATTGATTACTTTACTCCAGGATTATGTGTGAAATCGCTATTTATTTAATTATGTAGTAATTTCCAGTCCTTGTTCTATTAATATAATTTTTAGACACATAATCACTCCATTGATAAACCCTCAAGTCATCGATATGAACTTGATAAGAGTAATTTTTACTCAATCTCCATTCATTGAGTTAAACATCAAATTAATTTGTGTTGTTTTTTCAAGAATATGTGTGAATGTACTCGGATTGATTTACACTAAATCACTAATCATATTTAGTGAATTTATATTTTTCACAGATAATTATTTCATTGATTTATCCTAAACCTAAGGATACGGTCTTTATAATGAATTTCATCTCAACATACATTCCATTGAGTCTTCTTTGTTGTGATGCACCAACTCACTTTTGTTTGGTGTATATACTGTACTTTGACATAGTATATAATGAATACATTTATTATCAAGATAATATAATGTTTTTATAACCTGAATTATTTGTATTCAAGTGTCTCTCTTTGGGTTAGGAACTCTAACTAACATATCAATTTAAATGTTTTAAATATTTTTTATTCTAAATCCTTCTCATTAATGTCCATGATTTAAAAATAGTTTTAAGGATATATTTATATGGACAATAAAGATAACAAATTAAAATTCCTTTTAAATGATTCAATGTGGTATGGGACACTTTGATTCAAAAATATATTTTTAAATATCTTCTTAACAAATAGTGTTCCATTTAAATGTTTTCAAGAAAAAGGGGGATATTTCTCTCATACAGTTTTGATGATTATTTGCATGTATGCCAACATCCTTAATTATTATAGATTGGGGTCAAACTGTTACAATAAAATATTCCATATTGTATTGAATTAGTTATGTTTGACTATGGATGTGCTATTTATTAAACCAGTCATGGTTTCTGGATAATGTATTGACATTTCGTATGCTAGTTTTAATACGAATGTTTATGTTATGTTTCAAACATCTCATATGAAGAATTCATTGGATTTAGTATGTGAAGGGTGGATCCTGCTATAGCTCCTCGATGAATCTGTAGGTATATTGAGACAAACTAATGTATTTTCACAAGGACTTGAAAAAATATTATTTGTTATCGTGGCACAAGGCATTGGCTATGTGGCTATGAAAGCCTGGAATTATGCATTCCATCATTATGAAAGTGACAATTGATATTTCATGTGATTATTCGACTAGTAGATTACCCATGTGATTAATTAAATGGAATTATTTGATTTTATCTTTTCCATATTATGCGGAAGTTCATGTTTAAAAGGTTTTGTTTTATTCTTTTACATTGCCTTAAATATTTGTTCTTATTTATCAAATTTTTTGTTATATTGTTATCCTTACTGAGCATCTGAGCTCACCCCCTTCTATGTTTTAATTATCCCAAGAATCTATCATGTATATCATGACTAACCTGCAGGGATATTCTATGGGAACTAAGTGTTGTCTATGGATATAATGTTGTTGTAGTTTTCCATTTTATGATGTAATGAAAAACATATTAATGTATCTAGTACTTCCAAGGTGACTAAACTAATCGCTGATTCGAGACATGATCTTTTGTGATCATTCCAATGTTATGTAATAATGAACCAACTCTAGGCTTCTAGGGTCGGGGCGTCGTAGTTCATGCTTATTGGTTCCACATACATATGTAACTAAGAAGGGTGAGAAGTACTTTTGGATAGTTTCCCACAATTTATCCTTTCCGGAGTTGAAAGGGAGATTTACTTCAGTACTAATACTAATTTTTCTAGAGTATGCCAAGAGTTAGATCGTATACTATGATGCTTCAGGAATCAGTCTAGGATAAGTTCTTATTTAGGGGGAAGGATTCATTTCATATAGGTCTCAGTAGTTGATCCCCCATGTGAGGAATTACCAGACACAAGATATCATGTTGGCTACATTTGTTTAAGACTTTCATTATTGGATACCTTGTTTTTTAGGTGATAATTTTGTTATATACACTGACCACAAAATCCTCAAGCATATATTTAATCAATGAGATCTGAATTTGAGAAAATAATGGTTAGTTGAATACCATTAGTCCTTTGACTTTGAACATTCCTAAATGCATATAAAAGTAAATGTAGTGGTTGATGCGATGAGCAAAAAAGATCCAATATAAGTAGTTTAAGAGGCCCATAGTGAGTGGATGATTATGGCTATGTTCATTGAGTTGCATTTGGATGTTCACAAAAAATAGTGGTAGAAGATTCTTTATTCTATATCCATTACCACCACTCTAATAGATCAAATGATAATGAGGTACTATAATATTATGATGGCCTCATACAATGTGAGATTGAGTCTGGTGGGGACACCACTCTTGGGTAGACCATAGTCGAGGATAAGGTTTTGTGTTTTAATGGGTCTGTATGGGTGTTGTAAGACAGACGCAGAGATCTATTGTGATATTTTCATGCCTCTATATGGGAAGTTCATCCTGGTGTCACCAAAATGTATTTAGATCTACATATCTATTATTGGTGGACAAACCTGAAGAGGGATTTAGCTAGTTTTGTTATGAGATATTCCACATGTTAGCTGGTGAAGGTGGATCATCAGTGACTAGAAGTGCTACTACAGAAGTTACCCAATCCTGAGTGGAAGTAGAAGAACGTCCTATCAGATTTTTTGGAAGTTTTACTATGGTTTCCTTGAGGTAATTATGTTGTTTGGGTTGTTTTCAATAGGATCTCGAAGGCATCACATTTCTTTCCAATCAAGGATTACTTAAATGTTGATGAGATTGGAAAATTTTTCATCCAAGAAATATTAGATTTTCATGGGGTTCTACACTATATTTTCTCAAAAAGGAATGGTTGGTTTACTACTCATGTATGGAAGGATCTGTAGACGGGATTGGGCACACAGGTAATTCTAATTACAACTTATCATCCCCAGACAGATGGCCAATCCGAGCACATGATTTCATTTTGGAGGACATTATTTGAGCATGAATACAAGAATTTAGGGTCCCTTGGTAGTGACAAAAACATTTGGTGGAGTTTTCCTACAATAATTGTTTGTAGGAAATTATTAAGATGACACCATATGAGGTTTTGTATGGTAGGCGATACTGATCACCCCTATATTGGTTGGAGGCAAGAGAGGCATCTCTATGGGGACCTTGTCTTGTCGAGGATATAACTAAGAAGGTGGAGTTGATTCAGAAGACGAATGATACTACACAATCTTGCTAGAAATATTATGTTGATCGACGGAGATGACCTCTATAGTTCGAGGTGGGATTTCAAGTTTTCTAATGTGTCACACCGTGGTTAGGACACATAAGGATTAAAATACATGGGAAGCATTCACTATGATATTTTTGGTTATTTGATGTTTGGGAGAGATCCGAGCATGTTGCTTATCGTTTTTAGTTACCTCAGAGTTATCAGGATATGCAAGACGTCTTTTATGGTTCTCACCAAAATAATTACTTTTCATACATGTCTTGTGTTTTTCAACCCGAGGAGGATGAGTTAGAGGTGGATGCATCATTAAAAGAGAACCCTATTCAGATTTTGGATCATCTAATGAAGGTTATTTTTGGTCATTCTATTCCACTTGTATGGGTGTTATGGCAGTACAGGTGAGTTCAAGATGTGACATGGGAGTGGGAGGCCGATGTGCAATCATAGTGGCCAGAGTTTTATATATGTTATTATTATCCACACATGAAAAGGAAATTTGGGGATGAATTTCATTAAGAGGGATTTTTTTATAAACTCATATCTCCTTTTCAGGTATGGGACTTTTTATCATTTTTTGGGGAAAAGGGAAGAATGTTTGATTTTTCTATGTACACTCCAGGTAAATATGAGAATATGTCGTGTTCCTAGCTTGCAACGTATTGTGCTGTTTTGAACATGTATCCTCCGAGCACATGGTCATGTAGTGAACTAGAAAACAATTAACATGGGGGACGGTTCAGGATATTTCATAGTGGGTAGTTTTAATAAACATGCTATGTACTTTTATTTTTATTTGATAAACCAAAGCAGGGTCACGTCTCATATCTAGAAACTTCTTCTTCTGGATGTGGATAATACATGAGCACTCTATAGTGATGAAAATACTATGAACCCTCGATTCTCTATCCGACCAATGATTGAGACACCATTATATGCATTGGAATCCCATCAGGGAGTTCTTAAATTTTCTTGATCCTTTATTCATGATTTCTATTCTCAATTGGGTTATCAGGGGTTGATTGTTTTCATCTTTTTGTAGATGTAAACCGTTTTAGGCTGATTGAAGGGTCAAAGTTCAAGTATATCGATCATACAACATTGAGTTAGGTGATCATTTACCTTTCAATGATTGTATTTGATCATATATTCTAAACGTTTCACATAATCATGTTCGGGGTATATCGTGATTTGGAATTAAAACCTTCGTGTAACCTTTTAAGGTATCATTTATTTATAAATGGTTGTTTCTTATACGTAAGATTAGATACCATGTTTAAGGGACACCCCATGGGTGTGTTTTCTATTATTGATTGTTTATGGTTGTCTCATTTATGTTTTATATTTGGCATACCTTGGTCTCATTCAATGTTGATTATGTTTATGTTTGATTGATTATATTAAATGCATGTGATATACATTTTCAATGTTTATACATGTAATATTTTCAGATTACATGTCATACATCGATATATTATGTGAACTATTTTTCAAATTGACCATGAAATTTTTGGACTAGGAAGACTGAGGGTATCCTATATTATTTTAATTGATATGATATGTGAGCTATTTTTTCCAATGGACCATGAGAGCCTTAGACAAGAATTACTTAGGGGGATTCCAGATGAATTACAAAGGCCTATGAGATCCGTGTTTAGATCTTTGACAAAAGGGGTTAGACCATGAGAGCTTTCCCATAGGTTCGTTATTTGTTAAATTTATTCCATATGGGACCAAAGGGGTTAGACTATGGGGGCATTCCTAGAGGGTCATTTCGGAATAGTTGAATGATTGTGACGTGTCTACCAAGCCAAATCACAATCTTGTATTTAGTCTAACATGGTTATTTATATGGTATTATGAGACATTAATATTGGTTACATTACACGGTAGATATAGACATTAGTATTGATCCCAAATTTACATGTCTCAATGGGTGAATAATAAATCTTAAATTTATGTAATTGAAATCTATAGGATTGTTTATTTTTTATTACTTCCTAGTTTATTGATTAATTTTTCATTTTACCTGCTATATATATTCACTAATAGTTGGCCATAGATCTTTCAGTGGTTTCTTATTGGGATTAATCTCACACATTGTTTGGGTCTTGATTTTGGACGCAAACATATTATATGATTTTATTTATATATAATGGGATTCTCCTTTATTAATCATCTTTGTGATTACTATTGGAGCTGGAGAGTAGGGGACCAAGCTAAGGCTTGTGATGCTGCTTGAGTTTATTTGTCTCTTTTGTACATTGGTTTCATTATTTCATTATAGAATATTTACTTTTTTGGAAGCTTTCTTAGACACATATTCCATACGTCATTTATATATAATATATATATATATATATTGTTGCTTCTATGGGATTTACTTCCAGTCATGTGTTTTTTACTTTTTGTGGTATTACTACTTCTGCATTTGTTTTATATTTAGATTCTAATGTTTATACTCTTCTAATGAGGGCATAGTTTCCCCAATGTATTACCTTATCCTTTTCTACTAGTCGACAACCTCTAGTGTTTTGGAAAATGTGCTTGAGGTTATATGACCTACTGGGTTTGGGGATCTTTTGGATGGAACACAGATCTGAGATGTTACCTTAATAAACCAGAAAAATGTTCTTAATAAATTATAAATTAACCCAATTTTATTGTTCATGAAGATAATTATTTTGCATGATGAGTTAGACCCAAGCTAATATATCTCATCTCAATTTACATTCCATTTGCGTTTTTTTGTTTCTACGCAACAATTCAATTTTATATGGTTTATATATTTCACATTGATATATTATATCATGAATCACATTATTTTCATGATATTATCAGTTTTTTATACTTGTATTCTTTAATTATTATTATTAAATTTCTTCTCAAGTGGGTATGAACTCAAACTAAATCGCTGTTTTAATGGTTTTAAAGAATTATTCATCTAAATATTTATTATTAATTCCCATGTATTCAAAATGGTTTTAATGGATTTATTATTTTGAACATAAATATTTTAGAATGCTAATTCTATTCAATAGTTTCAAAGTGGTATGGGACACTTTGATTCAAAAATATTATTTTTAAATATTTTAATTTCATTTTAAGAATGTATAGATTATTTCAGTAACATGGAATATATTTTTAACATATACATCCTGAACCAAATTTCTCACTTTTATATATCTTGAATGTTTGTATGTTTACTTTAATTGTTTACAATTTTATTTTAAAATAAATTTTATTCAATTATTATGTCACATATTTTTAATAAAATGAAACGTTATTTAAATTTGGAAATTTTATTTTTTTTTCTTTTATGCATGTTTTATGTGTTATGATTATGTTATGTTTCATGGGAATTATTGATGTATATGGGTGGTTCTATTGTAAAAAATGGAGGTTTATCTTGTAATATCTCAATAATGTATTGGGTAATGATATGGAGTTAAACAATAATGTTACTTCTATGATATTTATGGAATATACTATGATGGGTATTCCAAACGTAACCATGAAGTTTTCACCCTATGTAGTTATGGAAGGTAAAATGTATTTATGATCTATATTTAAAAAATTAACTTTATTATGTTTTATTTTTATGATTTTTATATTAATATTATGATTTTATTATGGGATATAAAGGGGTTTGGTTTAACCTATGAAAAGCATTATTTTGTGAAAATGTTTTTATGAGGTTAAAATATTCATGGACTAATGGTTTCTTCCATTTTGTATACCCCCTTTTGAGATTTTCGTGATCTCCCCATGTTTTAAAATGTTTTTCATAGGTCTTATGATTTTTAAGTATAAATAGGATGTTGGTGTGAATGTGTCGAAGATGTGTCTTGGAAAGAAATCATGTTTCTTTTAAAGGCTTCTTCTGGTGAAAATTTTATACTATTGGGAAGTATCCATTTTTTATTATTTTGGTTTTGTTATGTATAAGTGATGGGATAATTATTTAAATGTATAAACATGAAAAGATCATAAATGTGAGATAATGTAAAATTACTGACTAAACTCTATATCGTATAATGTTTAATGCTTGGTCCTTAGAGTTAGTATTATAGGATGGTTTTGACAACATTAATGATTAGGATATTTTCTAAATGGGAAAAAGTATATACATGAGTTTATAATTTTAATGTTTATTATAAGTTTAATATATTAAAATCCCATTATAGTCTATATTTTATGAACAGTTAAGGTGACTAATGGTATTTTTGGATATATGCTCCTTTATAGAAATTTAGGGTTAATACTTTTTAGGATGAAAAAATGAGAGGTATGAAATAAAAATTGTGTTTAAACCATGTTATTGTTATTTTGGAAGATTTTATCTCATGATTGGATTATTTTATAAAAATTAAATAGCTTTAGAATAAGGAAATACCATAGTATGGGTGCAACCCATCATATCATGAAGGGTCGTGGGGATCGATCCCACAACTGAAATGTGATAAGGGTGCATCACCTATGTCTAGCCCACATGAAATCCTTGGTCATTATTACTTTTTTCCTTTTAGTTAAATGAGTTGGTAGAACCATAATAATTTTTTTTCGGATCTTCTGTTTTATCAAATGGATATCCTTGGTCATGGAATATTATTTGGGGATCAAGTGATAAATGTTATCTTGTAAGACATTAACTATTTTTGGGACATTTTATGATTAAGAATATTAGAATACACGGATATTTTATTTGAGTAATAAATCATTATTTATATTTTGGAAGAATATATGATATAATTATGTTGGTAAAATTTATTTATTGAAACGATTTGTGTATCTTGGAAATTAATAGTGAAATCACAATACAATTTGAGACCATAATAGTGGTTTATTTTATTTAGAGTTAACTATTATAACTTATCATTGAATATTATTTTATTGAATCCTTATGATTTTGGGTATTTGATTTTAGTTATAATATTTTGAGGAATGATAAGGATAGTTATTTGTTCAATGGTCTATTTTTAGATTTTGGTAATAAAGATGAATTTTGGGGATTAAAAGAAGTTTTTCATCATCCAATGGTTTATTAATTTTGGAAATTTTTTTAATCTAATACTAACTATATTAGTTTTTGTTAATGATTCAAAATAGGAAAAATGTATTGTTAATAATTTTTAAATTATGTTTTTCTATATAAGTTGATTCATCTTTAATACTTATAATTTTGGAAAAAATATATTATAGTGGTGGAAATAGATTAAAGGATGAAAATCAACTTTTTCAGTAAGTGCACTTCCATATGATATTATACTAAGTAGTAAATGAATTCCAAAATTCTATGAAAAGACTCTTAAAACAAAAAAAACATATCTGTTTCTTTTTTGTACTATGAAATAAAATACCCTATAAGACATTACAAAGTTACAGTTTTGTTATTGTTACATTTTTCTAAAAAATTCTATTACTCCCTATCATATCTTGATCATTAGTTTTCTCATACATATCTCGGTTTTCCAACATGGGACCCTATTATGTGTTATCTCAAGTGACCTTCATACTTTCCTAAATTTATTTTAAATTGGATGTTTTGTTAATCCTTTTTCTGATGTGGGATTGATATTTAGGTATTTTGAAAATTCATACCTCAGTTCATGATCCTGAATTCAAATTTTGAGGATTCAATTTATTATAGGGGAGGATGTAATACCTTGAGATTTTAAAAAAGGTACACTTTGATTGATATCATGCATTTTATGCATTAACAGAACAACTAAATATTATTACATAAAAACATAGATGTTAAAATTTTGGAATTAATAAAATTAATTAAATTATGAAAAAAAATGTTTTCCAATTTTTAAAATTAATCATTTAGTGAGAAATTTCTTATAAATGAAAGTAAAATGTATTTATCAAAAATTATAATTGTATGCTAAAAAACTATTTAAATGAAACTAAGTGAGTTTATAAAGAAATACAATCACTATTTTTGGTTTTATTAATGAAACATAAATATAATATTTTCAATTTAATGTTTAGTATTCTTCTTATATTTGATCTTGACATGACATAAGAACAAATTCAATTCTTTGAATAAAAGGGTTATTTTTCAAAAAAATAAACTTTTGTCAACTTTTGATGGAGACCCAATTTTAAATAGATTTTTTGACACTTTAATAAGTAATATTTGAAATAGAAATATTTTTATTTGGAATCAACACATAAAATTTATCTTTGGATAAATTACCTATATTTTTATAATTATGTTATTTTTTAATAAATATTGAAAAATACTACATTTTAACTCAAAATTACATTTTCATATAATTTATTTATATTTTTTTTGACCTTTTAATTTCTATAAGAGTTTAATTAAACTATATTTTAATCCTTTTATCAATTTTAGGTTATTGGAATCCATTTTAAATTGAAAATAGTTATAAAATAATTTCAATCTTTTACAAATTTTAGTTTAAAAAATTACTTTTTATTTTATTATGTGGAATTAATTTTATATATAATCTTCACAATAATTTAAAAAAAATTAGGTAAAATTGATTCTATATTTGGATTAAGAAGGAAAAAATGATGATTTATTTTCAATTTTATTTTTTACGTATAAAAATTTTATGATGGTAAAAAAATTATTTATCATAGTACAGGTAAAATTATGTCAAGGGTTAAATTTAATAGGTACAATCGTTACATTCCATACAATTGAATCATTAAAGAGTTTTTTGAGGTGATGAAAGACCATAACCAGCCTACAAATTAATAATTTATCTTTTAGTTCATTTAAATTAATTCCACCTCAATTTCATTAGCTTTTAATATAAAATAATGAATAAAATAATCAATTACACCCACCTCTCATAAATTATAAATTACACCCCTCACCTAAAAATTTCAACCCATGAATAATTGTAGTTCCCAGAATATCTACCCAAATTCTCCCCACTCTCCCCATTTCTATGGGTTGTTGGGATCACCAAAATACCAAATCCAAGGTCCTCAAGTGCCTTTCAATGATGGGATACTAAAGATGTAATTATCTCAATGTACCTATCTTAATTTATTTTCTTTTTCTACTTTCTCCTAATCTCCTTGATAAATAAATTCATGATATATATAGTTCCATTTATATACATGATTTTATCTTTGTAATTTAATATCCCATATCCATTTCATTTCTCACCTCCTATTATTCAACGAAACGAAATTTTTGTCCATGCTAAGCTGGTTAATTTCCTACGTGAATAAATTTGTTTTTATTTTTCAATAATCACCTTCAGGGATGATATTAAAACCTTTTTATGGTAAAATAAAATTACAATATTTATATTATATACTATTTAATATTACTTATTTTTTCTATTAGTCATACCTTCAATGTTTCCATATTTTGGTTATTCGATAAATTCGTTGGGGGATATGTGAACTACTACCTCCTCAAAATAACGTGATTCATTCACTAATCACCTGGAATTTATTAAGTATTATTTTTGTAAAAATTATTAAATAAATGATATATTAATTACAATTTATATAAATTATATATTTATACATATTTATATACATTCCATTTACAGTATATCTTTTAATAGACGGGAAAAATGAAAATAGTGTTCATGCGGACATAAGGTCTTCCATCTCCATGAATGGTGTTTTTATATTTTCTACAATGGTTTATATAAATATTTATATAATTAATATATAATATATTTATTTCTTATTTTATATTCTATATCTGATGGACATATGACAAAAAGGACTATTTATATCATACCAATTTCATTTTCGACTCAACTACTGAATATCGACAAAAATTCTGACATGAACATAAATAATTATATAATTGTTAAATCATGGTAATGATTGAAATAAAAATAATATTAAAAATTACTAATTTTCTCATGAAATTATAAATTAACAAATGTTTATTATTCGTGAATATACATATTATACGTGACATGTTAGAATCAAGGTAAAGGATTTCTTCTCAATTTACATTACATTGAGAATTATTTTTTTTCATGCACTAATTAAATATTTAGTGGTGTATATAATATCATTATAAATATTATATCATTAATGTCCTTATTCTCATGATATTATATTTTTTTAATGTTAATATTTAAATATTTATTTTCATGTTCTTATCAAGTGGTAATGGAATTTTTAAATAAAAAAACATTTAAAACATTTTAAAAATTTAATTGTCTAAATATTTATTATTTATGTCCATGTTTTCAAAATGGTTTTAAAAAATTCATTTAATATACATGAATATTTTAAATTTATAATTAATTTCAGATGTTTCCATGTGGTATGTGAAACTTTGATTAGAAGATCAAATTTTTAAATATTATATTTGTGGTTTAAAAATGGGTTGATTATTTCAATAACATGGAATTTTTTAACATATACACGATGAACCATATTTCTAAAGTTTATGTTTATTTGATGTTTTTATTTTTACTTTACATGTTTACACTTTTATTTTAATATAATTCACCTCATATATGAGTTCTCCAATTTGTAAGAAATTAAATGTGATTTCAATGTGGAAATGTTATATTTTCTTTATTCATGTTTAATGTTTTATGATTATGTAATGGTTCATGGTAATTATTTATGTATATGGGTGGTTCCATGATAAACCATGGTCGGATGATACAATTATATCTATCTAATTAATTGGGTAATTAGATTGAGTTAACTAATATGGTTACACTAATGATATTTAGGGAATATACTATGATGGGTATTCCAAACGTAACTAGGAAGGTTTGTCACGACCCGTCCTCGGGGCCCGTGTCGTGACTACCCCAAGCCCGCCTTCCATAGGCCAGGGAATGGTGACTAGCACCAAGGCGTAAATCCCAACAAAAAGGGAAGGCATTGCCTTTGGAAAGTAAACAAGTACCACAGAGTAAGAAAGCGGAAAAGTAAACACTAAGTAAAAACTGTACAAGCTGTGTTGAAATTAAAAGGGGCCGGAAATACAAGCCCAACAGTAAAGTACAACTGAAAGGAAAAACAGCAACTGAAAAGGGAAAACTGCAGCGTTGAGCCGTCCTCTGGAAGTCCCACCTGAAGGGTGGGTACAGATAGCCTCCACTACTCCTCGGCTCCACCTGACCGCTCCGAGTACGTCCCGCCCAGTGGTCCACCTCCCGGTACTGTCCTGCTCCGCACGCCTCCACCACGGTCAGCGCTGTCCGTCGTCTGCAACCAACACAACGTAGTGCGGGCATAGCCCGTGCAGGGGTGAGTATAACGATACTCTGTAGGGACCCCGAGACCCTCAAGGTCTCACTAAAACAAAAAAAGATAACCACAAGAAGATCTCAACAGATAACCTCTACTTAGATATATGCCCATACATATACCTAAGTAATCATGTAACCCATCTCAATCATGAGGCAAACACAAGGTCAAAAGTCTCAACTCAAACCAGGATTTTCATCATCGAAACCGTAACTGCTGAAGAGATCCGTCTCTGGAGTGTACAGTGGTCCTGTCACAACTCCGAGGTACTGCTCAATAACTTAAGACTGTTGTAGTACTCCACCTATCGAGTATTGCGGGCCAGCCGCTACCACCAAGCGCTCTCATGTGCCGCTACAACCAAGCGCACCACTGTCGTGGGTCTGCCGCTACAACCAAGTTCTCCCATGTGCCGCTACAACCAAGCGCACCTCAGTCGTGGGTCTGCCACTACAACCAAGCCCTCCCCTGTGCCTCTACAACCAAGCGCACCTCTGTCGTGGGTCTGCCGCTACAACCAAGCGCTCCCCTGTGCCGCTACAACCAAGCGCACCTCTGTAACGCACCGGGTCGTTTCAATCAGCTGTCGTCAGGACTTAGTCAGCTACACGGTCTCCGTGCTCCGCCCGCTCGTCTCTGGGAGGTTCCGCTCCACGAGCTACTGGTCGATACTCCAAGTATCACAAAGTCCCGCAAGGAAGTATCTCGAAGGACCACCTCGTCATTGGGGTCTCAACGCAACAGACGGCGCGTCAATCGGACTCCCGGTCTGTGAGTTATTATCCTTTTCATCCCAGGGGTCCGGTTGGTTTCGTGAGCGAACCAATCCGGCCGTAACTCAACTATACCCCGAACACTTACAGGGTATACTCGTAGGGACCGTTTTTCAACGTGATCACCAATGCCGCTGACGATTCGTCAAACGGATGTCTGGTCTGAAAGATATCAGCTTTTCCGTTCCAGGGGTCCGGTTGGATTTCAGTGCGATCCAACCCGGCCACTATCCATCTGCATCCAAAACTCGGGCGGAGGATGCCAAAAGTTCTGTCTCATCAAGAGGAACTCAATGCAACAGACGGCGCGTCAATCGGACGCCCGGTCTGAGAGTTATTGGCTTTTTCGTCCCAGGGGCCCGGTTGATTTTTAAGGCAAAACCAACCCGACCGTACTCCACTTGCGTCCAAACCTCGGGCGGAGTGAGCCAAAAGATCCGTCTCACTAAGAGGAAACTAACAAAGCTGACGACACGTCAATAGGACGTCCGTAGCTCAAGATATGAGTGTTTCCGCTCTGAGGGCCCGGTTGGTTTCGTGTACGAACGAACCCGGCCGAACCCAAAGTATTTCGAAACTTTGAGTGAGATAAACCGAAACGACCGACTCGCACCAAGGATTGCGTTGCTGCTGACGGCGAGTCGTTTGGAGGCCCGTAGCTCAATATACGGCCATTTGAACGAAGTCCGTCCGATGACAGGGGGGTCCGGGCCCGGGCCGACCCGGCCCGACCCCCCCTGGTTGGCCCGAACCGGGTCGGGATCCGACCCGGTTGGCCCGGCCCGGCCCGGCCAGGGCCGGTCCGGCTCGGCTCGGCCGAGCGGCCGAGCGGCCGACGCGGGGGAAAGCCGCCGCCCCGCGTGACACCCCCGCGGCACCCGCGGGGTGCCGCGTGACAACCCTGCGCCACCCGCGGGGTGTCGCGCTGGACACCCGTGGGGTGCCACGCGACAACCCGTTGTTCCTCCCGGGTTTCGTTCATTACTGCGGGATCATCAAACACCCGTTGCGGCACGTTCCGTCGTCGCCCTCTAAATCCGCAAAACATGAAGAATGGCGGAGGGTTGTCGGGCCGTGTTCGTTTGACCCGCACCCTCCGCGTTAGATAAAAACAACGGGAGAAATTGTTCAACACATGAACCGACAATTTTAATAAAATAAAATTGTTTCTTTTGATTCCGGTTCTTTAATTTTTAAAGAACGTTCACGGAAATAAATAAAAGGGGGGGGGGGGGGGTAAATCCCAAAATAAATCCCTACCTCGTTGATCGTCGCGCGCGGGCGTTCTTCGCGGAAAGGCTCGTCGCGGAAGAGGGGGATCGTCGCATCATCACGGAAAGGCGTCGCGTCTTCGCGGAAGAGGATTCGTAGACGAAGACGGAGGTTGTCCGAGGTGGAACGGCGTCTCCCTTCCTTTGATGTGGAAAGAAGAACGAGGGATGGCGCGTCGTCGTTCTTCGGAAGAAGGACGTGACGACGTTCTTCGTCGGAGACCGATTCGTTCTTCACGTTCTTCGTCGTTGAAGAAGATGTTCTTCAAGCCTCCCAAATCCTCCCAACGTGACAAGACTCAAAAAAAATAAAATAAGCCCAAGTCTTATTTTATTAAAACAAGATAAGAAATTGAATTTCAAAAGAAAAGAAACGATCAATTAATCTCAAAGAATTAATTGTAACAAATTAACAGCCCAATTAAATGGGGCCTTTCTTAACCAGAAAAATGCACGGTTGACTTCTTTTAATAGGGGGGGTGCGGGTGTGTTACATAAGAAGAAAAGAAACGGTGGGGCTCGTGCGGGCCCCACCTCACAAATATCCTACCAAGGGGGAAGGATATTCCTGGATAGCACGTTATCCAGTTCAACTCAGTTCAAGCCGCCTTTAAGTGGCTTCAAGTGGCTTGTAAGCGGCTTAAGTGAAATAAAATAATGTTGTTGCAAAATTATTTTATTTCTTAACTTTAAGCCCGAAAATTAAAAACCACACCCGAGCAAACGCAACTCTGGAAGAGGCGTTTCTAAGCGAATACCGGCGCTGCGATTTCATCAGTGCCCCCAGAATTCGATTCCGGGCACCGGTTCAAAATTTAGAAAAACCCGCTCGTCCGTTCATTGAACGTACCTGAGCCAAACTTCGGAAAATGATTCCGGGCACACCGGTCCTCGGAATCAGGCGCCGTCAGAAACTGCGTTCTTGTAAAATTCTAAGTAAAATTAAGAAAAAAAAATTACTTGAAATTTATGGGTCTTTACATTACTCCCACCACAGGGCTTTACGTCCCCGTAAAGCTTCAACACAAACTAGGGATACAAAGGCGGTACTGAGCACGCATCTGAGCCTTCCGCTCCATGTGCTCACCTAGACCTTCTCTATCGTGGCCCGGACCACCTCTGGTCCCACTATAGCTGCTATGATTTCTTCCTTTCCGATAAGATAAATCTGGTCTCATCCCCTGGATGAACCACGTTCTTCGCCTAATACGGTCAATCCCGACATGGATGATACTAATCCATACCAAGGATGACGTCGTAAGGCCTCGACGCTACTACCAAGAGATCCAACCGTTACTCTCGCCTCCAAGGGTTGAGTCACACTGTCGGCATCAGTGTGTGGTAACTGGGTCTCCTCCATTAGATGTCTCACAAGTGAGGGTCAAGTCAACAGTCAAAACTGGAACCTCTTAGTAACAACACAAGAGAGGACATGGAAGTAAATGCCACAAGAAAATGTGTCTTTTATTACTGTAGCTCAAGTACAAAGACAAAAAGCATCTACAAACATACATCAACAAAACTAGAAGCAACATGAACAAAAGTCTCCAGGTCTGGAGTTAGTCCCGCTCCTGTCCATCTGCTCCCGGAGCCCCATGATCGTAGGCCTCAACTGCCTGAAGATGAGCTCTCCCATGTCCTCCTGTCCCCTGCGGTCGGGGTGGACCGCCTGGTGGTGGTGGCGGCAGAGCCTCAAAGCGTCGCCCACCACCTGCTGCTCGGCCAGCTCCTCTGCCTCGTCCGCCTCCTCCCTGCGGACCGCCACGGTCGACCCTCTGCCTCTGCCTGGGTGGCCCCTCCACCGTCTGCTGCTCCTCGGTACGACGGGTCGGGCAGTCACGAGCCATGTGGCCCTGCCCGCCGCACGAGTAGCACTGCCTGCCTCTCGGAAGGCTGGCTTCGCGCTGTGTGCCCCACACTGCTGAGCCAGTGTCCCGAGGTCGTCTGCCGGAACCCTGAGTCATCCGTCGGCTACCTGCTGCCGAAGACTCCGCCACCTTCCGCCCTGCGGTAGGCCTCTTTGTAGACTCAGCCAGAAAGCTCTCGATCAGAAGGGCTCTCTCTAGCACTCCTTCCTGGGTCGGGATGCTGAGGGAGATCAACGATGCCCTGATCTCATGTCTCAATCCCTGATCGAAGGTCCGGGCCCGGAAGAAGGGGCCCCGTACCATGTCTGTCGAGTAGCGAGAAAGGTCGGTGAACCTCGATGCGTACTGGGCTACCGTCAAGCTGCCCTACCGTAGCTGAAGAAGCTCCTGAATGCGCACCGCACGGAGGGTGGCCGGGACGAACTCTGAGTGTAAGAGGCTCTCGAAGTCCGTCCAGATGAGGGAGGCCCCATCGTGCACCTGGAGCATCAAGCTCCACCATCTGCCTGCTGCCGCGTGCAGGAGACTCGCTGCGAGGATCACCATGAGGTCTGCTGGTGTCCTCACTAATCTGAAAACCCGAACAACTGCCTCTAGCCCGTCCCCGGCGGCCTGAGGGTCCGTCTCCCCGCGGAACCTGGGTGGTCGCTGGCGCTGGAACTCATGCAGTGCACTAAGGCGACGTGCATCGTCAGCGGCTGGGGCTGCTAGCATCGGTGTCTCGGTGGGTATAGGTACCGCCGGTGCCTCAGCTGTCAAAGGGCCCTGTACCGAGTCCTCGACGCTCGGTGGGCTGTCATCACGCTCCACTCTTGGAATCCTAGCTGGCTGTCGTCGTGGGGCCATCCTGAAAGAAACAGGTGCGCCACGGTCAGGACAGTATACCTGGTGAGCTGACACAAGTAATCACAAGGAAAACTTGAAACACACATGCAATCAATGTTTTAGTGAATTAAGTCGGAAATCAGAAGTCAGGGTCCTGGTGTACGGATACGTCGGCCGCCGCACCAACACTGGACTCCCTGGACTGATAACCACACCCAATATGCTAAACACTATTACTTCACATAGAAGAAAGATCAGAGTCTGCGGTAGAACCGACCACCTCTGATACCAATTTGTCACGACCCGTCCTCGGGGCCCGTGCCGTGACTACCCCAAGCCCGCCTTCCATAGGCCAGGGGCTGGCGACTAGCACCAAGGCGTAAATCTCAACAAAAAGTAAAGGCATTGCCTTTGGAAAGTAAACAAGCACCACAGAGTAAGAAAGCGGAAAAGTAAACACTAAGTAAAAACTGTACAAGCTGTGCTGAAAGTAAAAGGGGACGGAAATACAAGCCCAACTGTAAAGTACAACTAAAAGGAAAAACAGCAACTGAAAAAGGAAAACTGCAGCGTCGAGCCGTCCTCTGGAAGTCCCACCTGAAGGGTGGGTACAGATAGCCTCCACTGCTACTCGGGTCCACCTGACCGCTCCGAGTACATCCCGCCCAGTGGTCCACCTCCAGGTACTGTCCTACTCCGCACGCCTCCACCACGGTTAGCGCTGTCCGTCGTCTGCAACCAACACAACGTAGTGCGGGCATAGCCCGTGCAGGGGTGAGTATAACGATACTCTGTAGGGACCCCGAGACCCTCAAGGTCTCACTAAAACCAACAAAGATAACCACAAGAAGATCTCAACAGATAACCTCTACTTAGATATATGCCCATACATATACCTAAGTAATCAAGTAACCCATCTCAATCATGAGGCAAACACAAGGTCAAAAGTCTCAGCTCAAACCAGGATTTTCATCATCGAAACCGTAACTGCTGAAGAGCTCCGTCTCTGGAGTGTACAGTGGTCCTGTCACAACTCCGAGGTACTTCTCACTATCTTAAGACTGCTGTAGTACTCCACCTATCGAGTATTGCGGGCCAGCCGCTACCACCAAGCGCTCCCATGTGCCGCTACAACCAAGCGCACCACTGTCGTGGGTCTGCCGCTACAACCAAGCGCTCCCATGTGCCGCTACAACCAAGCGCACCTCTGTCGTGGGTCTGCCGCTACAACCAAGCGCTCCCTTGTGCCTCTACAACCAAGCGCACCTCTGTCGTGGGTCTGCCGCTACAACCAAGCGCTCCCCTGTGCCTCTACAACCAAGCGCACCTCTGTAACCCACTGGGTCGTTTCGATCAGCAGTCGTCAGGTCTTAGTCAGCTACACGGTCTCCGTGCTGCGCCCGCTCGTCTCCGGGAGGGTCCGCTCCCCGAGCTACTGGTCGATACTCCAAGTATCACAAAGCCCCGCAAGGAAGTATCTCGAAGGACCACCTCGTCATTGGGGTCTCAACGCAACAGACGGCGCGTCAATAGGACGCCCGGTCTGTGAGTTATTAGCCTTTTCGTCCCAGGGGCCCGGTTGGTTTTGTGAGCGAACCAATCCGGTCGTAACACAACTATACCCCGAACACTCACAGGGTATACTCGTAGGGACCGTTTTTCAACGTGATCACCAATGCCGCTGACGGTTCGTCAAACGGATGTCTGGTCTGAAAGATATCAGCTTTTCCGTTCCAGGGGTCCGGTTGGATTTCAGTGCGATCCAACCCGGCCACTATCCATCTGCATCCAAAACTCGGGCGGAGGATGCCAAAAGTTCTGTCTCATCAAGAGGAACTCAACGCAACAGACGGCGCGTCAATCGGACGCCGGGTCTGAGAGTTATTGGCTTTTTCGTCCCAGGGGCCCGGTTGGTTTTTAAGGCAAAACCAACCCGACCGTACTCCACTTGCGTCCAAACCTCGGGCGGAGTGAGCCAAAAGATCCGTCTCACTAAGAGGAAACTAACAAAGCTGACGGCACGTCAATCGGACGTCCGTAGCTCAAGATATGAGTGTTTCCGCTCCGAGGGCCCGGTTGGTTTCGTGTACGAACCAACCCGGACGAACCCAAAGTATTCCGAAACTTTGAGTGCGATAAACCGAAAAGACCGACTCGCTCCAAGGATTGTGTTGCCGCTGACGGCGAGTCGTTTGGAGGCCCATAGCTCAAGATACAGCCATTTGAACGAAGTCCGTCCGAAGACGGGGGGTCCGGGCCCGGGCCGACCCGGCCCGACCCCCCCTGGTTGGCCCAGCCCGGCCCGGCCAGGGCCGGTCCGGCTCGGCTCGGCCGAGCCGCCGCGCGGCCGACGTGGGGGAAAGCCGCCGCCCCGAGTGACACCCCCGCGGCACCCGCGGGGTGTCGGCCAGACACCCGCTTTGTGCCGCGTGACAACCCCGGGGCACCCGCGGGGTGTCGCGCTGGACACCCGCGGCACCCGCGGGGTGTCGTGCTGGACACCCGCGGGGTGTCGCCCTGGACACCCGCGGGGTGCCGCGTGACAACCCCGCGGCACCCGCGGGGTGTTGACTGGACACCCGCGGTGTGCCGCGGGACAACCCTGCGGCACCCGCGGGGGTGTTGCGCTGGACACCCGCGGGGTGCCGCGGGACAACCTCGCGGCACACGCGGGGTGTCGCGCAGGACACCCGCGGCACCCGCGGGGTGTTGACTGGACACCCGCGGTGTGCCGCGGGACAACCCCGCGGCACCCGCGGGGGTGTTGCGCTGGACACCCGCGGGGTGTCGCGGGACAACCACGCGACACCCGCGGGGTGCCGCGGGACAACCTCGCGGCACACGCGGGGTGTCGCGCAGGACACCCGCGGCACCTGCGGGGTGTCGCCCTGGACACCCGCGGCACCCGCGGGCTGTCGCGCTGGACACCCGCGGGGTGCCACCGCCTCCGGCCGCCGGCGCCGGCGACCCGCGCCACCACCGGCTTCCGCGGGCCGCCGGAGTCGCTCCGGTGGCCCGTTTTCCTTCCCGTCTGCGCCGTTGTTCCTCCCGGGTTCCGTTCTTTACTGCGGGATCATCAAACACACGTTGCGGCACGTTCCGTCGTCGCCCTCCAAATCCGCAAAACATGAAGAATGGCGGAGGGTTGTCGGGCCGTGTTCGTTTGACCCGCACCCTCCGCCTTAGATAAAAACAACGGGAGAAATTTTTCAACACATGAACCGACAATTTTAATAAAATACAATTATTTCTTTTGATTCCGGTTCTTTAATTTTTAAAGAACGTTCAAGGAAATAAATAAAAGGGGGGGGGGTAAATCCCAAAATAAATCCCTACCTCTTTGATCGTCGCGCGCAGGCGTTCTTCGCGGAAAGGCTCGTCGCGGAAGAGGGGGATCGTCGCGTCGTCGCGGAAAGGCGTCGCGTCGTCGCGGAAGAGGATTCGTAGACGAAGACGGAGGTTGTCCGAGGTGGAACATCGTCTCCCTTCCTTTGATGTGGAAAGAAGAACGAGGGATGGCGCGTCGTCGTTCTTCGGAAGAAGGACGTGACGACGTTCTTCGTCGGAGACCGATTCGTTCTTCACGTTCTTCGTCGTTGAAGAAGATGTTCTTCAAGCCTCCCAAATCCTCCCAACGTGACAAGACTCAAAAAAAATAAAATAAGCCCAAGTCTTATTTTATTAACACAAGCTAAGAAATTGAATTTCAAAAGAAAAGAAACGATCAATTAATCTCAAATAATTAATTGTAACAAATTAACAGCCCAATTAAATGGGGCGTTTCTTAACCAGAAAAACGCACGGTTGACTTCTTTTAATAGGGGGGGGGGGTGCGGGTGCGTTACTTAAGAAGAAAAGAAACGGTGGGGTTTGTGCGGGCCCCACCTCACAAATATCCTACCAAGGGGGTAGGATATTCCTGGATAGCACCTTATCCAGTTCAACTCAGTTCAAGCCACCTTTAAGTGGCTTCAAGTAGCTTCTAAGCGGCTTAAGTGAAATAAAATAAAGTTGTCGCAAAATTATTTTATTTCTTAACTTTAAGCCCGAAAATTAAAAACCACACCTGAGAAAATGCAACTCCGGAAGAGGCGTTTCTAAGCGAATACCGGCGCTTCGATTTCATCGGTGCCCTCAGAATTCGATTCCGGGCACCGGTTCAAAATTTAGAAAAACCCGCTCGTCTGTTCACTGAACGTACCCGAGCCAAACTTCGGAAAATGATTCCGGGCACACCGGGCCTCGGAATCAGGCGCCGTCAGATACTGCGTTCTTGTAAAATTCCAAAGAAAATTAAGAAAAAAAAATTTCCTTGAAATTTACGGGTCTTTACAAGGTTACTGTCTATGTATCTGTAAAAGGTTCAATGTATGTAAAATATGGATTCCAAAATATACTTTTTTTATTTATTATTTCTAAGAGTTTTAAATGACTATTATTATTTCTCTATGTAAGATAAAAGGTTTATTTTTATGGGTGAAATGTATAGTGTTTTCAAAATGTTTTCATGGGTTTAAAATATTTATGGACTCAAAGTTTCTTTCCTACATTTTCCCCTTCTGATATTTTTGTGCTCATCCCAATATTTATAGTGTTTTTCACAACTCGTATTATTTTTAATGATAAATAATATGTCATGATTAATGTATCGAAGATATGTCATGATGACTGTATCGATGATGTGTCTTTAAAAGAAATCATGTTTTTTAAAAGGGATTATTTTGGTGACAAAATTGATACTATTTGGATGTTTCTATATTTTAATCTTATGGTTTATTTTATATTTCTGTTATTTCCTAATTCCCAAATTATATAAAATTGAAGTGATCATAATTATTAAATAAATTAATACTCTTGAATTAATTCAAGATCATGTCATGTTTAAGGTCGGGTCCTTACAGTTGTATTGTTAATTATATTTCAATTCTGTTAATATAATATCGTGTTACTTTACAAATTTTTTATCTGTGGTAATATTCCAATGCATTTGAAATGTTTGAAAAATGATAAGATTTCTATAATATAGTATTTGAATAAGCTATATTGGAATTGAATATATGAATCAATAAAGTTAACAGAATCAAGATGTTGAATATATAATTGGTGATAAAGGCTATTTATAAATAATATTTATTAATTTTATTGAAATATGATGGATATTTTAAATTATAATTATAATTTTATTTTTTTTAATTTCAAACAATATACTGATCATCATTGATGAATCATTCTTTTCCTATGATCTTATAGTGTGGTAAATAATTTTTTCTTATGTTGTGGGTTTGGATGATTATTTATTATGGTGGAGATGGTTGATTTGGATGAATATGGAATTAGTGCTGATTAATATGGAGATTTTTTAACTAAGGTGGTGTGTTTTTTTGGTATTTATTATAGTGGATATGTTATAATGGTTTTCTAAATGGTTTTTGTAGTGTTTCTTATCAATATATTTAGTTGTTTCATAGTTTCCCCAAATGCACCACTCTAATCAATATGTGTAATCTAATAGGTATGGGAAGTGATAATATTAAATGATAGAATTATCTAATGAGTTATATAATAAACTTAAACTAATTATTATTGATTTTCATTGTAAATTAAGGAATGGTGTGTTAGATTTATTGGTAATGAAATAATGTTTTCTGAGATAATAATATCTGAATGTAGTTGGATTATAAGATAAATGATATGTTGTTACTGAATTATTGGTTTTTAATAGTTTTTAAGGTTTTTATAATCTTGAAGAATATAATTCAGATGGAATATTGATGTAATTGTAAAATCTAATAGTTAATGTGGATAATATCATTGTGGAAATGTAATATATAATCTTTTAAAAAATATTTTAATGAAAATTTTCAATAACTAGTTTCTAGGGAATGAAATTGGATTAATATGCCATGTCGTATGCAGTGGTACTATAGTATAGTAGTTGTTTTGGATCATTTTATTAATATAGGTGAATGTGGGTTGATATTTAGTAACAATTTATGTACTTATAGTGTCGTGTGTTAAGTAATAAACCTTAGTACTTAGGTGTTCAATTATAAAATTAAATATATATTTCTAATCCATTCATGTCACTACGATTGCATAGAAACATGACTGATAACCATATGAGGTTTTGCGTTCTTGATGTTTCCCCAACAATGAGATTTTAGAGTATATAAATGGATGCCTATTCTCTATTCCAAGCTCTCTCATCCATAAATAGTGTTTTCTGTATTGACATATGCGTTTGGATAGTCTAAATTTATATTATAGTTATATATACTACTTATATGGATCATGTTTTTGATTTTTATATATATAAATGATTAGTAATTTAATAAAGTTATGACAACTATATATATGTTATAATTGGTTAAAGGTATGGTAATGATGTCAGTTCCGAATTTGGGCATACTTGAAAGGATGATGGAATTGTTTTTATGTCCTATATAATTATATAGCATACATTGATATGATTAATGAATGTGAATGTAATGTATGTATTGAAAAGTTGTTATTATGGTAATGATGGGATATGTGATAATGTATTCATATGGATATAAAGGCACTGATACAATAGGATATATTTCATTGGGGTGTTAGGGAGACTAGTTGAATGAGGATGTGGATATATGGTACATATATATATATAATACTCTTTTATGATGATATAAGGAGTTAGAGTTCATGGGGATATGTAATTATTCGAAACTATATAAGTAATCAACAATTTTTGTTATTGATATAATATGACATTAAAATTAATCTCAGAAATTTTCACAAGAGTTTTTTTGTATGATCATTTTGATTATATATTTTGTTTTCAATACTATAGGATGGGTCAGGTGAATGTGCTGGTCATAACAAGCTCATGGTGGATATTGGAATTTTTATGGTCAATGTTATATTTTCAGTAATGTATTTGTATCCATGATATATTAATTTGGGTACTCCAGTTTATATACTACATGAAATGAATATATGTTAGTTTTATTTTATTATGGAGTTGATCAAATTTTATACCTTAATTCCTTGTATTTATTTATGGAAATATTTCTTAAATATGATTTACATGAGATCCCTAAGGTTACATCATGAGTGATAATAGAAAGAATTTTAAATTTTATGATATCAATAGAGAAAATTCATGTTTTATAACTTATAGTTAGATCATTATATATGATATGTCAATATCATTATGACATATCCATGTCAAGACATATTCTATTACATAGTCACATTACAATTCATTAAATTTAATAGTAAAATTCATGTTGATGTTTATGAATGATGATGTAGAAAAATATAAAATAGTGACATCGGGATATATCATACATAAAAAATATATCATTGATTAGATATTTCCCTATAACAATTATTTGGCAAATCAAAATTTATCATTTTTGTGTTAGCCTTATATCAAAGGGCCAAAAAAAAATTGTAAATGGATCTGTTTACTAGAAAATATTACTGAGTCTCTAAAAACTGTATAATAATTATGTGTAATTTGGATTTTTTTTGTTCATTCATGCAATCTTTTTTTATTATTATATTGATTATCTATAATGATACATCCTCATCTTTAAATTTCCACACAAGTTAATAAAATACCTTGTTTTCAAGGAGGGTCTCCCCCAATATATTCATTGATTCTAATTTTCCCATGGATACATCGTTGTGGGAGGAATCAAAGGCTATATTTTTAGGGATATTAATCAACCAATATCAATGATGAATGGGAATAGAAACTACTAATGATTAATGAATATATTAAATATTTATATTATAAATTATTTTTTACATTTCATCATGATTCTAGGAATGGGGTTTCTAATATCTAATATTTCATAGAATAAGTATTTCTCAATCATTATAAACCCATTAGTAGAATTTAATCCCAAACGTTCATATTTATTTTTGAAATTTGGTTGAAAATTGGGGAAAATAAAGTTTTTGCTTTATATCATAATCCTTATAAAATGAAAAAACTAATTATTCTTACATTTTTCTATATGATATAGTACATCAATGGTAACAATATATTTTTTACCTATGAAATATGATATCATAGGTGTTAATACTATTTAATTACATTATTTCTTCAAAAATCACTGTGTATTATATTGGTTGATGTAATAGATGATATCATCAATGTGATGTTATAAAATAGAGCCAAGAATCATCATGGTGCAATTGGTGACATAATCAAATATGATAGTGACACATCAAAAGGTTATTTAATGGATTCAGACTATCTTTCATGATATATGATATATTATATAGGATTTCTTTGATCTTGATAAAGATGATATCATCCACTAAAATATATATTAAAATATATTTTTTAAATTTACAGTTCAGGATTGAATTATATAATTAAGAAATTTATATAAATTATAAAAAATCACATTGTTAAATTTTAATAAGTAAATTATTTTAATAAATTTATTAATTATAATAATTTTATAAGAATTTAATAAAATATTACAAATCATTTATTAAATAAGTAATTATAAATCAAACTAATTTTCAATATTATATACCATAATTTTCTTATGACTAGACTAATAATTTGAATATAAAATATTTATTTAGAAACTATAATATTATTATATTCTCTGTCTATAAATAAATACACAAGTATATTTATATATTTTTTATATTAAAAAATAAATTCATAAAAATAATTAATCGTAAATGCTCAATTTAAAAGTCCTTATTTCACAGATAAATTAATAAGTAAAAAATATAACATAAATATAATGTTTTTAAATCTACTTCATAATGATAAATCTATAATTCACATTCAAATTTTATACTGTTTATAATTGACTTACATTTGAGTTTTATCATTGATATTTAATATGATTTTTAAATTTATCAATATTTCAATTAATTATTTGATTATATCCATATTTAATTAAATAATTTTTTTATATAAAAATTTATGAGAATAATTTCTTGGTCGATGAATGAAATTTGAATTTAATATCACTATACTATATATTAATTATATAAGGATGACATAAAATAGAATCTAGTGAAATCATAGAATTAGATTTGATGCTTGATGAATCATCCCTGTGATTTCATAGGTTGACTGAGAATATACTATTTTTAATCAAAATTGAAATAAAGGAATTGTTAGGCTACTAACATGATGATTTAATTGAATAATTTCATCGTATAATTTTATTGCAGAATTGATAAATCAAATATAAATTATCATAGGTTTATTGAGGATCTTCCAAGAACTATGGATAAGGTAAAAAATTATTTTCAGGTCTTCTATCTTAAAAATTCCATGTTAATTTGTTCAATATATAGTAGAAAAATTTATTGTGGTAATTTTTGAACTAGTTTCAATCCCTCGGACATATAATAATTGTGTCTCTAGATTTCAAAATTTATTCTATAACTAAATCATTAAAATTATTCAAAAGACTATTAGATTACTCTTTGATGAGATTTATTGTGATTGGAATTTAAAAAATTTGCATTCAATATTTATTTATTTCATGATGTGTTTTTTTTGATGTAAATATTTACTTTAATAAATAAATTCAAATTTCATATATAAGAATTAATTTGAGGTCATGAAAAATATATCTTTCATTAGTATTGATTACAATTTTGAGAAATTGTTTTCATGAAACATATTACAATAAGATTTTCATTTTTCATAATTATATATGAGAATGTATTAGTATCATATTTTTTGCATAAAAACATTATAAACTATATTTTTTTGTTCCTTTACTAAAAATATTTGGCCCACTCTTTTCAACCCAGGGGCCCACATCAACCAATAATGTGTGGATGATGTCTAAAAATGATAGGTAGGATAGAAATCACATCCCAAAACACTAGGGAAGAGTAAGAGAGACTACATGTGTAGTCATAGATTTCAAATAGCATCAATAGAAGTAGTGGAGCCCCGTGTGATGTGGAATAATGGTGGATGTGTATCATAAATTTTTGGTCCAATAGGATGTAATTACTGGACTGCATTACTCACATATAATATTCAATGGTAATGGTATACCACCTTAATTTTAGATAACACACATTGGAGATTGTTGTGGGATGAATTCTATATGAAAACAATATCTCTATCTTAAATGATAGATATATGACAACAGCTGTCTAATCTGATAAATACAGTCCATTAAATAATCATTAGATATCTTTGTCAGCATCCAATTTTCAAATATTATATGTATAATGGGATTTAATTCCATGTAAAAAAACATATGGATCTAATATAATGCGATATCGATATAGTCGCAATGGGAGTTCCTAATTAGACTAATTATTAATTTCATAAAACTATAGGGTTGTGATATAGATTATGTTATTATGTGAATTTGGAAATCGGTTTTTGATAATGATTTAAGATTATGTGATGTATTCATGATGTATAATAAGGTGAATATGAATTTTTTATTTGATGGGGATTTCATTTTTTTTACCTTTTTATATTTCATGATCAAAAATTCTATACAAACCATGTTGTATGTGGTGATTATTTCATGAACATCGATATGATTATTTATAAAATATCACATGATATGATATTTGAGTTAATGTATGAGAATTTTATTTATTTTAAATAAAACATATCACTAAAATGAATGTTTATGTTCTTGTATAAAAATTGTATGTAGTGTTCCATTGTTATAAAAGGTGCATTATATATGGGATACATTTTTGGATTTCGATTAGTTATTCAATCATAGAATTCTATGTGAAATATTAAAAAAACATATTGGGGGAAATTATTTTTGAATAAAAATGAGGTATCCTTCCATGTTTTATATAATAATAAAATCTCTATAGTATTGCTACTTTAGTAAATACTAATGTGACACACCAAAATTTTATGAGATAAATTCTTTTTAATTTATTTTATGTTTGTGTTGTACACTGCACCAATATTCTCTTGAATTATACACAAAACCATACTAGATTGTGGTATACGTAACACTATTCATCTCTTCAGTTATGCAAAATTTAAAATTCATTTTATAGAATTCATTTCATAGAAGACTAATTGTTAGAGAACAACTAAATATTATAACCTTGTCATTATAATGGTGGTTATGAATAATATTAATATCATCCTTAGAACAATTTAAATGAAATTACGTGAGTCTATAAAATAATATAATCAATTTTTATGGATTAAATATAATTTTTAAAATTCATCTTATTTTTTTTCTAGACATTATATGAGAACAATTTCAATTATTTTGATAAAAAAAGACTTTTCAAAAAAATCAGTTTCTTCGCCTTTTGATGGCACACCCCTTTTAAATTTTTTATTTACACTTTAATATATTCTATTTAAAAAAATTATACTTCTTCATTGGAAGAGTAATACAAATATTTATTGTGGATTTATTTTTTATTTTTTTAGATAAGTTTTAAATTTTGTGAATAGTAAAATTATACAAAATTTTAATTGAAAACAAATTTTTTCAATGACATAATTTATGCAGTTGAATTATATTATTGAATGGATTTTAAGTATAAATAGAATAAATTTTTTCAATCAAAATTTTTTTGTTCAATATCGTTATTTTTACATTGAAATCATATGTAAAAACATTTCAATTTTTGCATTGTTTTAAATTTTAAAAACATGTTCTCTCATTCCGACCACGGAAATAATATAAAATTAATTTTTTTTAAATTTATGTGTCCAGAATTTTGAAAAATGGATTACATATTTGGAATTATCATGTCCAAATTATGTAAATATCGTTATTTTATTTTTGGGAATTATGAATAATAACTTAATTAATTTTTATTTAATCTGATAATAGGGAAAAGGGGTAATTATGGGTAAGAGTACTATTACAAGATTACCCAAAAAGTGTATTTTCATCAATGGATGAGTATTATTTTGACCTAAGTAATCCTTGGGTATAAATAGCATCCATCTGAATCAACTTGGATTGTATTTGTAAATTTAATTTATTTTATTAAATTAAAAGTTAAATATGTCTCACTCAAATTTTAATAACAAATTCATTTTTAATATAAGGTTATAGTAAATAGAATATATATTATAAATAATCATCTATAATATACAATGGTTTAATTTATCAGTGTAATTTATTTTTAAATTGTCTGGAAATAAATAATTTCCTTAATAGATTATAAATTAATGATCTAGAAATTATTTAATTGATGAATAATCAATTATATTGTTTTTATTAAAATAATATTACACATTAAAAGATCCAAAAACATTAAAAAAATATTATATGTCAAGTATATCAAGACCATAATCATCCAAGGGTCAAGTTATGAGCCATTTGGAGCCTTATTAAATTGATTATAACACTTATATTATTTTATTTAAAGTGATATTAAAGTTATAATCTTCATAAATTAATATGTTTAACATTTAAAATATTGCATTTCCACAACATAAATTCGACTAAAAATATTATTCTAAAATCTAACAGAATGATATTAATTATATTATTTTATTTTTTAATTTTTTCCCATCAAATATATATACTAAATAATTACAAAAAACTCAGGTAGTAATTATTTTATTAATGGAAGTGTCAAATTAATGTTATTAAAAAAAAAAAAATTTTAGCTAATTAATATGTCCAAGGATTCTTCTAAATAACCTAGTCTCTATAGTGATATTATAAATTAAATGGTTCGATGATAACATCATCTCTTTATATTTTTAGAAATCCGTGAATTGAATAGTGTCAAATTTGACACTATTGTAGTTTTATCAAAACAATGTTTTATAAAACTATTTAAAAATCATAAAAAAATAAAAAAAAATTATAATTAATATACAATCTAGAATTATCTACGTTTCCTCTTTATAGATTATTATACATAAAATTAGTAAATATTTACCCTTTTATTATTGAAATATTTGTTATCATAATTAAAAATAAATAGAATAACCATGAGTTAATTATAGTGAAAGTGTATAAATTTAAATACACACTTTTCTAAATATTATTGGTTGATTATATTATAACCCCATATAATATGATTTTCAAATTTTTTACATTTTGGAGGTATTTTAGTGTGTTGTTAGCTTATTATAAATTATTATTTTTGATGGTTCCCAATGTGCCCCTCACCGCTTTTATAAAAGGGAACATCATCCCTCACATCTTCACATAAATTTGAGGCTTCAATATCATCCATTCCATGAAATTTTACCTTATAAACTTCATTATTTCCATTTTAGATGTTTTGGTCTTCTCAAAAGACCAAATCTAGTTCCTTTAAGAGGATATTTAGAGGAAGCATGTTGAAAAATAGGTAACCTCCTCTACTGATTCATTCAAACATTATTATTATTCTACATACTCTAAATAGGTTGTTTAATTATAATGTAATAACTATATTATCACTTATATACTATAATTTCATTATAATTATTAAACAACCATATTCCACATTCTATCAATCCTATAAAAAACAAAATTAGTACGTGTGCGTATGTATAGCTAATTATCTCCAAAAAGTGGTGTAATATGTTTTTCACCACCACCATACATGGATGAGTATAATAATTGATGTAATAACTATATATGGTTATTAAAAAATTTATGTTAATTATGAAATATTATACCCCATCCACTTAAATACCATTCAATAATTATGGAAATGATATCATCTCTTCTGCGTATGTACAACCTACCATCTCCACAATGTGATATGATTCACTCTAAATGATCTTCATGAAACCATGATTATATAAATGAATGGAATTAAAAAATATGATATATAATATACTAATATAATTATTTAAATTATATAACTATAAACTATGAAGTGGTACCTGAACATATCTGGAAAACAATATATAATATCATAATGGAGGTAATATATGAATAACGATGTACAATGAAATGTTACTAACAAATGGATGATAATATTATCATATATTTTATAATAAAAATGAATATGAATCTATATTAATTCAATTAAACTACATACATAATTATACAGGATGTTCGGATACAAACAAATATGATTAGACCCATGGTAGGGGATAATTTTTCAATTTCATTATTATTGGAGATAGTTTATACAAACGTATTTACTGGTGTATATTAATCATATATGCCTATACTTATTAAATGTGTAAATTTACTTCTATTATTATACAATTGGATATATTTGGTTTTACCATTTGGATAATCTTTATTAAAAGGTATGAAAGGAATCTTTTGGCGTTATTTGATACGAGGTACTTTTTGATTTTTATGGAAAAAGTTCAAGGAGAATTATTTCTTAAAACATATACAAAAGGGATAGATTTTTACAAATTATTTCAGTTAATTTTTCTTTAAAATATTTCATTTTTATTTTTTTTTTAAAAATCTTTTAAAATTTCATTTTATTTTGAGAAAATAAATAATTTTTAAAGGAGAAATGATACTTTTCTCAAGAATTAGTTTCAAGTGTTTAATCAAAATTATTTTCCATATAAGATGACATTTTTTTTAAATAGGGATATGTTTCTATCCCTATTATTAAAATTATTTATTGTGTTCATAATGGAATGATTTTTTGGAAATCAATTTATTTTATATGGTTTATGATGTAATTATGTTTGTGAAACATAGTTTTGTTTTGTGGGTTATGTTATGATGAACGATTTATGTTTTTGTGACACACTTAATGATGATTTTATTATTACATAGGTGAGACTTATATCTCCCTCAAATGCATTGGGTAAATATTTATATCTCAAGAGATAGATATGAATTGAATGGAAAGTAAATCAGGATCAATAATACAATGCTAAAGTATAGGTATATCTGGTTCAGTAAAACATGGATGGAATGAAGAGTGAACTCAGTTCAATAAAGGACTTTTCCCACTATGAGGGACATGTATATGATCCTTGGAAAATTTGTAAATGACATTATGTGCATATGTTTTTTCAACAATATAATGTTTTATGCCAATTCTATGATATAATGGTTAATCTTCCTTTAGGATTTATGCCTTAAATCTTTCAAATATTTATTTTATGAATAAATATTTATATATTTAAAATATATGTTCTTGTTTTTATATTTTTATTTTTGGGTTGTGTTTAATATAATCCATTTTACCACTACTAAGCATTGGATCCCATAGTTCTTATGTTTTATTTCCCCCAGGATATAAAGAAACATTATAGGTAAGAATACTAAATGGTAAGATATTTATGGGAGATGTTTAAGAACAACCAAAAAGCTAGATGAATGTGTTCTGAGTACCCAAAGTCAATAAAATAATACAGTCACTAGGCTTATATTTCTTTACTTTATTACGTATTCCTCAAAAGAAATGTAATTCCCATGTTCATTAACCATGGGTCATTAGAATTAATAATCCATATGAATCATAATAAGTGATGGAAATGTTGTTTATGGTGTAAGGAGATGTATTTTTCGACATCATGAAATTTTAATAGGAAGAAAATATAATTGAAGGATTATCACATTCCAACAATACATTTTTATAGCTTGAGTAATGTATTCCAAAATTTCAGGACATGTTATTATTGAGGTGAAATAATATTATTTTTCTCCATTTTTGTTCTATGAATAATTTACTTATTTTTATAAAAGAAACAAATTTCAGAAGTGATTATTATTATATGATAATTATCTGTTATGTGGTGTTATATATTGATTAAGAGTCATTCAAATTTTAATTTAGTGTAATTTCATAATGAGAGTTTTGTTTATTTAATATTTCATGAAAAATAATTTACTTTTCTTCGATGCATGAATATGTAAGGCGTCATGGAAGTGAACTAATAAGACATTATAAGTCATAAATGATATTTTGTAGTCATATAATATTCATGGGAATAATTTCATATACTATAGGATAAATATTTAGTGGATAAGTAAATATAATTCATAGACAACAACTTGAAAAGGCCATGTGACACATTCATGAAGAGCGCATGGGTTTTTTGAATTAATAATTCAATAATGAATAATTATTGAGTTTGTGAAGTTATAATATTGCATCAAATAATATCA
The DNA here is from genome assembly GCA_963277665.1 of Viscum album. Lineage (NCBI taxonomy): Eukaryota > Viridiplantae > Streptophyta > Magnoliopsida > Santalales > Viscaceae > Viscum > Viscum album. The sequence goes on along the minus strand of OY728120.1, from coordinate 1,752,046,194 downwards.
AAAGATATCAATTAATGGTGAGAATTTTATACTAGGTGAAAAAATATATTTTCCGATGATTTTGAATAATTAACGATGATTCGATCCTTTACTAATCATAATAAATAATTGACACACAAGTTAGAAGAAACATTGATCATAATAAATTTATTCGTATGTATTAATTAAGGTGATAAGTATTGTATCATTCATTATATGGTTTAATGTATTTTTGTTACTAATATTCTTCTTTCAATAAAATATCTAATATATTGAAGTTCTTCATGAGTAGAGGGGATTGAGTATTCATGTGGAGTAATATCCCTATAAATAAGATAAAGTACTTTTTACTCCCTTATCACCAACTTTAAGAAGAATGATATTAAGATTGGTTTTTCTAACTCATAGTTGAAGAGGCTCTATTGTGGGGTGTAAATCTAGTCAAAGAGAATTGAATAATTTTGGGATGTCTAACAAATTTCATAAGAGGGGTATAAACAAAATATCCATTGGAGGATCCACTATATTGGTGTATTACTAGTATCAGTATAAGACATTGTAATTTTTTTGTTTATTATATTATAAATTCAATGATGTGGTATCTAGGATACATAACATAGAGTATATATTTTTGTGGAACACTATAAATACAATGTTCTATTCTCCCTCTTAATATTTCATCATATGAGTTGAAAGTATGGGACATTATTGATTTGATCCATAATCATTTCAATTTCAAGTTATTATACTGAATAGAAAAACTTTATTACATTAAACTACCTATTCCCCCCCCCACTCAGTGTTCATTTTGACCTGGTGATCTTCAAATGGTATCTGATCAAAATTCCATCTAATGATCCATGATATCTGTTATGAGTTGAAGATTATATATAATTTTTGACCCAACTAAAATGTTGAAAAGGGGTGTTTTTCCAGATAATAAAAAACTAGGTATTCCTTACAAGACACATAATAAAAAAAACAGAAAGTAATGTAAGTCAAATAATAATTATATAGTAATGGAAGAGAGAAAACTAACTAAAGGTAATCAATGCGGTATAAGATGAAATTATTATTTTGAATAATATTATTTTAATAATGAATGTATAATATGTGATGATTATATGTCACTTATTTATCATCATTCAAAATTAAAATATTATTTCGAAAATGATCCAAAATATGTGGTAAATTATATTAAAATAGTGATCAAGTGGTCTTTTAGAAGAAAAATTACAACATGTTGGAGTGTATAATGAAATGGAAGGTTCATCAAGAAAAAATTATCATATAAAACAGTCTCACAAAACTTGGGAATAAATGGATGAATAGACCTCTCTTTTAAATGAAATATATGTTGACATTCAAGAATAACTAAAAAATAATGTTTTTTGGAATATTTTGTTAAAATTGTTTTTTTATAATCATTTTATACAAATAATTATTTTTAAAAAATTGTATGGTTGTTTGAGAAAGTCAATTAATGGATAACGAAAATATGGTAAAGGTTCATGAAATTTAATTCTATGAATCATGAAAAATACAATAAGAAAAATTATTTATGTTTCAAGAGGATTGGGAAGATATGTCTATATCAATGGAGGACGAGAATAACTCCCTAAATGTGAATTTTTTTGAGTTAGAGGTGATATTGAAGAATCATAAATCACTACAAGATGAAACAACAAATAGTTATTTAAATAATGATACTTGAAATAATATTATATTATAATTAAATAATCCATGAACATCATGATATCATTCTCTAATAAATGTTAAATTTACACTATGAAGAAGAATTTCTACTACATTAAAACTCTTTGTTATAAGAATATTGCTTCAATTCCTTGTATAGGTTATAAAAAAATTTATATGAATTTATGGATGGAGAAAATTTCACATCAACCCAAAGTATCATTTGTGGTTGAGTAAATATGAATGAATATAAATTCCATGAGAATTATCTAAATGTAAAGTTTTTCAACATAATGTTATAGAACATTACGTCCTATGAAATCTAAAAACACGAAACGTGAAAATAATAGGTGTAGAATCATAGGCTATTGTTGGTGCTTCTAAAATTTTATATACATTGAATTATAAAATCATAATATCCTTAATGTTTAGGAAAATAATAATATATCTTAATCTTTTAACATAATTCCTAATGAATGATGAAATCCTTCTAACCATAAGAATAATATAAATGATAAAAAAATGAGTGAAAAATAGGCACTTTTTATACTAATAAGAAAATTAATTGATTCTTTCTTAAATCAATGTGATATATAAATATTTTAAAAAAATAACATTCTCCTCAAACAAAAATTAGCCTTCTGTTGAATTATTAAAACATCAAGACATTTAAAGAATGAGTAAACATCATGATGGAAGATTTAATTTCAGATGTTTTCGTTGATATTTTGAAAGGCATGAGCATTAAAACTCATCATTTTTATATAACATGTAATTTAAATTATGTATTATTAAATCATGTGGGAGTCACTTTTAAATAAAGAGAAATGATTATCAAATAAATAATGTAGTGAAAAAAAATCCAACCATGCTATAAATAAAAAATAAAACTGAATACTGAGGATAAGTGTGTAGAATATGTTTAACATAAGGTCAGAGAGATGAGGTATGCATAACAAAATTAACTATAGATATTTCTTATTAAATGAATGGGATAAAAATATAAAAATATACTATTGAGTATTAATACAACACTAATCCCATCAAAACTGCATCTGAGAATATGAAAGAATCTTACTATATCAAGTTATACTTCCTAGTTTTTTTAAAAAATCAATTCAAATTTGATATGTAATTTAACAAAAAAAGTGAATATTTTTTGGAAAAATTATATGATGTGTAATAAAAATATGAGGGAAAGATTCTTGAGATGTTATTTACAACTAAAAACCATAATATCATGAATATTGTAGTGTAATAAGGAATTACATACATATAGTTGATTAAAGGAAAAAAATTGAATCAAAAGATAAGACCATATATAGAAATAATAATCCAATGAATTATTATAAATCTATTATAGGATGAAAATATTGGCCTACATTTAGAGGAATATCTCAGCATGAATTTTACTCCTAGAGAAAAAAAAACATTTCCTCATTATTACATTATATATTTGTATATATATTTTTTTATCACAATCATCCACTAAATTTAAGGCAATTCATGTGTCCCATGATGGGTGTAATTGATGAGTCATTACTATTAAAAATTTTATATATAGTTAATGTGGACTTTATTAACATATTTGAGAAATGGATGATTGTGTGTGATTATTACTACCATATCCATACTCTAAATGAATTTATAATTCTTATAAATAGGGTGTTGATATTGAGTTATATAGGGGGGATAAATCTTACTTTCCATTCATCATCATATTCTTTTGATATATGAAGTGGATATGGTTTATTCCTTAATAAATGCCTCATTAAAACCCCCAAAATATAATGAAGTGATTAATCCACGTTTCACATTCAATGATAAGTAATTTATAAACAACAACGATATGCCTAGTTATACATTATTTTTATCTAAAAATGGTTTTCCACGGTATATATAAATTTTTCAAGATAAAGGATCATTTCTAGGGAAAAACAAGTGATTTCATCATTCTCTCACAAGTAACAAAAGTAGATGACAATAAATAATTTTGTACAATAGTATAACATGATTGCTAAAGAAAAGTGATAATATGAAAATATCCCTATTAATATATTTACATCTTTATTAATAAGAGTAATAAAAATATTTACTTTATTATGTGTAGAAATATTGACATCAAATTCAAAGGGGGGATTTAAGAGCACAAGTGCACGGCTGAATAATGAATTCTGTATGTTTTTTAGTATAATATACTGTCAATATGTTTGGACGACATGTATAAGGATGTGGTGATGGTCATGGAATTTATTTTCATAATTGATAAATAATACATTTATTTTCATAGGTATATTTAGGATCTATCATGGTCTATAGAAAAGGTGAAAATAATTGTGACGAACTAGCATAAAGATGACCTATGAACAATTTCAAATGGCATTGGATTTCTTGCATTATAAAATGTCTATATTGTCTATAGATAAATATATAATATATCATGGTCTATGGAAATGAAAAAATATAAGTTTGAGCCAACTATTTTTATTATTTCATGTCAAAATATTCAATAAATATCACAATAATAGTTTTGATAATTTTTGTCCCTATATTAATTCATAAGACATATTATAATTCTATTTTTAGCATGAATTTTTTTTCAACAAGTGAATAATTTAAATAAATGCCATGAAATAATATAATATTTCAGGAAGTTATTTATTATTAATTTAATTTCAAATAATGATATGATATATTTTATTATATAACAATGAATTTTAATTGTAATAAAATTAAAATAAATTTTGATTGAATATAGTAATATTATTTGTGGAAGAATTTATTGGAGTACATAAAATATATATTCTTCAAGAGTAATTCACGATGATGTAATAAAATTATGATTTTATAGGGAATTTTATGAGGAAAAAGTGTTTTATGTCGAGAAATATATTTGATAATTGATTTCTAATATATTGATTATATAAAATTATTCTATGTATTTTTTCATTTCCTTTATAAAAAATGGGCCATCCATTGGCCATAAAATGTTCCACCTCAACCACATATGTGGGACCAAGGTCTTCCACATGAGATACAGTTCCAAATTGCTAAACTAGGGAGGTAATGAAAATACCTAGAGCCCACATGGGTAGGTAGAGTGTGAACAAGATGTGAAAATCACTAGTAGAACCACTGTGGGGTGGCATGATGGTGGATTGGATTCAATATAGATCGGTGTGAGTGGAAGTCAAGAGTATACCCATCGCATGAATCAAGGATGAAAATGGAATATGTTACCTCACTAAGTATAGGCATCCCCTGTTGAAGATCGATGTGCGGTGATCTCTTTGCATTCACTGTTTCTCATCCTTAAATGATTTGAAGATTCTTGTCACTATCTAATCCATATGTGATTATTTTTTGAATTCTTATTGGAGATATTTATCTGACTCTTATATTTTTTTATTCTATGTTGCATGAGATTTTATATACATACACAATATATGGTTCTAAAACTACGCAATATCAAACTAATATCAATTGGTTTTTTGAAATTGACTTTTTATGTATTTCTATAAATTATAAAACGACTTTCTATATATTGTTTCCATGTCAATGAGGATTTAAATTTTTGATAGTCAATTATCTGTATGTGATGCATTCCTGATTGTTAGTTCTATAGGTTTAAGTAACCTGATAGGGGGTGAATCATGGTATGATAGATTAATACTACTTCAAATTTTGATCTTGTTTTGTCATTTAACAAAACACACTTCTCACTTGATCCTATAGAAATATATGAATATAAATTAAATCATGCATGGGAAAATGTGTTATTTACATGGTTCACCCTCACTAGGCTACATCCACGGGGAAAACACCAAAAATGTTCCAATAGTACCTAATGAACTATTTCTCACTTCCACAAAAGATAGTTCAGTCTAGATTACTTTTATACCAAGACTGAATACCTTTATAAGGTTTAGGGTCTTCTCATTACATTTTCAAGGGTCACTCCCTATGTATCTTCCTCAAGATCACTGTCTGTGGGAAGGATAATTGTCTTCCTCTTCCATTGTTCACTCCACTTAGATGGGATACACACATTGTTTATGGACTTATAGGTCCCTTCATTTTCATGAAAACTTTCATCCTCTACTATATGTATATGCTTTATTTAAATCCCAATTTTATCCATATATGAATAGCTCTTTACCACATTATTACATGAAAACCTAAAATATTTGACGCAAACCATGTTTTTCCTTGCACACAAGTTTTTTTCCTTTCACAAAAAACCACTTCTTATGTGAGACCACCATCTTACACACAACACCAAACTTATGTGCAACATCATTAGCATGTGCAAAATTCAAATATTAGGTGAAACTTTTAAATTTTTCTACCAACTACAATTATTTCACATAACTTATTTTTCATGAATTTTTTATTCGATCTAGAGCTCATATTCTATCTATGTTTTGAACTAATTTTAATTAGGGGTTCACCTCTTATTTTTAGGCATCACAGACCCCTACACGTAAAACCTTGACAGGTCATGAAAAACCCTATTTAGGAAAAAAAATATTTAGCAACGCATTGGTTGTGTTAGCCTCTTTCGTGAAAACACATCATTAGCACACATTTCCCAATCATTCAAGAACATTATGTATTTTCCATGTTTTTTCATTGTGATCATGAAAAATGCTTTTAGAAAAAGTTTCCAAATCACTTTCAATCTTGCTTGCTATATCCTTTTCAAAAACCATTTTTCACTATTTTCATGACTTTGAATTCCAAAAATTTGGCATCCATTTTAAAAAGGTTCCACCTTAAATAAGATATTTTTTTAACTCCTCTAGACCATCATTACTTTTTCATGGTTCTCTGACAAAATATATTGTCAAGAATAATTATAGAACACCGCAACTGACCAAGGAATCCTTGTTTGTCAATAATCACAATCAACCCAAAATGGTTCAATGTGACCTTGAGGTATTTTTTTCCAACAATGATATATTTGAAGAAGAAGATGACATCACTACACTGTTGAGTTTTTATTTTTATATTGTTTATTCTTTTTCATTGAACATGTTATCTTGTCCATGAGTATGTGATGAATGTTTTGTTCCCATTGATTAGATTATTCATGGAAGATTCCATTATATGTGATGATGGTAAAAAACAATCATAACTGACATATGATCAATAATTCATTTCCAGTAACATTTTATATTCATGAATAATTACATTATATGTTGTCTGTGGGTTTTTTATGGATTTTGTAGTATATGATACAAGTTGAGGTTTTGGTTTACTATTCATATAGAAATTTCTATGAAAAAATTTTAAAATGTATCTTTTTATAATAATTTAGGAATAAAAATGATGTACTATACCATTCTTGATCAAAAGATAAAATATATATATGTTGACACTCTTTTTCGTCATAGAGTCCAAAGGAATGTAAAGGGAAATGACTTGGCACAAATTGATTTAGCCTTTGAAAAAAATATCAAAAATTGACAAAGGCATGAACAAGGCTTCAAAAGCACATGCACTGCGCAAGTTCCATCATGGTCGTGCAAGTCCACTTGCACGACGCCTAATGTTCACGCAAGTGACTTGAGCGCCCTAAGTGATAACTAATCAGGGTCTTCTCCCGCATATAAATAGACCCTGTGGGCCCCCCATTTGGGGAGGAATTCTTTCCAGAATTCAGATTTAGAGCTCTGAATGCCCAAGTCTCTTCTTCATGTCTTCCGAACATTTATAAGGTAATTCATTACCTATAATGGAAGGTCTAAACAATAGGAGTACGATCTAAGTGTTAGAATTCAATAACACTTGCGTGACTAAGCTGTTTTACCCTTAAGGTAAATGAAAATACTTGAGTGTCACCCTACTTCCTCACCGAAACTTGCACACCTCTTTTCTAGAAGTACCTCAAGAAATTCTAAAGGCATTGGTCAGGTATCACCCAAGTATTACCATGATGGTTTACAAACATGCAAGTACCCATGTGTCAGGCAGGTATACCTGCACAACCAGGACTTGCGCGCCCACACAGTACTTGCGCGCCTGCCAGGACTTGCGCGCCCCTACATTTCTGGGTGCCTTTCTTTCCCATTTAACCCCTCTTATGTCGCTCCACCTCTCCTGTTCAAGATTTAGTCATCAAGACACTCTTCAAAGCCATTTACGGCATGATTTCTTGATTCGGATTCCTTATCTGAAAGGATCTCTGTGGATCATTTCTCAAAACCTAGTGATTTTCACATCTTTTTGTCACTAAAGATTGAGATTTCATTCATTCAACCTCATCCATTAATGATGAGAGAACCCCTTAAATTGGGCTTACTTTTCATGAGTAAGTCACAGTCATAATTCCCATTAATTTTGGGCCTCCTTTTCAAGAATAAGCACCAGTAATAATTTTCAAGACTGGGCATCATCTTTAGGAGTAAGCCCCAAGTACTCATTAACCTGGGCCTCCTTTTTATGAATAAGACCCGATGATGATTCTCAAGACTGGGCATCCTTCTTATGAGTAATCCCCAAGTCCTCATTAACCTGGGCCTCCTTTTCAAGAAGAATCCCCAGTAATAATTCTCAAGACTGGGCATCCTCCTTAGGAGTAAGCCCCAAGTCCTCATTAACCTGGGCCTCCTTTTTAGGAATAAGCCCCAGCAATAATTCTCAAGACTGGGCATCCTCCTTAGGAGTAAGTCCAAAGTACCCATTAACCTGGACATCCTTTTCAGTAATAATCCCCAGTAATAATTCTCAAGAATGGGAATCCTCCTTAGGAATAAGTCCCAAGTCCTCATTAACCTGGGCATCCTTTTCAGGAGTAAGTCCCAGTCATAATTCCCATTAATTTTGGGCCTCCTTTTTAGGAATAATCCCCAGTAATAATTCTCAAGTCTGGGCATCCTCCTTAAGAATAAGTCCCAAGTCATCATTAACCTGGGCCTCCCTTTTAAGAGTAAGCCTCAGTCTCAAATTTGGGCATCCTCTTCAAGAGTAAGCCCCAAGTCCCTTCATTTTTCAATTTATTTAACATGGGCCTCCTTTTCAAGAGTAAGCCCCAGTCTTAATTTCTCTTAACCAGTTTTAATTTACCATTGATCTTGGATTTCTTCTTAGGATTAAAACCCAATCATAAGTCCTCTCTTAATTTGGGAATCTTCCTTAGGAGTAAGCCCCAAGATTAGAGTATCCATATCACCATGAAGCACATATACCTTTATGGACCATGTTCCTGGATTTCTTCCCTGATGTAAATCTTAATCCTCATTTCTTATGATTGCATATTTCATGGCACAATTGTCTGGCCTTACCAATACCTCTTGTTTCTCACACTGAGCATGACTCGCGTGAGCGTAGAGTGTAAAATTAATTATGAAATCTTTCTTCGAGCCATAAATCATAAACATCATACTCCCTTACTTGAATTACGTGGGTTCTGATTCATTTTCCAAAATAAGGGATATGTAGGCAGCCCATCTATTGGTACGATCCCAACATTGAATTAATTCATGTCCTTCTGAATGACAATAAACTTCAAGTGCCCCACTGAGTGTCTTTAAAACCATTATGGTCATCATAATGATGAAGATACTTTTATGTATCGAAGGATACCATTGAAGAAGAATATCTAACAAATATAGATGATTATCTATCAATGAAGAACCTCGAATACATATAAAATATTCTCTAAATTTCCTTCATATCAATCATTTATTGTCAGATATAAAGGAAAGATCATTTTATACTTGGTAATGTAATAAGGATTCATGAAAATAACATAAATCTATAAAGAAAGTCCCAGAGTAGACAATAATTCCCCTCAAAAAGTTGTGATATGTTCGACCTGCAATCCTCTTGACCAATGAAAATTCCTAAGGCTCATCACTCCACAACTAATGAGTGCATACCTTTGGAAAGTAGGTTCAAATAAATATGGAATCATTGGAAGTTTCCGGTTCTAGGAACAAACCCGTTATAAACCGCTTGGAATGATTGAACCTTCAGTTAATGAGTTCATCCCTGATTCCATAGGGAAACAAAAAATGGGGAACCCGACGTGAATCGTTATCCAAGTTAAAATGATGGTTTACCTATTTGTTAGGCCCCTATTTAAAACTCAATGAGAGGGACAACAAAAATAATCATTGACATATGTGCTCATCTAAAAGATGTAGTGGCTGAATTTATCTTGATTACGTCTGTTATATGAAATAGGCACTCTTTTTCAAGATTTTTTGCATTCTAAGAAATGGCTGCTCTCAAGTTCACACCTGTGAATACCGCTGTTGCGAATGCCACTGCTGCTACTCCTGCTGGATCATCATCCGCACTGAGGATGATATCACCTACTCAGCATCTTCAACACTGGGTATCAAACGTGGTGGTTAAAGAGTACCATCCACACGGTACCATTCCAACTTTGGAGGCTACCCGACAAGCCCTCCAAGTGAATAACTCACCCTGGTTGTCCGGACAACGACGACCAGTGATCAAGAAATACGCGGTGCTAACCACCTTCTCCAAAAGTTTCGGTTCGTTATCCCCGGAACTCAATCACCATTCGCTCCCTTATTCTGGGGAGGTGAATGAGCAGGTCCCTCAGGTCCTTAATTCAAGCAGACAGAGGTCCTTCCCAAGGGCTCCCACCAACAATCGCTGCCAGACTCGTGCGGCAGTGCGCCCTCAACATGATGAGGGTACTGACTCTAGGCATTCGGCTCAGGTTCCTCGAACCCGAGCAGGCAAGACGAATCGCCAGAGGCGAGATCCGGTTAACAGTGAGTAGGTTCTCATCTCTGCCATCTCTGGAGAAGTCCACCAACCTAACTTGGTGGCAAGCAACGAGCAGGCACACACACCTGCCCGTTTTAATTCTGATGTCTAGCAGACTCATATAGAAGCATCACGCCAATCCCGCCAGGCAATTCCGGGAGAGTACTATAGGTAGGAACATACACCTGTTTCTACATCACCAGCTAGTCAGCAGGCACGTTTGACTAAATACGATGGATCTCATCAACCACGTTCTGCGATGTGAAATCAGCAGGCACATACACCTGTTAATATTGATCAAGGCTACCAACTGACTCGCTTGGTGGAATTAGAAGAAGTCAGTCAGAAAGCTCCGACGACAAATAGGAGGCAGACACAACACTCTGCCCCTACACATGAGTACTGTCAGGATTCAGTGACAGGAAAAGGAGGACAGAAGCCGGCACATACACCTACTCCAAGCACAGAATGGACGTATATCCCTGTTCTAGCAGCTGAAGTCATCAAGAATATTCTATAAATGGTGAAAGAGAAGAAGCAAATTCCTGCTCATATCCTGGATGCCTGCCATGATATAATAACATCTTCAGCAGAATCTTAGGGAAAGACACATAAATCTATCCCTACCAGTGGAGTGACCCATAAACAGTTCACTCTGGTACAGACACACACAATTGTTCCAGTCCAATATGGTTTTGGGGAATACTCCCTCGTATCATACAGACAACCTAGTCAGGCACATACACCTGATTTGAGTGGATATCGTCAGCCTAACCTGGCCATATCTCCTGATCAGGCACATACACCTGCTCAGATCTGCCACTTTTGTCAACAAGTGGTTTCCAAGGTGTGTAAGATGGAGTCTATGAAAAAGACCCACCCGACACAGTCAGGAGATCAAGAGCCAATCTGTAACGAGGCCTTCCTCGATTCTGGAGTTCATGAAGCCCTCAGACAATTATCTGTTGGAATTCAAGATTCTACTCCCTCATTTCCGAATAGTGGGAACATTAATTCTGAAGGTCTTCAAAAGACACTTCCCCATGAAGGCTTGCTTCATGATAATTCGGTCGATCTTGATGTTTCATCTTCAAATGCAAGCCACATGAACCCTTTGTGTGTCCAGAAGACCAAGGAACAAGAGATTTCATCTTTTTCTGTAACCCACCATGGTGGTCCTCCCCATGATGATGAATTTCACTGTGAAATTCCTCTCCACAGTAGTGATGCACATTGCCCAGAAAATGCTCCAATGGACAATGTAGTGCCAAGAAAACCCTCTTATCTTGAGGTACTTGAAAATGAGAAACCAGTCATGTCTGATGTTTCATTGCTAGCAGGTGAAATACTTTCACAATCGGAAAATATCCCGGGGTGTAGGTCGTTCTCCGAACCACCCCTAAGTCATGCATATTCTAGTTTATTCCGCGATTTCTCTACCAACCTTATTGAATCCAATGAAGCAAAAAAGAAGCACCAGCTCTGGTCAAAACAGGTAGAACAATCTTCATCAAATGATAAAGGGGAAATGCAGAACATGAGAAAACAACTGGAGAATGGTGAAGTGCCAATCATGTTTTGGCCTCTGGCTGACTCTCAATATTATATTCCAGAAATGTTGACGGAAGATGGAATTCATGATATTTGTCTCAACATATGGAAAACTCTTTTTCAATTGAAAAATAAAGAATAATCTTATGATGAATATGAAAATCATGTTAAGTTAAAACAAGGGTTACAATGCCAAATTGACTTGGCATCTCTATCAGTCTCTCGATATCTAAAGGCTGAAAAGTAGCAGAGAGCCCTTCAGCGTTCATGCCTTGCCGCACTAAGAAAGTTGCGCCAGTTAATTTATAATGCCCCATCTGGTATTCATGTCATAGGATGGGGTGTTCATGGAACACAGCATTTCACGGAGCTCTCCAGTCAGCAAAGCCCACCAAAAATGGTCTAATGCAATGTTATTGCCCATGGCTGGCCACAGATACCTAGCTTTGTTTGTAATCAAAATCGTTCCCATGAACAGTATTCAACTTGTCCCTCTCAAAATCATTAATACATAGAATAATTTGTTGAATAACTCATGCCCCAAGAAAATGAGAATATTGAATAGGCCTCTCGTTTGGAGCAAGCACATCACAAAGTGACAGAAGTGTCAGAAATCGTCCAACGGTCTTTCGAACCGGGTGATAAAAGTGGATTCCGATTGATGCATGCAGCTAATTTCCGGACCAAGTTCCACAAGATCAGGAGAGCTTTAAAGAAAGTATTAGACATAGCATTTCAAGAGCCACCCCAGCTCACCAGACTGGGGACTCTTTTAAACCAACCCTTTGAATCAACAAATATGATTCGAGGAGTTGAGAAAAGACAGCAGGAACAGCCCCAGTCCACCGGACTGGGGACTTTTTCAAATCATCAACCCCCTCCTCAGAGAAATTCGGACTTTTCTCGATTGGGTAAGGATCCACAAGAGGAAAGAATAGCCAAATTATCAAGAGATTATATCCAAATTATGGTTCATCATGAAGTTCCTGAGGGATCGAATCAACAAAAGGCAATGTATCATCAAAGACATGGAAGGAGACAATATCACAGTACTGCTGATAGAAGGGATGCGATGCATTATGAATCAATCAATGTCATCAATGTTGTTGTTACTGATCCACCAGATGAGGCTCACTCAGGGGACTTAGATGAAGAGGTTCTGGCTCAAGAAGTTGTACGCACAGACACAAATGAAGAAGGTGTGCGTACACGAAATAACAGGTTTACCCAAAATCTGTGTGTTCCTTCAAATAACCCACTTCCCCCTCTCCGAAAGTGATCAAAAAAGGGAAAGTGGAAGAATCAGGTTACATATCCTCCCTCTGAATAAGGCCAATCTCTCTCACTAGAGCAATGTTTTTTACAACATGAGGAAGAAATGAAGGAATTAAGGAGGATGAACGTCGAACTATTTCACGGTATTCTTCCTCCTAAGCATCCTGGAGTCAGTCAGCCAAGGGATTTTGTTGCAGCTACTGAGATGGATCAAGAATATCCTCCTTTATCAGTACACCCTCACTGGTCTAATCCAATGGGTCAAGTGAAACAACAATTGGCAGTGCTGCCATCAGTTGCAGTACCAGCTGCCATACCTTTCATGCTCCAGTCAGTGCACCTGTTCAGATTCAAGATCTACTGGATGTTTCTCAAATGTTAATAACTACTATTGATTCATTAACAACTCGGTTAGAAGCTATGGAAGGAAAGCGTGCGCAGGTTCATCCAGAAAAGAAAGCTTACCCTGAATGGGTAGATTCAATATCTCCCCCCATTAAATTGTGGGAACCCTGTATTCCCTATTTTCAATGGATCTGGAGATCCTAAACAACATTTGACGCATTACGAGTCTTGTTGCGATCCTATGATGGGAACTCTAGAGCAGAAAGAAGTGGTAAAACTCAGATGCTTTGTTTGAACCTTGAAAGGACCAGCTTTTTTCTAGTATACAAGCTTGAAATCCCGGTCAATTACGGGATGGGAAGATCTCCTTCAACGATTTCTTCGTCAATTCAGCTCAACATTTTCAAAGACAACAGTTTTCGTTCTTACAAACTGTAAGCAAAGGGATAATGAAAGATTCTCTGATTTCATTGCTCACTGGAAGGGGTTATCATATTCTTTGAGCTTAGCACTCCCCCAAATGGAACTGTTGCCAATCTGTGTGGAAAATCTACGTGACGAATTACACATGTCGTTCATCCCAGTGAAATACACAGGAGGGTTTCGATACCTTACCTCAATCTTTCAACAGATTGAAGATTTTCTTATACAGACTAAGGCTAAATCTCGTGTAATTCCATCAGCTCCAAGAAGGAGAATTGGTAAAGTAGAGACTGCTGCAGTTATGCTTAAACAAAGACCTGTACCTTCTTCTACTTCAAAAACTTCATCTTCTCAAAGGGCTCCACCTCCTGAGTACCAACAACAATGGCCATTTCGTCAAGACGATCAAAGAAATAAATTATGAAAACAATTTGAGGATCTGAAGAGAAAAACATACTCTTTACGAAATGACCAAGTTCATGGTTACTTCATTTTGGCTCTTGAGAATAATTTTTTTTAGCTTCCAAGGCCCAAGAGGCCCAACATGGAAGGAGATGAAGACCTTCCCAATTATGTCCCCTTTCATCAAATTTTGGGGCATCCCATCCGGGAGTGTTTTGTCTTCAAAGACCTCCTGCAAAAGATGGTCAACTCGGGACAAGTCAAACTGAAAGGCTCTTCTGCCCAGGTAGCATGTGATACTGCTACAGTTCCAGAGGAGGAAGGTGAGTGGAAAGAAGTCAAAAGAAAAAATCCACAAAAATATGATGATTGGATGGTCGGAAAGATGATAAACCAAACTCATGGTATTTTGAGAACGCAATTTATGAAACCAATTGTACCTTCTGCTATGAATACCGCAGTAAAACCCTCTTCATGAGAGGGAAAATCCTCAAAGAAACGACATGATTGAAGGAAAGATAATGAATCAGAAGAATATGAGTACGTTTCAAATCCTAAGTTGTCTTTGACCCTAGCAGATTTCATGCCATATACTTTGAAGCAACAAGCACCGCCCCATCAAACGGAACAGCCTAAATTGGCTAGTCAAGCAGAGTCTTCATCAGATGAAGAATTAATTTCTGGTTCTGTTAATATGATTCAATTAACAGATCTGTATGCCAGTTGTAGTTTCGATTATAATGAGCCCGAATTCCTTATATCAAATAGAGGAATCAGAGGAAGTTCCAGAAGCTCAGGATACAGGGGAAGACGTGGATCTTTCAAAAGCCACTATTCCAATTCTAACCCTGCTATAACTGTGTACGCAGTAGAAACTCATGGAAGATCCCTTCAGCGAGCTCAACAAGAACAAGCATGTTCTTCCACCAATAGCAAATTTAGTCCTCGAACAGTTTTTCTAGAAGACTGGTTGAAGGTTCCAACTTCTTCCTCTCATCATGTAAATGGATCTAATCAGTCTGATCTTCCAAAAACCTGGAATATTTCCAACTCCAATCCCGATAAAAGATGCATCAACTTCCAAAGCATCTGCTTCCAAGTCACCTGCTAAACCACATGTTCCTATTGGGAAACACAGACCTATGGATCAAAATTATGATTTATTGAAACACCTGGCCCAAGTACCTGCCACATTATCAATTTTGGATGCTTTGAATCTGTCAAAGGATCTTCGGGAGGCACTCATCGAGGCTTTGTCAAGTCCTCAAGAGTTTGAAACTGAAATTTCCACAGCTGAAATCTATCACATAGAGAATAATCCTGTAGAATTCCATGCAATAATATCTTTTACTGATGAATATGAAGATGATGTTGTGCATGGGCATATTAGACCTTTGTACTTATCTGGCAAGGTCAATGGAATAGACATCCAAAGAGCTTACATTGACAATGGTTCAGGAGTCAACCTCATGACCATTCGTACACTTCGTCGATTGGGACTCAGAGAATTCGATTTATCTCCTTATACAATGATGTTACAATGATATGATAAAATTGAACAAGAACCCTTGGGTGATGTTACACTCAGAACTCAGTTTGGAGATCTTGTATCCAATTCGGATTTCATGGTTGTTGATCAAGACTCATCTTTCAACATCTTTCTTGAAAGACCCTGGCCACATCAACATGCGGTTATCCCTTCATCATACCTTCAATGTCTCAAATATTGTTTCGATTGTCATGTTGGGACATTGTATGGTGATAAGGCCTCGTTCAAGACATGTGAGTCTCAATACATTGAGGAAGAATTATATCACATGAAGGGAAGGGAGAAATCCACAAAAAAGGAGATTATCAAAGTTAATGCTCTGTATTGTTTGGATAAGATTCCAGTAAATCCATTTACACATGTGAGTACATATTATGTGTTTCCTATCAGTCAAATTTACCAGATAGATCCAAATAAAAATAATCTTATGAAAAGATCCATAATTTCAATTACCGCAATCGTGCAAGACAACATGGGAGAAAATGGTAACCCACCAGGAAATGATGAAAGCTCAAATGGAGATGTCTTCGTTTCATCTGCTGAAAACCAGCAAGTCTATACTTTTCCAACAAGGCTAGAATAAGTTATAGCAACATCCGAGGTGAACAATTATGTATATTCTCAATCCATCATCTCCACTTTATTTCCCTTGGAAGACCCTTCAACATCAATTGGGTTAGAAATGGAAGCCTCTTCTTCAAGATATTCAAATTTTAACATCTCTTCTGATCATGGAAATTTTGCTTCATCATCTTCTATTCAAGTAGAAATTAAAGAAATAACACATGATGAAGAAGAAGAGGAAGATCTCAGAGATTATCCTCCAGCATTTGAAGAGGGTATCTCTACCACTGTGGATGAACTCAGAGAAATAAATCTGGGTACAAAAGAAGATCCATGACCCACTTTAATTAGTGCGGCCATGACTCTTGAAGACCAAGAGATGTATATTTCCATTCTAAATCAAAATAGAGATATATTTTCTTGGAACTATACATAAATTCTAGAGCTTGATCCTGATGTTGCTACTCATCATTTGGGTTTACCATAAGAACATCAAGGATTTAAGCAAGCCACGAGAAGAACACACCCAACTTATGCTTCCAAAATTGAAGATGATGTGGATAAGCTCATCAAATATAACTTCGTCAGAGATGTTAAATATCATAAATGGTTGGCTAATATTGTCCTAGTGAAAAAGATGAATGGACAAATTAGAGTTTTCATTGATTTCAGAGATCTTAATCGGCATTGTCCTAAAGATGATTTTCCAGTTCCGATTACAGAACTATTAATTGATGAAACAGCTGGCTATGAAGAACTTTCCATCATGGATGGATATTCTGGATATAATCATATCTGAATGACCCCAGAAGACGAGGAATCCATAGCCTTCGGAGCCAGTCAGGGTGTGTTTTTCTACCGAGTAATGCCTTTATCAGTGTGTCATGCATCATATCTTCAAACCCTTCTCAGGGAAGTTTGTTGAATGCTATGTAGACAATTTGGTGGTTAAATCTAAACAACTTTCTAATAACATGGCTGATTTGGAAGTCATATTCTGCAAGCTTCGACAACATAATTTGAAGATGAACCCCTTAAAATGTGCTTTTGGGGTAACCTTAGGAAAATTTCTCAGATTTGTTGTATGTCATCGTGGTATTGAAGTCGATCCTGAGATTACCAAGTCAATCCTTGGTATTTCACATCCCCTAAATTTGAAATAATTGAGAGGACCTCAAGGAAACATATCCTATATTCGGCATTTCATCGCCAATTAGGTAGGAAAAAGTTTACCTTTCCCCAAATTGATGAAGAAGGGAGTCACTTACTAGTGGACTAAAGAATATCAAGAAGCATATGATATTCTCAAGAATTATCTGTTGACTCCACCAGTACTTGTGAAACCTATTGAAGGAAGACAACTTATCCTTTAATTGACAGCCTTAGAGAGATCATTGGGTGCCTTTCTTGCTCAGAAGAATGATGTTGGGAATGAAAACAACCTTTACTACCTTAGTCGGTCTATGCTTGAAGCAGAAACCTGATATTCAAGTATTGGGAAGTGTTTCCTGGTATTAATCTTTGTAGTTCAGAAGTTGAGACACTACCTGCAACATCACGAGGTCCAATTGGTATCTCGCAATAACCCGATCAAATTCATCCTTAGTCGTCCAATGCTTTCAGGACATCTGGCAAGGTGGGCAGTTATTTTGCAGCAGTTCGACATTCAATATGTGTCTCAAAAGGCAATAAAGGGTCAATCCCTGGCTGATTTCCTGGCTGAACACCCTTCAGTGGAAGACACATATTCAGATATTGAACTCCCTGATGAGGAAGTCTTCTCTATTCAGGATAGTCCTCATACATGGTAAATGTACTTTGATGGTGCTTTTAGAAGTCCAATAGGGAGGAAAATAGAAAATCCCAAATTCAACAAAGTTGGCTTAGGAATTGTGCTCATTTATCCAGAAAAGGTAGTGTTACCTTATTCCTTCTTATTATGGGAAGGTGGTACCAATAATGAAATATAATACCAAGCTCTCATCGCGGGTTTGGAATTGGTGCTTTAAGTACACATGAATCATTTAAATGTGAAAGGTGATTTAGACCTGGTAATCAATCAAGTCAATGGGGATTATGCCATCAGAAAAGAATTACTAATCCCTTTGTATGATTATGTCATAGAGTTAATGGCAGAATTCCCTTCGGAACCGACATTTTCTTATGTCCCGAGATCACAAAATGCTCAAGCTGATGTACTGGAAAATATAGCCACAGCTCTGGCAGATCCAAATCAGGACGAGACAACCATTAGTATTGCCCAACATCATTCAATTTCACCTTATGTTCGAATCAGAACAGAGGAAATTAATGAAATTAGACCCATTCTTGAACTGTATGGTCATACTATAGGATGGATGTCACAAATCAGGGAATACCTTCAAAATGGAACACTTCAACCTGATAGAGCCAAGAAAGAACAAATCCGGCGACATGTGGTCAATTTTACTCTTTATGATCGCCCAGATCACTTAGAAAAATTATCTACAAACGTGGGTTTGATGGAGTTCTCTTCAGATGCATTGATGGTGAAGAGACAATGGCTGTCATGAAAGAAGTACACGCAGGAATCTGTGGTGCCCACCAGTCTAGACATAGACTATCTGATCAGATTCAAAGGCTTGGATACTTTTGGCCTTCAATGATACAAGATTTTGTTAATTTCACAATGAAGTGTCATTAATGCCATGTATATGCCATATTCATTCATCATCCTCCAAAGTTTCTTCATATAGATAAATACTCGTGGCCATTTTCCACATGGGGAATGGATGTGGTGGGACCTTACGCTTCAGCTACGGCCAAGCATTTTAAGTATATTCTTACTACTACTGATTTCTTTTCCAAATGGGAAGAGGCAATACATCTCAATCAATTTACTTCTAAATGCATTGGTAGGTTCATCAAGTCTAACACCATTACCAGATTTGGTGTCCCTCATACCATATTGACGGACAATGGCACTAACTTCTGTTCATTTGAGGTGAAGAAATTTTATCAAGAATACAACATCAAATCTAATCATTCATCTCAATATCATGCATCGGCCAATGTCCATATAGAAGCCTTCAACAAGACTCATTCCAATATAATGAAAAATATAGTGGATAAAGATAATAAGTCATGTCCTGATAAACTCTTTCATGCTTTATGGGCTTATCGGACTACCACCCGCACTGCAACGTGGTCAACTCCATAGTCATTGGTATATGGAATGGAAGCAGTATTTCCCATTGAAGTTCAACTACCCTCGCTCAGAGTAGCCATTTGTGATCAGTCATCTACAGATGAACAATCTCAAAAGCGATTGAATGAATTGGAACGGTTAGATGAGAAATGATTGTGCACTTTGCACCACTTGGAAGTTTATCAGAATCGAATAGCACGGGCTTTCAACAAAAAAGTTCGTCTTCGTTCATTCACTCAGGGAGAATTGATATTAGTTCTCAGAACTCCAATGATACCAGAAACAAAACCTCCCAAGATTTAGCCAAAATGGGAAGGAACTTACTCAATACACAGGGTCTACTCCAATGGAGACTATTCATAAATCTCGATGGATGGAGAACTCATCACTACTCCATCCAATGCCATATTTTTGAAGAATTATTTTGTATAAACACAAAATGCATCACCATTGTCCGGTATGACCTTAAACTGCACCATGGTCCGATATGACCTTAAACAGCACCATGGTCCAGTATGACCTTAAACTGCACCCTGGTCCAGTATGACCTTAAACTCCACCATGGTCCAGTATGACCTTAAACTACACCATCGTCCAGCAAGACATTAAACTGAATCATCAACGGTCCAGCATATTCCCCTTAACTATTTGCAAGTCCCTTACGTCGAGCAAGACGTTAAACTGCACCATCCACGGTCCATACATATGACATTAAACTGTTTGTATCCTTCCGTCCCAGATGATGTTATACTGTGAAGTCCTAACTACATGATGCTAAACTGTACAGAAGTCTCTTACGTCTAGCAAGACGTTAAACTGCATCATCAACGGTCCATGCATATGACCGTAAACTATTCACACTTTCGTCTAACATGACGTTAAATTGTATCGTCCCTTTTTCATCCAACATGACATTAAAATGTGAAAAAGTCCGTAATACGTCTAACATGATGTTAAATGGTGTACTATTTTGTCCTCACCGCATGACATTAAACTACACAGATCCCCTTTTGTCCAACATGACATTAATCTATACTGTCCCCATCATCCTAACTACATGACGCTAAACTGTACAAAATGTCCTTTAATACATCCTACATGACATTAAACTATGCTTTGTCCCGGCTACATGACACTAAACTGTGCATCAACAATATTCCTAACTGCAAGAATTTAAACTGCATAGTCCCTTTTTATTTCCTACATGACATTAAACTGTTTATCATTAGGGTTGTTGCTACCTCTTGTTTCTCACACCGAGTATGACTCACAGGAGCTTAGAGAAAAATTCAATGATAACACTCTCTCTGGGATACTATCCATGTGTAAGTACCAACACCACATTTTAGTTCGTTGTCCCCAAGAACAACTTGATCACTAATTCATTCTTTAATTAAACTACGCGGACTTTGATCCTTGCCTTCTAGGCTAGGTACGTAGGCAACTTCCCAAGGTTCAAACCCAAAACCAATCTCTTCATATCGGTTCACCTCTCTCTCATACGATGTTGATTCATGAAACCTCCTCTAGAATCAATATATTTACATTGGTTCACATTCATCCTTGTTATACGATGTTAAAATATACAACACTTTTGTCCAGTATGACAATAAACTAAAATATTCTTTGACACCCTCACCTGAGAGGGAATTATTATTTACCTTGATTTTCAATCATGTATTATATCATAGACTACGTGCATACATGATAATACCCGAACCTTTTATCTTGGGTTAAATCATTATTGCACTAAAAGTCCCATTTCACCCTTCACATGTACGGACCAAATTTGTACAATGGGTATTTCTAGAACAACTTGGGCTTGATTCCCATCCTTATGGTTTACATAGGAACATTCGAGTGTCCCTCGAATCCCGCCCCAAGTCTTTTGGGCCTAACCCCAAATTTCAATTTCAGTCGCTTGACTGAAAAGTCCCCATGAAAACACACATTGTCTATTTCTTATAATGGTCCAAGCTCTATGACCCTAAACTAAGATCTCCAATCCTTTTGCCCCACACGATGTTAAACTGTAGTTCCAGAACTACGTATGGCATGATTCACAGCCTTATGGGATACATAGTGAAGTCCAACATTTCCATTCAGGACCCAACCACAACATGATTATGGTTAGTATTGATTTGTGTATCTTTGCATATATTGGAAAATACCCATCTTTATGTCTCATAATCCTAACCATAAATATTTTCAGATCTTCATAACCCTTTTCTTTAATTCTAGTCACAGAAATGTATAAATTCTGAGAGGTCTTTTGACTGACAATGCAGTATGTGCCCTTAGGTGGCCTTGCATAAATAGTCTCCATAACAGATTTTTCAGCCAAAAGATACTATTATTTGACTATGCAGCCAATGCCCTTAGGTAGCCCTGCATAATTCATCCCCCTAACAGGTTTTTTAAATACTGGTTACTTCATTCTTGAGAAGAAGGCCTCTTTTATCCTTGTTGGTCTTAAATGATAGTATGTAGGGATCCGCAAAAGTAGTCATCAACATATTTGTCCCATATCCTTTTTCATGATATCAAAGTATTCAAGTCTATGGTTTATATTCCCCATCCCTATGTTTGGGTCAGACCTTCGTAGGAGTGATATCCATCTAGTTCTGCGATAATCTTATTTGGAAATATCTTCTCTATATTCAAGTACCTCTTTCCATACAGCAAACTCTATACATTGGAAAATTTGAATCTCTATAAACTTTCATTGGATTTTAGCACTAGGAATGTAAATTTTTGAGAGTTCTTTTTCCTGACTATATAGCACGTGCCCTTAGGTGGCCTTGAATAAGTAGTCTACTTAACAGACTTGTTATCCAAAACATATTACTTATTTAACTATGCTGCCAATGACCTTAGGTGACCCTGTATAATTCAACCCCCTAACGGGTTTGTTAAATAATGGTAACTTCATTCTTGGGAACTACTTATTCCTATGCCTTTTTTCTCTTTTTCATATCATTCCTCAGATCCAAATATTCTTAAGTCATAGTTTACATATTTTCCCTCATACATGAGTATGGTAATATGTTTTCAGATAAATTGTCAAGGAATTGAGTCAATTTTAATCCATTTCGGTCAAATCTATTTTGACCTTAAACATTAGCCTTTTTATATCTGACGTGCATGACTTTAAACTTCCCACAAAAGACAGAGGAACACTGAATAAAAGTCAACTTATAGCTCACTAAACATACATTTTGTATGATTTAGGTAATAATGAGCAATTAAAAGGTTCAAATTTTGTAGGGTTATTTACATTAATCCTAGTAAAAATCAATTTGTGTTTACTAGGCCCATTGGATGAGGTAAAATTTAAAGCAGGTAGCAGGAAAATACGTGCACAAGTGATTGAAGATGAAAGCATTCTTTCCATTTGATGCACAAGAATTATAGGGACATCCACAGATTGGAGCCCCTTCTATTTTTCAGGAAATCACAAAAGACTTTCAACATAACTCTTCATTTGATTAATGACATCATGAGCTTCATCAGCAGCCACCTGGAATTCATTCATTCAACTAGATACCATAAGAGATGCAGTGATACCAGCTCTTCTCGGAACAATTGTAAAAGAATGTTCTTGAGTGCGGTTTGAGAAAATTTTTTGCTGATCAAACATTGACTCTGTTTCTGCCCAAGAGACTTGGAAGATGGATACATGGATTTTAGAATGAAGCATTGGAAGTAAAGAGCCATTTGGAGAGAGTACTCATTTCAGATATTTCCCTAATGACATGTTTGTCTTCTCTCCACCAACCGACAATGGAAAACATTTCAGACCTTGGGTTTTCCATTTTAATATCTGCAAGGAAATGACATGGAGGAAAAATTTGAAAGTTTACACCATTGTTGTTGCTCTTAATGCACAACATAACCGAAATAGAGGAGTAGCAGTGCAGGTGCATCTCAGGCATATAATTATTTGCATCTGGAACATTGACTCCTTGAAGATGACCATGACCATATAGAGGAAGGTAGATGCTCTGTGGGAAATTAAGATGATATTTCTTCAAGTACTTATCAAAATCTAGGAGAGTTCTATCGCAGATATCAAAGTAATCATGGCCAATAATGTTCATCATGTCATCAATCCGCTTTCTAGCCAGTCCATCAGCCATTTCGATTCTCTTGGGATCTATTAAATCTTCACAAGAGTTGAGTAATTAACTCTTAAGTAAGTCTATTTTTCATAAATTTTGTGAAGAAATTTGAAAAAAAATTGCTAAGGCATTAAGGCGCGCAACTCTAATTTTGACGCACAAATATGGTTGTGCCGCACAAGTTTTTGCCGCACATGTATCACCGCGGAAGTCCAAATACCTATAAAACAGTGCAACAGTAAAGAAACATCAGAAAACAGAGCAACTTGTGCGGAGAAGGTGACCTGTGTGGCGAGATCTCGAAGGTTTGAAATCCGGATTCTTTGTATGGAAATGGGGCCGCATATTTATAGTCCAGGCCGCACCCTTGTGCGCTGATGCCTGTGCGCTCAACACTTGTGTGCCGCCCTCTGCGCCCTCTCCACCTGAATGCCTCTTTCCCTTTGGTTTTCTTCTTTTCCTCAGAGTCACATCCTTATTCTTTCGAATCCAACTCTGAGGGGGGACTTTTTTTGACACTCCATTTCATCACAGAGTCCAACGGAATGTAAAGGGATATGACTATGCACAAATTGATTCAGCCTTTGATGAAATCATCAAAAATCAATAAAGGCATGAACAAGGCTTCAAAAGAACATGCGCCACGCAAGTTCCATCATGGTCGCGCAAGTCCACTTGCACGACGCCAAATGGTCGCACAAGTGACTTGCCCGCCCAAAGGGATAACTGCCTGGGGTCTTCTCCAGCTTATAAATAGACCTTGTGAGTCCCCCATTTGGGGAGGATTTTATTTCCAGAATTCATATTTAGAGTTCCGAACGCCCAAGTCTCTTCTTCAAGTCTTCCGAAAACTTGTAAGGTAATTATTTCCATAGAATGGATGGTCTAAACAAGTGGAGTAAGTTATAAGTGTTAGAATTCACTAACACTTGCGCTCCTAAGGTTTTTTACCCTTAAGGGAAATGAACATACTTGAGCACCGCCCTACTTCCTCACAAAAACTTGTGTACCTCTTTTCTGGAAGTACCTCAAGATAATTCTAAAGGCAATGGTCAAGGATCACCCAAGTATTAACATGATGGTTTACAAATGCTCAAGTTACCATGTGTCGCGTAGGTATACCTACACGACCAAGACTTGCCCGCCCAAGTTGTACTTACGCGCCTGCTAGGACTTGTGTGCCCCTGCCTTTTTGGGTGCCTTTAATACCCATTTAACCCCTCTTATGTCGTTCCACCTCTCCTATTCAAGATTCAGTATTCAAGAGAATTTTCAAATCCATTTATGGAATCATTTCTTGATTCGGCTTCCTTATCTGAAAGGAACACCGTGACATATTTCTCAAAACATAGTGATTTTAAAATATTTTTGTCACTAAATATTGAGATTTCATTCATTCAACCTCATCCATTAAAGATGATAGAACCCCTTAAATTGGGCTTCCTTTTTAGGAGTAAGTCCCAGTCAAAATTCCCATTAATTCTGGGCCACCTTTTTAGGAATAATCCCTAGTAATAATTCTCAAGACTGGCCATCCTCCTTAGGAGTAAGCCCCAAGTCCTCATTAACCTGGGCCTACTATTCAAGAATAATCCCTAGTAATAATTCTCAAGAATGCGCATCTTACTTAGGAGTAAGACCCATGTCCTCATTAACCTAGGCCTTCTTTTTCAGGAATAATCCCCAGTAATAATTCTCAAGACTGGGAATCCTCCTTAGGAGTAAGCCCCAAGTCCTCATTAACCGAGACCTCTTTTTCAGGAATAAGCCCCAGTAAAAATTCTCAAGATTGGGCATCCTCCTTAGGAATAAGTCCGAAGTCCTCATTAACCTGGGCCTCCTTTTCAAGAGTAAGTCCCAGTCCTAATTCCCATTAATTCTGGGCCTCCCTTTCAGGAATAATCCCCAGTAATAATTCGCAAGACTGGGCATCCTCCTTAGGAATAAGTCCCAAGTCATAATTAACCTAGGCCTCCTTTTCAGGAGTAAGCCCCAGTCTCAAATATGGGCATCCTCATCAGGAGTAAGCCCCAAGTCCCTTAATTTTTCTAATTCCTTATCCTGGGCCTCTTTTTCAGGAGTAATCCCCAGTCTTTATTTCTCTTAACCAGTCCTAATTTACCTTTGATCTGGGATTCCTTCTCAGAAGTAAAACCCAATCAAAAGTCCTCTCCTAATTTGGGCATCTTTCTTAGTAGTAAGCCCCAAGATTAGAGTATCCAAATCTCCGTGAAGTACATATACCATTATGGACCATGTTCCTAGATTTCTTCCCGGATGTAAATCATAATCCTCATTTTTTATGATAGCATATTTCATGGAAAATTTGTCTCGCATTACCAATACATCTTGTTTCTCACACCGAGCATGCCTCATGTGATCTTAGAGTGTAAAAGTCTTTATGACATATTTCTTTGAGCCATCAATCATAAACATCATACTCCCATACTTGAACTATGTGGGTTCTAAATCCTTTTCCAAAATAAGAGATACATAGGCAGCCCATCTGCGGGTACGATCCCAACATTGAAATAATTCATGTCCTTCTGAATGAAAATAAACATCAAGTGCCCCACTGAGTGGCTTTAAATCCAGTATGGTCATCATAATGACCAAGAGACTTTAATGTTTCAACGGATACCATTGACTAAGAATCTATAACAAATACATATGATTCTCTGTCAATGATGAACCTCGAATACATATAAAAGATTCTCTAAATTTCCTACATATCAATCATTGATTATCAGATCTAAGGGAAAGCTCATTTTATACTTTTTAATGTAATAATCATTCACGAACATAACTTAAATCTATAAACAGAGTCCTGGAGTAGGAAATAATTCCCCTCAAAAAGGTGTGATCAGTCCGACCTCCCATCCTCTCGACCAATGCAAATTCCTAAGCCTCATCAGTCCACAACTAAGGAGCTCCTACCTTTTGAAAGTAGGTTCAAATGGATATGGAATCATTGGATGTTTCCGGTTCTACGAACAAACCTGTTAGAAACCGTTTGGAATGTTTGAACCTTCAATCAACGAGGTCATCCCCGATTCCATAGGGAAACAAAAAATGGTGAACCAGACATGACCTATGTGGAGAGAGCTCAAAGGATTGAAATTTGGATTCTTTGTACGAAAATGGGGCCGCACCCTTGCGTGCTGATGCCTGCGCGCTCAACACTTGTGTGCCTCCCTCTACGCCCTCGCCACCTGCGCACCTCTTTCCCTTTGGTTTTCATCTTTTCCTCATCGTTACATCCTTATTCTTTTGGATCCAACTCTGAGGGGGGACTTTTGTTGACACTCCTTTTCGTTATAGAGTCCAATGGAATGTAGAGGGAAATGACTTGGCACAAATTGATTCAGCCTTTAAAGAAAACATCGAAAATCGACAAAGTCATGAACAAGGCTTCAAAAGCACATGCACCGCACAAGTCCACTTTCATGCTGCCTAATGGTAGCGCATGTGATTGCGCCTTAAGTGATAACTGGACGGGGTCTTCTCCAGCCTATAAATAGACCCTGTGGGCCCCCCCATTTGGGGAGGAATTTGTTCCATAATTCAGATTTAGAGCTCTGAATTCCCAAGTCTCTTCATCAGGTCTTCTAGAAACTTCTACGGTAATTCTTTACCTAGAATGGAAGGTCTAAACAAGTATAGTAAGGTCAAAGTGTTAGAATTCACTATCCCTTGAGCGCCTAAGGTGTTTTACCATTAAGGGAAATGAACATACTTGAGTGTCACCCTACATCCTCACCAAAACTTGCGCGCCTCTTTTCTGTAAGTACCTCAAGATAATTCTAAAGGCATTGGTCAAGGATTGCCCAAGTATTACCATGATGGTTTACAAACGTGCAAGTACCCAAGTGTCGCACAGGTATGCATGTGCGACCAGGACTTGCATGCCCATACAGTAAATGCACGCCTGCCAGGACTTGGGCGCCCCTACATTTTTCGGTGCCTTTCTTGCCCATTTAACCCATATTATGCCGTTCCACCTCTCTTATTCATGATTCAGTCTTCAAGACACTCTTCAAAGCCATTTATGTTATGATTTATTGATTCAACTTTCTTATCTGAAAGGAACTCCATGGAAAATTTCTAAAAACCTAGTGATTATCACATCTTTTTGTCACTAAAGATTGAGATTTCTTTCATTCAAAATCATCCTTTAACGATGAGAGAACCCCTTAAAATGGGATTTATTTTAAAGAGTAATTCCCAGTAATAATTTCCATTAATTATGGGCCTCCTTTTCAAGAATAAGCCCCAGTAATAATTCTGAAGACTGGGCATCCTCCTTACGAGTAAGCCCCAAGTCCTCATTAACCTAGGCCTCCTTTTCAGGAATAATCCCCAGTAATAATTCTCAAGACTGGGCATCCTCCTTTGGATTAAGACCCAAGTCCTCATTAACTTGTGCCTCCATTTCAATAATAAGACCGAGTAGTAATTCTAAAGACTGGGCATCCTCCTTAGGAGTAAGCCCCAAGTCCTCATTAACCTGGGCCTAGTTTTTTGGAATAAGCCCCAGTAATAATTCTCAAGACTGGGCATCCTCCTTAGGAGTAAGCCCCAAGTCCTCATTAACTTGGACATCCTTTTCAGGAATAATCCACAGTAATAATTCTCAAGACTGGGCATCCTCCGTAGGAATAAGTCCCAGGTCCTCATTAACATGGGCCTCCTTTTCAGGAGTAAGTCTCAGTCATAATTCGCATTAATTCTGGGCCTCCATTTTAGGAATAAGCCCTAGTAATAATTCTCAAGACCGGGCTTCCTCCTTAGGAATAAGTCCGAAGTCCTCATTAATCGGGGCCTCCATTTCAAGAGTAAGCCCCAGTCTCAAATATGGGCATCCTCTTCAGGAGTAAGACCCAAGTCCCTTAATTTTTCAAATTCTTTAACTTGGGCCTCCTTTTCAGGAGTAAGCCCCAGTCATAATTTATCTTAACCAGTTTTAATTTACCTTTGATTTGGGATTCCTTCTCTGGAGTAAAACCCAATCATAAGCCCTCTCCTAATTTGGGAATCTTCCTTAGGAGTAAGCCCTAATATTAGAGTATCCAAATCTCCATGAAACACAAATACCATTATGGACCCTGTTCCTGGATTTCTTCCCTGAAGTAAATATTAATCCTCATTATTATGATTGCATCTTTCATGGAACATTTATCTGGCTTTACCAATACCGCATGTTTCTCACACCGAGCATGACTCATGTGAGATTAGAGTGTAAAAGTAATTATGAAATCTTTATTTGAGCCATCAATCATAAACATCATACTCCCTTACTTGAACTACGTGGGTTCTGATTCCTTTTCCAAAATAAGGGATACGTAGGCAGCCCATCTGCGGGTACGATCCCAACTTTGAAATTATTCATGTCTTTCTGAATGGCAATAAACATCAAGTGCCCCACTGAGAGGCATTAAAACTAGTATGGTCAACATAACGACCAAGAGACTTTTATGTGTCCATGGATACTGTTGACTAAGAATCTCTAACAAATACAGATGATTCTCTATCAATGAAGAACCTCGAATACATATAAAAGATTTTCTAAATTTCCTACATATCAATCATTGATTGTCAGATCTAAATGAAAGCTCATCTTATACTTGGTAATGTAATAAGGATTCATGAACATAACATAAATCTATAAAGAGAGTCTCAGAGTAGACAAAAATTATCCTAAAAAGGTGTGATGAGTCCGACCTCCCATCCTCTTGACCAATGCAAATTCCTAAGCCTCGTCAGTCCACAACTAATGGGCGCCTACCTTTTGAATGTAGGTTAAAATGGATATGGAATCATTGTATGTTTCTGGTTCTACTAACAAACCCATTAGAAACCGCTTGGAATGTTTGAACCTTCAATCAACGAGGTCATCCCCGATTCCAGAGGGAAACAATATACTATAAAAAATGAGTAAGAAGAAAAATTCCATGTAAAAAATAGTACGAAAAATCAATGTCATTTCAAGAGTGAGACAACATTTTTTATGTGTCCCATATTATTTACTAGAAAAGCATATTTTTCTATATTTTCATATGTTAACCACATGGAAATTATCATTTAAATAAATAGTTAACTCTATGTTATTTTACACTAGAATTTTATATAGGTGATTAGTGATAGTGGATGTTCAAATTATTCTCCAGTTGAGTTCCACCAAGCAATTGCTACTTTACCATAGGAAAAAATTGTGAGAAGTGAAGTATGTGATTTGTGATTTGTGTTTCATGAAAGGTGTTATGAGAATATAGTGATTTGAAAATTATATTTTGACTACAATTTCATAAATTATTGTTGCTTACTTCCAATTTATTGAAAAGGACTCATTTTTTTAATCATCTGTATAGAATGTATAAAGGTTGTTAATAAATGATATGTTTTATGTAATATATGTTATGTTATAGTTGTATTATGTGAATTAGCATAATTTTTAATAATATATATGTATATTTATTAGATACATGAAAAAGGAGCACCAAAATCCACTTAATAAGCCTCTAAAACACATACATGGTTTACACTTGCGATATTTGTGATTAGAATTTCAGAAGGAAGGTGTATTGAGTTTGTGAAATTTTAATATTGCATTAAATATTATAAAAAGTGTGAATATAATTCTAAGAACCTTACCATAAGAATGGTAAAATTATATTCTAATAATTTTATAATCTAAATAATATCTTTTCATTACCTAACGATCGTAATTTATTGAGAATGATGATGGAATGCACATACAAGAGAATAATTTTATATTTTAGTATTCAGTAAGGTTAGGGGAAATGTATCATTAATTGTCAACTGCAAATTATTTTGAAGGAAAAAAATATTATTCTGTGAACATGATAAAAATCTTAAAGTTGACCAATAATAGATAAGATCGAATAAACATGTTGAGGAATATCACTCAAAATAATAATGTGGACTTTCTACAACTGGATCAAAAAAAAGAATATGAAATTCCTTTTGACTAGTGTGTTTAACTATTTATTTAATAGGCTCAAGGATGTGGTGTCTTGCCAATCATGGAGAAGAGAATATTGTTGGTGTTCCTATCCAACCATGGAATAAGATATGGCTATTATCTAAAGAACTAAGATCAATTAGAATATTCTAGGGTGTATAACCACTAGTATTGTAGTCAATTATATGTATTGAGAATATTACAGTAGAGAATAATTGTTAGTGAGTCTAATGAACATGGAATGGATTAATTCATTATAACATACCTTATCAATGTCATGTGTTGTGATCTCTATTATTATGTAATTGTATTATCTAATAATATATGATAGCATCTAGTTGATCATGATCCACAAAAATTTAATGAGGATAAATTAAAAGGATGTTGTTTGTAATAGTAATAAACGGAGCCCCCCATATCACTGGTCAATCTAGACTGGGGGTATAAAACGTTGACTGATTTATTAATTTAAAATATATAAGGAAATTTAAATTTTTGTGCATAATATTATGGTTTGAAATTATAGGTATAATAGTGAATTTATTTCTCATATACCTTTTCTTTCAATTATACAATATTATGAGATGGAATTGAAATGTTTAATATTGTTTTTATATATTATTTAATAGAATATTATTTTAATTTTTCTCCCCTAAGTAATTTAAAAAATTATTGAGGGATATTAGGTATTATTTACCACAAACATACAGTATATTAATTTTCTATAAAAATTGGACATGTTCATTATTTTACATAAAGAATACTAGTGTCAGGATTAATGATTTTAGATGACATAATGTGAATCCATGAAAGGATTCTATGTACCATATAAATTAAATGATTTTGGTTATATATATAAAAGGATTTTATTTTGGGTTGGTGACAGAAGGGAATGGTTTCAAAGGGATTTATAGCATCCTAAAATTGGTATAACAACTATAATAAAACACTTTTATGTTTATAATATAACATAAATTTATGAATAAAATGTAAAATAAATTAAATAAATAGGTGCACCTTACCCCCATTGTTTGGTTAGGACCATGGAATGTATTCCGAAAAATGTTGAGAGACTACTTCCTTTTATGGTATCCACATATCATTGGAATCACATGTTTCTTAGTCAATACCTCTCTCAACACCATGGGATACAAGAACCATAGTTAATGTTTATATAGAATAATTTAAAATAAAATCTGATTGTAGAGACCTAGTTTTCACATTACCGTACTTAAGGACTAATTATGAATATATAGGCACCCAAGATCCTCTTTCAGTTTCCCTCCAATTATTAAATATTTCATTAATATACATTAATTTTTTTAACAAATTTTAACATTCATCCTATTTTTCTATCATTTCATCTAATTTTTAATCAAATATATTGAATGTTCAACACCACATACACATCATCATTTGATGATTGTATCCGATGATTGTAAATAGAGTATAATGTGGAAACCCTGAAATCTTAATCAAATAATATGATAATTCTCATATATGGTCATCACTGAATAGTGTCTCACACAATTCCATGGTCCAAATAATATTAGAACATATTTTTTATATAGAACCATGTTATGGTGACAATGTTTATCATAGAGTACATTGCATTTTGATATTAAATGTAAATATTTTAATCAATAAATATCTATAATGTTTCACCACTTTCAAAAAACAATAAACCCATGGATATAGGTTCATAAAAAATAAACCATGTATCTTTATAAAATTTTACACATTTAGCATCATATTTTATAATTTTCTTACTATATTATCTCATTTCTAGGACATGGAGTAACAATAGGGTGTGGATATTCTTAATCCCATATAAAGCCATATATATTTATTATTCTCCAATTTTAGCCTAACTAGTTCGATTAATACATCACATTTCAGTTGTTGAATGATGATTAACACAACATACAACTGTCACCTAAATTGTAATGAATTTGAAATATACTATCATTTTATGAACATACATGTCCCAACTATTCTTAGTTAGTGGAATTTATATTAAAGAAACATATATGAGTCAAAATTCCTATAATAATTAGTATTTAACTGATTAAATGATTAGAAACATACATGAAAACACCCTATTAGGTAAACCAAAAGGATTTCATACAAAACATACAAACTTATAAAGGATCTCATGAAAGGCATCTCTCCAACCATAGGGATGGAGATGTCAAAATATTGAAGATTACCCCCTAGTATACAAAAGTCATAATGCATGAGACTCTATATAGTATATACATGGGGGTCATCCAATGCACAAGAAATTTTTTTTCTCAAGAATATATCGTATATAATTACTTGAATCATACTCATTCTAACCTTAAAAATTCATCACACCCATTAATACTCATTGATGTATATAATTTAATGATAAATCAATATCAAATTTCTAGAGGAAAGTTATCATTTAAATTCATAAAACATACATAGTAAATGTCAAGGCAGATATCCTAGAGTCTACATTTTACACCACATGAAAGAATTCATATACATAAACACTAATCAAAACACATAACAATATAATAAATAATGTCTTGAATTTATATATCAGAATTGGTATCCCACTAGACGATCCTTATGATCATTGTACTATTTTATTTTTGTTAAACTCATTTTATGTCAATGTAAATCCTTCATCATCCTTATTTGAGCATCTAATAAACCCAAAACTACCCCTCTAATATGATATAGTGATAATAATTTTTGATAAAGTTAATATTGGGTCATAGTGAGACTTGGGAATCATAATATTGATGTTTGACTCTATTAACAGGTATTATATCCCATTTATATCATAATTTCAAATTTTACAATGAAAATAACATATCATTTCTACATAACACTCATTCTATGTTCATCATCATCATTATTCATTAAAATATTCATAAAAAGTTTCTATACATATCATTTTGGTGAAAAATGTAAACTCATTAATTTTTTTACCAACACATCCTGGACAGTTTTAGGATACAAATGGATATTCGCATGGTTAATATAAATCAATGTAACATTTTACATTTCCATTTTCCATGTTACCCTTAATCCTTCTTAGATATTATGTAATATTTATTTTTAATATTTACTAGCATAAAATTTCCGTGGTAAAATTTTATATCCAATAACATCATATTAATCTTTTCCAAGCCACATAGAAACTCAATTATATTTCTAATATTATACTAGGATTCCATAACTCATTTTATGTTCATGAAATAACTCATATACACATTTGTGAGAATGTTACACCATTAAACTAATATATAGATAAAAAATAAGAAACTCTCTATCATTTTATAAATTTATATATAAAAATAATTTATTCATTAAAATATATGATTTTGGAGAGGTGGAAACTATTTCCCAAGTATTTTAAAAAATATCATGGATATTCCATTTTATACTAGATAATACATATTTTATCCTTATCTTCATTATAAACCATGTCATAAAATATCATGAATCATAATCCATGTATTTAAATTTACCTTCAAAAATTATCTATAAAAACACTGTATTAAAAAATAACTTATATTGTCATATAAGAAAATATGATTAAACTAGATAACATTTCCTTAAACTATGTTTTTCTTGAATTACCCCATTGCATGTAGACCCTGATCTAGGAACCCCATTCCATATAATTTAAATAAAATCATTCGACTTCATCAATACATTCATTGATTCTAAACACTAATATACTCACTGCATTTGTGAATAAAACATTTCATGTCATATACCCTATAATACTAATAAATAATTTCTATACTATTTAATCATAATAATAATTATACTTAATTTTACTCAAACATCATTAGGTATCGATGATAATTCAATCCCATGGAAGAAATGATAATTATTTATAAAATAATCATAAGGATTGAAGGAAAAAGTTTTAAAATTTAACAAATATAGTCTTCTTCATCATTATTATATGTTTTTACATATGTACTATTAATAGATTACAGTAGTATAGACATCTCATGTCACAATCAATAATTATAAACATATTGAAGAAACTAGGTAAAAATTCCTCAAACAAATTAAAATTGTTTGACCATATCTAATGACTATATAATGAATTCCTTATATATAGATAATCTTAATATATATCTCTAGTTTCAAAAAATTATTTACATACTTAATGAAATTGAGGGTGTGAGTGGAGAAAAAAGGCCCCTTGAATTTTTTTTATTTAAATAATACATTTGCAATAATCTATGAATTTGATTTACGCTTCCTACAAGAATTTGGATTATATTCTTAAAAAAACACAACACATGTTTACTATGGAAGGAATTCCTCTTATAACATTCAATATTATCTTCTTCTATTATATTTTTTTTCTTTTTTTATACCTTTCTATGAATTTTCATATGTTATCCTCATTTTTAATAAAATATTGTTCCCTATTTCGTATTTAATGATGACCATCACCTTATATATATAATAGATTATTTTATACATTAAATATCATATTTTAGATTCATTTAATAAGGGATATATTGAAATGCACTCCCACTATAATTATGACCCCTTTTATAAGTAATTATTAATATTATTTGGTAATGGTTTAAATTATACATAGAAATTAGTCTATTTTTTCATTCCTATCACCTGATAGCTATTTAGGTATGTCACTTTTCCAGTCAAATCAAACATTAAACTTGGATAGCTAAGAATACAGCTCATTTTCAAATTAGTGATTTGAGAAATATCAATAATAATCCTCTTTTATACTAATTCATAGGGTTTCCATGATTACAATATTGTCAATATAACATTAAAATTTATTACCTTTCTCTTAATGTAAAGTAATTTAAACATTTAATAAAAATATAATCCTTGTGAACACTACATTAGATGAACCTATATAGTTTAGTGAACAAGATCTTCATAAGTTTTAACATCATAATGAACAAAAATAATAGTTCATTAAAATATTTTTAAATCTATTCAATTTTTTTCAATTTTTCTATTTTATATGTAAGCTTATCATGATTATTTTTATTCTTATTCACCTCACAAAACTGATATTTACAAAACATATTGATGGGTAACATTTAGCAATACTCAAAACCAATGTTTCAAGATCATTTAAAATTACAACCATATTCATTGAGGATTACATAGTATTATAGACATAAATATGAAATATTTTTAAATTAATATAAAATAAAAATCATAAAAAAAATTCAATTAAACCATAGTAGTATTTTTACCTTGATAATTAGATACATAATCATCTAATTACATTAATGGTATTCAGCATATCCCACATTTTTCTAATAAAATATTGAACTTATTAGACATACAATAAATAATACCAAAAATCATGACTTCTGGAAATATAAACAAAACAAATGGTCACATAAGATTCACAGTAAGAGGAAATATAAGAGATATAAATCATTGATTATTAGTGAGAATAAAAATATATATATGATAACATTCTCATAACATAATAAAGTTACACCAATTTAGTCAAAGATATTTAATCATCGATCATGAAATTAATATTTTTCAAAAATGAGTAAAAATAAGAGTATTTTATCATCAAAATTCAATCATGATCCAAGGGAACAAGTCCTGAGTATAATAAATCATTTTTGACAAACACATCAAAATAAAAATATTATCCATTGATAAGTATTATTGTCAATACATTCATAGTGGATTCGGTAAACTCTATATTCTATCATTTCCATAGATAAGTTTCACTCCTTTACTTTTTATAATGGACATAGTACATTTCTAAATTGTGTTTACTCTCCATTCTAGTACATATTTTCTCTGGATTTATCATTCTTTACTCGACAAATTTTATGGAAGTAATGTTTTGGTCCCACCTACACATAATGAAAACCATATATATTTTTTCCAAAACATCACATTAGTATTCATCATTTCATAATATCATAACATAGGGAAATTAAAAGGGCTTCAAAAAAATAGCATTTATATATTACATCATCCATGAAAAAGAAACAGGTTTCATAAATATTTCATTATTATATATTTAACACATCGGAAATAAATGAATTCCATATAATCTTACTCAAATAATTATCCTTATAATACTTCTATATAAATTTATTTTATTGAATTATAAAATAATTTCCCCAGTGAATCATGACAATCCTTAAAATACATTGATATAAATATACAGTACCATCAAAAGATGATTTGAAAAATTATTCTAAAAAAAGGTAAGATAACGCTTTCTTTCAATATCATCAAACAATAAGAATTCATAGAATATTTAGAAAAATATATTTTCAAGATAACCATGGAAAACATTAAATGAATCTATCGATGAATATTTATTATGATGGGGAAATATTTGTTTTTGAGATAATCATTAAAACAAATTTTGGAATCAAAATTTTGGTATAAATTCATAATAAAAAACATTTTAAAGAAATCTAAAAATTTTTCTCCAAAACATTGGAAGAAATATTTATATTGTGGTTTCCAATTAATATAAAATACCATTTAATAATTTAAAATAACATTATTTAAAACATTTAATGAATTAAGACATGGATTAAAATGTTCATTGACAAAATATGAAATAAAGATGGTTTTTATTAAAGGGTTTTCTTCATTTTTTTGTAAAAATTGGAGGAATTTGTACTATTTCAGGAAAAGAATAATAATAATATAAATATACAATTGTATAGTTTTTCAAAAGGATATTTTCAATACAATTTATCTCGAAGGAAATTTATGAGAGACAATCCTAGATTGAAATTAGATAGTAACATAAACCCTTACCTAATATATGGTCATGCTTCGTTCTTATTAAAACTTCATGTCCAATAAATATAGATTTATTATAAATCTACTCCTAATAAATATTAATATTTTAAATAATTTCTATTATTGCTCTATAATTTTCAATTACCATTTTATTTACGTTTTCATCATTAAAATGATCGTTCCTCTGAAAACATTTTCATTTTTAAGTCTTGTTCTAATTTAATGGTTCTTATCTTTATACCTTTGTCAAGTATTCCTCATCCTTAAAATAATAATAATGACATAATAAAGATATGATCAATAATTCATTGCATATCATTGTGGAGGTGGTAGTTTACATGCTTGTAGAGGTGATATTTTAGCATTTTGGTTGGTGGAATGAATAAATGTTTTATAAAAAATCCACATTAAATAATAATATTTATATCATTAATATCATATAAATTAATTAAATCTATCCATATGACCAACCATTTAAATATTAAATTAAAATTCTATTCACATTATGTGGGTGGTAGTCTATTTGTCCACATGAATAATGTTATGATCTTATAATTGGTGTCAAGAAGAGAGAAATTTTTTATAAAATTTAAATAAAAACATATTATTATAGTTAAAATATTTATAAAATATATCCAGGTGGTTTTTATAATTTTTTTTTGAGGCTTAAGAATATATAAATATGATGTATATTGGTAAAAACATATACCTCTTCATTAGGTATCATCTATTTAAGAGCACTATAAGGAATCATGGATGGATCTATTAGGAAGACCATCTCCTAATTGTCTTGGATATCAGTTATCAGAGATTATTTTATTATATATTTGTTGAGATAAATTTAACATGTGTTTTTTTAGAATAAAGGATAGGGGTTTCCTATTTATTATTGTGGAAGGTGGAAAATCTATAAATACTTGAAATTTTAATATATTATATTGGGAATAATCATTTCAATTGGATTAATTATTACAATTATTAAAATATAATGAGTTTATGGATTATTTCCCATAATACAATAAATTAAAAGCCTGTGTTTTATGATACCTTGAACCTTATCATTTAGTTTAACACCTCTTTTAAAACTTTTAACCCGTTGGGGTAATAATATTTTTACCATGGTAACTATTATGTATGAATGAAAATTAAGTTGAATTTATTAACATATAATTAAAATAATTATTAAAACAATTAACATATTATAAAGAAGTTTATTTATTCAAATGTAAAATTTACATTCTAAATTATGTTTCAAAGACCTAACAACCATGTTTTTTTCAAAATAATTTTTAAGCATAAAATTGAATTTATGATAAATCATTAACATGTAATAACCATTATATAAATTATAAAATATTTAATTTTATATTTTCCATAAAAAATATATTAATAGAATTTTTCATAAGTGATAAATTTTTTTATTATCATAAAGACATATTGTGTAAATAATATTGTTTTTTAGAAAAAAAATTAAATTATACATTCATATACTATTATACTCATATCTAACCATGTGATGTCCAATTATTTTACATTAAAAATGTGTAAATTGTAGTTTTTTATAGTATATATATTAATATTCAGACCCACTAATTCAGTAGCTAGGTTTTTACCATCTCATTAAATAATAATTGTTAAAAATAATATCACAATTCATTTAAAGTAAGTGTTAAATGTAAATGAATTTATGAAATTGATAAAATAATTTTATATAGAAATTTATAATAAGTATTTGAACATTTTATTCTATCCCATTATAATAATTTCACCCTAGTAATTCCACCACTCCAATAAAAAATATATGATACTTCCCCCTCATCAAAACCATGGATTCCTATGTAGCATCCTTAAATTTGTTTTTTTCACTTCAAAACACTAACCAGGTGACAGGTTTTATTCTCAAACACATTATATCTCATATCCAGAAGCTCATCCAGTATTACCTTATAATAGATTATATTATCCATTTTTACATCCTCCACATTAAGTACATGTGAAGGATTGATTAAATGTTTCCTCAAGAGAGATACATGGAATAAATTTTCATATTAATTGAGTTTTGGATGAAGTAATAATCGATAAGAAATGATCTAGATTGGATAAATAATTTTTATGGGACCAATATACCTAGGTTTCATCCTTATCTTCATTATATATACAATGAATTTCATCCTTGGAGATATTCATAAGAATTCCATGTCACCATCTTTGAACTCTTGAACTCTCTGATGATTGTTAACCTAAAGTTTCTATTGACTCTGAGATTCCATGATGGTATAATGACTCAATCTATAATTATTTCCAATTTCCATATCCATCTCTAGTCCTAATATATTTTTTTCTCCTACATTATCACTGCACGTTAGAGTTCTACCTTTTCTACCATAAAACAATTTATATGAAGATATCTCAATTCATGAGTGAAATTAATTACTATAAATAGTCTAAATAGATAACTCTGTTTATACCAACCTCAATTGAAGTTGATAAAAGATTCAATTATTATATTTTATATATTTTCAATGGTTATCTAAATAAAACCAAATATTATTTTATGATATATGTTGTTAATTTTTAACTCTATTGTGAAATCATAGTATATACGTCCCCAAAAAATCATTGTAAACATCATATTGACAATAGATTCAATAGAATGTGGTATATAGTGAAACTATACAACATATTTGATGTATATTATGGAAATCTGATGAAGAGAGAAAATTTTACATTATCCAAGATTATTTTTTCCTCTATCGATTACTAACAGGGTAATGGTTGTAAAATCCCCTAATAATTCCACAGCTCATCATTGAATTATATACATACTATAAATTAATATACATACAATAAAATATCACATTTTTGGATGTCCAACCAAAAATAATCTTTCATATCTCTATACATAAACATATATCAATTATTAATAAAGATTGTCAAACTATGATATACATATAGTAGCTCATTATTATAATCAGGTATTTATGGGACCCATACCTGGTTCTTCATCATTATCATTCTACCATAACCATGGTTGAACATCACAACATTCCTTACTTTTTATTATAGATAAAAAATTGTTTATATATGTTTCTTTAATCCTCACATAGATGGATGGTGGAGAATCAATCAAAGAAGATTAATATTTATCACATTTCGACTTTAGTTCATGATCCATATTCTACACACACACACAAACATATATATATATATATATCTCATTTTATCCCCGTTATACATAAAATAGATTGGTCATTCCTACTAATAACATCGACCACCTTGTTGGATTTCCTATTGGGGAAATGTACTATACAGTCAAATTAATTAATTAATTCTCACCATCCCCCTTAGAACACATGTAAATAATTCTATGAGAATATATAAATAATGATTTTTTGATCATAATATATATCACATATTTCACCATGGAGATAATTCATATATATTTTTAATTCAATACCTACTACTTTTAACTCCAAATCATGACATGGGTAATTTTTCATAGGAATATTCCATTTGATTATGGTATAATATATAATCATATCATTCTATATGATAATTCATAATATTCTATTTGTCAATACATAAATATATATATCAAAAATATTCTATGTTTCAAGGTAGATTTATCATAGGAAAACTGACTCACCTTCTCTTCAATTTCATAATATTCCCCAAATTCGACTATCAAATGGAGCTTCCCACCTTTTGGTGTCAAAATGGTTATTAAATTGTATTTCCTATAGAAATATCTCATAAATAATAAATAGTATCCATCCATATCCTGAAAACTAAGGATCTCAGTCATTATGGTTGGTATAGGATATTTTTTAATATAATAATTCTTGGAAGCATCTACTAACATACCCCTACTAAAGATTATACAACTTCTGAATAAATCATTCTATTTATAGGATTAATACATTCTGAATTGGAATAAAAATATCCCTTTATCGGGGTATTAAATTAAAAAAATACCTTCACAATGTTCCTTTCTCATTGTATATAGATTAATATTCTCCATAATTACTTGAAAAAACTAATTTATGTAATCACTAAAAACCTAATTCATCAAATCCA
This sequence comes from Viscum album, assembly GCA_963277665.1. Lineage (NCBI taxonomy): Eukaryota > Viridiplantae > Streptophyta > Magnoliopsida > Santalales > Viscaceae > Viscum > Viscum album. Next base: position 1,752,004,516 of record OY728120.1, on the reverse strand, counting down.
AGAATATTGAATGGGATTGGTGTGTCCAAATTTATTCATTAAATATTATTAGTGATCATACATAAAATAGTGGTTTTTTTGGTATATACCACTTCCATACACTCAATTGATATTATATGTAATGAATATTCAACTTGTAAATTTATTAATGTCTACATAGTTGATAAAATAAGTCATCAATATAGTGTATGGGAGAAACATCCACAACTATAGAGACTCAAAACCAGATGTTATAATACTTTTATAGTGTGGTGTAAAATAGTACTCTAATGGTAGAAAGTATTATATATCATGTAAAACTATATATATATATATACATTACACATGAAAACAAATTCTAGAATATGAACATATTGTGAGGACATGAATATCACATTATCGTATTTATAAAAATTATAATGAGTCCTCCTCTAGGATTCCTAGGGAAAGGAAAAAATTAAGGGTGATCCCAAATTATAATTAAGAGGTAACTTATTTTAGAATCATGAATAATATAAATTTGGATTAATTGATGTAGAATGTAAAAAATGAACAAATTGAATCCATAATCAAGTAAATAAAATGTCATGATATATTTATGATAATAAATGAAAACTTATATTACAATAATCCTGTATCTTATATTTATGGAATTTTTTATTTTTCACAGGAAAAATTGAAATAAAATCCCAAATCAATGAGATATTCTTATAATGGGATGAGGTGTACACCAAAACCAATATTCTTTTATCTCATGAGACCTATCAATGATTCATGCGTATTTATAATTTATTTCCACACCTATAGAATTATTAATTATAATTCATTATCAATAATATACATCAATAAATTTCATACCATTACTGAGGGAACTAATTACTAAAAAAAATATTGACATCCTTATAATGTGATATATTAAAATCAATTATTTTCCTATTATATATAATATTTTCAATTTATTGTTGAAAATACCTTAATCAAAATGGAAATAATAATGTATCGTTGATTTGACATGATGTACCCTCGTAAAAGGAATATATGGGAAAGGTTATTTCTAAAGTGATGACTTATCCATGGAAGATTTCAATTGGTTTTAATAATTTCATTTTTTAAGAAACCATGGAACATGTCGGAAAAATCCTTCATCATGTTTTTTTAATAGTGTGTGAATCTTCAAAAGCACATCCCTTGGGTTCCCCTCAATTGGTTTGATGTATTTTTAAATATCATCATTCACTAGGGTAATGGTTGAATAAATTCACATCCAGCCATTTTGGGGTGATTACACCTTGGATAATCTGTGTCACATCCTCAGCGACCTTCTAGTATCTAGAAAAATATTTATTTTCAAGGAAACAATAAATAAATTTATGTAACCATAACATATTATTTTTTATCATCTATGGATAATTTAATAGTAAAATAAATAGTATATGATATAGGGTTAAAAATATATATGCTAAAATCCATTAAATTTCATTAATATCACATAATTATTCATTAAATGGAAATTTATGCACTACAGAAAATAAAATAAGTGGTTATTATAAAAGAGAAACCAAAGAATGAAAATTTACATGGAGAAACCTCACTTTGGGAATGGGCATAAATTAAATAATATGTTCATGAATGGGAGATTCTAATAATAATTTTAATGTACCATTAATAATGAAATTTCATGATTTCATATAAAAAATAAAAGTTTATGAACCACATAATTTAAATTCGTTTCTTCATAAATAGCATGTCACAAATATTATAATTTCATATACCAAACCCATCTTTCATGAACTAAATTACATTAATTTACATTAAAATAATTTATCATAAAAATTGATATGTTAATAATTAAATTTATAACTTTAACATAAGAATAATTCATTCATAATCTTCATAAATTGACATTCACTTTATGAATTCTTCTGACTGTCTTCATTAGTGCCTATATATTAGATTTTTTGTATTAGTTCCATAATATCAATGTTTATATCCATTAATTATCATAATTACACTATTCATATTTAATTAAGGATACATTTACAGATTATTTATAATAATTTATGACATTTAATTACTTTCATCTGGGTTGTAGACCATATACTTGAGGATAATGTTGATAATAATCTTTTTTTGGTAATTTTGAAGAACAAATGGATATTATTTTATTCACGGTTCAGATATGTATATAATAAATCTAGTGAAAAAAAATTAATTAATATTTTCATTCATATTATACCATAGGATAATTTTTAATATTATCTTATGACACAATTTCATATTATTTTTAATGTATGTGGTTAAACTGTCCCAAACATGGAAAACCTATGATTTAGTGATTGATTATGAAGTATTTTGGTAATAAAAAAATAAATACAAAACAAAAATGTTCTAGTTTTGTTTTTAATATAGTTATATAAAATAATTGTACGTATGTGTAATAAAATTTAATGGATATGACAAAAATGACACAATTTGTATAATAGAGTATCCTCTTAGTATGCTTATTTTAAATGAAGAAATTAACAATGATTGTTATGTTGGATAGATAATCAATTGGTTCTTAAATTTTATATAATAAAAACGTAATGATATTAAAAAAACATACAATTACTTTACATTCATTCTAATTTTAATCTTTATAGTATGTGAAGGAAAAAAATTTATGTCATGGAGGTATTTGTCCGCAGAACAGAAATACAACAGTTTTTTTATTAATGCATGGTATATATGATTAAATAATAATACTACCCTTAATATATTAACATTATGATACATAAATTAAAATAACATAATTATAATATCTTGAATAGAATAAATTTTCAAGAATAAAATGATGGAAAAAAGATTTGGTGTTATTACCCTTGTCAATGACATCGTATTTCAACATAGGATTCCTTGAATGTTATGATATTTGGATAAATATCAGAGAAAAAGTTCTTATGTACATTTGATAGAGTAATAGGTGGATTAAAAAGAATATTTTCAAGGGCTATTTTGAAATATAAGTGACTCCTGGACTATAGAATATGTTACCCTATTATTAGCGAGGGGAATATTTATTTTTGGAGTAACCCAAACTTATTCATAATAAAATGATACTATTTAAATTTAAAAAGTCGCAATACAAAAAAATTACAATGATTTTTTTCTAAAATATGTCTCAACAACTCCTTTATAAGAAAACATAGAGTGATTTTAGGGGTTTTAACTTTTAAAGTTTACCCTACATTACCTTTACCTTGCTAATTAATTTTTATGATATGTTATTAATTTTATGGATAATGACTATGATATACAATTTACCTAATTTTAAACTACTTATTTAAAATTATATAATATTTTAATAAAATACCATTCCTTAATGTATGTAATTTTAATTTTAATATAAATACACTTAATCGTGTAAAAAACATTCAATTAAATAAAATTTTATGCATAAATTTTTATATAATGTAAAATAATTTTTTATAAAGATTTAAAGGAACTATATTTATTAATTATTATAGAAAATAATTATATTAGGATTTAAAGGAAATCTAAAATTAAATATTCCTTTAAAATATGTGATACAATGCCAAGACAGAAGATGAATTTTATATTAATGTAACATTTTAATAAGTTATAGAAATATCTATAAAATGTATTATAAGATCATGGAATATTTTAAAATGTGAATTCTTCTTCCTCAAAATCATATTTAATTACTGAATCATTTTTACAAATAACTAGTTCATTATTAATTAATAATAAAATATATAAGTTAAATGGTTTCTTAAAACTGTAATTTTTTACTTCAAAATGAAATTTTTAGTAAATTAAATGAAATTCAAACAATTATAATTTATATTTTATGAATCTAAAATTGATGTTAATTTGGAAAAATTCTACTTATTAAATCAGTATATTTATTGATTTCATGACTGAATTCTCGTTAATCGGTGAATTACATGATAGTCTATGATATGTTATTCACCTTCAATTGTAGGTTCTTGAGAATTAAATCCTCCCCAAATTAAATAATTTCCTTGGTAAAATCATATATATTATATATTTAAAAAAATTATGATAAACCTTCCATATATTTTTTTAGGTTCCTAGGTTACCTCTCATAGTTTGTTATTTCGTAAAGTTGCTTCACTAAACGATTTGTGTGGTTGCGCAATAAATACTCTATAGTATCTATAATCTATACTAGATCTTAATTTTAATAAAATTTATCATCCATATCAATTCACGTAGAATTAATAACATAAATGTGATCTATCATGTATTTCCTCATTATTGAGACATGGTATATCCCATTGCTTTAGATATGTCAGGTGGCCTAGTGAATCAGAAATCCATAGATCCAATTATTTAATGTATTTTTTAGGGAACAATGTACATAAATATTAATTTAACCTCTTTAATAAATCATGTAACCCCCTTTTGTGGTGAAAAATATAAGAATACAAGATCCCATACTTTAAATTAAATTTATTTCCATTAATTTTCTAAATATCTGATTTTCCTTCCTAGATAAGATTCATTAAGATTTTCAATATTTCGAACATTAACAATTGTCAACTATAGAAAATTAAGGACTAAAAAAATTCCTTCTGCATCTTTATAACAACAATTTTTAGTTTGAAAATACTTCTTGTAAAATTATTTGTGTGGTTTTTTCTAGATACTATAATAGAATATTTTGTTGTTTTCAAATTCCACTATGGGTAATTATGGATCCCACATAAATTTAATGTTAATAGAGGGTGATCTCAGCATGTCTCCCAATGCTTGTATATTATATTTGGACATTCCATAAATCTAGGAATGATAGGAAGTTCTAAAATGTATCTCAATATTTAAATCACTTTGGTAAGAGCTGGAGAATGTCGATGTGAATCTAGGGTAACAATTGGATTCAATCTATAGAGGAGCCCCATGAATACATATTATTTCCTTGATATAGAGCTATTAAAGTCTTCACAAAGTATATAATCTATTATTTCTATGATCTTATTAGATATAATAAGACATTCAGTGATGACCCATATAGAATCATTCTTCACCGGAGTGCTTAGGACTCCAGTGAGATAGTCTATTATAACATTTTCCCACATTAATAATGTTATGGGAATATGCATCATGACTCCATCATGATGTTTTATTTTTTCCCTTACCTACTGGTATAAATTGATGACTCCCTTATGGATTATTTATAAATTTATTAGGAATGGAATTATCTCTCACTGTGCTTAAAAATCACTATAAATATATTTTTTGTATCTTTTTATACTATATTCTTGTTAATATTTATAATGTTAAAAACTCCATGGTAACTCTTACATAATGAATCATCCAAATTTTTTCCTTCCCATAGTGGAACATTTTCAAGATATATTTGTACATTAGTAGTTCCAAAAATTGTCTTCTCAACGTGTTGATCCCCTGCTGAGAGAAGGTATACATAGAAACACATATTTTCCATAAATATTATTTTTTTTCATAGAGTTTGGGTCTCCATATTATTAAATAAGGGAATATGGATTCTAGTACAAGGACATCTATTTTATTATTTAGTTAAAATCTTTTACATTTCCTTGATGCAAAGGAAAATACCATATCATTCTATATAATGAAAAAATCAATTCATTTATTGTACACATCACTCTAAATTTTAAATCCATACGTACATGATGGTATATTCAATACATCTACATTAATCTGTCTTATTTCCGCCACATTGAAACAATCCCCATGTTCCCAAAATCATGTGAATTTAGCCCCTTACGTGTTAACATGGTCAATTATTTGTCCAACAAGGAAAATTCTCGAATAAAATTTTGGTATTAATCACTTTATCACATGAATCATTTGATAATAGTTATGTCCATCAATTTAGGCCAATATTACAATTCCATTTTATTTAACTGTTTAATAAATATTTCATCAATGGGGACAATATGCTAATGAAAACAATATTTATCATGCCAAAACTCACACTTTTTATATTTAACAAATAATTCATTTTTCGTGTGGGGTGAAATGATTATTTTCAAATTACTGTCATTAACTTCATAGATCATAGAGTATATCAGGATATCATCAATGAATACCACCAGAATATTTTAATTATATGAATTTAATACTTTATTCATCATATCCATAAAGTCAAAAGGTGAATTTTTTAATCCAAAAGGAATCCCGATAAACTCGTAATAATAATTAATTGTACAATATACCATCTTAGGTATATTTTCCTACATCACCCTTAACAAATGATAAATAGTGTGAAGATAGATCTTCCAAGAATTATTGATCACCTTGATGTCGGTCAAATTAGTCATCAATTTCTATAAAACGATACTTATTCATTATAGTGATATCATTGATCTCCTTATAATAATTTTAAAATCTAAAGGTCCCAGAATTAATTTTGATTATTATAATAGGGTCCCTATAAATAATTTTTATGTCATTTAAATCACATATCACTGAACACTATTAACTATTTCTTCAACACCAATAAACCCTCATGTTCCTTTTTTATATGGAGTTTTAGATATCATACATTCCATAAGAATGACTTCAATGGAGAGAAAAACTTCACAAACTTGTGGAAGACTATGTAATTCTTATAAAATCTCATCAATCAATGTATTCACCATGGGTACATCATATGTTATTTGGTTACCGTTACTATCCATTAATCATGATTTATCATCTTCTATATATATAATTCATTTTAGGGAGCTACTGAGGTTGGATCTAGAAAAGAATAATATGATTATGATACCCCTCTTAATACTAGATATTCCACCTCACCTTCATGATTCATAATCCACTTCTGTTGGAATTTTTTTTCATTATATATTTAATCCATTCTTTACAAAGGATCATATAAAAGGCAAACATAGATATGATAAACATGACAACAAAAATCATATGCCTATGAATCATAATGTGGACATATTTATATATCATTGTATCTATAAAACTTTGACTTAATGTCATAATTTATAATTCCATTAATAGGTTCAAAGGTAAGTATCTAGTTTTTTATAAAATTAGTAAGATATAAAAGAGTAAGAAGATCCATAATCAAAAATAAATTATCAAACATTGATCCAATGATCATGGTACCTTGAACCAAGTCATTCAGAATATCGACTATAGCTATGGTATTATCATAATATTTATATTTTTCCCCTATTATTTTCACCATAAATTCAATTAATGTTTGGTGTATGGGTTCAAAAAATGTAATTTCTCCCTATACCAATAGCATTGAAAATAAACATCTTCTACCATTCCCTTATATTAATGAGAAAGATTGTATTTTTCTCAAAACTTGTATCAAAATCATATTCCATTCAAGAAGTCCTCATTGTGATTCCACCCACAGTTATAAATTTTTTTAAAACAATCATTCCTTTTTTCTCATCTTCTATATTTTCTACCCATGTAGATCTACTAACTTATTACACTACTAGTTTCACATGAATACACAATTCCAGGATAACACATTTACTTTCATAATAGTGAACACTTCTATATGTTTATATAAATAAAAATTATGATAAACCAAAACCCTTTAAAGGCTTAACAATTACCCACCAAAGAAACTATAAATAATTTATTCTTATTTAAATATATAGTTTCTAGCATGATTGGATAATTATGTAATGTTTGACCCATATTTAGAATAATTATCCACTTATTTTTTTTCTTTGAGGCATGAATTACCTTTCTACCTCAGATATTTTTTATAAGGAATGTATTTTTCATAGAATAACGCCTTGCGAGTTACCTATTTGATGAAATTATACTCATATTCATCATATTTATTTTATAAGAAATAACAAGTGGGCACAATATACTATATGAATATATAGTTCCATGAATAATTTTTCATCATTACAAACCTCAAAAGTGAGACAGATCTTATCTAGGGATATTATCTATTTTCATCTTCCTATATATTAGTAGTTCCACTAAATGCTAGATATTATTATCACATGAATTAGTGCATCATAATTCATGAAAATAAATTAGAAGGATTCTCTATGTGAGTGATAATAATTTTCATATATGGGGTCAATTTCACTAATAAGGTTGAGATATTATTTTCCTAAAATCCATATTCATTAAATATTTTGGGAGGAATATCCAGGTATTTATGTAATGTCTTGGGTTTTGACTTATAATAAATTTGAATATTTATAATAATCATTATAAATTGAATGTTAAAATCAGCATAGGATTCTGGGGCATGTAGAGCCTCGATGAGTTGATATTAAAAATATTAAATTTTTCCATGTGCATACTTATTCTCTTGAAATGTGAAATACCTCCCATGTGGAATCTTTTATCATAATTATAAGACCGTGATTGAGTTGAGGACATCATTTTTTCATATCCAAAACATAATATTTGATAGCATTTGGTTTTTAATCAGGGGACAGTTGGAACTAGTGTGTTAATAAGGGATTTAATTTATTTAATTAAATTAAATCCATTATACCCATCCATCTAGATTTTGTGTCCATAGGAATAGGTGTGTCTAAAACCTCCACCTCTCCCATTTTTCCAACATATGAACTGATGTCGAATTAATGTGAGGTGGTGTTTCCAATCTCTATTTTTGGCACTGATCATCATATGATCGAGCTGCATCATGATTCTAGAAGTTTTCTACACCCCATAGTTTATAATTTCATCCTTGAGGTGTGATTTTTTGAGTTTTGGTTGGGATTCCCATTGTAATGTGTTTTATAAGATTTTGCATCCCCGTTATAATTTATATTGTACCGTACTAGATCGATCTAGTGGTGTCAGTTGATGTAGGTGTGTTTCAAGAGACTCGCAAGTTGATTCCAAGAATAATTTTAATTTACATGACATGTAAACAAGTGATAAATGGTAAGTGTTATTCCCATTTGGGAAACATGACTTTTTTGGACTACATTCCCTATACAAGGGTTACACATCATGTAGTTACCCCATGTCATGTGGCCAAAGGACACAGATAGGGTAGCTATCTGACAACACATGGATGTGTAGAACAACACATCCAATGTATATAGACAGGATGTTCCCAAAAATGGAATGGACAAAAATACATGAACAAGTGGCCATTTATCTAGAACATGACATTTACACTATGGTACACACCCTATGTGAGGCATGCATGGTTGATCCATATAGAGGATGAAAATTTTTGGGGGGAAAGGTGAGGTATGACACACTATGTATGGGTTGCAAATTCCATGTATGCCTACATTCCTCGACAATCCATGACAATAGGGAAAACTTCCTAGTTCTCAGGATGTTTCACATATCATGTAGACCCTATTTCACACTATGTACATTTCGTGGCATCTTCTTGAGATCTTCCACATTGTACATATGCTTCCCAATGACTCATATTCATTCTTACATGTAGCCTATCCTATGATTTTTTCTCCATATAATGTTACAGTAGCCTCCTTATTGTCCCTTTATATGTAATGTAGTGTTATTTTGAGCATGATTATGTTATAGTTGTTCTTAATATTGAGAATTTATAAAGGTGGGTGAATGGGTTGATGTCATGGTATTTTAAATTCCATATCCTTCTAGGGTTTGGGTCCCCTGTACTATTATTACAGATAGAGAGGGGCTCTCTTTTTGGATCAGGTTGTGAGTACCCTACCCATGAAAGTGTTGGGATAAGATAAATGATGAAGCATGATTCTCCTTTCATTAGTGTTTGATAGATAATATAGATTAGATTGGTTCTTATAGAGAGAAATTTGGTCTAGTACTCCCATATTACATCTAGGTGGGGGTTTACCTTACCTATCTACATTGCTATATGTAAGACTCCCCACATCATGGTTGTGAGTTCTCTACCCTTTTGGTAGAACCCTTGGGGAAGATACTCCCATGTCGGACCAAGGTGTGGTTTCCCCATACTATTCACATATTATGAGAAATCACTCCACTACCATGCCAGGGTGTCGGGCCCCCAAACACTTTGTCTAGATAGATTAGGTACTCCACTATTGGACTAGTGTTTGAGCCCTCTATTTGTGGAGTCTATACTACCCTTCCAAGTGATGGAATTATTACTACACATGTGAAATATAGAAAGAGCGAGTACTCCCCTAACGTGTTAATGTGCAGGTCCTCTATCCTTGGAGTTATAATTCCTAGATAAATCATGTTTGGGGGTCCACCATACATGTTATTTTGGTAGATTTGGTACTCCCCTATCATACAAGGGAGTGGGTCCTCTATCCTAGAGATAATACAACCCACTTGTGTCAAGTTGAATTTTCTCCATGGTGATCATGATGGTTTAGTGGTACACGCCTATAGCTATATAGTACACGTCTTATATCCATGGAATTTCAATCCCTTTTCATATATAAGGGTTCTTGTCATATATACTTTTAGTGGTATACCCCTTTCGTTCTAGGGTGTGGGTGCACATATAAAGAGTACTACTCCCTCATCTACGTGTATGAGTGGTAATCGAAACCTCAATTAGAGTTCTAGATCAATTAGCTATGGAGCACAATTATGAGGAGAGGGACCTACACTAGTTATGTTTGATACATAGTTTAGAGTTACTGATCCATCGATGGGTAGATGTGTGGGACACTCTAAAGGGGAGAGAAATAGGATTCACTAAATGGTTAGAATATAGTACTCAGTTGACTATAGGTATGTGTCAATATGTGGGTCCATTAATTATCTCTCTCATTAGAGAGGTTGCTTGATGTGCACATTATTGAGGATTGATCCCTTAAAATTGTATATTTTTGAGGGGTGGGGCACTTTACATGGGTGATTATGACCTTGTGCATTACAGTGGAAGGAATTCACAGGACCTCTGGTGTCGGGCAGTTGAGTTTTACCAAGTGATATATTATTGATAGAGTGTGTTCTCTTGGACGTACCATTGGGAATGGTAATTTTGTTCTCAATGGATTTTATCTCTCAAAAGTGTTACATTCGAGATATAATAACTCATGGAGTGTGTTCTATAAGTTATTTGTTATCTTTATAGCTCAATTAGAATCCTATAGATGGATTTGATGTCAGAACACCCTATGTCAGAGATTATGAGATGAGTATATCTAAGTGATTCTGATGGTGATTATGGTGTTGTCATGTGACATGATTTAAACCTCTTTTGTACTGATCTGACAAGTCATGCGTAGTAGAGGATTGTGTGACATGGAGTATCGCTCTGGTTGGGTTCCCTATATCTTGGTCGATTAGACTGTTACCTTTAAATTTGTCCCCTTTCTTTTGAGTTTTTGTGGTGATTAATTATTATTATTTTAGACATACCAACATATTATTTTCTAACTTGTGTTTTTTCTTGTTCATCCTAATGTCTTTTCAACATAGTCCCTGGAGAACCTAAGGCTTGAATATCTTAGTGAGCTAAAATAACTGAGTTGTTAACTATATCTATGTCAAGGATCTTTCCAGAAGTTTCATTTGACAGTTATCCCCTATGTATGATTAAGATGGATGCTTTTATAGTTTTTTCTAGGTATTTTGTTTCACATATACTTTTAGTACTTGAATTTTACTCAATATTAAGATAATTATTTATAGATTTTAGTTTATAACTTTTTATATCAATTCATTGTTTCATGGAGGTGTTTGTAGCTGTTTGTGTATAGTAACATTAGCTAAGGGTCTCCCATCTGATTGATATTTATACATGGTTCTAGTATCTATATTATTGCCAATTTGAGGTGGGCCTGGGGAGTTGCAGCTCGAGCCTAGTTGCATTGATTCCTGATAGAGTGGATCATGGATGGTTCCAATTTGGGGTCATAGTGTCGTAATCTTGTTTTGGGGTTCATAGCAATAGTGTTACTATGTTTTGAGTTTGTCTCTCAAGTCAGATATTCTAGTCCAAGTGCACAACTAACATATCAATTCACTAAGACTCTAATAACCTAATTTTTGGATCGGTACATTAGGATACTCGTAATATAGAAATAATGATATATGCATCATATTGTACTAATTTTATTATTTCCTTGCCCTTCTTGGGTTAGTTCCCCATATATAGTCTTTGATGGTGGAACATATTGGTTTTGTTTCAGAATTACACTACAATGAATGATAGATAGGGTTCCATTGAGTTATTCTAATGATGATCCCCCCAGTAATGAGACTTCAATATAGGGAAGTGTTTCAGAGAGGGTACCATTTGGTGGCCCACCAGTTGAGCCAAAAATCGTTGAATAATTGGTCATGGTGGTAGTTGTTGTTTAGGTTACTTGTAGGTTGAGTGAGTTTCATGAGTTCTAGAGGTATAAACCATAAAGGTATCATGGTGATCCAGATCCCTAGGTAATTGATAACTGGCTAGAGGAAGTCAGACTTGTCTTCCATTGAGTGGGGAAACCTCCATATTAGATTTTTTTTAAAAGTGAGACATATACAGGATTCAGATGGGAGATGGTGGAGTCTAGTGACAATGACCCATGATAAGGTGACACTCACATGGGTGGAGTTTCCACAACTCATCATTATAGAGCTTTACCTAGCCACATTGAGATTAGCATGTATCCAATAGCATTCTCATCATTAGTAGGTTAGAATGACAATAGTAAATTACACATTGAGGTTCACACACCTTTTGAGATAGTCCTTGGATATGGTTCGAGAGCCATTATTTAAAGATCAGACCTTTGAGTAGGGCCTTTATAGAGATGTCCATTTTGGTTTGGTTCCCTTTCCCCTTCCAAATTTTGTGGGTGTACTACGTCGATCTCTAGTAGTATTGATATTCATGGTAGAGAGATAGTCGAATTTTGACCGCATTGGTGGTCACAATACTGATATGTTTGCAAAATTTGGTTGATCTAATGTGAGATGATCACATCTTATCATGCATAATGATTCCTAGACATATGCATGTGGACATGTAGTGCAATAGTTGTATTAAGGATATAGTCAGTCGTAGGAGAGGTGTTGTTATTCTTATGATGGATAGGGATATCTTTCTAGATATTTCCCGAACCACGATGTAGCGAAGAGGGAGTCGGTGGATGGATCTCATTGGCCTAGGTAGCATTTGAAACATAATGTTATTCATGATGGTAGACATAGAGGGAGGTATGGAGGAGAAGGATTATGAGGAAGGAAGTTATAGGTGTTTCCACCACCATCCCAGGGTGGTATACGCGAGGCTCAAAGAGCTTTAGGATAGTGTGGAGCACAACTGTAGGTCATAAAGGCCTTTGACCTAGAGGCTGTAATAAGAAAAAAAGGTATTATCGGTTTCCTTTCTACTTTTTGTAGTATAAATTGACTGAAAATGTCGTGAGGTAATATTTTCATTTTTCATATTGATTGGGGTCTAATAGGGTTGATGTGGGTTGTCAATAGAATCTGTGTTGGTGTTGTTGATATAGATTTGGTTCCATGAGGAATAGTGAGTCTTTCCCCACATATAAGGATTATTTTGGCATGATTAAAACCATTAAACTAAGATAGTTCTTCCCAAAGAAGATTTTTTCATAGTGTGGTGGAAAATCTCCTAAAAATTATGTGTTTAGGGAAAGGTTGGGCACTAGTGTGTTAGAGCAGGCCATGGCATTGCTAGTGCAGCTTTTCTTCTTGACCCTTATGCTTGGTATCCACAGTCAAGGGATATCCTTTCATATAACCATATCATAGTGAAAAGGGTACACTATATAATATTTCCATATTGTGGATTGGTTTCCCACCGTCCATACTCGGTTGGGATTACACATGTTGGTGTAGTTTTGTTTCTTGTTTAGTGTGTTGTGTTACAGTTGGGGGTTTATAGATGAAGGGCATGTTTAAAACCCATTGTTTACACATCGGTATCCCTGTATTTTTCATTGGTACCCTCATGATCATTTCATTAACCTTAAATGGATGATGCTTGGGGAGTTCATAGAGTATTTTATCCAGGGGTGGATGTGAACTATTGGGTTACATGGTATCTATGTTTGGTTAGCAAGGTGGTGTACTACAAGACCCAATAACTATAGATTGACCTTGGTGTGTGGTGTTTTCCCACCATTCATGGCCAATGAGATATGTTCTTATTTTTTAAGGATATCGATATGGTTGGAGATGGATGTGATTGTGGTTTTGAATTTTTATTTTCCCTAAGTATATGCATGTATGAAGAACGAGGATCCTTGGTGTGATCGATTTCATGGGAGTTCCAAAAGAGAGATCATTTTCTTTCCCATTGTCCTAGGCATTTGATTTTCATGGAAGACAATCCATAAGTTGGGAATAATTTAATGGCTCTTTTTACCTGTAATAAATATTAAAATTTATATGATTTTTTTGAATTCAGGAGATGAGTTGGCAAAGGATTGCAAGGACCATAGGGCATCGATGTTGTGGTATAAAAAAATCATAAATTTATTACCTTCATACACACATAGATTCTCTTCAAATGTGGAATAACACTCGAGCGGAGTCATAGATCAGAATTCCAATATCGCAGTTGAGTTTATAAATTTGTTTTTACCATAGAAATGACAAAAAAAATTATTGTCGGTTTTTTTGTGGGTGAGTTTGTTACAAGGTGTAAAAAATATGGTTAATTGATATAATTAAATTATATCAATTATTCCCTTCCCTCCTGATTTTAAATGTGTAGGAATAGGGGAGGTAAAACCCTATCCCTCTCCCATTTTACTCAAAGACAAACCAATGCAGAATATAAGTGACAAGGTGTAGTTTATCTCCATTCATGGTGGTGATCATAATCAGATTGAGGACCAGTACAATCCATGAGTCATTCTACACCTAAAATTTCATTGTTTCACTCTTGAGTTTGGGGATTTTAATTTTAGTCCAAAACACTTTTTTATGTCTTTTTACAATTTTTTCCATATTTCCTTTTATGGATATCCCTTCAGGGATGATTTGTAGGTTTCATGGGAAACTATGGTTCTTCATAAAAATCATAGGGAAATTCTAGTCAAAATTCCGGTTTACACATCATAGAAACTTGTGAGACTTCACATGTGTTCATCCCATTTGTGTAAGATGGATTTTGGGTAAAACATTCCTTTTGCTGGGAAAAAATCTAGTAGGGAACCCATATTGTGTGTCTTGGGGACAGGGATAGGGTATTCGTGTGATAATGCATGGACCTATAAAACTACATGGAAAAAATATATAGACAAAGGGTGTTGAAAACTTAAACATTCAATGAAAACTATGAAGTGGTTGTTTATCGTGGACATGTCATGTACATGATGGAACATTCCATTTGTGAGACATATATTGTTTATTGTTGTGGATGAATGAAATAGTTAGGAGTAGGGTGAGGTAGGACCTGTTGTGTACGAGATGTATATTCCATGTATTCTATCATGGATAGACATTCTTTTCCAACAAGGAAAATAGACAGGTGCTTAGGATGATTCAAAAATCATGGGGACCCATGTTCACAACATAAAAATTCCTTGACATACACTTCATATCCTTCAAATTTCAAATCTCCTTTCCCATAACAAATATTTAGGCTTTTGACTAGCATATCGTAATTATTTTTCTATATAGAACGTGATAGTGGGCTCCATTGTGACCTATTAAATTTGATGCGCCATGATTTGAACCTAGTAATGAATTAAAAGTTCATAATCATGGGAAGTGATGAAGGTGGATTAAGGGGTTGACATTAGATATGGTTCCCTTCCCTAACCTCAAAGGATGGTTTTCCCTTATACTCCTTATTATAGTAGATCATGGATCCCATATTATATCATAGAGTGGGTCCCCTAATTGTGTTAGTGTTTGGATATGAGATATGATAATTGTGATTCAATTTTTAGTATATCATTACTGTTTATATATATTTGTGTGGTTATTAGTGAGAGATGATGGGAATGGTACTCTCCTATGACATGAGGGTGCAAGATTCACTTACCTCTCTATTTTGGTAGAGGGTGGAATCCACAAAGCATCAGTGTGTGTTCTCTACCCTTGTGGTTGTTCCCTTAGGGATAGTAGCCCCAATTCGAATAGGGAGTGGATCCCTCATAAAATTAATGTTGTTAGAGATAGTGATCCCCTACTGTGACATGTTATTGTCCCTCCATACCGATTGGCCAGATAGAGTAGGAACTCCCCTGTTAGACAAGGATGTGGGTACACTATCTATGATGTTTCTACCCCTTTCTGTTTCTGGGCGTGGTTCCTCCATATGTGATGTCCAGATAGTGTGGGTAATACATTATCATGATATGGGTTTGGACCTATATCTATGGGGTTATAATTACACTATCATTCAAGGGTGTTATTCCTCAAAATGGTTTATTCTGGTAGAGTTGGTAATCCTTATCATACCAGGTAGCAGGTCCTCTATCTAGAGGATGGTACCGCTATGTTGTTTTAGGGTGTGGGTCCCCCTTAGAGATCATAATAGTAGAGTGGAACTCCACTATCATGCCATGTTAAAGGACCACTATCTATGGAGTATCACACCGCAATCATATTAGGGTTTCGATCATCTATCCTTTGAGTGGTACTCCCTAGTTATTCCAAGGTGTGTGTCCTCATCTATGGAGTATTACACCCCAACCATCGAGTATTGGTGGGGAGCAGATACTCCATCAGATTTGGAGCTCCCTTGGATGTGGATCACAATTATGAGGTGTAATCCCTATAATAGTTATGTTTGATACCTATTTAAGAGTTTTTTCTCCTAGTATGGATTGGGTATTAAGGCCACTCAATATAAGGGTTACATATGTTTTGTGGGGTGGCTAGAATATTGTACTAACCTAACTATAGGGCAATGGTGATTTTTTCTCTCCATTATTTATATCATTAAATAGGATGAATTTGGTTCTTAGGGTGGAGAAATTCTCCCTCAACTATGTTTACTGGTGAGGGGAGGTCCACTCCACTTGGGTTCTTAGGACCTTTTAAAGGGAAAGTGATAGCGTTGAGAGGAACTCCGGTACTGGTCAACTGAGGTTATCCTAGTGAGTTTTTACTAATGGATGACATTCTCTAATAAGTACCATTAGTACTAGTATTGTTTTGATTGAGGTAGTGTATCACATTTAATGGTTACATCTATGTTTATAGATATTTTCTAGTTTTTTCTCTTGGGTGTCAGTTACATTTAGAGCCTTGAGTTGAATCTTATAGATGACAATGAGTTTCAACATCATGAGACTTGTAGTATGAGAGGATTATATCTAGGTGATTCTAGTATTATATTTTTTGTTTTCATGTGTCTATGTTAACACATGTTTTGGTCTAACATGTGTAGTCAGTTTTTGTATAGGATGGTTCGAGAATGAATTTATCCCTTGATGGGTTCCCTCTAGATAGGTCAAGTGGATTTTTTTATATCTATTTCTAATTTTTAGTTTTGGGTTATTGGGGTGCATAGAGAGTATTGTTATTGTCACACTTGAAATAGATTTTTCCACACATATTTTATATTATTAAGACCAAAATCCTTATGAATAATTCCCTACAGGACCCATGGTATGTGGAGCATAGTGAGATAGACTGACTAAGGTGTTTACTAAATCTAGGTAGAGGATCATTCTGAAAGTTTCATTTAATTTTGATCCCTTCTATATGAGTAGGTTGTATGATTTTTCAATTTTTTGTGGGAAAGTATTTTTCTCTTTTAATAATTATATACATATTTTGTACTTTGGTATGGGATATGTGTATGCCAGAAATTTAGTTTCCAGCTATTTATATATTTGTATTGTTTCATGTATGTGTTTGTGTGTGTGTGTGTGTGTAGTAAATATAGGAAAGGGCCACCCAACTATGGGATATTTCTACACAGTGGTTGTCACCATCCCCTGGAAAATGAGAGGTGGTCTTGAGGTCTTGGGGATCAGGACCCATTGGGTTCGGTCCTGACAATTGACTATTGGTGTTGATATGGTTCTCATTCATTCTATTTGTCCCCAACATTATACCTTTGAATAAATTTATTTATCTTATGATGTTAAAATTAAAAATTCAATTCCTACTATGATTTCTAAATGGTTCCCTAGAAATCATAATGTTTTTTTTTAAAACATGTTATATCATACATGGTTTATCTAAATATAATCCCTAATGTTTCCACTATGATTCCATTGATAAATATATAATATCTAAATATTTGGAAACAAAGATACATTAGTTATATTCAATTATTGGTAAAAATTATGATAGATCGCAAATAATTAACTTGTTTAGTAGTCTTGGATGACTATAAACACACACACACACACACACACAGATATATATATATATATATATATATATATATATATATATTAGAATTAAAATAATAATGTAAAACGTGTACATATTGTGATAACATGAATAGAATACCTATAATATCAATAACTTTACACGTGATCCTCCTCTAGGTTTTCTATAGAAAGGAAAAAAATAAGGTTGAACATAGATTCTTAGTAAGGTGTAGCATATAATAATGTTGTACATGATATATAAATGTAATAAGTTATATAAAAATGACTATTTAACAATATGATGTCATAATTTACTCAAAATTTGGGCATTTTGTAAACATGAAAATAAATGAAAACAAGGATAACAATTATTATTGATCTTAGAATAATGTATTGCACAATATCAGTCATTACAAACATCTTTTTGTGATGTTTTTTCAAGAATCATTTCTATAATTGACAAATAAATATTCTAGAACCTTATTTTTTCTATCTGATGAGACCAATCAATGAACTAGGGGCTATTAATCTTATGCTCCCCACATCACTAGAATAATTCAAAAAATTCACCATTGTAGTCATTATGATCATACATTTCATTAGTTACGAATCATTTTATGAAATAAAACATTACTATATATGTGATAATAAATTAAAAAATAAAATAAATCTCCAATAAATTATAAAATGTTCATATATTGGAGAACATCCATAAATAAATATGGAAATTGTGGTGTATCATCAATGTAATATGAAGTGCCCTCATAAAACAAATATATGGGTAAGGGTAATTCAGATGTACTAATTCATCCCTAAAATATAGTAATTGGGTTCAATAATATACATTCATAGGTTTTCATGTTGGTGGTAATAATAATTAGTCATGATGGTTTATTAAAAGCATTCCAATATTCTAAATCATATCTCATTAGGGTGTCTCACTTGGTGTGTAGTCATAGACTCGCTCATCATTCATTAGGGTAATGATTGATTCAATTCTTATCCAAACCCTTTTTTATTAATTACCTAACGGATCATATATCCAAAAACCAAATTTATTGTTCATTATCTATACATTAATTTATTATCTACAAAACAACATTAGTATTTATTTTACCAAATCATAGGATGGTTTTCCCAACATGGTAAAGGTTTCAATTTTTTAGTCAGTCATATAATTAATTGGATCATAAATTTTTGAAAACCTATCACTAATGATATAATAAAAATAATATTTATCTATTCATATAATCCTTATATATGACCATTTAATGAGGTGAAGTGAAAATAAACACATTACGTTTGAGAGGTGGTAGTCAGCACACCACAAGAACAATGCCTTTTTTCCTTGTCGATGTGGTATATGAACAAATAAATTAGATATAGATAGTATAATAATAATGAAGTTTATAAATTATTATAATATATTTATACTATTGTGGATATATTAACCTCTAAATAATATAATTATGATGAAAATAGGTAGTTGATAATACTCAAGTTAGGGATACAAAATTTCACTCGATGTCTCTTTGAATTTTAAATGATTAGGATAACAATGAGTTAATTGAGGATTATATTAATGTTATAGGGATATATTAAGAGTAAAATTTATTATTTTAAATATGTAATTTGAATTATATGTGAGTATTTATGTGCTGAATATGTTACATATTTAAAGTTGAATGGAATATTATTTTTGATAATAAACCGTACATTTTTCAATAATGTAGCCTTTTTATTCAATTTTAGATAGAAAAATAATGAAAAAATAAGATATTAAAATGAGGGTAGTTATAACCTCACCTCAAAAAAATCATTTTTAGGCAATTTTGATTAATATAAGGGTTTTTGTTATATTATTTAAGTTTCACTCTAATTTACTTCAACGTTTGAAATTAATTTCATAACTAAATAAATAATTTTGTTAACAACAAATAAGAGTTTCAATTTAACAGATAGATCAAAATTATCTAAAATGTAAAAAATAATTTTTACAAATAGATATTTTATGTGTATTAAATGTTAATATTAAAATAAATATTCATAATATTATAAAAAAATTCTTATAGAAATAATGTTTGTGTTCATTAAATTTATATATAAGATAATAATATTATTGAAATTTATTTTAACTTCCTACATTGATCTATTCTAAATTAAAATATTTTATATTTTTATTTAAAGTAATGAAAAAATAATATCCCTTAAAAAAGAATTTATTCAATTAAAAAAAAAATATTTTATATTAAAATTAAATGTAAAATAGCCCAAAATATATTAACATAAGTATTCATTGTTTAATGAGTGATGAAAAATGTTTTAATGTTATTAATTAAATTATTATTTTATTAAATAAAATTTTCTCAAAACAACAAGTCCTTTATTATATTAAGGTAGAGTAATAAATATTATAATATTTGTGATATCCATAATTTTCAACTAAAAGATAAATTTGAAGAAGCGCAAAATTTCATACATATATAATTTATATATGATTAATTAATAACCTATGGTATATAGGTAAATTTAAAATAATTAAATTAACATATTAAATAAATTATTGAAAAAGTGTTTCCTTATGGTAGTATTTCATGATATTCTAGGATTTCAGGATTAACATATATAGTAGGGTCTCAGTTATTATAATAGTTTACTTTTTCATTATAGTGATCTTATTAAATTCCTAATGATCATTGAAAAATTATTTGACTGATATTTTTTATTAGAAAAGAATAGTTTATCCTTATGGTGATGCACAAGGGAACATTAATACCTTATCAAGATTCTCTTTTTGTTTCTTCATCGATTTTTTTAACTACCTTATGGATATTCTATATAGATTCATTGAATTATGTATAAATCATGGTACATGTTCTATTTAAAAATAAAATTTATAATTTATGGGAGGATTTGGATTTATATTTAAAATAAATTGGAAGAATATTTAAAAATAGGAATATCTTTAATTTTGAGTTTCCCTATAACCATTGGGGAAAAATATCCCCCAATGAATCAGTACTAAAACCATTAAAAAGAGTAATTTAAATTAGAAATATATACACATCCTCACAAAAACTATTATTATAATTTTATTCATAATGTTAAATGTGATTTCATTATACAAGAAATTTAAATGGGTCTCTATATAGATATCTTATCAGTTCACAAAATAAAATCAAATTATACTAAATGAAGAATAATAACATTTTCCAAAGGTATATTCATAAAAAATCAACATGATATCCCCAACAATATTGTATAGTATAACTATGCCTTAAAAATTAGAATAATCATCATTTATTGACATAACATATGCACTTTCATGATCTATGATTTATTAATATTATTAGAGAATTATCTTAGATAATTCCCACACTCCCCACACAAACAAGGCATATCGATATTTGGTCTAACTTATAAAGATCATTATTTACCTCAATCAAAATCATTAATTTTTCATAGATATTAGTTTTTATGAAATTATTTCTCACACATAAAACATCTTCCCATTATTTTTTTACATTTACCGTGGAGCTTCTTCCTGCATAATTAAAATTTTGGAAGATGAGATTTAATTCCTCCATGGTCTGTAACTCCTAATATTTCATGAAATTTATGTTTTCACTTATTATGTGAATTGGAAAGTCACTCATGTTTATGTTTCTAACAATAATTCAATATATTTGACTTGTAATAATAATATGGTTTCTCATTTCATCTTCTATTTCATTTGTATCCACTTGTGAATGGTGTTTTTATTGGTTTTTAGATACATTTTTCAAAAAATTCCTCTTAGTTCCATCCATTTAATAAAACCAAAATTATTTCTGTGAGTATCAGTCATTAGTAATCTTGGTAAGAAATCATGATACTTTGTGAATAATTCTTAATATTCCTTAAATTATGTCACCTTATTTAATCCCATGACACATTATGTTAATATAATATCATTGTGTATTTTCCTAGGTTTGTCTTATATATTATATTCTCAAACAGCATAATGGTTTGTAAATGGAATTTGAATTTACCGAATAATTTCTCCAAATATTTTCTATCCAGGTTGATAGCCTTGTATCCTCTTATGATTCCCTAAGTGAA
Source organism: Viscum album (assembly GCA_963277665.1). Lineage (NCBI taxonomy): Eukaryota > Viridiplantae > Streptophyta > Magnoliopsida > Santalales > Viscaceae > Viscum > Viscum album. The sequence continues at coordinate 1,751,982,221 of OY728120.1, read as the reverse complement.
AATTGATTAGATACTCAAATGGGATTTTCCATGGTTTTTACCCATATATTCATTTTTACTTCTGCTACATCCACCTTATAGTATCCATAAATTGATTTTGTTTCGTGGAATCCTAATAATATCTACATTATCAAATCATCAGGATATTATCATATACGTAGACAAAAACCCATATTTTCTACGGATGTTCTTAAATACTAAAAGAAAAAAATTGAACCCTTCTCTAATATCCACTGAGGTAAGAAAGAAATTACAAATATAAATATTTCTTTATTCATTATGAATATTCAATACATCTCATTACAATACATTCCCCATAACCCAAAAGGTTTAGTTTCATTAGAAATTAAAAACATAATAATATTATTTCCCAAAATACCTTAAATATATCCCATAATTTTCTACTTAAGTTGTATGATTCTTAGATATCCCCTACATAAACCCATTATCCATACCATGTTGAAATCAAAACATAATAATGGTTGATCATAGATTTACTATATGGATAAACAAAGGAGATATCAATCAATTATCAAATGTGATAATATTCATAAGGTAATGAGAACATGTTGATAAAATTATAAAATCATACAATATGGTGAAATATAATTAATCATGAATCATGTCATAAGGTTTTCATAAATGGAATATTTCATAAGTGTGTTGAATCGTCAATAAAAAATCATGATCGATCAAAATGTACCATATGAATATGATATAGTCTTTTGGAATACATACAATCATAAAAAAGATTCTCTATATTCATGGATTAATAACATTTCTATCATAGTGTATTGAGTTAACTCCATATTCCATCATTTCCATATTTAGTGTTCCCTCCTATGAGTAACATAATTGAAGAAGTCCCTTATTTAACTATGTTTACTTAACCATGAAATCTCTAATATATCATCAGATATCATTCTTTAAAATTTTTTTTGAAGGTATATGTATATCTATTCCCATCTATCAAAAAAGTAAAACCCTATCTTTATCTTTAAAAAAATCATAAAAGTGTTATTCATGTCATTATATCAAAACTCATGGAAAAAATGGGTTTAATAATGAATTCATCATAACATAAATAATAATTGGGATATTAAAAAATATTAGTATAATCATACTTAATTATTCATCATAATAATCCATATAGATAATTCAACTTGAAGATTTCATAATATAATATCTCAATAAAATAATAACAATCCTTAATTTGTGTTGATGTAGTGTAAAAAATACCATTAGATTTGTATTTGAATGTTTCATTAAAAAATGGAAAATAAACTTTTCTTTTCAAATATTTAAATAATAAAAAATCCAAATATATTAATGAAATAATTTTCATTAAAAAAACCCTAAAAACTTGTAATGGATCTTTCAATGAAATGAATAGTTAGGGAAACTGAAAATTCCAATCATGTGGTAAATGTTAAAACAAATATTACTTTAACAATTTTTATAAAATGACATAAATACACTACATAAGAGACATTAAAAAACCCCATATTAAAAATTTAGAAATATATTAATTAATGTTGTGTAATTAATTAATAAAATAAATATATTATATAAATTAATATTCTTGAAAATATTTTAATGAACAATGATATTGAAGAAAATCTTCTTCAACCAAAGAAGAAACCCTGTCTATTTTTTAATATAACATATGTTCAATCGTTTTAATTATAGTTAGGGGGGATTTTTTCATTACCTAAAAACACTATGAATAAACAATTTATAATAAATTATATCCATTTTTATTAATAAGGTCCATATTATTTCCCTCCATATAAATTTACCATAAATAATCCCGAAAAGAAATTGGTTTATAATAAATACACAAACGTCAAATGATGTATTTATTTATATGTTTTCTATAATATTATATAATTAAATATATTGTAAATCCAACCCAAAACCATATTAATATATAATATAAAATATACCAATTAATAAAACATAAAAATATACTTTTATTGATAATGCAATCATTAAATTGATCAATCAAGTGAAAATTAGTTTTTTATCCATGCATGTTTTAGTTTGATGGTTCTGGTACGTTCCCCTAGAAATTGATTTATTATATATATATATATTATAAAAACATAAGTACTATATTTATTTATTTGAAACACATTTAAATCCAATCTTATAAAATGGTTATCAAAAATGAATTACATAACTTCGTGGATGTGGAAATCTAAAAGTATGTGTGGGTGATGATTTCAATTTTGTATAGATTAAATAAATTAATGGTATATAATAATACACAATTGGAAAATTATAATAATATCATAAATATAATATATTTTCATTAAATATGTATACATTACATTCCCAATAAAAAGGAAATGAAAAAGACAAACATCTCTTTGTGGATGTGGTATTCCATATAAACACATGAGTGACATTATTGTTTTCTAATGAATTAGTAGAAGATAAAATATAATTATAAACATAATAAAAATGATAATTAATTTTAATATATTGGATCCATACTGTTAGGATTCTTATATATCATTTATAAAAGGTTTAAATTCAAATAAAAATAAAAAAAGATCAGTGAGATCATATAGATCTTTATTAGTTATACTCCACTGAAGAGAATATTAAAGCTTCGTTGATGGGTTTCTTTGTGAATAACATAAAATAAATTTCATTTATAATTGTTTTTATGATTATTTATTATTATTATAATAGTATGTTCTTCTTAGTACATTAAATTTCTGATTTTTTTGTTTGTGGTTTTTGGGTGAGGTTGTAAGGGTTTTTCTTGGAAGTTGGTGGTGGAGAAGAGAAACTATAAGGAATTCACATCGTGTAAGTCTATTACATGACATGAAACTTTTCCTCATGGATTCTATAGGTATGGTTCAAGATGTGTATATTTTATGGGTTACATAATAAAAAAGGAATCACGTCTTTCCGTGAAACTGGACCCGGTGGATTACACAATAGGAAAGGGGAATACATATCGTGTAAACACCTGATATAGTATAGTTTTAAAATTATTTTATGGAAGAATTTTCATTAATTCCATCATTTATTATTATTACTCTAAATTTGGGTAAACCCTAGGCACCCCAAGGAGTTATTCAAGAACTCTTACTCCATCATTGATCTATTTTTCATGGTGATTGTTCATTGGAAATATATGGTTGATATGTGGTAGGTTCTTCCCCATTATTGGTGCTACTTCTTCCATTATTATCCTACGGATTCACTTTATTAAGCTTTTTATGGATTAGGATGTTTCATGGGTTTCATTTTGATTTTATTTGGTTTTTGTGTATTTGATCAGTATTTCTCATGTCGTGGTTGTGGTTTTTCAATGTTTTTCATCGCCCAACAGTGTATAGTGAGTCAACAGGATTCATTGAGGTACAGATTCCCACATTCCTCCTTATTTTGTATCATAGTAGAGGGGTTATCTTTTTATCTTGTTTTATGGTTATTCCAGCTTAATCAATGATAAATATTTTTTTAATTGAATTTAAAGGGGGAAATGGGGTTTGATTCATATACATTTATACATTTTATATTATTTATAGAATTGTGAGTTGTACTAGCTTGATACCCCACTAAAAATTATGGTTTTTGTGGATTTTATTTCACTAGATACATATAATTTGATTACATATTTGGTTTTGATTGTTGTGATATCACCCTAAAATGGAAATTGATTAAACACTTATATTTTTCTAATGCAATGGTTTCCCAGATATTTTGGCATGTGTCATAATTCCCCTATAATAAAGTGTAATGTGAAAAAATCATATTTGTAAATTCATGAAATGAACTAGATGTGTTCTGATGTGTTGTTATGGAAAGTGTGGCTGAATTTTTGGCCATTCTGTTGGGTCAGCTGCGATGTAGTTTTCTTTTTCATTCTTTTGGGGTGGTGAGTTGGTTCTTTCATTGTGATACATTCACACGTAGTGATGGAATAAATAAATAATTTGTTCAATAATGTGTGGAAAGGATTGAGATGATTCGGTTAATGGATTTAATGTGTTTAGTGGATAATTAAATTGTGGTTTGTGTGATTAAATGTGTTTGATGATAAATAATTGAAATAATATTATGCCTCAAAGAAATTGGTCGGAAATGTGATCTAGGGTTTGTGTCTTGATGGGTGGTGATATTCATTTTGGGATGGTAGAAAAATTAACATTATAGTGAGTTGGTTCATTTTTTAGAAAACTCATATGTTGGTTTAGAGTTTTTGATATTATATTTTTTTTTACATTCATGGGATTTCTATTCCCACCCCACCCACATCCAGCTCTTTGTGTTGGAATCTGCATAGTCACATGAGGGAATGTTTATTCTAACATCCAATGTGAAGTATAGATGGATGGGTACCAACTCTTTACCATTATCTCTTCTGGGAGAGGTAGGTATCATATATTTTTTTATTTATATAGGTTTTTAGTGCATTATATTGTGGTTTTTATAGACTATGATTCTTATGCAGAGATGTGATAGACCTAGTGTTTGTGTAGAAGATGAGACAGTCTAGGTATTTTCATGTGAGACATGACTGTGATTGTGGGGTTTCTTCTAGGGTTGTTGTTTGTGGAAGGAGGAGGGAATGAGGTTGATGTACTACATATTCATGATACCCTAAAAATATGGTTATGGCGGTGGTTGTGTTGTTGTCAAGATTTTTTTGGGGGAGATGTGATGTGGCCAAGCTTGTGGGAGACAAGCCTAACTGTCCTTGGGTGAGGTGTGTTTTGACCGTGCTTGTGGGGTAGTTTTGTATACAAAAGATATGTCAGCATGAATATGTACTATGTTGGATGTGAGAGTGTAATTCTATTAGGAATGTAGTGTGGGGTCCCCTTATCGATGTGGTTCTTATTATACAATGTTACAATGTTTGCGTCATTTAGTGAGCATATGTTGGTGAGATTTTCATGGTTATTATACCTTGATAGACAATGTTTGGTTCTGATGTTTTATCACAGGTGCATTAGTATGCTTCTTTCATATGTTCATGAGAGACATTATTTTTTCCTACTGAGTATAATTTTATTTTCACTCTATGTATATAAATATTTTTTCAGGTTTCCAGGTGGATTATGTAGACCATATTGAGAATTACTAGATCGGACCATTGTATTGTAGTTGTATTTCTTATTTAACTTCACATTGGGTATTTACTTGGATTATTTTATTATATCTATATCAGTTCTGTTTATACATGAATGGGGGATGGTTTTGTATTTAATTTTGATTATGTATTGGATTTTTTTATGGGTGATTAATCTTATCTCCCAATCCATTTTATGTTATATTGGGTTATTCCCCCCATATTTGAGATTATTATACCATCGGTGCTATTCTCCAGCTCAGGTTCTACGGGAGGTTGGACAGGGGGTCATTATATCCATCCCTTCATTGAGGTATCCTTATAGGGGGGTTGTAACAATGTGGTATAAAAGGATTGTTTGAGATATAATATAGAGTTTGGAGTTAGGCATAGTGATGATTGTAAGGGAGGTTATGAGAATAGGTATAGTCGACCATGGAGTATGAAATAGTCCAGGGAGACTTGCTAGGGAATTGGATTTCATATACCCTAATTATCCAATGCAGGAACTCTAATCTTATTAAATTAACAAGTGAAATGGACAGCCTTATAGGGTTGAGCCATAAGAGAGGTACCTGCATCATAAATAATTTTGTTCATGATTGAATTTAGTTTGTTTGGGAAATCTGAATTTGAAAAATATTGTAATAAAATGAGTTAAATGAATCTTAATAAAATTATATAATAATCATTCTTTGGTAATCCTTTTTTCATTTCAATTTTGGATCCCATTCGTAATGCATGTGTTGATCATGAAGATGTGTTTTAGTAGGCTGGTCTGATTGATCAATGTAGGCTTGATCTAGTTTAGGAGAATGATCATGGGTATAACATACTACATTCATTCTGGTTACAGGAATTGGGGAATTATGAGGGTAGGCTTTCAGATGTGGAGATAGAGACTCGACTGGAGGATATCGAGATTGCATTCAGTTTGATCTATTCTCAGAAGGATTTCCAAGACCCAATTCTAGTTAGTAATATGTGAGGAGTTTTACGTCACTAATACACACTATATTTTGGGGGAGTAGAAAGTGGTAGATGTTTTCTGGCTCTACATAGATAAGGAAATCTAGGTTGAGTCCCTTTCATTGACCATGAAGGAAGTAAAGATGCAGTAGCTTATTTCACATCAGAAAGGGATCATGTCAATTCTAGATCTAGGAATAAAGTTCAAAAACCTTTTTCAATTTTCCCTAGATCTTTTCCGATGATGAGTCTCCTATGAGACTTCTTGAGAAGGAACTTTATCCTTCAATATATTATGAAGTAACTAATTTTGGGTTGCAGACATATCATGAGATTTCGAAGAAGGCATAGTTGAAAAAAAGATGTACTCACGAGGAGATTCTCCACAATTTGTATACCAGTAGCGTTTCTCATGGGGTATGATTGTCAGTGGTAGGTCTCAGGCATCATGTCCTTCATGGTTTCTACTGCTATTGATTTAGCTTCAATAGCATCCTTTCCGGCCTTCATGGCTAGTGTTTTATGTTCTTTCCTGTAATTTTTTCACCTATGTGTTTTGGTTGTGGGGTTTATTCCCATCCCTATAGATAGTTCCCAGGGCTTCCCTCTTCTTATTTTGGTGGAAGTGGAAAAGTTTAGTTCCAGTCTCAGAAGAAATATCAAAAGATCCCATTTTAGAAGTAGGGAGATGATTTTTTATCTACCAAGGGGAGATGGGGAAGGAACAAGCTGACTTCAAGTTGTTCCTCACATTCATGGACCATGAACTGAGCATGGTCATTAATGTTGGTTACTGTATAGAGTTAGATTTGATGGAAATTTTCAGATGCATGTAGCGGATGTATCGGTTCGATGGGGGCTAGATATCATTAGAGGTATGATCAGTTTTTTTTATTACTCTTATTTGTGCCTTGTTTGATTCAGAAGATTCTACCTCATTTTTTTCACGCACTTTGTCTCATTGTCTAGGACTACACTTAGAGAGTCTTCCCATACCCCTGGTGTTGACTATGCCAGTTGGAGGCCAGACCAGATTTTTTAAGTCAGTTGGTGGTGTAGACTAAAGATGGGGCCACATCTGTCTCGTGGGGTTATTTTTTTACAATAGATGTAGCTATAAGATTCTTTACACAAAATCTATATGTTGTATTTATTACATTAATTTTTGGTCTGCTTATATAGTATAGTCATGTTTTCTGATGTGGATGGCCATTCAGTTGTTTTCATTGGAAAGTAAGGATATAAATTGGGGAGTTAGTCTGTGGATACCCTTATTTCCTTATTGTTTGAGATTTCAGTGGAATCGTTGGATTCTAGGGTATTGAAGGTCACCATGTTCATTAGTGGAGTTATTATATGCTTTTCTAAGGCGTTTATGATGTTACCCCAAAAAATGATGTTAAGTTTGTGATAGGATTTCATCAATGTTCTTATCTAATTTCAAATAATACTTGTCAGATAGAACATTTTGAGTTTCCGGAGTTGAATGTTTAGGTATATTATCTGTTGTAGAAGGGTTTCTCGGGGCCTATTGTTTCACCCAAAGGTGCTTCGGTGTTGTTTGCAGGGATGGTTGATAGTAGTCTAGGGTAGTGTATAGACTACCGAAGGTCGAATCATGTGACAGTCAAAAACGGTTACTCTCTTACAAGGATGATGATATTTTTTTACCAATTGTGAGGGGAGTTGGTTTTCTAATATAGATCTATGGTAGGGATATCACAGTTTGAGGGTGGAGGAGGATTATCCCAAGGACTTCCTTCAAATGCATGTATGTGAACTATGATTCTGTAGTCTTTCAATTTGGTGTTATTAATGCACCATATATGTTCATGGGAATTTTAAATTCCATGTTTTTTGAGTTCCTATATCATTTCTTCATCGTGTTCATCGATGATATCTTAATCTAGACAAATTTAGAATCTAAGCGTCTCAAATCAGTCTTGCCTGTTCATCGACCCCACCATCTCTATGGAATGTTTTCTAACATTAAACTATGGATGGAATGATCATTTACTAAGACATGTAGTGTCTCAGTAGGTTTTGGTTGTAGACTCATCAATGATTGAACCAGTCGATCCGTGGGAAGTACCCTCTAACGTGTCATATGTTCATAGTTTCTTTGGTCAGGGAGGATATTATCCAAGATTTTGACATTATTCATCTGAATTTTCTTCCCAATTGACATCATATACTATGAAAGACCAGGACTTTTTGTGGAGTTATTAGTTCCATGAATCACTCATATACCTAAAGGGGATGTTAGTTAGTGCTATAGTTTTTTTAGGAGGGGTTTTTGTTTGAGGTGTTCTACGACGCTCCAAATCTGGGCTTGGGATCTGTGCTGATGCAAAAGTGGGAAGTGATCTCTTATGGGTTTAGGAAGTTATTTCCCCAGGATCTTAACTATGAAAACTATTATTTATATGTATCATAGGTTCTATTTGTACTGAATTTGTGGTAACATTACCTTATCAGGGAGAATTTGTTTCTCTTTATAGGATATAAGAGCTTGAGGTACGTCTTTTAATATTGTGATTTAAACTTGAGATAGTGGAGATGGATAGTGCTTCTTTAATACTATGATTTTTAGATCTCATGCACCTTAGGAAAAGGTAATGATGTGGATAATGCTTTTAGAATGATGTCACGGAAGGGTGGTTTTTGGGAGTCTGAGGATGCATGGAGAGTAATGGATTTGTTGAAATCCTTTCATATAGATGCGTGATTGGATGGTGGTAGTGATTGTTTATTTGAAATGAAGATGTATTCTTCTCTAATGTAGTAGGTGGAGAAGTCTCCATGGGGTACTAAGTGGTAGAGGTGATGTGTGATAGTTTTGGCCGTGGTGATGCTTTATAAGAATGGTTGAAGAATGTTCAGAACTTGATGATGTTTTTTTAAATGTTGTTCCAATTGTTATGCATGATGGAGTCCTTTATGAATTTCATAACACACCATTTGAAGTAAAACCAGGATTTATTTTATATGTACTATGGATTGAGGATGAAGATTTTGTAGACTGGGATGAAACGGTTAGTGGTAGAGTTTGTGGCTATGTGTCCGGTTTTCTGACAAGTAAATGATTAGAATTTTGTTCCTAGTGGTTCTTTGTAACACTTTGATGTTTCCGAGTGGAAATAGAATGACAGATAAATGGATTTATCGATAGTATTACCTATATCTCACTGAGGTTTTGATGCCCTCTTTGGGGTCATGGATCAGTTGAAAAAAATTCCCACTTATTACCGATCAAGGACTCAGGCGCAGTGGATGCTTTTTCTTTAGAGGCAAGATGATTTCCTTGAGAGGTATCTCATGGGAATATTGTTAAGAAAACATTACATATTCCCTTGATTTTGGATTCTCATTGGTTATAATCACTTAATTGGTGTCTTATGTAATGCCATGTTCCCTCCTTGTCTATTATGTTTCCTATTTTGCTTGCTGGAGTTGTTTTGGGGATGTTCTGAGAGATTTACATGGGTGTTGGGGGTGCATCAGTGCTGTTTTAGGAAATAAACACTGTGTAAGTGTATTACATGATATGAAATTTATTTTCATGGCATGTCCAAGGCCACTTCATAATATGTATATTTTCAGGGTTAAATAATTAATAAGAGACATTTTTTCAGTGAAATTGAACCCTAAGGATTACACAGTGTCAAAGGAGATTACACATCACATAAATCTCTGATCCAATGCAGTTTTAAAATTTTATTCCAACCAAATTTTTATTTTTTCATCTATGTGTTCTACTTCCTCTCATTTTGGGAAAACCCTATGCGCCCAATGGAGTTATTCATACGCTTTTCCTCAAACATTAATCCATTGGTCTAGGTGGTTGTTTTTTGAAAATACGTCACTGATCTGTGGTTTTTTATTATCCATTATTAGTATTATTTCTTCCATTATTCTATTGAGGATTCTATAAATAGATGTTTTTTTGGTTTGGGGTCTATTTTGGATTACATTTTAATGGTATTTGGTGGTATTGTAGGTTGATCTATGGATCATGTGGTGTGATTGTGGTTTGTGATTGTTCTTCTTCACCCTGCGGTGCACAACAAGTTAGATAGTTTCTTTGAGGTAAGGATTACCTCGATTCTCATTGTTATGAATCATGAGGGAGTGGATTAATTTTATTATCAATGAATTATGGATGTGTCAGATTAGTCAAATATAAATAATTTCTTAATTTAATTTAAAGGGGAATGTGTTTTGATTCAGAGGCTTTTACTACTTTGATATTATTTTTGATATTAGAAATTTTAGGGGCCTCATGAGCTAAAGAAATTTTTGTCCATTGGGGGAATTTTTGGGCTGGGTATATGTGTTTTGATTAATAATTGGTTGTTATAGTTTTGATATAACCATAAAATATAAATTTATTAAATAGTTATATTTGGATAGTTAAATGGTTCCACTGGGATTATTTCTTCTGTGATAATACCCCAAAAAGAAATTGGAATGTGAAACAAATCCCCTTTTTAAATTTGTGAAATGATTTGCAAGTGCTTTGATGGGTAGTTTTTCATGTGGGGTAGTGATGTGTGGTTGGGCATGTGGGGTTGATTGTTTGATCATGAATTTTGGGTGGGGTGGAGGAAGTTATTTTTTCCATTCTTTTGGGGTAGTGAGGTGGTGGTTACATTACGGAAAAAGCCCAAGTAATTATAGATAAATAAATAATTGTTCAATAATGTTTGTAATGGATTTAATTGGTTTATTTAATGGTGTGTCAATTTTTAATTGATAATTATATGGTGTTTAATGTGATTAAACATTTTTTGTTTCTAAATAATGATAGTAATGGACGATTAAATAATATTGGATTGAAATTTGAAGTAGGGTTTGTAGCTTGATGTGCGGTGTTATGCATTTAGAGGTAGAAGAAAAAGTGATTGTGTTGTTTGTTGGATAATTTTTTTGTGAACCGATAGGTTGGGCTTTAGTTTTTGATATTATATATCTCTATGTGTGCGTGTACATAATATTTATTTCTATATGCAGCCCACCCATATCTAGAACTATATACTGAAAACCCCATAGTCATGAGAGGGTGTTTCTCCAATTTTTGGTTAGGAGTGTGGATGGTTGGGTACCCTGAATTTACCACTCTCTCTTCCAAATAAGGTAGGTATTTCATAGGTTGTGATGGCCAAAGGATTTTTTTTATTGTTATATTTTTTTTTGATATCCCAGCTGTCTTCGAGAAAATGTGATAGTCTCGGTCTTTTGGAGTGAGATGTGACGACAAAGGGGTTTTTTGGAAATATGTGACCCTACTTTCTCAAAAAATTCTAGTGAGGGAAATTCATTGTAATATGATTGAACAAGGTTGATGTATTACATGTTAATGATACTCTACTACTCTGGTTATGTAATTGGTTGTGTTTTGGTCCATGTGTTTAATAGAGAGACATATTTTGGTCGTTCTTGTGGGGTGGCAATTCCATGTCTCTATGGGTGGGGTGTGTTACGACCATGCGAGTGGGGTGGTGTGGTATACAGAAGATATGGGAGTACATGGAGGTACAATGTTTGTTAAGAGAGTGGAATACCATTGAGAAAGCATTATGGGATACCCTTATCGATGTTATTCGTATTATAATATATTACTTCATTTGTGTTGTTTGGTGAGTGTTCCTTGGTGAGGATTGGATGGTTAGTGTACCTCTATAGGTATTGTTTGGTTCAATTTTTCTACAACAAGTTCATGAATATTCTTCTTTCACATGTGCACGAGATACTTGAGTTTTTTATTGATTATACCTCTATGCTCACCCTACTTATATAATATGTTTATCAGGTTTCTAGGAGGATTACATGGACCGTGTTGGGAATTACTATCATGGACCTTTAGATATTTTTTGTGTCAATTCGTTGGATTTACATTAGGTTTTTTCTTTGGAAACATTATTGTATCTATAATTGTTCTATTTCTAAATGCATGTGTGATATATGTTGGGTTTATTTTTATATTATTTCATAGAGTTTTATTGGGAGATTCATCTTATCTCATGATCATAATTATATTATAGAGGGTAATGCCTCCAAAATATGAGATTTTTATTCCCTCGGTGCAAGTTTCCAACCAGGGTCCTACTAGAGGCAGGAATCATGGTTCAATATATATGTCACTTCATTGTGGTATATTTTAATTGAGGTGGTTATGGAAATGATATCATTGTATCTACGTAGATCACATGTTTTATAGAAGAGAGAACATGAGGTGCACTTTTATAAGTGAGATGCGTAGAAGACATGTAAATAATTTACTTTTTCTTATATAATATATATATTACACATGTAAAACAAGTAAAAATCCTCAATAATAAAATATAATAAGTATAAGGACAATATCCCCTATTATAATAAATTTTATTTCAGTATTTCATGTTATTTCTAAAATTATATCATAGGTTAATTCCACTTCTAACAAATTTAACCCTTATCATGTTAAAAATATTTTTACCATGGTAAATATTCATTATGGAAAAAATATGTTGATCATATTTAATTATATTTAGTTTATTTATTATAAATATTTAACTCATTAATTGGGATTAATATTCTATTATTTTAAGAAATAAGTTTTAAATTTTATATAAAAAGTTAAAAGAAAATCATTTTTTGATAAATGCATTTTCAAGTATAACACTTAATATATTATTAAATTATTCCTAGTAAAAAACATTATATTCGTGTTAAAATATATATTTAAAAATATAAACATCACATTTAATTAAATTTATTTATCAACAATGAAAAGCATAATAAATTAGGATAAAAACACATTGCACGCATGAAAATAGTTTTTCATAAAACATCTATTTTTACATTTGAGTGGTTTTAATTTCACATATACTCAACATATAACCAATTATATCATATTAAAAATGTGTAGAAAATAAATTTCCTAATTTATGTACTCATATTAACTTCCTAAAATCCAACATCTACTAAAAAATATCACATTAAACAATAACTACTAAAATCTATAACGAGGTTCGTTAAAAATATGTGTTGCATGTAATGCAAGATATCGAAGATAAAAAATAACTGAAATATAATTCTATCATAAAATTTCATGTTTTTAAATTCATACATATCCAAATACATATGTTTAATAGGTAACATCAATACCTTCTATGTAAATTCTTTTTATCAAGTGAATTTGACAACAACAAAAGAGTAATTAAAGAGAGATAGGTATCCAACCCCCACTTTTTATGATAGTAAGTAAGCATGTGGGATTGTGAGGATTATAACACGAATTCACATTACCATTTTATATATTAATCAAGAGGGATATAAATTATATAAAAATGATTATTATTAATATTTATAAAATATAATCAATACCAATATTTACATTATTGAAATTACAATAATATAATCACATGAAAATTAAGATGAAATCATTTATTCTACCTTGTGTGTAACTCGAAAAGTTGAATTATTAATTACATAGTTAATATTTGAAAAATAGAAATAAATTATAAAAAATCATAACATTAAACATAATATCTTCCTATAAATTATGTAATAAAAAACATAAATTATCATCTATTGAATTTCATCAAAATATAAGAAATTTATGAATAATACATAAATAAATTATTAACAAATTATCATTTATACCATGATATATATGAACAAATAAGTATAATCCAATGTGGATATAGAATATTATCATCTAATATTTATTAATAGTAACACCTTCATATAATAAAATATGGTATATTTTATACAATTATGATATACAATAATTATAATTTTATAATTAGGTTAATAATGTACAGTAATTCAATATCATTCAATAGATTTTATCTAAACTATTGATCATATCTTCCAAAAAAACATCTTATGTTCAAATAAATCATTCTAAATAAAAAATATATATAAATATTTTTTATTTTCACCTATAGACTACTCATAAAAATTTTATGAAAAATTTTATTTCTAAGATTAATTTTCATTTATAAACATTTTTTATGTTATCCATAAATTTAAATAAATATTATTCAAGGATAAAATATATCCTGTTTTTTTCTATTATTTAGTTCATCGCATTAAATTCTATATAGAAATTTTTTTCCCCAACAATAAAGTTATTTGAGTATAGTTACAGAAAAAATTTAATTTATGTTAAAATTGAATACAAAACTAGATGTTACATTATAAGATTCACATCATTTTGGTACTCTAGATTTTATAAGAGATATTATCACTTAGTGGTATATTAAGGGTAAACATAATATATTTATGATTCACACTATGTTTTCCTTCATTGTTTTACCCACATATAATAGACATCACATCCTTTTGGGTATGAAATTATTAATCCAAAAATTACCTAACCTATTTCATTGTCATTACATTTTTTAAGGCTTTCATTGATCATATATTACATCCCCATACCATGAAGCACCATCCTCTAATCCTATATTTTCATTAGATTAATGTGACAATCCAAATATTCCCAGGAAATTCTGAACCAGGCGTAAGCCTGGTCCCGCAAATTTATTAAAGGAAAAGTGCAAGTAAAGTCAGTAGAAAATAAAAACACTACATTACATCAAAACCGTATGCATATTATTGACAATTGGTTTTTAATTTTATAATAACCATTCCCATTTTTAGTATACCAACAAATAATCATGAAATAATTAAGAAAAACATTGATCATTACATAAGTTCAATTTCATGGTACCTGGTGAAATCATTTTTCCCATTTAATTCAACATTAATATTTACAAACCAAACATTCATTGATCATATTTGATACCACTAAAGGTCTTACAATATACTTTTAACATCATTAATTTCTTTTATGAAAAATAAAAAACATCATTAATATAAAAATATTTATATACATTTGGAATGAATATAAAAAATGAACAAGAACAACATAACATATGAATTTTGATCTAAAAAATATAATACATTCAAAAGTGTTTGATCAAATCACTAATAGGAATAGTAAAGAATCTATCCTGAAAAGGTATAGATAGTTTGTTGTGAACCAACCACCGATTGGGGAGGAACACTCTCAACACCATAGTCTTCCTTAATATTTCATAATGATTCGAGATAATTATATTAATTGTAGAATCATTTTATGGAGTGTTAATGATCAAAATCATGTACATAGGGACGAATATAATATATATATTCACCCATGGACCTAAAAAATTAATCCTCCATTTTTTTGATCTTTCATAAATGTCATTAAATTTTAATAATCATTGTTATTTTCAACCAAATACTCAATCAATTTTATATTCATTTAAAGGTAAATATAGAATGATAAACTCTATATAATCATCTTCTAATGATGAATATAATTGGGTATATTAGTTGGAGTGTGTCATGGGGGAAAAATCATTATCATAAAATATGAAACATATCATGAAAAACAATTGTGTCATATTATGTCCAACTATGTAATGGTTCCCATAAGACTAGAACACATCATGGTCTAAACTCTCATTTAATGGTAATAATATTAGTAAACATATCTATCAAAAGGATATGAGTTTTGTAAATAGTAATAATTTAATATTATTTCAATCAATGGATATACTATAAGTAATCATATTCTAAACATAATAAAATAGAAAGATTATTTCTTTTTAAGAGGATTGAAAGGGATAGGATTTTGAAATTTAACCCACATTAAAATACTATGATTTATATTCATTATAATATAATCACTTGTAAAGAACATGATCTTATAATTATGTATGTCCCAAAATATATATGTTCCCTTGCATTATCATTTTTATAGAAAGTAGGTAATGGGTGATCCTAAAAGGATTATGTAATAATTTTTTGGAATTATCCTTACCATACTCATAATAATGGAAAAGTACTTGTGTTAGTTTAAAAAAATTAATAATGTTCATTTAATACATATAATTGGATAAGATAATGACCTATCCACTCAAATAGACATGAGTATTGGAAATTATTATTGATATTAATTCTTACCTAAAAGAATAAGTAATGGTAAAAACCTAAATCATCCCATTGTTTAGAGAAAAATGGGTCTTCAACCAGTAATGGATAAGAAATAAATTTTAGGAGGGGAAATCATATTAGAATGATATAACTTTATAATTTTCCTTATTAATGTTTTTTACAACTTGATATCCATTTGATAAATGATTTTGTTTTATATATTAAATGAATAATAATCATTAAATTTCACATTCAAATAAATTTTATTAAAATTTTATAATAATGTATGGATCATTAGAGATTGTAACAATACTTATAAATAATTATTATGTTAGAGAGAAACACCGTGTATAAATAACCTCACCACCATATCCTAGAGCTTGTGGTTATATTACTAATTTGGAAACATATTCATGTGATAACATCTTTAAGCACCAAATTTTTTTGTATTCTTGATAAAATAGAAACATGCATCATCCTTATATTTCATTTGGAAAAAAAATTAAAACATATTTTTTTTATTAGAGTCATATTTTTTCTATAATATCATTGAATTTTATATCTATTTTAGTTATTTTATTCTTTATAAAAAGAAAAAAAATAAAAGAGAGCTCAGATGATTAGTGTTTGTTTTGTAAAGTGGAACATATCTGAAATAAATAAGAATATTGACCATGGAAAGCTGTATAAATAAAAACAAATTCCATTTAAATAATTTCAATATCATGATTGGATAAGGAATAATCAATCGGGAAGGGTTAATATCTAACCACAGATTCTATTTAATCAATAAAATGAGAATGAAATTCATCTATTGATAATATAATTATGAAAATATTGTGGATAAAAAATATAAATATTAACTAATGAAGTTCATAGTTATTGGATTTCATGATCTTAGGAATCATGATACCATTATTTTTAAGACCATTCAGAAGAAACATTAAAATGGATGGGTAGTTATGAAACAGAAACCCATTTAACAAAGGCTATCTATCTAATTCATCTCATGAGACTACAAATGAATCCCGGGGATATTTGTAATAAGAACCCACACATATTATTATTTCCAAATACTTTCTCATATATTGAATAAAATGATTAATTCATAAATAATGCACCATATCAGAAAATATCCATTTTGAGTGAATAATATGGATTTATCAATATTTCTGTAGATAATCAAAAAAATATATCAATAAATAACATTTTTTGTACAAATGATATAGGTAATAATAAATAAATATATCCAAGATAAATAATATAGTTCTTTAAGGGAATATTGATGTCTAATGATCTTAAAAAGGTGAATTTTTAAAAGGAATGTTCATGGCTACAAAAAAACGAATCAATAATAGGAATATCAATACATTCCCTGGTAAAAATGATCATAAATAATCCATAGAAATAATAAGGATGGTATCAATATAATGTGTCCCCAATGGAGTATATATAAAAAAATTATTGATGAATAAACATACAAAATAAATGTCAATAAAAATATTCTTGATGAAAATATATTGTTTACATTAAAAATATGTTTAAAACTAATAGTTCACAAAATAATTTGAAAATGGTATTCACTGAAATTATCCATTTAAAAAAATATATAAGAAATTGAATATTCATGGAATAATAAATAATATAAGTCCATATACATTAAAATATGTATTACCTTCACATTTTCTGTAAAACAAAATTTGGATTTGTTTGAAAAAAGGAATAATTATTAAGTTTTAAAATAATAAAAAGATCAAAATTAATAAAACATTCATTATTAAATCATTTTGATATTTTAAAAATCATTTTCTTGACTTTTTTGAATATATGGTTTTATAAGAAAAAATATTTTCAACAGAAGAGAGTTATAAAGTTTTATTTTATTTAAACACAATACTAATCCTTTAAAGTACCAAAGAGTAGAAAAATTATATCATCCCATGAAAAAATTATCAACAACTATATGAGTAAAAAAGTAAAAAGGTTTTATTTGTATATTATCAAAATATTTCAGTGGAATATCAATCAGAAATAATCCATATTAAATTTAGATTATGAAAAAAAAATTCCTTAAAAAGATCATATTGTTGAAATTATAATTAACCAAGGAATCTATTATGTGTATAAAATTTTAATCCAAATAAAATAAGTGTATAGACACTAAAATATTGTAAAAAAGTATTAAATATATAATCCTATAATATCAAAAACAATTAAGAAGTAATATAACCAACCACAAAAATGATTTATGAAATTTTTACCACATGGAATCTTATAAGTCAATATAAATGTAAATGAATCTAATTGAAACATGAAAAAACATAAATTATTAATAAATCATTATATTCTTCGTAATCTTGGATGTATATAAACCATATAAAAACTACATTCTTGACAGTATAATATTCTATAGTTAAGGGAAATTGAGATGATGTCCCTTTCCATACTCTTCATTATGGTGGAACATGACTAAAACCCATATATATTGTTTTTGTGCTTTATATTAATTTATATCGTAAAAATATTCATTTCAATAATATCATATTTTATCCTATTATAAAATTTTATAGCCTATTTATTAATAATATTTCATTGTATTTATTGTTTCGTGTGTTAATTTCATTATTTTATCATGTGTGTTTTATCAAAAACATTCTAGTTATTACGGATATTATATAGATCACTTATCTCTATAATGATAACAATTTTATAAATATCATATTTACACATTAGTTACATTCTTATATTCACTTTTACTTTCTATACATGGAAAATAATTCATAGCACTTTATAGAGATGGTAGGCCATATATACGCACAAGCGACAATATCATTCCATAAATAATTGAATGGGTATGGAATTAGATTATAAAATAATTTAAAATAATATAAATAATTTCATATATATATAATATATTTGTTAAATTTATCCTTATTCCCATCCATGTAAATGATAAATGAAAAATGAACACATCACTTCATGAAGTGGTAGTCCAATGTACGCATCCGCGATTATATCCTATTCTAAACCGAATAGAAATTATTAAAGTATATGTGATATTATAATTAAATTAATATAATAATATCATAAATATTATATATATATATATATTAAATATATATTTATATAAAATCGTGATATGTGTTGATGGAGAACGTGTTACATCAGTTCATGTGGTGGCAGTCTGTCACACAAATGATCAATGATTTTGTTCTCAATTTGATAGAGTAGATGGATAAATATTATTAAATAAAACTAATAAAATCATATATATGAAAAAATAATTTATTATTAAATTTTATGTGTTAAGAAATAATTGATGTTGGAAAATGAATAAATAAATTTAAAGAGAATAATTATGAAATATTCCTTCTTTGAGAGAAACCACTTTTGAATCTTCTCTAATTGACCCTAGGGATGTTATTTTGGGAATAAAATATTTAATAGAATATGGATGAGGATTTTTTGAGAGATATTTATAGGGTTTTTTCAACCCAAATGTCTTTATTTGTTTGAGGAAGAGAAGGATGGGAGAGGTTTGTTATAAATTGGTAATAAGACACACTAGGATATTCATAAAACAACAAATTGTACATGAGTTATTCAAATTAAAAAATTAAATGAAATAGGATATCAATAAACCCTACTAGTGATATGGTCTAGATATTTCCATAAAATGCATTTTTGACATGTTTTATGTCATTTTCAACCCTTATCGTCTTTGTTTAACCCCCTAGTAAACATGTTTTTACCTTAACAACAATAATTAAATTTTATTTAGTTTATTATTATTAGGTGAAAAAAATTAAATTTTAACTTGTTATATATTATAAATTATTTTAATTAAAAATATTCCATACATTATTACAAATTTAATCCATAGAACTGGGAAAATTCTTGTAAAATTTAAACTAGAGTACGTGGCGGAAAATGGGATTTCAATAGAAAACTCTTCAAAACAATAAAAAGATTTAATATCATAATTTATTATGGAATTAAAAAAAATTACATAATGTATTTAAATTTTAATATAATTGAACAAATTTTACATTAAAAACTATTTAAATTATACTTTAACTTTTAAAATTATTTTACTGAAAATTCAATATTCATTAAAATTTAGAATTTTCAATATTCATCCGAAAATTAATCTTTTGAACAAATTATCAAAAAAATTCCCAAGTATAATTTTGGAGATTTTATTTATTTTAATTTTATTAAATATATTTTATAAAAAGTTATAAAAATAATTTTAGATTAGGTTCATAAAGAAAAACAAATTAACCTTTTAGAAAAATAGTGTTTTTCTGAAAAAAAATTATTTCTCTCTAATGATTTGTAATTTATTTATAATAAATACATAAAAATTAATATTATATATTTGTATAAAAAATTAACATTCTTTATTTTGTAAGTACTAATCATACCCATCAACTTAATAGCTATTTTATAATTTTCGCATCTTAAATTGTAATATTTTTATTTTGTGTTTTTTTTGTTTAAAGTCATTATTGTATGTATTGCATGCTATCATATATATTGAAATTGTTTAAAACAAGTTATAAATCCTTTTATCATAATGTAAGTTTCTCTTATAGCATTGGTTTTCCCTAAAATACATTATATCTGACTTGATGATCCAATTCTAAAATCATGGTGTATAACATTATGCACCCCATAAATTTATTGTTCCCTTATAATTTAATATGGTATCCAAAAATTAATATTTTGACATTTTAAATATATTTTTTTAATCCCACATTGTCAAATGGGATAATAAAATATCCTCTTATAAAAATAATATACAACATAAAATGGTTATCTACAATGTTATCAAATATTTTAATATTTATGTATTGTAAAGATATTGATATGTTAGAAAACCAAAAATAATAATAGAGACTGCATATAACATTTTTCATAAAAATTGAATAATTATTGGAATGTTCAGTAACCCAAAACAAAAATATATATATTGATTTAGAAGAACATTTGAATCATCATATATAAAGTAAACAGGATAACATTATTTTTTCAAGATCATTTTACATAAATATGTGGAATTTCAATAACGTATGGACTATGAAAATATGGATATATAATTAATTGATGTATTTATATTTAATAACCACAATTTAATCCTTCTGTAGTGATTAGAATAATTTTTACATAATCTCTTACTCCAAAAATGAATATCCAAAAATAAATATTCTCACTCAAATAATAAAATTTATAATAAATGGATCATAAAATCCATAAAAGAGTGACATGTATTTATATTAGTCTCCAAATATTTCATAAAAATGAAATGTTTAGAAAATTTTATCCAAATATAATAAATTATTTTATAAACCTCAATAGTAACACAACTGGTTCAGCATTAATATTTTTCTGTCATATCATTTTAGTAAATATATTGATATATTAACGAAAAAATAATGATGTATACTGGTAGGAATAATAACCTTGTCACCCTTTAGTTATGGGTTTAAGTCCCATGGCCATTCTAGATGTGGAAGTTTTTTCCCTTGCAGGAAGTTCGTTTTATTTCTAAATCCATATTAATATGACTCATATAATATTCCCAAATAATAACAACATGTAATTACCTCAATATTAGATATATTATAAACCCTAAATGATATTAATTCCATTAAAATTATTCGAAATAAAAGTAATTTCATTTATTCATTACTAAATTTTTCACTATAACATATTCTAACCCAATGGTTTGTGTTTTTATAAATTTCCCCATAATTATTCATAAGAATAGTAGCTTGGATCACATAAAACCTAAAAAATTATTGTTTATTAATATAAACTTATATTAAATATGAAAACCCTAAGACTATGATGGTACCCATTAGTACTATTTTAATGAAAATATATATTCTAATAAAATTTAATGCAGTCATCAATTTTTTCATGATTGTTATATTCAATATATCATTAATAAAAACACATCTTAAAATATTTCTTGAATCCTAATAAATATATATTTAAAGCATATTATTTCAATATTGTTCCTTAGTTGTTTAAGTGTTTAACCTTTATAAGAGGAAATTGACATAGCTAATTCCTATTATCACTACATCTTTGAAAAAAATATATAAATGGAACCCTATGATGATATTTATTTCCTTCAATTGTACTCATAAGTTTTCCTCAGCAATTCATTTATTTGTCCTTATATTAATGACAAAAAAAATTCCCAATACATTGATACACTTTCCTAGGTGTCTCTTTCAATATTTTTGACATAAAGGAAGTCCATATTTATTTCTTCGATAGTATCATCCACTGGATCACTTAAAAAATAGAGCCATTCTATTCTCTAGTGAGTCTAAGAGTTTGATATGGTATTGGTTGATAATCATATTCTAGGATAACAGATCATGAATTATCACAAAATCATTCACTCTATCAATCCTACAATTTCTTCCATATTCACAACAATTTCCTTTATATAAAATGTTACAATGAATACTTATAGTCCCAAAAATTGAATAAAATCAAACAAAAAGTGTGAGAAATAAAAAAATGTAGTGTTAAAACGCATAATTATAAAGAATCACTTATGTAATTTATAAACCATGAGAACATACATTAAATCATAGAACCTTAGGTTTAAAATAAATCACTAATTTTTCCTCATATATTCTAACACATTATGAAAATTTTTAAATAAAATATGAATTATCATAATAATATTCCTAGGAATTGTTAAATATATTCATATTAAGACACGCTTTCATATACAAGAAAATGTTAAATTCAAGACAGATTTATCTTATTCATAGTTACTAACACTATTTGTCTATGTATTATAATCATACTTACATGAATCTTACATAAATGGATGTATTCCTAGGAAAATCACATAATCTATACTATACCAACACATTATATTTTTCCTATATAAATATCCCCAAGGTTTATCATAGGATTGGGTTCTTAAATCTATTTTTTCCTTAATTTATTTCTAATAGTTTCTTATAAACATCATATCATAAAACATATAATGAGTCCTACACCAGTAAAAAAAATAAAGTGATTACCTTTCTCTTTTTCATAAGATAGAAGTGATCACATATTTAATGACTAAATAGTATAGTATTTTATAAAACTAGATTTATCCAGGATTTACGAATTAAATTATAAAAACCCAATTAAAAAAAATATATTTTTCAAAAATATCATTTTTTTGACTAACACGTCTATGAAAATAATTATTAGAACACATATTGAATTCTAAGGTAAGGATAAAAATAAGGGTTATCTCACATGATCATTATTAGATACGTAATGTGGAATCTACCATGATATAATATTTATAATCAATAGGGGAAGGTAAAGAAACTATGAAACATTCCATTATATTAATTTCACTATCAATATTATATAATGCCTAATCAATATAGAAAGGTAAATATCTGAAAACACATTTAATTTAGTCAATTAACTAAGAATTGAATTCATCTAGAGATAATATCATTATGAAAATACCATGGAATGTAATAAATAAATTATTAATGAAGAAAATGTTTAATTGTTGTACATTGTGATCATTGGAATCATGATACGGCTACTGTTAATATCATTCAATATAAAATTAAAACATAATTGATATATATTCAGTAGAATTCCATTTTTATAAAGTTATCTGATAAATGTTTCTCATGAGACTACTATTTATTGAGGGGATATCTATAGCCAATAAGATTTTATATCTTAATAACCAAATAATTCCTTATATATTTAACAATAAGTTAATTTCATGAATAATATTCCGTATCATAATTTGTGTTATTTTATAAAGAAAATAAATTTATCAATATTTCCAAAAATAAGAAAGTAACATTCAATTTAGAAAATCATGTACCAAAATTATATATGTTTTATGTAGTAAATATAACATGAATAAATAATTTGGATACATGATAAAAATTTAAGGTTCAATGCTCACCAGAAAGTGTGTATTTCGAGGAAATTTTAATGAATATAAAAATAATTCATTAAATTGAAAGTCAATGTTTTCCTTAGTAAAAATAATCATAATCCATATATATAAATAACAAGTATGGTATCAATATAATACATCCCCATTGGATTATATGTAAATAAAATGGTTTTGGTCATTGATTGACAAAAATACCATAAATATGTAATTAAAAATAATCTAGAGGAAAATATACTTTTTTACAATGATAATATTTGGAAAAATAAATTTGAAAAGATATTTTAGAAAATAATTATTTTTTTGTAATAATATATTGAAACATAAAAAGTAATATTTATAAAAAAAATTCGTCCTAATTGTATGAAATTTTGTATATTCCCTTCATGTTGAAACAAATATGCTTTTAATATATTTAGTAAAAGCCAAATATGCCATGTTTGTAAAATAAAATCAATTTTCATTTCCAATTATTTTTTAAAAATTTAAATAATGGGAAAAATATCTTAAATAAAACATTTTTATAATATTAAAAACATTTTTAAATCATTTTTATACAACATTTTTTTGGAAGAAATATGATTGTCTTCAAAAGATAGAAATGATGACGGATTTTATTGAGAGAAAAAAAATAGTTTATAAATCATTTTCATTAATCATGAGTGGGAAATTGTACTATTGTATTATAAAATATTGAATAACAAGATAGGATTAAATGTAATTTTTTTATTTTGTGATCAAATATTATCAATCAATATAATTTCAAGGATAAACAATCCAAATTAAAATGAGATTGTGAAATAAAACATTCCAATGATCCTAATGTTGACATAAGAATTAAAAAATTAATTGGTTATATGTATCAAATTAAAATATAAGTAAAATAATTGGATACAAAATATAATATATTCAAAATTAATTACCCACATAATTATTAAATATAAAAGATAATAAGGATGTAATTTATCCTAACTAAAAGAAATTGTGTTGTGAATTTTGTTATCATGTTGTAACTTTTTGATCAAATAGATTTTAATAATTGAAATTAAAACATAAAATACCATTAAATATTAGTTTATAATGATATTAAATGAAAAAAATCATTATAGGCATCATTTAAAAGAAAGTATGTGTGTAACATTACGATACGCCACAATGATGGTAAAATTAAGACAGAGTCCTTTACCTTAGGCTTCCTTTTGGTTGAACATGTTTTAACCTCAAGTATAATGGTTTTATGAATATTATTAATCTATAATATAACACTATTAATATTTATAATATAATATATTCTCCAATAATAACAATTTAACACCTATTTTTAAATAATACTTTATTGTATTCATTGTTTTGAGTGTTAATTTCCGTGTTTTCACATGACTACTTTTTTGTGAAAGTTAAAGTTATTATGAATAGGATATAGAAAATCTTCTCTATATTTTTAATTATTTTATTAATATAATATCTAATAATTCTATACATTTTTATAATAATTATTTATGGTTGTAAATGTAAAAAAAATTAATCACAACGCTTCATGGTGATAATGGGTTGTATGCACGCATGTGCGATAGTATCATTCCATTAAAGATGAAAAGGGTAAAAAATTATAAGATATATAAAATTTACATAACAAAAATCTAGTAATATATGACACATATTTTCAATAAATTTATCATTATTAACTTTAATATAAATAATATGTCAAAAAGTGTTCATGTTTCTTTGTGAGGCGGAAGTTCGTTGTGCACATGAACGACATTGTCATATTTTAAATTCCCTGAATATTAAGAAGTAAAATGTGGTATTATAATTCTATATTTATAATAAAATCATTAATATTATATATATATATATATATATAAATTAAATATAGAATTATATAAAATAGTCAGATGTATTGATGTAAATGAGTTAAATCAATTTGCGAGGTGGTAATCTGTTGTACACATGATTACGGATTTAGTTTCCCATTTAATGGAGGAGGGGATGGATAAATATTAAAAAATAAATAAAATAACATATAATTATATGGTATATAGTTTTTTATTATATTATATGTGTTAATAAATAATTGAATATCGAAAAAATATAGAATGAAACTGAAAGAGATACACAAAAAAAATTATCTTATCTTAGAGAAACCTCCTTTAGATCTCTTATTAAGAACCCTAAGGTTAGTATTTAGGTTTTGTCAGTAGATATATAAGTATATTATGATTTTTGAGAGATAATTTTCATATTTTTTATTGATTAAAAGGGATTTATATGTGTTAAATATGAAGTGATTTATGTGGGTTTTCATAAGTCGGGAAGAGGAAAAAAATGGTATTTTGAAATGAATAATGTGCACTAATGTTTTTCACATGATAAAAGCTAAAAATTTTCCATTATAAAACCTTATATGTTATAAGGAATAAATATAGACATATAATAGTCTATACATGTTTTAGTTCATTATTAACACTTATATTCTTTATTTAACCTCATGATAAACCATTTTATACCTTAACGATGGTGATTAATTTTTACTCCTTTTATATTCATAATGGGAAAAAATAATTTTCACCTTATTATATAAAATAAATTATCATGATAAAAAATATGGGATTAATTTTCCCACGATCAATTAATATAGTATTTATAATGTAGTTAAAAATTAAAATCACACACACGTCTAAAAATAAGTTTTGTAATCTACATATATCAAAAGAAATTAAATGGTTTTATTTCATATTTCAATATTAAATTCATAAAAATTAAATAAGTAAGTTAAATTGTGATATAGTTAAACTAATTTTAATATAAAACTTTTTAAATTTTAAATTTTTCTATTTAAATAATTTAAATGATAAGTTAGTTTTCATTAAAACATCATTTTTCACTATTTTCCAATAAATTAATCATTTCAGATAATTCTCAAAAATTCAAACATTTATAATTATTACTTTTAAATTTAATAAAAAATGTTTATTTTTCGTCAAAAATTCTAAATTTGGTAAAAATATTTTTATATTATTTTTTGTAAAGCACAAATAAATAGAATTTTAGAAAATTTTAGTTATTCGGAAAACATTTCTGTTTATTTTATATGTTTGTTATTTAATTTATAATCCTAAGATATAAAATGGATAATTTTTATATAGGTGTAAACCATATAATTATCATTTTTTATAATCTTTAATTCAAACATTCCTCCTTAACAGATATATTATAAAAATTTCATTTTAAATAATTATATTTTGATAGAGTATTATGATTTATTTCAACACGATGTTGTGACAATCACCAGCTATCAATGATATTAAATTTACAGATAAATAATTATAACCTAAAGTATCAGTGAGTTACATTCTATTATAATATTATTTTTTATGTCATACATGATTTTTATCCTGATTTCCCTATTTTAGAAACATAGGGTGTCAAACTATGTGGTTGAATAATACATTATTGGTTAACCAGGTTTTTATTTTTTTTATAATCTTGATATGGATAATTATGAGAAACATTAATCAATTAATATATGTATTCAGGAGACTTTTATGAAATTTTCTTACAGGATCATTAGGCTCCACTCCTAAACTATGTGTTCCAGTGATATGTTCATTGTAAATTTTTTTTATATTTACTGGTTTGGGTATAGAAATAATGATATAATCATAATTTTATTTATTTAAACAATGTGAATTATATGAATAAACTTTTAGCATATTTTCTTAATTTTTTTTGATAATAGAAGAAATAGATATATTATTTACATGTTCTTTAATACTTTTTCTTTTACAATTGGCTAAATGATTATGCTATAAGTGGGTTTTTAGTTTTTCAAATATTCAAACATTATCACTAAAACCTATGGGTGATTACTAGAAGGAGGGTTATATTATTTTACATTGAAATTTATTGATTGGATAATGGGGATATATAAAATATGTGGAAATTTTACTACCAGTATCAATATTGTAGATATTATCTCTTTTATTTTGGGAGATATATGATACAAATTATATATTTAATAGTTTTCATAAATAATTAAGAGTTGAAATCAATGAAATAAATAATAGTAATTATAGTTTGAATTAAAGAAAATATAGAAAATGGACTTTAAATCATTAATTTGAATAAAATGAAATATATATAATTCTTTATAGATTTAAATAATGGTTTCATATTGTTATCTTATATTCCGTTAGTTGTGGAATATTTTTTTTGTCAAAAAATAGTTTTTAATAAGAGTATTATATAATGAATTTAATATAAATGGTTAATGACTAATCAAATTCTATAATATTTTTTAATATAAGTTAAGGATTAATGAAAATGTTCTATGATACATTTTAAAATATGAGATATATGATTTAACCCGCCATTAATGGAATATTTTAATTTTCAAATTCCCCTTTATCAGTATATTATTATTAATACATATAATTTCAATATGATATTGATGTTAAATATTTTATTTTTTAGATATTCCAAAAATAATAAAATTTATGTTATGTTTTATAAGACAACATTTTTTTCTAAATATTATCATGAAATTATAATACAAATAATTATACAATGACGTGATTTAGTGATATATGGAGATATTCTCTATGATTTATGATCATGTGATGTTTTTAAGATATATAATATTATATTATATAACAGAAATCATATTGTATTATACACCACAATAAATTAAATTTTTAACTCCTTAATACTAAATCATTACATATGTTATATGGATATCATATTTTCAATGCCATAGCTAAAAATATTTTTTGACAATGGCATGTAATAATGGAATGAATCAAAGTGTTTGATTATTTAGGAATCATATAAAATAGGAGTAATCTAACTATTTAATTTTTTTATCTATATTTATCTTTATTATAAAAGATATGATTGATAAAACATACCATTGTATTAAATGTAAGGAAGAACCATGTAAAGAATAGTCTGAATGTTTTGTTAAGGGGTTATAAATTGTGTTAACTATAGGAATTTACCCATACAATTCCTATCATTCTAGTAAATTATATTAATTCTCAACATGAATCCTCAAGTCCTATATATGAATGTTGGGCATTTTATAGGGGTGTTATTTTTCATAAAATCATATCCCAAACATATAAATAGTCTCTATGAAGCTTTATCATCAACTATCCAATACAACCAGAGATACATAAGTACTATTGTTGTAAAGTGGGTTATAGATAATACACTAGGTGATGAATATCTTTATATTGATACAAAATTTAATAAGAATACATTTATATCTTATTAGTGTTCTTCACCATGAATTAAGCATAAATATTTGGAGAATATGCTAAAAATATTGAATGGTTTATATTCATCATCTACTTTTTTCATGGATTAAGTTTTATGTAGAATTTTTATTCTTGGGACTAATTGTTATACTGTATTTTCTTACATATTCTAAATATTATTCAATCCTTATAATCCCATAACAAATGAGGGTAACCCTCCATTTTCTATGTTTATGTACACTTCTAGATGGTAACCAATCCCTGGCATATTATGTGTGGGGTCTAGGGGTCACATTTTTCATTAATAATTTTACTTGAGGGATTCTCTTGGGATTATTTCATTAAATATATTCGAATTAAAAATTTTAACATCATATATTCAAAATAAAATATCTCCAAATTGGTTAAAGGATATGGTTGGATATTATTCTAGACTATAACTTTACAATACACTACCATCCTAGAAAGGAAAATAAGGTGGTAGAAAAATTAAATATAAATGATAGTGGGTATTTTTCAATTATGAGGCAACAAAATGATCGATTAATTATTGAGTTATCATTTTGATTGATGTGATTTTTATAAATGGTTAAAAATATTCATTGATTCAGATAATTTCATGACTATATTTAATGGGGAGAATAAAGGAATCTCAACATAATGAAAATGGTCTACTAAAGATGTTAAATTATATAGAACATGGAAGAATGAAAGACATTAAATTCAAAGGTAGATTGTTATTGTTTGGAAAGATATTATTTGTATAATCAGTACCTAAGATAATGTAAGAATATTTAGACGATGTTCATATATCAAATTTATCTATTCACTAGTGAAGAACCTATAAATAAAAGGGATTTTTTAGAAAACATTTAGTCACAAAAATTAATGTGAGAAATTTTTAAATATATTCCATGATAATTTGTATGTTATTAGGTAAAGGGTATGTGACATATTTAAAATGGTTTCAAGTAACCTCACCCTATACCAATGTTTTATGAACTTGTAAATATTAGGGGTTATAGTTTCTAAGAAGGTATGAATTTTTTGACATGGAAAATAATTTGTTTTATGAATTTTAAAAATGATTATAATTATACGGTAAGGAAGAAATTTATGTGTTTTTTATGTGGATATACTCTATGTTTTTTCTCATGCTTGGTTAAGTGTCGAGTGGAAAAATAATTTTATTTAAAATTATATAGTTTTATCATATCTCACCATGATAACCTACAATAATTGAGGTGCCACATCTGGGGTTTAAGGGAAATATATCACGATTTGGAAGGTAGTTCCTTGTACATCATTGACTCCCTTGATAATGTCACATTACACCATGACACATAGGGTCCATTTGTGATGGCGTGTGAGAGAGAGGGATTTCCCCATTTCCCAAGGGATAATGTGTCATAAATTAATGAGGTGATGAGCCATGATGGGTTAGGTAGGGTTGAATGGCCCTCTTCCTAGGTGTTCATTCCATAAGAAAGTTGGGAGATGGACGAAATTCATCAAGATCTATATTTTGATATTTTGACCCCTAATATCATTCCATTACTAGGTCAGATAAGGGACCCTACATTCCCTGAACTCTATATTAAATACATGACCCTCCTACATAAAATATTTTAATGGGGTAAGCACTTTAATTTTATAACTTCCCCCTCTATATTTAGGTTTAAAGGAACATGTGGGAAAGTCTATTCCATTGGTTCACAATCCATATCATCCACAAATAATTTATCCTTTAATAGAGGAGATTTTATATATATTATATGGATAATCAACATGTGTTTCTCTCACCTTTCCTCCATTTTTTTATTTTGTTTTAATAGAACTATAATATGTTGTGATTTAGGGAATGGTTTTGGTGATTATTTCCATAGATCATGGTCAAATCATCTCAATTTGATGTGTTTTTTTCATTATTGAAAAAATATGCCATAAAATGATGAAAAACTAAGGTTCTACATGGTTTTTGTAATTTTTTAATTCCTAATGATTTTTTCAATTAAAATTTATATTTATATTCTGTTAAATAATTCATTATAAATTGTTGTAATTCCTTATTTGGTTGTTTTTGTGAGATGTTGGGGCTTGTGTTATAGTAAAATATTGGATGGGAAATGTATTGGTTTGGTCAATATACAAAATCACAATATATTTTTGGTAAATAAATAATTGTTTAATGTGGTCACTTCAAAACTACACCATATCAATAATTATTCATGAGTGTGTTTTTTTGTTTCCATTATTTGTAAATATTCAAGGTAATAGAAATTATAATGGACTACTGAAAATAGGTATAATTTTGTAGATCCTTATGAAATTGGAATAAGTTCTCTTTCTCACATTATTTAGTTGGTATTTCGCAATGACTATACCTCCAAGGTGGTGTTGACAGTTGACTGTACAAGAGACTTTTTGAACTCTCCTGTACACGGGATAATTCACATGGATGGATGGTTTGTTCCTTATGATTTATGGTCTAGAATGAGAGGTTATGGATTTTTTATCTTGGGTTTCTTGGGTAAACATATCATTAATAATATGTATTAAACTTTTGATGGTGGATTATGAATTACTGTAAATATTGTCTATGATGAGCCCATTGGTAATAGATGTGTTGTTTCCAAGAGGTGTTTCCTATAGGTGATTTATGGAGAGCTCTTCTATAGGATATGGGAGTTATAACCTAGCTATGGGTTGAGCGTATTTTATATATAACACAGACAATGGGTTTACTTGTTCATATAGAGTGATTTTATGTGGTTTTTATCATACATTTTACTCGGTACAACAAAATTCTACCAGGTATGATATCACTATGTGAAAACCAATAAGTATTTTAATTTATGAACCTATAATGTGGAATTCCTATAGGACACTACTGAATTCTCTTAAAGGAATGAAAATATATATGGATGATATAATAGTTCCCTTTTTGTAAATATGAGATGAAATTGAGAGTATACTACTAGGATATTATATGATGAAGTATTTCGAGTTACATGGATAAGTCATGACTAACTAGTTCCCTGGTATCGAGATAGGGATCCAACCAAGTAGGTTATGTTCTCTACATATAATTACATGTTTAAACTTTTGATTAGAGATTGATCATGGAATGATCAATGATAGATCATAGAAATTGGCCTCACCTAGTGTGATAATATATTGTTTAACCCCTACCTTAAGTGATAAGGTAGTAATTTTGATATAATGTATGATCCAATCATGAGTCTGAAAACAATACCTAATGAATGGTATAACAATCCTTTGAGTGAGAATGTAATATAATAGAAGACCATGAGGAAGAATGTTGGTCCATGATAAAGGGTCTGGATAATGAAAATCAGAATGAGAGATAAGATTGTTTTATGGAATTTCATATGATTCCATGCCTTTAGTGATATTGTAGTACTAGGATATTTATAAATATCCACCCTTGAATGATATATTATTATATAAGATAGGGATACAAGATCATTCCTATCATTTTTAGGTATTGTTTGAGATTGTATTATACCTAACCATAAGTCTTTAATATATGGAAAGGGATTGAGATAGTGGAATGATATGATTGGATACTTGATTAGAATAATGAATGTATAATTAGATGGAATTGTGTCTTGGATAAAGGATAAATTTCAACAATGCTTATATTTATTTGTTTATTTATTTTTATTCTATTTCCACATCTCTACACATACATATTGGGAAATACTGGTTGAAATTTTTGAGACCCTAATGATATGTATTTATCATACCCTATATGGGACATCTTTTTCACTTAAAAAACCATATGCCATTTTTCTAGTAAGATAATTGGGTATGTAGTGTATTTGGATTTGAAGCGTAACATCGATTTGGAGACTGGGATTTTTAGGATTCGGGATAGAAGTATAACCACTTCAATATTTTTCATTTCTTTTTCATTATTTTCTTTTTGGGAGATCAATTAGATGTGTTTGTATCTTCTTCTACATAACACAATTGTTATATGATTTTTATTGTTTTTTATGTGTACACTAATTTTTGAATATGGATGATTTTGTTTATTTCCATTATTGGATTTACATTTATTCAATGTAATATCCTCCCCAACAAATGGATTGGGACATCAATACTAGTAATCTATCATATGTAGACTCATGATTGAGGTCAGAGGGCTCTTAAGATACACTATTGGTGAGTAATCTCTATTCATGGAACCAAAATATGGTATCAATGAATAATTTTAATGTTATCAATATTTTTAGTGTGATATTCAGTTATTAATTAAATTTTAATGAATGTGTTGGAAAATATACTATAGTTTCATGAATACTAATTTTTCTATTTCTCTGGTTATGTGGGATATGGGGTGTCACGACCCCCTCCCCACAAAGTGTACCCCTCATGGGCCATAAATGTGAGAAGGAAGATAATGACCCCTGAGTCCCACCTCTAGTAGGCCTCGGGTTGGTGACTAGCACCGAGGGTATAGTAAACACACAAATGGGAGGCATTACCCTCTAAGAGAACACATGCGGAAGAGAGAGATAAGATAGTCACCAATCAAATCCAAATCAGAACAGAAATATAAAATAAACCCATGTACATATATGAAATTTCATGCAAAAGTACTACAACTGAAAGGGAAAACTAAAAGTACACAAAAGAAATTATAACGGTAGCGACCAGAATCCCGAACAGTTCCTCCAACCACAAGCTAATAGTAACCATCTTGATCTCCAACATGCTCCATGTGACCTGAGAAACAGTTTATATATACATAGGGTGAGTATAAAAGTATACTCAGTAGGATCCTCTCTGAGCCTCTCATGAAAAAGTAAAGAAAGCGTGCTAAAGCCCAGTGAACAACAAGTGAAACTAACTCGTCACCTAAACAGGTATACTAAGTTCCCAACCTCACCATGGATACTCTCACCAAGTAATGCATACAAGAATATAGCATATAGTAAATAATATCAAGGGTACCCCGCTACTACTTCCCCACTGGTTTGCCGCTTTTCCCCAATGACATATGTCATGTGCATCTCTCCCCAAAGGCTTGCCCGCAAACACCTGGGCTAAGCTCCACAATCTGCACCTCGTGCACCACAAATCCTTGCCTGCAGACACCTGGGCAAAGCACCACACCATCCTCACAACCAAAAGTAACAAGGTAAGTTCCGGGAGCCACCACAACCCACATAGCATGTATCACACATCGGGTATTATACCTCAATCCATTATAGCCCGTACACCGAGTAGGGACCCTCAATCCATCAGATCCTATACACGTTACACATATTGTAGTCCATATGATACTATATCCAGAATATATATGTGTGAAATAACCACAAGCCATTACAGCCCTCTACACGCGTATATGGGGAAACTAACTGTTGTGCATGTTGGCGCATTTATCTACCAAGAGAAGAGAGCGGGTCCAAAGGGGGTAGTCATCCATTAGACCTCCCATTAGAATTTTGGGGAAAACACCCCCCGTGGGATCAGAATCCCCGGGGTTTCATTTTCCCTTACCGACAAGGTGGAGTATCTTATAAAATCACAAAAAGTACATAATATATATATAACTCACATCCACACTATGGGAATTACCTAGTCTTAGATACATCTGCAGCTAACGTATCTCAGACTCCATTCTGCTACTTCTAAAACTAGGTATTCTATAAGCACACAAACATTTGAAGAGCTTTATTAGATTACACCATTCTCATTTTATCAGTTCCACTGTACGTTAATTAATTAATTAAACATTAATTAACCACGAACAATTCCACATTAAATTAAATCGGCATCACATTCAAAATCAACTGCTCCTTTTAAGATTCACATCACCTTTAAATTCCAATATCTCCATCCTAGTGGATTATCACCATTTAATCAAAATTTCATTACAGAATTACTTTCCCATATTCCCAGGCATTCTCGAAAGGCATCATATGCTACTAAAAACAAAGGGGGCTCAACACGGTGAGTATATATACTACTCGTCGAGTCTTTGCCGCCTATAGAAGAGCATATACCCATTCTCCATCGAGAGGCGAAACACGGAAAGCACGTGGCATACCACGCATGTCTTCGCCTCCTATGGAATGAGCGTATGCAAGACCAGCTACCTTCAGCAGTGGGGAAAAGTAAAGCAGGTAATCAACCAATGAAAGAGCAAGAATCCAACAAACACATTCATTCTATTCAATCATCCCTAGTGTCCTCCCCGACACCCACATGCATAAACTGATGCATCTCGCCACTATAGGTGTCATCTGCTGCCACAACAAAAATTATCCATGCCTCCACATATCACAACAGCCATCCGTGCTCACATCACAACACAATCATCAAAAAAACACAACATCACATCAATAGGCTCTTGACCCTTTAACAATCAACAGGGTAACTCAGAACCCATCAAGAAATTCTCACACAATCTGTTCTTTAATCCAAATTGAATTAGGAGATTTGTTATTCATAGGTTCCAATTACGAGAGACATAATCAGTAAGCTATCACAATTAAACAACCATGCTTACTTCGCTAACTTGATTAACAACAAATTAGAACAACTAAAACAACGACATCAACCAGATTCATTTACATGCCTCTTTATCTTTAGCCAATTAATTAAAAATTAATTCCGGCTTTACGTTCATTATCAATTTCCATCAATAAAAAACAAAAAATCAAAGAAATCATGGATATCACTCTATCTAGAAAAACATGAGGCAAATTGTTATCACGGTACAAAGCAACAACATGTGATCAACAAATTATTTTAATCTAGTTCGAGTATTTAATTGGGTCAATTTCATTATGATCCAAATGGATAAATAATTCTAATTCTACGATTTCACATATACAATTAGAGAAGTCACGAATCCCCTACCTCAACAATTCTTGACATTCTTTATCCACACAACGGGTCACAATCCTCCTCTCATGACAACTACATCCAACCAAAGATGCCACGATATGACAACACCAACCAAAACCCAAGAAAACCCCACTATAAGCATGGAGATTACATGCTATAATGTGGAAAGGAGAAAAGGAGAAAATTAACCCCAAATAACGATGATACAACATACCTTATATAGAAGATTGATTGATATAGCTCGGTTGCATCAAACAGAGAAGAACCAATCCTAGGAGTATATTTTGACTGTGCAACTCCTATGCGAAGGATATAAAGTTTCTAGAGACTCATAGCTGATAAAAAATAGGAAGAACAATGGAGAATTATATCTCGTCCCTTTTTGAAGATTTAATCGGGCGACAGTTTAAGATACGTTTAATTCTCTATTAAAATCAGATCGCATTAACCCACGTGGTTTGACCAAGTAAAACATCCCGAGCCATAGGAATAATTAATATTGGATTTATGGCATTTGAATCAGCCTTAAGATTCCTTAAAAAGGCTTTAAATGTATTTTACGTCAAAGGAAATGTCAAAGGGGTGAAACTGTAGGAAGCTGGAAACACTGTTCACACACTCAAAATTTGGCAAAGGAAAGAAAAGGTCACCGTTAGACCACACCGTTATGGAAACACTATTCAAGTCTACAGTTGGTAGGTCACAGTTAGAAGGTTACCATTCTTGAAACACCGTTCAAGTCTACAGTTGGAAGGTCATAGTTAGAAGGTTACTATTCTGAAAACACTGTTCAAGTCTTCAGTTGGAAGGTCATAGTTAGAAGGTTACTGTTCTTGAAACACTATTCAAGTCTACAGTTGGAAGGTCACAGTTAGAAGGTTACTGTTCTAGAAACACTGTTCAAGTCTAAAGTTAGAAGGTCATAGTTTGAACGTTACTGTTCTGGAAACACTGTTCAAGTCTACAATTGGAAGGTCACAGTTAGAAGGTTACTGTTCTGGAAACAATGTTCACAGAACAGGAAATTTGGAAAAGTGTTGGGGATAAGTCACCTTGACCTTCTGGAACACCTCCAAAACCACAATTCAACAAAGTAATGGACCAGAGAGGTCTGGGCCATTACATTATATACCTCTCAAAACATTCTCGTCCTCGAGAATTAAAAACCAACCCAGAAGAAAAGAGGGGTCCGAACAACCACCCCATAAGATACCTCTCAGGGGAAAACCACCATGAGTTGTTCGAAAGCTGGAACAAAACTACGACATCCGAGAGTAAGTGAACAA
Organism: Viscum album; assembly: GCA_963277665.1. Classification (NCBI taxonomy): domain Eukaryota; kingdom Viridiplantae; phylum Streptophyta; class Magnoliopsida; order Santalales; family Viscaceae; genus Viscum; species Viscum album. The sequence goes on along the minus strand of OY728120.1, from coordinate 1,751,944,799 downwards.
ACAATCCATATCCAAACAATTCAATCATAACATCACATCAATGATACATAAATAAAACTCATCACAACAACTTAAAACAGCTCTGGGTACTGGACACGCATCTGTGACTCACGTTCCCAAGTACTCTCCTCCATGCCACCGTGTCACCACAAGACATGAACCAAGGGAATAGAACGCCCACGCAACACCTTCTCCTTGTGGTCTTGGATCTCCACAGGTCGCTCCTCGAAGGTTGCTCCATTATCAATATCGATCTCTCCCGAATCGGTAACATGAGATTCATCATGAAGATAACGACGGAGCTGTGATTCATGGAAAACATCATGTATCTGACTCATTTGAGGGGGAAGTCCTACTCGACACGCCACAGCTCCAACATGAGCTAACACCTCAAAAGGCCCAACAAACTGGGGAGAAAGCCTACTTCCACGACCAAACCTTCACTTCCCACGATGGGGAGTCACCTTCAGAAACACATGATCCCCAACATTAAACTCTAAGGGTCTCCTTCTTTGATCAGCATATGATTTCTGAAGATCTTGCGCTGTCTTCATCCTCTCACAAATCACCTGAATCATCTCTGTTGTATTCTTCACTAGTTCCGGTCTGAGGATTGCTGACTCTCTGACCCTAGTCTAGCACAACGGAGAGCAGCAAGGCCGACCATACAGGGCTTCAAAGGGAGCCATACCAATGGTGGAGTGAAAAATATTATTATAATCAAACTCCACCAAGGGTAGGTGATTCATCCATGAACCTCCAAAGTCAAGAACACAAGAGCGCAATTTTTCTTCAAGAGGCTGGATGGTTCACTCTGTTTGACCATCTGTTTGAGGATGAAAAGTAGTGCTAAGGCATAGCTGAGAACCAAAAGCATGTTGGAGACCCCTCCACACGCTGAAGGTAAAACATGGATCCAGATTAGAAATGATCATCTTAGGGACTCCATGAAGTCTCACCACCACCTCCAGATACTGGCTCGACAAAACATCCACTGATCTCGACTCCTTGATCACTATGAAGTGGGCCGATTTTCATAAATGATCCACTACCACCCATATAGCATCATGTCCTCCTAGAGCTTGAGGTAAACCTATTACAATGTCCATTGAGATGTCCTCCCACTTCCACTGAGGAATCTCTAATTACTGGAGAAGACCACCATGAACACGGTGTTCGGCCTTCACCTTCTAGCAGACTAAACATCGAGACACACACTCTGTAACGGCATGCTTCATCCCAGGCCACCAAAATTGAATCCTCAAGGATCGATACATATTTGTCACACCAGGATGTACTGCCAAGGGCGAACAATGGAACTCTTTGAGAATCGTCTTGCGAATCTCCAAGGGAACAAAAATCATGCTATGATACAACACTCGATGGTGTTCATCCTCCGACCAACCATCAAGGACCTCACAAAAAACAACTCTGTCCCTCCAAACTTCCACATCTAGATCACCCAACTGGGACTCTTATACCTTCTACATCAGGGATGACTGCATCGTCATCTATAAAGGACAACCTCTACCTCCAACCTCTTCCATATCAAGATGAAAACCTAACAGTTCCTCCATTAGTCTCCAAGAATCACCAGATTCACACACTGTGTCATTATGTGACTTTTGGCTCAGTGCATCAGCTACAACATTCCCTTTTACAGGTGTATATGATATTTCAAAGTCGTATTCCTGCAAGAACTCCATCCACCGACGTTGATGCAAGTTCAAGTCACGTTGGGAGAAAACATACCTCAGACTCTTATGATCGGTGAAAACCACAAAGTGCCAACCAATGAGGTAATGTCTCCAAAACTTCAGAGAAAACACCACAGCTGCCAACTCAAGATCATGGGTGGCATAGTTCCGTTCGTAGGGATGCAACTACCGAGACCCCTAAGATACAACTAACCTCTACTTCATGAGAACACAGCCTAGACCCAGATGTGAATCATCATAGAAAACATCAAACTGGACTCCCTCCGCTGGAAGACAAAGGACTGGAGCACTTAACAAATTATCCTTTAGATACTCGAAAGATGCATGACACTGATCAGTCCATATGAACGCTTGATCATTCCTTGTCAAAGCAGTCAGAGGAGTCACAACTCGGGAGAAATTGGCTACAATCCTCCTATAATAGCCTGAAATTCCGAGGAAACTTCACACCTCTGACATGGTATTAAGGGCTGCCCAAGACACCACTACTTCTATCTTTGATGGATCCACAGATACTCCCTATTGGGATACAACATTCCCCAAGAAACTAACTTCTCGATCCCAAAACTCACACTTCGACAACTTCCCAAACAACTGATGTTGGCGAAGAACTCCCAAAACGGCTCGTAGATGATCTACATGCTCTTCTTTAGATTTGGAGTACACAAGGATGTCTTCGATGAAAACTACAAAATAATTGTCCAGGAATTCAGGGAACACAGTATTTATCAACCCCATGAAAACAGCTGGAGCATTCATCATGCCAAATGGCAATACAACAAACTCATAATTCCCATGACGACAATAGAAAGCAGTCTTCGGGATATCCTCATCCTTTAAACACATCTGAGGTTATCCTGACCACACGTCGATCTTCAGGAACCAACTTTCACCCTTCATTTGATCAAATAAGTCATAAATCCACGGGAGAGGATAGCGGTGCTTTATTGTCACTTTTTTTAATCGACAATAATCGACGGACAACCGCAAACTGCCGTCAGCCTTTTTCACAAACAAAACTGTTGCACCCCATGGTGACACACTTGGCCGAACAAAACCGCAATGCAACATACCATTAATCTGAATATGTGGCTCTTGTAACTCAGAAGGGGACATCCTATACAGAGACATAGAGATATGAGACACTCCTGGCTGTATCTCGGTCCCAAACTCGATCTCTCGTTGATGGGGTAAGGATACAACCTCTTCTGGAAAGACATCATGGTACTCCTCTACGACCCTAGGAAACGCCAAATAATGAACTTCTAAAGAACTCAGAATCTTCTCATCTATCTTGTATGATAAGGATGGAACTCGTCTATGACTCATCTGATGATCTCACTCACCAACAAACACCACTTTCTCTCCATCTGCATCAAAGAAAACGACCTTTTTCCTGTATCAATCCACAATTTCCTCCACCGAATACAATCAATCCATGCTGAGGATGGAATCATATGGTTTTATTCGTAAACATAAGAAATCTCTCCAAGAGTGGTGTTTCCCCAACACTAGATCACAGTCTCTATATATTTCAAACAAGTCGTCTCGACCTCCAACTGGCGTAGTCAACGCCAAGGGCACTGGAAGCCTCTATGCCTCAAGTCCCAAAGAATGGACAAGGGTAGGTGATATGAAGGAGTGTGTTGCTCCTAAATCAAAAAAGGCATACAACAAGGTAGAAAACAAGAAAAGGGTACCTCGAACGACATCTGGCTCACCTGGGGCTGGTAATGCTAGAGCATGAAGATGACCATGTCCTCCTCCATGGCCTCACTGAACCTGATGACGACCACCCCCATGGTTGCGCTCTACTCTCTAAGAACAGGGAGCATCATAGGTTTTTCCTCTTCCTCCTCCATCTACCCTCTAGTGTTCTAGAGCTGGTGCAACCAGCTACTGCTGCCTCAGTTGGAACTGCCTCAACGGAGGAACCTGGAGCGGAGTTCCCGGTGCACGATGACTTCTTTGAAAAGTCGAGCACTCCTGCAGCTGATGACCACAACCACCACAAGAAAAACAAGCACCTGATCCCTTGGAATATACCTGATAGTTGCTGTCTCCGGAGAAACGAGATGGGAAGGTTTGGGACCTACCCCCAGGTGAATGGAAACTCTTCTTCCCCGAAAACCAGGATCCCCGGACCATAGCTTTTCTTCGTGTGGAATCATCACGATTCCACTCTCGTGACGATCCAGTCCTAGTCAAAGTCCTCTCAACAACCTCTTTCCTCGCCAGCACCTCAAGATATGTCTTTAGCATAAATGGGGTGACATGGTGCTGGATCTCTGGACGCAAAGCCTCCTCGAAATGCCTCACCCTGGACACCTCATCTGGTAACAGGTCTGAAGCATATCGTAGAAGGATCCTGAAACGGATTCCAAACTCTCGAACACTGGAGCTCCCCTGTCGAAGGTTAAGAAGCTCCTGGCGACTGGACGCCTTCGCAGTCGAAGAAAGAAACTCGACTCTAAAACTGTCTCGAAACATCTCCCATGACATCGCTGACTCATCAAGATCCACGAGGAACAAGAACCAACACTGTGTCGCTGCTCCATAGAGCATCGTCATAACCAAGGACACCCAGTGTTCCATCCGAGCACGAATTGAACTGAAGCCTATCTGGTCCTCCTCCAACCAGTCATCTGTGACTATATCCGAAACAGATCCCTCGTACATCTGTAGACTCTGGCGCTGAAACTCTCAGAGTGTCTTCTTCCAAATGTCATCGTCGTCAACCTCTACCCGGCAATGATCTGCTGGAATAACATGTTGGGCATCTTCTGCGCAAACCTGACGAGGACATCGACCTGGAGCCATACCTGTAAAATAACAACTATTAGAGCTCCTAATCCTGGAATATAGATGACTCAACATTAATTAATTAATTGTTTTGTTTTATTAATTTTAGGTTAACTTATCCCAAGGTATACCCATTCAAACATAGTCACAAGGATGAATGATGCATGATCCTTTCCTAGGTCTCTACCCTGCAACCAATATCACTTTTCTTAGTAGCCATCATAAACTTAATGGTCTGTGCAAAAGATCATAGGGGGACCTAAACGCCTAGGTCTCAACCGGTCTCCAGTGTTTACCTCACTTTCTAAACATGAATGACATTGGTTCCCTACCAACCCATGCAACCTCACGTGTGCCTAACTCCAAACTCCATCCTATCCCTCAACCAGCCCTCTGATACCACTCTGTCATGACCCCCTCCCCACAAAGTATACCCCTCCTGGGCCGGAAATGTGAGAAGGAAGATAATGACCCCCGAGCCCCGCCTCCAGTAGGCCCCAGGATGGCAACTAGCACCGAGGGTATAGTAAACACACAAATGGGAGGCATTACCCTCCAAGAGAACACATGTGAAAGAGAGAGATAATATAGACACCAATCAACTCCAACTCAGAACTGAAATATAAAATAAACCCAAGTACATATATGAAATGTCATGAAAAAGTACTACAACTAAAATGGAAAACTAAAGGTACCGAAAAGAATGTAAAACGGCAATGACCACAAGCCCGAATAGCTCCTCCAACCACAAGCTAGTAGTAACCAACTTGATCTCCGACCTGCTCCAAGTGACCTGAAAAAACAGTTTATATATACATAGGGTGAGTATAATAGTATACTCAGTAGGATCATACGCAAGCCTCCCGTGAAAAAGTAAAGAAAGAATGCTAAAGCCCATTGAACAACAAGTGAAACTAACTCGTCACCTAAACAGGTATACTAAGTTCGCATCCTCACCATGGCTACTCTCACCAAGTAACGCATACAAGAATATAACATATAGTAAAGAATATCAAGGGCACCCCGGTACTACTTCCCCACTGGTTTTCCGCTTTTCCCCAACGACATACGTCCTGTGCATCTCTCTTCACGTATACAGTAGGATGTTCACAGTTAGAAGGTTACCGTTCTGGAAACACTGTTCATGTCTACAGTTGGAAGGTCATAGTTAGAAGGATACTATTCTGGAAACACTGTTCAAGTCTACAGTTGGAGGGTCATAGTTAGAAGGTTGCCGTTTTGGAAACACTGTTCAAGTTTACAGTTGGAAGGTCAAAGTTAGAAGGTTACTGTTCTGGAAACACTGTACAAGTCTATAGTTGGAAGGTCACAGTTAGAAGGATACTGTTCTGGAAACACTGTTCAAGTCTACCGTTGGAAGGTCACATTTAGAAGGTTACTGTTCTGGAAACACTATTAATGTCTACAGTTGGAAGGTCAAAGTTAGAGGGTTACTGTTCTGGAAACACTATTCAGGTCTATAGTTGGAAGGTCACAGTTTGAAGGTTACTATTCAGGAAACATTGTTCAAGTCTATAGTTGGAAGGTCACAGTTAGAAGGTTACTGTTCTGAAAACACTATTCACAAAACTGGATATTCGGCAAAGTGTTGGGGATAAGTCACCTTGACCTTCTGGAACACCTCCAACACCACAATTCAACATAGTAATGGACCAGAGAGGTCCAGGCCATTACATGGGGTTTCTATTTTCATATTTTACCCTTATAGTTAAGAAATGATTTGTGCCTAATATGATATTAGGTATTACCTATTTCTAGTTTTACCACATGGAACATAGTGTTAGGAAACATATTCTATATAATTTTTGGAAACTTGTGTTAACCCAACATATGTTTGTGTATGAGTGATTTTTTTTAGGAAAAACATGTCTTAGTTATTTAAATTTTGAAAAATTACATACATCAGATTTTTCACATATAATTTTTTGTGGAATTTTACTTAACTGAAACAAAATATTACCTCTCTGATAGAAAAATATTTAGGTCATATACTATGGAACCTTAAATGATTTAAATATTTTACCTTCATACTATAGATGTATAGTAATTATTATTTTTTAATTTCTCACATTATTTTACTTGGTGGATGATCCATGTGGCGGTGATTGTGACGGGGTTATGTTATATGTCATTTTTAAAATAACCTATATATTATTTTATGATATATGTTCTTTGTGGAACTCTACATAACTAAACTATGTGGTTATGTGTTGTCCTTTAAAGGGTTTTGGATATGCATATAGATTTCATTATTCATGTAATCGTATATGTTTGAGATTGTATAACCAGTTAGATTCATATACCTATTTTTTATATGTGTTGTTTCTTCATCTCATGGTTGCATGGATAGTTTTTAATTATTTATGGAATGATTCTTATATTTTTAGTTATTTTTCAATTTTCCATAGTATGAGTTATATTACTAAATTAAATTTAAGTAAAAACATTATGTATTCATTGATTATATTAGATTAAATACTATGAGATGAATGGTTAGTGTGTTAGGTATGTGATCCATGTTTTTATATGACATAACTTTTGGGATTTTGAGACATGTTGTGCGATCAGGTTGTCTGATTTTATATAATAGTTTTTATGATATATAGTATGATCATGGGTTATAACAAATATGACGGATCCTCATTGGCTCACTCTTCCTTGTGAATGGTCACTGATTATTGGTTTTGACTTTCAAGAATAATATTTCTGGGTGACAATATGTTAATTATAAGATTTCATGATTCCTTTTTGGATTCAAATCAAAGAGAAGTAAGAGGTGGTTCACTAACTAATGTAATAATCATAATTTTGTATAAATTTGAGGCATGTTAACATGGATAATAATGGGTGGTGATTCACTTATAATGAATGGTTTTAGTGGATGACATGATTAGTTGGTGTTGGATTGGAGGATTTACACAAATGATATTAAATCTAATTTTGGATTTCCCTTTAATAAGTAGTGTGGGGGAATGAATATTATAGAGATGATATAATTGATGGATATTGGTTGTGACCCACATTATATATATAATATTTAGTCGATATTATGTGTGGTGTTCTTATTGAGATGAGAATATATTGAAGTATTTTTCATGTGAGTACTCTAAAACTACTAGTATGACCATATCACATCCATATGATTTGTAATATATGAAACATGTGACATTGAGATTGGTTTTTCGGATCGGTGTGGAAATATTAAGTATAATCTTATAATGATGATCATAAAATTGATTATGGATGTGGGATACTCATGAAAAATGTTTCATGGATGTAGTTTTTCTGGTTCATGGATGGTCAATGGGACATTTGTATGATGGTGTAAAAAGAAATATTATTTCATCTGATTCTATGGTAATCACCATATTTAGAAATGAATATATGGTTTTTTATGGGGTCTGATAGGTTTATTTGGGATCAGTATTTAGTGGGTGAGCTTTAAGGTTTATTCATAACTAAAATGTCTTGGTTTTTATGGTGATAGAATGAATCCTAGTGGGATGATTTGGTTATCAGAAATGAAAATAAATTATATTTCACATTTATTGTTAGTTTTGGATATTATAAGATCTCATGATTCCTCTAGTAGATAATGCATCTTGATAGAGAGATGTAAGGATTTATTGGTGAGTATGGTAGAGAATTTTTAAGAGATGTTATCTAGATAATTAATGATTGTTTGGTTCCTAATATTGGCTATAGTGAAGTCAATCACATATCATACTTGTAGATAGATCACTAGACGTTTAATATTAGTAGGATATTTCTATAGTGTGGCACATTATGACTTAGAATAAACATTTTATGTCATTTATTATACTACTTCGAATAATAGAATTCTATGAGAATACCTTGAAGATTCCTTTTTTATAGTGATATACGGGTTTGATTGAGCGTCGTATCAATATTATGAATGTTGTTGAGTAGTTGGATATATTTTCAATTAATAGTGTGACATGATGTTTTGAGTGGTGTAGTTGATTTTTTTAGAATTTGGGGGGTACATCGTGGTGAGAATGATATGAATTGAAAACTAATTTCAGAAAACAGAGATGTAATAAAGACTATTATAACTTCTAAATATTGATTATATTTCAGTAGAATATTTTAATAACCCAAAAAATTTACTGGTCATTGTTTCTTAGGAATCACGAACGTTTAGTCCCTGAGAATGGGTCAGTTGATTAGATGGGAATAAAATACAAATTCTATAGGTTATAAAATATCAATAAGATGTTTCTGAATGTGAATTTTTTATATTCGGTTTTCCTTATTCATAACATAGAGTCAGATAAAGTCCACCTGAACATGCTGAAATTCTTCATCAATATCAGGCTGCTTTGTAGCATTTAGGTATCACTGTGATAAACTTTTACGATGGGTGTATTAGGATTCGGTTATGTGGTATCCACACATCCATCAGGATGGAATCTCTTTATGGGAATATTCTTCCTTAGTGAAGAGAACATCATGTCTCCACCTATAGTAGTTTCATGGGGGTAGTCTCTCTGTGAGGGATTTCCCCACTTCTCATGAAAAATCTAATCCTGACTAGGGGAGGGGACGATCCAAGATTATCATGGTTGGTGGTTTCGACATATATATTGGAGGATATTATACAACCCCAATGTTCATTTCCTGACAAGGTCATGTGAGGGTGGTGTCCGACCAAGAATTCCTCGGTTTCGTTATAGATCAACTATAGACCCATATTCATAATAGGGGTTGACCCACTATATTGAGGACATATCCCCATATTTGTTAATTAAAAAGTAACATAATGGTGGAAAAATTTGTTTAACTCCCTTCCCCTATCTTAATATTTTTGATTACCCATTAATAAATTTTATTTACTGGTTATTATGGTGAATTATTGGGTTAGATTCTCCCATATTTCCTCTATTTTTATTCCTTTAACCACCAATATAATTTTTTGTGATTTACGATAGGGTTCTATTATGATTCCACTTGAGAAAAATGAAAAATTCTTGATTTTATGGGGATTTATCTTTCCCTAGATAGAGGATGTCCTAAATGTATAAACAAACAAGGTTCTTTGTAGTTCCAGTTATTTGGTGAAACATGATGTATTTTCCATAGAATTTTCCTATTTTCCTATTTTCATTAAGTCAGGTAATTAATTAAAAATTTTAAAAACTATTCATTTGGATGTTTTTGTGTGAGATAGGATAAAAATTTAGTTTTATGGATTTATTTGAGTCATGGATGGGATTGAATATGGGTGAATAAATAATTTCCTCAGTGGTAACTACATTATAGTTTTAGTCAGTCCCTTTTATAAATACCCCTATTATTATGTATTGATGAATGTGCATAGTTGTATGATTACATATGACTATTTATACAAATTGGAACAAAAATCACCATATATAAAAATATATATGATTCCATTGAGCTGCATGGACATTGAATGTGTGATCATTATAACTATGTGTAATTGGTATCACCAAAACATTAATTTTTTAAGTGGAGATGATGACAATTATGATTGTGAGAGACCTCATGTTATTGTTTTGACTACGAAATTGTCACATTTTTTCAAGAATAATTCCATAATATATTTTTAGAGTAATGAGAGTCATATAATAGGTGGTGATGGGTTATATTGTAGTACATCTAATAACAACTAAATATCAAACTTCTAAGAGTGGATAGAAATATTGTGTAGTCACTGAAAATGATCAATATACTATTACTAGGAAAGTTGTTTCATATTGGGTATTCCACTAGATGATGGTATGTGATCACTCCAGTTGGTGATGTGAGTTAAGACACAATTCTGGTTCAATTTTTTTTTACATAACTAGGAATGTTGTTTATAAGATATTGGATACATATTTCGATTAGGTTTTAAATGCTCTTGATCCTATTGTAAAAATAATCCTATGGGCAATGTGATCACTGTGGGGTGAAGTGTTTGGATTAATATCCATTAGAAAATAAAAAGAAATTCATATTGGACTCTATGGATTACCCTTTGGGTGGGTTATGATTATTGGTGTATATTACATGTCTTTTTGATTGAGACAATATATAGGACAATCATGAGGGGATAGATGGATGACGTGGCTCATTAATGATTATGAATAGAACATTATTGACTACAAAACGTGGTCTATTGTAGTGGGATACTGTGATGAGTTATGATCCATTCTTTTATTTTGTGTGTGATTATGATAGGGTAATAATAATTGATTGACCAATGTTAGATCTCCCATCTCAGTCTCTCCATGGTTGATAACTTATTTTTAGATAAATGTAGTAGTTTGGAGGTGAGGTTTATGTTTATATTATGTTATATACAATACATTATTGACTTTTGTGGTCTTATCATAACTCAAAACGTACTGCAATAAAGAACCATTAGTTCCAGGGTAGTTCTATGATATAGGAGGTTGATGATGGTTCCATATCCAGTGATAATGTATTAGTTGGGACGTGGATTTGATTCTCTAACAAGAGTGATGTGGTAGTTGTAGAATATTAATTGAAGTACTCCATAGTGTGATTTGGTATGGTTTGGGACTTGGGGGGTACTACCCTACCTTTTATCCTTTTGTGGTTTAATAGGCATGAAGATTCCATACCTAGAGTCTTTCGTTAAGTTATAGGATAGAGAATATAGAATATGGTTAATGGGATTTTTGTATAGAATGATGTATTTATTGTGAGGTGTTGAGGTGGTGAATTTAATTCAGGACAAAACTTTACATATTGTGTCTTCATGGACATATTTTCTCACAATGTTCCAATTCCCTTGTGGTAGTATGTTTATTTTATTTCATTTCTTATCCACATGCATAATCATATATTATTATGTTTACTATGGGTACATTGTGGGACACTACCAATATTTATTTATCACACTGTTCATGGGAACTCTAGTGTCTTTATATATGATATCTCTAATTTCCATTTACAGAGAAGATATATTATCGATAGTACTATATAAATTGATTGGTCTTGGAGAATAGGTCCTTAAGGCATAAGGATGGTTGTAGATCCACTTGTGTATTTTTTGTTTTCCCTATTTTCTTTTTACGATCTTCCATGTGGGTTTCCAGTGAGATGTATGACTTTATGATTCTACTTGATGTATTTTTTATAGTATTCTATTTATTTTTTTATACATACACAAATTTATCATTATGGATGAGATATTTTTATTTACATTATTATTTAATACTTTTTTGTGGTATAGTCTCCCCAATGTATATTTTATTCCCACACCACATGTCAATATCCTATAGCATAATAATATATGTTCTTATAGTCACTTGTATCTTCATTCAAGGGACTGTTGAGAGGCCACCATCCGATGCATGAAAAATGTAAATAAAATGAAATATCACAATATTATTTTATATTATAATTTATATGATATTAAATTTAATTTTTGAATATTTTTTCTCATTTAATTCAAATAAAATTATAAATACCCAGTCTTGGACTTTTAACTGAACTAACTGAGCCCAACTGACCAAAAAAATAAATACATAATGGAAAAGGGATTGTGATTATCAACTAGGGTTTTACATTATTTTTTGGGATTTATTTACTCTCTTAAAATAATAAAATGTTTGAATAATAAATATTGTGAAAAATCAATCATAAAAAATAATCAAATAAGATATTTTAGATATTTTAAATATGTCTAAAAGAGTTATGCGTAAGATTGAAGTAACTACTAAATATATGTAGTTATATAATTCATTCTTGTGTATGTGATCAATGTGTATGAAAAAATATGTGTATCCATATTATAGATGATAGACATAAACAACCAATGTGTATAATACAAACTTGAAAGACTAATAAATGATCCAAAATTTGTCATCCTATAAAACAAGTGTTACCAAACTCCAATATTTCATTGAGAATGAACTCACTAGTCTATCATTATTGACTTGTACATCTAAGAGATTCCAAATAGCTTCAATCATATATCGTTAAATAAAAAACAAAATACATTAAGTCACATGTCCAAAAAAGTACATGTGAAATTTGTTTGTAAATGGATTCTACGTAAAATATAAATGATATCATATCACATAAGAAATAATATATGTGGTAACCTAAGATGCTGTCAAAACATTTACATATATAATAAAATACCCATTTATGGATAACAGTCACATAGGGAAACATATAAAAAACAATAATATCATATATAAATATTCCAAGTGGTTAATAATGTTAATATCATTGAGTGAATAAAAACAATTATCAATATTTTATCATAATACATAAATGATAACCATGTAAATCAATTTATTAATGTGCATTTCTAGAACCTATAAAAATATAATATATTATCAATCATGTAATGAACAATCTAGTAGATTTGAGAACACAATGGATCATAGTATCCTTCCATAGACATATATTAATTGATATGCAGTGTATGTGATGAGAATTTCATCCAAAAACAAGAATAAATAAAGAATATAATAGTTTTTTAGTGTTACCACAAACTTGAGTAGTCAGGTTACCCAATCCTGGTCATTATTCCATTGTCACAATTTTTTCACACCTACTAGACATGTTGAAGAGAATATTTAAAACAAGAATATAAAAAATAACAATATAATTTATTTGAATAAATCATGATAACCAACAGAACATATAGTAATATTTTATAATAATAAAATTATATTAAATATATAATAATAGTTATTGGCCATAAATGAAGTAAAATATCTTGAGGTGGAGTTAATTGAAACTAAAAAGAAATAAAAAATAAATGGTGACATATATTGTGAAATAAAATAATAAATAAGATAAAGGTGAATTGTACTGTACATATAATATATTTATATAATAAATTTATGAGGGGATTAAATTAAATAACATGATAAATAAAAAAATCAAGATTACATGTAAATATTTAAATTATAAAAAAAAGTTTAATGTAATAAAATCCAACATTATATTATCAAATATATACATTCCAATAATGAATCCAAAATATAAACAGATTACCTAATAGTGACTATGTTTTCTCTAAAATATTATATTTAATGAAAAAATATAGATTAATTGAATAAGGAATAATTTTTATAGGGAACATATAAAATTCATTAATCAATTACATAGAAAGAAAATTAATTTCACATCTAAAATAATAATTAAATAAAACCCCATTAAAACATTAAACTATTATTTTATGATTATAATGGTTTTTGATACAAATTATACAACAAATTATTTGTATTATATAAATAAGCATACAAGATCAGTTGAGATTAATGACCAAAAACAATTATTAATGAGGTTATACTAGTATAAATATAACTAAATTAACATCATGAAATATATAAACTATATTTAATAACTAATTATAATTAGTTAACCAATTAATACCTATGTATGTTATATAAAGATGAATTTGGGTGTTAAATGAATTTAAAACACAAATTTATATAACATACATGACACTCAAATTCATTCCAAATTAACAAAAATTACTAGGGAAGTCCATTACCGACATGTCCCTATAAAAATATCAATAATTCTTCTAGATTGGTGTCATAAATTTCACTTAATTTCTAAATCATTGCCATAATTTTAAATTCTACTCAATGTTTTGTGATAAAAACTCACAAAAATTCACCCAATATTATGAAATATAGCTAAATACTCATGATTTTATTTCACAAAGTTGTTCTAAACCATCTATGACTTTAGAAATATAAATAAATAATTAAATTAAATTATCAAGGTTCTATCCAATATAAAATTGACATATATGTTACCTTATTTAGTTATACCACTAGAGTTTATTTTAGAAAAAATTTATTAATCTTAGGATTTTTAAAAATAACTGCGCGCCTTCATTATCAAAATGGTCATTATCATAAATACAAGATATTATTAAAATTAGATTTAGAAAACACATTCAAATTTACCTGTTTAAAATTATCTATCTAAAAATAAAAAAAATTTAAAAATCTATTTTTTTATAACACAACAATAAAAAACATCATTCCATTAAAAGAAAACATTAGGGTTGTTTTTCCCACTATCCTAAGGATATGTAATATAAAATATCTCTTTTAGAATTTACCTAAAATTATAGATATCAAAATAAAGAAATATTTTTTAAAAAATAACCATCTAGATAAAAATTCGTATATTATGATGAATCTCATGTACGTACCACAAAAAAAAATACATCACCTCCACCACTTCTATACAACTTTTAATCACCCACTTAAGAACATTCATCATGTTAAATACTACCAAAACTAATATCAACATAATTTCAATTTCTCTATGGGATAGTGATAAGAAGATTGTGTTTTTTATCACTAGGGAACAACATACTATTCTGAAATAAGAAAATATAAAAATATCTGAGATTAACATAAATATGGAATTACACATCCATTTATTGGGAATTTTTATAAAAATTATCTAGAATAGAAGGGGTGACTTTTTATTTGGGGTTTATAATTAATTTATGAAAATATATTATATCCAACAATATGTGTGATGAAAAGTGTAGAATGATTATCAATATATCAAACAATATTATTGAATAAAGAAATACAACATCAAAATGAAAAAATACAAACTAAAAAGAGTTGTTGATTAATAAAAATTAGTCCTCCATTAAAATAACACATTTAATGTGCCATCACCTCATACAGAATGAACTCTCCAGTCATCTACAAATGACCAATAACATCATAAGAATTTGAGTATCAATCATTATAGAAATTCATACATTAAATGTAACAACTAGTGTAATATTTCCATTGATGTCACATGGATGGTGTTTGTAAAATACATAGTACGAATCATTAATGATCTCAACACCTATATATAAAAAAATTAATTTGATCATAAAAAAGATTACTTGTATACAAATGTATATTTAACAATAAAGGTCAGATAAAAAATAAAATCATCATGTGAACTAGTATCCAAATAATTAAAATATGATTATTACAAACAATTGATAATTTTCATGAAGATTAGGTTCTTTAGAATTGGAATAGTTTTCAAAATTCTGATTAATAGATTAAATGTAACAACTGGGGTTATATTTCCATCAATCTGCACATGTAGGGTCTGCGTAAAATCATTTTACGAATCATTAATCATCTCAAATCATATGTATAAAAAGATATATTTTTTCATAAGAATGTGTATTGACAATTATATATATATATATATTAAACAATAAGGTTCATAGATAATACACAATCAGTATATGAACTTGGATCCAAATAAATAAAATATGATTATAAAAAATGATTGATAATTTTTATTCCACAAGGGTGTCCAAATATTCCTAGATTCATTCTACGAATTTAAAAAAATAAAACCCTACAAATAAAAAATATTTTTAAACATATAGTACCTATCCAAAATCTAATATCCAATCCATCATGGAATAATATTTCAAAAAATAAATATCAATTCCACTAGGGAAAATACTATCCACATGGAAACAACATGTTCTATAAAAATGGTTGGGGAACACTATGACATTTCCCAATTACAATCCCATTTTATATAAGAAAATTTTGTCCCTCTCATACCCCTTAAAGGAATGCATGGGCCAAACATATACCAATATGAAACTTTTAAATATATATGGTCATCACTATAACATTCAAGTGTTTTATAAAATATATTTTTTCAAATAAATTTTAACATTTAGATATTTTTCATTACAATTGACACTGACTTTAGCTTTCATTTTGAGCAACAAAGAATTTATGTGAAATGTGACACATTAGTAATGAATTATTATATAATAGATATAATCTATCCATAAGAATGGTATAATTTAATATTATTAACTAGATTATGAAATTATATTGTTTTGAATGGCACTTATGAAGATTTATTTGGTGAATAATTTATTTAAATTGTAAATGAATAAAAATTTCAAAATGAATGATATATATCGCTGAAAAAAATTTATGAAAAAAATATTCTACCTCAATAAATTTATCAATCTCCCTTTAGATAATTATTTTAATGAACGTTATATATTATAGATGCAATAAAATATTTAACATTCATAATAATTTGTGTTTTATAAAAGGGATAAGAATAAATACAATTTTACCCTTTAAACTATGTTTTTAAATAATTTTTACCACAATTATCAAAACTAATTTTAAGTAATTTTTTTGACAATTTTAGAAAACATATTTCATAAAATTAAATGAATTTTATAAATCATAATGTTAAAATATATTTTTGTTAATTTTTTAGAATTTTATCAAAAGAATAAAGTTTTTATGAATAGTTTAAAATAAAAAAATTATATCGAGCACTTATTTTTCATTTAGATTATATATAATTTTAATTTTAAATTGAATTTTTTTTATATTAGTATTTGTGTAATAATATATTTTTGCCTTCTATTTAGGTCATTGTAATTATTTTCATTTTATTTTTCATATAAAAACATTGAATTTTTTTTGAACATTTTCTCTTCGAAAAACTTTCCCTATTATTTTGATATGGGGTTAATTTTAAGTTCAATTTTTTCACTTATGTGAGGGAAATTTTGAATAATGGATTTTTATAATTTTAATTAGAATAATTTATTTTATCTTATATGTAAAATGTAATTTTTGACCAAAATAAATACTAAAAATAGTTTAAATTTAATACCGCAATTAAGGAAAAATTGGATTTTCAATGATTAATATAAAATGATAAGACCTAAAATCATTTCAAAACACTATTTTATGGTGATATTTCTGCCCTATAATTTCTAAGTATCGATCATACCCATTTTTTAATCATTTTTCGTGATTTAAATGTGTGTACACCTTTTTATTTTCAAACAATTACATGTGTTCCACTCACCTCATTAATAAATGGTCACCCTCTCTCCTCACACCTTCATACCTTCATACAATTTTTTTAATCAGATAGTCCTAGACTAAATACCTTACCTGAATCCATAAAATAATCCTAGAATACTTATTTTGGAAAAAACATAACCTAGGATGGATTTTTTTGAAAACCTGAGGATACCTGAAGAAGAGGTAACATTATTCAACAAGTATTTTTTCATAATCTACCAAATAAAATTCTTTTTAATGCATTATGATATAATAAAAATAGTGTCTATAATATAATTTGATGATTTTATGTAATGTATGTGACCTCAAACCATCTCAACTTCCATCCAATGGATTATTAAATCATTATACCTTTGTACAATGTATTATCGCCTCACCAAATAATGTCATTCATTTTTCCATTACCACCTCTCACAGTTAGGTATTATAATCGATTTAAAGTATATATATTATATATATAATAGTATTATACCTATTAAGTCATTATTTCATATATAATTTTTTACTTTCAATTCCATAGGGGATACAATAACATTGTTCATGTGTATAAAATACTACCACCTAACGAAGAAATGTCATTCATTTTCAGCATCTCATTATATTGGAAATAATATGAATATATTCAATGAATATATTTTATAAAAATGAAAAAAATATTATTTTAATGCAATATTGTTCATTACATAAATACAATATATAATTATCCTTCTCACCTTTTCACTCGGTAAAATATGATAATGTCATTCATGTTTGTATGGACTACCGTCTTCACAAATTGATGTGACTCTATCTATTCATCACCACCCAACATTGTGGATATTTATAATTATATTTCTAGAAATAAATTTTTTTTATGATATTGTGTTAATTTTTTAGTGATAAAATATATGTTACAACCTTTCCACAATTATCATTGAAAAATGGAAACGTTACTCATGCATATATATGACCTACCGTATCTGTGATCATAACATACAACACTTATAATAACCATAATTTGTGACTCGTCTTCAAATTGTAATTGTTTTATAAATACTATAATTCTTGTATCATTATTATTTTGGATGTTATTGAACCAGGATCAATGTAAAAGGATCAAAAATTACATAAAAAAATTATATGAATAACAAAGTCGTTATTACCTACAAAATGATTTTAACATGTAATTGTTAATAAATATGAAATAAATTGTCATAAGAAAATAATTTGTGATATGATATTTATAAATGTTGTTCTATAACAAATATATAATAAATAAATATATATTATAAATTAGTTTTGATCATGTGTGAGGGAAGTTGATACATATGGTACACAATTTTGAGTCTCTCTTTGATCTCTAGGAGACGTCTAAAAATTCACCACTTGTTTATTTTTGGACATTTATATACTAAACCATTGATATTTCATATCATCAAGGCACTCATTTTAATGATATTGTATTTTTCATTTTTTTTATTTATTTGGGATTATGATTCAAAATGTTACGGGAGTAGAAAGGGATTCTGGTCGAACATTCAACTTATGTGAGACACATACCAACTTCACCACATATTTCCATTTTTTGGTGTTTATACTATCCATGATTTTATTTTATAATTCTTATATTTATAATTATATATATTTAAATATTAATTGTAGGATCTATCTTTCATGGTGTCTATGGTTTGAATGTTAACATGTCAATAGGATATTTTTTTGCCTCTATTTCCATTCCTTAATACATATCTTATGTTACACACCAGAATTGTTTTTTGAGGTGAATATACATCCCATTTGATATGAAAATTATTAAATTTAGTTATTTTTAAAAAATTATTTATTTCATTATAATGTTTTTTTCATTTTTCTAATGATTCATAATTACCAATGTGGTATGGTTTTCATGTTACAATCTCATCATTTATCGGGACTTCTCAAGATTATGCTACCAATGATGAAAAATTATGATATAATTTCAATAAATTCATAAATTTTATTCTCTTATATTTATTTATTTACAAAAAATGGTTTACCTTCATCTCCACTGTTTTTATACTCTAGAGTAGAACTTGTTTTTTAATAAAAACAACATTATTTCTCTCGTTGATACAAAACTCTATTTTTCTAGAAAACACATATTTTTTAAAAAATATTTTAAAATTTCGTTTTAACATTCCTAAAATTAATTATTAAATAAATTTGTAAAAATATTTTAATTTTTTACAAAAAAAAATAAATTAATCTTCATGTCAATTCGTAAACACTTGTCGATTATCATTTACCAAAAATGTGAAAGGAATATTTTTTTAATATAAATGAAATAATTAAAAACTGAAACTATTATAAATATTATTATTTTAAGCATAATTTATATTTTTTCAAGGATATTTTCAATTAAAAGGATTTAAAAAAATCATATGTTTTTTCACAGTGGGAAAAATATTTTCATCTGAAATATCAGAATTTATTTTTAAAGCATGATTTATAGGTTTTATTGTTTATTTTAAATGAATATAATTTCCAATTTTTTTTTTGAATTTATAATTTTAATAAGGTAATTTCAAATAATAATTTTTCCACAAATATATTATCCATGTGATATGTCATTCAGAGTCATTTTCTATCTATTATGGCATCCCTTTATGTTTCTTTTTCTTCACCGTGGATGTGACACAAGGAAATAATACTTATTCCTTATCTAGATCTTTTATATTTATGATGATAAGCTATTTATGAAATATATTTCTCTTCAATGGGATATATTAGGATAAAATTTATATGAATCCCTATACTTTTTAAAAGGGTTATACTATTATTAAATGAAGAAATTATTTTGAAACCTTTTCCTTTTCAACATTTTATGATATTATTGAATGTGTATTAACCCCATTTTATTTCTTGGGTTATGATAAAATTAATTTTTTATGATTTTTTTCACATATATGTATGATTTACACAATGTAATGGTTGTTACGTTATAACCATGGATTGTGTTTATTTTATAACAATGGATGGTGGTTAAATTATAACAAAAACATATGGGACTTATATCTCCCTCCAATTCATTGGTTACGATTTACATCTCATGATAGAGATAGGACTGGAATGGGGAGTTAACCGTATTCAGTAAGTGGTCATTCACACTATGATGGTATTTTAGTATAAATTGGATACTATGATAGTTAGGGGAGTGAATTCATTTATCAATAATACCCCTGGTGGAGAGACTTGTCTACTATATAAATGATTTTCTATGATTATGTGTATGCCACAATTCCATGTCTTATGCCAATGTTATACTCTCATAACTCGTTTAATTTGATTTCCTTAGGATTCGTGTCTTATCAATAACATATCATTAGGCTATGAATCAATATTATGATATTTGATATACATGTTATTGTTTTCATTTGTTATTATCATGTTTTCACACCATTCGGTTCATGTTATAGTTATATATCTCCCTTTTTTACCATTACTAAGAATCTAAGCATACCCTTTCTTATGTTTTATTTCCCCATGTTATGAAGAATGGTTTATATACGGTATCATTGTAAATTTAACAAAAGGCAATATCATTATGGGAGAAATTGATGATATTTCACCAAATTATTATATTTTTTACCATGTCTCCAATTACACTAAACTATTTTGGTCCTCATGAATGTGTCTGTTTAATGTATTGAATATTCATATAAAAATATGTAATTTCTATGTATAAAAATCATGGTGTTCTATAGTTAGAATCCAAGGAACGGTTTAGTCAACCTTCAGAATCTACAATGTGAATATGTTAGTGACATTCTTAGATATATTTATAATTATATGTCTATGAATGTATCAAATAATAATAATAATAATTTGGAGTATAGTAAAATTTCATGGAATTTTATTAACGGATAGACCAAGTGTGTTTTATGTTATTTCATCCCTCTCTAGATACTATAAGTGGATATTGATTTATAAAAATTGTACCTGCAGTTAGTAACACTGAAAAACAGTGAATTTAGCTAGACTTCGTCATCACTTCATGCATGAAAACATGCCTTACTAATCACCTTTTTTAACAACCTTGGGGATCTTCTTTAGGTGTTCACAAACAATTTTCAAATAATCAATAATGATATAAATATATAATTATTATTACTGTAGAGAGATAAACCTAAGCTGTAATATATTAAAAATAATGTGTCCGGATTTATACATCATATAAGTGATGTTTTCTAAGTTACGTGGTCTTTCCATATGATTATCATTTCTCACAATATTATTTTTTGTTGTATTCAATGCTGGATAGAAGAAAAAACATGGTTAACATTGAATGTGATGGACAATTATTTAATGAGTAGATGAATGTGATGATGAATGGGGTGAATTAGTTTGTAATTTTTCTTAATAATATATCAATAAACATTATTGAAAATATGATCTATAACCTATAAAGACACGGAATTTTCTGTGTAATTTTTCTTATTATATGGAAATATTATGAGTCCGCAAAAATTGACGATGCATGATTCTGAGGCCCTGTGTGCCTGGAATGAATTTATAAACTTTTTAATATATTTTCATAAAATGAGTGAACGACATTTTATAACTTTTTAACTGGTGCTCGGAATTGAAATCGGAGTACACCGTTGAACTCACAGCACTAATATTCACTTAAGCAGACCTTCACCTCACCATAGTAGGTAGTGGGTGGAAGTTGGTTATCAGTTTTTCATGGGATAGTTAAAATAAAAATAATAAAATAAAATAATAACTTTTATTTTATTTTATTCGAACCTCTTTTTTTGACAAGGTGGTGGGGACAACTCAAACTCACCTTTAATGTGAGGAAACTCTTGCATATCCCCATATTTTTGTGCGAACACTTAACTGATCAAGTAATTAATTCTTGAACATTATTTATGTGGCTACTCACCTCTTGGTTGGGGGATCTTTGGCAAAGGGCACGTTTTGGGAGATCTTTCGGGGGGATTTTTCATGATGGAAGAACCTCCTCCAAAGAAGAATGAACCTATGATGTAGACGACACTCGAGCTCGGATCGAAAGCATCTTGCGAGAGAAATGAACGCTAATGTCACCATTATCATCTTCCTCTTCACGACATCTCCTATAGACGATCGAGGTTGGGGGTTTTAATTTCAAGTATGATTAAATCTATTTGTTGATTCTTTATAATCATCATTCACAACAATGATGGCCAAACAAACATGTATATCTTTCAAAACTTATATCTTGACCCATTTATTACGTTCATCACATGTTTTTTGATGAAAATTAAGTAAGCGCATAAAATACACAATGTCTCATTGAGAGTGATGTATTAAAGTGGAGATCTCGACCTGAGAATCATGAATATGTCGACGTCATATTTTTCTGTATTGGAATGAAGCTGTAGTGACATGTTGGAGAAGGTCGGAATGTGTCCGCTCCGCCGGTAGAAGAGGTGGTCATGGATGTCGAGCCGTAGCGGCACGCCAAACGGCGACCTACACCCAGTCAGCTGTTGTTCGAGAATTCAGTGCACCAGAAGGAGGCTTGTATCTATCGAGCTGCGGCTTAAGAAGGTGGCGCACCCAGAGAGCAGCCGACACCCGGTGAGCCGCAATAGGACATTGGTGTAGTCGTTCCATTGGGGGGAGGACCGGCTGGGAATCCGGATGGATATGACACACCGAGCAAGACCCACTCTTGCAGGTCCCGCATGCCAGCAAGATGAACGGTCCATTGGACCGTTTGGAAATTCGGTGGGGGGGAACCTCACCCCAGGTTGTGGATCAGGCGGACCGCACCCAGCCGGACAGACCATACCCAGCCAGGCAGACCGCACCCAGCCAAGCAGGCCTCTCCAAACCGGCCACACCAGCGGCCCTCACCTCGCATGGGCGAGGCCTAGCCCAGCAGGTCGGGCCGGGCCATTTCATTTGCAGGCCAGGCTGGACCCGGACCGGGTTGGGTCAACCCAAACAGGGTCAGACCGGACCTGCGACCCATCTGGACCTAGATACGCCTTTTTGACCATATATTAACAACTGCGTGACTATTTGACGATCCATCTACCATGCCAGAATACATGGATCTATTTGGTCATTTTGGTTTACTCCACTAGAGTATTGGATAAAGTTTGGGTATGGCTTGGTTGGGTCAAACCCGAATCCAATCATGCCCTCGGAACAGAAATGCTAATTACATACCGACAGGGCATCCGATTGAAGCATGGTAAGCTGTGTTGGGTTCCTTTTGCCTAGGTTGACCATTGGGATACTTCTTCGTGTGACATTGTGTAAGATTATGTATCAACCGATGGACTGAGGAGTGGAACCACCCGAAATCAAGCATGCTTAGTTTGAGAACCCCATGGCTAGCTGTACTTGAAGAATCTTCGAATCTTGTGTCAATCAGTATTCAAATATTATGTGTCGGTTATCACATACATATCTTGTGTTGGTTAGCGCTCTGAGATCCTAAGTGGTTCAGTTCCTACCGATCATGTGTGGGTCATCTCCATGTCTTGTGTGGGTCATCTTCAAATCCTATTTTGGTCATTTTCGATCATGTTTGGGTAAACTGGATATCTTCTCAATGAATTAAGATGATCTAGAAATACATAAAATCATCTATACTTTCGTACATACGATATAACTGGTGTGAGCTGAGTCTTTAACTTTTTGGTACCTACCATTGTAGAATTCTTTTGTGTGGATTTACCTTTTTAGTACTTAACTTCATGGTGATACTTATGTGGTATTATTCTGTTTGGAATTACCTTTGTGGTACTTACCTTTTTGGTGTTACTTTCACGGTATTCTTTCCTTCGTGTAACAGTTGAGCTTTTGGATAAGGATTTGGGCCTTGTGGTTTCTTCATGGATGAGATGGGTATACGTGATAATTTATGTATATGTATGTGAAAAAACCTAAGAATGGTTTACTAATATTTCCATGATTTTTGGTTTATCCTTTGTAGATTTTGAGAGACCTTTAGGGGTCTCGGGGTCCCTACTAAGTATTGTTATACTCACCCCTACCCGGGCTACGCCCACACCAGGATGTGTATTTTGTAGACGATAGACAGCGTTGATCGAGAACGACGGTACCAGGGCTAGAGGCTGCTAATGGGGTGGACAATAGATGAGACAATCAGCACAGATGACCATTAGAGATATGTACCTACCCTTCAGGTAAGATCCATGGTGGGTTTTCACAAGTGTTGTTTTTAGTTTAACTTGTACTTTCTAGTTGGGCTTGTAACTAGACCCTTTACATATTGTACACACTCTTTTTACTATACAGTTTACTTTTTTATCCTATATTTCTGTGTGTTTCGTTTTGTGAGTTTACAGGTTATAAAGGAAATGTATTCCTAGTTTTATGGATATTGATTTCTGGTGCTAGTCTTCAGCCCCTGTCATATAAAAGGCGGGGTTGGGGTAGTGACGGCCCAGGCCCCGGTGGATGGGTTGTGAAAAATTGGTATCAGCGGAGTTCGTTCTACCAAAAAAATAGGACTCTAATATTTTCTGGGTGGAAATAGTGTTAATTTTGATGAGTGTGTTTTTATGTTTTGGGAATCTAGTGTTGGTGCAGAATATGACAAATCCATACACCAGGACCCTAACTTCTGATTTTCGACTCAATGCACTAAAACACTAATAGCATGACTGTTTTTGAAAAGTTTTATTTTCCAACCCTTTGGTTCAGCTCACCAGGTATAACTTATTGATTGTGGTTCACATGTTTCCTTCATCATGCCTCCTCGCAGACAACCATCCAGGGTTCCAAGTAGAGTATGCGATGACAGCCTACCAAGCGATGAGGCTTCGGTGTAGGGCCCCCTTACGGAAGTTGTACCATCGGGGGGTGCACCAGCAGTAGCACTAACCATTGGATAGCTGATGCCACCGACACCAGCAATAGAGGGTGCAAGATTATTGAGTCTATTGGATGAGTTTTAGTGCCAGAATCCATCGAGGTTATAGGGAGATATGGATCCACCGGTAGCGGAGGACTGGCTAGAGGTTGTGGTATGAGTTTTTCGATTGTTAGGGAAACCAACTGATCTCATGGTGATCCTTGCAGCCAGTATTCTTCAAACAGCAGCAGTTAGGTGGTGGATCTTGATACTGCTGGTTCATGAAGAGGTCACACTCTTTTGGGTAGACTTCGAGAGCCTTTTTAGTGAAGAGTTTGTCCCAGCAACATTACCCATAGTGAATATAAATGAACTTCTCCACTTGTAGAAGGGTATCATGAATATAGATTAGTATTCTTCGATGTTCACCGACTTCTCCCACTACTCCACTATCATGGTGCGGGACCCTTTCATCAGGGATCTAACCTTCGATCAGCGGCTCAGAATAATGATTTTATCTCTGACGATTTCTCTCAATATCCTGATGCAGGCAGGGATTGTTGAGCAGTCACCGGCAGCGAGACCCAATACCGGATGGCACATAGAAGAGTCATGTAAAGCTGGAAAAAGACAAATGACACAAAGCTCCAAGAGGACCAGACCTACGGGTGGATAACCATAGGATATAGGGTCGGTCATGGGTGGATCTTGAGATAGACTAGGACCAGCGAGGAACATGTAGTGTTACTCATGCGGGGGGTAGGGTCACATGGATCGCGACTGCCCAACCCTCCTTACGGAAGACCAGTAGATGGTCGAAGGAACATCGGGGTAGAGGAAAATATTCAATCGAGGAGTTCCGCATGCAAGAGGAGGATGTGGCAGAGGAGTAGGTCATGCAGCAGGCGGTGGGTGGAGATTCAAGGTTCTACCACCACCACCTGGTGATCCACCCCAGCCACAGGGATCGGGTGGACAAGGACATGATCAGCTCCAGGAAGCTGAGGCCTTAGGCCATGGAGCACCGGAGATGATACGAGGTATGATCTGTGTCTACTCCACCTTAGCTGAAGTACTTATAGACCTAGGTGTCGGTCACCCCTTTATTGCCATGGCCCTCATTCGGAGCTCAAGTATTCTGGTGGAGCCATTTTCTTGATCATTTCTGCTAGAGACTCCTATGGGAGAGGATTTGATGATTTCACACTAGTGCCAGCAGTATGAGCTTACTCTATGAGGCGAGAGATTCGGCTGTGATATTCTAGTAGCGGCGTCGAGGCATTACGATGTCATCTTGGTTATGGACTGGTTATCCACAATCCATGTTCAAATCAACTATATTAGGCGCAAATTGCGGAGTATCTGCACTGATGGGTCATGTTTTTACTTCATCAGCAATAAGGGAACCTTTGAAGCATAGGATCGACTTTTCCAAAGGAGGGTGCAGCCGAGAAAATATCTGTTTTCTAGCCTTACCCTCAGAGTGGTTGATGTTGAGTGTCTGAGCTATCCGATAGTGGCGAACCAGTACACTGATGTTTTCCCTGATAATGTCCAGGATCTACATACTCATAGAGAGGTTTACTTTTATATCAACCGGTACCTCGAGACATCACCAATATCTTCACCAGCATAACGGATGGCTCCCGCAGAGAATCAAGAGCTGCGAGTATAGCTGGAGGACTTGAAAATAAAGGGGTTCATTAGGCCGAGGGAAACCCCTTGGGCAGCCTCAATTTTGTTCGCCATGAAGGCATATGGGAGTTTGAGACTCTATGTGGAATATCGGTGCTTGAATGAGGTGACCATGACGAACAAGTACCCACTACCAAGGATTGACTATCTCTTTAATCAAATGAAAGGATAATGATGATTTTCGAAGATAGACCTCAGATCAGGCTATCCCCAACTCAACATATGAGATGAGGATGTGTAGAATATGGCCTTCAGATGTCAGTATAACCATTATGAGTGCTTGGTTATTACATTTGGATTCACCAATGCCCTGTAAGTGTTCATGGGACTCATAAACATGATATTCCAGCCATACCTTGACCTATTTATGGTAGCCTTCATCGACATCATCATGATATATGCAGGATCACACCTATCATCTACAAATAGTTTTGGACACACTCCGAGAGCACCAGATTTATGGTAAACTCTCAAAGTACCAGTTCTGGATTTGAGAGGTTCACATTCTGGGACACGTCATCTCAGATGTCTGAGTTGCGGTGGATCCAGTGAAGATTGAGGTTGTGCTTCCCTGGGAGCCACCCAAAAGTGTGATGGAGGGGCGGAGTTTCCTGGGTTCGGTTGGTTACTACTTGAGGATTGTTCCAGACATTTCTAGAGTTGTGTCACCTTTATCTGCATTGAAAAAGAAGGGGAAACCCTTTGTGTGGATGTAGAGGTGCTAGTGGAGTTTCTTGGATCTGAGGCAGAGACTGGCTAGTGCCCACATCTTGAGACTACTGGAAGATGTAGTTGGGTATGTAGTCCACTACGACGCAATAGGGACCGGGCTTGGATGTGTCCTGATGTACGAGCCAGTAGTGATCACCGATGGTTCTCGACAGTTGACACAACATGAGAAGAACTACGCTACCCATTACATGGTGTTAGCAGTAGTGGTCTTCAGCATAAATATGTGGTGACATTACTTGATGGGTGAGAATTTTACAGTCTACTCTTATCACAAGAGTCTTAAGTATATCTTCTCTCATACATACTAGAAATTGATACAGTGGAATTGGCTTGAGTTCCTCTAGGACTATGAATTCTATAAAGTATATACTCTTGGGAAGTGGAACGTAGTGGTCGATGCACTCAGCAGGAGATATGGTATAAAATTGCTAAGTCAGGAAACTAAAATGTTAGCCACATTACATATATCCAACATGGATTTATATGGAGCAGCTTATCTTCAATTTCTGACAGCCAGTCCCCCACTCCTTCATTGAGTCAGGGAAGCACAGCTTAAGGACACTGACTTTCAGGCTCGATGTGCTCAAATATCCACTAGACAAGAACCTGATGGATTTTCTAATGGTCGGGAGTATGTCATCAACATAAGAGGATGTACTACAGTACCAGTGGTGATAAGGGAGGAAGTGTTGAGTGAGTGCCATAAATTCCCTCTAGCGGTACACCCAGGAGTGGTGAAGATGTACCAGGACCTTTTCTGTCAGCACTAGTGGCTGGGAATGAATAATGCAGTAGCATAGATTGTCTCCTAGTGACTCACTTTTCAAATAGTGAAGGCAGCGCATTAGGTTAATGCAGGCTTAGTTTAGCCGCTATAGGTGGCACTGTGGATGATAAATGGAATTTCCATTGACTTCATGATAGCACATCCACACACATCCAGAATTCATGATTCTATATAGTTGATCGTTGCTGGACTCACCGTGTCGGCCCACTTCCTACCTATCACAGAGAAGGGATCATTAGAGAACTTTAGATGCCACTATGTGCATGAGATTGTGCGGCTTCATGGGGCTCCATATATGATTGTCTTTGATCATGATGCATGTTTTACTTCCTGTCGATGGAAGGGGTTTCAAGAGGTTTTCGTCACACATCTTTGGTTGAGCATGGTCTTCCATCCTCAGAGGGATGGTCAGACAGAGCGGACCATTAAGACCCACGAGGACAAGATACATGCTTTCATCCTTGATTTTAGCCACAGCTAGGAAGATCAATTGCCCTTAGTTGATTTCACAATCAAAAATAGTTATCACTCCACTATAAGTATGGAACCATTCTAGGAATTGTATGGTCGACCTAGCAGATCACCTTGTTGAGATGGTATGTGAGTATGATATACTCTATAATACCTAATATAGGATCGAAATAATAGAGATACTATATATAGTATCTAAATATACTCAATATACAAGAGGGGGGGATGAATTTTTTACTTTAAAAATTTCCTTTGGAACTTTTAACGAAGGTTGTGTCAAATAAGGTAATTCACAAAAACTATAACACACTTGATTGATTCTAGAAATATGATTCCGAGAATGCAATTCGGGAAGAGTGATTCTGGAAATGAAACTTAATGAATTATTAAAACAAAAAAAAATTATACCATAATGCGTATAGAATCTCACTAAATCAGAGTACATGTATAAGGATGTATAAGAAAGTTATACTTTCATCAACAATACAAATGCAGCGGAAAACTTGTAGGAAAACAAGTAACAAGTAGTAGATATTTTAACCCAAAGAGAAGGGTATCCAAAAACTTTGGATAAATGTCCCTTGATTTATACTTTGAAGAAATTCTATCTTACTCACACCAAGGTAATCCATCGATATGAATATCGGAGTTTTTCATTCTAACCCTGCAAGCCCTCAACTTCATGGTAGTTAGAACCTCTTTCTTCCTCAACAAGGAATCCATCAACTTCAAGGTAGTCGGCACCTCTATCATTCTATCCCCGGAAGCCCTTGATTGTACAAAGTAACAATCAATGTCACCCAAAGAAAAACTGAATAAAAAGTTTAGTACGCACTAAGCAATGAGAGTCTCTCTCAAGAAGTCACTTCAACAGCTTGTAATTTCTAGAGTCATCGAACAGTATTGAGCTCTTTTCAAATGAGCTCTTATTTATAGGAACAACTTCAACAGTCGGCTCCCTCCTCCAATGGTCATATTTTTCATTGAATTTCGGAGGGTCCTGTACATGTGTCACTCAGTGAACATTAAGTTATTAACTGAATAAACGACATCATTTTATGGAAAAAATAGGTGTAAAAAAAAATTGTTATATAACCAAAATCAATATTTATAGTGTAAGAAAATGGAATTTTGGAGTCTAACCAAAATTAAATTCGGAGTCTATAAAAAAAGGATATTCGGATTTTGTTATCTAGGAATTCTGAACATGAACTCTATAGAATTCTCGAGTCTGAATTTCAGGGAAATTTGGAATCTGGATTCACAAGAATTCGAAACTAGAACTAACAATGTTCGGAGTTAGAGATCATGAGAATTCAAAGTCAGATCTCATAAGAGTTCGGATTTTGTATTCAGAGAACTTGGAGTTGGAACTCAGAGATGTTCATAACCAGAAATCTAATTCTGAATTCGGAGTCCAAACTTAGAAAAGTTCGTATCTAGAATTTATAATCAAAACACGAAGTGAGAACTTAGAAGAGTTCATTTCCAGAATTCATAATCAGTATTCAGAGTTAGAAAATATAAGAGTTTTCATCCAAAATTAAAAACAAGAATTTGGAGTCAGATCTCAGAAGAGTTCTTATATATAATTCATAATCAGAATTCGGATTCAGAACTCAGAAGAGTTCATAAACAGAATTCGTAATCAAAATTTTGAGAATTCGGATCCTAAAATAGAATGCTTTATATATATGTGTTTATAGGATTCTGAGGTTTTGGTTTCAAACTGAATTTTACACATAGAAAAATTATGATTTAGAAAATGAACATGGTAAGGATAAATTTCCTTGGGGAAGGAAATTTTTCCTTATAGAAGTAACACATAGGGTAAAAATAGATTTGCCTTAATATAAGGTGTTTGTGATTTTCAAAACAAGAGGAATGGTAAAGTTATAAAAAAGGCTTATACAATCTCCCCCATGTATGAAAAAAGGGAAAAATAATAAGGAAAGCTTTATTGATTCAAAAATATCCCCCTTTTTGGAAAGAACTATCATCCTTACGAAAAATAATAAAAGAACATAGAAAATATTTTTCCAGACTTTGAAAATAAAACATATCTCCCTTTTTACATTGGAAAAGATGAATTCAACTAACTCCCCCTTAGGATTTAGAACACTAAGGATCATATTCTATATTTCCAAAATGAGATTTTTTATTATCTTGAGTATGGAAATCTTCATAATTAGTACTCCCCCTTTGATTAAATCCCCCTTACTTAGGGATATTTCTTCTTTATTTAAAATTCTTTTTCCTTCTCCCCATTTGTGATTTTCAAAAAGAGTTTGAGGGAATGGAAAAAAATATGGTACCTGAAATATTAGTAAAAACATCCAAAAAACTAACAACCACAATATAATTAAGGTTGGAAGAATTTTTTCAAGAGAAAAAAATACCACAAAGGATCGGATTGATCTATTTTCATTCCTTCACCTTGGGTATTAACTTCTTTACTATGGTTTTCAGCTTCTTTAGCTCCTTGTGATCTTCCTCTTCTTGTTTTTTTATTTCTTTGATCCAATTATCTTGAACCTTCAGAGTCTCTGCTATAGCCTTCAACAGTTCATCATACATCACTAACTTCTCATCAATATTTATCCAGAGATACCTTTCTATTTTCCAGCTTTGGTCAATATAATTCAACTTCCCATTTATATCTTTGACCTCTAGAATCTGTGTATTCTTCTCAAGATTTAGTTTTTCCCCATAAATATTTGTGGGATCCTTGATTTTGTTGTCTTGAGTATCAAAAGTTTCCTTAACCTCACATTTAAATTCATCAAACTCTCTCAAATCTTCAACTACATTCTTTGACCTGGTAACCATTTTCTTGCAGGATTTTCTCTGGGATTCATAGTTGATTACGAATTTATTGTAATCAGCCTCAATCTTTGCGCACCTATCCATCGTCATGGATATAGAATCTGATTTCTTATTCATTCTATGTTGGATAATTTTACATCTGGAGTCAATGGTTGGAATGATCGGAATGGTGTCTACAATCATCTTTAGAGATTGAATGACAAAATCATGTCCCAGAGTTGATGATTCTGAATCTGACACTTGGGTTAGTGATGGATCTTCCTCTAGCTCAACCAGCTTCCTCTTATAAGATGTACCAGCTTCTTTCTTTCTTAGAATTTATTTTTTGGGGTATCAACAACCACTTTTTTCCCATTGTCAGTTTTCATAATAGCTTTTTCATCTAGAGACCCATTATAACTTTCAAACAACTTAACAATCATATATTTACCAATTTTTACTTTCTCGGCTCCTGCCTCAATATCCTCGGGGTGAATAAAGTGATGATTATAGCTTTCTTCCTCACATACCTTTTTCACTCCCTCTTCAGCCTTTTCACCAATTCTAGGAGTATCATGTTTCAGAAATCCAACTTCAGATGTCCATATTGACAATTTTTCAGAAGAACTTTTCTTCTCATGAAAGTCTTCAACATTCTTTATCAGATCAGTTGTATCATCACTACTTTCTACTTCTTGAACTTCTTCTACATTGTCCTTTTCTTCAACAACCTTCTCTAGTACTTTTTCCATTATGATGAAATTCTTCCCCGATTTCTTGGGTAAGGGTTCTACAAAGAAAGTTCGTAGTATGGGAATGTTCTCAGATGAAACTTCAGTAGCCTTAAAAAGATATAGCACAATCTCTACCTCTCACATATTCTTCTTAAGATTATTTTCTTTGGATTGCTTCTCAAGCTCTTCAACGGATTTCTCTTTTAATGCTTTGGCCTCTGCAGGGTCTAAGCCAAACTATGGCTACCCTTCCTTCTAATTCTTTTTATCCTCCCTCTATTTGTCTACTACCTCATCCAGATAGGCTTTATGTTTCTTGGGAATTGGAGGTGCGGATGTGGTTTCTTTGGCCTTATGGGTTTTTGTCTATTTCCTCTACTTCCTTTAGTTTCCTCTTCTTTCCAGCTTTCCTTGATGATTCAGCCTCTTCTTCATTTTTCGGAATGACTTCTGCTTCATCCTCTGGTATATCATAAAACTCACCTAACTCTATGGAGAAACTAATTTTCTTCCTCTTGAGGATATCATTGCAGATTATAAATACATTTCAATTCCTCGGCATAGAACTGCAAGGGATCTTGAATGATTCAAGGCACTAAACTATCAATTTGGATAGTATGGTAGGATGCATGATAATATGTACTCTCATATTCCCATTCTTGATATTCTCTATCGTAATTAGAATATGCTTCATTAGATTGATTTTCCTTAGATTTACCAAAAAATCTAAGATATACACATCGCTTTTATTTAGGGTGTCCTTGTCACCCTTTCTCAGTACGATAAAACCCTGAACCCATAACTCAAGGATCCGATTGTTGGTAGAAAAGTGAGAAATCCTTGCGGTCTTGACATCTATAAGTCCAAGACATTGTATAGCCTTCACTTTTACAAAAAATCCTTGAACATCCAGCAGCTTGAGGGAAAAAAATTCTACCTCTCCTTCATAAGATAACCCTACCAGGCTAGCATCCTTTGTGTAAGAATGTGCATATGTTTTTCCATAACTTTTGAAGGTAAATTTTTCTCTACCGTCTTCATTAAAGAAACAAGCTGACTCATAAAACTCTATCATCAAATCCAGATACACTATATCCTGAGCTCCTGGAATTGATATACAAACGATTTCCCATCCATTATGCTTGATATTCTTTGAAATAATATAATCATACTTGTTGAAGAAGTTTGGATGTACCAACCTCTCCTTCTATATGTGCCACTCCGCAATCGGCTTGATGGTAGAAATATCTTTAGAAGAAACTTCACCAGACATTCGGAATATAGAAAGCTTTGAAAATCTGGAATATTCTTTTGAACTGGGTCAGATCTTCAAAAAACAAATGCTTGAAAACCAATTTGGGACAACCATCGGTGGTTCCATTCTATAGGTGTTTGAAGAGACAGTTCAACTTCCCATATCAATCCAATGGCTGAGAATTATTCTGAGAATAACTGATGGTTGAAATGATAACTTCAAGGAAAATTTGGTAGGATCTGATCTTTTGAGGTTTTAAAAAAATCATATTTAAAGAAACTAAAATCTGAGAAAATTTAAAAACAAAAAGGAAAATACCAGTAAGTAAAAGGTGATTACGAAAAATATAGAAAGAAAACATACCTTTTGGATTTCTAGGAACATTATTCATATTGCGGAAAACCATCTTTAATAACTTTAGCTTCAAAAAAGATGACAAAAAAACTGATTACAAAAATACTTCCTATGGAAAAAAACATAGCAAATGTTCATTAAGAAAATTTTGAGTACGAAGATCTTCATTACGAAAATCATCATTACGAAAATCATGAAAAAAATTATTATGAAAATCATGAAAAAATTCACTACAAAAAACATGAAAAACATTACTATAAAAAACATGAAAAACATCATTATGAAAAACAAGAAAAACATCATTATGAAAAATATGAAAAACATCATTACGAAAAATATGAAAATCTTCATTACGAAAAATATGAAAACTTAAGAACATATGTACTCCCCCTATGAAAATTTGTTTATTACTGTAATGATATTGGTTCAACAGGAAGTTATTGTTGGGGGTTACCATATGGTTATAATTCCTAACTTCTGTTTAATGTATTCAAATCTATCTGAGGGTAAATATTTTGTTAAAATATCAACAAGTTGATCTTGCATTATGATAAATTGAAGAATAATATCTCTTCTTTTTGTGTCATCCCTAAGAAATTGATGCCTAATATCTATGTGCATTGAATGAGAGTGATGTTCATGGTTTTTACTAAGTGCAATGGCACTTATATTATCACAAAAAAATTGTATTTTGGTAAAACCTATACAATAGTCTATGAGTGTGTGATTCATCCACAACACTTGAGTATAACAACTTCCAGCTGCTACATATTCAGCTTCAGCAGTGGAAAGTGCTACTGAGTGTTTCTTATTGAATGACCAAGAAACTAATGAATCTCCTATAAAATGGAATGTTTTGGATGTACTCTTTCTATCCATTCTACATCCAACAAAGTCAGCATCTGAAAAAAAAAATTAAAAAAATCATTTCGAAAAGTATAGAAGATTCCTAAGTCGATGGTTCCCTTTAAGTAGCGAAAAATTATTTTCATTGCTTTTAAATGAGATTACATAGGATTGGGTTCATCTCTTGCAAATAAAAATACTGAAAACATAAATTCTGGATGACTATATATCATGTAAAGTAAACATCCTATCATACCTCTAAAAGGTGTTTGATCAACTGGTTTCCCAGCTTCATCAAGATCAATTGTATCTGTGGTACTAATGGGAGTACTTATACTCTTAGTGTTGTTATATACATATATTTTAAGAAGATATTTTATATACTTATATAGGGACACATATATTCCTTCTGATTTTTGA
The DNA here is from genome assembly GCA_963277665.1 of Viscum album. Classification (NCBI taxonomy): domain Eukaryota; kingdom Viridiplantae; phylum Streptophyta; class Magnoliopsida; order Santalales; family Viscaceae; genus Viscum; species Viscum album. The sequence goes on along the minus strand of OY728120.1, from coordinate 1,751,909,459 downwards.
AAGATTTGAAAACCAAAGAAAAATGTTAACTCACCCATCATACTCATTTCAAACTCAGATTTCATTAGATCCACAAAGGAATCGGTTAAATGTGGCTGAGTCGAAACAAATATAATGTCATCAACATAAATATGAACAATGAAAAAAAATTTCTTATCATTCATTATAAAAAATTGATGAATCTACATTTCCCTTAATATAATTATTTTGATGAAAAAATCATGTAAGTCTATCATACCATGCCCGAGGGGCTTGCATAAGTCCATACAAAGCATTAGTAAGTCTAAAAACATGATCCGAATGTTTTGTATCTTCCAAACTAGGAGTTTGTTCAACAAAAACATCATCTTGAACATAACCATTAATTAAAGCACATATCACATCCATTTTATGATGTTTTAAATTTAAGAATTCAGCAAAGGAAAGTAAAATATGAATAGATTATAGTCTATATTCTCGATCATAGGTTTCATCATATTCTATTACCTCTTTTTGATTATAGCCTTTATCAACTAATATAGCTTTATTTCTTAAAATGATTCCATTTTCATCACACTTATTTCTGAAGACCCATTTGCAACAATAATAGAAGTTCTATTAGGTCTTTCAACCAATTTCTAGACTTTATTCATTTCAAATTCATTTAGTTCATCTTGGCTTTAATCTAATAATCATCACCTAAAGCTTCATCAGTTCTTTTTTGTTCTAATTGGGAAAGGAATTCTAGATGTTCTACCTCATTTATTAAGGAACATCTAGTCCTTATAGGTTTATTCACATCTCCAATGATTCTATCACTAGGATTATTCATTAGGAACAACGGATTTGGGTTTTGTAAAACTTGTTCATCCACATTGGGTAGGAAATCATCTGGGGTAAATGTTTCAGAAGTATCTTCTGGGACATTTTCCATATCAGAATGATCTTCTATCAATGTTTGATAATCAGTTTTTGAAAACTCATCTGAAGATGTAGGTTGGGGTTTTTTAAAAACAAAAGTATCAGTGTCATCAAATTTCACATGTACTGTATCTTCAACAGTACTAGTGTTTTTATTTAAAACTCTATAAGACTTAAAAGTTGTGGAGTAGCCTAAGAAAATTATTTCATCAGATTTTGGTGTGAATTTGTATAGATTATCTTTAGTATTCAGAATGAATACCTTGCAACCAAAATCCTTAAAGTAGTAAAGTCTTGGTTTTCTACCATTATATAACACATATGGAGTTTAATTATGAAAAGTTCTAATCAAAACTCGATTTATAGTATAAAAAGCAGTACCTAAAAATTCATCCCAAAAATATTTGGCTACAGAGTACTCACTCATCATGGCTCTAGTTATCACTTGAATAATTCTATTTCTTCATTCAACAAAACCATTTTTTTTAGGTGCTCTGTGTGCTGAGAAGCTATGAGTAATGCCTTTTCTACTAACAAAAGTTTCAAAAACAAATTTTTTAAATTCTCCTCCATGATCACTATGAATTGTTTTCAATGGAAGGTTTTTCTCATTTTTAACTTGGGATCTAAAAATTTTTAAATAAGAAAAATCTTTAGACATTGTTGCTAGAAAATAGACCCACATAAATCTAGTGTAATCCTCAACCAAGAAAAATACATAGTCCTTGCCTCCAATGCCTCCAGTTTGTGTTGGACCAAAAAGATCTATATTCACTAGTTGTAATGAATCAGTAGTTGAGACTTCACTAACTGATTTAAAACTTGATTTATGTTGCTTTCCATATTGACAAGGGTCACAAACTTTTGAAGAATCAAATCAACACTCCAGAAGATCCTTAACTAATCTTTTCTTAGAAAGTTTTCATATGTTCCTAAAGTTACAGTGTCCTAAACTTCTATGACCTACCCAATAGTGATCTTCCATTTCACTAAGGCAGGGTAGATCTTGGCTTCTATGGTCTTCTATGTTTAGTGTGTATACATTCTCTTGCATATGGGCATAAAGAAGAAACTTCTCTTTGGAAATGTGTACTAGGAACTTGTCATTCCAAAAATTTACAAGGTAACCATCATCACATAATTGTATTATGCTAATGAGGTTGTGATTAAGAAGATTAACAAATAAAACATTTGAAATCAAGGTTTTTTCAAGAAGAATGGTGTTACCTATACCAATAATTTCTCCCTGAGCATTATCTTCAAAAGTTACTTTTCCTCCTTTCGTCTTGATAATATTTTAAAATTAGTTTTTAACACCAGTAATATGCCGGTAACATCCACTATCCATGTACCATGTATTTCTATTTTTACATTCTCTATTTTCATGAAAATAAGAAAATGTTAGGTTTTCAGAATCCTACCTTGCTTGGATCCAGAAATATGATAAAGAAAACTTTTACGGAGCAACATCTTCTTAGAAAAATAGGCTTTATGAAATAATATAGACTGGGTTTTGTTTAAGGAACAATATTTTTCCCAGTGTCCACCACACTTACACTTATTGAAGATTGTAGTAATTTGAGGGACAAAATAATTGTTACTAAAAATCAGTTTAGAACCAGTATAACAAAATCCCAAAACTATTCCTTAGAGTTCATATTTGAGAATACATTTTTTCAAAAGATTCTTTACCTAAGGTAATGTTTCACAAACAATTCCTCAAGGAAAATATTTTGGATTTTACTTTGATAACATAGTTCTTGTCTTCAAAAGCATTTTATTTTGAACTAGATCTAGGCTCGAATACATTTTTCTTAGAAATAACATTTTCTAGATCTTTAGAAAGTTTATTCTTCTCAGAAGATAATTCCTCAAGAATTTTTGAAATACTTTCAAAATAAGAATTTTTCATATGAAGATATTTTGAAGGATATGATATTTCCTTAGTAATAATAGTATTCCTATACTTTTCCTTATCATGTTTTTTCAGAAGTTTTGAATTCTCAATCTCAAGATGTTTGGAAAACCTAGAAACTTCTTCATAGGAAGGTAAAGTATTATCATCATCAGAAGAAGATTCTTAATCAGAAGAGTTATAATATTTATAATTACTATAATTTTCATTTAAAGAAACATTGGCCATAGATTCAGAATTGTGTGCCATATCAATAAAGCAATGATTGTTAATAGGTAGTTTGGTTATTAGACCAACATTCTTCCTTCTAGAAGATTCATAAAATGAAGATTAATCTGAAGAGTCTCCACCACTGGCACTCTAGGTATCATTAGTTTTCAATATATTCTTATCTTTAGCCTTTTAATACTTCTTTCTGTTTCTCTCTGAATGTATTTCATTTCTTACTTTTCTCTTGAGCATGGGACAATTAGGTCTTATATGTCCATCTCGGTTGCATTCATAACATATGACTTTGAAACATTAATATCTTTCCTTTCTTTCTTCATGTATTTTAATTGAAAGATCTAATACCAAGCTATCTTGTTCATCCTTCGAGAAATATTGGATAATTCATTATATGAGGATTCACTTTCACTATATTCAGATTGAATAACAAACTTCATTTATTTGGATCTAGTAACCCTTTTAGGAGTCTTGGATTTCGTGTGATTTGAAGTTGTAGTAAAAGAAACATTTCCATTCCAATTCTTCTTTGTAACATTGTCATCATCTCTCTTCATTATAGTCCCATGCTATAAAAGAGTTCCAAAAAGTTCATCAAGAGTAATCTGAGTATCCTTTGTGTTCTCATCAATAACAGTCCTCTTGGATTCCAACTCATTGGGCATGATGTCTATGATCTTATCAACAAGAGATTCATCATCTAAACCTTTTTCACCCATGGATTGTAAACTATTCACAATAGTCATGAATCTTTGTTTCACCTTACATATGGGCTCTCCATAAGGAAGGAAGAAACCATGATATTTAGCTCTGAGCATGGCTCTTCTAGTTTCAAAAACATTGGAAGTTCTAAAGTGAGTAACATCAAGTTTCTTCTATATAAAATTTGCTGCTTCACAAGATGAAATTTGGTTATATATATTTCTAGTCATGGAGAAATAAAAAGTATTGTGTACCTTATAATTCAGTTGATATTCATGCTTTTCTAGATTATGGAAGGTACTATAATCTTTTTTAGGGATTTTGTATCCTCTAGTAATCATAACAAAATTATCAACTCCATTGTTGATAATGAAAATCATTATATGATCTCTCCAATATTCATAATCATTTCCATCATAGATAGGTGGTCTAGTTGTGTTGAGATTTTATATAGAACCAACATTGGTTCCTTCCATCATAATGAAAATTCTTGCCACACAAACTTGTTAATAGAAAAAGTTCGTAAATAAGGAAAATATTCCTAATCTAGGGAAATATAGAACACGAGTGTCTCTAAGAAAAATGAATCTGATCTATACGAGTCCAAAAAAATGATTCCGAAAAATAATGAGATGAATTATCTTCTAAATCTAATGGTGAGATTAATTCAGATTGAACCAATCCTCTAATACCAATTGTTGAATTGGTACATGGTATGAGTTCTCCTAGCTCTGATACCAATTGTTGAGATGGTATTTGAGTATTATATACACTATAATACCAAATGTCGGATCGAAATAATAGAGATACTATATGTATTATCTAAGGATACACAAAATACACAAGGGTATGAATTTTATACTTTTAAAAATTCATTTGGAACATTTAAATATGGTTATGTTATACAAGGTAATTCCCAATACCTCTAAGTCTACACACTTGTTTTATTCATGAAATATGATTTCGAGAAAGTAAATCCAAAAGAGTGATTCTGGAAATGAAACGTAAGGAAAGTTTACAACAAAAAATATTCTACCATAATGAATATAGAATCTAACTAAATCAGAGTACAAATATATGGAAGTATAAGATAGTTTTACTTTCCACAACAATAAAAATTCAGTGGACAACATTTAGCAAAACAAGTAAGAAGTAGTAGATCCTTTAACCCAAAGAGGAGGGTATCCAACAACCTTGGATAAAGGTCCCTTGATTTATACTTTCAATAATGTTTGTATGACCCACACCTGGGTAAGCCCTCGATATGAATATTGGAGTTTGTCTTACTCTCCCCACAATCCCTAAACATCTAGGTAGTTGTCACGTCTATCTTCCTCAGCAAGGAAGCCCTCAACATCAAGGTAGTCGTCACCTATATCATCCTATCCTCAGAAGCCCTCGATTGTACACTGCAACAATTAGATTCACACAAATCATTACTGAATAAGAAGTTTAGTACTTAGTAAGCAATGAGAGTCTCTCTCTGGAAATAACTTCAACAACATGTAATTTCTAGAGTCATCGAACAGAGTTGAGCTCTTTTCAAATGATCTCCTATTTATAGGCACGGCTTCAACGGTCATCTCCCTCCTCCAACGGTCATATTTTTCCTTGAATTTTGGAGGGACCTGTCCACATGTCACTCAAACAATGGTTAGTCGGTAACTGAATAAATGACATCGTTTTATAGAAAAAGAAGTGTAATAATAAATGGTTACATAACCAAAATAAATATTCAGAGTGTAAGAAAATTAATTTTCAGAGCCTAACCAAAATTTAATTCGGAGTCTATAATACAAGGATATTCGGATTCTGTTTTCTAGGAATTCGGAACCTGAACTCTATAGAATTATGCTCTCAGCATGGCTCTTCTAGTTTCAATAACATTGTAAGTTCCAAAGTGAGTAACTTCAAGTTTCTTCCATATAAAATTTTTTTCTTCACAAGATGAAATTTGGATATATATATATTTCTATTAATGGAGAAAATAAAAGTATTTTGTACCTTATAATTTAGTTGATATTCAGGATTTTCTTGATTAGTGAAGTTACTAACTTCTTTTCCTAGGATTTTGTATCCTCTAGTAAGCATTAAAAAATTATCAACTCTAGTTTTGATAGTGAAATTATTCAAATGATCTCTCTCATATTCATAATAATTTCCATCAAATATATTTGGTCTAGTTGGGTTGACATTGTCTATGGAACCAACATTGATTCCTTCCATCTTAAAGAAAATTCATTCCACACTAACTTGTTAATAGAAAAAGTTCGTAAACAAGGAAAATATTTCTAAGTAGGGAAAAAATAAAACAATAGTATCTCTAATAAAAATGAATATGAACTATACGAGTCCAAAAAACCAATTCCATAAAATAATGAGATGATTTCTCTCCTAAATCTAATCATGAGATTAATTCAGATTGAACCAATCCTCTGATACCAATTGTTGAATTGGTACAGGTTATGAGTTCACCTATCTCCAATACCAATTTTTGAGATGGTATGTGTGTGTGATATACTCTATAATACCAAATGTAGGATCGAAATAATAGAGATACTATATGTAGTATCTAATGATACTCAAAATACAATTGGGGGGTGAATTTATACTTTTAAAAATTCCTTTGGAACTTTTAAATATGGTTATGTTAAACAAGGTAATTCACAAAACCTCTATGTCTATAAACTTGCTTGATTCGGGAAATATGATTCCGAGAAAGCAATTCCGGAGGAGTGATTCCAGAAATGAAACATAAAGAATGTTTACAACAAAAAATTTTCTACCTTAAAGCATATAGAATATAACTAAATCAGAGTACTAGTATAAGGAAGTATAAGATAGTTATACTTTCCTCAACAATACAAATGCAGCAGAAAACATTAAGCAAAACAAGTAACACGTAGTAGATCTTTTTACCCAAAGATAAGGATCTCCAAAAACCTTGGATAAAGGTCCCTTGATTTATACTTTCAAGAAAGTTTGTCTTACCCACACCATGGTAAGCCCTCGATACGAAGATAGGAGTTTATCTTGTTATCCCCACAAGCCCTCAACTTCAAGGTAGTTGGCACCTCTGTCAACCTCAGCAAGGAAGCCCTCAACTTCAAGGTAGTCTACACCTCTGTCCTTCTATCCCCAGAATTCCTCGATTGTACACAACAACAATCGGAGTCATAAAAAGAAAAACTAAACAAGATGTTTAGTACACACTAATCAATGAGACTCTCTCTATAGAAATCACTTCAATAACATGTAATTTCTAGATTCATCGAACAGTTTTAATATCTTTTTAAATGATCTCATATTTATAGCCCTGACTTAAAAGGTCGGACCCCTCCTCAAATGGTCATATTTTTCCTTAAATTTCGGTAGGACCTGTACACATGTCACTCAAAAAACGGTTAGTTAGTAACTGAATACATGACATCGTTTTATGGAAAATAGGTGTAAGAAAAAAAATGGTTACATAACCAAAATCAATATTCAAAGTGTATGAAAATGAATGTTCGGAGTCTAACAAAAAATTAATTTGGAATCTATAATACAAGGATATTCAGACTCTATTTTCTAGGAATTCGAAACCTGAACTCTATTGAATTCTTCTTTGAGCATGGATCTTATAGTTTCAATAAATTTGGAAGTTCCAAATAGAGTAACATCATGTTTCTTGCATATAGAATTTTCTGCTTCACAAGATGAAATTTGGCTATATATATTTCTTGTCATTGAGAAAATCAACATATTATGTACCTTATATTTAAATTGATATTCATGCTTTTCTTGATTAGTGAAGGTACTATCTTCATAGTCAGGGATTTTGTATCCTCCAATAATCATTACAAAATTTTCAACACCAGTATTGATAATGAAAGTCTTCATACGATCTCTCTAATATTCATAATCATTTCCATCGATGATAGGTGGTCTAGTTGAGTTGAGATTGTCTATGGAACCAACATTGATTCCTGCCTTCTTAAAGAAAGTTTGTTTCAAACAAACTTGTTAATAAAAAATGTTCATAAACAAGGAAAATAATCCTAACCATGGAAAATATAGAACAAGAGTATATCTAAGGAAAAATTAATCTGAACTATACGAGTCCGAAAAACTGATTCTGAAAAAGAATGAGATGAATTATCTTCTAAATCTAATCCTGATTAATTTAGATTGAACCAATCCTCTGATACAAATTGTTGAATTGTTACAGGGTATGAGTTCAACAGGCTCTGATACCAATTTTTGAGATGGTATGTGAGTATGATATACTCTATAATACCAAATGTAGGATCGAAATAAAAGAGATACTATATTTAGTATCTAAAGATAATAAAAATACAAGAGGGGTGAAGTTTATACTTTTAAAAATTACTTTGGAACATTTAAAGAAGGTTATGTTAAACAAGGTAATTCACAAAACCTCTATGTCTACACACTTGCTTGATTCAGGAAATACGATACTGAGAAAGTAATTCTGGAATAGTGATTATGGAAATGAAACATAATGAAAGTTTACAACAACAAAGATTCTACCTTAAAGCGTATATAATCTAACTAAATCAGAGTACATGTATAAAGAAGTATAATATAGTTGTACATTCCTCAACAATACAATTGTAGTGGAAAACATGTAGCAAAACAAGTAGCATGTAGTAGACCATTTAACCCAAAGAGAAGGGTATCCAACAACCATGGATAAAGGTCTCTTAATTTATACTTTCAAGAAATTATGTCTTACCCACACCATAGTAAGCACTAGATACAAAGATCGGAGTGTATCTTACTATCCCCGCAAGCCCTCATCTACAATGTAGTTGGCACCTCTTTCTTCCTCATCAAGGAAGCCCCCAACATCAAGGTAGTCAGCACCTCTATCTTCCTATCCCCGGAAGACCTCGATTGTACATAGTAATAATCAGAGTCGCAGAAAGAAAAACTGAACAAGAAGTTCAGTACGCATTATGAAATTAGATTCTCTCTCTAGAAATCACTTCAACCGCGTGTAATTTCTAGAGTCATTGAGCAGTGTTGAGCTATTTTCAAATGAGATCCTATTTATAGGTATGACTTCATTGTTTGGCTCCCTCCTCTAATGGTCATTTTTTCCTTGCATATTAGTTAGTAACTGAATACACGACATCATTTTGTGGAAAAAGAGGTGTGAGCAAATATATGGTTACATAACCAAAATCAATATTCGGAGTGTAAGAAAATGAAAGCAAAAAGTATAACCAAAATTGAATTCAGAGACTATAATACAAGGATATTAAGATTCTGTTTTAAGGAATTCAGAACCCAAACTCTACAGAATTCTGGAGTCAGAATTTCAAGGAAATTCAGAATCTATATTAACAAGAATTCGGAACTTGAACTCAAAAAGTTCGGAGTCAAAGTTAATGAGAATTCGGAGTCAAAACTCAAAATATTTTGGAGTTTTTATTCATAGAAATCATAGTTAGAACTCATCGAAGTTCGTAACCAGAATTACTATTAGGAATTCGGAGTCAGATCTCAGAATAGTTCGTATCCAGAATTCATAATCAGAACTCAGAGTCAGAACATAGATGAGTTTGTATCTTGAATTAGTAATAAGAATTCGTAGTTAGAACTAAGAAGAGTTCGTATCTAGAATTTGTAATCAGAATTCAGAGTCATAACTTAGAAGAGTTCGTATCTAGAATTCGTAATCAGAATTCAGAGTCAGAACACAGAAGAGTTTGTAACAAGAATTCATAATCAGAATTCTGAGAATTCGGATCCTAAAACAAAATGATTTATATCTAGGTTATTATAGGATTCCAAGTTTTTGGATTTACATGGAATTTTAAAATTATAATATTATGATATGTACATTGAACAAGGTAAGGATAAATTTCCTTGGGAAAGGAAACTTTTCCATATAGAAGTAAAACATAGGGTAAAAATAGATTTGCCTTGACAAAAGGTGTTTGTGATTTTCAAAACAAGAGGAATGGTAATGTCATAACGAATGCATAAACAAATCTCCCCTATGTATGAAGGAATGGAAGAGTCATAAGGAAAACCTTATTGAATCAACACACCTCTGTGTTGGACTGACCTGGGGGAGTCAGCACTTGGGAGACCAGTGATGGTACGAGCTACCATGGAGAAGGTGCAGATCATCCAGGAGCAGATGAAGACTGTAGAAATCAAGAAGAAATATTATGCTGATTGGAGAGGGAGACCTCCGGAGTACAAGGATGGGCACCATGTCTTTCTGCGGGTCTCACCTCGATGAGTTTTGTAGAGATTTGGTCGGGCGGCAGGTTATATATGTGGTTCATCAGACCCTTCCAGGTCCTCAGCATAGTTGGAAAGGTGGCATACCACTTAGCTCTTCCCCCTTAGTTGCACCCGGTGAAAGATGTTTTCCATGTATCCCTATTAAGGAGGTACGTTCATGACCCTACGCACATCATTGACTGGGGAGAATTGGACATCAGTGATGGGGTGATGTTTTTGGATGTTCCAGTAGAGATTGAGGATCAACAGGAGAGATTCTTTCGTGGGAAATCGATACCTCTGGTTCATGTATGTTGGCAGCATGGGAACCTCCAAGAGAGTACATGGGAGTGGGAGGCTCAAATTCATGCTCATTAAATGCATGAGTGATGTTTTTTAATCTTTGAACCGGTGCTCAAAATTGAAATACGAGTACACTGTTGAACTTGCAGTACTGATATTCGCTTAATAATACCTTCAAATGGACCACAGTAGGTCGAGGTTGGAAGTTGTTCCTTTGGTTTTATGTGGTAGAGTTAAAAGAAAAATAATAAAATAAAATAAAATAATAAATTTTATTTTATTTTCATGAAAATGCTTTATTTTTAACCATGGTGGTGGGGACCACCCGAACATCCCTTTAATGTAAGAAAACTTTTGGGATTCCCTCCTATTATTGTTTTAACTCTTAATTGATCAAGTAATTAATTATTTAACATTAATTAAGTGGCTCCTCACCTCTTGGTTGGGGGATCATTGGAAAATGGGATGTTTTGGGAGAGATTTTCGAGAGCTTTTTCTTGTTGGAAGAACCTTATCCAATAAAGAAAAAACATCCAAAGTGGACGATGCTCGAGCCCAGATCGGAAGCGTCATGTGGGATCGATGAACGCCAATGTAACTATCATCATCTTCCTCCTAAAACATCCAATGGACGATCATTGTAGGGGGTTTTAATTTAAATTATGATTAAAACTATTTATTGCTTCTTCATAATTTTGATTCACAATGGAGATGGCTAAACAAACATGGCCACAATTCAGCACTTATACCTTGACCATTTTATTTCATTCTTCATGTGTTCCTTGTGCGTTCTTTGATGCCAAATAAATAATCATGCTAAAAACAATGTTCCGTTGAGAGCGACATATGGATGCGGAGATCTCGACACGAGGATCGTGAATATGCAGACATCATATTTTCTGGGTATGGAACTAAGCTGAAATGATGGGTGGAAGAAGGGTGGTGCACGTTCGTGATGCCGGTAGAGGAGGAGGGCGTGGCTGTCGAGCCGCGACATTGTACTAGAGGGAGGTCGGCACCCGGTAGGCCATGAGAGGACAACAATGCTATCACACCGCCAGGAAGAGGACCGGCCAGGAATCTGGCTGCCTGGGACACACCGAGAAAGACCCTCTCTAGTGGGCCCTGCATACCAGTAGGTTGAATGGTCCGTTTGACCATTCGGGAATTCGGGGGGTGCCTCCCCCGGGTGGCGGCTAGGGCGGACCACACCCAGCTGGGTGGACCACACCCAGATGAGTGGGTCGTGCCTAGCAAGCAGTTCCTAGTGTGGGCCAGGCCATCCCTTTCACAAGCTGGGCTAGACTTGGACCAGTCTCGGACCAGTTTGTGTCATTCAGACGAGGTCGGACTTGACCCGGACCCATCTGGACCCACATATATCATTTTTTCCATATCTTTAAAATCAGAATTCTGTCTGAAGAATCGTTTACGGCGCAAGAATCCTTGGATTCAAATGGTCATTTTCGTATACACCACTAGAGTTATGGATAATGGTGGGCTATGGTTAGGTTGAATCGAACCTGAATCCAACCGGGCCCTCAGAATGGAAATGCTAAAAACATACAGACCAGGCATCTGATTGATGTGCTGTCAGTTGCTTGGGCTCCCTTTTGACGTGATGGGACTTTCAGATACTTATTTGTGGGACATTGTCTCAGTTGAAGTATTGAACGATGGATTGAAGAGAATATTCTCCTAGAATCAACCATGCTTAGTGCGGGAACCCTGTGTCTAGATGTATATCAAGAATCATCAGATCTTGTGTGGCTCAACACTCATTTATCCTGTGTGGGATAGCGCATACCGCTTCTGTTTGGTTCATTGCTCAGTGATCCTGTTTGGGTCAATTCATACAAATCTTATTTTGGTCCCCTCCAGATCCTATGTGGGTCATCTTTAGATCCAGTGTGGGTCATATTCAATCCTGTATGGGTCAACAACAAATCTTCTCAACAAAGAAATATGATCTATCATTTCAACTAATCATCTATACTTCTATAATTAAGTTATACCTTGTGTGAGCTATGTCCTTAATTTTTTGGTACGTACCTTTGTGGTATTATTCTGTGTGGTGTTACCTTTGTAGTACATACCTTAATAGTGATACCTATGGGGTATTCTTCTATGTGGTGTTATCTTTTGGTATTTACCTTTGTGGTGTTACCTTGGTGGTATTATTTCCTTCGTGGAACTTTTGAGATTTTCGCCATGGATTTAGGCCTTGTGTTTTCCTCATGGATGAGATGGGTATACATGATAACTTAGGTATATGTATGGGCATATACCTAAGTAGGGTTGACTGATTTATCTGTGATTTTTGGTTTATCCAGTGTGGATTTTGAGATACCATTGGGGTTCTCAGTGTCCGTACAAAGTTTTTTTATACTCAATCCTGCATGGGCTATGCCGACACATTGTTGTGTCAGGTGAAGATAACTGAAAACATTGATCATGGTTGAGGGTACCAGGGCTAGAGGCTACCCGGGGGTGTACATTAGGCAAGATGATCCATAGAGATGATAATTCGAGAGTTGTACCTACCCTTGAAGTAGGATCTTTAGTCGGTGTTCACAAGAGTTGTTTTTAGTTTTACTTCTACAATCTAGTTTGGCTAGTATTCTGGACCCATTATGTATTGTACAAACTCCTTTTACTAAACAGTTTACATTGTACTCATATCAGGTTGTGTTCTTGGTTGTGTTAGTTTATAGGTTATAAAGTCAATGCCTTCTAGGTTATATTGATGTGCCTTTCTCGTGCTAGTCGCCAGCCCCTAGCCTGTTGAAGGTGAGCTTGGGGTAAACAATGCACGGGCCCCGGGGGGACGGGTCATGACATAACCATATCTTGGACTCACCAATGAATCTGGGTAAAGAGTTTGTTGAGAGTGTAGGTTGTAGAGACCACTGAGAAAAAAATATTTTATTTCTAATATTTCAAATTTTTTGAAATAATCACTCAATGGAATTTTACATAGGGATGAGAAGATGTTTTTGTGTAGAATATAAAGACCGAAATAATGTAAATGAAAATAAAAATTTACAATTTATTTTACTATAATGGATGATAATAATGGTTTCACTAAGGTATCAATGACTTTTGAAAGTTTTAAATAAGAAATATATGGGAATTATGAAAATCGATGTCTAAAGGGGGAGATTGAATGGATTATAAATTCTAATTCTAAAATTATATTACCTAAACCAAGAAATATATATATGTGTTTATTTTTTAGTATATGTTTTTCACTAATTTTATGCAAGAATATGATGAATAATACTAATGACTTTGAAATGTGATTTAATGCCAAAGTAATATTTAAGGAAAACACATTATTAATGGATGATAACACTTAATAGTTTCTTAAGATTGAGAAAATGGTGTTTAGATTATGTTATGAGATGATAGATATGGATAAATAAATTAGAAGGTATTGGAGAACTCATAACTGATATTTTATTTATTGAAAAAGTGGATTATTTTATCATTGGTGGAGTTAACATCATTATTGGATCTATAGAATATTTTCAATAATATAACAACGCAGTATTTTCATACATTTATATTACATTTTTTTAAAATAATATTCATTATATTAAACAAAAATAAGTTTAGGAATAGTGATAGTTTAGTTTTATTGGAAACATGGAACAAAAACATCTAATCTGGTGAGATATCTTCAATGTTACCCAAAAATTTATTCCCCTTTATTACCCCTACAGAAAACATTTATTCATGACATTTGGAAATTAAAAATAAGAAAAAAGTGATCTTTGATGCTCTTTAAGGATAAATAATGGTGATACACAAGAATAACATGAACATAAGGGTATGATAACACAAGCATAACATTTAATGATCATACCTTGTATATCAAAGGTCATATACATGACTCAGGAAAGAAATACTATAAGTACATAACAAAAGAATCATTATAGATTTCAGATTATAATCCATGAAAGTATAATATATAATATATTCATGGAATTTTGATAGTCACACACACACACACATATATATATATAATTATTTCAATAGTATTCAATGCTCATTTCCATGGTTATATTACTGGAATCGGTTCACTCCCCAAACCATATTAGTATCCTTTTCTTACTACCAAGGTGATAATAGTAGTAAATGTTAAATCCCATCACAATATTAGTAGACATGTTTGACACTTAATACCCTCGTAGTAGTCTGAGTTCACTCATAATACCATATTAGGGGATAAATTCCATTACTTCATTGGGTTCACTCCCCATTTCTGTGATGTCTATCTCATGAGATATAAATCATTACCTGATGCATTGGAATGATATGTAGGTTCCAAAAATAACTTACTTAAAATAATACATATTTATTTCATAATTCCATAAATATTTCATCAAATTAGAGCCTATGTAACAAAATGGGTTTCATAAACACTTCATTATAACATAACTAATGGAAAATAAATAGGTTTCATAAATATCATTCCATCAAAAAAATAAACCATTCAGAGAATGTATAAGAATGAAATATGTGGGTAATATCTCCTATAAATCATAAGAAACATCAAATCATGTAATCATAGATAGAAAATGAAATTTTAAATACCACATGAAATAATTCATGAGGAAGATATATTTTCCTTTGTGATGTAATTTTTTAATGACAAGAAAATTTATAATGGAAAAAAAGTATTATTTAAAAATAATCTTAAAATAATTTAATGGAAGATTCATGTCATTATGGTATCAGGATTGAGGAAAATTTCATTCATTCCATATATGTTAAAAAATCATTCCACCCCTATATTTGTTTCCAAAAAGTCAGAAAGTGCCATGATTAGAAAATGACAAAAAAAATACATTACCTAGAAATTTCTAAATATGTAAACCATGGGTGAAAATAACTTTATATATTTATATAATAACTGTAAAAATATTTTTAGTTTTTTATTAGAAACCAGTTATATGGAAAAAAATAATCCCTAATGGAGACTTAAATAGAAACAATCATGAATATTGATAACATTGTGAAATAAACCCTTACCACTTTATAATAGGTAGAATTGTATACCCCACGAAAGATAGAAAACTACATTGATAAGAAAATACAATGAACTTATAGATAATAATAAAAAAAATTCATGTTATTTATATTCAATACACAAAAGAAAAAAGTAGTGTATAATGTATGTGTCCCAAAAAAATAAAAGTGAGGGAAAAAATACCATACTGTATGTCTTAACTCACATTGTACTCATGAAAAAATCATATATATTAAATAAAATTTATTATTCATATATTAATGAACAATATTGTAAGAACCAAGATCATCGTTTCATCTTTGATTCTTTATATCAGGTTATTTTTGGGGAAAAGTGGGAATTTGGGGAATATTCTAACTACATGTCGTATAATCCTGAGTACACACCATGTACACGGTTTCCGTGTGTATCCATGTATAAGCCATGTAATGGAGGAGTACATGGTCGTGTAGGTGACCTGGTAGACTGCCTAAATAGGGGGATGGTTAAGGCTAGTGCATGTCATGAACATTAAATGAACATGTTGTGTAGGTTTCTTTTTAATTGACGAGTTGGAGTGGGGTCGCATCTAATCTCCATAAAAAACATCTTCTCCCCCATTTTTGTAAAAGAGAGAAATGAATGGCCGAAAAAATTATATCTCCTCTCATTCCTCCATCTGAGATCCAATTGAGACGTTGTCGGGTGCATTGGATTCCAACAGGTGAGTTCTCCTTTTCCATAGAGTCTCTCCTCATGATTTATCCTATAATTTGAGTACTTTAAGGGTGATGGTTTTTAACCTTTTAATAGATCTACATTGTCCTAGGCTGATTCAAGGGTCACCATTCACGATTTTTCATTACACAATATCATGATAGGAGGTTTGTGACTTTTATTGATTTTCTATGCGTTATAAATGCTTAAAGTGTTGAATTCCCGAGTTTAGGGTATATAGTGTTTTAGAATTTAATCCTTCTAATACTTTATATGGTTTTTATTGATAATTGCGTAATTTCTTATGCATAATGTTTTATACATTGTTATGAGACACCCCATGGGTGTGTTTCCCTATAATAACTTTTTTTGGGTGTTTGGCCTAGGTGTCCTATGAGGGATACCTTTTTTCCATTAATTGAATTGTTTAGGATGGAGTTTGACATATTATATGAGATACATTTGTTTCGAATTTTTTAATATATAACCCTGGGGAATTGACTCTGAGATATTTCCAATGTAGGGTCATTTGAGTATAGTTTTTTTATGTTTACCAATAGGTATTGACTATGAGAGCTGGAGGGTTGTCATAGAAATAGGGTTTGTACAATGAGATCTAATCAAAGGGTCATTATTAAATAAATTTTTTACCATAGAGAATTGATTGTGATAGATACCATGGGGTCATTATAATTTATAATTACTATGCAGACCAAGGGGGTATTGATCATGAGTGCTACCTAGATGGTAATTTGTAAATGATTAGTGCGATGTGGGACCAAAAGGGATAGATTGTGTGAGATTTCCCATAGGGTAATTATTTATTTATTTTATGGTATTTTGAAGAAAAGGGTTCATGTTGTGAGAAATTTCCCCTAGGGTTACTGGTGAATTTTTGAATGATTTTGACGAGTCTTCCTACCCAAAGCACAAGCTTGGAATCGGCCTTAACTGATTGTTTAGATGGTCTATTGTGATGTTTGTTTATTATTATTATGTAAGGGGATAAAAAGATTAGGTTAGATCTTGAGGTCACATTTTTCGATGGATTGAATAATAAAAAAATGTAAATGAATGTAATTGGAATTTTTTGGATTGTTTAATATTGAGCACTTCATATTTTATTTCTTCATTTTTCATATTTTCCTACTATATATATTCAATAGCAGTTGGGCACAGATATTTTGGTGGTTTCCTACTAAGATTCATCTCATACCCTGTTTGGGTCATTCTTTTGGACTCAAACTGATTATGTAATTGTAGGTATAGATAAGGGGAATCCCCCTTCTTCATCAGATACTTGAATTCTATTAGAGCTTGAGAGCATGGGTCCAAGCTGAGCCTTACGATGCTATTGGATTTTACGTTTTTTTACTTTGGCTTCCATATTATATTTCCATATTTGAACATTTTTCAATACTTTCCTAGATACAGGTGACAAGCATCATTTATTTATATATACTCTATTTGTTTGTACTATTAGTCTTTCATTGTTTACTTTTGTTATATTGTATTACTGATTCCTCTACTGTTTACTATTTTTTCCATTATGTTACTCTATCAATGAGGGTATAGTTTACCCACTATCACACCCAAGACCCTCTCTTATAGTCAGCAGCCTCTAGAGTTTAGGGAAATGAACACGAGGACATGTGACTAACCGTGTGTGGGGGCACCTTTGGGTGGCACCCAGATCTGGGATGTTACAAAGTAGTATCATAGAAGTTTGTTTTCTAATTTGTCTTACTATTTAGATCCTATAGACAGGGATATGAATGAATGGGTATTTGGTAATAATTTGTGACTAGTAGTAGTTAACCTATGTAGAGGTAAAATCCATGTTACCTCGAATACTACATTTTTTTTTGTTTTTCAATTGTTACGATTGATTTGATTTCGCCATTGGGTGACACAGTTGTTTTGTGATGTTATTATTGATATCATTGTGGTTATATTTCTATTACCATCCAATGAGATGAGGTTATGTCATCATGTGCATCATATAGGCACTTTCTATATATAACATGTCTTGCATTATTTTCATTCTATTTAGGGTGCATTATTGATTGCATGTTGTTATGATAGATGTTGTGTTATATACACATGTTTTTGTGATAGATGACATGATAGAATATCTACTATTTTGATAGGGTATTGGAATATGTATAGTTTCATTTGGATGGATGCCAAACATTTGTCAATGAGGTGTTATGGTCCCTCATTGATCAAATTTTTCTAGATCATGTTTGAACATTAATTGAATTTTGTTGAGTTATGATGTGAAAAATCATTTTGAACTTTAATTCGCGGGTCTATGGGATCTCACAGGTCCGAAGATTTCATGAAATTGAAAAAAAATGTTTTTACGGGTTCCATTGATGATTTGCAAGCCTATTTTCCAGAAACCCGGACAACACAGCGTGTGATGTTATGAACACATGCCAAGTATTATTAAATTCATAAAAAACAACTTTTATTAGGTACACACACTGTACTGGATTACATGTTGTGTAGTATTTGACTATGTGACTGATCATGTCAATAGAGACACGAGTTTGATAAGTTTAGGTTATACACACCTTCTCTCTTTTATGCACGCTATGTAGAGGTGATAGTGTATCTGTTCATGTGACTATTGTCACAGGTCGATGGAACATAGGTAGTACACATCATTTCAGGGGTGGAGACGTCGTGTAGTGTTACACAAAGAGAGATATGTTTCATTCAAGCCCTACAAAATTACATTAGCTGGATGGAAAAATCAAGTAATTGTCATTCCATAAGAGGGACACGTCATGTGTGGGGCTGTTACCTGACTAGGTTTGGAAGAGGTATCCTCTCATGTATAAACATAAGGTAACACGTCATGTAGTGGTTCCATATGCCAAGTAACCATATTTTTCAAAACATTAATGATTTATTCTCATGTTCCTTTCTTGAAATTCGTTCTTATTGTCATTGATAATCATGAACTGGGGTGTGTGATTGAACTTGCAGAGTCATTCCACCAAGATGTTCTCTAGTTTTATGCCTGATTCACGGTGATGATCAGAAAGTAGAAATTTTAGATCAAGACAACCAACAGATCCTCTCATCATAACTGTCTTGGAACAAGCTATTATACTAAATGCAGGGGCTGATGCACAGTTCTGTAAAGGGTTTATGTGGATGTTTCTGCCTTTTAAAGAGAACTGTATCATTCCTCATCTATGGTAATGTTGATGAGGGTGTTTAAGAAGCACAATCCTCTGACTAGTTTTGGGGATAGAGGACCACAGGCAGCAGAGTTATTGTTCGAGGCCATGCTTTCTATCCTAGATAATCTGGAGACGCCTCCTATGTGGATGGTGAACCATTATATATAAATTCTATGTACTTCTACCAAGAGATGGTGTAATTTTATCTCATAGGTGCAACATCATCGGTATATGTCTTAGGAAGAGATTTAGAGTACCTTCTATGATTACTAATATTGAAAGACGTTTAGGGCCGATCGAGCCTAAGAGTTCATGAATTTTGAGTAGGGTGATCTATCAATGATGTATTACTCATATTATTTTATAGAGCTTCATAATTTCGCACCTGTTCAGGGAGGTGAGGAGGTATCTCTATATAGGAAATTTTAGGATGGTCTCAGTTATAACATCTGATCGCATGTGAATATTATTAGGAATACATCACTGATGGAAATAGTGAAGTACACGCCAAATACTGAGCGAAATATGAGGGAGTAGGGAGCTGAGATCTGTAGAGGTTCTGCCTCCAAGGCTGCTACTCCTTAGATGGATAGCATGAAGCGTCGATGAATATTTCATGCGATATTTATTCAGATTTCCAAGTGGTATGCTACCGGTGTTGTATGATTTGGAATATGAGTCTTCATTGGCTGAGTGACCAATTTAAGTGCTGGTATTGCGGAAAGATGGGTCACCTTTAGTGTTTTTTCTATTCCTTATCACCAGCAGCGAGTGACAGGGGTTCTGTAGTGACTCAATGTTCAGGAGTAGGACCGCCAGTTTCTCATTAGTCAGGGAACTTGAATTCTTCGGGCCATCTAGGTAAGGGGTGATTGTGTCCATAGTATTCAGGCTCTATATTTTTAGTGACTGCAGAGTGGACCAGCTTAGTATAAGGTCCCGACCATAAACCTTACTTAATCTTTAGTTATTACAAGATTACACATTGAGGATCTTTTCAAGTTTAGAGTTTTAGAGAATTAGATCATAAAACTATCATTACATTCCAAATTTAAAAAAAGTTGTTACATAAAAGATTGTATTCATTTATCCCATCAACGGAAACATATTTAAAATAAGACATGGATACTTTTTTGACACTTACTTGACACTATCATCATATCATGTACCATTCCCTTGACCTGTGAAAAACATTTCAAAAACTTGGAATGAGCACAAAAATCTCAGTAACGGTTATAAAAAGTATGGAAAGGAAACATGAGTACATATATATATATATATGAAATAAATCATACTTTACCCATAAAACATACACACATTAACATACCTCATAAAATCATGAATAAATCATAGAAATCATAATACATAAAGGTAACTTGAGGCATTTATAACATTATTACATAGGGATTAACCCTCATGGTTATGTTTTGAATACCCATCACAGTATACTCCCTAAATCTCTTCAGAGAAACCTTAACGTCTAACCCCTTCACGTTACCCAATGCATTGCAGAGCTATATCTGGCTGACCCTCCCTTAGTTTATCATAGAACCACCCATCTTCATAAACAATGCCCATGAACCATAATATAATCATAGCACATAAAATAAGCATAAAGGAAAGATAACATTCCCACATTGCAATAACAATATAACATTTTATGATAATGAATCCATTCTAAAAACCATTTTCAAAATCATTTAAAACGTTTAATAAATAGATTTTGAAATCAATGTGTCCCATACTACATTGAAGCTTTTAACATTTTATACCATTAATATCCATATAAATAAATCCTTAAAACCATTTTGAAAACATGGATATTAATGAGAAAAAATTATAAGAATAAATCATTAAAACATTTAAAACGATATTTTTGTTAACGTATTTTTTACAAAATGAGAGACACTTGAATACCATAATTGAGAAATAACATTTAATCAAAATATCATGAGAATAAATGTATTCATGATATAATATTCCAAGGGACAGTATATACACCATATAAGAGTGAATTGGTGCATAAAAACAATGAAGTCTCAATAGAAATGTAAAATGAGATGAAATCCCTTATAAAGAATGTATCCTTTAATTAAAGATAAAACAATCTCATAATTATGTGTGAAAAATATAAATACACCCAATATAAGTGGATATGAAGTGTAAAACAATCAAAGTTCATTCACACGTATTGAAAGTATGACATATTCAATAAATACATGTTGAACCCAAAGAAATCGAAATTGGTTTAAGAAGTTCCCTTGGTAAAATTCGACAGCCTAACGACGTCACTTTAAAATTCATAAAATTAGTTGATGATAGAGAAAATAGTATCTCATCACTTGGACATAAAATTAACATCTATAAGGATATATAATAACATATCCCAACTTAAAAAGATGTAAATTAAACGACATAACAAAATAAGTATTTTAAAAAGAGTAGGGTAAAAGGTTCCCTTACCGATTTGGGTAACTTTCGAAACAACCCATGAAAGAAGGACTATACAACATTGATGTGAATACTCATAAATGAAAGTATGTTACACAAAGATTAGAATAATGGACAGTACATACACCACTAAGAAGGAAATATTGGCAAATGTAGCATGAATCTCACGAAAACACAAAGTGAGATAAAAAGCCCCTTACGAAATTTCGGCAGCCTAATGGCGCCAAATAAAACTTCCAAAATTGATTGATGAGAGAAAATAGGGTCTCTCGTCATATTAAAATATAAATTACAGTAATATTAATATAAAATAACATCACAATCATAAGAAATATGAGCTTAAAAGGAATGACATAAAAGAGTGTACTTAAAAATAAAGAGAGGGGTGGGATCCCTTACCTCGGGTTCGACTTGACTCGATCGTTATTTAAACTCCTGAATAATAAAAATGAGTTAATTTCTACTTTCTTAAGAACCTTTTTCATGTTCATTATTCCTTTTATATCACTTACTACCATTCTGTGAAAACTATGTAATTATTTAAGTTATTAATGGTCGTTTTGTAGATCATTTCTACTTGAGTCAAAAATAAACTCTTTATAATTACAAGTTGTTCATGTGGTAAAATATATATTATATCCAGAATTATATTAATTATGTAGATATCATATATATCATATATATCCACTATATACATGCATTTATAATATTACATAACATTTAGAGTTAAGAAATGAAATGCATCGTTCATGGAGACGGTAAGCCGTACGTACGCATGAACGCTACTTCCATTTCTATTTCTTATTTAAAGGAATTAAAACATAATGATACATAATAGTATTATAATTCCAGTATGGTATCATATATAATATGATTAAATCTATCCATTATACGTGCCACATATGGTATTAATGAATCAAATCACTTTGAGGGGGCGGTAGTCCGCACATCTTAAAATGAAGATATCGCGTTTAACCATAATGGAAACCATAAAGGTATGCCATAAATGAAAAATAAAGAAGATAAAGTAAAACATAAACATATTATATATCATATATAAATATAGTGATATCTTAATGGCCACCTTTGACGGTGTTAAAATAATATTGAACAATCATCATTTCGTGAGGCAGAAATTCACCATCCATAGAAACAGTATGTTCTTTAACCATTAGATGTAGGTGTGTGTAAGTGTCGCTAGAATACTTATTATAAAAACATCCTAGTATATTTAATATAATGGAGTTGTTACAAAAGTAATGAATAAAAAGAGTTTAGGGGGTTGGAGAAGAAAAATAAAACAAAAGAACACAAGTGAAGACATTACCTTAAAATCGGGTATCTCTCTTTGATTTGATCTCAAAGGCTTCCTTGGGAAGACTTCTGCCCAAAGTGAGGCTTCTAGGAGTAATATATGGATGTGGAGAGACAAAATGAACAGGGTTTGGCCGAGCCAAAGGCTTGAGAGGTGTGGGTAATGTGGTAGAGGTGGGAGCCTTTTATAAGAGGAGAGGAGGGGCACTCTTGGAAAGTTACAAAATGTTACTTTATTTTCAAATGAGTTTTGGATTTTAAAGGTCCCACATTGACGTATTTAGAGGATAAGGTGGTAAGGGTTAGAAATATACTCATCCAATATGTCTTTGACAAGTTTAAGTTATTTTTTTAACATTATCTTTTCATTTTATTTAAATCCTTTATTAATGAGGTAATCGTTGTATCATCATGATGTCATTAATAATTTAATGTATTTAATGTCTAAAAATTATAAAAAAAATATCATGATTTATGAAATCTTTTTACCTGTATCATGAATATTTATAGTCAAAAATGTGACTGGTATTACCCATTTAAAATTATTTTTAGTAAAACAACTCATGCTTGTGACATTTTTATTTTAACTTTAAATAAAAAGTTATTTATGTCACTTTCCAACCAAAGTGGCTCCATGGGGTCCCCAAGTTGACCCATGGGTTGTCTTGGTCGGCCATTACACATAAAATGAGGTTAGGACATGGGTATAGGTCACTTCATATTATCAAAACAATATTTTTACCTTAAATTACACTAATTACCTCTAATCGCGATTAAAAACATAAAAGTTACTATTCAACAAAAAAATTATTTTAATCCCATTGAACCACATTTTACATAACAATGACAACCATGTATGTAGGATTTTTTAAATTCAAATCACAGATGTGGTAAAGTTTCATTTAAACAAAACATCAGTTTTTAAACTACCACTTAGTGGTTTCACTATTCATCAAAAATTGAAGTTTTTCAGAAAAATACCAAAAATTCACCCTAATCTATATTTGATATTCCGAATTCAAAAATGATTTCTATTTTAAAAAATTGAAAACATATATGTTGCATTAATTAATTTAATAATTAATTCCCGCTGTCAAAACAAATAGCGTGTTTTTAAGAAACAATATCTATTAAAAGATTGACATTAGTTTAAGTCCAATTTCAAAGTGAAATTAATTCCAATGACCACCATTACATTAAATGGTAAAAAAATATTATAAATACACTTTAATATAAATTAAAAATATAATCTATCCTATTAAATAAATCAGATTAAAAGGAGGTTTTGAATTAAAATGCAACATTTTCAATAAAAATGATCTTTATCAGAAATATAACAAAATTTTACACAAAGTAAATTTTGATGTCCAGATTCTAAAGAAGGATTTTATTATGTAAAATAGAACATATAAAATTGTCAAAACTATATTTAAAAAGGGTTCTCCATCAAAAGGCGGTTAATCGGCCTTTTAAAGAATATTAGAAGATTTATGCTTAAAATTTGGATTCATTTTCATTTTAAGCCACCAATATTTATGGGATAAAAGTTAAAATATTTAACAAACATATATAATCATTTTGTAGTTAGTTCCATTCATTCTCACCATTACAACGGCTAGACGTTAACTACCTTTTAAAATAATATTATTTTATTATTAGAGTGCAACGTAAGATTTCAAAAAAACGCGTTGTTGCGTATTGGGTATGCCCTCAAGCATAGCATTCCCTTTAAATTAATATTAATATTTTATTCAAAAATATTGATAAATATGAAAATGTCATCTTCATTATTTACCTGGGGTGTTATATCCTTCCCCCCTTTTGGGAATTGTGTCCTCGCAATTTTAAAATTGGGCTTGGAAGAGTCATTGAAAATCCCACATCAGAACAAGAGTAAGTAAAACTATCACCTTAAAAGAATGGGAGAGAAGTACAAATGTCACCCGAGTTAACCCATACTAGGATTCCAAGTATGAAAATATGGATATGGAGGAAAAAACAAAGGGTCTTGTTATGATGGAGAGTGATATTAAACATGTCTAGGAGAAAGTTAACAACAAGAAAATCACAAACTTGTGATGGGTTAAATGGTATTTGATTTCCCAGTAGGAAAAATTAACAAACAAAATTTTTGTTTTAAGTTAATTTTTATTGAGGAATTTATTTATGATCTTAACTAAAACATAAGGAATGATACTTAATTGTCATGTTGACTTTCAACTTTTACTATATTTCTTACACGAACTCATGTTTTCTCCAAAAGATGAGTATTTAGGATGACTTGTTCACATTAAGAGAGCTATAATCAACTTCTAGAGAATCACCTAATCCACAAAATATAACTATATACTTCCCATGTCTTTAGACCTTAACCAAAATTAATTCCAAAAAGGTTAGTATGAGATCTGGTAAAATCCAAAAATGATAATCCTTTCTATAAAAAATCTATTCTTAATCTCCAAAATTTGTCAAACAAAACCCAAAGTTCAACAAAGTCCATTCAATAAAAATCTATCCATAAAATTCTACAAAGTAAACCAAACTAAGATTTAAACCCAATTCTCTGAAGGATTTAATCACATAGTCTCCTAAGATAAATTTTAACATTTTCCTCCAAAATAACATCAGTTACTCTTACAGTCTCATACTGAAAATTAATTAACCTAATCACATATCCTTTATGATATCCTAATCATTTACATTGATAAAAAAAAGTCAAATTACTCTTAATTCATAAAATTATCTAACTAAAAGAATCATTCAAACTAAACAGGGACTTCACATAGTCCAGTGGTAGGCGATAAATGCCAGTTGCACTTTGGTTGTGGGTTCGATTCCCGCAGCTTCGTCCGACACGACGGGATGTCACACGGTATGTGTGTTGTCCCTTTTCAAAAACAATATAATTTTATAACATTCCTAAAAATGAGATAAATTCATCAAAAATAACCATAACATATTTTAACCACAAAGGTTATCTGATAACTTCCATTCTGAAACAAAAAATGTATTAACTATTAATTGCCTCAAATTCAAGGATCATATAAACCCAAATGGTTCTTTATAACTATAACCACAAAAGAAAGGATAATTATTCCTTGAATAAAATTTTCGTAAATCAAACATCAGGGGTACTATAAAAAGTCTTCTAATGTAACCCCATCATCAAAAGAGACTTAATACATCTAATAATTACACCATCCTAAAATATACCATAACTCTTGAATCCCTTATATGATGACTTCTTACTCATTCAAAATTCTTCATGATCCATTATCCATTCCTTTTCAACTTATTCTGAAATACTTCTTTCCTAAAAGAAATCATCAATCATATCCTAAGATTCTAATAATAGGAAAACATATGTTAAAAAATAATCCATACCTTTCATTATTCAATGTCAATTTCTTCATCCTCAATCAGAATGCCATTAGGTATTGGTAAATGAATATTTGTACGATCTTGGTGACACCCTTCCCGAAACTTCTTCGTAGGACATGTGTTTGCATAATTTCCATGCACACCACATTTAAAACATTCAATTGATCCTTCAGAAAGAACATCACTCCCTTTCCTAGAGTCAACTATATGATTCCTTTTTCCATGGTAGGTTCTTGCTTTATGACCTTCATTTCCACATCTATAGCATCTTTCTATCCCTTTGAAACATTTTCCTATGTGTTTCTTTCCACATATTTGACACATAGGTTTTTGAACATACTTACATTTATGATTATTACCTGAACATCCGTAGGGATTTGTTTCTCGCATATAAGATGCCTTATAAAAATCACTATGGTTCAGGTGGTCAATCATGACTCCAGATAGTTGGTTGAGGATAACCACAAGAGTTCTTGTTGAAGCTCCCATATCATTCAGTTTTTCTTTCATAAAACCATCACAGTTTTCTTCAAATCCACTGTTACTTTGGTGCCTGCTAGATCCAGCCATTTACTAAAACCAAAAAAGTCAGTGTTAGTATATCAGTAAAATAAAAAAATAAAAATGAGGAAGATAAACACCAAGATATACTTATCCAGGTTATCTCAAACTCATTCTAACTTTCAAAAATTAAATGGTGACTCTATATAATATACTAACCACTGTGGTTATACAAAACTTGTCACTTTTTCTTAAATAACACTCTAACCTCTAAAGTTATCTAAACCAACCTTTGATACCAACTATAAGGACCCGACCTTAAACCTTACTTAATCTTGAGTTATTACAAGATTACACATTCAGGATCTTTTCATGTTTAGATTTTTAGAGAATTAGATCATAAAACATGCATTACATTCCATATTTAATCAAAGTGGTTACATAAAAGATATTATTCATTTATCGCATCCACGGAAACATATTTAAAATAAGACATGGATTCTTTCTTGACACTTCCTTGACTCTATCATCATATCATGTACCATTCCCTTGACCTGTGAAAAACATTTCAAAAACATGGGATGAGCATAAAAAGCTCAGTAAGGGTTATAAAAAGTATGGAAAGGAAACATGAGTACATATATATATAAGAATGAAATCATACTTTACCCATAAAACATAAGCACTTTAACATACCTCATAAAATCATGAATAAATCATAGAAATCATAAGACATAAAGGTAACTTGAGGCATTCATAACATTCTTACATAGGTAGTAACCCTCTTGGTTACGTTTTGAATACCCATCATAGTATATTCCCTAAATCTCTTCGGAGAAACCTTAACGTTTAACCCCTTCGTGTTACCCAATGCATTGGAGAGCTATATCGGGCTCACCCGCCCTTAGTTTATCACGGAACCACCCTTCATCATAAAAAATTCCCAAGAACCATAATATAATCATAGAACATAACATAATCATAAAGGAAAGATAACATTCCCACATTACAATAACAATATAACATTTTAAGATAATGAATCCATTCTAAAAACTATTCTCAAAATCATTTAAAACATTTAACAAAGAGATTTTGAAATCAATGTGTCCCATACCACATTGAAGATTTTAACATTTTAAACCATTCATATCCATATAAATAAATCCTTAAAACCATTTTGAAAACATGGATACTAATGAAAAATATTTATTATAATAAATCATTAAAAAATTTAAAACGATATTTTAGTTAAAGTGTTTTTTAACAAAATGAGAGACACTTGAATACCATAATTGAGGAATAAAATTTAATCAAAATATCATAAGAATAGATGGATTCATGATATAATATTCCAAGGGACATTATGTACACCATATAAGAGTGAATTGGTGCATAACAACAATGAAGTCTCAATAGAAAAGTAAAATGAGATGAAATCCCTTATAAAGAATGTATCCTTAAAATAAAGATAAAACAATCTCATAATTATGTTTGAAAAATATAAATACACCCAATATAAGTGGATATTAAGTGTAAAAAAATCAAAGGTCATTCACACATATTTAAATGATGACATATTCAATAACTACATGTTGAACCCAATGAAATCGAAATTGGGATAAGAAGTTCCCTTGGTAAAATTCGACAGCCTAACGGCGTCACTTTAAAATTCATAAAATTATTTGATGATAGAGAAAATGTTATCTAATCACTTGGACATAAAATTTACATCTATAAGTATATATAATAGCATATCCCAACTTAAAAATATGTAAATTAAAAGGCATAACAGAATAATTATTTTAAAAAAAGGAGGGTGAAAGGTTCCCTTACCGATTTGGGTAACTTTCGAAACGTACACCCCATGAAAGAAGGACTATACAAAATGGATGTAAATACTCATAAACGAAAGTATGTTACACAAAGAGTAGAATAATGGACAGTACATACACCACTCAAAAGGAAATATTGGAAAATGTAGCATGAATCTCACGAAAACACAATGTGAGACAAAAATCCCCTTATGAAATTTCGACAGCCTAACTGCGCCTATTAAAACTTCCAAAATGGATTGATGAGAGAAAATAGGGTCTCTCATCACAATAAAAAATAAATTAATGTATTATTAATATAAAATAACATCCCAATCATAAGAAATATGAGCTTAAAAGGGATGACATAAAAGAGTGTACTTAAAAAGAAAGAGAGGGGTAGGATCCCTTACCTCGGGTCCGACTTGACTTGATCATTCATTAACCTCCTGAATAATAAACTTGAGTTAATTTCTACTTGATTAAGAACATTTTGAAAGTTCATTATTCCTTTTATATCACTTACTACCATGCTATGAACACTATTTAATTATTTATGTTAATAATGGTCGTTTTGTAGATCATTGCTACTTGAGTCAAAAATAAACACTTTATAATTACAAGTTGTTCATGTGGTAAAATATATATTATATCCAGAATTATATTCATTATGTATATATCATATATATCATATATATCGATTATATACAGGCATTATAATATTACATAACATTTAGAGGTAAGAAATGAAATGCACCGTTCATAGAGACGGTAAGCCGTACGTACGCATGAACGCTACTTCCATTTTTATTTCTTATTTAATGGAATTAAAACATAATTATACATAATAGTATTGTAATTACAGTATGTTATCATATATAATATCATTAAATCTATCCTTTATACATACCACATATTGTATTAACGAATCAAATCACTTTGAGAGGGTGGTAGTACGCATTTCCTAAAATGAAGATATCACGTTTAACCATAATGGAAACCATAAAGGTATTCCATAAATGAAAAATAAAGAAGCATATGTGAAACATAAACATATTATATATCATATATAAATATAGTTACATCTTAATGGCCACCTTTTAGTGTGTTAAAATAATATTGAACAATCATCGTTTTGTGAGGCAGAAAATCACCATCCATAGAAACAGTATGTTCTTTAACCATTAGATGTAGGTGTGTGTAAGTCTAGCTCGAATACTTATTATAAAAACCTCCTAGTATATTGAAGATACTGGAGTTGTTACAAAATAAATGAATAAAAAGAGTTTAGGGTGTTGGAGAAGAAAAATAAAACAAAAGAACACAAGTGAAGACATTACCTTAAAATCAGGTATCTCTCTTTGATTTGAGCTCAAAGGCTTCCTGGGGAAGACTTCTGCCCAATGTGAGGCTTCTAAAAGTAATAGAGGGATGTGGAGAGACAAAATGAGAAGGGGTTGGCCGATCCAAAGGCTTGATAGGTGTGGGTAAGGTGGTAGAGGTGGGGGCCTTTTATAAGAGGAGAGGAGGGGCACTCTTGGAAAGTTACAAAATGTTACTTTATTTTCAAATGAGTTTCGGATTTTAAAGGTCCCACATTGACGTATTTCTAGGATAAGGTGGTAGGGGTTCGAAATATACTCATCCAATAGGTCTTTGACAAGTTTAAGTTATAGTTTTAACATTATCTTTTCATTTTATTTAAATCCTTTATTAATGAGGTAATCGATGCATCATCATGATGTCGTAAATAATTAAAGTTATTTAATGTCTAAAAATTATAAAAAAACTATCATGATGTAGGAAATATTTTTATCTTTTAATTAATATTTATAGTAAAAAATATGACGTGTATAACCCCATTTAATTTTTTTTATTAAAACAACTCATGCTTGTGACATTTTTATTTTATCTTTAAATAAAAAGTTATTTATGTCATTTTCCATCCAAAGTGGCTACATGGGGTCCCCATGTTGACCCATGGATTTTATTGGTTGGCCATGACATAGCCAATGAGGTTAGGACATGTGTCTAGGTCACTTGATATTATTAAAACAAAATTTTAACCTTAAATTAAACTAATTACCTCTAATCGCGATTAAAAACATAAAAGTTACTATTCACCAAAAAATTATTTTAATCCCATTGAACAACATTTTACATCATAATGACAACCATGTATGTCGGATTTCTGAAATTAAAGTCACAGAAGTGGTAAAGTTTCATTTAAATGAAAAATCAGTTTTTAAACTACCACTTAGTGGTTTCACTATTCATAAAAAATTGAAGTTTTTCAGAAAAATACCAAAAATTCACCCTAAGCTATATTTGATATTCCAAATTCAAAAATGATGTATATTTTAAAAAATTAAAAACATATGTGTTTCATTAGTTAATTTAATAATTAATTCCCGTTGTCAAAACAAATAGCGTGTTTTTAAGAAACAATATCTATTAAATGATTGACACTAGTTTAAGTCCAATTTCAAAGTGAAATTAATTCCAATGAACACCATTAGATTAAATGGTAAAAATATATTCTAAATACACTTTAATCTAAATTAAAAATATTATCTAACATATAAATAAATCAGATTAAAAGGAGGTTTTGAATTAAAATGCAACATTTTCAATAAAAATGATCTTTATCGGAAAAATAACAAAATTTTACACAAAGTAAATTTTGATGTCCAGATTCTAAAGAAGGAATTTATTTTGTCAAATAAAACATATAAAATTGTCAAAACTATATTTAAAAAGGGTTCTCCATCAAAAGGCGGTTAATCGACCTTTTAAAGAATATTAGAAGATTTATCCTTAACAATTGGATTCATTTGAATTTTAAGCCTCCAACATTTATTGGATAAAAGTAAAAATATTTGAAAAACATATATAATCATATTGTAGTTAGTTCCATTCATTCTCGCCAATACAATGGCTAGTCATTAACTACCTTTTAAGATAATGTTATTTTATTATTAGAGTGCAACGTAAGATTTCAAAAAAACTCGTTGTTGCGTATTGGGTATTCCCTCGAGCATAGAATTCACTTTAAAGTAATATTAATATTTTATTCAAAAATATTGATAAATATGAAAATTTCATATTCTTTATTTACCTACGGTGTTACATCCTTCCCCCCTTTTGGGAATTGCATCCTCGCAATTTTAAAATTGGGCTGGGAAGCTTCATTGAAAATCCCACATCGGAACAAGAGTCAGTAAAACTATCACTTTAAAAGAATGGGAGAGAAGTACAAATGTCACTCGAGTTAACCCATACTAGGATTCCAAGTATGAAAATATGGATATGGAAGAAAAAACAAAGTGTCATGTTCTCATGGAGAGTGATAGTAAACATGTCTATGATAAATTTAACAACAAGAAAATCACAAACTTGTGATGGGTTAAATGGTATTTGATTCCCCAGTAGGAAAAATTAACAGACAAAATTTTTGTTTTAAGTTACTTTTCATTGAGGAATTTATTTATGAGCTTAACTAAAATATAAGGATGAATACTTAATTTTCATGTTGACTTTCAACTTTTACTATATTTCTTACACGAACTCATGTTTTCTCCAAAAGATGAGTATTTAGGATGACTTGTTCACATTAAGAGAGATATAATCAGCTTCTAGAGAATAACCTAATCTAAAAAATAGAACTATATACATCCCATGTCTTTAGACCTTAACCAAAACTAAAACCAAAAAGGTTAGTATGAGATCTGGTAATACCCAAAAATGATAATACTTTATAAAAAAAATCTATTCTTAATCTCCCAAATTTCTCAAACAAAACCCAAAGTTCAACAATGAACATTCAATAAACATCTATCCATAAAATTCTAAAAAGTAAACCAAACTAATATTGAAACCCAATTCTCTAAAGGATTTAATCACATAGTCTCCTAAGATAAATTTTAACATTTTTCTCCAAAATAACATCAGTTACTCTTACAGTATCATAATGAAAAGTAATTAACCTAATCACATATCCTCCATGATAGGCTAATCATTTCCATTGATAAAAAAAAGTCAACTTACTCTTAATTCATAAAATCATCTAACTAAAAAGAATCATTCGAACTAACCAGGGACTTCACATAGTCTAGTGGTTGGGGATAAATACCAGTTGCACTTTGGTTGTGGGTTTGATTCCCACAGCTTCATCCGATGCGACGAGATGTCACACAGTCTGCGTGTTGTCCCTTTTCAAAAAATATATAATTTTATAACATTCCTCAAAAAGAGATAAATTCATCAAAAATAACCATAACATATTTTAACCACCAAGGTTATCTGATAACTTCCATTTTGCAACCAAAAATGTATTAATTAGTAATTGACTCAAATTCAAGGATCATATAAACCCAAATGGTTCTTTATAACTATATCCACAAAAGAAAGGATAATTATTCCTTGAATAAAATTTTCGTATATCAAACATCAGGGTTACTATAAAAAGTCTTCTAATGTAACCCCATCATCAAAATAGACTTAATATATCTAAGAATTTCACCATCCTAAAATCTACCATAACTCTTGAATCCCTTATATGATGACTTCTTACTCATTAAACATTCTTCATGATCCATTATCCATTCCTTTTCAACATATTCAGAAATACTTCTTTCCTACAAAAGAAATCATGAATCATATCCTAAGATTCCAATAATAGGAAAACATATGTTAAGAAATATTCCATACCTGTCATTATTCATTGTCAGTTTCTTCATCCTCAATCGGAATGGCATTAGGTATTGGTAAATGAATATTTGTACGATCTTGGTGACCCCATTCCCGAAACATCTTCGTAGGACATGTCTTTTCATAATGGCCATGCACACAACATTTATAACATTCAATTGATCCTTCCGAAATAACTTCTTTCCCTTTCCTAGAGTCAACTAGATGCTTCCTTTTTCCATGGTAGGTTCTTGATTTATGACCTTCATTTTCACATCTATAGCATATTTCTGTCCCTTTGAAACATTCTCCTATGTGTTTCTTTCCACATATTTGACACATAGGTTTTTGAACATACCTACCATTATGATTATTACCTGAACATCCGTTGGGATTTGTTTCTCGCATATACGATGCCTTATAAAAATCACTATGGTTCATGTGGTCAATCATGACTCCAGATAGTTTGTTGAGGATAACCACAAGATTTCTCATTGAAGCTCCCATATCATTCAGTTGTTCTTTCATAAAACCGTCACAGTTTTCTTCAAATCCACTGTTACTTTGGTGCCTTCTAGATCCAGCCATTTACTAAAACCAAAAAGGTCAGTGTGATTATAGCAGTAAAATCAGCAAACAAAAAGGAGGAAGTTAAACACCAAGATATACTTGTCCAGGTTATCTCAGACTCATTATAACTTTCAAAAATAAAACGGTGACTCTATCTAATATACTAACCATTGTGGTTATACACAACTTATCACTTTTTCTTAAACAACACTCTAACCTCTATAGTTTTCTAAACCGACTTTTGATACCAACTATAAGGCAACGACCTTAAACCTTACATAATCTTGAGTTATTACAAGATTACACATTGTGGATATTTTCATGTTTAGAGTTTTAGAGAATTAGATCATAAAATGTTCATTACATTCCATATTTAAACAAAGTGGTTACATAAAAGATATAATTCATTTATCCCATCAACTGAAACATATCTAATATAAGACATAGATTATTTCTTGACACTTCCTTGACTCTATCATCATATCATGTACCATTCCCTTGACCCGTGAAGAACATTTCAAAAACTTGGGATGAGCATAAAAAGCTCAGTAAGGGTTATAAAAAGTATGGAAAGGAAACATGAGTACATATATATAAGAATGAAATCATACTTTGCCCATAAAACATAAGCACTTTAACATACCTCATAAAATCAGGAATAAATCATAGAAATCATAAGACATAAAGGCAACTTGAGGCATTCATAACATTATTACATAGGGAGTAACCCTCTTGGTTACGTTTTGAATACCTATCACAGTATATTCCCTAAATCTCTTCAGAGAAACCTTAACGTTTAACCCCTTTGCGTTACCCAATGCATTAGATAGCTATAACGGGCTCCCCCTCCCCTTAGTTTATCACGGAACCACCCGTTTTCATAAAAAATTCCCAAGAACCATAATATAATCATATCACATAACTTAAACATAAAGGAAAGATAACATTCCCACATTGCAATAACAATATAAAATTTTAAGATAATGAATCCATTCTAAAAACTATTTTCAAAATCATTTAAAACATTTAATAAAGAAATTTTGAAATCAATGTATCCCATACCACATTGAATATTTTAACATTTTAAACCATTAATATCCATATAAATAAATCATTAAAACCATTTTGAAAACATGGATATTAATGAGAAATATTTATAAGAATAAATCATTAAAACATTTAAAGCAATATTTTAGTTAAAGTGTTTTTTAACAAAATGAGAGACACTTGAATACCATAATTGAGGAATAAAATTTAATCAAAATATAATGAGAATAAATGGATTCATGATATAATATTCCCAGGGACAGTATATACACCATATAAGAGTGAATTGGTGTATAACAACAATGAAGTCTCAATAGAAATGTAAAATCAGATGAAATCCCTTATAAAGAATGTATCCTTAAATTAAAGATAAAACAATCTCATAATTATGTGTGAAAAATATAAATACACCCAATATAAGTGGATATTAAGTGTAAAACAATCAAAGTTCATTCACACATATTGAAAGTATGACATATTAAATAACTACATGTTGAACCCAAAGAAATCGAAATTGGGTTAACAAGTTCCCTTGGTAAAATTCGACAGCATAACGGCGTCACTTTAATATTCATAAAATTAGTAGATGAGAGAGAAAATGGTATCTCATCACTTGGACATAAAATTTACATCTATAAGGATATAGAATAACATATCCCATCTTAAAAAGATGTAAATTAAAACACATAACAAAAGAAGTATTTTAAAAAGAGGAGGGTGAAAGGTTCCCTTACCGATTTGGGTAACTTTCGAAACGTACACCCCATGAAAGAAGGACTGTACAACATGGATGTAAATACTAATAAAAGAAATTATGTTACACAAAGAGTAGAATAATGGACAGTACATACACCACTGAAAATGAAATATTGGAAAATTTAGCATGAATCTCACGAAAGGTGAGATAAAAAGCCCCTTACGAAATTTCGGCAGCTTAACAGTGCCTATTAAAACATCCAAAATGGATTGATGAGATAAAATAGGGTCTCTCATCATATGAAAATACAAATTACAGTATTATTAATATAAAATAACATCCAAATAATTAGAAATATGAGCTTAAAAGGAATGACATAAAAGAGTGTACTTAAAAAGAAAGAGAGAGGTAGGATCCCTTACCTCGGGTTTGAATTGACTCGATCGTTCTTTAACCTCCTGAATAATAAAATTGAGTTAATTTCTACTTGATTAAGAACATTTTTCAAGTTAATTATTCCTTTTATATCAATCACTACCATGCTATGACCACTATGTAATTATTTAAGTTAATAATGGTCGTTTGGTAGATCATTGCTACTTGAGTAAAAAATAAGCACTTTATAATTACAAGTTGTTCATGTGGAAAAATATATATTATATACAGAATTATATTAATTATTTATATATCATATATATCATATATATCGATTATATACATGAATTTATAATATTGCATAACATTTAGGGGTAAGAAATTAAATGCACCGTTCATGGAGACTATAAGCCGTACGTAACCATGAATGCTACTTCCATTTCTATTTCATATTTAATGGAATTAAAACATAATGATACATAATAGTATTATAATTACAGTGTGGTATCATATATAATACCATTAAATCTATCCTTTATGCGTACCACATATTGTATTAACGAATCAAATCACTTTGAGGGGGCGGTAGTCCGCACTTCCTAAAATGAAGATATCGCGTTTAACCATAATGGAAACCATAATGGTATGCCATAAATGAAAAATAGAGAAGCTTATGTGAAACATAAACATATTATATATAATATATAAATATAGTGACATCTTAATTTCCACCTTTGAGGGTGTTAAAATAATATTGAACAATCCTCGTTTCGTGAGGCAGAAATTCACCATCCACAGAAACAGTATGTTCTTTAACCATAAGATGTAGGTGTGTGTAAGTATAGATAGAATCCTTATTATTAAAACATCCTAGTATATTGAAGATACTGGTTTTGTTACAAAAGAAATGAATAAATGGAGTTTAGGGGGTTGGAGAAGCAAAATAAAACAAAAGAACACAAGTTCAGACATTACCTTAAAATCAGGTATCTCTCATCGATTTGAGCTCAAAGGATTCCTTGGGAAGACTTCTTCCCAATTTTAGTCTTCTAGTAGTAATATAGGGATGTGGAGAGACAAAATGAGAAGGTGTTGGCCGAGCCAAATGCTTGAGAGGTGTGGGTAAGGTGGTAGAGGTGGGGGACTTTTATAAGAGGAGAGGAGGGGCACTCTTGGAATGTTACAAAATGTTACTTTATTTTCAAATGCGTTTCGGATTTTAAAGGTCCCACATTGAAATATTTCGAGGATAAGGTGGTAAGGGTTCTAAATATACTCATACAATAGGTCTTTGACAAGTTTAAGTTATAGTTTTAACATTATCCTTTCATTTTATTTAAATCCTTAATTAATGAGGTAATCACTACATCATCATGATGTCATAAATAATTTAATTTATTTAATATCTAAAAATTATAAAAAAACTATCATGATGTAGGAAATATTTTTATCTTTCTAATGAAAATTTATAGTAAAAAATATGACTTGTATAACCCCATTTAATTTTTTTTAGTAAAACAACTCATGCTTGTGATATTTTTATTTTAACTTTAAATAAAAAGTTTTTTATGTCATTTTCCAAACAAAGTGGCTCCATGGTGTCCCCAAGATGACCCATGGATTGTCTTGGTCGGCCATGACGCATAAAATGAGGTTAGGAGTTGTGTCTAGGTCACTTCATATTATTAAAAAATTATTTTTACCTGAAATTGCACTAATTACCTCTAATCGCGATTAAAAACATAAAAGTTACTATTCACGAAAACATTATTTTAATCCCTTTGAACAACTTTTTACATCCTAATGAAAACCATGTATGTCGGATTTTTGAAATTCAAATCACAGAAGTGGTAATGTTTCATTTAAATGAAAAATCAGTTTTTAAACTACCACTTAGTGGTTTCACTATTCTTCAAAAATTGAAGTTTTTCAGAAAAATACAAAAATTCACCCTAATCTATATTTGATATTCCGAATTAAAAAATGATGTCTATTTTAAAAAATTCAAAAAATATATGTTGCATTAATTAATTTAATAATTAATTCCCGCTGTCAAAACAAATAGCGTGTTTTTAAGAAACAATATGTATTAAAATATTGACACTAGTTGAAGTCCAATTTCAAAGTGAAATTAATTCCAATGACCACCATTAGATTAATTGGTAAAAATATATTCTAAATAAACTTTAATCTAAATTAAAAATATAATCTATCCATACAAATAAATCAGATTAAAAGGAGGTTTTGAATTAAAATGCAACATTTTCAATAAAAATGTTCTTTATCGGAAAAATAACAAAATTGTACACAAAGAAAATTTTGATGTCCAGATTCTGAATAAGAATTTTATTTTTTCAAATACAACATATAAAATTGTCAAATGTATATTTAAAAAGGGTTCTCCATCAAAAGGCGGTTAATCGTCCTTTTAAAGAATATTAGAAGATTTATGCTTAGAAATTGTATTCATTTGCATTTTAAGCCTCCAACATTTATTGGATAAAAGTAAAAAAATTTGACAAAAATATATAATCATTTTGTAGTTAGTTCTGTTCATTCCCGCCATTACAATGGCTAGGAGTTAACTACCTTTTAAAATAATATTATTTTATTATTAGAGTGCAACGTCAGATTTCAAAAAAACTCGTTGTTGCATATTGGGTATGCCCTCGAGCATAGAATTCCCTTTAAAGAAATTTTATTATTTTATTCAAAAATATTGATAAATATGAAAATTTCATATTCTTTATTTACCTGGGGTGTTACACTTAGAGTAGTCAGGCAGGGACGCAGGGCTACAGTATAGTTCAGATATTTGCGATGGAGTAGGACCAGCAGAGGCAGGATCCTAGACCATCTACGGTTAGAGGTATGATTCTAGTTGCCTAATATTTGGCTAATTCACTTTTTGATACATGGGATTATAATAGTTTTATATTTTTTTATATTATAGATAGCATTGGGCCCTGCATCTGGGGATCTTATGACTCTAGACACTCTATTGGGGATTATAAATGCTAGTGTACATCAGTGCAAGTAGTTCCCACTTAAGGATGGTGGGTGTCACTATTTAAGGGACCTCTACATCTTAGTGATTATTGGTTTTGGATTTCATTCATGGAATAGAATGTTTAGTCTCTTTTTAGGCCTTGTATGACTACTATCACCACAAGGTGAGTTTCACCTCACTAGAGGGCATGACCTTTCTACACAAGGGAGAATAGAATGTTCCGGTGAGGAGAGAAGGACTCAAGCATCATGGGTTGGGAAAAATTACATCCTAGTTTTCTAGTTTTTATCTAGATGACCAGGAGACCAGTCAGGTAGACTTTCCTCTAGTATTCTATCATTTCAGAGATGTATTTCCAAATGACGTTTCAGGTTTAACTCCATATAGAGAGGATTATTTCTCTATTGAGATTGTTCCAAGAGTGGTGTCGGTGTCCATTCCTCCTTATAGGATAGCTACACTGGATTTATAGATGCTCAAGAAGTAGTTAGAGAAGTTTTAGGAAAATGGTTTCATCTAACCCAATACTTCTACATGGGGTTCTCTTAACCTTTTTTATAAAAAGCTTGATGGTGCCACAAACAATTTTTGGATTATCAGAAGTCGAACCAGTTGAATGTTTAAAATCGATATCCCTTACCTATTATTGATGATCACTTTGATCACATTCAAGGATCATGGATGTTCTCGAAGATTTACATGAGATCTGTTTATCATAATTTGCATGTTATACCATCATATATACATCATACAGCCTTTCAGAGCATGTATGGTCTATAAAACTATTTGGTTATATTGTTTGGTCTTATAAATGTGTCGGCCATAATCATGGAACTGATGAACCGGGTGCTCCATCCTTGCATGGATTATTTTGTGGTTGTTTTACTGTAAGATATATTGGTGTACTCTCAAACATGAAATGACCATGCCACCCATATTTAGATCGAACTGAGTACACTAAGGGATCATTTTTTATGCCCATATCTAAAAATTCCAATTTTGGATGGACCAGATTCACTTCTTGGGTCTTGTTATCTCTATGTCAGGAGTATCAGTATACCCGGAGAAAGTGGGAGTAGTAGTTTCATGGGATCATACAAAAAAGGTATTTGCGTTACAGTGTTTTTTGGGGATGTCTAGTTAATACAGGCTCTTTATACTGGACTTTCACTCTTATTAGCGGCACTGATGGGCCAGAATAAGAAGTATGTAAAGTAATTGTAGACAAATTCCTACAATTCAGACTTTGAGGAGTTGAAAGGGAGATTGACTTCATCACTGATATAGATATTTACAGCTCAAGAAAAGAGTTAAAACATTTACTATGATGCTTTTTTCTATTGGTCTGGGAGAAGTGCATGTGTAGTGGGAAGGAGTCGAGGTGTACAAGTGTCCGCAATTGAGGAAACATGAGAGGAATAACCTGATGCACGGTATCCGGATGGTTTTACTTGTCCACACTCTATGTTGTTGGAGACATTATATTTTCAGAGATCATTTTGTGATATTCACTAACCAATAGATACTCAAGTATATCTTTACTCAATGTGATCTGAATTTGTGACAACAATGTTTGATTGAGTACCTTTATTCTTTTGTCTTTAATGTTTCCTACATTCCTAGTAATGGCAACACATTGGTTGATGCGTTGAGTAAGATGACTCTAATACATGAAGTTTATGAGGCTATTAGTGAGTGGTAGATTATGGATCTATACACTAATATAAATATGGAGGTCCACAGCAGGAAGGGATAGATGATTATTTCTCCTGTAGTGGTTACCTTTACTCTACTAGATCGAGTGAGAATGAGGTAGCTATTAGATTCTAAAGGCCTATCCCAACAGGAGAATTTGTCAGGCAAGGACCCTACTCCTGGGTGGGCCATTGGTGATGATGAGGTTGTGCATTTTCATGGATGCATATTTGTGTTTGCAGACCTGTGTGTGGAGTTGATTAGAGATTTTCATTCCTTAGTTTGGGAAGTTTATCCTGGTGTCACAAAGATATATCGAGTTTTACACCATAAATATTGGTGGCCAAGTATGAAGAAGGATGTTTCTAGTTTTGTCATGAAATTTTCCACCAGTCAGTAGGTGAATGTATAGAATCAGTGATTGGAAAGGATTTTACATAAGATACTAATTTCTATGTGGATTTTGAATGATGTCACAATGGATTTCGTGATGTTTTTATCGAGGTTGCTTCAAGAAAATGAAGAGTTTTTGAATATTTTTGACCGACTCATGAAGGTTGAACATTTCTTTCCAATCAAAGAGACCATCAATGTTGATGATATTGAATGGTGGTACATCTGATAGATTTTACATTTTCATGGGGTTATTAACTCTATTGCTTCATACAGGGACACGTATTTTACTTCTCATGTATTGTAGGGACTATAGAGGGATTTCGGTACATAGCTACTTCTGAGTATAGCATACCATCCACTCATATATGGTCAGTCTGAGTAGATGATTAAAGTTTTATAGGACATAATTCGGGAAAGAGTCATACATCTCAGTGTATCTTGAGAGATACATATAACCATAGTGTATTTTTTCCTACAATAACCTTTTTCAGGAAACAATTCAGATGGCACTTTATTTGGCATTGTATGGCAGGCCATGCAGCTCACCCCTATGTTGGCTTAAGGTAGAAGAGGAAGCAATGCATGGACCACTTCTGTTCTATGAGACCACTGAGCAGGAGGATTTGATTCAGAAGAGGTTGGATACTACACAATCTTGACGGAAATATTGTGCGGATTGTTGGAGATGACCTCTAGAGTTCCAGTTCGAAGATCAGGTTTTCGTACGTGTCACGCCGAGGTTGGGATATAAGAGGATTTGGAGATAGGGGAAGCATTCATTGAGATATTTCAGGACGTTTTAGGTTTTGAAGAGAGTCAATTAAGTTTCCTATCAGTTGCAGTTACCTTAGAGGTACTAGGTTATGCATGAACTCTTTCATGTTTCTCAGCTACGACATTTCTTTTCAGACTTGTCTCAAGTTTTTCAACACGATGAGGTTGAGTTGGAGGGGGATGCATCCTTTTAGGAGCACACTATTTCAATGAAGATAATAGCATTAAGGTTTTTCATGGTAGGTATGTTCATATGGTATGGGTGCTATTACAGAATAGTCATGTATAGGATTAGACATGGGAGAGGGTGGTAGATGTATTATCACAGTGGCCAAAGTTGTTAGAATTTTTTTCTTCACCGCCCATGGAAGGGAAATTTGGGGATAAAGTGAATTAAGGGAGAGGCTTGTAAGAACCATGATCTTCATTTTAGGTGTGTATATTTATTCAAGGTTGTTTTTGGGGAAAAGGGAGAATTTGGGGAATTTTCTCTGTACATGCCTTTTACCCGGTTTCTGCATGTAACCATGTACTGGTTGTGTAATTTCCCCATACACGGTCATGTATCTGACCTTATAGACTGCCTAAAGTGGGGGTCAGTTGAGGCTAATACACAGAATGTACATTAAATTATCATGCCATGTAATTTTCTTTTTAATAGATTATTTGGTGTGAGGTTGTGTCCTATCTCCAGAAAACACTTCCTTTTCCTATGTTTGGTACAGGAGAGCGACGAACGACCCAATAAATTCGAGGTCCTTCCATTTCACAATATATTCTCTAATTGATATGTCACTGGGTGAATTAGATTCCCACTAATGAGTTCTATTTTTCTCTATAGCCTCTATAAATGATTTCTCATATCGTGTTAGTATTTCAAGGTTGATCATTTTATCCTTTTTTAGATCTACGTCATTCTGGGCCTATTCGATGTATAAAATTCCATAGTGTTCATCATACAACATCAAGGTAGGTATTTTTTTTCCTTTCTTTGATTATCTTTAGGTTATATATGATTAATCTTATGAATACCCATGTTTAGGATATTGCGTGTTTTGGAATTTAACCTTTTCAATACCAGATATTGTTTGTTTGATTGGGAATGGGGTAATTTCTTTTACATAAGGTTATATACCTTGTTATGGTACACCCCATGGGTGAGTTTCCCTATATTAACTATTTATGGCTATTAAGGGTTGTTTTCCATTGATGAATGCTTTGTTTCCATTCCTTGAATTGATTAGAATAGAGTTTTACTGGTTAAATGAGATGCATGTGTTTCACATTGCGGAATTATGACCAAGGGGAATTTTTTGTGAGAGATTATTTAGGTAGGATTTTTTATGTATAGTTGTAGTTATATTGACCAAAAGGTATTGACTGTGGGACCTGATGAATGGTCATAGACTAGAGGGGTTAGATCATGAGAGATACCTAGAGGGTCATTATTAAATGAATGTTGGACCATAGGTAATTGACTATGAGAGCTACCAGGGGTCATTATAATTTGTTGTTTCTATGAATACCAAGGGGTTATTGACTATGAGAGATACACAAGTGGTCATTTTTAAATGATTATTACTATATGGGAAAAAATGTTATATTGTGTGAACATTCCAAGAGGGTAATTATTTATTGGGATGATGATATGTTGTCCTAGAGGGGTCAGACAATGATAACATTCCAAGAAGGTTTCTTATAAATGTTTGAATGATTGTGTCGATCCTACTAAGCCATAGCATAAGCTTGGACTTAGTCATACTTGATTTTTATATGGTATTTTTAGATGACTATTTGTTATTATTAATCAAAGGGATATAGAGCATAGGCTAGATCTCGAGGTTACATTATTCATTGGATTGAATATTTAATAAATGTAAATGAATGTAATTGGAAACAGTAGGATTGTTTACTTTTGAGTCCTTCAAAGTATATTGCTTGATATTGCTTATTTTCCTACTATATATTTTCAATAATAGTTAGGCACAGAACTTTTGGTGGTTCCCTACTTGGATTTGTATCACACCCTATTTGGGTCAAGCATTTGGAACCAAAAAGATTATGTGGTTGTAGGTAGAGATAAGAGAAAGTTCCCTTCTTCAATAGGTAGTGGATTGATGTTGGATATGGAGATCATGGGACCAAGATGAGGCTTGCGATGCTATTTGAGAATAATATTTTTATGAACTAGGGTTTTAGTACTGTATGTATAGAATTTTGACGTGTTTGGATGATTTTTTAGTTACCTGGGATATATATCATTTATTTATATATGTTAAATTTGTTTATTCAATCAATCGTTTGATGTTTACTTCTATTATATGATATTACTTCTTCCTCTACTATTTACTATTTTTTCTATTTTTTTACTCTACCAATGATTCCATATTTTCCCTACTATCACACACAAGTACCTCACTGCTCTTCTGCAGCCTCTAGTGTTCGGGGAAATGCCCTTAAGGCCATTTGACGAACTGGATATGGGGCCCCTTTATGTGGGACTCGGATCCATGACTTTAAAAATGATAAATATTTTTTAACCCATATATGATTTACTTATGGACTCCTATAACCCATTTATTAAAAATTCCATGTTATA
Source organism: Viscum album (assembly GCA_963277665.1). Classification (NCBI taxonomy): domain Eukaryota; kingdom Viridiplantae; phylum Streptophyta; class Magnoliopsida; order Santalales; family Viscaceae; genus Viscum; species Viscum album. Next base: position 1,751,864,933 of record OY728120.1, on the reverse strand, counting down.
TTTATTTTTTTGGTAATAAATGCATTGTTTTTTACATGTGATTTGATTTGTTATATTGTTGTCCTCTTATTTTTACCAGGATTTAATGATATCCATAATGGTATCCATTATATTAATGTCATACAAATTCATTATTTTTGTATTTATATAAATATATAAAATAACTAAATAATAAATAAAATAAACCATTCATTGAGATGGTAGGTCGTACGTATGCATGAATGATGTTTCCATTTTATTTCATTATTAAAAGAAGGAAAGTAGGTGAAATATATGTATAAATTTACATATTATATTATTAAATTATCATTATTAGGTTATATATATCATATATTTCCACTAAACACATCCTTAACAAATTCAATGAAAAGTTTGAATTAAACACATCACTTTGAGGATGTTGTAGTCCACACATCCACAAATGAAGTTATCGTATTTTCAAAAAAAATTAAATTTATATGTTATATAAAAATTATATAAGCATAAATACGGCATAAAAATCATATATATCATATTAAAATATAAATTACAACATTATTATTAATATTTAATGGTGGAAATGGAAGAATAAATGACATCAGTTCGAGAGGGGGTAGTTCATCCTAGAGGTGAATGGTGATTGTGTTCCCATATGATGTATGTTTTCATGTGTATTGGTAGAAACCTTCATATAAAACTATATTAGTATACGTAGGATAAATATTTCATTATATAAACATTAAATAAAAAATATGTGGTCTATAGAATAAATAATACAAAAATGTTCGTTGAAAATTGTTATCTCTTCTTCATATATATCTGTTTAGTTTGCACCAAATGACTTCCATAGTTTGATTTAAACCTAAAAAAGGATTCTATGATGAAGTTAGGTATTTTGGGGTGATATTTGAATATTTTTTGGATGAAATGAATAGGTTATGTAGTGTAATGAAACAAGAAGAAGAGGCTCTCATTTATAAGATATGGGAGGGTCAGTTTTGGAATTTCTCAAAATATTAATATATAATAAATTAAATATCAGTATAAATATATCCAAAATTAAATTTATTTGAATAAAAGGTATTATAATTTATTTAATCTAATATACCAATATGTTTTAGATATATTTTTCTACTATTTTAAACTTTATCATTTTTATTAACCCTTAATAAACCAAAATTAAATTTAACAATAGTTACAATGTTTTCTATATAAAGAGGGTGTATGTTTTTTTACTTATAAAGTATAAATTGGACAATAAATGGAATATTTATGAAATTTTAGACCATATACACACCCATTATTCCTTATTTAATAATTTTATAAATTATAACAAATGTAATAAGATTTTATTTTAATAAAATATAATAAGTTTAACTTTTGACATAATTCATTAATTTTACATTAAGAAACTCAATACAAAAAAATATATTCAAAATAATAGTAATTTAATACACCCATGATATAGCATACTCGTATATAAAATTATTTGATCTCCTTAATCCGGTCAATTATATTTATTTTAACATTTTTAATATCATTTAATTAATTTTTCATTAATTGAATAATTACCATATCATAATTTTATAATTATTTATGATACTTATTTCTTCACAAAAGTCAGAAAATAAATTTCCCAGATGTATATAAAACTTCTATATTTCATAATAATATATATAGTTTATATTATCCTCTATATATCCCTATATTAGAAATAATATACTTATTAAAAGTAGGAGTGTCACATTTTGTCACTACCTTTGATTTTAATAATATCCATGAAATTTTCATGGAATGATTACCATTAAATAATTAAATTTAGAGACTTTGGTGTTAATGGTCCAATTACGTTCTTATAATAAATTTTTTTAATGTTTTAGTGTAGTTTCAAAATATTTATAATATTATTTTTACCCTTAATTAACTGATACCCCCTTAACCATGGTGACAAAAAAATACAATGGTCACTATTTATATTATCCCAAATTAAATGGAACTTTTTTACTAAATTTTTAAATTTTAATTACAAACATGGAAACCATTTATAAATATTTAAAACACAAAATTAATAAAATTAATTTTAAATTATTCCCATTGATGGAATGGTAAAACAGTTTTCTAAATTGAAAACGTTAAAAATATCAAAATGTTTTTATATCCAAATAGAACATTAAATTTATTTAAATGCCCTAAATTTGATTAATTGATTTAAAATTTAGTACCCTCTATTTCTGGTATGTATCCCTTACTTGATGATATTATTGGTTTGTAAAAGTTAAGGGTGACGCACCAGAGAGTCGGGAGATCCTGGATTGAAGTTTGAGGCAAAGGGGAAGTCGCACGGGCATCCCACAGTTTGTCTAAACCAAGCGACCAAACCCTGCGTGGCTGACTTGGGAGGAAGTCGCTTCCGCATGGTCGGTGCACGGTTAAGGGAAACCGTGCGATGAGGCGGTGTGAGAAGGGTGGCCCGTGCAGTAACTAATGCACGGTTAGTGCACGGTTTGTCAAACTGTGTGGACTAACCGTGCAGGCACTTAAATTAGATCCTTAAATTGTGGATTTAACTCTTTTTTCTGCTAATTGATTTATTAAAGCTCTTAAGTGGCCATAACTCGGGATTACTCTCCCTTGAATGTAGGAAAACATCTCCCAAGCGTTCCAGAGGTGATTTGAAGGCTTCTCTTGACGAATCGAGGCCAGATTCTTGAGGTATGTGGTCGTTCTTGTTTGGTTTCGTAGATCTACTTAGATCTACTACTCCTCTTCGCTCAGTTTCTTAGACCTACACCCGTTATGGGTAGATCTATGTGTGTGGATTCCAAACATAATGAGTTTTGGTCTCAGTTGTGTTAGGAGAAGAGATCTAAGGAGGATCCTTGGGGAATCAACCCGAGTTTCTTGAGCATTCTTCGGTCGCTGGTTGGTTTCACCTAATTTGTTGAGGTAGGTGCCTTCAATCCCAATTTTCCTTTCTTAGAACATGATGGCTTGGATTAAATTGATTAAATTTCTTGGTTTTAATTGTGAAATTGTGGTGCAAATCATGTCACAAATCATCTTTAGTGATGATTTATGTGTTTCGGTGGAATTGTTGAAATTGAAAGAATGGTTTGTGAAAAGTTTTTTGGTTTCATGATTTTGAAATAGTGATTTTAAAATATGGCTTTGATAGATTTGGAAAATAGTTTGCGGGAAAAAGGTTTTCATTAAAAGGGTTGTTTTATTGAAATGGTTTTAGCATGGCTAAAATGGTGTGGTTCTTGGGCATACTGGGTGTGTGCATTCATATTTCATTTACGATGTTTGGATGAAATGTTACCTTTTTCATGGTGCCAAAAGTTTAATGGAACATGGGGAATAATTACCTTGTGATGACATGGTAGATAGACGAGAGACCGCTCATGAGTATGGAATTTCCATAACGAATCATGAATGGTTGATTTAACGGGTTGTGAAATGGTTGGTTGTGTGGATTGTTGAAAGGGAATGGTTATGACAAAGTGGAAATGGGAATTTGATTGGAAACTTTTCTTGGTTTCTTTTCTTGAGAAAGATGGTTTTCGTTGGAAAATGGTTTTGACATGGAACTTTTTATACTGTGAAATGTTTTAGAATTGTTTTCTATAAATTGTTTTATATAAATGGGCTAACATTTTTTATCCTAGAGGAATGTGTTGGGAAGTCATCCGGGAAAACCTACTGAGTTTCATTACTCACCCCCTACATTTTCATATTGGTGCTTTTGCAGATGTCATATACCGGGATGTTGTCATAGGTAATGTGTCACATGTTTATAGAACCACATTGTGATACTTGGGCCAGTTCATGATGTTAGAGCCCCAAGCCGGTGGAGCATGGAGTTGGGTTGTCGTCTTGTAGTCTTTTAGTTTTTCATTCCACTGTTTACTCTGTTTTAGTGTTGGATTCCACTGTGGTACACTTGGATGGTTTATGATATAATAAATGGTTGAGTTGTATTAGCTTTTATCATGCATCATTTAGTTGATTAGTTTGGTTATGGTTGTTGGTACTGTGGTATGTTTTTGAAAGGATACATCATCCCCCGGATGTTTTGAAACCCTTTGGTATTTATTTCCAACCTTTGGTGCCTTGGGGATCTCTTTTAAGGCCATGTAATGACTTGTTGTATTCTTAAGTCAATAAGGATAAGAATGTCATTACAAATGGTATCAACTTGTTCAGTCCCTGCCTAACAAGTAGTCATCGATGTCCTTGGTCTAGGAGTTGAAATTCCTTATTTTATATTCCTTGCGTGCTCATCTTATATAGGAGTAGGATTGTCATAACATGAAATGTATATCATAAAAGGATGTAGCTAACCCATTTAGGTTGAACTTCTAGTTACCAAGGAGTTGGGTACATAAGTGTTTTGGATACACTTCTAGTATGTGGAAAATATCATTGTCCTGTGTTTAGCCAATGAGATTAGAATGACATGCATTGTAGAGGAATGACTTCCCACAAGGAGTGCATATATCATTTTCGGAAATGGATTATGGGTTGATGGAAAAGAGTGATTTCTGAAATTTTTAAACTTTTTTTCAAATGAAAGATGTTGAAAAGAGAATGGTTGATGTATTTTGAAAATAGATTTATTTTCAAATGAAAGAAATGATTTTTTTAGAAATGGGTAAATGCGGAAAATAATGATGGGTGGAAATTAATGTTGTGATTGTAATGTGACAGAAGATGAAATGATAATCCTTCAGTTGCTAGAAAGTGAGACTAATGGTGTGCGTTGTTTGTATGGAAAATGGCACCCATTAGGTGTCATAGAAATCAAATGGAAGAGGCTGCAGAGAATGTGGTCGTACCTGAGCCACAGGTGAACCAGCAGCTAGTCCAATGTATAGATCAAGCATTTAAAGTTGTGGACACGGGTAATTGGATGGATGAGTTATGGCATGTAGACCATTCCGTCCAGTTCTAGAAGCAGAATCCACCCATCTTTCGGGGTGATTCTGAACCAGAAAGGGCGGAGGTGTGGTAGAGTAGGATGAATCGTATCTTTGATTTCATCAGCACACCAGCAGAACTGAATGTATTGTTGGTGACGTATATGATGGAGGATCTAGCATGATAGTGGTGGGAGATAGTGGTGTTGGCTAAGGTGGATCAAGGCCTAGTCTGGGATGAATTTGAGGAATTGTTTAATAAACAATTCTATCCTCACACGTTCAAGATCCAGAGGACAACTGACTTTTTCAGCCTAAAGCAGGAGAATCTCTATTTCACAGAGTGTGTGGCTAAATCCATGAATTTAGTGTGCTTTGCACTAGAAGTTGCTGCAAGTGTGTCCCTGAAGGCATGCATCTTTGAATCAGGGGTTCAACAGGAGATTCATTCGAAGATAGTTGTCATCTTTATTACGGATTATATGGAGATGGTAAACAGAGCAACAGTAGCTAAAAGAGATATCTCAGGAGTTATGGGAGGAGGATGTATGATGATACCCAAGGGAACGGGTGGGAACTCTAATGCTGGGAATAAGCAGAAGAGGGACACCTACTTCCATGGTGGGAGTGAAAATCAGAATCAGCCGGCAGGATCGGTGAATCTTCATCCATGACCCATGATGAAAGCTGGATGTTTTTAATGTGGCGCGATTGATCACATGAAATGAGAACGTACAACACCACCGAGAAAATTCCACAATAGCAACAAGATGGGTCATCTTTAGCGATATTGTTTCAGTGCTCCACGATCGGGTGTTCGTGACACTTCTCAGATGTCGCATGCATTTATTCTTCGATAGGGTGAGGATAGAAAAATCAGTCTCACTAGTAGAAAAAATCTTATTATGGTGATTCCAAGAATACCATGACTCCTAAGGCAGGGCAATCTCAACAAGGAAATAAGGAGCAAAGTGCAGCAGAAAAGCAATTGTATGGAGAAGAATAGGTGATTGTGGTTGACCAGTCTGAACCGTCTTCGGTGAGAGGAACGATTCTTTGGAATTCTACCCTCATGTAAGTGTTTTTCGATACTGGGGCATCTCATTCTTTTCGTTCTTCTAGATTTACTTATTTACTGAACTTAAAACTTGAAATGATTCCTTTTGTGATAAAACATCAAACTCCTCTCGGTGAAAGAGAATGTAGAGCCTTCGTGTGTAGATCATGTTATATAACTGTTGATGGAGCTAAGATGAAATGGGATTTCCCTATGCTGGAGATGGGTTTCTATGATATAATCATGGGTATGGATTGGTTGACATTGTTCAGGGCTCACATCGACTCTTATAACAGAATGGTCAGTTTCGCGATTGAGGATGGCATCGAGCATATCTTTAGAGAATAAATAGTGGTGAAGGTAGGTGCAACGAGCTTTTTGGAACAAGTAGTGGAAATGATATCTTACCAGTTGGCTATGTTAAACTTGGAATTGATGGACGAGATCCCGAATAACAGTTTTCCAGTAGTCATGGATCAATTTATTGATGTTTTCACTGTAAACATCTAGGGGTTACCACATGTGAGAGAAGTGGATTTTATGATTAATCTATTTCTAGGGACAAATCCTATCTCACTTCCATATTATAGGATGGAACCAATGAAGTTAAAGGAATTAAAAGTGTAGTTGGGAGAACTGGAAAACAAAGGTTTTATTCGGCCAATCATGTCTATGTGGGCATCACCAGTTTTTTTTGTAAAGAGTTAAGATGGAACTTTGAGTCTATGTGTGGATTATCGTAAACTTAACCAAGTTGAGAAAAAGAATAGATATTCACTTCCATGAATTGATTACCTGTTTGATCAATTGAGGGGAGCTCAGTGGTTCTCTAAGATTGACTTGGGGTCAGGATATCACTAGTTGCGAGTTCGGAAGGAGGATATTCTGAAGACAGACTTCAGAAGCAGATATTGCCACTATGAATATGTAGTCATGCCTTTTGGTATTACGAATGCACCAGTAGTATTTATGGATTTTATGAATCGGATATTTCAGCCATATCTATATTATTTTATTGTGGTGTTTGTGGATGACATGTTGGTGTATTCATGAACAAGGGATGAGAATGAGAAACACTCGGCGATAGTGTTATAAATATTGAGACACCATCACTTGTATTCCAAATTATCAAAGTGTGATTTTGGATACAAGAGGTACGCTTCCTAGGGCATGTTATTTCTGAGAAAGGTGATTCAGTCGATCCAGAAAAGATAGAAGTTGTTCTTTCTTCGTAACCACCGAAAAATGTCTTTGAATTCCAAAGTATTCTTGGTCTAGCAGGTTATTACCGATGCTTTGTGAATGACATATCATGATTAGCTTCGCCTATGACAGCATTGACAAAGACGAAGAGTGAATTTCAAGTGTATGTGGTGTATTGTGATGCTTCAGGAATAGGGTTGGGATGTGTTCTCATGTAAGGTGACCATGTTGTTGCTTATGGTTCAAGTAAAATGAGGGCATGAGAAGAAATACCCAACACATGATTTGGAGTTGGTTGTAGTCGTCCATACTTTGAAAACATGGAGACATTATCTCTTTGGTGAGAAATTTACTGTGTTTACGGATCACAAAAGTTTGAAACACATTTTCCCACAAAGTGATTTGAATATGAGGTAGAGGAGATGGATGGAGTATCTTCAAATGTTTGACCATGACTTGATGTATACACCGGGTAAGGGGAATTCGGTGGTTGGTGCATTAAGTACAAAGTCATATTCTCAGTTGGCGAAAGAAGCATCAGATGAATGGAAGTTGATGTTGATCTTATCTGACATTCATATGGAATGTGAATACCGAGGTGATTTTGTGGTTTTCTTTCTAGTCGTGCATGTTCCGGATTTAGTGGAGATAGTAAAGGAGTCACATGCATCCGATGTAGATAGTATTGCAATGAGTCCAAAACTCAGTGGTGGGCAGGCCATTGAGGGATGGAAATTTGATGGGAGTTCACTTTTGTGGTTTCGAGATCGGATGGTTATACCGTTACTTGCTCATGAACAACTCCTTCATGCTTACCACTATTCGAGATGGGCTGTATATCCAGGTACAAAAAAGTTTTCTAAGGAGTTGAAGGCGTCCTTTTGGGGGAGCGCCATGAAATAAAAGGTACATGAATTTGCATCAAGGTGTTTAACTTGTCAGAAAGTTAAAACTGAAAATCAGTGGCCAGCGGGTATGTTACAGTCGTTACCTATCCCAGTATGGAAATTGGATCAGATATCAATGGATTTTATAACAGGTATTCCAAGAATGGTTCGGAAAAATGATGTCATTTTGGTGACTATGGATCGTCTAACCAAGTCGGCCCATTTTATCCCTATTCATGAAACTCATACGGTTGAAGATCTTTCAAAAATCTATATCCGAGAAGTGGTGAAGAGACATGGCATACCAGTTTCAATCATGTCATAAAGAGATCTGAGGTTCACATCTCATTTCTGGCGATCCTTACAAAAATATTTGGGAACTCAGTTGAATATGAGTACGACGTATCATCCTCAAACAAATGGAAAGTCTAAAATGATGATACATACATTGGAAGACATGTTTTGGGCTTGTTTAATGGATTTTGGGGGCTCATGGGAGGATCATATACCCTTAGTGGAGTTCTCATACAATAACAGTTATCGGGCCTCGATACACATGGCTCCGTTTGAAGCATTGTGTGGGCATCCTTGTCGTTCTCCACTATGCTGGGTGGAAATAGGTGATACTTCACTGGTTGGGTAGATCCTTGTCAATGAAACAACAGAGAAGATTCAGTTGATTATAAAAAGGATGGAGATGGCTCAGATTTTTCAGAAATCTTATGCAGATCGCCGTCGAAGACCGTTGTCGTTCGTAGTAGGTGATCTTGTCTTTTTGAGAATCTCTCCAATGCTTGGTCATAGTTATTTTGGGAAGTAGGGAAAATTATGTCCTTGATATATAGGCCCTTTTGAGATACTGGAATCGGTTGGACAGGTGGCATATCCATTGGCATTACCACCACGGTTCAGTTCGGTGAACAATGTGTCCCATGTATCTCAGTTGAAGAAGTATCAGCCCAATCTTGACCATGTGATCAGATGGGATCATGTTGACCAAGAGCCGGATTCTTCGTTGGTACATATCCTAGTGCAGATTGTGGATAGGCCGGATAAATTCTTGCATGGAAAAAAGCAAAGTTCTAGTGACGGTTTTGTGGCAACATGGTAAGATTCAGGAAGAGACTTGGGAACATGAGAAAAAAATGAGAGAGCAGTGGACAGAACTCTTTCAGACAAACAATGGTTTTCTACGTTCAGGGGACGGAAATTCCAATGGTGGGGAGAGTGTAGTACCCCCAGATTCTGGTATTTAACCCTTACTTGATTATTTTCTTGGTATTAAATGTAAATGTTGACGTACGAGAGAGTCGGGAGATCCTAGATTTTAGTTTGAGGCTAAGGGGAAGCCGCACGGGTGGCACACTGTTTGTCTAAACCATGCCACTAAACCATGCATGGATGACTTGGGCCGAAGTGGCTTCTACATGGTCGGCGCACAGATAAGGGAAACCATTCGGTGAGGATGTTCGAGAAGGGTGGTCGAGGCAGTAGCCAATGCACAGTTTTTCAAAACTGTGCGGACTAACCCTGCCGGCACATAAATTAGATCCTTAAATTGTGTATCTAACTCATTTCTGCCTCTAATTTCTTTATTAAATATTTTAAGCATCCATAACTCGGGATTACTCTCCCTTGAAGGTTGGAAAACTTCTCCCAAGTGTTCTGAAGGCGATACGAAGTCTTCTCTTGACGAATCAAAGCCGGATTCTTGAGGTATGTGATAGTTCTTGATTGGTTTCTTAGATATACTTAGATCTAATTCTCATCTTCACTCGGTTTCTTATATCTATGCCCGTTATGGGTAGATCTAAGGGTTTGGATTCTAGGCATAATGAGTTTTGATCTCTGTTGTGTTAGGAGAAGTGATCTAAGGAGGATCCTTGGTGAATCGACCTGGGTTTCTTGATTATTCATCGGTTGTTGGTTTGTTTCACCTAATTTGTTGAGGTTGGTGGCTTCACTATCGATTCCTATTTTTTACGACTTGAAGGATTAGTTCAAATTGATTAAATTGAATGGTTTTAATTGTGAAATTGTGCTACAAAGCATGTTATAAATCTTCTTTAGTGATGATTTATGGGTTTTGGTGGAATTGTGGAAATTGAGATAATGGTTTGTGAAAAGTGTTTTGGTTTCTTGATTTTAAAATATGGATTAGCTGGTTTTGGAAAATGGTTTGCGGGAAAAAGGTTCACTATAAAAGTGATGTTTTATTGAAATGGTTTTGGAATGGCTGGAATGGTGTGGTTTTTGGGCGTACTGGGTGTGTGCATTCATATTGCATTTATGAGGCTTGGTTGAAATATGACCTTGTTCTCGGTGCCAAAAGTGTAATGGCACATGGGTAATAATTACCTTATGATGACTTGGTAGATCGACGAGAGACCACTCATGAGTATGGTACTGTCATAATGAAGCATGCATGGTTGTTTTCACGAGTTTTTAAATGGTTGGTTGTGTGGATTGTTGAAATGGAATGGTTATACCAAAGTGGAAATGTGAATTTGATTGGAAACATTGCTTGGTTTCTTTTCTTGAGAAATATTGTTTTTGTTGGAAAATGGTTTAGAAATGGAACATTTTATATTGTGAACTATTTTGGAATTGTTTTATATAAATTGTTTTATATAAATGTGCTAACATGTTTTATCCTAGAGGCATGGATTTGGAAATCATCGGGGAAAACCTACTAAGTTTCATTACTCACCCCCTGCTTTGGAACGTTGGTCCTTTTGCAGATGTCATATACCGGGATGATGGAAAATGTAAAGTTTCACATGTTTATAGCACCACTTCATGATACTTGGTATGGTTCGTGATCATGGAGCTTAGAGCTGGTGGATCATGGAGTTGGGTTATCATCTTGTAGTCTTTTAGTTTGTCTTTCCACTGTTTACTTTGTTTTAGTGTTGGTTTCCGCTGTGGTACTATTAGTTGGTTTATGATAAAATAAATGGTTGATTTGTCTTAGCTTTTATCATGCATAATTTAGTTGATTAGTTTAGTTATGGTTTTTGGTTCTGTGGTATGTTTTTAAAAGGGTAAATTGTCCCCCACTTGTTTTGAAACCCTTCGGAAAATATTGCCACCCTTTGGCGCCTTGGGGATGTTGCTTAAGGACAAGTAATGACTTTTTGTATTCTTAGCCAATAAGGATAAGCGGGACATTACATAAAATTTATATAATAATTATTTAAAATAAATAAAATATTTAATTTAACACTATGTTATTTAAATGAAAATGTCATCTCAATTAAATTTAATATTTTTCACTATACATCAAAACATGAAAATTATTTTAAAAATACCAAAATTAATACCAATGTAAATTTTAATATCCAAAATTTAAATAAGAATATTATTTTTTAAAATATAATTTATTAAAATTTAAATCAAGTATTCCATTAAAATACGACAAAACTAATTTTAAGAAATTACAATTTTTAAGCATACAACCGTATATATTTTTATACCAAGTCTATAAAAATCAGAGTAATAATTTTAAAAAATTTATTCAATTATATATATATCAATATATATAATCAGAAAATAGTTATTTGTTTATTTTATTGCTATAAAACACACTTATGTGCATTTAAATAGTTTTCTAGAAAAAGATTTAATTTTAATTTCAATGGGGTTTTAGAAGTATAAAATTAATATTAATAAATTCCTTAATCATGTTCATACCATTCAATTTAACATGTGGGTTATAATTTTCTAGTTCAAATAATTATAATAATAAAATTTTGTCTCATGGAAACTCAGCTTTTTATGTAACAATAGATATATTGGTGTTCTCCATAATGAAAATCATCAATGAAATAAAATTATTTTAATAAAAATCTATTTCATAAGAATATCATGGTTTTAAATTCTACCCCCTTTCACATAAAATTAATTTATACCAAAAAATCATCAGGATCATCAATGTTTTGAAACATAAATGTTACCTTCTTATATTCCATAATGATAAATTTATTTCAAAGGTTTCCTTTTAAAAATAGTGTTTTGGAAACAAAATAGCTACAAAAATTTAATCATAAAAAGGTTTCTACATAAGTGAACATTGGTGTAAAGTAGAAACAATGAAATATAAGTGAAAACTAACTATCAAATTCTGATGGATAGTGGTAGATAATATGGTGATTATAATGATCAATACCACCAAACCGTGTACCAAATAGGTCTGAAAATGTTACTATAATCATCATAAATGATGATAATAGGAAAACATTATATTCCAAAATTAAATTTGAAGAAATAATTTCTTGATTTCGTCTTATAAGTACAATCTCTCTCATAGGTTGTGCCTAGATCAGTCACTCCTTGATCTCTTACACCATAAAAATAAGTTGAAATTGTATTACCTGATAAACTAGTGGATTATACGATCCACAATGGGAGACAAGTTATACCTCTAGTGTTTAGTAATCATTAATAAAATCATATGTTTTCTAATATGCTTAAATTTTTATATGGTTATGGTAAACATAAATATCTAAAAACCATAATGTTCAAAAAACAATTTCATAAATGGATACCCTTATGACCCATCAAAAATATAAAATTTCAAAACATTCAAAATAAGTTTAGTGAATATTAAAAATCACCTATAATTAATCCCCCAAACAACCTATAGTGGATCTTAGTGGTCACACAACAAACATGTCAAGACCATTATCATTTATTCTCTTAGATATGGTAATAACAGGAATTACCTAAAACACTTATTAAAAACATGAATGCTTTTAAAAATAAAATCTTTCCTGATACCATAAATCCAAATATTCTATAAAATCAATCCATGATATTATAAGCCACCTTTTTATCAGTTCCAAGTCACCAATAATATCGAATTTATTTTATCATGGGGAAACATATCTTCATCTCATTATTAACCCAACACATATTAATATTAACTGTTATCCTTCCATTAATCTTATGATCTCCAAAAAACACCATAACACCATAATCACTTTTCATAGTGACTAGTAACATTCAACATATACTGTCAATTCCTTAATTAAAAACTAATGTGGGCCAATCCGTAGATATTTCATTATTCCATAATACCAAAAACGTATTTCTACATATTTATTCTTGAATTCCATTACATAAACACTTAACCATTAAAACACATTGTTTTTGTACGCTACAACACCAATAGTGATCTTATGAGATGCCACTTTGTCTTTGGATTTAATAGATTGCTGATGTCAATAATCAACATTGACCGTAATATTTGTAAACTGACTAGCATAATTCCTATTTTCATTACACTTGAATCATTGGAGTGGGGGTAAATTCTATGTATACTTCTCTATATTTGAATCATTACATAAATTTTTCCTTCACTTATGTAGTAAAATTTCCAATGACCACATTTACAACACATAAAACATTTAATAGTCCCCTTAAGATTATTTCCTATATATTTCATTTCGTATTTTGAGCATAAAGGAAGGAATATCTCCTTTTATCTAGGGTTTTTATGTTTTCAATTAATTTTTATATTTCATTTCTTTTAACAACCATGTAACTGATATGTATCTATAATAACAATTTCAAAATTGATACAACAAAACACAATATCCTCATAGATATCAATGTCTCTTATAGATAACTCTATTCGATGACATGGTTTTAAGCTACTGAATAATATATCATCCTTACATTCATGTTGGATGATAATAATAGAAGAGTACCTTGAAGTTTCTATAAAATTATCCTCATTGGTACCAACAGACTCATTGACCATTTTCATTAACTCATGTAACTATTTATCCAAAAAATTTATGAAGAACATGATGAATGTACTTATTATATAATATGTTTCTGAACTCTTTTGAATATATATATTCAATTTAATCTCATTGCCTCATAATCTTCATTGGAGTCCACCACTTGTTTGATTAACCTTGTAAATGATAAACAACAAAAATTAATTTTTCTTGTTCTGAAAAACAAAAAATATAAATTTTATATTTTGTGGTAAGGATATATTCATTAACAACATGTGGATCAAAATACGCATTAAATAAAGCTAGAAATTTTCTCCTAAAGGAATCAATAGATATTTTTTTAATGTAATTCTCATTCATAAGTTCATAATTATTCATAGGTGGTGTGAGTATACTAATAAGAATTTAGATTCCATTTCCAATTACATTTGGTTTCTCAGGAAGACAAATTTTTAATTTCCCATTTCATTCATCATTATCATAGTTCTTTTGGGTTCTAACCATTAATTAAATCCAAAATAATATATTTGGAGAAACACTAATAATATTTAGAAAACATCATAACCAAAGTAAATTGACATCAATCTATAACATCATAGGATTAAACCTAGTCCATTTAAAATCATTATGTGAATCCTATGATTTTAACATATAGTTAGAGTTATCCTTAGAAACATCACCAAACATATCCTTATAAATATCTATAGGGATATCACTGTAGTTTTCTCATTCAAGTTTCAAAATTTTTACTAAACATTTCCTCTAATACCTAATATTCTGAACCATGATTTTCATGCACGAATATTACATCTTATCAGATGTATACTCATTAATGTACACAAAAACATTCCTAATGACTATAATAGTTTAGTTCCTTTGGTAATATGGAACACAAAATTATTGTCTTGTGAGAGTTCATCAATTTTTCCCAGAATGATCTTACGATTTTGTAACCCTACTTAAAAACATTATTCATAACCATTGGAAAGGAATCATAAGAAAATGGTGACCTCAAATGCTCGGTAAGTGTAAAAAATGTAGATATATATGCATAACATGAACCTACGGGTATGAGAACAGGAGAACGACATTTTAATATCATATCCTTCATATAAAATATAATATAATTATTTCATAGAATAAATATTGGTAATTAAAATGTCCTAAATCATGGTGAATTTAATAGAATAATCTATGAAACCATAATATATAAATAATACATGTAATTTTGAAAGAAACACATATATACAAAAATTATTTTCATAGAAGTAAAGGCTCATGGGCAAAACAATATCACTTGAATGTGTTCACTCTCCAACCCATATTAGTATTAAAGGTTCACTTTCAAGACAATAATACAAGTCCAGGTTCACTCCCAAGAAATTATTAGTATTCAAGGTTCACAAACATGACCATATTAGTAGTCAGGGTTCACTCCCAAGACCATTATATATGTTAAGGTCATTTATAACACAACGTTACATCCATATTTCATCCATGTTTATCTCATGAGATATAAATCTATACCTGTTGAATTGGAGGGATATATATACCACACTTGACATAATTAAAACTGTACATATGTGTTCCATAGGTCCATAAATCATTCATCACATCAGTAATCATGTAAAGAAATTATTATTATAATCACATCATCAAAACATAACTCATGGGAATGAAATAGGTTTCTTAAATATCATTAGATCTTAAACTTAAAAATTTTTGAAAAACAATGATAATGATTTACATCAAATATATACTCAATGAATAATATGTTACATAAAAAAATTCATCTTATAAATAAAATTATTTTTGAAATATCACTTAAAATAATTCTTAAGGAAAACGTCTGCCCTATTTTGGAATCAATTTTTTAAAGTTCCATAGAGTCTTAAAGGAAAAAAACTTTTTGAAAAAAAACTTAGATTGTAAAGGAAGCTTAATATAATTATGGAATCACGATGGTGGATAATTATATTTACACTGAATAGTCTAAAAAACATTCCTTCTATATTGTTTATCAAAAAAATCACGAATAGTCCTATTTATAAAATTCAAAAAAATATTTTTTCAAACTGTTTCTAAAATAGTAAAACATTTTTTAATATAAATTTAAATATTTAGATGATAATTGTTAAACAATTAATATTATTTTTTGAAACATGGATATAAAAGTGAAACATTATCCAATAAACTTATAATGAAATAATCCCAAATATTGATGAGATTGTTAAATGAACATGTTCTTATGTATATTCAGTTAAATAATATGTGACATGAATGATATAAAATTTTATGGATAATAATATAAAATAATGTTAGGTATAATAATCATAAAATAAATTAATGTTTTTATATAAACTACACAGAAGAAACATGTAAGGTAGGAATAATGTGTCCCATAGAAATAATAGTGAGATAAAAACCCCTCGACTTATGTATTTACTCTGAGTGTACTTGTGAAAAGCTCCTGAATAATTAATATATGTATATTATAAATCTATTCAATAACCATACAAAATTATATCATACCATAAATCATTGGAAAATTAACTTCTATTACCTTTTTATAAACAATTCCATGTTAAATATGCATTACGAGTAATAACCGCATTGTTTTTCACAAGTGGTTTGATTGGATATTTTTTTTCCTAATTACATTTATCATGATTTAATCATCAAAAAAATGATAACCATGATAGAAATATCATATATATTTAGTATATATATATTTATAAAAATTTATAATATATATCAATAGAAAATGAAGTAAACCATTCTTGTAGATGGTTGGTTATACGTTCACATAAACATTGTTTCCATTTTATTTTCAAATTAAATGAAACAATGTAAATGATATATATATTTATATAATATAATTTTAGTATAATTAACATTTCGTATATAAAATATAATTTTCCTAGACCCATATTTAATACATTATATATAAATATTTAACGAATCACATCGCTTTGTGGAGGCGGTAGTCCAGACATACAGAAATGAAGTTATCGTTTTTACAAAAAAATGGGAATTGTGAAGTTATTTGTCATATAATAAATAAATAAGAATTGATACATCATAAATATCTTATATATCACATTAAATAGAAATTTATTCATTATGAATAACCTTTAATGGTGGCTACGGTAGAATGGGTGACATTGGTTGGTAAGGTGGTAATCTGTCGTACAAATGAATGATTAATGTGTATTCCATTTGATTGAAGTGTGTGTTATTTTTGGTTGAATAAGAAATATAAAGACATATCATTATATTTAGGATACTTAGTTTATTATATAAATATTAAATAAAAATAATTTATGAGATTTATGGAATAAATAAAACATAAATTATTGTTGATGGACGTTACATCTTCTTCAGATATGACCTTGTGGTTTTCACCAAATGAATTCCCTTGTTGGGTTTTAGAATAAGGGAAGTATTATAGGTTTAATTTATGGATTTTGAGATTATATTTTAATATATATTTTCATATCCAAATAGGTTTTGTTTTTTGAATGAAAGAGAATAAGTAGTTCTCTTTTATAAGAGAGGGGAGGGGAACTTTTCAAATTTTTCAAATGAGTAATTTATAATAAATTAAATCTCAATAAAAATACCTAAAAATGATATTTATTATAAATAATATATTATAAATTTATAATATAATAAACCAATAAATTTTATAAAAAAAATTATGTCATTTGAAAGCATGTCATTTTAATGAACCCTTAATTAACCCATTTTAATTTTTACAATGATAATAATGTTTCCTATGTTAAGAGGTTGTATTTTTTACTTATAAAATGAAACTTCAGACATGAATAGAATATTAATGATATCTCAGATCATATATAATCCAATTTTTCCTTATTTGATATTTTTATGATTTCCAAATAATATAATTAAATATTATTTTTATAAAATATCATAAGTGTCAATTTTGACACTATTCATTACATTGAAATTAATAAACTTAAAAAATATATATATTAGAAAAAAATCCATTAATACATCCCAAATATTTCATAATAATCTATAATATTTTCTTAATAACTTTATAGTCAAATGATATTTCTTTTAATATTTTTAAAATCATGTAATTGCTCATTTCATTAATTGAATAGTTATTTCATCATCCTCATATAATTATTTAATATAATAATTTAATAAATAAAATTCTAAAAAAAATATCCTTGAATTATATTAACCATATATATTTCTTGATAATACTTATTGTTGAGAATATATTCTATTTAACCACATATAAAAAAAATTAAACTTATTAAAAGTATGAGTGTGACATTTTGTCGCTCTTTTTTATTTCAATAATATCTAAGTCATATTCATGGAAAAATGTGAATTAAATAACAAAATTACAATCATTATGTATTAAAGGTATAATTATACTCATCTAATATCATTTGATAATGTTTTTTAATAGTTTTATAATTTGTATAATACCATTATTACCCATATTTACCTGATTTAACCTAAACCGTGGTAATACAAATTACAAAAATTACTACTCAACAAGTAAAAAATTAAAAGGGAGAAATTTAATAAATAATAATATTATCGTTAAAAATAAGGAATACATATTTCAAAAATCAAAATAAATCTTTTGGAAAAATAATTTTATAAATAATCTCATTGGTAGAATGGGAAAGTGGGTTTTTAACGTGAAATCATTCAAAAGATAAAAATAATATTTTATCCAAATAAAATGTTAAATTGATTCCAGTTACCAACACTGGATTAATAGATATAAAATTCCTATAACAATACATTAAAATAAATCAAAAAAATAGTTCCACAATATAAATTATTTAGACAAAAAAGATCTTTTCAATTAATATTCTGTATTTTTCACAATTCATCAAAACAAGATACTTTTCAAAAAAATACACAAATATCAACCAAATTTTTTTATATCTTTATTTAAATTTAGTAGTTTATTAAATCAAATATAATATTTTAAATTTGTATAATTTAGTTTTAGAACATGTACTCTATTAAAATGTGAAAAAAATTACTTTTAGAGAAATAAATTTTTAAGGATAAAACTGGATTTATTTTAATATCATATCTAGAAAGCAAATTGTTTTAATGTTAAAAATTATATTGAATATTATATATATATATATCGAAAAATATAATCAAATAATTATTATTTTCTAATTTTATAGGTATAAAACATAGATGTTTTAATTTAAAGCTTTTTCCTGAAAAAATATTTTCTTTTTAATTTAAAAATGGTTTTAAATGTGTAATCCAAACAATCATAATTCAGTAAATCAAGTTCATACCGTCATTATAATATCTAGGTTATAATTTTTCTATTTAAATAATTATTATATTATTATTTTTCATAGAAACTCAGTGTTGCAAGAAATGTAAGTTAATTCGATTTTTCTTGTTACACAAGACATCAATGACATCAAATTATTTTAAAACTAATATATATTTCATAAAAATATTAGGGTTTTACTAATAATATATGGTTATATTAAATTAATGAAAAAGAATTAATGTTTTCATTTAGTTTTTATAGTTATTATTTTTATTGCAAGGATTCCTGAGAATATTTGACCAAGGTGTTAACATTTTTGGAATAAGACTATCTGAGGTTTCTAAATGTTATTTAGAGGATTAATGACGATTCTGTGAAATTTGGAATCCATCAATATTAATTTTTTTATATTTTTTTGGGTCATATGGTTTACCATTTATGGAATGGATTAATTTTAACATTGGATGAGGCTTTACCGATTAATGTATTACATAACCATGTGAGGATTTATCCATATTTGATATCAAGTATTATATATTTCCTAATTAGATATAGATGGAATAAATTATCATTAATTTTTGGATTTTATTTATTCATTCATACATGAAGAATGATTCATCTCATAGAGTAATATATGAAGTTAAATTTGATCAATGCCCAACCGAAGGGTGAAATTATGTCTATAAAATAAAAAGGTTTCAATTATGTTCATATTTATTTCTTCTTTGTCTATATGGAAAATAAATTCTCTAAAACTAAGAAAAATACAATGAAACAAAATGTTTCCATGCTATCATCATTTTGGATAATGTCAATGAACATTCCCATGTCTCTATGGTTTATGAAACAGTGCACCCTGACTTTCTCTTAACAATGTTCTTTGTCACAATCCATTAGTATTTTTGTTCTTGTTTTCTCTTATATGTCCATGTTATTATTTTTTCATTACCACCTCTAATGTTTTGGTAGGAAGATATATATAAATTATATTTGTGAAATAATTATACCTATAGAGTCATTATATCATTAATAAACATTAAAAAATCCATTATATATGGTCGATGATAACGTCATTCATGTGTATGGAGGACTGCTGCCTCACGAAACACTGTGAATCATTTTCACTAACTATTTGAAATGAAAATAATAATTATAAAGATAATTAATATATGTCATATAAATGAAATAATTATGCTATTTATTTCATATTTTAAATTTTTTAAAGTTAATATATCATTTATTTCTTACCTTCTCAGTCACAAAAATATGATAAAGTTGTTTGTGTAAGTGTGGACAACCACCTTCATGACGCGATATGGATCTATATTTTAATAACCACACGACATGTATTATATATTTAAATATATATTAAATAATAATGACTATTTATAATTTTATAATCAATGTTTGATGATAAAATATTACATACCTCCTTTCCATAATGATTGTTGAAAAATAGAAACATCGCTCAAGCTTATATATGGCATACCATCTCTTGGATCATAACATACTTTATTTCTCAAAAAAATCAAAAAATATTGAATTTAAATGTCTAAAGTTTTCTTAAATATAATAAAAAGTTCATGATTATTATTCTAAATATGATAGCTTCATGATTAAATTAAGAGAACCAAAAATTACAAAGCAAAACACATACAAATAACTATGTTTTCATTACCCGAAATGTTATTTATACAAGGAATTGTTAATAAAACCAAGATAAATGGTGATAATTAAATAATTAATGACATGATATATGAATAAATAATTATCAATAACATATTAATAGTAAATTTATATATATTTTACACAAGTTTATAATGTATACGACTAATGTGGAGACTTATGTTAAAGGATTTCAAATCTCTCTTCTTTTCTAAGACATATTTGCAAGTCCTAAACTCATTTATTTTGTATAGTGTATACAATTCCACTTAAAAATTTTATATTATTAATATTTTAATTTTGATGATTTTCAAATCAATATTTTATGTTATTATTTTTTCGTAATTATTATTCAAATGATTATTAAAGAGATAATATATTTTTGTCTAACTTTTCACTTCTCTAAAACACATTCCTTATTCGACACCTATTTATTTTATGCAGTGTACATAATACCCCAAAATGTATATTATCACACAAAAAATGTGATTTATTTATAACTACCTATCAATTGGAGGATCTACATTACATGGGGTTTATGGCTCAAATGCTTCCAAAACGGTAAGGGATTTCGTTTTCTCAATTTCTCATCCTTGAGACATATGTTATGTTATTAATATACCATATTTAATTATTTGTATATATATATAAATATAATGAACATAATTAACTTATTATCAAGTTATTATTGGTTTATTTTAATTATATTCCTTCATGGTGCTTCTAATTCAAAACTACCAAAGTGGTAAAATTTTTATGTAACATTTTCATCTTTTATCGGTATTTATCATTATTATGCTACCAAGGATGAAAAATTTTAATATACCTTTCCATAATATAATATATTTATTCTTATTTTTTTCATGATAATACATGTATTCCTTTAGTTTTCCACACCTTATGTACACAATCATTAAAAATAAATTTTTACAAAAAATAGTCATTATTTCTATCTTCTCTCAAAAACAAATTCCTATTACAAATCCATGTATTCTAAAAAAAATTCAAGCTATTTTTAAAGTTATTAATTTTTTTTATTAAATGATTATCTACTCAATTTTTTAATTTTTTTTTATATTTTTTAAATTACCCATAAATTCATTTTTTAAGAAATGCACATTTGTCTTTTACTAAAAATGTAAAATGAATGTTTTAATTAACGTGTATGACATGAATGTATGTTCCCAATGTTATGAATATTATTTTTATTGTTTCTTAAATTTTATGTTTTTGGTGTTATTATACAAGAAAATAGTACTCAAACTTTTTTAAAAATAGTTTTCATATCGGAAATAAACTTTTCCTCGATAAATGTTTTAATCTAATTTTACATATTCTATTATAAGTTTGAAATTATGTTTTCAAATAAAATTATTTCTAAAATTATTTATTTATTATTAGTTTTAAATAGGGATTTCAAAAATCCTCAACAAATCATCCATGTTATTTATCTTTCAAAAAACAATTCCATCTAAGATGACTTCCTTGGCGGTAACCTTTTCTTTACTAGGGTTATGATCAAAGCATAATATTATTATTCATTATCCAAAATTTTTATGTTTATAATGATAAGATATTTATGATACACGATTCTATTACATGGGTTATACCATAATATAATTCTTTTAATTCCAACTTAATTTTTATGGGTTATGTTATGATGATATGATGACATTATTTTGAATCAAATCATTTCCCTAGGTTTTAATATGATGAAATGTTTGTAAACCCCATTTAATTTCCTTGGTTATGATAAATTGATTTTTTATGATATTGCGTAACACATATGTATGATTTTCATTATTTGATATTGGTAATGTTATTACCTAGTATGGTCTTTATGTTATAATTGAAGATGGGTTGGACTTACATATCCCTCCAATGAATTAGGTAATGATATATATTGATGAGATAGGAATGACTCTAATGGGGAGTGAACTATGTTTATTAAGATAACTTGTATGCCATGATTCTATCCGGAGTGAACATAGATTACTATAAAGGGTTGGTGGAGTGAACCCATTCAACTATGATATCCATGTTAGTGGACCTTTACTACTATGTAAATGAGTTTATATTCTTACACGTATTCAAGAATTACTTGACATGTTATATGGTTATTCTCTCATTTCTCATGTTCTTTGACTTACTTATGATTCCTGTCATATTAATTGTCAATATTTATTCGATGAATCAATATTATGATCTTTGATATGCAGGGTGCGGTTTTAAAATGTTATTTTAATGTTCTCAAACACTTTTGTGTGTGTTTTTCTTATGTATATCCTTATATTACCCTTATTGGGAATCTGATATCACCCTTTCTTATGTTTTATTTCCCCATGTTATGAAGAATGGATTTATATAGAGTATGTTTGTGAACACAAATATAGGGGAAGATCATTATGGTAGATATTTAAGAACACTCATCAGATTCAACCATTTTGTACCATGTCTTTATTGACACTAAACACGTACTATTATCAGGTGTGTTTTTGAATAATGTAATTTATATTAATATACACATATAAAATATCAATTTATTAAATTGATTGGTCACTATAATATAAATATATAATCTTAATTATAATTTAATTGGTAGTTGGTATGTCCTTTCATGTGGGTAGCAAGGGTACCCACACCCAAAAATTGTTCTATCATTATAATGTGTTCTTCATCAGTTCTAAATGTTATAGTGGCATGTGAAAATATATATATAATCAACAGAAAGACTAATATAAGATGTTATAATTGTACATCAAAATTAATGGAACCAATTGTAACACATTAAAATAATAAATTATATGGGATATTGAATAACATTATGGCTTCTCATATTCAATATTATCTATGGAAATATAAAATCATTGAAAAATATCAATAAAGATATATCTAATATTATCAGAAAAAAATTAATGAAATTTAATTTTGAGGATTTATATGACATGAAATAATATCAATAGGAAAATATATCATATTAGCTTAATATAAATAACATTAAAAATGATTTGAATAAATAAGTGAAGAATTCATTCAAGGGTATCAAATGTAATAATGCATTGAAAACTAAAATCCTAACCAGAACAATTAATACCCAAAAATCATGACAATCAATATAAATATAGTCTATAATTTCATCAATTTAGTTACAAATAATATCAACCTCGTCCAACATATTCATATCTTACAATCATAGTTTAAAATTATTGTGGACTATCCTATACATTAGAATATCAACATAAATATTGTACACATTTATAATTTAGTTTAGAGAACATATAAAAAAGAACATTGACCAAAATGTTTAATGATATGGAACAAACTAGGTTAACTATTACCCAGCAATAATAAATAACGCTCAACCAATATGACATCCCAGAATAATTACCAAATATCAAAATAATTTATCAATGATATTCCCAAAAACTATATCCCTGGAGTTTATTTCTCTCACACCCTAATGAAAAATTATATATTTCCCCCAATTAATTTTAGTTACATATTTTAAAATATCATATCTCACATAAAAACCATTAAATTAATCAAATTCACATCATAATCATCACATATCTTCTAGCACATACCCAAACCGAATTGCATATAACATTTCCATTATTTTAGGGTATCATGAACATGATATATATTAATGTCTTACCCTCATCCTACTATAGATTCCCTCCCATATACCATCATCTCTAACATAAAAATAAGTAAACCATTATATGAAACTCCATGAAATTAAATTATTATTGATCACATTCTTATACCAATAATGATCCACCACATCTCAAACTACACATGGAAGGGTGAGTGAATAAGGTGGACTATTCATCCATTTGTCCCCTCTCCAACCTAGAGGATTGAGGAACACTCCTTATACCAACATTATATTATCTTGATTATGGTTATCTAACTCAATCATGGAATGTGTTATATCATATAGAAAATACAATAGATTACAGTAACTCAACCAAAACATAAATTCCTTAACCAAAACTTCACTAAAAATATTTAAAATCACCTCAACATAATACAATAATTCATTATAATTCACATATACATCTATTATATAGAAATCCATCATTACCATACAAAACATCCATAACAATTTGATTATTTATCATTGATCACATATATTAATTTTTTTCATATATATTTTTTATCACTAAATTTACATTCATTACACCGTACAATTCCATGTTTAATATCCAACCACTCATGAATAATTAATCTTATTTAACTCCAAACCTTACTGTTCCATTAAAATAATACAGAATTTATTAAAAAATAAATTCATTAATTTCTTTCTTTTACCTATTATGACATTCATCTTAAAGAATCGTATACCATATCACCAAACATCTATAGTAATACCTTACAACACACAACCAACCAGTCTACAACTTACATTAGAACACTTTCCATACATCATCAAAACTAAAATGATACCATTGTATTTCAATAATATTTTCCTTTCAATAACAAAACCCCAACCACCAAACATCATCAACAATATTCACCCATGAAATAATGGAATCTAGCCACACTAATAGCTACCCACAAAGGTAAACATACAAAACAAACTGAAAAAATATCTACCAAATTCATTATTATAATGAAAATAGATATTCAATAATTCTAATGATTGATAGATAATTAAAATCATAAAAATAAACAATAATATTTTAATATTTCTTTCATATATAATGTTTCTGCTGAGAAAAATCCATACTACCACATTTTAAAATCTATAAAAAACCATTTTGTTTCTATCTATGAGTGTTAAATCATTTATGATTTCTGATTATATTGACTTATTTATTAAAAATAAGAAAATTTATATAATATAAAAATCCATTATAAACATTATTAAATAATCTAAATAAAATATATCAAATAATTTAATCACATAAAAATAATTGATTCAAACAACCCCCCTTCTGTTTCATTAATAAAATTTTATTAACCCTATTAATTTAATTCATACTATCCACATAGTTCAATAAAACTATTTTTACATATACAATATAAATAAAATTAATGGGAGTTTATGAATCATCTATCTTAATCGATGCTTAAACACTTATAGAGAAATGAAAAGAAGTACGAAGTACTCAGTGTGACAAAACACAAAATATAGAAAACTAGAAATACTATAACAGAGAAATAAGTCATCGTTCAATGACCCATAATCTCCCTTACCAATTATCCTCCATTACCAAAAACTACCAATATTGATTTATTACGTGAAAAAAATGAATAATAATATTAATGTTGACAATAAATCATATCATGGATAGATGATTCGTGATCTCAAAAAACTATAAATCCGATGATAATAAATAGAGTTCGAGGGTATCTAAAGAACAAACTATGATCACCTGTGTTACGAAAATAAATGATTAAAAATAAGGCAATTTGGATGGGATTATAAATTTATATTAAAAATATGAAAATCAATGTCTCATGGGGTGATGGGCTATAAAAATTCTGTGATGGGAGAAACTAAATTGACAAATGAAAAAAAAATGTGTATCCCCTTTAACTCCATGATTTAAAACTCATTTCAACTCACTTTATTTTATATATCCATTAGAGATAATGTTTTCACTATGGTGGTCACACCATAATACAATAACCTATGAAAGACATGGTGTATCACTGAACCATAACACAATGTAAAAATAGATTCATGGTGTTATAATGAAAACAGGAAGAACCACCAAAAAATCTTTGTAGATTTCCATTCCATGCCTAAACACTGACATTATTTATTAGAAAACTACAAATTCAATATGTGAGAGTGAGTATTGAATATGTATGATTATATATTCATAAATTCAATATTTTTAATTACAAAAACTCTCATCTAATACATAAATATCATGATAGCTATCATTATGCCATTACTATAAATCCATAACAAAGGTACTATAGTTCATAATTATCACATTATACACCCCAAAATCCAAGACAAATTCTTAAGTCATGACACCATGCCATACTCCATGACTCATACCATAAGTGTGTGACCCACCTAACTACAGAACAATAAATTTTCCTAGATAAGTATCCATGTTTTGTGTGATGAACCATGAATTTTTTCTAAGGAATTATTTTAATATTTTATGTATATTAATTTCTTTATTTTTTTAATAATAATTACCTTCAATCCTTTGAAATAGTTTTATTACGATATGGAATAAAGGTATTATTTTTCTTTTGTGAAAGGAATTATTTTTTATATTCACTAAAATTACTTCCCTATGTTATGTTCTTTGGTTTAAAAATTAAATTTATAATAAAAAAATTGTAAATTGATAAAAATAAATTCCATTTTGTTATCATTATATCAAAATTAACTTATAGTTAATATTTTAGTTTTATTGAAATATTTTATTGATTAATAATGGAAAATAATGTGTTCTCAAATATGATAACATTTTATTTAATTATTAATTAATAAAGTAATATTTTATTAAGGATCAACTATAAAGTCAAATAAATATTTTTTTTATTCTCTAACTCAATATTTTCATCTGAATAATTATTTTACATCTTTTTTTACAAATTCATTTTATCCCTTAAATTCATTTTTCTAAAAAATTATTTTCATTTAATTATCCATAAATATATTAAAATTAATTTTAAATCCTATATAAATATAATCACATAAAATGATTTCCATATTTGAAATATAATTTTTATTATTTTATAATACGCCTATCTTTATTTTTCTTCATAAAAATATGATACCATTGTAAAAAGTATTTTCTATGAGAAAGGTTTAAAAGGTAAAAGGGGTTGTTAAAATGAGTGATTTGGACAATAATTTCACAAAAACAAGTCTATATTTGATTGATTTAGTGGATTATTATTAACTTATCATGCCATATCAATTAAGTAAAATTCATATGACTTGAGTAATATATTTTTAAAATATTATAAAACTATATTTTTTCAAGATTTTCACTCCTCTAACTTATAAAAGGATCCCCACACCACCTCACCTAAATACAATCATTTTGAACGTTATCTCTACCATGAAAAATAATAAAACACTCAAAACTATATTAACTAAGTAAAAAAGGTTTTTTTTTATTACCATATTACTAGTATAGGATTGGTTATGTAAATTATTAATTGTCGATATCCATGGATGAGGTAAAATACTTAAAAGAGTTATTTAAAGTCTATTTCATCTTACATATTAATCAAAAATATTACAAAAATAATAATATAATGAAATTAGTATCATTAAAATACATAAATTTAATTATTTTAATGAAAGAAAAATTTATATCCCCCCCTCATCTATATGATAATGAAAACATATGTCGTGTTACAATTGTAATGTCGGCTCCATTAACAAAGTATTTAATTTTTCACCATTTGAAACTATTTATTTCAATATTATTTAATTTAATGAATGAGTATGATATATATATATAAATAGTCTAATTGTTGTATAAAATAAATTTTATAAAAAATTAAAATTAAATGGTCATCATAAAATTTAGTTGCCTAAAAGCAGAAAATTGCGAGAAATTATAAGTAATAACTTCATACCATTTTCTATCATTTAAATTTTGTACATAAATATTCCTAAATAATATAAATAACATTGACTATATATTTTTTATATAACTAATATTCTTTAAAAGTGATATAATTTTTATAAATTATTTTATTCTTAGTCATTTGGTGGATATAATGCCTTCTTGTTAGGGTATGTTTTACAACAAAAATGAAATTAGTTTTAAATTATATATCATTAAGGGTTAAGGAAACATAAATAAATGAAATAATACATAATAATGATAAATTTATGTTGTCTCCATATATCTTACATGGTGAAATATATATTATAAAATGGAATTATATGTGAATTATATTTTTAACTTTATTCTATACAAAAAAAACTCTCAAAAAAAGATTCAAAAAATTTAAATATTTCTTAAACGAACAAACTCCAATGTTTATTTAATGATATGAACTCTCTAGAATAACACAACTATACAATGGAATCCATTGGAATATCACTTTTTTCTTTCACTATGGTACAATTGTTTAATAAAAGGCCCAGATATTAATAATGTGAATATATAAAATTAGTAGATAAATGAAATAAGATAATAAATGAAATAACAGATAAGAATATTTTAATAAAAATTAATAAATTTCAGGGCCATGTAAATAATTGATATAAATTATTTATTTTTGGCATAAAAGTCATATAAAGTGAGCCAAGACTCTAGGTTGGGGATTTTAATTCTTAATAATATTTTGAATGTTTTAAAATTTTCCATTCAACTCACTATCAAAAACCTAGATATTACTCCAAAAAAAATTTCTTCATACATATTTTTTTTTCTGAAAAACATTTTATATTATATTTTTTTGTTATTAATGATTAAAAAAAATCATGTTAACAATTCCTATATGGTTCATTTTTGGATTTCCTCAAAATTTTGTGAAAACATTTTTTTTCTAGTTGTTAATGAATGAAATGTTTTCATTAAATCATGGTCATTATTCATTATAATTACTTGATTTCAACTTTTCAGTGTTTAAAAAATTTAAATTCAATACTCATTGTTCCATGATATTATCATTTTAAGAATTTATCAAACTAAAGTATCCTTTTTTTATTTTACATGATAACTATAACTTTTTGGAGTATGTGGGTTCCAATGATTTTTTTTATGTGGTTGAAGATGAAAATTAGATATTAATTATGTTTTTTTAATTTCATTATACCTGGTTATCATAAACTATAATGGTAAATCCAAACATAAATATCACTAATGAATTATCTTATGATTTAATTTATAAATATAAAATGATCAATACAACTGAACTAGTTATCCCTATTTAAATAATGATATGGAATACTGAATTTATATGGTTAACTAATTAGGTTCCCCAAAAAAATCTTTATTATCCTTTTATATCAATTATTTATTATTGTTTTTATTTAATAATTGTGATTTAAAATGCTATTTTTATCACAAAAATGATTTTGTGAAATGGAAATCTTTTTTTGGGTTTCATGTTTTTTCAATAGATTAGTGTGATTCTATTATATGATATAACTAATCAATTTTTTGTAAGGAGTGTTATAATTTATAATATGGAAGGGTTTAAATAAATTTATATTTTATTAAATTGATGAGAAACTAGTATATGGGGATTATATTTTATATTCATATTACCATGATAGTGTTTTTGATTACACAATTATTCTCCATATTTCATCGTCTAATCTTGGTTGATATTAAAATTGTATTCGATAGAGATATCATGATGAATGAAGTAGTAAGGAAACAATAGGTTAATATCCAATTGATTTTCAGAACATAACTGAATGGAGTTAGATATGAGGTGTTTGTTTTAATGTTAATTGAATTATTATATGTTATTAATTTATTTAACTACACGAGAGATAAATTATCAATAGAGAAATATGTTCAATAGTATAATAGTTTATGAATATGCCCCCTATGGAATTAAGAATAACAACACAAATGTATTATTTCATGGATGGATAAATTCCTTAAGGATGATATAATAATTTCTGCATTGTTCGTAGCATCAGAAGGCGAACCTTCCACTTAATCATTTTTAAATTTAAGCTAATCAGTGGCGGTTCAATAATTAATAATCACAAAGAGAAAATTAACATTTATACAATATAGTGGGTAGTGTTTAAGGATATTTTTAATACTTTATTTCAATAATTAATGAACATAAAGGGGGAAAGAAATTTTTGGAGTTGAATAAATTCAAATATGAAATAACATTACTATATTGGAAAGGTATTTAATGAATATTGTTTTGGAATATAAGAGTAAAATCAATTGGTTTCTCATAGATGTAAAACCATGATTATGAAGATTGTTGGAAACTAATAAATAAAAAGTTATGAATAATATGGTTACTATAATAAGTATATTGTGATGGAATTTCTATATGAATATGAATTCCATGATATCAAAAATAAGAAGATTTCATCTAGGAATATAATGTAGAAATAACCAAATAAATTAATCAATAAGTAATACTCATATATATGCCCAATATAGTAAAAGAAATTTTTAATGAAAGTCTAATATGATATATAATGTGTTACCAGTGTAGTAAATTCATCCATTTGGATCTTTACTATATGAAAATTCATTCTTATTAAACTAACTAAGGGAAATTAGATTGTTAGTTGGAAGAAAAAAAATATATTTAAAATGATTTGAGTCATTATTTGAATATGTGTCTAAAGTTTGTTTCTTGAGGTGAGAATATTTATGATTGAAAAAATAATAGTGTGTAGAAGGAATTTTATACTACTATATATAATTTTGGACCATTGAATTAAGAGGTGGAAGTTACATTACATGTTCACAAAAATTATGCATTTTTATTTTTTGATTCGGGATCTACTTATTCTATTATTTCATCGAAATTTTTGCGTTAAATGGAAATATCACAATAAAAAATAGAGATTTTTAATTTGGTAAAATATCCTATAAGATTTATTTTGGTAATAAGGGTTTATGTGAACCTTCCTACAATAATATATGGAATTAATTTCCCAAAAAAACATGATATATTACTCATAGTAAAGTCTTATTTTATTCATGGTGTGGATTAACTTTAATTTATAATGCATATATTTATTAAATAGAAAAATGAAATTTATTTAATTTTAACCATCAGTTTAAATTTTAATATATGAATCAATTTTTTTAAAATATATAAATAATTTGAGAAATTTATAAAATATGGGGTAAATTGTTTCTTGTATATGTTTTAGAAAAAATGTAATCTATTAAAATTATTAATTTTCCTATGGTATATGATTTTATTGATGTATTTTTGGATAATATTACTATTTTCTAATAATTTGGATGTTTAATTAATCATTAACATAGTTTTTGATGATAATTTTTCTTTAAAAACTATTTATTAAATATCCCAATGGAGTAATTATATTTCATAATGTAATTTCAAGAATTACATGATACGTGTTCCATTTTCCCTATCACAGCACCTTGGTGTCAGCTTTTTTTGTTTTATAACCAAAATTATTATTCTATGAGGATTATAATAAATTATGGATAAAAAATTACATTATATTAGGAACACATATTTCATTCATTATGAATTGTTTGATCATATTTATAGTGCCATGTATTTTTTAAATATTGACCACTAGTCTAGATATTATTAGTTAAAGGTAAATAAAGAAGACATTTTTATGAAATAAATTTTCACAAGGTATTTCCATTATTATTTTTTGGTTATTAAATTTAGTTTAAATATTTAACCCATTTTATATATAGATCTAATGAAGATAGTTTTTTGTGATTGTTTTAATAAATTTTTTATTTTATTTATCAGTATTATTTTGGTATGTTATAAAAGTAATTTTGATCCTTAAAAACATATAAGTATTATTTTAAATACCCTTAAATAAATGATGTTGTCTATAAAATTTAGTAAATGTGAATTTTGGTTGAAGTATATTCATTTCTATGGTGACATTTTAATTAATGATTGAAAAATTTGATCATGATATAACTAATTTGGCTAAATAATTTATATGACATGTTATTATCTATAAGATTAAATATTTTCATGGAGTGGTTGGCTATTACATACTATTTATTAAAAAAACATAGTTAGTGGACCCACTAACCAGGTAAACTCCAAAGGGATATCGATTCATTTATACAAATGAATGAGATGAAACATTTCATTAATAAAAATGGTTATAATTTCCAATTTAAAATCAAGAAATGATGAATTATTAATTTATAGTGATGTTTATTTTAATGTACATGGTTTTTATATTCATTAAAAGCATTTTCTAATATAATATATTTCACTGTAGTGAAACTCCAAGAGAAAAACTATCTAATTCATGAAAATGAACCTGTGGTGGTAATTATTTCTTTAAAAAATTTGATTCATAATATATTTTTTGGTTAAATATGATATATATATTTATATATGAATCATAAATTAATAGATAATATATTCACTCAAAATTAGTTTAACATGTGGTGGATAAGATTCATAGAAATGATAAAGGATTATCACTTTAGGATTCACTATAATCTAGGAAACGGAAACATGGTAGTATATACATTGAGTCGAAAGGTTAATGCATCATAAACAATGATATCTTAGAAATTTTTGTCTTGTATTTAATTAATTAATGAAACATTGTTTTTTAGTTAGGTATTTGAAATCCATTTTATTTTTTCTAAAAAATATATTTATTCATTTATGATTTTAAAAAATTGGATTTCTGAAAAAGAAAATAATGTTTTTCCATGAAATATTATAATGGGAAAGGAACGAAAGACTCTTGAGTTTTTTATTGACCAAAAAAGGTAATGTTCTTTTTATTCTATTCTCCTTGGAACCACATTGATGAATAGATATGTTCATTAATATTATTTTTGGGGAGTAGTGAAGAAATAAATTTCTTATTATACCTTAAACATCTTGACTTGTGAATAGGTTAATGATGATTATAAATAACCATAGTGTATGATTTTTCTATTTTCATCTCCATAATGGAA
The DNA here is from genome assembly GCA_963277665.1 of Viscum album. Taxonomy (NCBI): domain Eukaryota; kingdom Viridiplantae; phylum Streptophyta; class Magnoliopsida; order Santalales; family Viscaceae; genus Viscum; species Viscum album. The sequence continues at coordinate 1,751,831,593 of OY728120.1, read as the reverse complement.
GGGGATAATATATCTAAATATTTCAATATAGATGTAAAAAAATAAAACTCTAGGTAATAATTCAATATAAGTTACTATTGATCATTGGAATAAATTGTTAAATTGTATTCTTGTTGAATATGATAATTCATTGCGTTATTTTTCAAAAAAAGTTCTAAAATATGTAGTTAGGTTATGTAGAGTTCATCTCTATGATTTATGTTATTTTGAAAAAATGATTACGTATATGTATTTTAAGGGACATCATATGTACATGGGTATTGAATTATGTTTCATTAAAACTTTTCATTGTCAATATGATGGATAATATGTGTGAATATTTCAAATATTGAAGGATAACATCCAATATAGTGCATTGAATTTTCATTATGGTTGGGACAAAACCCAATAATTTGTTGAATTTTATGATAATTATATATTTTATTAAATTATTCATGGAACCATTTAAGGAACTATATTGAATACGATGTTTGACCCCATCATGTAGGGATGAATCTAGTGAGATAATGTTTTTATAATACCAATTAGTAAAAGAGTTGTTTGAAAAGGTAATGATGATTCATATACAAATAATTGAATCGTAGAGAAATAAGGATATATTTTCAATTAAAATACATGAAATATTATTCATTTGATGTAGGAGACCATGTTTTTATGAAATAATATGTATGGAAATATATGATTCCTTTTTGAGAGAAGGGGATATTAAGCCTATGATTTATTAGTTTATTTAACATTTGAGAGAAGGTATGTTTAGTTTAATACCAATAATCCTTAATTCCTTTTTTATCTCAGTAACATGTTGTGTTTCATTTTTCTTTGTTAATAATATATTTACTTGGTTCATCAAATGTATTAATCCTTAAAGATTTAATGTCAAAAGGGAATCATTCTTATAAGTAAAATCCAATTCCCTTCATCATAGATATCAGGTGATGCATAATATTGTAACTCACTTCATTTTATTTTTTAGAGACATTGTATGACTGAATAATAAACATGGTAACCATATATTTCTATGAGAGAAAAATATACAAACTAATTTATCAATATATAAAATTGTTAGGATGAACTTTATTTTGGGGGGTCAATTTAATGAATTATATATTTTTAACAGTGAATAAATTTTATATTTTATTCATATTAATTATATGGATGCATATTAAGAGTTTTTATTATCACTTTAGAAATTATTATAATAATTAATGAAAAAAAATATCTATTGAGAATGGTTGAATTTATAATTCTAAATAAATTATTTTCATTATATTATAGAAATTTTTTAATTAATTAAAATAAAAAATTTTGTAAATTATATTTGAATAAAAATAAATTCAATTTTTTATTCATTATAATAAAATTAGTTTACATTAGTTTTCTGATAATATTCTTTAAGGGTTCATTTTTAGGTGAATATCCAAAAATATCAAGTTCTCAAATACACTAATTTTTCAATTCATTATGAATTCACTTGGTTCCATTCAGTTGTGAAATTGTTTTAAACACTCATAACACAATATTTTTATTCATGAACAAGTATATGTTGTATGAATCAATACTCTACTTGATTTTGGTGATAAATCATTTTTTTCATAATTTTTTTAAACCAATTTTTGTTGTGGTAAAAACTTTTATCAAAATTAATTTTAACCCAAAATTAATATTAAAATTTTAATATTATTTTAGTATTTTTATTCATAAGGATCAAAATAACTTATAAGAACAGTTTCATTTTTTCTATTAGAAATGGGTTATGATGGAAAATTTATTAATTATGAAAAAGATTAAAAGGGTTTAAATGGGGTTCAACTATGTGATATGGACAAAAAAATCAATACAATATGTTTGAATGTTATGTTTTGAGGTGAATATCAAAACTAATTATCTAATATTAAAAATTGGAATATTTTTTACCATGAATTTAGTGTCACGACCTGCCTTCACCAAAAGGAGGGAAGGGTTAGCAGATTGCCAGGTCGTTCCTTCTTTAAGTTGAAGGAGAGATAATGACCCCTGAAACCTGCCTTCAACAGGTCCCGGAGTGGCGACTAGCACCAAGGGTATAGAAATTTCTCACAAATGGAAGGCATACCCCTTTTTGTTTTATAAGATCGAGAGAAGAGATGATGAAACTCAACGACACCAAGGTAATATAAAAGTAAAACCATAAAGAAATAAACCATTCCCACATGCATGTTCTAACAGTAAATCCAGAAGGTACAAAAGGCGACTACAAAGGTAAGTACCAAAGAAGAAAAAAAACAACAACTACAACTGCCCCAAGGGTCTGAGCTAGTACGGTCCGGCGCGATCCCCGAAGACCTTCTGGAAACCTGAAATTAGTTTTATATACGTAGGGTTAGCATACAAGTACACTAAGTAGGGAAAACTAACGCCTCTCGTGCACAAGTGGGGGATCGTACTAAAGTCCCGTGAGAACAGGAGTAAACTAAACACCTATCAAGGTACACTATACACCCCAGGCCTCACCAAGGCACACTCCCCAAATAACGCAAGTCAAGTAATATATATTAAGAGCACATTGATGTTTGGGTACCCCGCTCCACATTCCCACTAGTTAATGAGACATCCTACGCATCGGACCAATCCCGCCATTCTCACCGCAGTCCCACTGCCACACCCGCCAGCACACTCCTGGGCCACAACCACACGCAGTCCCACTGCTGAAATCCCCCCCCCCCCCCCGCACGTGGGCCACAACTGTCACATGTAACCATGCCTGAAAACACCTAGGCCATAACCACCACCACCACGCCCGAAGACACCGGGGCCGGACGATCCACTGCCACACCCGAAGACACCTGGGCCTCATCCCGAAGACGCTTGGGAAACCACCTGTCGTACACACCTGGACAACCGTCACACTACCCCGCCCGAAGGTTCTTGGGAAAATAATGGACCTCAGGCCATCACATCCTGCCCGAAGATACTTGGGATATCCAGGAAAGGGAGATGAAAAGGATCTAATAACTAGCCACTATGAATAGTGTTGGGAAAAACACCATCCCCCGTGAATGGGGGTGTTTGGCACTAAGTGCTCAACTAGGGTGGGGCGCAAATAAGAAACACAAAGCTAAAAGTGTATATATAGGTAACAAGCACTCACCCAAAGCTCAGGTCTTTCTAACCAGCCTACAGAACACAACACCACTGCATCCAAGTCACAAGTCACGACTCTTGCCAACAAAACCCATCTGTCCCATTCTGGTTTCAAGTTCAATGAAAATGTTTAATTATGTTTAAGCAGTACTAGGAAACTAGTAAGAATAGACACAAGTCCAGGAAAGTAAACAATCAAGCAACAACCATAACGCCCATACCCGGTTCTCAACAATAAAGGATCCCACCCCAATTCGTGATATAAACAAGTACCCACCCGGTCTTAAAACTCACAACCACTGAATCCATACCAACAGGGGATCCCATCCCCAAATTCTCTTTCACCAAATTCGCACAAACACCGAGAGTATAAAGAAAGGGGATCCCATCCCCTCCCACATCTCCAGTAATCGGCCCGAAAAAGAAAACAACCAACTACCACCACCAACACAAGTCATGGCTATGCCGGTATTTTCAGATTTAAACGACTTAACACACTCCATGATTTCAATTTTATTGTGTTTTAACTGAGGTTATCACAGAAGTATTGATCCTAGTGCCTCAATTTATATGGCCGGATATACGTGGTTAACCAATATACTTTTCACAATAAGAGTTTACAACCACAAACAAGCCATTTAAAACATCAGCAGGGGTTCATTAGTTCACAAACAACGACCACCAACGGCCTCGATTTTCAGAAAGCATAAGCCAGCACAACTCAACAAGATTGTCATAATATAAACAACATCAACGATCACATCCCCATCTTCTTTCTTTATAGAAACCAGTTCATTATCTTCATTTAGGACTGGTTTATCCAATTCTATAGAATAGAAACAGGCCCACCCCGCATGATACACAAAAAGAGAGAGGTGAAGGATAAATTCCCTACTTGTTGATAGATGATCTATGTTTAGGCCGGGGGCGCAGAACATTACGTATAACGATGAGGCACGCCCGATGCACCAGAAGCTGTTTGTGAAAATCCGCGATCGAGGAAAGGAGAAACCACGACGTACCCTTATTTTATAAGAACCGCAGACGGTTGAGGTGAGAAAGCGAAACCGCATAAGGCGTGGGGGTCGTGGGTTGATAACGCGGCTCCACTCATCATTAAAGGGGGTCGGGTGGTTTAAACTGACTCATTAATTGATTAAGTATTTAAGTAAAACTATTATGCGCATTACAGGTCTTTAAAACACGCTCAAACAAGTCAAAATAGGGTTTAAAACCCTATTTGCGCAAAAGGGAGCGCTATTGGAAATAACCCGCGGGGTAGGCCAGAGCCACCGGTAGCTGAGAGCTACTGGTGGATTATAGCTACAGGTAGCTGAGCTACTAGTAGGCTACCTCCACCGGTAGGCCGAGCTACCGGTAGGCTGCAGCGACCGGTAGGCTGAGCTACCGGTAGGTTGCAGCTACCGGTAGCTGTAGCTACCTGTAGCTGCATCTACCAGTAGACCGAGCTACCTGTAGGCTGCGGCAACTGGTAGACCAAGCTACCGGTAGGCCTACGCCACCATGATTCCCAAAACGATATTTTCACAAAGTAATGGACCCCAAAAACCCAGGCCATTACTTCAAATACCTCTTAAATGATTCTCTTCCTCGAGAATCAAAAAAACCAGAAGGGAAGAGAGGGTCTGAACAACCACCTCGAAAGATACCTCTTAGGAGTGAACCCATGTTAACTAAAACATTTCCCCACTAAGAACCAAGAAACATACCATGCCAAACTGCCTGAGCATGTGGGCTACGGATTCTCCTTCCCCATGTCAAGATATTATCCGCTTTGGGTGGCACTGACTCGCCCGCACGAGTTTAATCGCATCCATCTTAATGCGTCTTGATTAGGGGTTGGGTTCTCTCCTCCCCCATAGCCAGGGCTTTTCACACATGAACAGAGGAAATAAAACCATTAATTTTCATAGCCAAAAAGACAAAACGTTCTACCACAACAGGTACAAGAAGGAACAAAACTCAAAACAACTCTAGGTATTGGGTACACATTTTTGCTTCCCTCTCCCATGTACTCTCCTCAAGCCCACCATGTCTCCACAACACACGAACCAAGGGGATGGTTCGCCCACGAAGCACCTTCTCCATGCGATCCTCGATCATCACTGGTCTCTCCACAAAGGTCATGTCGTCCTCGATGTCCAGATCACCCCAATCAAGGACGTGTGAATCATCGTGCAGATACCGTAGGAGCTGGGACACATGGAAGACACCATGTATCCTCAGTAGCTGCGGTGGAAACGCTAGCTGGTAAGCCACCTCATCGACCCGCCGCAACACTTCGAAGGGTCTGATGAACCTGGGGTAAAGCTTACTCCCCTTGCTGAACCTCCGCTGCCCACGCCGAGGGGAGACCTCCAAGAACACGAGGTCCCCAACCTCAAACTCCAAGGGCCTCCTCCTGGTATCAGCATACGACTTATGTCGGTCCAGGGCCGCCTTCATCCTTTCTTGTATGAGCTGAACCTTCTCTCTTGTGTTCTGCACCACCTCTGGTCCAAGGATGCCTGCCTCTCCTTCTTCGGCCCAACACATAGGTGAACGGCATGGCCTCCCGTACAAGGCTTCAAACGGGGCCATACCGATGGTATAGTGATAGCTATTATTGTAAGCGAACTCTACCAGGGGCATGTGTCGCACCCATGATCCTCCTCAGTCAAGAACACATGCCCGTAGCATATCCTCCAAGGTCTAGATGGTGCGCTCTATTTGTCCATCTGTCTGGGGATGGAAAGCAGTGCTAAGGCGTAACTGGGTGCCAAACGCATGCTGCAATGCTCTCCAGACTCACGAGGTAAACCGTGCATCCCTAACTGAGACTATAGACCTCATAACTCCATGCAACCGCACCACCTCATCCACGTACTTGCGTGCCAAAGCGTCTACAGTACTGGTCTCCCTGATCACCAGAAAGTGAGCTGATTTCGTCAACCTGTCCACTACCACCCAGATGGCATCGTATCCCCCTTGGGCCTTGGGTAGTCCCGTGACGAAATCCATCGAGATGTCATCCCACTTCCACTCAGGGACATCTAGGGGATGCAGTAGGCCGCCTGGAACTCGGTGTTCAGCCTTCACTTGCAGACACACTAAGCACTTTGACACAAACTCTACCACCGCTCGCTTAACTCTGGGCCACCAGAACTGCCTCTTTATTCCCTGGTACATCTTGGAAACTCATGGGTGTACCGCCAGGGGTGAGTTGTGGAACTCATTGAGAACCTTGTCGCGCATCACTCCTAGAACAAAAAACCTTTTCTGGAAAAGAATCTGGTTCTAACCATCCTCTGTCCATCCTTCCGAAGCATTGCCCTGATCAACTCGGTCACACATCACTTCACACTCCAGGTCTCCCCACTGAGACTCCTCAACTTTTCGAAATAGAGATGATTGCACTATCATCTTATATAGGTAGCCTCTGCCGCTATCCATCTTCGCATCCAGGTGTAAGGCAGCCAACTCCTCCATTGCCTTCCAGGCGTCCTCCGACTCTCAGACCGCATCCTTCTGCGTCTTCCTACTCAAGGCATCAGCCACTACATTGCACTTTCCCTCAGTATAAGAGTTCTCAATGTTGTAATCCTGTAGGAACTCCACCAATCTCCCATGTCACAAGTTTATGTCCCGTTGGGAGAAGATATACCTCCAGCTTTTGTGATCCATGAAGACCATAAAGCATTACCCGATGAGGTAGTGTCGCCATAACATTAGCGCCAAAACAACCGCTGCAAGCTCTAGGTCGTGGGTGGCGTAATTACGCTCATGGGGGCGTAGCTGCCTGGACCCATAAGAGATCACCCCTTGTCGCTGCATCAACACGCATCCCAGGACCTGTCCTAATGGATCACAGAACACCTCATATGTCACCCCTTCATCTTGTAATCTTAGCACTGGGGCACTAACCAACTTCTCTTTATGATAGCTGAAGGCTGACTCGCACTCCTCACTCCACACGAAAACCAGTTCTTTCTTGGTCAGGGCTGTTAAAGGGGCCGCAACTCGAGAGAAGTTGGGTATGAACCTCCGATAGTAACCTGCCAGCCCAAGGAAACTACGGACCTCTGCCACATTCTTTGGTGCTGCCCAAGAAACAACCGCCTCAACCTTTGACAGGTCCACCGCTACCCCCTGCTCAGACACCACGTGCCCGAGGAAGTGCACTTCCCGTGTCCAGAACATACATTTCGACAACATCCCATAGAGATGGTGTTGTCGGAGGACCTTCAAAACTGTCCTCAGGTCCTCTGCATGGTCCTCTTCTGACCTCGAATAGATCAAGATATCGTCGAAGAACAAAACCACAAACCGATCCAAGTACTCCCGGAAGATGGAGTTCATAAGCCCCATGAACACAGCTGGGACGTTCTTAACACCGAAGGGCATGACTATGAACTCGAAGTGTCTATAACTGCTCCTGAAGGCCGTCTTCGGGATGTCGCTCTCCTTCACTCTCAACTGGTGGTACCCAGACCACAATTCGATCTTCGAGAACCATCCTGCCCCTTTCAGCTGGTCGAAAATATCTTCTATCCTCGGAAGAGGGTAGAGATTCTTGATCATCAACTGATTCAGCCTCCTGTAGTCTATGCACAACCTGACACCACCATCTTCCTTCCTTGCGAATAAGACTGGAGAACCCCATGGTGACGCATTCTGGCGAACATAACCCCTCTTCATCAGATCGTCAATCTGGATCCGCAACTCCCATAGCTCTGAAGGCACCATCTTTTAAGGAGCCATCGAGATTGGTCAAGCACCGAGCTTCAGGTTTATCCCAAACATGATATCACGCCGAGGGGGTAGAGTCGTCACCTCCTCAGGGAAGACGTCCATAAACTCACGGACGATCTCTGGAACTTCCACCATTTCAGCATCTACTGATTCCACTGTCAGCTCGGTCAACAATGAGAGGAGAGGTTCCTCTCGCCCGTTTCCCTTCGGACTGCTCCGCTCGCCGGTGAAGGTAACACAGCGGCCGTCCAAGTCCGAGAACACCACCCTTCTTCGGAAATAGTCGATGATGGCAGACACAGAGAATAGCCAGTTGATGCCTAGGATGACATCGTATGATTGAATCTGTAACAGAATAAGATCCCTAACCGACTAATGTGTCCCTATCATCAGTCTACATCCCCGACAAATAAACAACAAGTTGGTCTGACCTCTGACTGGTGAGCTCAATAGTAGGGGCACTGGATGTCTCTCTGCATCTAAACCCAAGGAACGGGCTAGACTAGGTGCAACAAAGGAGTGCGAAGCTCCGGTATCGAACAAGGCATAAGCAATAGTGCTAAACAGACTGATCATGCCTCGAACAACCTCTGGCCCTGCCGGAACTGTTGCCTCTGTGGCGTGAAACTTTCCATGCCCAGCTCCTCTGCCCCTCGGATATCGGCCACCTCCCCGACCATGCCCCGGTCGAGGTCCCTGAGGAGCGCCCTAAGGTCAGCCTCCTCCTCCTACGTCTTCCCTCGGAGGATTGGGAGCTCGCTGTCCCTGATGCTGCTGCTAGAAAGGTCTGGCTAGAAGCTGCTACTGGGGCGGGTGGTGGGGCTGCCCACCACCACCGTACTGCACCCGGTCCGGGCACTGACTCCGGAGATGTCTAGGGCTCCCACAGATGAAGAATCGCAGTCCCGGGCCCAAAGGAAAAGGGCGACAGTCGGGGGATCGAAACTGAAACTGCTGTGGTCTACTCCCTGCTGGTCGGAACCTGGAGGGTCCTGATGCTGGAGGCCTCGTGCTGACGGCCTTTACCTTCTATGGTCCCAGCTGGATCCCCTCTCGTGACACTCCTCCTAGAGCATGCATCCTCTCCACCACTTCGGCCTTCCTCTGGACCTCCAAGTACGTCGTCAGGGTGAAGGGGGTAACAAAATACTGGAGGGAGGGTCAGATCGCCTCCTCTAAACGTCTTTCCCAAGACTCCTCGTTGGGAAAGAGGTCCAGAGCAAAACATAGGAGGTCCTTGAACTTGATCCCCAGCTCCCTCACGGACATACTCCCCTACTGGAGGGAGAGTAGTTCCTGCCTCTTTTCTTCCTTCATCGTCGTGGAGAGGAATTCTGCCCGGAACTCCCTCTCGAAATCCTCCCAAACCACCTCAGACTCTCTCCACTCCCCTAGGTAAAGCGTCCAACACTGACGCGCCGCTCCCCACATCTGGCTGATGGCCAGAGGAACCCAGAACTCGTTCGGGGCCCGAATCAGGCCGAAAGCTATAACTAGCTCCTCTAGCCAGCCTTTCGTCTTCATGTCGGAGGTGCTCCCCTCATACTTCTCGAGGTCCTGTTGCTGGAAGGTCCGAAGAGTCTTCTGCCACAAGTCATCCTCTTTCTCTCGATCAGCTCTCTGCCGATCGACCAAAGTAGTCTCTGGGGCCTCGATCGCCCATACCACATGTGGTCTCCTTCCAGGTTCCATAGCTGCAATGCAAACAAGGAATGCCTAAGCCCATGTAGTCTAGAATATTGTTCTTAAAACTTCTTAAAATTTTAATTTATTCTTAATTCCCAAGACATCCCAGAAACACAAGAACACAAGCCATTATGATGCATGTACCTTTCCTAGGGTCTCTACCCTGCAATTAGTGTGGCCTCACTTGGTCGTTCGGTAGGTACAGAGTCCTTGCATCGGATAACGGGGGGGGGGGGCTAAAATCCCGTGTCTTAGCCGGTCTTCCCTGGACTAATTCACGCACCAAGGTCACCCAACACGGTTGCCTTACCATCCCATGCAATCCTCACTGTGCCTAACTCCAGACTCCATCCTATCTCTCAACCATCACCTCTGATACCATTCTATCACAACCCACCATCACCAAACGGAGGGAAGGGTTAGAAGATTTCCAGACCCATCCTTCTTTAAGTTGAAGGAGAGGTAATGACCCCCGAAACCCTCCTTCAATAGGTCCCGGAGTGGCGACTAGCACCAAGGGTATAGAAATTTCTCAGAAATGGAAGGCATTACCCCTTTTTGTTTTATAAGATCAAGAGATGAGAAGATGAAACTCAACAACACCGAGGTAAAAGAAAATTGAAACCAAAAAGAAATAACCCATTCCCATATGCATGTTCTAAAATTAAATCCCCAAGGTAGAAATGGTGACTACAAAGGTAAGTACCAAAGAAGAAAAAAAACAACTGCAACTACCCCAAGGGTCTGAGCTAGTACGGTCCTGCGCGATCCCCAAAGTCCTCCTGGAAACCTAAATGTAGTTTTATATACATAGGGTGAGCATACAAGAACACTCAGTAGGGAAAACCAAAGACTCTCGTGCACAAGTGGGGGAACGTACTAAAGTCCCGTGAGAAAAGGAGTAAACTAAACACCTATCAAGGTAAACTATCCACCCCAGGCCTCACCAAGGCACACCCCCCAAATAACGCAAGTCAATTAATATATATATTAAGAGCACATCGAGGTTTGGGTACCTCGTGCCACTTTCCCACTAGTTAATCAGACATCCTACGCATCGGACCAATCCCACCATTCTCACCGCAGTCCCACTGCCACACCCACCCACACACACCTGGGCCACAACCACACGCAGTCCCACTGCTGAAATCCTGCCCTCACACACCTAGGCCACAACTGTCACACGTAACCACGCCTGAAATCACCTAGGCCATAACCACCACCACCATGCCCGAAGACACCTGTGCCGGAAGATCCACTTCCACGCCCGAAGACACCTGGGCCACATCCCGAAGATGCTTGGGAAACCACCAGCCGCAGACACCTGGCCAACCGTCACACTACCCCGCCCGAAGGTTCTTCAACTAATAATGGACCTCAGACCATCACAGCCTACCCGAAGATACTTGGGTTATCCGGGAAAGGGAGAAAAAAAGGAGCTAATAACCAGCCACTATGAATAGTGTTGGGAAAATCACCCTCCCCCAGGAATGGGGGTGTTCGGCACTAAGTTCTCAACTTGGGTGGGGTGCGAATAAGAAACACAAAGCTACGAGTATTGATATAGGTAACAAGAACTCACCCAAAGCTCAGGTCTTTCTAACCAGCCTATAGAACACAACAGCACTGCGTCCAAGTCACAAGTCACGAATCTCGCCAACAAAACCCACTTGTCCCATTCTTGTTTCAAGTTCAATGAAAATGTTCAATTACTTTTAAGCACTACTGGGAAACTAGTAAACATAGACACAAGTCCAGGAAAGTAAAAAATCAAGCAACAACCATAACGCCCATACCCGGTTCTCAACAACAGAGTATCCCACCCCAATTCGTGATATAAGAATGTACCCACCCGGTCTTAAAACTCACAACCACCGAATCCATACCAACAGGGGATCCCATCCCCAAATTCTCTGTCACCAAATTCACACAGCCACCGAGAGTATAAAGACAGGGGATCCCATCCCCTCCCACATCTCCAGCAATCGGCCCGAAAAAGAAAACAACCAACTACCACCACCAACAGAAGTCAGGGCCATACCGGTATTTTCAGATTTAAACGACTTAACACACTCCATGATTTCAATTTTAGTGTTTTTTAGCCGAGGTTATCACAGAAGGATTGATCATGGTGCCTCAATTTATTTGGCCGGATATACGTGGTTAACCAATTTACTTTTCACAGTAGGAGTTTACAACCACTAAAAATCCATTTAAAACATTAGCAGGGGTTCATTAGTGCACAAACAATGACCACCAACGGCCTCGATTTTCAGAAGGTATAAGCCATCACAACTCAAGAAGATGGCCATAATATAAACAACATCAACGATCACAGCCCCCCCTTCATTCTTTATAGAAACCAGTTCATTGTCTTCATTTAGGTCTGGTTTATCCAATTCTACAGAATAGAAACACGCCCACCCCGCATGATACACAAAAGGGAGAGGCAAAAGAGAAATTCCCTACTTGTTGATAGATGATCGACATTTAGGCCGGGGGCGCGGAACTTTATGGATAACGATGCGGCACGCCCGAGGTACCAGAAGCTGTTTGTGAAAAGTCGCAATCGAGGAAAGGAGAAACCACAGCTTACACTTATTTTATAAGAACCGCGGACGGTTGAGGTGAGAACGCGAAACCGCGTAAGGTGTGGGGTTTGTGGTTTGATCACGCGGCTCCACATGTCATTACAGGGGGTCGGGTGGTATAAAATGACTCATTAATTGATTAAGTATTTAATTAAAACTATTATGTGCGTTACAGGTCTTTAAAACACGCTCAAACATGTCAAAATAGCGTTTAAACCCCTATTTTCACAAAAGGGAGTGCTACTGGAAATAACCTGCGGGGTAGGCTAGAGCCACCGGTAGCTGAGCTACCAGTAGGCTACAGCGACGGGTAGGCCGAGCGACCGATAGGGTGCAGCTACCGGTAGGCCAAGCTACCTGTAGGCTGCAGCTACCGGTAGGTAGAGCTACCATTAGGTTGCGGCCACCTGTAGACCGAGCTACCGGTAGGCCTACACCACCGTTATTCCCAAAAGGAGATTTTCACAAAGTAATGGACCCCAAAAACCTGGGGCCTTACATTTAGTATTAAATTTATAGTATATTAATATTTTTTTTATAATAGTTTCACTCATCTCACATACAAATATATCCTTTCACCACTACATTTATCCATGAAAATTAAGCACCATAGAAAAATGAATGCCTATAAAAATTCGTAACCAATTATATTTAACACTTTTTAGAAGTTTTTTTATTCCCAAAACACCAATCTAGTAATGATTAAGGATTGTTGAAAACGAAAATATCAAAAGAATAGGTTATAGCCCTGAGTTCATAGATGTTTATTTCATCTTCCTTATTCGTAAAAACTATTAAAAACATCAAAATATATTGAAATAATTACCATTATTATATTTAAATGTTTTTATGTTGATGGATAAAACATTATCAAATGTATTATGATCAATTAAAAAATGAATATATCGCATGTGTTACATGGGGACTAGTGTAACAAATAATGAATTATTTAGTTTTATGATGCTTCCATAAATGGGTGGTTATCAAATTAAATTTATTTAATTAATGTTTAATTTATAACATTGTTAAGACTTATTAAATATAAATAGTTCATTATATAAAAATATTTTTAATAAATAAATAATGTGGAATTTCTACTCCTAAAACATACATACTTGCAGTGTTTGGATGTAATAACATATTACTATTTTATTTTAATTATCTTGTTGTTCAACATATTATTAAATAAGATTTATTATTTCAATGATGTAATTCTGGAAAAAAAAATTTCTATATATGTGATATCATTACAATTAAATATTATATTCTTACTCACTCAATCATTTTGACATTGAATTGTTTGGATATGTTTTACCACCTACCTGAAAGTTTAATAAAACATAAATTTTAGTTATATTATAAAGGAATAACCGCCTAAAATTGTTTCATAATTAGTTAATGGTGAATTATCCATCATAAGAGTGGAATTAAAATTGAAAATTCATGGTTTATTTAAACCATCAAAAACTACCCTATCAAGTAAAATTCAATGAAAACTTGTATTTCATGCCTATTGAACTCCATTTTTTAATGATATGAATAATTTACCATAAAACATCTGAAACATAAGAATCTATTGGATAATGAATTTATTTCATCATAGAATCACCAATGTAATTTTCTTGATTATGAACCGAATGACCCACAAATGACCAATATGAATAATAGATATTTAGTAAATAAATGAAAAATGAAAAAAATGAAATAAACAGAATAATCATGATAATGTTTTCAAATATTCTATTGTTTTTATATATTTTTATTATATATGATGTTATAATTCATACATTGTAATTTGGGACTTGACGTAATATATTTTTCTTCAAAACCCTATTTTAAATTCTTGAATGGTTTCTTTTTAAATCATTTTCTTCAATATCCATATTCATTCAACATATGTTTTCCTAATCAAATATTTCCTATTAACATCAGATTTTATTGAATTTTAGTTTTTAAATAATGTATTTAAATTGAATCGTTATATGGTTTTCTATTGCGACACTTTCTTCCACTCGTTATAATGGTGTCAAATTCAGGTTTTTTAACATTTACAACATGATCACATTCTCCCATATTTATGGTTATTATTAGTTTTGATTATTATTATTCAATTTTATATTGTTTTTACAAATAAATTCAGCTACCATTTTTTTGAAAATTTATAATTTTAACTATTTATTAATGAAAGATATGTTTACTACTAATTTTAAGGGACAACTATTAGTTATTATTATTATTGTTTAAATGAACAATTTTATTAATTTGAGGATGAAAATGGATGATTAAAAATTATTTATACATATTAATGTACTTGTGAATTATTTTTTATGATTTATTAACATTGTAAATATAAGTCTAATGAATTGGTTATTTATTTGTTTCTGGAGATCAAATTTTTGATGTAAAAAATATATTATTCATATTGAAAGGGTTATGTGAATGGATGATATGAAATTATTGATGAATAGGATAACCCAATATTACTTCATTGGTTTTTTATTCATTATAGGGATTTTATTTGTTTTTATGAATATTGATTTATTTCAAATTTTATTATTGGCCCAAGGAATATTTTGTGAAAAGGAAAAAAATTCATTGGTTTTAATGATAATTTACAATGTATTAATATGTTTCCTTTATTTTTATATACCTTAAAAAGATTTTTATTCTCATCTACAATTTCCAAATTATTGTATTTGATATAATTTTTTGTAGGATCTCTAAATTTTTAAATCCTCTAATTATGGGTACTCATCCCTAAAAAACCAAGTGTGTCATAAATAAAATATAACTTTTATATTAAGAACCTTTTTTATAGAAACCATTTTACAGTAGGTTGATGTTATAGATTAAAAATGTATTTCCTTTTCTAATTATGTATAATTTTATGTATTAAAAGTTATTTTTAGGTTAGTCAATGAAATCCCCACTAAAAATCATTTAATTTTAATTTTGTTATGTATTTTTTGTTACATTCGGATAACTAGACCCATGAAATAAAACACTACTCACAACTAAATTATCTATCAAAACAACAGTTCTTCTAATCCAATATTCATTAAAAACATTAAATCCATAATTTAATAATATAGATATGGTTTTATTCTTATATTATTCACTTTTCAAATTATTATCATCCTCGATTATAAAAAAATCAGTAGGAAAATTGAAACTACTAAATCAATCACACACTATAAGAAATACCTGAAAGAGAGTGATTATATTAGTAAGTTATAATATAGTGTATAAAATTAATAATCCTGATAAATCATAAAAAATTAAGTCATTCATCTCCCAAAAAATAATATTGTTATAAATATTTTGGGATACTTTGTTAACATCCACTACTAATATTCCAATGTACATTACTTCAATCCACTATGACTCTCATGAATGAGAACCAAAGGAATAAATTTCCACTAAAATACCTTCTCATGATGTTCTAGGATCGAGGATGGACACTCCGTGAATTTTTCATCCTCCTATATATCCAAATAAATAAATGGGAATCATAATTTAGATTATATAGATGTTGTGAAACCTGGAATATAATTTGGAACTTTTACAACTATTATGGAATTGTAAACTAATATAAATCTTCATAGAAGCCGCAAAAAACCGAAAATGAATCAATAAATATTGGAGAAATCTTACCCTCTTTCCCAAATTTCTATTATCCCCCAATATAAGTAAACCCTCATGAATAGAAAATCCCTCAACTCATACTCTAGATGTGTCCTATTTTAATCAGCATAGGTCTTTTAAGAGTCTTGTGGTCACACCATCCCTACTCAAATAATCTTAAAATTATTTATTATTATCTACACCATATCTTTTATAAGTTCCACAGATTCCAAAATTCAGTCTTGAAGAATATATATATGAAATTATAATTATAAAAATCCATAATTATATCCATGATAGATTAATATTTAGTATATGTTAATATATGAAATATCAACCAATGTAATTGATTTTTCCATTATCAACAACAATTAAAAAAATGTATAAAGGTATATCCTCCATTATCTGATTGGTTTAACATAACATACAATACATCTAAATATGGACATAACTGATAAATAGTATTTGGGAGGAAAGGGTTGTTGAAGTCCACCCTATACTCATGAGGTTAATCATGGATCAAAATCATATATGATAGTCATCAGAACCCTATGAGGCCTCACTACATAATACAAATATTTATTCACTAGAATATATTTCACACAAGGCTCCTTGATATCTAATATATGATCAAACATAATCAAATCATCTGCAGTCACAAAACTTCCACTATATCCTACTTGACATAAAGGGTAATCAGTGATTAAATCGACCAGATTTCATCCCAATTCCAATTGAATACCACAAATGCCTAAACAATGACAGGAACATGATAATGTACCTTTTCAAAATAGAAGACCATAAATCGTGAAGAAAACAATGCCACATATAACATCATTATTTCCAGAAAAACATTACCGTAGATGTATGATACATCTTGTATTTTCTGATATGCACTATCAAGGTAAAGCTATGAAACTCTAGAATATCTACCCCTATCATCATTTCCGGGACAGAAAACCATCCTTGAAACATTATTTTTTGTTTATCATCCTCTAACTAATCCTTTAGAGCATTATTATTGAAGACATGATCCTATGTCACCTCTACCTCTAAGCCTCTCCAAGGAGACTCCTCTATATACTGAATTAAGGATTTTTTAACAACAACTTCCAATAGAACAACTCCACCACTAGACTCATACACATAAATATAAATCAATTAATGATCCTCACTAACCTTTAAGCCATCTCTAAACTCTATAATATGAAGTCATCATGACTTCTTGGTCATCAGATCATCACTTACTTTCCTTTTCATTGAGGGGTATGAATTACTAAATTTATGGTCATATAAAAACTATATCAACAACAATTGATGAATCATAAAATCCCATGGTGGTAAGATATACCCCAATATCTTATGATCATTGAATACCACAATGAATTATCTAAGGATGTAATATCCGTATAGAATCAGATAAAACAACAATTTTGGTAACTAAATATCATATGTGGGATAATTATGCTTTAGAAAGTATAATCTTCTCTACCCATATGAGATCAGCATCCACTTATTCTTCTTGAAGAAACCCAACTCGATATGTAAATAATCAAAAAAATTATTAAAAATAAATTTGTCCTCTATAAACTGATAAAAAGGAGAACTTATCAAATTCCCCTTTAGTTACATGAATGTTTCAGGAAAATGATCAATCCACATGAAATACACATCAAACGTGGATGAAGAAATAAATCGGTCTATAATCCTTTATAAATCTTATATAGTCCACTAATATGATACAATATGACTTAATATTATTCTGACCTCTACATCATTCTTCCGTGCATCTAATGAAACAACCCCCTTAATCTTTTAGGGATTGACTACTACCCCCTCCCCCTAGCATAAAACATAAACCTATTGATTAAATGAACCTCACACATCCAAAATTCAAACATGGGAAACCTCCCATAGATATTATGATTCCCTACGACAAGAATCATAGGCTTAATATGATCTGAATTATCCTCCTCTGACATCATGTATATGATAATTCCTTTAATGAATACTATCATGAATTTCTCTATGAATTCATAATAATGAATTTAATGTGTCCCATGAAAATTGTTGGATAATTCTTAACAACATATGGAATAACCATGAAAATTATGTTCTCATAATGTCACTTGAATGTATTATTTTATGCATCACTCCCCTTTAAGATCATATAATGATATCAATACCATTAGATTATTTTTAAACACAATAGGCTCTCTTTGACTGAACAAATAAATTATCTCTCCTTGAAATAGTACAAAGCTTATTAATTTCCATCTAATTTAACTTCATCCTACCAATACACAAACTCATAAAACCATCCACAATCATGGAGAAAAACATGGAATAACCAATTAGTGATACAAAATGAAAAGTGATACACTTTTGAATCAAATCAGCAACCTATGTTCTCAACTCCAATAATTCAGAGAGTTTCTTATAATAATTGACCACTGAGATCATAGAGAAATATTCTATAACCTAATCATATGAATGATATCCTTATAAGGAGGGAGGGTTTTAACCTATTAATAAATGCATTAGGAAACACATTGATGACTCATGAAAACATCACCATATTCACCTATTATGAATCATATAACTATATTTCTATATAATATTTTACTGTATCATAATTATTCTAGACCATTTAATGTTCACTCTCAGTAATGTACACCACTCACTAGTCCCCCTCGTCAATGAACACCACTCTATTATAGAAGAAATTGATAATCGTTCACAAAAAATAACACAATTTCATGTCAAGGATGACATTGTATGGTCGTATATTTTGTAATATAAAATACCAAAATGACTCATACTAACCGAACCACATCTCATATTCTCATTACATATCATATAATGTATACTAACCACTAAATAGAATAGTTTTTCTGATGGTAATGGAAATCCCCCCACCTTCAGTCCCAATACATAGTCCTGTGTAGGTTTAGTGATGGAATTTTATTATTTATAACAATATGTTGATAAAAATATGTTATAATATATATATATATTATCTAAAAATACGTTCAATCCCCATACTATTGGAATATCTATGGTGTAAAACTGACCAATCCTAGCTTCTATACATTACATCACCTACTGAAAACCATGTTCAGGACCACATTCATCCATATATACAGGGTTCAAGGATACATCACAAGGATTTCATATTCATACCATATCTCCACTTACATAAATTAAAGTTAAGCGAAAAATCTTTAGTTATAACCTGTTATGGAACTCCTTATGTGGATAAAATAAAAATATACCACCTTCAATATATAGTTCCACATATATTTTAAGGATCTTGAATAATTTATTACTAAAACCACCATATGAAAAAAATAAGGGAATACTTCATGGTGATAAAACATTAACTCATAATACTAAATATGCATGCCGAATAAAATCTCCCTTGAATCTCTATCATTTGGAATCTTGATTTTCTCAACATCTGATATCCTTAAACTGTATTCCTTATCCTCTAGGAGTTCTTAAGGATAACATCATAAGATTATCATGGATATGCATGAATCTTCTCAATTTACTATGTCTTATTCTACACCTCCATATAAATAGGAAATTTAAATTTGGTAATCATGTAAGGGATGCCTAAGTGAAACACCTCCTTTAAATTTCATTATCTAGAATCATTATCTTGGAGAAAATTTTGGAAAAACAATTATGGTACTTGAAGTTAGTTCAATGATATGAAACACCCATTCTCCCCTACTTAATGGAGAATAAAAAATTCCTCCCCACAACCTTCATCTCCAAAAAATATTAATAATTCATAATAGTCACTCTAGAAACCATCACCCCAAATATATACCTGATTATATTCTCTAAATAATAGGATCCACCCCTATCACCCAACCCATATGATTTTATATATAGCTAGTGGAACATAAAACTCAATTCATGAATGGATGAGATTGAGGTCGGTCACAAGATTGTATAACCAATACTGTATCTCCAAATTGAATAATCTCATAAAATAATTCACAAATACTCATTTTTATTACTCCCATAGTATCCTTATCGCTTATACATCCTCATTAACCAGGTCAACACTCCTATGTTCAACCAATTCATCATGTTTACCCTCACCAGAATGGTCCATATGAGAACGATAACCATCAACCATCTATTTCAAAATAAAAAAAAACTCCTCTAGAAGGTACACTAAAATTCATTAATATTTATGCAATTTTTTTATTTCACTTCTCCAAATTCACCATAGATCAAGATCAATAAAAAATAGTTGTAAATTTCAATGGTTTTTACCTATTAATTGGTATCATATCTCCTAGGGTGATCGTTAACCATATTTTTCTTGACATAGATCATATTAGAGAGTTAATTAACTATGTTCTAGAATTTATCCCTTTAATATTCATGAAAAATTCTTTAATAATACTAATTTCCTTCTATTCTCATAAAAACATTTCAAATTTTTAAATATATTATTCATCCCAACTATCATCCACATATGTGATGCCACATTTTCATGACCAAACCCCAATTGCTTCCCATATTTTTCCCTATATGGAACAAAATAGTGATCCCTAAAGCCCACTTTTAGTATTCCATTAGTTGGTAACAAATACAGGTACTACAACTAAACTGCCCTTTTATATCACTAGAAATGGCCTTTATCAGTGCTAGAAAATAATTCAAAACATGTGTGACGTTAATAGCCCAAATCTTTTATCAGCACTGAAAAATCAGTAATAAAGAGGTCATTTATCTACGCTAAAAGATCACTGGTAAATAGGACCATTATCATAACATTAAAACGTAATGATAAGAGACCCATTTATTAGGGATTTATATTTAGTGCCGCTAAAAAAGATATTTATCTTTGCTTATAAAAGCACTAATAAAAGACTTTTATCATTACTTTTAGATGTGCTGATAATTGTGTTTTTAATCAGTGCTTTTAAAATAACTTATTACATTTCTATTTATTAGCACTTTTAAAATATCTGATAAAGGGACATACTATAGTATGTTTTTACAGCGCACTGCAGCACAAGAAATACACCAGAAACACATCATATATGATGGAAAACAAGTCAGCATAGATAATTAAAATAAAATAAAATTTACAACACAAATACCAGATACAACACTATATAATATACATTTCAAACATTATTTTATACAATTAAATAAATACAAATTATTACATACATTCAAAAAAACACTAATTGTTAATGTTACTATGATTTATATTGTCTTTCTTTGTCAAACATCAAACATTACTTTTTTAGTTTCAAAAAAACCACCTCAACTCGAAAAAATAATCCACTTGTATAAGAAAATAATTATTTTGAGTAATATTAAAAAGAAATAAAATAAACATAAATATTAAATAATACATTAATTCTAGGGATAATTATTTAATTGTTAAAATATCAATATTACTTCAATGATTGAGTAGTGAACAGAACAGGAAATAAATCGATAAATGACACCACTATAAGAGTGATATGTTTTGTGAGATAATAGGAATGTGGATGTTTTGGTGAAAAAATGGATAAAAGATGGACAGAGCATCCAAACTCAAACAAAAGAATCCACCTGTATACGAAAAAAAAAATTATGTGAGTAATATTAAAAAAAAATAATTAGGCATACATACGAGACAATACAATAATTATAAGGACAATGATTTTTCTATGAAATATCAATGTTACCTCTATAATTAAGCATAGGTTGTAGCATTACTTTTCCTCCAGGGTAGTGGAGGTCACTTGAAAGAAACTGATAAATACACTACTATAGGGTTCAAAAGTTTTTAAGGGAGAAGGAGCATGAAAGTTGGACATAGGATCCCAAAAACAAACAAAATAATCCACCTGTATAAGAAAATATTTATTATGTAAGTTTTACTATAAGGCCCCATCCTTAAACCTTAATTAATATTGAGTTATTAGAAGATTACACATTGAGGATCTTTTCAGGTTTAGAGTTTTAGAGAATTAGATCATAAAACATGCAGTACATTCTACATTTAAACAAAGTGGTTACATAAAAGATAGTATTCATTTTTCCCATCAACGGAAACATATTTAAAATAAAACATGGATTCTTTCTTGACACTTCCTTGACACTATCATCTTATCATGTACCTTTCCCTTGACCTAAGAAAAACATTTCAAAAACATGGGATGAGCATAAAAAGCTCAGAAAGGGATATAAAAATATGGAAAGGAAACATGAGTACATATATACATAAGAATGAAATCAAACTTTACCGATAAAACATAAGCACTTTAACATACCTCATCAAATCATGAATAAATCATAGAAATCATAATACATAATGGTAACTTTAGGCATTCATAAAATTTTTACATAGGGAGTAACCCTCTTGGTTACGTTTGGAATACCCATCACAGTATATTCCATAAATCTCTTCGGAGAAACTTCAACTTTTAACCCCTTCGCGTTACCCAATGCATTGGAGAGCTATATCGGGCTCACCTGCCCTTAGTTTTTCACGGAACAACCCGTCTTCATAATAATGCCCAAGAACCATAACATAATCGTATCACATGAAACATACATAAAGGAAACATAACATTTCCACATTTCAATCAAAAGATATCAATACAACACCTTGATATAATAAAAACCTTATGAAAACCATTTTCAATACCAAAGTAAAAGAAAATTACAACATGGTATTTATTTTTCTTTTAAAAAAAGGTATGGCTTGTAGAGGATGGTTAATCTCAAACAATGGTTACGGCGGCGGTGAAGTTGTTGTCGCCACATACGTACAACAAAAACATTCCCTTTTGTCATTTAGTAAAATTCTTTTTATAAAAAAGATTCCTTTCGGATAAACATAAATGTCAAAGGGGTTTATACACCGTATTAATGAAAGTTTTGTATAAAAAAAAATATGCATCAATGAATGGAGATTGAGACGAAGTCCCATACCTCTGGTCCGACTTGACTAGATCATTCTTTAATGTCCTTAATAATAAACTTGAGTTAATTTATACTTTCTTAAGAACATTTTTCATGTTAATTATTCCTTTTATATCACTTATTACCATGTCATGAACACTATGTAATTATTTAAGTTAATAACGGTCGTTTTAACGATCATTAGTACTTGAGTAAAAAATATGCTCTTTATAATTACAAGTTGTTCATGTATTTATTATATACAGAGTTATAATCATGATATATATATCATATATATCATATATATCCATTATATACATGAATTTATAATATTACATAACATTTATAGGTAAGAAATGAAATGCACCGTTCATGGAGATGGTAAGCCGTACGTACGCATTAACGCTAGTTCCATTTCTATTTCATATTTAATGGAATTAAAACATAATTATACATAATAGTATTATAATTCCAGTATTTTATCATATATAATATCAGTCAATAAATCCATTATATGTACCACATATGGTATTAACGAATCAAATCACTTTGAGGGGGCGGTAGTCCGCACTTTCAAAAATGAAGATATCACGTTTACCCATAATGGAAACCATAAAGGTATGCCATAAATGAAAAATAAATAAGATTAAGTAAAACATAAACATATTATATATCATATATAAATATAGTTACATCTTAATGGCCACCTTTGAATGTGTAATATGAGTGTTGAACAATCATTATTTCGTGAGGCAGAAATTCGCCATCCACAGAAACAGTATGTTATTTAACCATTAGATGTAGGTGTGTGTAAGTGTAGCTCGAATACATCTTATAAAAACATCCTAGTATACTTAAGAAACTAGTGTTTTTACAAAATAAAGGAATAAAAATAGTTTAGAGGGTTGGAGAATCAAAATAAAACATAAGAACAAAAGAGAAAACACTACCTTTAAAACAGGTTACTCTTTTTGATTTGAGCTCAAAGGATTCCTTGGGAAGACTTATTCCCAAAGTGAGGCTTCAAGGAGTAATAGAGGGATGTGGAGAGAACAAAAGGACATGTTTGGGCCTAGAAAAAGGCTTGAGAGGTGTGGGTAAGGTGGTAGAGGTGGGGGCCTTTTATAAGAGGAGAGGAGGGGCACTCTCGGAAAGTTATAAAATATTACTTTAGTATATAATGATTTTCGGATTTTAAAGGTCCAAAAAGGATATATTTCAAGGATATGGTGATAAGGTTTTGAAATCCACCCATCCAATAGGTTTTTGACAAGTGAAGGTCTTAGAATTTACATTATCTTTTCATTTTATTTAAATTGTTAAATAATGAGGTAATCACTGCATCATCATGGTGTCATAAATAATTTAATTTATTTAGTGTCTAAAAATTATAAAAAATATCATGATGTAGGAAATATTTTTATATTTCTAATGAATATTTATAATAAAAAATATGACTTGTATAACCCCATTTAAAATTTGTTTTAGTAAAACAACTCATGTTTATGACATTTTTATTTTAACATTAAATAAAAAGGTATAATGTCATTTTCCTACCAAAGTGGCTCCATGGGGTACCCAAGTTGACCCATGGATTTTCATGGTAGTACATGACACATCCAATAATGGTAGGGCATGTGTCTAGGTCATTTCATATTATTAAAACATTATTTTTACCTTAAACTACACTAATTACCTCTAATCGAGATTAAAAACTTAAAAGTTACTATTCACCAAAAAAATTATTTTAATCCCATTGAACCACATTTTACATCTTAAGGAAAACCATTTATGTTGGATTTTTGAAATTCAAAACACAGAGGTGGTAAAATTTCATTTAACGGAAAATCAGTTTTTATAAGTACCACTTAGTGGTTTCACTATTCATCAAAAATTGATGTTTTTCAGAAAAATACCAAAACATCACCCTATGCTATATTTGATATTCCGAATTCAAAAATGATGTCTATTTTACAAAATTAAAAACATATAAGTTACATTAATTAATTTAATAATTAATTCCCGCTGTCAACATGAATAGCGTGTTTTTATGAAACAATATGTATCAAAAGATTGAAACTAGTTTATGTCCAATTTCAAGGTGAAATTAATTCCAATGACCAACATTGGATAAATGGTAAAAATATATTATAATTGAACTTTAAAACCAATTCAAAAGATAATATAATCATATAAATAAATTATATTAAAAAGAGGTTTTGAATTAAAATACAAAAGTTTTCACTATTCATTAAAAATGAACTTTATTGGAAAAATACCAAAAAATTACACAAAGTAAAATTTGATGTCCCTATTCTAAAGAAGAGTTTTATTTGGTCCAATATAATGTATAAGAGTGACCAAAACTATATTTAAAGAGGGTTCTCCATCAAAAGGTGATAGTTCGACCTTTTAGTGAATATTAGAGTATTCGTGCCTAAAATTGAATTCTTTTCATATTTTAAGCCTTTAACCTTTCTTGGATAAATGTAAATATATATATAATCATATTTTAGTTATTTCTATTCATCCCGCCAATACAACTTATACGTGTTAACTACCATTTAAAATAATATTATTTTATTACTAGTGTCCAACGTAAGATTTCAAAGAAACTATTTGTTACGTATTGGGTACGCTATCGAACATAGAAACCCCTTTAAAGTAAAAATAATATTTAATACATAAATATTAATAAAAATGAAAATTCTTTATTCTTTATTTCCTAGGATTTTACAGCCTTCCCCCCTTTTGGGAATTGCATCCTCGTAATTTTATTCATTTATCAAAATAAGTGGGGGAATTTATCCCTCATAACATTTTCTGATTCTCATGTTGCCTCTTCAACCATATGGTTTTTCCATAAAACCTTTACCCGGTGATTTACATTATTCCGCAACACTTTCTCTCTATGATCAAGTATCTGGACTGGTTGTTCTTCATAAGATAGATTCTCTTTCAGCTAAACCACCTCTGGACTCAAAAATGAGATGGATCTAGCATATACGATCTCAACAACGAAACATGAAAAACATTGTGTACCTGAGATAAACTTGGAGGTAAATCCACTCGGTATGCAACTGATCCAACTTTCTCTAAAATTTCATATGGTCCAACGAACCTTGGACTCATCTTTCCTTTCTTACCAAATCGCATCACAATTTTCTACGGTGAAACTTTGTGAAAAACATGATCACCTACCTCGAAAGGTAGATCCTTCCTCTGATTATCCGCATAACTCTTCTGCCTGTTTTGAGCTGTTCTCATGTGTTTCTGAATCAACTGAACTTTTTCTGTCATCTCTTCTACCAATTATGGTCCCATCAGCTTCCTTTCACCCACTTCATCCCAAAAAGCTGGAGATTGACACCTCTTCCCATATAATGCCTCAAATGGTTCCATCTATATACTAGAATGAAAACTGTTATTATAAGAAAACTCAACCAAACAAAGATGTTTGTCCCAACTTCCCTGATAATCCATCGAACAAGCACGTAGAATATCCTCCAAAGTCTGAATTGTTCATTCTGACTACCCATCTGACTGAGGATGAAAAGCTGTACTAAAATTTAATTTAGTACGCAACGACTTCTGAAGGCCTTTCCAAAAGTTAGAAGTGAACCTCGGATCACGGTCAGATACAATGGAGAGTGGAAATCCATGTAACCTGACTATCTCTTTAAGATACAAACGAGAAAGATGATCTAGGGAAAAAGTATCTCGTATGGCAAGGAAATGAGCAGATTTAGTCAAGCGATCAACAATAACCCAGATTGCATTTTTACCTCGAGGTGTCTTCGGCAATCCCACAACGAAGTCCATGGATATATTCTCCCATTTCCACTCTGGCACTGGTAAAGGCTGAAGCATCCCTCTCGGTAACTGCCTCTCTATTTTAACCTGTTGACAAGTCAAACACTTCACAGTAAAATCAGCAATATCCCTTTTCATTCCGTCCCACCAGTAATACTCCCGAATATCTCTATACATCTTAGTACTGCCAGGATGGACTGAAAACGGAGAACTATGAGCTTCACATAACAAATATCTCTTCAATTGTAAATCACACAGCACACACAATATCTTCCCAAATCTCAAAACAAAATCATTATCAATATTGAATTCAGGCAACTTACCCTTCTAAACCAGATCTACCTTTTTCTACAACTCATTGTATTACTTCTATGCTTGCTTAATTCTGTCTGATAGAGAGGATTTCACAGATACCTAAAACAAAACAGAAGAACATCCTACACCAAAAACTTCTATTCCAAAGTTCATCAAATCCTTATCCAATGGATCACGTTCCAAATGCAACATCGTTAATGAAGAATTAATTTTTTGACTCAAAGCATCAGCAACTTTATTTTCTTTCCCCGGATGGTAATGAATTGTACAATCACAATCCTTGATTAATTCTAGCCATCTCCTCTATCTTATGATCAATTATTTCTGAGTGAATATATACTTTAAACTTTTGTGATTGGTATATATCTCACACTTTACTCCATAAAAATGATGCCACCATATTTTTAAAGCGAAAACAACAGCAGCTAATTCCAAATCATGTGTAGGGTAATTTACCTCATGAGTTTTCAACTATAGTGAATCATAAGCAATTACCTGATCATTCTGCATTAGGACGCAGCCAATTCCTTTAAATGAATCATCACTATAGATAACAAACTCCCCATTCCTGGAAGGTAGTGCCAAAAATGGAGAATTCACCAATCTTCTTTTCAGTTCATGAAAACAATCATCACATTCTTTTGTCTAGATAGACTTAACACCCTTCCGAGTTAGCTTAGTAATTCGACAAGATAACCGTGAAAAATTTCTAACAAACCTTCGGTAATATCTTTCCAAACCAAGGAAGATGCAAATCTCAGTTACATTTGTGGGTCTTGGCCGTTATTCCACAACCTTTGTTTTCTGCAGGATCAATAGTTATCTCATCTTTAGAAACAATATGACCAAGGAAAGAAATTTTTTGCAACCAAAACTCACACTTTCTGAATTTCCCGTACAATTTATTTTCTTTTAATGTTTGAAAAATAACCCATAAATGTATTTCATACTCCTCTTTACTTTTAGAAAACACCAAAATATCATCAATTAAAACATCCAAAAACATATCCAAGAACTCATGGAAAATTCTATTCATTAAGTCCATGAATACAGTAGGTGCATTGGTTAGCCCAAAAGGCATTACTACAAATTCATAATGGCTATATCTTGTATGAAACGCGGTCTACGAAATATCTGCTTCCTTTACCTTCAACTGATGGTACCCCGATCTCAGTTCAATCATTGAAAAATACTGATCTCCCGGGAGTTGATCAAAAAAATCATCGATATGAGGGAAAGGATATTTTTTCTTAACAGTGATGTTATTCAAGGCTCTATAATCAATGCAAAGTCTCATAGAACCATATTTCTTTTTAACAAATAAAATAGGAGCACCCCATGGTCATCTGCTAGGACGAATGAAACCTTTCTATAATAAATCTTGTAATTGATCCTTCAACTCTAAAAGTTCAATTTGAGCCATTCGATAAGGGGGTTTTGAAATGGGCTTAGCATCAGGAACTAAGTAAATAGTAAATTCAACTTCCCGATCTGGTATTATTCTAGGAAACTCATCAGGAAAAACATCAGGATACTCATTTACCACTAGCACATCATTAATCTGAACAGTTCCCTTGTTTTCAACAATATGTGCAAGGTAACATTCATTTCCATCTTTTACAATTTTCTCAGCCTCTTGATATGTTATCAACAGTAAGGGTTAATTCTTGTACACAAACTGAAAGTATTTCTGAAAAGAAACTTATTTATCTCTACAATCAATCTTAGCATGGTAAATAGAGATCCAATCCATACCCAGGATAACATCAAACTCTACTAGAGGTAAAACAATAAGGTTTGCAAGTAGGTTCTTTCCACGGATAAGGATAGGAAGATTCTTATAAATTCTTTTTGCGTCAACATTTCACCCATGTGTTTTTACCAAAATTTTAGGAGTCATTTCTTGAGATGGTATTCCCATTTTAATAGAAAAGTTTTCAGAGATGAAATAATGTGTAGACCCCGAATCAAACAACACACTGGAATAATCTAAAAAAACAATGTACCTGATACCACTTCATTTTATGGCCCAACATCTGCTGAAGATGTTTCAAAGGATTTCACCACCCCTTTCTGCTTGTAGTCTAACCGCTTCCCATCACTCGAGCTCTTTGTCGGACACTCGTTTGAATAGTGACCCATCTCATTCCACTTAAAACATTTCACTAATTGTAAATCATATTTGGTCTTACCATCACCCTGATCATTTTTTGTGCAATCACGAGCCTTATGTCCCATCTTACTGCATCGGTAGCACTTTCATGAATTCAGAAGACATTCCCCAGCAAGCATTTTCCCACATTTATCACAAACTGGAAACTTAGTTTTATTTCCATCAGACCTTTTTGAAGAATTCTTTCCTTTCTCCTACCACCTTAGTCTCTTCTTCTGCTGGTTGTTATAGAACACTTGATCATCGGAAAACTCCATTTCCACATTCTCAACACATCGAACAAGCTTTTCCCAAATTTTGAACTCACGAGAAGCCAATGCCCTTCGATATTTTGGATTTAATCCTGTGTAAAAATGATTGATTTTACTATCAAGGTCTCGGATAAAATTTGGAGCATACCTTTCCAATCGACTGAACCTCTATTCATAGGTATCCACTGAGTCTCCCTCTTGCCTAAATTCCCAGAATTGTTTTTCCATCCTAATTCAAACAGCCTTAGGAAAATACTTCTCAAGAAACATACCTTTGAATCTATCCCAGTCGAGAGCATCACTCTCATCAGCGTCCCTGATATTTTTTACCATCGACCACCACTGATCTTCTTTACCATCCAAATGGTAAATAGCAAGACTAACCTTTTGATTGTCTGAACACCCCATGACATCGAAAATCTTCTCCAGTGCTTTAATCCACCCTTCCACTAGCACGGGGTCAGATGATCCTCTGAATGATGGGAGATGTTGCCTCCTGAAATGTTCCACCACTGACATGTTCCTCTACGGTTGATCTGGCTGATCTCGTGCATGGATACCACCACCATTTATCGCTTGAGTCAACTGTGCCATTACTGCTACAAACTGTTCAGTTCCAATTCCGACCATCTCAGGATGCAGATTCAGAAGGTTATTTCCTTTTGTATTCCTTCCTAGAACTGCTTCCCTATTTCCTCTGTAGAAAACCATTCTGAACAAACATGTCTTTGATGAAGCAACATGGTAATCTTCAAATTCTATATCATTTCAATTTGACCATAAAAAAAATATTTTTGGATAATCATTTAATAGAATTCTAACTCCTAAATTTATCTAAACTGACCTCTGATAACAACTATAATACCCCAGCCTTAAACCTTACTTAATCTCGAGTTATTAAAAGATTACACATTGAGGATCTTTTCATGTTTACAGTTTTAGAGAATTATATCATAAAACATGCATTACATTCCACATTTAAACAAAGTGGTTACATAAAAGATAGTATTCATTTTTTCCATCAACGGAAACATATTTAAAATAAAACATAGATTCTTTCTTGACACTTCCTTGACATATAATCATATCATGTACCTTTCCCTTGACCCGTGAAAAACATTTCAAAAACATGGGATGAGCATAAAAATCTCAGTAAGGGATATAAAAATATGGAAATGAAACATGAGTACATATATATACATAAGAATGAAATCATACATTACCCATAAAACATAAGCACTTTAACATAACTCATCAAATCATGAATAAATCATAGAAATCATAAGAAATAAAGGTAACTTGAGGCATTCAGAACATTCTTACGTTGGGAGTAACCCTCTTGGTTACGTTTGGAATACCCATCACAGTATATTCCCTAAATCTCTTCGGATAAACCTCAACGTTTAACAGCTTCGCGTAACCCAATGCATTGGAGAGATATATAGGGCTTACACGCCCTTATTTTATCACGGAACCACCCGTCTTCATAATAATTCCCAAGAACCATAACATAATCGTATCACATAAAACATACATAAAGGAAACTTAACATTTCCACATTTCAATCACAAGATATAAATACAACACATTGATATAATAAAAAAATTATGAAAACCATTTTCAATACCAAAATAAGTGAAAACTAAAACATGGTATTTATTTTTCTTTTAAAAAAATGTATGGCTTGTAGAGGAAGCCGAAAATCAAATAATGGTCACGGCGGCGGAGAAAGTCGTTGTCGCCACATACGTACGAAAAAAACACTCCCTTCTGTCATTTAGTAAAATAATTTGTATAAAAAAGATTCCTTCCGGATATACTTAAAAGTCAAAGGGGTTTGTACACCGTATAAAAGAAATTTGTGTATAAAACAAAATATGCCTCAATGAATGGAGATTGAGACGAAGTCCCATACCTCGGGTCCGACATGACTCGATCGTTCTTTAATGTCCTGAATAATACACTTGGGTTAATTTTTACTTTCTTAAGAACCTTTTTCAAGTTCATTATTACTTTAATATCACTTATTACCATGTCATGAACACTATGTAATTATTTAAGTTAATAACGGTCGTTTTAACGATCATTGGTAATTGAGTCAAAAAAATACTCTTAATAATAACAAGTTGTTCGTGTATCCATTATATCCAGAGTTATAATAATGATTTATATGTCATATATATCATATATATCCAGTATATATATGCATTTATAATATTACATAACATTTAGAGGTAAGAAATTAAATGCATCGTTCATGGAGACGATAAGCCATACGTACACATGAACGCTACTTCCATTTCTATTTCATATTTAATGGAATTAAAACATAATGATACATAATAGTATTATAATTCCAGTATTGAATCATATATAATATCATTCAATCTATCCTTTATACATACCACATATGGTATTAACGAATGAAATCACTTTGAGGGGGCGGTAGTCCGCACTTCCTAAAATGAAGATATCGCGTTTACCCATAATGGAAACCATAAAGGTATGCCATAAATGAAAAATACAGAAGCTTAAGTATAACATAAAAATATTATATATCATATATAAATATAGTGATGTCCACCTTTTAAGGTGTTATATGAGTGTTGAACAATCATCGGTTCGTGAGGCAGAAATTCGCCATCCACAAAAACAGAATGTTCGTTAACCATTAGATGTAGGTGTGTGTAACTGTAGCTCAAATCCTTCTTATATCAACATCCTAGTATATTGAGGATACTGGTGTTGTTACAAAAGAAAGGAATAAAAAGAGTTTAGAGGGTTGGAGAAGAAAAATAAAACATTAGAACACAAGAGAAAACACTACCTTTAAAACGGATAACTCTTTTTGATTTGAGCTCAAAGGCTTCCTTAAAAAAATTTCTACCCAAAGTGAGGCTTCAAGGTTTAAAAGAGGGATGTGGAGAGAAAACCTGGACAGGGTTTGGCTGATCCAAAGGCTTAAGAGGTGTGGGTAAGGTGGTAGAGGTGGGGGCCTTTTATAAGAGGAGAGGAGGGACACTCTTGGAAAGTTATAAAATATTACTTTATTATATAATGCTTTTCGGATTTTAAAGGTCCCAAAAGGATATATTTAGAGGATATGGTGATAAGGTTTCTAAATCCACCCATCCAATAGGTTTGTGACAAGTTTAGGTCTTAGATTTTACATTATCTTTTCATTTTATTTAAATCTTTAAATAATGAGGTAATCGCTCCATCAACATGGTGTCATAAATAATTTAATTTATTTAGTGTCTAAAAATTATAAAAAAATATCATGATGTATTAAATATTTTTAGATTTCTAATGAATATTTGTAGTCCAACATATGATTTGTATAACCCCATTTAAAATTTGTTTTAGTAAAACAACTCATGTTTGTGACATTTTTATTTTAACATTAAATAAAAAGGTATTAATGTCATTTTCCTACTAATGTGGATTCATGGGGTCCCCAAGTTGTCCCATGGATTTTCTTGGTCGGCCATGACACATCCCATAAGGTTAGGACATGTGTCTAGGTCATTTCATATTATTAAAACATTATTTTTACCTTAAACTACACTAATTACCTCTAATCGCGATTAAAAACTTAAAAGTTACTATTCCCCAAAAAATTATTTTAATCCCATTAAACCACATTTTACTTCATAATGAAAACCATGTATGTTGGATTTTTGAAATTCAAAACACATAGGTGGTAAAATTTCATTTAACGGAAAATCAGTTTTTATAAGTACCACTTAGTGGTTTCACTATTCATCACAGATTGAGGTTTTTCAGAAAAATACAAAAACTTCACCCTAAGCTATATTTGATATTCAGAATTCAATAACGATTTCTATTTTAAAAAATTCAAAACATTTAAGTTACATTAATTAATTTAATAATTAATTCCCGCTGTCAAAACGAATAGAGTGTTTTTATGAAACAATATGTATCAAAAGATTGACACTAGTTTAAGTCCAATTTCAAGGTGAAATTAATTCCAATGACCACCATTTTATTAAATGGTAAAAATATATTCTAATTTCACTTTAAAACCAATTCAAAAGATAATATAATAATATAAATAAATTAGATTAGAAAGAGGTTTTGAATTAAAATACAAAAGTTTTCACTATTCATTAAAAATGAACTTTATCGGAAAAATACCAAAAATTTACACAAAGTAAAATTTGATGTCC
Organism: Viscum album; assembly: GCA_963277665.1. Classification (NCBI taxonomy): domain Eukaryota; kingdom Viridiplantae; phylum Streptophyta; class Magnoliopsida; order Santalales; family Viscaceae; genus Viscum; species Viscum album. The sequence continues at coordinate 1,751,798,148 of OY728120.1, read as the reverse complement.
CGATTCTAAAGAAGATTTTTATTTGGTCCAATAGAATGTATAAGAGTGACCGAAACTATATTTAATGAGGGTTCGCCATCAAAAGGTGATAGTTCGACCTTTTAGTGAATATTAGAGTATCCATGCCTAAAATTGAATTCTTTTCGTATTTTAAGCCATTATCCTTTATTGGATAAATGTAAATACATATATAATCATATTTTAGTTATTTATATTCATTCCTTCCAATACAACGGCTACGTGTTAACTACCATTTAAAATAAAATTATTTTATTACTTGTGTGTAACGTAAGATTTCAGAGAAACTCTTTGTTGCGTATCGGGTACGCTATCGAACATAGAAACCCCTTTAAAGTAAAAATAATTGTTAATTCATAAATATTAATAAAAGTGAAAATTATTTATTCTTTATTTACCTGGGATGTTACATCTACAATAAATAAATAAATTAAACATACATATAAAAGAATACATTAATTCCATAGACAATGATTTTACTATGAAAACAACTATATTATTACTGAAATTGAGTATATGTAGTGTCGTTTGGATAATTCCAAAATATGAAATATTTTCATAAATTTGATTTCAATACTTATAATCAGATCTATGCTTCTCTTTAGCCATAACTTTTACACCAATATTTTTCATCATACAAATGTCATCATGTAATTTTTTAAGAACATGTAACCATTAATTATAAACTCATTGTATGATATAACATTTTCATTTGGTCCTCTCATTATCCATTTAATTAATTTGATAATTGAATTCGTATTTTTAGATAACTCGTTATAAATTTGATCTTGGAACCATCTCTAAAATATTGATTTTTTTTATCTCACATCCATATTTCATCCCCTTTTGGATTCAAATCTCTAATAATTACTTTATGGCATTCCATGTATCAATCAGAATCTTCACTATTATATATTATAGAAATATTTTATTACTCCCGCTCTAACAAGATTATTATAACAAATTTTCTTCCAGAAATCACTTCACCTAAAATGTGTTCTCTATGATGAGACTTTTGCTGATTGATTCTTCCAACATCTGATAGCTAATTGTTATAGAATTAAATATCTTCTTCAACAATATATCATTCTATAAATTTAACTTTTTGGACGAGATCGATTCTGGGCATACCCTTTCAAAATCATCATATACCATTTAATGGGGTACATCCATCGGTAATGGAGAGGACCACATAGTTGAACCTATCAAACCAAGTGAACCATATGGTGGACCATTATATAAAATAATAATTTTAGGAAGAATCATTATAATTAACATAAAATGATTGAAAACTACTTAGTCATGACGGGAAACATCACTGGATCTACAAGATTACTTAATATGTCTTTAAAAAAGAAAAAGAGTTTTGTTAATGTATGTCATACCTTTTGAGGAAAAAATGAATAAAAAATCAATAGTAATTAAATCTTACATAAAAATATGTCAGTTGTATGATTTTAGTCCTTGTATCTTCTAATTATTCATTGAAATTTCATTCTTGATATTTGATTAAAAACCATGTGAAACTTTTTCAATTTTATGGAAATGGAAAATTTTCAAGTTTTTTCTTGTCTATATAGAGTGTATGATTATGGAGGAATAAAATTCTGCCTTTTAACCACAACTAGTACCAAATCTCCCCTTATCCCCATTTCAATCATGTTCATTTTATTCTTGATCCCAGATTTAAATTTTTTAGGAACATTTAGTAACATTCCAAGAACACTATAATATAATTTTTTTCCCACATGCATGGCATCATGAAAATGTATGACAAACAAAAAAATTAAATATGGTAATTCCAATAAAAATTGTTCTCTTCATCAAACCTTATTTCGAAAAATTTCTTGAAAATGGTTAACCAAAAATTGTTTCAATCTTTTTTATTTTCTCCAGCTGATCACCAATTGCTACAGATAGTGTTTTTCCTTTTTCAAAATTCACATTGAATATTTTCACCCAAGATCGTTATTTATGTCATCGAGGAAAAAAATTTTGATTTACTAAAAAAACGGTCTTACAAAAAAGTTTAAGCTAAACTGAGTATGTGCATCTTTCACAAATGGGACACCCCAACATGCCTTTAATGCTATATCCTGATAAATTTCCATAAGAGGGGATGCAATTTTTTCTTTTGAACAATATGTCCCTCAATGTGAATTATTCCCTTTTATGAGCATCATACATTATAACACTTTTATCCAAAATCAATTTCACATTTTCGATCAATGGATCTGAATAGACATCTATATCATTAAGTGTTTGCTTTGGTCTACATATAATAAGACACAACAAAAATATTTTTTCTTCATACATAACCATGGAGGCAATATATAATTTAATAAGATGATGGGACATGTATTGGGAGTACTACTACATACACCAAAATGATATATACATCAGAAGATAAGGAAAAATGAAATTTTCTTGGCTCATCTCCAAATTCAGGAAACTCATAATCAATTTTCTTCTACTGAGGAGAATTTGATGGATGACATTGGCTCCCATCCTTAATTAGTGTATCTTTAAACTAGGATAATATTCTTATAGTTAGATATAATACATATAGTCTACCAAACTATGGAATTAAAGGAATTTACCACTCATATATTTTTGTACCTGATTCATTTTTCTTGTATCGATCTACCCCACACTTCAAGAATTTATTGTGTGATTTATTATCCTTGAAAAATAATATGTAATCATTTGGAAAAGCATTTATTTTTTATAGATCATTATCATTGAACATAAAATTTTCTATCATCATATTTTTGGAATGGTATCACATATTATTCAGATTTCATATCATTCAAAATACCACATAGTTATGTAAAGTTGGTGTCTCTCCATTCGTTTACATCATTCAAATTATATAAATTCAATACAACTGACAATGTTGTGTATTTTGTACAACTGATATACAATGGTTTCAAAGAAAATTTCATAAACTCCACAATCAACATTGGACAATCATGAAGGTCATCTTACATTTCCATTTTCATTTCTTCCTAGTGATCTATGTATTATTTTAAAAAAGTATTCATAAAAAATGACTCATAAATTTTAGTATCATTCCAATCAATGTCCGCATTTAGTTTTCCCTATGTTTAGTCAAACATTTATTTCTTTCATCTATTCCGTGAAAAATAAAATGTTCTCCCAACTCTTCCGAACTAATTTTCCTTTAATAACAACAAGGTAAACATGGAAAGTGGATTTTATAAGGGTTGTCTGCATGCTCTCTAGAAAATATGATATACTCATTAACTCTATTTTCATATTCATTTTCAAAATGATAAGATTGCATCCATTTTCAGTTCATATCAATCCTATTGGGTTCATAGAAGATTAATTTTATATAATATATAAATAAATAAAAATAATATATTCATCCTTAAAAGTGAGAGATCTAGAAAATCATAATAAGGGAAATATGGATCATTTCTACTAGAATATCTGGGAACCTATATATTCCAAATCCAATATATGGGCTATTGGAATTTCAAAAAATATATAGGGAGATAAAGGGAGATAATAAATTGTATTATCACTAAATATTATACATGTAAATAGGAATATGGATAGTGTAATGACCCTATCCATAATTACAAAAAAAACACCAGGTCAGATCATATTATGACCTCTAAGACACCACACAGGCACTAAATTATGGTTTAAAATCTGGGTGTCATAACCCATAAATGGGATGCAGTCCCCCCCACAATAGAAACAATTACTACCATTGTTAGAACAAAAATATAGCATGGACCTCGTGATCAATGGAAATAAAGACCCAATTTTTTTTTACCCGATATAGGCATACCTTTTAGACATATAACTATGGAAATTATTGGTGCAATAGCTATATAGACACACATAAATGTCACTCCAGCATAAAAAAACACACACTTATAGTCCATAAAAACAATTAAATAGATAAAACCCTTATATTAAAACATAACCTAAACAAAAGGAATCATAAAGATTCAAAATGTGAAGGATTGATGTGATAAAGCCTCATGTTCTTAACTGGGGATGACCCTATAAAATCTACTCTATAAGAAAACTAAGGACTATTGTAAATTATAAGAGGAACTAGATCATATGATACATATATCCAATATTCGAAAAAATTATTTAGTAAGAAGAAATAAAACATAGCAGTAAAAGAACAATGAATTAATCCAAATTTTAGTGTCATATATCAACCAAAGTATCATAAATCTGTAGTCAATACAAACAACGGACCACAAAATGTTCCCAAAAAATGGATCACAAAAAAATCATAATCAACGGATCATAAACCAAGCATAGAAGAAGAAATCAAAAATGAAACCAAAAATACACAACAAAAATTGGATAGCCTTCCTTACTATGTTGAAGAAAATCTGAGACCCTCTTCAAATGTCCAATGAGATGCTTGGAGGTAGTCCAGTGGTCTGATTCAACCTTCGATTCACCAAGTTGGACTGTCGAAAACTGGTGTCTTCAGAAAAAAGCTTCTATATTGCAATGTGTTTAGAAATTTTTTGAGTTTTTAAAATATATCAGGAAAATGTTTATCAGAAGTATCCTTATTGAACTGTTAAATGTTCATTTATCAGCACTATTTATATCGTTGATAAATCCTCATCTCTATCAGTACGAAAAAAAATCACTGATAATTATTGTTTTATCGGTGCTTATTACTGAAGCAATGTTAGAGGATTTAAAATTATAATTATAATTATAAATAAAAATTTTAAATAAATGTAAATACATAAAAATTATATATAATTATAAATATAGTTAATTTATTCTTATTTAAATATATTTATTATAACTTTATAATTATTTATTTATAATTAGAGAACTATTTTAAACAATAATATTTATATCATTATATATTTATATAATTATATATATAATAAATATATATATATATATATAGAAAAAATATACTCATTATTTAAGTAAATTTATTATAAACATAGTAATTAATTTAATATACTTAATGATTTCATTATAATTATATAAATACTTCTAAAAATATTTATTTATTTATAATTATAAATATATTTCTATATAAATATAGTGATTGTAGTTTTATAAATATATGTATTTTTAAATATTTTCTTATACATATATATTTAACATTATTAATAAATATATAATTTTGACTGCATGCATATATGTACAAAATGAGTGAAATTGAATGAATTAAGAAGTTATTGGTACACTCTAACAATATTGAAAGAATTGATATGTTTGGTGTGTTTAAATATTGTATATGAAAATTCATTAAGTATACGTATATGTGAAATCCATAAAACACACATTTGGTCTATATTAAATTCAAAAATCAAATAACATTCAATTATATGTATGTCGTGTACTATGCAATTTGTCAATATTTTTAATTCAATTTAATTTTTTAATATAGACCATTATTCAATAAATATATGTATATTTAATGTAACTCACATAAATATTTAGTATTGTATAATAATATTTATATAAATAATATATATATCTATATATTTAAAATATACAATTTAATAAAATTATTTACCATAATTATATAATTAATAAAATTTTTAGTATCTAATAATTTATAATCAAGATATTCATTTTTATCAATAATTATTTAATTAATACATTTTGTAATATTTTTTATAATAAAAACGGTTTTTATTTTTTATTTATTTAATTATTCAAATTTATTAGGGCAAAAAATTCATTGATGAAATAAATATATATTAGTGCTAAACATAAAGCACTCACAAAGCGTACCATTTATCAGTTTTAAAAATGAAGAATCGATAAAGGATACCCATTATCAGTGCTAATAAAGGATTATTTATTAGCGCTAAAATAAAAGTGATGAAAAATATTTTATTTATCAATGTTTTCTTCTAGCACATATAAATAACAGAACTACTAAAGGTTAGTTTTTTAGTAATGAGGATATAAATCACTCAAATGGGAGGCATTACAGTCATAGTAGTAGGAATATATTTAATGTAAATTACCAATAAATGTAATAATATAAAAATATTAACCATCATCTTCAAAAATAATGATTTCAAACAAATAAAAGGTACTGAAAGGAAAACCCAAAATGAACATCCCAAGGCAGAAACACCTCAGCACCTCCAACAACAAGCTATTAATTCCCTCATAGATCATTTAATCCTTCTTCGAAACATAAAAAAAATATTTTTAAATTTAGGGTTGGCCATCCTCATTTCATATCATGAAAATTTTTAATAAGCATGTAAAAATATGAGGGAATATACAACTAGACAAATAAGCATTCACAAGGTCAAATATATCCAACTCCACATGTATCACTCATCCAATACCAAATCCATTAATAATTTCACAATACAATAACGATACATCAAATAGGTAGCCCACAACTATATTGAAACTATATTTTCTCTCTCATACCCAATCATAAAATGTCTTGGTGCTCACATACCCTTCTACATCAATGTTGGAAAACAAATTTATCATATCAAAACAAATCCACATATCACACCAATATCGTTAGCATTAAATGTCTACAATCATTTAAATATTTCAACTCTATATGAAATTCCAATTATAGTAGGGTATCTTGATCATCAAGGACACCCTGATCATTCCCTCCATTAGAAATGAAAAACCCTTTCCATGTATCATCATCTTAATCGCATAACTAGTATAGCTATTATACCACATTCCATTACATTATCCCATTAGATATTTTTTGATTATACATACGGTTATCCATTACAACATGTAATAAACCTATAAGGATGTGCAGGGAAGAAAGGGAAGTCGGTCTTCTACTCCATAACCAACCTATATCTTTAGTAAAAGCTTCCAAAACATTTATGAATAATTACAGTGATTCATCACCAGTGGGTAGGGTATAAAATAACAATGAAAATAAAATATATAATAGTAAAATAAAATATCAACATAAAGGTACAAAAAAATTTGGATATCAAATACCTTGAATCACTTCCATATCTCCGCTCTGTTATAATTATAAGCTCCACAACCCCAACAATACAATTAGTGTTTTCGTGTACTGGGTAGGAGATCAGAAGTCAGAGTCCTTGTGTATGGATACGTCATCCACCGCACCAACACTAGTTTCCCTAAACTGATATCCACACCAAAAACTCTTAACACTAATGCTGTTAAAAGAATTGAATTCCTAGTTATGCAGTAGAACCGACTCCTCTGATACCAATATGTCACGACCCGTCCTCGGGGCCCATTCCCTGACTACCCCAAGCCCGACTTCCATAGGCCCGGGGCTGGGGACTAGCACCAAAGGCGAATAGCTAATAAAAAAGGGAAGGCATTGCCTTTAAACATATAACACACATAGTCTGAACACAAGTAGTAGAGGCCACAAGTACTAAAATAGAAATGTAAGGTGCATTGAAAGTAAGTGGCCCAGTATACTAACCCAACTAAACAACAAGTACAAGTAAAAAGGGTAAACAAATCCTAGTTCATCTGCCGGGAAATCCTTCCTGAATGGTAGGTATAGAACTCGAACCACTCATCCCTGCGGTACGTCCCGTCTAGTCCAACATCGAGTAGCCTCCTTTCCATCACCCTCTGCCTCGATCACTATATTCTGTCATCTGCATAGAACACAACAAGGTGTGGGCAAATCCCGTGAAAGGGTGAGTATAACAATACTCAGTAGGGGACCCCATGACCCCCGAAGGTCTCCCAGAATCTACAAAGGATAAACCACAATAGAAAGAATCAATCACGAAGTATCAACCAATCCTACTTAGGTATATGCCCGTACATATACCTAAGTTACCAATCACAGTCCCTCTCCAACTCTCGAGCCCAAACACAATCCAGTCTACAATGGAAGTAAAGTCAATCACATCAATGATAATGATTGAAAGACAAGACTCATCTCACGCAGGTATAAATCTTTCATAAAGAGATAGAGATGATCATATGTAGTCACTGAATTTTCTAATCTGTCGGACCCACACAAGATACAAGTCTAGCTAAGCTTTCGGACCCACACAATATATAGGACCAGCTACTCTATTGGACCCAAAAAGGTTACAGGAACAGAAGCCAGAACTGTCGGACCCACAGAGGATCCCGGTATAGTAGATAATGCTATAGAACCCATGGAGGATTATGGTTCAGTATTCATCATTGTTGAACCCATGTAGGATTCCAGTACAGTAGTCGTTACAGTCAAACCCATGTAGGATTCCGGTATAGTATTCGTCGCAGCCAGCTCTAGGGTTCCCGTACACAGCACGCTCGATTACGGGAGGGTCCCCTCCTTGAGCCAAGTTTAAATACAACAACTATCACAAATACTTGATTTGATCTATCTTGTAGTTCCTCCTCTTCATAAGGAACCCAACATGATAGACGTCTCGTCAACTGGATGCCCGATCTGAGAGTTATTGGCATTTCCATTCCATGGTCCAGGTTGGATTTTATGATCGATCCAACCCGACTGTTTTCCAGATTTTTTTTGAAACTGACTTAGATTATCGAAAAAGGACCGCCTCCTCGTGAGGTTCCCGGTTCCACAGACGACATGTTGATAAAACTTGTGATCTTGATGTTATTCGCATTTAAGCGAAGACGGGCACGACCCGTCAAACCCTGTGGGCTGGTGGGTCAGCCCGACCCGGCTCGGTGGGTCTGACTCGGCTGGGGGTAGGCCTGGCCCGGTGGGGTGCCAAGAGGTGCCGCCTCTTCCTCTGCCCCGTCAACCGTAGCCAGCCAGTTTGTTCGGGTGCACGCGGCCCGCGTTGCGGGCCCCGTTTCTCCCCAGGCGGCGCCTATGGGTGCCACGGTCCTCCAGCCCAGTTGGCAGGCAGTCGGACGGTTCTTCCTGCCCAGATAGCCGGTTCTTGCGGATGAGCGGTCCGCAGATGGGGTCCATGGTCTCCCTCCGCGTGTCTCCTTCGTGCACCGCAGCTCTTACACGAGGACTGGCCGTTTTGGCCGGCCAGTTGTCTCGCGGTTTAGGCAGCTCGAGCGGCCGCCGGTCTCCCTCCATGTGGCCGGCTTGTGGTCGCTATTGAGGTTGATGCCTTATGTCGCCAACACCAATTCCTCTTCCATCTCATGGATCTTCCCTGGTGTAGTGCGATGGCACCGTGCCCTTTTGGCTTCACCTCCGATGTCAATCAAAAAAACCAACGGAGGGGCATCGGGCCATGTTGGTTCAGCCCGCAACCTCCACATTAGGTGATAACAACTGTCCATCGTAGATCCCAAACAAACAACGAGGAAAGAGGGTACAATTTATACATTAAATTAATCAAAACCCCCTACCTTGATTCGATGTTTGTTCGTTGATGACAACGTTGTTTTTTTTTGATTTCAGGGTGCGTCCAAGGAAGAAGTGTCATCGTTGGCGATGTTCTCCGCGGGTGGCGTCTACTCCTTTAAAGTGGATGGAGGTCATTGATGATGTTCTTCGTGTTCTTTGAGGAAGAATTCTCTCTATCTAATTCTCCAAATTTCCACCAAGGAAATATGTGCCAACCAGCATAAAAATAAAATTACACAACTTTTTAAAAGAATGTCTTAATGAATTCAAAAAGATTCAAATTCATTAAGTTACATCCATTAATTAAAAATGTGGGTTGGCTTATTAAATTGGAGGGAGGATATGAAGAGGATACAAAATAATTAAAGCGATAGTTTCATCCTCCTTAATTTGGGGTTCAAGAAGTTAAAGGGGAGTTCAAGGGGAGTGGAGGAGTTTGATGCTTGTGTGGGCCCCACGACATAATATCCTCCCATGGGAGGTTTTTGTGGGGGTGGACCCCACCCCCAACTTTCCCCTGGTGGATTAAACCACCACTTAAATATAATTATGTAACACATAATATTTATTTAATTTTTCAATAATCCCCAAAAATTAACTTCCATCTTCGATAAAACGCAACTGCGGTAAAGGTCTCCTTAAGCGAATACCGGCGCTACGAGTTCATAGATGTCCTCGTATTTCAATTCCAAGAACAGGTTCAAAAGATAAAAAATCTCACACGTATTTTTACTGAACGTACCCAAAAAAACATCAAAAATTGTTTTCAGGCACACCGGGCCTCGGAATCAAGTGCCGTTAGAAATCGCAGACTCGTAAAATTCCCATGTATTTTAGGAAAAAATTTCACGGGATTTCCGGGTCATTACAATATATGATTATATATTATTATTATAATAGAATTATTATATAATATATATATATATAATAATTTCACAAAACATATCCTTAATATATTCCATGTAATGTGTAAAAGAATCACATCACTTTTAGGGGCGGTAATCCACACATCCTTAAACGAAATTATCATATTTACACAAAATAGACTGTAAAAAAGGTATGTTTTGAAAAATTAATAAAGAAAATTAAATACATATTAAATTTAATAAATGACATATATAAATATATTTTCTATAATAATACCCACCATGATAGGTGGTAAAATAAAAATGAACAATCATCATTTATTGAGGTGGTAGTTCTCCTTACACATAAATAGTATGTTTATTACCCATTAGACAGATGTATGTGTAAGTGTAGTTAGGCCCTTAGCATAAAAAAATTCTTGTATATTAAAGATAATTTTTTTATATATCATGGAATAATGAGAGTTTAGGGGTTAGATAAAGGAAATAAACTAAAGGATCTTGAGAAGGTGTTACCTATTAATCAAGTAACTCCATTAGGATTGAGCCAAAAGGTTTCCTTGGAATTCCTTCTTCATAATGGGAGGATTCAAGAAGGAAGGTCGGTATATTGCGAGGTTTACTTGGAATATATTTTTCAATCATAAGTGTTTTTAGCGGGGTTATGAACTGCCATAGTTGGTGTAATGTTCTAGAGATGGGAAATGACACACTTGTAGTTTTTGAAAAAAAAAATGTTAGCTGTCCCCAGGCTTTTACCAAAATAGTGTAATTAAAAACCCAAAAAAAAATCAATAACGGAAGGTTAATTGATTAATAATGTTAATCTTATAGTTTTTTATGAAAAATTATAGGTTTTATTGGGTGTTAAATTTAAGTAGTAGTTATTTATTAACCAATTTTTTCTCTTAATAGTTGTCTATAATTTTAATCACATTCAATAATATTTTTGATCAAAAACTAAGTTGACCATATTAGAAATTGTAAATTATTCTTAGTAAAAATATGGAATCTATTTTTCCCAAATATATTCACATAACTTCAAGATATTAAATTAACATTAATCTGACTGAGGGATGACACTACGTGTTTTTAAAGTAAAAATGTACAAAAGTTCTCTACGATAATATAGAATCTTTCAAAGTGAAATTGATTAAAATAAACTAAATTTTATTAGATAGTATAAATATTATCTAATTAAATTTTTAAACTAAATTAAAAAAAAAATTAAACATATAATTAAATTAGATAAAATGGTCATTTTGAATTAACATCTGATATTTTTCACTATTCATAAAAAACATCTCATCATAAATCCCAAGTATTCTCTTTAAGATAATTGATAAATCATAAATTATAAAATAAATATTATTTTATCAAATTAAATTTCAAAATATGTCTAAAATTAATTTTATTACTTTTCACAAAAGGACATTAAAATTAATTTATTATAGAAAATAATTTTTTAAAACATAAAAGGAATTTACCAAAAATTATATTGTTCATTATAAATATGTTTCATTTATATAAAGCCATTATAAAAAACATATTAAAAGTATTTATTACTATTTATATTAGTAATTTTAATGGATTTTTTATAATTATATAATTTAAATAATTATAATAATTAAATGATGTTTCGTAGAATCTCAGTGTTGGTTGTAACTTACGTGAAGTTGGTGTTCGGTGTGAATTACTCCATATCAGTGTTGCATGTAACATATTCCAAGTCAATTTTCCATATAATTTATGATAATTTGGTGTCATGTGGAAGTAAATTTTTACTTAGTTATTTAATATAAAAAACTAATTTTTGTGTTTTGGGAAATAAAAAATATAAAAGGATTAAATCAATTTGAAAAAAAAAACATTTTAGAAAATATCTAGATGTTTCAATGCACACCTATTTTGACATTCCATGCATATATTATTTGGGAAATTAAAAATATCATTTCTGACCATTATTAGTGGAATAAATAATTCTCATAAGATTTTATGTTGGGAAATAGATCACAGACCCCATAGATTGAAGCCTAGAAATTCATAAGTTTGTTAAATTTATATAACTTATAGGTTATACCAATAATTTCATTGGATTACAATTTATTTGTTTCAAAGATTAAAAATAATCATACTTAATTTCCCATTTATTATAGTTACTGGCCGAAAATATGAGGAATCAGGTTAACAACCCATGTGAAGTGAAATGTGATGACTTTCTCAATGAGATGTCCAACCCAATGGGAGAAGAAATATTGAAATTTGTGATGATAATCTTTCATTTGAAATAGGATCTAAATGTAAACCGACTTTCAAAGGGGTTCCAAAATCCCCATAATAATGAATGAGATTCAATTTAGGCATTTATGTGACAATGTTCCCCAACATTCAATGGATCCTTAGATCCCTTAATCACTGAATAATGGATCAACTCCATTGAGAATATATTCTACATCCTTCAATGTTATGAGTAATATAATGATCTACTAGTTGTTTATAATATGTAAGTATAATCATGTCAGTGGTGGACATCGATCAATAATATAAATCCAAAGGAAGATATCAAAGTGATTGGGTGGATGGAATACTATAAAATGATTTTTGATTAATATTTTCTTCACACTATACAATGTAAAATAGAATGGAATTTCCATTCCCTCATGAAAAAAGACAAAAAATATATATTATGATGTATAAGAAAAATTTCACAAGACTTTTTATATACGCCTTTGTACTTTTTTACCCGTGAATTAAATGTTAACCACTTCTTTGTCAGGATAAAACCTACATTGCAGAAATCCCTGGTAGTCTGATACGTTGATAGGTGTGAGGAAATTGTTTAAAGTGACATAAATTAAAAATGGAGATTGGTGAATCACTGGGGTACTGCGGGGATAAAAATAAGAAAGTGGAGTTTATTTTTAATGGTACTATTAAGAAATATAATGGTGATATTAAATATCAAAATCCAACTTGTCAAAAAATGCAGAAAAAAATACCCTAGAAATTTACTAATGGGGAATTTTTTCATCCCAAGCATATAACTACTCCCCTACAAATAAAATTGTGTTAGAATTACTATTGAACCATGTGAAACTCCCCTTATTGTAAATTTATGTAATTCTATGTATTCGTTGGCATTACTTATATAGAGTCAAACTAAATTTCCATAATAAGTAAATCACCCACAATATCATGGATCATCTTCTAATTATATACAAATTCAAGAAGATGTATGAATCATATTTAGCATAGAAATCTCAAGAATGGATATTATTTCGAGAATATAAAACTTATCGATCTCAAATGATTGACTCCATGGAAAGGATCCTCCTTTAAGACATTCCCATTAGGAGGGAATACACTGAAGTGTTTCCTGTAGAATTGTGTTGTCTTCCTCTTAGCTGAGATGTTGAAATTTCAATCAAGGTTATACTAGGAAAATTTTCATTATCAAATATCTATATAGAATGGATCTTGTGGAACCTGATTTGATGAAGAAATAACTAGACGAGTGTCTAGATAAATGGTTCATACACCCAAATGTTTCACCATGGGGTGAACTAGTCCTTTTTTAAGAAAAATGATGGGCTAATGATCCTTTACATTGATTATTATGAACTGAACAAGATCCTGAAGAAAATTTCTTCAAACATGGATTGTATTAATGTCCGATCAGCTGCATAGAGAAAAATAATTCTCCATGTTTGATCTTCGGTCGGGGTTTTCCAATTTAGGATGAAGAAGGAGGATATCCCAAAAGATACTTTTCATACAAGGTATGGGTAATCTGAGTTCATAGTAATTCCATTTGACTGGATAATTATCTAAAAATATTCATGGAAATGATGATTAGATTCTTTAGACTCTACCTAGAAACAATTTAGGTTGACATTATAGATGGTATTCGAATAGACTCCAAAAAATGAGGAGTATTAGGACCATCTGAGAATTGTACTAATGTCCTTAAGAAATGAGGATCTTTAGGAAAAGTAAAACAAATTTGAGTTATGGTTTAAGGAATAATCATTTATGTGGAATATTGTCACAAATAATGAGATATATTTGGACCCTTATAAGGAATAAGAAATTGAAATATGGTTGAGGCCAACATCTATGATAGTCTTTCTTAGTTTCCATTGATTAAATGGGTACTATCATCATGTTTTGATAATTTTATAATGATTGTGAAACCCTATAACCTCCATAAATTTAAATTGAGTATTTATTTTTGGGAATGATGAATGTGAAGTTAGATTCAAGGATTTGAAACAAAATATTATCACTACACATGTACTCACACTACCCACAATTGGAGAACATTTTGTAGTATTCAGTGATTCTTCTACGATGGTATTGGGTGGTGTATTATGGAAAAATGAAAAGGTGACAGCTTACGCATCAATGGAATTTAATGTTCATGAACAAAAATACCCACCACCTGATCTAGAGGTGGCTAAATTGATATTTTATTTGAAAATATTGAGTAATTATTCATTTGGGGATAAGAGTGAAATATATACGGATATCAAGAGCCTCAAGTATATATCCACACAAAAGGAGATGAATATATTCCAACGAAGATGGTTAGTTCTGATCAAGGACTCTAACATCTCAATCCACTACCATCCTTGGAAAGTGAATAAATATAAATTTTATATAATCATAAATGATATAGAAATTTTATCATTGATTATAATTTATATGGATCAAGTCATTTTATATTTGAAATATATAGATATGGGAATAATAATGGAAGGGACATCATCAATACATTCACAAATGATTTTTCCACCATCCCATATAGAAAAGACAACGGATTCTCAAATAAATGGTGTAGTAATTAAAAAATGTGGAAACTACAAGAAATGGTAAATCCTCATAGTTTAATGTTAATGAAGAATGAGTTTTGATATTTAGGTCCTGACTATGTGTACCATCAAATCCTGAGTTAAATAATGAGTTTTTTTATGATGAAAAAATCACAACCTTCTCCATCCATCTAAGAGGCACAAAGATGTATAGAGATATCATAGATCCATATTAATGGGATAATAAAAATAATGACACCATAGACTATACATCATGTTGTCTTGTATGTCTGCAAGTGAAGGCTGAAAGGAAAAAATTCAAATGGATGATGGTACCATTACCCATACCTACATTGAAATGTGATAACATCACCATAGAAATTTTCAATAGTCTTCCAGAGACATAAAGTGGAAATAATGATATGTGGGTTTTGGTGGATCATCTTAAAAATATGTTACACTTCATTATGATCTGAGAGGACTTATCACTTGATCAACATGAAAGGATATACATTATAGAAGTGGTTAATATGCATTGAACAATACTATAGATTGTATCTGATTGATGTCCAAATTTAACCTCCATGTTCTAGAGGAGTTTCTAACATGATATAAATAATGATTTGAACATTATAATCACTTATCACCCTAAAACTGATGTCCAGTCTAAGTGGACTATCCATACACTAGAGGATATTTTCTAGTACATGCTCAAATGAATTAAAATGAGGATGTGATCAACATCTTCCTCTAGTAGATTTTTGTACAGTAATAGTTCAAAATAAAGAAACCAAATTGACCTATATGAATCTCTTTATGGTAACAGGTGCAGAACACATGTATATTGTGATGATGTTGGGGAATATAAATTTCTAGGTCTTGAAATGATCAAGGAAGTGGTGGAAAAGTTGAAGTCCATTCAGAATCACATCAAGGCTGGTCAGAGTCAACAAAAGAGCTATGTTGGTAATCATCCATGAGAACTATACTTTGATGTTAGAAAAATTGTACTTCTATGAATATCTCCATGGAATAATTTCCTGATATTTTGGAAGAAGGGAAATCTTAGTCCAAG
This sequence comes from Viscum album, assembly GCA_963277665.1. Classification (NCBI taxonomy): domain Eukaryota; kingdom Viridiplantae; phylum Streptophyta; class Magnoliopsida; order Santalales; family Viscaceae; genus Viscum; species Viscum album. Next base: position 1,751,782,065 of record OY728120.1, on the reverse strand, counting down.
ATAAATCATTCACTTTGATATCCTTGATCGCATTGGAGTAGTGGCCTATCAACTAACACTCCCACCAAACCTAACTAAAGTATATTATGTCCCTGGTTTATCCCTCTTGAGTATGTACATAACCGACACCTTAGATGTATATTATTTATATGTGGTACCATCATAGAATGATCTGTCATATGTGGTGCATCTGGTGAAGATCAGAGATTTTGGATAAAATGTTCTATGAAATAAGACAATGCACCTAGTCAAAGTGTTGTGGAGAAACAAAAATAAAATTGAATAAGTGATGATGGAACTAGAGGAGGTGATCAAAGGTAATTACCCTCATCTATTTTTCTATGGGAAATTAATATTTTGGGGGAAAACATTAATCAACCATGTAAGATTGTAATGACCCAATCTTTTTTAAATATTTCTACCCATACGATTTAATTAAAACTCATATTCTGTAATATTGTTATGGAAAACACATTAACATATTTGGTTTTAATATATCCTATTACATTTAAAATACCATTAATAATCCTATTCAGTGGTAATATATCTCTTGAACAGTAATCAAATGATTAGTATAAATATAGGGTTTCAAAAAAATCCAATTGACATAGAAAAAGGATGTGATGACCTAAACTTGTAGTATTATACCCTATAAAGGTCATGTATTAGAGAATCTAGGGAATAATGAGTCACTGTGAATTTTCCTTGACCAATCCGAAGATTATATCCAATAATATATGCATGAGAAAAACAATTTATGATATAATTTCAAGGTAATCAAGATCACGGACCAAACAACGTTTGTTGAAACACCCAAGGATAATCCTACTATCACACAACTTAGAAATTGGGAGTATTATAGTTTATTAAAGGGATATGTATCAAGACCATAATAATACAAATATGTAGATTTTATTTTAAATAAAATAATTTTTATATTTATTTCTTATCATCACTTTATAAACAATTTATATTTTTATACAATAAAAAAATTATAGTTTTAAATATACTTCAATTTCAATTATGATTTTTATTTTAATGAATTAATGGATTTTTTAAATAAATAATATTTCAAAAAAATTATTATTAAGTTAATTTTATTAAATATACATGGTCTAAAAAGTTTTATGATGTAAATTTTAATTATTATAAGGGTTCAAAATTTATAACAGTCAAAAAAACAATTCATTTCTCAATAAATATCGATGGTTATTTTCACTGGAAAAAATAAAATATTTAAAAATTATTTAGATTAAACGAATATTATTTTTTAAATAATGATTTAGAAATTACAAAACTATTTATTTTTCATTATTTTTTCTCACATTCTATTTTTCAGGTAAAAAAAATTCTGTATAAACATGCAGTGTGTATTATGACATCATAATACCCCAAAAGTGATGTAATAAATACTATTAAGTGTATACATGAAAAACATATTTTTTTATAATTTAAAATAATGTGATTTTAATTTTATTATATTATTATATAATAATTTTTTAATCTTATAAAACAGATAATATATTATAATATTTTAAAATTGTTTCTTTAAGGATATGAATCACTTCAATGTCATCAGGGGTGTTATTTTAAAATCTTGGAACTTGGATTTATAAAATTATGAAATACCCTCCCATTTTATAGAAACCATTAGAATGTTCTTGGTTTTTGTTATTTTATTATATATTGTTCAAAAACTATGTTTATGAAATAATAAATAATTCCACACATATTTCTTATATAAACCCATCCAAGCTCCCATTCTTTTTCACTCAAAAACCTTGGATAATGTCATTACTCTATAATACCCTCTATATAATCCCCAAAAGGTTCCGTAATATATTAATAAGCTCCTCCCAAGGAATTTTAATCACCCTATCAATATAATTGATACTCTCCTTCTCTTCATTATTCAAGTTTCTTTTTATATATTTTGTCATTTATCTTCTTCCTATAATGTGAAGATATGTTCTTAAATATGCCCCTAAATATAGATTTTATTTATAAATTTTTAAAGACCCCTTTCACTCTCATAAGTCCCTCTTTTTAATATTTTTACACCCCGTTGTGATACCGAAGTTTCACAGTTCTTTTCATTATGAAACTGTTATGTAGTGGATACCCAAATCCATTTCCTATGAAGGGTGTTCACCATTATGAACATATACTTATTAACTATGGACTTAGATGTATTTATTCTACATTCCTTGAATGTGGAATAAAATTTGATTATGGTTTATATGTGACACACATACGAATGGAAATGAAATGAAAGTGGTGGGTGAGCTCGTAATTATATTGCAGTCCAATGCATTTAGAAATGTTTCAATTTCATGAGACATCATGAAAGGGTTTAGAGAGTTAACCAAATCCATCACATGAATTTTACCATCACGAATTCTTGTAATTTATCCTTAACCTAGGTTTTTGATTTAGTGTCCTATATTTTTTCCACATTTAATATATTTCCTTTATTATTATAAAGCTATGTCATCCCTCCTTATTCATTATTATGATAATCAATCCATTTATACCACATTGATATGTCTCTTTTTTTACAAGTATTAGATTCTTCATGTAACTCCATGTCTATTCCCTTACATGACTATATATCTCACCCCATTCTTATGTATGTCCCTAGTTTATCCCATTAATTTTTAAGTACGACGGAATAATACCATCATGTTATGTAAGATATCAATAAAGATGATGTATTCCCTATTTTATGTTGTTATGTAATGGACACAATTACTAGAGATAATATATATCTCAATTTAGTGGGGTCATATTATGTATAATATTATATAATAAATCATTAACTAATATGTAATAAATATATGGTGTTTCATATATTCCCCCCACCCCCACCCACACACCTTCAGAATGGGATCTTGTAGGGATGAACTACATAAAATGTTGAATAATAAACCAATGTTTTTTACTCACTCATGTCAAAAAAAACTAAAAAATATAATCTTATTTGATTCATGATTACTATGAGAAATAAGTGATAAATATCTTATCTTTTAATATCATGTGTGTATTAATTATGCATCGACGTGTTAGTATTGTAATGCTCAATTGATCACCTTTGGGACCAATGAAGAAGGGGAATCCATGTTGGTTTGGTTATTAGCATTTGATTTTACCTATCATTTTTTGAGGTATATAGGCTGTCACACTAATGATATATGAATTATACTTCAACAAAGGGAATGTGGAGAGATGGAAAATTGGGACTCTAAGAATATGCACTGGTGGATGGATGAGGTCAATAAATTTTTGGATAAACAATTACCATATATAAATCATGGATTCCACTACCATACTACGGAATATATATCCTCTGGGGTGTGTAAACATGATGGGAGGAGGGGATTTGGAGGGATTTATTATCACTATTTGGGAGTCTGTTCATAGATGATGATGTTGATTCCTCTGGGGCATATAGCCATGATAATAGGAATTACTTTCGATTTTGTTTTCTTGATAATAGTAATCCTAATTTGCACATGAAAGTGGATGTTGATCAAACTCATTGGACAATGTGTTTTTCAATAATGGAGTGTTAATATCATGAATAGTTTGAGCTCACTTATTGTTATTTAACTATGTGTTATGAATATAAATTTGGGAAAACCATTAGATTAAATTCATGTGGACATGTGGGAAAAAACATATTTCAACTAGGTAAGAGACATAAGAATATAATTTCATCATAATGAATGAATTTTAGAGTATACTATAATATATTTGTTACCATGTGGAGATAATAATATATGTCCATGTATAAAGGATCATCCACATGAAAATATAGGTTTTTAGTAGTTCTCGTGACAAAATAATCATGAATCACTATGTATCCCATGGAATGGGAATCAAGACCCACATATTTATGAAGGTTTCAACCCCCAGTTAAATTATTAGTAATGAAAAGGAGTATTAGATAAAAATGTATCAATAATTTGGTGATGTAGAGAAGTTTAACTGAATTTAATTGAGTTAAGGACATATCACGATATAAAAACCAAGTATAAATATCATGAAGATTTGACTCAAACATAGTTGAAGATGCATCATCCAAGAGGTAGGATGGGAAAAGTTTTGAACAACTATCTATAAATAATATCATGTTTAATTGATGAATGGGGATTGATTTTTTGGATTGGTACAAGTAAATTCATCTAGAATTCGCTCTATATCTCTTTGAGTATGAATCAAGGCACATATAGTTCTACATATGGTGAATTATATAACCAACACTGAATGTAGATCATGGATGGAGACCAATATTAAATAATATTTTTCCTCATTGATAAGGAAAAATACTAATTTTAGTTTTAATTATTTCAATAAGAAAAATATCATGATTTTTAATGTCATATCAAAATCATATTAAAAACATAGTTTAACATTGTATGTTCTGGATAAGAAGGGGTATCTTAGTTGTTCTATTGGAAAAACTGATCCAAACCCCTTAATAACTTGTTATTCAAACTCAGTATGAGAATCCAAATTTTATGGAGGGACACTAATTCTACACAAGGTTGGAAAAATAAAATTGATGTTTAAATATTTGAATGATTCATTACCAATAAAAAAACCCCATGAAAATAGGGAGTCCATCTAGGAAGGTGGAAATATACATGGTTCACTCATCCAACATTCAAAAAAATTGCATGTTCTAATACTATGGCTTATAAGACACCACATTAGTATAGGTTTTTGGATGATGTTAAATTATTCCCTCTTGAAAATATATTTTACGGGAGTAAATAAATAGGATAAGGATTACCATTTACCAAATTCAAAATGTATATTCCTCTGCCATATAATTATGAATTGAAACAAAATTTCTAAGTTTAACAATTTACTATGTTTTCAAATTATGGGCCCTATCAGGGTGCACCTAAGAATAAACTATCCCATGTTCTCTAAAATTAATGTAAGCCTCTAGATTATTATTTCATCTCAATATGGGAGTTCATTTATAAAAAATTTATTTATGGTGAAATTAAAACTAAATATACAAAAAAAGTTATTGATGAATGAAAATTCTCAAATATAATACCATTTACATTGGGGATACACTAACATGTGGTGGGAATATTTATGGGATGGACTACGCTTGATGGAGTGTTGATTCCATAAGTGAGACATGTAAATCATTTGTTCCTAACATGGAGAGGGATAGGTTTGTCTCTGATGCTGATGAACTTAAATATATCTATCTTGGACCAAGTGGAGTTATATTATTATGATCATAGAGCGCAAAATAATGGTGTGGTGGTCTATAAATAATTGACTAGATACAAAAAACAATTTTATTTGGGACAAAAAAATCAAATATTGAGGACCCTGAGGTGAAATAAAATGAAGATTAAGGTAATAAATCATTGACCCATGGGTTAAATAGTTTCCTAGATTTTGTGAAACAAACCTTATATAAATTGTAAAGAACAATTCATTAAGGAAAAGTTCAAAAATCGTGCATAAACTTCACTGTCTTGATCTGAAGGCTGAGTATTTGTTTTGAATAAAACAATGGATGGGGAAGCATTCAACCATTGATACAAAATAAATTCAATTATTAGAAATTCCTAAATATAATTCACAAATTTTTAGTCCATTATTCCGAGACATCATGGTTATTCCTTTTATAGTCATGTATCAAAAATATTTTCAGTGTAGTTTAGGGACATAAAACAAGGATGAGGACTTATAATGTTTAAAGTCCTTCTTCAGAGACTAAGGTTAATGGGGTGAAGGATGTCTAGAAGCATTTTATTGGACTAGTGGATCTTGAGATCCTTTTAAATCTTTATCTAGAGCTAAATGGTAAGACCTATTGGATTTTTTCTTATTCAATTTTTTCTCTCATATTTTACCATTTTCTAAAAGTGAGTTGCTTGGATAGTATAGGCTTGACATTTTTAAGGTCTCCCATTGAGGTTTTTAGATCTGAAAAGCCTTTTTTCCTCTTTCCAAGGATCATTTAAAATCATTAAAGTTGAAATGTTGATGTATAGGTTTTAATGTCAATAAGTATTGACCTGGTTCATTTTTGCGTTTATGTTCATAGAGAATCAACCATTAAATATTACCAATTAGATTATGTAGAGCTTGGACCATGGGTGTAATATCCCATAAATAATTAAGGAAGAAACAAAAATGACATGAATAAAAAAATGTACTAAAGCTAACTAATTTCAATTAAATAGTAACACTAACTATGTACATGATATATGGACTTAAATCTTACTATGATTCATGTTTTTGCATCATTGATATATACAATTCCTAGTTCATGGTATTGGAAATCAAATTGAGCATAAGCATAACTATATGTAATTATGCAGGTTCAAACAACAATGTGAATTAGATAATTCAAGGTCAAAATAGACAATCATAGGGGAATGGGATGTAAATTAAGTTGTATATTTTCAGACTATGTGATATTATCTAGGAATCCCTAATGATAGGGTAATCATGGTTTGAATCTAAAATAACACATGAAAAAAAATAAACAAAACATACGGGGGATGCATGAAATTTAATATAATTATGTGAGGAATAAGGTGGATAATAAATTTTAGGTTTATAAATATTATACTAATCCCATCATGATGCAGCACCACCTCAATGCACTATAATGAAATAAGAACCAAAAATGGATTGTGAAGATCCATGATAAGGAGGAGAATATGACTGATATATGGTTGGGATTGAGATAGGATATATCAATTTTACTAAATATCATGAGAAATTGTAATCAATAAACATGTATATATACGAGTAATACAGTATTCCATAGATTTGAATCACATACCAAAGATGATCAATAATGGAATGTGGGTTTTACTAGATAATAGCAGATATGACAGAATAGAAATCTTTAAAAGTCACAACACCGGATAAAATGGGGGAATGGACTTGGATTCTATGGTTGGGATTTACATTTCATATCATAAAACATTAGGAATCTTTTAATATTGTAATAAATCCTCTTATACTTTTAGAAGGTGTTATGATAGGATAACAATAAAAGAAATGGGGATCCTCTAGGAAAATGATCTAAAGGATGACATAGTTCTACATAATGAGGAATGAATAGTTTCATGAAGTTTAATACCATATGTTATGGATTTTAAACATATTTTTTAACATCAAATAGTTAATATGATAAGAGTTTTTAAAATATTAATGTCTTTTTGGTTTAAATATGTAAGATATACATTCCATATATCATGAAGTGAAATGAAAATATTAAAATGAGTTGGATCCCAATACAATATAGACAACTTATAATGTGTATACATATAGGTTGAGGTTATGATGTATGGAATGCAAGGGCTTGAAACATCTAAATTAAATAAAAATAAACTAAAAAAGATCCTTATTTGTAAATAGTGAATGCCTCTATCATATTTGGAAAATAATCCCCTAAAACCTCTAAACCCATTTTTGTCATTCATAGTGTGTGAAAATGTGAGTAAATGAATATCACCCATATACCATGATCGAAAAAACAAGGTAAATGATTCAGTTCTAGAACATTTAATTGAACCTTGAATGAGACCCTCACTAGAGAAGTCGTCCTCATTGGAAGACCATGGGACTGATTTTCTCCAGTAACATTTGTGAATTAACTAAAAGGGTAACACCAACATAATTTAATTACACTTCATCCAAGGAAGTTGTTGGGGCTGAAAATCATTAATTAAATAATTGATACTACAAATTGGGAAACAAATGTGTTTTGGATGACTATTGTCCACATTCAAAATAAGGTTCCATAATATCATTGTCAATGATGGAATAAAAACAAATTTTTTTCAATCAATTACTACTCCTTATAAATTAATGAATTATTTTTTATATTCCAATTATCCTTAGTGATTTTTTCCCGTGATTTGATTCAATACATTAGATAGTTTTTTCATCACATTAAGGGAGTTCATTCAAACATGAAAAAAATGGTCTCCAAATCATGGAATACTTGAAGTGTGAGGATGATGTAAAAAAGAATATCTAGAGAGACTTCCACACTCTAGGATTCATGAATAAATGGATTAAGTGCATCATTAGTTGTATATGTAAAAGGGAGGTATAGACAAATATCTAGAGGGTAGAGTCATATCAAACATAGGTGATGTGTAGAAACCCAATAAAAGGGATCCAATCAGTAAGATATTGTGAGGGAAAATTGATTAAAATAGTGGATAAGCCTAGGATTAAAATTAACTCATACCAGAATATACCATGATATGGGAATCAAGCCACATATAGTTCTAAGGATTCTAAAAGTAGGAGACTATAACCAATATAAGGTATGTCCCCTTGGATGAAGAATATGAGTTGGTCCTGTAGATTATTTTTTATTACAAAATTTGGAAGGTAATATGTTTAATGTAATGAAGATGGAACTAATATTCTATAATGATTAATAGTCATTCGATGAGGAAATATTCTAGTAATTTTAATGATATAATGAATGGAAATAAGAATCATTCAATTTAAGGTTAAGTGACATGATTCATTACCATGTAGTTTAAATTTTTTCGATGATAACATATCACAAATTCTAACATCATATGGTGATAAAGAAATTATATATACTTTAATGTCATACAATCTGAATGATAGGGGATCTGAAGTTTAAATTCATATAAACCCGAATATTTTACATTATTTATATCAAATAGTTTGGAAACTATTCACACTTTTTAACATCTTTTGTTAAGGATGATATTCGATGTTGATTAATGTCATATATTCAATACTCAGTGATGGATTTTAACATCCTAAAACTATGATATTAGGGGATATTTTTTATAGATTAATTATAATGAAATAATTTACCATGTATTTTAGTGTCATATATGTTGGAAATTAAATCAATTTAATTGTTATGTAGTTTAAAATTTGAGAAACCATCCATTGGTGGGAGGTATTATTGTATCCCTATCAATGGTAATTAGGGAATACGCACCATTTGATTAAACCTTTGGGACGATGCAGATATATTCCCTTTAGTTTCAATCATTTTTGGTTCCCATTTATGTGTAATTGGAATTTAAAATTCAAATACCAAGTCACATTTTCAGAAGGAGTGATAGAGAAAATTCTTTTTTAATTCTTTTCCCTTTCAATTTTGATGGACCTCAATGATTGGAATTGAATGGATCCTGTTCTCGTCATGGGTATCAATTTCGTCCAATTGTACTTGGGATATGTTTTCTTCTATTAAATTATCAGGGATATCAATCTAATTTATTTAAATTTGATCCTAAAGAGGTATTTCAAATTATGTTCCATATACATGGAACTTAGGATTCGCATGGAAGGAAATCCAAGACATTTTTAGGTATTCACATAAATTCTTAAATATTACATCAAGAAATAACACCTTTAATTATCTAGTGTTCTTATAAGAAACATTATAGAGATTTTTATTTAATGATTTATTTTATTAATTCAACAAAAAATGGTTTTTGGAAGTACAGTTAGATCAGATGCTATATTTAGCATGATTATTTTTTGGCTTGGAGTCATTGAAGTTGGTTATTTTATCTATGAAAAATGTTTGATCGTTACCAAATTGATGGTTGATATAATATTTCATGAACTGAATCATGGAAAGTTTTTTACCTATCATAGGGGTATGAATTTAGCCTCCTTTACAAAGAAATAAATTTCAGTAAAGATTTATCTACACTGTCATGATATCATTGGGGTGTAGGGACTCATCGCATCATGTTCCCCTGAATAAATAGGCTATGAGTATCTGACAGCATGGGGATGATCTAGGGTTTTATTAAATATGATTTCATTAATGTAGAATTTATAGAACATCATTGTTAATTCCACGTGTTTACAATTTATAGTTGAGAAAAAATGGCACAGTATTTAGATCTAGTGGGAGAGCATCATACCAAACTTATGAGTCTTTCATGCACCAAAAAATCCACCTATACAAAATAATGGATACACATTACCTAAATTTTATATAGAAGTATTTCATCAAGTATTCATATGAATAATACCTTTTTTGAATCCAGTTCATCATTGTGGATGAAATGCATTGTATGTAAGTAAATATTATAACAATCATCGTGGTATAATGGTATAGTTCCATGTTAGATGTACATTATTATAGGAGTCATATTTTTGGATTTTTTCCCTATAATAGAATCATTTTAATTATCCTATAATTAATTTATTTTAGTGAGTGGATTCACCTCCAATATTTTTTCACTAAGAGTGATTGTAGTGCTCACTTTCTAATGGTCCACAAGGAGGACCATTTCATCCCAATCCTTCTCAGTGAGTGATGCATACAAGATTTAAAAATAATCCAAGTGATCATTAAATGAGAATGGGAAATGAATTGCCTTCATCTCATATACAAGTAGAGACATAATTTCACAGGTGTGTTGGAGTAAGGTAATGAGCTCCTATTTCATAATATTATTGTCATAATTTATTTTCATGAAGACCACTTAAGATATATAATTCACAATAAATCATTAAACTTTAATATGAAGTAGTAACTGAAGAATATTGATAAGGTAATGGTATTTGTCTTATTTTTTGGGAATCCATATAAAATGAGTAATGAGTATGATGTGAGTGCCTTTCATGTAGTGATGAAAACAACTATATGACTTACCATATTTATCTTAGGGTTATGGACACTTATTTTGATAATACTCTACGAAATATCATCAATGGTTATCTATCATCATGGTGATTATTATTTTGTAGAATGGATGGCCTTTAATTATAATTTTATATCCCTGAGAAACTCGTCTAAGGTTGACTATATGGAATGAAAATATTTCATTACATTCCCCATAACATCCTTCAAATGAATGAACATAATATTTAATTTTTGGTTGATCAATTCCCAGAACATCTATAATCTAAACCACATAGGATGTTTCATTATTTATTTTAGTGTATCGATTCAAGAGATTAACAAGACATCATGTTGAAGTAGATAATGGTGTAGTTTCTAGAACATGATGAAAAGAAAAATGAAAGTCTTTTGGATGAGATAATATATTTTATCAGTAACTAGCTTCCTATGAGTATGATATTAGATGTTATTTTATTTCTATCATTATTATTTTAGTTTAATAGTATGTTGAGGTAATATTCTAGTGTGGTCACATAGTTTATCAAAGTATTTCCCTAGACAGGTGGCATTAGAACAAGAGGACATATAATATACTATTTAATTTTTTATAATATGTTCTTCAATTACTCATCCCACTTATATTAGATATATTTATTCATCAACATAGAAAATTGATTCTATTTGACTAAAAAATTGGTGAAAATGTACAATGTAATCCATAATTCTATACAGGCCTCATACCACATGATGATTATGTAACGGGGAAATTCACAAATGGACATGACCTTCACAAGGTAAATCTAAATGCCTATATTCCAAACAATGGAAATATGAACCCTCACTAAACTAACCCTTCATAAACAATTAAAAATTTTCATCATCTAGAGGTGGGTATGGAGTATTAAAAACACATTCTTAGTACACATAAAATAGAATTGGATGAACAAAACATAATATGTATTCCCTTGAAACTATGTTACAAGGATTGTCTTGATGATATGGTTCTGTAATATTGATTAGTCCCTACAACATTCATAAATATGGTGGTAATAATTTAGTAAAAATAGTTTCCTTGAGGTTCAATGAATGCAGTACCCAATTTAAATTTTGAGACCACCCATATTTGATTGTGTCTATAGTACCTTTCCTTGAAGGAATGTTCCTAAAAGTTTACTTTTGTTTGGATTATAAATTTTTTTGATCTAGATAAGGATTTATTTAATTAAAAATTGAGGTTAAGATCCCAAAGGTTGATAAATGATCAAATTTGTTTTTATAATCCTTATTGGGATAATGTTATCCTTCAAAAATGGTTGTTGAACTTCCATGATATTATTTTGGATCATCTAATAAATTTTAGCTTCAACCATGGCCCATGAGAAGGATTAATTTTTTTAGGTTCATATTTCAATCCAAGAAGTCCAATGGTAAGGATGGTCTGGTGGGTGGATGCATCGATATCATGTCATGGAATCTTTTTCTAATTCCAAAAAAATATATCATAATTCATCTTCTATAATGTATAATACTACAATTTTTCGTCATGTTCTATGAAAATTTTTAATCAATGTCAACCTCATATATTCCTTGGTGTTGAGGATTAGCTATGTCAGCTCATCTACTACTATGGAAACTCATTATTTTATGGAAGGAGGGACATCATCCATATATGATTCATAAAAACAATGGGGATATGAGGGAGGAAATAAATCATTGAGAATATGTGAATAATGTAGGGGATTATCTTATTCTATTGAGTAGGAGTTCTCATATGTATATTCCCATATTTCTGGATTAGTATATACCATTTTGATGGAGTCCTAGGATCATATTTCATGTTGTTTCCACTCAAAAGAGTTAACCATTCATGTCATGACCTGTCCCCTGGGTCACGTGTTGTAACTACACCAAGATCGCCTTCCATAGGCCAAGGGCAGGAGACTTGTACCGAAAGGCATATTCCTTAAAACTGGGAACGCATTGCCTTTATAATATGTAAACACACAACAAAACACACAACAAGATACGAACACAAGTCAAATGTATAACAAAAAGAGTTCTTAAAGTAAAAGGTGTCGGAAATATAAGTACAACTGAAATACAATACAACTAAAGATAGTGAAAAACATCTACCGGGTCATCCTTTGGGGTTCCTACCTGAAGGGTAGGTACTGATCGCCTCATCATCACTCTATATCTACTTGTCTCCTCTGTGTAACGACACGTCTTATGGTCCACCACCGGGCACTATCCAGTCCTGGTATCCTCAACCTCGATCAATGATTTCTATCATTTACAACAAACACAACAAGGTGCAGGAATAGCACGTGCATGGGTGAGTATAGAGATACTCAATAGGGACCTTGAGACCCTCATGGTCTCATAAAAATCCACAAAGGATAAACAAAAAATCAATATATCTACTGACAACCCTACTTAGATATATGCCTATACATATACCTATGTTATCAAGTGTACCCATCTCAATCATGGGGAAACACAGGGTCCAACCCAAAATCCCAAAGATCAACTGTTCCACCAAGAAAGGAAAACGACAAAGGTAAGTACCACACAGGTATTCCACATAGAAGAATACCACCATGGTATTACCATGACGGAAAAGTACCACACAGGTAAGAACTCGCCTCACACCAGGTATAACTCATGTACAATAGTAGAGATGATTAGATATAATAACTAAAACATCATACTCTATTAAAAGGCACTACTACTGACCCACATAGGATTTCTCGGTGTTGACCCACACAGGATCCCTTGGTGCTGACCTGCACAGGATCGCTCGATGCTGACCCACACAGGGTTGCTATGTGCTGACCCAGATAGGATCGCTCAGTGGGGACCCACAAAGGATCTCTCATCATTCTTCACATCACGTACAGCTACTGGGTTCTCGTAATAAGCTTTCTCGTCTCTAGGAGAGTCCTCTCCTCAAGATAATGGTCTATACTCCAACTTACATGAAGTCCCACAAAGAAGTATCTCAATGGACTGCCACATCATAGGGGTCTAAATGCAACAAATAGTGTGTCAATCTGATGCCCGGTCAGTCAGTTATTAGCCTTTTAGTCCTGAGGGCCTAGTTGGATTCTTGATCGATCCAACCCGACCATATTCCAACTTTTTCCAAATATCCAATGGGGTATACTCAAAGGGACCATATTTCTCCAAAGTTTCCAATTTCTCTAGAAATTCATCAATTGGAAACCTGGTGACAATGTTATGGTTAAAAGAGCATAAATGGGTCGAAGTGGTTCTGAGTCCAGTCCGACCCGGCCAGGCCCACACTGGCCGGCATGGCCTGGCAGACCTGCCGGGTGATGGAGGGGTCGGAGGCCGCGATGGATGTTGGGGTGGAGCGAGGTGGAACGGAGTCTGCGAGGGCCACGAGGGCGGCTCGGAGCCGCAGGACCGCGGAGGGCCATGGGGCAGCAAGGCCGTAGGGGTTGCGACGCCCCAGGACAGCGAGGCCTCAGGGGACGTAGAGGACTGCAGGGTAGTGAGGACGCAGGGAGGTGTGAAGGGTCATGCGTCGGTGAGGCCACGGGGCGGCGCAATGGGCTGTGGGGTAGCAGTGGCAGTGGGTGGCGGAGGTCGTGGGGCAGTAGTATCATCGGGTAGCTGAGGACATGGGGAAATAGTGGTCGCAGGCGGCGGATGCTGCGGGGTGGCGTCGTTACCTCCATTGTGGCCAACAGTGGTGCCGACCACCATTCTCATGCCCCACCAAGGTTCATCGCTGTCCTCCTCCATCGCGAAGAACACAATAATTGTCACCAGAAAAATGTGGAGAGTTCAGGGCATTTTTGTTTGGCCCACACTCTCTGCATTAGAGTGGTAACAAGTGGTTCAAAAAATTTTAATCAAGAACGTGTATGGAAGACATTTAAAACATCAACCCCCACAACCTTCATCAATCACTATTCCCAAACACAAAAAATAAAACTTCTGTGGATCAACTATATTATGAGTGTTGATCTTCATTTTTTGTTTTAGAAGGGAAGAACATGTGAATATAAAATCATACACAACTAAACCCCTACCACGTTGGATTTTTGACATCAAATAGGAAGAATAACATATTTCGGTTCAACATCGTCGAAGACGTCCTATGTTGGTTGCCTCCACAAGGTGCCTTCAATCCGTCTCGGTGTCGGTTTCCTCATTCTTCGATCTCCGATGGTCGTTCTTCGTTGGGAGGTGTAGTTCTTCATTGGAGATGTTTAATCCTCCCAAAATCGCTCTCCTTCCCCAAACAAATCCCTGAAAAGGAAGAGGTTCCAATATAATTTAAATTGGATAGATTAATTATGTTGGCATGTTGGCTTAATTTAATGAAAATTGATGGCATAAATTAAAGTGGGGGAGTGCGAAAGGTTTCTCCCCATTAAGAGGGGATTTCAAGGGCCACCACCATAACCAACATGGGAGGTTTAGTTCTGCTGGTCCCCACCTCCATAACCTCAAATGGGAGGTTAGTTATGGTGGTCCACACCTCTCAAAATACACATGGGAGTTCCAAAGAAAATAAAATGTTTCACAATTTTATTTATTCTATTCTTTCATGAAGAAACCCAAATTATATCTTTCACCCCCGACCTACTGCGATCAAGGTGAACTTCCCCTTAAGCGAATACTGGAAATGCGATTTCAACGGTGCCCTCAAATTTCAATTCTGAGCACTAGTTCAAAAGTTACAAAAACCCACTGGTATGTTTACTACACGTACCCGAAAAAAAGATCATAAATTCATTTGGGGCAGTCCGTGACTCGAAATGACACGCCGTCAATTTTCATGGACACGTAAAATTATCATATAATTTTAAAAAGATTACATGTAATTTCCAAGTCATTAAATTCTATCCACCTCATGGATTTATGTCCCCATAATCCACATCACAAACTATGTAGACATGTGGGGGTACTGCGCAAGTATCTGAGCCTCCAGCTCCCATGTGCTCTCTAATTTATAGGAAGCGGGCCGACATGGTGAGTCGGTCGATGATGACCCAAATAGAGTCATGTCCCCTAGATTAATGTGATAGTCCTATCACGAAGTCCATGGATATCCCATCCCACTTCTACTCTAGGACCTCTAATGCTAGAACTAAGCCTGCTGGTACTTGATGCTCTACCATCACTTGCCCACAAGTGAGGCACTGAGAGACAAACTCTGCTACTGCTTTCTTCATTCCCGGCCACTGGTGCTGTCGTCAGATATCCTGGTACATCTTCGCCACTCATGGATGTACCTCTATAGGGGACATGTGAAAATACCTAAATACATCCTCATGAAGTGATACTGGTGCCATGGTACGTCCTCTGAAGATGATGACATGCTCCCTAACTTCGTTGTCTCAGGTTAATGTCCTTCATTGAGAAGATATACTTGAGACTCTTGTGATTAGTGTACACTAAAAAATGATCGCTCATCAAGTAATGTTGCCACATATTCATGGAAAAGACCACTACTGCTAACTCCAGGTCATGGGTAGCGTAGTTCTACTCATGCTCCCTCAGCTGTCGAGAACCATTTGTGATCAATGCTCGCTCATGCATCAGGACACATCTGAGTCTAGTCCCAGATGTGTCATAGTAGACTACGTACCCTAAACCCTCCTCCATTAGCCTCAAAATGGATGCACTAGTCTGCCTCTACCTCATCTCAGGGAAACTCTGCCAGCATCTCTCTGACCAAACGAAGTGTTTCCCCTTCTTCGTCAATGTTGATAGTGGTCCTGCAACTCTAGAGAAATCTAGTGCAAATCTCTAGTAGTATCCAGCTAAACCCAGGAAGCTTTGTACCTCCGTCAAACTCCTGGGTGGCTCCTAAGAAAGTACCACCTCAATCTTAGCAAGATCAACTGTAACACCAGCCTCTGATACAAAATGTCCTAGAAACTGAACCTCTCAGATCCAGAACTAGCACTTCGAGATATTACCATACAGATGTTGCTCTCGGAGTGTGTCCAGAACTATCTGAAAATGATATTCATGCTCCTCCTCAATAGTCGAGTAGATCAGAATGTTGTTGATGAGGACTACTACAAAGAAATCAAGGTATGGATGAAAGATTGGGTTCATGAGTCTCGTTAACTCTGTTGGAGCTTTGGATACATTGAATGGAATAACCAAGAACTCTTAGTGGTTGTACCGACATTTGAAGGTCATCTTCTGCACATCATTGTCTCATACTCTGAGCTGGTGATAACCTGATCTGAGGTCTATCTTCAAGAACCACCATGCTCCTTTCAGTTGATTAAAGAGGTCTTCAATCCTCCGAAGTTGGTACTTGTTCTTCATGGTCACCTGGTTCAGGCGTCAACAGCCGACATAAAGTCTCAAACTCCCATCCGCCTTTATGGAGAACATAATCGAGGCTTCCCAAGGAGAAAAATTGGGCTGAATTAATCCCTTCCCCTATAAGTCCTTCTGTTGTACTCATAGCTCATGAAGCTCCGTGGGATCCATCCAACACGCTTGTGTAGATATCAGTGTCGTCACAGGATATAAGTCAATGTAAAAGTCCATATCTCTATGAGGAGGTTAAACCAGAACATTATCAGGGAAGACATACGGGTACTAGTCCACCACTACAGGATAACTTGGACTCTCCACATCAACCACTTTGAGGGTAAGGCCAACCAACTGATGAGTGATCGGCTGCATCCTTCTCCAGTTAAGTCCATCTTATGCTTCAAAGTCTCCCTTCTCACCAGTGAATTTAAACATGGTCCTATCCATGCGTACAAACATCACTTTGAGCCTAATATAGTTTATCTGAGCATGGACTATAGATAACTAGTCCATAACCAATATGATTTCATAAGGCCTTGACGCTTCTACTAGGATATCCTACCCGAAGCTCTCACCTCCTAGCGTAAGCTCGCACATCTAACACCAGTGTGTAATCATCGAATCCACTTTTGTTGGAGTCTCTAGCCTTAAGGATCAATCCATCAAATCAATTGGAATCTCTGAGATTGAACGAGGGAAGTGGAAATAAAAGAATGACTGGAACCTGTGTTTATAAGTACTGCAGCTAAGGGGAGTAGACACATATCACACCTCATATCATCTCCGGAGTGTTGTGATCATAGGCCTCATCATCCTTGACCTATGCTCGCCCCTGTCATCCTACTCCCTATGGTCAGGGTGGACCACCTAGTCGTGGTGGCGGTAACATCTCGAATTGTCACCCATCGCCAGCTGCACGGCCAGATCCTCAGCCATATCCACCTACACCATGTGGACCTCCTTGGTCAAACCTCTGACTCTACCTGGTTGGTCCTTCGACAGTCTGTTGATCATCGGTACAGTGGGTTAGACATTCACAAGCCATATGACCCTTCCCACCACATGCGTAACACTGCCCGCTCTTGGCATGACTGGTTCTACCTCGAGTGATCCGCACAACTGACCCTGAATCTTGCAGTCGTCCACCTGTAGGTCTAGTCCTTTTAGAACTCTATGAGATTTGTTTTCTGCCACCTACAGAAGACTATGATAAATGTTGGCTGGTGTTGGGTCTCACTGCAGCAGACTTCTCAGAAAAGAAACACTCCACTAAGAGTTATCTCTCTAACACCCCCGCATGCGTCGGAATTATGAGTGAGATCATTGAAGCCCTGATCTCCACCCTGATTCCATGCTCGATGGTTTGGGCCCAGAAGAATGGGTCTCTCACCATATCAGTGGAGTAGTGTGAGAGGTCAGTGAACCTCGCTAAGTACTGATCCATAGTCATGATGCGCTGCTACAGATGTAGCAGCTCCTGAATGAGCATTACACGAAGAGTTGTTGGGACAAACTCTACCTGAAACGGGTTCTCAAAGTCTGCCTAGAGAAGTGTCACCTCATCGAGAACCTGGAGAATCAATCATCACCATCTACATATTGTTGCCTATAGAATTCCTGGGAAAAGGATCACCATGATATCAGCTGGTGTCCCTACAATTTGGAAGACTCTCACTACAGCCTCCAGCCAATCCTCACCTGCCTGTGGGTATGTCTCTCCCCTGAACCTGGGTGGCCTCTAGCATTGGAACTCATGCAATGCGCTCAGGCGATGTACACCCTCTGCTACTGGGGCTGGTGGAATCAGTGTCCCAACAGGTAATGGTACCGTTGGTGCCTCTACTGGTGCCTCTATGGGAATAGGGACCTACACCGAGGCATCATCGCTCAGTGGGCTATGAGTGCATACTACTCTCAGAACCCTAGCTGGCTATCTGTGTGGAGGTATCCTGAAAAAAAGAGCTATGTCACAGTTAAAAAGGTATACCTGGTGAGATAACTCAATATTTAACAAAGAAAACTCTTCACAACGCACATGCAATCAGTGTTTTCATTCATTGAGCTAGAAATCAAATGTCAGGGTCCTGTTGTATGGATATGTCAGCCGCTGCACCAAAACTGAATTCCCTAAATTGGTAACCATACTCACTACACTTAACAATATTTCCATTAAAAATAAATATCAGAGTCATATGTTCTATGATAGAACTGAATCCTTGGATACCAATTTGTCACGACCCGTCCCCTGGGGTCTATCTGGGACTACCCCAAGCCTTCCTTCAATAGGCCAGGGGCTGGCGACTAGCACAAAAAGTTTTATTCCCTAAAACTAGGAATTTATTTCCTTTATAATATATAGACACAAAACTAAGCACACATCAAGATATGAACACAAGTAAACTGTATAACAAAAAGAGTTCTGAAAGTAAAAGGGTGATGAAAATACAAGCCTAACAGTAAAGGTACAAGTATAATTGAAATACAATACAACTGAAGAAAGGGAAAAATAACTATCGGGTCGTCCTCTGGGGTTCCTACCTGAAGGCTAGGAACATATTGCCTCCCCAGTACTCTACATCCGCATGTCTCCTCTATGTACCGACATGTCATATGGTCCACCACTGGGCACTACCCAGTCCTGGTATCCTCATCCTCGATCAACACTATCTATCATCCACACCAAACACAACAAGGTGCTAGCATAGCCTGTGCAGGGTGTGTATAATGATACTCTATAAGGACCCAGAGACCCTAGAGTTCTCATAGAAATTCACAAAGGATAAACCAAAAATCAAGAAATCAACTGACAACCCTACTTAGGTATATTCCCATACATATACCTATGTTATCAAGTATACCCATCTCAATCACGAGGAAACACATGGTCCAACCCAAAATCCAAAAGCTCAACTATTCCACAAAGAAAGGAAAATGAAAAAGGTAAGTACCACACATGTTTTCCACATAGAAAAATACCACCATGGTATTACCATGATAGAAAAGTACCACATTGGTACGAAATAAGATCACAGTAGTTAAAACTCAGGTACAATAGTTGAAATGATTAGACGTAACTACTGAATCATTTTACTCTATTAAGAGGCTCTGCTGCTGACCCACACAGGATCGCTCGGTGCTGACCCACACTGGATCGCTCAGTGCTAACCCACACAGGATGGCTTGGTACTGACCCACACAGGATCTCTAGGAGTTGACCCACACAGGATCTCCCGGTGCTGACCCACACAGGATCACTCGGTGTAGACCCATACAGGATCTCTCTTCATTCTTCATGTCACAGTAAGCTACTGGGTTCCCGCACTAAGTTTCCTCATCTCCAAGAGAGTATACGCCTCAATATAATGGTCGATACTCCAATTACCATGAAGTCCCATGAAAAATTATCTCAAAGGACCACTACGTCATAGGGGTATCAACACAATAGACATCGCATCAATTGGACGTCCGGCCTGTAAGTTATTATCCATTTAGTCTTGAGGGTCCAGTTGGATTCATGATCGATCCAACCCAACTATTTTCCAAAATTATCCAAATCACTATTTGGGTATACTCAAATGTATATTATCTCTCCAATGCTTCCAACGCCACTGGCGGTTCATCAATCGGACGTCTGGTGCCAAAGTTATGGCTAAAACAGCGTAAATGGCATGAAGTGGGTCTGGGTCTGGTACGACCCAGTCGAACTGATGTGGCCCAACCCAACCCGACCAATTGCGTCCTGCCTGGCCCAACTATCTAGGTCCAGATCGGCCTGTGGTGCATCCCGGCTCACTGGGCAGTGGAGAGGCTGGAGTCTATGATGTCCATGGAGGTGGTGCGAGGTAGTGCGGAAGCCTCGAGGGCAGCGAAGGCGGCATGGAGCCGCGAGGCCGGGGAGGACCATGGGGCGGTGAGGCTGTGGGGGTCGCGAGGCCACATTACAGTGAGGTGGTGGGGGTCGCGGAGTGGTGAGGCCATGCAGCGGCAATGCCACAGCGTGGAGGGTCACGTGCTGCCAAGGCCGTGGGGCGGCACGGAGGGCCACGGGGCGGTGGATGCTGCGGGGCGGCGGAGGCCATAGGACGACGGTGGCAGTGGGCGGTGGAGGCCGTGGGGTGGCGGTGGCAGTGGGTGGGGGAGGCCGCAGGCGATGGTGCCCATGGGCGGTGGAGCCCGCGGGGTGGCGCTGTTACGCCAGAGCCTCCATCGCGGCCGGCGGGGGAGCGAGCCATCATTCTCATGCCCCACAAAGGTGGGTCGCTCTCCTCCTCCATCATGAAGAACACAACAATAATCAGCAGAAAAATGTGGAGAGGTTGGTCCATGATTTTTTGGCTCGCACTCTCCGCGTTAGAGCGGTAACAAGTGGTTCACAAATTTTTAATCAATAACATGTATGAAAGATATTTAAAACATCAAACCCCACAACCTTCATCAATCGTTATACCCAAACCCTCAAAACAAAACATCTGTTGATAAAATAGATTATGATTGTTGATCTGTGTTTTTTGTTTTAGATGGGATGAACATGGGAATATATAATAATACACAACATAACCCCTACCTCATTTTATTCTTGACATCAAAGATGAGGAAGAACGGACGTCGATTCACTATTGTCGAAGACTCCCTATGTTGGTTGCCTCCGCAAGGTGGTTCCGATCGAGATCGGGGTTGGTTTACTTCTTCTTAGATCTCCAGTGGTTGTTCTTCATTGGGAGGTGATGTTCTTCATTAGAGAAGCTTAATTCTCCCAAAATCTCTCCCCTTATCTTTCGCCAACCAAATCACCTCAAAAGAAGTTGTTCCAATAGAAATTAAATTGTCATGATTAATTATAATGGCATGTTGGCTTCATTAAATGAAAATTGTTGGAATAAAAGAACGTGGGGGAGTTCAAGAGGTTTCTCCCCATTAATTGGGGAGTCTAAGGGGGTTTGAGTCTTGGGTTTCCTCACCACCATAACCCACATGCGAGTTCTAGTTCTGGTGGTCCCCACCTCCATAACTTCACATGGGAGGTTTAGTTCTGGTGGTCCCCACCTCACATCATCCACAAGGGAGTTCCAAAGAAAATTAAATGTGAAAAAATTTATTTTATTTTATTCTTTCCCAAAAAACACAAATTATATCTTTCACCATTGACCTATTGTGGTCTAGGTGAAGGTCCCCTTAAGTGAATACCAGTGCTATTAGTTTAATGGTGCCCTCAGATTTCAATTCTGATCCACAGTTCAAAAGATACGAAAACCTGCTCGTACGTTTATTGAACGTACCTGAAAAAAGTTCAGAAATTCATTTCGGGCACTCCGAGCCTCGGAATCACACACCTTAAATTTTCGTGGACAAGTAAAATTCCCATATAATTTAAAAAATTACATGGAATATTCAGGTCTTTAGGATTCATGTCATAATACATTTTCATGGTTGAAAACTATCCTATAATTTTTTATACATCGTGGAGATGTTTATTTTCTACAATAGTCCAGAAATTATTAAAAAAAAGTTTTATCTCTTGACCTTTCTAGATATTTGGCATACTCATTTCTATGTACTCGTTTTCCCTTGTTTTGGTTATAGATTTTTTTGTTTTTTATAATGGATTTTTTGGGGTTATGTTGGAGAATTTTTTAAGAATAAAGGATTGTTAATGGATGGAGAATGGTTCAAGAAAATAATATAGTTTTCCCATGAAACCATGAACCCATTTGTTAGAGGAAAATGAGATTGCACAATATTAGCACCTAGTTTGGAAAAAAAGTCTAGCCGCCCTCCCCAAACCATAAAACCTGAGGAAGATGGGACTTTCATGGTTGGTTCATATTTTTTCAAACTGTGTGCCCCTTGGGAGAAATTTTTTCCATCATAATTCGGGGAAAATAGTTTGGAAAACTATGCACCTCTTCCCAGAAACCCATTGGAATACAATTAAATTCACCTAAATTAATAAAATATTTCCCAAACCCCTCAATTTTTATCGTCATTCACCCCAACTTTGCTAAAACAATTTAATTCATTTTTTGATGATCTTAGGTGGATTTAAAGTATCCTAAAACCCCTTTTAGGAAGAATTTAATATCCTATTTAAGGTTCATCTCCTCTAGGGTATGTTATCTCTTCCTCATTTGGTTTCTTCTCTCTCCCGTATATCATCCCAATGAAGAGGAATGATGTTTCATCAATTATTTATGGTTTATATCTATGTTTTTATGGATCATTATCCTTTGAATATTCATCATAGGTATTGGTCCTTGACCTTCTACACCATTGTGTTTTTTATTGTTCCGCATTAATTTGGGGTTTTTGGTTTGGTGAACGCATGTCAATGATTTTGAGGTAAGTGGTTTAATTATCAAATCCCATAGTCATGATTATAATTTATTATGAAATGGTGAAATTTTAATTTCCACATTGGTAAATTTAAATATATTTTATTATATTAATTTATTCATAATATTATTATGAAAGGGGAGAATAATGTGATTATGTAATTGGATGATTAATGAATTTTGGAAACTGATTTATTAATGTGATTATGAAATTTATAGTGACTGATGGGGAAAGTCAATTGGATTGAAAATATGATGTATAGATTATGAATGTTGATGAATAAATATATGAAATGGGTTGAAATTTTAATTATATAAAATTTTGATAAATGATTGAGATTGTGTAAGGATGATATGTGATATTTTTGAATGAGTTGTTGGATAGGGAGAAATTCTATGGATACCCACAGGTTGACAGAATATTGTTCTTGGACCCATATGTGTGTGTGTGTGAGTGTGTGTGTGTGTGTGTGTGTGTGTATTGCTTTTGTGTGGACAATAATTTGAGGGATATGGACCACTGCTCCAAATACCCATAGGGTTCTAGACTACTACTCTAGGCTTCCATTATTGAATGGGAGATTGTAATTGAGTTAATAATTGAAACCCCTGATGGAAGGAAATGTGCTCTCCCTTGGTGGATGGTTCAGAATCCAGCATGTTCCAAATAATATATTTTTGGTTTTGGTGTCCTCATGAACCTGTATATTTATGTATTTAACTATAAAATAATTTAATTTAAAAACTACTTATTTTAAATTTTTAATTTATTCTTATTAGAGTTACATACATTGTTATAGATTGGATATTGTTTTATATTTCTTTGTTGGTGGCCTAATGAGTTTCACTCATATCCTTCTTGAGATACTATATCGATACTTGAATATACTTCATGTTTGAAAGGAAGGATAAGGGAAGGAGTCCTATGTTAGTCGTATGAGTTGGGATAAGCTTGATTAGGGGAACCTGAAATTATTTTGGGACCAGCTTTGCAGTTTTTAGTGTGTATTTATTTTGTTCTTGAATTTAAATGTTGCAAACTATATGTAAAGACATATCAACACCTTTGTTTTTTTTTACCTATTTTAGGATTATAATGCGATGTTTGTATTTATTGATTATGGTATTATTCTAGTGATTTTTTATTATTGTTCGGATAAATTTTATTGATATCTATTGTTCCCATGATTTGATAGAGGGGGAATAATAACCCCATGATATTTATTAAATTCTCACTGCTAGTATGTTGCCTCTAGTATATTAGTTGGCATTCATTAGATCATGTAACCATCCAGATTGAGGCATCAGCATGTGTCACCCTTGTCAGGATAGTACAAAGTTGTATCAAAGGGGTTTTCTTTCATCTCATTTTGTTTACTATTAGGGGATAGTAGACATGAGACTATAATGATTTGGTCCTTTTTCATGATCATGTTCAAGTGAGTAGAAAACCCATATATAGGGGAGGACCAATGTACCCAGGGTGGAATTGTTGTTGTTTATGTTTGATGTTACAGCTGAATGTTCATTCACCACGAGTGATGCACTTTTTGTGATGTTTTTCTGATAATTTATTCAAGGTAGGTATGAAACAAGAGTTTAGAATACATGCATTATCTAGACACACATGATTTTTGGTGGAATGCATTATTTTTGGCAGACATGGAAAAAAATCTTTTGGGTGAGTTGTTGAAAGAAATTATTTTCTTTTTTTGAGTAATTTAAGATATAAATGCGCCTAAAAAGAAAATCAATAATTGTAAATGATGAAAAATATTGAAAAAAAATTGTGTAAATGGTTATCTAATGAGAAACACGAAATATAGTAGTTCTTACACTATATTTTACACTACCTGGGTGAGGTATGGTTGAGGGTAGTGACACTACCTCATTTTTTGCCATGTGGTACAGTATAGGGGATGAATTATTATGTATTTATGTTAATCCCTCTTGTAAAAATGTGTTTATTATTTTTTATGTGTTCTAATTCATGTGTTTGGAATTATACATAAATGCCTCCATGATGACACTTTTTGGTAGGATGGCAGGAGGACATGGAGATAAATGAACACCCAGTAGTGGAACAAGAGGATATGATAGTTCTAGGATAAGGATCTGAAGATTACTTCTAAGAGAACATTTCTATCATTATGAAATTTAATGAAATAGATCTAGTGCAGGTTGTACGGATCATGTTTGACTTGACACATGTATTTCAGTTTTATAATCCTACAAAATTCATTTTAGAGGGACAAACTAAGGTGGATGAGATCTTGAATGCATCTATCTTGATGATCCTTGACCTTTTAGATATTACTATTTATAAGATAGCCAATATGGTGGATTATAAGTTACGTGGTCGAGTGAAGTGTTAGTGGGACATTCAAACATGGGATGGGAATATAGAGAATATGGAGTGTAAGTAATATCGATGAAATGATTCTAGAACTCTTTTACCCTAATACACTGAGTCATGAGAGTGAATTAATTTTTACATAATCAACCTAGGGTGTATATATGTGATGGACTATGCTAGTTGCTTAAAAAAATTTCAAATATTTCTACTAGAATTGGTAAGAGATGAGGCAACTATAGAAATACATTTTCAAGGTGTGATTAAATATGATACTAAGTCCCCTGTTAATATGTTTAGGTTGAAGTTTTTTTTGACATAGTGAATCGTGCTATCATTTCTATGGGGAACCTAAAGGAGGGTTCCCTTGGAAAGGAGGTGGTTTCTTCTAGATGAATAGAAGGTACATATTCCATGAGTAGGAATTATCCACAAGAAAATTACTGTCATGGAAATCAACAAATAATGTTTCTAGAGAGAATGATCGGCTACTCAGAGTTGTAAATGAGTAAACTACAATGATTACGGTTGGTCAGATCAAATTTCTAGCAAGTTTCCATAACCAACAATGGAGTGTCGATCCTAGGGAACCATGAGACACATACTATGGTATTGAAGAACCCCTTGATTGATGGATAGTAATGAAGGAACTAGGCATAGTAAAGTACTTGATGGTTTTATTCTGCCCTATATCATTCAAGAAGTTAGAATTATTCCACTAATGGTTTTCCAGGAAGTGGAAATGAAATATTGTGGAAAGAGTGTATGTATTAACAGAGAGTTGTAGCTCATTGGCCTTATATTACAGCACAAGTAGGATGGTTAAGGTAGTTTCATGCAATTCAGCTTACACCTATGTAAAATGAGGTTGGGCTGTCAATAGTCATAGATACTGTTCATGTAGATTTGATGATTTATATTCCCTTATTTTATATAGGATCATATCATTATTTTATATCTTCTCAACATGTAAATGTTATGAGGCTAATGGTGGAGTTTGGGAGTGGAGTTATAATGATCGACACGCTGTTCAGAGTATGTTCTATGAAAATCTGCTTATGTAAATGACATTCTCTCAATTTTGGGGAGAATATTTTTTTCTAGGAT
The DNA here is from genome assembly GCA_963277665.1 of Viscum album. Classification (NCBI taxonomy): domain Eukaryota; kingdom Viridiplantae; phylum Streptophyta; class Magnoliopsida; order Santalales; family Viscaceae; genus Viscum; species Viscum album. The sequence continues at coordinate 1,751,755,319 of OY728120.1, read as the reverse complement.
CTATACATACTTTACATGTCATATTTTTACATAATTTAGTTTATGTAATGGTTTTTATCATACTTATCTCACATTGATTTTTAATATAGGATAGAAAAAAATACATCTCCTAAGGGTAATAGTGACATTCTTAGTTAAGAGTGGGATATACAAGAAGGCCATGCAGGTCCAGTACATCTCCAACTAAGGGATCTCACCACCCAGGTTGTGTGCCTTCTGTTTTAAGAAGATGGTTTGTGTAATGATGTATTTCCACCAGTTTTGGAAAGGTTCTAATATGTGTTTCCTAAAAACTCATCAGGGATTCCACCTGATAGGGATGTTGATTTTACAATTGAGCACATCAATGGAGATGAACCAATATCCATTCCACCCTATACAATAGAACCAATAGTGATTCAAGATCATAGGACTCTAATGGAAGAGTTGATGAATAAGGGACTTATTATTCTAAGTACATCACCTTGACGTTCAATTGTTTTGTTTACAAATAATGATAATAAGACAGTACATTTATGTGTTGATTACTGGAAGATGAACTAAATGACAGCAAAGAACTAGTTCCCGATACCATGAATGATTATATATTTGACCAGTTGATAGGATCCTATGTTTTCTCCCTGATTTACTTACCGTCGGAGTGTCATAAATTTATATTAATTCCTTATGATATACCACATACATCCTATAAGATTAGTTATATCATATATGAGTTTATTGTGATTCCATTCAGGAGGAATAATTCTATGGTTGTGTTTATAGATATGATGAACTGAATCTTCCACTCATACCTATATATTTTTGTGGATATATTTTTGGAAAACATATTTTTATACCCCAATACTCTTGATGATCATGTGAAACATCTAGAAATTGTTTTGAGTAAACTAAGAGAGAATTTCCTATATGAAAAAATATATATATATGTGTAAATTTGGGTCTATGAGGTACATTTCCTAGGTCACGTCATCTCTAAGGATAGTGTGTCAGTTGTCCTAGAGAAAGTTATAGAAGCGGTTTCTTGGGAGAATCCTAATAACATTTTTGATATTTTTAGTCTTCTAGTTGAGAAATATTATTATTGTAGGATAATACATGGCATTTACAATTTGGTATCACCACTTTTCAACTTTATCGAGAAAGAAATCTTGTTTTAATGTCCGGAAGAATTTGAGGATTATGTTCTTGAGTGGAAAAGGTGTTTGACTACAACAAAAATTTTGAACCTTCCTCATCTAGGTGAGGAGTATACTAATTTTTGGGATGCATCTAGGGTTGGACTTTGAGACTTGAAAATATAGGGGATTTTTTGTGGCATATGTTACATGACTTTTGAGGTCACATGAATAGAATTACCATACCCAAAATCACGAGTTAGCAGTGGTTATTTATTACAAAAATTGTTGGGTAAATTATCTTTGTGGTGAAAATTTTACTATCTATACCAACCAAAATAATTTAATGTACATATTTTTTTAGTGAGATTTGAATATCTAGTATCATAGATGTATTTGGGATATTAATACTTTTTACATTGAATTTGATAATACACTCGGGAAGGAAAATAGTTTTTTGACTCGTTGAGAAGGAAAATGATGACTCATGAAGTTTAAGAGTCTAGTTCTTAGTGGAACATAATGACCTTGTTGGATGGTATGAATATTTTAGTTTGAGTGGTCCAGTTTTAGATGACACTCATATCTATATCGGTGGTGTCCACACATTTGACCCAAATTAGGGAGAGAAAGTTTGAGGATATATAGTGTTTTTCCTTGGGGGAAATCCCTGAATGTATGGAGTTAACTTCTGATTTTACATTAGATAACGACATGATAATCTATGTCCAAAACCATGTTTTTTTACCTATGTGTATGCAAGAAGATACAATACATTAGTTTCATTACTAGAAGAGGGTGGTGAATCCTGGTCTGACCAAAATATACCATGACATATGTCAACAGTATTGGGGGCCACAAATGAAAAAGGATATTTTCTAGATCCAAACATGATGTTACAAATATCAGCTATTGAAAGCTGACCATCATTAATTTTGTGGTCTACTATAGTTTATGGCCATTCTAGTATTGAATTTTAATGAAGTTACCATGGAAGTAATGGTTTTTCTTCTGAGGATGTCTTGGAAGAATGACAGCATTTGGGTTATAGTGGAATGGGTGAGTAAATTATCCCATTTGTTTCATATCAAGGAGACGTATACATCTGATTAGATGTGGGACATATACATTTTGGAGAAAGTATATCCGTTTGGAATTCCACAAAGTATTGTTTCAGAATATGACTCATGTTTCAATTTTTTCTTCTTCCCAATAATGCAGAAATGAATTTTGTACCAAAGTATTTTTATGTAAAAAAATCCACCTAAAAATAGATGGGATGTCAAAAAAATGTATAAAAGTTTTGGAGGATATATTATGGGCGTGTGTTCTTGAATTTTGGGGGTCTTGGAAGAAGCACTTAGTTCTCGTTGAATTCTACTATAACAACACTAATCAGGTGAATATTCATATGGAACTATAAGATTTACATTATGGTATTCTATGAAGATAGACTCTATACTTGATGGAGGTAGGAGAGTCATATTTATTTCGATTAAGTATCATTCAGGGCACATTGGAGTGGGTTCAGTTAATTTCAAAACATATGATATGGATCAGAGTAGGGAGAAGTTTCATGTTGATCGACATTGATGAAACCTTGAGTTTTCAGTGGGTGATCATGTATTTCATTTCATGACACCTATATTGTGACATTATTGTATTTTTAGAAAGGTAAATCTAGTGCCCACATTTTTCAGACTATTTGATATTGTAGAGAAAATCAGGCCAGTGGCATACTGATTGTCTCTTCAATTGAGGTACAGTTCTATACATGATTTTTTTCAGGTTGTAAGGATTTGGGAGTATAACATCAAAACTAATTTTTTTATTGACGATGATTATGTTTATATTGAGTTTGATTCATCCATTATATAGCATCTAATTCATGTAATGGATTGCAGTTAAAATGTGTTATGAGGAAAGACCATACTGATAGTTCATGTATTGTTGAAATAAGGTCGTGTTTAGGGTGAAACAAGGGAGAGTGAATATGATATATGGGATTAGTGGCTTGAACATTTTAGGTTGTAATTATAGATATTCATGGGAGTACAACTCTAGGATGATCTGTTATAAGGTATGTATATTGTAAGATACTGAAATTTACAAAGATTTATCATACTCATATTTTGGTACACTTTTACCATTTTCTGTTTATACCTTGGTTGGGGTTTTATATGGTATTTTGTCAAGTGAAGTTGGACAGTTTTTGAAGCCTAATTTGATGTGCACAGTTGGTTCATGGTTTGGGGAAACTATATGGATTTCCTTGGAATTTTTCCACGCCTTATGTTTGAGGCAGAAGAGGTGAGACATAGTTGGAGAATAGTTTGGACAAATCATGTGGCCACCCTCTTAAAACTATGAAACTTGAGGAAGAGGGGTTTTTATGTTTATTACTCTGTTTTTCAAACCCATCACCACATTGGAGAAACCATGAACCCCATAAGTATAGGTCCATGGTTATGGGGTAGGGTTAGGAAAACTATGCACCTCATCCCAGGAAACCATGAGCATTGGATTTATTTCACAAAAAATTAAAAAAATCCCAAACCCCCATGATTCTATCCCAATTATACCACACATATCATAAACCTATTTTGATAATTTTATTAGGCTACTTGTATGATTAAAAGTAACCTATAACCCCTTCTATAATGAATCAAAGATCCAATTAAAGGATCGTCTACTCTGTAGTATGTAATGTCTTCCCAATTTGGTTTCCTCTCTCTATCATCTCTCTTCTTAATGAGGAAGGATGATTTTTCCTCGATTATTTTTGGTTTTGATCTATGTTTTAATGGATCTTAATCATTTGGATGATAATATTAGTTATTATTCCTATATATTCTAATTTATTGTGGTTTTGATCATTCTACATCAATTTTTGGGTTTATTTTGTTGAGAAAAAGTAAATAATCCTGAGGTAGGAATTCTAATTGTAAAATCCCTTATTCTTGATTATAATTTCATTTATTTAATTTTACAATTTCAATTTATCATTAGGATATTGCACTATAATTGGATTAATTAATTTATTTCCTTTATGATTATGAATCGGTTAAATAATGAAATAATGAAATTGGTTGATAAATGAATTTATGAAACTGATTTTTTAATGGGATTATGAAATTGATAACAACCCATGGGGTGTTCGTGTATGATTTAAAGATGTAATATAAATTATGATTTTAAATTAATGAATTTTATGAAATTGGTTGAGTAATGATGTGTGTATATGTTAGATAAATGATTGATGATGTGCATTTTTTAGATGGGATATTTGTGAAAGTTATTTTCGATATAGACTACTTTTCCAAATACACATGGTATTCCAAACATATATTATATTCTCAAAATATATATGTATTACATGGGATCAACGTGTTTTGAGATAGGGACTACTACTTAGAAATACCCATGGGGTTCCAGAATACATCTCTTGGCCCCCATTTTTTTATGTGAAATTAGATTTGAATAAATAATTGAATTCCATGATGCAATAAAATGTGACATACCTTAGCGGATTCTTCAGAATCTGAAACATTCAAAAAAGAGTATTGTTGGTTTGGGGGTCATTATGTAAATGAGGATTTAAGGGGTTAATTAATAAATAATTTAATGTAATGACTATTTTTTATCTTAAAACATTATTATTATTAAAAAAAGTACATTATAATAGAATATATATATTTTTAGACATTTTTGGTGGTATCCACATTAGTATTAATCACACCCTACTTAGGAATCCTAATCTGTACCCGAATAGGATTCATGTTTTTAGGATAGGATAAGGGAAAGATCTCCGTGTTAGATGGATGAGTTGAGATGGAGCATGGATGATGGAAACAAACATGATTTCAGGACCATCTTGGGAGTTTTAAGTGGGTCTTTATTTTTGTTTTACATTTGAAAATTAAAACGTATATGTAATGACATATCTAGATCATTGGTTCTGAGTATTCTTTACCTATTTTGGGGATATCATTTGATATTGGAATTTACTAATTATGGCATTATTATTACTATTATTTTTTATTGTTTGGATATCATTTATTGATTTCCAATGTGGTTCTGATTTGATAAAGAGGGTACAGTCTCCAAACAACATATATTAGAACCAAGTTGTAGTCATAAGACTATGGAATATAGGGGGGTGAGCCAAAGGTCATGTAACCAAGTAACTTGGGGCATCATCATTTGGCACCCAGGTTGGGATGTTAAAAAATGGGAGTAGGTTCTATGAGATTAAAAGTAACCATTCCTTCATATAAGTAGGATGATCTCTAAGTTGACTCTATCTTCTTGGTTAAGATGAAGTCTTTCCCAAATTATAGGGTTTTACCTCCAATAAAGTGGCTTTTTAGAAAACACTACCCTTTACGGTGTACTATGGTTCTAGTGAGGTCTGTGTGAAATCATTGGGGGAAATAAAACACTCAAGTTGTATAACCAATGGTTACTTTCCTACATATATTAATATCCAGCCTCAATATAGAAGGCCTAACATGAGATAATGGAAGAAGAAAAAACCTGATTATCCATGAAACATATTTTGAGGGAATTTTATAGGAATAACTAATATCATAAATGGAAGGTTGTACGAATGTGGAGATATGGCCTTCCTAGAAATGAGGTCAATTGGGTGTATTTTGGGACAACCATGAATCGAGTATTTTATACAAAACCTAAAACAAGGACTTTAGATAGGTCTTCATGAGTGTATTCAAATATCTCATGTATTTTATCTAAATTGTTAGTTTGGATAATTCTAGATCAGTCTCTATGTAACTCAAATTTTTAAGTATCCATATTTGTAGAATATTAGTCAGGGATCCAGTGTCTTCCAAACATCATAGGATATAAAAATCATTAGTACATCCTGAGAAATTTAGTGGGTATTTCCCCTTGATTATTGTACTGTTACCTTCCAATGAGAAGAATAAAGGGCCTAGTATTCATCATGTTATTCTTTTATTTCATATTTGACATTAATAACAACCACCATGGTTTCAAACATGAGATGGATCTTTAGTTCTCAATGATATCTTCATGAATATACTTTTATAGGAGGATTTCAATAAGGATTGAAATTATTTATATAATTCTAGTTAGTTACTTGAGTGTATCCTATTTTTTTTCTATGGCCATGCATTTTCCCAAGAAGATATCACTCCTTGATAGGAAGTATGGATGATTTTTTTGGATGAGTTCCCTACATCATTTTCCTATAAGTTGGTATACATTGTTATTTAATTATAGTGTTGTGGCTAAGGAAAATGGAAAACAATGAGGATAGGTATAGTAACCCCAAACTTTTATATATAATGATTTATGATTTCTAACAAGTGAAACAAAAAAACCAAATATTGTAATGCCTAGTGTCATTAGAAGACTAATTTCATAATACATCAAAAAGATACTAAAATGAAACATCATTATTTTATTCACCAAATCCTCTCCTAAATCCCTTTAACTATATAAAATATCATATGATTACCTAGGGAATATATAAAATAAATGGCTGATCTTTAAATCCCAATAAGGGAAAAACATGAAAATGAATAAAAACATGTATATCAAATGAAATAACATGATATAATAGAGAAAATGATGATGAATAAAAAATAGAGGAACAAAATAATAATAGAATTATAAGATATTGGAAATGTAAGAATTTTTCCACAAAATATACCATGAAATAACGCAAACTCAAGACTATCTTCCCAGAGAACATCACATAGTGGGTAGAGTCGCATCAACGATTATGTTCACTCTATAATCCCATTCATATAATCTCATTAGAGAAAAACATTATCTAATGAATTGGTGAAGTATCTATGAACACCAATCATAAAAGGTACATTATTATATGTACAAAAAAGGGAAATCAATATTAAGGAATAATAATTACCATTGGAAGTATGTGGGATTCATAATCATTCCTTACATCATAATCAAATGATATTTTAAAATAATTGTGAAATATACCAAAGGAATTAATTACACCATCCAAAATATAAAAACTAAGCTATTAATATATTTAAGAGACATATATAAAGATTTTCGAATCATTCCATAACATCAAATATAGATATAAATTAACTAATATAGAGAATGGTCAAAACTGAAATAAAAATGGGGTTTAGAGGGATTCATTACCTTACAGACAAATATGTTTTTCAATTTCACTTATAATCCAAGATAAGAAAATTAAATCAATTAATTCATTAAACAGGAAATAATTCCATCCATATTTTATTTATGAAAATTTATTATATTCATTTATAATCAATTGAATGAGATATAATGGTTAATTGTGTTGATATGAGAGTGTTTGTTTCAAGCCTCCACGGCTGGATCACTTTTGGATAATTATTGATGTTCTTTTCAATTAGGATAATAGATTTATAAGTGAAATAAAATAATATTCATGTATTTACATTAAGATAAATTCTCCCAAATAATCATATTATTTTTGATATATGGATTATTATTTTAGTAAAAATGATAGTGTTATACGGTAAGTTCATTCAGGTGGTTTTAACAACTATCAAGAACTAGTTTATTTTTATAATATTAGGTTTATATATTCATTTTTGAAGTTTATTAATTATTAATATAATTATTATAATCTTATTTATTGAATATAATATATTTATAAATATCCCTGATGGTAGTAATGAAAATAAAAAACCCATCATCCAAAAAGGTGGAAAATCATCATAATATCGATAACAGTTTTTTCCTATTGAATAATAAGAAGTGAGGAGAGGATGGATGGTGGATATTAAATTAAATAAAATAAAATAAAATTATATATATGATTCTATATTTATTATTCCCTTTTGGATGGAATTTATATTTGAGGACGCAGATGAATAAAATATTAATGAATTAGTTTAAGGAATTCCCCTATCCTATGGATGTCTCGTCTGGGGCTTTTACTTAACGCACATTTCATAAGGCTTAATATGAGACCAAAATATATATTATGTGTGGGATAATATTGGTAAGGTAGTTTGAAATATATTTTTAGAAGTCCATTTCTATGAAGTTGTGATGAGAAGGGGAGGTGAGAGTGGTATTTATAAGTGGAGGAGAGGGGTGTTCTTAAAGATAATATTCATTAACTCAATATTTTGAATTAAGACTAACAATTGTATTGATTATTTTGACTATATACTGTAAATAGTACATGTTAGATCAAAATAATGTGTTCTTAAATCATCCATGACTAAAAAATTCTTGCATTTAGTTTATAATGTTAAATATCTTATATTTTCATATTCCAGTATTCACCAAAACATCTACTATATTAGAAAGCATCCAAAAAAACACAATTTTTTTAAGTGTAGATTTAAAAAAAATCCATTTTATGAAAAAAAAAATTATAAATGTCAGATATATAATTTCTAGATAAAGACATCATTTATTTGAAAATTACCAATTTTAATATTATGATCAATTTTCCTACCCTTAGAATAGTTATATAATTTCAAATTAAATTATATAATCATTATGATACAACGTAATATTAATTTATTAAATTATATAATGAAAAAAAACTATATTTTTATTAATTAAATTTTTTATAAAAATGCAATTGATTCTTTTTTAACAAAAATAAAATCGCCTAATTTATCATTTTTGAACAATTATTTACCTGTACCATGTGAAAATATACCATATATTCATATAATAAGATACCTAAAATATATTTTTCACTTAGATATGTTTGTTTAATATTATAAAGGTCATGTTTATATTCCCAATAGTCATATTACTATTCCAATATCTAGGTTACTATTCCAATGGTCATATTTCTTTTCTAACTATCATATGGGTTTCCAATATTTATAAATACATCATATTTAATTCATTCATCATTAACTTCTATTTTATCTTAGGGTTATATTCATATTCATTTTCAGGTTATATATTACATTATTATTTTCTCATCTATACATTGAAGTTCGTTAGTGCAGTTATTCTAGTGGATTGACCATATACAAATTTTAAAATTTTTCTATATTATTTTATTTTGTTATCACATTGAAATTTTTTTAATTCCTATAGCCATTTTTATTTTATAAATGTTTTTTATAATTTATTTAATAAATTTTTGTTTGTCTCTTCATATGATTTGTGTTCATCAAATAATAATACTAAATTTTACATAGTTTTTAAAGGGAAATACTTTTTATAAAAAAATTAATGTTCTTACATTCCTCCCCCTTAAAACTCTTCAACCTTAACTTTTTTAATATTCTGTGGTGGAAACTTATGTGTGTACTCATACATCATATGTTCCTCAAGTATCTATGTTTCCTCCCCATACAAATGGTTTCTTCATTGTACCTTGACTATGTGGGTTCTATTATTTGTAGAACATTATCATTATGTTTGAAGATCTTTGCTGGATTCTCATCATAAGAGATGTCTTTTTGGAGCTATAAAACAACTAAATTTAGGATATATAAAGGTTCATGTATGTACTTACTCGTGATTAATGTGTAAAATATTTCATGAACATGATATAGGGTTCTCTAAAGTGATAATAAATAGCCCACATCTCTAATTATGTCAAGGATCTCAAAGGGGATAGTGTACTAGGGACATAGCATTAAATTGTTCATAAATCTCATGATTCTCTTCCTTAGAGATATATATATTAATATATTATATCCAAGCTAAAAATCATTGTCTCATCAATTATTGTCATCAAATTTATTCAATAAACATTGAGGGGTATTGATGTGCTATTTAATTCTATATACCTCTTCTACCATTTAATTAAACCCTTCAAGTCCCAACAGCATTTATTCACAATCGTTATCCCAACATTCATGTTTTATTCATCTCTTCTAATAAAGGTTTTCATGTGGACCCATTTGGATACATTAGTGGAAGCTAGTATTGGATGAGAACTCTACCATAGGAATATATTGATCACATACTCCTTATAAGTACATTGAAGATGAAATCAGTATGTCTTCTAGTTTTTGGATAGTATAATAATATTGGCCATCATTTTGTGGTAAATTAAGTTCACTGAAGTTTCACTTTTGGTTTTGATCATTTCGTGGACTCTTCTAGAACGTGGTGGAAAATGACAAATCTCAATCAAATAAAATTTATAGTTTCATTCCACAAAATCTCACCACTTAATTGATTTATACCAATGGATATTAATCAAGTTATAGACTCTATATTGAATTAAAATTATTTTATCAATATTTTCTAGATAATTCGGAAAAACCCATATAGAATTATTTCCTCTATATCTCTTTATAAGACCATTGATAAATTACATGGATATTTTTTCCCATTTCTATTCATGTATAGGAAATTATTTCATTATTCCATTCAGTGTTTTCTTTTCTAACATCACCTATAAACATACAATGAAATTTTATGTAAATTATATGGTATCCATCATGTTGTCCATATAATAGTGCTCTCATTGGAATTGATACATCATTATGGATCTAGGGTTGATGGAAAATGTCAATATATGTTCATCATTCAACAACTCTTTATTTATCTTAGGATATTATGGTACACATAGTCATTAACTAGAATATATAACTCATTCTTCATAAATTTTGACCTCTAAGGTTTTACCTTTTCATATAGCTTCCATATTATCCTATAATTCCATGTTATCTATTCATGTATGCTTTATAGTATATATAAGGGATTATCAATAAATAATTTCAGAAATGAAATATTATGTTCCACCCTTTAAAATTCCCATTTCCAAGCTTTTCGAGTCCAAGAATATTGTATCTTTCTAAATTATTATCATGGAAAAGTATGCAGGAACTATTTAACTTATAGAATCATAAAATTTATTTTCACTCCTAATATATTACTGGATTGTGTAGTCATATTCCATGATCATCTATACCATATCCATTGGTTCATATTATGATCCTTCTTTGTGAATATATATTTTAGGCTCTTATGACACATATATATTGCAAAATTCTACCAATAAATATAATTCCACTAGATTTGCAACTCAATTATTAATAAATAGAACTATAGATCCTTCATTAGATAATACTAGTCTAGAAGATTCAACTAAATTGAGGCATAGGCTATGAATTTTTTATTTATTATTTATACATGTTCAAATCCCTTATTTGAATCACCATTGTATATCATGAATAGTACCCATGTTGAGGGAAGCATGAGGACTAGTGTATTGATAATTTTCCTCTTAAATAACATTAATATATCCGTAAAGTCATTGGTCCATAAAACCATCACTTTATTTTGAGATATATTGGTTAGTGGTTTTGATAATAATAGTAATTTTCTTACAAATCGTTGATAATGCTTAGCTTGTCCAAGGAGTCTTTCGATCAAAATTTCAAATGTTATCTAGGATAAAACTCAATATCTTTTCTATTTTTTGAGTTTTAATATATCACTATTACGGTGATAACATTACCAAATAATTATACTTCCTCTCTCTATAACTCTCATTTATTGTAAGTTTCATAAAGATTATTCTTTTTCAAAGTATTTTTCCTTTTCTTAAAATGAACCTCATGCTCCAAATTTCATTTAGAATATATAAAAATATCATATATAAATCCTAAAACAAATTATTTAATGTAATAATTATATATTATATTCACTATTTCTATAATAATTATTATAGGAGTAGTTATTCTAGGGGGAATCAATGTGAACTCATTGTATCTATACCTTGAGAGAAAGGAAAACATGGGAATATCTTTATTCTTTAACATTAAATGGTGATGTCCCCTTTTAAGGTACACCTTAATGATACATTGTCCCACACATTTTTGATGGGAAAACACATCTATCCATGGTAGTGGATTCTTATTATTTATAAAAAAATTTACTTCATGGTAATCAATGAAGATGTGCATTGAACCATCCATATTTTTCATTAAGAGGACTAGTGAACCCCATAGTGAAGTAATTAGTTGTTAAAATCCCATTTATTGATTCTACAGTAATATTTTATTCAGTTATTCTAACTCAATGGTGTATATTATATAAGAATTCATGAAAATGGGAAGAGTTCCAAGTATAAATTCAATTGATAACTCAACATATCTGTCAGTAGGATGATTTGGAAACCCTATGGGGAATATTTATGTATAGTCCCTCAAAATGGTCATGTCTTCAGGAATGATTCTGTACATGGCCTAAATCATTTTATCTATGTATTCTTTCTCCTGTATAAATATTATCCATGCTTGAAAAGATGTTTATAAGGGAGACTTATCCGCATCCTCACACCTATACTTAATAAGAGGATAGCCTGGGATGAGATGTATGATCTCCTACTCCAGTGATTTGACATTGGATTTATATAATGATATATAATCCATTGATAAAAAATAAAAATCTAATAAAGGAAATAGAAAAAAAATTATAGGATGTTCAATCCACTAACACTGATAGAATATTAGTTATATACATTAGATGTGATAATTCTCTATTTTCTATTCTTATAGAAAGCCCAACACCCATGATTTTAGGTGTTGTTTGAATATTTATAAAAAACATTAATGATATAAAGTAATTTATAGAACTATAACCACATTGGACATTTGAATCTCATGATTGTGTAATGAGAACTCCATTCACTATTTTATCCATGTATAAATGATTATTGATATCAAAAATAAACATTGGTTTGTTAATACTCAAAATAAAAAAATATGAAAAGGAAAACATGGATCATATAAGGAATAACATGTATATATATTGTAGATCCTAGCATGTGGGTCTCTAGGTTTCAGTAAAATATGTATATGGAAGTTTCCCAATTATTTTTTCAAACATAAAAATATATTTACTTCCTTTATAATGATTCATAAATAGTTTATCAATTTAATAAAGCATAGACCATATGATTGGAAAATAACCTATTTAGTAAGGACTCTTTTTTACGCATTGGTAAATGGTATTTTTAATACCCAATGTTCCATTTTCATGTTTATTACCTCATTGAACAACTATTACATAGACACAACCATATATAGTATCCAAAATTAGATTTAATTTCATAGAAACCATTATCTCTATAATTCCCCTAAATTCAATTATATTTTCCTATAGGAAGACTAATACCAAGGGTTCGCACTCAATTATTATAGTCTTAATCCCCATAAATAACTACTTTACTATACAATTAAAAGTATAGTGACCCAAACCCTTTACACATATTGTTATAAGATATTTAACATGAACACCCAATAAATACAGTCCATGGATTATAAGGTATAATACCCTTGGAGTAAGAAGTTCATAATACAATGAATTGAAACTGAAACACAAAATTATTATTTCATTCTACAAAATGAGAACCAACAAACAATTAAATTAATGAAAAATTATATGATAAGTATAGGAATCCAGGTTATAAAAGTGTGTTTTATAAAGTATAGTGATGTAAAAATCATGATAACAAATCAAAACATGTGATTATAATGGCATTAAATTATATATTATAGGAAAGGATCATGAATAAACATATCGAGGTATAACAAAATAATGTAATTATAAAATAATTAAAAAATTAGAAAATGGTAGTAATATGAAACATGGAATAATCATAATTCAAGGTTAAATACTAAGATAAAATTATGAGGTATACAGAGTCATATAATGTGTTAATATCACTCTCTAATCTAATTCATATAATCGGTTGAGATAAAAACAATACCAAATGAATTGGAGGTATATTTGGGAGCACACATCACAAAATCTATAGTATTATGTGTTATATAATAAATAAATCAATCATAAGGTAGAGTAATTTCCCTTGGAATGGTATTTGTGGCATAATATTCCCTAAAATCATAATCAATGGAGATTTTAAAGAAATGATATTTGTATTAAACACCATGATTGTATTAACCCATAAATGAAATAGAGAATATTATAGTCATATATGAATAAGCCCTATATAAAAAATTTATAATTATTTAATAACATAAAATTAGGGAGAAAGTGGGTTACCTAGAGCAATGGTCATAACCTAAAGAAAAAGGGTTCATTTGAGGGATCCCATATATTTTTTCTGGATTCGTTATGCACTTCACTTATCATCTTGAATAATAAACATATATTAAAAAATTAAATAATTAATAAACATTTTCATCTAGATTAAATTTAATATTAAATTTTAATATTCATTTATAATCATTTTTAAGAGATATAATGATTAATATTTTTGTTCTGAGAGAATTAATTTCATGGTTCCATGGTCGGATCAATTGTTGATAATTATTGAATTTTTAAAAAAATAGGACTAAAATCCTATAAGTGAAATAAAATAATATTCATGTCATAATAGAAATTAAAATTTTTCCAAATAATAAAATTTGTTTCAATATATGGATGACTCATTGCATAAAAATACTATGTTTGTATAGTTTGTTCATTTAGGTAGTTTTATTGACCATCATGAACATGTTTCATTTCATTTTATGTTATGTTTATAAATTCATTAAATAACATGTAATAATTAATAATATAAATTTATAATATTATTTTACCATAATAATGTTTTTTACTAGACTTGTAGGATGAAATGGAAAATGAGTACTAATCATCCACGAAGGCTATAAAATGACATAATATAGAAAATGGTTCACTTTATAAAACAATAGGAGAGGTTGACAGAACAAATGGTATATATTGAATTTTAAAAACTAAACTAAATTATATATATGATACTATACTTATTATGAATTGTTTAATGGGATTTTTTTGAAGTATGATGGGGGAGAAAAATTAAAAGAATTAGTATAGGGAATTACCTTCTCCTTTGGATGTTTCATATTGGGCTTCCACATAGGTTTCCATGGGTTTCCCTTTGGATGCGGAAAAAATTACGACATGGGGTATATTATTGGGAATGTAATTAGATATAATTTTTCCGGATATAAGACATAAAATTTTTGACCAATAGGGGTGGTGAGGGGTGGTAAGTATATAGTGAGGAGAGTGGTTGTTTTAATATAATATTCCTTAGTTTATTATTTTTTATTAATTATAAAGAATTATTTATTTTTATGACTATATATAGTAAATTTATGTTGTGATTTTTAACTAATGGTTTCTTACATCATCCTTGACTAAACAATTCATATATTTAGCTTATAATGATAAATATTGTGATTTTTCATATTCCACTCTTTTAAAAAAATTCAACTACTTATTGAAAAATACGAAAACAAACTACATAAACAATATTTCATTATGTAGATTAATAAAATAAAGTCCATTTTCTGAAAATAAAATTTCTAAATATGAAAAATATAATTATTATATAAAATAGTAATTTATTTGAAAACCCCCAATTTTAATATTATGATCAATTTTCACACCATTTAAAAATTTTGATCAACTTACATAAAATTATATTATCATTATAATAAAACATAATATTAAATTAAAAAAATTATTTTAAAATAATATTTCATTTAAATAATTATATTTAATATAAAATTAAAATTAAAAAGAATTATTTTACAAAAAACCCATAATTTTTTATTTTTAAAATAGTTATTCACTTGAAAAATGTAATAAAAATAAAATATTTTAATTTTTTATAATACCTAAGTTATATTTTACACCTACATATTTGAGATTTATATTCTATTTTATAGGTTACTATTCCCAATGGTCATATTACTATTTCAATGGTCAGGTTTTTATTAAAATAGTCGGACTACTATTCCAATGATCATATTCATAACTATCACATTGGTTCCCTACATTCTATAAATTCCTCATATTTCATTCAATTATATTTTATCAAAACTTTATATACATTTTCATTTTAAACATTAATATTTCATTACTAATATTATAATTTATTTCTACATTTTTTTGTGTGTGTGAGGTTATTTTTTTAGATGGAGTATATCCAAAAATTTGAAAATATTATCTATATTATTTTCAATTTATTATCCCATTGTATTATTTTAAATCATCATTGAAATTTTTATTCTATAAATTTAATGCTTAAGTTAATATAATAACAATTTTTTATATCACGTGGTTCTTTCACATTACATAATATTACTAAATATGAAACAATAATAATAGGTGATTTATATTAATAAAATATTCTGGGTCATTACCATTTGTCATGGAGGTGCACCAAAATATAAAACAACATCAGAATTTTCCTTCTAGTACTTGAGAAATGCATATCTCCTAGTTATAAAAATTAATATGAAACTATCATTTTTGGTCCCTTGAGAATTTATTTACTTAGGGATCTCGCCATGTTCTACAAGTCCATTGCCTATATGTTGTTGATGAAGATGAGTTGTGTGTAAAAAAAATGTGTGCTTAATAGTATTCCACTTATTCAATACCATATATGGATTCATACACCGCTCCAAAATTACAAGTTCCCTCTATAGATATAACACTAGTGTAAATTCCTACAATTATAGGGGGAATTAAGGTCATAATGGTTAACCCCATCTTTAACTCTATTAAAGGATATTGATTTTAATTAAATTATCAGAACATTATCTTTAAAATTATTAACAATGTTGATGATTATACGGTTAATGGGTTGGGGGTTATAAATGTATAAGGTGTTGGTAGATTCTTATGGGCATGAATGATCTTGTGGGATTGGGTGGATGAATTTTGAGATAACCAATTATCATTCTTTTTAGATCAATGGTAAGAGAGTTTTTTCCATTCACTCACATGCCTATCATCATTAAGGATTTCAAAAAATATATAAAATGTACTAGAGGGTGAGCCCGTTCCACTACATGATGATCCATGAGGTCAGGGATCCTTTCATGAAGACAGAAACCTTATATAATGGTGTATCCAAGGGATATATGTTTTTTGAAATAGGTGGGGTAACTATTCATATTAGCCACATGAGGATTCCAATTTTTCAATGATTGATAAAGTTATTATCAATAAAAAAATTGAAAAATAAGTTAACATATTTTTCATGAGGGTGTAGACATAGTTATTCTTCTTTATAAAGGAGGTTCTTGGTACATGGCCTTGATTGGGGTCTTAGGAAACCTTCATAGTCCAATATTCTGTGTAATGGAGAATACATTATGGGGTCACCTAATAATAGATCAGATATAGGTATGAAAGATTCACAGTGGAATTTGTTTTACTCATTCAGTCCTCCATGAAAGCGCTATAGGTAATTTGTGGCATTATTACATGGTCTGTTATATAGGTTCATTAAGGCACTAAACTCTTAAAGTGATTCGAAAAATTATACGAGGATATTTCAACAATATGTGGGTTTAAACTACTTAATAAAATAAATTATCTATGAACATACCTAATAACTGTTACTATGTAAGATGGACATCGATTGAACATGTCAATACCATGCCTTAAAAACTTAAATTAGTGACATGCTCATTATCTCACTACATTCCCTACAAGAGGTCAATGACACTCATCCTATACATAGTGGAGGTAGACTATTAGATGAAATATCAATGGAGATCCTCATATATATAGATATATCATGTAATAGGATGTTTATTCCTGAGGATGTTTGTCCATTCAAATTTTTTTAAAATGAATTAGATCATGGAATCTTTCATTTACATTAAGGTCCCCACCATCTGGATACACTTAGAGGTAATATTTGTTATCTAATTCCCTAGATAAATACTTATATTGATATAGGAAATTATTAGGCTTCTAATATCACTAATTGTGTGTAATATGGTCCAACCATGTCACTAGTGGATTTCATTTAGATTTTACCTACGCTCGCTGATTATTTATGGATTAAAGGTGACTTGGGAGAGCTCTAATAATATCATCATGGGGGTAATTGTCATGAATGTTACAACTAATAGGAAAACTATATCATAAAGTGTAGAATCCATGATCCAGTTCTAGAAATTTAAATGTATCCAATGGATAATGTGTAGTGTGGAACAATTTTTTTTATCAGGTGGGAAAATATTCCATCTTCAGTTTAGGTCTCACGGGTAGAACCACAAATGTTACCCTTATGTTATCGACTAATGAATATTAGAGGAAATAATTTCACAAGGAAAATGAAAAAATCATATGAAGCATCCCCATGGTCTAGAAGATATACAATCATGAGCTTCACATTATGATACTAGTAACCCTTAATCATCTATGGAAAAGTAGTGATCCAGATACCAAAATTAATTTTTTCATTGGTTTAAATAAAACCAAAATATTTGAAAATTAGTTAAACTTTTTTATGTGACTGAAATATTAAACTCATTAGTGATTTATAATCATCATTTTTAAGGCCCATATTATGTTTTTATGGTTGTTAATACCTATTATAGGGTTCATTAGTCATTATATATCATCTCGAGATGTATCCTCCTCATGTGTCTCATCACCAACACAATGCTCCTTCATAGTATGGGGATTGATAATGATGACCATTCAATATAGTTCTTGTCAATGGGGGAGGTCTTCTACGTTAATTAGATTCCACAACATGAGGTACCTATCACTACTATTATTAGGGGATAAACATAAAATTTACATATTACCCCTATCCAATAATCATCTAATTGGGAGATTACTCTTACAAAATATGGCATTTCATGGTAAGGAATTTAGTACAGAAAGGTTGGAATATCTAGTAGTATCCACAAGTGTTCAGATATTGGGCCACAAGAAACATCAATATTTCAAGAATTCATCACTATTCTTGGTGGTTATTGAGAATCTTGTTCAATATTGTTCTAAATTATTATGAAGTTGTATTTTTCTATTTTCATATATCTTCTTTGGATTAGATAAATGATGGTTTTTTTATTTCCAAAACATGAATAGTAACTTGTTAGTTTCTAATATCTCACATTCAAATTCATGATCCTTGTTTTTATCATGAAGTTATTATTTATTTTTATTACCTATAGTTTCTATAATGGATATTTGTGAGACCTTGGGAGGTAATGAGACAAACCTACTCTACTAAAAATCATTAGGTGGTGGTGAATTAATTATAGGCATTATTACTTTAGATGGGGGGATTCATACAAATATTATTATGGATTCCTCAATATTTCCATGTATGATAGGTATTTTTCTACCAGTTTTTTATGTTAGTGTTTATAGAGAACCTACATATTGATAAATTTTTTCATATTAGTGGGTGTTGAGCTAGACCCCAACATCTCCCTTAACAATATTGTGAAGTTGGAGAGAAGAGATTTTGAGGGTGGTAAGGATGGATTCATATCTAATCCTTGTAATAAATATAATATATCCACCATATATAGTTATTTTCAATGTGAGTTCATTACTATTTATAGCATAGCATTGGGAATAAACATCTTCTACAGATTTTTCCCTACCCCCATTTTTATCATGGAGGAAGTTAGAAACTCTCCTGAATAGTTAGTTATCCAATATTTTTAAATATCATTGTTTTTAAAATATTGATTCTTAATTTGTATGATTCCCAAGTGTGATGTTGTGAGGTTCAAATGGAGTTATTCCATGGGAATTGTTTTTCTATTGTGGGGATGACCTCCATAATAGTTAGTAACCCCGTTAACTTTAAGAGATTCATTATGTTTTTTAACATTATTGGAATGATTAATATATATATGATGATTTGTGTTATTTGATGGAGAACATATGTAAAAGTTCATTTCAACATTGTTATAATCTAAATGTTGTATTCTAGTAGATATGGTTTCGTGAAGATTCAACATATCATACTTATTGTGTGGATATTTTTTTGATCCTAGTATACTGAATAAGTATCCAAACATGGTTTTAAGGATTATAGTGTATTTATCAGTGGTGGTTGGGGATATAAGATATTTCCATAAAAATTCAATCGATAATGATTAGAAACCTTCTATTGAATAAGAACTGTTCTATTTAGACTGGGGTATATGAAGGGGTGGTATGGTCTACTAGTTCATTTTCTTGTTGGATTGTTATGTACTATTAGAGAATTTTGGTTGTGGGATGAATTCTCATTGACTATGGATTTTTAGATACAACCATAATAACCAAAAATTTTACTTCCTCCCTGAAATATAGGATTGATAAATTTTTTATAGGTAAAGGCATGTGTAATGGTTTATTTTGGTAATGTGGGTATTTAAACTTTTGTGATACATACTAAACATTCAGAAAAGACATATAGGTTTTCACACATAATTTCCAAAGTGTTTATAATACTATCCTACTTATATTTTTTGAAAATTGTATTTATTACCCAACATTTTATCATTTTTTAAGGTGAGATAGTTTGATGGTTTCAAGTATACATTAGAGTGATTTTTGTTTGATCATGGGAAAATGATTGTGTTATTAATGTGTGAGTGGTTCCCCTACCATAATAATTTTTGGTGGTGGGTATGGCAGCTCATTTAGAAGGACTAGTTTCGTTAATTATATTAGATTCATTTGAATCCCCCTTTTTGTACATTTTTTATAAAGGTGATTACTAACATTTATGATTACTAATTGTGGTGAAATACAATGTTACTCTTACTCCCACTATATAAGGAGAATAATTTCACATCGGGTTCAACATTCTGTTGGAATGAAGATCAAGAAGACATGATGATACCTAACTTCCCATTCTTGATGAATAAAGGATTCATTTCTATTTCATCATAATATTATATGAAAATTTATTCTAGGACTGACAGTCTCACATCATAAAATAGAGTATTGTATTCTCAAGATCAAGTTGGTTTATAATCCTTAAATTCATAACATTTTTGGTATGCCACCCATGGGTTTTATGATGTTATTTGTACGACCAAAATTGGATAAAAGAATTTCATCCCTTTAATACATGGATTCCTTTATGTAGTTTCATTCCAAGTCTGATTCTACCTTATTAATGTTAGTAATTCTTGTGAATCCCATTCATGGAACCATATTCAAGTGGACAATGATTATTTTTTCATACCACTCCATTGTAATTGATATAGGGATTTTACCTGGGGAATATAGATTGGATGAAAGTTTATTTGTTCATGTTTTAATGGAATAGTTAATATTTAATATATATATATATATTAAATTAAATATTAACTTATTAACATATATTTTTTTGGATATATCTATTGAATGGGGAATGGGATTGAGATTTAGTCTCTAGAATTGAGTCTAAAAGAGTGGTTTTTCTAGGCAAGTCCTAAACTCATGTCAGACATCGGTCTCGGGCCAAGACTCCTTTTTATTTTTCAATTATTTTTTTCCTTTTCCTTTTTCCTCATTACATTCCATCATTTTCTACAATGGGTTCTCAATAAAACTCTCTATGGGATTCCATATCCATGAATGATAAGGGGGAGGGATAAGGACAATGATAAAGTGTGAGAGAGGAAGATAGGTGTGGTTTTAGAGCATGGGAAGATTAGAATCGTCATGTAGTTACTGTGGATCATGAAAAAATATAAGTTTCAGTAAATTTTATAAAAATTTATTCCATTTTTAATATTTTTCAATTAATCCTCAATGATTTTCCAGTTTTTAGTTTTAAATACCTTTTATGATTTTTCAGTACCCCTTTGTGGTTCGCCTATAGATTTTGTGGGGAAATAATAGTTTCTATCTATTCATAAGGTTTTACCATTCTAAATCAATATCACATGACATGATGTTTAGTAACATGTCACATATGTTCCTCTTATTCAAGTAATATGACATTATATATGTACACACTATGTACTAGAATTTTTTCCATGTATCAGTATTTGGCAATGTAATCGATTAACTGGTAAGACAACCCAATTAGTGGAACTTGTCCATGTAGGGTACATGGAAATACCCTAGGTAGTATAAACACCGTGAATTAAATACATGGATGGGTTTAAACACTTGTCCAAGGCATGTGAAGGCATATGAAGTTACCCCATGTACAGTACCTTCCATGTATAAGGGTTTTATATTCCATGTTTGGCTGAAGTACACATCTAGGTGGACATGTGAGATCACACAACATATAATAGGGTATACATGTTTTGTGGTCCTTTATTCAATACCTTTTTAGGGGGTTTTCATGATTTCATCACCTATAGTGATGTGAGGACTAATAAATGGTTATTTTGGTTGAACATGATATAATATAGCGTGAATCCTATAGTAATTAAATTTAGTTATCACTTAGGAGAGGGATAGATTAGATGGGTTTTCAGAAAAACCTAGAGTTACACCTTAATATGATATTGACCATGATCCAACCCTCATTTGCTGATGATTATATACATTTTCATTTAATTACATATCCCTTGTGATATTCCCCCTTCTATTCCATGTTTTCATTAAATTTTCTATTTCTAAGGATTGCCAGTAAGATACCTCCACTTGTGTTTGCACAAAGAAGATCTTATATAGGATTCCTTCCCTTCTTTACTCCTATGAAGATCCTATATAGTACGACTATTATTACCTAGTATTTTTTAATATCACTTATATGATACCACATCCTATTATTCGACCAAGAGGTTTTCGTGTGGGATGCCTCTGTATCTTTTCATTTTGAGCATGCCATGTACGATAACTCTACTGAATTATCAATTCTGAGGATCCCAAGTAGGATGCATCTTCAATGTATTGACATAGGAGACCCACCTTATTCCTAGATAGTTGACTGACCCTGATCTATTGGGTTTATTTTATGGGTATACATGGTAGTTGGTGTCACCTTTAAACATGTATTAAGATTCTTAGAAAAAGGGTAAATAGCAGTACTAATAGTTTTAGGCATTCAACCATTATAACTCTCTTATTTATCGATTCACCTCATTATTGATGATGTAGTTGTGATACAATTGGTTCTTCCTAGTATTTGGGTAATGGTCCTACTGTAATGCGATATATGTTTAGGATTACCATATATACTTTTGGGGATCTTGATTTTAGGACCCTTCTCATAGATTGTTAATCTTTTAGGATTACTATAGGAACTTCCTAAGATCTGATTAGCAATGTTACACATTGAGTTATAGGAAGCATACCTAAACAAAACACCATGGATAGACACAAAGGGAAAGGGTTTTAAATTATTAATTGAGTGATAATTGACTTATTTATAGGTAATTCCTTTGATAGACTCATAGGGAGATTTTTTTATATTATTCATTGAGTGATACATGGATTCTTTATACAAAATAACTAAAATAGAATCATGTGGTGATTGGTTTATGTAATCCTTGAGGGATACATGGACACCAACATAGTAATTCCATAGATGGAATCATAGGGAATATGCTACTATGTGAGACATTGAATGATACATGGGTTCTTCTTTTGTAATTCCTTGGATGGGCTCATTGGTAAAATAAATTTAAATTGTGCCACTAGAAAACCTTATGTTCCCTATATGGAATACCTTGGATGATCTCATAGGTCAAATAGAATGATGAAATGCCTTGAGTGACACTTGTATTCCTTATATAATTCCTATGACAAGTTCAGAAGATACTTGGATTTTTTTTATGTTTCATCATCATTATACATGGATTCCTTGGATACATTCATCAGGTCATTGATTTATTTAAGATGAGAGTTACATTTCTTCAAGATTTCTATTTTTTACTAGGATTACATAATTATAGTGATTGGAGAAGACAATAGGTGGACAAGGTCTAGGAAATTAATTTTCACCTGGTGATGTAGTTATCTCAGTGAATTTTATGGAGATGGATGAAAGAGGTTTGGTCACTCAGATTATGGACCCAGGGATTGACTAATTACTCATGGCTTAAGTGGAATGACAACAAACTCAACACCCATTTGATAGGACGTCAAGATAACCAGGATTAGAGACCCAATAATCAACTTGTATTATTTTGTGTCTTTTTTCAGCTAACTCATATAAATATATATGTGGGGGGATATATATATATATAAACATATATATATATATATATACATGATGGATCATTTTATAGTATATCATCATCATGAACCAAGGGATCAAATGTGGTTTAACATTATTTATTTTACTTAATAGTTTATAGTTTTATATTAGCTAGTCTAAGAATATTTCATGATCATGCACTTAAGATAGCTGATTGTAGGTTCACCATTGGGTGTGTCCTACTTAGATTTATTCCACAAACCATATATGTGCTACTCAATGTGGGTGTAGACCATATGTCTACATTCATTTCAAGCATAGATGTGTGATGTATAGGGATTAAGCCCAGGGTTTCATGATTGATAATAGATGCTAATGTGGATTCTTATGATTATGTTTGAGCATCTCATAAGTGTATTAGAGATTGGTTATGTGGTCTGTCATGGAGTTAGTTATTCATCCATATATATTTATTTCATTTTATTTTATATACTAATGTGTGTGTGTGTGTGATCATAAAATTGGGAGATCATTGTTATGTATATGACATATCTATTTAGTACTTTATTTATTTTCATTTATTATAACATCATGCTTCTATTTCAACTTATTTGCTACTTATAAAGTATTCTTCTTTAATATAACAGATGTGGTTTTCTTGTTTTATTATATTTTTATTACTATGATATGAGGAAATAGTAGACCCACATATACACACTAGCTCCTCTATAAATGTAAAAATAAAGAAGCATATGGGGAGGCATTATTGATCCCTTGTGAAGAACTATCTTGGAGAAACATTTTTGTTTCATATGGTTTGGGATGTTAAAAATTTGTATCATAGTAGTTCTATTTCTGTTTTATTAATATTTTGTATATGGTAAATAGTATTATTAGGAATTTATTTAAACCACTTATGAAAATCTTACTGATGCATCGAGAAAACATGTTTCGGTAGGAAATCACGGTTTCTAGGGTTATGGGATTACTGTTCTTCATAAGCGATATAACAATTATATATGAAATACTCTTTGAGAGACACACATATTGTGTAGAATGTATGATCTATTATATATATTTTTGTGTTAGAACATCGGGAAGAGTATATTTATTGATTTCGAATCCTAAATAAAAAATTAAATAGGGCCTCATTCATCTTATTTGGCACATCCAGTCAACATGTTATAGGCCATCTAGTGTGTTATTTTACTCATAACAAATGATAAAATTTTAAAGCATTTGAAAAAAAACTAAATGGTGTTCTCCCTTATATGTTCTTTGTGTAATTCTACTCAATTGATCCAAAATTTATATATTTACTTCAGACATCGGGTCATGTGGATCTATTTTGTGATTTTTGAAAGTGAGGCGAATTACTTATTCCTCATTCCCATTAGCATCAATGACTCTAGTAGGTCGACAGGTAACATGATTCCCAAATGGATGATCCCTTGTAGGGTTTTGGTATATTAGGATTAGTTATTTTAGGTATCAATTAAATTTGGGATTTATACATTCTATTTAGTTTAATATGATGCTTATGATTTCATTAGGTAAGCTATATAACTTATGTTTTATTGGTGAAAATTATACCCGGCGGAATTTTTTTTTTGTTGATTAGAAGTATTCATGGACTAGTGGTTTCCTAATTTCTTTTTATGTCCCTTTCTAAGATTTTTGTTCTCATCCCATTTTTTAACACAATCTTCATAGGGTATTAGGATTTTTAAGATAAATGAGGAAGTCATTTTCAATGTTATGAAGATTTATCATGAAAAAGAAATCATGTTTCATTTTAAATGTTTTATATTATGAAAAAATGGATATTTTTTTGTATCATCCACTTTTTGTGAATGTGGGATGTTATGTATGAATTATTAACAAATTATCTAAAACTATAGTCCGAAAAATATATTAAATTTAAAATAATGTAAATTCATGACTAAAAGTCAAGATTATGTAATGTTTAAGGATGAGTCCTTATAGTTGGAATTTTTAGTCTTTTTAGATAACTTTAGGGATTGTGATATTGTTAATAGAATATCCATAAATTATTTTTACATTATGGTTAAGATGAAATGATATATAATTTAAAGATTAGCATGTTTATATGAATAACTTATGTATTTTCAGAATGGTCTCCACATTGGAATCATGGAATCTATTATGTGATTGCATTGAAAGGAAAACATTCGTCCAAATCCGCAAAGTGAGATTGTAAGAATTGGAAGTGAACATTTTGATGATATAATGGATTAGTTGAAACATGAAATAAATGATGGTGGAATCCATGCACATTATCCTCTAAATGAACCATATAGGAATATATTACTATTGGAACATTTTATGAGGAAACATCATAAATATTTTTTTGTATCATTTGACCTAGTGGTAGATGAATGGTGGATTAAAGCCCTAGAAATTTTATCTGAGGTCATGAGGTGTTCATAAAATTAAAAGGTTAGAATTTCTATTTACTATTAGAAGGTGAAGCAATCCAATGGTGGTATATGGTTAAGAAAATTGGGGATAGTTAATATAATGTTCCATTATAATGGGTTGAATTCAAAAATATTTTTCTTGAGAAATATTTTTATAAGGTGAATTGAGTTAAGATGGAAAAAAATCATGTAATTAAGATAAGAGGAGGATTCAGTTGTTGTATATGAAGAAAAATTCACTTGATTGGAATATAATTCTCTAAAAAATAGGTATATAGATAGTAAAATTAATTGTTGTTTACTCAGGATTGAGGCAAAAATATCAAATGGAATTGGCTGCTCGTGAATTAAAAAGTTATGAAAAACTTTATTGATGTGCATAGAAGGTAGAAATATAGATTTCTGATTATCATGAGTTCTTTGAAAACAAGTATAAATATAAGTCATGGTGGATGTAAAATAGGGAATAATGCATCAATGAAGTATGAAGGTAAGAAAATTAAGTTTAAATTTTGGGGAAATTTGTGGCAACAAACATTGGGTAATTCCATTTGATTTCTAGTAATTCATTTTGATGCGGTAAAATGCGGCACAAGTCTAGTAATTGAAAAGAAAAATATATTTTTAGGGGTAATAAAAATTCAGATATATAGACAGTAAAAAAATTAAGGGCAATGAGATGGGTCAATATACAAATGAGTGCCCAAAGGGGAACCTGGAAGATGGGAAGCATCCTATCTATATGAATAAAGGTGTGAGGAAAACCATTATAACTACTTTTGTATATTTTATTTTAAAAAATGAAGTCTTATTATGTACATTTTCTATTAAGAATATTGTAATTTAATTTTTGATACATGGTGTACAGATTATTTCAATTCATTGAAATTTTCTTATAAATTTTAAATTCAACCTCAAGAAATGAATCTAGAAAATATGGTTAAAAAACCTAGGGGAAATATTAAGGGAAAAAATTATAATAATATTGTCACAACCCGTCCTCGGGGCCCGTGCCGTGACTACCCCAAGCCCGCCTTCCATAGGCCAGGGGATGGTGACTAGCACAAAGGCATAAATCCCGATAAAAAGGGAAGGCATTGCCTTTGTAAAGTAAACAAGCACCATAGAGTACAAGTGGAAGAAGTAAACTCTAAGTAAAAGCAGAGTACAACAGTATGTACGGAAAGTAAAAGGGGCCGGAAATACAAGCCCAACTGTAAAGTACAACTCAAAAGGGAAAACAGAAACTGTAAATTAAAGCCGCTACACCGAGCTGTCCATTGGAAATCCCAGCTGAAGGGTGGCTACAGATAGCTCCACTACTCCTCGGGTCCCGCCGTCCACTCTGAGTACGTCCGCCCAATGGTCCACCTCCAGGTATCATCCTGCTCCGCAAGCCTCAACCACGATCAACGATGTCCGTCGTCTGCAACCAACACAACGTAGTGCGGGCATAGCCCGTGCAGGGGTGAGTATAAGCTACTCAGTAGGGACCCAGAGACCCTCGAAGGTCTCCCAAAATACACAAAGGATAAACCACAAAGGAAAGATACAATCACGAAGTAACAACCGACACTGCTTAGGTATATGCCCATACATATACCTAAGTCATCAATTCCAATACGCTCCAACCTCCGAGCCCAAGTACAACCCAGTCCACACAGGGAAGTATACGTATTCCACACAGGAAAGAAAAATGTAATCCACACAGGATAGCACAACACAATCCACACAAGAAAGCAAACAGGATTCAGCTCACACAGGTATACTTCTTAGAAGACGAAAGAGATGATCATTGATCCATCTAAGTCATCGGACCCACAAAGGATCGATAGGTACTAACCCCCGCAAAGACCCACATAGGATCAGACCCACATAGGATCTGTAGGCACTGGCTCACACAGAACAGTTGAGCGCTGACCCACATAGGATCGGACCCACACAGGATCAGTAGCACTGATCCACATAGGATCTCTGAGTGATGTAGTCGTCGTCGTCGAATCCACTGAGGATCTCTGCACAGTCGTCGTCGCAGTCACAATCACAGTCGCAGCCAGCACTTTGGTTCCCGCTAACAGCAAGCTCGTTCGGGAGGGTCCGCTCCACGAGCCGAGAGGCTGATACATCAACTGTCACATAGTCCAGAGTTGATGTATCCAAAAGATCCATATCCTCAACAGAAACTCAATGCAACAGACGGCGCGTCAATCAGACGCCCGGTCTGAGTGTTATTGGCTTTTTCGTTCGAGGGGCCCAGTTCGTTTTTAAGGCAAAACCATCCTGACCGTACTCCACCTTCATCCAAACCTTGGGCGGAGTGTACCAAAAGATCTGTCTCACTAAGAGGAACTCAACAAAGTTGACGGCACGTCATTCAGACGTCTCTATCTCAAGATATGATCGTTTCCGCTCCGAGGGCCCTGTTGGTTTCGTGTACGAACCAACCCGGCTGAAATCAAAGTATTCTGAAACCTTGAGTGTGATAAACCAAAACTACTGTCTCGATCCAAGGATCGCATCGCCGCTGACGACGCGCCGTTTGGGGGTCTGTAGCCCGAGTTATGGGCATTTGAACCCAAACGGTCCGTTAACGGGGGTTTCGGGCCCGGAGCGACCCGGCCCGAGACCCCCCGGTTTGCCCGAACCGGGTCGACCCGCCCCGGACAGGGTCGGCCCGGCAGGGCGCAGCCCAGGCCAGCGCGGCCCGGCCCTGCTGGGCTCAGCACGGCCTTGCA
This sequence comes from Viscum album, assembly GCA_963277665.1. NCBI lineage: Eukaryota > Viridiplantae > Streptophyta > Magnoliopsida > Santalales > Viscaceae > Viscum > Viscum album. The sequence continues at coordinate 1,751,726,176 of OY728120.1, read as the reverse complement.
GACCGGCCAGGCGTCGGACCGGCTCGGCACAGCGCGCCCAGCGCGCTGCCAGCTCGGCCTTCGGCCGAGCTATTGGAAAAAGGGGGGGTGCCTTCCCCCCTTGTGTAACTGCTTCCCCCCCCCCCAAATTTATGGGGGGCCGTTGAGCCGGCCGGGAGAATTTATTTCCCCCGGTTTCCCCCTTTCCGGCCGGCCCGACCTGGCCGGCCGGTTCCTTCTCAATGGGACCGGCAGTGGCCGGTCCCCTTCCGACTCCGACACCGGCGGCCCGGCTGGCCGCCGGTCACCTTGCTCCGCCGCGACTCTTGTCGCTCGGCGCGGTGTGACGGCACCGCGCCCCTCCGCCGCGGCCCTGCTTCGGCCGCGGCGTCTTCGGTTTTCTTCGACGCGGCGTGACAACTTCGCGTTCTTAAACTTCTTTCCATGGCGCGGCACCACGGCGTCGCGCAATACTTGCCGTGTGATTCTCGTGTGGTGTGACGACACCAAGCCATCCTGTTCCATCCGTAAAGAAATCAAACATGAACATAGGAGGGGGTTCGGCCGTGTTTGTGCGGTCTGGCCCCCCTCTCGTTAATGATAACATCTAGTCAAAAATCCATGATAATCGATAAACTAGAATCATGAACAGAAATAATTAAATAAAATAATCCCCTACCTCGGTTCAGGAACGGTGTTCGTCAATGACCCGCGGAAGACGAGCGTCGCGGAGGTCGGGCGTCACGGGGAAAGAACGTCGACGTCGCGAAGCAAGGATTCAATGTCATTGACGGTGATTCCGTCACGGAAAACCGTCGCTGAAGAGACGATGCGGAAGAAGAACGTCATGTCGTGGATACGGCGTCGCGGAAGAACCGTGTTCTTCGGCGGAGAAGTTCTTCGTTGAAGAATGGTGTTCTTCGCGTTCTTCATCGAGGAAGAAGGTGTTCCTTAGCTTTTTCTCCAAAAATCTCTCAAACAACCCAACACCAACCCCTAATAAAATAAGTTCTAAACTTCTTTTATTAACACAACAAAGCATTTGAAATTCAATTGTTTGAATTTCAAAAACATACATGTAACTCACCAAATTAATTACATAAGTTAAGTAAACATAAGTTATCAACATTAATGTGGGAGTTGAGAGGGGTTAGAGGATATGAAGGGGTGGGGTTCGTGTGGGCCCCACCACCCTCATAACCTCCCAAGGGAGGTTGGGTGGTTACCCAACTTCCATCAAGAACTAACACTTAGAGTAAAATAATAAAAATTGTAGTGTAATTATAAAATAAACTTCCAAAATTTTTATTATCAACACTCGTGTAAACACAACTCCGGAACAGGAGTTCCTAAGCAATTACCAGCGTTGCGGTTCCATCAGTGCCCTCAGAATTCAATTTCGGGCACCGGTTCAAATGTTAGAAAAACCCGCTCGTTCGTTCACTGAACGTACCCGAGCCAAACTTCGGAAATTGATTCCGGGCACACCGGGCCTCAGAATCAGGTGCCGTCAGAAACCGCGCTCTTGTAAAAATCCAAAGAAAATTAAGAAAAAAATTTCCCCTGAATTTTACGGGTCATTACATTACTCCCACCTAAAGTCTTTACGTCCCCGTAAAGATACATCAAAACTAGGAAAACAAATGAGGGTACTGAGCACGCATCGGAGCCTCCTGCTCCCAAGTGCTCTCCTGGAGGTTCACGTGCTGCCATATGATGTGCACTAGAGGAATCGACCATCCACATAGGACCTGCTCCTGTCGATCCTTGATCTCCACCGGGACCTCCGTAAAACTCGCCCCATCGTCAACGTCAAGCTCCCCATGGTCAATGATGTGCGTCGAGTCGTGCACGTATCTCCTCAGCTGAGATACGTGGAAGACGTCGTGCACCCGGTGCAACTGAAGTGGTAGATCCAAAAGATAAGCCACCTCGCCAATCCTGTTGAGGACCTGGAAGGGTCCGATGAAGCATGGAGATAACTTGTCGCCTCGGCCAAATCTTCATAAACCACGTCGAGGTGAGACATGCAAGAAGACGTGGTCTCCATCCTCGAACTCTAGTGGCCTCCACCTCCTGTAAGCGTATGACTTCTGTCGGGTCTGAGTTGTCCACATCCGCTCTTGGATGACTTGGACCTTCTCTGTCGTGGCCTGGACCATCTCCGGTCCCACAAGTGCTGACTCCCCAGGGTCTGTCCAGCACAATGGAGATCTGCAAGGTTGGTCGTACAACTCCTCGTACGGTGCCATCTCGATGGTGGAGTGGTAGCTGTTGTTGTACGCAAACTCCACCAAGGGTAGGTGGTCCTCCCAGCTACGACCAAAGTCGAGGACACATGCGCAGAGCATGTCCTCGAGAGTCTGAATGGTCCTCTCCGTCTGACCATCCGTCTGAGGGTGAAAGGCTGTGCTCAGACGTAGCTGCGTCCTGAACGCCTCCTGCAATCCCTTCCATAGCCGGGAAGTAAAACGAGCATCTCGATCGGAGACGATAGATGATGGCACACCGTGAAGCCAAAAAATCTTTCTGAACGTAAAGGCATCCCAAGATCTCCACTGAGCCCTGCTCTCTGATGGGTAAGAAGTGAGCCGACTTGGTGAGTCGGTCAACAATCACCCAGATGGAGTCATGACCTCTGGAAGTGCGTGGAAATATAGTCACGAAGTCCATAGAAATGTCGTCCCACTTCCACTCCGAAACCTCCAAGGGCTGTACCAAGCCTACTGGTACCTGGTTCTCAGCCTTCGCCTGCTGGAAGGTGAGGCAACGGGAAATGAACTCTGCCACAGCCTTCTTCATGCCCAGCCACCAGTGATGTCGTCTGAGGTCCTGGTACATCTTCGCCACTCCAGGATGTACCTCCAAAGGAGAAGTGTAAAACTCTCTCAGCACCTCCTCTCGTAAAGCAACTGGTACCAAGGTACGTCCTCTGAAAAGGATGTCATGCCCTGCTCCAAAGGAGAAGCCATCAGGTGCATGTCCGGAGGATATCTGTGCACGCCGCATCTCACAGTTAGCGTCCCCACGCTGTGCCTCTCTGACCTGCTGTAGTAGTGGAGGAGTGACTGTGAGAGACTGAATGAAGGCTGCTCCATCTCTATCCATGAAAGATATCTGCAAAGAGGCTAGCTGCTCTGTCACCTCCTCAAGTAGCTGAATGCCCATCCTCCTTCTGAGGGCATAGGCTACTACGTTCCCCTTCTCAGGAGTATAGACTATCTCAAAGTCATAGTCCTTGAGGAACTCGAACCATCGCCACTGTCTCAGGTTCAGGTCCTTCTGAGAGAAGATGTACCTGAGACTCTGATGGTCAGAAAAGACTGTAAAGCACTCACCCATCACGTAGTGTCGCCATGTCTTCAGTGCGAAGACCACTACTGCTAACTCCAGGTCATGGGTAGCGTAGTTCTTCTCATGCGGCCTCAACTATCGTGATCCATAGGCAATCACTGCCCACTCCATCATCAGAACACACCCGAGTCCGGTCCCTGATGCATCGCAGTAGACTACGTACCCTACTCCCTCCTCAGGCAACCTCAAGATAGGTGCGCTGGTCAATCTCTGTCTCAGCTCTTAGAAGATCTGCTAACATTTGTCTGACCATACGAAGGGTTTCCCCTTCATCGTCAAAGCTGAGAGTGGTGTCGTAACTCTATAAAGTCTGGAACGAATCTCCGGTAGTATCCGGCTAGACCCAAGAAACTCTGCACCTCTGTTACGCTCCTGGGTGGCTCCCAAGCTAACACTGCCTCGATCTTCATAGGATCCACTGCAACTCCCACCTCAGAGATGACATGTCCCAAGAAGTGGACCTCACGTATCCAGAACTGGCACTTCGAGAGCTTACCATAAAGCTGGAGCTCTCGGAGTGTGTCCAGTACAACCCGTAAGTGGTAGGCGTGCTCCTCCTCAGTTGGCGAGTAGATCAAAATGTCGTCGATGAAGAGCATGACAAATCGATCGAGGTATGGCTGAAAGATCCTGTTCATGAGGGCCATGAACACTGCTGGAGAATTGGTTACACCGAAAGGCATAACCAAGAACTCATAGTGGCCATACCGACATCTGAAGGTCGTCTTCTGCACGTCCTCGTCTCTAACTCTGAGCTGATGATAGCCTGACCTGAGGTCTATCTTCAAGAACCACCGTGCTCCCTTGAGCTGATCAAAGAGGTCATCAATCCTCAGTAGCGGACACTTTTTCCTCACTGTCACCTAGTTTAGGCGACGATATTTGACACACAGTCGCAAGCTCCCGTCCGCCTTCTTGGCGAACAATATCGGGGAAGCCCAGGGTGAAACACTAGGTCTGATGAACCCCTTGCCCTACAAGTCCTCCAACTGTACCTGTAGCTCTTGAAGCTCGGCGGGGGCCATCTGATATGCTGGAGTCGATATCGGAGTTGTCTTGGGGTACAGGTCAATATAAAAGTCTACCTCTCTGCGAGGAGGTAACCCTGGAACGTTGTTGGGAAAAAAGTCCGCAAACTGATCCACCACTACAGGAAAAACAGGACTCCGCACGTCAACTGCTCCTAGGATGAGGCTAGCTAACTGATGAGTGATGGGTTGTCCTCTCCTCCGCAGAAGTCCATCCTGTGCTGCAAAGGCTCCCTTCTCGCCGGTGAAGGTGAACCTGCTCCCGTCGGTGCGTACACATCGCACCTTGCGCCTAAAACAGTCAATTTGTTCATTGACCATAGATAACCAATCCATGCCCAAGATGACGCCGTAAGGCCTCGACGCCGATACAAGAAGATCCCAGCCGAAGCTCTTGCCTCCTATAGTAAGCTCACACTGCCGGCACCAGTGCGTAATCATCGAGTCTGCTCCAGTAGGAGTCTCTATTCGTAAGGATCGAGCCAACGGCTCTGTCGGAATCTCCGAGCTCCGAACAAGGGCAGCGGCTATGAAAGAGTGACTCGATCTTATGTCTATAAGTACTACAGCAAGGGTGGAATAGACACAGATAGTACCTCGAATCATCTCGGGCGCGCCGTGGTCGTAGGCCTCTGCTGCCTGGAGCTGTGCCTGTCTCTGCCCGCCATCTCCCTGTGGTCGGGGTGGACCTCCTAGTGGTGGTGGTTGTAGAGCCTCAAACCATTTCCCACCACCTGCTGCTCGGCCAGCTCCTCTGCCTCGTCTGCCTCCTCCCTGCGGACCGCCACGGTCGACCCTCTACCTCTGCCTCGGTGGTCCCTCAGCCGTCAGATGCTCCTAGGCACGATAGTTCGGGCAATCACGAGCCATGTGGCCCTGCCCGCCGCACGAGTAGCATTGTATGCCTCTCGAAAGACTGGCTCCGCGCTGTGTGCCCCGCACTACTGAGCCAGTGTCCTGAGGTTGTCTGCCTGAGGACCTGGTCTGCCTAGACCCCTGATTCATCTGTTGATTTCCTGCTGTATAAGACTCTGCTACGTGCCGCCCTGCAGGGGGTCTCAGCGCTGGTGTAGACTCAGCAAGAAAGCTCTCGATCAAAAGGGCCCGCTCCAGTACTCCTGCCTTAGTCAGAATGCTGAAGGAGATTAGCGATGCCCTAATCTCGTGTCTCAAACCCTGTTCAAAGGTCTGGGCCCAGAAGAAGGGGTCTCGTACCATGTCGGTCGAGTAGCGCGAGAGATTAGTAAATCTCACCGAGTACTGAGCGACCGTCATGCTGCCCTGCCGCAGCTGAATAAACTCATTAATGTGCACCGCACGGAGGGTGGCTGGGACAAAATCTGAGAGGAAGAGGCTCTCAAAGTCTTTCCAGAGTAATGATGCCTCATCGTGCACCTGGAGCATCAAGCTCTACCATCGGCCCACTGCTGCGTGCAGTAGACTCGCAGCGAGGATCAACATGAGGTCTGCTGGTGTCCTCACTAGCCCGAAAACTCGTACGACTGCCTCCAGCCAGTCCTCGGCTGCCTGGGGGTCCGTCTCCCCATGGAACCTGGGTGGTCGCTGGCGCTGGAACTCATGCAGTGCGCTGAGGTGACGTGCATCATCAGCGGCTGGTGCTGGAAGCATCGGTGGCTCGGCGGGTAGAGCTATCCCTGGTGCCACTGCTGACAAAGGGCCCTGCAACGAGGCCTCGTCGCTCGGTGGCCTGTCATCACGCTCGACTCTCGGAACCCTAGCTGGCTGCCGTTGTGGGGCCATCCTGAAAAGGAAACAGCTGATCCATGGTCAGAACAGTATACCTGGTGATCTAATACAAAATAATCACAAAGAAAACTTGAAACACTCATGCAATCAATGTTTTCGTGCATTAAGTCAGAAATCAGAGGTCAAGGTCCTGGTGTACGGATACGTCGGCCGCCGCACCAACACTGGACTCCCTGGACTGATAACCACACTCAATACGCTAAACACTATTGCTTCTCATAGAAAAGATCAGTGTTTGCGGTAGAACCGAACTCCTCTGATACCAATTTTTCACGACCCGTCCTCGGGGCCCGTGCCGTGACTACCCCAAGCCCGCCTCCCATAGGCCAGGGGCTGGCGACTAGCACCAAGGCGTAAATCCCGATAAAAAGGGAAGGCATTGCCTTTATAAAGTAAACATGCACCACAAAGTACAAGAAGAAGAAGTAAACTCTAAGTAAAAGATGAGTACAACAGTAAGTACAGAAAGTAAAATGGGCCAGAAATAAAAGCCCAACTGTAAAGTACAACTCAAAAGAGAAAACAGCAACTGTAAAGTAAAGCCGCTACACCGAGCTATCCACTGGAAATCCCACCTGAAGGGTGGGTACAGATAGCACCACTACTCCTCAGGTCCCGCCGTCCGCTCCGAGTACGTCCGCCCAGTGGTCCACCTCCAGGTACCGTCCTGCTCTGAAAGCCTCAACCACGATCAACATTGTCTGTCATCTGCAACCAACACAACTTAGTGCGGGCATAGCCCGTGAAGGGGTGAGTATAAGCTACTCAGTAGGGACCCCGAGACCCCCAAAGGACTCCCAAAATCCACAAAGGATAAACCACAAAGGAAATATACACTCACGAAGTAACAACCGACACTTATTAGGTATATGCCCATACATATACCTAAGTCATCAATTCCAATACGCTCCAACCTCCGAGCCCAAGTACAACCCAGTCCACAAAGAGAAGTATACGTATTCCATATAGGAAAGCGAAACGTAATCCACACAGGATAGCACAACCCAATCCACACAAGAAAGAAAACAGGATTCAGCTCACACAGGTATACTTCTTCGAAGACGAAAGAGATGATCACTGATCCATCTAAGTCATCGGACCCACAAAGGATCGATAGGTAATAACCCCCACAAAGACCCACACAGGATCAGACCCACATAGGATCTGTAGGCGCTGGCTCACACAGAACCGCTGAGTGCTGACCCACACAGGATCAGACCCACACAGGATCGGTAGCACTGATCCACATAGGATCGCTGAGTGCTGTAGTCGTCGTCATCGAATCTACTAAGGATCTCTGCACAGTCGTCGTCGCAGTGACAGTAGCAGTCGCAGCCAGAACTTGGGTTCCCACACACAGCAAGCTCGTTCGGGAGGGTCCGCTCCACGAGCCGAGAGGCTGATACATCAACTGTCACATATTCCAGAGTTGATGTATCCAAAAGTTCTGTATCGTCAACAGGAACTCAATGCAATAGACGGCGCGTCAATCGGACGCCTGGTCTGAGAGTTATTGGCTTTTTCGTTCTAGGGGTTGCGGTTACACAAGGGGGGCAGGCGCCCCCCCCCCCCCCCCTTTTCCAACAGCTCAGCCGAAGGCTGAGCTGGCAGCGCGCTGGGCGCGCTGTGCCCAGCCGGTCCGGCGCCTGGCCGGTCTGCCAGGACGGGCCGCACCCAGCCAGGTCGGGCCGTTTCGGGACCGTCCGACCCTTTCCGGGGTGGGTCGACCCGGTTCGGGCAAACCGGGGGGTCTCGGGTCGGGTCGGTCCGGGCCCGAAACCCCCGTTAACGGACCGTTTGGGTTTAAATGCCCATAACTCAGGCTACGGACCTCCAAACGACGCGTCGTCAGCGGCGATGCGGTCCTTGGATCGAGGCGGTAGTTTTAGTATATCGCACTGAAGGTTTCCAAATACTTTTAGTTCGGCCGGGTTGGTTCGTACACGAAACCAACTAGGCCGTCGGAGCGGAAACGCTCATATCTTGATCTACGGACGTCCGAATGATGTGTTGTCAACATTGTTGAGTTCCTCTTAGTGAGACGGCTCTTTTGGCATACTCAGCCCGAGGTTTGGACGCAGGTGGAGTATGGTTGGTATGGTTTTTCCTTAAAAACCTACTGGTCCCCTAGAACGAAAAAGCCAATAACTCTCAGACTGGGCGTCTGATTGACTCGCCGTCTGTTGCATTGAGTTCCTGTTGACGATATGGAACATTTGGATACATCAACTCTGGACTATGTGACAGTTGATGTGTCAGATTCTCGGATCGTGGAGCGGACCCTCCCGAACGAGCTTGCTGTGTGCAGGAACCCTAGTGCTGGTTGCGACTGCTACTCTGACTGCGATGATGACTGTGCAGAGATCCTCAGTGGATTCGACGAAGACGACTACAGCACTCATCGATCCTATGTGGATCAGTGCTACCGATCCTGTGCGGGTCTGATCCTGTGTGGGTCAGCGCTCAATGGTTCTGTGTGAGCCAGCGCCTACAGATCCTCTATGGGTCCGATCCAAAGTGGGTCTTTGCGGGGGTTAGTACCTATCGATCCTTTGTGGGTTCGACAAATTAGAGGGATCCATGATCATCTCTTTCGTCTTCGAAGAAGTATCCTGTGTGAGATGAATCTTGTTTTCTTTCCTGTGTGGATTGTGTTGTGCTATCCTGTGTGGATTACGTTTTTCAATCCTGTGTGGAATACGTATACTTCCCTGTGTGGACTGGGTTGTACTTGGTCTCGGAGGTTAGAGCGTATTGGAATTGATGACATAGGTATATGTATGGGAATATACCTAAGAAGTGTCGGTTGTTACTTCGTGATCGTATCTTTCCTTTGTGGTTTATCCTTTATGGGTTTTGGGAGACCTTTGGGGGTCTCAGGGTCCCTACTGAGTTGCTTATACTCACCCCTGCATGGGCTATGCCCGCACTACGTTGTGTTGGTTGCAGACGACGGAAAGCGTTGATCGTGGTTGAGGCTTGCAGAGCAGGACAGTACCTGGAGGTGGACCACTGGGCGGACGTACTCGGAGCGGACGGCGGGACCCGAGGATCAGTGGAGCTATCTGTACCCACCCTTCAGGTGGGATTTCCAGTGGACAGCTTGTGTAGCGGCTTTACTTTAAAGTTGCTATTTTCCCTTTCGAGTTGTACTTTACAGTTGGGCTTGTATTTCTGGCCCCTTTTACTTTCCGTACTTACTGATGTACTCAGCTTTTACTTAGAGTTTACTTCTTCCGCTTGTACTCTGTGGTGCTTGTTTACTTTACAAAGGCAATGCCTTCCCTTTTTATCGGGATTTACACCTTGGTTCTAGTCGCCAGCCCCTAGCCTATGGAAGGTGGGCTTGGGGTAGTCACGGCACGGGCCCCGAGGATGGGTCGCGACAAATATTCCTATCATTGTTTCTCGAATTAATTTTCAAGAATACCTTGTTGTTTTTATTCTTCTATAGTTTTATGTTATTCTAATTATAGATTGGATTTCACTTTACCATGCTATGATTGATTGTAGAGGTAAAGAATTTTTATTTCTGAAAGATTTTCTATTTTTATAAAATAATGAACTCATACCATTGATAACATAATAGAATGAACTGAAATTTTTAAAATATATATATGAATGTTATCATGTAAATATTATTTAAAAAAGGAAATATTCATATTAATGATGATACAATGGTAAATTATTATCTAGATGTTTCTTATGAAGAGTTTTATAGTATTATACCTGATCAATAAGTTGAATTTACTATTCATATAGTTCTTGATGTTAAGAAATTTTCAAACCCCCTTATCAAATGTCTCAACTAGAAAATTATAATTGAAAAGGAAATTTTGGGAGTAATTATATAAAGGTTTCATCCAAACATTCACTTCACCATGTGGTGCTCATGTATTGTTTCCTAAAAAGAAATATGGTTCGATTAGACTTCTCATTGATTATAGTTCCTTCAATAACAACACTATTAAGAAAAATTATTCTTTTCCTTGTATTGATTATTTTTTTAATCATATAAAGAGAGAATTGTATTTTTGAAAGGTTGATCTTTTTTTGGGGTAGAATTTGTTGAAACTAAAGTGAATCAACCATTTTGGAGACTATGTTGCAGACTATAATTTGGCATTGTGAATTTTGAGATTGGGTTTTTGGTTAACTAATGCACCTACAAAGTTCTAGTATCTTATAAATAAAATTTTTCATTAGTTCATGGAAAAATATGTAGTTTTTTTATTGATGAAATTCTAGTATATTCTAAAATTCAAGATGAGAATGAAATAAAAGTAATATGTTATTTGAAATCCCTGAAAAAAAAATTATGATAAATTTAGAAATTGGTAATTTCGGTCGAAAGAAATTTCATTCCTTCATCACATTGTTTCTAAAGATGGCATAACTGTTGATATGATTAAAAAAATTTATTGATTAATGTCCAAGAACACAAATAAAACTTTTATTCCTAGTGTTCTTGATTTATTATGATATTATATATGTTTTTTTAAATGAATGGTTGTCAATCCCACTTACTAAGTTATCCTGAAAAAAAAAATTAAGTTCATTTAGACAAAACAATGTGATGGTTGTTTTAAGGAATTGAAAATAAGATTGTTTTATACATAAACTCTAGCCATACATTCTATAAATGGTGAATTTTTCATCTATAGTGATTCCTCGTTTAATGGAAATGGTTTTTTCCTATTATAGAAAGATCAATTAATTTATTATGCTTCAGGTCAGTTGAACCCTCATCAGTTGAATTTCCCTACACATTATTTGTAATTTGATACTATGTTTTTCATTAAAAATTTTGAGGTATCATTTCTTTGTAGTAAACTATTCAATATATAATGATCATAAAATTTTTTAGTGTATATTCACTCTAAAATAATTGAACCTCAGATAGTGATGATGGCTGGAAAAAATTGAGGATTATGATTGCATGATTCATTACCATCATGAAAAAAAATAAACTGTTCGATGCTTCGAGTCATAATTATAATGATATATTAACCATGTTACATTTGGAACATGACCCCTAGGATAATTATTTGATAAATTTTTTCATGGAATTTTTTGGTGTAGTAAATTCCACTATTTTGTTTCAAGTGTTAGTGAAATCATCTCTATCAAACCAAATTAAGAAAGCACAGAATAAAGACTGTGAATTACCAAAAAAATATAGCATTTTTTAAAAAAGATTAAGTTTCCTATATATATCATTGATAAATATTTTTTTTATATTTGAAATATGGTTATTTTTTCCTTGTGATTCCCATTTTAGGAATGATTTTTTTACTAGAGCTCATAGTTCCCTATTTTACAATCATCCGTGTAGTACTAAGATCTACAGAGACCTTTGGGATTATTAATGGAGGGTGGAATGAAAAGAGATATTTCTATCATTACAATGAGATGTTTTACTTATCAATAGGTTAAAGCATAAAAACACCTATTGAAGGGGATGATTCATCCTCTTCTTATTCTAGAGTAGAAATGGAAAAATATTTCAACAGATTTTATAGTGGTATTAGAAATGAAATCATATTGTAAAAATTTTATTTGGTTTATTGATGGTCAAATTACTATATATGGAAATTTTCTTCCAATTCATGACACTCTATCTCTACATCAACTTTTTTTCTTTCATTTTAAAGAAATATTCAGCTTACATGGGGTTCCTCTATCAATTATATTTCATCATGACCACAAGTTCACTTCTAATTTTTGGAATGGCCTTTGGAAGTCATTGGGAACTAAATTAAATTTCAACATAGCATTTCATCTTCATTCTAATGTATTTTCTGAAAGAACAAATCAGAAATTGGAGGATATGTTATGTGCATGTTCAATGGATTAATCAGGAAGTTGTTAACAACATCATTATTTAGTTATGTTTAAATATAATATCTTTTTCATTCCATTATACGTATGAAACCATTTGATGTGTTATATTAAAATCAGTTTCAAACTCCAACATTTTGGGATTCAGTAGGTGAATGGATGTTGATGGGACTAGAATTGGTGAAAAAAATAGTAGAGAATGTTTCTTTTTATTTGGAGATGCATTAGGATATCTTGTAGTAGGTAGAAATGACTTGTGGATAACTCGAGGAGGAATATTTGTAGAGACCCAAAGATTGAAGTACATATACATTACATTACTTCTATAAAATAGATAATTCATAACAAAAACTGACACCAAAGGACCGTAATAGTTTAGTGTCTTTGGAAACTCGGAATATAATATTCTTATCTTGGTGAAATATCTTCAACATCTCCCATAAATAACTTCCTTTTTTCTTACCTAAAACCATTATTTATATCTTTGGGAAAAGAAAACATATAAATGGTGAGCTCAAATTCTCATTAAGGTTATGCATGGAGAAAATAAAGCAAACCATATACATTTGATCTTCAAAACATGAACATAATATTTAAACATCAGAATCTTGAGCAATGACATAAAACATGGTAGTACCTAAGGCATAGATCATAATGGATCATCAATCATGATAAAATATCATGGGATTAAAATGAGAAATTTTTTAAACCCATTAATCACATGATATGATTTCCATAGTAGCCAAGGCATTGCTGCCAAGACAATCTTAGTGGACAAACACCCTTTCTGAATCGAGTTCACTCCTCGTTCCAGTCCTATAACACTGAACCGGATTAACTTACCATTCCATCCATGTCTATATCATGAGATATAAATCTTTACCCAATGAATTGGAGTGATATATAGGTCCCACCCATCTCATAATGAAATCATTCTTACACGTGCAACAACATAAACATAAATCATTCATCAAAACCCAAAGAATAAAATGGTTTTGATAAACATCATCCCATCATAACATAATCCATATAAAACAAATGGATATCATTTAATAATAAGAAAAGTGAAACCATGTAAATAATAGAGACAATATACTTGAAACATAAACATAATAAATAATGTCATCTTTGATGGAAAATGGTTTTTATAAAACACTTGAAATGAATTCTTGAGGAAAATATCCTTTATTATTCAAATTCATTTTGTTTTTAAAAAATTCCATGCAATTCTAAAAGAAAAGGCTTTTGTTGAAAAAATTCATGAAATCTTGTAGATTAAGATTTATGAAAATAAGGCATTATGAAACCATAAAAATCCATTCATTCTGTGTAATTTAAAAAAACATTATCCTCGTACTTTTTCTGGAAAAGTCAAAAAGTTCCTCATATGGTAAACAAAAGAATTATTCCTTCCATAACACAAAGTAAAAGTCAAAGAGGGGGAAAATGAATTTTAACATACATGGAATAATATTAAACACCTTTTTAAAAACATTTTATGGACATAGATGAAAAATACAACCCCAGTAAATACATACAAATAAACAATCTCAGATAAAAACGAGATTGGAAAGGTTATCCCTTACCTTAGGTCTGATATGCTTCGTATGTATCTAAAACTCATGTATAATAATTTAAATAATTTCATTGACTTATTAAAGAATCATATTAATTGTTATGATATCATACATGGTTCACTTATGACCTTATATTACCCGTTCTTTTGTAAATTCCGTGGTAAAGTAGCGTTTTGTGTAAAATCGTTTTATTTATCTTACGTTTTTGGAATTGTTGTTCTTGATATTATTATTAATTATATCATGATTTATTTAATTCCAAAATTTAAATCATGATTTATATATCATATTTATTCATTATACATATATATATTTAATATATAAATAAATTAAATGAAATACACTGTTCATGGAGATGGTAGGTCATACGTACGCATGAACGCTGTTTTCTTTTCCTTATTGACTTGAATGGAAGTAAGTTTAGGACATATATATATCCAGTAACTTTATCATGTCATATATTTCATTATTATTCATTATATATACTTTATAATCATTCTTGAGTGGTTAACATGGAGAATGAATCTCATCGTGTCGTGGAGACGGTAATCCGTATGTACGCACGAGCGATGATATCGTTCCCGTAATTATTGAATTTGATTGGAGTGGATGATATAATATCTTAGAATCAGTATGATGTTATAATTAATACATATTTTTATTCTTTAAACCATTATACCCATCCAAGTATGGTGGTGGTGGAAAAATAGATTACACCACGGCGTGGAGACGGTATTCCGTACGTACGCACGCGCGGTGATTTCGTTTTTCGTAGGATGGATAGAAGGTGAAATAGGGTTGTTTCATATTTATAATAACATATCAGTATATCAGTGATACTGATGTTAATAATTTATGATGAAACAAATAAAGAAGAATAAGTTGAAGAAGAAAGAAACTTCAAAGAATCGGTAGAATAGATTACCTCTATGAATGGGCATGTAAGAGGCATCTCTTATCGCTCTCCCCTCTCTATGGTTTCTGCCGACTCCTATGGGGCGATGACCCCCTCATTCTTCCCATGTTCTCTATGGATTTTAGCTTCTTCTTCTTGGCTATGGGGAAGTCTGGGACATCTCAGATGGCAGTTTCATTGCTTGGTCTTTTTTATGATGGCAGATTCTACAACGCCGTGATTGAAGGACGGTGGTTTGATGATGAGGAGAAAGATGGTGGTCCACGTCTTCTTTAACCCTGATTTCAAGATTATCTTCATCAAAGGTTCTGCAAACTTTTTTGAAGGTGGGATTTGGAATACGATCTTGGATCTGCTCGTGGTTAACCTGGATCTGGTATTGTTTCAGCCTCTCATCTTCTGTTTCGATGTGGATAAATCAGCTGGCGTTGTTTTGGTTCTGCAGAGGCCTGGTATTGCAGATGTTTTAGTTATTTTTGATTTGCGTAGAAATGTTGTTGTTGTTGTTTTGGTTGATTTCGGTTCCCGAAGGAATGTCGTTGTTGTTGCTTTGGTTGTTTTGGGTTCTCGAAGGCATTTTTGCACTGTCTTCTGTGATGTTATGTTTGAGATGGCGGTGGATTATGGATTTTCTTTCGTGTTGATCCCTGGCGTGTCTCCAACAACATCAACGGAGGCCCTGATGGTGTGGATTCATGAGGTGATGTTGATTGGGGTGTGGACGATTTAGAAGGTCAGAGAAGACGGAGGCGTGGCCAGCATGTCTCGCCGGTGACCTGAACGGAGGCGATGTTGGGGTTACGCGATGACACGCAACTCGTGGTGGTGGTGCTGCTTGAGGAGGACATGTGGTTCCCTTGAAGTTTTAATTTGTAATTTGGAATTTTGAATTGTTCTTGGAATGTTTGCGGTTTCTCTAGACCTGCGGGTGATGTATTTTGGTGTTTGGTAGTACGGTTACCGGTTACCCTAAACCGGCTTTTTGAAAATTAAAAAAAATGATTTCCAGCTGATTACCTCTTCTTTTACACACTCCATTTAAGCTTCCTCTTAAAGTACTAGAGTTGGTCTTTTGAGGATACCAGAACCTCTATAATGTTTATAGGGAATTTGATAAGGTAAATGGGTATGTTTTGTCCATTCTTGAAGTCTCAAAATTGTGTAAAGAGAGGAGGGAGGAGATGCCCTTTTATAAGGTAAGAGAGGGGCACCATAGGAAAAAATTAAAATATTATTTTATAATAAAGTCATATTCGGTTTATAATAGCTCCAAATTGATTTATTTAGAAGCTAATGTTTGAATGGGTCGAAATCCCCTCAACCAATAGGTTTTAGACAATTTTTGGTTACTATTATAACCTTATCTTTTAGATTTAACTCTAAGTTAAATAATTTAACTTTTACCGTGTCTTCTTGTTTTTTTACACTATATGGTTAATAAACATACTATAAAAAGCCAAACGAACCTCAAGTGGTTTATAATTAATATATATAACCTTATCTAAGTCATTTTTCCGAACCTTAGATTTTTAAAAATAGAATAACCATTAATAATATAATATTTGTTTTAAAAACAATTTTATGACAATTTTGACACTATTTGGTAATTGATTTTTATGAAAATCATAACAGCATGATTAGTTCGAAAAATGTTAATTTAATAAATACTAAAATTTCATATTAACCTAAAAAAAATTAGTTTAATTTATAAAAAGTCTCAAATTACATTTATTTGGGTATTTATAACATCAATAATGTTAATATTTCATTAATAAGGTAATTACTACATCATCATTGTGTCATAAATAAATTAGATTATATAATGTCTAAAAATTAGAAATAAAATAACATTATGTAGGAAATATTTTTAGATTTCTAATAAATATTTATAGTCGGATTTATCTTTTGTATAACCCTACATTAAAAATGTTTTAGTTATTAACATTGATTTTAACTATTTTAACTCCTCATTAAATAAAATAATAATAAATGTACTAATCTAATCTAGGTGGACATAAAGGGTAATATTTAATTTCTAAGGTTATTTTTTGTCGAATTACACTTATCCAATAGAATTAAGACATGTGTTAAGGTGATAATAATATCATTTTTACCCTTAATTACCCTATTTACTTTTAACGGTGGTAAATAAAAGTAAAAAGTTATTATTCACCAAAAAATATTTTTATCTTATTGAACCACATTGTAATCCTTTATATTAACCATGTCTCTTATATTTTCAAAATTCCACTCACAGAAGCGGTAAAATTAATTTTTATGTAATTTTTCAAATTCTTCTATGAGGTGGGTAAAAGGCGGTAAAAAGTTCAATAAAATTTTTATGTATCTATAATATTATAAAATTATTCCAATGGATTATATTGTAATTATATAGGTAATTTTTATCTATTTTGACTGAAAATAAATTTAAATAAAATTAATGATTATTTGAATAAAAAGTCAGTTTTGAAATAGTAACCCAGTGTTTTCACTATTCATCAAAAATTGAAAGTTTTCAAAAAAATACTAGATATTTACCCTAAGATAATTTCGATATTCCAAATTAAAAAATGAATTCCATTTTGAATGTTAAAATTTATAAAATTTTAAAAAGTCGGTATTACTATTCATAATGGCTAGTTCATAATAATATTATAATAATATCTCGTTTAGTGAAACTCAGTATTGCGTACAACACATGCAATCGAGGAAGGTTGCTCTGGCGTGAAACACAATCCTATAATAGTGTTTGCGTATATTGTAATCTAATACGGTGTTGCACATAGTTCAAGCTAATCTGGGTATAGCGTACAACAAAAGACATCAAGGTAATTAAAAATAATATTTCTCATAAAATCTTGGGGTGTTACATTCTACCCCCATTAAAATGAATTTTGCCCTCGAAATTCGTCGGGGTTATAAATCGTTTACTACTTGAAAGTTTTGTTCGTAAAAACCCACATCATAAAAGGAATACTAAAACATAATTTTAAAAAGTAAAGTAAGAAATGTGACAGTTACCTAGATTAACTCATCACTGGGTTTCCACATAGGAGAACATAGATGGATATATGTATTTGGAATAAAAATCTAACCATCATGTTCTGATGGAGTGTGGTAGAGGACATGGATATGAAAAATCCAACAATCACAAAGCCATAAATTTGTGATGATTTAAGGTACCATCTGATTCAGCAGATATAAGGACACTAGGACAACATTTTTTGTTTTCAAGATCATTTCCCTAAACTTGAATAATTGTTGTATTAAAAGAAATACTTACTTGATTTTGGTACAATATTACAGTTTTTTGTGCCTTGAACAATTTTCGCTTCATATTTTAAAGAAATGACGTTGAATTTGTCTTCTGTGAAGTGTTAGTATATCTGGTGATAGAATTATAGGCCATTCCATCTGTCTCAAAAAAAAGTTATCAAAAGTTATTAAATATACAGAAGTCCATCTATAGTGAGATTAATCGTATGTGGTTCCTAAAATGGACTTATACTTCATATATCATACCACTTAATAAATTATAACTAATTTATACTAACCAAGGACTTCCTGTAGGCTAGTGGTATGCGATAAAGGCCTATCACACTTTGGTTGTGGGTTCGATTCCCACAGCTTTGTCTGACGCGATGGGTCGTCGCCCGTCCTGTAGGTTGTCCATTTTCAAAAACTACATTATTATAACATTCCATCAATAATATCGAAAAAATTTCTAGCCTTAAACAATAATAACTTATTTCCAACATAATCCATTCTAATATTTAGGCTTATCAAAAATACTCCTGTCCAAGTTCATAGTATAAAGAAAACCATTACGATAAATTTCATCTGTCGAGCATGTGAATACCATCATTTATACCCCAAATATCATACAATATATCTTGTTGGTAAAATTACTATCATATGAATACCCTAATCATGTATTCTCTTGAAAAATTAATACCCATTGAACCTTAGTGAAAACATGAATGCTGTCAAAATTTAACACTTTCTACATACAAAAATCCCAAAATTTCTATATACTCAAACCACGATATAACTTTGTCCTTATATCAGTCATGAGCTCATTTAATTTTCATTATCTCTTCATTATGATCATATCATATTCTTTCCAAAAATATTTCAATCACTTTTTATGGTTATCGGTACCATATAATTATTGAAAACCAATACATAGATATTCCAAAATTCCATGATAATAGAAATGAGATTCCATGATACTATTTTGAAATCCCATTACATAAACACTTAATCATTACACAACATCATTTTCATATTCAACATCACAAATAGTGATCACATGTGACATCCCTTTATCCTTTTCCTTAAGAGGTTACTCACATTGATCATCATTATCCCTTGGATTAGGGAATTGATTCGCATAATTCCCCATTTCCTTTCACTTGAAGCATTGAAGTGTTGGTGGTGCGTTCTCTATAGTCTTTTCTTTATTCACATAATTAGAAACCCTTTTACCTTTACTTCAACACTCACCTGCTCGATGACATTATTTTCCACACATAAAACATTTTCTAGTCCCTTTAAGACAATCTCCACCTTGCTTCTTTCCACACTTTGAGCATAAAGAAACATTCATCTTCTTTTCACCATTATTCAGAGATTTCTCCTTGAACTCCATCTTTCATTTCTTGTCAAAACCATGAGATGGATATGTAAAACCAACTTCCATTTCTACCTTGATAGCACAACCCACAATTTATTTATAGCTATTGAAGTCTCTTATAGCTAATTCCCTTTGAAGACATGGTTTTAAGCCACTGTAGAATCGGTCAACTTTACTTTCAGGTTGGAAGATAATGCCATATGCATACCCTGCAAGCCCTGTAAAATTGACTTCGTATATACCAAAAGATTCATCATCCTTTTTCTTAATCTCAAGGAAATCCTTTTCTATATTTTTTCAAAGAATACTAGGGAAGTAATTATTGAAAAATAAGTTCTTGAACTCATCCCATTCCATGGATTCAATTTCATCTCGGGGCCTCGTTTTCATAATTAGAGTCCACCATTGATATGCTTCACCTTTTAAACGGTAAATAGCCAGAATTAATTTTTCATGTTCTGAACAGTGAAGTATGGAATATATCTTTTCAATGGTACTGATCCATTTTTTAGCAACAAGTGGATCAGAAGACCCACTGAAAGAAGGTGTACGTTGCCTCATGAAGGACTCAATAGAATATTGTTCCCTTCTCTGCTCATTTGGAATTCCAGAATGATTCATATCTTCTGTAAGTATAGAAATAAGATTTTTCAATCCATCTCCCATAACATTGGTTTGTTCAGGAGGACAATCATTGCATTTTCCATTACATTGATCAACATGGTTTCTTCGGGTTCATGTTATCATCTAAAACCCAAAAAGAATAGTGTGAGAGGCAAAAATCATGCTAGAGAAAACAACATAATAAATGGGGAGTACCTTCAATATGTAACATCTTAGGGTTAATTCTAATATTGTTACCGTAATTCTAGGACTATAACATATACTTATACTTAACCTTAGGGAAATCCCTAGATATACCATAGAAATATCTCTAGGGATCTCACTAAAGTTTTCGCATCCTAGTTTCCAATGGTTAACTAAATATTTCCTCTAATACCAACTACAGAAGTCTGGAATTACTTCCAGTGGACTATAATTGATACATATCAGGGCACTCCATGGGTGGCTACACCCCCTGGGCGGGACACACCACCATCCTCAGTGGCAGCCATCTCCTCATGAAGCCCTTGGTCGGAGAGCCATGCTTCGTCCAATGCTAACATGTGAGAGTTCCCAAGGATCAGATTCATTCCTACCTCCTTTTCCTCTGATACCAACTATAGAGACCCAAAGCTTGACGTACATAGACATTAGATTACTATTCCAGAATATCTAATACATAACAAAAACAGACACCAAATGACCTTAATATTTTAGTGTCTTTGGAAACTCAGAATATAATCTTCTAATCTTGGTGAAATATCTTCAACATCTCCCATAAAGATCATCCTTTTTTTCTTAACTAAAATAATTCTTTATATCTGAGGGAAAATAAAACATATAAAGGTTGAGCTCAAATTCTCAATATGGGTAATAATGGAGAATATAAAACAAAGCATATACATTTGAACATCAAAACATGAACATAATATTTTGACATCAAAATCTTGAGCAATGACATAAAACATGGTAGTAGTTAAGGCATAGATCATAATGGATCATAAATCATGATAAAATAGAATGGGAATAAAACATGTAATTGTGGAAAACCATTAAGCACATGATATGATTTCCATAGTATCCCAGGCATTGCTGCCAAAACCATCTTAGTGGACAAAGTCCCTTTCTGAATCGAGTTCACTCATCGTTCCAGTCCTGTAACACTGAACCAGATTAACTTTACCATTCCAGCCATGTCTATCTCATGAGATATAAATTATTATCCAATGAATTGGAGGGAGATATAGGTCCCACCTATCTCATAATGAAATAATTGTTATGTGTTCCACAAAATAAACATAAATCATTCATCAAAACCCAAAGAATAAAATTGGTTTCATAAACATCATCCCATCATAACATAATCCATATAAAACAAGTGGATATCATTTCATCATAAGATAAGTGAAACCATGTAAATCATAGAGACATTATACTTGAAACATATACATATGAAAAAATTTCATCTTAGATGGAAAATGGTTTTTATAAAACACTTGAAATGAATTCTTGAGGAAGATATCCTTTCTTCTTCAAAATCATATTCTTTTCACAAAATTCCATGAAATTTTAAAATAAAAGGATTTTTATGAAAATATTCATGTAATCTTGTATAGAAATATTTTTGAAAATAAGGTGTTATTAAATCGTAAAAATCCATTCATTCTGTATAAGTTAAAAAAACATTCTCCTCATACTTTTTCCCTAAAAATAAAAAATTTCCGCGTATGGTAAACAAAAGAAAGATTCCTTCCATAACACAAATTAAAAGTCAAAGAGGGGTAAAAATGACATTAAACATACATGTAGGAATATTATACTACTTATGATAAAACATTTTATGGTCATGGATGAAAAATATAACCCCAGTAAATACTTACTAATAAACAATCTGAGATAAAAACGATATTGGAAAGGTTATCCCTTACCTTAGGTATGATATGATTTGTACGTATCCTAACATCCTGTATAATGATTTAAATAATGTCATTGACTTATTACAGAATCATATTCTCTGTTATGATATCATATATGGTTCACTTATGACTTTATATTACCCGTTCTTTTGTAAATTCCATGTTAAAGCAGTGTTGTGGGTAAAATCGTTTAATTTGTCATACGTGTTTGGACTTGTTGTTCTTGATATTATTATGACTTATATCATGATTTAATTACTTCTAGAAATTAAATAATGATTTATATATCATATATGTTCAGTATAAATATATATAATATATAGATAAATTAAATGAAATACACTGTTCATGGAGACTGTAGGTCGTACGTACGCATGAACGATGTTTTCTATTCCTTATTGACTTGAATTGACGTAAGTATATGACATATATATATATATCCAGTAGCTTTATCATGTCATATATTTAATTATTATTCATTATATATACTTTATAATCATTCTTTGGTGGTTAACATGGTGAATGAATCACATCGCGTCGTGGAGACGGTAATCCGTACGTACGCACGAGCGATGACATCGTTCCCATAATTATTGAATTGAATTGGAGTGTGAGATATAATATCTCAAAATAAGTATGATGTTATAATAACTATATATAGAAATTCTTTACACCATTATACCCATTCAAGTAAGTTGGTGGTGGAAAAACAGATTACACCATGGCATGGAGACAGTATTCCGTACGTACGCATGTGTAGTGATTTCGTTTTTCATAGGATGGATGGAAGGTGAAATAGGGATGTTTCATATTTATAATAAAATATCATTATATGAGTTATATTTATTTTATTAATTTATGATGAAACAAATAAATAATAAGAAGTTGAAGAAGAAAGAAACATGAAAAAATCGGTAGAAGAGATTACCACTTCTTCGACGCACCCCATTTAAGATTCCTCTTAGGGCGCTAGAGTTAGTCATTTGGGGATAAGAGAACCACTATAATGTTTATATGTAAGTTTTGAAGTAAATTATAAGGGTTTTTATGAGCATGAAGGCTCAAAATTGTGTAAAGAGAAGAGGGAGGAGGTGCCCTTTTATAAGGGAGGAGAGGGGCGCCTTAGAAAAATCATAAAATATTATTTTATAATAAAGACATATTCAGTTTAAAATAGTTCCAATTGGATTTATTTTGAATCTAAAGTGGGGATGGGTCTAAATACCTTCAACCAATAGGTTTTATACAATTATAGGTTACTATTTTAACCTTATCTTTTAGATTTAACTCTAAGTTAAATGATTTAACTTATACTGTGTCTTCTTCTTTTCTTACACTATATGGTTAATAAACTTACTATAAAAATCCAAACTATAACGCCCCGACCCCAGTTACCCATAGTCAGTGCATTATTACGTAACATTTTCATGATCACAAAATATCAAGTATCAAAAGGCCGATTAGATTAGTATCCTTGGAAACACTAGATACATTCATAAGTCTAACATTACATCGTAAAGTAAAACAAAACTACAACAACGTATTGTCTTCATATCCCCTCGTACTATCACTGAAGGTCATTCATAAAATACCTCTTCACATCCTGGAAAAATTAAAACATTGAAAGAGGTGAGCTCAGATACTCAGTAAGGATAACAATATAGCGTAAACTTTCATAAATAAACATTAACATTTAAGGCAATGTATATCTAAAACAAAAGCCCTTTAAACATGAACTTTAGCATAATATGGAAAAATTAAAATGAAATAATTTCATTTACTTATTCACATGGATATTGTACTAGTAGAATAATCACATGCAATATCAATAACCACTTTCATAATGATGGAATTCATAATGCCAGACTATCGTAACCATGTAGCCAAGGCCTCGTTCCAAGACTAAAAATAGGATTTTGTCAAGGCCTCGTGCCAAGACACTAGTTTATCTCATGAGACCTACCAATGCATTGAGGAGATATAGAGGGCTCCACCCTTCACTTATTAAGTCCAATGCATTCCTTATATGAATAGGTTTAAACATATCATAAACCATAACATAATCGTATCATATAAAATGTGCATAAAAGAAACATAAAATTTCCACATTTCAATAACAAGACATCAATATAGCACATTGATATAATAATAGCACTTTAAAAACCATTTTCAATACCAAAATAAATGAAACTTAAAACTTGGTATTTATTTTTCAAAAAAAATTTATGGTTTTAGATGAATCCGAAACTCAAATAATCGTCACAGCGGCGGAGAAGTCATTGTCGCCGCATACGTAAGACAAAACATTCTTTTTGTCATTTAGTAAAAACGCTTCATATAAAAAGATTCCTTTTGAATAAAATTAAAAGTCAAAGGGGTCTATACAATATATAAAAGAAAGTTGTGTATAAAACAAAATATGCCTCAATGAAAGGAGATTGAGATGAAGTACCTTACCTCGTGTCTGACTCGACTCGGTCGTTCTTTAACCTCCAGAATAATAAACTATAGTTAAATTTTACTTGATTAAGAACCTTTTTCAAGTTAATTATTCCTTTAATATCACTTATTACCATGTTATGAACATTTTTTAATTATTTAATTTAATAATGGTCGTTTTTTCGGTCTTTGGTACTTGAGTCAAAAATAAACTTCTTATAATTACAAGTTGTTCATTTGGTAAAATATCCATTATATCCAGAATTATATTCATGATGTATATATCATATATATGATATATATCCAGTATATATATGCATTTAAAATATTACATAACATTTAGAGGTAAGAAACGAAACACACCGTTCATGGAGACGGTAAGCCGTACTTACGCATGAACGCTACTTTCATTTCTGTTTCGTATTTTATCGAATGAGATAATAATGATATAAAGGTGTATAATAATTCCAGTATAATATAATATATAATATCAAATACTACATCCTTTACATGTCCCACATATGACATTAACGATTCAAATCACTTTGAGGGGGCGGTAGTCCGCACTTCCTAAAATGAAATTATCGTGTTTACCCATAATGGAAATAATAATGGCATTCCATAAATGAAAAATACAGAAGCATAAGGAAAACATAAACATAATATATATTATAAATAAATATAGTGACATATTAATGACCACCATGAGAGGTTTTAAAAGAAGATTGAACAATCATCGTTTCGTGAGGCTGTAATTCGCCACCCATAGAAACAATGTGTTCTTTAACAATTAGACGAAGGTGTGTGTAAGTGTAAATAAAATCCTTCCCATAAAAACATCCTAGTATATTGAAGATACTTTTTTTTTACAAAAGAAATGAATAATATGATTTTAAGGGTTTGGAGAAGCAAAATAAAACAAAAGAACATAAGAGAATACATTACCTTAATATCGGGTAACTCTTTTTGATTTGAGCCAAAGGCATCCTTGGGAAGACTTATGACCAAAGTGATGCTTATAAGAGTAAGAGAGGTAAGTTTAGAGAGTATTTGGGCCGAGTTTGGCCGAGCCAAATGGATTTTAAGGTGTGAATAAGGTAGTAGAGGTGGGGGCCTTTTATAAGAGGAGAAGAGGATCACTCATGGAAAGTCATGAAATGTTACCTTATTATATAACGAGTTTCAGATTTTAAGGGTCCCAAAATTAGATTTTTGAAGGATATAGTGATAAGGGTTATAAATATACTCAGCCAATAGGTGTTTGACAAGTTTATATCTTATATTTTACATTATCATTTCATTTTATTTAAATCATTAATTAATGAGGTAATCACTACATCATCATGGTTACATAAAAAAAATTTATTTATTTAATGTCTAAAAATTATAAAAAAATTACCATGATGTAGGAAATATTTTTATCTTTCCATTGAATATTTATAGTCGAAACGTTAACATATATAACCCCATCTAATAATTGTTTTAGTAAAACAACACATGTTTGTGAAAATTTCATTTTTACTTTAAATAAAAAGTTATTAATGTCATTTTCTTACCCATGTTTCTCCATGGGGTCCCCAAGTTGACTCATAGATTGTCTTGGTCGGCCATGACTCATAAAATAATGGTAGGACAAGTGTAAAGGTAATTTCATTTTATTATAACATTATATTTACCTCAAATTGCACTAATTACCTTTAATCGCGATTAATAAAACTTAAAAGTTAATATTCACCAAAAATTATTTTCATCTCATTGAACCAAATTTTACTTACTAATGAAAACCATGTATGTAATATTTTTGAAATTCAATTCACAGAAGTGGTAAAGATTAATTTAAACGAAAAATTAGTTTTTTTAACTACCACTTAGTGGTTTCACTATTCATCAAAAATTGAAGTTTCTCAGAACAATACCAAAAATTCACCCTAATCTATAATTGATATTCCAAATTCAAAAATGATGTCTATTTTAAAAAATTGAAAACATATAAGTTTCATTAATTAATTTTATAATTAATTCCAATTTTCATAACACATAGCGTGTTTTGAAGAAACAATATCAATCAAAAGATTGACAATTGTTTATGTCCAATTTCAAAGTGAAATTAATTCTAATGATGACCATTGGATAAAATTGTAAAATTATATTCTAATTATACTTTAAAACTTCTCAATAGTATAATTTATTACTATAAATTATTTTGATTAAAAAAGTTGTTTTTAAGTATTTTTCACTATTCATCAAAAATTGGAAGTTCTCAAAAAAATAAGAAAAATTCAACATAGGATAATTTCGATATTCCGAATCCATAAATGAAGTCCATTTTTAAATATAAAATTTACACAATTTCAATAGGTGGTTATTACTACTCATAACGGCTACTTTGATTGGTCGCGGTGTGTTAGAATCTCGAACTTGCGTACAATGCAAGCTATTGCATTATTGAAAGAGTAGTGTACCGTGGAAGATTGGGGTGTTACATTCTACCATCCTTCAATAAATTGAGTCCTCGCAATTTGAAATTGTTCTTCTTAATTAAAAGGTTGAAAATAGAAAATACCTTTGTGGAAAACCCACATCGAAAATAAGGTTAATAAAATCTAGCCTTAATAAGAGGGAAAGGGAAATGAAAATGTCACCACCAAATTATGATCTCGATTAGGAGAACATTGGTGGAAATTAGAGAAAAATAATTGGAGGGAAAACTTAAATATTTTTAGGGAGTGATTGAGGTCATCAATCACAAACAAGTGTAAAATTAAGGGCCTCAAAGCCTTCAATCTATGGTGATTTAAAATATCATCAATTCAACAAAACATAAGGTATTTGGATAACACATTTTTTTAATATCCCTTTCCTAAAGATTAAGAATTAATTTATTCATAGAATAAGAGAGATGTATATATATACTTGACAAGTAAAGTTTCAACCTTCAACTAATTTCTACCACAAACTCCTCTTTCCCTCAAAAAGATAATAGAACTCAAAAATATTATATTTATCCTAATCGTACGAGGTTAAAAATATTAACACATTCCATTTAGATTATGAAAACTATTTTGTAATAACCAGGGACTTCTTGTAGGATAGTGGTAGGTAATAAAGGCCTGTCGTACTATGGTTGTGGGTTCTATTCCTCCAGCTTTGTCCGACGTGATGAGTTATCCCCCGACCTGTAGGTTGTCCTTTTCCAAAAACTATAGTATTATAATATTCCAAAAATAATCTTCAGAAATGTATTAACCTTAAAAAATACTATCCAAAGTTCAACATAATCCATTCCAACATTTATAGGTATCCAAAATACCTCTGTCTAGACTTTCTCTAAAAGGTCTCAAAATTCCAAAATAAATTGTAACATCAGATTCCCCAAACAAAGTAAAGTTTCTCTTATTTTCACATACTAAAAATATTATTACCTTCATCATATTAAAACCTTAATGAAAACAACAAGTACTGCAGTACAATCATTATATATATCACCTTATTCTTATAACCAAAATATAATCCTTGAGTCTAAATGCACCAATACATTAATTATTCCACTACAACTGTAGTAATAGCATAAGATTGGCCTTACTCCCTTGGCCTTTTGTGAGGTAAGTTTTCTTGATTCTTAGGGAACTCATTTGCAAAATTCCCCATTTCTCTACAATTGTAGCATTCAAAATTGACAGCCTCTTTCTTTCCCTTTCAATCACGAGCCTGGTGACCTTTTTCTCCACATTTATAACAAACTCTCATTCCTTTTAGGCATGTACCAGGGTTATTCTTCCAAAAATTATCACATAATGGAAAATCCTTATTTCCATTTTTACCTTTATCTGTATCTTGTTCCACCATTCTCTTCTTCTCTTGATTTACTTTATTGTCATAATATTTAGAGAATTCCTTTTCTGTCTTGATAGCACACGAGACTATATCTTCATATGATGAGAAATATTGTGAGACTAAGGCTTGACGGAGAAACGGTTTTAACCCATCAAAAAATGATTAATATTACTTATTGGGTTACATATATAATCTGTTGCATGCCTCGCTAACCTTGTAAAGTTAGCCTCATATTTAGGGAATTCTCATCCTCCTTTTGTCTCAGACTCAGAAATTGCCTTCCATATCTACTCGATGGTCATGAGGAAATCTTTTTTCTAAGAAAAGACCTTTGAACTCTCTCCATTACATACTTGATACTTCTTAATATTCCTTTGTATTTCAATCAATGACCACCATTGATCAGCATCTTCAGTGAGGCGGTAAACTGCCATGATAACATTTTCCCTTTCACTACTCCCCAAGGCAAGGAATATTTTCTCTAAGGAATTTATCCATTGCTCAGCTACTAAGGGATTTTTACCCCCATTTAATGTTAGTGGTTGTTGCCTCATGAAGCGGTCTGACATTGATCCACCATGTTGTGGATCAAGGTGCTCCATACGAGTAAGGTTCTTATTCATAACCTGAGTGAGTTGTCCCAGTATGGTGATTAGCTAATCAGCACCAGTTGCATCACTGGCTCCACCATAATTATCTTGAGCAGGAGGGAAATCCCTACATGGAGTGTGTGCATTGATACAGTTTCCATTCCTTCCACTAGGCTCTATTTCTAAAAAATGGCATAAACTAGATCAGTTTATGAACCAAAATATATAATTACATAATTGTAAAACACTTAACATAAATTGAACAGTTTATGGATATCATTCATAGTCATAAAAATGTTTTCTTTGAGGATGTATATACTCATAAACCCTTTATATTGGTTTTTAAATAAATCATGAATTATCCTAAGCATATCCCCCGGGAGTGTCATAACCAAGAGTACAACAAGGCCCATTGTCGTGCAACAGTTCTTGTTCGAGTCTATCTCAAAGTAGTGTTTTCGGGTTTTACCCCTAGGTACATCTATGCCAGAGCCGCCTCTAACATCTCGTATCCAGAGAGGGATTTATTTCTCGGAAACTCACAAAATCTCTATAATACCAAAATTCTAGGAAGTTCTTCTATACTAATCCTCAAAGTCAATATTAGGGCTATGTGCTCTAATCAGAGTTTTTCTAAATCTGGCTTCGAAGGTTGGTACAAAACTGCCTCTAATACCAATTGTAACACCCCAACCCCAGTTACCCAGAGTCGGTGCATTATTACGTAACATTGGCATGATCACAAAAGATCATGTATCGAATGACCAATTAGTTTAGTATCCTTGGAAACAATAGATACATTAATAAATCTTACATTACTTCATAAAGTAAAACAAAACTAAAACAACATCTTGTCTTCATATCCCCTCATACTATCCCTACAGGTTATTCATAAAATATTTCTTCACATCCTGGAAAAATTAAAACATTAAAAGGGGTGAGCTCAGATGCTCAGTAAGGATAACAATATAGCGGAAACTTTCATAAATAAACATAAACATTTAAGGTAATGTATAACTAAAACAAAAGTCTTTTAAACATGAACATAAGAATAATATGGAAAATGTAAAATGAAATGATTCCATTTACTTATTCACATGGATATTCTACTAGTCGAATAATAACATGAAATATCAATAACCACTTTCATAATGATGGAATGCATAATTCCAGACTATCATAACCATGTAGCCAAGACCTCATGCCAAGACTACAAATAAGATTTTGTAAAGGCCTCGTGCCGAGAAACTAGTTTTTCTCATGATACCTATCGATTCATCGAGGAGCTATAGCTAGCTCCACCAGTCACTTATTAATTCCAATGCATTCCTCATATGAATAGGTTTAAACATATCATAAACCATAATATAATCGTATCACATAAAACGTGCATAAAGGAAACATAACATTTCCAAATTTGAATCAAAAGATATAAATACAACACATTGATATAATAAAATCACTTTCAAAACCATTTTCAATACCAAACTAATAGAAAATTAAAACATGGTATTTATTTTTCAAAAAAAAAGTTATGGCTTTTAGAGGAAGCCGAAACCCAAATAATGGTCACGACGGTAGAGAAGTTGTTGTCACAGCATACGTAAGACAAAACATTACTTTTGTCATTTAGAAAAAATGATTTCTATAAAAACATACCTTTTGAATAAAAGTAAAAGTCAAAGTGTTTTATACACCGTATAAAAGAAAGTTGTGTATAAAACAAAATATGCCTCAATGAAAGAAGATTGAGACGAAGTCCCTTACCTCGTGTCCGACTCGACTTGATCATTTTTTAACCTCTTGAATAATAAACTAGGGTTAATTTCTACTTGATTATGAACATTTTTCAAGTTAATTATTTCTTATATATCACTTATTACCATGTTATAAAAATTATATAATTATTTGAGTTAATAATGGTCGTTTTGTCGATCTTTGGTACTTGAGTCAAAAATAAACTTCTTATAATTACAAGTTGTTCATGTCGTAAAATATCCATTATATCCAGAAATATATTCATGATGTAGATATCATATATATCATATATATCAAGTATATATGTGCATTTATAATGTTTCATAACATTTAGAGGTACGAAATGAAATGCACCATTCACGGAGACGGTAAGCCATACGTACGCATGAACACTACTTTTATTTATATTTCATATTTAATGGAATGATATCATAATGATATAAAGGTGTATTATAATTCTATTATAATATCATATATAATATCATTTAATCCATTCTTTACACCTCCCACATATAGCATTAACGATTCAAATCACTTTGAGGTGGCGGTAGTCCACACTTCCTAAAATGAAATTATCGCGTTTACCCATAATGGAAATCATAATGTAAGGACATAAATGAAAAATAAATAAGCATAAGGAAAACATAAACATAATATATATAATAAATAATTATAGTGACATCTTAATGGAAACCATGAGAGGTGTTAAAAGAATATTGAACAATCATCGTTTCGTGAGGCAGTAATTCGCCACCCACAGAAACACTATGTTCTTTAATCCTTAGATGAAGGTTTCTGTAAGTGTAAATAAAATACTTCTCATAAAAAAATCCTAGTATATTTAATATACTAGTTTTGTTACAAAATAAATTAATGAAAATATTTTAAGGGGTTGGAAAAGCAAAATAAAACAAAAGAACATAAGAGAAGACATTACCTTAAAATCGGGCAACTCTTTTTGATTTGAGACAAAGGCATCCTTAGAAAGCCTTCTGACCAAATTGAGGCTTCTAGGAGTAAGATAGTGAAGTTTATAGAGTATCTGGGCAGAGTTTGGCTGAGCCAAATGGCATTGAAGGTGTGAATAAGGTGGTAGAGGTGGGGGCCTTTTATAATAGGAGAGGAGGGGCACTTGTGGAATGTCATGAAATGTTACATTATTATATAATGAGTTTCGGATTTTAAAGGTCCCACAATTATATATTTCGAGGATAAGGTGATAAGGGTTCTAAATATACTCATCCAATAGGTTTTTGACAAGTGTAAGTTTTAGATTTTACATTATCTTTTCAATTTATTTAAATCGTTAATTAATGAGGTAATCGCTCCATCAACATGGTGTCATAAAAAATTTAATTTATTTAATGTATAAAAATTATAAAAAATTTACCATTATGTAGGAAATATTTTTATATTTCCAATGAATATTTATAGTCGAAAATTCAACTTATATAACCCCATGTAATAATTGTTTTAGTAAAACAACACATGTTCGTGACAATTTTATTTTTACATTAAATAAAAAGTTATTAATGTCATTTTCTTACCCAAGTGGTTCCATGGGGACCCCAAGTTGACCCATGGATTTTATTGGTCGGCCATGACTCATAAAATAAGGGTAGGACAATTGTAAAGGTAATTTCATGCTATTATAACATTATATTTACCTTAAATTGCACTAATTACCTTTAATCGCGATTAATAAAACGTAAAAGTTACTATTCACCAAAAATTATTTTCATC
This sequence comes from Viscum album, assembly GCA_963277665.1. Taxonomy (NCBI): domain Eukaryota; kingdom Viridiplantae; phylum Streptophyta; class Magnoliopsida; order Santalales; family Viscaceae; genus Viscum; species Viscum album. The sequence goes on along the minus strand of OY728120.1, from coordinate 1,751,694,195 downwards.
TCATTGAAGACAACCATATATGTTGTATTTTTTAAATTCAATTCACAAAAGTGGTAAAGTGTCATATAAACGAAAAATTAGTTTTTTTAACTACCACTTAGTGGTTTTACTATTCATCAAAAATTGAAGTTTCTCAGAACAATACCAAAAATTCACCCTAAGCTATAATTGATATTCTGAATTCAAAAATGATGTATATTTTACAAAATTCCAAACATATAATTTGAATTAATTAATTTTATAATTAATTCCAGTTGTCATAACAAATAGCGTGTTTTTAAGAAACAATATGAATCAAAAGATTGACAATTGTTTATGTCCAATTTCAAAGTGAAATTATTTTTAATGACCACCATTTGATAAAATGGTAAAATTATATTATAATTATACTTTATAAATACTCAATAGTATAATTTATCACTATATATTATTTTGATAAAAAATTTTGTTTTTAAATATTTTTCACTATTCATCAAAAATTTGAAGTTCTTGGAAAAAAACCAAAAATTCAACATAGACTAATTTCGATATTCCGAATCCAAAAATGAAGTCCATTTTGAAATATAAGATTTATATAATTTCAAATATTTGTTATTAATATTCATAACGGCTACTTTGATTGGTCGTGGTGTGTTAGAATCTCAAACTTGCGTACAATGCAAGCTATTGCAATAATGAAAGAGAAGCGTACCGTGGAAGCTTGGGGTGTTACACAAACGAACCCCAAGTGGTTAATTATTAATATATATAACCATATCTATGTCATGTGGCCTAACCTTAGATTTTTAGTAATAGAATAACAATTAATAATATAATATTTGTTTTAAAAACTATTTTATGTCAATTTTGACACTATTTTGTAATTGATTGTTGTGAAAATCATAAGAGCATGATTAGTTCGAAAAAAGTTAATTTAATCAATACTAACATGTCATAGTAACCTAAAAAATTATTTTAAGTTATAAAAAGTCTCAAATTACATTTATTTTGGTATTTATAAAATCAATTATGTTAATATTTCATTAATTAGGTAATTGATGCATCATCATTGTGTCATAAATAAATTAGATTATTTAATGTCTAAAAATTATAAATAAAATAAAATTATGTAGTAAATATTTTTATATTTATAATGAATATTTATAGTAGAATTTATATTTTTTATAACCCTACATTAAAAATGATTTAGTTATTAAACTTTGATTTTAACTATTTTAACTCTTCTTTGAATAAAATAATAATAAATGTCCTAATCTCATCCAAGTGGAATTAAAGGGTAATATTTTATTCCTACGGTTGTTTTTTTTCTAATCTCACTTATCCAATAGAATTAGGACATGTGTTAGGGTGATAATAATATCATTTTTACCCTTAATTACCAAATTTACTTTTAACCGTGGTAAATAAAAGTAAAAAGTTAATATTCACCAAAAATTATTTTTATCTTATTGAACCACATTTTACTCCTTTATATTAACCTTCTCTCTCGTATTTTTGTAATTCCACTCACAGAAGCAGGAAAATTATGTTTTATATAAATTTTAAAATTCTCCTAGGAGGTGGGTAAAAGACGGTAAATAGTTCAATAAAATTTTTATGTATCTATAATATTATAAAATTACTCGAATGGATTAAATTGTACTTATATAGGTATTATGTATCTATTTTGAACTAAAATAAATTCAAATAAAATACATTATTAGTTAAATAAAAAGTCGGTTTTTAAATAGTAACCTAGTGTTTTCACTATTCATGAAAAATTGATATTTTTCAGAAAAATACCAAAAATTTACCCTAGGCTAATTTTGATATTCTGAATTCAAAAATGAAGTCCATTTTGAATGTTAGAATTTATAAAATATTAAAAATGAGGTATTAATATTCATAAAGGTTGGTTCATAATGATATTATAATAATATCTCGTTTAGTGAAACTCAGTATTGCGTACAACACATGATATCGAGGAAGGTTGCTCTGTCGTGCAACACAAGCCTAGAATAGTGTTTGAGTATATTGTAAGCTAATACGGTGTTGCTTATAGTTGAAGCTAATATTTGTATGGAGTATAACACAATACATCAAAGTAATTAAAAATAATATTTCTCATAAAATCTTGGGGTGTTACAATATTTCTTTTGAGTTAGGTGATCATGTCTTTCTGAATGTTTCCATATGGAAAAGTGTAATGTGTTTTGGTAATAATTAGATGTTTTGTCCACAGTTCATTGGAACCTCTGAAATCAAAGAAAAAGTTAGATCTTTTTTCTACCTAGTTTCTTTTCTTATGAGTTTATCCTAGGTACCCAACGTATTACATGTTTCATTGTTAAGGAAATATGTTCTAGATTCATCTCTTTTTTTGATCCCTAATGTAGTTCAATCGTAAGAGAATCACTATTATGAGGATTAAACAATTTAGGTTCTTGACTATAGAGACAAAGTGTTGAAGAATAATTTTATTCATCCGGTTATGGTTTTATGGAAAACCCATATGTTGGAATAGGCAACATGGGTATCTAAAAATATTATGAAGGAGATATGTCATTTTATATTTAATTAGTGAATAAAATTGTCAAGATATAATTTCCAAAAGGGTAAAGAATGTTACAACCCCATTAATGAAATAAAAGAAAATTGTTTTTATTAATATTTTTTAATTATATTTTTATATAAAATAAATATTATATGTTTAATAGCATGTATAATAAATCAAATTTTACACTTAAAATGTATATTTCTAAAAAAATAGTTTTATCTCCTTTTGAGGGTACACTTTTTTTAAAACTAAATTTTGATACATTTATAAATTACATATGAAAATATAGTTTTAATTTTTAAAATAGGAATATAAAAACATACATTCTGTAATATTTTTTTTTCTGAGATGTTCTATGATTTTATTAATAGTGAAAAAACACTTCATTTTAATTGAAAACAACTTTTTCATATAAATAATATATAGTGTATAATTATATTTTTAATTTCTTTTAAAGTTAAATTAGATTAATTTTATATCATTTAATTCAATTTAAATCATTGGAATCAATTTTACAATGAATTTGGATATAAAAAAATTCCAATACTTTAAATGCTTTCACATTAATAACATGTTTTCTCACCCGATCAATGGGATTAATTTTATAAACTTATATGTTTTGAATTTTAGAAAATGATTCCATATTTGGAATCATAAGGCCCAAATTTGGTAAATAGGTCTCTTTTATATTTTTCAAATACTAATAATAACTCTATTAATTTTTGTTGCAACAGTTAAGGGTAAACGAGGTAATCAAGGGAGAAGAAAATGTTATAAATATAAGAAATATACCATAAAAATTTACCTAATTTTATTATATGCATAATTTTTTACCAAATTCATCCATTTTCTAATTTGGTTACCTCTTATATCCCCTGGATGACATTAATCCCATTATAAAATTTTAGTTTAAGAAGAGTGAAACTTATCATAGTATTGTTTTTAACAAGTGAAATATTTATAATATGAGGTTATCAAGGGGATATGTTTGAATAAAAATAGTCTTTATAAATATAAAATATTTATCTTCATCGTGATATTTTATTATTAATTTTTTGGAAGGAATAATTAAATTAAATGATTTCCAAATGATTATGCAGTAAGTTTATAATTAATAGAAATACCAAATAAATGTTATTATAAAAATTAAAATAAATATAATTTAGGATAAGTAATTTCATAAAAAATGACAAATAAATTGTACAAGTTAGTGATGTTTTATGAGTATTTTTTTGAATTTATATTGTTTTTTTGTAATTTTTGTCAAAGAAAAAATATTGAATAATGTCAAAATTTACATTATTGATATTATGAAATAAATACTATATTATTAAATTATATAAAATTTATAAAAATGTAAAATTTGGAGAGAATATTCAGATAATATTTAAAATTTCATCAACGACACATTTAATTTTATTTTAGTCGTTATTGTAATTATATTAACCGTCGTATTTTAAATTAAATTATATCATGGTAAGAGTGAAAGAAATTAAATACAGATTAAAAACCAAAATATAATGATTTAAAAATAGTCTAAAATGTATAATTTTCTTTGAATGAATGGATTTATACAATTAAAAATAATATATTATAACTAAATATATTTGAATCAATTTAGAATAGTCGATTAATTTATATTAATTTAATATTTTTAGGGAATTCAAGATTTCCCATCACCACTCTTATAAAAGGCAACTCATTATTATCATTTAAATACACAACAAATCCATTTTGGTTCATCAAATATCTTCACAAATCCCTTCCTATATACCCTCTCCACATTATAGAGATTTAGTTTAGGAATTAAACCATCATTAGTTGTCTTAAGTTGTTTACAAAATTATATTTTCTAGAGAAAGGGAAGATAAAGATTATATATAATGAGTTAGACTCAAGGTAATGGACATTAATTTATAAATAATATTTAAAGTAACTTATTTTACTATTTTAAAAAAATAAAAATTTGTTTTTTTAACATATATATCATGAACTAAATTTTACACTTACATACTGATTTAATTTTTTGGTACTTCTTTAACAAGTTTACAATTTTATTTTCAAATAAAGTGTTCTCATTTTTGAGTAAGATTAATTTTAAAAATGTAATTTTATTTCAACATGGAATTTTAATTTTTATTTTATACTTTATTTATGTGTTCTATGTATGTTATTGTTCATGGATATTTTTTATGATTACGGGGGGTTCCATGATAAACCGATAGAGGGTGAGCCCATTATAGCTCTCCAATGCATTTGGTAATGAGACGGGGTTAACCAATAGGATTTCTCATATGATATTATGGGAATATATAACGTTGGGTATTCCAAATGTAACCATGGAGGTTACTCTATATGTATTCATGATAACTATGGAAAATTTAAGATCTATGAATAAACGATGCCACAAATTACCTTTATGATTTATTTCTTCTATAGTATTTATCAAGAAATATATGATTTCATTTGGTAAGATAATGATATTATATATTATGGGTGAAAAGTAAAAATTTTAAAAACAAAATCATGGGAATATATTTATTTGTGGATTAATTGTTTCTATCCTTCATTTTATGTCCCATACAAATGTTTTTGTGATCATATCATGTTTTAAAATATTTTCATAGGGTATAAAGATTGGTATGAGAAATGAGGAATTTATGTTGAAAGTTATGACAATTTTTCATTAAAATGAAATCATGTTTTATTTTAAAAGTTTTTTTTATGTGAAAAATAGATATTATTTTAATAGCATAAAATTTTTATGGATATGGGATGTTATGTATGAATTATGTCATGATTTTCTAAAAAACTATTCCATTAAATATCCATAGTGTAAATGAAAATAAATTCTTCACTAAAACTCATTATAGTGTAATTTTTATGTTCAAGTCCATATATTAATAAAATTATGACTTAATGATATATAAAAATGGATGTACAATGGTCATATGGAATGTCATATAACTATATTTTTATATTGGACAACATTATTAGAATGTAAAGATATAGACTCAAGGGAAAAGCATAAATAATCATAAGGAATGATTGAATTCATTGATCATAATAAAGTGAGTGATGAAGGTAATGTTATGGTCCATAAGACCATAAATCTATGATTTTCAAAAGGAAACTTTTATTTCATATATATGATTATAATAGGATATATTTTTTTTCAAGATCAATTTCTAATATTTGGGTATTTTTTTATTTTCAAATAATATAAAGAAATATACATAAATGATATCTTTATATAAGAACAATATCATCCTTTGGATGTTATTTATTCACTAATTTCATGAAAATTATATCCATAAATTAATATTTCAGTGAGTAAGCACTATAATTAACTTTTTACAGATCATAAGATCCCTAATCGATTGAAAATTCTTTCTAATTTCTAAAACTATATTCCAAAACCAATGTGTCTAGCCCAAGATATCCAATATGATTAATCAATATCTAATACTCAAAATTACTAATTTTGGTTCATCCTCAACACTTATTTTTAAATTAGTTTTACTGGTGACATATTAACCAGGACATTGAATAGGATGTTGGTTGGAGTTAATCCATTATCATCCTTCAGTTTTTGGTTCTATCCTTATGGACATGTCGAATATGATGGGATGTCACCCATAATAAATTTTTTCATTTTTTGGAAACTATATAATTCATATAACATTCCCAAAAATATTGTGGAAACCCATTAAATAATCTTAACAATTAAATTACCTTTTTACTATGGTTTTCTATAGAACATATTTTTTGAAATGTCTAACAATCTAGAATGAATATTATTATAATATAATTAATGATCATATCAACCCTACTGGTTATAGATAGATTCAATCCTATTATTATAAAATTTAAATGCATTACTCCCCAAATAAAATTCCCACTAAAACATGTTCTTACCATAAGTGTCTCAAAAATTAAGATAATATTGGTAGACTCCCATAGCATAAAACCTCAAATAGGTTTTTCAGCCTATGATCTTATGATCAAACTTAATCTCACAATATTGTGATGGTATTCGAAATGCTTAATCTAATTATGACATAAATGATTTTAAAATATTAAACAATCCATATATGTTTTATAATTATTATTACCAAAATATCATTGTTATAATAACATAAACAATTAAATTCTTGATTCCCAATACATAAATGAATCATCCATATCAATTCCACATTGTTCTTTCCTAGGATTAAGGTTTATCTTATGACATTGATTGACATTATCTATTTAAATCCTTCATAATGGTTTGTAATGTAAATGTGAATTATCCTATGAATATATCTTATGAGTGTCAAACCAGGTGCACAGTAATTCCCATTGTCATGTACTAGGTTGTTCTCATGTCAATCCTAACACACCCTTTTCAGTGTTATTACCCTATGGTACATTTATTCTAGAACTAAATCCCATTATAGTATCCAAAAATGGATTTATTGTGAAGAAAACCACATAATATATATCTTACAAAAAGAATATATTGTTTTTGTACATATCCTAAAGATCTACCATAGGTTTATGGTCCCTGATCTGTATTTTCATAAATATAGTTTCAGAGGATACTACTAAACTTCCTCTGGTTCCAACTATGGATCCACAACACCAAAACTCCTAGAGCTATTTTCCACTACAATTACATTGGAATAATGTAGAATGTCACATATATCAATGGACTAATTTTTTAATTGGTAATGTAGATAGATACGTGGGTCTTACAATACATTTGAATATAAAAATTAAAACCTAATTTTTTTATTTTCTATTTCATGAATAACATTATTTCATCAAGATTATCCCTTAAGATTAATCAAAGTATAATTTATTAAACCATAGGGAAAGAAAACAAAATAAGTCTGATATCAAATTCTTAGTAAGGGTTAAATGTAGTGAAATAAATAATAAATCAATGATCATAACACATATGGAAATGAAAATAACTAAACCTGCAATAAAATGAAATCAATAAACTAAAATGAAAATTCATAAAAAAATATATAAAGGTGAATAACTTATAACTCATCCCATTTAATCAATAACATGAATATCATAACTAGATAAGGCATAACCAATATGTAATTGTAAATAACTAAAAACCATTCCATTTAATAAATAAAGTAAGAATTAAATTAATCCATAGATTTTTTTATTATGAAAATATCATTGATAATAATAACTAAATCTGGATGTAGGTGATGATTAATTATTGGGCTACATGTTCCCCAAGAACATGACACCTTTACCTTCATGTTATGTTTTAATTTTAGTTGAAAACTAGTATGTAATAAATCCATCTGATTTGGACACTATTTTTTCTCATGAGACTACCACAGCATCAAGGGGATATCAATAACTGGTCCCCACCTTGACTTTAGGTTCAAAGTATTCTTAATTTACTTAATAACCAATTTATTAATTTTCTATATCATCAAATATCTATATTGAGTATAGAAAAAGGATTTATCAACATTTCTTCTAATATATAATTGACATTCAAAGTGTACATCATATGGAAAAATGGTATAATGTTTTTGAAAAAATCTTATACATAATACAATAATATTAATATTTAAGTGAAATTAAATTTTTAAAGATAAATTATTACAAGAAAGTTATTGTTTCAAATGAAAGTTAACAATCACAAAATAAATTAAAACTGCACATTAACTATTACCACTGGGTAATTTTCAATACATATCCCCTTGGAAGAATTAATTCAAATTAAAACAGAAAATACTATTAAAAATGAATTAATAATGATATTAAATTTCAAATGGATATGTGTATACACCACAAAATTTTGAATTGGTGTATAATAAAAAATATTCCTAAATGGAATGTAAATTGAGATGAAATCCCTTACCTCATATTTTATCTTTTAATTGTACTTATTTTAAACACCTATATAGTGGTTTTAAACATGTTATTAAAAAATTAAATAACAAAATTAATATTTATAATATTATATATGACCATTTTATAAAAAAATATTACATTTTCGTCAATAATGATTTATTATTTTCATCGGTATGGGTGTTAATTGTTTTCTTTATTGAGTATTTATTGAATTTTTATTTTTTGATTCTATTACATGGATCATAATTTAAATATAAATATAATGTAATCCATGGTTAAAAATATCATATATAGAATTTTTATATTCTTTTATAGCAATCCATAATATTTAATGACAGGAAATGAAATGCACCATTAATGGAGATGGCAGGTCGTAAATATGCATGAATATTGTTTCCAATTTCATGTCATGTTGATAGAAATAAAGGTAAATTATAAAGATATGTATATATTATCATAATAGTACAATTATTATGTCATATATATCACATATTTTGATTAGAAATATCCTTAATACTTTCCATATAATGTGTTAACGAATCCCATCGCTCTGTGGGTAGTAGTCTGTCGTACACACGAATGATGCTATAGTATTCCAAAAAATATAATTAATTATGGTATGTGTTATATAAAAAAATATAGAAGAATAAATTCATAATAAATTTGATAAATATAATATATAATCAATAAATACTTCAGTATTGCAAACCTTTAAAGGTGGTAATGGATGAATAAATTAGATCCGTTTGTGGGGAAGTAGTCTTCTGTACACACGAATGCTGACTGTGTATCCCATTTAATGAAAGTGTGTAAATTTATAACTCTTAATCATAACATAAAAAATACTAGTATGTTGAAGATAATAAATTTATTATGTGAGAAATTTATAATGTAAATTTAAGTTAGTGTTGAATGAAATAAAATGAAAACACTTTTCGATCAACATTTCCTCTTCTTCAGGTTTCCTCCTTAAGATTGAACTAATTTCTTAATATGGATGATTTATGAAAATGATAGGGCCTAAACTATGATGTTATGGATGTTTTGGAGTTATTTTTTTAGGACTTGGACAAAATATATTGGATTTTAGAGGAGTTAATAATAGGAAAATGAGGGGATTTTATAAGTTGGGTGACTAGAAAACATCTATATTATTAAAACATGGAATTACACCCATGTTTTTTCATGAAATGTTTCTCAAATAATGCCGAAAACATGATCAAATAAATTAAAATTTCTAAATATGGTCATTCAATGGGTTTTGTACAAGTTTCAAGGTCATTTGGTACATTAAGTGTCAAGTTTAGTCCTTTGGTAGACAAGTTTATCTCTTAATCGTTGTAATTAATTTTATCAACTTTTAATAAAAACATATTGTAAAAAACAAAGTTGGTATTAATGGAAATTATATGTAATTATAATAAAAAATACTGACTCTATTTTTTCAAATTCAAAACATAAAAGTGGAAGAAATTAATTTAAATGTATTCCCACAAACGTGATGAAAAAACAGGTTTTAACATTGAAAATCGTCAATGGTTTAATGCGTTTTTATATCAAAATTTAATATAAAAATTATTTAAGTAACATAAATTTTATTAATATACTTAATATATATATATTTTGACTTTAAACCCAATTAAAATAAAATTTAACATTATAAATTTTTTAGATGAAAATGCACTTTTCAATAAAAATTTTGTCTTTCATTATTTATTAAAAAATGAAACTTCTCCTAAAAATATTAATATTTAACCCTAAGATAATTTTAACATTAAAATTTATAAAATGTATTTTATTTTCCTTAATTTAGATTTATTAAATTTTTATTTTTTATTTTTAAGATACAAATTCCACTAAAAGGAAGAAAAATTTCATTTATAAAAAATAAATCATTTTAAACAAATAAATTTATTTGTCGATATATTATGACAAAAATATATAATCTATTAATAAAAATAATTATTGAATATGTTACATTAATTAATATCATTAACTAATATTAATTAATTTAATTTGTTAACATAAAATTCCATTGGAGCATAAAAATAGTTTTTTATAAAAACATTTCCTTTATACACAATTTGATTTTATATTGATTTCTAATTAATTGGTAACCAATAAATTCATCCATATAATTTCATAATTTATTTAGTAATATTTTTAACCTCTAATTAAATAGTCTATAAATAACATTCATTTTAAATAATAATATTGAAATTATTTTATAAAACTCTTCTTTTTCTGTAATAGAAACTAAACTGAGTGATGTGTGAAACAGAAGATAACATAGTATTGTGAGAATTTAAACATGTATAATAGATTTAATTCATTTAAAATAGTAAATATATAATAATGTATTATTATATTATATTATTGTTTGTACTTTGTGTTTCGTGTCATTCATTCTTTCAAATATGATGCTCATATTTTAAAATTATGGGGTATTATAGTGTATCCACAGGCTAAAATGAATCACTAGATGCTCCGGAATGATATTCCCCACAATCATGCGAAGATAGATCCTAATAGGGAATAAATGAAGGAATAATATCATTCTAGGTAAAGTATTGTTATTTAAAATCATATATAGTTTTTTACACATCCATCATGATGGTTAAACATTCTTATATAGGCCATGAGACACTCTCGAGATTAAAAAATAATTTACACATCTATTATTAAACAAAGATGTAAATTATTTTCATGTTACAAATCTATGTAACTTAATCTGATATAAATCACATATAGGAAATCTTAAAAAATAATAAAAAACTTTATATTTATTCCTAGATTATGTATTGGTTCTTAATATTTAATGTTAAACTGACCAACTGAAATGTAGAATTTCTCAGGAATAATATCATATGATGGAACACATAATGATAAGGACATGTCATATATTATAAGTGGATGTGAAAATGGATTGTTTATCATCATATAATAGATAATTATTTTACCATGCATGGGAACACAAAAAACCACAATGTCATCTTTTTCGACATTGTTTAGCATGTATCATAAATTTGTTAGCATTTTCAGCATATCTCCATTAGGTAGAATTCTAAAAATGAATGTAGAAAGGGTATCAAGATCCTATAATCAAATATTTTAAAAATATCACGTTAATTTAAGGGAAAAATACATATAAAATCAAATAATAATGAATTATTTTTTTGTGGGATCTCAAATAAAAAAATGTGTTATTAAAAGGTATAGTATCATAGAATATATCATGGAAAGGGAAATAATCATTTAGAGTGATATCATAACATGAAATTATAAATAAGTAGTTAAATTGAAAATATAAACAAAAATAGATTTTTTAAGACATTATATAGGATCTCAATATTTGAGATGTCGTATAAAAGGAAACAAGAACCAAAATAGTTCATATTGTTTGAAAGAAATTTTTATATTTGTAACAATAATGCTAATTATAGAAAAATAGTTACATTTTCGTCGTTATGGGTGAGTATCTCAAGAGGAGGGTGAACTGAGTACCCAATAAAATTTATGTTCAAAACATATTTATATAAATTCCTTTGAATAATTAAAAATTACTAATTAATAAAAATTTCATAGAGATATATGTTATGATATTTTAAAATATTTCTCAAAGAGTTATTAAGTCTCAATTAAAATAATTATGAAATTTACTTTAACTTTTGAAATCGTTTTACTTAGTAAACACATATATAAAGGCTAATTAATATTAACTATCAAATTGGTAGTTTTTTATAGTTTAAAACAAAATTAGTTTAAATTTTTCAAAAGAAACAAAAAACACAGAGAATAACACAAATACAAGTTGTTCAATCTCAAGATATGACTGGATCCTCCCCACATGAAAATAACCTACTTCCAAGAATATTATATAAAATAATTTTGATCCAAAACCTAGATTGGGTATACACAACTTCTAACCTGAATTATATACCATTCAAGGATGTCTTCTATAACAACCATGGGAATAAAACAAACAAGGGACACATAGGGACCACTTCTATAACATGTAGGTAAAGAAGTTTAATGAGAGTTATGAATATATTGAGTATCTTATAGATAAATCATAGTAAAAAGTGTTTGTTTAAATAAATAGGCTAAATTTTACACATCTCAAAATGTAATGAAAATAATAAGTAATACAAAGTAAATAAGTTGGGAAGGTGATTTTCCTCAATCTAATGTAATCTGAATTCTTGAGTCTCCTTGAATATAGAATTAAGATTGGGTGAGTCATTTTTTCATAAAACATTAGTATAAAATAACATTGTAAAATCTCTTTTCAATTACCATATTTGTAGAAATATATATTCTATAGGAACCACTCATTCACAGGTAGTTTAAGTAAAAGATGATTCTTGTAAATCTCTTTAGCAAGTCCCACAATTGGTAATATTATTTTCACTTCTCATCCAGCATGAATTGCCCATCATATTCCTGAGGGTGTCTATACGTTATTTTCTCAGTATCATGTAGGATTATCTGTTTTAATAAAAATCATTTAGATCTTCAACTCCTCATACTAATTGACTAATAGAAACATTAATGTATCCTTACAATTAGTTTAGAATAATCCTTAAAATAATCTATATAATTAAATTCCATAATGTAACCTTTATGAATTTTTAATTCAAAACAAACTGAAAAATTAAAAGTGATTTTTTTGGTGTTGAGACAACTCTAGTATTGACTTCAGGTGGTGGTGAGTTGGGCTAATGGTGATTTAGGTTGATAGTAGGTCATTCTCAATGGGGACTCGTCTCAATGATGAGTCATTTCAATACCTTTCCAAATTATCATCCTAATAGTATTTAATTTTTTATTTGGATCATATGGAGGTGAATCAATTATGAGGTTGAGTTTTTTTCATAGTCGGTTGAATTTTCTTCCTTGTGGTGGCTCATCTCTAATGGTAGGTGTTTTAAATAATATCCAAATTTTCATCATAGTGGTGAGTAGAGTCCAACAGTGGGTCTTTCAAAGACTTAGCAAAAACTTAACAAATATGACTTAGAGGTTAAAATTATTTAATAAAGAATAAAACACATTAATATAATAATAAAAATATTTTTTTCACTGAAAAATTGTTCCAAAAATATCCCCATTTCTCAAGATCAGAAATCATGGGTTTTTCTAAACTATGTATAGAATAAACTATAATCTTAATATAGATCATCTTAGAAATTTAAAAAATATATTTAGAGTTTAATTATAAATTTATTCTTAAACAATAAATGTTTATAATAGTTTAATAATGAAATAGTATCATAGATATTTAATAAAGTAATGACATATAGTAAATAAGGTATTTGAATAGTATGTAGTATCATAGGTAAATAAAATTTTTTCAAAGAAAATATGGTACCAAAAAAACATAATACTAAAAAAAATAGAGAAATTCCATACATTAATTCTCTAAATGTTGGGATTATAAAAAAGTAAAAAAATAAAATAGTAAATTCAATGAAACATTATAGAAATAATAAGATAATTTCATTGAAAAATGAAATTGATGTATAAAAAATGATAAAACAAAGGTTCAAAAAACCTTTTAAATACATTAAAAGGATAAGAACAACAATTTTCTGTCTAGGATGTAGGAAAAGTTTTATTTATTCCATTTCCTTTTTTAGAAGTATAGGTTTTATTATTATAAACTAAGGTAATTGTATGGATTGATATAGGGATAGCAGGTGGAGATGGAGTCTCTAATAATGATAAGCCTGAGTTGATAGACAACTTCTATGGGAGTCAAAATGATATTCTAGAAATGAACATATTATGGTGCCATTAGATCTCTCATAAATCTTGGACTGAAAAAAATCAGGAGTAGAATCTGAAGGTGTAAGATGAGTAGTAATAGGAATGCAATCCTATGCCACCACAACAGTTCCAAAAACATTAACAAATGGATTTATCGGTGTAATGTCCCAACCCATTGGCATACACCAGTTCACAGAGCCAGACCACCACATTACCTTAGGCATGCCTCCCTATACGTCATAGGATACTAACTAGTAGTGAGGGACTATTAAGTCAGTCATGGGGATACTATAACCTCATTTATCAGAGTAAAACACTAGTGTAATTGTCACGACCCGTCCTCGGAGCTCGTTTCATTACTACCCGAAGCCCGCCTTCCATATGCCAGGGGCTGGCGACTAGCACCAAAGGCATAAATCCCAATACTGGGAAGGAATTTCCTTTATAAAAGTAAATAAACACAATATTTTACATAACTGAAGTAAGCAGTAATCAAAACTGTATACAAAAGTAAGTGATGAAAAGAGAAAGGTGCTGGAAATACAAGCCCAACAGTAAGTACAGTATAATTGAATAACTAGTACAACTGCAGTAATGTAAAATAGCAACCACCGAGTCGTCCTCAGGAAATCCACCTAAAGGGTGGGTACATATGGTCTCCTCAGCACCTCAGGTCTGTCGGTCTGCTCCGTGTACGTCTCATCAAGTGGTCTACCTCCGAGTATCGTCCAGCTCTACAAGTCTCTACCTCGATCAGTTTGGTTCGTCGTCTGAATTGAACACAATGTAGTGCGGGCATAGACCGTGCATGGGTGAGTATAACGGTACTCATTAGGGACCCTAAGACCCACAAGGTATCACAATATCAACTAAGGATAAAAAATAAGTAAGACAAAAAACACGATGCATCAACCAACCCTACTTAGTTATATGCCCATACATATACCTAAGTCTTCAATTCAGTTCAGCTCCAAATCTTGAGCCCAAGCAGAACCCAGTCCACACAGTAAAAAATTGAATCACATCGATGATAATGATTGAATTTTAAGACTCATATCACACATGTTTACACATTACGTATAGTGATAGAGATGATCAGATGTAGTCATTGATTCATCTAAGCTGTCGGACCCACGTAGGATACTAGACCAGCTATGTTGTCGGATCACGTAGGATACTAGACCAGCTACTCTATTGGACCCATGTAGGATACTAGAATAGGATTCAAACATTCGGACCCACGTAGGATACCAGAACAGTAGTCATCACTGTCGAACCCACGAAGGATTCTAGTATAGTTTCATTGTCGTCGAACCCACAGAGGATTCTAGTATGGTAGTCGTTGCAGTCACAGCCAGCTCTAGGGTTCCCGCACGCAACACGCCCGATTCCGGGATGGTCCACTCTTCGAGTAAAGGGGTCGTTACATCAACTATCATTAAGTCTAGAGTTTATGTATCCCAAAGTTCTGTCTAATCAAAATGAACCCAACGCGATAGACGACGCGTCCATCGGATGCCTGGTCTGAGAGATATTGGTTTTTCCTTTCCAGGGGCCCGGTCGGAATTACGCTCGTTCCAAACCTGTCCGTTTTCAAAAGTCATCCAGAACCCACTTAGAGTATCGTAAAAGGACCTCCTAGTCGCAAGGGTCCCAGTGTTGTAGATGGCGCGTCGATCAGATGTGCGGTCTTTAAGTTATTCCCGTTTAAGTGAAACGGGCTCGGCCCGTCAAGCCCAGTGGGCTGGCAGGTCGGCCCGACCTAGTTCGGCGGGTCCAACCCGGCAGCGTATCGGTCCAGCCCGATGGGGTACGGCCCAGCCCGGTGGGGTGCAGCTTGGACCAAGGGGTTGTGGCCTGGCCCGAGGGTGCGTGACCTAGGTGGCACCTTCTCCTTTGGCTTGGACGAAGATCGAAGGAGATAATCATCATTCTTCGGTGGTTCTTTGTTGAAATATGAACTCTATTCTTATATTTCTCAAGAGCTCTCCCAAAATTCTCTCAACACAACCAGTGCCAACTAAAATAATTGCTAAGGATATTATTTTATTCACACATGAATTTTCAATATTCAATCACATTAATTAATTAATTGTTGGGGTCAATTAATTAATAAAAAGTGTTGGAAAAAATTAATGGGAGAGAGGGAGGTGAAGAGATCACATTAATTAAGGGTAGAGATTTCAAATTAATTAATGGGGGATTAATGGGGAGTTTAAGAGAGTTGAAAGTTTAGGGGTTTTTGTGAGGCCCACCTCATATTATCCTCTCATGAGAGGTTATGTGGGTGTGGGCCCCACCTATAACTTCCACTTTTGGGATATAACTAATATCTTCAAATAAAATTGTGTACTACAATTTTATTTATTTTATTCTAAATCCCCAAAAAATTAACTCTCAACCCGCATAAAACACAACTACGGTAAAGGTCTCCTTAAGCGAATACCAGCGCAATGAGTTCATCAGTATCCTCGAATTTAAATTTCAAGCACCAGTTCCAAAGATAGAAAAAACCCGCACGTATGTTTACTGAACGTACCCGAACAAAACTTCAGAAATTGATTCCGGGCACATCGGGCATCGGAATCATGAGCTGTCGGAAACTGCAGACTCGTAAAATTATAAAGTATTTAAGAAAAAAAATTCCTTGAAATTTCCGGGTCTTTACATTACTCCCACCTCATGAATTTATGACCCCGTAAAGCTACAACACACACTAGGGAAACAAATGGGGGTATTGAACACGCATCTGAGCCTCCCGCTCCCAAGTGCTCTCCTGGAGGTTCCCGTGCTGCCAGCGAATGTGCACTAGAGAAATAAACCATCCATGCAGGACCTGCTCCTGTCGATCCTCGATCTTTACTGGGACCTCCATGAATGTCGCCACGTCATTGATGTCCATATCCCCATGGTTGATGATGTGAGACGGGTCGTGCACGTATCTCCTCAGCTGAGATACGTGGAAGACATCATGCACCCGGTGCAACTGAGGTGGTAGAGCCAAGGGGTAAGCCACCTCGCCTACTCTACTGAGGACCTGGAAAGGTCTGATGAAACAGGGAGATAACTTTCCACCCAAGCCAAATCTATGTTGACCTCGTCGAGGTGAGACCCGTAAGAAAACGTGGTCGCCATCCTCAAACTCCAGTGGTCTCCTTCTCCAATCAGCATAGGACTTCTGTATGCTCTGTGCAGTCTTCATCCCATCCTGGATGATCTGCACCTTCTTCGTCATAGCCTGAACCATCTTTGGTCCTACAAGTACTGACTCCCATGGGTCAGTCCAGCACAGAGGTGATCTGCAAGGTTGGTCGTACAGTGCCTCATAAGGGGCCATCTCGATGGTGGAGTGGTAGCTGTTTTTGTACGCAAACTCCACCAAGGGTAGGTGATCCTCCCAGATGCGACCAAATTCAAGGACATATTCATGGAGCATGTTCTTGAGAGTCTAAATGGTCCTCTCAGTCTGACTTCCTGTCTGAGGATGGAAGGTGGTGCTCAAATGTATATGCGTCCCAAAAGCCTCCTATAACCCCTTCCATAGTCGGGAAGTGAAGTGAGCATCACGATCGGAAAACATAGAAGATGACACACCATGAAGTCGTACGTTCTCCTGAATGTAGAGGCATCCCAATCTCTCTACTGAGACCTTCTCTCTGATCGGTAGGAAGTGGGCCGAAATGGTGAGTCGGTCTGTGATCAACCTGATAGAGTCGTTTCCTCTAGATGTATGTGGAAACCCCGTCACGAAATCCATGGATATCCCATCCCACTTCCACTCTGGGACCTCTAAGGGATGTACCAAGCCTGTTGGTACCTGGTGCTCTGCCTTTACGTAATGAAAAGTGAGGCATCGTGAAACGAACACCGCTACTACCTTCTTCATACCCGGCCACCAGTGCTATCGTCTGAGGTCCTAATACATCTTTTCCACTCTTGGTTGTACCGCTAGAGGGGAAGTGTGGAACTACCTTAGCACCTCCTCCTATAGTGAAACTGGTACTATGGTGCATCCCCTGAAGAGGATGACGTGCTCCCCTCCTTAATAAAATCCATCAGGTGCCTATCCTGAGGATATCTGAGCACATCACGTCTCACAGTCAACTTCCCCACACTGTGCCTCCCTGACTCATTGAAGAAGTGGAGGAGTGACTGTGTGATACTAAAGAAAGGATGCTCCATCTATATCCACAATGGATATCTGCAACGCAACAAGCTGTTTCGTCGCCTCTCCCAGCAGCTTAATTCTCGATATCCTACTGTGAGCATCAGCTACAACGTTCCCCATCCTAGAAGTTTAGACTATCTCAAAGTTATAGTCCTGGAGGAACTCGATCCATCACTTCTGTCTCAGGTTCAGGTCCTTCTGTGTGAAGATGTACCTGAGACTCTGGTGGTTAGAATAGATTGTATAGCGCTCTCCCATCAGATAGTGCCTCCACATCATCAAGGTGAAGACCAATGCTGCTAACACCATGTCAAGGTAGCGTAGTTCTACTCGCGTTGTCTCAACTGCCTTTAACCATAAGTGATCACTGCTCGCTCCTATATTAGGACACACCCATGTCCAGTTTCTGATGTGTCGCGGTAAACTACGTACCCTATGCCCTCATCCGATAGCCTCAAGATGGGTGCAGTGGTCAATTTCTGCCTCAGCTCCTGAAAGCTCTGATGATAACTATCTGACCACAAGAAGGGTTTCCCCTTCTTCGTCAAAGCTAAAAGTGGTGATGAAAATATGGAGAAGTATGTCGCAAATCTCCGATAGTACCCAGCCAGACCTAGGAAACTCCGCACCTCTGTCACACTCCTGGGTGGCTCTTAAGAATGTACTGCCTCGATCTTCACTGGATCCACTACAAATCTAGCCTCTGAGATGACGTGTCTCAAGAAGTGAACCTCTCGAATCTAGAACTGACACTTCGAGAGCTTACCATAAAGCGGGTGCTCTCATAGTGTATCCAGTACAACTAGCAAGTGGTAAGCATGATCCTCCTCAGTATTCGAGTAAATCTGTATGTATTCGATGAAAACTACAACAAATCGATCGAGGAAAGGATGGAAGATCATGTTCATGAGACTCATGAACACTGTTGGAGCATTGGATATGTCGAAGGGCATAACCTAGAACTCCCAGTGTCCATACCGACACCTGAAGGCCGTCTTCTACACATCCGTGTCTCGAACTCTGAGCTGGTGATAGGCTCACATGAGGTCTATCTTCGAGAACCATCGTTCTCCCTTGAGTTGATCAAAGATATCGTTAATCCTCGGAAGTGGGTACTTTTTCTTCACGGTCACCTGATTCAGGAGATGGTAGTGGACACATAGTCGCTAGCTCCCATCTGCCTTCTTGGCGAACAAAATCGAAGATGCCCAGGGTGAAACACTTGATCAGATAAATCCCTTCCCCTGTAAGTCCTCTAGCTGTACCCGCAGCTCACTAAGCTCGATGGGATCCATCCGATATGCTGGAGTTTATATCGGTGTTGTCCCGGGGTATAAGTCTATGTATATGTCTACCTCTCTATGAGGAGTTAGTCCTAGAACATTGTAAGAAAAAACGTCCGCATATTGATCCACCACTACAGGAAAACTCAGACTCCACACATCAACCGCTCCGAGGATGAGACTAGACAACTGATGTGTGACCGGTTTCCCTCTCCTCTGTGTAAGTCCATCCTGCACTGCAAAGGATCCCTTCTCATCGGTGAAGGTGAACCTACTCCCATCCGTGTGGATACACCGCACCTTGATCCTAATATAGTCGATCTAGGCATGGACGGTAGATAACCAGTCCATACCCATGATAACATCATAAGGCCTTGACACCGCTACAAGAACGTCCCAGCCAAAGATCTCGCCTCCTATAGTAACTCACACTGCCAGCACCAGTGCGTAATCATCATGTCTTCTCCCATATGAGTCTCTATCCATAAGGATCGATCCAATAGCTCCATCAGAATCTCCGAGATCCGAACAAGGGAAGCGGAAATAATAGAATGACTCACACATGTGCTTATAAGTAATATAGAAAGGGTGGATTAGATACAGATAGTACCTAAAATCATCTAATGTGTGTTGTGGTCATAGGCCTCGACTTCCTAGAGTTGAGCCTGCCTCTTTCTTCCAGCTCTATGTGGTCGGGGTGGACCTCTTTGTAGTGGTGGTGGTGGTGGTAGAGCCTCGAAACGTTGTCCACCACCTACTACTCGGCCAGCTCCACTTCCTTGTCTGCCTGCTCCCGGCGGACCACCATAGTCGAACTTCTACCTCTGACTTGGAGGTCCCTCTACAATCTGATGCTCGTCCTCATGGTAGGTCGGACAGTATCGATCCATGTGACCATTCTCGCTACATGCATAGCACTGCCTTCTCCTCATATAGCTGGCTCTGTTTGGGGTGCCCTGCACAATTGAACCTGTATCCTGAGGTTTCCCTCCTGAAGGCCTGGTCTGCTTAGACCTATGTTTCAACTGTCTACTGCTGGCTGTAGAAGACTCCATTGCGTGTCATCCTACGGTAGGTCTCACAGCTTGTTTTGGATCATCATGAAGGCTCTCCATAAGAAGGGCTCTCTCCAGTACTCCTGCCTGCATCAGAATACTGACGGAGATCATTGTAGCCCTGATCCCATGTCTGAGTCCCTGCTCCAAGTTCTAGGCTCTGAAAAACGTGTCTCATTCCATGTTTGTGGAGTAGCGTGAGAGGTCGGTAAACCTCATTAAAACTAAGCTATTGTCATGTTTCCCTGAAGCAGATGAAGTAACTCATGAATCTGCACCGCACGAAAGGTGGCTGGAAAAAACTCAGAGAGGAAGAGACTCTCAAAGTTTGTCCAGAGTAATGATGCCTCATCATGAACCTAGAGCATCAGGCTCCACCATCTACCTCCTACTGCATGTAGGAGACTCGTTACAATGATCACCATAAGGTCGGTCAGTTTCCCTACCAATCTAAAAACCCTAACGATAGCCTCCATCCAATCCTCGGCTTCCGGAGAGTCTGACTCTCCATAGAACCAAGGTGGCCTCTGTCCCTGGAACTCGTGCAACGCACTCCGGCAGCATGCACTCTCTACTGCTGGGGCTAGTGGTATCGGTGGCCCAATGGGTAGGGGTACCGCTTGTACCTCTGTTGTGATGGGTCCATGCACCGAGGCCTCATCATTTGGTTGGCTACAATCTCGTACGTAACTCAGAACCCTAGCTGGCTACCTTCATGGGGCCATCCAGAAAAAATATAGGTGTGCCATTGTTAAATAGTATACCTATTGATATGACACAATGTAATCACAAATAAAACTTTTGAAACACACATACAATCAGTGTTTTTGTGGACCGAGTCAGAAATCAGTGGTCAGGGTCCTGTTGTATGGATACATCATCCAACACACCAACACTAGACTCCCTGGACTGATAACCACACTCAATACACGTAACACTAATGATTCATAGAAAAAAATAATTATATACCTGAGTTCTGTAGTAGTATCAAATCCTCTGAAACCAATTTGTCACGACCCGTCCATTGTGCCCATGGCATGACTACCCCAAGCCAGCCTTCCATTGGCCAGGGGCTGGCGACTAGCACCAAAGGCATAAATCCCAATACTAGAAAGGCATTTCATTTATAAAAGTAAAAAACACAACAGAGTATGAAACTAAATTCAGCACTAAGAAAAACTGTATACAAAAGTATGTGCATAAAAGAGAAAGGGGACAGATATACAAGACAAATAATAAGTACAGTACAAATGAAAAGCTAGTGCAACTACAGTAATGTAAAACAGTAACCACTGATTCATCCTCTGGGAATCCCACCTGATGGGTGTGTACATAGGGTCTCCTCAGTACCCCGGGTCCATTCGTCTGCTCCGTGTACGTCTCGTCATGTGGTCCACCTTCGGGTACCGTCCAGCTCTACAAGTCTCTACCTTGATCAGTGCAGTCTGTCGTCTACATCCAACACAACGTAGTGTGGGCATAGCCCGTGCAGGGGTGAGTATAACGATACTCAGTAGGGACCCCGTGACCTGCAAGTTCAAACAATATCCACTAACGATAAACAATAATTAATATACAAAACATGGTGAATCAACAAACCCTACTTAGGTATATGCCCATACATATACCTAAGTCTTCAATACAATTCGACTCCAACTCTCGAGCCCAGGCACAAACCAGTCCACATAGTAAAGAAGTCAATCACATCGATGGTAATGAATGAATGTCAAGACTCATCTCACACAGGTTTACATATTTCATATAGCGATAGATATTATCAAATTTATTCACTGATTCATCTAAGCTATCGGACCCACGTAGGATACAAGACCAGCTAAGCTGTCGAACCCACATAGGATACTAGACCAGCTACTCTATATTGCCCATGTAGGATACTAGAACAGAAGTCAAACTGTCAGACCCATGTAGGATACAAGAATAGTATTCATCGTTGTCGATCCCACAGAGGATTCCAGTATAGTTGTCATCATCGTCAAACCCATGGAGGATTCCAGTACAATAGTCGTTGCAGTTGCTTCCAGCTCTAGGGTTCCCGCACACAGCACATACGATTCTCGGAGGGTCTGCTCCTCGAGCAAAGGGGTCGTTACATCAACTATCACGAAGTCCAAAGTTGATGTATCCCGAATTTCTGTCTCGTCAAAAGGAACCCAACACGATAGACGGCGCGTCAATCGGACGCCCGATTTGAGAGATATTGGCATTTCCGTTCCAGGGGCCCGGTTAGAATTACGCTCATTCAAAACCTAGACATTTTCCATAGTCGTCCATAACTCCCTTAGAGTATCGCAAAAGGACCGCCTCATCGTAAGGGTCCTAGTTCCGTAGACGGCGTGCCGATCGGACGCGCGGTCTTTAAGTTATTCACGTTTAAGTGAAATGGGCACAGCCCGTCAAGCCTAAGGGGCTGGCGAGTCGGCCCAACCTAGTTCGGCGGGTCCGACCCGGTAGCGGGTCGGTCGGACCCAGTAGGGCTTGGACCGGCCCAGTGGGGTGTGGCCCGTCCCATGGGGGTGCGGCCCGACCCGAGGGGGCGCGGCCCGGCCCGGCCCAGCGCAGCGCGGTGCGGCCCGGCGTGGCGCAGCCCGGCCCAGCGCTGCGTGGCCCGACCCGGCTGGCCATGGATCAGCCCGACTAGCTGAGTGCTGCGGAGGAGGGGGGGTGCGGCCACCCTGTTTCCCAAACCGAGGGCACCAATCAGCACCGCCCTCCTGTTCGACCGGCCAAAGTAGGCATGTCTTCCCAATGCAAGCGACCCACATGGCTGGGCCACTATCCTCTTCCGTGGAACCTACATGTGTCACTACCTTCTCCAACCTGGTCAGCCGACGAGCCAGCCGGGTCGCCCACTGAAGATGCCCGCAGAGTGCTGGTCGCGGTCCTCCGCAACGCAACGCCATGGGGCGCCGTGGTTACACCAGCCTGACCGGGTTCGATCGGCTGGTTCTTCTTCGGCCGAGTGGCCCACGGAGGCGAGCCACAGTTCTTCCCCATGTGGCCAGCATACGGCTGCCGCTTCCTCTGGTCTCCGCCACCTTTTCCGTCACTGTCTCCATCGGAATAAAGTGAGGATCAACGGAGGGTTGATCGGCCGAGTTCCTTCGGCCCGCACCCTCCGCGTTAGGCGGTATCATATGTCTGAAGATAAAACACGGTTTCTATGAATAACAAAGAACAATTTTACACAATTAAAATTTAAGCAAATCCACTTCCTCTAAATTACGTTCGTTCATAGACGGAGTCGCGGGGAGGTGGCTTCATCTCATTGACGTCAGGGAAGAAGGGGCCGAGGAAGGCGCATCGTCGGCATTCCTTGCGGGTGGCTCCTCCTTTGTCTTGGTCGAAGATCGAAGGAGATGATCGTCCTTCTTCGGCAGTTCTTCGTCGAATGAAGAACTCTAATCTTCTATTTCTCATGAGATCTCCCAAAATTCTCACCACACAACGAGTTCCGTACAAAAATAATAGCTAATGCTATTAATTTATTCACACATAAATTTTCAAAATTCAAACACTTTAATTAATTAATTGTAGAGTTCAATTCATTAATGAAAAGTGTTCGAAAAAATTATTGGGAGATAGGGAGGTGAAGAGATCACATTAATTAAGGGGAGAGTTGTCAAATTAATTAAGTGGGGATTAATAGGGAGTTTAAGGGAGTTGAAAGGTTAGGAGTTTGTGTGGGACCCACCTCACATTATCCTCTCATGGGAGGTTATGTGGGTGTGTGCCCCACCTATAAGTTCCCCTTGTAGGGTATAACTAACATCTTTAAATAAAATTGTGTACTACAATTTTATTTATTTTATTCTAAATCCCTGAAAAATTAACTATCAACCCGCATAAAATGCAACTGCGGTAAAATCCCCCTTAAGAGAATATTGGTGCTGTGAGTTCATCGGTGTCCTCGGATTTCAATTCCAAGCATCAGTTCAAAAGATATAAAAACATGCACGTACATCTACTGAACGTACACGAACAAAACTTTATAAATGGACTACGGGCACACCGGGCCTCGGAATCGCATGCCGTTATAAGCCGCAAACTCGTAAAATTCCAAAGTATTGAATAAAATAATTTCCTTGAAATTTCCGGGTCTTTACAGTAATTAAACAATAAATAGAGGAAGGACATAAAATAGTAAATATGTCTCATGAATAACCAAGATAGGAAATAAAATACTAAACTGAAGGAGGTAAAATTCTATTCCAATATAGGTATCAAGTGTCTAAAAAAGAAAACTAGAAGAAATGATGCTTGAGACTCCCAAGAGGGCCTTGAACCACATCTAGTTCCCTCTACCAATCCCCATCCCTGATCAGCAATCTATTCCATCACCATTTCCCTTAACATGTCATATAACAAAAATATCTATTCGGTTAATAATCAGAAAACCTGAGTAGGGTGTGAGTAAAAATCTGTAGGCCACCATCAATGGTGTCTAAAACAATACAATCGAAAGATAGTGTATTCTATTTTATAAATAATGAAATAAAATGTGAAAATAAATGATTGTTACATTATCGTTTAATTTTTATTTTATCATTTTAACTCCAGGGTTCCCGTGGACACCAGTACCTCAATACTGACTTCATCTTGTATTGGATCCTAAAGAGTTCCCTAGGTAATATAATATATTAATACCTGCATTGAATCATGTTGGTGCTCAAAGTATTTGAAGGTAATATGATATCTAAACACCTTATTCGACTCATGCGGGACTTCAAATTATTTTCATGTGAGGCCATAACTCATAGTACTCTATGTTAGAAGGATCACACGGTCCATCATAAATTAGTAATACATGTGTATCAATGTTGTCGAATTTCATTTCTATAACCCAAAATTCTATTTGTGCACATTAAGTCACTAGTGTATACATACATCCAGTTTATAAGGCCATGTCTAACACCCGAAATCCATTTTTCGCATGCAATCACTACTGTAGAACATCATGTATAACACCGAAATACCTGATATATATATATATCACTGGAATATAACATCATGTCTAGACCTCATTCAACCATGTATGTATATCAACACTATCCTAGAACGTCATGTCTAGCACCCAAATCATCAAAACCATTAATTAATTAAAAAATTAATTAATCCAAGCCTAATAATTAATTCCACAATTAATTAATTAAACACATCACGTTTTCCATTAACCAATTAAGCAATTGATTAACCATTCACATAATTACCTTATAATAATTAAACATCCAATTAATTATTACCAACATACAATTCATCTTTTGACAGCTAACATGTTAGGTAGTTATTCTATACTCTCAATTCTCAATATTCAATCAGAACCACAATTTCCAAATTCATGTCTAGATAATTAATTTATCAACTAAATATCCCTTGTCTAAAATTCCAAAAAAAATAAAAAATTATGTCTCAAATTAATTATCTTCTTCATTGGTCTCAAATTTCCATGATTCCATAACAATGTCAAATTAATTAATTTTCCAATTAATTAATTTTATTAACAAATCCAATTGCAAAACATATCTAGAAAAAACTATTGATTTCATATAAGTAATAAAATCAAGACTATTATAATTAAATTTTGACCAACGACCTTATTCAAAGGATGTTCAACACATCAAAAATCAGGGTATCGTACAGTTTGGTTTGAGTGGAAATAAATAAGGGAAGAACAGCCTAAAAACACATGTTGACTTATAATAAATATATTATAATAATATCATATATAATTATCTTGTGATAATTCCACTATTTTACTTTATAATTATTTATTATTTTATTTCCCAATTATTATTTAACAAAATGACATAGTTATATTTATCAAAATATAAATTCAAAAAATTATTCTTTGATAATTTATTTTAAGTTCCATTAAATTATCATTTTAAAAAAAGGTAGAAATGTAATTTTATAAAACTATCCTGGAATTTTTTTCATTCCACCCTTTTCTTTTTAAAAGGAGTTATTTAAATGGATTGAAAATTATGGATAATAAATGAATTGTAAAAAATAAAAAAAAAATGGAGAACCAGTTTGTGGAAAAGATAAGGTTGCATAGCATGGGGTCATGCACCGGTCCTGCAGGAAGAGGAGGAGGAAATCCATCCTACCCAAGGGAAACCTAATTATGTTCTATCTCAACCCAATATGACCAAAAATACAACAATCAATTCATTTATGTAGAGAAAACTCGAACACTAACCGTAAATAACTAAAAAATAAACCTCATAATTTTTTTTCTTTTTAAACTATTCATTGAGGGTGGGGTGATTTATTTCAGCCATAGAAGATGTTTCCTTTTTTGAGGCAATGAATGTAGTCCACAAATGATTCTTCATGAATCAGCAATGGTCAAAAATGGAAAAACTCACGTTTGGGGAGAATATGAATAGTTCCTCATTACTTCTTTAATTATTTAAATTAATTATTATTTTTAATTATCAAGAAAATTATTTTAATTAGTGACCTCACTAATACTCTCATTTCACATAAAAATTATATCATTTTTAGGGTAAATCCCTCATTACGGACCCATCAGTGGTCTCAGATTTCTCTTGTGATGCACGGTTTGTGAGCTATAAATTTTTTCCAATAAAAAACAAATAAATAAATTTTAATAACATTAAATCATGATTGGGGCATCCAAATATATATCACTTACATATGGAATACCCCATCTAGGGTAAGAACAACATTTTAAATCTAATTTTGTTCTCAGTTTTTGTATACGATACACCATTTTGGAGTTATTCAATTATTTGTAATAAATTGATTGTACTTACTATAATATTATTAATATTTTTTATTTCACCTACGAAAAGGATTTTCAGAATAGAAAATCTCACACTAATCTGTGTCTAGCTCTAAAAACATTGCATTAAATATTCCAAAGTGTTAATTGGCCATATTCTTTTATCCAAAGCCTTTAAACCATTTATTATGTTATTTCATTAATAAATCATTTTTTCTACATAAAGAATTTATAAATTAAAAAAATAACATCTAAAAAAATCAGGATGTTACAAACAAACAAAACTCATAGGAAAACATACCTTGAAAAATGGTGGGATCTTACAGTTTCCCTCACCCTATAACATCTCATCCTCGAGCTTCATTCCCAAGCCTCTCGGAAATTTTGAACCAAAATGAGCGGGCCACTGAGCCTGCATATCTACCTCCATTTCCCATGTATCATCATACACACGTCTAGACATCATTCACATCGATCAAATGAGAAGGGTCGAGGTGATACCTCCATTATTGTGACATATTGAAAACATCATTCATAGAACTATATTTTTGTGGAAGATCCAGTCATTATACTATTGTCCTGATTCTCTCCATGATCTCAAAAGGTCCAACAAACATGGGTGCCAGCATTACCTATCTTCATATCTTGTAGTGACCCAACCTATTCGACACATAGAGGAATACATGATAAGACTGTATAAACACTAGGGGTAGTCACTATTTTCCTTCTTAATGATCCATATATATATGTTTTTGAATTTTTTGAACCTACCCTATCTTCTATTGCATGAGACTCAGTCCCAATAACTTGGACTCCCCTACTTTTATACATCATAGTAATGATATATATGGTCTCTTGTAAATATCCATTTATGGTTCCATCGTAATATTTTACGGATACCAATTGTTATAGTAAGACTATACTAATGAAAAATTATTTTCCCTTGACCCACTGAAGTCAAGAACACATGCCCTCAGAGTATCCTCAAGAACTATTATTGCACACTCAGATAGTTCATCTGTTAGTGGGTGGAAAGCAATACTCAAAAAACCTATGTACTAAGTTCCTTTTTCAGTCCCTTATAGAAGCATGAAATAAAACGTGAATCATGATATGAAACTATAGTATATGGAACCCCATGAAAATGAACTATATCTCATACATAAAAATCTCCCAACAGATCTACTATAAAATTTTCCCTTATAGGAAATAAATGTGATACCATTGTCAGTCGATCCACAATGACCCAAATAGATTCATTCTTCTTTTGTGTCTTCGGAAGACCTAACCCTAATTACATGGTCACATCATCCAACTTCCTTTACATAATGGGAAATGGTATTATTAAACCTTCAGTACATTGACGTTATGCCTTCACCTGCTGACAGGTGTATCATTATTTCACAAAACCAGCTATCTCCTTTTTCATGACCAACCACCAAAACTATTGTCATGGTTCATGGTACATTTTGGTCACACCTGGATGCACTTCGCACTTTTAAGCATGAAATTCATACATGATCTCTTCTCTCATGCTAATAGATTTAAAAACCTAATTCTTCACATATATTTTCTCATCAACATCTATCATCTAGTCTAAATGTGTGTCCCAACATTAAATGATTTTCCTCAAGTCTGATTACTATGGGACCTCATATATTCAATCCCTGTTATATCTAAATTGTGTAGACTCCACTACAACTGACACTACTATCATATTCTCTTATCAATCCTAAAAAACATTGTGCATCTCAGTTAGCAATGTCATCATCTTCCACTCAAAAATAGATTCCAGATCCATATGAGTCTAAGTGTTCCGACTCAAAGCATCATCCACATTGTTTTCTTTCCCAATTGTATATGACATCTCAAAATAAATGAACGGAATATACTCAACCAATCTCCACTATCAAATATTCAAATAATTCTGTGAAAATAAATACCTCAATCTCTTGTGGTTAGTATAACCTATAAAAATTTCACCAAATTTTTAGTGTCCCTAACACTTAAAAGAATAAACCACTATTTATAACTCAAGGTCATGTGTAGGGTAATTCCTTTAATGAGGCCTCATCTGTGGATACCCTTATTCCACAACTATATCCCCTTGCATCAACACATCTCTAAGACTCATCCCTGATGTGTCACAATACATTGTGTACTCTTTACCCAACTCAGGTAGGATCAAAAATAATTTAGACATCAAACTCTTCCTTAACCCTAGAAAATCTTTCTCACAAGCCTCTGACCATTCAAACATTACTCCATTTTTTGTCAAGTCAGAAACTGTCCCTTCCAAATGGGAAAAGTCTTGGATGAATCTCCTATAATATCTAAATAATACTCGAAATGTTTTGATATCTAAATCATTCTTGGGTTTCTCCTAAGAAACCACTACTTGAACCTCCCATGGGCCTACTAAAACACCATCTTCTGAGATTATGTGTCCCAAGAAGTGTACCTGGTCCATCCAAAACTAGCACTTAGATAACTTGTCATATATTTAATTCTCATTCATTATACTTAATATGATTTCAAGATTTTGGGCATGATAGTCATGAGTTTTAGAGTTCACCAAGACTTTTCCACAAACACCACTACAAACTGATATACGATTGGATGAAATATCCTATTCATCAAGGCCATAAAATCTACTGGTGCATTTTCTAACCCAAACGGTAATACAAGAAACTCCAAAATACCATACCTACTCATGAAAGTTTTCCTTGATATATTATAAGTTATAACTCTCAAATGATGATACCCCAATATCAAGTTAATATTAGAGAAAACACAAGATCCCTTCAACTGGTCCAAATGATCATCAATACATGAAAAAGGATTCAGGTTTTCACTGTCATATTTTTCAACTTTCAGTAATCGACAAACAAAGTTAAACTATTATTATCCATATTTGAAAATATCATAGGGGATCCCCAATAAGACATACTTAGATGAAAAAATATTTTATCCTTCATGTCCTCCAGCTGATATTTAAGTTCATGAAGCTCTATCGATGCCATTCTGTATGGTGGAAAAGATACTTTCCCAACCCCTGTCATGATCTCAATAGTAAATTCCACATCTCTCATGGGTGGAAATATTGAGAAGAATTATGGAAATACATCCTGAAATAGTTCCACCACTATTGGGAGGACATCTTTCCTAACACCATCGGCATCCAATTAAATACTAGAATCCTAGGTAATGATCTCTCCTAGTTGCTATGTAATTGGCCTAGCTCGGCCATCTAGGATATCCTACTCCCTACAATGACGTTACAGGTCACCCAAAAAAGACTATAATTTCACCCTCTAGTGGTAACAATCAATGTGTTATCATTTTGGGACTAACCAGTACATACCCAAAATTAGGTCCATGTTTGTCATGACAAGGATATTTTGATCCCACCAAAAATGGTACCCCTCAATCTATAGATAACATCCATTTCTCATAAATATATCTCTATACCGTATTCCCAAAGGTTTATCTATCATCAAAGCCCCACTCACAAACTCTACCACAATGCACAAAAAATCAACACAACCTTATAACATTAATGTAAGAGGAATAATTCACAATAATTCATTTCCCCACATCCCTCCACACGGTCAAAACTGAGTCACCATCCCAAGCCTTAACCATCTCACACATAGGTTTTGATCAATAAAGGAAACTCATTTTCTCATTCATATTTCTCATTTTGACTCCAAATTATTAACAAATTGTATAATTTTATAATTGGTTTCAAATTAATTTTAGGCACCATTTTTATTTCATATTCAAAAGTAATGAAAACAATTTATGTTCAAAAACTTACCCTAAATGTGTTTTCCCATGAATTCCCAAAATTATATGTGTCACAATAATCACGTGTACCTTGAATGATACATGCAGACTCAACAATCATTCCATTATGGGCCACAAATCAATACTCAAGAAATTCAATAAATAATAATCACATTATGCAATAAGTGTGACACCCAAGGTCAAATTATATTCAATTACAAAAAAAAATAACAACAATCCAACCCAGAGTACATGGTTTATCCCCCATACATGATTTTGCAACACCCACACATGAGCTTGTTATCAAGAATCAAATATTCCAAGTCTCTTATCTACCCATCATAAAATAGTAATAAAAAAAGAGGAAACAAAACATCTCTGATACAACTTGGTAATGTCTCTACCCATGTTCCATGATCCAATTCCCCGATCCGGACTACCACATGACCCCAAGTGAGCTTCCCCATATGCCAAAGGCATCCAACTAGTAGAGAGAATCTGGTATGTCACTATTGGGGAAACTATACCCTCTTTTATCAGAGTAAAACACCTTATAGAGTAAAGAAACAATAGAGGAAGCATATATATTAGTACAAAACTCACAAGAATAACCAAGATAGTAAATAAAATAATAAAATGAGGAAGAAACAAACAATTCTTATATAGGTATCATGTGACTAAAAACAAGAAGAAAAGATGATAATAACTCCCTAGCAGGCCTCGAACCCCGTTTTGTTCCCTCTATATCAAGCTCCATACCTAATTAGTAATTTCATCCATGGCCCATTCCCTTAACGCGCCATAAAAAAATAGTTTTATTTTGGAACCAATCAGGCAGCCCGAGTTGGTAGTGAGTAAAACACAGTAGGCCACCACCAACAATGTCTAAAAATCCAATCAAAATATAGAGTATGAATTTCTATAAAGAAATAAATAAATTTCGTAAATAAATAGATGTCACATTATCATTTAATATTTATTTTATCATTTTAATTTTAGGGTTCCAGTGGACACCCATACCTCAGTACTATATTCACCTCGTACTATAACCTGAAATGATCCCTAGGTAATATAATATCTTAAAAACTACATAAACTCATGCTGGATATTGAATTATTCAAAGGTCATGTGATATCTCAACACCTGAATCAACACATGTCAATGTTCAAATTATTTTCATGAGAGGCCATAAATCAGATTATTCTATATGAGAAGGCTCACACATTTCATCATAAATCAATCATACTTGTATATCATGGGTTTATAACATCATGTCTATAACGAAAATATCAAGTTGTGTGAACATAGTCAATAGTGTATACATACATCCAGTGTAGAAATCCATGTCTAACTACCAAACACCATTTGCGCACATGTAGTCACTAGTGTATAACATCATGTCTAACACCCAAAAAACATATTGATCTCTCACTTGAATAGAACGTCTTGTATATCCTTCATTCAAAAATGTATGTATATCATCACAAGAGTAGAAGGTCATGTCTATCACCCAATCCATCATAGAAAATAATTAATTCATAAAATAATTAATCAAAGACCAATAATTAATTCATAACTTAATTAATTAACCACATCGAATTTTCCTTTAACCAATTAAACAACTAATAAACCATTCACATAATTAACATATAATAATTAATATGTCAGTTAATTATTACTAACATTAAATTCATGTTTTGATAATTAATATCATTGGTAATTATCCTATACTCAAAATTCCCAATATTCAATCAATCCCATAATTTTAAAATTCAAGTCTTGATAATTAATTTATCAATTAAATATCCCAAGTAAAAAACTTCCAAAAAAATCCCCACATTAATCCTCAAATTAATTATATTGTTCATTGGTTTCAATATTTCAAGATTCTATTACAATATGAAATTAAATAATTTACCAATTAATTAATTTTTTTCTGAAATATCATTGCTAAAAAGATATAGAAAATTCTATATCTTGCATATAGGTACAAAAATCACATCTATGGGAATTAAATTTAGACCATCTGTGTTATTAAAAATATGGTCAACTCATATAGAGGCATGGTAGGGTCTAGTTTGAGCGGAGTCAAAGAATGGGTGAACACCCTAAAAAGGCATGTTAACTATTGATGAATATCTTATAATGATATCATATATAATTATCCTTTTATAATTCTATAGTATTACTTGATAATTATTATTGTTATTATTATATAATTATTATTTTACAGGATGCAAAAATTATAATTATTAAAAGATTATTTCATCAAATGATTCTTTGATAATTTCTTTTATATGCCAATAAATTGTATTTTGAAATAAAGAAGATTTAACATTTTATAAAACATCCTCCACTATTTTATTCCATTAAAACCTTTTCTTTATAAAATTAATTAATTAAAATGATAGAAAAATAGATATAATAAAATAATCGAAAAAATAGAGAACCTTCTTGTCGAACACATCAGGTCGCACAGTAGGGGGAATCACACTGGTCTCGAAGGAGGAGGATGATGACATCTGACAGAACCAAGGGAATTCTGAATGTGTTCACACTTGTCCTTATCTCACCAAAAATAGAAAAATTTGTTCATTTATGTAGAAAAAACTCAAAATCTTACCATAAATAACCAAAAATTAAACCTCGTCATTTTTCCCCATTTCAACCATTCTTTGATGGTGGAGTTATTTATTTCACCATTAAATGATGTTTCAAGTTTATTTGTGTTTATAATGGTCCATAATAAAGATTCATGAATCATTGGTGGTCAAAAATAGAAAAAACTCATATTTTTGGAGAAGATGAATAGTGACTCGTTATTTCATTAATTGTTTAAATTAATTATAAAAAACTCATTTTAAATTGTTGAACTCACGAATATACCTATTTCATATAACAATTTTACCCATACTAGGGTAAACCCACCATTCCGGACACATCGATTGTTAAAGATTGATCGTAAGACATACTATTTTTGAGATATTAATTTTTTCAATAAATATAAATGAATAAATAATATTTAATAACTTTAACTCGATGCGAGGCATCCAAGCATCTGACTCCTGTAAATTTTATTCCCTATCTAGGTTAAACACCACATTTTGGATCTAATCATGATCTGTAATTTTTAATATGATATGAAATTTTGGAGATATTCAATTATTTTGAATAAATTGTCCGTACTTACTATAATATAATTATTATATTATATTTCACCTTTAAGATGATTTCTGAACCTCATAATATCACACAAATCTATGTCTGACTTCAACAATATTTCATTAAATATTCTAAATTTTTAACATGGCATTTACTCTTATGTAAATCCATTAAACCATTAATTAAGTCTTTACAAAGATAACCCATTTTTTCCACAAAATGAATTTATAATATAAAGAAATGTTTTATTATCTAATATAATATGGATGTTACAAAGAGAAAAAAACTCATAGGAAAACATACCTATAAAAAGGGAAGGATCTTACAATAGGATTTATAAAGTCTATAATAATATCCCTGCTTTAGTAGCACTAAAAAATCTTTTTTCTCTTCCAAAAACATCTTGATAACTGGGGTCATCACTGTTAAGTGATTGGTTTGTTCATTGAATGATTGAGTGACTGGAGGCATGTGGAGTTTCTCATTAAGGAATTAGAAATGAAAGTTGATATCTTGTTTTGTATAAATATGAGACAAATAATACTTTATAGACTTTGAAATTTTCTCTCTGACAGCTTTTATAGATTTTATGTATTCTATAACCATTATATGAATGTGATCATGGATATATCCAATCTATATCAAAATTTCTTTATGGTTGGTAGGTACATCACCTAAAACACCACTAATCCCTTCTCTAACCACTAACTGGATCAACTCAAAAAAAATGGGGATGGGATGGAAAACATGATGTAGAATCCATTGAAGAAGGTTTCTCCATTCCCTATAAAAAATTATCCTTACAATTTCTAATGGATGATCTCATCTCATCCACTATAGCTCTCAAAATATTTGTCTTATTTTATAACCACCAATTCTATATCTCTACTTATTGAATGTGATGCATCATCTTTTGATGGATGTGATGTATCAAAAGATAAAATAGATATCTTTTATCTCTATCACTTAGCATAGTGAACTGAGATTCCTAGTTTTTCAATAAGAAAAAAAATTAGAGAGAACCTATCTCTGGAAATAATATGTCATATCTTGTATCAATATCAGCGGGTACAAATTCAATGGAAGGTGTAGGAAATAGTGTAGATACTATCTCTATAGTAAGTGGCATGGAAGCCTCTTATGACTCATTACAAGTAGCTATATCAAAATAAAATCTATGTTGTTTTCATGCAACGTATATCTTTTCTACCAATGATCCTTATGATCGGTCTCTTCTTGAATAGAATGTTCAACATTCTTTGGTGAAATTTTACTAATATCAAAATCAGATTAGTCTTGTCCAAGTATAACATACCCTTGAAATGTATCTCATTCCTTAAACAATAAAATATTAAAACATAGATATATATAAAACATGATTATTATCAACTGTAGGTTAAACAACTATAGACTCAACAACAGAAGATACAACACCCAACTTTTCAAAAGACACCTACACATCAACTATCAACGAAACAAATCATAGATCCCTCAAATAGTTATATGTTGGTTCAATATAAATACTAACAATGATTAGGGATTCATCACCCTCAACATATGATTCCTTTTCATCTTTATCAGCTCTATCCACATCTTGAACAACTCTATGTCAATCTCTAGATCTAGAGACAACTAAAAAACCCATAGAAGAGATATATTCCTAAGGAACCTCAACATACTGATCACCAATTTATCAACCAAGACCATCATAGTCAGAACATCCATCATTTTCATCTCCATAACCATCTCCATCATCACAGACATCTCCATTTTCTTCATCATGTTCTCCTTATTCTTCTTCCTTATCATTCACATCACTTACATTTTCTACAAAAGATTCTGAAGTGATATTAAACTATTATTCATCATAAACCTTCCATACATTTTACTTTTGTGAGAGTATCTTGGACATGGTGTGATTTAGAAGGGTTATGAACGCTAAAAGAAATAGTGTGGGTACTTTTGAGAATATCAGTGTCACTTCCCTCATCGACTGAAAACACATGTTCCTCCTCACCAGAGGTAGAATAATCCATTTAATTCTTATCTGAATACTTAACCACCATATCTGGATCTAATCTACAATTAAATAGATTCTTTAGTCTAGAACGGTGATAAAACAAATTAAAATCCTCATACAATCTGTCAATATCATGAATATAATCTTTTTTCCAAGGGTTCTAACTTATCATAATTATTTTTCAAATGTCCTTTGTAATGAAAAAATCACAATATTTTACTATTGTTTCTTCTTCTCCATCAACCAATCATTTTCCCCAAGAATAGCCAAAATAAATATGGGATAAATAAAGTAATTTGATCTAGAATATGGTTTTTTCATCTCAATCATGTGAATAATTATGTATATATATATATTGATCTTTTCTCCACTCTTCATAATTTATAAAATAACTAAATTTTGATACCTAATTTTTGTAAAAACACACTTTCTTGAGAATATCATTTGTTGGATAAACTTGAAAAGTAGGAAAATTTCACCATCAATCTCATTAATACTTTGTATTCATACTATTCTTTCTTGAGTAAACTTGGCTAAACCATCCAAATATAAAAAGGTATAACTTTCACTAGGAATGGTTCCCTAATAGTTATTTGAAATACCATTATGAGTTAATTTTATCAATTTATCCAATTTATGAAGGTGAAATGATTTTGTTCCCATTTATTCTTCTTCTATAAAGGTATTCATCTTCCTCAATTTAGAATTCGAAAAACGGATAGAATTAGTTCACATACCTATGTTTGAAGGGCCTATCTTTATTAGAGAACCACTATATCTAACCATTGTATTGAAAAACAAAAAGAACTAATTACTTTATCTACATCAAATATTCAGAATGAACTCATTTTTTGTGTACCACTATATGCTTCATATGTAGTGAGTTCACTTGTTCAATGGTATATGGATGGATCAGCTGTAATTTTTTTTCTTTATTAAAGTATGTGACTCATCCATATAAGAATCAGAGTCTCTATTAACTCAAAACATTATGATTAGATCTGTAGGTTTGCATGAAGGTGATGGAAGGAAAAAATTTCGAAGATAAAGGATCATGATAAGGATCGAGAGTAGAGCTTGAGGGAGTGAACAATGATATTAGACAACTGTCATATTTATATCATTTAGGGATTTAGGTATTTGTACATGGAAAAACAAAATAATATTTTATTTACAGTTAAAAATAATTAAAAACCCCGTAAATATAAAATAAAATGGAGGATTGAACACCAATAGCGGGACATTTGACAACGTAAGGTTTTTTACAATGGTGATTAAACACCAATGGTGGGTAAACTCCAATGGTGAGTAGACTCTAATATGGGTAAACTCAAATATTGGGTACACACCAGTGTTGGGTAAACATGATCGGGGGGTAGAATACAATGGTGGGTAGACTTCATAGGTGGGTAAAATCCAATGGTGGGTCCTATAAAATTAAAATTAACA
Organism: Viscum album; assembly: GCA_963277665.1. Lineage (NCBI taxonomy): Eukaryota > Viridiplantae > Streptophyta > Magnoliopsida > Santalales > Viscaceae > Viscum > Viscum album. The sequence goes on along the minus strand of OY728120.1, from coordinate 1,751,656,321 downwards.
AAAATTAATCATAGCTAGATAATGTTTAATGTAGTTCATTCTCTTAGAATTTAACCAACTATTGAAAATATCATCAATATGATGTTTAGTGAAAATGTATACATGATTTATATCACCCTTTTGAAAATTCACCCTCAATAAGTTATTTTTTATATCAATTTCTTGTGTTCTATAGTGAGATACTAGGTTTTTAGAAATATTTATAGCACTTTTGGGGTCACAATTTATAGGGACATGTCAGAATTGATATTCATAGTCTATAAATTTGTGTTTCATCCACAAAATGTGAGCATAGGATATACCTGTATCTATGTATTCAACTTTAGAAGTAGACAGTACAACCGAATCTTGTTCATGCTACCCCAAGATACAAGATATATTCCCAAAATGAGACATTTTCTGGAGGTTCTTTTTCTATCTACCATGAAACCAAAAACAAATTAGAATATGAATAAATAACTATGTAAAATTATTTTCCTATTTGAATAAAATCCTAAATTTATAATATAGTTTAGGAATTTATAAATAATTTCTATAGAAACTAAGTGGGACTATTTTTTGTTTTCTAGAAAATGAGGAGACATACACACACTAAACATAATGTTGGACTAGATAGAAATTAAGTAGATAAGAATTCCAATCATACCACGATAATGGGTTTGATCGAATAATTTTCCATATTCCTAAATATCCAACTTAAAATTGGTACTAATAGGAGTCTCACTAATGTTAGTATAATAAAAAATAAAACATTTTAAATGGTATTTAGTATATTTTCTTTAATTTAAAATAATTCCTTCACTATTTTGAAAAAATATGAAAATAATTTAATAATTTAATATCACCCATTAAACTCATTTGAAATTAATTTTTCACCATTTTTTAAAATGTAATTAAATAGGATGACCAAGAAATAATATAATCTATATATATTTTAATATCTAAATTAACTTTTTAAATTCCTGTTATAAATAGGGTATAATTCGATTCACCTTTCTAAAAAACATTTCAAATAATAGAAGAGAGGAGCTGATCATACCATTCTCTAGGAGATTGTTTAAAACCATATAAATCATTAATTAACATGAAAATTTTATTTTTAAATTGAGGATTTTGAAATTTGGGGGGTTTTTTAAAAAGTCCTCAACTATATACCCATTCAGGATTTCACTTTTCAAATAATTTTGATATAGTTTGAAATATTGATGTTCTATATAGTCTACCAGTATTCAATGGATTCTTATCTATATATATGTGAAAAGTTTTCTATATTGTATACACCATATTCTGCACAATATCCTCATGTAACTAATCTAGTATTATTCATTAATATTGTTCCAAATTCCCCAACCTGGTTTCTAAACACCCATTTGGTTCCTATAGTCATGGTTTCCTTGGTTATATCCATATGTTTTCAAAAACAATTTCAATCAAATTAATTAAGATCTTATTTGATAGAAATTACATAGAATTAATCATTAATTACAAGGGAGCTGTTTTTTGGTTCACGTTGTGATAAGAATGCTTGATATTCAACCTCCTTTCTTAAATAAGCGCTAGTTTGAGTTCCACTACTTAAGTATCAAATAAAAGAATCTGAAGGATTTTATCTAACAGTCTTAAAATCTCTAGAAAAATAAGGTTTTGTGTCCTTAGGTACCTCTTTAGGTTCAGGTTTAAAAGGATCCTTAGAACTTGATGTTTATTCATCTTGTTTTACAGTTGAAGTAGAATTTTTGAATTTGTTTTCAAAGTGGACAAATCATTATCATTGTTTTTAGGAGGGGTTTCAGGTTTATGTAGATATGTCTCATTAAACATTTAAGTGAAAGACTCTTCTAAAGTATTTGGTTCTTTTGTTAAAAAATATATTGGATTCACTAGAAGATGAATAACAAATGAAAATACCTTCATTACTTCAGGAGGAAATTTTTTCAAGATTATCCTTACTGTTAAGTAGAAAAACCTTTCAACCAATAACTCTAAATTAATTAACCATAGTCTTTCTAATATTCCAATTTTCATATTTTTTTTATTTAAAATAGGTCTAATTAAAATACTATTAATTATATAGTAGTTTGTGATCATAACCTCTTCCAAAAAGTTGATAGGTAAGACATATTAATTAAAAATTGTCCAGGATATCTCTTGGTGTACTCTAGGTGTTCAACATCTCCACTCTACCAAGGGGTCTTAGGAGTAGAGAAGTTATGTTTGTAGACATTTTTTAAAAAAATGATTCAAATTAATGATTTTAAAACTCATGGCCATTGCCACATATTAAGGTCTTAGTTTAATGTCTACTTACTTTTTTTATAGATTTAGAATACTTGATAAAATAAGAAAAAGATTCACTATTGTGAGATAAAAATTATACCCATGTATACATAGAAAATTCATCTATAAGTACATAGACATAGTACTTCCCATTTAAACTAGAATCTCTAGATAGTCCAAACATCTCCATGTGAACAAAATAAATAGTTTGAGAATTTTAAACTTCTTTCTTTAATTTAAAACATATCTTCTATTATTTCCATTTTTAACTAGGGTTCTGTACTTTATCATTTTGGAATTTATGGTTGTATAGATCTATGAATAACCATTTCTCAGATGGGTTTTTGTGTGGGTGAATGTTACAGTGGCCTAGTATCCTATGACCCAGTCTAAGATTCTCTATTAAATGAACATAAGTAAGAAATATTTTGTGAAATTAATTTATACTGATTACAAACATAAACATTTTCATTTATCACAATGGTAAAAACTAAAACATTTTTAGAATTAAAAAAAGAATATTATGAAAATTTTATTAGACACCCATCATCGCATTATTGTGAGATAATAAGCAGATTATATTGTAAATAATCAAAAAATGTACATTAAAAATTGAAACTAAATTTTAGTTACCAATTTGGACAAGGCTGATGATCTTTCCCTTAGAATTTTCCACAAAGGAACCTTCATCAAAAATTATTAGGTTATTAAAGATTGAGTAATCTCCTATGACATTCCTAGAACATATATTGTCCAAGTACCATATATTTCTATAGGATATTTTCAAATATTTTCCTTAAAAAATATATCTTATATAAAAAATGATTTTGGTACCCATATTGTTTTTTGGTCTACATATGTTAGTGATTAGGGATTTAGTAACCCTTATATTCATGATTGTATTATTTTAAAAGTATTTTAATATTATTTAAATAAAATTCATTATTTGTTCTATTCAAAAAAATTGATGTAGATTTTATATAATTAGACTTAGGAATAAATACATCTATTGGAAATTATTCTTTTCCCTGGTTGGTAACTTAGACAAGGTATAAATTTAGGAGCAATTTTGTTTCTAATATTTGAGTGATATTTTATCTTTAACTTTTTAATCACTCAATTATTTTCCTTAGTTACTCATTTTACGATTTTATTTCAGTATTTTTTTTATTATTGAGCATTATTAACTATTTCTAAAATGAGATAAATTATAATACTAGGTGATAAAACATGTTGTTTCTTCAAAATTTTGATTTTTTTCATTAAGATCATTAAAGGTATCTTCAAACATATTTCAGTTTTAAAAAATCCCTTCTTTTGACATTTAATCATTAATTTTTCATGTCCAAATTGATCAGAATTATGAATAATAGATAAATAATGTACCTCAACTATGTTTGAAATGTAGCACATATTTTATTTGTCAATATTTTCTTCACAATTTAAGTATGTGTCACTAGATCTATCCTTATAGGCACTTTAGGTGTATTTCATTGATTTCTTCTTCCTACAATCCTTGTTATAATACTTTCATTTCAACATAAACTTGGGAGAGTCAGCCTTAACATATCATTTTATTTTAAACTTATAACAGTTATTTGCAATTGATCGTTGATATCTTCTACCTAACATCATTGTTATAATACTTTCTTTTAGACTTCAAATTGGGACAGTCAGCCTTAACATATCATTTTCTTTTACACTCATAACAGTTATTTTCATTTGAATCATCATATATTTTCCAATCCTTCTTCCAATTCCCCCAATTATAATAATTTCCATTATAGCATAGTTTTCAAAAATAATTTCTTCTTATTATAGTTTTTTTTTAAATCATATTGCCAGATGTGGCATTTCATCAACAATGTTGGCTAGTGAATCCTCATTAATGGATCTTTCATCTTGAAATTTTTCCCTTTTCATTCTCATTTAATATAGTAGTCTTGAAGGATTGATACTTTCTCTTGGGTAAATCTTCATATTCATTACTAACCTTCATCTCTCCATCATACATAAACATTTTCCCGATATATTTTTTCAAAGGTAGTGTAAGGATGTCATAGTATTCTCTTATTGATATAGATTTCCCTCTAAATATCTCTAGAAAAAATCTCATAATTCACATAATTTTATCTATTTCTAACATTATATTTACCCATAATCTCGTTGTTGACTTTATATCATTAAATCGAAGATAAATATAAAAAATCAACTCATAAGTTTTCATCTTGAATGTATTATATTTAACTGCATTAGTTATCAATCACATTTCTTTCAATTTAGTAGTTCTTTCTTATTAAATAGTTAATGTATCCCAACGTTGAGAATTTGTTTTACTAGAAGATATCGTATTAAAAATTTCAACACCTAATTCATGGTAAATAGAATTCATATCATTGTGGTTATTATTGTAAGTATGTTTACTAGAATCATCAAATATATTCTTATCAGTCTTAAGAGACTCATATTAATCCTCAATAGAAAACCATGTTTCAAAATCCATGCATTAAATATGAATTATTATTTTTCTTTTACAATGAGAATAGTTATTAACATTTAATAAAGGAGGTCTATTATTACCATAACTCTCTTATCAATTATACATTTAACAATGTAAATTTATAAATGTAATAAATTTAAGATCATTAAAATATTGATAAAATCACACTTGAAGAGATTTTAATGCCCTCGATTACCTATTGTTGGATGTAGTGAGTATCTCAAGAGAGTGTGTGAATTAAGTAAACCATAAAATTTATAATAAAAAAAGTTTAAATAAAATCCCACAAATAATAAAATAACATCCCAGTTAATCAAAATATTAAATTTATATGATTTCTAATATTTTAAATGATTTCTCAAAGAGTGATTATGTCTCTATTAAAATAATTTTGAATATTTTTTTAGCTTTAAAAAAAATTATTTTAAAAAATTATATAAAAACTAATTGATATTTATTATCAAAGGAGTGTTTTTTTATAGTTTAAAACAAATTCTAGGTAAAGATTAAAAAGGAAACAAAACACACAAGAGAAATAAATACATTTGGATCAATCTCAATCCAAGACATAATATTCGCCACATGTAAATCACATTCTTCCAAGTGGATTATAGAAATAAATATTGATCCACAACTAGTATCAGGTATATAAAAAAGGTTACCTATTGTCTATTCCATTTAGGGACATATTCCCTAACAAATGTTGGAATAAAACAAACATTGGCCACAAAAGGACCTTTTCCACAACATGTGGGTAAACAAGTATAAATATAGTTAATATGATATTGATTATCATCCAGTTAATGTATAGGGTGAAGTGTTTCTTTAAATAAATAGAGTAACTTACACAATACTGAAAATGTAAATACCAAAAAGAAGAAAGAGCGCATAAATAAGTTAAGAAGGTGGTTTTGATCAATCTAATGTGTTCTGAATGATTGAGTATCCTTGAATGTAGCATGAAGTGGAGAATGGGTCATTTTTTAGGATGTTTTTGTAAAACAGAGCATTGTAAACTCTCTTTTCTGTTATTGTAGGAAAGTAAAAAGGTGTTATATAGTCTCCACTCTTTCACATTTGGTTTAAGTTAAAGTTGATTTGTCTAAATCTATTTAAAATGTCTCGCATCTGATCTTCTTTTTTCATTTCTCAGCTGGTATGAAACTCTCATTACCTGCATAAGAGAGTCTCTTTATTATTATCATAGAATAATGTAGGAGTATCTGTTTTAATATAATCATCCGGATCTTATGCTCCTCTTTCTGGTCAATTTAAAGAAACATAAATGCATCCATGTAATAGTTTTATAACAATCATTAAAATATTATCTAAATTAAATCCCATAATATAGCAGCTAGAAATATTTAATTCAAAAAAATATAAACAGTGATGGCGACACTTCTAGGGTTGAGAAAAATCTGGTGGTGACTTGATATGGCAGTGAGTGAGGCCAACTATGAGTCATACTGATGGTATGTTTTTCTCAATGATGACTCATATCAATAATAAGTTGTTTCGACACTTTTATAAATTTTTATCTTAATATTTTTAATGTCTTATAGGGGATCATCTAGAAGTGACTTAATTCTAGTGAGGATTCTTTTTCATATTTATCCAAATTTTCATTCTGGTCTTGGCTCATCTTTAACAGTTGGTGTTTTCAACACTTATCCAAATTTTCTTCCTAGTAGTGAGTAGTGTCTGATGGTGGGTCTTTCCAACCCATATCCAAAATTGTTCCAATATACCTTATACAATAAAATGCAATGATAAATCATAAAACCCATTTATATTATAAGAAACATGATTGTGTCATCATTAAGACAATAGTTCCAATAGTTATGGATGATGGTTTATTATTGGTGAATTTAACCTAGTGTAAAACCGATAAATTCTTAAATAATACACTAAACATTATCATCTAATGAAATATTTTCAATTTTTTGATGAAAAATCATTAATTAAAATCATTAAATTCATATTTTATAGGAACTTATGAATATTTGGATTATTTTAAAAAACTTTTGAGAAAATTCAATGTCTCTATGTTGAGGATGACTTTGAAGATGAATAAAAAGATTAAATGAGCACTAGTGTTAGTCAATAAAATGATCAAATGATAAAATGGGAGAAAAATTGATGTAATTAATATAAATTGTTATAAAATGCTCCCTCCCCAACATTATATATGAGATGTTTTGAACATACTATTTTCTTATCATATACTAAGACGACATTATTTAAACAAGTTAATAAGTATGAATCCTGGGTAAAGAAAATTAATTAATAGATTGATCAAATTGTGATGAATAAATAGTGGCATCTCTTTAATGGGAAAATTTTACAAAATTTCATTTGAAAATAATGGATACTAAAGAATAATTATTATGATCATGGGAATATGATTGGGAATAAAAAATTTATTATTTTTAAAGGGTAAATATAAATTTATAGAAAATATAATGATTATAAACTTCCATGGCTGGAATGATGCTAAAAATTTTGAATACATTTTTTAATATTATTTAAAAGGAGAATTAAAATATTAAAATTGTTTATTAACATAAAAAAATAAATTTAGTTCTAAAATAGTATATATGCATACAAAAAAATAGTCATAATTCAATTTTCTTGGGATAATAGAATGATATATCAATTAATGGATGATTATTATGGTATAAATAATTAATAATGAGACATATATACTCATTTGAATCTATATTTGATAAATATTTAATACAAGAGACGTGGTGTTGATCAAGGTACATACCCATGTGAGTATTGTATTACATTTTATAATATTATGGTACACTTTGAATATCTGAATGTTTTGTTATTTTTAATTTAAAATTATTTATAATTTATCATAATTTTATATTTACTATAGACAACCACATGAATAGAATTATATGTGAAAACGTTTTCATGTATAATGGTTTTATTCAATGAAAAATGCACGATTAGTGCATGGATTGTGGGGTTCCATTTGAAAACATGTACGTGTAAGGGTAAAACATGTAGGTGAACCTCACAAGGGAGTTATATATCTACTTCATCATTAGAAAATATTCATGTGGGAAATTATAAATAAAGGAGAAACAATATGAATGAATCTAACCTATGTGTTTTTATGGTGTATGGTTAGTGTATAGTTTGATTAATTTGTTTGTGTTCAAGTAATAACCTTGAAGATGAATTTTATTTATAGGGAGTTGTATCATTGGATTTTTTAGGGATCTTCCATATTGTAAGAGAATCTTATATGGATACCATGTGATGAATGTTGTTTGATTCATATATAGGGTTTAGGGTTTACACGTGCACTAGTAAACCCTATATCTAAACCATTTTACCATCTGATAATTTTTTGTTGTGAATTTACTAGTAAAAACCTACTCAAATTAAAAAAATTTATTCCTAATCCCCTCCTCAGATATTTTTATCAAACCTATGGGGAAATCAAGGTAGATTCTATATTCCTTCTCTTTAAATCCAATATTATTATATAATGAATTAAAGTGAATTAAAAATTAAGGATTCACATTTAAATTATGTCATTCCTTTAATACCGGTTTATTATTTCCTAAAAATCCTTATGGATATAGAGGTAAATTATAGTATTTTAGAGTACCTAATTTTAGATATTATTATTTATATATATTATAGAGTTCATCAATTTGATTATATTTTATTCTTCTGTTAAATGTGATATATTTCTAGAAATTGATGTACGTGTGTTTTTGAAATTTTTTTTTGAAATTATAATAGATGATTCGTTTTTCTCCATATTTTATATATAATTTTATAATTATATTAAATATAATTTATATGTTTATGAAATTATTTCATTTATATTTGTACTAATTATGATATAATTTTTTAGAATTTATAATTTATGGATTTTGAAATGTCTTTATTATATATGTTAAGTGTTTAATTAAAGTCCAAAGACACTAATTTAAATTTAGTTTTAATATGAACGGTTTTTTATATAATATTTTAAGGATAAATACTACAATTTTTTGTTTTAAATTGGTTCACAATGGGTTTTTTGTGGTTTTAAAAACTAGTTTTTTGTTGTAAAATTATTTCTTTATGAATCAAAAGGAATTATTGGAACATGATATAAATAATCACTTACTATATACGAGAATGATGTTTTATATCATAAATTTATATATTCATTCTATGAGACTCATTTGGAATCTTATAAAACAATATTCTTCTAATAACCTCATTTTAGACCCTCTATTTTACATCTTTTATAGACTCGTACATGATGCTGGGTGTTTTTAAATATTATGTGATGCTTTAGTGAATTTGAAAGGGGATTTTTCATTATATGGTGTTAGAGGTCTGATAAAAAATATATAATATTATTTAATATTGTCTATTTATATATTGACTACATAGATTAATTTTTTCACACTACCACTTAGGTTATGTTAGGGGAATCGTAGGAAGCTAAGTGAGAGATTTGGATTTATTCTACACTCCTATAGATTATTCACTAGATTAAGTCCCTTATTGTATGTTATTCCCTATTAATGGGAGTACCCTTTAAGTGTCTACTGATAATAATTCATGTGTTTATTTCATTACTAATAAAACAAAAGCCTGATATTGGTTTTATTTTAGTACAACTTGGTTCATTTGATGTTAGTTTATAGTGATTCTCTTATGATGACAATAGTATTTGTGATGTTATTATTTATGGAATACTACTTCACTCATTATTTATATCATTTTTTCCACATCCTGTATTTGTGGAACCACATTTATTATTTTAATTTCAATAACTAAATAATTTTTAAGATGGTACCATCTAGTTTTCTTAGTGTCTTATATTTATATATTAGATTACCTTTCAATATGTTTTGAAAATGATAACCTTCTGAAATGTTTGAATAGAGGAAATTGTATTTATTTTTTTATGCACATGGGACATTTTTTTCAACGTTGTAATTTTTTTTATTCTCCAAGAGAATATTCCACATTAATATTATGAAATAGGTTTCAAAAGTTATATATAAAAAATAAAATTTATTTCATGTTTATATGTTTACTGTTATAATTTTCAATCCCAAACATGCTTTTTATTTCAAAAGAAAATATCTTTTTGAAATAGAAACGAAATATCGTTTCCTTTAATGAAGAGTATGTTAATATTTTTCTTATATATTCATATATAAAAATATAATTTCTATGCACTGTTCAAATATGAATTTATAAAATTATTTGTAAAATAAATTTCGTGGAATATTTTTTGAAATCATATTGTTCTTATTAAGCAGTCATCTAACTTAAACCCCTACGTCTATGAATAAATTATATGTTTAAATATAATTTGTGATGATTCTATATCAAATTGGATGATATTATTTATTAGTTTTTGACAGGGTTTTTGGGATTTATATGTGATCATGGGTCATATAGTGGTTTTTCTGTTAATATTTGCATTGATGGTATGTTTTTTATTTCTATTTTATCATCCAATTTAGTCTTCCAAATTTCTCCCAAGTCTCTCGTTTTGGGTTCCCATATTATAAATCGATTTGGATTACTCATGTATGTGTTTTGGATTTGTATACATTAATATGTTTTAAATTTTAAAAGTGAGTTCAGTTCCTATTATTTTGTATGATCTATGATTGGAATTATTTTAAATGTGACTTTTTATTTTAAATACATTTAAGTCTAATATATACACAAAAAATTTTGGATTTACAAGTATTTTTCATTAATTATGTATTATTATCTATCTATCACACCATTACAAGTGGTATAATATTTTGATGTGTTGTGTCTTATCTTCTAAACAAGGAAATAATGGTTATTCGTTATACCTTATTATAGGATGTGTTTAGGTGACATGGAAATTTTATTTTATCCATTTGATGAAAAAAATTATTATTATAACCATTTTTTTATTTTCATGTTTCATAGTAATATGAATATATAAACATTAGTACTTGAGAGGTAGTTTCTGACTGGGTTCCTTATCACCAACTATTATGTTGAAACATGATTTTCCATGGGTAGTATAGATTTTAATTTTGGTTTTTGGTTTTTCATTTGATTAATTTTTTTGTTTTTTGATATTTATGACTGCTTTTTTATCCCCATTGTTTTTTATAAAATATCTTCAATAATTTATTGGGTTTACTATTGAATTTAGTAGAATAAATGTAGATAAATAGTTATATTTCATGGTCTTGAAAACCATACAATTACCATGTGAATTATTCTGTAAATTTTACTAATCATTTTTCATAATTTGAGTAAAATTAGGAAAACCATATAGCCAAACCACGCATTGTTACCTATTCCTCTAAAACACATTATTTAAACCTATTTTGAAATATAATATTCTATTAATTGGTTTTAATTCCTCATATTTTAATTAAATATGTTTTTTAGATGTGTTAATGTTGTTTATTTAAGTATTGATGTGTATTTTGTGTTGTTTTGTTCAGATATATGTTATGAAAACATGTTTTTGTGTTGGAAAACTGTATTTTTTAGAGGGTTTCAAAATTTTATTAAGGAGTTTTGTGGTTTATATGTGAATGGATTTTAAAACTCGTATTATGTATTCAGATGTGGTTTATTTAATAATGAAAATTTAGAGCATTTAAAAAAGAAATTATATTTTAGATAATTGTTTTGAATCCGTTAGTTTTGAATTTTGAATGAAGATGTGGTTTCAATGTCAAATTTTACCATATTTTATAAGTAGAGTGTTGTCTTATAAAGGTGTTAGGGATTTTATAAAATGAAATTTCAGACTCTTCATTAATTTATAGAGATTTAAAGTACCATGTGTTTTATATGGAAAGTTAATTTAGAGAATTTGTGCTCTAGGGTGAATCACTTGGTTTGTATTGGGATATTTAATTACATTTGGGAAGAATGTATAGATATCATTCAAGTTTCATATTATTTATAATATGCCTCATATAATGTTATTTATAGAATATGTAATTTCTATCATGAGGAATGAACCTTAATATTATCCCCCTCATCTCTATGGAATAATACTTATGGTTTTTTACTCTACCAACCTCTGAATAGTGTAGTAGAGCATGAATATTCATTACTCTTAAACCCCATACATGGCCATATGAAGAATTTTTCACTTACTTTCCTTTGGAGCCACGATCATCTTGAATATATGGAATGGTTAGAGAGTATTATGGGAACTTATTTCTATATAAAATCCTCAATACTCTTTGGCTAAAGAGTCTATATGATTTTCTAAATAACAAACCCTAATTTTTTGGAGACTATTTTTCCTTCCCAGAAGCATGATGATTTATCTTGGGAATTATTTATTACTATTTTTTTAATTTCATTATATCATGAATTATAATGCTTTAAAATACATTGAATTGATAATAATTCATCATGGTGATTGAATCATGATGGTGTATATTGATAAAATATAGTAACAAATGACTCGATAAAATCTTCATACATTTAAAGAGGATTCACCAACACTAAAAAGTAATTACATTTCGATCTATCCTAACCTTACATAATGAAATGGTTTAAATGGTCAAGATGGTGGAATATAAAAAAATATGGAAACTAGTAATGAGTGATTCTTTGGATTCACTATGTATGATTGTTGAGGCTCATTATTTAGAGAGAACTACTACTTGTTGTATAAATTCGAGATATCACAACTTCGTTTAGTATATAATTCCTAGTAATAGAAATAAAAAATGAATCAGATATATATATAAGTGTATTTTATGGAATTATTTATATTATATTTAGAGATTATTTAAATTTAATTATCAGAGGAATGAAACATATCAAGTGAATCCCAAATCTAGATTCCAAACTATTTTAGGATTTATTTTAGATGATTTTATATTGGATTTATGATTTATAGCTAATTGTTTCCTAATGTTTTAAATAGGTATATCCTCTATTAGTAATTTATTAGATAATTGTTATTGTTGTTTATTTTCATGCATTATGAATTTTTTATTATCATTGAGCGTTATATATATGATATACATTTGATGATATTGGTCTTTTTTGAGATTATCATGGCAACACTTGTGTACATGATAGGATAGCATAGATGAGAGGTTCATTAGATTCAATTTTGAACTATTTGGTGCTTAGTTTATGACTCTTGTTAAGATAATTATGGGACATTATTAAATAAGATATGTACTAGGTTACATTCTTCAACATTTTTTTACCAAACGCTTTTCCCAATGTTATTTTATTTTGAGGAATATGTTTAACTGATGTATAATCTTCAATAATATTCTATAGGGTTTTGATAAATTTTTTATCATATATTTTTGAGCGTTTAGTATTTTGATGGATCATTTTACACTATTGGAATTAATAATGGATTCTATTGATGGATATTTTTGTTTAGTAAAGTATTGTTTACTAATTTTATGTTTCATGGACACATGTTTACATTAATGTTTATTCCTTCTATAAGTGGTGGTTGATAGTCTCACCATCTTAGAGGAATTAGAAATGGTGGGTGACCCATTTTATGTCTCTATATTTTTTTATATTCCATCATATTAATGGTGATGTTCGTTATTCTTGGTTTTTTTATGATTCCTGAGGATTATTTTTTTTTGACCTTCAGGAAATTTATTTTTATTGTCATTTATTTATTATCTATACTTTTCTATTTTTCCAAAAACACTCCCATGAAATATATATGAGTGATATATTTTTCAGTAAATTATTTTTCCTATATTTACTAAAGGCTATTTTTGGGAAAAAAGTGACATGTAAAGGGATAATTGTGACACCCAAATTCTATTATTCTATAGATTAGTATATAAATGCTATTTATTTTAAATTTTTAGAATATTTTAAAACTTTACAAAGAAATTTGTGATGATTTTTCATAATTACATGGTTAACATAGAGCTATCACACACCTAGGAGTAAAAATGAATTCCTATTTGTGTATAAGGGATTTTATTAATGAATGATACACATTATCACATAGTTATTTTGAACCATAACGAAAAAATTATTTCTGGGGTTAAACCATTTTGGTGACTCTCATGTAATAGGTTTTCTTGTGTTTATGGTTATAGCACGGTCATGTGGAAAATCATACATAGACTAAAAACCAAGTAGGTGGCTCTTATGTGTGGTTTTAATCTACTGTATGGTCAGTGAATAGTTTTAATAAATCTTGTAGGTTCCAATGGTAGTATTTGGTGTCATATTTAAATAATGGGTGTTCCTTCAATGGATTGAGAATGGATTATAACAATATTAGAGAACTGTTAGACCAAACCATGAAAGTGGGTGCATCTTGATTCCATGGAAGGCTACATGGTTAGTGAATGGTTTAGTAAACCATGTGGAAAAACCATGAATGATTCCTTGAATATTATATTATTAATTTACTTATATACCCCTACTTTATTTTCCATTGTTTATCCCATTTCCCATCCACACATTGTTCATTCATACTTATAGAGATCTCAATGGATATTCCCTAATCATACTCTTTAAATCCAAAAATATTATCTATGTGTTTCAAGTGGATGCAGAATGAATGGGTACTCCTCTATCTTCATCCCTCATTTTTATCTTGGTTTAATCTTCTCTCATGAACCATATTGTTTATGGTGGATGGACCTATTGTTTTAGATGATCTAGTAATGGGGATATAGATGTATATGCATTTTAGAGGACATATATTTTATTAAATTGGATTCCTTGATTGAATATGACATATTATTAGTGATTGAGGTATATATTTATGTTTTATTCATTTATTTCAGATGAATGAGTGGAAATATTTTTCTAAATAATTTTCCTATAATTTTATGAAAATATAAACTACCCATTTCGTTTTATTAATGATTTATATTAGTTATAAACTTTCAACAGTATAATTCTCATATATTTATAATTATTTTCTTTTAAAACCATTTTTTACAACAACTATATCCTTAATGAATTGAGAGGATCTTTTAAATTAAATTTTGAGATGAAAAATTTGTTAGACTCTATTTTGATTTCAAAAGTTAGAACATTGGTTTTATAAATACATTATATGTGTTTTTTCAGTGGTTCGATCATCTAATGGTATTTTTTAACATGGATTTCCACATTAATCAAGAGTCTCATTTTACACTTGATAAAAAGGTGTGATTTGTGGCTATTATAAGGGTATTTTTATATCTTTTCTTTCCATGTTCATATTAAATGGCCAAGATTTCAGCTTCTAAAAATATTTTTATAGATTATTTTAATACCATCATTTGAGACACTTTTTGCTGCATGTTATATAAAATCATTCTTGATATGGGTAAGTGGTTATTATTATATTATTCTTGTATTAATGTGAAAGGGGATATTTCATGAAGTATAATTAGCAGTTAAATGATACTCATGCAATATGATTTGTTATTTATTTATATAAGGTTAAAATGTTTTTGTTTTGTTCGGACCTACACATTTATTATTTCATGGTAACCCTAGTACAAAATGAGGGAGAAAATTATTTTTTCAATACTAGATTAGATTATGCAGTGGCTAGTATCCCCTAGTGTATAATAGTCCCTAGCTTAGGGAGTGGCCACGATGAGCCTAGAAAGAGTTAGTGATATGGTTAATTATTTTGGAATAAAACATCGATTGGTAGTTAATTCTAGATTATTATTATTATTTTCATCTCACCTTAGAACATGTTCAGTTTCCCATGATTCGTTTTATATTTTTGATTATATTATTTTTGGATTCCCATTTCACACATTATTTATATCCCTATTTTTATCATCATTTATTTTTTGCTCTAATTTTTTTAACTCAAACACTACATCTCACATGACAAGAATATGATACCACATATAACAACTATTGAGAGAATAAAAAGATGAAAATAATATGTTAAACATATTAAAAATAAATTATTGAATATGATGAGTGATTTTAGAGGTATAATTAATTCTATATATAGTAATGTAGTATGACTATTATATATATGGACAATCATTATACAACCATTGAACATAGGACCATTAAACAAATGGTCATTTGATATATTTGTATCTAATTGTTATGTCAATGTTCAGTAACTATTAGTACAAAATTATAAATAACATAATTCATATATAATTAATTATTCAAGTATAAAATAAAAATGTAATAATAAATTAAAATACCTTTTTATGAAAATAAGTATTTTTATTTGTTACATTTTACTATTTAAAATTTTTATTGATAAATTTTTTGATGTGTTCATAAAATTTAAATATTGATTTCAATATTAATGGATTTTTAAAATAGATCAATATTGAGGTGGGAAAACATCCTTAAATGTTAAAAAGACATATTTTTCAATGAATTATTTCTATCTAAGTGTTATATAATTCCTTTTAACTCTTTTAGGGGATTATTATAACTAAATATATTTCTTAAATTAATAAAAAATGTATTATCAATCATTTAATTAAAAATTTATATGAAAATATAATTACAATATCTACTGATTAAAAATTAGCTTCTCTGTGAACATATTTTATTCTATATATTTTATGTCTTCCATTAAAAGATAAATTTCTAACATTCATAAATTTTATTAGACTAAATTAAGTCATGAAAATTAATCTTATAGTTATAATTTGGTATTATATTAAATTTATTTCAAAGCATAAAACATTAACAATATAGAAGTTTTTTACCTCTCTCACGGTAAAATAAGGGAATATGGTCATATAAAGTGGTGAATTCATAAAATATAAAAAATAATTATCTATAAATGTGTGTATGAGGGATTTTATGACCATAACATATCAAATATATATTATTTTCCCACCCTGGATCCACTTTTATGAGAAATTACATTTCTTAATCATTAATAATGGGTATTTCTGATTATTCAACTCAAACTCTCCTATAAAATGACTCTTATTATAACCACCTCAATGAAAATCATTCCTTTTATTTCTTAATTAATACAATACCAATGTTTATCCCTAAAAATCCTCTCTAATTTATTTCATCCATTGGTCTCAAAACTAAGCCCCAAATCCTTAATTTCTAAGAATATCTTTAAGAGTGGAATAAAGTCTTCAATACTATTGTTATCCACTCCTTAATAATTCTTCATTAACTTATTCATCTTACAATAATAAAATTGGATTTTTCATTTTAATAATACTTAATTCAAATACTTAAGCTTATACAAAAGTTGTATTATTGCGAAACAATAACATGGTCTTACTCATTCCATTATTATAATATATTATTGTATGGATTATTTTTACCACCTACCATAGCAATGTTAAAACATTTACATTGTGAATGAATAAGAAAATATATATATTGGTAATTAAATGAAATAATTATTAAATTTTAAATTTTTCATAATTCATGAGTAGTAAGATTATAAATTGCATTTTCAAATAAAATCTTTTATTTTAAAATTTTATTAATCACCAACAAAAGGATATTAAAATTTTCAATGATATTCTTCTATTTATGTTCCATGAAATGAACATGGTTCTCTAGAACTATAGACTTATATAATATATGTTGCTGAAAATTATATATGTGATAAACCGATAATCAAAGATTAAGGACCCTAACTATCATAACCCCCTTACCCAAAGTAGTACTACTCATTGGTTGGAAATTATAGAGGGGATATGGTGATTGCCCAAGTCCTAAATCCAATAGGTGTAGGGATAGAGCCTAAAACCAAGGGTATATCATACTTGATAGTGATAGTAATTACCCTCCGAGATAAACATATAGAGGATTGAGATAAAACACACACAAAAATAAAAACATTATCATAAATAGAAAAGGATCCAATGTTTTTACAATTAATTTCATAGAGAAACAAACAACTTGAAATGGAACTACAAGCACCAATAGACAAACCAACCAGTGACCAAGATTCCCAAATAGCTCCAACAAAACCATGAGCTAGAAATTTCATTCCCAAAATCAAAAATTATACTAATATCCCAAAAACATACTATATATAGAGGGTGATCATAATAGGTTTACTCATGTGTATCCTCCCCAATGCCTCTCATGAAAAAGATAACGAAATCATACAAAATCATCGTGAAAAACAAGTGACACTATATCATCTCAAAAACAGGTATACTATTTTTCCATTCTGATAATGACCATCTCCCACTAAGTAACACATATAAGATAGTTATTTTAATATATTAATAAAACATCAAGGGTACCTCTCTACCACTTCTTCACTAGTTTTCCACTCTTCCCCAGCATCACACATCTTGAGACAGCTATCTTGAAATGAAACCATCATACATACACTTAGGATAAATATCACAACAAGAATCATGTGCATCACGTCATCTCATCATCCCATAACACATCTCTATATATTAACCAAGTATTTTTTGGGAGCTATAAAATCATGTAAACCATGAATTATATGTTATGTATTAAACATCAAGCCACCACAGCCTATAAATTGAGTAAGGAACCTCAAGACATCATGACTTATAGAAATAATTAAATAAAAATCAATTTAATTATATATCCAGAGACACAATTATGTAAAACTGTAACATACCTCATCTTGAACCGTATAAAAAATTCAATGGGAATTTAAAATTATTCTTTACACTATTATCCATTTTTAAAACTGGGTTTTGGAATTAATTTTTCAATATATAGAACACTTTAATGTGATTAGTTTTTTTAAATGAAATTATAAATAATTAATTTCAAATTAAAATAAATGTGAAAAGATAAAAACAGAAAATAAAAATCAAAAAAATGTTTTAATAATAATAATAATATTATTATTATTATTATTGATATAGTTATAATGATTGTCATTATTTCTTTAGTATTATTATTTTATTACTGTTTTTTTGAAACCCAAGTGGTATCCCTTTTCCCCTCTTCCACGCGATAACCCTACCCCCACCCCCTTCCTTACTTGGGCATGACACCCATTCCCTCCTTCCCTACAGTGCAACCTCCCACCTCGCAAACCCCCTACAGCTGACCTCCCTTCTCACAACCCCACTATGGCCTGACCTCCCTTCCCATAACCTCCCTCTATGTGACACCCCATGGAGTTGTCCGGTCTGTAGCATGAACCCCCTCTTGGCCTCCATCTTCGACCACTGATATCACAAGATCTCTTAATTTTTTTCATTTTATTTATTGATGTATGGTCCTTAGATCCTTTATCCTTTCCCTCTTTGGCCAATTTATTCTCTCTCATCACTTGATTTTAGTTTAGATAAACATATGGTTTTTCTAATGTGAGTTTTTGATTTTCTCTGTTGATGTTAAGGATTGAAATGTGTTCTTATGTTGGATCCATTATGTTTGGAAAATGGATGCCAAAGACAAGGTGTTTTGGGATCGATTTAGATTCATCAGGCACTATTGGAGGTATTATTTATCCAATGCCTTAGGATGAAGTATTATATTTTAAGTATTTGAGTGATTTTAGATACCCCGATTATTTTATTATAGTCTATTGATCATCTTTGAGGCAGTTTTGAGGTGTTAGAGTCAAATGGAACTCACCGAGTATGCATAGTTAAGATTATATATAATAATCTCTCCCTTTATATATATATATCAACCCATGGAATAGAGATAACATATAAGGGGCTAGGTGTTCCTATGTATATATATGGAAAATGCATATGAGTGTGGGTGATAAAAAGGTTATGCAAGTGATCATATATATAAGGATATTCTTTTGGGTGTTCAAGGCCTATTATATACTTAAATAGGGGTTAGGTAATCCTTATGTATATGTAGAGGTGAATATCCCTAGAGGATGGATGAAACATATTACAGTTATCAATGATAAAAGTTTCAAGCATTGGGAGTTTGTCTTGGTTCTTCTTTTGAGATAGGTGTCTCTTCATCTTCAGTTCTTAATTAAAGAAATCCATTAAGTGTTTCTTTAAATAAATTTGAATTATGTTTTCTTTTTGATAAATTGATCTCCTGACAATGAATAATATATTTAAAAAGGTGGAATTAATTGTTTGAAGAGTAAGTCATGTTTTCTAATAAAAATCCTTTAATATAGTTGAGGTTCCTTCAAGCTAAAAAATTACATAATTTCATACTTTCTTATCTTATTAAAATGGTATTATTCTAAAAATTATGTCAATATCAGTTATGGTATGTTTTGAATTTTTTCCTCTTTGGTTATTCCAAAATGATGTATCCCCCTTGTATATATGTGTTAAATGAATCAAGACTCCTTTTAGGTGTTAATCACTCTTATTGTTGGAATTTTCCAAGTAGGAATTTACATTATTTCCCATGTGAATTAAATTAAAGGAAATCCTTTTGAGTTATTCAATGCATTGAGATACCATATTAGGTGAGATGATTTTTAATGGTTCTTGGTGTGGACATAGATTTGTTAAATAATATTGATTAAATTTCTTGAATAGGGTGGTATGATCATGCCTCGAAATATAATTGAATATGAATGGTTAAGGTAAATTGTATAAAATGGAATGGCATGGTTAGGATGTTATTTTTTCCCTTAAATGAATTTATTGAATTGGTTGTAATGGAATTTATACTAGAATTATAATTTCATAAGAGTTAATGACATATGAATTGTGTCTCAAATGTAATGAATAATTTACAATGGTTTATAAGGGTGTTAAGGGGGTTCCTTTTATTATGTTTTGAAACTAATTGTGTGAATTGATATGTGACTTAATTTTGTGGATCCCTTGATATGGGAAGAGGATTGATAAGGAGTTACTTATTATGGAATCATGGATAGACTCTCTATGCTTGATGGGTAATAACCCAGCGCATCAGTGAAGCGGTGTTTTGACTTTCCAAACAAGGGCTTCCTCGGGAAATTTATATTAACATTGTGTGATACTAGTTCCTTAAGAGAAAATTTAGGATGGAATCATTGGAAAGAGGTCCATTTCATGCCTCAGGAGACACTTGATCCCTTACGTCTGATACCAATATGGACACTGAGTTACCATACCACATGTTATATTTGGTATTCTGAAAAGATCACCTTTTATGGGATCGGTGGCATAGGAATTTTAATAGATGTACTGTAGAAATATTATAGGGACGGGATTTTACTCCACATTGGGAATTGATAGTCTTAATATAAATTGATGAGATAATCTTATTAATATTACATAGTGTTTTATTATGATTTGTGATACCTCTCTTGTGCTTCTTGCATGCTTAGTTTCTCACACATGAAGTAGACCCCAAGATAAATTATAATTTGGGGTATGCCTTTTTGGGTTTCCACTTTTACTTTATCCTATATATACATATTATGTCATGACCATGTACGTTTTTTAGAAAAATAGATTATGTAGAATTATGTGTTGTGGGATGGGTGTCCATTTAGGAACCCAGACTAGGGTGTTATCTTTTTATCTTTTATTTGTTCCATTCTTTCAATATATGGCATACTATCATAATTTTATTTTCACTACTACATTGAGCGAGACACTGGTTGTTCCAGCCTACTAATATTTATGTATCACACCATACTCAAGCCTCCATTTAACTAGGGAACCTGAGTAGACCTTATTTTTCTATGACTTAGGTTGAATGCATTTGATGTTTTCTTGTACCAGAAGATTTAAGAGTATATGACTGAGCTAAAGCTTAGGATGATTATGGATATTGCCTTTGAGTTTTATTATTTTATTTATTTGAATCTTTTATTTGTTCTATAGTATAAACCATGCTTTGTTTTATTGCATTTTTCTATATAACATCATCTATAGATACATGTATTGTTGTAGATAGCATTTGACACATTTTATATGATGTTAATTGTATTATTCCACTTCTTTGTGTTCAATTAGTTATTGCTTACACTACTATTTATTTCTTATATTCTATTATACCACTATGAAAATATTATAAGAGGGTATAGTATCCCCACTATCATCTATTTAGAACCTTGTCTCTAGTCAGTAGCCTCTAGTGTATGGGGAGGCGAACTTGAGGTCATGTGATGCATCAGTTTGGCTACTAGTTCAGTGGTCTGCTGAGTCAGGATGTTATAAAGTGGTATCAAAGGTGACTTTTTCATTTTCATACTTTTATGGGTTGGTATATAGGATTATATAAATGTTTCAGTTCTTTCTTAACAGTCATGTGTGGGATAAATCAACCCACTTACGGTAAATGACCAAGTGTCCAGGGCTGGGATGGTTGTTCGTGATTTTTCTATTACTGTTGATGTGATTTCTCCTAGAGTAATTGATATAACATTCTATTTCATATTGATTTATGATATTTATGTAGTTACTACCTAGTTCTGGAATGATATGTATAAATCATTACATGCATCATACTAGGAACATAGATAATTCACATGCCATGCAAATTCCATGACATGTAGTTTCAAATATATGCTTCTTACTGATTTAGATTGTGTGGCTTGAGTGATATGCCATGTTTTTATTTTCTTTAGCATGATTTCTTAAATAACATTCTTAGGTGTTAATATTCCATGATTTTGTTCATATTGCATGTTTGTGTAAGTATCTTGTAATACATTCTAGTTTTGTTTTAAATGTGTAATTGATGACATGTGTTATGTTTATTTATTATGATTAATGGGATACAATTATAAATTGATGAGGTTTATGGGTGTTTTATATTACATGACCTCTAGGCCAAGGCCAGTTTGGACTCAGTGAATGTTTTGTTATGGGTGTCTTGTATTTGTACCAACATCTCACTCATAAACATGGATGATGGACTACCTTTCTTTAGTTTTTTTCACTCCAGTCATTCCAAAATGAGGTTACCCTAGAAATTTTTTGATTGATGATGATTAAATCAAGGAACATCAAAAAATGTCAGGTATATAGACTTTAGTGGATCTGTACATGGGGAATGTGAGATACCTTGGATGAAGGTGTCACAGTTTTGTTTATTAAAACATTGTCCATCTAAGCTGAGTGTCTTCTAGAAAAGTTGGTCAGAGTGGATCGACTAGTTTCTATCTTTTTAAATGGAGTGATCAATGGAGGATTTTTTTCTACAAAAACTTCATATGTGATGAGTTCTATTTTTGTCATCCATGTATTTTTAAAAAATTTGGCGCGACGTTGGCATTGATTTTTATGGGGAATAAGACATTTTACCTATTTTACAAATCAAGTGAGAATAATAACCATAATTATTAAGGGAGTGTCTTGTGTGGATCACTTAATATGGGATGGGGAGAGAATATGGGTTCTTTATTAAGGACTCATGGTAAGACTATTCATTCATGATGGGTTACAAACCTGACTTGTTAGGGAAGTAGGGTTTCTTCTTTCCAAACAATAGCTTCCACCGGAAATTTATTATTCTACTATGTGATACTCATTCCATAAGGAGAAACTGTGGATGTACTTTTTGGAAATATCTTTATGACATGCCTTGGGTGTTATCTGATCCCTTATAAGTGAAAATGGGATGGACATAGGGGTGTCATACCACAAGCGATAATTGGTATTCTGAAAGGATCTCCTTGGATGAGATCAATGGTATTGGACTTTAAATGGATATATCGTAGAAATACCTTAGGGATTGGATCAGAAAACACCATTGGAATTTTTCAATCTTGATATAAATTTCTGAGATACTCTTATTGATATTTTATAGAGTTTCTTTACGTTTTTTGATACCTCTATTATGCTTCTGGCACACTTAGTTTCTAACATATGAATTATACCCCATTCCAAATCATAAGTATGAGGGTATTCATTTTTGGGATTCCACATTTACTTTGGCCCATGTGTATATATTATGTATTTCCTAGGGATCACTTTCATCCTCTTGTATTAGGCCAAAGTAGGTGGTATGGGATGGGTGTCCTTTTATGAACCCAGAACATGGTGTTTAATTTAAATATGTTATTTATTATGTTATTTGTGTATATAGAAAATTGTCTTAATTTTATAATCACTACTACATTAAGAAATACACCAGTGGTTCCAGCC
Source organism: Viscum album (assembly GCA_963277665.1). NCBI lineage: Eukaryota > Viridiplantae > Streptophyta > Magnoliopsida > Santalales > Viscaceae > Viscum > Viscum album. The sequence continues at coordinate 1,751,632,558 of OY728120.1, read as the reverse complement.
TACTAATATTTCCGTCTCACACCCTATGTGGGATGCTATTACACTGAGGTACCAGAGTTGACCTTATATTTCAAGGACCTAGGTTAAATTATTTTGTGTTTTTCATGTACCTGAGGAGTTAGGATCATAAGACAGAGCTAGACCTTAGGATTCTCATGGAGATTGCCTTGAGGAATGAGTCTTTTATTTATTTGAGTTTTAAATTAATTAAAAAATGTAAATCATGCCAGGTTTTTAGAGCATTCAGCTATCTATAATCATCTAGAGACACTTGTATTGTTGTAGATGGCATTGTCCATGTTTTATATAAAGCCAATATTATTCTTTCACTACTTTGCAGTAAATTATTTACTACTTTTTATACTATCTGTTTCTTATATTATGTTATAATTCTATGAAACTCTATAAGGGTTTAGATTCCATAAAATTACATTTTTATAACCTCATAGCTAGTCAGCAGCCTCGGGATTATGGGGAGGCATGCTTGAGGTCATGTTGGTTTAGTGGTAAGTCAAGTTAGGATGTTACAGAATGAACCATAATCACTTACATACCTATACATAAATTATTGAAAAAAAACCACCATGCATCCCAGTACTATAACTACCAAGATAACGAAGTGGGTCTAGAGGGGTTAGTTGTCCATCTATTTCTTATCAAACATTTCGTTGGGTAACACACCCTCCTAGAGTCTTGTGTGTGTCAGTGTCCCTAAATGACATGTGTGGGGTATCATATGAAATCGTAAAACATACATGATATAATATATCTCACAAACACACTATTCCAATAAAATATTCCTATGATCAAATGGTATCAATATTCACATAGACAATTTGATACCTCTAATAGGGACTTGATATACAATAATCACAAAAATAATTTAAGAAGACATACATGAAATTTCTTTTTTAATTTTTTTTTAAAAATTACCATATAGTAAAAAGTACTTAATCCATTAATTAACCATAAAAATTATTCAATGTTATATTAATTAACCATAAAGAAATTTGATATTGTCCTTGATTAATCCTACTGAGTCCATGGTTTATAAAGGTTATCATATTTAACATTACAAAAATCCAGAGATCTATGGGTTAAGTCATTTATTAATTATTGATCATTTCATAATTCAACTATTCTATGAAACTAACCTAAGCTACCATTACGAGATGTATAACCATAGAGTTACAACATCCTCAAGTAGTAGGTAAATAAATGTCGATAAAATAGTAAACAATTCTATATAGACATTAGACAAATTTATTAACAATAAAGAATCTATCTTTAATTACAATAATAGTTTATCCTAGGTTTAACCTATTCTATCACCATGGTTCCATCCATAACACCATCATAAATATAATAATCAATCTCAATGTCCTGAGGGTTAAAAGCTTCCATAAACATGAGCCTCCCCACCCAAATATCATTACCAATCCCTGTTTCTCATCAAATATCTTAGAATGTAACATATCCAAATCAGAAAAAAGAAAAAAACAAAAAATATAGTCAAGAGTTAATCTTGTCCAAAAAAATAGTTTCTTTACTGTTCACATAGACATACGATCTCCAGGCCCAAAACACAAAGCATCTAGACTTTATAATAAATTATCACTCTCAACCCCATGAATTTATCATTAAAACAATAAAATTATTATTCTAAAGGGAATTAAATAATTCATAATCATAGGTTCTCACTATATGAAAACTAATTAAATACCCATTTAAAGCTATTAAATCACTTAAAAATTCATTAAAAAAATTTACATCTCTAACAATCTTTATTCAAAGGAAATTCTCAATTAATAATAATTTTATTGTGAAACTCATTAAGAATCGTTATAGCTTCAGGTTCTTTAACCAACTGTATTAACACATGGAATTCCATATTCAATTAAACGTATAGACATGAATAAATTTGATTATCATCAAATTATAAGAATATAAATATTCATTTTACAGGGCTCTTTAATTATTTAGATATCAACAGAGATTACCATATTTACATTATTTATACAATTTCATCAAGAATGACCTATAAATCAAATCACCACAAAAATGGTTCTAAAGAATAACATAGATTACACACAATCTAGTAAATTAAGTGCCAAGTTTTTATCATGGTGGAAATTAATAACATGTGATTTTTAAATTTAATTAAATGTTACTATCTTGATTAACATTTATTATGTTTAATCAGCTACCATCCAAAGGAAAACAACTATGGTTTATTTATGATTTCACATAAATAAAATGAGACGAAATAATTCCCCAACCTAGAAAGAATAAATATTATTCATACAATAATGGATCAATATCTTGGATCTCTGATCAACTCTCCTATATGGAAACTACGATCTCCCAATAACTTTCTTCCCGGAATACACTATAAAATGTTAAAAAACTTCTGTTTGGGTGATGGAGATAAAATAGAGAGAAACCACCAGAAAATGGGAGAATAATCTACCTTGTTTCCCTATTGATTAATCTCTACAATTACCCAAATTATCCTTATAAAAAGAGGATTTAAAGTTATTCGAATAGAAATCCAGGGAACCTAGGGTATGAGAGGGATAATATAGATAATTTTGTATTCAATTGGCCTTTGGGTATTTAGAGGGAAAAATTTAGATAACCAATGTGAATCCCCTAGGATCATGATAGAGCTGGTTGATAGGAAGTCTATGAAGTAATCATTATATACCATGTTGTATCTTATTTGTAAATTTTGGATCTGAGATTCACAACTGTATCCATTACACATATCCTATTTATTGTGGGAGTATCTATGTTCCAAATAAAAAACCACAACACCACAATAACCATTTACAAATAAAGGGGACTATACAATAGCCTTCTTCCCACTATGTAGTTACCACCTAAAAGGTAAGACCTATAAAAACTCACTATGTCACAGCCTTCAGGCTTCATTTTTCAGTGGTGGACCACTAGGAAGGGATAATGATACATCCAACCACAATGTCAAAGCCACCCCCATTTTGGAAGTATCTCCCTAAGGACACCATAGGCCATATGATAGAGAAAATTCCATAGAGTCCAAGATTATTTAATAGTCCATGGATCTTCACTACATTAAATCCTCAAAATGATCTAGAAGACCCTTTTTCTCCAAACACAATTAAACACCTTGGAACCTCCTCTTGGTTACTCCAAGGCCCAAAACACACAATTGTAATGGTCTCTTAGGTCTAGGCCTTTAAATTATATTCCTTTCAAACCAATATCTCTCTATAATATCCAAATACAACCTTCATAGATAATATTGAAAATTGTACTCCCAAACAACAAACCAGTAAGATACCACACAAGGATCTCTCCAACACATGATCCCAAACACCTCACATGGTTGAAACAATCAAAAAAATATACTACAGTTTCAACTAGATCCAAAATAATCTTGGGTGAGATAGATCCAAAATGAGAGAAAATCCATAATAATAAAAAATATATGTACCATATCATAAACTATAAAATATCAACATCCACAAGATAACATTATTAAATCATGAGAGATAAAAAAACAAGGTTCTGAGAGAAAATATACAACACACATTCCATGGTACTATCCTCTAGGAAAACATGATACCAAAGGAAATAAACCAATGTAATTTCATTTCCATGAAACACATTCTCCAAGAGACCATGGATCTCCACTAGCTGATCCAAGAAGGTTTTATCATCCTCAATGTTGATCACTCTGAAATCAATGACATTGGAGTCGTCAAGAAGGTAATGAAGTTCCTATGACATGTTTAAGGAATTGTGTACCCAAATAATATATTTGGGACGTACTATTTAGTATTAAATGTCTCTATCAGGATCCAACACTGCAAAAAGGCCAATCAAAATGGAGTGATATCTTATTCCACAATAAAAACCTAATATCCCAGGAATAAGAGATACATTTATAGCATGATAAATCTTCATCACACCATGATGTACTTCCAAGGGGGTTTTGTAACTCATGGATAACTACCTAACACATCACTTAATGGATGAAAATACTCCCCTATAATAACATCCAGTATTGTTCAAAATTAGGGCATCCAAAAGGGGAATCAAAAAAAACAACTTGGTATCTCTAAACCTCAACTGTAGAATCCCGCAACTGAGTATCCTCCCCTTGATATACTAGGACATAATATACTATCCTCTGAAAAAGACATCCTTTGACACCACCTTCTCGCATTTTGAGATGTTTCATTGAGATCACTTTTATCAATCTCCAGGAATCTCAAGATTAACATATGGTCTCACTATATTACTTTCAAATTCACACATAGGTTATCGTATTACACATTAATGATGTATATGAAATCTCGATGCCATAATCCTATAACAATTCCAACCCCCATTTTTGTTGTAAGTTGAAGTAATGTTGGGAGAACACATAACTCAGGAAATTATGATTGATAAAAACCAAAAGACACTCATCGATGAGGTAATTTCACCACAACATAAAGGAAAAAAACTGATTCCAACTCAATATCTTTTGATTCATAGTTATCCTTATGGGGATGTATATTCAAACACCAATTAAAAACAACCAATTTCCACTTTATCAAAATTCTTCCTAAACCAAGATGTTAACAATCACATAAAATAATGAATTGAACTCCTTTTGCAGGAAAACAATGAACTGGAGCACTAACCATCTTCACCATTAGGTACTCAAAAGCTACATAATACAAATTAGTCTACAAGAAAGAATAATCCTTTCAGGTTAAGGATTATAAAGGATTCACAACCCTATGAACCTCTTATTATATAATATGGTCCCAATAAAATAGTGAACATCTAAAAATATCTTGGGGTATTACCAAGAAATGAATACCTTGTCATTTGAAGGATAAGTATATACTCCTTACAAGGATATGATATTATCTTTGAAAACAACTTCACAAGACAAAAAATCACACTTCAAAAACTTACAGAATAGGTTCTGGTGATGAATAACTCTAGAAAAAGCATGAAGATTATATGTATAATCCTTCATGGACTTTGGTTACAAATTAATGTTGTAGATTAAAAACACAATGAAATAATCCAAAAATAATTGAACACTACCTTGATCAAACCCATGAACTTCACGGGATAATTTATCACACCGAACTACATAAAAATTAACATGTAACTCCCATGATGAAAACATAAAGTGGTCTTCATAATATCATTATCCCTCACCCACATATAATGATATCTTGACCACAGATCTATAATTCCGAACCAACTAGATTAATTCAAATAATTTAATAAATCATAAATAGGTGAATATGGATTATGGTTATTCAACAAAATTGGGTTCATGTGATGATAATAAATATAGAGATGTAAACTGCCATATTAATTATTCTCAAACAAAAATGGTGCACCCCTAGGTTAAAAAATAGTATGAAAACCCACCACTACAAAAAATTAATTGAGATATACTAAAAACTCTCTCAACTATGGGGGAACTATCCTATATAGATAAATTATGATCAAAAAATTTCTTATTTATATCTCATGACCAATATTGATCTCCCATCGAGGATGTAATGCTACAACCTCCTCACGAAACACATTATGGTACTCCACTAGTAACATAGATAAAATAGTATTCTAATCCCATAATGTGCTAAATATCAACATTTAAATTAATTTATACAATTAAATAACACATCCTTAACCCATACAAGGGTCTCACTCTCAATAAAAATCAAGAGGCCCTCCATCGGCAACATAAATTACTACTTAACTCCAAATTCAATCCAAAAACCATACATTGATTGTTTATAATCCATAAAAAGTATAATTTCAAATGGTTATATCATTAAAACAATGATGTCTCCCAAATATTGGTGTTACCCCAACACAAGGTCATAGTCTCTATATACTTCATATAGACAAGCTCGATCTCAAAATTGAGTACATGACACCAACAGAACTAGGATCATATCCTCCTCATGTATGAAATAATGGATTAGGGAAGGTAATATGAAGTATTGTTTCACACATGAATAAAATAAGTCATGAACCCGTGTAGAAAATAATAAAGGGTACCTTGAATAACATATACCTTTCTGGTGCTAGCAACACTATAGCATGAATTTCACCATGTCCTCCTTCACAATATCTCTAACCCTGATGATTACCACCTAGTCAACCATTTTATTATATTTGATGCCAAGAAAGAAAATTGGGTTTTCCTATTCCAGTCCCATCACATCTCCAATGATCCTATGCAATACATTCATAGTTTTATTAACTCATGTGAAACTCCTTCAATATGGGAACCTAAAGAGATTCACATAGAGCTTGATCACTTAACAAAGAGGTTGGAAATAGTCACCAGTTATGATTTTTATCTCCACAAAAAAAAATTAATAATTTGGTCCATTGGGAAAGTGCTAATAGATTCCACCACGGAGAAACAATATGATGGGGTCTTGGACCTAACCCCATCTGTCAGAATGATCTTCTATCCAAAATTCTTATAGCCCCTCACAAAATCTCTACTTTATAAAGAATCATGTTGAATCCTCTCTCATGGTGATCTAGTTGCTTCTAGAATCTTCTTGAGGACCTCTACTCATGCGAATACTTTGAGATACATCTTCATTATAAATAAGGTGACCTAGAACATGATCTCTTTATTCAAATCAATATTTAAATTTATCTCCCAAGATTCATAATCTAGAAACAACACTGAATCATGTTAAATAATCTTCTTATAAGGGATTCTTAATTCCAACATGTTGGAACTCCCTTGTCGACGGGTAAGAAACTCTTGGGAACTATCCATCTTTTTGGTTGAATATAGAAACTCTGCTCCAAACATGTTCTTGGACCTATTCCATAAAACCATTGACCCAGCATGTTCCCTAAGGAATAAACACTACCTATTTTATCCACACATCATTTCCATATAATAAAAAACTCAATTATGCTTCCGAGAATAGATTGAACTGAATGATATATAAACCTCTTCCAATGATTCCTATGTGACTCAATCTGATATAGATCCCTCGTACTTCTAAAGACCCTGGTTACAAAAATATTAGGGGTTCCTCATCCAAATTTTATTTCTTTTCAACCTTTAGACATTGGAGATATTCTATAACATCCATTTTAATATATTTAGTGTGATCCTAATGTGGATTTTGACCGGGATCAATGAATACAATAATAATAAATAGTTAGATATCTTAAAACTAAAATAAGGAATATCTAATATTAATTAATTAATATATATCTATTTTATGGTTTAAACTAATACCAAGGTCCACCTATTTAAAATAACATGAAAAAAAGAAGAATGATGCATGATATTTTCCAAATTTTCTAACCCACATCCCATATCACTTTTTCAGTAGGCTGAGTAAACTTAAAGGTTTGTACATCAAATCATCGGGGCCCAAAATAACAATGTATGATCCAGTTTCCCTTATGTATATCACTTTCCAAACATAGATGAAATTGTTTCCCTACAAACCAATGTAGTCTCACCTATACCGAACTCTAAAATACATCCTATCACCGAACATGAGCCTCTAATACCACTATTCCATGACCACCACATCCAAAAGAGTAATCCTCTTGGGTTTGAAATGATATAGGGGAGATGGTGACCACACATGTCTTACATCTAATAGGGCCTAGGTTGGATACTAGTAAATATGGTGTATTATACATATAAATGAAAGGAAATTCTATGTATGAAAAACATTTGTAAGGGATTTATATGATAGATACACAAATTAAAACATGCTCATATAAATAAAAATATCCCATGTGAATACATGTAATGTCATTCAAAACTGAACTGAAAAGGAAATTACAATTACTAAAAGATAAACTCTAAATTGATCATGAATACTAAATATATCTTACAAAACCATGATTTAGTAATATCCATCATAATTCAAAACATTCTCATGTAGACCAAAATAATAGTTTGTTTAAATTGGATGGTCATACCATGTGTACTTAATAGGAACCTACCAAGAGACTCTTGAGAAAAAGGTACAGAAATAATATTAATTCATAGTGAATAACAAGTGAAACTAACTTGTCACCCAAAAAAGTATAATTTATTCTCAACCACATCTTAGATATCACTTACCAAGTAACACATACATGGGATCTCATTTAATATATTAATAAAATAAAAAGGGAAGCTCGCTTCTATATCCCCACCAGTTTACCTCTCTTCCCTATCATTTTATGTCTCAAGAAAATATCTTTTAAATAAGTTGAATCACAATAACCTGGTCTATGTATCAAAACATTCACATTGTGCATCAAATGATCTCATCATTATATATAACATATCTAAATATCAATATGTAGTTTACAGGATCCAACACATTCTATATGAAAATAATCATACATAGGGTATTATATCTCAATCGATCACAACCTTTACACCATGTAAGGTATCGTAAGACAACATATCATATACATGTTGTACCAATAATAATCCTTTTTATATTATATCTGTAGATACATGTGTTTGAAATAACAAAAATCCATTACCGCCCTCTATTAACATATATGGGAAAACTAACCACCATGTATACTAAAATAATAACCATCATGTTAAGGGAGTGGATCTAGAGGAGGTATCAATCAATCGATTCCTCATAAACCTAGATGTTGAGTAACACAACATCTCATATTCCACTTGGTTTCAGTCTCCCAAACCTACATGGGTGGGGTAGTGTATGAAATCGTAAAACATATATGATATAATATATCTAACAACCCCATAATGAGAAGAATATAGTCTTATTCTTAACTACATCTATCATTACTCATAAACCCAATTTCCCCTACGAGGGACTAGATATCATATAACAATACAATCAATTGTGAAGACATACATTAAAATACTTCTTTAATTTTTAATAATATATCCTCATGTTAATTAATTTATCATTCACTAATTTACCATCAACATTATTCCATGTTACATACATTAACCAATGATAAATTTCATTCCCCCAAAGAATAATCCAACCAAGTTTGTGATTTCTCATGGTTTTCATCTTGAGAATTCCCAAAAACAACACCCCCAAGGGTTAAGTCCTTTATTAATTGGTGACCATTCTATAGGTTCATATACTCAAGGAAAACGTCTTAATCTACGAAAAAGATATGAATAACCAGGTATGTTCATCTAAATCAATTTGTGGGAAAGGAGTGAAGATAAAACAACAAACCTGATCATTTTTACAATAAATTGATTTATTATCAAACAATAATATAGATTTCATAACAAAAATGGGTATGCCCACATTTAACCCATTATATCATCCTAGTTTCATTCATTAAATCACCATGAATATCATTAATCATCTCGCTATCAGAGGTGTCAACTGCTGACACAACCTCAGGCATCCCTACCCATATATCATAATATATCCAAGGATAACATCACATTACATAGAAAGTCAAATATCTAGTACACACAAAAGGAAGAAACAAAAAAACATAGTCAATAGTGAAAGATGTACCTAAAAACAAGCCATTATTTCTTCAAACACATGGTCTATTATGGCCCCAAGCACATAACATCCTGCCTTAATAAATAACATAAGCTGTCATCCCTAAACATTTTATAACAACAAACATTTGGTTCTTATTACATATTGAATGAACCAATTAATTATCAAAGGTTATTAATTTGGGTAACCTAAGGAAATGGTTATATCAAGCTATTAAATCACATAAACATTCTTTCTATCATTTTCCATATTTTTCAGGCTTAAAAGAAAGACAAATCTAAAATAAAATACCTTTAAAAATTAATCTCATCAACAACAATTCCTTATTTAGGATCTATAAAAAATTCCATTAATACATGGTATTCCACATTCAATTTTACATAAATACTATAAATAGTTTTATTATCATCAAATTATAAGAATCTGGTGATTTTTTTCATCATGCCTCTTTAATTATTTAGATATATATAAAAATTTCCCACTTTACATTCTTTATCCAATTTCATCAAGAATGAAATGTTATCCTTTATATAATAAACATTATTCTAAATTGTAACATTGATATAAAAATATATTGTAAAATAAGATGAAAACCATTATCATTATGAAATGAAAAAACAAGGGATTTATAAATAAAAACTAATTTCATTATCCTATTTAATTTTTATTAAGTTAATTTTACTGCCATATGAAGGGTTAAACCATGGTCAATTTATAATTTCCTATAAATAAAAGTAGAATAAATGTATCCTCTACCTAAAATGATTCTATTTTCTTCATATAATAACATATCAATGTCACTGGCCTCCTTATCACATATCCTATGATAAAACTATGATCTATCAAGGATTTCATGCAACAAACACAATATTATAGCACAATAATACTTCATTATAGAGAGGGGTAAATTGGATAGAAGAATCTTGAAAATGGGAGAATAACCTACCCCGTTTCATAGCATATTAATCTCTAAATTTTATGGAATGATCCATATCGAAAGGGTATTCAAAGGCATTTAAAAATTACACATGGGTTCTCATAGTTTAACATAAAGATACGGTAAAAAGTTGGGTTGTAATTTATTTAGGGTATGTTTAGGAAGAAATGTTTTTGGAAGACAACATCATATCCCAAAAGATCATGTCACAACCTATTGAAAAATAAAAAGACTACAGAGCAATCACCATAGAACACATTGCATCCCCAATTCAAATCTGCATCAAAGATCCACGGATGGGTACACAGTAGAGAAACTATTTAGAAGGAGAGTAACTATAGTATAGCCACCGAAATAACTTTACAACACCTATTTTATAAGGGAGGGGGTTTCACCACAACTTCTTACCCATGGATGAACTACCCTGGAAAATTTGAGATATATCCAAAATAAATAAATTGTAGCTTACTTTGTCCACACAACATAGATCTCCCAATGAAAATCACATATTCCATAGACAAAAACAATGGATCTTAGGACATTATTTTTTCCTATGATCCCTTGAGACCTCATACACTGTATCACAATGCCCATACTACAAAATACCACCTTACAACACATCCCACGGATCCACACCATATTCTAGCCTCAAAATTTTGTATTACCCACCCTCTCTCCTCTAGACACTCTCCAAAAATTTTGGAACTTCCTCCAAGTTCCTAAAAAAATCCATAGTACACAAATAGAAGGGCCATTAAGGTTGTTTTCCTTGTAAAAACTACCAAACTAAAGCATGCATGAAAAAAATGTAATAGTAAATACATTATATTATTGTTCACTATAAAAAATTAATGTTTTTTTAAAATTATTTATAAATGAATGGTGGTTATTCAATTAATTATTAATAAAGATTTTATAATAATTAATAATAAAGGTAAATTTAATATACAGATATCTAGAGTGTGTTTGACCAACATAATGTATGTGGTAAATGTTTATTTTCTAATTTCACTTTGAAATCAATATTTTAAATCTATAAATTCATAATTGGTAATTTTTTTTGTTCATTAACTCTAACCCCCCCCCCCCCCAATTTTCTTATCACTTATATATTTCTATGATTTACATATCGTCTTACCATTTCACCTTCATTTTGATAAAAATTAAAATAAAAATATTATAGAGAGAATAACCAAACTTACACCTTCTTTTTATCAAAAATATTTATACTCGATTGTCATGTTTTTATATTATTTTATGTATACATTAACCCCAAATTGTCTTATTTGTTAATAAATTTTTCTATTATATTTTACTTTATCTGCTAAATTATGAATGAAATCATTTTTAACATTATTTTAAGTTACATTATCCTACCATTTTCAATGGTTTTATTAAGATATGTTATTTTTTATGTTTTCAAAATTTTTAGAGTAATTTTCATATAAATATTCCAAATTTTCAAAATTTTCATCAGATTTGAAATTATAATTTATTTTACATATAAATCATTTTTACATTTCTCTTATAATTTCTTTCATCTATATCAACATCCCTAGATAATTATTTTTATTTAGTATAAATATTATCTAATGATACCACCCACTATATAATCCAAGATTTAAGTATTAATTTTATTTCCATAATATCTTTATTATTAAAATTTTATGTTGTTTAATATAAGTTTGAAATAAATCACATAAAAATAAATTGAATTAATAAAAATTTATTCATTGAATATAAAATATTAAAAAAATAGTAAAAAACATGTATCACATACCATGGATAGTTATATCTACTCAAAGTAAAAAAATTAAATGTGAAAAAATTAAATACACTAATATCTTTAGAATAAGGAATTCCCCTAGATCATATTCACCCTTGAGAATCACTTTAGTTAAACAGAACCTACAATTAGAAAAAAATCATGAATGGTGAAATAATTTTTTCTAACCCTAAATAAAAATTAATATAATGATAAGTGTTATTTTTAATATATACGGATTGATTTATAGAATTTAAATGTGGTGATATAACAATTTCATGAACACTATAAAATGGTATATTTTTGTATGGTGTAACACATTTAATCATGCCACCAATTTGGAATGATTGTTTTTTATATGATTAAAATATAATCTATTTAGATATTAAAAATATATATTTTCATTCAAAATAATTTAATGGAAATTAAGTAAATCATTTTTAAATGGAATTAAAATATTCTAATTCACCTGGGAAATAACATTAATTCTATTGAAATTTTTTATCAATTATCAATTTTTGTAAAAGTTATTACATTTAATAAATCATATAAATAAATTTTATTTTTAATATTTATAAAATTATTCTTTAAATAAATTTATAAAATCTAAAAAAAAATTAAATATCTATTAATACTAATGATTAAATTATTCATGTCTAAAAATGATATATTTAAAAATAATTTCATAATAAATAGTAAATATTTATATCACAAAGGTAATTTTATCAAATTTGGATAGTGAAATTTAATTAAATATACTTTTTTATTTATAATAAATTTAAAAACATCCAATAATTTATTATTGGTTTGCTAAAAATAATATAAGTTCATTTATTGTTAAAAAGACACATTTTTCACAAAATTGCATTTTTTGATATGTTTTGTATTATTATCATAAAAAATTAAATTGATCATAATTAAATAATGCATTTAATGAAAATTATTTTATATCTATATATAAATAAATGAATTTTCATTAATCTAAATATTATTAAATATTGAGAAAAAATCATTTTTATGCTTAATATTTTTTTACAAAAAAAGTCGCATTTATGTGTGAAGTGTTTTTTATAATAAAAATATATTTTCATAAAATTTATAAATTTAATCCAAAAATAATAATAAAATATTTATATTCTTCATTCCAAAATTAGTTAATAAGTTCAATTTTATTTTTTTCATGTCAAAGAGTTACACAATTAGAACTTAGTTTCTAGGGTAAATGGTAAAGTTTGATAAATATTTAATGTAATGTATAAAATTGATAAAATGTCACTATAACATGTCCCTAAATTTTTTTATGAGATAGATATAAACCTATAATCCTTACAATACTATTTTATAGAAGCTTGATTGGAGAATTTAGTGCACTTACATAAGAGGGAATGCTAATTTGTAAAAATTAAACACCTCCTTGCATATATAAGGACCTATCAAAAGCCCCTTCAAAAAACACATAAATTTAAATTTAATCCATATAATATTACATGTTTTTACATTATAATACTATCACACAATTTTTAGACCCTCTTCTTAATAGGTGGTTCTATTTCCTTCAAAAATAAGAATGTTTCTAAAAAAACATACGATTTAATCTTTGAAAGTGATGATGTTTTATTCTTCTATTTAATTTATCTTATTCCTAAATGTCTTATATAAAATAATTTATCATAATAATGACACATAAATAAAATAATTATTATTCTTTAATAATTATTTTATAATAAAATAAATTTATTACCATACCTAACCATTGACTATAGCTTGTTCTTATTTGGGTTGGTTGAACCACCTAGATAAGCGATGCTATAAAATATAATCAGGTATGGTTAGGAAAAACTAATTAAAGGTATGATATGATATTAGTGATATATGTTTTATTATTATATATTAAATGGTAATATTATTGTTTAACTCCTAACATATTTAAATAATTATATTTGTTCCAAATTACCAAAACAAGCTCTTTTGGATTTCATATTTATAAATCATACAATAAACTCCTAAAGAATGAGACTATAAAATTATAAATAATAATGGAAAATATATCCCTATAAAATGACTATTATTGATATAATAAACTATAGAACATTAAATGCAGAACAAAACGTTTCTTTGGAAACATACAAAGAACTATTGATACTATTAACATTTGACGATTAATATAAGTTGCAAATAAGTAAAAATAATAATCCATAATTGAATATAAAAGGATAATACAGATTTTAATACATGAATAACGATATTAAATATGATATTAATGATTATATGATTATTATACTGTATTCTATATTATGTTTGAGTGTATAGAAATTCAAGGTAAGTGAATTTATTGAATCAATTTCTTTTAATTAAGTTATACACATTCTTCGTTGGCATTTCATTTTTATGTATTCTATATTATACCAGATTATTATATTATACAAGATCTTTTACTTTTTATAGGTATTTATAATCATTTTTTCTAAATTTATTAATATATGATTCTCACATTAAAATTTTTTATGTTTGTATGGTTTTACATACCAATTTCCCTTTAATGAGAAATGTTTCACAATATTAATTTATTTTAATTTGTTTTAATTATCTACTAATCCATTATCATAGATTTCTCATAATCAAATTTTCATTCAAGGTCTTTACAATTTAGTAATATATATAATCTATAATTTTTTATTCATGTGTTACCAAATCCATAACTATTTTTCTTGACTCAACAATAATTTAATAATTTCATCCTCTTTCCTATTTGAATATGTTATTATATGTTTATTATAATATGTAATTTATCTATTCTATTTGGGTTTTCTTCATCGTTTATGAGTAGAATACATTATATAACCAAAATAAAACTTTTCATTTATTTTTTATAATATAAAGATGCATCATTGAAAAAAAATAACATTCACATTCAATTTTGGGTATTTTTTCCCCATATCCATTTTGTTTCATAGAAAAAAAATTATTATGTTTTTTAATGATATAAATTTATTATCTTGTTTACCATTTATATTTCAAATTATAACGATAAAAAAAATTAAATTTTCTTATTAATGAGAGTTTATTTGAAACATTTAAAATCATAAAATGGTATTTCATTACGCTTTTGTGTATTTTTGTATCTTATAACCCAAAATTCATTCCCATTAAATTTATGATTATTTCAAAGTTCCATTTTTAGTTATTATTTTAAAAATTGTTTTTTTAAAATAATTCGTTTTTTCCTCTGAAAATTATTACGAAACTTTTTCAATGAATTTACAAAAAAGTTACTGAAATATTAGGAAAACTATTTTCATTATTTTTCTTAAATTGGAATATATTTCATATAAGTAATATATTTTATTGAAATTAAAAATATATTAAATTTAAAACAATATTTTTTGGAAATAACCTTGTATTTATGTCACCAGAAAAACAATTAAGCTAGATCATTCTTTCTTTTTCAATAATTTTATATTTCATAAGAAAATAATCCATCCATAAATCATATACAATTATGTATCTTAATTTGATGGATCTTACACTTTATGAATAAAAATTTATATTCAAGCATTTTAATAACCAATAGTATATATTTCCACTTATTATACATTTTACTCAATCTTGTCCTATCATTAAATAATGTATTAATTCATTATGAAAACATTCTTGTATCTATGGTAAAGTGGAAATTAAATCTAAGTTAGTGGACTGATCGATAATTTCTATTATCTTGAATTATAAAAATAATAATTTAAGGATAAATATTATTCATATTCAATTACCTTTGATGTTTAAAAGTATTATTTCTTCCGATTGAATGTTATTCACCACTACAGTCTTACCTTTCAAAAGACTATGAAAAAATGATGTGGTGAATGTATACCTGATTATACTGTACGGTGTAAATACCCTATACATGATTATTTAAGTTGAATGTTATTTATATATTTGTCACCAATAATTATATAAACCAATTTTATCTCATGAATATTTATATTAAATAATTTTATTCATTATTTTATAATACTGCAAGTTTCTATTAATTATTACATCACACATATGTATGGTTTAACATTATGTGATAGGTTTGTCCAATATAGCCCTCCTATTTATGGGGTGATGTATTATATCACATGGAATTTTTGTTGGTCATGTGTAATAATTCTAAATACACAATGGGATATAGGTGGTGATTCTTAATCTACTATGTTATGGTACATAGGTAGGGATGTCAACTCTGATACATTGTAATTATCATGGTAGTTAACCTTGAAATATTTTAAGATTCTTAATCTTATTTTTGTTCTATATTCATATTTTATGTTCCCATGAATCGAAATTATTGAATTTTGTTTTGACATTCCTATGATGTGGTAAAAGTAGTTCTCCCATTGTGATCTCTATTGTGGATAAAATTCATATGTCTTGATCTGTTAATATTATATCATGTTTTAGGATCACTTCTTATGTTCTTACTCCTTCATCTGGTATTTATCCTATGATTATATTTTATCATTTTTTAATGATCATATATTCTATGAATCATTCATTTATTTTCCATTCACTAAGTGATTTATTTCACCCCGTTCATAAGTTTTCCCATTTAAACTGGAGATATTTATAGGAATATGCCTAAGTAAAATTCATCTAAATATAATTTTGTGTGATATATTATAGAAAAAATGATTAATAATATGGTTTTTCACTAATATATATTGACTCTAATCCTATGTGTCTTGGGAGTGTGTTTTAGTAGTGAGATTAAATATATTTCCCATTAAAAAATTAGTAGATGGTTTTTAATGATCTTAGTTGGTATCTAATAATGTTTATAAAGATTTTTTTTACCGCCTAATCGAGGGGAATATTTATGGTGGTTATTTAGTTTGTTTTAGTGTGGTATTCAAAAAAATTTTGTCATTAGGTTATTTGTATTAAGAGGAAAAATCTTATTAAAACCTTGGTTGAAATGAAATTTTCATATGATTACCTAATGTGTTATAGGATACTGAAACAATATAACAGTTGAACTGATAGTGTCTTGGATTGAAAAAATATTTTAAAAG
Source organism: Viscum album (assembly GCA_963277665.1). Taxonomy (NCBI): domain Eukaryota; kingdom Viridiplantae; phylum Streptophyta; class Magnoliopsida; order Santalales; family Viscaceae; genus Viscum; species Viscum album. The sequence continues at coordinate 1,751,615,293 of OY728120.1, read as the reverse complement.
TTAAACTGAATATATCATTGGATGATGTGAAATTTCATTATAATAAGAAATATTATGAAATATTTATCATTTGAATATATTTTTTTACTGAGATTTTATCAAATATTTCCATATGATTTGTGTTTTATTATTTATTTGGAAAGAGGATCATGAAAATAAATCTGTTAAATGTTTACCTCAAAAAAATATGAAGCCTTATAATAATAAAAAAGTTTCATTTTTCATCAATCTTCATGACAAATTAAAATATAATGCATTGACTATTTTGAGGGAAATATGAGTTTATTATTTTTACCCAAGATACTCTGGTTCATATTTCATTGCAAAATATATATGCAGTCATGTATATCTTGTTCATAACCTCAACAATTTTCATCTATGGATGATAATAAAAATTATAAAGACATAATTTATTTTAGGGAGGTGAATTTAACATCCATTGTTTATTATGAATTTTATTTAGTCATATAACATGTTTTAATCATTAAATTGAATTGAATAATAAGTAGAAAATGAATCATATAATAGATGAATCAGATTAATATCAATAAATTTACTCAAAATGGAACATTCAAAAAAAATACAAAAAAAATGTATTACTACATATAATTGATGATTAAATCCATTAATTTTGAATAAATTAAAATATGACAATAAATATAAAAGAATAAATTATTTAAAACCTGAAATTTTCTTAGATAATGTTCACTACTGATAATCATATTTAGTGAAAATGGACCGATAATAAGAAAAAAAATCCTCATTAATTGAGAATGATTTTTAGGAAACCCAAAAGAAATATTAAATGGATTTATAGTTTAATTTTTAAAGTTCTAATAAAATGAATTTATAGAATATAAATGTGTTAAAATTTTTATTATTTTACCATTATAAAAGGTTATATAGTTATCAGGAGTAATACAAGTAAACAGTTTAATAGTTCAAAATTATAGATATATATTGAATATAAAAAAGTTTATTTTGACACTAAAAATTTATATTATTAATATAAATAATTTTGTAGATATAAAAAATTGTATAGATATAAAATAAATGTATTTTTAGAATAAAATAGAAAAAAACTAATTCACTATGTAGAATACTATTGATTCTAATGAAACTATATTTATTATTAACATATAATTTAAAAATTTGTTCATTTTAATTATTAATTTCACTAAAATATATTGATACAATTCAAATAATTATTAATAAAATAAATAAATCATATCAATTAAATAAAAAATCACTAATAAGGAATACTAGTATAATTATTTATGTTCAAGAATGAATGTTTTATTAAAAATGTTATCTACTATATAAGATATATTTAAATTTATATGTTAAATTTCTCATATTATGATTATATAAATTTTATGGAAAGTACTATTTTTTTAAAAAAAACTATTAAAAGTACATTTAATGATGATTAATTTGTCAGAAATAAAGATAAATTCATTTAACGATAAAAATTAATATTTTTCAAAGAATTTATTTTTCTCTTTTTACTATATTATTTTCATAATTAAAAAATAGATCCCTTTTAAATAATTAGTTTAATAAAATTCATTTTTTATATCTAAAAATAAATATATTGTCATTAATAAAATCATTATTACATGGTGGGGAATAAGAATGAATTTATTTTTTCACATCAAAGTTCATACTTCTAAATTTTATATTTAATTTATTCTGAATTATAATATTAAAATTAATTTTTTTCTCTTTTAAATATTGAATAAATTAAAATTAATTTCATGTTTTTAATTATAAATTCAAAGATACGTAATATGGTTAATTATATTTATTGGTAAAAATGGATTTATTGGAGTAGTACTTAGTTCACATAGTAAAAGGTAGAGTGGGATAAGTAATTAAATTAATGTCTAAAATTGATGCAATATGATTAACTTATAACATAAATTTAAGGATGAGAAAAATATAAACTCACTTTTATTTGATGAAAATATCAGCATGGCTTCCTAGGAATATAGACTTGGGTTAAATTTTATGTAACAGGTGTTTATGAAATTTCCACTCAATTATAATTGGATCTCTCCAAAACCCCTTCAAAACCAATGTTATAATTATATTTAAATATATATATATATAAGATATTTCCTCTCATTAAAATCCTGTAAAATATTTTTTATCTATTTTTCCCAAGTGGATTCCCAAATTCTATAAAAATAAAAAATCATCCTAGATAAGATATTATTTCCACTTTTAAGAAATGAATTATTATACTTATTTTTTTATCTTCTATATATAACTTTTAGCCATTATTGTTTTTTCCATTAATAGTATTAAAATAATTTCATTTTACATTTATAATATTTATATTATATCTATATCACTTAATGATCATACATATTCATTAATCACAACTAGTTCTTGTTTATGTTAGTTAAACAAACTACATAGATGATGTTGGGAACTTTTATACTAGATTATTTTGAAAGAATAAATAATTATAATATAATATGCTAATGAATAAATGATATTTATTTCTGGTTATATAACTATGATATTAATATTTAACTCATCATTAATATAACACCTTATGTTTGTTAATAATTACATAAATAATCTCATTTTAGATTTCATCATTATAAATTGTACTTGAAACTCCCTCATAATTAAACTAGCTCGTCATTGACATATTATTCCAATAAATTAAAAAATTTGAGATGATAAACTAACAAACATGGAATAATGAATGGAACGATTATATTGAAACATTCATGGAACAGTTGAAACTACTAAGAACATATGGTGAATAAAACAAATAAGTAATAAATCTTGAATTGATGAATAAAAAAGTTTAATATAAATTTAATAAATATAATATGGTTATTTAATTAAAACATTTTTTTATTTTCATGGATATAAACAAAGAGTACAGAAAAAGAGCTATAAGAAAGACCCTCATCATGTTGGTCTGAAATACTAAAGAACCAAAGCATCCGCTTTCACGAACTTAAGCCCCTATACAGGGAAAGAACCAATACTAGAATAGTTAATGAGTTTCAAATTATTTTATTAGTATTATTAATGATTATATAGTATATTTCAGAAATAAAAAATCAAGTGTATGAATTTTTGTGGACTCGATTTCTTTTCATCAAGTATTATACCTTCTTCTTTGACTACATAATTCTATTTCTGATATATTATAGTAAATTCCATGAAATTTAGTGTACCTTAATCCTTATATTAAACCCTTGTATGATATTTTTTTTATTATATTATTTGGTGAAATATTGGGTTACTTATGAATAGTGTTAGAGGTTTCTTATATCCTTTATGGGGGTGCTTGGTTTGAGAAAAGTTATTAAAAACATTATTTCATGCTATGGAATACTTGAATACTGATTTAGTGGAACATTCTGTGTCACATAGTTGGCACAAAATTAGTTCTAAGAATGTGATTTCTTCAAAAAATCATGTGACATGAGAAAAATGGAAAAAACAAGGTTTGGTGACTGTTTAAAAAACTGTGATGGTTCCCAGAATTGGTAGTAATTCATTGAAGGTTGGAGCATAGTATGGAAAAACATATTACCAAACCACTCATAGAGATTTATGTATTACAAAAATTTTGTATTAAACCTTAACACTCTATATGCCTCCACATTTTTACTCTCATGCCTAGGTATCTTGAACATGTATACTCTATTGGTGGTTTTTGTGATTCTCCTCCCTTTAAATTCCAATAATAGTGAATCTAAAGGCTTTGATGCATGATAGTTTTAAATTTGTGATCATAATTTTTCAATATTTTTGATATATCTATATCATTCCCATTTATTATAGGAAAACCATAGATCATTGATGTTATGATCAGATATCAGTATTTTGGTATGATCTAACAATATAATCCTTCATTATTAATAGAGATAGAAATAGATTATACAAAATATGCATCTACTTGTTGATTTAACCTAGACCATTGATGGTAGTGTCTCTTACTGTGTGTGTCCAATTTATTATTACCATTTTTTCCTGGTTTACTTATTATATCATGATCTTAGAGATCTCATCAGTTGTAATGGGGATTAATCTATTGGTTTTTAATGTGAAACATGAATCAAAAGTGATTATTGAATTGGGAACATCATCATAATTTGGATATATAGTCTATACCATATAAGGAATATGTAATGGATTTTTCATTATTTTTTGTTGTGCATGTGTACCCTAATAAAATATTTTCATGATATGATACACAATTGGTTATGTTTTGTTTTTATTTATTATTTGTTAACATGAAAAAATTATGAATTAATTTATTACATCATTATGTGTTACATGTGTAGTTTCTATGTCTCTACAACTGAGTGACTAGGTTTCACTATATTTCCTAGTTGTTACCTAAGAGGGGGGATATGAATAATGTGATTAATTAACCAATAGATGTGATATTTAATCAATGTGTGGGGATATATTCCACAAGATATGTGAAATTTGGTCAACACATAATGAAGGATTTACCCATAGTTATGAGATTGGATTGAAATATAGTGTGTAGATTTTCCTAAATACTTGAATTGGGTCAACATTAGTATTGACCTTTAAGGTGGTTCTGACTATCCCTCTAAGTGGTATGTGGATAGGGGACTTATTGGGTGAGTACATCAAGCCATTTTATTACATACCCTATGGAATAGAGGTATAGAAGGTATAGATTGTCTTCAAGGAGGTTGTACATGTTTCCACAGTTGAAATTTATTTTTGTTTACATGATCAGTGATTATTGACATAGACTACACTTTTTTATATTTTTCACTTTTGTTAAGACTTTTTTTGGTTCTCTACTAGGTTTTTATACTGACACCATATATGGTAATCTTGGTATGTGTGTAGATTTTATAATCATATATCTTTTAAGGTAAAAGTATCATGTAGTGAGTAGCTAAGTAATAGTAGTAAAATGGTATGAGGTGATGTCAATGGTTCCTTTATGTTTCACATGTTTTACCACATGTCACTTAGATTATTATCCTATTTTTTTGTAAACTATCAATCCACTTGTGGGGATCCTTTATTTTTTATTAGATTGTATGATTCATATATCATATTATTATAGCATGGAATGATACTCTTATTGTAATGACCCAATAATTCATTAATGAGAATTCATCTTGATCTAATTAAATGTCTTATTATGTGAAATTGTTATATAACATATGTACTTCATTGGTTTTATGTTTTTGGATTTTAAAAAAACATTAGGAATTGTGATTACGGCTAATATAGTCGTTGAATAGTGATTACATGTTTAGAATAAATATAGGGATTTAACAAATCCAATTTACTCAGAAAAAGGAAGTGATGACCTAATCCAGTTGAATTGCTCCATATGAAGAACAATTTTTAGAGCTTAGAAAGTAGGTTTCATCCTTAGTCTTCTCTCTTAACTAAGCCCAATCTGCACTTCAACATGTTAAGCACAAACAGAACCATCTACGGGAGAAGTGGAAGTTGATAGAGATTACCACCCGAGTAATGTTATCTGAGCCACCCCAAGAGTCTATCAACATCGCACAGCTTAACCTTCGGTATTAGAATGGTATTATAAGGGTTTATGTAAGTAGAACTTAGAACTATGATTATGTACATTTTATTTTTCTATAATAATAAATATACATTCATTTTATTATTGTTAATTTGAGAATGGTTTTTAATGCACAAATAGTAATTTTAGATAATATTCAATTAAGAAATCTATTTTGATGAATTTATTCATTTTTTTAATTAAATATTTTTTTATTAAAATTTTATAACAAAATTATATTTTTATTAAATATAAATGATTGTATAATTTTTATGATTGCAATTTTGAATTTTATTATGGTTTGAAAGCTGTTTTTATAAAGACCCATGAATTTTCAATAAATATCGGTTTTTATTTTAAAAAAAATTCACATATTTATTAAACAAATTAGATAAAATTAACATTATTTTTGGAATCTAGATGTTTAAATTATCCAATGGTGAGTTTTCCATAATTTTCCGAGACAACCAATTTTTTTAGAAAATGTTGAATACCATTTAATTATATAATGTGTTTTATGACATCATAATGAGAAAAGAGTGATGTAATAAAATACTATAAATGGTTTTTTCATCCAAAATATGTTTTACCATTAAAATAATTTTATTTATGGTCTGTTTTATTTATTTTTCAAAGCTTTAGTGGACTCTCCAAGACATATAAAATATTTTAGATTTTTAAAATGATTTCTATGACAGTGGCACTCACCTTCACATAAGAAAGCCTAATATTTTAAGATGTTCGTCAATTGGACTTATAAAATAATGTTTTCCAATACACTTTGTCAGAAAACATGGGTAAAAAAATGGTTTGGTTTGTTTTTTTGATTAGTTTAATGTGTGGTATCTCGAACCTAAATAATAAATAATTCCCCTTATTTTCCTATATAAACCCACCCATGCTACCACATACTATTCACTCAAAGCCTTTGGATCACAAAAAACCCCTTCCCTACTCTCTCTAGAGTCCTACAAAGTCTCCCCAGTCTCCCAATAATCCTCTCTCATTCCCTCCCAAGCCTTTCGGATCACACTTCCAAGAAAGGGAATTCCTCTATTCTCATTTTTGTCTATATTTAATTTGGGTTGTATACCCTTTTATTCACAATTAAAAATGTTGCGGTTTGATTTTTCACCTCACCCATACTACCCTCATTATTTTTGAATGATTAGAGACCTCATTAGCCCTCATTAATGCCTCTCATTTACACCCGTTATAATGCTGAAATTCCGTAAGGGATTTCTCTCTCTTCATTTTCATTCAAGCAAGTGTTTTGTATTATGAGTCTCAGTTTCATTACATATGAGGGTACATGTATCTATATAACCCCACCTCCACCCCACACACACCCACACACTGTAAATTTCATTTACATATGATGAGACACCGCTTTATCTCTCATTTACCATTTTTATGAATTCGTATGTCACGTCGTTATGCTGTCGAAATTGCACTGTGATTTTCCAAGACAAAGCCATTGTGTAGTTAATTCCATTCCCATTTATCTATCAGGGGTATTCAACTTTATGAATGTATACTTATTGATTATAGATTTTCATATATTAATTCCACACTACTTTATCATGGAATAATGATGATGTTTAATGAATCCATGTTATATGATCAATGTGTCACACTTATGCATGAAATTAAATGATTAAGAAGGGTCTGTCCTGATAGCACTCCAATAAATTGGGTAAAGATTAGTATCATGATACATCAAGTGCAATGAGGGTTTACCCATGATAATATAAGTTTAATGAGGGTTTAATTATTATAATTTATGTTCAATGAGGTTATACTAATGCTCCATGTGCATTGAGTCTTGGCTCATGATAATATCAAGTTAAATGTTGTTGACACATTTCCATGTTATGATAATTATACAATATCATGACTTTATGTTCATGTTTCTCTTATACTCCATTGTTATGCATAATTTCATAAAATTTATTGTATTCTTCATGTTATTCCTTGTTTACTCCCTTATTTGGATTTATAGCTCACCCATTTTTATGCATGTCCTCGGGTTATCCCATGCAATCCTAAGTAAGACGGAATATAGAATCCATGTAAAGGAAGTTTTCAATAAAGACGTAGTGTTTCATGTTTTAAGTTGTTAGGTAATGTTCTTATTCCCCAAATACACTAGACCTCTCGATCTCCTATGTTGTATCAAGTAAAGATTTTATGCAATAAATCATGTTTAAGACTTTAATAAATAATATGGTTGTTATACTTATCCTTTATGTCGATATATGGTTGATATTTGATTTCTCTTATTATTATTGTAATTATTATTTTTCCATCCATTATATATATTTTTTATCTTTGGTTGTGGTTATAGTCTCCCCAAGATTCTTATTAGTCCCTTTATCCAAGTTTAATACCTTGTGTATATTAGGAGGTTGACATGAGTTTATGTGGAACTACATCATAGACCTTGTGATTCAGATTGAGGTGTTACATAATGTTATCATAGGGACTTATTCATTTATTTTGACTTGATTTTGGATGTCATTGACATGATATATGTTGGTTAAAACTCATTTTTGGGAACTATGTATATTCATATATGGTATTGTATAATAGGCCACCGAGTTTCCTAGAATGTGGGACTGATGTAATTGATATTCATTATTACCATTCATTTATTTCACTTTGGTAATGCACTAAATGATGTCGTCCTAATTTATATGATTTGATGTGTGTTCTATGATCGTGACATAGAATGTAGGTTTACAAGTCACATGCCTATTATTTTCATTAGATATAGTTCATTTAATTATCTATCAATTAAATTATGATCTTTTAATTTTTTTTTAACTATTTCATAAAATTAATTACCTAAACCAGGGAATTCTATTATCTTTTATGTATTTGGTTGTGACTAATGAACAACTACATGATAATTTTATTTCGATTTTTTTACTATTAAGGGGTTGTACCTTGTATTTTGGGTATCCTATTTGGATTATTATTTGGTTCTATTTACCCTGATTGTTCATTTATAGTATTAAAAAATCATTATAGACTTTCTGTTTGAGCTCCTCTGGGATTGTTTACTGTATTTCATAAAATGCCACATCGAGAACATATTTTAGAACCACCAAAGTATACTAATGAAAAATCTCATGAAAGGGAATATTCCCCTATTATACCACCTACAATATAAGAAGGTTTAGTTTGTAATTATCTAATAACATCCCAAGAAGTTCATGCCATATAATGGATCCCACATAGACTCTTCGAAGTAGTTCTTACTGGGGGTGGAGGAGCACAAAGTTCAATGGTCGGATACACTGATGACTTCCATCTTCAGCATCCCAAAAATTTTCAAATCACTAGAGGCGCATAGGATTCTGATGATCGGATAGAAATAATTGAGATGTTATTTAACTTGATGGAGACTCGTTAGAATCATGTTTTGAGATTTTCAAATTTTATACTCCATGAACTTGATTGGAGGTGGTGGGGCATTTTGAATAACATAGGAATTTGTTATGGGATGATGTGGAAAACCATCATGGACCAATTATTCGAGGATGTATTCTATAATATAGTAAATCTATATTATTCTCTGTAGTTCATATATAATCAATAGGGGATGATTTCGGTGTATTTTTATTCTAAATTATTCACCATGATACTTCTTTTTACTCCTTTTTTAGATGGGAACAAGTCATATAAGGTTAAGAAGATTAATATTGGTATTCATGTTGAGCAAATACATGATATGAGAAATTTTAATTTGATGAATAATACTAATATTTTCAAAGATAATTTATTATTGAGAAGGTTAAATAGGAAGTTAAAGGTGAAGGTATTCTTTTATCACTTAGTGGAATGATAGGTGGACATTTCAATGTTATCCCAACTCCCTATTTTGGATATAAGTATAGAAAAATTGGAAGATATTTGTAATAGTAGAAGATTATAGTGAGAGTAGAGGATGGGTTTTTTAACTCCAACTATGGGGATGAATATTTTAGGAGATAAATTTTTTTATGGAAGGTGTATTATCTCATATAATAGCCCAAACCTCTTGTAAATTTTCATCGGTTTGTCCTGGTAGGTCTTCTAATGAGTTTTTGTGAAAAGGCTTCCTAAATGGGCTCTGTGAGGTCATCCCAATATATTTGAAAATATTTCCAAAGAAGGTATAGACTCTATATAAGTCTTTGAATTAGGTGACTCGCAATCCATTAGAGATCACGTGTGGAGATAACATAGGAAGAATTTATATGGTTGACCATGCTCATTCTGATAGTGTCACTAGTGCATAAATGGGTTTTCACATCATTTTTTTAAGATTTTTCACGTTAGTTATTAAGGGAGGTTATTATAAGGGACATAGTATATGAAGTTTTCACATTGGTTAACAAAAAACTAACATCATAAATTATTAATTGTCAAATATTTTTCACAACATTTTTTCTACAATTGACCTAAAATCTCATTTTCTCTTCATTTATTGGATAACAAACATAAAAAATAGTGTGTTTATTTGTTTTTCACATTGTTTATGCAATAGAAAATGAGGTAAAAAATTTATCACATCAGTTCTTTTAAAAAACTAACATGATAAATGGTTTTCAAGACAATTATAGGATAACAGACAAGAAAAATAGTATGCATATTGTTTTTCATGTTGATTCTCTAATAACTGAGGTTAAAATAATTTTATTTAAAAATAGTACATTGATTTATCCTCCACCATAGTGGAATTCAAAGAATAGTATAAAAGTAGTATAAAAGGTAGAAAAAAAATATTCAAAAAACCATAAAAAGATGCAAATAATTGAACGTTCAAATAAAATAAAAATCTACCAAACATATAAAATGATTTGTCAATTAAATTTTTAAATATCTCGACTCCTATGCGATATATGAATGTGCATCATCAATGTTCTAAATAAATAATAAAAAAAATTACTTGAATTTTCAATAAAAAAATATATAATATTATTGAAATATTTATAAAGAAATCTAACCTTATCAAACATTGTAACTATCTCAGTTGAAATTATTTCATACGTGAATCCTAAAACATAATATCCAAATTCAGTTCCAACTTGTTTTTTATGACACATTTTCAAATATATTTAATTTCAAAATAACATTTCTATTTAATATATAATAAATTTAGTAATTGTAAATGATAAATCGCCTTATCTTTTTAAAATTTGATCTTAATGATCTTCTTTCTTTTTGTCTATCTAAAGAAATTACATTCCCACTTTGAGAATAATATAAATATAATAAATTTTATTCATTATAATATAAAAAAATTAAAATTAGAAAACATAAATTTTCAATACGTTCTTAAAATTTTAATTCACTTCACCATAAATAGAGCATAGCCAATACAGTGTCTTCTCTCTTGGACAAATATAACCCAACTTTTAATGTCCAATGATATAAGATAAAACGTACTAGGAATTTTAATATGTTTCGTGATATACAAAATATTATGAGAAAAAAAATTCATCTATACTCTTCATGATATGGAAACATCCAACACTAAATGGGGACATTCTTCTGAAATCATTTAGCTATATAAATTATTCTTTCAGCATTAGTCATTTTCAATATAATTGGAGAAATAATTCCTGGGTCCATAAATACATATACATTTTTCTTTTCATTCTTTGTAAAAATTTTATATATTAACCTAATACAATGCATAGATATTTATAAATTTTTAATAAATTTAATGAATTAAAAGATTTTATTAATCAACTTACATGGAAAAAAATTACATCATGTTGATGTAAAAATGATCTTTATCTACAAGCTTTATGATATCACTTTTCAAAATCTACACAATCATTGCACTCCCAAAAACAACATAATCAATTATAATCTCATATACTCCCAATAAAAAATTTGAGATTCCTAACAATCAATCCAAACTAGTATAATTTGTATCTGAAGTTATGACACTTTGAATTTTTTGTTTCTATATATTATTTCATTACCTTTAAATTATTCATTTAAAAAGTTATATAAATAATAAGAATTTAAAATGAGAAAAAAAATAACAAATAAAATAAAATGTAACATATATATATACCTCAGTGGTAATATGTCGAAGTAGTCTAAATAGAAAAACTAAAAAATGAATGATACTTTTTTCAACTATACTCACTTCAACTTTAAGATGTGGTATTTTTTTGATATATCAATAATGTACTATATAGTGACCCTATGATGCTCTATCTCAATATAGAAATTATGAATTGTATTAATTATAAAATATATCATCCCAGGTGCAAAACTATGATGAGGATCATCAACATATAACTCACAATAACTTTGATGGTATATAGGATGGTGTGTTGGGGTAGGAAAATAAGGATTTTGGTCTAGAAATATAGGTGTGTTAGTTGTATAAGTAAGAGGAGTGGGATCTACTGGAGGAGGTGTAGGAGTCGGAACAATAGATCAAAATTGTCCTTACATGCCTACAAGCATCGCATGTACTGAAGCTATGATCTTGTCCTCCATCGTCACATAAATATCCTAAACTCTAGATTACAAATATTATATTTTTTTATAATCATGGTCCTTTTAATAAGATTTAAAATGTGGAAACACTTTTCATATAGATGCACATATCAGGTATTCTCATACATGACCAGGGAGTTAGGGTTTTCCTAATGTTGCAGCTAAAATATCATTCCACCCTTACAAATGAAGACCCACAATGTACTCTCCTCCTCAAGAGAATACTATATGGAATATTTGGAAAATAAAATATTGAATCACAATATATAATGTGTTTCATTAACTTTAATAAATAAATACACATCTTATAATATTATCAGTTACAAATATGGACTCTTCTGCGAGATATTTCCATTTTTTCTCATCCAAACCCACTTCAATTTTTCATGTCTAGAATGGGTGAAGGTGGGGAAACCTTTGTAGACCCTGATGACTCGTCTCTCAACTTTTTAAGATTTTATTCTAGCATGTGTTCTTACAATAATGTATACCCTCCCTGAGATAATGTATGAGGGTATACATTTCTAGTTTTAATCTCTTGATGTTATCTCCTTGATTGTTATAAATATATAATTAGGAATAAAAAATCAATTACATGGTCATTAATATAAAAAACATCTAAAAATAAAATATTTAACTTATGAAAAACTCTTATATTCATCAAATTTCAACAAATTCTTTTCATGTATCTCCATATATAAATGGGTATGTACTATATGGATTTTCATGCTTCATATTCCCAAAAATGAACCGTGATGTGAGGGTTGATTTAAAATCCCTCTATATCCTAATATCCAATGATAAAAATTTCCACATAACTCCTGCAGTGTCAAGTATATCGTATTTCATATGATATGATGGGAAATATATATATATTACTATAAAAATTTTAATATAAATAAAATAATAACAAAATTATTTCAAAAATGGTCTCCCACATTTGTGATAATGTCGTATTGTTAACACTTATCCAATCATAAAATAAATATTAACATTTCTTTTAGCCTATACAGATACAAAAGTTTCTAATTGTTTAGAATTTGGACCTCATGGAATATCATAATCATCGATGTATATTAGCATCCTTTGTTTCGGGCTACATTCTACTGATAATTTTGGTAATAGTGTGGTTCCTTATTTACCAACCCTTGAACTCTTTTTTTACCTTTTTTAAGTATATTTCTCATATAAAGTAGGAATATTAGGCTCGTCAACAAGAGTATGTGTAAGTTCCTCCCCAGAGGTCTGAGTATGATCATCTACAGAAATATGTGGTGGATTATATGATTAAAATGTCATTATAATACAAATAAAAGCAACTCAAATTTGTAAAAAAAATACAAATACAATAATTACATATAAATGTGAATAAAAAATTATTAATTATCAAACAAAAGGAAAAGTAATGTAAATATAAAAAAAATTTATTCATATTTTTTATTGTTAAATAAATTTCTAAAAATTTTAATGAGATATGGAATGATATAAATGAATGAAAAATAAAAAAAATAACTTATTATTTATAATACATATTTTAATAAAGAAAAATAAAATCAAAATATCTAACTTATGAGATTTAAAAAAGTAAACCATAATTAAACATACAATACCTGTAATATTAGGAATGTACTAATGAGTTTGTTTCCAAATTATTTCATCATGATCATTCTATATGGAACAAACCATGTCTTCAACATGTTCATCTATATTATTTTTTAATTTTTCCATAGAAGTGGGGATCTCATAAAATCATCAACTTATTCATGTTTATCATCACCAACATACTAATTTTTTCCTTGTAAAACAATAGACCACAAAATATCTGATTGATCAAGAACATAGAGAATTTTGTTTCAGGTTTTTCCATGATAAAAGGTTCATTTGTGAGTTATAATTTATTCATATTAGCTAGTTTCATTCCAAATTAATCATGTTGGAAAATTTTCTTACTAATAAACCATTTACACTTAAACATTGTAACTTAAAATTTAATGTAATCAACCGCCCATATTTTTTCAATGACTCTATAATATAAAGTTGATTTGAAGATTGGGTTTTTTTCATTGGAACTCAAAAAAATTATTTCTTCTATGAATACCAACACACTACTATTTTGAACCAAAATTCTTTTTTCCTAATATTTTTTATGAAAAGTTTATCCATTAATGTCATATCAGGACCTCATTATCAAATTTAAACATTGACCTCCCACTAACCATATCAGTGTTTCTGATGCATCTTGTTTACCATACACGGTCACTTTAATTCATGGTAAAAAATACTATTATTATTCAAAATAGACACATATTTATTATTTGGATAACATTGTTTAAAGACATTAATATTTAATGTTATATATGGTTGAGAATCACCTATTATATTCAAGATATATAACTCCACCCTCTTTATTTGTTCACTTATCACTGATTTGACTTTAAAGCCATGAATCCCCTTTTCCCCAATAATTATCTCTTTTATGGTGAGATTTAGGGAAATTGATGTGCTCTGCGTTAGGAATATAGCTTGTACAAAACTGTACATCCTCCATAGAAATATACTTCTCGATAATGGGTGCTTCAGGTTGATATGGATTTTTAACATTCCCCTTCAATATCTTCATAAACCTTTCAAAAATATACATCCAACATAGATATATAGGTCTCCAAATATTTTTTTCTCACACCAAATTAACCATTAAATGTAACATGATATCCAAAGAAGATAGAGGAAAATAAATTTCCAATTGAAAAAGCATAGAAACGACTTCGTTCTCAAAATAATTCAAAGAATTAAAATCAATCACCTTATTATAAATTGAATTAAAAAAATAACAAACCATCATAATAGTCATTATGAAATGGGTGGGAAATATTCCATGCAATGAAACTAGTGGGAGTTGTTGCATCATGATGTGACAGTCATGAGATTTCATACAAATAAGCCTTAAATATTTTAAAGACACAAATTTTTTTACATTTTAAAAATAACCATGTGGGACTTTGATATCCTGAAGACAGTGAAAAAATCTAGTATTCTCCATATTGGATAAGCTATTCCAATCCGAGGATAGGAATTTTCACTTTTCATTAAGTGTAGAAGCCAACTCAAAACATATTCCCATTGAGAGTATATCCATTATTTCATTCATCCCATATTTAGTTTTTCCTTTAATATCTAAAAATTTTCCAATCAAACTGTTACAAATCTTCTAATCCTTGTGAATGACATCAATATTATGTTTCACGTAATGATATCTCTAATATGGTACCTAAAAAAGTATTGACCATTTCCACCAAAAATTTATAACATTACAGTATTTAGATGTCTTTTCTAATGTCACAACAATTTTTTCACCCTCTCAAAATATTGATCATTGGATAAGTTTTTAGGAGAAAAATATATTTTCTTTTATCTATTAAAATCCTTTTTTTAATATTATATAAGAGTAATCCATAGCCAAATTTTTTTGATCAACCACGTATAATGTTTTTCTCCCATGATGTTGTTGATAATACGAATTATGTTGTTCAGAAGTTGGGAAGGATTTATTCCCCTTAACACTGTATCCAGAAAAAAATTCTATTTGTTATGAAGTCATTTATAGTTATCATAATCATTTCATGTAATTGAAAATATTCCATTTTAAAATAATCATACACCCTTATACCTACCTCTAATAACAGTTTAAAATCATAAATTAATGGTGATAAGAAAACATCAATATCATTTACATTATGTTTTTGTCCCATATATCCTTAAACGCACATGATATATTTTCACTTCATACAAAATTCTGGAGATAAGTTATAAATTACCCATAAAACAGGCCATGAACTATGTGTTCTAATAATTCTTCGATATATATTCATTCCATATGTGAATAGTATAAGTTTGATATTTCGAACTTCATTTTCTAATGTATGAAACTGGTGATCAATTTTCTTTCACTGTGGATAATAAGATAGATGATGTATTTTTCATCACATATCCACTCATCAGCACGATATCATAAAATTTTTGAATCATGTGAACCAGAAAATAAGTTTTCAAAATAAGAAATTATAGGAAGATACCAAAATTACGTATAAGGGGTCTCTGAAACATCAAAATCACTTTGTGATTCTTATTTCAACTTATTTTGTGATATCCCACATTTAACGCACACTAACATAAATTCATTTTATTTCCTATATAGCAAACAGTCATTCTGGTAGACATGTATTTTCTTTTACCTGAATACCATTATGCATAATTTTCCTCATGGCCTTATCATGTGAATCAAGAAGAACATTTTCTTTAAGAAGAATTTATTTCTATAATTCTTGTGGCTCTGTAAAACTCTTTTCACTCCATCCATGTTTCATCATCAGGTTTATCAATCATAACACCATCGATAAAACCATATATTTCATAAAACCTCAATACAATAGTTTTTTGGAATTTCACAAAAACTCTCAATTTTCATTTGTTTCTAAATTTCCTATAGTTTAATATCAATATTCATTTCATCAATTTATCTAATTTATCATCTTGCAAAGCACCATCATCAATATATCTGAAATTATACCCGGTTTCACCATTCCAAATCTAAGGGTTGTAACTCTAATTAAAATCATGAAAAAGTAAATTATATTCGATCTCTGTGATTCTAAACTTCTTAAAATTTAAATATTTTAGGAATGGAATGAAAAACATGTTGTTGTTTGGAACATTTCTTTTAGAAAATTCCAAAAAACATTGGAACCTTCTGTAAGGACTTGACTCCAGTTTCCTAGAGTGAGTGCCTTATTTTATTACATTTTAATATAAACAAGGAATATGAATCCTTACAAAAATAGTAGTTTAATAGGATTGGACATAAGATACATATATAAGTTCAACATTAAAACATTAATATAAATTCAATATAGAAACTCATTTGACAACGTCCATAACTCCTAGGTTATTTCTGCATGACACTCAAAATATACCTCTTCATCTCCTCAAAAGATGAAATATAATAAAGGGGAAATCACAAAGTCTTAGTAAGGGTAATAAATAAAGTATAAGATATCATAAACATAAACATTAGGAATGATGAATAACTGAAAAAACACGTGAATTTAAAAAAAATAAACATGAACATAATATGGAAGGAATGAGAGCTAAATAAATAATACCATAATAAAAAAAATCATGGGTATTCTACTAGTTGAATAACCAAATGAAATATCAATTTATAGTTTCATAATTATGGAATGCATAATGTGGGACATCATAACCATACCATTAAGGCCTTGTGCCAAGACCATAAATATCCATTTTGTTAAGGCCTCATGCCAAGACTATAGTTTGTCTCATGATACCTACTGTTTTACCGAGGGGATATAGAGGGCCCCACCCAATACTTAATATGTCCAATGAATACCTCATATGAATGGGGTAAACCAAAACAAAATATACATTCATATTAAAACTAATATATTAAATGTAAATAACTTTCCCCAAACATTAAGCAAAAACACTAACTATTTGGAGTAAATTGGTGAATGGTTTTAGGATAACACATCCACATTCAAACTAATAATAAAACATTCAATTAAATATGGTATATGATATCATAAAATATTAATCCCAATAATACATAATAAAAAATAGTGTATTGGAATAGATGAAGATACTCTTATAAAATCATCATGTAATTCTTGAGTTAAATTCTTTTTTAATTTAAAAGAGAAGTTATTTTGGGAAAATATTTATATATAGCCAAAAAGAAAGTATTATAGTATTTTCATAATAAAATGGTTGATTTTTTTAATGTTAATTTTTTCAAAGAATATATTATATAGTTCTCTTGAAAATAGGTAATAATTTGAGAAATTCCCTTGAAACGGGCTTGTTTTTTGAGTGGAATTTTTGAATGATCCTTTTAAAAAATATAATTACTCATAAATGAAGGTATAATTATGGTTAGTAAAAATATATATATAATTTAAACATGATTTATGAAGATTTAATATTAACGTGTAAAATTTTAGTTAAGGTAAGTAGATAATAAATGTAACCTGAATGAAAGTGGAGGTTCAGGTGGAAACCCTTACCTTAAGTCTGAAGATGTTCCTTACTCAATATTATTGAACTGAATAATAAAATTTTAGATCTTAAATTATTTATTTCAGAACCTCATATACATTTAATTTATTTATCATAACCTTATTAGGTTCATTTAGGGCCTTTTATGGGTTAAGAGATCCAATTTCATTGGTTGGAGTGTTTTTTACCATGGTTTTCATGATTTGATTACTTATATTCATGTATAGGTAATTGTGTGGAATGAGAATGGTTTTCTATAATAGAAGTTTTATGTTATTATTTAACAACCAAAATATTACAATGTTATAAAATTTATGTTGTTATTGGGAGTGAAGATGAATCATTATATAAAACTTTAATGACAATTGTTTGGGTTAATTAGTTGTTTTTTGTTCATAAGGAACTCATTTTGATTTATTAAGTAATATCATGTGTAAAAAAGGATTACAAAACCTTAAATAAGTTATAATATATATATATATATAGATTATAGTCTGTTTCAACCATCAAAATGGTTTCATGAACATTATTTAAGGTGGTAATAGAAATTGAAAACATTTCATCCTTGAATGTGAAAAATTAACACATCTCAGATAGTGTTTTCATTTTTAGTATAAAAGAATAGGAAAGGAGTGATGATGGTGAATTATTAAATTATCAAAAAAATTATATTACAAGTATGTTACTAGAGTTATCATCACATTTTGATTAAGGTATGTGAGGAGAGAAAAAAATTAAAAAAATAACTCAAAATAAAAGAAAAGTAGACAAATCCCTTACAAAAATTCGGCAGCCTAATGGTGTTGCATAAAAATTCCTAAAATATTTTGATGAGATAAAAAGTGTACTGTTGTCATTATTAAATAATATGGAAATTAAAGTTGATATTTAAGTACATATCCCATCATAAGCCAAAATAAATAAATAAAAGAATAATATAAAAATGTACTTGAAAAAGAGAAATGTGGTAGATTCTCTTGCCATGTAGAGTAACTCCTAAAACCTGAAGGTTGGGTCCTGGGTGGCTTGAGTACACCTTGGTAGAACTCCTAGAGTGGTAAAAATACCAGAGATTCTAGGATGGTTAGTTTGGAATGAAATAAAATTAATTAATGAGTGGGTATTTATATTAAATTAGAGGGGGTATTTTATTAATTTAAAAGGACACCTAATTTGTGGTTTTTGAAAAACCATGGGCTTTCCATTGTTATTTTCCCATGGTACTATCCAATTGGGACACCTAATATCATATTTTAATGTACACAGTTCAATAATAATTTGATATTAATAATTACATCATTATGATGTCATTAAACATACCGAAAACTCAAAACTATATTTTTACTATTTATAAAAAAATCAAGTATTTTAGAAAAATACCAAAAATTAAACCCAACCATTTTGTGATGTTTATAATTAAAAAATGATATCCATTTTCTGAAAAAAAAAATTATAAATATTTTTAATTTAATTTTTTAAATATAATCCTATTTATTCAAACAATAAAAAATTAAAACTATAACTGATTTTATGACACAGTGAGAAAGTAATAATGGTCCCATAAAATTATCTTATAAGAAAAATACAATAAAGTAACAATTTATGAATTGATTTTATGAAAATAAAATTCCTTTTTAAATTTTTAAATTATTAATAAAATTTTAATTAAATTATTTATGGAAAACAAAAATACCAATAATTATGTTATGATATTTTTTCACTTATAAGATGTCTAAATTGAATGTATACATTCATGGGTGAAGTTCCTATTTTTTCACGGATTTACTATTCATTACTATTCATAAGGGTGTGTTACTATTAATAAGGGTATGTTTCTAATCATCAAAAAATGTGTTTTCCATAACAGAATCTAAATATCTTACTGAATGCAATCATGTATTTCAATTTTTCAAAATTCAAATCACATTGGTAAAAAAATTATGTTTACTGGATAGGTTATAAAAATGTGTTGATTTTTGGAGACTCAGTGTTTCATGCATTCAAAATTATATTTATTTAAAAAATCATTGTATGTCACGTTATTTTTTTATTACCATAATTCCATCCTCAAAATTACCAGAATGTTACCTCCCAATTATATTTTTTTAGTTCTACATCATAAGCTCCTCAGGCTACTATATTGCCTCTTCCACACACCAAAAAATATTTTTATGTTATTCCAATAAAAATAGAAGACTAAAAAGAAAATGATATTAGGGAAGATAGGTAACGGGGTTCTAAAATAGTTTAATTATCTCTTCGATTTTCTAATTTTCCAAAGTATCTTTACCTGTCAGGTCACCCGGTTACTCAACACTTGTTCATTAGTGTCCAGAATTTAGATAGGCTCTTCCCAGTAAGATGGTTCAGGTTACAATTCCATACCATCAAAAGTGAGGACATGCATTGGGTATGGCATGTACTTTCTTAGAAATGAGACTTCGAACACATTGTGTCCTTTAGACAGGCTCGGTGGCACAACCAAATGATAATCCATAGCTCCAATTCTCTCCAGAATTTCAAACGGACCAATTTACCTTGGGATAAGTTCCCCTTTCTTCCCAAATCCTATAACACCCTTCTGTAGAGATATATTCAAGAAAACTTTATCTCTAACTTGAGATTCCAAATCCTCCATTCGATTATAGGCATAGCACTTTTAACTTCTTTGAGCTGAATTAATATGGGTTTGAATAGTCTTTACCTTTTCTATTGTTTCCTCTACATGTTTTGGGACCACTAGCTTCCTTTCACTATCTACATCCCAACATGTTGGGGTATGAGATATCTTCCCATAAAATGCTTCATATGATACCATTTGAATACTAGAATCGAAACTATTATTGTAGGAAAACTCCGCCAATAGTAAATATTGATTCCACATACCTTGAAAGTCAAGTGATCAAGATCTCAACATTTCTTATAATGTTTGGATCATCCTTTCTGATTGCCCATCAGTTTGATGATGATAAGTATTACCCAAGAGAAACATAGTATCTAAATAATTATGAATACTTTTCCAGAATAATGATGTAAATCATGGATCACTATCAGAAAAAATCGAGACAGATGCTTCAGGAAGACTCACAAGTTCATTTATATAGAGTCGTTCTATGCACTCCAAGGGAAATTCTACCTTATAGGGAGAAAATGTTCATATTTTTTAATTCGATCAATAATTACCCATATTGCATCATTCATTCTCGGATTTTTGGGTAATCGAGTAACAAAATCCATGGCGATGTCATCCCATTTCTATGTAGGAATAGGTAGAGGTTTCATTAATCCTCTAGGATGTTATCTTTAGGCCTTTACTTGTTGACAGACTAAACATCTTGATACATAATCGGAAATTTCCCTCTTAATTTTGTCCCACCAGAAATGTTCCTCAAATATCTATACATCTTAGTGCTACCAGGATATATAGAGAAATCTGAGCTATGATCATCATCCAATAACTCTATTTTCATCTGTGGTAGAGAGGGAACACATAGATTCTTCCAAAATTTCAGAATTCCATCATCACACATGAAGTTAGCCAACATCCCATATATTATAGAATTAATTATCTTTTGAATATTCTCAACATTATAATATGATGCATTAATTATTTTCAATAAAAAAGGTTGGGAAACCATTTGAAAAGGTAGTGATGTTTCACCTTCTTTGATAATTCCCATATTGATCCTCATCAGATCAATGTACAATGTATCCTTATCAATCCTCATTTTTTTTATAACACTATGATCCTTCCTACTCAATGCATCATCTACCTTGTTTTTCTCTCCCAGGTGGCAGTGTATGGTACAATCATAATCCTTGATTATTTCAAGCCATTTCATTTGCCTCCTGCTAAGTTCCTTCTATGAGAATATATATTTCAAACTCTTATGATCCATATATATCTCACATTTTTCACCAAAGAGATAATGTCTCCATATCATCAGAGAAAATATTACAGTTTATAACTAAATAACATGAGTGGGATAGTTTTTTTCATGAATTTTAAGCCGCTTTAATGCATAGGAAATAACTCTGTCATTCTTCAAAATGACACAACCAACTCATTTCATTGATACGTCACTATAGATCACAAACCCATAATTCCCTGGTTGTAGATTCAGGATCATATCATTCCCTAATATCCACTTCAATTCCACAAATCATTCCTCGTATTCTTTTTTCCATATAATCTAAACCCCTTTACGTGTAATCTTGGTCATTGGGTTTGCTAAATGGGTGAAGTTCTGAATTAATTACTAATAATAACCTACTAAACCAATAAAACAATGTACCTCGATTATGTTTCTTTTAGTATGACATTCTTGCACAGCCTTTTTCATTATAGTATCAACTAATATTACATCCTTAGAGAAAATGTTTCCAAGAATGGAAACAAATTAAAGCCAAAATTCACACTTGGTAAACATTCCATATAATTCATTTCTTTTAAGAGTCATCAAAATAGTGAGAAAATTATTTTCATGATCATCATAGCCTTTGTATTATACCAAGATATCATCAATAAATTCCACTACAAAGTCATCAAGATATTCCTTGAAACACTATTCATTAGATCAATGAAAACATAGGGTTCATTAGTTAGTAAAAAATGAATTACTGTAAAAATTTAATGCCCATACCTAGGTCAAAGTGTTGTCTTTGGAATGTATTCAAACCTTAATAGAAACTAACGATATCCAAATCAAAGTTCAATCTTAAAAAACATATTGGGCTCCATGAGGTTGATGAAACAAATCATCAATGTGAGGTAGGGTATACTTGTTCATTTTTCTTATAGCATTTATCTCTTTGTTGTCAATGCACAACCTCTTAAACCTATATTTCTTCTTGAAGAAAAGAACAGGGGGTCCCCATGGTGAAACCCTAGGGAAAATAAATCATTTATCGCTCAATTCCTCTAGTTGTTTCTTTAGTTCTACCAATTCCACAGTGTCCATTCTATAAGGAGTATTTGATATAGACCATGAACCATAAATTATATCAATAGAGAACTCAAATTCCCGCTTTGGATGACGATCAAGTAAATCCTATAGAAACACATCAACATATTCTTTCACAATACGTACGTCCTCTATTTGAACATTACTTTCCTCACCCTTAGATATTGATTTCCCTTCCTCCCCAATAATTGAATTCAGTAGAGCTACTGGGGTTAGATCTAGATGAGAATTAGATTGTGATGTTTCTGCCCTAAAGATAAGGGGTTCCACATCGTCCTCAAAAATTGTAACCTCTTTCTTATTGTAATAAATTTTTGCATCATGGTAATAAATCCAAGCCATACTAAGGATTATATCAATTTCAAACATGGGTATGATAATAAAATCTGTAGATATATCACATTTATATGCCATAATGGGGACTTCCAAACATAACTTTGCTGCAATGATACTTCCCTACGGAGTTTTGATTGACAACAACCTTAGTAAATAAAATTGGAAATATATAAGTTTCTTATAAAACTAAGAATATATAGAAGAATTCGGTGATCCTGAATCAAATAAATATTTGTCTAAGTTCGAGGAAATAATTAAAGTACCTTCCACCACATAATTAGGAACTTTATCCTCTGCAGTTGTGAACGCATAAGATCGGCCTTGCTCTATTGCCCTTTTTTGGGTAATGATTCCTTTAAGATTAGTAAATTCATGGCATTAATGTCCCATATCCATACAATTGTTTAATTGAACATTGGTAGCATATTTCATACCCTTACAATCCTGAGATTGATGGCCTTTTTCTCTACACTTATAATAGACTCGCATTTCCTTCAGGAAAGGGTGTGGGTGTTTCTTCCCACAATTATTATAGGATGTAAGTTCAACTCTTCCCTTGTTACCCATTTCCGTACTTAATTTTCTAGAGTTTTTGGAAGCCCTATTCTTCTCTTTATTTCAATTAAAATCATCGTACTTAGAAAATTATTTTTCTATCTTGATATAACTTGAGACTATATCTTTATATGATGAAAAACATTGGGATATAGATCCCTTTGAAGGAATGCTTTTAAAACATCAAAGGATCGATCAATCTTTCTCATCCGATTATGTCTGTAGTCTGCGGTATGTCTGGATAACCTTATGAAGATAGCTTTATACTTTAAAACATTTTCATCCACTTTTTTCCTTAGATTTAGAAACTAACTTTCCATATCTATTTTATATTCATGAGTGGTATTTTTTAAAGAATATTTCTTTAAAATACCTCCATTCCATTTCTTCTATTTCTTACTCCTCCTTTATGTCTTGGATTAATTACCATCATTGATCAACATCTCCCAATTGACAATAAACCTTCATGACAAACTTCCCTCTTTCATTACATCCCAAATCAAGAAATATCTTCTCTAATGAATATATCCACTTCTCCTCCAGGAATGGGTTTGTTATCTCATTAAATGGTGGAGTTTTTTGTTTCATAAAGCAATATAATATAGCTCTCCGATGTTGTGGATCTGGATTCCCCATATGGGTAAGGTTATTGTTCATAACCAGATTAAGATGTGCCAGTATAGTTATAAGTTGATCTAATCTAATAACAACTCCATATCCAACATCATTGTCTTGAATCAGTTAGAAATCCCAACATGGGACACCCACATTCATGCGGTTTCCATTCCTTCCACTTCACACCATTTATAAATAATGGCAGACACTAGATTAGGTTATGAATCTTAATGTATAATCACAATGTAGAAAACAATTATCATATATTGAAATTCTATACATAGATAATCTCATAATCAAAAACATGATTTCATTAAGAGAAAATTTACATATAAATCCTTCATAATTTCTTGTAAATAAAATGTTAATTATCCTAATAATATCCCCTAGGAGTGTCAATCCTGGTGCACGGTAAGGCCTGTTGTCATTTAACATGATACCACGAGTCAATCCCGAAACACTTTTTCAGTGTTTTCACTCCTAGTACATCTATGCCAGAACCATTTCCACTTGTAGTATCTATAATGGTATGTATTTTATAGAAAGATCCAAATAATATATTCCTTACCAAAAATTTCTGGAAGTTCTTGTTTGTTTATCCTCAAAAACTATCTTACAGTTATATTCCCTAACCTAGGTTTTATGAATCTAGTTTCCACATTTTCTACTAAACATGCTATGATACCAACAGTAAGTACTCAACCTCGGTTTCCCAAACTTTCTATATTATTTTATGACATTGCAATATAAATAAGGAATATACATCCAAAATGACCAAGTATTTTAGTAGCTTTGTAAACAATATAAATATATATGTTTAACATTAAAAAATTAAAATAAATACAATATAGAAACTCCTTTGACAACATCCATAACTCTTAAGTTATTTCTTCATATCATTCACAATATCTTCATGTACTGGGGAAATACAACATATTAAAGGTGTCAGATCAAACTTTTAGTAATGGTATGAAATACAGAGAAACATATCATAACCATAAACATTAGTCATGGTGAATAACTTAAAAATACATTCCATTAAAAAAATAAACATGAATATAATATGACATGAATAAGATATGAAAAAATAATTCCATAATAAAATATAATCATGGGTATTATACTAGTGCAATAACCACATGCACTGTAAATTTCTAGTTTCATAATGATGGAATGAATAATTCCAAACAGCAAAACCATACCTTCAATGCCTCATGCCAAGACCATAAATATCCATTTTTTCAAGGCCTCATTCCAAGAACATAGTTTATCTCATGAGACATACCGATGCACTGAGGGGCTATAGTGGGCCACACCCAATACTCACTAATTCCAATGAATTACTTATATGAAAGGGTAAAAACATAAACAAAATATAAATTCCTATTAAAACTAATGTATGAAATATAAATAAATTTCCCCGAACATAAAGCATAAACATTTACCAATCGGAGTAAATTGGTGAATGGTTTTAGGATATAACATCTAAAGTCAAACAAAAAATAAACCATTAAATTAATTATTCTAGATGAGACCATAAAATATAAATCACAATCATACATAATATTCAACAAGAGTAATGAAATAGATGAAGATACTCTTATAAAATCATCAAGTAATTGATGACATAAATACTTTTTTAATTGAAAAGAAGAGTTCTTTTGGAAAAATAATTATATAAAACCCAAAGTCAGGTAAGATATTAGTTTCAAAAAAAATAATAAGTTTTTTGAAATATAATGGTTTTAAAAAATAGATTATAGAGTTCCCTTGAAAATAGGTATGATTTTGAGAAATTCCCTTGAAATGGGGTTGTATTTCCAGAGGAATTTTTTAAAGAGCCTTTTAAAACATATTATTACACATAAATTAAGGTAGTATTATGGTTGGTAAACATATATTGAAAATTAACACATAATTCGTGTGTAGTGAATATAATTTATTAAGAATTTAATTTAGTTAAGTAGATAATAAAAGTAACCCAAATGAAAATGGAGCTTTTGGTGGAAAACCCTTACCTTAAGTTTGAAGATGTTCCTTACTTGATATTAATTAAATGAATATTAAAATTTAGATTCATATATTAATGATTAAAGAACCTAATATACATTTAATTTATTTATCATTACCTTATTAGGATCATTTATGGCCTTTTCATTGGTTAAGAGATCAAATTTCATTATTTGGGAGTGTTTTCTTCCTTGGTTTTCATGATCAGTTTACTAATATTCTTGTACAGATAAACATGTAGAATGAGAATTTTTGTACATAAAATAAGCTGAATGTTATTAGTGAAAAACCTTAATATTACTAGGTTATAATATTCATTTGGTTATTGGGAGTTAAGATTAATCGTTATTTCAAACTTTACTGATAATTGTTTGGGATAATAGGTGGTTTTTTTGTTCACAACGAACTCATTTTGATTAATTAATTAATATCATGTGTCCAAAAGGATTAAAGAAAATTAAATAATTTATAATATATATTATAGTCTGGTTAAACCTTAAAAAGGGTTTCATGACCATAATTTACGGCGGTAAGAGAAATTAAAAACTCTTCCTCCTTGAATGTGATAAATTAACACATCTCGAATACTGTTTTCACTTTTAGTATAAAAGAATATGAATGGAGATATGGTGATGAATTATTCCATTATCACCACAAAATTAAATTAAATTTAAGTTGAGAGAGTTATCATGAAATTTGGATGAATGTAGAAGAAGATATAATAAAAGAAAATAATGGAACTTGAAATAAGAGAAATGTTGGGAAATCCCTTACGAAAATTCAGCAGCCTAAAAGCATCGCTTAAAAATTCATAAAATTTTTTGATTAGAGAATAATGGGTCTCTAGTAATTATTACATAATATGGATATTATGTTGATATGTAATGAAATATACAATAATGATCCAAAATAAATTAAAATAGAATAACATAAAAAGAGTGCTTGAAAAAAAAGAAGGGTGGTAGATTCTCTTACCATGTAGAGTAGCTCCTAAAACATGATGGATTGTACCTTGGGGGATTGAGGATACCTTTTGAGAACTCATATAGAGCTAATATACCAGATCTTATACTATTATGAGTTTGTAATGAAATAAAATGAATGAATGGGAGGATATTTATAGTAAATGAGAGGGAGTTTTTTTTAATTTCAAAGGACACCTCCTTTGTGGTTTTTTCAAAACCATGGGTTTTCCCATGGTATTTTTCAAAGGTATTATACACTTGGGGCACTTAATATCATATTTTAATGTACACAAGTATAAAAAAATTTTAAAATAAGTACTACATCATTATTAAGTCATTAAAGATACTGAAAACTCAAAAACTGTATTTTTACTATTCACAAAAAATTCATATATTTTTGAAAAATTCCAGAAATTCACCAAAACAATTTTTAGATTTTTAGAATTAAAAAATCAAATAAATTTTTTTTAAATTTTTTTAAATTTTTTTTAATTTAATTTTTTTATAAAATCATAAATTATTCCAAAAATATTAAAACTATAACTCAATTTAAAATACCTTGAGAAATTAATCCTGGTCTCATAAAATTATCTTATAACCATAAGACAATAAAGTAAGAATTTGTTATTAAATTTTATGAAAAAAAAAATTCCTTTTAAAATTATTAAATTAATCCTAAAATTGCAATTAAAATATTTATGACAAACAAAAATACCAATACTTATAATATGATCATTTTTTCAATTATAATATGTATAAATTGTATTTATTCATGCAGGGGTGAAGTTTCTTTCTTTTTTTTTGCCGATTTATTATTTATAACTATTCATAATAGTCTATAACTATTCATAATGGTATGTTACTATTCATCAAAAATAATGTTTTTCTTATCAGACTCTAAATATCTTACTGAATGCAATCATGTATGTTAGTTTTTTGAAATTCAAATTAGAGAGGTGGAAACATTGTGTTTAATATCTAGGTTATAATAAAGTTTTGTTTTGTGGAGGCATAGTATTTTGTTCATTCAATATTAAATTTATTTTCAAAATCTTGTGGTGTTAAACCTTCCACATATTTAGCCCCAATTTGAGGTGCATTAATCCTACATCGATTCATTTTCAAAAAAAACTGGTAAATAATTATCAAAAACAAAGGTAATAATTGATAAAATATTGAGATTATAAATGATATAAAAAAATATGGAAATCCAAGAATGGAAACATTATATGTAAAATAGAAAATTATTATGAGAAAATTAAATCATGTGGATGCTATTACAAAATAGATTCTTTTTAAAAATGTCTCAAGTAAAAAATAAATGAATAAAGCCTTATGAAATTATTAAAAAAATGTACAATGATATCCATAAAACAATATCCATAAAAAATGTATTTAAAATGTGAAAAAATAATACGTAGCTTATTATTTATAAAAATAAAACAAAATTATTCTATATTGTAATTAAAAAATAATCAATTCTTAAATTGAGTCTTAGTTTTAAAAAAATCTCAAATTAAACCTTGTTTCATGGGAAGTCATATGGCACAATGTATTCCATGATAGGGTACCTAGTTGGTCTGATACATTAAAAGGTTGACCCATCACCCATTCAACCCTTTTTTAATTCCTTAGAGTACCATTGAGACAAATGACCATGCTTAAAAACACCACCTAAAGATGCCCATAATCTCAAAATTCTCATATGAGTCAAATTTATCAAATCACCCTAACATACATACAAGAATTAAATCTCACTAAACAAATTAACCATTAATGACTCATGTCATAATAAACTAAACCCAATAGGTATTCTTATCAATATAAATCATTGGGCATCCCCTTACTCTTGATCATCCATTAGAAATGTTTTTCACTAGTAATTACCAATATCAAAATCCAAACTAGTATTTAACAAAAACAATCATTATAATCTACAGTACACACATACCATCTATTGAAAAAAAATATCTATTAGAAAACCCATTAAAAACTCATCTTCTGTTGTGTAATTTCATAAAAATAATTTTTTTAACTCTCCCATGAACCAATATTATCATAACTAAAATGATCCAACTATGATATCAACACCTAATTAATTTAAAACCCAACTCATTAATAAAAAATATAATGTAAAAACACAAAACATCAACCAATATTATATCCAGAATAATATTCATTAGCATGAGATATTCTATAAAATTATTTTAATTTAATCCTAACAAGGTAAAAATATAGAATGACAACAACTAATTCAGAATAGAAACAAATAAGGAAGAATTAATTAACACGTTATAAAATGTAGTCAAACATTCAGGTGATCTAGTTGGAGATGAGCATATCTTTAATGAAATGAGGAATGATGATGTTATAGAAACCTGAATCTATGAAGAAGGTAATGCGAGAATCCAGAAAACTTCATCAAAATATCATTCGTTAGTTATTCATAACAAAATAGTGACTGAAAACAAAGAAAAGAAAAAAATTGACTTAATTCATATGTATATGTGATTCATAACATGAGGTCGATGAAACCAAGGGATTTATTAAGATCGTAATTTGAGATTGTGCCATTAGATCAAAGAAAATGGGGATCTAGGGATTGTGTGAGAAAGAAATAAGAGCTATGGCTTGATAATGGAAGAGTGTTTAATGAACCCTCAGACGATGCATAAAATTTTAAAATATTTTTTATATTTGATATATAATAACTGGTGTGAAAATTGTAAATTCTATGGTATTTCATGTCATCTATTCTATAGCCGATGTAAAAAAAAGTGATCTTCAACATCGTTAAAAATAAAGAACCGGTGTAAAAAAATCACTGAATGTCTAATTTTTTACATTGGTTTTCATAAAACTCATGTCAAAATGATTTTTCACATCAGTTATATGAAAACCAATGTGAAAAATTAACATTGAAGTATTTTATCATCGGTTATAAATAACCAATTTCAAAACTAATATGTAATAAACAATTTTTACACTAGTATGTGGAGGTAAATTCAATAATTATATTTATATTATTGATTACATATATAATCTATTTTTTATATATGTTCTTCCCAATCATTTATATCTACTAAAGACATTATTGGGATAAAAATTCCTATTAAATTCTCTTTTATATATCTATTTGTTAACACACCCTAGGGAATGAAATTTTAATGTCTCCATATTATCCCAATATTTCTCATAGTTGTTTTGGGTAAAAAGAATGTGTGGGATTTTGTTATTATATATATGTTTGGATTCAATGTGACATGTGTCAGGGATTGGTGGACTAGTTGTTTTGAAAACATTGATTATTATGAGAGATCAATATCCTTTACTATGAAATATCTATGTTTGACATACAATTAATCTATATGGAGTTCCATTGAGCATAGTGTAATAAAGATATTATTGATTTAATTTTCAATTTTATTTTGCATTAGAGAAATTGAAGGGAATTCACTTTAAGAGGAGTATAACTTATTGTTTGTAGATCAATAGGGACTCAAAGTGAATGATCTAAATTTTAAAGGATATGCTCTGAGAATGTTTTATAGATCTTAGTGGGGTTTAGGATGATCATTCATACTTGACCAAGATTTCTTACCAGAATAGTTTTCAAAATTTGATTTATATGGATCAAATTGATGCTCTCTATGGCAGGTCATGTCATTTTCCACTATACTAGCATGTGATAAGTGAATCTTTAGTTTTTTGGCCATGTATGGTACATGAGACCTCAGAATAGATGTATATTTTTTTTTGAAATATTCTAGTTAATACTTATAACATGTATTGATCATATGATAAATAGAGGAGATATCATTTTTATTTTTATGTCGGCAACCAACTCTTCTTGCTTGTATCCCCTTACTTATGGAATTGATGTATGTATAGGTAGGGGATGTTTTCACAATTGTTTATTGAAATTTTCAAAAATGTTAAATGTTTAAGTATAGTGTATTATCGGTTGGACCTTCCACTATATTTTCTGGGTATGAATAATGCGGTCCATATGTGTCACGTTCTTGGGTAAAAGGCTAATACTCCACATGTGATCTATAATGATGATGTTAATTTGGAATCAGATGCAACGTATATGGAATGAGTGATCCTGATTATCGACCAAAGTGATAATGTGATGTGAGGGTATAAAATACCTTTAATTATTCTACTATAGAATCATGGATGTATTCAAAAGTATACATTTTATTATGAATCTAATTTATCTGATCAATGGACTAACTTGTTTTAGTAGGAACTCGGAAGTCACTTTTCAAGGATGAGGAGACCTTGGATGGGGTTTTAAGAACTGTGATATTTAATATAACATACACCTTACTTTTAACCCTTATTTAATGTTTCTGATTTATTAATTTCTTTATTTAAGTATCATGTCCATTATTGATGGTTTTTGTGGGATTTTTATTTCATTAATTTTCTGAATGTTTTGGTAATGTATAAAATCTAAAGATCTACCTAGGAAACTAAGGGGAATGTCATATTCGGATATTTAATGGTATAAGGTTGATTCATGGCTAGAGATAGACATGAAGATTCATTATAAAATTTTGTGCTTTTGGATATCTGAGACGATAATTTTTTGTCACACAATTTACCATATCATGTATCCAAACTCTATTAGTTCTTAGAAGAAGAAATAACCCATACCAAATAAGCACATGATTTAGTAAACAATGTGATCAAACCATGTTTACAGTTTTAATTAATCCAAAAATTGATCTTCTAACCCAAAACTCCATAACTATATTAATTTTTCGACTTATTCCTAGGGATGTTGATACTAGGGACACCAGTGATAGATTTTTTAATTTTTCATCCCTTTAAACAATATTTTTATTTCTTCAAATGGATTTAGGCTAAGAGAATACATAGTATGTTATCATTATTCTCTATTATTCCTGATTCTACAGGATCATTCCTCATTATCTTTGGATAAACCTTAGATCATGGATTTATTAATCATATTTAATATTTATAGTATCATCTAATGAGTCACTTTTCAATTGTTGGTAGAAATAGAACCCAGATTTAGAGAATTGGAATCTACTTATCAATTTGACTTATAGAACATTGATAGTAGTGTATCTTCTAAGGTATTTACAATTTATTAGTACCCTTTTAGTGAGTCTTTATTCTTGTATCTCGATCCAAGAGCTATCACATGGTAGAATGGGGATGAAACTAGGGAACATTGCTTTGAAACAAGACTTAGTGGTGATTATGGATATTTAGGTGTCATTGTACTTTATGTTAGGAGTCTTTACCATATAGATAACATTTAAATGCTATTGCATTTATTTTCTACTATAAAGGAATATCATTGTGGTACGTGTTCTTTATATGAATGATATATATATGTTTTTTGGATATGTGATTATTTATTGAAATTACATGATTATAAACTCCCTTATTGTACTATTGATATTACATGTTTAGTTTCTCCTTGGAAATTGAGTGACCAGGTAGACTTATTTGGGCAAGCTACTCACATAAATGGGGAGTGTGGATAATGTGATGGATTTTCCTAGATCCATGGTATTAGGTCTATACAGGGATATGGAATGTCCCAAAGCTATGACATTAGGTTGACATGTGGTGTATGGATTATAAAAAAACCTTGAATTGGGTCAACATGATTATTTTTATTAAACAATAGTGTTAATATTCTTTAAATAGGTGTGTGGATAGGTAATATGTTCACTAAATAAAATAGGCCATTATTTGACCTTACCTATAAAATATAACTGAATTAGGTAATGTCATTATTCAATGACCCAAGACTTGTTTTCACATGTTGGATTTATTATTTTTTAATTGAACATTGATTATTTTCATGGAATGTTTTTTTATTATTTACTTATGTTAAGGACTCATTGGACTACTCTAATAAGATTTATATTCATAGAATACTTGATAATCTTAGTGAAATTTGGATTTCATGATCATGGATCTAGTAAAAGAAAATATCCCAGCAGTAATCATATGAGTAGGAGAAGTAAGATAGTGTGAGTCGATGTTGGTTTGGGCATTGGGTCTTTGAAAATTTTCTACATGTCACTATGTTATTTTTCAAGTGTTTTTTTACATTTTATATCTACTTTTGGAGTATTTTATTTTATTTTCACTTTATTATTGACATTCCGTCTTGGTATAGAATGGTCCCACACTGGTATCATTTATGTCATTATATTTTGTATTATTTATTTCTCTTATTTTTGTTATCAATAATATTTTTCCTCTATTTGAGTTTTATTGGTTTTATCTTACCGTGGGAATAGTCTCCCAATGATGTGTCTCAGGCCCTCACAATTAGTCATAATCATCTTGTATATCATGTGGAATACATGAGTTTACATATCAATCCATTGTAGACCCAATGATTCAGGTCAGGGTTGTACAACTCTATCATATCATTTTATTATATACTTTTTAAATATTATTTTCTATAGATTTTCATTTATTTCTCATATCCTCATTTTCAAATGATTAATAATTCATAAATTAATTTTTTTTGTAAGGTTTTTACCTCAATTACCCTTCAATGAGACATATTTCAAAATATATATCCAATTTCCTTTCTCTCATCAATCTTCTACAATATTTCCATACTTTTTTTATAATGTAAAATTTATTCATTTTATGTTAAATTACAATCCATGATTTCTCTTACAATGACTTTTGACTTATATGTCACCAATGTTTGAAGGGTATTTTTACTACATCTACATTTTGTAATGTAATCATAAATATTCTTTGACAATATTCTTCTATGTTGGTTATATTCTTCCATTTATCTATCATATTTGGTACTTTCTTTATATATATTGTGATAATACATTTCATTAAAAAAAATATACTTTTTGATTTACTTTTACATCTTATAGATGTGTTTTTTACGGAATAAATTTTTCACATTCTATTCTGGATATTTTTCTCTCATATCCAGCTTTATTCTCATTAAAAAATTTATTATTATTTTTAAAATTTTATATTAATTACATTTTATAAAATTAATATATCTATTTATCTCAATTAAATAGTGGTTTTTAATTTTTTATCAAATTTTATTTGGTTGAAAACATTAAAAAATCTAAAAAAATTATTTATTTCCATATTCGAGTGTTTTTGTATCCTCTATGACAAATTTATTTCTCATTTCCAATATTTATGTTTCAAAGATCCTTTATTGAGTATTATTTTTAAAATTATTTATTAAAATAATCAATTTCACCCATTAAAATTTGTTTTTAATGTTACATTTAATGTTTTTATGATAAAGTTACTATAACATTTTAAAAATTCTTTTCATAATCCCACTTCCATATTCCTCCCTTTATTATCAAGGATAATTTTTATATTGTTTTAATTGAAATTCAATTATAATTATATCCTTTTAGAAATTGATTTTTATTTATGTTTGTTCCTTTCTTAACATTATTTCAAAATTTTGAAAGAGATAAGGAATTATTTTCTTAAATATTATAAATTGTCATATCTTTTTATTGATTATTTTTCAACAATTTCATACTTCTTTATTCCTTCCTTTATATAAAAAATTTGGTATATTTTTTCCCGCTATTAATTTTTTTAAAGACTCTACAATCATGAAATAATAATTTTATTTATTAATAAAAGATTCAATGGTTCAATGGTGATGAAATAATGATGTCTTTGTGATATAATTAATAGAAAACTTCCTTTGTGATTCCTTATGGACAAATTCATTTAAATATAATATTTATTCCAATGTCATTCTCTTGTGGGTTTCTTAATCGTCATTCTTTTTATTGAATTGTATTCCCCTTAGATAATCTGACATTAACATGGATAGTGGAAATCAACTACAATGACCGTATATTTTTAATGGTATACGATGTTAATACCCTACACAAAATAAATTAATTTGAAGGATAATTAAAAAGGATTCTTATATCATTCACTATTTTTATTTTATATCATGATTATTTTTGTATATCCTAATTTATATGTGGGTTAATTAGGTTATGAATTTATATTGATACATGTAGCCCACATATGTGTTGTTCATCATTATCTTATGAGTGGAAAAGATAAATCCCTCCAATGTATTGGGTAATATTTTATATCTCAATAGATTATTATTGGAAATGAATAATGATTCTCAATACACAATGGGATACAGGTAGTATAACCTGATCCAATTTGCTATGGGACATAGGTAGTCATGTCACATCCACTATGTTATGGTGTTCTTGGTGAGTACCCATGACATATGTTAAATTTATAAAATTATGTTTGTTTTATATTCTTAGTTTTCATTTCCATTTTGCAAGATGATTAACATATATTTTCACATTTTTACTCTATAGTAAAATTTATTCTCTAATTATTATATCAATCATAATAATAAATTACTTTGTTTGGATATATGATTTTTATATATTGCTTCAACATCAATTTATATTATCTTATTCCCTAATCATTTATTTCTATAGTTTTTATATTTTATCATAATTTTATGATCAAATCCTAGTTGACTCATTAATAATTTTATCCCTTACATGTTTTTTAAACTCACTTCATTCTTCTGTTTCTCAATTTCTCTATGAGCTATATACAATAATACATTAAATAGGAAGTAATTCATGGATAATTTCATTGGAGATGTTGAATCGATAATTTGTAATAAGATGGTTATTCAGAAAATATCTATAGAATCTAATGTGTGGTCGTGGTATTGTGTGTGTATTAAGAAGATATGTATTATCATGAAAAAAATAGAAGTGGTTTATGGTTTACCTCAATTTCAATCAGTGTACATGTATAAATATTTTTTATCATCTATTTCTTGTATTGTAGTTATATATGGGATTAAGGTACATCCATTCTCTTTATGGATTATTATCTTGTATTTTGGAAATTTTGATGAAACACATTTAATTCCAACTTGTAAATTGTGTTATTATGGAATTATGAAATTTTGATGTTCATATGGCACACATATGGATGGGTTTTCATTATTTTATAGATGGGATTAAGATTATATTTCCCTCCAATCCATTGGTTAATGCTTTATATCTTATGAGATGACTTATAAGGTATGGGTTAGAAAACCCTATAGCATATAGAACTTTTTCCACTATGATTATTTTAAAGAGAAGTAAACCCAATATTGTATGATATAATATAATTTACATTATGTGATGATGGAATTGGAATTGATACACTTTATAGTAAATTGATTTTAATTCTTACATATGTTCCACATTTATATGTTAAACTATATCCCTAGGTTATTTTTCCATTTCTTATGATTATTGTCTCATGATCTCATATTCATATGTATCATTTTCTTAGGTAAAATCTATATCCTTCTCTAATGATTTAGTTTTTATGATCAATGTTTTTTTATTATTTATATATGTTACATTTATGTACCTTCATTATGCTCTCATACCCAGATGCTAAACCTATGTTCACATATGATATATGATTGATATGCCTTATCCTCACAACATACTATTAATCTAAGAACATAATTTCTTATGTTTACATGTCCCATTTAATAAGGAAGTTTAATATATATGATATGTATAAAAGGGTATCATGTATGAAGAATATTTGTGGAAGATATTAATTAATATTTGTAAAATTAATTTTTTATGTATATAACCTCCCAAGACAAAAAAAACTATATTATTTATGTGAATGATTTATAGGGGGAGGTCATTAATATTAATATAAAATTATTTGGTATATATACATATTATGATTAATAAATATTAATTGGTATCAAAGTAGGGTTCAATAAATTTTAATGATTATTTTATAAAGTATAAGTGGAAAAACATAATAAAAAATTATTTGAACCAATAGTGAGATAGGATGAACCTAAAATGTCATATATTGAAATGAAGGTGTCATAATTTGGATATCATAGTATAAAGTTTCTATATCATATGATTTCATAATCCTGTTATTATTTAATGATACTCACACAATCCTTTTTTATTAAGTGATTGGGGCCAAAATAAATCTGGTAAATGAGTGAAATAAAAAATTCAATTTTTCATCAATGAGAAACAAAATGTGATTAGGTATACTGTGAAAACTATCTTATAAATTATCACAAAAATCTATAAATATCTGAATAATAACACAGACAATTTCAAGCTCCCAAAAAATCCTATGAAAGAATCTTCATTGATTATTTAATTTGATAACATAAATTACCTACAGTGGGTATTTTGATCAACTAATTTCCAAGTAATTTATTAATACAATAGATATTATATTTTTTTATATAAAGATTAGAGTATAAAAAGGATATTTTAACTATTTATCCTTTTTAATGTGTGATAGATCAATGGTAAACCCTAATCCATAACCTGAGGAAAGAGTAATAAATCAACTCTAGTGAATGAGAGTTGTTTAATAAGGTATATTGTAATAAATATTTTGTCTGAACTCATCATACAATAATGGAGATAGAAAACGGTTATCTTAAGTAAAATGATGATGAATATTTTGGTACATATAATGAAACCCTCACAAGACTTGATTTGTATGCTTTTTGTTTTTTTATTAACCCAAAAAAAAATCAAATATTTATTAAGTGGTATAAACCCAATACTCTAAAAATCAATAGGCTAAAATTTGATTTTATAGTAATGATAAAACTATTAAATGTGCTCTAAATATGGTAATGGAAATTGGAGACTCCCATTTGCCTCTTAGTTTTGTAGACAGGAAGAGAAAAAAGGATTTTATTGGAAATTTAAATGATAAAACCCATGGAGGAATAAATACTCCTCTTCCTTCATACTAGAAATATGGTAAGAATCACGGGGAAATTGTTTCAAAGGAATAATTAAATTCATCAAGTTTTAAATATAATATCATCAAGAACATGAATGTTTATGAAATGTGAATAGTAAACCCAAAGAAATGAATGGAATGAAAGATCAACCTAATGTACTTCACACACTAAAATTAATTAATTTAAAGGAGTATAGACAATATTCCAAATATTAAATCAATAGATGTTTTAATGATGAAAATTACCATCAAAATCCATTAAATGAAATGGAAAAATAGAAATCATATTCAATCACACCTATTAGAGTGAGTCCTGAAAATTAATTTGGGAATAGTGTACTCATTTTACACCAAAGAGTGGAAATATGTAATTTTATTTTAGTTTTACCCCCACAATTATATCTATAATGCTTTAAAAGTTAATCAAATAATCACCCAAATGATTATATATTGAATTATCAATGAAAATTCAAGTGGTTAAATTATTATTTCCCAAGTCTACAACTCTTCTCTAATAGAATATTGTTGGAATATTCTTACTTTTAATCATAATGTTCTACATTTAGTCAAATTTAATATGATTTTTGGCAAGTATTTATACACTTTAAATGGATATTGTATTATTTTTTGTTATAGATAAATCACAATTTCTATCTAAAATCAACCCATGATCATCTATCAGTGTATGTTTTACTATGAACACCCTTTGGAAATTACTTTAATTAAATGGGTCTTTATACCCCAATAATATGTGGTATTTATATTATATGGTTGAGGAAAAACTCAATATTAATTTTTAAAAAAAATAGGATTCAATACATTGAACATTTTTATAATGATTTTCCATGTCTTCCCCATGATCATGGGGTAGGATTTTCTATATAACTCACAACAAGTGTGATGCCTATATCAATGACTCCTTACATAATATCCCCTCTTTAATTAGTGTAATTAATGATATACCACCAATATAATATCTATATGTATTTTATATGACCAAGATCTTTCCTATAATGTCAACAATTACTTTGTTGGGAAAAAATATGTTCTAATGTGTCTCATCATTAATTAACATGAACTTAAAAAGATCATGATTAATAAAAATTAACTTTTAATCTATATTGAGGTAGTTATTGATCAATTATGAGGGAATAATCACCTCTATAATATTTAAATTTTACTATGATATCTTCAATTAAGGGTAAAAAGTGAGTGCATACCCAAGATATCCTTTCACAAAAGATATGGACTCTAATTTTTCATAGGGATTAAATTCATACTTATAAATGTATTGGTTTTATTCATAAATATGATGAATAGAGTCTTTTATATAGACATGAAAATATTTTGGTAGTCTTTAAAGATTATATTCATATATATTTTATGTGATAAGAAGATAATGAAGATAATTTTAGGGTTTTAATAATGTCCTTTACAAAGGGGAAACATTGTGAAAACCCAAGAAATTGTAAATTCTATTTTCAAAATGATCATTATTAGATCATATAAAAATAAGTGAGGGTATATCTATGGATCATTAATAGATATAGGTAATTAATGAATATTCTATACCAACCACTATAGTAGAGATCAAAATTTATCTTGTATTGAAAATATACAACCAATGAATTGTCATAAATTTCATATGATGTTAGAATACACAAACCAAGTTAACTCAGAAGTGAGTAAAGTTATTATAAATAGATAAATGTGGAGAAAATTTCAAGGAGATTAAGGTAAGGTTCATAACTACACCTCTGAACACACAATCCTAAAGTGGATAATTTTTTTGATACCCAACAATGAATCTTAAGAGGTATTGTGTTGCATCCTCATTTAAAATTTCATAGTGTTAGGTATTCCTCTCATCAATTAATGGTCCATGAGAAAAATTACTTGATTCTTGATATAAATCTAATATTAGTGATATTTTCATTAACGACATAGATATATTATCTATATAGTGAATAGTTTGAAATTTATACTGATCATAAGTGAATAAATAATATATGTATATATAACGAGTTGAACATGGAGAAAATAAGTTTGTTAGAATTGATTAAGGAAAGTGAATGATCAATATATTACCATTCAAGGAAGTAAAAAATGATTTTTGATACTATGATAATGATATATTTTAATACCTTATCAACTAAAATGATTAAAAGAGACCTAATACTAATGGATTTGAAAATGATTTTCCATGAAATCAATATAGAGCAGGAGAATCATATCTTGTCTAAATGATAGCTCATCCATCCATTAATATGAATATTAAGGAAGTGTTTATATATAATATTTAGATACAAAATAAGCTAAGGAATATTCTTGAGTTCATCATTGAAACTATAGAATTATAATATTCATGAAATGAATATGTGTCCCTTTAATAATAGAATTGATAGAGATTTTTTATTATTCAAATAGATCATCATTCTCCACCGATCATTGAACCACGAATGTATATTGATATCTCAAGGATAATATCTTGTGGGGAAATATAAAGAGGAATATTTCATATTATATATATCAAGGATTTTTTCTGTATGTTGATATAAAATTAATGAAGTCTAATGGGATGATTCATTAATTGCCCAAACTTGTATAGAAATTAGAGACCATCACCATGGACTTCATTGTAGGTCTTTCATAACCTTTAAAGGTCATAATTAAATTTTGTTTGTAGTTTACTACAATAAGAACATTCTAAATTTCAATGATAATTCTGATTATTATTAAATGATCAACTTGTCTAGATATAAATAAATAAAGGGTTAAGTCGACATTGAGTACCATTCTTAATTGTATCAATTGAGATATTTTTTTTACATCAATGTTTAAGAAAATTTTTAAAAAGGATTTGAACATGGAGATGTTCTTTATCACTTATTACATGATTATTACTAATGGTAAATATATAAAACCATTAAAACACTAAATATTCTATGAATATGTTCAATGGATTGTAAAGGAGTTTTGGATCAACAATTTACCCAATACGATTTCTCATATAATAATAGTATCAACCCTTGCATTAAAATAGAACTATATGTTACTATTTATCGGAAGTGATGTAGAACTCCAATATGTTGGGATAAATTTTGATATCATAACCTTCTAGGAAATAATATTTCAAATTAAATTTTTTACATGATTCAAACCTTTCAGTGGCACATTGAATCAACTTGAAGTCAACTTTTGATCTACACTGATAATTGTTAGTGAGATTTGGAGTGTGAGGTTTGAGATATGTTTTTCCATAAAATATAACTATGGAATAGGGTTATGAGATTTTATAATAATGAAAAATATCCCCAAGATTGATTTTCCCAATATAAATCCTTGATTTTAGGGGGGTGGTAACTTGTATCCTGGCACTTCCAACAATCATATCCCAAATGTATGATGTTTTCCATGTATCACTTTTATGGAAGCTAATAAATGAACCTGAACATGTTAATGACTTATAGAGACCCAACCATTTCTTAAATTACTATTAAATCATTTTAAAGATAAAAATAATAATACTATTACACATAGAGGATCCAACGGTTTAGTGTCTTGGGAAAACTAGGACCATGCATAACAATTACAACATCGAGCATAAACGTTTTTTTAATTTCTTCTTATCTAGCTTCTTATTGGCACTTGACCCATCCTTAGTAAATGTAGTCACCAGAGGATATACATAAAAAGTGGTGAGATAAAATCCCAATAAGATGATATATAAGAATAATATAACAATGGTTGAGAATAATAATTACATAGGAAAAAGTTCACAAACAAGAGAGGAATCATAAAAGACGTGAAATGTGGTAATTTATAAAAATGAAACATCATGGAATAATGGTTAACTACAAAACATAATTGTGAACAATGACAGAATCTTGTTCACACATAATTTCACATTATCTCATGAGATTCATCACTTTACACAATGCATTTGGGTGCTGTATAATTCCAGGTGCACCCGTCACATTGAAACATTCATATTGCGCTATATAATTCCGGGCGCACCTGTCACATCATAACATTATCTTTTATAATGTGTGACACAATGAAAATATATCAAAAAATGAAGATAACTAAACCATGTAAAGGAATGGGTTTCATCTCATAAGAACACATTCATATACATTGGGTTCCCAAAAGAAATAAGGAATAACATACTTGATATAAGAATCATCCACCTTTGTTGAGAAGTAAAAGGTGTTTCTTTTTAAAGAAGAGTACTTTTGGAAAAACATTATGTTTGACATAAAATATAGAATAGAAAATTTATATCCCATGATATGTAAGATAATTAAGAAAAAGTGATTTTTATGGAGTAATCATACCAAAAATTGAGTTAAATGGGGAGAACCCAAAGAAAGAAGGTTGAGTTCAAAATTTTCCCCTTACCTTCTATCTGAATGCTTCCATCGTTTTAATGTCTTGTATAACAACACTAGATTCATTAATTATCAATTAACAAACCTTGTGTACATTAATATAGTTTATTATGGTTTCATTAAGTTATTTTATGTGCCTTTGGATGAGTTCTAGATTTTAAAAACATTATTCAGGAATGTTTGTTTTTATGGTTTTTCATGAGTGGTACACTTGTATTCATGAATGAATGTTTGTGTAAATCATGGGAAAAAATCCAGAACATATATTAAATGTTATTTATGATATTATAGGATTTTAAATAATCTTATAATTTATTATATTATATACCATGTGGAGGAATCATTATATATTAATTAAATGATGATTGTTTGAGTTAATTTGGGCAGTTTTTCGACCACAACGAACTTGTTTTGATTATTCTTTAGTAATATGAACATAAAATAGTTCCATAACCTTAAATAGGACATAATAAATATAAAATATTATGATTCAACCATAAAAATTGTTTCATGACCAGATCTGAAATTAGAAATGTAAAAAAGAAAACATGTTTTTCTTGAAGGTGATAGATTAACACCTTACAAACAACGTTTTCTTGTATAAAATAAAAGGAAGAGGAGAAGGGGTTGGATGTTATAATATAGGATTGTATCATAAAATTAATGAATATGTATTATACTTGAGTTAATATACCATTTGGACAAATATATGTGGATAGAGAATAAGAAAAGAACATGGAATTGAATGGAAATTAAAGGAAAAGAGGGAGATAAATTACCTCTTGCATCCTCCTCTTGAGATCCACCTTAAGGGGAATAGACCTAGTATTTTGATGATACTAGAAGCACCTGGACGTGGGGGAGGGGCTAGGGAAGCTTTTTGGGAAGCTTTTATACAATTATTCAAGCTTGAGAGGTGTGAGTAAATGAGGTTGTGAATGGTGGTATTTATAGTGGAGGGGAGAGGGGTTTTCTCAATATAAAATTCATTAGTTTATTATTTCCACACAAGAAAATGAATAGTTAGTATTACATGACCAAGAATAGTAATTTTATCATGTGATCCCAAAAAAAGTGTGATTACATCAGCAGAACATCACACATGACTCTATAATTAGCATATTTAGCTTATTTTGTAAATTGTGATATTTCACTATTCATCAAAAAATTCAAGTATTTCAGAAAAATCCCAAAAAATCACCCCAACCATTTTTTGACATGTAGAATCCAAAATTAAGTCCAATTTTCAAAAATAAGTTTATAAATATAATTAATTTTATATATAATTAAAATCATAATTTATTTCAAAAATATAGTTTTTTAAATTACAACTGATTTTATAATGCTTTCAAATATTACTTGTGGTATTATAAAATTAAATTAAAACTATAAGACATATATTTGTTAATTTATGAACATATTTTAGTAAAATAAATTTTATTTTAAATTAATTAATTATAATTATTTATTTATTACTTACAAAAATAATATTTCTATTACTATAGTCAAACAATCACTTATAAGATGCCTAAATTTTATTTAATTATTAATGGATAAGGTTACTATTATTCTGGGTGATTTACTATTCATATGGGTCATATTTCTATATATAAGGGTATGTTTCTATTCATAAGGGTATGCTACTATTCACCAAAAATTATTTTTGTTTTATTAGACTCTAAAAATAATCTTCAACACAACCATGTATGATGGATTTTCAAAATTAAAAACATAGAAGTGAAA
Source organism: Viscum album (assembly GCA_963277665.1). Taxonomy (NCBI): domain Eukaryota; kingdom Viridiplantae; phylum Streptophyta; class Magnoliopsida; order Santalales; family Viscaceae; genus Viscum; species Viscum album. The sequence goes on along the minus strand of OY728120.1, from coordinate 1,751,570,760 downwards.
AATTTATGTTTAAATGTCACTTAGCACTTATTAGTTCATTATAATGTGTTTTCATGTGATTTTATGACATATTTATAAAGAGATAATTTCCATTGAAAAACATTGGGTCGTTACATTCTTCCCCCTTAAGAAATTTCTCCCTCGAAATTCCGTTTTACACAAACAGGTGACTTTACTTCTCCTTCATCGCCTCCTCTGGTTCCCAACTAGCTTCTTCAAACATTTTGTTCCTCCAAAACACTTTGACAAGGTGGGTTTTCTTGTTTCGTAAAACCTTATCTCTCCTGTCCAGAATCTCTTCTGGCTTCTCCTCATAAGAGAGGTCATCTTACAGCTGTACCACATCTGAGTTTTGTACATGTGAGGAGTCAGGTATATAATTCCTCAAGATTGATACATGAAACACATCATGAACTTTAGTCATACTAGGTGTAAGTGTGATCATATATTCCATACCTCCTATGTAGTCAAGGATCATAAAGAGGCTAATGTACATTGGGCATAGCCTCCCTTTCTTTCCAAATTGCATGACTCTCTTCAAAGGTGATATTTGAAGGAAGACATTATATCCAACGTCGAAATCCAAGTCCTTTTGATGGTTGTCTTCGTAGCATTTTTACTGACTTTTAGCAGCCTTGATGTGTTTCTATATGACATGAACCTTCTCTTTCATCTCTTGCACAAGATCGGGTCCATGTATCTTTCTTTCTCCAACATCATCCCAACATGTTGGACTTCTACATAACTTTCCATACAAAGCTTTATACAGACCCATCTGAATACTCGAGTGGAAGATATTATTGTATGAGAACTCAACCAATGGGAGATGTTGATCCCATCCACCTTTGAATTCTAGAGAGAAGGCTCCTAGTATATTTTCAAGCTTCTGAATAGTCCTTTCATATTTCCCATCAGTTTGGGGGTTATAGGACGTGATGAAATTTAATTTTGTACTCAAATCATGTTGAATTCTCCTCTAGAATTTAGATGTGATCCTTGGATCATGGTCAGAGACAATTGAGAGTGTAACTCCATGCAGTCTCACCACTTACTTTACATATAACATTGCAAGTTGTTCAAGTGATAGGTCTTCCCAAATAGCGATAAAATGGGATGTCTTGGTGAGTCGATCAACCGCAACCCATATCGCATTATTTCCATTCGACGTATTTGGGAGACCCATGAAAAATTCCATAGTAACATTTTCCCATTTCCACATGGGTATAGGTAATGGCTTCACCCTCTATTGTATCTCCACATCATCCCTTTATGCTTCCATAATCTTCTCTTGTATGGATGGTTGCACAATCATTTGGGAAAGGTAAGATGTAACCACTACCCTTATGATTTCTAAATCCATCCTTTGTATATCCAAGAATATAGGTACTTTCTCAATGCATAACATGGATAAAGTAGCAGGTTCTTTTCTACAAAGATAATCAGCTACCTTGTTCACCTTTCCAGGATGATAGTCAATAGAGCAATCATAATCCTTGATTAGCTCTAACCATCTCCTTTGACACATGTTGAGATCCTTTTGTGTGAATATATACTTTAGGCTCTTATGGTCAGTGTATATATCACACTTCTCACCATAAAGTTAGGGTTGCCATATTTTCAAGGAAAAAATCATGGCTTCGATCTCTAGATCATGCGTCGGTTAGTTCTCCTTGTGGATCATCAACTGTCGTGAGGTGTAGGCTATCACATTATCATTTTTTATGAGTACGCAACCCAAGACTTTCATTGAAGCATCACTATATATCACAAAACGTTCTCCACTTTTCTGTAGTGTGGTTACAGGTGTAGTGATCAGCTTTCTCTTTATATCCTTGAATCTTCCCTCGCATTCTTCTGTCCAAACATACTTTTCCTCTTTCCCTGTTAACATAGTTAGCGAGCTTGAAAATCGTGAGAAATTTCACACAAAACATCATTAGTACCCATCTAATATAAGAAAAATACGGATTTATGTGACACTAGAAGGCCTAGGACATTCATCAATTGCATTTGTTTTCGAAGGGTCCACAGAAATTCCCTCACTTGGTAAATACTTGTTATGAAACATTATCTTCAAGTATTCCCATTCCATATCTTCAATTTCCTCCCTTGGCATGGTGTTCTTAATCAATTCCCACCATTTATCAGCATCTCCATATAGATAATAAATGGCTAGTGTCACCTTCTCCATCTCATAACAGTGAATCACATAAAACATCTTCTCCGTAGAGATGATCCACTGTTCCGCAACTAGTGGATCGGAAGATCCACTAAACGTTGGTGGTCGTTGCTGCATAAAAAATTCGGTAGCCAGTTTCCCCCACTTTGGTGAAGGAGGAAGTTCCCCATTATAATGGTTATTTTTCATAACATAAGATAAATGGGTAAGTATCACTATGAATTTCTGAATTCCACCTCCGAAATCATTGGGGATGTTGTTCGGGAAATCATTGCATTGGCCTTCGCACGAGTTGTTGGCCTGGTTTCTCCAGGTTCCCATCATTATCTAAAATAGAAAATGTTAAAAGAAAAAATAAATCAACAAGTCATGAATAACATATTCATTTTTATTATTTATACTAAAATAATATCATATGGGATCTCTATGTAAAGATTCTTGTGTGCATATTTTTATTTAGTCTCATGCTAGAGGTTTTCACTAGAGTTCACTAATCCTAATTCCCAAATTAACTAAACCTTTCCTATGATACTAAATATAGCGACCCATCCTTTTCTTACATTACTATTACATCATTATAAAGATAAAAAATAGTATTAAACATAGAGGATCCAACGGTTTAGTTTCTTGGGAAAACTAGGACCATGCATAGCAATTAGAACATTGAGCATAAATTTTTTTTGAAATTTCATCTTATCTAGCTTCATAGTGGAACTTGACCCCTCCTTAGTACATCTAGTCACTAGAGGATATACATGAAAATGGGTGATATAAAATCCAATTAATTTGATATAAAAGAACAATATAACAATGGGTGATAATAATCATAACATATGAAAAATATCATGAACGTGGGAGGAATCATAAAAGACTTGAAATGTGGAAATGCATAAAAATGAAACATCATGTCTTAGTGGTTGACTACCACACATAATTTTGAACAAATATAGAATCTTGTTCAAAAATAAATTCACATTAACTCATGAGATTCATCACTTTACCCGATGCATTGGAGCACTGTATAATTTCGGGCTCACCCGTCACATAGAAACATTCATATTGCGCTATATAATTCCGGGTGCACCCGTCACATCATAACATTATAATTTCTAATGCATGGCACAATAAACTTATATCAAAATATGAACATAAATAATCCATGCAAATTAATTGGTTTCATCTCATAAGAACACATTAATAGACATTGGGCTCCCAAAAGAAATAGCGAATAACATACTTCATATATGAACCATCCACCTTTGTTGAGAAGAAAAAGTTGATTTTTTTAAAGAAGATTTATTTTGGAGAAACATTGTGTTTGACATAAAATATAGTGGAGAATATTTATATCCCTTAATAGGTAATATAATGATTAAAAACTAATTTTTAAGGAGTAATCATACAAAAAATTGAGTGAAATAGGGATTACCCGAAGAAAGAAGGTTGATTTGAAATTTTTCCATGACCTTATATCTGAATTATTCCATCACTTTAATGTCCTTTATACCCACAATATATTCATTAATTATCAATTAAATAACCTTGTGTACATTAATATAGTTTATTATAATTTCATTAAGTTGTTTTTTGTGCCTTTGGATGAGTTCTATAGTTTAAAAACATTGTTCGGGAATGTTTGTTTTTATGGTTTTTCTTGAGCGGTTCACTAGTATTCATAAATGAAAGTTTGAGTAAAACAAGGGTAAACATACAGAACTGATATTACATGTTATTAATGATATTCCAGGAGTTTAAATGATATTATAATTTATTATATTATATACCATGTGGATGAATCATTAGATAGTGATTAAATGATGATTGTTTGAGTTTACTTTGGTGGTTTTTCGACCACAACGAACTTGTTTTGATTAATATTTAGAAATATGTACATAAGAGAGTTCCAGAACATTAAATAAGACATAATACATATAAAATATTCAGTTTCAACCAAAAAAATGGTTTCACAACCAGATGTTAAAGTAGAAATGGAAAAATAAAACATGTCATTCTTGAAGGTAATAGATTAACACCTAACAAACAACATTTTCTTGTATTAAATAAAAGGAATAGGATAAGGGGTACGGATGGAATAATATCCCATTAGAATCATAAAATTCCATTATATGTGTTATAATGGAGTTACCATACCATTTGGACAAATATAGGTGGGCAGAGAATAAGAAAAGAACTTGGAATTGAAAGGAAATTAAAGGAAAAGAGGGAGAGAAATTACCTCTTGAATCCTCCTCTTGAAATCTTCCTTAAGGGAACTAGGCTGGGTCTTTTGATGTGAAAAAAATCTCTTGGACGTGGGGTAGGGACTGGGGAATATTTTTGGGCAGAGTATAGACAAGGCTTCAAGCTTGAGAGGTGTGAGGAAATGAGGGTGTGAAGGGTGGTATTTATAGTGGAGGGGAGATGGGTTTTCTCAATATAAAATTCATTAGTTTATTATTTCCACAGAAGACAAGGAATAGTGCATATTCCATGACCAAGAATTGTAATTTGATAATGTTATACCGAACCAAGTGGGCTTACATCAGCAGAACATCACACATGACTCTATAATTAGCTTATTTAGCTTATTTTGTAAATTTTGTTCTTTCACTATTCATCAAAAAATTCAAGTATTTTAGAAAAATTCCAAAAATATATGGAAACCATTTTTTGATGTGTATAATCCAAAATGAGGTCCATTTTTCAAAAATAATTTTATAAATATGATTAGTCTAATATTTAATTAAAATCATAATTTACTTGAAAAATATAGTTTGTAAATTTACAACAAATTTTATGATGCTCTCAAAATTTACATGAGGTCTTATAATATTATCTTAAAACTATAAGTCATATATTTGTTAATTTATGAACATATTTTAATAAAATACATTTCTCTTTTAAATTAATTAATTATAATTTATTATTTATGACTTACAAAAATACTATTGCTTTTACTATAGTCAAATTGTCACTTATAAGATGCCTAAATTTTATTTAATTATTCATGAGTAAGGTTACTATAATTTTGGGTGATTTACTATTCATATGGGTCATATTACTTTCCATAATGGTATTTTACTATTCATAAGGGTATGTTACTATTCACCAAAAATTATTTTCGTTTCATTAGACTCCAAAAATCATCTTCAACACAACTGTGTATATCGGATTTTCAAAATTCAAGACATATAAGTGGAAAAATTATGTTTAAAGGTCACTTAGCACTTGTACTTCATTATGTTTTTTTCATGTTATTTTATGACATATTTGTAAGAAGGTAATTTCCATTGAAAAACATTGGATCATTACATGAATAATTTGCAATATCACAATAAAAATATTTGTTATGTAAGGAAAACCGGCGTCACAAACCAACTTGGGTTGACCTTGAACCGGTCACCCAAGTCGATCTGTGCCAAGGCCTGAAGGGCGTCCATGATCCCCATAGGATGGAAACCATTTCCTAGTTATCAATAACATTATTTGGTAATTATTTTACCCAATTACGTATACATAAAAATCAACAAGACAAAAAAACCCAAACTAAAGATACACAAAAAAATAGGATATAAGAAAATTTTCTGATATAAAGTTTACACCCATGAATTTAAACCCCAAAGGAGTATAACAAAAAAAGGAAACTAAAACTCTATCCGAAACCACATGCAATATAAGGAGCAAAATCCTTGAGCTACCACCACCAAGATCCATTAGGAGATACCACTATGAACCCAAACCTGCAACACAACATACCATATCTTGAATTTAAATACACATAGAAGAGAATATAAATAAAACTAATGGTGTATGTATGGTGTGAGCCAGATCCTAGAAGGATTCCTCTAAAGAAATAGGTTCCATTACAAAACATTAATATGATAATCTAATATTTAAGTTTAAATAAATTATTCTTAAAATATTTCTAGGAAAACCATTTTTAGGAAAACATCATTGAAAGGGGAGATTTGCAAAATCTATCCATTTTAAAACCATTTTCAAAAAATATAAAGGGAATTTATTTTAAAAACCCACACACATTTGTATGCAAGAGGTCCACTATATTCCAACATATGGGACCACATCATATATAGTGGATCACCAGGGGAAAATACCCTGGGGTTAATCTACTTCGAGTGGGAAACTTGAACCTTATACCTTTATGAAACGTGGAAGATAAAATATGACCAATAGGGTTCTCTTGAATGAACCACTAGTAGGGGACACCCTATAACCAAGTAGTCTCCAATCATCATAGTTTAGTTAGTGTTTTAATCATCAATATTGCTAATTCAAACCGATCTGTATCCACTTCTATATCAGTAGCATACTAAAACTATCCCTCCCACCTAGATACCTATGATTCCCATGGGATCATGTTCATCTTCACATACTAGACAATTTATCACATTCTAAAATCATTTCTAGTAATCCCACCTATTTTCTCAAAATAATTGCCATTTTAAAAACACACCAAAATCATCTCCAAGATTAATTCCCACCACTTGAACAATTCATGAAATCCCTTTAAATCCATCAGAGGGAATTACGTAATCAGTTTAATAATTTTCATTGTCCAATCCCCTTTAAAATTCAACACACACAATCCAATTTCATCTTTAAAATAAGATGTTCATTATTTAAAAATTCCCAATTCATACTCAAAAGTGCACAACAATGCTACCATTCCCAAAATGGACCACTTCCCATAAAAACATTTTTCAACACACACACAGACATCATGTACCCCTGAAAACACATTCCACACTGCTCAAACAATTAATTGAACACTTAGAATAATTTTCACAAAAATTCACAAATATAAACATGATAATTTCCTTTAAAACAATTCCATTTTCCACACATATTCATATTAATGTATATCTATAACATATTTCTCACCACCCAAATAAAATATAGAACATGAGAACATTGACTAAACAATTTTCACTACAAAGAACATATAGAAACATGAAAACTTCTTTTATAAAATCCATTTTCAGAACACATGCATGTCAATGTATTTCCAAAACATATTTCTCACCGCCCTAATTAAATATAGAACATTTAAAAATTAATTAAACAAAAAAATTAAATCAAATAAAATTTCTAGGGCATGGAACCACCGACCTTTTTTGGGGAAACATCCAAAAAAGGTACAAAACTACAACCTCACCTCGATTGAACCCAAGGAAGGAAAGATCAAGCATGATAGATCAAAATAAGACCCTAAGAAACAAGAAAAATACCTAAAAGAAAATCCTACTAATAGAAAACTGAATCCCAAAAAGAGATGAAGGGGAAGTCTACTAGGAGGGGAAGAGTTTGCGACCACCGTAGGGAGGAGGTGAGGGCACCGGAGTCGCAACAGGGAGGGAAGTCGGCGAGGGTTGTGGAAATCATAGGAATAATTCTAGGGGTAGGGGTGTGTGAGGGAGATAGGAAAGGGAAGGTAAACACTAACCCAAAATAAAAAATATAAATATATTAAATAATAATTTCATTAATAATGATAATAATAATTAAAATAATAATAATAATCCCAATAATAATATCAACATTATTATTATTAAAACAATTCTTTTAATTTTATTTTAACATTTTTTTATTTTAGTTTATTTTCATTTTACGTTTATTTAATTATTTATTTAATTTATTCCTTATTTCTGATATCGTACATGTTGCACGGTGACCCTAATGAAGCTATATAGTTTCTAAATTCTGCTCTGCCCATTCTCTAGATGTTTCCAAGCCCAAAACACTCATTTTTTCAATAAAAATTCAAAAAAAACCTGGTACTCAACCTAAAACCCAAAAAGAATATCCAAAAACATAAAACTCATCACACTCTTTTCCTGATAAAAACAATTGAGAACCCAACTTGAGCTTGAACCAATGCAATGATTAAAACGTGGGTGTGAAAATTTGTCACGACCCGCCCTTGGGGTCCGTGCCGTGACTACCCCAAGCCCGCCTTCCATAGGCCAGGGGCTGGCGACTAGCACCAAGGCATAAATCCTCGTAAAAAGGGAAGGCATTGCCTTTGTAAAGAAAACACACACCACAGAGTAAACAAGCGGAAAGTAAACACTAAACAAAAGCAGAGTACAACTGAAAGTGCGGAAAAGTAAATGGGCCAGTATACAAACCCAAACTGAAAGTAAAGTACAACTCGAAAGGGAAAACAGGAACTGAAAAGTAAAAGCCGCTACTCCGAGCTGTCCACTGGAAATCCCACCTGAAGGGTGGGTACAGATAGCTCCTCTGCTCCACGGGTCCCACCGTCCGCTCCGAGCACGTCCCGCCCAGTGGTCCACCTCCGGGTACCGTCCCGCTCTGCAAGCCTCAGCTAAGGTCAACGCTGTCCGTCGTCTGCAACCAACACAACGTAGTGCGGGAAAAGCCCGTGCAGGGGTGAGTATAAGCTACTCAGTAGGGACCCCGAGACCCCTGAAGGTCTCTCAAAATCCACAAAGGATAAACCACAAAGAAAGGTACAATCACGAAGTAACAACCGACACTGCTTAGGTATATGCCCATACATATACCTAAGTCATCAATTCAAATACGCTCCAACCTCCGAGCCCAAGTACAACTCAGTCCACACAGGATAGTAAACGTATTCCACACAGGAAAGCAAAACGTAACCCACACAGGATTGCACAACACAATCCACACAGGAAAGCAATAGGATTCAGCTCACACAGGTATACTTCTTCAAGGACGATAAATATGATCACTGATCCATCTAAGTCGTCGGACCCACGAAGGATCGATAGGTAACTAACCCCCGCAATGACCCACACAGGATCGGGCCCACACAGGACCTGTAGGCGCTGGCTCACACAGAACCGCTGAGCGCAAGGACCCACATAGGATCGGGCCCACACAGGACCTGTAGCACTGATCCACGTAGGATCGCTGAGTGCTGTTGTCGTCGTCGTCGAATCCACACAGGATCTCTGTACTGTCGTCGTCGCAGTCACAGTAGCAGTCGTAGCAGTAGTAGTCACATTAACAGTCGCAGCCAGCACTAGGGTTCCCGCACACAGCAAGCTCGTTTGGAGGGTCCGCTCCACGAGCCGAGAGGCTGATACATCAACTGTCACAAAGACCAGAGTTGATGTATCCAAAAGTTCTGTATCGTCAACAGGAACTCAACGCAACAGACGGCGCGTCGATCGGACGCCCGGTCTGAGAGTTATTGGCATTTTCGTCTCCGGGGCCCGGTTGGTTTTTAAGGCAAAACCAACCTGACTGTACTCCACCTGTGTCCAAACCTCGGGCGGAGTATGCCAAAAGATCCGTCTCACTAAGAGGAACACAACACAGCTGACGGCACGTCAATCAGACGTCCGTAGCTCAAGATATGAGTGTTTCCGCTCCGAAGGCCCGGTTGGTTTCGTGAACGAACCAACCCGGCCGAACTCAAAGTAATCCGAAACCTTGCGTGCGATATACTGAAACGACCGTCTCGATCCAAGGATCCCGTTTCCGCAGACGGTTCGTCAATCGGAGGTCCGAGGCTCAAGATATGGCCAAGAGACCGGAACTGGTTCGAAACGGGTCTGGGTCCGGGCCGACCCGGCCCGACCCCCCCCCCCTGGGGCGGTCCGGCCGGCGCGGCGGCGCGGGGTACCGCGGCGGCTTGGCGCCGCGAGGTGGCTGCACGCGGGGGGCTAAGCCCCCGCTGATTGAAAGGTGGCGCGGCCTTTGTGCCGCGCCATTTGCAAGAAACGGCCCCCACACGTGGGGGCCGGCTGGAAATAAAACCGGGGGGCTGCTGCCCCCCCCCCCCTTTATATGAAAACCGCCCCCCTTTAAGAGGGGGGTTTTTATGCGCTGGCCGGGGGATTAATTCCCCCGGTTTAACGTTATCCGGTCGGCCAGCTGGCCGGCCGGTTTTCTCCAACGGGACCGGAAATTCCGGTCCCCTCTTCGGCTTCCGACGCCGGCGGCCCGGCCGACGGTCTTCTCTTCCCGCCGCGGCCCGGAACCGGCCGCGGTCTCCTCGTCCCGCCGCGGCCCGGAACCGGCCGCGGTGTTCGTCGTCCGGCGCGGTGCGACGGCACCGCGCCCCCTTCGTCGTGCCTTGATTCCTTTCAACGCGGCGCGACGGAATCGCGTTCTTGAAGATTCTTCCTCGGCGTGGCGCGACGGCGCCGCGTAAAATAATTGTACGATTATCCGCGTGGTGAGACGGCACCACGCCACTTTGCTTCCACCCGCAAGATTAAACAACAAGAACGATGGAGGGGGTTCGGCCGTGTTCATGCGGTCCGGCCCCCTCACGTTAAGCAATAACGCATCGTTAAATAATCCAAAGCCACACGTTAGACTTGCTAAAATTCATGATCAAAAATAGAATAACTAAACAATAATCAACAACCCCTACCTCGGGTATAAGGTTCGAAGATTGTCAACGTTCCGCGGAAGACGACGTCGCGGAGGTCGGGCGTCGCGGTAGCCGTTCGTCAAATCCGATGACGAAGGGATGCATTCGAAGAGACACGTTGTTGGCGAAACTTGTACGCCGACGAAGGTTGTCCGAGGAAGAAGTGGCGTCCCCTTTCGTTGACACGGTAAACGAAGAATGGAGGTGCGGCATTCTTCGTCGGATCTTGAGCGTTCTTCGTCAAGATGAACGTTCTTCGAGTTCTTCGTCAGAGTTGAAGAAGAAGAAGGAAAAGCTCTCCACCTCTCCAGAAGACAAACAAATAACCCCAAAATAAAATAAGACAACATCTTATTTTATTAACACACAACACACTATAATTTCAAATGTTTGAAATTCAAAAGGATTAACTCCCATAATTAAATAAGTAACTCAAGTCATTTATGGAGGCATTAAGGGAGTTGAGAGAATATGAAAGGTTTAGGGGTTCGTGTGGGCCCCACCACACTTAATCCTCCCAAGGGAGGTTAAGTGGGTGTGGGTCCCACTTCCAACCCCCTTTTGTAGGTTTTATCAAGTTATAAAAAAAATTTGTTCTTCACAAATTTTATTTAACTCAAACTAAAAACCCCAAAACTAACTTTCAACCCGCAAAAAACGCAACTCCCGAAAAGGTATCTTAAAAAGAATATCGGCGCTGCGAGTTCATCGGTGCCCTCGGATTTCAATTCCGAGCACCGAATCAAAAGTTAGGAAAACCCGCTCGTTCGTTCACTGAACGTACCCGAGCCAAACTTCAGAAATTAATTCCGGGCACTCCGGGCCTCGGAATCAGGTGCCGTCTGAAACCGCGCTCTTGTAAAATTCTAAAGAAAATTTAGAAAAAATTTCCCTTGAATTTTACGGGTCTTTACATTACTCACACCTCAGGGCTTTACGTCCCCGTAAAGATACATCAAAAACTAGGGAAACAAATGAGGGTACTGAGCACGCATCTGAGCCTCCCGCTCCCATGTGCTTTCCTGGAGATTCCCGTGCTGCCATCTGATGCGTACAAGAGGAATCGATCGCCCACGCCGGACCCGCTCCTGTCGATCCTCTATCTCCACCGGAACCTCCGTGAAAGTCGCCCCATCGTCAACATCAAGCTCCCCATGGTCAATGATGTGCGTCGGGTCGTGCACGTATCTCCTCAGCTGGGATACGTGGAAGACGTCGTGTACCCGGTGCAACTGAGGTGGTAGAGCCAGGCGATAAGCCACCTCACCAATCCTGCTGAGAATCTGGAAGGGTCCGATGAAGCGTGGAGATAACTTGCCGCCTCGGCCAAATCTCCGAATACCACGTCGAGGTGAGACTCGCAAGAAGACGTGGTCGCCATCCTCGAACTCTAGTGGCCTCCGCCTCCTGTCAGCATATGACTTCTGCCGGCTCTGAGCTGTCCTCATCCGCTCCTGGATGACCTGGACCTTCTCTGTCGTGGCCTGGACCATCTCTGGTCCCACGAGTGCTGACTCTCCAGGGTCTGTCCAGCACAAAGGAGATCTACAAGGTCGGCCGTACAATGCCTCGTACGGTGCCATCCCGATGGTGGAGTGGTAGCTGTTGTTGTACGCAAACTCCACCAAGGGTAGGTGGTCCTCCCAGCTACGACCAAAGTCGAGGACACATGCGCGGAGCATGTCCTCGAGAGTTTGAATGGTCCTCTCCGTCTGACCATCCGTCTGAGGGTGGAAGGCTATGCTCAGACGTAGCTGCGTCCCGAACGCCTCCTGTAACCCCTTCCAAAGCCGGGAAGTAAAGCGAGCATCTCGATCGGAGACGATAGATGATGGCATGCCGTGGAGCCGCACAATCTCCTGAACGTAGAGACGTCCCAAGCTCTCTACTGAGCCTTGCTCTCTGATGGGTAAGAAGTGTGCCGACTTGGTGAGTCGGTCAACAATCACCCAGATGGAGTCGTGACCTCTGGAAGTGCGTGGAAGTCCAGTCACGAAGTCCATAGATATGCCGTCCCACTTCCACTCCGGAACCTCCAAGTGCTGTACCAAGCCTGCTGGTACCTGATGCTCTGCCTTCACCTGCTGGCAGATAAGGCATCGAGAAACGAACTCTGCTACTACCTTCTTCATGCCCGGCCACCAGTGCTGTCGTCTGAGGTCCTGGTACATCTTCGCCACTCCCGGATGTACCACCAAAGGAGAAGTGTGAAACTCTCTCAGCACTTCCTCTCGCAAGGCGACTGGTACCATGGTACGTCCTCTGAAAAGGATGTCGTGCTCTACTCCAAAGGAGAAACCATCAGGTTTCTGTCCCGAGGATATCTGTGCACGCCGTGTTTCACAGTCAGCGTCCTCACGTTGTGCCTCTCTGACCCGCTGCAGTAGTGGAGGAGTGACTGTGAGAGACTGAAGAAAGGCTGCTCCATCACTATCCACGAAGGATATCTGCAAAGAGGCTAGCTGCTCCGTCGCCTCCTCAAGTAGCTGAATGCCCTTCCTCCTGCTGAGGGCATCGGCTACTACGTTCCCCTTACCAGGAGTATAGACTATCTCAAAGTCATAGTCCTGGAGGAACTCGAGCCATCGCCTTTGTCTCAGGTTCAGGTCCTTCTGCGAGAATATATACCTGAGACTCTGATGATCGGAAAAGACTGTAAAGCGCTCGCCCATCAGATAGTGTCGCCATGTCTTCAGAGCGAAGACCACTGCTGCTAACTCCAGGTCATGGGTAGCGTAGTTCTGCTCATGCGGCCTCAACTGACGTGATCCATAGGCGATCACGGCCCTCTCCTGCATCAGAACACATCTGAGTCCGTTCCCTGATGCATCGCAGTAGACTACGTACCCTACTCCCTCCTCAGGCAACCTCAAGATAGGTGCGCAGGTCAATCTCTGTCTCAGCTCCTGGAAGCTCTGCTGACATCTGTCTGTCCATACGAAGGGTTTCCCCTTCTTCGTCAAAGCTTTGAGTGATGCCGCAACTCTAGAGAAGTCTGGCACGAATCTCTGATAGTATCCAGCTAGTCCCAAGAAACTCTGAACCTCAGTCACGCTCCTGGGTGGCTCCCAAGCTAACACAGCCTCAATCTTCGCGAGATCCACTGCAACTCCCGCCTCAGAGATAACGTGTCCCAAAAAGTGGACCTCACGTATCCAGAACTGGCACTTCGAGAGATTACCGTAAAGCTGGTGCTCTCGGAGTGTGTCAAGAACAACTCGCAAGTGATAGGCGTGCTCCTCCTCTGTTGTAGAGTAAATCAGAATGTCGTCGATGAAGACCACGACAAACCGATCGAGGTATGGCTGAAAGATCCTGTTCATGAGAGCCATGAACACTGCTGGAGCATTGGTTACACCGAAAGGCATAACCAAGAACTCATAGTGGCCATACCGACATCTGAAGGCCGTCTTCTGCACATCCTCGTCTCTGACTCTGAGCTGATGATAGCCTGACATGAGGTCTATCTTCGAGAACCACCGTGCTCCCTTGAGCTGATCAAAGAGGTCATCAATCCTCGGTAGCAGATAATTGTTCCTCACTGTCACCTGGTTCAGGCGACGATAGTCAACACAAAGTCGCAACCTCCCGTCCGCCTTCTTGGCGAACAATATCGGGGAAGCCCAGGGTGAAACACTGGGTCGGATGAACCCCTTGACCTGCAAGTCCTCCAACTGTACCCGTAGCTCTCGAAGCTCGGCGGGGGCCATCCGATATGCTGGAGTGGATATCGGGGCTGTCCCGGGGTACAAGTCAATATAAAATTCTACCTCTCTGCGAGGAGGTAGCCCTGGAACGTCGTCGGGAAAAACATCCGCAAACTGATCCACCACTACAGGAAAACCAGGACTCCGCACGTCAACTGCTCCAAGGATAAGGCTAGCCAACTGATGAGTGATGGGCTGTCCTCTCCTCTGCGGAAGTCCATCCTGTGCTGCTAAGGCTCCCTTCTCACCGGTGAAGGTGAACCTGCTCCCGTCGGTGCGTACACATCGCACCTTGCGCCTAAAACAGTCAATCTGTGCATGGACCGTAGATAGCCAATCCATGCCCATGATGACGTTGTAAGTCCTCGACGCTTCTACAAGAAGATCCCAGCCGAAGCTCTCGCCTCCTAGAGTAAGCTCACACTGCTGGCACCAGTGCGTAATCGTCGAGTCTGCTCCCGTAGGAGTCTCTAGCCGTAAGGATCGAGCCAACGGCTCTGTCGGAATCTCCGAGCTCCGAACAAGGGCAGCGGCTATGAAAGAGTGACTCGCTCCTGTGTCTATAAGAACTGCAGCAAGGGTGGAATAGACACAGATAGTACCTCGAATCATCTCGGGTGCGCCGTGGTCGTAGGCCTCTGCTGCCTGGAGCTGTGCCTGTCGCTGCCCGCCAGCTCCCTGTGGTCGGGGTGGACCTCCTGGTGGTGGTGGTGGTGGTAGAGCCTCAAAGCGTCGGCCACCACCAGCTGCTCGTCCAGCTCCTCTGCCTCGTCCGCCTCCTCCCTGCGGACCGCCACGGTCGACCCTCTGCCTCTGCCTCGGTGGTCCCTCAACCGTCTGCTGCTCCTCGACACGGCGGGTCGGGCAGTCACGAGCCATGTGGCCCTGCCCGCCGCACGAGTAGCACTGTCTGCCTCTCGTAAGACTGGCTCCGTGCTGTGTGCCCCGCACTGCTGAGCCAGTGTCCTGAGGTCGTCTGCCCGAAGGTCTGGTCTGTCTGGACCCCTAAGTCATCCGTCGACTGCCTGCTGCCGATGAATCTGCCACGTGCCGCCCTGCGGTGGGTCTCTGTGCTGGTGTAGACTCAGCAAGGAAGCTCTCGATCAGAAGAGCCCGCTCCAGTACTCCTGTTTGAGTCGGTATGCTGAGGGAGATCAGCGATGCCCTGATCTCGTGTCTCAAACCCTGCTCGAAGGTCCGGGCCCGGAAGAATGGGTCACGTACCATGTCGGTCGAGTAGCGCGAGAGATCGGTAAATCTCGCCGAGTACTGAGCGACCGTCATGATGCCCTGCCGCAGCTGTAGAAGCTCCTGGATACGCACCGCACAAAGGGTGGCTGGGATGAACTCCGAGCGGAAGAGGCTCTCAAAGTCCGTCCAAAGTAGAGATGCCTCATCGTGCACCTGGAGTATCAAGCTCCACCATCGTCCTGCTGCTGCGTGTAGTAGGCTCGCAGCGAGGATCACCATGAGGTCTGCTGGTGTCCTCACTAGCCTAAACACTCGAACCACTGCCTCCAGCCAGTCCTCTGCTGCCTGGGGATCCGTCTCCCCGCGAAACCTGGGTGGTCGCTGGCGCTGAAACTCATGCAGTGCGCTGAGGTGACGTGCATCGTCAGCGGCTGCTGCTGGAAGCATCGGGGGATCGGCGGGTAAAGCTACCGCCGGTGCCACTACTGGCAAAGGGCCCTGCACCGAGGCCTCGTCGCTCGGTGGGCTGTCGTCTCGCTCGACTCTCGGAACCCTAACTGGCTGTCGTCGTGGGGCCATCCTGAAAAGGAAACAGGTGCGCCACGGTCAGAACAGTATACCTGGTGAGCTGATATAAGTAATCACAAAGAAAACTTTGAAACACACACGCAATCAATGTTTTCGTGCATTAAGTCGGAAATCAGAAGTCAGGGTCCTGGTGTACGGATACGTCGGCCGCCGCACCAACACTGGACTCCCTGTACTGATAACCACACTCAATACGCTAAACATTATTGCTTCACATAGAAAAGATCAGAGTTCAAGGTAGAACAGAACTCCTCTGATACCAATTTGTCATGACCCGCCCTTGGGGTCCGTGCCGTGACTACCCCAAGCCCACCTTCCATAGGCCAGGGGCTGGCGACTAGCACCAAGGCGTAAATCCTCGTAAAAAGGGAAGGCATTGCCTTTGTAAAGTAAAAACACACCACAGAGTAAACAAGCGGAAAGTAAACACTAAACAAAAGCAGAGTACAACTGAAAGTGCGGAAAAGTAAATGGGCCAGTATACAAACCCAAACTGAAAGTAAAGTACAACTCGAAAGGGAAAACAGCAACTGAAAAGTAAAAGCCGCTACTCCGAGCTATCCACTGGAAATCCCACCTGAAGGGTGGGTACAGATAGCTCCTCTGCTCCACGGGTCTCGCCATCCGCTCCGAGCCCGTCCCGCCCAGTGGTCCACCTCCGGGTACCGTCCCACTCTGCAAGCCTCAGCTAAGGTCAACGTTGTCCGTCGTCTGCAACCAACACAACGTAGTGCGGGCAAAGCCCGTGCAGGGGTGAGTATAAGCTACTCAGTAGGGACCCCGAGACCCCTGAAGGTCTCTCAAAATCCACAAAGGATAAACCACGAAGAAAGGTACAATCACGAAGTAACAACCGACACTGCTTAGGTATATGCCCATACATATACCTAAGTCATCAATTCAAATACGCTCCAACCTCCGAGCCCAAGTACAACTCAGTCCACACAGGATAGTAAACGTATTCCACACAGGAAAGCAAAACGTAACCCACACAGGATTGCACAACACAATCCACACAGGAAAGCAATAGGATTCAGCTCACACAGGTATACTTCTTCAAGGACGATAAAGATGATCACTGATCCATCTAAGTCGTCGGACCCACTAAGGATCGATAGGTAACTAACCCCCGCAATGACCCACACAGGATCGGGCCCACACAGGACCTGTAGGCGCTGGCTCACACAGAACCGTTGAGCGCAAGGACCCACACAGGATCGGGCCCACACAGGACCTGTAGCACTGATCCACGTAGGATCGCTGAGTGCTGTTGTCGTCGTCATCGAATCCACACAGGATCTCTGTACTGTCGTCGTCGCAGTCACAGTAGCAGTCGTAGCAGTAGTAGTCACAGTAACAGTCGCAGCCAGCACTAGGGTTCCCGCACACAGCAAGTTCGTTCGGAGGGTCCGCTCCAGGAGCCGAGAGGCTGATACATCAACTGTCACAAAGACCAGAGTTGATGTATCCAAAAGTTCCGTATCGTCAAAAGGAACTCAACGCAACAGACGGCGCGTCGATCGGACGCCCGGTCTGAGAGTTATTGGCATTTTCGTCTCCGGGGCCCGGTTGGTTTTTAAGGAAAAACCAACCCGACCGTACTCCACCTCCATCCAAACCTCGGGCGGAGTATGCCAAAAGATCCGTCTCACTAAGAGGAACACAACACAGCTGACGGCACGTCAATCGGACGTCCGTAGCTCAAGATATCAGCGTTTCCGCTCCGAAGGCCCGGTTGGTTTCGTGAACGAACCAACCCGGCCGATCTCAAAGTAATCCGAAACCTTGAGTGCGATATACCGAAACGACCGTCTCGATCCAAGGATCGCGTTGCCGCAGACGGTTCGTCAATTGGAGGTCCGAGGCTCATGATATGGCCAAGAGACCGGAACTGGTTCGAAAACGGGGGGGTCCGGGTCCGGGCCGACCCGACCCGACCCCCACCTGGGGCGGTCCGGCCGGCCGGCAGGCCGGCGGCGCGGGGAGCCGCGGTGGCGCGGCGGCGCGGGGGACCGCGGCGGCTTGGCGCCACGAGGTGGCTGCACGCGGGGGGCTAAGCCCCCGCTGATTGAAAGGCGGTGCGGCCTTTGTGCCGCGCCATTTGCAAGAAACGGCCCCCGCACGTGGGGGCCGGCTGGAAATAAAACCGGGGGGCTGCTGCCCCCCCCCCCTTTATATGAAAACCGCCCCCCTTTAAGAGGGGGGTTTTTATGCGCTGGCCGGGGGATTAATTCCCCCGGTTTAACGTTATCCGGTCGGCCAGCTGGCCGGCCGGTTTTCTCCAACGGGACCGGAAATTCCGGTCCCCTCTTCGGCTTCCGACGCCGGCGGCCCGGCCGACGGTCTTCTCTTCCCGCCGCGGCCCGGAACCGGCCGCGGTCTCCTCGTCCCGCCGCGGCCCGGAACCGGCCGCGGTGTTCATCGTCCGGCGCGGTGCGACGGCACCGCGCCCCCTTCGTCGTGCCTTGATTCCTTTCAACGCGGCGCGACGGAATCGCGTTCTTGAAGATTCTTCCTCGGCGTGGCGCGACGGCGCCGCGTAAAATAATTGTACGATTATCCGCGTGGTGAGACGGCACCACGCCACTTTGCTTCCACCCGCAAGATTAAACAACAAGAACGATGGAGGGGGTTCGGCCGTGTTCATGCGGTCCGGCCCCCTCACGTTAAGCAATAACGCATCGTTAAATAATCCAAAGCCACACGTTAGACTTGCTAAAATTCATGATCAAAAATAGAATAACTAAACAATAATCAACAACCCCTACCTCGGGTATAAGGTTCGAAGATTGTCAACGTTCCGCGGAAGACGACGTCGCGGAGGTCGGGCGTCGCGGTAGCCGTTCGTCAAATCCGATGACGAAGGGATGCATTCGAAGAGACACGTTGTTGGCGAAACTTGTACGCCGACGAAGGTTGTCCGAGGAAGAAGTGGCGTCCCCTTTCGTTGACACGGTAAACGAAGAATGGAGGTGCGGCATTCTTCGTCGGATCTTGAGCGTTCTTCGTCAAGATGAACGTTCTTCGAGTTCTTCGTCAGAGTTGAAGAAGAAGAAGGAAAAGCTCTCCACCTCTCCAGAAGACAAACAAATAACCCCAAAATAAAATAAGACAACATCTTATTTTATTAACACACAACACACTATAATTTCAAATGTTTGAAATTCAAAAGGATTAACTCCCATAATTAAATAAGTAACTCAAGTCATTTATGGAGGCGTTAAGGGAGTTGAGAGAATATGAAAGGTTTAGGGGTTCGTGTGGGCCCCACCACACTTAATCCTCCCAAGGGAGGTTAAGTGGGTGTGGGTCCCACTTCCAACCTCCTTTGGTAGGTTTTATCAAGTTATAAAAAAAATTTGTTCTACACAAATTTTATTTAACTCAAACTAAAAACACCAAAACTAAATTTCAACCCGCAACAAACGCAACTCCTGAAAAGGTCTCTTAAAGCGAATATCGGCGCTGCGAGTTCATCGGTGCCCTCGGATTTCAATTCCGAGCACCGAATCAAAAGTTAGGAAAACCCGCTCGTTCGTTCACTGAACGTACCCGAGCCAAACTTCAGAAATTAATTCCGGGCCTCGGAATCAGGTGCCGTCTGAAACCGCGCTCTTGTAAAATTCTAAAGAAAATTAAGAAAAAATTTCCCTTGAATTTTACGGGTCTTTACAAAATTCTTCACACTATAATGCTTTCCACCCCTAGAAATCCACAACAAGGCTGAACCCCAAAAATAGAAACTAATACTCCTTTACAATTTATGGGGAATCCCAATGAACCACAAGAGAGAGGAGACAAAAAGACTACCAAAAAAGATACTAACATACAAATTGAACTAGGGTGACCCAAAATGGACTACCCACCATGTGATACCCAACCCCAAAAATTAATACACCTCCAGTTGATAATCCAATTATAGGAACTCTCACAACACACTATGAAACATCCTAAGAAAAAACACTATAAACATTACCAAATAGGATCACACTTTTTACGAGAAAAAATGACAAACTCAGATGAGCCTACTATATTATTCCTTCGCAACACAATTGGTCATGCTTAGACCCCAATGTTTTATTCAAGAGAGAGTATTGTGGTCAAATATCTCCAAAATAGAACACCCATCACCAAGAAGACACCAATAACATAACCAAATTACTAACATGGGGAGGGCTAAAAAGACTCCCCACCATAAGAACAAACCAACCCCCAATACAGAGCCATAGGTCCAACCTGAGGAGGCTTGAATGACTCCCTATCATAAGGAATATACTAACACTAGATTACATCAGAGGCAACCTAGTGAGGCCCTGTATGGGTCTCCCCACTAAAATAACTATCTACTTCATACTACTAGAACGTGCTGATAAAAGATATTATCATTGGATAACTCAAATGATTCTCACAATGACTAGTTCCCCTATCACAAGGGATTTAGAAAACGAAGTCTCTAGGCCTGATGGAAGCACGAAATATGATTCTCTATTCCCAATGCAAATCACCATCCTCAGATGAGCCAAAACCAAAATTGAGGTCGATTCACAATTTTTTTGTACAAGGGCACCAAACGGAGACTCCCATTTAGTGAGACACAACCACTGGAGTTTTAAGAAAATGGGATAACCACACCTCTTTATAACCAAGGAGTAACTCTTCCTCCCTCATGGAACACAATGAAAAAATAGGGTCCCCATGTATATTTTACTAAATATAGATTCTCATAATGATATAATTACACATGATGTTTAAACTATCTCTATTTCCCATATTGAAGAAAAAAACCAAACCAAGGTCTTTTACACCCCATGGGTGTTCACAACTACATGAGAGATTCACTTCGAGGACTGTGGGTGGAGCCCTGATGTTTGAAGTATCTTCTACATCAGAATCAAGCATTGAAAACCCCCAAATGGAACTTCTCTTTCTAGAACCACAAGAAGCTACTCTGTGATCCAAATAGCACCAACAGAACACAACACATCCCAATAATAACTTGGTTTCAACATGATACTTCACGATAATGATATCATAAATGATAATCCCTTTCACTCTGAAAAATAAACAATTATTGAAGAGTAACTTGTAAGGCACCTTCATTTATAATGTAGAATATTAGGAATACCTATATGAGTAAAACACTTCTTTTAGAATATAATCTCTCAAAAGGTTCCACAAAATCAGTCTTTTCATATAAAAGAGAACATAACTCTATGAGACTCCACCAATCATGACTCTTACAACTGATATAAACATTATATGGAGATGGACTTTAAACTGAATACCAAGTAGCACTTGATTCCTACATAAATCCATAATAGCTTCTCATGACAAAACTTTCCACACTTGTGGATTGGTAGGAAGACTTTCTTAAATAAAACTAATGAAAGGTCTAATGGCCCTTTAAGACAATGGTATGAATGAAAAACCCAGGATTATTTCATATTTCCTCACTTGAGTTCCCTTCACCTCTTCTAGGTATGACCTTCAGGCATAAATATATCTAACTTCACCTTTAAATATTCAAGCATCTCAAGAATCTATGATTTCTTTCAACTCATTCATCGTCCACTCTTCTAATATGAGAGGATCTTCTGATGGTAAAATACCTATGATCAGGTTTCGAATATATATAAATTCTTTATAGGGAATGAACTAGACAACAAGAAAAATCCATGTACCCAATCAAACTGTCCCTTTATCCAAACATACAATAAACAAACACTAAATTCACAAAAGGAAACCTACTCAAAGGTATCCCAAACATTTTATTTTCGGAAAAACCTATTAACCATTATCTCAAATCAACTCACTGATAAAACACATCATGGAACATAATCTGAACAAGATGATTTTTCAAACTCAAAATCCCTCATAGCAGTGTTTCCAAAAATAAAAATTACATAACACACCTTTTAAAAAAACACTTTTGGAAATAAAGTAAGACTCAAGGGTTTCACATTTACCATTGGTATCTCATGATTCCTCACCCATGCAATTCCCCGTGCCCATCAGACACTAATTCACATTCCATATATAACCCATTGATGTGGTCACCCATGAAAATACAAAATATTAAAAAAATCCTATTAATTTTTCAAAATGAAAAGTTGACTCACACCTTATCTTTTCAAAACCACTATCCACAAATTTAAACCAATTTTTAATTTCAAAAAAACATTTATAGAGAACACTGATCATTCAAAAAAATTCATTTTAAAACATTACACAAGAACATAAAAACATTTCACTTCAATTTAAAACACTATCGGTTTGACAAAAAACTCCACGCATATTCTCCAAAATGTTTTATTCCCTTCAAAACAATTTTCAGTAGTTTAGGAAATCCCATTTAAAATAGATTTTCCAAAACCCACTTTATTATAGTTCATGTTTTACAAACAATTAATCTCACTAAACCAATATTTTATATTATTAAAATCTATTCCCACTAAACTCACCACCTCAAACATAAAATTATTTCATAAAAAAATCACCATTACAAAAAATCATTAAAAATGATTCGTAAAAACCCATTTAAAACCTTCTAAAAATCACACCATTTCCACTTCTAAAATAAAAATGACTAATAATTTTAAGCACGGGTTATTAGATTAATTTTTAGAACACAAAGAGATACCAAACAAATTTTGAGGAAACTAGTTTTGATGGTTGACCCGAACGTATTATTTTCAGCCCTATGCCAGATAAACCTCCATCACAAATAGTTTTATAGGACCATGTCTCCAACTCCACATGTATTTACATGCCCTATGATCTCACTAGGACCATTGACCCAACTCCCATTTACTTTCCCCAAATATCAACAAACCACAAGAACCATATAACTCATATAAAACCCAACTTCCCCTGGTGACTTGAGTCACATCACAAGGTGTCATGTCTAGGCACTTCACTCGTAAGAAAAATGTCAAGTCCCAATAGTCCTATATCTTTTATACCTAGACTCTTCCCTATATAATAAGACTCAAATGTGTTTGACCTCCTTTGATACCATTTTGTTATGAACCAACATGGGTTGACCTTGAACCGGTCACCCAATTTGATCAGTGCCAAGGCCCAAAGGTCATTCTCAATCCCCACGGGATCTCAATTAGTGCATCGGTATCAATAACATGCATTGGGAACATTTTTACCCAATTACATATACAGAAACATCCAACCAAATAAAAAAAACCCAAAATGAAGATACAAAAAAACCATGATATAAGAAATTTTTTTTATTAAAAGTTTAAAACTATGAACATAATCCCTAAATTACTACAGAAAAATGGAAACTAAAACTACATCCAAAATCTCAGGAAACAAGAAGATAAAAATAATTGAGCTACCACCACCAGTATCCATAAGAAGATACAACTAGGAACCCAAACCTCCAAAAAAACATTCCCTACATTTACCTAAAATAAACATCGAACAAAATCTATATATAAATAAGGGTTTATATAGGGTGTGATCTAAAGCCTTGTAGGATGCCTCCCAAGAAATATATCCCATACTAAAACATTAATAAGAAAATATAACATACTATTTTAAATTAATTATTTTAAAATATTTCTAGGAAAACATTTATGAGGAAAAAATTTATGAGGAAAACTTATATAAAAGATAACATTTCCAAAACAATCCATTTCAGAACCATTTTCATAAATTATAAATTGAATTTATATTAAAAAAACAGACATGTGTGTATACGCAAGAAGTCCACTGTATGCCAACATATGGAACCACACCATATATAGAAGAGAATTGTAGTTAAATCCCCTAGGGTTAATTTAGTTTGAGTGGGACACTAGAACATCGTACCTAGGTGAAATGTGGCCTAGAAACCACAACCAACGGTATTCTCTTGCATGAGCCATTGGTAGGGGACACCCCCATAACCTAGTGGTCTCTAATCATCATAGTTTAGTTAGTGTTGTAAGAATCAATCATGATCAGGGAAATTGGAACATAGACACTTCTATATCACTAGAATACTAAAACTAGATAGCCCGCCTAGATACCTAGGACTCTCATGGGCTCAAGTTCATGTTCACAAAGTACACAATTTATTACTTTCGAAAATAATTTCTAAGAATCCCACCCGTTTTCTCATACTACTTCCCATTTTACACACACCAAAACCATTTCCATGTACAGTTCACATAAATTGAACAATTTATGGAAACCCTTTAAATTAATCATTAGGTAATTACAAAATCAATTTAATAATTTTCATGGTACAATCCCCTTTCAAATTCCACACACACAAAGAAATTTCATTTCTGAAACAAGCTATTAATTATTTATAAAATTCCCAATTCATACTAAAAATTTAACATGCCCAAAATGGTCTGTTTCCCATAAAAATCACTTTTCAACACACATGCATCTCAAGTACCAATGAAAAAACATTTTTCAATTCTCAAACAATTTATTGAACGTTTCCAATAATTTTCTCAATAAGTAACATATTTAAACATTAAAATTTCATTTTTTAAAAATATTTTCAACAAATATGAATATAAAGGTATTTAAAAATTATTTTTCACAACACTCAAATAAAATATAGAACATTTTAAAATTATCTAAACAATTTTCACAACAAGTTGAATATAGAAACATGAAAATTTACTTTAAGAAATCCATTTTCAACACATATAAATTTAAATGTATTTCCAAAAAAAAATTTCTCACCACCCAAATGAAATATAAAACATGCAAAAGTTACCTAAAAAACAAATTAAATCATCTAAAATTTCTAGGACATGAAACCATCTTCCTCTTGTGGGGAAACATTCAGAAAAAGGTGCAAAACTGCAATCTCACCTCAAGAAAACCCTAGTAAGGAATGATCGGGAATTAGACATCAAAATTGGACACTAAAAAACAAGAAGAAATCCTAAAACAAACACCCTACTTTCTAGAAAACTAAAACCCCAAAAAATACGAAAGATAAGCCTACCTGGAGGGGAAGAGGGTGTGTCTACGGGAGGGAGGATGTGCAGTCACAGGAGTCAAATGATGGATGGCATTTAGTGGGGGTGTAGTGTGCATAGGAGAAAGGGTATGGAGATGGGGTGAATGAGGTATAGGGGAAAGGGAAGTGAAACCCTAACCCAAAATAAAATTAATAATAAATTAGTAATTATAATAAAAATAATGATAATAATAATAATATTCCCAATAATAATATTATCATTATTATTATTATAAAAACAATTCTTTTAATTTTATTTTACCTTTTTATTATTTTATTTTATATTCATTTTAACATTATTTTATTTTTAATTTCATTTATTATTTATTTTTAATATAGTTCATACCTCACTGTGATCTGGTTGTAGCCGTATGGTTTCCAAACAGTGCTTATCTCGTGCTCCAGATGTTATAAATCCCAAAACACTAATTTTTCAATAAAAACTCAACAACATAAACCAGGACTCAACTCGATATCTACTAGGAATATCCCTAAACTTCAAATATATAACACCGAGTTCTTGATAAAAACAATCGGGAACCTTTCCTGAGATGGAACCAAAGTAATGTTTAAAAAACAGTAGTGACAATTGGTATAATTCATGGATCATAGAGATAATATTCTTGGAAAAAATACCACTCACATATTTATGGTCCTCTCGAAGAGTAATCTGTTTGAGGGTGTAATGTGCGAAATCAAAGATATAATGAGGAAAATGTTCCCTCATTTCATTCCTCAGTTTATTAATATTTTGATTTTGAAATTATATTAAGGGGGTAGAATATTGAACCTCATTATTTTTTTATGTATTTACCATTTAATAAATACCATTTGATTATTATCTTTTGATACACACAACAACAAACTAATATGAACAGTAATTTATTATTTTTGAATATTAAATTCAAAATTATAATACATTAGGAGATAACTAAATGTGTCATAATTAGTAATATTTCAAAATGTATGAAACCAGAGGTAAAACAAATTATTACAAGTCTGAAATTTTCATCATCATGATATTCTATGAGGAATATACGACCAATGATAACTATAAAAAGAATAAAATAAATTTTAAATAATATTAACATATTAATATATAAATTTAAAATTTGAATAATTATTTTTGAGATATTGGTAAGGGTATATGTATGAATGTAATAAGAAAGTCATATGAGGACATTTTTCATATTGTCATTGGATAAATTATTGTTCAATATATGACCATTGGATATATGGTTGATGGATATATTTGAATCTAATAGGTATATTGAAATTTGGAAATTATTAGTTAGAAATTAAAAATAATAAAATTTACATATAAAAATAAATATGAAAGAAAATAAATTAGAAATAATTTATTTAAAAGTTTTATTATATATATATATATATATATATATATTTGTTACATGTTAATATTATGATTTTCTTTTAATAATGATTTTATATGGTAATAAAACACAAATATCTTTTATAATACTAGGGGATTTATAAAATTTATTAAATAATGGAATGGGATTACAATAACTTAATGTCAAAAAGTAATATTTTTAATGAATTTTTTTCTATGTGTTTTGTATTTTTTTGATCACTTTTAATAGAAGATTAAAATAAAATCTTCCACCAATTTTGAAATAAAAAAAGTAACAATAATAAAAAATTTAATTTATCCAAAATAATATTATGAAAATTTAATTTTTAAAAGTCATTTCTTTATAAAATAATCATATTTTTTCATTTAAATGTTTAATTTATCATATTAATAAATTTAATTTTATTTAAAATAATATAGTTTTTTAATTCAAACATATAAATTATTTAAAAAGTAAAATTTCATTTTAAAACATTAAAAACTACCATGAAGAATGTTATTCATCACATTAAATGATAAATGACCTAAAATATTTAAATTTAGGTTTAAAATCATTAAATATCCCAAAACATCTTATCTAAGTGTTTGGATTCCAATTGGTAAAAATCCAATTAGCCTATCTCTAATATTGTTCCACTTATGACCTAGTTTCTATGATAAATTAAATTCCTCATTCCTTAAGAAAATGGTATTGATGAAATCACTAGCCAAGATCACAAATAAAAGGATTCTCCCTCTAACCATCTAGAATCATGTTTTCCCTTTGGTTTCCTATTATATATTCTATCTTCCCAACATGTATGCCACTAATTTGGTTCCCCAAGCCGGTTCTCCATAAGTCCCCAAGCACACCACCGCATACAGTAGATGTTTTTTCTAAGGAATGTGGGTCCATATTGGGTACAATGTGGAGACTATACCCACATATCAGAGTAACAACAACCACAAAAACTATATATCATCCACATTAGTAATAAATAGAGGATGAAAGCAATAGCTAAACTAAAATATGATCATTATGTAATATTAAATGGAATTTAGTAATTGTCCCAATGACCATGTAATGCATACAAAATTTATCACTCATTGTGTCAAGAACATAAATATGAATGGAATAAATAAATAAAACTGCAAGGAAATACTACTATATCCTAGCCAAATCACATACCCAATATCAATTAAACAATTTGAGCCATATTTCTTGATCAGTCCCATTACTCATCCCAAACTATGCATTTAATCATGTAAATGTATTCTCAAGTACCCTTGTTCAATAGTGACCCCAACAAGGGGAGAGTAGAAAATTCAGTTGGGAACCACCAACATGGTCCCATACATATCCTACAAAATACTATATAAGTATATTTGATCTAATCGTAAATATAATAGTAATTATAATAACTAAAATAACTTTTGAAAAAAATAACTAAACGATATTTCATTTAAGGAATTCTTAAAGAATGTGAACAACCCGGTTAATGTACAACTCGAGTGATAAATAAATAAATGAAGTCAAACACAGTCGATCCCCAAGTTTGTGATCTATGTCAAGTGGTAATATTCTATCATGTATAAATATACTTATATGTTTCGGTATATATATTCCCATAAATATATATATATACATAAAAATAATTATATACATGAATAAGGTGAAATAAATAACATAACTAAAAGAATCTTATCCTTGGATCTATAAATCCTAATAATCTAGAAATATTTTGAAAAGGAAATTGAGCTTCATATTATGACAATAAATACATGTATAATTAATTATATCCACGGGTTCGTAATCCCAATCTAAAAATACCCACTTCATCTATAATGGGAAAATATCTCTGAGCAAGATATTTCAATAGAGGAGGATACATGTTCTAACATTGTGACCACTAGTACTCACCTATAATCAATATAAGGTGAAGGATTATATGTATATATTGGATATTCTATAAATACTTCATCAAGATAGTTTTATAACTAATCATGTCATGTGTAATCAAGTCTAATTTCTTTTTCCTAGGGTCTTAATACAATGAAAATAATATAATTGTATCTTAGATATTCTCTAATAGGATGATACTTAGGAGATATATATATATATATATAAGTAATTATCTCTAAATCTAAGATAACAATCAGCATACATTCAATAAATATCTCAATGGTCCTAAATAACTATAAAATTCCGGTTCGTACAATAGTGGTGCATCCACCTAACCCTATGGAGTATCCAAGACATCAAATGAGATGGTCATGTCCACTATTACGGATCTCATGTAAAATAATGCAACTTAGGGGATGTTTTCCCACCCAGAAACCTTTCGAATCCCCTAGAGTGTGATATACTATCTATTCCTAGAGTAACCATGAATAATAGGGGTCTGTAGATACTCTTAGCTAAGTATTTCTTTATACCTCAATAGGGAGGGATCCCAGTTAAAATGTTACTTCTAAAATTGTAATAGTAACATCCATAGAAAAGGATCATAATCCATATTTCATAAATCACACCTCATAATCCTAATAAATATATTTTCTTCATGTAAATCTATATAGACACAAACTAGGAAGAACCCCATGAAATCACTCTTGCATGAGTTGTAAAAAATAGAATTCTTAAATAAAATCGTAATGGTGGATAAAATTCCGATCCCACCACTACTGGAATAGCCCCATGGCCTAAACATTTATCATGGGTTCTAATTTTACACCCACTACCATGTCTACCCAAACCTGGCATGCTAGCATAGGGTTAGTCAAACACTATGGAACCCACTGAATAACCTAGGTCAAAATGCGGGAGAGGTGACCTACTCAAAATCCTCAATGTCCAATGGTAAATAGAGGAACCCCACTTGTGATCCTAAAGTAATGAATAATAATGGGTGTCATGCAAGGTATCATTTTCCATGATCATGTCCTCAGGTCATTGATGAAGCTTTCTCACTAGTGTTGTTAATAACCCGGAGTATTTATCAAGTACAATCTAACCATTTCATTTAATTGAATAATTCCACACAATTAATTTTAATATGGGGGTTTCAAACTCATGCGAAATACTAAGTATCTATTTAATATCATAAACAGTCATAAATAATAAAGGTCAGTTATTACATATGACCTACCTTCATGAATATTTAAACCATTTATCAACAACTCTTGGAAACTCTGTCTAAGTTCACTGATAACCAATACAAATCACCAAGTATTCCAAGTGCCTAAATAAGACAAGGATGGTCAACACATCCAAGAAACATTAAGTATATAATTAAATAATAAAATAAAATTTAAAATCCAAAATTAATATTTTTTCTAACTCACAATATTCTCATCACTGGATGTAAATTCGGTTGGCCACATGCAGATGGTCTACTGGGTATTTTCATTATAACTCCTAGCCAAATCCCAAATCAAAGACATCTACCCATTTATTTTTTAAATTTATAGTTGTTATTGAAAGGTTTATAAATTTAAAATGGATAAATTCTTCAATGAAATGTAATGTGGTGAGGTAGAGATGGAATCTCAGGGCGACGTCTCCCTAGGTAGAGTGGAATCCCCATCACTAATATCTGATTCTTCCATGACTGGATGGAATTAGAATTAAAAAACCTATCCATAAAAACTATGCATTAGAGAAAGGATAGAAATAACAAACCATAGGTTAAAAATTTATAATAAATTCCTCAAGGGTTCCAATGAACTACACATAAACCAATTCTATCTGCAAACGAAGTAGAACCGTCCAAGGGAAGAGTATGGGATGATGGGCTCACATAGGGGAGATACTGGACAAAAGAAAAAAAAGATAAAGGGTATCTTACTACTTAAAACATGTAGGGGTGAAGGGAAATTTTATACTTTTTAATGTTAATCATATATTGTAAGTATAGTTGGAAACACGTATTCCAACTGTGTAGTTGGCACTGTCTAAGCCCCAAAACATTTCACGGGCATGGCGGATGGTTTATCAAATCATGAACATGTCATGTGGCATGTCTGAAGTCAACAGCAGATACACACACACATTTCCTCAGCCTTATTCATGGTCTCTCTATCCTGTGTCCCTATACAAATTAGTCCATATGGTTTTTTCTCATGATTATCACTTACCATGGAGCAATTTTTCATCATCTGCTTCGTTTTTTTTCTTCAAAACTATGGTTTCATGTCCCAAACCCCCATGACCCTCTGTAAACCTGCAAATTAATAATCAAGACTCATTCCATATCTAGAAACATTATTTAGAGTCATTTCAAATTTCTAATTCCTATTCAAAAACTCAGATCAATATTTGAACTGTCCCATAATTGAAAATTCCAAATCATTCAGAAATTACTAACTCAAAAAAACAAAGGATCTTACCGTCTCCCCAACTCAAAAAATCTCATCCATGATAATCCTTATAAGTCATCAAATTAATGTTCCAATATACTTGGGTTGTTATTTAGGTTTGAAATACCATGTTTCATTATTTATTTCCCAGTGCTCTTATGTTCACTACTCTATGAAAATGATGTTTGACCACCAAAACTGATCCAATTCTCAAAACCATGGTTGAAACAACACGATTACACTTACCTGGTCCTATAAATTATTAATCACATTCTTGTTGTTTTACAACTGATCATATAACCCATGGTGGTTTCTTCCCTAGTTTCATTCTTTTTAATGGGAAATTTTGAGCCACAACATTACCAACGTCATAATTTCCATACAAACCACACCCCTAGAATTCTAATGAGTCAGATAGAATATTACTTATCCATATACACCCAATTACACATGGGTAAACTTCCCTCATACCTTGATCTGATTTAAATGATGGAACTCAAATTTACAAAGATCAATCTGGTTGTTTCAGATTTTTCATGAAATGCCTTGGGTGACCTCCATTCTGCACCCATATCATCGCAATGTAATGCTCAATGTGGTTCCACACTAACTTCATTTAACTAAACAAAGAACATAATTCAAACCACCTCCAGTCAACTATTCTAGAAAAATCTTGACATTATCAGGAAATTAGTCACCTGAAACTAATCGGATGCCTTTATCCCAATGCATAATGGTAACATTTTGAACACAAACACTGAACTTCATAACCATATTTCGATGAAACATTTTATCTAAACCATCACTTGTTCAAAAAATTTAGTGTGATATTACATAGGAAATGATAGAAATCTCAATCCAAGACCATTGGACTGTCACAATATACATTATGTTTAATGCCTATACTCAGACTTTAACCAAGTCTATATTCGAAAATGTACTTGGAATTTACCGAAAAATAAAGATATACTGTATTCCATTTATTTAATGGTATAAAGGATCCAAAATGACCTTTTGATGACTGATCTGAACTTCCCATTACCCTTCTCACATGAATTTCATGCACTAGAGACCAAATTTCTACTCACCACATTGGGAGAATCCATCACATTTCTATTAATGAAAAGAGAACATAAATATCATAGAAAATTTCCAATCCCTGATGGATAGAAAAACATTCATGGATTAGAACCCACTCATCCTGAGCATTAATGTAAGTGCCGCCCATAAATTTTTCTCATTTTATGAGAAAATTGGTAATGGTTCTTATTGAAATTAAAAAAATTTGAGTCTCTTCCCTCAAAAGTAAAATGGTGCTCTACGCACCATTTGGTTTAATTGTGAACTTCTCCTTGAGTTCATCCTCAACAAGTCTCTCACCAAAAATGAAATGATACATTAATATAGAACATTTTGTATTTATCTCTATCTCAGCATACTCAAGATGATTTCAATATATAGGTCATGATCACCTCTAACTTGTATTATTCAGTGATTACATCAATGGGAATGTATATATTTGTGTGTGTGTGTGTGTGTCTATATATACATCTAAATACACACTCACATTAAATAGGTTTCACGTGCCATAACCAACTCCTAAACCCACATATCATATCCATTTGTGTTGATGTATAGTTTTCAGTTAAACATCTCATTAGAACCTGATCCAATATTGATGTATCCTCAACAATTGAAAAACAATCCTTATTTTATTCACAAATTTCTAGAAAACATACCTCTAGATTTCCTTTTAAACCATCAGTCCTCATCTCGCATATATTCACCAATATGTATTTTATTTTAAATGGTTCCATTTTTAACCGAAATGAACCATCGTAACCCAACTCACACTCCCACGAGTCATAAAATAATAAGTCCAATATGATCGTGTGATCCAGAACATCAGTCTAATTAATCCATAATCTCAGTGGGAACTCCTCATTAAAATCAGGAACCTCATGTTTTCCATGATATAATCCATGAATGCATGTTAGATGGCATTGTTTTAAGAGTTCTAATAATCAAATAGAAACTACCGGTTAATGGGTTAAAACACCAGAATATTCCTATCCATTTAAGTAGTCTCAATACACAATAACCCTAGGTGATTTATTAGAAACTAAAGGCATCAACCTACCAATATAGTAGAAAATAGATAACCTACCATGCATCGGTCTCAACATGATCATACCAGCAAGATCAATACATAAAAATTAATTTATAAACTTCTTCCAACAATACTCACAAGTTTCCCTTGATCAAAACAAAATGCTGAACAAAAAGGCTTTGATTCATAACTAAGGGTCTCTAGGTCACCCACTTATCCCTACAAATATGGTCTCATAACTGGGGAACTAGGTCTAACCACTAAGTCTATAGGTCAAAACTCTCTAAGGGTGGTATAGATAACACCAACTTATAAGGGTCAAAACTATGAACACATACTACAAGGTTCCATTCCTCTTCACGAATCCTCAGAAGGAACTGTTCCATGGAGGTCATGATATCAAATTAGAAGAGATGTTGAACTAACCATCATCAGGAATCTATGAAAGTAAATACCCCACCACGTTCAATTTCACTTGAATGGAAAATAAATCTAGGTTGACTTATGAGGGTCAATTATATGTGAAAATGATCATCTCGATGATCCATGTCATACTATAAGAACGCGGTAGGGTTAGGTATAATACTATTCCATGAACTTTGGTAAAATTACACATAGGTTTGTAATGAAACATTAAATAACTTAACCTAAGAAACAAAACCCTATGCGGGGTTCATAACATGGGAATCATATTCCAAATAGACCTATTAGGGTTGCTTCACCACATGGAAATGAGGAATGAGTCATCAACATCACCATAAAATTCCACACTGTAGATCCAAATGGAATATCATAAAAATGAAATATATATACACATGTTGGACCAATTGAGTAGAACTCCAAAAAAACCCTGCATTTTAAAACACCATTTTGGTTTTTTTAACACATTAAACTATTGGCCTCTGTCATCATTAAAATAACACACTTGCAACCATATAGAATGTGAAACATACATTCCATATATGATTCATGAGACGCCTTTTACATTGTATTTCCATGAGTCAAATAAATAATTGGCCTCTTTCTAGTGGTCCAAGATCTAGTAACCTATTAATAAACTTTTTAAAATAGTCTGAGAGACATATATCCATTAAAAATCATAAAATCCTCAGAACTTTTTTTTGCTTGAAGATGAAATCACATTTTATTATAATGCCACAGATCATAATAGGAACCCCATATCCCTAAAAACAAAGATTTATTACTAGAAAAAGTGTTTTCAACACACCATTATGATATACATCATTGGTTCTGATACATTCTTAATACTCATATCCAATATGTCCAAAAATAGTATATCAAATGAAAAAAATACCTCTGATACAAAATTTTAACATCCTGACCTAGATGCCAGTAATTTGGTGCCCTAGCCCGGTTCACCCCAAGGCCTCAAGCATGTTTCCATGTATTACAAAGGTTTTTTACTAGCTGTTTGATTCCCCAAAATTATAAATTAGGAACATTATATTTAATAAAATGTATGACATGAAACACAATGTGTGTACAAGAATATAATATCTGAATAATTTATAATATATTTACTATTTTAAATAAATTAAAAATATTTTATATATTTCAATGAACAGGAAACCGAGTTAGTATACATTTCATGCCAAAATGACTTTTTTTTAAAGTATTATATTACACCCAGTAACGAGTTTCCCCAAACAATAATATATTATTAAAACAATATTATTTAATATAATAAAATATAAATAGGAATTTATGAATAGTATTGAATAGCATATAAAAACATGTGGTTTACACAAATTATAAAATAAATTCATTGATTTAAAATTAATTACAAATGAATATAATAACTAAATGAATATAAAAAGAGTTTATTTATACAAAACTAGTTTTATGATATCAATGTTTTTTAATCATAATAAATTAAATTAGTTACAATTAGTGATTGTTATTGATGTAATATACAGATTATATATTAAATATAATATTTTTTATATTCATCTAATATATTTTATAAGCATGAGGTAAGAACAAACCCAAATTTATGCATAAAATAATATGTGTTTACTAAAGAACGTTTTCCACATTTTAATGTATAACCTATTTTAAATCCAATTTTTTCAATTTTATAAAATTAAATGTAAAAAATAAATTTAATATATTAAATATAAACAAAAAAAATAATGTTAGTGTGAATTTTTGGTATTTTTCATTTATGTTTAATGATTTACTGATTAATGAACTATACTGAATTATAATTCAAAACTTATTTTTTATCTAAAGAGTTTATAAGGTTATATCATATTTTAAATTTTTTTTAAAGTTTAATTAGAAAAAATTTGTATCAATTAATCCAATTTAGGTTATGGTAACAAATTTCACTTTGAAATCCAATATTGAAACATAGAAAGCTTTTGAATGTTTTTACTTTAAACCCCTCTATTGTTATCTCTTCGGGAGGATTAATTTTAAATTAATTTCAGCCACTTATGTGATTCTAATTTTGAAAAATGGATTCCATATCTATAATTATAAAAATTTATAATTTATAATTTTTTCAACTAATTTTTTGACCAAAAATATTTGTGAAATTATTTAAAATTTATTATAATGATTAAGGTGAACTTTAGCTTAACATGGGACTAATATGTAATCTTAAGGGCCAAAATGACCAAAAAGCATGTACAAAGGAAATTGGATGGACATTTATTGACCTTATCCTCACATGGATATAATTATAACATTATTTTACCAATTTTAAATTTTTTTAAACATGGATGGAATTCCTTTTCCACAATTTAGAAGAGTGTCACTCCTCCTCCACTATAAAAAGGCCTCTTATAATCTCACTTAATTACACATATCAAGACAGTTTTTCTCAAAAAAATTATTGAAATAAATACCTCTTAAACAACCCTTAACTAATCCTAGATTCCTCTCATTGGGATAAAGTCCATCCAAGGAATCCCTCGGTGCAAACGAAAAGTAGTTACCCAAAGAAGCGGTTACATCTTTCCTCAAGCTCTTTGGTTTATTTCATTCTCCACTCGATAAAATATTCTAATTCCACGAATATAAAAAAACAAGTATAATAAATATAATATGATGTTTTTGTGTTATGTTTTTGACCTAAAAATAAACACAATTCCATCAAAGGGGTAACAAATTTACTGCTTTTTTGTATGGTGAGTTGTCACCTAACGAAGCGATGATTGTTCATTTTTCATTACCACCTTTAATGGTTAGTAATTATGAGGGAAAAAATTTATATTTGTTATATATGTTATTTATAATTTATTTATACTTTTATAATTCTTTTAAAAATCATACCTTTATACTTTTCATTTTTTGAAAATATAATAACATCGTTTCTGGATGTGAGGACTACTGCCACCTCAAAAATATGTTATTTGTTCAAACTATACAAGGAACGTATAAAAGTTAATTTTAATTAAAATAATGTGAAGTAAAAAAATATTCATTTTATATTCATTACATTATTAAATTCCTGTAAATATAATATATATCATTTTCAATATTACTCGTTCAAACACTTAAAAACTGATAACGTCATTCAAGGACGTGTGGATTTCTGCCACCTCAACAAGATGTGGTTTCTTTTACATAAAAATAATTATATATATAATTAAATATAATTAAATAGAATCATATTTTTTATATAATTTTTATTATTGAGTTATATATTGTTATTTAATTTAATTCCATAATGATCATTGAAAAATGGAACGTTACTCCTGAGTATGTATGGATTACTATGTCCATGATTGTAATGTTCGCTCCTTTTTCATAACCATATTTAGTGATTGGTTTTTAAAAGTTTATTTTATGTCTAAATATAATAATTATGTAATTATTATTATTCTATAAATGTTATATATTGACCCCTTTGACAATAGTTGACCTACAAAAGTTATTTTTTACACATAAATAGATTTTTTTCAAAACACCCTTCGTAAACATAATTGATTAAGTAGTTGTATAAAACATGGTAATAAGTGAAATAAAAGTTATGAAAATCATGAAAATGGTCATAAATAAATAAAAAAACTAAAATAAAAGTTTTATTTAGGAATATAAATACACACGAGTCAATTTGGATTTAATGTAATGGATTACCATCTCACTTTTTACATCCGTGGGATAAATGTCATGTTCACTACAGACTTATATTGTGTGGTGTCTCTAATTCCAAATTTGATATATTATATCATTAGAAATTTTATATCATTAGAGAACTTGTTTTCTTCTAAAAATCCATGTTTTATTAAAATGTATTTGGAAAAAATATAACCTTCTTAAAATTATTTGGTAAATAAATTTTTACCCTTTCTTCTTTTAAACATGTTTTCACAGGAATATTCTTTTCTCTTTCCAAACAATGTATTTTTCTAACCTTTTGTTGTGTAAAAATAATGTTCTTTTACCTCGTATAACATGTACAGATTTACCAACTCTAATTTCCTTGAATATCCCTTTTCATGTTTAAAAGGATAATTTTTAACAAAAATGTTTTCAAAAGTGATTTTAAAATAATTTTATTCACGAAAAATGCTATTTTCCATAAAAATATTTATAACAAATATTTTTAAAGTATTTTTATTCATCAACGAAAACATATCCTTTATTTTAGTCCACTTGGGATATGTTGTATTCATATTATCCTTAATATTCTTATGGTTAGTTTATGATTGATTTGTACAAGGATATTATTCACATTTACTTCCTTGATTCCTTTTAGTCCCCTTGAAATATTAAATTTCTTATGATAATTTGATATTGAATCTCCATAAAATATACATTCCATTTTTTTGGGATTTGATTGTTTCCTAAACCGTATAAAAATTTTCAAATGGTGTTTAATTAAAATTTTATTTTATTATTTGGGGAAATACATTTAAATCTGTATCGTTATTCAATACTGATATTTGATAAGTCATTTTTTCTATTAAATATGACTAATTCTTAAGACATGAAATACATAGGTTGGGGACTTTTTAAAAAATTAACTATGGGTTAGGGACTAGTTAATGTATGCCCCTTGATGAATTAGTAGTCTTGTGAGATAAAATTAGATTGAGATAAACCCTTATAATTTGTTTCCAAGAAGAATATATGGATTTATACCCCTAGTTTTAACTATCTGGTAGATATATCATAAAGGTAGAGGTTTTATATGCCTTATACATGACATACAATAATTATAAATTTCATTTAT
Source organism: Viscum album (assembly GCA_963277665.1). NCBI lineage: Eukaryota > Viridiplantae > Streptophyta > Magnoliopsida > Santalales > Viscaceae > Viscum > Viscum album. The sequence goes on along the minus strand of OY728120.1, from coordinate 1,751,532,694 downwards.
TTTGATTCGGTATTTATGAGAATTTTTATTGACATATCTATGTATGAGTTTCACTCTCATTTTTTGTTACATGGAATTTGTTCTTAGTTATTTACCATTACAAATTTATTATTTTCATTGATTTATTATTACTTCTGTTATACTTTACCCGTACGGAGAATTTGAGATCAACCTTTATTTGTTTCATTCTATAGAAAATTCAAGAATCATACAATGAAATTAATGAAAGGATATAATATATGGAATAAATTTATCCTCAAAAGAAAAAAATTATGTTGTAATTAGTGTATTCATTTGTAATAAAATAATCAGGTATTTATTAGGTTTACCAAGACTACTTTATTAAATACATAGAGATTTGATTCTTTTAATCATTCCAATGTAATGGTAACAGACATCGTCTTTAGTCTATCTAGGGTTAGGGTGTTATAGTTTGTATCAATGGGAGGTTTAGTACCAACCATGGGAACTTGATTTAGGAAAACATAGATTAAATAACATATCCCTGAGGTAGAATTTGAGGATAAGTACATAAGAACACCCTATAATTTTGGAGAAATATAGACTAATTAGTCTTACTAGAAATATATCGATGTCAGGATACTATGAGTAGACGTGATTCTGGAATAGAGGTACCTAATTATAACAACTATGACAAGGTCTGTCAGTCCTAACTCGATGTAACCTGGTACACGACAATATTCAGTACTGTGCATCAGGTTTGAAAATCTTAGGGTATATTCTTAGGATAATTTATATTATATTTAAGAAACCATTATGATGGTTTTGAATATATAATGACAATGGGTAACCTAGGATAAACCATAGTCAATGGAAGTAAATATGCTGAAATAAAATGGATGAATTTTTTATGTATTAAGGTTGTATTTACAACATTATTTACATGTTTTTTTAATGATTAACCTTATTTCAAGGATGTATGTCATATTTATTTTTGAAATTATATAAATAAGGTTTGATAAACGGATAACTTTTATATCGGGTGAAAACCCATCAATTATAGAAAGACTACAGGTCTTGATCTAATAACTGAAGGACGATAAGGGTTTCACATCACCCACTTACCTGTGTAATGTCCTGGTTAATATTTTATTGTTTTTGGATAAACACTTTAAAGAGTAAATGTTAAGAATGAACCAGTAGTGTTACTTTTAGGTTTAGATATTAATGTATTAACTGTATTGTATTTGGAGAATAGTTAGTTACCAATATCTAGGCTTGTAAATCTTTTATGGGCTTTAATATATTTCAAAAACGTATTTTTGTACTTCGGGCATCAAAATTAATTTTTGTATGAATTGTTAAATAGATCAAATAACAACATGAGACTGAAATTGTGTTTATAGAAATATATAAAGTAGTTATAATTCCTTATATATTTTTTTAAATAAAATAATTCATCAACATTAGTAATATTATATTAAACAAATTTCCTAATACCTTAATTTTTGTTGAACTGATGGTTTTATAAATCATAAATGATTTATGTTTTTGAGGCCCTCAATTTTATTTAATCATTCACTTGTTTTTTATTGATGACGGAATTCACTCCCTTTAAATATTTACACTTTTCCTCTAAGTAAGTATCTCTACTTTGCACTAATGTTCTACTACTTATAGATCTAATTATATGTCATTCCATGTGACCATTTTACTTACCATTACCAATTTTCTGGAGGATTTTTTATGAACCCTTATCATAATGTGGTATTTCAATCCTAGGAAAAATAAAAAAATCTGTCACCAATATGGAGTTCCAATTGTGATGATGCAATTTAATTAAGGTGGGGTAAATGTAACGTCGTGAAAATATGAAGTAGGAACATTATATTCTATAGGGTGTATGACACGCAACACCATGCGCATAATGCAATATAATATCCTAATAATTTATAATATAAACATTATTTTAAAAAAAAATTTATATTTTATATCTTTCAATTCATGTTATACTGAGTTAGCTTACATCTCATGCAATAATGAGTTTCTTTAAAATCGTATGTTACACGAAATATTGAGTTTCATTAAAAAATAATATATTAAAAAATATTACTATTTAATATAATATTATATAAACTAGCTATTATGAATAGATTTAACTAAATTATAAAAAAAATAGTTTAAAAAATATATTATTAGTTAATTGGTTTCAAGTTAATTATAAATGAATATAATAACTAATTTAATACAAAAAGAGTATTTCTATAGAAAACTATTTTTATGCCCAAAATTATGTTTTATAATAATAAATTAAATTAATTATAATTAATGGGTGACATTAATATAATATATATATTATATATTCAATCAAAAAAATTATATTCATACCATACATTGTATAGGAATGAGATAAGAACAAACCCAATTTTACACATAAAATACTATATTTTTATTAAGGCACTTATAACACCATTTTATAGAAAAACTATTTTAAATCCATTTTTTTGAACTTTTATGAACATAATATTTCAAAATAAACTTAATATTTTAAATAATACATAAAAATTAGGTTAGGGTGAATTCAAGATATTTTTCTGTAAATTTCATTTTTTAATAAATAATTAAAAATACTAAATTATAATTAAAATTTGTTTTCTCATCTAATTTATTTGTAAGTTTAAATCATATTTTTAATTAGATTTTAAGTTTAATTACATAAATTTTTTATTAATTAATAGAATTTTTTTCATTGTAATACATTTCAGTTAGAAATTGAATATAAAAACATAGCAAACTTTTTAACATTTTTACATTGAAAACCTCCATTGTTGTCCCATATACAGGATTAATTTTAAATTAATTTCAGAGAATTAAGTCATTCATATTTGGAAAAATGAATTCCATTTTTATAATCATAATAATTTAGTATATATAATAATTTCATCTTTGTTTTTTACCAAAATTATTAGTGAAATTAATAAAAATTATTATAGTGATTAAGATGAAATTAATATTAATATGGGACTAAACCTTGATCTTAGGTTCCCAAATGACCTAGAAACTTTTCTATAATACATTTTATGATCATATTTCAACCATATCCTCCATTTTATCTAATTTTTAGTATTATTTTATCTTCTTCAAATGTGAAAAACGTGGGTGGAATTCCTTTTCCAAAATTTATAGGAGTGTGACTCCTCCTCCACTAGAAAAATTCATCCTCCCCTACAACATCCTCACACCTCTAAAAACACTTTTTATCGACCAAGATATTAAAAAAACTCCTAAAAATCCCTACCCTCATCCTATAATCCTTCCCTTGGAATGAAATCTATCCAAGTAAGACCTTTTGTGTAAACCAAAGGAGTTGCCCAAAGAAGAGTTAACATCGTTCCACAAACTCTTTAGTTTCATTTCTTTATACACTCCCTAAAATATTCTTATACTATAATTATATAAAAAAATTGTAATAAATATACTCATATGTTTTATGTTCTATATTTTACCTAAATATACACACACATCCATCTAATGGGTGATGAATTTTATGTTTTTGTGTACAACGAACTATGATCTCATGAAATGATGATTGTTCCTTTTCCTATACCACCATTCATGGTTGGGATTTATGATGGAAAATGTTTTTAAACATCTTATATATGGTATTTATAATACCTTTATACTTCTATAATTATTTTATATCACATAACATTATACGTTCAGTTTTGCGTAAATATGATAACATCGTTTGTGGAAGTGTGGACTACCGCCCCCTCAATGCGATGTAATTCATTCACACAAGACATGGACATTATAATGTGTAGTTTAAATTAAAATAATGTGACGTGAAAATAATAAAAATGATATTAATGAAATAAATACCATTATATATATAATATATATCATTTTATTTATTACCCTTTAATAAACATAAAAAGTGATAACATTGTTCATGGACTTGTGGACTACCTCCAACTCAACACGATGTCATTCCTTTTACATAACAATAATTATATATATTATATACGATTAAATAAAATGTTATTTATGATATAATTATCATTCTAGAATGATATATAGTTACTTACCTTCTTTCTATGATAGTCATTGAAAAATGGTAACATTACTCATGAGTACGTACAACATACAGTCTCCATGATTTTAACATTGAATCATTTTTCATAACAATTTTTAATGGTTGGTTTTAAAATTATAATTTATGTATAAATATAATAATTATTACATGATTATTATTCTTTAAAATTTATATAATTACCCATTCGATCATAGTTGACAAAAAAAGTTGTTTTTAACAGATAAACCGAATTTGGTCAAAACATCCAACATAAACATAATTGATTAAGTAGTTATATAAAAAATGGTAGAAGTGATATAAATGTTTTGAAAAAAATTAAAACTTTTCTCAATAAATAATATATTTAACATACATTTTTTCAGAATATAAGGACACATTAGACAATCTAGATATGAGGTAAGGTATTTTCATCTAACTTTTTGCTTTCGTGAGATAAATGTCATGTTCACCACTTAACTATTTTGTGTGTTATATCTACTACACATTTTAATATATTATATCATTAATATATTTATCTTTAATGGGATTTATAACATTAATTTAATTTTATTCCTTCATTGGTCTTATGAATTAGAATATATCACAGTGGTATGGGTCACTTTGGAATGTTTATATATTATTTTAATCGAGAATAATTTTAATGATATTTAATTCCAATTTGAGGAAATTATATGAGAATTTTTTCATAATCCTATTCATTTTACTCTCCTACTTTTATTCGTGACCTTTTCTATGTAATAGTTCCATTTTCATGCTATTTGGTATAGAAAATGTTTTATAAAATATTTTTAAGAAAACATGACTTCATTTCTCCCTTTAGTTAGAGAAACGTCTTCTTCTAATAAAAAATATTTTATTTAAAAAATAAAAAAATTAACCTTTTCAAAATGATTATCTAAATAAATTTTTACCATTTTTTTCTTTTACACATTTTTTCAAAGGAATATTCTTATTGCTTTCTAAACAAGTATTTTTTCTAACCTTTACCAAGAAAAATTAGTGTTCTTTTTACCTAATAAGGCATGTAATAATTTACCTTCTGTAATTTATTATAAGATTACTTTTATTTTTTCTAAGTTTAATTTCTTAAATAAAATGTTTTCAAAAGTGATTTTATAATAAGTGTTTTTTCAAAATAAAATTATATTTTCCTGAAAAATATTTTAAAAAAATATTATTAAATTATTTTTATTGATCAAAAAAACAACCCCTCTACTTTACTCTACTTAGGATATATTTTATTGATACCAACCTTAATCTTCCTCTAGATTATTTATGATCTATTTTTATAAGGATAGTTTTCAAATTTAATTCCTTGATTCGTTTCTATTCCCTATGAAATATTCAATTTCCTATGATCACTTGATATTGAATTTCCTCTAAATATCCATATCGTTTTTCATGGATATGATTATTTCATGAACTGTATACCATTATTAATATGGTGTTTAATTTAAAATTTATTTGATTAAACATTAGATTAGGATCTGTTTTGAATCATGTTCGATGAAAAAATATTATAAAGAAGAAATAAAATATAATATTTACAAGAGATTATTACAAATATGGTTATGTATTATACCATTTAAATCTGAATTCACTAGTGGAACACAATAATCAGGAGTCCTAAAGGACCACATCAAGTTCATCTCTAAGACTACCTTCTTTGATAGTTAATATTCCACTTTATTTTCCTTCCTATGTGCATGTGAGATAATTAGGTTGAGTCGAGTGATATTCCGAAGACATTCAGAAAAATGAGCATGGAATTTCCATGGAACATTCCATTTTCTTATTTGAAAAGTATTGATAGTAATTTTAGAGTTAGACTCAACCCATAAACAGATCCATTTATATTTTATGGAATATTGTATTTCATTCACAATATCTAATAAATATACTTCATATGCCACTCTAATTCTAGTTTAATGGTAGAAGCACCCCTTGAAAAAACCATGACGTGTTCAGAACACCCCTCCATGGCCTGAGGGTCCTCAAATGCCAAAAAATATGCCATCAACATTGACCATGATTCATGAATTTATTGGTGGGATACAACATATGTATTTGATAGTATAGGTATTCCATGGCTTAAATGTCACACCTATGAGATGAAGAGTTTTTAGATCATCATTACAATATGACATACCTCCTATTTTCACCACTAAGGTAGCATATGCCTCCTTGTATAGTGCAAGAAAACATAAATGTTTGAATGGATCTTGATGATTGAAAATCATGGAATTTTTTGTATTATATAAAGAATAAAATATTTATTCCACTACTACTAGTATTATGTTTTTCTACTATACATTGTGTCCAACAATAGTAATCCTCTCCACGAACTTGGATACTTGCATGTGAGTATCACAATACATCCCAAACAATTATCTCCAATAATCCCATCATTTTTGGGAAAAATCAAAAGTAAAAAATATGTTATTGACATCATCTTAATCTTTCAGATAGAGATATAACATTGACAGAATTTTCTATTATGTCTTTTTCATTTGATCATCTGTGGGAAGCCTATTTTTCCAAATCCCCCATAGGAGCATAAATCTAGAGGGTTTCATGAAATGTGTCCTGAAATTCATAATTCAATTTGGTATTCTATTATAGACCCTATATTCTTGCCTATAATATTCCTTGTTATTGAATTGTCCATTCTGATTCATCTTCCATATGAGAGTATCATAATCCAAAAGGTGTAGTTCGGAATATCTAGAATATTCTTTATAGGAACTGGATTTCCATGATTTTGATGTTGTGTAGTTAAATCATCAATAGTAATATGTACTAATTCTAGAGGTATAAATATTATATTCTACAGTGGGATGACCAGCCAAATCAATAGTATAGAAATTGATATTGGAGTCTCTTCTTACCAGTCGTTGTGTGTCACACATGATGTTATTAAAATATTTCTTAATAGATGAACAAAATAAGGATTCTAGAGAGAATTTATATCCATTCTAAAGTTTCTCTTAGAATTTTTTGGATAGAAAATAATTATGTATATCTCTAGATATCAAGATCCATGTGAATTTCCCTATGATACCATTGTTAATAATCCTGAGACCCTTGATACCAAGTCCTCCCATATCAATTTGTTTGATACAATCCTTAAATGTAATAGTGATTAATTTATTTTCATAGATTGGTCCATAAAAATTTAATAATCATGTCATGAAGGTACTTGATAATGCTACTAGTACATCTATATATAAGGATGTTCTAGAAAAACTTTGATGTGACAATAGAGTTGACAATACAAACCCTTCAAACCATGGACATGATTTACATTTCCACTTTTCAATTTGATTCACAATACAATAGCATATTCCCTCCAAATATTTTCTCTTTCCCTTTCCCCTGAATAGGTTGAAACCACGATAAATGAATGGAAGAGATAAAATCTTGACTCTAAGGCTAGTCACAATTCTAATTTGTTTACCGAAAACATTTCCACCACCAAAGTCAATGAAATATTTTTCCCAACTTATGGCTTGTCTATCTAACTCCTCATAATGATTGAAAAGGGATTTAATAAAAGATATGGTTTTCTTTGATGCTTTCCTAAATAGGAGGATTTCATTAGAATGTAGAATATGTGTGGGGGAATATTCATTCCTTCCAACCATGATTGGTCTATAAAATCCAATATGATTTAGATCATTGATACATAGACTCAAATATTATTCAAAAATGGAAAATAAATTCCCTAATAATATATCACATCATCTCACGCCCCTTATGAATTGAAGAAATCCTCTAGGGGTTTCATTACTAAGGATGGTCAACCTCATAGAGATGAGGATGGACTGAATAAGTTCTATAAATTCATTTTATAATCCATGTCTTCTTAGAATATCAAATAAAAAACACCATTTTAACATATCAAGGGCCTTAAATATATCAATTTTGAGGGAAAAGTATCCTTATTTCATTTTCCTCTTCGTAAGATTCACACTTTCTGAGGGAGTAAAAATATAGTTTTGAATGCTCCTCTCTAGAAAAAAAACAAAATATATTTGGGGTAATAATGTTCTTTACAATTTCACCCATTCTATTCATGATAATTTTGTTAATTAGCATGGCAATAGTGTTTCCATGGGAAACTGGCCTGAAATAATTAATATGAAGATCATTCGCGTTCTTTGGAATTAAGAAAATTATGTCCGAATTAACCATATGTGGAATTAAGGAGTCAATGAAAAATTATTTTATTGTTTAAGTTATTTCATCCTAAAAAAATCCCCAATAAAATAAAAAAAATTATTATTAATTACATAAGTTCTAGGTGAACCCTCCATGTTAAGAGATAAAATAGTTACTTTGATTTCCCATTTAGATAGAGGTGTAATAAGTATTTTTTTTGTTGCTCATCAATGCAAGGATTAATATTTTCTACCATTTTGTGTGTTTTTATCTTCCCATTATTTTGGGAAATATTGATAAATCCATATCCATTATTCAACATGTATATTTGATAAGGTATATTATTTATCCAATATAATGAATGCTTAGGAAATGAAATACAGAGGTTGAGTAATGTTTAAGAAATTACTTATCACTTGGGTATTGGTTAATGTAATCCCCTGGATACATCTGTAGTCTCATGATATGAATTTAGTTTGGAAAAATAATTTGAGTTTTTTTCCAAGAATAATAGATAGGGATTTACCCCTAGTTTTAAAATTTTTAGAGGATAGATCTTGATAGTTGAGGTTTTCAAGTGCCTTATACATGAAGTTAAATAATTAAGCATTTACTTAATTTTTATTCTATATTTATTTATCAATTATATTTTGTGTTAAAATTTTTATAGATACATTTCAATATAATTTTTTTGATTACATGTCATGTGTTCTTAGATATTTTCCATTTCATATTTATTATTCTCATTGATTCGTTATTTCTTCCACTTTACATTACCCTTACTGAATATTTGATCTCACCATTATTTTTTTTATTTCCCCATGAATCCAAGAAGTTTATAAAGAATGATATGCAAGGATACACTAGATAGAATAAATTTATCCTTGAAAGAAAAAAAAATATATTGTAATTTGTGCGTTGATGTGTAATATAATACTTATATATATGTATCTGGTTTACCAAGACTACTAAACTCTTAAATACTTTGGGATTTGATTCCATGTAATCATACCAATGTAATAGTAATAGACATAGGATCTGGTATCTCTGGGGTCAGGGTGCTACAAGCATAGTGGGTCTAAAATTTATAGAGTGGGGAGACTATACCCTTATATTAGAGTACTAACAGTGGAAATAATAAAATATTTTATATATTAGTAACAAAAACTAGGTGGAATAAATAGATAAACTAAAATAGTATCATCATGTAATAGAAAATAAAAAACAGTAATATCCAGAAAGGCCATGTGATGCATACAATAATGATCACCCACTTGGATGATCTTATATAAAGGAATGAATTAATTAAATTACAGTGCAAGAAACCACTACTATCTCTAAGATGAATCACATACCAAGTATCTACATAAAAATCCAAGACATCATGCTCAATCAATCATGGGACTCATCCCAACCTTTTCCTGCAACCAATTAAACGTCTTCTTTGGTATGCTAGTGCAATGGCGGCCTGGCCAGGTTGTGAGTACAAAACTCAGTAGGACACCACCAATGTGGTCTCATAAATAGCCTGTAAAATGTTGTGTATGTATATGTGAGATAATCTTTAGAATAAGAGTAATAATAATAACTAAAACAAAAATTGTAAATATAAAGTGAATGAAAATTCGTATAATACATTTCCTAAGGAAAGTTCCCAAACTAGTCAAGACATAATTGGAGAGATAAATAAATAAATCATGTGAACCATAGTCAATCCCAGGTCCATGAACTTGGTCAAATAGAAATGTTCTATAATGTGTATATATACATATATGTGTATATATATTTTCCCATAAATATATATATACGACTAAATATTTACATAAATTAGTAAGGTGGAAGAAATAACATAACAAATAGAAGTCAATACTTAGATCCGTAAATTCAATTCATCTTGACATCCTATGAAAAGTAAATTGATCTGGTTTTCATAACACTTAATCCAAATATAATTAAGTTGATCCTTAGTTCCTCAATCTTGGTCGAGAAATTGATGTTTTGGACAGCACCAAAAATGTCTCTAAGAAAGGTATGTCACCAAAGGGGGATATATGTCTAAATATTGGGATTACCCATACTTGTCTCAAATCACTATAAGATGAATTATTCCGGGTATCAACTGGATATCCCTCAAATGGGGCATTAAACTATATGTCAAACTACTCATTTTATGGGTAAACTAGTCCAATGTATGATTCTTAAGTCTTGATCCCTAGAAAATCATTTAATTGAGACTTAGATAATCCCTATGGGGACAACCCTTAGGTGATATATATACAAAATTATCTTTAGATTCAATATAAATCTCTACATTTGTTCAATAAATGGATTAACATCCCTAAATGACTATAAAATTGAAGGTTGTACTATAGTGGTGAATCCACCTGGCCCTAGGGACCATCCTAGGAATTAAATGAGGAGATCAGGTCAATAAATTAGGATTTCATTAGAATACAAAATATTTGGGGAAGTGCACATACCATGAAACCTCTAATATCCCCTATAATACTTGGGGACTAGACATTCCAAGAGAGACCCAATATAATAGGGGTTCTGAGATACTCTCATCAATATATCTTTGTATAACTGAACATGGAGGAATCCTAGTAAAAAATAGGACTACTATAATAGTAATAGAAAAATTACTAAAAAAGGCTCATAATCTGGATTCTGAGAATCATCCCTGGGAAACCAAATAAAGAACATCAATGGAAATCAGGTTCATCGGCCTCAAACTAGAGAGAACCTCTTGTAATAATCACAATATCAATTATAAACAAGTGAATGTATATAAAAAAGAGTGGGGGTATTAGAACATCTAAACCCACCATTACTTCCACAACTCCATGGCCTACAATTTTGGGATGGGTACTATAGTGATAAATGCTACCAACCACACCCAAACCTAACATACTATATTAGAGTTAATCAAATATTAAGGCACCCACTGGCTCCCCTTAGTCAAATTGTTAGAGAGGTGTCCAACTTGGGATCCTCAAGGTGCACTATTAAATAGAGGCATCCGTCTTGGGATCCTAAAAAATGAATAATTAGAGGTATCCAATAGGGGTTCATCAATCATGTTCATAGCCTCAGTTCATGAATGAAGCTATAATACTATGGTTTTTAGTCACCCAAGGGGTTTATCCAAAAGAATCTACCCATTTTATTTAATTAATTAATTCATCATAATTGATCTAAATAGGGGGATTCAACCATAGTGGAAATATTTATAATCAATTTAATACCATAAACATGCAAAAATAATAAAGGGATAGAATAACAAACCACCTACCCTTAGTAACCTTTAAAACATATATAAATAGCTCTTGGAAACCCCATCCATGCTCACCGATAACCAAGCCACAACACCCCATACTCCATGCCCGAGACTAATACAAGAAATGTTAATATAATCTAGAAACATTCATTACAACATTAATTAATTAAACAAATAATAAAATCTAAAAATTCATAACCAACTATAATTCACAGAAATCCCACCAGTCGACTTAAATTCCAGCAACCACATGCAGAAGGTCCACCACTTTCCCTTAACACCATTCCCAACCAAAGCCCTAACCGATGTAATATGCACTTTTATTTAGTAAATATAAAATTAGTCTTTGAAGATTTATAAATTTTCCATTAAGTAATATCTTAATGAAATAGTATGTGGTGAATTTTAGATGATATCTCAGGTAACCCTCTCCCTAGGTTGAGTGAAATCCCATTCTCAATTATTTGATTCCCCCATGATCTATGAAAATCGGAACTAAAAACCCTAACTAGAGGAAATAAGAGTTAGATAAAGGATAAAAAGAACAAAATAGAGGTAAATTGATTTGAAGAATTACCTTAAGTGTTATAATGAAAATGAAGTTATCATATTCTAACCACAAATGGAGGATAACTTCACAAAAAAGAGTATTTGAGAAATTGTGTTCACAAGAAACATGATAGAAAAAAGGGGAAATAAAATGGGTTATACCCACTTAAAACTGTAGGATAAAAGGGTCATTATCTAATTTTTAATGGGATGAATAGTTTTGAAATGCGATTAGATAATACATATTCCAACCATGAGGTTAGCACAATTCAAACACCAAACACATGCATGGTAACGGTTCAAGGTTTAATAGACTTTGCGCCATCCATGTGACATGTATGCAATAAAATGTAAACACCCACATGGTTTAACATATCCTCCTTCAAGACGAACCCCTCCAATACTCTGACGGTGTGCCATCCAGGTGACATGTGTGTAATAAAATGTAGATTCCCACATGGTTTACCCTATCCTTCCTCATGATGAACCCATCCTATACTCCCTTGAAAACTAGGTTTCATGGTCTGGTCATAGGTTTAGCACTTACTGTGCACCAACCATGCACCCTCTTCAATAGTTTTCTCAAAAATATGGTTTTAGGTCCAAATTCCAATGATGCTCCTAAAACCTCTAATATACAAACCAATCCTCAGTTCACATCTAAAATATTTTTTAGAGGCATTATAACCTTTTAATTATTATTTTGAAACTAATTTTTTTGGTTTTAGATGAGAACATGGGATGGGATCCTTTTCATGGTCTGATTGAGGGATATTTTAAGGCTTCTCTCAATCACATGCATCGGTTTTACCATATATTTCACCTTACCTAGAAACTCCCAATGATTCCATCATCCACAGCTGGGTATGAACCAACTTTCCAAAGGCATGTGTTCTTCTGGGTTTTCAGTCTCGTTGACTCTTAGGGACTCGCATTCGTCAAGAGGATTGGTGGTTGTGCTCAACGCACAGTTTTTGGGGTGAATTATAGCCTACTTATGTAATCTCTTATAGATATAAGATATGTTCAAAAATATAATCCTCATCCCGATATAGTACTTCTTAACATAACTAAATAATGATAGGTCAATTATATTTCATATTCAAAAGGCTTGGATCTCTACAGTGAATCCATATGTTTATATCCAAGGTTCTTCATCATTTTCTGGTAACAGATAGTTTCTTATATACTGAATCTATATAACCATGTGGTTTGGATCATTATTCCATGTAATAAGGTAGTTAATATTTTGAGGAGTGGATTGAGCCATTATGAGGCATCCTATATATACTGATTATTGTAGGAATCAAAATCCATGTAGTTTGTTCATCTTGTGTAGTTTAATGACGTGTGGAGAGGACATATTTTTAGGTACTAAGACACTAAATATTTGATCTCAAACCCACAAGGGGTTATCTTATGTATCTCAAGTATATCAGGAATGAGAGTTGTTGTAGTTCTCATGTATTGGGGTTGCCCGTGTTATTAGAGAGACTCATAGTTCAGATGATATGATTATTTCAAACCCTAAGATCACATGAGATATATCAGTTGTGGGAAAAAAGGGATGGATAATTACCATTTCATTTCTCAAGATGTAGGACTTATGCACTGGGACCACCTTTGAAATGATTTATTTTGGGACTCAGGTCTCGGAGAGACATCTTATGTATCCTGGTTATATAAGGATTCAGATTCATCGTATCTTGGTTTATCTCAGGGACAACACACTGATTTTTCTCTATACCATTGTATAGGTTTATAGTGCAGATGATATGATCATTTATACTCCCTAATCCCATGTGATCCTTGATCAATGTGAGAAACATGGGGTAGAAAATAATCAATTTATTTTCCTTGAATAAGGAACTAAAATGCTATGATTTCACTAGATGATTAATATAGGGATTGAACCTCGTAGAGATGTATCATACATATCCTTGATATAGTAGGAATTAGTGTCTCCATAATTCCATTTATATAAGGGCTTATACACTTGGAATGCCTTGTATTCGGGGCTTACACGCTGAGGATAGAAAATGTCATTAGTCATGGGATTCCCTATTGATATTTTATTCTTGTCTGTAGGGTGTCGTATAACCCATTTGGCGTGTTATGGGAGCCATTTTATGACCAGGACTGACACATATTGAGGGTTCCACGAGGTTCATTGTGGCATATTCTAAGGGGTGTTTCATATCTTGGATGACACCTTTGGGAGACATTGTGAGATATAGCGGACCTGTCTGGAGGGAATCATGAGCCCCAGCTTACTTTCCCAGAGGGTGTCACATGGGCTTGGTTGTCATGTCTATATGATTTCGTGAGACTCGTATGACATGAAAAAACTTCATTATATGAGTCAAGAGATGTGCCCGAAGGACATCACAATTCCTAGGTGATAGACCCAAAGGGTTTTTAAAGATCAAAGTGGTGTCTGTAGGGGAAACAATGTGGCTTGGTCTGAGATTTTGGGGGTATTATACATGTCCCAAAGGTTGGGATGGTGGGAGTGTCAGATATCTACAAAACATGTCCTGGTATTTTTTTCTGTCTTGGGTTGACCCATGCGACACGCATGAGGGCCAACAATCCTGTCTTTAACTTATGTCCCCCACTATTAATCTCAGTTCTATCCCTTGAATTACAAAGAATTTAGGTTTATTCAGTATCATTTCCTTTGAGTCTTACGTGATCTGGAAGACATGTGTTGTTTTCTTCGCAAGTCTAGATAGAATTCATTTGTGTGATCTATGAATGATCACGTGAAGTACCTTATTATTGGTGCATGATTGCTCCATCTATCCCCTGGTGTATTACCTAACAGAAAGTTGTTAGTCACATGATTGGTTTATCCATCTACAGAGGCTATGATTTGAATAGCCTTGAGAGCAACTGTCTATAGTCCCAACATCCAACCTTCATAGTAGCCACGAATTTTTTGCACATGGGTGGGGAATTTATAGGGATATCCACCTCGGATAATTTCCAGTTTGTGCAGCATATCTTTCATGAGTCAAGGATGGAGTTAGAAAATGGGTCTGATGCCACACGGCTTCATGATTCTCTATCGTGGACCGCTAAAAATGCATTGTTTAATTTTCATTGATCATGAGTTTCTTCCATCAACACTCACTTTATTGGATTATATCCATTTAATGGGGACTTTTTTTATAATTCTAACATATCAAAGGACTTATTTTTCATTATGATGACATGTTTGATGGCCTTCTAAATATCCAAATTCCTATTGAAAGCATAATCTAGACTTCGTTTGACTTTCCCTAGAGTCTCAAGACACAAGGATTGTTTGTATAGGGGTCTCAGGGGACTATGCTACTGGTGCATTGGGCATGCTCCATGCCTTTCAGTGACTATGAACACATCTCCCCTCTTCACCTTTTTTCCCCTTTGTTTTATGTTAAAAGGGTTGGGATTCATGTGGTATTACATGTATGTTGTTGAAGGTATTTCTATTATTTTTTGGTGATGTTTCGTATGGATGAAATGGGTCATATGGGGGTGTGAGAGCATCCCAGGAAAAAATCTATTCATATATCCTTATAGAATAATGGACCTTTCTAGGGAACTTCACATGGTGAAGATGACAAGCCAAAGGGCTCTCACAAGGTGAGGCATTTGTGTTTCCAAGGGCTCATGGCCTCTCACGAAACATCGAGGGGAAATCGCATGTCCTTGAGTGACTAGGAACACATATCACCTCCTCCATTTCTATATCCATTATTTTATTTTAAAAATGTAATTTTTTATTCAAGTATGAATGAGAAATGTCTAGCATTTTTTCTTGATTTTCCAGTGATGTGTCACCTTACTAGTATGGGTCATATGAGGGTGTGTAGTAATGTATTCGAAAATTATATTCATTTTTCCTTAGAGAACTGTGGAATATCCTATACATACCTGAGTACTTCCATGTAATGAGGCTAAAAATCCAGATAACTTCTGTGTGGTGAGGATGGAATGACTTTGAGGTCCTGTGGTGTCTCGTAGATCGCCAGGCCACATGTTGCATGTCTTTTAATGACCATAAACACCTCTCACCTCCTCATTACCTCTTTTTCTTCAACCCACAAAGGTTATGAGGTCTTGAAAGTTTTCTTATATTTCACCAAGTGATATTATTCTTCCCAATGATGATATGGTGAGTGAGCTTCAGGAATATTGGGAGTCGATGCTTTTGAATATCATCCACCCTTTTTTCTAAGGATTTTGGGTGATTTTTCAGGCACTATCCAATGAAAAACCATGTAGCTTGGGGAGCTCATTTATTTGTATGGGGATCCTTCATTAGAGTAAAAAGTCTTGTCAAAATGAGATCCATGGGACATATCATGGGTTATAGACCATGAATGGGGCCTTCATGTGACCTCAAAATGGTCACGCGGTCATGAGTCCTTCATAGGATCATGTGATCCATAGGTCTCGACCATCCTATTTTTCCATTTCATCTGTGGGAAAAATAATACCCATATTCAAGTATTTATTCCTTTTTTATTTTTCCAATGTTCATCTAGTGGTTGTCAACAAATGACCCCCCCCCCCAGGAGTGACGTCTAAGTTGATGAGGAATCGGTTCTTAGGAGTACTAATTCATGTCATAGCCTTTGTCGTGTCCCAAACCAATGATTCAAGTGAATTTTTTCTACTTTGAGTCAATTATTATTCAAAAAAATAGCTTATATATAGCTATTGGAGAGAAAGTCATTCCACCAGCCACCTCTTTCCTCTATATCACTCCCTCTTTAACTTCTGTCTAATGACCCTACCATGAACCCTGATTGTAATCCTTGACTGCAAGCCTTTGTCATGAGTTTGTTCCTCCAAAGCTCTGGTTCCTGACAATTTCTTAATCATGAACTCATTTTCCTAGTTACGAACTACCCTTCAGAAATTAAATTGACTTTTTATATGAGGGATATGGTTTCCTCGAGGTCTTTGTGGGATCCACGGATTTGGTCATTTGATCACTTGCGACTCTTGTGACCATGTTCATGTCACATGATCACAAGTATTCAAGAGGTTCATGTGATTCACATGATTCCCTATAGAGGTTATGTGCCCCAAAATTTTTCTTTAGATTAGGTGATATGCGAACTCTTTGTTTTGCCCATGAATCCCTCACTGAATCAAGTGATGTGCATGGTGTCAACAGAAGTTTCATGACTACATTTTTTACAAGAATTCATATTATCATTGTTTTACATGTTTCACTTACTTATTTTTAGATGGCTTTCGGTCCTCATCAATCTACTCAAAAAACCTCTAAGAGGGATGCAAGAGAAAAATTTGACTGACAAGATGCTATGGTGGCTAGCATGGATCCTTCTTGTCATCATTGAGTTGGGTATTATCAATAGAATATATTGAATTTTATGGGATCAAACATATCAAACTATTCACTTTCAAACCTTTTGCCTCTTTATGGGTTTTCTCTCACTAATAATGCTCAAATTACTCAACCAAAGTCATCACACATACCCTATTCGTATATAAGAGGGGCCCAGAAAACACTTTGATCGAACATTTCTCATAGGTTAACTTAATTTATAAAGGGGATCATGAATATGTTCATCAACTAAAATTTTTGCCGATAAACAATGATTTTAATAATAGTACATTGTATAAGGACTTCCATATGTATCGTTTAATAATATTATAGTCTACCTCTGATCAAATATATGGATGGACCTCTAGCTAGGATTCTGGTTAGAGGGATGTTATGGACTATACTTGGGATGGCCCTTCTGGGTTAAATATATCCTTTATTAATTTCTTAGGGAGCTGAAGAAAATTGGAATATATGAGGCTATCTAGATAACATAGACATTAAACTATTGTAACAAGAATTTTACGGTGAATCTTCATAGTCACATGAGCTAGAATACAAACACATTCCCCCTTACACATAGTATGTTGGGAATCATTCTTTGGGACATGGAATAGATTTTTGGTGTACCTATACTTGGTATCATGTATTATTAATTCATTCTTCCTAAATCCTCTTGGTATAACATGACCAAGACTCTTCCTTTAACCCAGGAGCTGATTAAGCTGGCTAAGAAGACCCATCCAAAGGGGGTGCTTCTGAGGGTATAAATCCCTTTCAAAACATCGGTAGAGTACTTAATTAACTATACAATATTTGAGATGGAGGTTAGAAAGCTAAACTATTGTATTGTGAAGGATTCATGTGGTGCACCGGGTTCTTATTTTCCCATGGTTAAAGGTGTAAAATTTAGAGATTGGGGGTGGGAGGTTGTCACTAGTGTTGATCTATTAGTCCAACAAGTTATTTTCCATACCATGTACCTATGTGGGTACTTACTTCTTACCAAATATAAAGGGGTAGTTTGAGTCTCCACATTCACAATTGAAAATATGATGGTCGGGGAGGAGCATGTCAGACTGGAGATCCCTATGCTATAAAATCTCTACCACCTCCTAGACCTTATTTATAAGGGAAATCTATTGCAGAATCTCAGGGCCCTTCCAAGTACTATGGTTGGATTTTTTATCACCTTATAGGTTATGAGTACCTTAAAATTCAAAAAATCCATATTACTATCTTTTTATCGTACCTATAATGCATTAACAGGATGAGACCCATCTCATTGAATGATTGGGATGTTAGGATTTTCATGAAATGTTAGGAATTTTTTTCCATCAAATAATTTTCGCTTGTGCCAACAAGTAATTTTTTGAAAATATCTAGGCTATACTTGCATAACATTCTTATATGGTGTCACATCGTGAGGGGGTTTTCTACCCATATTGACAGGGACCTCATTTTTGAGTGTTATGCGCCATGCTAGTTTATCTACCGATTTTTTTACACCCAATAAAAATTCCCTAGATCAATCAACTTTAGAGATAAGGAAGACCCAATGTTACCTTTCCAATTCAGGATGATTTATAATAGAGATAAAATAGTGTTGAAATACACTTTCTTCATTATGAGACAGCAATCGGCCTATCACAAGGTTATGTGGATGCTTGTATTCTCTCATATCCCAATGTGGAATTATCCAGTTTGGTGAGTGAGGACTACCTACTGCAGATATTTGAATACAATCCTATTCCTAGAAAGTATTTGGAATTTAAAAATATGGAAGCAACAATAGTTCCTCAAATGAAAATAAAAAATTTACCATTGTCAGTAGAGACATCTACTAAAATTACTACATGGGATGTGTGTGAGTTTTTGTTTCATATCGCATATCATAAATGGGAGATCTAGAAGTTAATATATTATGAAGCCTCCCTCGGCAAAATATTGTTCCTCTCATAGGTGCTTTCGGATAGTTTGTCTTATATCACCATGCCTCGTGGCATTAAATTTGAAGAACATCCTAAGGAAATTATGGCCCTCCATGGAGGTATTTACATGGTCTTGGAAAGCCCCCATGGTCAGATATTTTAATATCCATGATTCCACAAAATGTTCCTCTCGGGAATTCTTGAGATTGTTATAGATGGAAAGGATTACCGTGTTACTGAGGAAGCGGGGAATCTGGGTGTAATCTAGATCTTAAAGTTTTGTAGTTCCTTTGTGATGGTATTGATATATTTCATATGTTTTGTTCTATGTAGAGGCTTCTAAAGATCATTTTTACCTTTCGTCCCCAAAATATACTCCCCATGGTACAGTTGTGGGGAGGAGTTTGGCAGTGTCTAGGGAGCAGATGATGAAGAGTCCCTAGATTGACAGGATAAGATGAGGGCGTTGATTTCTACCTCTGAGGTGATGCCTCTAACTTAAATGACTTCAGTAGTCCATTCTTCATAAAGGATGAAAAAATTAAAATGAAGCAATATATATTATTGGATCATTTTTCTCAAGAACCCCCAAGTAAGAAGGGTATTTGACACCCCCATTCTCTAAGATTTTTCTTTTGGAACATTATTCATTTACTGAGAACACACAGATCCCCACTAGGCTCATTTATAATAGCATGTGTCTATTTATGAGCACATTAATGAGAATTTTGTGTCTCTAACAGATCCTCCACTACTAGACCCAATCCATCAAGAAACAGATATGGTCTATGTTCCCAATCAATTTCATTTATTTTTTGTCACAGACGTTTCAGTGAGTGTACCATCCAATATGGTGCTGATGGAATACTTTTTTGAGGGTGCTGATGTAGGTAGCTATTCTTATGCTACATTGGTCAGTATGGTTGCTATTATTGAAGAAGGTAAATGTTTCATCATGGTCAGACCCTTTTTTTTACAATGTCAGACCCCCTAATATTATCTTCTATTCTTATTTTCTATAAGGGTGGTGAGAAATGTAATTTTGTGTTAAAATTACTAGAGGTGTCATGAAATCATTCACCCCAAGAAAGAGTTTCATCTTCTCCACTGGATGGGTTTGAGGTGGAGGATGTTGTCGATGATAGGGATGAAAAATGTATACTTCTATCCATAATCACATCTCTCGATATTTGTAAATACTGCATAATTCATCTTATAAAGAACATATTCTTACTCTACATATTATTGTTCCCTCACCTAGAATTTCAATGGCTTTGGTACCTTCCCCTCTAGGAGTTTCTAAAATTGGTTATACCGACATTGAGCCTGGTTCTCTCCCCTCATAATCAAAGATTGTGGGAACATCCCTATCTCTGAGTGATCTTGATTCGTAGTATGTTCTTTTCCCCAAGATAAACCTATACCATGGTCTTATTTCTAAATAACTCTATAAATAAATGAGGTGATATATGTGGAGGGAGATCTAGATTTTAGTGTCATAAAATTCATTGGGCGAGCTGAAAGATCGATTAGTTCATCTTCAATTCATATTTCCCACCCTTAGCAATGATGGTTTTGACTATTCTACACTTCATTCTCAGGTAAAAGAGATAATCTCTATGTGATAATAAAAGAGGGCCCAAGAGTTGAGGGTAAAAGATACTAAGGATACCTCTTCAGTGAAGCAAAATGTGAGCGGTGATAAGAATAAAGATACCAAACACGTGATGGAGGCTCCTACTCATCATGATATAATCAATGTTAGGAAGTCTCATACTGATCATCTCTAGTCTGAAATAAATTTCCATCAGTCTAAAACTATATATCTTCAAGTAGAACTATCATGGATTCAGTATGAATTCTAGACATTGGGGAATAGAACGATAGATAAATAAGGACTCTTGAATATGGGAGTTAAATCCATTCGTGATGTTGCTGCCAAATCGCAGGAGCTTCAATATTCTGTGAAGGTGGGGAATGAACTCGTTGATAAATTGTACCTATTTGTGGCCTTATTTGTGTGAATACATTATCATCTTAAAAGACTCATCTTAGAAGATGCAATGATGCTAGAAACACGTTTCAATCAAATTTTGGCCCATACATTTATAGGAGAGTCTCTAGAATGTGGAGGTTTCACTAACTGAGTTTTCTAGAATTTATATGATATCATTCAATTATCTTTGATTTATATTGAATAAATATTAATGGATGGAATTAAATGTTGAAATTATAACATATTCTCTTTTATAAATGCTCATTAATTCCCACTCATATGATATTCTATATTGGTAATTTGTTCCATCTTTGTTTATATTACATGATCTATAGATGGATTACACAGGTGGGATATATATCCAGGGGGAGATTACTCCATCTCTCTCCAATTATGATAGGCTTGGGAAGCATAAATTTATATTCAAGACCATAGGGTGTGCTTTTTCAGGCTCTCACAGACTAAGCTGATGTTGTGCTTTAGTTTAGTTCCTTTAAGCTAGGACCTAATATTTCATTATTTTAGGGTATTTTTTTCTCAAACCTTTGCATTGGTTTAGGTTCTATTAGATCAGAACTAATATTTCACTAGTTTAGGTTATTTTATATCACGTATAATATGGCATTAGTATATGGTCTTTTATCTCGGACATAATATTGCTTTAGTTTAGCGTATTTTAGCTTGAACCCAATATTTATTTAGTTTAGGGTCTTTCAGCTCGGACCAAATATTGCATCATTTTAGGTTCTTTTATCTTAGACCGAATAATACATTAGTTTAGGGTATTTTATCTCATACAAATTTTTTATTTAGTTTATGGTTTTTAGCTCGAACCAATTCTTGTTTTACTTTAGGGTATTTTAGCTCGAACTGTTTGTATGATAATGGGATATGGTGCAAAAAGTCATGGAATGAACTAAAGCACTCTGAGGTGTTCAGTTAGGTTTTAGTGTTTCAAAGGATCATGAGGACCAGATTTCCATTTTTCAGAGTGACGAATTTTGTTGATGTCCTTAGGTTCATATGTATGATCCATTTGAACGTATTCATAGTCTTGAAAAGGTTCCATGTAGCTGGGTATCAGTTCCAAGAGCTATGGACGATATATGGAAGTAATATGGTTGGGTTTGGGATTCTTGGGATACTAGACCTGCCTAGATATTTGGATTTTGGATGGTATAAATCATCAATCGAAAGTTTTATTCCATGAATATGAGATGATGCATACATGTTAGGTATGTCCCATGATAATCTGGAATTCCAGGTTCCTCCACGGTGTTGCTAAGGATCATAAGATTTAAAGCTCCTTTTTTGAAAAGAGAATATTCCTTTAGTTGTAGGTTCAATGCCCTTATGAATTGGTATCATTCTAAGTAAAATATTATCTCCAATTATTTCTAGGGGCTATAAAATATTTCTAAATACTCAAATGTATAAATGATGATGTTGGATATGGGAAGAACACTATTCCAGAAGGGTTCTGGAACCCTAGGGCATTTCATCTCTTAACGAGGAGGTCGATCCCTTCAACCTCTAGTTTCAAATCAAAACATGAGTGCTATTAAAGGTTAGGGGATGAAATTTTACATTCCATCTTTGAAAAAAGTGTATGAAAATAGTGACATAACATTTAGGATATTGAATCGACTTGGATAGTTTGGTGTGGATATTGTAAATCATGATCTGGAGTGCTCAAGATTGGAAAAAGATGTCAGAAAGTCATATAGGGAGTGGCTCAGACAAACTAGGGTGTTGAGTACTACTATGATGATGTAAAGTCTCACAAGGATTGGAATGTATTTTCTCAAAGTGACACATTTGGTTGATGGACATAGGGACATACGTAGGATCCATGGCCATGTATTCATAGTCAAGCAAAGGGTCCTTGAAGACGGATATCCTTTCTATGGTCTATGGAAGGTTATGGTAATTCGTGACACCCCATATCATGAAGTCTAATTTGTGGAAATTTTAAAATACATAGAGGGTTCAAGTACCCTAAAAGATGTTTAACCTCCTAGAAAACACTTTCTTATGGGGAGGAAATGTGACCAATGTTTCTCTAACATTTTCCCATACCAGTGCATCTTGAAATCATAGTTTTTATTTTAATATGCATATAAGGTAAACCATGTGAGCTTTATTCATGTTATGTTTGTGCCCTAATTATTTTCCTAAATATTTAGGATGAAGAGTTTAGCTGGATGAGAATTGACTTTTTTTAGATCTCCCTTTGTAGGTTTTCAATGTGACAAGATTTGTGTCTCTTTTGATAGAATTTTAAGGTCTTTCAATTTATACCATTATGTGATAGTGATTAAGGTTTTACAACATTGAACAAAATGTAAGAAGTTTAAAGTCTTGACTGATGTGGACCTATTATGGATGATGATACACAACAACTTAATTAGGATATCTGAGGTCAATAGTACTCCAAAATCTTCTCGATAATGGGATGGAAATATCATAAATCATAGATTGAGTTCTCAGGTCAAGGTTATATATATGAGATAGTCATATCGGGAGTGGTTCAGACACACTGAGGTGTTTAGTGTCGTTGCAGTGGTGTCAGACCTTTTGAGGATTAGAACATCCCTTTTCAAAGTCACTCATTTGGTTGATGATCATAGGTGAATATGAAAGATCCATATTCATGTATTCATAGTCAAAAAAAGATTCATTGAAGTCTCATATCCTTTCCAAGGGCTATGGAATATTATGAAAACTTGATATGAACTATACATAAAGTCTAGTAGATGTATTTGAGTTTCTCTTGAATGATGGTGGAAGAATCTAGTACTCTGGCTTACCAAGGTATGTCCATCATGGATCCAGGATGAAGGATGAAAAATGGTGGATGGTCAACAAATTATATTTTCATGTAGTGGGGATTCTTTTCTGTGCAGTTTAACATTATACTATAAGGACATTTTTCATGAAGTTTATTATCATGAATTAATGATGTACTTCCATGTAGTTTAACATCTTGTGGTAAGGATGAACATCCATGAAGTTTAACATCATGGATTAAATACATTTGACATGCAGTTTGTCTTCATGTTGTAAGGACATAATTCCATTCAATTTAACATTGTGCAGTAAGGATGCATGGACTGATGTGAATGTGAGGGGATGTTACGGTTGGGCCCAAATATGGAGACTCGGGTATCATTATGTATCTCATGAGGATGAGAATTATTCCACATGTAGTTCTTTAATGGGAAATACTCTATGCAGGTCTGACTCTTACATAGAGGTTGGAATTATTTTTGTTGATGGTTAAAGCTGGGCCTAGGATTAGAGATACAAGCGTCACTACATATCCTATAATGATATATATAATTCTATAAATAGTTCCTGATGTTCCATGCAATTTAATTTCATGTGGTAATGATGAAGGAGAGTCATCTTGAATTGATGGTAACATTTCATTTGGTCCCAAGGGTGGAAATCTAGGCATCACTACATATCTCAGAACAATGAGAATCAAACCACATGTAGTTCTAAAAATTACTTATAGTTTAATATCTTACGGTGAGGATGAAAGTGTGCCAACGAGAATAAATGGAGATGTTTCAATTTTTACCAATGATGGATATTGTGCATCACTACATATCTCATGAGAATGAAAATAAAACCACGTATAATTATATATAGTTTTGTAGTTTAGTGTCTTCTGGTGAGGACTAGAGCCCATCCAGGCTGATATGACTTGTTCGTTTCAGGATACCTCTTTCATAATTCCTAAGCCCACATGAGCCATGATCAGTGTGAGAAACAAGGAGTGATTAGGGACCTATGAAATACAAGGGTATTGTGCATCATGTGATTACTGGGACATGATACAAGATCGAGGAATCCCTATATATCCCATTTGAAAAAGTGAATAAATCCATATGTAGTTCTATAAGAACTGAGTAGTTTAACTTCATGTGGAAAGGAAATAAGATAATTGACATGAATGGGGATGGATATCATGAATACATTTATTTTTATACCAGGTGGTGAAGACATTGGGCCACCCATCATGAAAGGGGATGTTATGGGTCTCTTCAGTTTAACGTCGTACATTAAGGAAACATGATCCACCGATATGAAAGGAAAATAATCTTGTGTCTAGAGCCAAAAAATAGAAATTATAGAATCACTACATACCATAAGATGATAGGAATAAATCCACACATATTTCTTAGAAAACTGTATAGACTAATGTCTTACTTCAAGGAAGGACTCCATAGAGTTTAATGTCATGTGGTCAAGATGAACTTGTACATTTTAATGTCATGCACTTAGGATGCATCATTGTACATACACCGATGTGTACACCCTCGTGGTGATAGCTATGAAAATTAGTTCTTGAGAAATCGTGCATTGGTTGGTGGTGTGACATTCTCCCCATCCAATGTGGACAATGAGTAGGCTCCATTATGATAAACATTATGTATGATATAAAATCCATCCCACATGGGATCCAGTTTTAAGGGATTATTTCCCAGTATCATTGGGGTTCTAAGTGATAGCACCAGTTCTCCTTGTAGGAATGAATGGAGGAGAACCATCCTAATAATGGCTTGTGTGATCTGGTTCTGATGAATTTCCATATTGTGCAATGTGTGAAACCTTTTCTCATCAAGTTGTTCCAACTCATCCAACCACTTTTGAGATTTTTCATCATATGATATTTTTTCATAAATGGATATTTAGGGTGAGGTAAGTTGGACCCACTATGTTTAACACTGCATCAGTCCTGTACACCAATGAGTTTGGTGTTTCTTGTGTAGCATTATGTGTGGTGGTTCGGTAGGCCCATAATTCATGGAATAGTTTTTATGGCCAATAATTATTATCCTTTTTTCACTATATTCTAGGGTATATCTGATAGTATTATTGAAGTCCTCTACCTGTGCATTTTTTATAGAATGATAGTGGGATGTGGGATTAGAAACTATGTTGTTCTCTAGATATATCTTCTTCAACTCCATGGAGTAGAATTTGGTGTTTTTGTCAATCAATATTGTTTGAGGGACTCCAAAACTTGTGATGATATGGGACTTTATGAATTTTATGATATTATTCATCCCAATATCCTTGAGGGATATTGTCTGATCCCAATGGAAAAAGAATCCAGTACCAATAAGGATGTACATAAACTTCTTAGATGTATATGGGGGATATGGCCCCACAACATCCATCCCCCAAATGGAAGGTGACTAAGAATATTTAGCCATATGTAGAAATTTGGGGGATGATGGATGATTTTTTCATGAATCTGGAACTGATTTCATTTCCCAGTGAATTCCACATAGTCATGTATCATGGTTTTCTAGTAGTATCCCAACCTCCGGATTTGGTGGGAGAGATGGGTTTTAGATTGATGGGAACCACATGAACATTCATGCAATTATTTCATGATAGTCATAAATTCTCCTTATACATTGAAACTAAGGTTAATTCCATAAAATACGCATTTATAGAGTAATTTTTCTCATTCGAACTATCATGTAGAGTGAACATTACTACCCAGTACCGAATCTATTCCCTTCGGGATCAAAGAGAACCAATTGTAGGCTCCATCCATCCAATGGTATTCTCTACGGTGGTGTTGACCAAATTGATCTCTTACATATCACATATAATGATCGATGAGACCATTCTTCAATGTGTGATACAGATGGTTGATTCATCATGATTAGGGTCAGTGAGGATGGTTGTTTCATTATTCAGGGCATCGGCATGAGCATTCTTTGATCGGGGAACATAATGAAAGGTAGGATCAAAGGGGATTTCTACCATAATTATTCTGATGTAGCTAATGAGGGGGGTCTATGTATTTCCTATTAATGGAGTATTAACCATTTATATTCTTTATAACTATTTATGAGTCCCTTTTATATTCATATAGGCTATCTGAAATTGTTGATCTAGTTCAAATATAGAGATGGGGGCTTAGTACTCAACCACATTATTTTTTAAGCCTTTAGATAGAGAGAAATGGTAGGGAAAAACTACATTGTCTAGAGAGACAATCAAAATCCCTAGACCAACCTGATTGAGATTTAGGTTTTCTATCCTTGTGATGAAAAGACTCTAGGAGGCACCATCAAAGTAAATCTCCCATGTCTGGGAGTGTCATGGGAATAGAAAACCTCTTAATCTAGGTGCTTGGTGTCTTTTAGTGTATTTTATAAGGTAGGATGTTCTATGAGGAAATCATCCAGGGGTAGTCCTTTCACCAACATATATGATATGAACTAAATTTTATATTTCTACAGAATGACCAACCATCGAGCCAAACACCCAGTCAACATCAGGTAGCCAAGGATATACTTGAGTAGGTCAATACGAGAGACCAAGTGGAATTTGTGGTGATACAAGTAATGCCTCAACTTTTTTACTACAAAACTGAGGGCATAGAAGTTCTTTTCTACATCAAAATATCATATATTGATACCTAACATGGTCCAGTTATGGTAGTATAGACTATTATATCTTCCCATGTCATTTTTTCCATGAGGAGAGTACCCAATGAGTGTTCCATGGTAGAAACATATAAGATTATTGGTCTTCCTTCCACCATAGGCATTAGAACCGGTGGGTATAGCAAGTGTTTCTTGAGACTTTTCAAGGAATTAAGGAAATCATTTTTCCATTGGTAAGAAAGTACCTTATTCTTTAGCCTGGTGAAGGGGGGAGCTTTTCTGGCCGGGTTGGATATGAATCTTCAGATGTATGTGAGGTACCCTTGGAGTCCCCTAATTTATTTGAGATTTATATGGGTGAAATTGATAAAATAGAAATCATCTTATATAGGTCTACCTTAATTTCGTGGTGGCATACCACAAAGGTGTGGAATTTTCATTATATTTCCCCAAAAGATAACATTAGTGGATTTATCTTTAGACTACATTGTCACAGCTTGTCAAAGATTATACAGTGATCTGTGAAGTGATCACATTTCTATCAGGATTTTATAACAAGGTCATTGACATAGCATTCATCTATCCTTCCCAAAAATGGATTAATGATGCAATGCATGGAGTGCTGATATGTGGTTCTAGTGTTATTTAATCCAAAGGGCATGACCTTGATGAAGAAGATCCCTTAAGGTGCTCTAAAGGAAGTTGATTACTCATTTTAGGTTTCCATCCTGATCTAATTGTACTCAATGTACCATTCCATGAAGGAAAGGTCTACGAAGCTAGAGGTAACATCAATAAAGAGTTCTGTGATCGTAAATCAGAATTCATCCTTAGGGAAAGTTTGGTTAAGGTCTCTGAATTCAATGTAGACCCTAATATGTCCATTTTTTTCCTGACAGGGATGATGTTAGTAAGACACCTTTGGTATTTAACTTCTCTGATGAAGTTGGAATGATTAATTTTTCAACTTCACCCATAAATTGTTGGCTGAGAGGTTTGAATTGTATTGGCTACCTTCTAGAAGCCTCTATACTCATCGAGAAATCTAAGATATTGTATATCCACTTCTAGATTGAGTCTGGGAATTTATTTATAATTCATGGAGAACACATATAAGTTCTAAATAATAAATTCAATATACATATCTTCCTCTTCAAGTTTATTTGAGGTACTAATTAGAGTAGGTCATTGGTCTTCTTTCATTCCCATATTTATCTACATGATCTCATATATTGTAGTGGATACACCTTCCTTAAATGTTATAGGGTAATTATAGAGATCATCCCCATCCATTTTTGATTTTATGGAGACATATTTTGGTTAGGGTGATATTCTAGGAGCCTCTCCATTGGTATCAGGTGAGGGAGGCTATTAGAAGAGATGTCGTCATCCCTTGTTTTCTAAGTCATTGTAAAGTGATTTCGGAGCTACTTGTTGTTTCTAAGGACACGAGTGGATTGGACCTTTGGGATTAGATATTATAACTCAATTATATTGATAGGGAACACATAAACAGCATTGATCATACTCCAGGGATTCACGGGAGTGGTCCCTAAGCCATTGGGAGATGAAACCTACATATCACCATCAGCCATTGGTTGTTTACCTCCCTTTTTATAGAAATCTGATTCAGCATATATGGATCTAAAATTATCTAAGGGTGAATTGTCACTATGTAGTATGATGACCATTCCATTAATGTGGTACTTCATACATTGATGGAAAGATGATTGTACTTTCAAGTGACAATGGATACAGGGCCTTCTGATGAGGACATTATATGCAGTTCCATGCCGGATAACCATGAACTCAGCATCACTTGTGAGTTCCCTAAATTGGAACTCAAGCTTGATCTTCCCGGAATAATTTTCCTCACTCTTGTCATATCCATGAATGGTCAACTTTGTAGAGGGTATGTCCCCTACACTATACCCAAAATGTTGGAGTGTCCGAACTGGGAAGATATTAAACCCAGATCGACTATCAATAAACACCCTTTGGGAATTGATATTTTTGATTCTTAAAAAAAATTATAATCGCCTGATATTCACTTCAGTGGACTCAACCTGCTGTTGATCGGTGAATGAGATGGAAACATGATATCCTAAGGACATGGTCTCCACTCGATAGACCATGGAGGCTGCAACTTCTGTCTTGAATTCCTATGTTCTTCAGAGAGCTTCAATAACTATATCGCTGAGTCTGTTGAAATACAGAGTGCATCAAGGATTGAGATCACGGTTGGGACCGCTGATATATATTTATGAACATCTTATTTTTTTTGTTAGAGCTTGTAGCTTCCTAGTTTGGTGTTACTCCTAGGTATGTGATTTGGGGGATGGAGAATCTAAGTTAGATAGACTCAGAGCCTGCATTGAGGATGAGAGAGTATTTTCATCCAATGGTGTAGGTTGTGCTGGCCTTCCTCATTACATGGGTTGATCATATTGAACCCCCACTAGGCGGTCATGCAAGACAATCAAATGAAGACAACTATTAGAGGTTTATGAGGTTCCTCATTTCCTCTTTTAGGAATTTTGGTGTGTTTTAACATGAGTCTCAATTTCATATATATCCTATATGGGGATATATATAGAATATTGATTCTAACCACACCTGTATTGTCAACTATATCCTTGGATTTGTTGCATGGTTCATCTTATTTCATGGGTATATGCAGCAAAACTAGATTTTGGGGGTATAATAATCATCATAAAAGGGGATTTTCATGTTTTTTGTGTCGAAAAAATCTAATATGTTCACCTCATATGATAAGGATTCCATTTTCTGGGGTCGTTCCCATGCTTTGGATATTGTAGTGAACAATTTTTGAATAGTTAGGGATTGCTTTGGAGAAGAAATTTTTTTTCCTCCTTTATCTCTTCGTGCTTCCTAAGGTCATTCAAACCCATGAGAATCATATATGATTCCACTTTCGTGGGTGGTGGAGCTATTGTGGGTTTACCCGATTTTTCTTTCAGAGCATTGTGAGCTTGATCAAATATTTTTTTAGCCATAAATTTTAAAACTTCTGTGCTTTCCTGGTTAGAACTTTCTGTCAACCATCCACCTCTCTTAATCGGGTGATGGTTATGTAAGCCACCTGATATTGGGAATTTTCAAACTTCCCTGATCCAGAGTTGACTATGCTTTGAAGGACTTACTTGAATACGAAACAATTATTGATATTATGGCCCAACCATTTGTGGATAGGCCAGTAATCGAGATGGTTAGTGAGGTTGAATTCATCAGGCCTCCTGGGTTGTGGGAGAAAGAGAATATTATTATCCATGGCTACCAAGAAATGACCTGGGACTTTTTCAATCTAGAAGGAGTATAATTAGTTCATATGTTCCAAAAATCTTGGGAAATCATGATTTCTCTAAGCTTTAGGCCAGGGGCGACTCTTTGGTGGCCACCACTCAATGGGAGGTTCTGGTCAGTGTGGAGCTTTCTTGGGTGCTTGGATGGTCAACATTGTGGGCTTGAGATTGAAAATTGTAGCTTCTTCCATTCCGAGATTCTTCCCCTATGCTACGGGTATGAGTCAAGACTTGGATTAGGTTCCCTGAATAGACTCTTAAATATGATGTGCATTTTCAACGAACTCTAAAACCCCTCCAAGGAATTTCATAGAGATTAGGGTTGTCTACAACTCATCCAAAATATTTTCAGCATACTGTTAAAGTATTTTATTCTATGAGATATTGATTTTGAATTAATATCTTAAACCTTCACACCTTGATATGAAATAATAGGCCCTCTCATTATCATGCTACTTGCAGTTTGTCATGTCGATGATCATCATTTTCCTCAATGTTGATCTAAACTAATAAATGAACTGATGATGAAGGTCTTCGCATCCTGCAACATATCCCTTTTGAAGTCTTTTATACCCAAAAAGGCTGGACCTATCAGAGTTTGTACGAAACACCTCATCTTGGTTGCCTCTTATTGATCTTGAGGGCCCATCATCATCACAATTCAGGAAACGAAGTGTGTGATATGTTGTTCAGGGTTTCCTTCACCATAAAAAGTAGAAAAGGTGGGGTTGATGAAGTTGGATGAAGGTGGAGTATCATCCTCCCATTCAGTATATGGATTTCTTTTGGGATTAACATGTGTGCTCCACCCTTTCATGGCTTCTATTCAGGTAGCTAGAGATTCAATAGTTGTATGTAACTCTAGGGGAACTTCTTTCTGAGCTGCCTCCCATTCACATGGAGCGAGTGGGGGCCAATGAGATTATCCCACTTTCTTCTCATGTTAATCCTCGATTCTTCCTATGATAGAATTATTACCCTAGTGATGGATAGGATGTCAACACAATAGAGGGATGTCCTGATCCTTCTCAGATTTCTAATTTATGTAGACTGGCTATCGGGATTTGAGTGAATCTGATGATCAAACACCTCACTTTCTGGTGGATCGGCTATGGGAGGGAGAATATTCATATATGGGTGGAGAGGATACATCGTGAGAATATTTCCCCTAAGTAACTTCTCATTTATTATGTTGGAGAGTTCGTGTTTCACTCTCATATTATGACAACTATTCTTTTTCGAATGGAAATTGAGATGTAGTCACATCTCTCCTTTTTATTTTTCAGTATTCCATTGGGGAGTTGAAAACTCTTTGTTCGGTGATGACAAATTTTTAAGCCTTCTTTGGTTCTAGATGTGCATAGCCTCATTTGGTGCATCCAAATCTCCCTCCTCCTAGGGTGCATATTCCGTGTTTCGGACCATTATTTTTGCATTTTGGTGAATTATTATCATGTTATAAGTGACAAAATTCATAGAGTCATATCGAGCATGGTGGTTGTTTCATTTAATATGATGCAATAAGATGATTCTAAATAGCTTCCTTCAAGGTCATTATTTGAGCCATTGGACTTGTTAGACAATTTTTGCTTCGAACCCCAGTGAGCTCTAATTTTCTTTTCCATACACTCCTCTAATACTAGTATATGAAAAAAAATACTTTGATGGAGTTTTCGGTCCTAATTTTCAAGAGATCTGTGACCAACATAGGTTCTTATTATGCTGATATTAATAGGTGGGATGCCTAATATTGTTTTATTCCTCTCAAACTAGAGAATACTAATTCCATATATGGTGATAATGATGAAAATTTCCCCAGACCATTGGGTTGGGGGTTGTTTGGGGCTTCTATTAGCATTGATTGATCTAGTTTTTGATGATCTAATGGACCCA
This sequence comes from Viscum album, assembly GCA_963277665.1. Lineage (NCBI taxonomy): Eukaryota > Viridiplantae > Streptophyta > Magnoliopsida > Santalales > Viscaceae > Viscum > Viscum album. The sequence goes on along the minus strand of OY728120.1, from coordinate 1,751,499,738 downwards.
GTTGGGGATTTGATTATTCTATGATAGACATGAAGATATAAATTCCCCCAGTCCTATAGGGTGTGGGTGATATGGAATCATATATGATGTCTTTAGGTTCCCCTTAGGAGAAAATGAACCTAGTGGTAATTATTGAGATATAAATTCCCCAAGACCAATGGGTTGGGGTTCGCCTATAGTTGCCAAGGGTATGTCCTGGATCTTCTTTGGAATTGAAGACTCTATGGGTGGAGGTGGTGGTAGATATTCTCTTAGACCAGGGGGCCGATTCCGCTCCTAGATAGCTTTTATGGTAGCTACTATGGCATTCTAGGTGATGTGGCGTAGTTGTGTTTTCATGGGAGATGGGTGCGATGGTAGCCCAAGGTGAGAATTATTCCTTACGGGATGTTTTATGGGTGATCGAAAATTCAATTTATATGTTCAGAATTTCCTCCTATTATCTTGATGGGACCATTTTAAATTCATGTTGGCTATCCTATCTCCCAGTCTGTGGTGTCTAGGAACTATTGAAGTGGGTCATTCTATTGTCGTGACCTACAAACTGAAGCATTACCTGGTCGTATGATTTTTTCGAAGGCTATAACTTTATTGGACTCCATATCTAGAGGTCTTTTTTATTCTAGTGGAGAAAAAAAGTGTAATGATCCATATTTTCCCCATCCTCAAATACAGATTCTTAACATGCATTTGGATAATAGCTTCCTTAGAAACATGATGGAATACCGGAAAGCATGATGAAAATTGGCGTTGTTCTTTTCCAATTTTGGATATCAGACCATGGTTAAAGAATATAGGTCGAGCTGGAAATAGAGTATCATGATCACCTAAAGGTGACACTCATATCCTAGCTAAGGTAGATATTTATCCTTTAGTCACTAATGAGTGGCCCATATATTTTGGAGTAGATAAGGAATGGACTCCTTTTCCTTCTCATTTGGGATCACATAGTTGGAATTAGCAAGGGGCCAAAACATTATGGAAATGTTGATTCCAAATAACTCTATCCATATATCAATGTCAGAATCCTCCTCATCAGACTTACATGCCTTCATCCATTCATATCATAGAAGATGGCTCTAATTGTCTCATGATTAATGGAGTGGAGTGTTGTAGAATGTTGATGGGGAACCATATACGGTTCACCCCAGTGTTTGGATCACCTCTATGTACAAAGGTGTAGGGGTTTGGTTCACCTCTCTATGTGGAGGACTATAAACAAAGGGAGTATTTCCATTCCCATGGGAGATATCACTGTGATGAGGTTGACCATGGTGGATTTCAAGAGTAGAGTCATTGTGATCTATCTCCACACTACCACGAGGAGGAATATCCTCGTAATTAATACATTCTTATTTTTCATTGATAAAAGAGTTTATGGACCCTTGTGGTGTTGAGAATGTTTCTTGAAGGAACCCAAGCACACTGATATTGTGTAGATTATGAGTATTGGCCATATTTTGCATCGTGGTCAGAATATGCTAATCTCCCTTTTGTTATTGAGGAGGAACATGAGCCTGTTGTGTGACAGTTAGCTGAACAAGTATATAACCATCAAATGAAGTAGGAATATAATCCTGTTTTTGATAATTTATTGTAATACTCCAATAAGTAGTCTCATTATCGACTGGGATATGAACATGTATTGAGTCTTTTTCCATTCTCACTTGGTGTGTCTCTGTCAAGGCGGTAGTATGAGCCTTATCTTTAGCCTTCAGGATATGCCATTATTCTTTCTTTGTTGGTGAATAAGCCTTCAGCAAGGTGTATTCTACTCTCAACATGTGATTCCCAGTAGCAACAGGAATATGAGACTGGTATGAATATGTATTCCCTTTTGGAATATGCCAACAGACCTCTAGAATGAGAGAAGGAATGTGATACTCCTCTTGTATTGCCTTGGAATGATGCTAGTGCAGTCATTTGTTGGAGGAAGTATGAATATGTTCCTTTCTTCCACAATATGATAGAATATTTCATGTAGATTAACTAATAGGAAAATGATCATATCCCAAGGCTTCTGTCATTTTCACTTAATTAGCCTCTTCCAAGATAGGGATGTGTGCCTGGTCATGGGCCTTTTCAGTATGTCATTGGACATATTTAATTGGGATATGAGAATGTATTGAGGATTTTCCCCCTATCACATGGTGAGAAGTGGCTAGAATATGGGTATGAGCCTGATCATGGGCCTTTGGAATATGTCACTGGACATTTTTGACATGCATGTGCACCTATCCTGAGGTGTGTGATGATCTCACCTGGTGAGCCCTAGTTGGAATGGGAGTATGATCCCAATATAATTCCTCTCCCTTTATTAGGATATGCTGATAATCCTCATGAGTGGGAAAAATAGTGTGTACTTTCCCTAGTATAATCACTTTTTTGTGATGATCAGAGTGTTGAGTTTCCCAGGCTATAGTGATTGGATTAGGCACATGTCCATTTATCTGCAATAGTGTCAGAATATTCTGGAAAAGCTCTTTAGCTATTTCTAAAATATATTTTCATTTTAGCAAGGTGTGTGTAGGTATATAAGCCTGCAAATTATCTATCTCCATTATCTTTTCATAGATATCTTTGATCAAAGTTGGAATTTGTGCCCACTTATTTCCTCCTAATGCCATCGGACTATGCTAATGGGCTTCATGCATGGGGGTCGGATTATGAGACTACCCCATGTTTTCTATTTGAATATGTCTGCGGACTTGTTCTGAGCTAGTAGTGATATAATCCTTCATGCCAGTTCCTATCATAGTATGCTAGAAATAATCATTAGCATGATCAGGGATATGATCCCTCTCTTAGATATCAAATGTCTTCCTCCTCCATTGAGTCTTCCTTTTAACCCATTCATGGGTATCCGAGGTAGTTGTGTGTCGGATAGTACCCTAAGAAGGAAACTTATGGGTACCAGCAAGATGGTGCTGGTGACGGCGGTTGACGGTTTCCCTCCTCAATATCACCTGAACTGAAAATGATCCATATTCAGCCTCCTGGTCCACATTCATTAGACATGGAAGGTGGTAGTTTTAGAGCTTCAGGGATATGCTCCGGAAGCGGTGGGTTGTGCCGATGAGGACTAATATCTTTGAAACTACCTTTGTTATGTGATGAAAATTCACTAGATAATGTGCTTGGATGATCTCACAGCGATATTACACATTTCAGATTGTACTATATCATTGGTACTCCTAAACCATCGTATTCATTACCTGACATTGGAGTTGTTGATCAGTTGATATTACACTATGGCATATAGGGGTCATAGTGGTAGATGAGTTACTTGAATGAATGTTGGATGAAGAATGAATTTCATTAGGTTGGGTGTCTTTCGATGTGAGAAGTATCTATAATCACTCATACAATAAGGAACAAAGGAATCGACCAGTGCTATAACATGGGAATGTAAATTCTCAATTAGATATTCAAGGTTAACACAATTGTCTTGTATTCCCTTTTTCCATTCTACTTTTGTGGACTTTTCAGTGCGAGGATGGACTTACGTAAATCCCAGTTTATAATGGTATTACAACTTTTTTTTATATATGGTTTGAAAAACAAAGTGGTCTAGGGGACCCATGCCGAGATTTTCAATGTTGTTTTCATATAGGGGGAAAAGCAACATGGTTCAATGGATTATAACCCAATAATTTTTTATTTACGGATAATCATTTTGGGTTAACCATTTTTGTTTCTTTGGGTTTTGAAATAGATGTGGGATGGGCTTCCATTGATGGTTTGATTGAATGATATTTTAATGCCTCTCCCAATCGCATGCATTAGGTTTACCATATTTATATTCTTACCTAGAAACTCCCAAAGGATCCCTTATCCATATCTAGGTATGGACATTCCTTCTGATGGTCAGTGACCATATGGGTTTTTAGCCCCATCGACTCTTGGGGACTCACATTGCTCGATGAGGATGGGAGGTCAGGCTCAACGCACCATTTTTTGGGGGAATTATTTCTTACTCTAGAACTCTCTTTTAGATTTATGATATTTTCATGTATCTCTACTGAATACTAATACGAAAAAATTCACACTAACAAAATAAATATATGTTAATTCACTTTCATATGCAATAGACTGGGATCTATTAAGTGAATCCATCTATTTTTATATGAGCTTCTTCATCAATTTGTGATAATGGGAATTTTGTTATATACTATATATGTATAACCAAGTGGTTAAGAGCATACTTCCATGTAATGAGGAAGATATTATTTTGAGGAGGGGATTGGTCCATTAAGTTGTGTCCTACATATCATGATTATTATAGTAATAAAAACCCATGTAGCTCATTCATTATGTGCAGTTTGATGCCACATAGTGAGGACATATGTTCAGGTACTGAGACCCTAAATATTTGAGATCAAAACCCTAAGGGGGTATCCTACATATCCCATGTATAGTGGGAGTTATATTTTGTGTAGTTTACATGTATTGGGTTTGATAATTTCATTATAGAGACTCATAGTGTAAATGATATGATTATCGTGAATCCCTAATCTAACGTGAGCTATGCTTGGTGTGAGAAACAAGGGATGGTGAATGATCATATCATTTCTCAGGATGTAGGACTTATGCACTGGGACTGCCTTTCAAATGATTTATTATGGTACTCAGGTCTCGGAGAGACATCTTACATATCCTAGTTATATAAGGATTCAGATTCATCGTAGCTTGGTCTATGTTGGAGCTTACATTGTGAGGTTTCCCTTTACCATTATAGGTGCTTATAGTTTAGAAGACATGGTCATTTCTACTCCCTAAGACCATGTGATCCATGATCATTATGATAAATAAGGGTAAACAAATTAATGAATTTTCCATGAATAAGGGAATAAAATGATAGGATTTCTCTAGATGGTTAATATAAGGCTCTAACCACGGGGATTGGTTGCCTGCATATCCTAAATATGAAAAAAATAATCAGATTCATTGTAGTTCCCTTTATGTTGGGGCTTGTACACTAAGGTTTCTATATTTTCAGGGATTACATGTCAAGGATAGATAGTTTCATCGACTCCTGGAACTCGCTATTGACATGGACTTATTATCTAGATGGTATCATATGAACCAAATGGCATGTTCTAGGAGACATTGCTTTCCCTAGATTGACACATATGGGGGGTTTTGTGAGATTCATTGTGGAATATTCTAAGGGGTGTGGTGTATCTTGGATGAATCCTCTAGGAGACATCACATGTAAGAATCCAAATTTTCATTTCAGGTATGGATCCTTATTTTGAGTTGTTTTTTAGGAAAATGAATAAATATGGTTTTTTAAGTACATATTGTGTACTTATGAGTACATGTCATGTACCTAGTTTTCGTGTACAACTACGTACTGGCTATGTAATAGTTGAGTACATGGCCATGTGATGACCTTCCAGACTACTTAATTTTGGGGCCACTTAAGGCTAATACATGACATATACATCTAATGAACATTCTGTGTAGTTTTCTTTTTATTTGAAATATCAGAGTGGAGTCACGTATCTTGTGCAGAAATGTCTTCTTCTCTTTTTTTTTGTATAGGAGCACTCTAGAACAACAAAAAAATATTGATCTAATGATTCTCCATCTAATATCTGATTGAGACACCATCAGGTGCATTGGAATCCTACTGGTGAGTTCTCAAAAACAACTAGAGAATATCTTCCTGATTTCTCCCCTCATGTGATTTATTACAAGGTTGGGCATTTTTCACCTTTTTGTGGATCTACACCAATATAGGTCGATTCAAGGAACAATGTTCAATTATATCGATCATTAGACATTGAGGTACTTGTTTTGAGACTTTTTTTGTTTGTATTTGGATTATATATGATAAAAGTGTCATATAACCACGTTTGGGGTATTGTTTGTTTTGAAATTAAACAATTTTTATTTACTTTTATGGTTTGGTTGATAGATAAAGGTTTGTTGCTTAGGTGTAAGGTTATATACCATGTTATGGGACACCCCAGGGGTGTGTTTCCATTGATTGACTATTTATGTCTATTTGGCCCAGGTTGCCAATGAGGCGCACCTTGTTTTCCATGCCTCAAATTTTATAGGAAGGAGTTTGATTGATTATTTGAAATGCATGTGATATGATTGTGAATGTTATCCATGTATTAGTTATAGATTAAATGTGCTGCATTGATATGATATGTGTGGTATTTTTTCCAATGGACTGTGAGAGCCTTGAACCCGTAAAACTGTGTGGGTTTCCATTTTATTTACATGGGACAGTGAGAGCCTTGGTGTAGATATTGACCCATGGGTATTGACTGTGAGGGCTACCTAGGAGGTCATTTACAATTAACTTATTCTATGATGACCTAGAGGGTATTAACTATGAGAGCTACCTAGGAGGCCATTTATAAATTATTGATTCCATGTTGACCCAGAGGTATTTCCCGTGAGAGTTTCTCAGGTGTTCATTTTTAAATGATTAGGCTATGTTAGAACAAAGGTGTTAGACCGTGAGTGCTTCCCAGAGGGTTGTATTTAATTAATTAGTGCTATGTTAAACCAAAGGCATTGACCATTATAGCGTTCACATAGGGTTGTTTATGAATGATTGAATGATTGTGACGAGTCTTCCAAGCTAAATCACAAGCTTGGGCGTGGTCTTACTTGATTGTTTATATGGTCTTATGAGACATCTATTTTGTTACTATTACATAGGGGGATATAAGGACTAGGCTATATCCTGATATTACATGATGAAAATAATAAATAATAAATGTAAATGAATGTAATTGAAAACTATAGGATTGCTTACTTTTACGTGCTTCCTAGTTTATTGCTTCATTCTGTTTATTACCAGCTATATATATATATATATTCACTGAAAGTTAGGCATAGATCTTTGGGTAGATGACTATTGGGATTCACCTCACACCCTATATTGGTCACGTTTTATACCCAAGAATATTATATGGTTACAGGTATAGATAAGGTAAAGTACCCTTCTTCATGAGGTACTTAATTGTTGTTGGAGCTAGAGAGCATGGAACCAAGTTGAGGCTTGTGATGTTATTGGAGTTTACTATTTCTCTTGTACTTTGGTTTCTGTATTTTTTTCTAGCATTGTGACGTGTTTGGATATTTTATTAGATACATATTCCATGCATTATATATATATGTTGTGGCTTCTGTTGGATATACTTTCAGTCTTCTGCTGTTTATTTATGTTTGGTATTAATTCCTTCTTTATTGATTACTATTGGTTTCTACTATTTATACTTTGAAAATGTGGGAATACATTCCCCATTATCAGACCTTGGACCTTACTGCAAGTCATAAGCCTTTGGTGTTTTGGGAAATGAGCTTGAGGTATGTGACAAACAAGGTTCAAGGCACTTTTGGGTGGAACCTAGATTCGGGACATTACAAAGTGGTTTCAGAGGAGTTTAATTTCTACATTTCCATACTATTTTGAGCCTATAGACTGGGATAGGAATGAATATGTAGTTAGTAATAATATGTGTTTGGGTGTTTCTAACCCATGTATAGGGAAAATCCATGTTACCTCTAATATTTCAATTTTTATGGTCTTTCAACTGTTATAGTTGATTGGATTTCACTGTTGGGTGGCACACTTCCTTTGTTCTGTTATTATTGATATCATAGTGGTAATATTTTTGTTGCAGCCTAATTTGATGAGGGTATTCCATCTCATTGATCATATAGTAACTTAGAAGAGATCACATGTCATGCATTCTTTCCATGCCATTTAGGGTGCATTATTGATTGTAATCGGTTGTGATAGATGTGGTGTCAGATATTAATGTTGTGGTGATAGATGTAATGATATAAATACCTACTATTTTGATAGGGTATTGGTGTATGTAAATTTAAATTTTTATGGATGCCAATATTTGGTCCCTAAGGTGTTATGGTCCTTCTAGGATTGAAATTTGGTGGATCATGATTGTACTTTAATTGAATTATTTTAATATGATATTATTAAGGATGTCAGACTTTGATTCACAGGAAGTATGGTCTCTCATAGATCGTAACATGTCGTGCCTTAGACAAAATATTAAGTTTTTAAGGGTTTTGGAAAAGTGTCAATGGATTAATGTCTGGAAACCAAGATAAAATGGTGTGAGATGTTTTGAACTAACACCATGTGTTCTTCTATTCAGGAAGAACTAATTTTTTTTAGGTAAACGCCAGGTATTGTATGTACATGCTATAAAGTTGTTGATGGTGTGACTGACTATGTGAGTAAATACATAGGGATTCATAAACATATGGTAGAACATGCCGTGTGTTGGGAGTACATGTCGTTCTATAGTCAACTGTGTATCCGGTCATGTGAAAAATGACACGGGTGGATGAAACATGGGTTGTACACATGGTGTCTAGATTGTACACACCATGGGGTAATCAACTATGTATCCAGCTATGTATCTAATGACACGAGTGGATGGAACATAAGTATTACACTTTGTGTATAGGGTGAACATTTCGTGTAGTGTTACACTATCAGAATTGTGTACTTATAGTCATGTATAAGTACTTAGGAAGGATGGAATATTCAAGGACACGTCATGTTGCAGGAGAAACACACCATGTGTATGAGGTGTTACATGACTGGGTTGGTAGGAGTACACACCCATGTTAAGGATTAAGGTAACATGCTTGGTAGTGGTTCTACATGTTGTATAACCATATTTTAAAAAAACATGAATTTGTTCCTTCTCTTGTTCCATTATTGGACTTTTAAGTTGCAGTCCTTAATAATATTGAACTAAGGTGTGTGCTTGACCTTGAAAATTAATGCCACCAAGATGTCCTATTGTTGTATGATAGGTACAGGGTGATTATTAGAGACTAGAAATAGCAGATCAGGGACTACCAGCAGGTCCTCACATCATTACTGTCTTGGAACCAACTATTATACCGAACACATGTGTTGATTAACAGTTCAATGAAGGATTTATATGGATGATGAAGACTTTTCAGGGAGCACCACATCCTGCCCCAAATATGTCATACTTGAATTGGGTTTTCTAATAGAAAAATACTCCCACTTTTTCAAGAGATGGAGGACTATGGGCTGCTAAGTCATGGTTGGAGGCCAGGATTTCTATCTTCGAGCATCTGGAGATGCATCATGATAGGAGGGTTAATCTCACAGATTAAATGATACGTGATTCAACCAAGAGATGGTGTAATGTTATCTTACAGGAGGTACGTCATTGGGATATGGCTTGGGAAGAGTTTAAATGGACCTTCTATGATTACATCTACCCTAATACATTGAGGGATGATTGGGCCCGGAAGTTCATGCATTTGGAGCTGGGTGTTCTTTTAGTGATGGATTGCTCTTCTTATTTTACAGAGATTCAGTGCTTCGCACCTGTTTTGGGAGGTGTTGAGTTATTACTGGCTATGATATTTGAGGATGGTCTCAAGTATGACATCTTGTCATAGGTGAATGTTTTCATACTGACTTTGGTGATTGCTATAGTAAATCGGGTGTTGATTTCCAAGTGAAATTTAAGGGTGTTAGGAGCTACAGGCCAGGGAGATTCTACATCCAGGGTTGGTTCTTCTTAAACCAATAGTAGGAAGCGCTATATGTACCTTTCACATGATATTTTTTCAGGTATCCATGGGAGGTGCTACCAATGCAGGAAGAGTGGTCACACGAGACCTCAATGCCCGAGAGACACATTTGAGTGCCGATCTTAAATAAAGATGGGTCATATTCATCATTTTTTCTAGTTTTTATAACCAGCAGCTAGTGATAGGGGATCTATTATGACTCCATGTTCAGGAGCAGGACCACTAGTTTCTCCTCAGACAGGGAACTGGTGTTCGTCATGCCATCCAGGTTGAGGAGGTGGTCATAGTCATGGTAGCCAGACAACAGGGTTTCAGAAACAACAGGGTGGATTTGATCAGGGTAGCTAGGATGGGTCTCAAGGCCACAATACAGGTCAGTCTTTTGTGATGGAATAGACCCACCAGGAGCATGATCCCAGACCCTCTACAATTAGAGGTACTATTCTAGTAGCCTCGGTTTTAGCTTCTCCCCTTTTTGATATAGGGATTCACATAGTTTTATATTTGTTTCCATTGTGGAGATCCTTGGGCTCTTCATATTTAATTTTGATGATGTCATTAAACTAGACACTCTATTGTGGATTACAACTTCTAGTGTACGTCAGTGCAAGGAGTTCCCTCTTGAGGTTGGTGGGTGTCACTTTTTATGGGACCTCTATGTCATAGAGATTATAGGTTTCAATTTCATTCTTAGAATGGATTGGTTAGTCTCCATTCAGGAATTTGTCAACTGCTATCGCTGCAGGGTGAGTTTCAAGTCACCATATGGTAGGTCTTTTCTTCACAAGGGTGAATGAGATGATAGGAGAGAAGAAATGGACCCGAGCATCATGGTTTTGGAGTAATTACATCCCAGATTGGTATTTTATATCTGGATGACTATGGGACTTCACATATGGACTTTCCTCTAGTGGTGGATAATTTCATAGATGTATTTCTAGAGGAATTTTCAGTTTTACCTCTAGATAGAGTTATATTTTTCTATTGAGATTTTCCCAAGAGTGGCACCAGTGTCCATTCCTCATTATAGGATGGTTACACTAATGTTACAAGAGTTCAAGAAGGAGTTAGAGGAGTTGCAGGTGAAGGGTTTTATCTGACCCAGTACTTCTCATTGGTTTTTTTCTTTCCTTTTTTGAAGAATGAAGATAGTTTCCTCAAACTAAGTATGAATTATTGAAAGCTGAACCAGTTGATGGTCAAGAACCGATATCCCATTCTAAGGATCGATGATCTCTGTGATCATCTTCGAGGAGCCCGAGTGTTCTCAAAGATTGACTTGAGATTATATTATCATAATTTGTGTGTAATACCATCAAATATTTCTCCTATAACCTTTTTGAGTAGGTATGGTCTATACAAGTATTTGGTTATGTAGTTTGGTCTCACAAATGTGCTGGAAGTTTTCAGGGAAATGATGAACTGAGTGTTCCATCCTTACATGGATTATTTTTTGGTAGTCTTCAAGGATAATATCTTGGTGTACAATCATACATGACAAGACCATTTCATCCATCTTGAGATCATATTGAGTACACCAAAGAGAATTAGTTATATGTTATGCTCTCAAAGTGCCACTTTTGGATTGACTATATTCATTTCTTAGGTCATGTCATCTCAGAGATAGGAGTATTAGTTATCCCCGAGAAAGTGAGAGCAGTAGTTTTCTAGGAGAATATGAGGAACATCTTTGATATATGGTTTTTTTTAGGGGCTGTATGGTTACTATAGATGTTTTATATCAGACTTTTCATGCTTATCATCACCACGGACGGGCCTAGCTAAAAAGGGTGAAAAGTACTTTTGGACAGATTCCTATGATTTACCTTTTCAGGAGCTAAAAGGGAGATATACATCAGCAACGATAATAATTTCTCTAGATCCGAGAAAGAGTTACACCATTTATTGTGATGTAACAGGTATCGATATGGGAGAAGTTCTTATACAGGGGTTAGGATTCATTTTTTATGGTTATCAGTAGTTGATTCCACCTGAGATGAATTACCCAAAGCATGATCCCGAGTTAGCTGCAAGTATGTATGCTTACACTATTGGATGCATTATCATTTGGGAGAGAATTTTGTGGTATAAACTGAAAAAAAAGCCTCAAGTATATCTTTACTCAATTATTTATGAATTTGAGATAGTGAAGGTGTGTTGAGTACCTTCAATCCTTTTAAATTGAGCTTGCCTACACACCAGGGAAAGGAAACACAATGGTTGATGCGTGGAGTAGGATAACTCAAATATAGATAGTTCAGGAGGCCAGTAATGAGTGGAATATTATGGATCTATTCCTTGAGATTCATTTGGAGGTGCAAAATAGATATAGGAAGACGTTTCATTCTTCTATGTTTGTTACTTCTACTCTACTAGATCGTGTAAGAATGAGGAAGCTATCAGATTCAAAAGGTCTTGTCCTAAGGGAGAGTATGTTATGAGAGAACCTTACTCCTGGGTTGACCATAGGTGAGGATGAGTTTTTTCATTTTATTGGGTGTGTATGGGTGTTAGGGGACACACGTGAGGAGCTATTGTGAAATTTTCATGCCTTAGTATGGGCAGTTCATCTCGGTGTCATCAAGATGTATCGAGATATAAATCATTAGTATTGGTGGATAGGAATGAAGAGGGATGTTTCTAGTTTTGTTATGAGATGTTACACCTGTTATTAGGTGAATGCAGAGAATCAGTGATGAATAGGGAAATTACAATAGTTACCCATTCCTGAGTAGAAGTGGAATGATGTCGTTATGGATTTCAGGATGGGTATACTAAGTTCACCTAGAGGAAATTATGTTGAATGGGTTATTTTTGAAAGAATCGAAAAGGATTCACATTTCCTATTGGTCAAAGAAAAATTTAGTATGGATGAGCTAGAAATGTTATACATCCAAGAAATTGTATCTTTTCATGGGGTTCTGTACTCTATCATTTTAGACAAGGACGCCTAGTTTACTTCTTGTTCTTGGTAGGGACTATAGTGGTATTTGGGTACAAAGGTACTTCTGAGTACAACTTACCTTCCCCTGACATATAACCAGTCTGAGTGCATGATTCATATTTTAGAGGACATGCTTCGATCATGTGTCATGGATGTCGGGGGCTCTTGGGAAAGACACATATCCCTAGTGGAGTTTTACTACAAAAATAGTTTTCACCAAAATATTCAGATGGAACATTATGAGGCTTTGTATGGTATGTCATGCCAATCACCCCTATGTTGGATGAAGGTTGGATAGGTAGCTATGTTGGGACCATATCTTGTCCAGGAGACAACAGAGGAGGTGGAGTTGATTCAAAAGAGAATGGATACTTCACAGTCTTTTCAGAAATCTTATGCTGATCGACCAAGATGACCTCTGGATTTCAAGGTTGGAAATCAAGTTTTCTTTTATGCCACACCAAGTTTGGGACATAAGAGTATTAGGAGATAGGGGAAGCATTCATTGATATACATCGGTCCTTTTGAGGTTTTACAGAGAGTTGGTCCGGTTTCCTATCAATTGAAGTTACCTTAGAGGTATCAGTCTATGCATGATGTATTTCATGTTTCTCAGCTACGACATTACTTTTCATGCTCGTCTCAGGTTTTTCAACCTGGGGATGATGAGTTAGAAGTGGATGCATCATTCTAGGAGTACCCTATTCAGATTTTGGATTTTATCATGAAGGTTCTCCAAATTCAATATGTTCCATTGGTATTGGTGCTATGGTAGCATGGGTGAGTGCAGGATGAGACATTGGGAGATGGAGGTTGACATATGACCACAGTGACCAGAGTTCATCATAGATTCTTCTTCACCACCCTTGGAAGGGATATTATAGGACTGATTGCTTTAAGGGGGTAGTTTTTAAGAACCTGGATCTTCATTTTAGGTATGGATCTTGATTTCAGGTTGTTTTTTAGGAAAATTAAGAAATGGGGTTTTTCTAAGTAAACATCATGTACCTATGAGTACACGCTGTGTACCTGGTTGCCACGTACAGTTGTGTACTGGCTGAGTACATGATTGTGTGATATCCTCACAAACCACCTAATTTGGGGTCCAGTAAAGGACACTACACAGTGTGTACATTTAATGGACACTCCATGTAGTTTTTTTATTTGATATATCGAAGTGGGGTCACATATCATGTGCGGAAACATATTCTTCTCACTATTTTTCATACAGGAGCACTCTGGAATGACGAAAAAATATTGAGCTCCCAGTTCACCATCTGAGCTCCAATTGAGATATTGTCAGGTGTTTTGGAATCCTACCAGTGATTTCTAAAAAACCCCAGACCGTATCTTCTTAATTCCTCCTCTCTCAAGAGTTATTCAAGGTTGGGTGTTTTTCACCTTTTTGTAGATCTATGCCGATCTTTGTTGATTCAAGGATCAATGTTCAAGTATATCGATCGTAAGACATTGAGGAAGGTGGTTTGTGTCATTTTTTGTTTTTATTTGGATTGTATACACTAAACGTGACATATAACCATGTTTAGGTTATTTTGTGTTATGAAATTAAACCATGTTTATTACCTATTATGGTTTAGTTGATTGATAAAGGGTTGTTTATTAGGTGTAAGGTTAGATACCTTATTATGGTACACCCCATGGGTTACTTTCCCTTGATTTACTATTTATGGATGTTTAGCCTAGGTTTCCTATGAGGAATACCTTGTTTTCCATGACTTGAATTTCTTAGAATAGAGCTTGATTAATTATATGAAATGCATGTGATATGATTGTGAATGTTAGCCTTGTAGTAGTTATAGATTACATGTTCTACTTTGATATGTTATATGAACTATTTTTTCAAATAGACCATGAGATCCTTGGACAAGGAAAACTGTTGGGGTTTATATATTATTTACACAAGACTGTGAGAGCCTTCGTGTAGATATTAACCTAGGGGTATTTACCGTGAGAGTTACCCAGGAGGTCGTTTACAATTAGCTTATGCTACGTTGACCCATGGGTATTGACCGTGAGAGCTATCCAATAGGTCATTTATAAATTATTGGTTCTATGTTGACCTAGGTGTATTGACTATGAGGGATGCCCAGGTGGTCATTTGAAAATGATCAGTGCTATGTTAGACCAAATGGGTTAGACCGTCAGAGCTTCCTAGAGGATCGTATTTAATGAATTTGTTCTATGTTAAAACAAATGGGTTATACTATGAGAGCTTTAATAGAGGGAAGATTATGAATGATTGAATGATTTTGATGGGTATTCCAATCCAAAACATAATATTGGACAAGGTCTTACTTTATTTTTTAGATGTTCTTTTATAACATCTATTTTTTTACTGTTAAATAGGGGGATATAGAGCATAGGCTAGATCCCAAGATTAAATGATTCAAAGAATGAATAATAAATTGAATTTTTGTAATTTAAAACTATAGTATTGTTTACATTTGAGTACTTCCTTGTTTATTCTTTCATTCTATTTATTACCTACTATATATATTCACTAACAGTTAAGAACATATATTTTGGTGGATTCCTACTAGGATTCATCTCACACCATGTTTGGTTCATGTTTTGGACCCATGTATATTATATATTTGTTGGTATAGATAATAAAAAGTGACCTTCTTCATCAGGTACTTGATTACTATTGGAGATGGAGAGAATGGGACCAAGCTGATTCTTGCAATGTTGTTGGAGTTTATTGTTTCTTTTGTACTTTGTTTTCTATATTAATTTCCATCATTCTGAGATATTTGGATGTTTTCTTAGATACATATTCCATGAATCATATATATATATATATATTGGATTATTTTGGATATACTTTCAGTCTTAGACTATTTATTTTTTTTGGGTATTACTCCTTCCACTACTATGTATTATTTGTTTCTGATGTGTATACTCTTCCAATGAGGGAATAGATTCCCCATTATAATACATTGTCCTTCACTGCTAGTCAGAAGCCTCTAGTGTTTGGGTAAATGCACTTGAGTTCATGTGAACAACCAGGTTCAGGTAACTTTTTGGTGGCACCCGGATCTGGGAAGTTACATCATGAGACCTGTCTGACATGTCTGGAGGACATCATGAGTCCCAAATGACATTCCTATAGGGTGTCGCGGGGCTCCGTTATCATTTCTAGATGCTTTTTTGAGACTCATATAACTTGAACAGGTGATGTTATATGAGTCATATGATGTTTCTGAAGTACGTCTCAAGTCCAGGGTGACATACCCAAAGGGTGTCATGAGATCAATGTGGTGTTTATATGTGAACCATGTGGCATGTCCTGATATTTATAAAGTATTCCACGTATCCCACAAGGCTTAATAAGGGATTTATATGAGATCTAAGTGACATATCTTGGTGCGATCATGTTTCTTTGGGTGACCCATGCGAAGCACGTGAGGTCCAACGAGCATGTCGTTCACTTAAGTCCTACACCTTCAATCTCAGTTCAAAACCATGCATTGTAATGGCCTTAGTTCTATTTAGTACTAGTTACTTTTAGTATCATGTGATCTAGAATACTTGTGGTATGTTCTTCTCAAGTCTTTCTAGAAGTCATTTTTGTGATCTATTAATGATCATGTGAAGCACCCTATGTGTGGGAACTGATTTCTCAGACCATCCACCGGTGTATACCCAATAGAATGTTTTCGGTCACATGATTGGTTGATCTAAGAAATATATAGAGGCTGAGAGTCGAATCTCCATGAGTTCAAGCAGCTAGAGTCTCAGCATCCAGCATTCTGTATTATCCATGCATTTTTTATACTAGGGTGGGGGGTTTATAAGCCTCATTGCCCTAGATACTCACTGGTTTGTGAGGCATATCTATCACGAGTCCATGCTAGAGTCATGAAAGGGTTCTGTCACCGCTCATCTTCATGAGTCTCTTCTGTGGACCACTCCAAATCCACCACCTTATTTTTTGTGATCATGAGTCTCTTCCCTAAACACTCCCTTTATTGGATTATATCCAATTAATTAAGATTGTTTGATCTTTTGGATGTATAGAATGACTTCTATGTCATTATGCTGACATGTTTGAGAGAATTTTCAAGATTTAATTTTTTTTTGAAAGGAATCCACGAGACATTACGTGACTTGTCTCGGAGTCTCGCAAGATAAGGATGGTTTTTCCAGGGGTCTTATAGGACCATGCCTCGGGAGTTATGGGCACACTGCATGCCCTTCAGCTACTGTGAACACCTCTCACCTCCCCACCTTTGATCCCATTATTTATGTGAAAAAAAATTTGTGAGGCATGAGAGATTTCATATATTTTTTCGAGGGTATTTAATTTTTTTGGTGATGCATTTCATAACTGATATGGTTCATGTGGGAGTTTGAGAGAATCCCATGGAAAAATATATTCTTTTTCCCTTAGAGTGTTGTGGAGATTTCTTAGATGTTGTGTATGGGGAGGATGACAAGCCAAAGGGCTCTTGAGAGGTGAGGTAGATGTGTCTTTGAGGACTTGAGGAGTCTCACGGATCATTGAGGGCATGTCGCATGTCCTTCAGTGATTGGGAACACTTCTAAACTCCTACCATTCTATATCCATTATTTTATTTTACAATGTTTAAGAATTATTAAATTATTCATGAGAAATGTCTTGTATTTTTTCTCGATTATTCAATGATGCCTCCCCCGGCCAATATGGTTCATATGATAGTGTGAAATATTGTCATGGAAAAATCTATCTATTTTTCCTTAGACCTCCAGGGAGTTTCCTAGACATACTTGAGGACTTCCTTATGATGAGGTTGATAAGAAATATAGATTCTAAAAGATGAGGCAGACAAGACATTGAGGTCTTATGGTGTCTCGTAGATCCCTGGGGCGTGCGTCGGATGTTATTTAGTGATCGAAAACACCTATCACCTCCTCCTCATTATCTACATTGTTTCATACCACAATGTTTTGGAAGAATTTTTATTTTTCCTATATTTCCCCAAGGGAGTTAATTTTCCTAATGTTTATATGGTGTGTTAGCTTCATAACCACTGGGGTCGAGGCTATTAAATATCATCCCTACTAATTTTTGAAGGATTTCAAGTGATTTTTCAGGTACCTTCCAATGAAAATCCACATGACCTGGGGGTTCTCATTCAATTTTCTGGGGAACCTTTGAATTAGTGGAAATGTTTATCGAAGGGGGTTCCATGGGACTTCATGTGGGTCATGCGCCATGCGTAGATCCCTCGTGTGACCTCAAAATGGTCTCGCAATTGTAATTCCTTAAAAGAATCATGCGATACGAAGGTCTCGACCATCCTCTCCTTCACTTCCTTTTGTGGGTAAAATAATACCAATATTTATGTATTTCTTCCTTTGTAATTTGTTTTATGTCCATCTGGAAGGAATCAACAAACTCCGATCAAGGTTTTACCCATCCAGTAATTAAAAATTAAAATCTCTTAAAAATTTACAATATATAAAAACATGGGATCTTAAATATTTCTTCCAAAATTATCTCCCTAACAACCCTTTCTCACATTTAGTAACATCTTGTCATAAGGAGTCCCAAATTTTTCAGTTCTAGTAGTCTCTTTAAGAGGCGATTCAAGTCTTCATGTTATTTATTATCCTCTCATTAATCATTTTACCATATCTTATTCATCCAACACTTCTTAAATATATATTATCACAATAATCATAGGTTTATAATATAATTAATCATCTAAAATTTTTATTTTATTACTATATAATATAATTTTCTCCCTCATTTAATTGTTATAACCTGTTTTTATTTGGTTTGTTTTTACTATAGACATGAATGATGTTATAATTTTTACATAATAAATTAATATAAAAATATAATTTCATGAAATATTTTGAAATAATATTTAATATAATATGTTTTAATAATTATGGAATGGTATGATAAAAAAATATTTCAACCAGTAAATTCAATTATTTTGGTGATTTAATAATCAATATCGATGGTGTTTTTAGGCATTCCATGTGAACTATTACCATACGTTCCACAAAATGACCATGAGAATCCAGAACTACATCAAATACATATACGTAATCTTTTTGAAAATATTTATATTATTAACCCAATATAGAGGAAAAAGGACAAAACCTTCCATGTCAAATAATGCATGAGAAAAAGGAATAGTTAACACCTAAATATTAATTTTAACTAAAAAATATTAATATATTGGTAATATGTGATTAGAATTGAATGTTTTAAAAAAAATTGAAATGTGGTTTTTATACATATTAATAAAAAAACATAAAATAATTATACCACTATCTAGAGTGTGTCTAGCCCTATAGAAATCTAATATAAATGTTTCTCTTACATTCGTGTTTTAAAATTATTATTATCTAAGACTAATATCTTAATAAATAAAATTGTATGTAATTTATCTCCAAAACCACATATATTATCATATAATATATCTATTTATGGTTTTTACAATAATTATTACCATTTCACCTTCCCATTATTAAAATTGTATGATCCTTTCCTGCATTTTCCTAACAAGGTTTCATATTTGTTGATAACTCATTTCTGTAAATAATGGATTTTTTGAAATGGGTGAAAAAGTTAAATTGAACATGTTAAGAATATTTTAATATGGGGTTTCTAGAAAAATTTAGAATGTTTTACACAAATTCATTAAGAAAATTTATTAAAAATTTAGACGATGCTAAGTCATTCTTCAATTATTCCTTCATTATAAAATAACATTATCTAATATTACATTTCAAAATAATTGTATATAGTTTTAGAAGTCAATGGGGGAGATCTAATTATGGAAATAGTTTTCTGGATGAATGTATCTTTGTAGATATTTGTAGACACAATTCAGAATATGTAAGGTGAGAGGATAAATATATAGTATTATTAAGTCTATAAGATATGTAAAACATTTTTAGTAGTCGTATGATGAGTGGACAGAGTTTTCTAAAGGAATAAATGTGGAGAATAAAACTTTTCTTGTAACACCTTGAGATTCTATGAGATATATTCTTTTTAATTTTTTTTTATGTCTTGTGTTGTATGCTACACCAATATTAGCTTGCACTATACGCAACACCGTAATAGTTTACAGTATATGCAACACTATTCTTGGCATGCGTTACAAAAAAAATCAAGTTCTTTTTATTGAATTCATTTCACTCAAGACCTAGTATAATTGATAAAAAAATATTATAACCAAGTAATTATAAAGATGGGTAAGAATAATATTAACTTCCTTCTAAAGAACTATTAAAATTAAAATATGTGAGTCTAAAAATAATAAAATCCCACTTTATGGATTTTATTAGTGAAATATAAGTATATATAATATTTGATTTAATTATTTAAATTCATCTTATATTTTTTATATATATGATATAATAACAAATTCATTTTTTTGGATAAAATAGGTATTTTTCAAAAAAAAATATATTTTTACCGCCTTTTGATGGAGAACACTTTTTTAAATATAGTTTTTGACAATTTTACAAGTTTTATTTGACATAGTAAACTTCTTATTTGGAATTTGTACATTAAAATTTACATTGGTTGAAATGTTTTGTATTTTTTTGATGAAATTCATATTTTATTAAATAGTGAAAAATACAGCATTTTAATTCAAAACTACATTTTAGTATAATTTATTTATATAGTTAGATAATATTTTTAATTGGGATTAAAGGGTAATTGAATTATTAATTTATAATTTAATCCCATTTTTTTCATTGGAAGAAATTTCACATTTAAATTGGACATAAACACATGTCAATCTTTTGATAGTTTTTACTTCTTAAAACCCCACTTTCTCATTTTGACAATGAGAATTAAATTTAAATTATTTAATGAAACTTCTATATTTTGAATATCGAAAAATATATTACATATTTAGAATCATAAGGTCCAAATTATGTAAATATTTACCTTTTAATTTTCGACATTATGAATAGTACCATTAGAAATTATATTTTTATGTACCATAGTTAAAGGGTAAATTAGGTAAATAAGGGTAAAAATAATATTATAATAAAATAAAACTACCCTAAAACATGTCCTAATTTTATTTAATGAGTCATGGGTGGAAAAAACATTACTTATTCCAGAATTTTGGAATTTGGAAGCCGCTTGGGTAAGAAAATGACATGTTATAATAATTAATTTAAAGTAAAGGGAAATATGACGAAAACATGTATCTTTTTACTACAACATTTTTAAGGTGGGATTATATAATTGATATATTTGACTATAAATATTCATTATAAAAATAAAAAATATTTCTAACATCATGTTATTTTATATATAAGTTTAATACATAAAATAAATAAATTTGTTTTTGATACAATGATTATGCAGTGATTACCTTATTAATGAAAGATTTAAATAAATGATATTATAAATATTAAAATAAAATAAATTTGAAATTTTGATGCCATAAATGAATTTTTGGGATTATTTTGACATGTTATCTTTGAGTTAACGCACTTTTTTGGAATAAATCACGTTTTTATAGCTTTAAAAAATCAATTTCAAAATAGTGTAAAAATTGACATAAATGATTTTATAAAAAAAATACTATCTTATTAAATGATATAACAGTCATAAAAATCAAATATTCAACCAAATAAGTCGGATAATGTTAAAAATGTAATTAATGATCCAAATGAGGTTATCTTGTAATTTTATAGAAATTATATTGACCATACATTGTAAAAATACAAGAATACATGGTCAGAGTTAATTTATTTAACTAAGTTTTAAGGCCAAAAGATATGGTTAAATTTGTGAAATAAAATTGTATAAATCTTATTTATTGATATTATTTCAACCCATAATCATCTAATACAATAAATATATCACTTTTTTTATATTATAATTCTAAAATCAATTTATGATAAAAAAATATTTCAAGATATTCGTAAAGTGCCCCTCCTTCCTCTTATAAAAGGCCACCACCTCTACTCACTTACTCACACATCTCAAGCCCCTTGGATCATAAAAATTACACTCAAATAAGATCCAAATATACCTCCCTTACTCATAGTGACCACAATTTTGGTATAAATTCATCCTAAGGAGACATTTTTTTCAACTAAAATGAGATACTCAAAAAAGAGGTAATTGTTTTATCAACTATTTCAAAATTCTATTCTTATTATTCTTACACTTCCTATGTTGTTTCCATAATTAATTAATAAATACATTATATTATACATTATGATATGTTATTATAATTATGTTACAACCTTATACCACATTTTATCCACCCTACAAATAATAATATCACCATGCATGCGTACGTATGGCTTACCGTCTCCACGTCATGGTGTAATTTGTTATTCGATAATATATAATTTGGATGGGTATAATGATGATTATAATGGATTTAAATAATTAATATAGAAATATTATATTTATTCATAATTAATATTCCATCCAATTCCATACCTTTTAACTATTAAGTGAATGACATCGTCGCTCATGCATACGTACGGCCAACTATCTCCATGATGCGATGTGATTCATTCTACATGATATTCATCAAAACATAATTATATTCATGAATAGAGTGTATAAATATGATATTTATTATACTAATATTATTATATATATCATATAACTATAACCAAGAAGTTTAATAAGAACTTATTCGACAGAACATTCATAAGAACATAAAGTAGTTAATATCTGAATAATTAGCGAAAATGAAATGTTACTAACAAATGGATGATAATATAATAATATGTTATATCATAAAAATTATTATTATTCTGGAATAAGTCAATAAAATTATTTAAATCATTATTAAGGAGGTTCAGATACATACGAAGAATATCGTAACTATGGTAAGGGATAATTTCGCAATCTCATTATTATCTGAGATTGTTTATATGTAAGTATTTACTAGGGTATTTTTATCATCCATGTCCATGTTTCCAAAATATATATTATTTTTTCTATGATTCTAATATTTTATAAATTAAAATTTACCCATTGGTAAATTTTTATTAAATGGTATGGAAGGAATCGTTATTTCATTTTCCATACGAGGTGATTTTTGTCATTTTCGACAAGAGTACGAGAAGAATGTTTTTTAACATACATTCCATGAATGGATTTTTACATCTTATTAAATAATTATTTCCATGAATCTTCCTATTAACTATTTCAATTTTATTTTAAACTAAATTATTTTCTTTTATAATTATGTCGCATTTTGATAAAAAAATTAAGAAAAAAAGATATTTTCCTTAAGAAATAAGTTCTAGGGTTTTATCAAAATTATTTTCCATCTAAGATAACACTATTTAAATAGGGTTACGTGTATATCCCTATTATTACTATGATTTGATTTTGTTAATTATGGAATGATATTTTATATGGATTATTTTATGATGGAATAATGTTTAAGAAACCCATTTTATTTCTTGGGTTATGCTATCATGAATGATTTATGTTTTTGTGGAACATGTAAGAATGATTTCATTATGAGATGGGTGGGACCTATATATCCCTCTAATGAATTGGTTAAAGATTTTTATCTCATGAGATAAACCTGACTAGAACATTAAGAAAATCTAGTTCTGTAATAAAAGGCTAGAACAACATGTAAACCCAGTTCAGTAATGGAATTTTTCCACTATGATGGTATTGGTTATGAACCTTGGATAATATAGAAATGATTTTATATAATTAAGTTTTTTTCAAAAGTTCATATTTTATGCCAATGAAATGTTATCATGATTAATGTTCCTTTATGATTTTTCCTTATGTACTACCAATATTTATTTCATAACTCAATATTTTGATATTCAAAAGTTATGTTCATGTTTTTACATTCTTATGCTTATGTTTTGTATGATTTTTTCCAGGATTACCCTTAAAGAGCATTTGAGGTCACCCTTTTCATATGTTTTCTTTTCCCCAAGATATAAATAAAGGTTTTAGGTATGAAAAATAATGTGGAAGATCTTTATTGGAGATGTTGATGTTCTTTCACCAAGCAATAATAATGTGTTCAATATTTCCAAATACACTAAAATAATAGTCTTCAGGAATCTATTTGTGTAATGTATTTTGTATTCCACAAAAGAAGTGTATTTTCCATGTATGTAAATCTTGGTTTGTTAGAGTTGGTATCATAGTGATGGTTTTTTTAAACTTTAGAAACTAGGATTTGAAAACTTTAGTGAGATCCCTATAGATATGTCTAGGGATATATCTAGGGACATCATAAGGATAAATCAAGTATAGGTTAAAATACTAGGTTTTTTTGATAATCATGACTAACCTAGGGTTAAATCGAATAAATAATATATTGAAATATTATAATTAATTTACCTTACTTATGTTTTTATAATCTCTAATATCTATTTCTCACACTTTTCTTTATAGTCTTAGTCTATATCCAGAACATCATAGAACATATTTAACCATTTAATGTTTTAGATTTGAAAAGTATAGAAATTATAAAGATAAATTTCCTATGTGGAAACATCATGAAGAGTATCATGATGATGCTACAAGTGTTGGTCATACTACTAAGGATAAACAGATTATAAACAACGTGTTAAAGGTATGTGATGTTCTTCTAGTATTTTTTTCATTAAACCTAATAATATTGAGGTTGTGAAACCTAAATACATGATTCATATTTTAGGATAAATGAAGATTATGGATCCAGAGTAATTTTTTAAGAATAAAGTTGGATGATTGAGGTATATATGTTTCAGAATTAAAATATTATGTTATATGAATCATGAAATATATAAGTGTTTTAAGTAAAAAAAATTATTAAGGATATGAAAGGATATGGTTAATAGTTCTAATGAGACAAAAAGTGATTTAAGGGTAATGTGATATACTTGGAGAACACATGATTAATGGAAATATAACCCTTAATATGTCCCTTTTATTATGATAATTATGTTTGGATAAAGATATATTAGATTTTAAAAAAGAAAATTGGATGATTATTGTTTATTGGGAACTACTTATGGAGTTTCTTACAAGAGGGTTATGCTATCATGGATGAAGTATTCAATGTTTTGGGACTTAATGAATAATCCAATGTGTTTTGTTACAAGGAAACACGCATGTTTTCAATAAATATATCTGATAATTCAGGTTGATACAATGACTCCAGAGAATACGTGATTAAGCTATTCACATGTTTGGAATGTGACAACCAAGAACTGCCTTATGAGATATTGGAGATAAATTTTAAACTAATTTAGTTCACCTCTTTCTAAAGATGTACATTTTCAGTTTTTGGAAGGATTGTAAGGTTATCTATTTATGGAAAGTATAAGTTATAATCTAGATGATTTTTTTTAGATTAATGTATTATCCTACTATAGGTGGACTTATGCATATGTTATAGTCTATGATAGAATTTGTTTTGGGATAGATGGAATGACCTATCATTCTATTTATGGATTGTATAATCCGCCAACACTTTAGGAATGAAAAAATTAAACATTATTTATTTTAATAAGAGATGAAGTGGAAATTGTTCAAGGAATGACCAATGGTGGGACTATACTGAAATTGTAGAGACCCGAAGCCTGACGTACATTGACATTACATTACATTTGCGGAATACTTAGTACATAACAAAAACACACACACAAGGATCGTAATAGTTTAGTGTCTTTGGAAACTCGGAACGTAATCTTCTAATCGTGGTGAAAGATCTTCAACATCTCCCATAATGATCTTTCTCTTTTTTTTTAACCTAAAACCTTTCTTTATATCCTGGTGAAAAGAAAACATAAAAGGGTGAGCTCAAATGCTCAGCAAGGGAAAATAAAGGAAATAAAAATCATATCATATCTTTTTGAAAATCAAAAAAAACCTGCAAAAGAGATCATAATATCTTAACATGGAATAAATCATAGAAGTGAAAATGAGATCCCCATAATCATAACATAAAACTTGAAACTTTGTGTCATGCACACATAATCATGGAAAATCTTTTCTTGTTAGTCAAGACTCATTTCCAAGACTATCTTTGTGGACAAAGTCCCTTTCTGAATCGAGTAACCCTCGTTTCAGTCCTGTTTCACTGAACCGGTATAACCTACCATTCCAGCCATTTCTATCTCATGAGATATAAAATCTTTACCCAATGCATTGGAGGGAGATATAGGTCCCACCCATCTTATAATGAATCCTTTCTTATGTGTGCCACATAATCATAAACCATACATCATTGCATAACCCATGTAATAAAAATGGGATTCTTGAAACATCATGACATCATAAATCAATTCATATAAGATAAAGGAATTCATAAAAATAATTCCATCACAACATGAACAAATCAATTTAATAATAGGGATAAAAACAGAACCCTTTATTATCTTAGATGGAAAATAACACTTGAACTCCATTCTTGAGGAAAATATCCTTTTTCTTCAAAAACATTTTTCCTTTCATAACATGTCATACAACTTTAAAATAAAAGAAGTTGATTAAAAATAAACTTGAAAACTTGTAAAGGAAGCTTCTTGGAAATACTGTTTTAAAAATCCATTCTTTCCGTATAAGTTAAAAAAAACATTCTTCGTACTTTTGTCGGAAAAGTCAAAATGTACCTCGTACGAAAAACGACAAAAGATTCCTTTCATTTGTTTTACTAAAAACACTCCGAAGGGTAAAAATGGATTTAAACAATTTTAGGTGGATGTAAATAATATTACATATTGAGAAAACATGGATGTGGATGATAAAATACACCCCAGTAAATACCAAAGTAAAAACAATCTCGGATAAAAGTGAGATTGTGATATTTCCCTTACCTTAGGTCCGACTTGCTTTGTAAGTGTCCGAAGCTCCTGTATAATGGTTTAAATAATTTTATTGACATATTCCAGAATCATACATATTGATATTATATCATATATGGTCATATTATTAGCTTCTTGTTAGTAATATTTCATTGTTACTTGTTACTCGGGTCTTTATAACTTTTTGTTCTTATGCGTGTTTTGTCGAATAAATTCTTATTCTTATCTTTAGGTTATAGATAATTCATTTACAGAATGGTATAAGTGTAGTATATACCATATTCATTCATTCAATTCATTTATATAATCATTATGAAATGAAGATCATGTAGAACGAGTCGCATCACATCGTGGAGACGGTATTCCGTACGTACGCACGAGTGATGATATCGTTCCTATGATCGTGAAATTGTATTGGAGTATATATATATATTATTTCAATATCAATATTACTTCATAATAATCATATATAGTTACTCATTACACCATTATACCCATCCTTGTAAGGTGATGGTGGAAAAATAGATTACACCACGGCGTGGAGACGGTATTCCGTACGTACGCACGCGCGGTGATTTCATTTTTTCCGTAGGATGGATAGAAGGTGAATTAGGGTTGTTTCAAATTTATAATAACATATCAGTATGTAAGTAATACTTATGTTATTACTTTATCATGAAACAACTAAAGAAGAAGAAGTTGAAGAAGAAAGAAATTGAAAAGATCGGTAATGGATATTACCTCTTCTTTGGAACGCCTCTTTGAATCCTCCACTTAAGGAACTAAGATTGGTCTTTGGAGAAGACCAGGCCCTATAGGATTATTCTAGGGAAGTGGGGAGGAGAAAACGGCAGGGGTTGGCTGAGCTTGAGTGCTCAAATTGGTGTGAGGAGGAGGGGGAGGAGGTGCCCTTTTATAAGGGAGGAGAGGGGCACCTTAGGAATATCTCAAAATATTATTTTATATTAAAGTCAAAATCGGTTTATAATGGTTCCAAAGGGTCTTATTTCGAAGCTAAAGTGGGGATGGGTCGAAATCCTATCAACCAATAGGATTTAGACAAGTTTAGGGTATTATTTTAACCTTATCAATTAGATTTAACTCTAAGTTAATTAATTTAACTTTTACCGTGTCTTTTTGTTTTCTTTCACTATATGGTTTATACACTTACTATAACATGCCAAACGAACCCCAAATTGTTTATTATTAATATATATATCCATATCTAAGTCATTTGGGTGAACCTTAGATTTTTAGGAATACAATAACAATTAATAATATAATATTTGATTTAAAAACTATTTTGTGTCAATTTTGACACTATTTGATATATGATTTTTGTGAAAGTCATAACAGAATTATATGTTCGAACCAAGTTGATTAAATCAACATTAATATATCATATTAACCTAGAAAATTAGTGTAATTCATAAAAAGTCTCAAATTACATTCATTTGAGCATTTATAACATCAATTATGTTAATATTTCCTTAAAAGGGTAATTACTGCATCATCGTTGTGTCATACATAAATTAATTTATTTAAAGTCTAAAAATTATAAATAAAATATCATTATGTAGGAAATCTTTTTAGCTTTCTAATGAATATTTATAGTCTAATTTATCTTATGTATAACCCCATATTAAAAAAAATTTAGTTATTACACTTTGATTTTAACTATTTTAACTATTGATTAAATAATATAATATTAAATGTCATAATCTAATCCAAGTGGACCTAAATGGTCATATTATATTCATAAGGTTGTTTTTGGTCGAATTACACTTATCCAATAGAATTAGGACATGTGTTAGGGTAATAGTAATATCATATTTACCCTTAGTTACCCTATTTACTATTAACCGTGGTAAAAAAAAGTAAAAAGTTACTATTCACCAAAAATTATTTTCATCTCATTGAACCACATTTTACTTACTGACATCAACCGTGTCTCTCGGATTTTTGAAATTCCATTCACAGAAGTGGTAAAATTAAGATTTATGAAGAAATTAATTTTTTTAACTACCACTTAGTAGTTTCACTATTCATCAAAAATTGATGTTTTTTCAGAACAATGCCAAAATTTCATCCTAAGCTATATTTAATATTCCGAATTAAAAAATGAAGTCTATTTTACCAAATTCATATCATAGAATTTGCATTAATTAATTTTATAATCAAATCCCGCTGTTAAAACAAATAGCGTGTTTTTAAGAAACAATATCTATCAAAAGATTGACACTTGATTATGTCTGGTTTAAATGTGAAATTACATCCAATGACCAACATTGTATTAAATTGTAAAAATATATTCTAAATATACTTTAAAACCACTCAAATTAATAATTTATCACTATTAATTATTTCGATTAAAAAAGTTGTTTTTAATTATAATTTAGTAATTTTCACTATTCATCAGAATATGAAAGTTATCCGAAAAGTACCAAAATTTCACCTTAGGCTAAATTCGATACTCCGAATCCAAAAATGAAGTTCATTTTGAAAAATAAGATTTATAGAGTTTTAAAAAGTGGTTATTACTATTCATAACAGCTAGTTTTAATAATATTTTAATAGCATATCGTTGTTTAGTGAAACTCGGTAATGCGTATTACACACGCTATCGAGGAAGGTCGTGATTGCGTGTAATGCAAGGCAAGTCAAGGATGCGTGTTGTGCAAGCTCTGTTTGGTGTAGCGTACAACACAAGACTTTAATAAAATTAAAAAGAATATTTTTTATAAAATCTTGGGCTGTTACATTCTACCCCCCTTAAAATGAATTTCTCCCTCGAAATTCGTCGGGGTTATAAATGGTTTACTATTCCAAAGTTTCTTTAATAGAAACCCACATAGTAAAAAGGAATACCAAAACTTGGCTTTAAAAACTAAAGTATGAAATGTAACGATTACCCAAATAAACTAATCACTGGGTTTCCACATAGGTGAAAATATGGATATGGAAGAGAAATCTAACCATCATGTTCTGATGGAGAGTGGTAGAGAACATGGCTATGGAAAATCCAGTAATCACAAATCCATAAATTTGTGACGATCTAAGGTACCATCTGATTCATCAGGTATAAGATCACTAGGACAACATTTTTGGTTTTCAAGATCATTTCCCTAAAGTTGAAAATTTGAATTAGAATAAATACTTTCTTTATTTTGGTACAATCTCACTGTTTGTTCATGCCTTGAACAATTTCAAATTCATCTCTTAAATAAATGAAGTTGAATTTGTTATTTGTGAAGTGTTAGCAGATCATGTGATAGAATGATGGGTCATTCCATCTGTCTCAAACAAAACGTTAGCAAAAATTATATACATATGTCGATCTATATGGACTTATACTTCATATATCATACTGCTTAATATAATAAAACTAGTTTCTACTAAACAGGGACTTCCTGTAGGCCAGTGGTAGGCGATAAAGACCAGTCGCACTTCGGTTGTGGGTTCGATTCCCACAGCCTTGTCCGAAGCGATGGGCTGTCGCCCGTCCTGCAGGTTGTCCTTTTTATAAAACTATATTACTATAACATCCCATCAATAATATCGAAAAAACTTTTATCCTTAAACAATACTAACTTATGTCCAACATAATCCATTCCAATCTTTAGGCTTATCCATAATACTGCAGTCCATTCTCATAACATAGTGAAAACGATTACCAGAGATTTAATACCATCGTTGATCCCCATATATCATAAGATATATCTTGTTGGTCACATTCCAAACATTCAAAGGCCTTAATCTTGTACTCTCTTGAATACCCATTGAACCTTAGTGAAATCATGAATACTATTAAAAGTTAACACTTTCCACATACCAAAATCCAAAAACTCTATATACTCAAACCATGATATCACTTAGTCCTTATATCAATCATGAGCTCATGAATACTGTTAAACATTTCATTTTCTCGGTTTCCCTTCATTATGCGCATATCATCTTATTTCCAAAATATATCAATCACTTTGAATACCACATCAATAAATATTGCAATACTCAATAATACAACATTATTTCGAAATCCCATTACATAAACACTTAATCATTCCACCACATCGTTGTCATATTCAACATTGCCAATAGTGATCGCATGTGACTTCCCTTTGTCCTTTTCCTTAAGCGGTTTCTCATGTCGATCATCACTAACCCTTGTATTAGGGCATTTATTAGCATAATGCCCCATTTCCTTGCACTTGAAGCATTGAAGTGTTGGTTGTACGTTCTCTGCAGTGTTTTCTTTATTCACTTCATTAGAATTCCATTTTCCATTACTTCGACACTCAGCTGATCAATGACCTTCTTTTCCACACTTAAAAAATTTTCTAGTACCTTTAAGACAATCTCCACCATGCTTCTTTCCACACTTTGTGCATAAGGAAACATTCATCTTCTTTTCACCATTATTCTGAGTTTTCTCCTTGAACTCCATCTTTCGTTTCTTGTCAAACCCATGAGATGGATATGTAACACCAACTTCCATTTCTACCTTGATAGCACAACGCACAATTTCTTCATAGCTACTGAAGTCTCTTATATCTAATGCCCTTCGAAGACTTGGTTTTAAGCCACTGAAAAATCGATCAACTTTACTTTCAGGTTGGATGATAATGCCAGATGCATACCTTGCAAGTCTTGTAAAATTCGCTTCGTATATACCAACAGATTCATCATCCTTTTGCTTTAGTTCAAGAAACTCCTTCTCCATCTTTGTTCGAAGAATACGAGGGAAGTACTTATTGAAAAATAAGTTCTTGAACTCGTCCCATTCCATGGACTCAATTTCATCTCTTGGCCTCGTATTCTTGATAAAATTCCACCATTGATCAGCTTCACCTTCCAAACGATATACTGCTAAGATGACTTTATCATGTTCAGAACATAGAATAACTGAAAATATCTTTTCAGTGGTACTGATCCATTATTCAGCAACAAGTGGATCAGAAGAACCACTGAAAGATGGTGGACGTTGCCTCATGAAGGACTCAATAGAATATTGTTCCCTTCTCTGCTCATTTGGAAGTCCAGAATGATTCATAGCTTGTGTAAGTATAGCAATAAGATTTTGCACTCCATCTCCCATAACATTTGTTTGTTCAGGAGGACAATCATTGCATTGTCCATTGCATTGATCAACACGGTTCCTTCGGGTTCCAGCCATCATCTAAAACCCAAAAAGAATAGTGTGAGAGGCAAAAATCATGCTAGGGAAAACAACATAATAAAGGGGGAGTACCTTCAATATCTAACATCTTAGGTTTAATTCTATGATCGTTAGCGTAATTCTAGTACTATAACCTATACGTATACTTAACCTTAGGGACATCCCTAGACATACCTTAGAAATATCTCTAGGGATCTCACTAACGTTTTCGCATCCTAGTTTCCAAAGGTTGACTAAACCTTTCCTCTGATACCAACTGTAGAGACCCGAAGCCTGACGTACATTGACATTACATTACATTTGCGGAATACTTAGTACATAACAAAAACACACACACAAAGATCGTAATAGTTTAGTGTCTTTGGAAACTCGGAACGTAATCTTCTAATCGTGGTGAAAGATCTTCAACATCTCCCATAATGATCTTTCTCTTTTTTTTTACCTAAAACATTTCTTTATATCCTGGGGAAAAGAAAACATAAAAGGTTGAGCTCAAATGCTCAGCAAGGGAAAATAAAGGAAATAAAAATCATATCATATCTTTTTGAAAATCAAAAAAAAACTGCAAAAGAGATCATAATATCTTAACATGGAATAAATCATAGAAGTGAAAATGAGATCCCCATAATCATAACATAAAACTTGAAACTTTGTGGCATGCACACATAATCATGGAAAATCTTTTCTTGTTAGTCATGACTCATTGCCAAGACTATCTTAGTGGACAAAGTCCCTTTCTGAATCGAGTAACCCTCGTTTCAGTCCTGTTTCACTGAACCGGTATAACCTACCATTCCAGCCATGTCTATCTCATGAGATATAAAATCGTTACCCAATGCATTGGAGGGAGATATAGGTCCCACCCATCTTATAATGAATCCTTTCTTATGTGTGCCACATAATCATAAACCATACATCATTGCATAACCCATGTAATAAAAATGGGATTCTTGAAACATCATGACATCATAAATCAATTCATATAAGATAAAGGAATTCATAAAAATAATTCCATCACAACATGAACAAATCAATTTAATAATAGGGATAAAAATAGAACCCTTTATTATCTTAGATGGAAAATAACACTTGAACTCCATTCTTGAGGAAAATATCCTTTCTTCTTCAAAAACATTTTTCCTTTCATAACATGTCATACAACTTTAAAATAAAAGAAGTTTATTAAAAATAAACTTGAAAACTTGTAAAGTAAGCTTCTTGGAAATACTGTTTTAAAAATCCATTCTTTCCGTATAAGTTAAAAAAAACATTCTTCGTACTTTTGTCGGAAAAGTAAAAATGTACCTCGTACGAAAAACGACAAAAGATTCCTTTCATTTGTTTTACTAAAAACACTCCGAAGGGTAAAAATGGATTTAAACAATTTTAGGTGGATGTAAATAATATTACATATTTAGAAAACATGGATGTGGATGATAAAATACACCCCAGTAAATACCAAAGTAAAAACAATCTCGGATAAAAGTGAGATTGTGATATTTCCCTTACCTTAGGTCCGACTTGCTTTGTAAGTGTCCGAAGCTCCTGTATAATGGTTTAAATAATGTTATTGACTTATTCCAGAATCATACATATTGATATGATATCATATATGGTCATATTATTAGCTTCTTGTTAGTAATATTTTATTGTTACTTGTTACTCGGGTCTTTATAACTTTTTGTTCTTATGCGTGTTTTGTCGAATAAATTCTTATTCTTATCTTTAGGTTTTAGATAATTCATTTACATAATGGTATTAGTGTAGTATATACCATATTCATTCAATCAATTCATTTATATAATCATTATGAAATGAAGATCATGTAGAACGAGTCGCATCACATCGTGGAGACGGTATTCCGTACGTACGCACGAGTGATGATATCGTTCCTATGATTGTGGAATTGTATTGGAGTATATATATATATTATTTCAGTATCAATATTACTTCATAATAATCATATATAGTTACTCATTACACCATTATACCCATCCTTGTAAGGTGATGGTGGAAAAATAGATTACACCACGGCGTGGAGACGGTATTCCGTACGTACGCACGCGCGGTGATTTCATTTTTTCCGTAGGATGGATAGAAGGTGAATTAGGGTTGTTTCATATTTATAATAACATATCAGTATGTAAGTAATACTTATGTTATTACTTTATCATGAAACCACTAAAGAAGAAGAAGTTGAAGAAGAAAGAAATTGAAAAGATCGGTAATGGATATTACCTCTTCTTTGGAACGCCTCTTTGAATCCTCCACTTAAGGAACTAAGATTGGTCTTTGGAGAAGACCAGGACCTCTAGGATTATTCTAGGGAAGTGGAGAGGAGAAAATGGCAGGGGTTGGCCGAGCTTGAGTGCTCAAATTGGTGTGAGGAGGAGGGGGAGGAGGTGCCCTTTTATAAGGGAGGAGAGGGGCACCTTAGGAATTTCTCAAAATATAATTTTATATTAACGTCAAAATCGGTTTATAATGGTTCCAAAGGGTCTTATTTAGAAGCTAAAGTGGGTATGGGTCGAAATCCTATCAACCAATAGGATTTAGACAAGTTTAGGGTATTATTTTAACCTTATCAATTAGATTTAACTCTAAGTTAATTAATTTAACTTTTACCGTGTCTTTTTGTTTTCATTCACTATATGGTTAATACACTTACTATAACATGCCAAAAGAACCCCAAATTGTTTATTATTAATATATATATCCTTATATAAGTCATTTGGCTGATCCTTAGATTTTTAGGAATACAATAACAATTAATAATATAATATGTTATTTAAAAACTATTTTGTGTCAATTTTGACACTATTTGATATATGATTTTTGTGAAAGTCATAACAGAATTATATGTTCGAACCAAGTTGATTAAATCAACATTAATATAACATAGTAACCTATAAAATTAGTGTAATTCATAAAATGTCTCAAATTACATTCATTTGAGCATTTATAACATCAATTATGTTAATATTTCCTTAAAAGGGTAATTACTGCATCATCGTTGTGTCATAAATAAATTAATTTATTTAAAGTCTAAAAATTATAAATAAAATATCATTATGTAGGAAATCGTTTTAGCTTTCTAATGAATATTTATAGTCGAATTTATCTTATGTATAACCCCATATTAAAAATGTTTTAGTTATTAAACTTTGATTTTAACTATTTTAACTATTCATTAAATAATATAATATTAAATGTCATAATCTAATCCAAGTGGACCTAAATGGTCATATTATATTCATAAGGTTGTTTTTGGTCGAATTACACTTATCCAATAGAATTAGGACATCTGTTAGGGTAATAGTAATATCATATTTACCCTTAGTTACCCTATTTACTATTAATCGTGGTAAAAAAAAGTAAAACGTTACTATTCACCAAAAATTATTTTCATCTCATTGAACCACATTTTACTTACTGACATCAACCGTGTCTCTCGGATTTTTGAAATTCCATTTACAGAAGCGGTAAAATTAAGATTTATGAAGAAATTAATTTTTTTAACTACCACTTAGTAGTTTCACTATTCATCAAAAATTGATGTTTTTTCAGAACAATGCCAAAATTTCATCCTAAGCTATATTTCATATTCCGAATTCAAAAATGAAGTCTATTTTACCAAATTCATATCATAGAATTTGCATTAATTAATTTTATAATTAAATCCCGCTGTTAAAACAAATAGCGTGTTTTTAAGAGACAATATCTATCAAAAGATTGACACTTGATTATGTCTGGTTTAAATGTGAAATTACATCCAATGACCAATATTGTATTAAATTGTAAAAATATATTCTAAATATACTTTAAAACCACTCAAATTAATAATTTATCACTATTAATTATTTCGATTAAAAAAGTTGTTTTTAATTATAATTTAGTAATTTTCACTATTCATCAGAATATGAAAGTTATCCGAAAAGTACCAAAATTTCACCTTAGGCTAAATTAGATACTCCGAATCCAAAAATGAAGTTCATTTTGAAAAATAAGATTTACAGAGTTTTAAAAAGTGGTTATTACTATTCATAACGGCTAGTTTTAATAATATTTTAATAGCATATCGTTGTTTAGTGAAACTCGGTATTGCGTATTACACACGCTATCGAGGAAGGTCGTGATTGCGTGTAATGCAAGGCAAGTCAAGGATGCGTGTTGTGCAAGCTCCTTTTGGTGTAGCGTACAACACAAGACTTTAATAAAATTAAAAAGAATATTTTTTATAAAATCTTGGGCTGTTACAGAAATCATGTAAGTATTTCTTCACAAGATATTCAAATTTACGGAAAGTATCTTGAAAACCAAAAACATTATCGTAGTACCTTCTTATCTAATGAATTAGATGGTCCCTTAAATCATCGTAGATTTATGTATTTCTAGTTGTTAACTTTATCCAAACCTTGTTCTCTATCATTATCCATCAGAACTTTATGGTCATATTTTCTTCCATATCCATGTTTTCACTTCCCACCTATTTTCTCATATGTGGAAACCATGTGATGAGTTACATTGGGAATCTATTATGTTTCTAACTGTCCTTTTAGAAAACATGTTTTAGTATTCCATTTTAAAATGTGGGTTTCTTGGAATGAAGCTTTCAATTACTAAACCTTTTATAAACTTGATTAATTTCAAGGGAGAAATTTATTTTAAGGGGGTAGAATGTGACACCCCAAGATTTTATGAGATAGATTCTTTTTAATTTCTTTGATATCTGGTGTTGTACGCTACACCAATATTAACTTGCGTTATACGCAACACCATAATAGCTTGCAGTAAATGCAACACTATTCTTGGATTGTGTTACACAAAATTTAAGGTTATTTTTATATAATTGATTTCATGAAATACTCATTATAAGTGATAAATAAATATTATATCAAACTCATTATAATTATTGGTATGAATAGTACTAACTTCCTTGTAATAAACTATTTAAATTAAAATAAGTGAGTCTATAAAAAAAATCACTCATTATGGATGTTATTAGAAAAATATATATTTAATATATTCAATTTAATGTTTTTAATTCATCTTATACATTTTATAGATATGATATAAGAACAAATTCAATTTTTCGGTTAAAGGAATTATTTTTCAAAAAAATATAGTTTTACTTCCTTTTGATAGTGAACCCTTTTTAAAATATAATTTTTAACAATTTTATAAGTTATATTTAAAATAATAAACTTATTATTTATTATAAGGACATAAAAATTTACCTTCATTGAAATTTTGGTATTTCTCTAATTAAATTCTTATTTTGATGAATAGTGAAAATATTTCATTTTAATTGATAAATCCATTTTCTTTTAATTTACTAGATTAATTAGATTATATTTTTAATATTTTTTAAAGTGTAATTGGAATATGTTTTAAAAATTTAATCCCATGTTGGTCATTATAAGTAATTTCACATTTAAATTGTACAGAAACATATGCCAATCTTTTTATATCTTTTACTTCCTTAAAACCTTTTTTTTGGTTTCGACAACGAAAATTAATTTTAAATTAATTAATACAAATTTTGTGTTTTGAATTTGGAAAAAATTGATTCTGTATTTATAATTAGATTGTCTAAATTATGTAAATAAGTACCTTTTATTTTTGGACATTATAAATACTAACTTTATTAATTATTTTTTATTTACCACAGTTAAAGGATGAATTAGGTAAATAAGGGTAAAAATAATATGACAATAATATAAAACAACCCTAACACATGTTGTAATATTATTTTTTGATTCATGGGAGACCAGAAAATCCTTAGGCTGAATGTTTGGCATTCTGGATCTACATGGGAGTGAAAATGACAGGTTATAATAATTAAATTAATGTAAAAGGAAATATAACATTAACATATATCTTTTTAACTAAACAATATTAATGTGGGCTTATATAATTGATCTATCTGAATATAAATAGTCATTATAAATATAAAAATATTTTATACATCATTGTATTTTATTTAAAATTTTTAGACATAAAATAAATAAATTTATTTATGACACAATGATGCTGCAGTGATTACCTTATTAATGAAAGATTCAAATAAATGATATTATAAGTTTTAAAATAAATGTAATTTGACAATATTAATGCCATAATAGAATTTTATGTATTATTATGACATTTTATATTTTATTTAATGATGTTTTTTATAATCAATGATGTTTTTATAACTTTATCAAAAATCAATTTCTAAATAGTCTCATAAATGACAAAAATGAGTTTTTAAAAAATACTATTTTATTAAATGATAGAATAGTCATAAAAATATAGTGTTCACCCAAATGACTTATATAATGTTAAAATTTTATTTAACTTTCCACTTTAGGTTCTATTGTAATTTTATAGTAACTATATTGACCATATATTGAAAAAATACAATACATGGTAAGAGTTAATTTATTTAACTAAAGGTGAAAGCCAAAACATAAGGCTATATTTGTGACCTAAACTTGTATAAAACCTTTTTATTGAGAAAAGTAATCTCCAAAATCAAATTATATTCTAAATATAGCACTTTTTAGCTATTATAATTCTATAATCAATTTATAATAAAATAACATTTCAAGACATTCCTAAAGTGCCCCCTCCTCCCTCTTATAAAAGGTCACCACCTCTACCCACTTACTCACACCTATCAAGCCCATTGGATCACTCAAATTATTCTCAAATAATCATCAAAAATCCCTAAATTACTTCAATAGACTAAAATTTTGGCATAAATCCACTCTAAGGAGAAATTTTGTGCAAATAAAATGGAGATACTCGAAAAGGAGGTCATTGTTTTATCACCTCTTTCTAAATTCATTTATTATTATACTTACTATTCTTATGTTTTTTCCCTAATAAATTAATAAATACATTATTTAATGAATTATGATATGTTATTATAATTATGGTACAATCGTATACCTCATTTTATCCATCCTACACATAACAATATCACCATGTGTGCGTACGTACGGCTTACCGTCTCCACATCGTGGTGCAATTTTTTATTCAACAATAATTCATTTGGAGGGTATAATGATGAGTATAATGGATTCAAATAATTAATATAACATTATAATTATTTTTTCTAATTAATATACCATCCAATTCCATACCATTTAACCATTAAGTGAATGATATTGTCGTTCATGCATACATACAGCCTACCATTTCCACGATGCGATGTGATTCATTATACATGATATTAATTAAAAAATTATTATATACATGAATGGAATGAATAAATATGACATATATTATACTGATATCATTATATAAATGATATAACTATATCCTAACAAGTGGAACATGATCTTATCTGACAAAACTAGCATAATAAGATAAATTTGTTAATATCTGAATAACGAGTGACAATGAAATGTAACTAACAAACGGAAGATAATATAATCATATATGATAACATAAAAATGATTATGATTATATAATAAGTCAATAAAATTATTTAAATCATTATATAAAAGGATTTGATACATACTAAGGATATCATACGTAATGTAAGGGATAATTTCCCAATCTCATTGTTATCTGAGATAGTTTATATGAAAGTATTTACTAAGGTATATTTATCATCCACGTACATGTTTTATAAATATATAATATTATTTATATTATTCCACAATTGTTTGATTTAAATTTTACCCATTGTGGAATTTTCATTAAATGGTCTGGAGGGATTCTTTTTTTCATTTTTCATATGATGTACTTTTTGACTTTTCCGACAAGTGTACGAGAAGAATTTTTTTTACTTATATTGCATAAATGGATTTTTACTTCTTATTAATTCTTTATTTCCATGAATATTCCTCTATAAGGTTTCATGTTTATTTTAAACTAAATTATTTTATTTTAATGTTTCGTGACATTTTGAGAGAAAAAAACATTTTTGAAGAAGAAATCATATTTTCCTCAAGGATTAAGTTCAAGTGTTTTATCAAAATTATTTTCCATATAAGATAAATACATTTAAATAGGGTTATGTTTTTATCCCAATTATTACAATTATTTTATTTTATTAATGATGGAATGATATTTTTATGCATTATGTTATGATTCAATGATGTTTAAGAAACCCATTTCATTCATTGGGTTATGATATAATGAATGATTTATGTTTTTGTGTCACATGTAAGAATGATTTAATTATGATATGAGTGGGACCTATATATCCCAAAATTTCATTGGGTAAAGATTTAAATCTCATGATATATAAATGATTGGAATGTCAAATAAATATGAGTTAGTAATACAAAGCTGGAACGGCAAATAACCTCAGTTCAATAATGAACTTTTTCCTCTATAATTGTCT
Source organism: Viscum album (assembly GCA_963277665.1). NCBI lineage: Eukaryota > Viridiplantae > Streptophyta > Magnoliopsida > Santalales > Viscaceae > Viscum > Viscum album. The sequence continues at coordinate 1,751,459,907 of OY728120.1, read as the reverse complement.
TGGATATGATCCTCGGATAATATAGAAATAATTTTCTATGATTATGTGTTTTCCACTAGTTCATGTCTTATTAAAATGAAATGATATCATTATTAATGTTCCCTTATGATTTATTCCTTGTTTACTGCAAATATTTATTTCATAACTCATGATTTTTATATTCAAAAGTAATGTTTATGTTTTCACATTCATATGTTCATGTTTTGTATGATTTTTTATATGATTATCCTTAGTGATCATATGAGGTCACCCTTTTCATATGTTTTCTTTTCCCCAGGATATAAAGAAAGGTTTTAAGAAATAAAAATAATGGGGAATATTTTTATGGGAGATGTTGATGATCTTTCACCGTACTAGAATAATGTGTTCCGGGTTTCCAAAGTGAGTAAAATAATATAGATATTGGGAATATATTTGTGTAATTTATTAAGTATTCCAAAAAAAATATGTTTAATGTACGTGTACTTCATGAATAGTTCATTAGATTTCTCCCTAGATGGAGACGTGGTGGTATAAAGTCTGTTATGAGATAATTATATATTTTTTAGCATATAATTTTTATAAAAAAAATTTATAATTGAAACACTTATTTAGACACAGATCATGGGAAATAGATTTGTGTGAATTATAAATATAATAAGAAAAAATTCATTATTTATTTGTGAAAATATAAAGGGGGAGAAATTTGTTTCTGAGGAAATACAATCAATGAACTGGAATGATAATTTTTTGTGACTTACATATTTAGATGTTTCAAAATTGTTGTTAACCATATTTAATGAAATATTAATTTCTTTGGTTGATAGTTTATATGATTTTAAAGGTGTAATATTTTATTATAGATGGGCTGCATCCTAAATTTGAATAATTTTTAAATTACCACTAAAGGAATCCCAATTGATAAAGCTTATTTGAAAATTTTCTTTTGTATGAACATTTAATTGATTGATGAACATAAGATTGTATATTCATGATGTCATTAGAATGATGATTCTGAGGATTTTAATTGACAAAATTTTCTCTATATAGAGTAAATCATGCATAGTTTATGGAGAAGAGGAATAAAGGACAAAGTAGGACCTAATATATTTATGAGAAATATATCATAGCTTTGTAATGTCCAAAACATAAATAATATAATAATAATATTTTATTTCAATTAATTTGTTTTTTTATTTGAATTTTTTATTATAATGTTATTGAGATTAGGATAATGATGATTTATTAAGATTGTGGTTACTAGTGAATTCATAAATCTTTAAGAATGTTCATAAAGGTTCTTGAAAAATCGAGAAGCATCCTGAGATTTTTTTTGGGGAATTAAAATTAAATGGAGTTTCCACCATTTAAATTTTGGAAGAATGCATAAAAAGGGTGTGTGTACAATATGAAAAAGTATTGAGAGAAAATGGTTTATAATTATAAAAAATTGAAATATTTAGGAGTAGTTTTAGTTTCCAGCATGATTGGTTGATAAAGTGAATAACCTAATGTAGTTTCAATTAAGATGAATTAGATAGATTTTAGATTTATATGAAACCAAATAGTGAATAATGGATAGAGTTTCCAAGTAGAGATTGGGGAACATTCATTTTTTAAATCAGACGGAATTCATGTTATAAAAATTGCACAGATTAAATGAGGTACACAAGATTAAGAATACTAGATGATGGAAGGATTTATCATAAAGATATTTAGAGATAGTGAAATCAGATTACCTTTTCTAAAAATAAACTTGGATATTAATTTAAAAAGTGTCACATATTTTTTTTGGATCAATATGACCTTTTTAAACTAATAGTATTTAGTATAATCATTTTTATCTAGAGATAAAGGGAATATAATGGGAGTTTAATTATATCATATTCACTTATTACTAATATTTAATTTCCATGGACCCATGGGAGTGTCTATGGAAAGGTTGTCGAATATCACACTGAATTGAAACCTTATAAATTTTAAGTTTCTTAAATTTATACCGTATAATTGCACAGTTTTGAATTTTTTATAACATGTTTGTGAGTTTAAAAACTCTAATAATATGTGGGGTTTAATTTCATATAATTTGAAACTGTATATTAAAAACCACTGATTTACCCCTCCACTGCCACCCCCAGTGGTTCGAAAGATCATATGTGACTTCAATTGGTATTCAAGCCAAGGTAACATTTTCTATTTCCTTATCATGAAAAATATTAACAAAGTGATTGTAATTGTTAATCCTATATTTGATAGTAAAAATTATCAGGTTCAAAAAAATATAATGATAATTTGTCTTTTGTTTCTTATCATGGAAGTCATTGATATAGCTACAAAAATAAATCTGATGATCAAATTGATTTTGAAGTTATGATAAAGAAAAAAAATTGTATCATGAGTAAATGGAACTTAGTGAATTAGAATAGAATGAACTCTATTCTTAAGAAAATTTTAGAATCATGTCCCTTATAACAAAACATTATTGGAAATGTAGAGGAAATTTAGAAGTTAATATCCCTCATAAAATTTTCATGTTTAGAGAAATTAATAATTTTTATATGAATCATCCTATGAATAGAATTGTAGTATATAAAGATGATTCTAAATGATAAACTATTATGTGGAATTAGAAAAAATTATGGAAGATTAGAATTCCATTGGTGATAAAAAAAATAGTTATTGGAAATAGATGAATTATCCTGAGTAATAAATTTGAGTATGATTATAAGGCATCGGCCTTAAACCTTACTTAATATTGAATTAAATGAATAATTCACATTGAGGATGTTTTCAGGTTTAGAGTTTTAGAGAATTAGGTCAAAACTATTACATCTTAAAAGATTACATAGTAGACACTTCTACTAAGTTTCCATAACATAAAAAAACATAAAACGAAACATGTCTAGTTCCATGTTTTAGATAGCATGTCTTTCCTTGATCCCATCCTTGACCCTATTCATATTTAAGTCCTGTGGAAAACATTTCAAAAACATGGTATGAGCATAAAAATCCCAGTAAAGGATACACAAAGAAAAAAAATTGTTAGTTTTTCAAAACAACAAGTAAACCATGAATACTTTACCAAAGTAATACTTTTCACCTTTATGAAGTAGTAAAAACTCTTCACTGACAAAAATGCCATTACTTACCCTTTTGTAACCAAACGATTACCATAAAACCCATATAAAGAACACATAACATATAAATGTAACTTGGGACATAAACATACTTAAATGGAATAACCATACGGTCGAATTCCACACATACTTAATAGAATATCTATACGGCCGACTTCCATACCCAATGTATTGGAGGTTATAATGTAACCACCCATCCTGGTATTCACGGAACCACCCGTCATATGGTTTATCACATAACCACCCGAAAAATGTCCAAGTACCATTACAAAATTATAATACAAAAAACAATTATAAATGAAAGAAAAAATTTCAATATTTCAATCACAATATATCACTTAAATATATTGACTTAACAAATCCATTATCAAAACCATTTTCAATACCAAAATACATAAAAGAGTATATGGTATTTATTTAAATTTAAAAAATATTTCGGCTTGTTGAGGAAGCCAAAGATCAAAATAATACTCGCGGCGGCAGAAAGGTCATTGTCACCACGTACGTTAAAAAGAAACATACTTTTTGTCGTTTAGTAAAACGCTTCATATAGGAAATATTCCTTTTGAATAAAAGTAGAAGTCAAAGGGGTTTATACACCGTATAAAAGAAAGTTGTGTATAGAACAAAATATGCCTCAGTGAAAGGTGATTGAGACGAAGTCCCTTACAACGTCGGTATCCTTAGATTAAGGATAAATCAATTACACGACTATGGGTGAGAAATAAGAATACACCAAATATAAGTGGATATTTAGTGTAAAAAAATCAGAGTTCATTCACACATATTCATAGAACGACATATTCAAGGAGTACAAGTTTACCCCAAAGAATCAAAATTGGGTTAAGAAGTTCTCTTGCAAAAATTCGACAGCCTAACGGCGTCACATAAAAATTCAGAAAATGAGTTGATGAGAGATAAAAATGGTATCTCATCACTTGGAAATAAAATTTACATAAATAAGGATATATAAGAACATATCCCAACATAATAGTATGTGAATTAAAAGACATAACAAAAGAAGTCTTTTAGAAAGAGGAGGGTGAAAGGTTCCCTTACCGACTTGGGTAACTTTCGAAACGTACTCCCCCTGGAATAAGGGTCATACAATGAAGATGTAAATACCCATAAATGAAATTATACTTCACAAAGTGTATAATAATGGGCAGTACATACACCAATCAAAGGAAATAGTGGAAAACGTAGCATAAATGTCACGGGAATAAATGTGAGATGAAAAATCTCGTACGAAAACTCGGCAGCCTAACAGCGCCACTTAAAACTTCCAAAAATGGTTTGATGAGATCAAATAGGGTCTCTCATAATATTAACATAAAAATTACATTAAGATCAATATAAAATAACATCCCCTAACATAAGAAAGATGAGGTTAAAGGAAAAAACATAAAAGAGAGTGCTTAAAAAGAAAGAGAGGGGTAGGATCCCTTACCTCAAGTCCGACTTGTCTTGTTTGTTTCTTTATATTCCTGAATAATAATCTTTGGTCAATTTATAATTTCTTAATGACCTATTTTAAAGATTATTATTCATTTCATTTCACATATAATAATTTTATAATTATTGGTTAATAATGTGAGTTCATATCAGACGTTTTTTTTATGTTTGGTACATGAGTCAAAAATGAACTTGTTTGAAAATGATTGTCCATGTAGTTGTAAGTAAATCATATCCAGAATAGTATTAATGATTTAAATATCATATATATCTATTAAATATTCATTTTATACTACTCAATAACATTTGGAGATAAAAATAAATGAATTGCACCATTCATGGAAACGGTAGGCCGTACGTACGCATGAATGCTACTTTCATTTCTTTGTCATATTAATGGAATTAAAAATAATTGAGATATATATATATATATTATTATTCCATTATAATATACATGTTATATAGTTTACATATGTTCATTAATTTCATTATTTATACATTTCATGTATTGCATGAACGAGTCACATCACTTGAGGGGGCGGTAGTCCACACTTCCTCGTATGAAATTATCGCATTTACACAACATGAAAATCATAAAGGAATGTTTTAAATATAAAATTAAGAAGCATATAGAGAAAATAAATACCATATATATAATATATAAAATATAGTGACATCATAATGGCCACCATGAAAGGTGTTAAGAGAATATTGAACAATCGTCATTTCGTGAGGCAGAAATTCACCATCCACAGAAACAGTATGTTCTTTAACCATTAGACGAAGGTGTGTGTAATTGTAGCTCAAATAATTCACATAAAAACATCCTAGTATATTTAAGATACTTTTTTTGTTTCAAAAGAAATCAATAAAAAGATTTTAGAGGGTTGGAGAAGCAAAATAAAACATAATAACACAAGAGAGGACACTACCTTTAAATCGGGTAACTCTCTTTGATTTGAGCTCAAAGGCTTCATTGGAAAGGATTCTACCAAAAGTGAGGCTTCAATGATGAAGATAGGGATGTGGAGAGATTAAATGGGCAGGTTTTGGCCTAGAAAAATGCTGGAGAGGTGTGGGTAAGGTGGTAGTGGTGGGGGGATTTTATAAGAGGAGAGGAGGGGCACTCTTGGAAAGTTATAAAATATTACATTATTATATAATGATTTTCTGATTTTAAAGGTCCCAAAAGGATATGTTTCGAGGATAAGATGATAATGTTTCTAAATCCACCCATAAAATAGGTTTTTGACATTTTTAGGGCTTAGATTTTACATTATCGTTTCATTTTATTTAAATCATTAAATAATGAGGTAATCGCTGCATCATCATGGTGTCATAAATAATTTAATTTATTTAATGTCTAAAAATTATAAAAGAAACAGTAATTATGTATGAAATCTTTTTATATTTCTAATGAATATTTATAGTCAAAAATATGACTTGTATAACCCCATGTAAAAATTGTTTTAGTAAAACAACACATGTTTGTGACATTTTAATTTTAACATTAAATAAAAAGTTATTAATGTCATTCTCCAACGAAAGTGGCTCCATGGGGTCCCCAAGTTGACCCATGGATTTTCTTCATCGGCCATGACTATTACAATAAGGGTAGTACATGTTTCAAGGTCATTTCATATTATTAAAACATTATTTTTACCTTAAATTACACTAATTACCTCTAATCGCGATTAAAAACTTAAAATTTACTATTCACCAAAAAATTATTTTAATCCCTTTGAACCACATTTCACATACTAATGACAACCATGTATGTCAGATTTTTTAAATTCAAATCACAGAAGAGGTAAAGTTTATTTTAAATGAAAAATCAGTTTTTAAACTACCACTTAGTGGTCTCACTATTCATCAAAAATTGATGTTTTTCTGAAAAATACCAAAAATTGCTCCTAATATATATTTGATATTCAGAATTAAAAAATGATTTCTATTTTAAAAAATTCAAATCTTATAATTTTAATTAATTAATTTAATAATTAAATCCCGCTGTCAAAACAAATAGCGTGTTTTTATGAAATAATATCTATTAAAAGATTGACACTAGTTTAAGTCCAATTTCAAAGAAAAATTAATTCCAATGACCACTATTGGATTAAATGGTAAAAATTTGTTCTAATTTCACTTTAAAACCAATTCAAAAGATAATATAATCATATAAATAAATTAGATTAAAAAGAGTTTTTGAATTAAAATACAACACTTTTCACTATTCATTAAAAAATGAACTTTATCAGAAAAATACCAAAAATTTACACAAAGTAAATTTTGATGTCCCGATCCTAAATAAGAATTTTATTTTGTCAAATATAACACATAAAATTGTCAAAAAGTGGATTTAAAAGAGGTTCTCCATCAAAAGGCGGTTAATAGACCTTTTAAAGAATATAAGAATGTTTACGCTTAAAATTGGATTCATTCGCATTTTTAATCCTCTAACATTTATTGTAAAAAGTAAAAATATTTGACAAACATATATAATCATTTTGTAGTTAGTTCCCATCATTACAACATCTAGGTGTTAAGATAAAATTATTTTATTATTGTAGTGCAACGTAAGATTTCAAAGGAACTTGTTGTTGCGTATTGGGTAAGCCATCGAGCATAGCGTTCCCTTTAAATTAATATTAACATTTTATTCACAAATAGGGATAAATATAAAAAATTAATATTATTTATTTACCTGGGTTGTTACATCCTTCCCCCCATTTGGGGATTGCGTCCTCACAATTTTAAAATTAGGCTCGGAAACATCATTGAAAGTCCCACATCGGATCAAGAGTTGGTAAATCAATCACTTTAAAAGAAAGAAAGAGAAGTACAGAGGTCACTCGAGTTAACCCATACTAGGATTACATGTAGGAAAATATGGATATGGAAGAAAAAGAAAAGGGTCATGTTCTGAGGGAGAGTGATAGTAAACATGTCTAGGAGAAAGTTAACCATAAGAAAATCACAATCTTGTGATGGGTTAAACGGTAGTTGATTCCCCAGTAGGAAAAGTTTACAGACAACATTTTTGTTTTAAGTTACTTTTCATTGAGGAAGTTATTTTTGATCTTAAGGAAACATACTTACTTCTCATGTTGACTTTCAACTTTTACTAGATTTCTTATACAAACTCATACTTTCCCCAAATGATGAGTATTTAGGAAGACTTGTTCACATTAAGAGTACTATAATCAACTTCTAGAGAATCACCTAATTCACAAAAGTGAAATATATACTTCCAATTTCTTTATACTTTAACCAAAACCAAAACCAAAAAGGTTAGTAAAAGATCAGATAATCCAGAAAAGGATAACCCTTTATAAAAAGAAAATCTATTTTTAATCTCCAAAATTTGTCCAACAAAACCCAAAGTTTGATGAAGACCATAAGTAAACCAAACTAAGATTGAAACCCAAATATTTGAAGGATTTAATCACATAGTATTCCAAGTTAAATAGTATCATTTATCTCCAAACAACATCAGTTGCTCTTAAAGTCTCGTATTGAAAAGTAATTAACCTAATCACATATCCTACATGATAGGTTAATAATTTCCATAGATAACCCAAAATTAACTTAATATTAATTCATAAAATCATCTAACTAAAAAGAATTAGTCAAACTAACAAGGGACTTCATGTAGTCCAGTGGTAGGTGATAAATACCAGTCGCACTTTGGTTGTGGGTTCGATTCCCGCAGCTTTGTCCGACGCGACGGGTTGTCACATGGTCTGCGTGTTGTCCTTCTTCCAAAACTATATAATTCTTAAAACATTCCCTAAAATGAGATAAAATATTCAAAAATAATCATAAAATATTTTAACCTCAAGTTTATCTCATGCCTTTCATTTTTCATCATATCATAGAGCAACCCATAATTTCCAAAAAAAGTAAGGATCATATAAACCCTAATGGTTACCTTTATAATTATTACCTGAACTTCCACATTGATTGGTCATCTCATAAATGATGCATTACAGAACATACCAAGGTTCAAGTGGTTGATCATGACTCCTTGATAGTTGGTTTAGAACAACCACGAGATTCCTCATTGAATCCCCCATTTCATCCAGTCTCTTAATCAGAGAACCACCATAGTTTCCTTCAAACCCATTGTCACTTTGGTGCCTACTAGATCTATACATTTACTAAAAACAGAAATGTCAGTGTGAGTATATCAACAAAACCATCATGTACTAATGAGGAAGATAAACACTAAGATATACTTACTCATTCACTTTATCTAAAACTAGGACTCTTTCTGAAATCCTAGCCATTATGGTAATGTCCCTTATGCTTAGAGAATACCCTAACCTATAAAGTTATCTAAACTGACCTCTGATACCAACTATAAGGCCCCAGCCTTAAACCTTACTTAATATTGAATTAAATGAATAATTCACATTTAGGATCTTTTTAGGTTTAGAGTTTTAGAGAATTAGGTCAAAACTATTACATCTCAAAAGATTACATAGTAGACACTTCTACTAAGTATCCATAACATAAAAAAACTTAAAAAGAAACATGTCTAGTTCCTTGTTTTAGATAGCATGTCTTTCCTTGATCCCATCCTTTACCCTAATCATCTTTCAGTCATGTGGAAAACATTTCAAAAACATGGGATGAGCATAAAAATCCCAGTAAAGGATATATAAGGAAGGAAAACTGTTAGTTTTTCAAAACAACAAGTAAACCATGAATAGTTTACCAAAGTAATACTTTTCACCTTTATGAAGTAGAAAAAACTCTTCACTGAAAAAAAGACCATTACTTACCCTTTTGTAACCAAATGATTACCATAAAACCCATATAAAGAACACATAACATATAAAGGTAACTTGGGACATAAACATACTTAAATGGAATAACCATACGGTCGACTTCCACACATTCTTAATGGAATAGCCATACGGCCGAATTCCATACCCAATACATTGGAGGTTATAACGTAACCATCTGTCCTGGTATTCACGGCACCACCCGCCATATGATTTATCACGTAACCACCCGAAAAATGTCCAAGTACCATTACAAAATCATAAAACATAAAACAACTATAAATAAAAAAAACATTTCCATACTTCAATCACAATATATCACTTAAATATATTGACTTAACAAATCCATTATCAAAACCATTTTCAATACCAAAATACTTAAAAGAGTGTATGGTATTTATTTTCTTTTAAAAAATATTTCTGCTTGTTGAGGAATCCAAAGATCAAAATAATACTTGTGGCGGCAGAAAGGTCATTGTCACCGCGTACATTAAAAAGAAACATACTTTTTGTCATTTAGTAAAACTCTTCTTATAGGAAAGATTCCTTTCGAATAAAAGTAGAAGTCAAAGGGGTTTATACACTGTATAAAAGAAAGTTGTGTATAGAAAAAAATATGCCTCAGTGAAAGGAGATTGAGACAATGTCCCTTACAACGTCGGTATCCTTAGATTTAGGATAAATCAATTACATGATTATGTGTGAAAAATATGAATACACCAAATATAAGTGTATATTTAGTTTAAAACAATCATATTTCATTCACACATATTCATAGAATTACATATTCAAGTACAAGTTTACCACAAAGAATCAAAATTGGGTTAAGAAGTTCCCTTGCAAAAATACGATAGCCTAACGGCGTCACTTCAAAATTCAGAAAATGAGTTGATGAGAGATAAAAATGGTATCTCATCACTTGGAAATAAAATTTACATAAATAAGGATATATAAGAACATATCCCAACATAATATTATGTGAATTAAAAGACATAACAAAATAAGTCTTTTAGAAAGAGGAGGGTGAAAGGTTCCCTTACCGACTTGGGTAACTTTCGAAACGTACATCCCATGGAATAAGGGTCATAAAATGAAGTTGTAAATACCCATAAATTAAATTATACTATAAAAAGTGTATAATAATGGGCATTACATACACCACTCAAGGGAAATAGTGGCAAACATAGCATAAATGTCAGGGGAATAAAAGTGAGATGAAAAATCCCTTACGAAAACTCGGCAGCCTAACAGTGCCACTTAAAACTTCCAAAAATGGTTTTATGAGATAAAATAGGGTCTCTCATAATATGAAAATAAAAATTACAGTAAGAGAAATAGAAAAGAACATCCCCTAACATAATCAAGATGATCTTAAAGGAAAAGTCCTAAAAGAGAGTGCTTAAAAAGAAAGAGAGGGGTAGGATCCCTTACCTCAAGTCCGACTTGTCTTGTTTGTTTCTTTATATTCCTGAATAATAAACTTTGTTCAATTAATAATTTAATAAGGAACTATTTTAAAGATTATTATTCAGTTCATATCACATATTATAATGTTATAATAATTTTTTAATAATGTGAGTTCATATCAGACGTTTCTGATGATGTTTGGTAAATGAGTCAAAAATGAACTTGTTTGAAAATGATTGTCCATGTAGTTATAAGTAAATCATCTCCAGAATAGTATTAATTATTTAAATATCATATATATCCAGTAAATATTCATTTTATACTACTCCATAACATTTGGATATAAAAATAAATGAATTGCACCGTTCATGTAGACGGTAGGCCGTACGAACGCATGAACGCTACTTTCATTTCTTTCTCATGTTAATGGAATTAAAAATAATTGAGAGATATATATATTATAATTAGAGTATAATATACATGTTATATATGTCACATATGTTCATTAATTTCATTCTTTATAAATTCCATGTTTTGCATGACCGAGTCACATCACTTGAGGGGGTGGTAGTCCACACTTCCTCGTATGAAATTATCGCATTTTCACAACATGAAAAGCATAAAGGCGTGTTTTAAATATAAAATTCAGAAGCATATAGAAAACATAAATACCATATATATCATATAGAAAATATAGTTACATCATAATGGCCACCATGAAAGGTGTTAAGAGAAGATTGAACAATCATTATTTCGTGAGGCAGAAATTCTCCATCCATAGAAACAGTATGTTCTTTAACCATTAGACGAAGGTGTGTGTAAGTGTAGCTAGAATCCTTCACATAAAAACATCCTAGTATATTGAAGATACTTTTTTTGTTACAAAATAAAGGAATAAAAAGAGTTTAGAGGGTTGTAGAAGCAAAATAAAACATAAGAACACAAGAGAGGACACTACCTTTAAATAGGGTAACTCTCTTTGATTTGAGCTCAAAGGCTTCCTTGGAAAGGATTCTCCCAAAGTGAGGCTTCAATGATGAAGAGAGGGATGTAGAGAGATAAAATGGTCAGGGGTTGGCCGAGACAAATGCTTGAGAGGTGTGGGTAAGGTGGTAGAGGTGGGGGCCTTTTATAATAGGAGAGGAGGGGCACTCTTGGAAAGTTATAAAATATTACTTTATTATATAATGCTTTTCGGATTTTAAAGGTCCCAAAAGGAAATTTTTCAAGGATAAGGTGATAATGTTTCGGAATCCACCCATCCAATAGGTTTTTGACAAGTTTAGGTCTTATATTTTACATTATCATTTCATTTTATTTAAATCGATAAATAATGAGGTAATCGATGCATCATCATGGTATCATAAATAATTTAATTTATTTAATGTCTAAAAATTATAAAAAAACTTTCATGACATAGGAAATATTTTTATCTTTCTAATGAATATTTATAGACAAAAATATTACTTGTATAACCCCATGTAAAAATTGTTTTAGTAAAATAACACATTTTTGTGACATTTAAATTTTAACTTTAAATAAAAAGTTATTAATGTCATTTTCCAACCAAAGTGGCACCATGGGGTCCCCAAGTTGACCCATGGATTTTATTGGTCGGACATGACTCATCCAATAAGGGTAGGACATGTGGAAAGGTCATTTCATATTATTAAAACATTATTTTTACCTTAAATTACACTAATTACCTCTAATCGCGATTAAAAACTTAAAAGTTACTATTCACCAAAAAATTATTTTAATCCCATTGAACCATATTTCAAATCCTAATGGCAACCATGTATGTCGAATTTTTGAAATTCAAATCACAGAAGTGGTAAAGTTTCATTTAAACGAAAAATCGGTTTTTAAACAACCACTTAGTGGTTTCACTATTCATCAAAAATTGAAGTTTTTCAGAAAAATACCAAAAATTCACCCTAAGCTATATTTGATATTCCGAATTCAAAAATGATGTATATTTTAAAAAAAAATTCAAATCATATAAGTTGCATTAATTAATTTAATAATTAAATCCCGCTGTCAAAAAAATAGCGTGTTTTTAAGAAATAATATCTAATAAAATATTGACACTAGTTCAAGTCCAATTTCAAAGAAAAAATAATTCCAATGACCACTATTGGAGTAAATGGTAAAAATATATTCTAATTTCACTTTAAAACCAATTAAAAAGATAATCTAATCATGTAAATAAATTATATTATAAATAGGTTTTGAATTAAAATATAACATTTTTCACTATTCATTAAAAAATGAACTTTATGGGAAAAATACCAAAAATTTACACAAAGTAAATTTTAATGTCCCGATCCTAAAGAAGAATTTTATTTTTTCAAATATAACACATAAAATTGTCAAACAGTTTATTTAAAATAGGTTCTCCATCAAAAGGTGGTTAATCGACCATTTAATGAATATTAGAATGTTTACGCTTAAAATTGGATTCATTCACATTTTTAATCCTCTATCATTTATTGTAAAAAGTAAAAAAATTGAAAAACATATATAATCATTTTGTAGTTATTTCCCGTCATTACAACATCTAGGTGTTAACATAAAATTATTTTATTATTGGAGTGCAACGTAAGATTTCAAAGGAACTTGTTGTTGCGTATTGGGTAAGCCATCGAGCATAGCGTTCCCTTTAAATTAATATTAATTTTATATTCACAAATAGGGATAAATATAAAAATTTCAAATTATTTATTTACCTGGGGTGTTACAATGATTTTGTTGATAATAGTTCATCAGTAGATAAAAATTCATAAAAGTATAGAAATTTATTTTTTTAACTTTTATAAGTGGTATGATTACTTAAAAACGAATAAGAAGGTGAAGTAATATAAAGATAATATCAATAGAGAATAGAAATTAATGCATGTATTTATTAAAAAAAGAAAATCAAACTTATCAAAATGTTTTTGATGGGATAGGGATGAACGAAATATATACTTAAAAATAATATGAGAATATCTAGGAGATCAAAAACATCAAAATAAAATTCATTGAATTATGAAATATGGTGAATGATCTTATTATGAGTCATGGATCTTTGGAAGATTATGTTTTGAAAACTCAATTAAAAAGTTATTTAGGTTGAATGTAACATGAAGAATATGATAGAAATTTCAACAAGGCATTAGAGATAAATTAAAAATCATAAAAATGTACTAAGAAAACTAATTTCAACAATGAGGGGATATCTAAATCCACTAAACATAAGTGTTCACCTAATTTTACTAACATTTCATAATTTAAATAAAATTTTTGGAAAATGGATTGATACAGTATGTGATATTTACATCATATTAAAAAAATATTAAAATATTATCCATTAGAATTTCTTCCCACATCCATAAGAAACAATAGTAGAAAAATGTTATGAACCTTGATAACCCTTTTATAGGAAAAGGTCATACTTGAACAGAAGAAGAATATTTGATGGTTTTTTTTTGGTTCTATGGAATATATAGGAAAAATTGATAACTATTGGAATAACATGTCTATTCAAAAAATATAGTCATTAACATAGGGTGATAAAATTAGAAATGAAATAGAGAAACTTTCCTAAGTCACATGATGTAATAAAGTTAAAGTCATAATATAGTAGAATCATTCCTATAAAGAATCAATTTCGTTGTTTGGAGGAAGTTTAGGGATTATGTGACCATCCTGACCACATTTCTGAAGAATATATGGAAACCATTCCATCATAGATTTCTTATGCTAGGAAAGAAAACTAATTTGTAAATAATATTTTTTAGGAAAGAGACCTCATTATAGAAACAACACTAAAATTTAAAATATGGAACAAACCTTGGATTTTTTATAGTGGTTGTTCGACAAAAATGAAATGTGATATAATGGACATGAAATATGATGAAAATTAAAAAGGATGAGTAGTTTATTTTAAAAATGATAGTTTTTTTAAGATTAGAGTAATATGGACATGAGATATTGAATCTCAGAAACTAAAATCTAAGGAAGTTTTGTATATTTATGGGATTAAACACACCTTAAAAAATTTTAGACAAATTTTTCATGATGTTAAGGAATTAATATTCATAAAATATTCTTGTATCATCTGAAGTGTAGAACATGGAAATGTTATTACAATGTGAGGTAAAACATATGGAGATATTTTTCATATTAAGTAAAATTATAATTCGTGTTACAAAATTTCTAAGGATGATAATAAATATTAGAAATGAATGGATATTCATATATACCATAAAATTTTTAATAAACATTCCAATGTAACTTTAAAGGAAACATATCACTACTAAAAAGAAAAGATACAACTATTTGTACAACATGTCAAAGTTGAAAGATAGTTATTGGAAAATATAATAATGCAAAAATCAATTCCACTATAACTCGTAAAATTATACGCTTGGATATTTTTAGACCTATATGAAATCAATCAATAAAAATTATATGTAATTTATTACATTCATTAATGATTTCACTCGGCTAACTAATATAATTCTAATGAAGCACAAATCATAGGATAAAGAAATATCTAGACATTTCATAAGGGGAATTGAAAGAGATATGGGATTCTATATTGTGATACAGAAAATTTAATATGTTAAGGAGTACACATTTAATTCTTTGAAATCCTATCTGAATAAATATTGAATAAAATATAAATAGACCACTCAATACACCCTTCAACAAAATGGTGTGGATGAAAAAAATTGTTTTATAGAAATAGGAAGATGTATATTGGATGAGTGTAAACATTTTATGTTTTTATAGAGAAAATAAGTTTGTACTGTTGTAAATGTATCGAATAGATGTTTTTCATGGATAGAATAAAATATAAATCCCAATGAGATGTGGTACAACAACAAAAAACCTTTAGGGATGTGTTTCAAGGTTTTTGGGATTCCCTTTGTAATAAAGATCAAAAATACAGATCTAAGAATATTTTCTTAAAAAAATATAGAAATGAAATTTCATTGGATATTACTCTAACGGATGATGTTAAAAATGCTGGAACAATTACTCATATATGTTTTTGGATTCCTATAATGTGAAAGTTATTGAAAATACATATTCCTTAAAAATAATTGGTTAAAATATTGATGAAAAAAGAGTAAAACATTGCAGGGAAAATGATTAAATGGAATATGTGTGTGATAAAAAATATGTATTTGAATATTCATAGGAATCATATGGTCAAAAAATAAAAAATATAAATAAAATATATAAAATTTATCAGCCAACAATACCAGGTTAGAACTAATAAAATAATTAGAGTTCAGAAAAAAGTAGTTCAAACTCAAAGAATGTTGAGATTATAAAATCATACATCCCATTTCTCATTGGTTGAATCTGAATCAGTTTCTAAGGTAGTTGATCATAATTATTGGGTTGATTCTATGAATAAAATGTTAGATCATATTGAGAAAAAATTACACTTGGGAACTTATTCCACAACTAGTAGGAAGGAATATTATTGCAAAAAATGGTGTTTAGAAACAAGAAGAATGAACAAGGATAAATTTTACGAAAAAAAGTATGACATGTTTTAAAAGGTTACCCACTGGTGGAAGGTTTAGATTGTGAAGAAAATGTTTCACTCAGTTTAATATTGGTAACTATAATAATGTCCATGGCAGTTACAGCATGTCATTGATATAATGTTTATCATATGGATGTATTGTCATATTTTTTGAACTAACAACTTTAATAATAAGTTTTCAGTGACCAACTCTATGATTTAAAACTTGATAAAGATGAAACCATGGTGTGAAAGTGGAATATTTACTTAAATGGGTTATAGCCGGATAATAGGGCATGGTTATCTAAACAAGATAGTTTCCTAAATATGTTGAACCTTTTAAGGTGAAATTTTTTACAATCTTTTATTTGATGTAAATGAGATCACCTACTTGGATTATTATTGTATATATTGATGACATAATTTTTTTACGTGATAAATATAGATCTTGTAAATATTTTCTATATAAATTAGGAAATAGATTGAAATTTCATTACATAGAGAATTACAAAATATTTAGGATTTCATTTTTCATAGAATGAAAGATATATTTTTCTATCATAATAAAATTTTGGAAATTAGTTGTTATAAAAGTTTGGTGAAGTGGATTCCAAGATATTTTCTACTCCCAATTCAATTTTCATATTGATCTGTAAATATGTAACATGTAAAATTGTAAATAAAAAAATATTTCCAAAATTTAGTAGGAATATTACCCTATATTATAGCCTCAAGGCCATAAATTTTTTATGTTGTAACTTTCTACGAAATATATTAGTGAAATTTATAAGGGTCGTATATTATGTTAGGAAAAAAACTTATATATATATATATATAATTAACATATACTTATGGTTTGTTGTGTGATAAATGTTTTGAAAAAAACTATCATTTTTACACTTATGTTGATTGGGATGTGGATTGTAATGATATAATGTCATCATTAGGAGGAACATTTTACATGGGATAATGTTGTGTGGGCTAGAATCATAAGAAAAAAAAGGTCGGTGAATATGAGAAAAGTGGAAGAAAAATATGTTATATCCACCCAAACCTATACTCAAATGATATGTATGAAAGTTTAGTTATAATATTTTACTGTGAAATTTTTGAAACCAGATATTATAATTTTATATAAACAGAGAACCTTTGATCATTAAAAATATTATATACAACACGAAATATCAAATTACATTGAAATTTAAAATCATTTCATTAACGAAAAAATTTCCAGTGGAGATGTTATGCTGGAGTACATTTCAACAATATAAAAAATTGATGTTGTTTTCACAAAATCTATACCAAGAAAATATTTGTACAATTGATGCTGTAAATTATTGTATAGTACCCACCAGATACATCCTAATGTTCTTAGATAAGTCCATAATTGTGATTTGGATTATATTTCCAAAGGGGGAGAGTAAGTACCACTTTTTTACTAAATGGGGAGAGAAAGTAAAACTATTTTGTTTATAAATCTAATGATGTGGTTATCATAAAATGGGGAGAAAATAAAAACTACTGAGGAAAAATGTTGAGATATAAATTTTAGGGAAATCTTATCTTATCATTATTGAAGATATTATTGTTAGTGTGGGATGGAATTTCAACAAAAAAATTATTTATCCAGTTGTGTGGTGTTAATAAAATATATATGAGAAAGGTTTTGTTATTTTTAATGTCAAATAACGTAGTCTTATAAAATTGAGTAGTAAAAAATTTATTAGTTGTGAAAAAAATTTCCGGATAATTTTATTTTTCATAAGTTATAATGTTTACAACAAATAAATAGGGTAAGATTGATCATCCTTTATGATGTCTTCCTAAAAAATATTTTTTTAAACATTTTTGTTAATAATGATTTTGTTAAATTGATGTTAATTTTATGACAAAGATGTTAAAAATGTTTTTATAAGATGATATTGGAGGAAGTTAGAAAGTTTTAATTAACTCTATTAATAATTTTTTTTAAAGTATGAAGACACTAATTCAATCTTCAAATGTTGTAATATAATGAAAATTCATGATCTAATATGATTTTTTTAACACGCATGTATATATTTTTTGAATTCAAAAGTGGAGATCTAGTTATGGAATGATACCACTGGATGAAGATTTCCAGATAGATAATTCTGTAGATAGTTTATCTAATAGGAAGTAAGTGGAAGAATATTCCATAGTATGATGTTCATGGGTATATTGTAAGATATTATCAATGGGAAAATGATGAATAGAATGAGTCTTCCTGATGAAGAAATATGAAGCTCCAATGTTTTTTCACCAAGCAGAGATGTAGTGGTATAATTTCTATGGGGATAAAAGTATAACATTTTTACTAGATTCAATTTATCAAAAAAAAATTACACCAGATGAAATTATTTATTTAGATAATTCATTATATTGATTTCTGAGAATCCTAAAAATGATAAGAGAGATTTTGAGTTTTATCTGGGGAAACACAACAGGAGGCAATTAGTGTTCGAGGAGGAAATCATAGGAGGGAACCATATAGAGAATTTTGTTATGAGTAATGTGTTTTAGAGTTTCAATAATGTATTAAACCATTATCATAGGTAGATTAAATTTACAAAAATAATTTCTTTATAAATTTATACTTGAAAAGTGTTTTCATATACTTTTTCAAGTCCAAATATATTGAAATTGTGGTGTGCTACGAATGGAAGGAAAACCAATTGAGTCTATATTACAAAAATCCATCAAAAGAACATTCAATTAGAAGACAAGAATTAAACAGATTATTCAAAATTTAATCTAAAGTATGTTTATAAGGATTTTAACTAAAATCAGATTCATCTAATAGAGTTAAATAGATATAGTTGATCAGATAGAGGAAGACTAGAAAAAACAAGATTCGTCATAGTTCTTAGAAACATTACATAATTTTTTAAAGGCCCTAATAAGATGATGTTAAGTTAAACCATTTATTTAATTTGATTAATATCTCTATTTCCATAGGTTAATTTTTTTATTGGAATGTTTTCGAGCTATGGATAAAGATGATTGCATAGGGTTTTATATGCTGTAAAATTCTGTAAGCTTTGGGAATGTTATTGAAAGTTGTATAATATTTCATAAGTGTCTAAAAAATGTCATTCAATCTTGAAAAATGGAGTTCCTGCCTTTTTAATTTTGGGAGAACCTATAAATATGATTCAATGAAATTAAGAATTTTTTTGAAATAACATAAGTAATGTATATGAAAATCTAGAATCATTTGGAGAAGTTTGTATTTCTGGAATGATTGGATGAGGAAGATATATATCAGATAATGTTTTAAAGAAAATTAATTAGATGAAGTTGTTAATTCAATTAAACTATACATATTTTAATGGATATATATTATGATTATATTTTAGGGTGTATAAACGTTTTTAATCATATGGACTGTAGTTTTGAAAAGTTTCACTATTTTAGTGAGGCACACTGGATGAAGAATACCAAATAAAGGGTTCACTATATATAAATTTCTATATAGACATATCAGAATATATTTTCTATAAAACTCTTAAGAGATGAGTTTAAATAGTTTCACTTATTTTTTGTGGCTCAGTTTGGTAAGAAAAACATTCGAATCTGATAGGATTCATTATAATCCTTATTATTGAGAGACAGAATGATTATAAGGATAATTTACTCAAGTCGTATTCCCTTATTATTAATAGTGTATTTCCATAGACCCATATGAGTGTCCATGAAGAGGATTTTGGTCCTCAAACTATGGTCGAACCCCATAAATCTTACATACCATGAATTTCTTTCATATCATTTCATGCTTTTGAGTGGTTTATAATAAATTTACAAGGATAAAAACTATAAAAAAATTAGGGTCTATTTCTAGATATTTTGTACATTTAAAAATAAAACCATTAATTCAACTCCCCACCCACACCATTATTGGAAGTTCCAATGATCCTAAGAAACATCAAAAACTCATATTAAAAGGATATTTATATATTTTTCCAACAATATCTAATATTTTTAGTTGGAAAGTTTTCTCCTAGTTGGTCATGTTTTTCATATACTATTATAGTGGTCCATAGCCCTATTAATTTTATTTATTATGTTCAATGTATATTGTTGTTTATCCCTAAATATTTTTTCTTCATATTCATTTATTAATTCCATTATCACAAATTCAAATATTTCTTATGGTTGATTTATCTAACATTTTTCATTAATTTTAATTATGACGCTTCAATTTTATGTTTTCATAAAACCTTAAAGTAATTTTTATTTTATTTCTCATTATGCTTACAAAAATATTGTTTATATATTATTTCCTTTTCAAAATAATGGTTTTAAGACTATAAATTATGTTAATTTTTAATTTTTAATATAATTTTTTAATTCTCCTATAAATTGTTTTTCATAAATGGAAATATCCTTTAATATTTCTTATTTATTTACTGTGGATATGATCTAATTGTATTTTCAACTTTCTTTTTGATAATAGATTATAATAGTGTCTTGTGGAAATATTCATGAATCTCATTTCACTACCACCTATTAGTTAAGCTATGATATGATAATTAATGTTTTCATGTTCATGTGTCACATATATGTAAAGTTTTTCATTATGTAATGGGTACTCCTGGAATTATATTTCCCTAAAATGTATAGGGTATAGAAATATATATCATGATATGAAATTTTATGGAATTTTGAGTGATCACAATGTCTTATCGGGCTCTGTCAACTATGTTTATGAGAATAGATATTGAACCCAATATGGAATATTTTGGGAAAATATATACTATGTCATAATAGTGTAGAATTGATCATTAAAAAAATAATGGAATTTATATTTTTATGTAAGTTACATATTCTTATGAAATATTTATTTATAATTCCACATTACTTTGTTATATTTATATGGATTATGATAATTTATTAATGATCCCAAATTCATATTCCCTGTTCAAATGTTATGTCAAAATCCATAAATTGTGATTCATAATTTTGGATCCAAGTTTAATTGGGTTTAAATTCCATATGTTATGTTCACGTACTTTTATTATATCATTATACCCCCGTGTTCATCTTATTTTCACTAATGATCTTGGATTAAACACTCTTATTTTCATCCCTTATTAGGCGTCCGAGCTAACTGTTTCTAGTGCTTTTATTTCCTAGTATATGGTGAAGAGTATTGTGTATGATATATCTTGAAGGATATCATGTGTGAGGAATATTTGTGTTATTTATTAATGAATGTATTTAAAATGATTTTATTATGTATCAAATCTCTAAATACATAAAACCTATAGGTTCTAGTTGTGTGGTTTATCATGAAATATAATCAATACTTTTCTAAAATTATGTATCATGTATATATTTTTTGTTTAATTCATCTCATTTATATATGAGGATCATAGTTTTCATAATATCTCATGTATGTTCATACTTGACTTAAATTTAAAATAAGGAATGATGGGATATTTTTTGAGAGATTAAACTCAACTTTGCAGAAATGTTTTAAAAGATAATAAACCATTTTCATATGGTGTATGGTGGTAGATATTTTTAATGTTGATATTAAAATTTAAAAAAGTATAAAATTTTAAGGAAAGGATATATAAATTGAAGGTAATATATAATGGAGGACAATTCAATATCCAAATATTTTTTTAGAGGGAGAGTATGAAGAACATTAATGAGATTAATGATCAAGTCTCAATCTAGATTTTATTGATAAAGTGAAACACCTAATTTGGAATGGTTTGTTAATATAATTTCCTCATACTCGTTGTATGATACCCATATTTCATGTTATTGTTTCATGATCATGACACAATTAGCACTTGGATCAGAATAGGGATTGACCCTTGAACTCAATAGTTATTCGATCCAAAAAATATATATCACAACACTAAGTTATTTATATTTCTAGATATGTTGGCACATCATCAGTGCATGACCCATAGATGTATCCCTTATGGGTGAACCATGTAAAAACCTTTTGATAATTAACATTAATTTAAAAATTTAGATACTGTTCATGTTTGGTATAAACTATATTCTCAATTTTTCTTTTAAAAATAATAATAATAACTAATTAAAGAATTAAACTTATCCCCCTAATTATCTATACCCCTAACACAATGATTTATATCCATATAGGTGTAACCAAACAATCATTGTTTTCTTAGTATGTAAACATCATGAGTGGGTGAATTGAATCCTTTAATTGAACATAAAAGTTTCCCACACAATAATGGTTATAGTCAGGAAGTTATAAAATACTAACAAATAAAAGTTCTACAATGTAAATAACATGGTGTAAATAAAACCCTTAGAACATAAAATAGTTATACTGATATAAAAATTAAATATAAGAAAAATAAAAGTAAAAAACAAAATAAAGAGAAAAATTTAAATTTCTAAATACTCCATTAAAGGATATTATTATCAATAGCTCCAACAATGGGGACTCTTATCTTTTATACAAAAGTAGTGGGGGTTTAATAACTAGAACCAAGGATTAATGGTTTATTATGATTAATGTTATTGATTATACCAAATGGATGGTAAATGTTATGAAACAAGAAATTATTCAATAGAAATTTCTAAAGGATTTATCTATATCCATGAGATCATCCTCTATCAGTAAGATTGGTAGTATGTTCAGCACCAGAAACTCATTTAACATAATGGTTTGAAATGAAACTAGTTTATATCCCCAAAACCTCATTAATATCATGGGACCAAAATTTTTCAAGATTTCAATCCCATAAATATCATTAATTACAATCAAAAAAAATATTTTAATAATAATGGATCATAGATATTATAATTAGATCCTCACAAAAAATAATCTCTTACAAAAACACACTGATAAATATTCCAATTAAAACCTCTCAAAAGTATTAAGGTAGTGAAAACTCCATATAATACATTGTTTAATTTTCTTAGTAAACATACTTTGGAGTACTGATATGATTTATATAAATAATTTTAATAAAATACGTATGGTAATAATTGAGATATTTGGGTTTAATTGAAATATTATTAGAACAATATATTTCTTCCATTGAATTGCTTAGTAAGACTTCACTATATCATGTAACATAAATCAATTAGATTTATCTTACTATAACATTGAATTGAAACATAAGTAAACATAGAAAATATAAGTAACATAACATCATGTATCTAGATGAACTGAATAAATTTTATTATTATTTTCAAAAAAAAATATGAATGTTGTTATTTTACTCAATAATTTCCAAACATTTAAAATAAAAAGACAAAAAATTAATGGTATGTTTGAATAAATTGAAAAATAAAACACCCTTTAATTCAGATAATATTCCCTGATTATAATATCAAGAAAACTAATTCCTCCCCTATATTTATGAATAACATATTTTTAAAGGATATAGGTTGAATAAATATTCCCCTTAATCAAAGACAAAACATACAACCTATTCAATCAATTAAATGTCTCACCCTTTATGATTTATAAAAATAGAAAAATATAATATTATAGAATAAAAATAGAATAAAAAATAACCATATGTATTTTTTTTTTAAATAGCACTTTGTCAATTCATCCATATCAAGAGAAAAGATATAAATTCAAATGAAATGGATTATAGTATAAGTATTCTTATAAGTCCAACAAAACTTAATCCCCTTAGGATAAACAGAGAATATTTAATGTTTTAATATTCCACACAAAAATGTTTGTAGAACTTCCATGTAATATATTATAGTTACACACATCTATTTATTTTTATTTTTACCACTTAAGTAATCAATAAAAATTATGTTAATAATCACTGGAACTTATTTCAAACTCAATCAGATGAAATGTTTCTCTATATCTCATAACTTGAAACTTCTTTATAATGTGATTTGGAATTTATCCCATAGAAAGAAAATGTTAACCATTCTCCCTATTTTTCATTTTTAATAATTTTCCAAAAAAACTAATAAGAAAATCCATAATAGTTATATATAAGTAGTAACACTAATGTATTGTTTTTCTAGGAATAATTTAGGTTATAATAAAACCCTTATTCAATAACCATATCATATCTTCTTAGAAGATACCCAAAAAATATATGAAACCATAACAATTTTACAAAAAAAAAACATGTGTTGTTACCTACTAAGTAAATAAAATAATGAAATTAAAATGCTAAAAGGAAATAAAATAACACACACAAAGGTAAGACTCATATATATTAAAATTAATTCTAATATACTCTTTATAATAAATAGTGATAATATCAAATATAAAATTAACTTAATAAAAACTTAAATTAATCAAAAAATCATTGAATAGGTTTTCTTTGTAAGAGTAAAATTCACATGAAATAAAAAGTACCTTCTAGATGGTAATTACTAATATGTATATTGAAAAGTAATAATTTTATATAGTATTTTTTTTATAATATGGTTAAGTAACTTCTTATAATATCCATTCAATGTACTTATGAATAATATAATTTTCTAGAATTAAATGTTTTCATGGTTTTAAGTAAAAAATGATCCCCATCTCACCCTTCATGAGGAGATTCTCAGTGTTATGAGAATATTAAATAATAAGAGGAAAATATAATCAATTTCAACTAATTAGACCCATATTTTTTTTAATGTATTTTAATATTTCCAAATATAGATATGTTCCTTTAACAAATTCATTCTTTGGTTAAAAAATAGATAATCTATCACACTAGGCTCTAAGAACTTTTTTTAGTCAGTTATGTTCCTTTATAAGATTAAATACATGTTAAAAAATATATATATCTTAAAAACTAAGAGTTTGATCAATGTAAAACTTATATTGAACATAAATATTTTGATATTAACTTTTTAAATTAGTCTTTAATATCATATATTTTATATAAACTGATAAGGCTAATGGAATTCAAATGGATTTAAGCCTATCTACTAAAGAAAATGAATCCTTAAAATCATTTCCATTTTCCAAATTATAACCCTTGGAATTAGGCCTCCATATTTCCTAAATAATCCATTATCATGAAACATATTTCATATGTCCCATTTTACTCATATATTTAATAGATGATTCAAGAAATAAATTAAATTCCAAACCTATAACTATATTGATTGATTAAGAAACACTTTCATTGCAAGTATTTCACTCAATTTACCTAAGGTATCATCTATTGTTTTATATTAAAAATTTATACTATAATGAAGGTTGATACAATTAATTTTTTTTAATAAAATTAGTTTCTATATATTTTATCTACATCACCAATGATAATACCATAGGGAGGATTTTATATGATAATTTGGTTTCTCCATAAAAAAAGATGGTTTTTTCTAGTCTGTCGAATGAGTATCTTTTATTAGGATAGATATTATAAATAAAACCTATTTGGTAAGTTGATTAACATTTAGATATAAAATATTTTGGGTTTCCAAAAATTAATATATATTATTTTCACAATAAGTATGTTTTATGTTCAGATATAGATTGGCCTTATCTAATATAACATGTAGTATTTATTTAATGAAATGTTTTCATCTATTGAAAATATAAAATGTATTTCTCATGCTATAATAACCTATAAAAATATATTAATCATCACTAATATAAAATTTATCAGAATTACATTGTTCATTAAAAATGTACACTTTTCATATCAAAAACATTTATGTGACCAGGTTTATTCTTACATTCATTCTATAGTTAATATAGATTTTTATTTAAAATAAGAAGATGTAAAAATTAATTTATAGTGTACTAGAAATTCTAAATGACATAAGCCCAAATATTATTAGGAAAAAAATATTAACGCAACAATTTCAATGAAAATTCTTAGTTTTTTCTATTCATCCTTTTTATTACAAATTTATTTTCTATAATTATTGATGATTAAAAATTAGGTGTAATTACTTTTTCAATTTAAAAATCAAAAGTATGTTTATCAAACTCTCCAAAATAATCACTACAGATAGTAAAAATATGATGTTTCTTCATATTATAAATGTAACACCCCTATATTTTATGAAATAATTCTCTTTGAATAGTTTTATTTCTTCAATGGATTGTGTTACGCACAAAAGTGAGTTTAGATGAACTATGTTACATTGTTAAAATATTATGACTATGTTATCTCCTAGTAATTGGATTTACATATATAAATAGTAATTATTATTTTGTTAAAAATATATAGACTACACATTTATCAAATGAATTCATTAGTTATCAAATGATTATAATTAAAAACAACATTTTTGGAAATTAAAAGTAATGTTTTTTCTAAAAAAATTGTGCATGAAAAGAATTTTTATATTAATAAATTAAATAGTCCCTATTATAGAATGATTTTAATTAAATTTATGTATTAATAAATTTAATAAATTTTTTCAACCCAAAAATATATTTTTATAGGCATGGGTTGAGAATAAATACAGTTTTATGTTTTAAAATTTGTTTTTTCAAAAAACAATTAGCTTTACAAATTTTTCAAAATTATATTAAAATTATTTCCTGATATATACATATATATAGCTATTGAATTTGAGAAAAATAATTAAAAATTTAGAGTATGGAGTACACAATTCGGTAATTAAGACCACCTTATTTTTTTCCTATATGAATTATTACTCTGGTAAAAATTATAACCTTAGTAAAGGGTAAATTAGACTGATCCAGTTCAAAAATAAGTGATTAGTTCATAATTATTCAGTATAATTATTATTTTATTAATGTAATCCATACCTTAACAAATTAGGTTATAAATTGAGTTTTTTAGTGGAAATTGTTCTATGAAAATGACTTATATATTTTCTGTCTCAAAGAAAGTTACAAAATTTCACTTTATTTTTTAAAGTTCCTATGTGTCCAAATAGCATAAAAATTATTTTTTGAATAAATATAAGTGTATTTGTTGATATTAATAAATTTTTTTCCTGCTATAAATTTATATATTATTTTTAGTAATTATATAGTGGCCTTAATTACTTATGAAAAACTAATAGAGTATTTCTTAAATTAATAAAATAATAAAATAAATACTTTTAAAAAATAATAAAAATGATATATTTTGAATTATTTAATGTGAAACATTAATATTATAGATATATATAAAATATTAGGGTGGTTTTAGATAATTATATTTGAATTGCCTATTTTCATGATGTATTTAATGTTAAATTAAATGAATAGAGTCAAAATTGGAAACAATTTTATTTTATCAAAATAATATATTATTAAATTATTTAAAATTCATAACAATTCATGAAATAATAAAAATTGGTTATTATATGGTATAAAATTTCAAAAAATTACAATTTATTGTTTAATTGAAACCTTATATTTTAAATTTTCAACCCAATAATATTAAAAAGTTACCATAGATAAAATTTAAATTGGTTAACTGAGGGTAAATCAACATGATAAGGCTAAAAATTACGTGAAAATATGTATTCATTTTATTTATTTATGGTATTAAAACCCTTTAAAACCTTCTATAATAATCCATGACCATTGGGAGGAATTATTTGTGAGATTTAATTTATTATAATATTATTTTTTGAGAAACTCCTAAAGAGGCCCTCACCTCAATTACAAAAGGGCACCTCTTACCTATCTTATTTCCACCACATTGATCCTTATATCATGACCAAAAAATTAAAATTTACATTATAAAATTCCATAAGCACGTACTATTGTTTTTTAGTCTTCCCAAAATACCAACCTTATATCTTTTTAGAGGATATTTAATGAAGTCAATTCAATGAAGAGGTAATCACCTTAACAAATTAATTTATTTTATACTATTATTTACCACATTCAAATATATGGTATTTATTTTAAAATATTGAATTGATTATCATAAATATTTTTAAATTTTATTATTATTATGACAACACCTTTATTTTCAATCTTTACCATCAAAAGAGAGGTGACAGTAGCTCTCATGCGTACTTACAACTTACTGTCTCCACGTAGCGATACAATTCATTTTTAATCACCATATTTTATAGATGGGTATTATAATTTGTTTAATTATTATATATGATAAATATTATATTATAAAACTTATAAAATTATACTATTACATCTACCTTCTTATAATACAATCCTTTGGGTTACGATAATGCTATTCATTTGTATGTGTGGACTTCCACCATTATGAAGTGATGTGATTCATTTTCCATTTATAATTTAATTGGATAGTAATGATGATGAATTTGATAAATATATATCATATACATGAAATAATAATTATTCTATAAAGTTGATTTATTATTTAAATTTTTTTTGTTCCATCCATTGAAAAATGAAAAGAGCGTTCAAATTTATGTACAGCCTATCATCTCCATTAATGGTGTCATTAATTTTTCTATATATACTTGTTATTAGTGATTATAAATTAATATATAATAAATATATATTTTTTTATAAAATTATTACACTTAAAACATAATTTAATGGTTATCAATGTATAAGGACCGGGACTATCGAACCGAAACATGCTTGGAAAACCATGTAGTTATCATCGAGAACAATGATTTTAATAACAAGTTAGAAACAAAATGTTGATAATATGTCCTAAAATTATAAATTGAATGATATATATGAATATGTTATTTTTATACATTTGTAATAAATCAAAATTTATTTTTATTTATTAATGAACATGATCAAGGAAAAGTGATACTTGAGGAAATGTGTTTTCGTATTGCTTTTATTTCCGTGGGACATATTCCATATTTACTGATTTCATTTTTTATATTGTATATACAAACCATTAAAGTATTTTTTTATTCTACTCATAAAAATTATGATATATACATAAAAATACTTTTTTTCTTTCATGGTGATTATTATTTAAAATTTACCAAAGTGGAAAGGGTTTTATTTCAAAATCTCACCAAAATTTAGGATTTTTTATGTTTATGTCTTCACTGGGGAATATTTTTATTCAATATATATTTTTTATAAAAAATTTAAAGAATGTTTTTTAATATTATCATTTTGATTTTTTAATGTCAATTTTACCCTTTTTTACTCTTTACCAAATGGTTTGAAATGAATATTTTTTACATTTTCCAAATATTGTACTTTTCAATTTTACTAAAATATTATTAAAGTAATTTCTTTAACTTATACAGCATGAATGTAATTTCTCTCTATAATGATGTGTTAATGATTTTAAGATTTCTTAACATGTCTACAGGTTTCTATTCAAATAAAAAGGTTTTGATATTATTTTTACAATTTTTTGGTTTTGAAGGTATTTTTAAATTTCACATGGTATTTTCCTCAACATTGTTATAATGATCTTTTAGTCATATCTCTTTTTATAAAAAAAAATGATTCATCTTATGCAGTACTAGGGTTATTATTCAAATATTACATTCAAATTTCTTATCTTGATGAATTATGATTATGTTAAAAATTATTGATGAAACCCATTTCCATTTGTTATGTTATGATGAAGTGTTTATAAAACCCATTTCTTTTCATGGGTTATAAAATGATGAATGTTTTATAACCATATGGAAATAAATTATATGACTTTCATTATCTGATGGGTGTTGCTTATATCTTCCTCTATTGAATTGGTTAATTTATTATATTTCATTAGATAGTTATGGGAAAAAAGTCGATGTGCTTGATCCATTATGGGAAATAAGTCCAAGTGCTTGATCATTTACAGGAAACAAGTTTATGTGCCTAATCCATAATGGGAAAATGGGTTTTTATGCCTGATATGATGGTATTGATAGGTAACCATGATGTATTAAATGGATTCTATACTTATAATGGTTCCATACAATTTTATGACATGAAATTATGGTTCATGATTGAGTTATCATAAGATATATTTCTTATGATTTGTGTCTTTTGAAATGTTATCATTTTATTATAACATCCCATAAATTTCAATGTGATTAATAAATGAATTATAATTTAGATAAATATAGTTATAAATATCTTTTATAAAAATAATGATTTTATTCAATCAAAATAAATAAATTATTTTTATTTGAATTATTTTTCAAAAATATCACCATTACACAAGATGAAATATTAAATTAATTAATTATAATTTTATAAAAAAAAATTAATTTTCATAATTTATATTATAATATTTTTATATAAATTATTATTTTCAATAAATAAATTTTTTTTTAATTTAATATTCAAAATTATAACATTTTTATAAACATGGTATTATTTAAAATTATGAAGTTATTATAAATAATTATATTGAAAAACATGTTATATTAAAAGTATAATATTATTATAAATTTAACTATTATAAATTTATAAAGCTTATAATTATAAATTATGATATATGTATTATTAGATTATTTTTATAAAATATGTACTATTAAAAATTTTGTATTATAAAACACTGAATTATGATTATTAAGTTAATATGAATTATTGAATATCAATTAAGAATATAATAAATTAAAATTTTAAATTAATATATTTTATATATTAATTTTTTTTTTTAAATTTGTTTAAATTAAAATTATTATATTTTTATTGTTAAATTAAATACCTTGATAATAATAATAACAATAATAATAACAATAACTAAGGGAAAAATATTTTTAATGAAATTTATTATTATATTTTATATTTTATATTTAATAAATATATGAATTTACAATATGTTTTTTATATAAAATTTTGAAATTAGAAATATATATAATTATATTAATATTAAAAAAACAAATATATATATATATATACATATGTATAGAAGTTAAATTTTTTTTAAAGAAATAGCGATTTGAATTTGTTAAAAAAACATTGAAATAAATGCAACAAAAAAGTAATTATAATAACTAGTTATAATAGAAACGACACACATAAAAAAGTGAAATTATTAAAAAAATAATAATAATTCTTTTTGATAATTTTTTGACTTGACAAAAAATAAAAAAATGGGTAATGATAAGAAGAAATAATATACTTTAATAATAAAATTGAATTTCCAAAAAATTAATTGTGTAATTTTAAGGGCTCCAATTTCTCATTCCATGAATTAGGAAACACAATATATATATTTTTATAAAAATGAACAAAAACTAGTCAATCAATTATAAAAAAAATAATATTATTCGAACGCCTATTCACCATTATCTTCTACTACAAACTTCAAGAGTGATATATATGTGACTCTAGAAATACCTAAATTATTTACTCCTATTAGTTAATATTTTTTTATGTTATGTACACCTTTCCTATGTTTTTCACCCCTACTTGAGTGCTTCACAACCTGCATAAGAGGGTAGTGTTTTTTCTCCCTTTCAATGTTACTTCTGATGTCTCCAAGCTTGGGTAACCATTCTAAATTTAGGGTAAGGGTTATATTTTCATTTACAATTTATACATATGTGTGTGTGTGTTATTATATCTATATTTTTTATATATAAGTTTATTTTTATTTCTTGGCCCTTCTCCTGAAAAATAAAAAGTATGTTTCAGTCAGTAATTTATAACCCTTTTATGAAATGTCATTATAATGTTATTTTCCATCAAATATATATATATATATATTGATATAATTATGTTGATATATATATATATATTGTTGAGAAGTAATTATTGAAGAAATCCCTCTATGATTTTAAATGATTTATTTTATTATTAATATCGTTAAATTGTTTATTTAAAAAATATGATGAGAAAAGTCATTAAATTATATATAATTTTTAATTTTATGTGATAAATCTTTATAAAAGTTATTATTTCATATCCAAAAATGACTCTTCACCTCCTTGTATGTCACCCATAATTTAGATATGATAAGAATCTATGTTACCATTGAAATTTCATAAATTTTATTCATGTATTAATTTATTTTATTATGAATTTATATATACGTCTTTTAAATAAGAACAGTTGTTTATAACTCCCCTAGTTCTTTTAAGTCACTAGTTCATTCAATTGTGCACTGTTTTTTCCCACTCTTATTTGGTTTTTTGGTTCTTCTGAAAATCTCTGTCACTGCTCATGCAGATCTAGTTTTTGACCTCTTGGTCTGATGTCATGTTTTGGAAACCTCACTCTAGTGGGACCGATCATGGTAGGGGAAGATCTTTGCTTTTCAGTTCGGATCTACGTTGATATTGATGTTTTTCATTGAAGTTTCCATCGAATTATTCGAATATATTTCCATTGTTTCTTTCAGTAGATAGAGTTTGTAGTGATGTTTAGTGACTATATAACCTAGATCTCTTCAAAATTTATCATCTACAGTGATTTAATTGTGGTGAGTGACACCCGAGTGTCCTCCCCTGGATCCGGTCTGGGTTTCCTTGCAGGCAATAAATTTTTCATCGAGGCATTCATATCTGGTGGCGTTGTTGGTGTGTGGTTTCAGTCTAAGGAATGATCATTATGGGGTAGTTCTTGGAGTCTACAAGGATGAATGGGTTTAGTGGTAGTGATGTTTTGTTTTGTTTTTTCACTGGTTTTTTGATGATGGAGTCTTGTTCCTCGCCGAAATCAGTAGTCTTAGGTGTTGTTTTATTTTATTTTCTATATTTTGATTCAATAGGGGTTATAAGAGTACATATTATATATCTTATTGACATTCGTTCATCATCGGTGTTGTTGTTTGAGGTGGGTAGTGGAGTTTCTCTGCTAGAATAGGTGTTTTTCATATTTCTTTTGGTGTGGTGTTTCTCCTTGAAGGTGATTCTTAATGGAAACCAGAATAGGGTATGGGTGTTCTAACACCCATCATTCATCTATCAGTCATTGATGGATGGATTGTATCCTTGCCATTAACATCCTATATTGATATTTTGGTCAGATTTTGTGTTTCATAAGGTTGTCGTTGTGGTGTTTTTTTTCACTGTTAGGGGTAAAGCTCGAAAGAGAGATAGGTTTAATGACACCTATAGTCTGACCATCCCTCCAAATTTCACTATAGGTGGGATTGGTTCTCTTCCATGTGGTGTATCCGATTATGGATTAGTGATGTGAGTCTTAGCATCTATGGTACAAATTAGCATTGTGATACACTTTTCTGTTACACTAGAGGGGTAGGGATTTGTGATGTGATTCTCGGCTACCTCGGAGTGACTTGACACCATGATGCACTTTATTGCTACTCTCGTGTGGCATTGCTTCATGTTGCGCTTCTTGGATAATCCGGTTCAAATTGAAAACATGATGATCTTTTTCGGCTACTCTGGTTTATTTTGGTTTAGTGATGAAATTCTTGGCTACTTCGATGTCAATGCAACTGTTATTTTCTTCTCATCTTCTTTAAGGTGATTTGGATTTGTGATTATCTTTGTCTACATTGCTTCCATTTTTATGATGCATCTTCTTCAGAGGGGGTGATGCTTAATCTTGACTGACTCCTTTGTGGATTCATCTGGTGGGGAAGCGATGGGACTCTTGCCTATACTTTCTTTGACATTTTCTAACCTTTTCTCTTTCGGGACCATGTGTCTTTCTTTGGTTGTTGTTTCTTTTTTTCAAATTTTCCTTTTTATTGTAAGGGGTTCTCTCGTCAACCATTTCTTTTAAAAAGGTTTTTCTTATTTTTCATTCAATTTATAGGGCTTTACCCTCAACTTTTACAAAAAAAACTTATTTATAAACATTTATTTCTCCTCAATATAATTATACAAATTATTTAAAAAACATATTATTCCATGTTAATAACTTTGTAATATTATTTTCTTTTAAATAAAATAATTTAGGTATGCATTATTTCAAAACAATTGGGTTATGATTGATAAAGACATAACCATTACTTTTTTTTTTAATTAACACTGGAGTATCATATGTTATGTCATGGTATGGGGAGTGAACCCATGACATTAAAGGGGAAGTTGTACAATATGAGAAACAGCTAAGTGGCCCTATGGTTTTCTTATGCCCTACTGAGTATCATAATTAATCCTTCAAAAATTATTATTTTTAAATAGATAGATCCAAGAAATTATTTTTACATTTTATTGTTTAATAAATTTATGGTTTTCAAAATTGTATTAAAATTATTATATTTAAATGTTTTGAAAACTTTTTATTTATTATTTTAATAGAATTTTACAATAATTTTTAAATCCTATTACTGGGAAAATTAAATTCTAAACATACGTTTAAAATTTATTTTCCACAGGATTAGTAGAAGTTTTAGAAAGGCATTTTCTTTTATTATGAAGTTACCACACCTGAATATTTTTAGTTCTATTATTTTATTTTTGTACACTTTTGTTAAATTAAAATGTCTTTATTTAATTCTCTAAAACCAAGACAATAAAATGTCCTAGTATGTTAAATTTTTTGTGGATTTTTCAAATGCCTTTTATAAAAAAATACAAAACATTTATAAGAGATAGAACAAGAATTGCGGGTTCAGGTGTTTATAGTTGGTATCAGATAACAATCTAGAAAACATTGGATATTAGATGTTGTTAGTATATTATAAAAGTATATCATTATTGATTTTTCATAATTCCAAAGATGAAAATTCATAATTTTATTAAGTACAATGAATTAATTACGAGGGGACAAATCTTTTAAGGGGGAAGAATGTAACATACCATAAATTTCAATGGGATTAGTAAATTATTTATAATTTAAATAAATTAAGTTATAAATTATCTTTTATAAAACTAAGTTAGTTTATTCAATTGAAAAAAATATTTTCATTTTTATAATTTTTCAAAAATCATCTTTACACGTGATGAAATATAAAATTATTTAATTATTTTTTAAAGAAAAAAATCAGTTTTCATATTTTATATTATAATATTTTTAAATAAATTATTATTTTCTTGAAATGAGATTTCATTTTAATTTAATATTCAAAATTATAGAATTTTTATAAACATGGTTTTATAAATAATTATATTGAAAAACATGATATATTAAAAGTAATATATTATTATAAATATAACCATTATAAATTTCAAAAGATTCAAAATATAAATTATGAAATAATTATTATTATATTATTTTTATAAAATTCTTACTATTATAAGTTTTTTCTAGAAAACATTGAATTATTATAATTAAGTTAATATGAATTAAAGAATAATAAATCATAATATAATAAATAAAAATTTAATGTAATATTTTTTATATATGAAATTTAAATTTTTTTAATTTTTTTATAGAAAATAATTAAATTATTGTTATTAAATTAAATTAAATGATAATAATAATAATAATAATTTTGGGGAAAACATTTTTTTAAGAAATTTTATATTATATTTAAGATAATATATTTAATAATTATATGAATTTATAATATGTTTATGTGTTATAAAATTTTGAAATTATAAATATATATAATTATATCTATATAGAAAATATATATATATATATATATATATATATATGTAAATGTTAAAAATTTTGTTTTAATTAAAATAGTGATTTGAATTTGTTAAATAGGTAGAAATAAATGTTATAAAAATATGCATAGTAAGAAGTTATAAAAGATATGACCTGAAAAGGGATAAATGATTGTTAAAAAATAATTCATTGTAATAATTTAGTGAAGTGATAAAGAAAAAAAATGGGTAATGATGAGATGGAATAATTTAATATAAATATAAAGTTGACTTGAAAAAAAAAGAAGTGGTGAATGTGAGGAGCTCCACTTTCTCCCACATAGAAGTGGTAAACATAATATAATTATATAAAAATGAAAAAAAAGACAATTAATTATAAAAATAATAATAATAATCAAACCCATGTTCACCTTGAGATTCCACTACAAGATCCAAGAGTGATATATATGTTTCTTGAGAAACAGCCAAAATATCTCAACCTCTTGGTTAATCTTTTTTTTAAGTTATGCACACCTTGTATAAGTTCTACATGCATTCTTTGGTGTTTCACAACCAATGTAAGAGGTAAGTGTCTTATGCAAATTTTCTACCTTACTTATGATGTGTCCATGCTTGGGTAGTCGATCTAAATTTGAGGTAAGAGTTATATTTTTATATATAATTTATGCATATGTGTGTGTGTGTGCATGTAAATATATTTATATCTTTCACATAATTGGTTATTAATATTTCATTAATTTTATAAAGACTATGTCTTTAATTTATTTTCAATCTTTGATTTAATTTATAAGCCTTTTATGAAATCTCGTTATAGAGTTATTTCCAAAAAAACTCTATATATATAAATGTATTGATATATATATATTATTGGGACATAATGATTCAAATAATTACTCCAGGATTTTAAATTAGTTTTTTTACTATTAATATCATTAAATTGTTTTAATTATAAATAATATGAGAAAAGTCATTATTTTATATATAAGTAGTCATTTTATGTGCAAATTCTAAAGAAAAGTTATTAATTAAGTTGTCAAAAATTTCTATCAACCTCCTTTTATTTCACTCATAAATTAGATATGGTCATCATATAAGTTATCATCGTCATTCCATGCATTTATATTCAATTATTCAATTAATTAATTATGCATTTATATTTATAACTTTTAAATAATAATAGTTGTTTATAATCATGGATTTCTCCTATATATTATTTTTAAATTTTTTTTAAAAATGATTATTCCATGTTAAAAAGTTTGTAAGATTATTTTCTTCTAAAAAAATAATTTTTGTATGTATTATTTTAAATTGTTTCGGGTTCTGATTGAGAAAGGTAGGACCATTAAAATGATTTCTTAAAATTGGAACTAATGTATTGAATGTTATCTTACGATATGAGGAGTGAACCCATGACCTTAAGGTGAAATTTTCCCATGTGATATTTGGCTAAGTGGACCTATGATTTTTTTATGGCATGCTGAGTATCATAATTAATCCTTCAAAATTATTATTTTCAAAAAGATAAAACCATTTAATTATTTTAACATGTTATTATTTTAGAAATATGTAGTTTTCAAAACTCTATGAAAATTATTATATTTCAATTTTTTGAAAACCTATTTATTTATAATTTCAAAATTATTTACAAATTATTTTTAATACCCCTTATTGTGAAAATTAAATTCTCACTCTATGTTAAAATTGTATTTTCTATAGGATTAGTATAAATTATCCAAAGGTGTTTTCTTCGCTTATAGATTTAGCAAACCCAAATAATTTTAGACATTTTATTTTATTTTATTTTATACTTTTTTTAAATTGTAATGTATTTATCTTATTCTTTAAAACCTATATTGAAAAAAATTTATGATATATTAAATTATATATATATTATTAAGTGGTCTTTTATAAAATATTACACAGCATTTATATTTGTCGAACCCAGAAGAAGGGGTTCAGATCTTTATATTTATTCCACAACTCATATTTATGATCATTTTCAGTTTTTTTATTGTTATAGGTTATTGTCGTGATATCATAGTTTTATTATTACCCTATGTTTTCACATGATCATCAATTGATATCTCCCATGTCCACCCTTACTAAACATATTAGCTCACTTTTTTCTTATATTTCCTTTCCCTAGGATTTATAGAATTTTTTTAGAATGGTATGACTATAAAGAGTGTTATGAGGGAAGATATTTATGTATGATGTTCATGATGTTTCACAAAATAATAATATTTTATATATAGTATCTAAAGACTCTAATCCTTTATGGTTTAGGCATGTATAGTATTGATATGTATTGGGTATTCATATAAATAGATATATAATTTATGTATGAAAAGTTTTGGCATCTATAGTTTGTATCATAGTAGGGTTTAGTCAATCATTTGAAAATAGGGTTATAGACCTTTTATTAAAACCTTGTAGATATAATTATAGGATAAAATCCTAATGTTTTGGTAATGAATTTGAATGAAATATGTTAAATATAAGGTTTCATTAAATATGGTGTCATTGTTTAGACATATATGAATACTTTTTCATTATTATGTGGCCTTCCATTATAAAACTTTTTTCTCAAACAATGATTTGTAGTTCTGTTCCCTATATAGAGACCAAAGGAATCGTTTTTTTGTTGATTTTTATAGATAGTGGAATGATTTTACATCAAAGAAGCCAAATGTTGTGGGAGATGGAATGCATAATATAGAGGTTATTCTCACCCAACTTCCCTAGGATATGATTTGTGTTGATTTTACAAATGATCAATGGATGGAATAAAGTATTTGTGAATCCTTCATGAGGAAACATCCAACTTATTTTATAAGATATCCTTATCCACTAATGTTTGAACTATGAATCAACACCATTTAGAAGATATTATCTATTATTTAATGCTCGGGACATGAAAAAAGTTTCCTTGTTATTTATCATCTTTAATGTGAAGAAGATAAATGGTGGAATCTTATCAAAAATAAGAGTCAAGGGGAATAAATGGAAATATATAATGCATTGTGTTTAAGGGGATATTATTCAATAATTATTTTCATTTTATTATACCTAAAAATATTTTGAAGAAATTTATTTAGCTGAAGAAAAATAATAATGGGTCTACTGGTACCTAGGAGGAAAACAAAACATGCCTTGCAAGGTATTCCTCTGGTTTAATTATCAAACATGAAATTAATATTAATCAATTATTTTGTTGATTAAAACTAAGTCTATGAAACTCATTTTCTATGAGATATATTAGTTATTTGAAGAAATCATTCAATGTTCTCTCAAAGTAGAAATTGATATTCGATATTCTAATGATTCCAATGGTTTAAATAATAAAATGTAGATAGATTGTCATGAAAAATCAAATAAATCACATGGTGGAATAAACTTCCACCCATCTACGTGCCTAAATAGTGGGAAGAAAAATTAAGG
This sequence comes from Viscum album, assembly GCA_963277665.1. Taxonomy (NCBI): domain Eukaryota; kingdom Viridiplantae; phylum Streptophyta; class Magnoliopsida; order Santalales; family Viscaceae; genus Viscum; species Viscum album. Next base: position 1,751,420,878 of record OY728120.1, on the reverse strand, counting down.
TAAGTGTATGAATGGAACTAGGTGGTACATTAATTGTGGAAAGGTGGAATATAAAGACTATGAATGTTTAAATGTGATAAATTGTCCATTTAATTAAATGGAGGAAAAGAAGATGACAACTAATTCACCACCCACAATAAAAATGAGTAAAATGAAGGGATTATGGGAATTATACCAACTAGTACATTAACATGAATATTTTTTATGATTAGAGTAGACAACCTAAAAATCAAAAAGACAACGGGAAATAAAATATGATCAGAACAGTCAAAGTGGGTTACAAGAATGATGTTGTGAAAGGTACACTTATTATCCACTATAGAATAGATAATGTATTATTTTATTATTAATCTAACCACACATTTAGTTATATTGAATTTTATAGGGGTACTATTTTATCACCTAAAAATATAGATATCTAATTAGAAGTGAAAACTCCTAGTGGAACAGCGGTCGCATCTTAGGTTTATAGCTTCTCTCGGATTATAGTTTTGGGAAAGTGATTCCTAAAAATATTTGTATTATCCCTTTAGTTAACATTCTTGTGATTTAATCCATGGATTGGATTTAACTATATGAATACCATATAAATTTTCTAGTAATTTAAGTCACATTTCATATTTTTAATAGGCCTATGATAATTTATTGATGTGAGGGTGAATATAAACTTCCACTAGATATTTCCTCCACATTATGGGTCTTAATTCCTATACATGAAGTTTATCTATCTTATATGGCTAGGAAGAAACTAAAAATTATGGATACATATATTTAAATGTTGTTTATTGATTCATTTCTATAATATTTGGTGGTTCTTACACTAAATCATGATGTTGAGTTAGAAATAGAACTCAACCTCGAGTTATTCCTATTTAAAAGGATACTTATAGAATGGAAACAATTGCGTTATAAGGATTTAAAAAACACATGGAGAATCTTGAAATGGGTTTCATTTAGAAAATTGAATCACCTAATTGTGAATAAGTTATGTTTTCTAAGAAGAAAGATGGATCAATGTGACACTACTTTGATTATCAAGAAAATAATGAGATCACTATTGAAAACAAGTATACACTACCCTATAATAATGATTTAATTTATCAAATATGTACATATTAGTAATTCTCAAAGATTTTACTATGATATGTATATCATCAATAGAAGTTCAAGAAAGAGGATATAACTAAGATTCCATTCCATACATGGTATGGACACTGTGAATTTACAGTGATTTATTTCAATCAAACTAATTCCCCCACTATCATCATGGATTTAATTAATAGGGTGTTTAGAGACTACCTTGATCAGTTTTTGGAAGTATTTATAGATTATTTTATTTTATATTCAGTGGTAATAAATGATAATGATGATAATTTAAGTATTATTATGAATACCTTGATAAAGATGAGGATTTATGGAAAATTTACCAATTATTAATTTTTTTTATAAAGTTTCATTGATGTGTCATATAATCTCAATAGAAGGTATATCAATAGATCCTTAAAAAAAAGTTATTGATAAATTTCCTAGAATATCCATAGTAACCTAAATACAAATTTTTCTTGGGTTTTCTAGTGATTATGAACCCTTTGGGAGAGATTTATCATGATTATCTAATCTATTCATGCAATTTTCTTAAAAATAAGTAACTTTCATAATGAAAAATTAATTTGAATATAATTTCACATAGATGAAAATAAGGTTGGTTAGAGATCCTATTCTCAAACTACTATATATTATAGAGATGTTTGTGATCTATAGTGATGAATAAAATAAGTTACTGGGATGTTTTCTCATGAAAAATGATATGGTCATAGCTTATTCCTCATTAAAATTGAAGGATCATAAAATAATAATCCAACTTGTGATTTGGAGTTATATTTTGAATTTTTTTATTGAATATATAGAGGAATTATCTCTATGGAGAATGGTGTGGAATATAAACTGGTCAAAAAATTTAAATTATTTTTTTACAAAAAAATATCTGAACATGTTCCAAAGTAAATGGTTGTGGATAATTAATGAGTATGAATTCTCAACACATCTCCACCCTATAAGGCGAAAAAGTTAGATGATTCTTTGAGTCAAAAGGACCGTGATAGAGTATCTATGATAAGTATCACAAAAGATAAATTATTCCTATATTATCAAAATATTGATATGGAAATATTTAATGAAGGGTAGAAATATTATCTTTTTCAAATGAATGTTTAACCATCTATCCTTATGATGATTATGGAGGTTAAAAAAGGAAGATTTATATATGTAAAAGTATGTGGGAAATGTTCATAACTGAATCCAAGATTTTAAGGGAATAATAAGGTTCAAAAACAATGTTTATGTGCCACACATACCATATTGGAATGAGGATCCATTGGATGAGGCTCATATTTGACCATTCTTTATTCATCATAGAAGAAAAAATGATGTATATAGACCTGAAAGAGTATTTATGGTGGGAAAAAATGAAAATAGATATTGTAGAATATGATTCTCGGTGCTTGGATTATCAATAAGTTATGTCTAAAATATAGAATTGGAAGGGGATTTTATAACTATTAACAGTATGTGAATGGAAATATAAAAGCATCAACATGGATTTTTTCATCATACTACAAAAAAGAAATCTAAATTCCATAATTATATATGGGTTATAGTCTATCACTTTATGAAGTCATAATACATCATTTATATTATAAAATATTTATATCTTGATCATATTTTCAGAATATATATTTTGAAAGTGGTAAGATTTCATTGTGTACCACTTTTCATCATATATGATTGGGATCCAAGGTTTACCTTGATGTTCTCGAATAGTATTCAGCAAGATCTGGATACATATTTTATTTTTAGTATTGTGTATAATCCTTCAAGATACGGTAAGTCTAATATAACAATTAAAACCCCAGAAGATATGCTGATATTTCTAGGGATTTGAAAGGTATTTTGGATCAACACCTTCATTTGGTCATGTTTTCTTACAATAATATATTCTACTTGAGGATTTGTATGTCTCCTTTTGAATCCCTCTATGGAAATAATTGTATAACTCATATTTTTGGGATTAATATAGAAAAATAAAGCTATTAGGACTTGATTTAGTTGAGTAAATAGTAGATAATATTATTAATATTTGGAAACACATCAAGGCATCTCATATTTAGTAAAAGAATTATGCTAAAAATCATCGACATGATTTGGAATTTAATATTGGGGAAATGGTTTTTCTAAAAAAAATAACAATAGAAGAAGGTTTGGAGATTTGGGAATAAATTTAAGTTGAGACTTAGGTATATTACCCCCTTCAAGATTCTTTTTCGACTAGGTATGATATCTTATCTCATAGAACTTCCACCAAACCTCTCTCAATTTTATGATGTGTTCTATATATCAATCCTAATAAAGTATATACCTTATACTTCACATGTACTAAAATTATATATTTTTCCAATATATAATGGTATATACTATAATGAATAAATTCTATAAATATTATATTATATACATAAAGTTATATAGAATAAGACTATATTCCTAGTCAATGTTCTCTAGATAAACCACAAACTTGAAGAAGCTACTTGGGAACAATAGGATGTAATGAAATAGATATATCCTCATTTTTTTGTATCAAATTGATGAATTTCGGGGGAAAATTAAATTTAAATTATGCATAATGTAACACATATATATTTTATTAAATATTTATCTACAAATAATTTTAATTTTTGACGGCTTAGGATACATGCAATAGTTAGTCTACAAGAACTGCATAGCATTAATAAAATATTATGTGTCTATAATTCACTATCCATGAAATGGTGGGTATGAATACATAATACAAAATTATGAAAATATGGAGTCTTCACTTTTAAAATAATAATTCATTAGTTTTTAAATTATTATAATTAAAAAAAATTATTTGAACCTAAATATAATGTTTTTCTAAAAGACAATTTTAGGTATGAAACTTATTTATATTTTAATAAATTAAATTAAACACTATTTTTTAATTATTTTAAATAAATTTATAAATTCTTTACCATATTAAATGTTTTAAACATTCAAAAAATAGATTTCTATTCATAGGATAGAAAAAAACAGTTTTATGCTTAAACATTTTACTTTCTAAAAATCAGTTTTTAGCACATTTTGTGCACATATAATAAAATTAACTTCTTCCATTTATAGGTATTGGATTATATCAAATGAATTGAATATTTCAAATCAGGAGATTAAATTTGGAAAATAAGCTCCTTTTATTTTAGGTCAAAATAAATCGTAACGGTGGTAAAGTTTATCATCTAGGTGAATAGAAAATCAAGTTAATCTAGGCTAAAAAAATAAGTAATGTGGTTATAAATTTTATTCTTATTTCTTATTGGATGATTTTAATTTAATAATTAAAACTTTAGGTTTGAAATATTGTTTTTTAGTTGATATTTGTTCATGAAAATGACATAAAGATTATTTAAATCATGGAATGTTACAAAATGTCACTCTCTGTATTTTTAAAATCTATTACATGTGGACATAGGGAAAAAATTATGTTATAAATGGATATAAGTTCTTATTTTAATATCAGTATAATTATTTTCATGATACAAATTTAATTTTAATTTTTAATAATTATATAATGACTGTAAATTCTTATGCAATACTAATGAATTATTTTACTAATTAATAAATAAATGTAATAAATGATATTTAAAAATATTAGAAGTGATATTATTTGAATGAGTTAATGTGGGCCAAAACATTTATAGATATATATAAAATATTAGGGATTCATTAAATAATTATATATGATTATCTCTCTTGTATTGATGTATTTAATATTTAATTATATGAATAGTGTCAAATTTGAAAATAATGATATTTTATTAATATTTAATTAAATTGTGTAAAAATTATGAAAATAATTAAATAATACAAATTGTATTTATATGTTCTATAATGTAATAAATTAAAAATTTATGGTCCAATTTTTACCTTATAAGTAAATATTAAAACGCTTTAATATTTAAAAAAAATTATCGATGTTAAAATTAGAATTTGTTAACTAAGGGTTATTCAGAATGATAAGGTTTAAAATTACATAAAAACATTTATAAATTATATTATTTTATGGTATTAAAACAATATTCAACCTTATAATTTAATCAATGACCATTTAGAGGCATTTTATTGAGAATCTATTTATTATAAATTAATCTTTTGAGAAATTATAAAAGTTACCTTCACCTCAATTATAAAAGGGAACCTCCTATGTAACTTATTTACACCACTTTTATCCTTATATATCAAAAAACCTCTAATAATTTCCCATATATTCATCCAAATACAGATCCTATAGGTTTCTTCATCTAAAAAGTGTTACTCTAGATCTCTTTAGAGGAGATCTGGATGAGTCATTGCAAAGAAGAGGTAATTGCATTAACCGGTCACTTTATTTTCTAATTTTCATTACCTCCTACAAATATATTGTATTTTCCTTAACAAAATAAAATTATTATAATTAATATGATAAAATTTTATTTTTATTATTAAAATACCATTATACACCCTCTTTCCCATCAAATGAGAAGTTAATGTGTCCCTCATGTGTACGTACACCGTACCATCTCCATGTAGTGATACAATTCATTTTTACTAACCAACATTTATTGATATGTAATAAAATGGGTGTAATTTTTATATATTATAATAATGAAATAATTAAAATTCATTAATTCTAATATAACATATAACTTCTAACAATGAAATCATTTTGGTAACGATAACGTTGTTCGTGTTGCGTGTGTATTACCACCTACACAAAGAGATAAGAATTTTTTTTCATTTATATTTTACAAGGATAGTAATGAGGAATAATTTTACTGATATGTATGATATATTTGATATAATAATGATTCTGAGAAATAGAATTGTTATTTACCTTTTTTTCTAACCAACTGTTGAAAAAATTAATTTAGAATTCTTGCGTAAGTATGGAATTCCATCACCATAAACAATGTAATTCATTTTTTTATCTCTCCTTTTATAAATTATTATAAATATGTATATAATTATTTCATAATATTTTTAAACCATTATTCATATTTTCATAATGTTGAAACCATGATCAAATGAAAAGGATTGGGAATACCGAATTGAATCATTCTTGGAAAACGAAGGAGTTATCACCTAGAATAGTAGTTTTAATAACAAATTATTAATGAATAATTTATAATATTTCATAAATAAAACATAATTGGTATGATAGATATGAATATGATTATTAAAAACATCTATATCATTATTAAATATCCATTTTCTCAAATAAGGTTTTAAAGAAGGATTTTTTACTATTCTCAAATGATTGTTTAATTTTATTTTTACCCATGTTTAACTTTTTACAATATGGTTCAAATGGAATATTTTTGTTATTTTTAAAATGATTTACATTGTGAAATTTCAGAAAAAAAAATTCTTTTGAAGGAATGTTTGTAACAGCCCGAGATTTTATGAAAAATATTCTTTTTTTATTTTACTAATGTCTTGTGTTATATGCTACACCAAAAGGATCTTGCACAACACGCATCCTTGACTTGCCTTGCATTACACGCAATCGCAACCTTCCTCGATAGCGTGTGTGGTACGTAATCCTGAGTTTCACGAAACAATGATATGCTATTAAAATATTATTAAAACTAGCCGTTATGAATAGTAATAACCACTTTTTAAATTTTAGAAATTTTAACTCTCAAAATGGACTTCATTTTTGGATTCGGAGTATCGAATTTAGCCTAAGGTGAAATTTTGGTACTTTTCGGATAACTTTCATATTCTGATGAATAGTGAAAATTACTAAATTATAATTAAAAACAACTTTTTTAATCGAAATAATTAATAGTGATAAATCATTAATTTGAGTGGTTTTAAAGTATATTTAGAATATATTTTTACAATTTAATACAATGTTGGTCATTGGATGTAATTTCACATTTAAACTAGACATAAACAAGTGTCAATCTTTTGATAGATATTGTTTCTTAAAAACACGCTATTTGTTTTAACAGTGGGATTTAATTATAAAATTAATTAATGAAACTTTTATGTTATGAATTTGGTAAAATAGACTTCATTTTTGAATTCGGAATATGAAATATAGCTTGGGATAAAATTTTGGCATTGTTCTGAAAAACATCAATTTTTGATGAATAGTGAAACTACTAAGTGGTAGGTTAAAAACTGAATTTTGAATAAAACTTAATTTTACCGCTTCTGTGAATGGAATTTCGAAAATCCGAGAGACACGGTTAATATCAAAGACTAAAATGTTGTTCAATGAGATGAAAATAATTTTTTGGTGAATAGTAACTTTTTACTTTTTTTACCACGGTTAATAGTAAATAGGGTAACTAAGGGTAAATATGATATTAATATTACCCTAACACATGTCCTAATTCTATTGGACAAGTTTAATTCGACCAAAAACAAACTTAGGAATAAAATATGACCATTTAGGCCCACTTGGATTAGATTAGGACATTTATTATTAATTTATTTAAAGAAGGGTTAAAATAGTTAAAATCAAAGTTTAATAAGTAAATCATTGCTAATATGGGGTTATACATAAGATAAATTCGATTGTAAATATTCATTAGAAAGCTAAAAATATTTACTACATGATGGTATTTTATTTGTAATTTTTAGACATCAAATAATTTAATTTATTTATGACACAATGATGATGCAGTAATTATCTTATTAATGAAATATTGACATAATTGATGTTATAAACACCAAAATAAATATAATTTGAGACTTTTTATGAATTACACTAATTTTCTAGGTTACTATGATATATTATTGTTGATTTAATTAACATGGTTCGAACATATAATTCTGTTATGACTTTCACAAAAATCATATATCAAATAGTGTCAAAATTGACACAAAATAGTTTTTAAATCAAATATTATATTATTAATTGTTATTTTATTCCTAAAAATCTAATGTTCGACCAAATGACTTAGATAAGGATATATATATTAATAATAAACAATTTGGGGTTCTTTTGGCATGTTATAGTAAGTGTATTAACCATATAGTGAAAGAAAACAAAAAGACACGGTAAAAGTTAAATTAATTAACTTAGAGTTAAATCTAATTGATAAGGTTAAAATAATACCCTAAACTTGTCTAAATCCTATTTGTTGATAGTATTTCGACCCATCCCCACTTTAGCTTCGAAATAAGACCCTTTGGAACCATTATAAACCGATTTTGACTTTAATATAAAATAATATTTTGAGATATTCCTAAGGTGCCCCTCTCCTCCCTTATAAAAGGGCACCTCCTCCCCCTCCTCCTCACACCAATTTGAGCACTCAAGCTCGGCCAACCCCTGCCAAAATCTCTTCTCCACTTCCCTAAAAACATCCTAGAGGTTCTGGTCTTCCTCAAAGACCAATTTTAGTGCCCTAAGAGGAGGTCTCAAAGAGGCACTTCAAAGAAGAGGTAATTACCGTTACCAATTCTTTCATCTTTATTTCTTCTTCCACTTCTTCTTCTTAGGTTGTTTCATTATGAAGTAATAACATCAGTATCACTCATATACTGATATGTTATTATAAGTATGAAACAACCCTATTTCACCATCTATCCATCCTACGGAAAAAGAAATCACCACGCGTGCGTACGTACGGAATACCGTCTCCACGCCGTGGTGTAATCTATTTTCCACCACCACCTTACATGGATGGGTATAATGGTGTAAAGAATAACTATACATAGTTATTACAACATCATATTGATTCTGATATATTGTATGATCCACTCCGATTCAATTCAATATTTATAGAAATGATATCATCGCTCATGCGTACGTACGGACTACCGTCTCCACGACGCGATGAGAATCATTCTCCATGTTAACCATTTAAGAATGATTATAATGTATATATAAGAAATAATAATGAAATATATGACATTATAAAGCTACTGGATTTATGTATATATGTACATATGTATGTCATCTACTTACTTCCATTTCAAGACAATAAGGAAGGAAAAACAGCGTTCATGCGTACGTACGGACTACCGTCTCCATGAACGGTGTTTTTCATTTTATTTATCTACCTATTATATATATATATATATACTGAATATATATGATATATAAATCATATTTTATAAGTGAGTAAATCATGATATAAGTAATAATAATGTCAAGAACAACAAGTCAAAACACCTACGATAAATGAAACGATTTTACCCAAAACGCTTCTTTAACATGGAATTTACAAACGAACGGGTAATATAATGTCATAAGTGAACCATATATGATATCATAACAATGAATATGACTCTATAATAAGTCAATAACATGATTTAAATCATTATACAGGAGGTTCGGACACTTACAAAGCAAGTCGGACCTAAGGTAAGGGAAATATCACAATCTCATTTTTATCCGAGATTGTTTATTCGTAAGTATTTACTGGGGTGTATTTTATCATCCACATCCATGTTTTATCAATATGTAATATTATTTCCATCCACCTAAAATTGTTTAAATCCATTTTTACCCTTCGGTGAGTTTTTAGTAATACGTATGAAAGGAATCTTTTGTCGTTTTTCGTACGAGGTACTTTTTGACTTTTCCGACAAAAGTACGAAGAATGTTTTTTTTAACTTATACGGCACGAACGGATTTCTACTGTTTTATAAAGCCTTATTTTAATGAAACTTCCTCTAAAAGATTTCATGACTATTTTCAATAAAATCTCTTTCTTTTAAAATTGCATGATGTTTTGTGAAAAGAAATTGTTTTTGAAGAAGAAGGGATATTTTCCTCAATAATTCAATTCAAGTGTTTTATCAAAATTATTTTCCATCTAAGATAATAAAGGGTTCTGTTTCTATCCATATTTTTACATTGATTTGACTATGTTGTGATGGAATTATGTTTATGAATTCCTTTATCTTATATGAATTGATTTATGATGTCATGATATTTCAAGAATCCCATTTTTGTTACATGTGTTATGCGATGATGTATGTTTTATGATTATGTGGCACACATAAGAAAGGATTCATTATAAGATGGGTGGGACCTATATCTCCCTCCAATGCATTGGGTAATGATTTTATATCTCATGAGATAGACATGGCTGGAACGGAAGGTTATTTCGGTTCAGTGATACAGGACTGAAACGAGGAGTGAACTCGGTTCAGAAAGGGACTTTGTCCACTAAGATAGTCTTGGCAATGAGTCATGACTAACAAGAAATGATTTTCCATGATTATGTGTGCATGCCACAAAGTTCAAGTTTTAAGTTATGATTATTGGGATCTCATTTTCAATTCTATGATTTATCCCATGTTATGATATTATGAGCTCTTTTGCAGGTCAAGATTTCCAAAAGCTACATTCTTATGTATATGATGTGATTGATATTTCTTTTGTTTACCCTTACTGAGCATTTGAGCTCACCCTTTTATGTTTTCTTTTACCCAGGATATAAAGAAAGGTTTTAGGTAAAAAAAAGGGAAGATCTTTATGGGAGATATTGAAGATCTTTCACCACGATTAGAATACTACGTTCCGAGTTTCGAAAGACACTAAACTATTATGATCCTTGTGTGTGTGTTTTTGTTATGTACTAAGTATTCGGCAAAAGTAATGTAATGTCCATGTACGTCAAGATACGAGTCTCTACAGTTGGTATCAGAGGAAAGGTTTAGTCAACCTTTGGAAACTAGGATGCGAAAACGTTAGTGAGATCCCTAGAGATATTTCTAAGGTATGTCTAGGGATGTACCTAGGGATAAGTATACCTATAGGTTATAGTAATAGAATTACGCTAACGATCATAGAATTAAACCTAAGATGTTGGATATTGAAGGTACTCCCCCTTTATTATGTTGTTTTCCCTAGCATGATTTTTGCCTCTCACACTATTCTTTTTGGGTTTTAGACGATGGCTGGAACCCGAAGGAACCGTGTTGATCAATGCAATGGACAATGCAATGATTGCCCTCCTGAACAAACAAATGTTATGGGAGATGGAGTGAAAAATCTTATTGCTATACTTACACAAGCTATGAATCATTCTGGACTTCCAAATGAGCAGAGAAGGGAACAATATTCTATTGATTCCTTCATGAGGCAACGTCCACCTTCTTTCAGTGGGTCTTCTGATCCACTTGTGGCTGAACAATGGATCAGTACTACTGAAAAGATATTTTCAGTTCTTCAATGTTCTGAACATGATAAAGTCATATTAGCAGTATATCGTTTGGAAGGTGAAGCTGATCAATGGTGGAATCTTATCAAGAATACGAGGCCAAGAGATGAAATTGAGTCCATGGAATGGGATGAGTTCAAGAACTTGTTTTCCAGTAAGTACTTCCCTCGTATTCTTCGAACAAAGATGGAGAAAGAGTTTCTTGAACTGAAGCAAAGGGACGATGAAGCTGTTGGTACCTATGAAGCAAATTTTACAAGACTTGCAAGGTATGCTTCTGGAATTATCATCCAACCTGAAAGTAAAGTTGATCGATTTTTCAGTGGCTTAAAACCAAGTCTTCGAAGGGCATTAGCTATAAGAGACTTCAGTAGCTATGAAGAAATTGTGCGTTGTGCTATCAAGGTAGAAATGGAAGTTGGTGTTACATATCCATCTCATGGTTTTGACAAGAAACGTAAGATGGAGTTCAAGGAGAAATCTCAGAATAATGGTGAAAAGAAGATGAATGTTTCCTTATGCACAAAGTGTGGAAATAAGCATGGTGGAGATTGTCTTAAAGGGACTAGAAAATGTTTTAAGTGTGGAAAAGAAGGTCATCGAGCAGCTGAGTGTCGAAGTAATGGAAAAAGGGTTTCTAATGATGTGAATAAAGCAAACACTGCAGAGAACGCACCGCCAACACTTCAATGCTTCAAGTGCAAGGAAATGGGGCATTATGCTAATAATTGCCCTAATCCAAGGGTTAGTGATGATCAACATGAGCAACCACTGAAGTCAAAGGACAAAGGGAAATCACATGCGATCACTATTGGCAATGTTGAATATGACAACGATGTGGTGGAATGATTATGTGTTTATGTAATGGGATTCCAAAATAATGTTGTATCATTGAGTATTGCAATATTTATTGATGTGGTATTCAAAGTGATTGAGATATTTTTTGGAAATAAGATGATATGCGCATAATGAAGACGAGAAAATGAAATGTTTAATAGTATTCATGAGCTCATGATTGATATAAGGACTAAGTGATATCATGGTTTGAGTATATAGAATTTTGAGGATTTTGGTATGTGGAAAGTGTTAACTTTTAACTGCACTCATGTTTTCACTAAGGTATTCAAGAGAATACACGATTAAGGACTTTGAATGTTTGGAATGTGACCAACAAGACATATCTTATGATATGTGGGGATCAACGACAGTATTAAATCTCTGGTAATCGATGTCACTATATTATGAGAGTGGACTGTAGTATTATGTATAAGCCTAAAGATTAGACTGGATTATGTTGGACATAAGTTAGTATTGTTTAAGGATAGAAGATGGGATGTTATAGTAACGTAGTTTTAGAAAAAGGGACAACCTGCAGGACGGGCGACAGCCCATCGCTTCGGACAAGGCTGTAGGAATCGAACCCACAACCGAAGTGCGACTGGCCTTTATCGCCTACCACTGGCCTACAGGAAGTCCCTGTTTAGTAGAAACTAGTTTTATTATATTAAGCAGCATGATATATGAAGTATAAGTCCATTTTAGGAACCATATATGATTAATCTCACTATAGAATGACTTATGTATATTTAATAACTTTTGCTAACCTTTTGTTTGAGACAGATGGAATGAACAGTCATTCTATCACATGATCTTCTAACACTTCACAAATAACAAATTCAACTTCATTTATTTAAGAGATGAAGTAGAAATTGTTCAAGGCACGAACAAAAGTGAGATTGTACCAAAATAAAGTAAGTATTTATTCTAAGCAAATTTTCAACTTTAGGGAAATGATCTTGAAAACCAAAAATGTTGTCCTAGTAATCTTATACCTGATGAATCAGATGGTACCTTATATCATCACAAATCTATGGATTTTTGATTTCTGGCTTTTCCATAGCCATGTTCTCTACCACTCTCCATCAGAACATGATGGTTAGATTTCTCTTCCATATCCATATTTTCACCTATGTGGAAACCCAGTGATTAGTTTATTTGGGTAATCGTTACATTTCATACTTTAGTTTTTAAAGCCAAGTTTTGGTATTCCCTTTTACGATGTGGGTTTCTATTAAAGAAACTTTCGAATAGTAAACCATTTATAACCCCGACGAATTTCGAGGGCGAAATTCATTTTAAGGGGGGTAGAATGTAACAGCCCGAGATTTTATGAAAAATATTCTTTTTTTATTTTACTAATGTCTTGTGTTATATGCTACACCAAAAGGAGCTTGCACAACACGCATCCTTGACTTGCCTTGCATTACACGCAATCGCAACCTTCCTCGATAGCGTGTGTGGTACGTAATCCTGAGTTTCACGAAACAATGATATGCTATTAAAATATTATTAAAACTAGCCGTTATGAATAGTAATAACCACTTTTTAAATTTTAGAAATTTTAACTCTCAAAATGGACTTCATTTTTGGATTCGGAGTATCGAATTTATCCTAAGGTGAAATTTTGGTACTTTTCGGATAACTTTCATATTCTGATGAATAGTGAAAATTACTAAATTATAATTAAAAACAACTTTTTTAATCGAAATAATTAATAGTGATAAATCATTAATTTGAGTGGTTTTAAAGTATATTTAGAATATATTTTTACAATTTAATACAATGTTGGTCATTGGATGTAATTTCACATTTAAACTAGACATAAACAAGTGTCAATCTTTTGATAGATATTGTTTCTTAAAAACACGCTATTTGTTTTAACAGCGGGATTTAATTATAAAATTAATTAATGCAACTTTTATGTTATGAATTTGGTAAAATAGACTTCATTTTTGAATTCGGAATATGAAATATAGCTTGGGATGAAATTTTGGCATTGTTCTGAAAAACATCAATTTTTGATGAATAGTGAAACTACTAAGTGGTAGGTTAAAAACTGAATTTTGAATAAAACTTAATTTTACCGCTTCTGTGAATGGAATTTCGAAAATCCGAGAGACACGGTTAATATCAAGGACTAAAATGTGGTTCAATGAGATGAAAATAGTTTTTTGGTGAATAGTAACTTTTTACTTTTTTTACCACGGTTAATAGTAAATAGGGTAACTAAGGGTAAATATGATATTAATATTACCCTAACACATGTCCTAATTCTATTGGACAAGTTTAATTCGACCAAAAACAAACTTAGGAATAAAATATGACCATTTAGGCCCACTTGGATTAGATTAGGACATTTATTATTAATTTATTTAAAGAAGGGTTAAAATAGTTAAAATCAAAGTTTCATAAGTAAATTATTTCTAATATGGGGTTATACATACGATAAATTCGATTGTAAATATTCATTAGAAATCTAAAAAGGTTTACTACATGATGGTATTTTATTTGTAATTTTTAGACATCAAATAATTTAATTTATTTATGACACAATGATGATGCAGTAATTATCTTATTAATGAAATATTGACATAATTGATGTTATAAACACCAAAATAAATAAAATTTGAGACTTTTTATGAATTACACTAATTTTATAGGTTACTATGATATATTATTGTTGATTTAATCAACTTGGTTCGAACATATAATTCTGTTATGACTTTCACAAAAATCATATATCAAATAGTGTCAAAATTGACACAAAATAGTTTTTAAATCAAATATTATATTATTAATTGTTATTTTATTCCTAAAAATCTAAGGTTCGGCCAAATGACTTAGATAAGGATATATATATTAATAATAAACAATTTGGGGTTCGTTTGGCATGTTATAGTAAGTGTATTAACCATATAGTGAAAGAAAACAAAAAGACACGGTAAAAGTTAAATTAATTAACTTAGAGTTAAATCTAATTGATAAGGTTAAAATAATACCCTAAACTTGTCTAAATCCTATTGGTTGATAGGATTTCGACCCATCCCCACTTTAGCTTCGAAATAAGACCCTTTGGAACCATTATAAACCGATTTTGACTTTAATATAAAATAATATTTTGAGATATTCCTAAGGTGCCCCTCTCCTCCCTTATAAAAGGGCACCTCCTCCCCCTCCTCCTCACACCAATTTGAGCACTCAAGCTCGGCCAACCCCTGCCAAAATCTCTTCTCCACTTCCCTAAAAACATCCTAGAGGTTCTGGTCTTCCTCAAAGACCAATTCTAGTGCCCTAAGAGGAGGTCTCAAAGAGGCACTTCAAAGAAGAGGTAATTACCGTTACCAATTCTTTCATCTTTATTTCTTCTTCCACTTCTTCTTATTAGGTTGTTTCATTATGAAGTAATAACATCAGTATCACTCATATACTGATATGTTATTATAAGTATGAAACAACCCTATTTCACCATCTATCCATCCTACGGAAAAAGAAATCACCGCGCGTGCGTACGTACGGAATACCGTCTCCACGCCGTGGTGTAATCTATTTTCCACCACCACCTTACATGGATGGGTATAATGGTGTAAAGAATAACTATACATAGTTATTACAACATCATATTTATTCTGATATATTGTATGATCCACTCCAATTCAATTCAATATTTATAGAAATGATATCATCGCTCGTGCGTACGTACGGACTACCGTCTCCACGACGCGATGAGATTCATTCTCCATGTTAACCATTTAAGAATGATTATAATGTATATATAAGAAATAACAATGAAATATATGACATTATAAAGCTACTGGATTTATGTATATATGTACATATGTATGTCATCTACTTACTTCCATTTCAAGACAATAAGGAAAGGAAAACAGCGTTCATGCGTACGTACGGACTACCGTCTCCATGAACGGTGTTTTTCATTTTATTTATCTACCTATTATATATATATATATATACTGAATATATATGATATATAAATCATATTTTATAAGTGAGTAAATCATGATATAAGTAATAATAATGTCAAGAACAACAAGTCAAAACACCTACGATAAATGAAACGATTTTACCCAAAACGCTTCTTTAACATGGAATTTACAAACGAACGGGTAATATAATGTCATAAGTGAACCATATATGATATCATAACAATGAATATGATTCTGTAATAAGTCAATAACATTATTTAAATCATTATACAGGAGGTTCGGACACTTACAAAGCAAGTCGGACCTAAGGTAAGGGAAATATCACAATCTCATTTTTATCCGAGATTGTTTATTCGTAAGTATTTACTCGGGTGTATTTTATCATCCACATCCATGTTTTATCAATATGTAATATTATTTCCATCCACCTAAAATTGTTTAAATCCATTTTTACCCTTTGGTGAGTTTTTAGTAATACGTATGAAAGGAATCTTTTGTCGTTTTTCGTACGAGGTACTTTTTGACTTTTCCGACAAAAGTACGAAGAATGTTTTTTTTAACTTATACGGCACGAATGGATTTCTACTGTTTTATAAAGCATTATTTTAATGAAGCTTCCTCTAAAAGATTTCATGACTATTTTCAATAAAATCTCTTTCTTTTAAAATTGCATGATGTTTTGTGAAAAGAAATTGATTTTGAAGAAGAAAGGATATTTTCCTCAAGAATTTAATTCAAGTGTTTTATCAAAATTATTTTCCATCTAAGATAATAAAGGGTTCTGTTTCTATCCATATTTTTACATTGATTTGACTATGTTGTGATGGAATTATGTTTATGAATTCCTTTATCTTATATGAATTGATTTATGATGTCATGATATTTCAAGAATCCCATTTTTGTTACATGTGTTATGCGATGATGTATGTTTTATGATTATGTGGCACACATAAGAAAGGATTCATTATAAGATGGGTGGGACCTATATCTCCCTCCAATGCATTGGGTAATGATTTTATATCTCATGATATAGACATGGCTGGAACAGAAGGTTATTTCGGTTCAGTGATACAGGACTGAAACGAGGAGTGAACTCGGTTCAGAAAGGGACTTTTTCCACTAAGATAGTCTTGGCAATGAGTCATGACTAACAAGAAATGATTTTCCATGATTATGTGTGCATGCCACAAAGTTCAAGTTTTATGTTATGATTATTGGGATCTCATTTTCAATTCTATGATTTATCCCATGTTATGATATTATGAGCTCTTTTGCAGGTCAAGATTTCCAAAAGCTACGTTCTTATGTATATGATGTGATTGATATTTATTTTTTTTACCCTTACTGAGCATTTGAGCTCACCCTTTTATGTTTTCTTTTCCCCAGGATATAAAGAAAGGTTTTAGGTAAAAAAAAGGGAAGATCTTTATGGGAGATATTGAAGATCTTTCACCACGATTAGAAGACTACGTTCCGAGTTTCCAAAGACACTAAACTATTACGATCCTTGTGTGTGTGTTTTTGTTATGTACTAAGTATTCCGCAAAAGTAATGTAATGTCCATGTACGTCAAGATACGGGTCTCTACAATGTTCTTTTTAACTTATAAATCATGAATGTAATTTCCCACCTTTATGATGCCTTAATGAATTTCTTATTTCATTAAATGTACGCATGGTTATTTTCAATGAAAATGGTTACTTTATTACATGAATAATTTTTATATTTAAAAAGTTGATTTTAAATTTCAAAGGGAACATTCCTCACGTCGGATTTGATAATATTTTAGGGTTATCACTTTATATCAACAACAACATCCCATTATTCTATATATTATTGATAAGTTTTATGATCCAAGGACACCATACTTACTAATTATCTAGATGGATTATGATTATGATGAAAAGTTCTTATAAAAACCATGTTCATGTGTTATTATATGATAAAGTGTTTATGAAACATATTTTCTGATATGATAATTGTATTATGATCCTATGAAACTCATATTAATTATTTTCATTATGTGAAATGTGTGAATAATTTATCCTTAGAATTTATTGAGTAAATTATTATATATCAAGAGATATTTATGGGAAACAAGTCAATATGATTTTTCTGTTTTGGGAAACTAGTCAAAGTTCTTGATCCTTTATGGGAAAAATTGATATTTTTTATCCAAAATGGAAAATAATTGTTGATGCATGATCTGATGGTCTTGGTTGTTTACCTTGACATATTAAATAGATTCTATAATTTTTATGGTGACACACATATTTATTACATAAAATTATGGTTCATTATTGAGTTATAATGAGTTATCAATAATATAATTCATGTCCTCAGAAATTATAATGTTTTATTCAATAAATTACATATACGATCTTCATCAACTTGAGTATAAATTTTGGTAATTTATGGTTTGGATCTCATACCATTATTCTTATCTTATTCTTTCACATGATCATTTATTATTATCTTCCAGGTTTTCCCTTACTAAGCTTCTAAGATCACCATTTCTTTTTATTCCTTTCCATGGGTTATGAAGATAGTTTTTAGTAGGGCATATCTATGAAGAATACTATGTGGGAAGATATTTATGGGATATTTTTTTGATCTTTCATAAAATAATAAGATTAAATATCTAGTATCAAAACACACTAAAACATTGTGGATCTTAAATAAATCATATTTCTATGTATTTAATACTCATTAATATAGATGTAATTTTTTTATCAGAATCATAGGATACTATATTGAATAAGAGAAAAAATATTTTACAAACTTGGAGTGTTTGGATTTAAGAGTAACAAAATAAACCCTAGTAAACCTAGTGTAATAATTTACTAATACATACACATAATTTTTTCGTCTATTACTCCTATATTGTATATGTTTTGGAAGGATTTTTTATATTAACTATAAATATTTAAAATTTTATACTTTATCGATTTCATTAAATCATAAATTATGTTTCATACCATATCATAGAGGATCATAGACTCTGTAATAATTAAAATAATTACTTAAAAAAATCATTCACATTCCCTTTCCTCGAATTTTTATATATATTCTAAACATTATAGTGTCTTAACATCATGTCATAAATCCAAAAAATACCTTTTATATAGCTAAGAAAATTTATGTTCTAATGGTAAGGTCTTCTAGGTTAATAGTGTAAACATTATCATTCTAATCAATAAATAAAGTATGAACTCCTACCAAACTAGTATTGGTATAATTTTCAATTTATATGTTTATTGAGTAACCATTATCACATTATTCACTAATGCTGGTAATTTTTCATTTATGTACTGAATCCTAATGTACATTTGAAGTTAAATAATCCCCGCTCCCCAAGAAATGACACTACACTAATACCTACAATTTTTACTTATGAATTTTCTCAAAAATTAACATGACCATCCTTATATTTTTTTATGTTCCATAAGTTTCTCTTTTTCCTATCATGTGATTAGATTAATCTATATCCATTTATCAAGTATAATAGTTTTTTATACATAATAGGGATGTCCAAAAAACCTCCAAAACTCACCCAAACTGCAAACATAATTAAACTTAACTGAAATAGTGGTTTTTTCATGTGGTTTGTTTTATGGTGTGGATTGAACAAACCATTATCATTTTCTATTTTGGTAAGGTGGTCAGCTAAATTCAACAAATTAAATCAAAAAATAATTTTTTTAAAACATAGTTTCCTTCTTTTCTATTAGCTCAGTTCATGGATTTATTCCTTAATCTATACCCTATTTCAAGTTCTATTTTCTATCACCCTTAACAAAAATAATATTTTATTATCACAAAAGATCAAGGATAATATAAAGTCACTAGGTAAATGATTATATATAAATTTATACCATATTATCATTCTATCATTATAAAATTTCATGGAACTATATGTATAATGTTTCTACAAAAAATAAGTTATCTTCAATCTAATCTAAATTGAATATAAATTTAACGGTTTATAAAAAAAATTATTCTCCACCAAACCACTATTAAATGTATTGGTATTTATGTAAAAAATCAAGTAGAATTATTGTTAAGTTTAGTTTTTTTCAAAATAGAACCAAAGCTATAATTAATACTTTCCATGTGGATGGTTTGATGTTAAATGGAATATTGTATTTTCAATTTCTGTACAAGATATATTTCCAACTAAAATTATAGAATGAAACTCTAAGAGTTATTATATCAAAATAAGTTATTTTTGGATGTGTAATGGAGATTATAATCTAACATATGAAGTTTGGGAAGCATCACAAGAGGTAGAGGGTGGATGGGATTTTTTGTGATTATAGCTAGTAGGCACTGACTAACTGGTGGGATTTAAAGGGATTGGGTAACTTCTTGGGATTAATAGCTTTCTAGTTGGAGTATTAATGGTTCAAAATAACCCCCAC
This sequence comes from Viscum album, assembly GCA_963277665.1. NCBI lineage: Eukaryota > Viridiplantae > Streptophyta > Magnoliopsida > Santalales > Viscaceae > Viscum > Viscum album. The sequence continues at coordinate 1,751,400,436 of OY728120.1, read as the reverse complement.
CCCCACCCCAACCCACACCCTCATTAGTTTAAGATCAATTTTCATCCCACTTTCCATTTTTTCCCTCATGCAGTTAGTTCTCTTCTCCCCTAGTTCATATATAAAAAAATCATTCAGGGGTGGTGTTTCAAGGGGGTATTAATGTTCATACAAGGTATTTTTATACATATGTTGTAATTTGTTGTTTTCCTCTCCCAATTTTTGTAATTTATTTCTTCTAGAGCTTAGGTTTTTAATGGTAATTACCCCAAATCAAGGTGTAATTTTCTATTTCTCAAGGATCATTCATGTATCATTAGATGAGGGTTTCTAAATATTCCATCTGTACTCAATTCCGTGGAGATTTGACATGGTATGTCACCAGTATAGAATTTCATAATTTGTTTCCAATTTTTTTATTTAATTTTTTATATAATTGGTTTCATTGGTTATAGATTTGGTTTGGTGTAGGTTCATAAGGGTTATAGGGATGGTCGGCACCCCATTTCTTGAAGAACATATTATCATTGGATTATTGATGAGTTATTTTTAGATTATGTAACTTGGGTTTAGAATAACTAATTTTTTAAAATTTTTATAATAAATTCTTTGTAGTTAGTTCCTTGTGTCATAATCTTAGGTTATGATTCTATATTTAGTGGAGTTTGGAAGGACTTCTCGGTCCATAGAATAGCAACAGGACCTTGGAAATGAAAGTGGAATGCTCTGAAATTAAGGTGGTCAGTCCCTATAATTGACCCATATTCATTTTATGTTTCCAATTATATATTTCATGTTTTCATTTCATCCTATCTAGGCATTGACATTGACTAAATTAAATGATTTTACAGGTATTTATCCATTTTTAAATCCCTTTTGACATGCCTTGATCCTTATAACAAGGTGGTTCTTCCTAGGACACTATAGTAGTAATTTAACATTTGAATTTTACTAATGAAATTATGTTTTCCTCGAAATTGGTATTTTTAAATTGAAACCTTGGAAATTGGGATATCATTGGTAAATATTTTTTGAAATTCGATTTTTGAAGGGGTATTGAAATTGAATTATAAAAAGGGTAATTGTTTTTGTTTTTAAAGGGAAGTGTGAATTGTTATAGATGGAGTGTGGTGAGAATTTATGGAAAATGGGTATTTGAATAAGGAATATTTTAAATTTTATTCATAATGTTACTTTTAATTGGAATAGAAATGGTTAATTGGACTATATTTTTAAAAATTTTGTTTTGATAATGTTTTTATAGGTTGATAATAGAATGGTTTAGAACAAATATTTAAACCAATTCATTAGGATGGGTTTTGATTATTTTAATAAAATGGTAGTTATGTTATTTATAATTTATTTTTTAAAGTATATGGATTAATTATTGATAGTTAAACTCAAGGAGAATAAATTCATATGGTGGATGCTTGGAATTGATGCGTAACCCTGGGGTGAACACAGCCCTCAAAAAGATGCTTGGTATTGATGGATAACAATGGGGTGAAAAAGGCCTATATTTGTACACTATACATTGATATGTAAACTTGTATTGAACATAGATCCTAAATGGAAACATGTGATGGTCAAGCCTGGGGTGAAAACTACCCTAGGGTTGAATTTGGGTCCTTAAGAATGGGTATATTTCCCCAGATATTGTTTGAATGGACCAAGGATGGTTATATTACCCCTTAAAGGTAGATAGTTATTATCATGTTTTTTATAATCTTAGAGACATCGTGAGACTATTCTAATAAGGTTTGTATAGTTACTATGGGGAACCCATCCCCCTGGTTTAGTGTTTGTATAGGTTTTAAGTTGAAAATTTTTTAATTGACTCTATTGGGACTATTTACTAGTACTAAATCTATATTAAATTTACATAGAATTTTTATATTAAAGGTTATAATTGGTGTTATCTTATTTAGATTAACTATCACCATTCTTGGGTCACCATTTCACAAGGTTACATGAGTAGATGTTCATATGGTTACACACACAAATTTGGATGAGGCCCAAGCATGATTGAGTGGCTTGGATCGGGTGGTTATATGATAAAAGGGGTGAGATATGTCCCATATATATCATCGATCCATCATATTTTATTTATTAATTTTTTCAATGTATGTAACCATCCTAATGTCTTGTTGGTTTTCATAACTTATGTCATCATTTTTATTTTTATTTTTATCAAATAAAATATGTTAATATGTTAAGTATTCTGAGGTGAAATATATTTATGATGTTTCTTTATGTATTTTTTCTATTATTGTAAAAAAATTAATATAGGGGTACACCACCCCAATGATACCTCCTTATACACCTTAACCTAGTTAAATGACTTTGGAATTAAAGGAGGTATACCTAAGGTCACATGGTGGTTACGGTTCCTATAATGATCTAGTTTGGGATGTTACAACATGGTAACAGGTTATTTTTTATATTTATTTATTACTATTTGAGGAATTTGTAAATGGAAGAGATAGGAATTTTTTAAAGCGTGTGATGGAACCCAGACCGGTGAGTCGCGATGACCATTTCTGATGTATGTTTAGGTTACCATAGGTATGGGATTCATGTTCTTAAATTTTTTTATTGTAGTTATTTTGATTCACCACTTGGATAATGTGTATGATATTGATAACTATGATTTTTAGTTTATATAAATTGGTTTATGGATCTTTTCAAAGAGGCCAATTATTAGTTTTGTATCTTGTCCCATTGGAAAGATATTACCTATTAGTTTTGGATCTTGTCCTATAAAGGCTAGAGCAGTCTCATGAGTTATATAAGGCACGTATGATCCACATCACATACGCCTACTAGTTTGACTGTTTTCACCAAAAATTTAGGATTATCTATTTAAAGTGTTAGAAATTTCTTATAAGTTTTTTCATATAAGTATGTGGTGTAATTTTCCACATTTGGCCCGATATGAATATGTATGTGTATCTTGGTGGTATGTCAAATAAATCATATGATGATGAATTTGGTACGGTCCCATTGACAATGCATGTGTACATATCCTGGGGATTAAATAAAGGAATTAAATGCATTATAGTTGAACCATTTAGTGGAGTTTTAAATAGGTATGGATATTTAATGTGTCAGTAACAACCAATATGATGTTTCCTCATATATCTTTTAATGACACCCTACCTATAAGAACCTGGTTTTTTTTACTCCAGTATGGATCCTAAATGGTCTGGTATAATTCTCTTTTATGGACCTAAAGTGGATCCTTAATGGGTTTAGAAAGGTCTCAGGAGTGTCTGAGGCTCGTTCGGAGCTAATAAGTCATCTTTTTTGGGAAATGGTCATGTCGTACAATTAGAGTAAATCATGCGGAGAGGAAACATAGTTAGTTTAAACCGTGTAGATGATTTTTATTTTTAGGATGATCCATCTTGCACAATTGGTGCATGGTTTCTCAAGTTGTGCTACCTATCCATGTGGTATGCCCCTTCCTATAGGTTCTCGTGCATGGTTGGTGCACGGTTTGGAAAACCTTATGTCCAAAATGGCGTAGAAAAAAATTTAGGTAATTTTACTATTTTAACCTTACGGATCTAATTAGCTTAAACCTTCTTCTCTAATATTAATTATAGCGGGATGAACCCTCATTTCTCCCATTTTGAATATTTTTTAGACCTAAACTAGTGATTGAGGGATATCTATCATCCAGGGTCTGATCAAGCTTCTTTTTGTCATGCTAGATGCACAACGGTGAGCACTCGAGTCTGTTTGAGTTGTTCTTAATCTATCTTGCTCTAAACCTAGTTATCAAGGAGTAAGTGTTTTTAATATTTACTCATATCCACTTCATTACAATCTGAATTAGAGGATAAAACAATATTAGGAGATTCATACGAGCCAAAGGTGGGTGTTCTATAACTCATCCCTCAAGTACATTGATTTTGGGAATTAACGTGTGGGGCTCTCCGATTTCATCTGGTACTATTTATTGAATTTATAAGTCATGTTAATACACATTAGAACTGTATAGTTATGATATTTCCATTAATGTGATTGGTTATTGGTGGTTATGTCCACAACTCATAACAACACATGTAGGGTGATATTCCATAATTGAGTTTATAGTTTTTTTAACACTTTTAATGCATAGTTCCGGTGTGATAGAGCTTGAACACAGTAATGGTAAGCCTCTTTATATTAATTTCCTATTGAAATCATGAAATTATGAATAGATTTTTCCTTTTAACTTCCACTTGAATCACCTAAGGTAAGTACTTAAATGTATGTAATTCATTCAAATGATATTATTGAAATCATACTTATGTATATGACTTTTCCTTATTAGGTGTGAAGGAAAGTTTGGTTTCACTCCAGTAGCACACCTTTTCATATAAATGGAAGGATTTAGAGTGAACCTTATTAATCAAACTTGACATGCATGGTTTTAAATAAAAGGTTTCATGCTACATGTCCTTGTCAAACTAGTGAAGGAAAGGCTTGAACCAATTTAATTTATTAATTACATAGTTATCATATAACTAAATTAATTGTAGTGAACTAAATGTAAGGTGACACTTTATGAACATAACCATGACATCTTTATAGGATCTCTTGACTCATGTTATCTCTTGGATCTCTGAGGGAATTCCATGTATAATCTAGGGCATTATTTTGATTCAAGGATATTGGTTGCCTTGGCTGAGACCATCCTAGGAACTCGATCATTTTATACCTCTAGATGTCCGGTATGACACCATAGGATCCCTAAATTATTATTACCAGATGCCTCAGATACACTCCTTGGATTTAGCATGACATGATGTTCCTTGTTTACGTCCTTGGGATTGGACATAACTTATCTCCAATTTTACCTTGGTTGTGTTCCTTGGACTCTATTATAAACATTATTATAGGAATTCCTTGGATGATGCTTCTTGGATTAAACTCTTAATCCCTTAACTATACTCAGTTACTACTGAGTTAGAGTCCCTTAAGGACTAGGTATCCTTGGTTATTACCTTGTAACAACTTCATATTAATTATCAATCATGATTTCCATATTACATATTAGAACCATCATTGTTTATACTATAAAGAGGTAATGTCAATGTTTGATATGACTCATGTGACCTTTTAAAATAAATTGGTGATTACTTAATTAATAAATTGGATACATGTTCAGACACCAGTAGAGGGATGAATCAGGTAATTTTAATTTAGAAACATTGTAATTATTTAATTGATATATTCATTATTTTACACTATTAAATTTTCATTTCACTAGTTGGATGTTATTGAAACTATTGGTGGTGGTCTACTAAGATTTATCTCATAGCCTCTCTAAGTATCGTTTGTTACTATAGATAGATTACATATTTATAGGTGTTGATAGATGGAAGTGTAATGCTTGGGACACTTGATTTCTTGTTGTGTTGTGATGGAGATGGTTGTAGATGACCGAGCTGCACCTCGGGATTCTTGGGATAGTTTATGTATTTCATTTTTTCTATATTGGGTTTTTCATGTATATATGCTACTTTGTATCCATATTTTCCAACTATCATGTGATATGACATATATCACCATTAGATATTGAATGTCATTTCAGTTGTTTCAGTTCTTGTAGATTTGTATCCTTTCATTGTGCATTCAATTTATCTATACTTCTTATTCTATTTACATATGTCTATAATTATATGTGGTGATACAATCTAGTAATGAGGGAACTTTCTCCCCATGAACACACCCTAGGACCTCACTTTTATTCAGCAACCTCTAGAATGCAGGGAGATGCACTTGAGTCCTTGTAGCTCACCAGGCTCGGGGCTCCTATTAAGTGGCATCTAGATCTGGGATGCTAGAATGTGGTATCATAGGATTTCATATCTCTTTACTATTTGGAGACAATAGTTAAGAGATTAGGAATGCATGGGACTTGGTCATAAGTTGTTCTTGGGTGTCTTAAGCTCATGTTTGGGGTAAAGTTCCAATTTCCTACATAATAATTGTTGTTTTTATTTTTCATATTACATTTGATATCACTTCATTGTTGGGTGATGCACATGTTGTGTAGTTTTGTTGATTTTTATTTTGATTCAGATTCTATTTTAGCCTTATAACAATGATATGATGTAATGGATCATTGTTACAATGATAAAAGTAGGCACCTATAATTTTCATTTCATGCATATTTCCATGCCATATAGGTGTATTTCCCTATATTTTATTGCTTTTTATGCCTGTAATTGATGAGTGAGCCTTTTCTTGTTTATATATTATTGGTGATACTATGGGGTATGATTGATTGGTTTCCTATTTCAATTAATGGGTTTTTATAGGCCCTCATGGTTTTTAATGAGTAATTTACTAAATCAATACTTTAATTATAATTTAAACTGGGTGTCATATTTACTGATAAGGAGTATGGTCCCTGATTCACTATGAATGACAGACCATTTTATTGAAACTTTGATACATGTCATAAGAAAATAAAACAAAAATGTGGAATGATTGTGCATCCTTGTCTCTCCTTGTCATGGTTGTGAAAGGTAAAGGAGTGAAACTGGTAATTAATTGTTTAATGAATGAAATGGTTGCATGTAAATGATAATGTAATGTACTATTGACCCTTAATCAATTGGAACCCATGAAACATATAACTGGGAACTTATTGATACCTAGCCATATAAGCAGGTAGTTCAGGTACTATTCCTTTGGTAGTGAGTTTTCTTATGTCCATATTTTTCTACTGATGCAATATTTATGCTTCAATGTTTTTTCTATGGTGTGTTCATGGAATTGGTATTCCAGTGTCACCACGATGTCCTCATGTCATATTCCATGAAGGTGGTGATTACCATGCTCTAGACATGGTGGGACCTGAGCTCCTAGTCTTACCACTAGAAGAGCCAATGGAGGAAAATCCTACTATACCTGATCTGGAAACTAATGCCCAAGTCTGGGATGGTTTCCTATGTCTGATTCAGTCAGTTCAAGGTGCTCCATGAGCTACACCTATGATAGCTCATCTAACTCATGGGTTTTAGTAATGACATCCTCCCACATTCTTAGAGGATGGGGTTCTATAGGCTGTTAAGTCTTGGATAGAGTCCATGATGTCTATCATTGAGCATCAAAATATTCCTCGATAGAGGAGGTTCAAACTTCTTTCTTATATGTTGCATGATTCAGCCAAGAGCTGGTGGGATGTGATTAACCCGGATGGTCGTCATCAAGGCATGTTTTGGGTTTATTTACAGACTACATTCTATGATTAGATAATTCCTTAGATGCCAATATATGACATATCTAGATAATTCATACATCCCTAGTTGGGTTCGAAGTCGGATATGGAGAATTCATCGTGTTTCATTGAGTTTTTGTGCTTTTCACTACTTTTAGATGGTGATGATCTTTCATGAGATAGATGCTTCAATGATGGGATCCATTATTCCATATGTACTTAGGTGAATGTACATTACCTACCTAATTTCTATGAAATAGTGAAGAAGGGTCTTTTCATTGATCACAACCTAAGGGGTGGTGATAGTACCAGGAATAGAGGATCAGTGTCACATTAGGCAAGAAGTTCTTCTAGTAGAAGGAAGCATTTTCTTGAGGTTTCTTATTGAGGTAGTGGTAGCCAGGGTACCCATAGAGGTATCTCTATAGTGTGTAACCAATGAAAATGTATTGGGAATATGAATACCCTATGTGATAGAGAGCCACTGAAGTGTTGGTCTTGTGGATGTATAAGGAATCTTCATTATTTGTTTTGGACCTTTCCGTCATCTTCTAGTGTAATAGGATCTTCATCAGTTCCAACTTCAAGGGAAGGTTCTTTTACACTATTTCAGGTGGCGAGTTGGAGTAGCACTAGAAGGATTGGCCAAGGATAAGGTCAGGGTCATGGTAGCTAGACCATTGATCACCAGCAATGCCAGCAATGCATTTTTGATTATGGTGGTTCAGATGTTTCTCCTAGTTGTGGATCAAGCCACATGAATGCTTTCCTACTGATACCAAAGGATCATGTTGTAGCACTGTCTACAATATGAGGATCTAATCTAGTATCCTCAACTATAGTATATTTTTTATTTGATATTGGTGTTTCAAACTCTTTTGTTTCTTTATCTATCATTGAAATCATTATGCTAGAAATTCAGTGTTTTTGTGGTGTAATGGCCCTATATACACCATTAAGAGTTTTATCAGAGGGCATACACCTCTATAAGGACTACCCCTATGAGTTAGGTAGTTACAATTTCTTATAAGACCCATTTTTTTCAGATTATGGGATTTGATTTCATTCTCAGGAAGGATTGGTTGGTTTCATATCACACCATTATAAACTGCTATTATTAAAGGGTATTATTTACATATACAAAGGGAACCTGTTATCTATATAAGGGTGATTTGGATTTCTATTCCAGAAGAGATAGGCTACACCATCATGGGCTAGGTAGGGTAACCGCCTAGATTTTCAATATCTTCATGGAGGATCAAGGTTTAGGCCATGCTGAATACCCTCTAGTAGTAGATTGTTTCAGGGATGTTTTCCCAATGACTTTTCTATATTACCTCCTAAGATGGAGGTAGATTTTACATTTGATCTTTTTCTAGGAGCATCTACAGTTTCCATTCCTCCATATATGATTTAACCTACTGAGCTCCAGGAGCTCAAGTGGTAGTTTGAGGGCTTGGAGGCTAAAGTTTTTATATGGTTGAGCACTTCCTATTGGGGTCCTCCCATAATTTTTTCCTATATAAAAGATAGGACGCTTCACCTGTGCATGGATTAAAGATGGTTGATCCATAATATAGTCCAGAACTGGTATCCACTACCTCATGTAGATGATTCCTTTGACCATATTTGAGGATGTAGAGTCTTCTCTAAGATCTTCTTGAGAACGTCTTGGCATCAGGTGTGAGTCAGGCCATTAGACATACCTCATATAGATTTTCGTAGAATTAATGGTTTGTATGAGTACCTAGTTATGTCGATCAATCATACAAACACACCTGTTGTTTTCATGGATCATATGAATAGGGTCTTCAACCCCTATTTGGATTCTTTGGTTGTAGTCTATGTGGATGAAATCGTGGTGTATTCTCATACTCATATAGAACATGCAAAACACCTTGAGATCATTTTGGGTACACAGAGAAAGCATAAAATTTATGATAATATTTCCAAGTTCCACTTTGGTATAGAAAAGTTTCACTTCTTTAGTCATATTATCTCAGAATCGGGAATCCCTATTGACCTAGAAAATGTGAGTACGGTGGTTTCCTAGGAGCCACCCAATAATGTGTTTAATTTTTAGAGTTTCTTGGGGCCTTCTAGATATTATAGGTTTTTTGTATAAGACTTATCATGCCTTTATTCACCTCTTACTATCCTTACAAATAAATTAGTTAAGTTCATGTGCTCGGAAGCATGTAATAAATCCTTTTAAGAGCTGAAAGGGAGGATCGTCTCGACACATATTATGATTCTGCCAAAGCCTAATAGAGGTTATAAATTTTTTTGGGATACATCATGCATCAGCCTAGGATTAGTGCTGATGTAGGAGGATAAATTAATTTTGTGTGGATCTTAGTAGTTGATTCCTCTTGAGAGAAACTATCTGACGCACAACCTCAAGCTAGTAGCAGTTTTCCACGCCTTATGTTTCTAGAGACAATATCTTTTGAGTGACATATTTGTGGTGTAAATGGTCCAAAAGGGCCTCAAATATACATTTTCACAGCATTACATGAATCTTAGACAATTAAAATGGGTATAATATCTTCAGTCCTTCAATTTTGAGATTTCCTGTATACCTTGAAAACAAAATGTAATCACTAATGCAATGAGTTATAAAACTTATGAAAAGTTTTTGAGGGAATCTAGTGATGAATGGAAGTTAATGAGCCTATTTTCTAAGCTATTACTAGATTTTAATGAAAGTCATGAGAAGTCTTACCTTTCATCCTTGATAGTTACTTCTTCCTTCCTTGATAAGGAGAAGGGCTGGAAACTTTATGATCCTAAGGGCTTGGTTCTCCAAGAGAGTATATCTGAAGATGACTTGCCGTCATATTGGTATGTGGAAAGAGATGAAATAATATGTATACAGGGACATTTCTAGGTTCCTACAGATATGAGAGAATATTTTATGTGTGATTACCATGCTTCCTAATGGGCGGTTCATCTAGTAATATCCCAAATGTGTCAAGATATGCAACACCAGTATTGGTTCCATTGGATGAAACATCGGAGATCAGACTTTATCACTAGATGTTCCCCCTATCAGTAGGAGAAGGCAGAGTACCAAAGACCAATAGGATTTTTATAACCACTTCCAGTCCCAGAATTTAAATGAGAAGATATTGATATTTATTTTTTAATTTGATTACCTAGGTTGTTGAGGTGTAGTGACGTTGTAAGGGTATTCATTTATCAAATAAAAAAATTAGTCCACTTCATTCCTATTTGGGAAACTTTATCAATTGATGAGCTGGGAAGACTATATATCTATGAGATCATATGACTACATGGGTTACCTCATACTATAGCTTCAGATAGGGACCCTCATTTCATGTCATAGTTTTGTAAGGAGCAAGAAAACCCTATGAGGCTAGTCTGTTTTTCTAGTACGAGTGTTATAGAATCACGGTCATGTACAGGATGAGACATGGGAGTAGAAGGTTGATGCACATGCTCAGTTTCTACGGTTAGTCTCAGACAGCATTTCACCACCCTTGGAATCTGAACTTGGGGACAAGTTCTTTTAAGGGGGAATACTGTAAGAAATCAGTTTTTGAATTAGGCAATGATCCTAAAAGTTTTTCTCTATTTAACTTTTATGGACCTAAATTGGATCCCTAATGAGTTAAAAAAGGTATCATAAGTGTCTGGGGATCATTCAGATCTCAAAATCAAACTTTCTGGAAAACAATTTCCTATCGCATAGCTAGTGTAAATTGTGAGTGGAGGATGCATAGTTACTCTAAACCATGCAGATGGTCTTCATTTTTAGGTAGAGCCATCTTGCACAGTTGACCCATGATTTCTCAAATTTTATGACCTAACTTTGTGGTACTCCCATTACTACATATTTATGTGCATAGATGGTGCATCGTTTGGAAAAATGTTTTCCCAAAACGTGCATAGGATAAATTTTGGGAATTTTTTCTATTTTAACCTTAATGATCAAATTAACATAACCCTTATTCTATAATACAAATTCCAGCAGGATGAACCTTCATTTCTCCTATTTTGGAAATTTTTCAAGCCCTAACCTAGGGATCCTGGGATCTCCTTCATCTGAGGTCTTATTGAGATTCTTTTCTTCACAATGGGTGCGCAACAGTAAGTACTCAAGTCCGTTTGAGAAATTATTTTTCTCTCTTTCTCTAGACCTAGTTATCTAGGTGTATGTTTTTTACTCTTTTCTCATATATACTCTGTTCCAAGATGAATTAGTTGATAATAATGGAAGAGTATAGTTATACAAGACTATGGTTGGTGTTTTATAACTCATCCCTCAAGTTTGTTTATTTTGGGAATTAGCATGTGGGGCTCTCTGATTATATAAGGTGTCATTTATTGAATTTTTATGCCATTATTATATTCCTTATAACTGTATGATTATGATCATTCTATTAATGTGACTTGTTTTAAGTAGTTACATATACAACTCCTAACATCCCATCTTTTTTTATATTCCATTATTGAGTTTTTAGTGTTTTAACAATTTTGAGACATCGTTTGGGTTTTCGTGATATTCAAAAAACTAATGGTAATCCTCCTTATATTAATTACCTATTTAATCATGAAACTTTGAATAAATTTGTTCTTTGTCACTACCACTTGACACACCTATGTTAAGTGTCTAAATGTAATTAATTCATTCAAGTGAATTATGGAAACAATACATAAGAATATGACTTTGAATTATTAGATATAAAGGAAAGTTTGGTTGCAATCTAATAGCACACCCATCCATGTTAATGAAATGAAGAAGAGTGAAACTTATTAATTAAACTTGACTTTCATGGTTTTAATTAAAAGGTTACATGCTACATGGCCTTTTCAAGCTAATGAAAGGAAAGGCTTGAACCACATGAATTTGTTAATGGAATTTTTATCATATTACCAAATTAATTAAAGAGGATTAAATTTAAGGTGACTCTTTATGAAGAAGGGCCTTGAAATATTTATAGGAATTCTATACTCGTGTTAACTCTTGGATTCCTGAGGGAATTCCTAGGGTACTCAAAGACGTGATTTTTATTCAAGGATACTGGTTGCCTTGGGTGAGACCTACCTAGGAACCTGATACTTGCTACCTCTAGATTCCCAGTATGACACTATAGGATCCCTAAATTATTATTATAGGACTCCTCGGATACATTCCTTGGATCAAGCATGACATAAATTTCCATGGTTACATCCTTCGTCCCAACCAGAGCTTATCTCCAATTTTACCTTGGATTTGTTCCCTGGACTCAGTTAGAAACATTATTATGGGAATGCCTAGGATGATGTTCTATAGATTACTCTCTTACTACCTTATCTAGAATCATTTACTACTGAGTTATCATCCCTTGAGGTCTAGGTTTCCATTGTTATTACCTTGAAACCACTACATATTAATTATCAATCAAGGTTTCCTTATTACATCTTGGATCCTTCACTATTTATATTATCATGTGGTGATGTCAGTGATGGATATTCCTCACACAACCTATTAAAATAAATTGGTAATTACTTAATTAATGAACTGGTTATATTTTCATACATCATCTGAGGGAAGAATAGGGTACTTCATATTTAGTTACATTGTACTTCTTTACTTTATATATACATGCTTTAACACTATTACATTTCCATTTTAGGAGTCAGATGTCATAGAAACTATTGGTGGTGTCCTACTGAGATTTATCTCACACCCTCTCCAATGCAGCATTTGGTACAAATGGATGATTAAATGTATAAAGGTGTTTATATAGGGAATAATAATGAATCAAACAATTGATTTCTTATTGTTCTAGGATGGATCTAGCATAATATGACGGAGTTTTAGCTCATGATGCTTGGGATAGTTTATGTATTTCATTTTTTCTACCTTAGGTATTTTATGTATGTACTATACTTTGTATCCATGTTTTCTAGAATTCTATTGAATTGAAATATATCATCGTCATCTATTATATGTTATTCAAATTTATTTTGTTATTATTTATTTGTATCCTTTTGATGTGAATTATATTTATTTATACTACTTATTCCATTTACCTCTGTTTAAAATTATTTGGTGTGCTACACTCTAGTAGTTAGGTCATACTAGGGACACGGCATAGGCCCTCACTTCAAGTCAAACACTTCTATCATTCAGGGAGATGCACTTGAGGCCATGTGGCCCACCGGGATCGGGGCACCTATTATGTAGCATCCAGGTATGGGACATCGCACTACATAATCAAATAGTATTGTTGTAGTTTTTGAAATGGGTTACCTATTATGATGTCAATGTTATAGAAATATTCAAGCAGTGAGTTAGGATTCTTAAGGAAGTAGTCCCATATAGGGATTCTGGGAGAGAATCGATCCTTGAGGGTTGATAGTTTTTCTTATGGTACTATTCTATTTTTGAGACCCTAATTTATTCATTTCGAATATTTTATGTCATATTTTATTTGAGATGAGAGTTTGGATTACATTATGTTAATTTTTTCCTTTTACGTGTTGGAATTGGGATAGGTGGTCAGACCTACTAACCTTGAAATGAGGCTTAACTAGATGGGATAGGTGTGATACCTAGAGACCCTTAGTTTTGGAAAGTGGTAATAGTTATACAATTTTTAGTGCCTTCTAAGGAATGTTTTTGAGATAGATTATCCTAGTCCTTATTGGTTCTTTTATTAATGGAATATATGGGTATATTTTTTTTATAATTGTGCATAATATATTTTGGGGGGCTCAAAATTGAAACATGTGTTCTGAAACTTGGATTGTGGTATATGCATATTGATTCCTTAGGTTTCATGAGGAAAGATCCTAAAGTGTTGGAGTTTTGGTATTGAGTTTTGTATTTGAGGTAGGATCAATATGATGCCTACACCATGGGTTTTTGGATTCATTTAAGTGTGGATCAATATAGGGATGGATCTTTTGGATTTATAATGGAATAAGTTGGTGACTAATTATGTGGGTGAGACTAAAATGCTTGGAAGCATGGTGGAATCTTGTGGGGGTGGAATGATGCCAGATATATGAAATTGTATAATAAATCATGGGATAAGTGAGGTGAAAATTTTATGAAGAGGTTTTCCCAAAGTGATCCTAGTGGATAGATGATGAAATGTTGTAGGGAAGTATTCAATGGTCTAGGATATTGATCCTTAACATAGGTGAGTGTTCATGGTCCTTTTTCAATGAGGTAATGTGTGATGCCTTAGGTTGTGTGGAATTGACATACATGAGACATGGTCTATACTTGAACTAGGATTCTGAGCATAGTTTGGTTATTATTTGAGTCACGTTATCATGAGTCAGATATCTTAGATTTGTAGAATAGGAATGTACACATCTTATTCCATATTATGACTAGAGTAGTAAGCATCTGAGAGGTGTGTGATGTTAGGTGGAATGTGGATTGGGAATCTTGGGAGTTATTCCTATTAGGATTAAATATTATTGAGGTTTTTTTAATGGGTTAGGTGATGTGAAGTTGCAGAAGAAATCAGAAAATTTCATAATCATAATGAGGATCAATGTAAGTTTTGACGACATGTTTATGGGAATAGTTTTTAGGGCTTTAGAAGAATTGATGGGGGCCTTAATGGTAGGTAATATTTGGGAACATTATTAGGTATGGTGACAAAATTGATCATTACATGATTAATGGTATCTATTTACTAGGATAGTATGGGTGTGGATTAGGAGGAGTTATTTTTCTGTTTGGAAATGAAACTCACTAATAATAACCTCAAGGAAATATATTAGTAGATTCATGTGGTGAAGAGTGTACTAATAGATAGTTGAGTGTGGTGTATTTAATTTTGAATTGATATTTGGAGATTTCATTATTCACATTCCCATGGGAAAGGAATGGGTAATGAGATAAATTCTAGTTTTTCACTCAAGTGTGTGTTTGGTTGGCCACATACAATAATATTTTTTGGGGATTTATAGGGTATGGGTTGTAGCACTCGAGTTTTGATCAAGATAATTGATGAAAAGAGTGATCATATGGTTGGATGTGTGGAGTCATTCATGGTTGAAACAAACCTGTGTTGTTATGGTTGTGGTTTTGGGAGACCAGTTGGTGGATGGTTATAATGTCAATTGGATGAAAAAAACAGAAAAATACCTAAAATAAATTTTGTTTTTCTAAAGGGTGGATTTTGATTATGAGAATTGGGCATGGGTTGGAATAAATATGATCCATGGTTGTTTTATATTGAGGACACATTGGTGCGGGTGGCACCCATGATATGGATTCGGTCAACTAATGGATTAATTGATGAAAACACATTAGGTTTTATGTATGGATTTTAGTATTGGTTATTTAATGATCACATGATGAAAAGCAGATAAAGGCATCATGATCGGGTATTTTGGTGATGCAGAAGTAGTGTAATTGGGTGTTTTCGAGATGGATCTACCAAGGGATGTTCAAATACTATTATCAAAATTTAATAAATACAGTGAGCCTAAAAACATATCCAGTGAATTTTATTGTTTCTAGTGGTTTATTAATCTAATTTTTGCATTTAATTTTGGATAAAATGGTTATGTTTTAGGTTTTAAAAGGTTTTTTTCAAGGAAATTCTATGTGATCATGTTATGAATGTATAGTGTTTCCACATCTACATTATCTTCCAGTTCAGCAATGAGAGTGATTTTTTATGTCAAATAGAATTTTCGTATGTGATGGGAACATAAAGATACAAACTAGGTCAAGATAATGATTGGAACATGGGTACAATGTTCAGAAAATTATTTTTAATAGAATATGTTCTGAAACATTTGAATTGTTTGTTATGATAAACACCCTATGGTTTGAAGTAGTATAAGTCAGGTGATAAATTAGACCATGATGGAGTCATATCTTGGGTTGGATAGGCTATAGAATGAATCATCCATGTTTTTCAGTAGTGTTCATTGGAATTGAATCATTATTTAGTGGTTTGAGTGCCATTATTTAGAGTTTTTTCATTAGTGGTCTGTTTGGACTTTCGATTTAGAAAAGGACCATTTCAATGAGAATCTGTGACCAAGGTAGGTCAAGATGTATAGTTAGTTGAGAAATGGTACATCCCAAGTATGAAAATTTTTATTCTGGGGTTCTTATAATCCCTCATATCTATGAAGTCATTCTGAAATCCAATGTAAGTTTAAATAATCATTTTTTCAGTGTGGAATTATTTAAATCATGGTTTCAAATCTGATTCCTAGAGCTTAGATAGATCAAAATAATTATTTTGGCTTGGAATGGATCTTATATGATAGTATAGGTGGTTTAATAAGTGCATTGATAGGGTTAGGGTGGTTGGGATTTATAGTCGTTACAGCCTATACCATCAGCCAATCATTGGGGTATTAAAGTGTCAAAATAACCCCACCCCACCCCACCCCCATGAGATTCGGAGGTTAAGACCTCCACCTCGTCCTTATTTTTCCCTTGTGTTCTCATCAACCCTCTCCCCTTATTTCAATCATCAAAAAACCTAATGGTTGTTGATATAAGGGGGTTTTAATGTTGGTCCAAGGTATTTATACACCTACATTATACTCTATCCTTCTCTTCTCCCTATGTTTTTAATTATTTTCTTCTTCGGCCAAGGTTTTCTCTGAATTCCATTGGAGAATAGTGGAATATTATATTTCTTAATGGGATTTCATGTAGCTTGGGATGAGGAAATCCTAAGAAAACATCTTAACTTGTTTCCTTGGTTATTTGGAAAGGTATGTCGCTATTATATAATTTCATCATTTTTTAAAAAATTTAAATTAAATTGATTATGGAATTATTTTCTTGGTGATAGATTTATTTCTTAAAATATTTAAAAGTATTTTAGGTGTGACCATTATCCATGTTCCTCAGATAACCAGTGATATTTTTATTCCCAGTAATTCATTAGGTGATCATAATTATATATTAAATAATTAATTATAATTTTTATAATTTTTTTATATGTTGTTTGGATTGAAGAATGGTATTACAGGTTCACTTGGTTTTAATTGAATTTGGGATGGACTTGGTGGGACATGGAAAATCTACCATCACGTAGAAATAAAATTTGAAATCTATGAAATAAATGGATTTGGTCCCTAGACATGACCCATATTATTTTTATATTTCCTAGTACATATTTCATATGTTCATATAGGACTCACTGGGAATTTACTTCAACTGAATTAAATGATTTTAAATGTAATTAATCATATTAAACTCCACATTGATATGTTTTGAGACTTATGAAATGGAGGATCCTCCTAGAACACCTTTGTTGTAATTTGACCATGAAATTTAGCTAATTTTATTATGCTTCCCTTAACTTTAGTATTTTTAAATTAAAACCATAATGATGGGGACTTTTTGGGGAAATAGTTTTTGAAATGAGAATTAGAAAGTCCGAATGAAATGGTATTATGAAAAGGTTAATTGGTTTGGTCTTTAAATGTATGTTTTAAATTGTAGTGATGTAATGTGTTGGAAATTTCAGTAAAAATGGTATTTGAAAAGGGTATTTTGGAATATCATCTCGAATTTTATTTTTGAATGGAATTAGAAATGTTTAGTTGTCTTATATTTTTGAAATTATTATTTTAAAATGGTTTTGGGAATTGTAAAATGGGATGGTTCAGAATAAAAATGGTAACTAATTCATTATACCATGTTTTGTTTATTTTGGTGAAATTATAGTTATTTTATGTTTACTTTCACCATTAAATTATATGTTTTGTTTCTCCATGGTTAATACTGAGGTTAACATGATCCCTTGGTTGATGGATGGTATTTATTTTTAATCCTAGGGTGAACAAGGACCATTGGTGGATAATTGTTATTGATGGTTAAACTCAGGGTGAATATGGAATTCAGGTGGATTCATGTTATTGATGGTTAAACCTAGGGTGAATACATTCCCTAGGGGGATGAAAGTGGTGGTTATGCTCGAGGTGAACATGGAAACAATGTGAAATTGGATTCCCTATGGATTGGTATATTACCCATAAGATAAACTTTATTGTAAAAGATATGAGTATATTACCCTTGTTCGAGATATAATTTGAATGATCTCCATGACATGATCAGAGACACTTCAACACTAGCTGAGGTAGGTATATACCTTTCCCAGGGTTAACCCGACCCCAAATTTTATCCTTTTTATGTCTGTTATTGTAAATTTGTTAATTTTCTATGTTGGTACAATTTATATGGATCACTTTTTCATTCACTTTGCAAAGACTCATTATAATTATGGAAACTACTAATGGTGTCTTACTGAGTTGTATGTACACCCAGATCAGGTTTCCATTGCACATGGGTACTAAAGTAGTCATTAACATGGTTATATGGATTGTTTTGGCTGAGGCCTAAACATGATCAAGTTAGTTCACTCAAGTGGTTGTATGGAGCTTAAAGTGAGATATGCCCAATATCTATCATGGAGACAATATCTTTTTTTATTTATTATTTCTTTGTGTATATAACCTCCCAAGTGAGTGGTTCATTTTGTATGCCCTATATTAGTATTTTATTTTTTATAATCTATAGTTTATTATTATTTTGTATACATTGATGAGATAGATATGTGTGTTGTTTTTTTATTTATTTGTTCTATGATTTCACACTATGATACATCGGTTATATTATCCCCATGATACCACCTTAAACCCCTATCTATATTATATAGCCTCTGGAATTTATGGATGAGTTCCTGAGACCATACTATGAACTGATATAGTTATTATTCCAAGTATTAGTAGGGTTAGGACAACACAAAAACAATCTCCACCCACCAAAAGTACTCTGGTTTTTCTCTTAAAAATAAAAAGTTTAAATGTTCTCTTCCAAAAATTTATTACGCCAATTATTGTTAGAAAATATTAATTTCAAAACCAACAAATGTCCAACACTTTAGTGTTTAATAGATTACATTTCATTATAAATATGTTCTCTATAATTTTTTAAGGATTGAATATTATTCAATGAATAGTTTATCTCTTAATACCCACCTATCTATAATCTAGTATCGAATGGTGTAATTTTTGTACTGAAGTAGTTAGAAAATAAATGAAACTTTTAGAAAGTAAACCCAAATTAGAAAGTTGTTTTAAACATATTCAACTACAAAAAAAATCTTAACAAAGTTCTACCTATTAGAATAAAACAATAATAAATCTTTTTAAGACATTAAAAATTATACTGTAGTTTCAAAACTATGTTATGATCATAATAAGTTAACATATAGATAAATTTAATATTTAACATATATATATATTCAGAAATTCTATAATCAACCTTATAGAGATCTAACATAGAAAATTTTAATTCTTTCTACAATGACAATTTTGATACCCTACGAAAGTAACATATCTATCCATTTCATTATGTGATAGGGAATCCGCTTCTTCATTTGAAGAAAATGGTTATCATGGATCTAAAGGAAAGTTATTAAGAGATATAGTTGTTACCTTTCCCAAGAATCACAATACATTTTAATGATACTTGTCATAAAATCCAATTATTATCTAGTCATCACATCTATATTTGAATGAACTATAACAAGTAGAATTGGATTGACTAGTTTTCTAAGTGTATATATACTACAACCCATTTATTCCTTTAATTTTTGAAATTAATTTAGAATATTTATAATTTTAATTAATTTCAGTAAAACTCGTATGATATGACCATGTTTATTGAATTGATGACCAATAATGTAAGGTAAATAATTTTCCAGAACCAAACTAGGTTTCCCCCTTCTCAGTCACCCATAACGATCTATAATAAGGCCCAAAGGTCATTCTTGTTCGACATGGTATTATATCTAGTTAATGGGAACCAATGGAACTCTTTTGGAATAGATTTTTCCAAATTATCAAAAAAATCTATCCAAAGAAAACAGAATTAATTATATATAAATAATTGATGCATGAACCCAATTATGTGAATAATAATAAATATCTCTACCACATGAAAATATATAAGATAAAATTATATAAATGAATAACTATGAAATTACAATATCAAAATGAAATATATAAAAATAACTAAAGATCCAAAAATGATTGGGTATGAGATGGTGACCAAAGTTTATGATACAAAATGATTATAAATATATTAAAAATACATCCAAAGTAAAACGAAAATAAATATAATTGTCATTTCCCATCATCGTGTGACATAAGGGCTTATACTTCATTTTCACTTACATAACATCTGAAATGCGATGAATGAAAACCCACTTCGTCCATGTGGTACCCTGAATTTTTCAACATTATATAAAATAAAGTCCTCATGCACCCATTGTGTATATATAAAGTGTAAGAGAAATAGGCCCAATAAGATCACAAAAAGTGTTATATAAAACATCCTTTATTAGAAAAACCAAATCATACTACTTTTAAATTTATTACATGAGAATTAAATTTTTTATTTTAATGGAAATAAATTGACATGATACTTGACATTAGAAAATAAAACAGATAATAAAAACCATATCAACATTTTAAAATATAAAATATGTGATAAAAATATTTCACTAAGGTCTAGGTTTCCTTTCAATATAATTGTATCTCATGGTAAGAAGGTAATAGGGATGATCAATTTCCTATTGAATAAAATAACTAAAGTGAGACAATTAAAAAATTATCCAATAAAAACTACAATAAAATATAAATGATTTAATATAGTAAGAGTAGTGGAAATTAAATATAAATACAAAACCATTTTAAAAAGGAGTTTAGCTAAAATACAATATGAGACATTATGTCTCCTCCCCTAAACCTCTTGAAAAGTTTTAGTTAATCTTGTGACTAGAAACATAGTCACAGAACATTATATAAATGTCTTTTGGATTTAGTAGTATCTAAGAATCACATAAAATAATACAATTTATTTTTAATTGGTTTTATCAGTAAACCCAATAAAATAATAGTAAATTTATTTTTAAATTGTATTATCATGAATCACAATTCAATCACATTAATGATAGTGAACACCCATGAGAAGAAAGAGAAATGTAGGATTTTATCATAGAGGGAAAACCTTTTAAGAAAACTCTCTATTATCATCATTAATTAATAGAAAAGGTAAGGGAAAGAGATAGAAAATAATACGAGAGAAATGGTGTACCACAAAGAATATCTCTCAAGAAATTTTGATGTAGGAATATTGGAATCCAGTGCTTGATCATAGTTGATTATATGTTTCTAAGCCTCCTAGGGTATATTTAAAGGCACCAAATCTCCTTTTATACTCTTTGGGGTGTAAATGAATCTATAACACCATTGGAGGTCGATTTAAGAATGTGGAATCCACTTTAAATGGCCGATTTTGAATTTATATATTTTCTTTATCGGTTAGTCAGATAACTCCACAAACCATCCCGGAGGTCCCCTTGCTGGATGTTGCATGGATACTAGCTAGATAACAGGACTTCTGATGTTGAATCATATATAATGTAACCACCATATGACCAATCCTTCACCACCACGTAGTCAGTGTCCCTGGTAGAGGATTTGTAGAATTGTTAATTCCACCAGTTGTTCAATATATCTTTTCCTACTAGTCTCTAGTGCTGGGTAGTGAGGGACTTCAAGGAATGCCTACAAATCATTTTTATTCATTTATTTTATCTATTAACCCCCTAACTATAAATCCAAACATCATAGATGAAACACACTAATAGAACAATAAAAGGTGTTAATGAACATTTAAAATAATGTGAGGTAAAAAAATCTCCCCATTTTATATTATCACAAACAATTAGAATAAAAATATTTTTTAAATAAATAAACTAATATAAATAGTTATAATAAAACATATTTCTAAATTAATTTATAAAAGGTTTTAAATATTTTATAATGAAAAAAATAAATATATTTTGAATACATTTTCAAAAAATGAAACTTTAAAACATATATAATTTATCATAAATATAATGTGAATTATCTCTAAGAATATCCCCTAGGTGCGACAAAATAGGTGTTTAGTAAAGTCCCACTACTCATGCTATGGGTGAATATTATGTTAATTCCCAACCATCCCTTTTAATGTTTATTACCATAATATGAATCCTCACTAAAACCTCATCAACATGTGTGTATCTAGATAATAATTTCATTACATAGAAAAGTACAGTTACATTACATTACCAAAATAGTATTAAACATCACTCCCCTTCCAAAAAATATTTCTCTACTTTTATATTAAAAAAGGTATAATAAAACATTCTCCTCCTTTAATTAAAAAATATTTAAAAGTTTTAGAAAATAAAATGATTGATCACTCCCATTATGTGATTATAAAATTAAACTCATAAACATGAAATTCATTTAAAAAAAGTCAAATTTCACCCCCGTTAAAAATATCAAGAATTTCAAAGAATAAAATATAATTTAATTAAAAAAAATTAAAAAAAAATTAAAATATATAGTTTTAAAAAAAACATCAATCATAAATGTCATAAGAAAACCATTCCTAACAACCATTTCCTAAAATCACGGAGTTATTGACCAAGAGGTTCCATGAAAATATCACCTAATTAATGTTCTGTGATAATATAATCTGACATGATATTAACTTTTTGATAGTGGTCTCTCAAAAATTAGTTCCTAAGGTCAATATTCTTAGTGTGTGAATTTTGATTTTGATTTCAAGAAATACTAATGGTGCATTTATTATCATAATTAATGGGAATATGTTCATATGTATTACCATATTATGAGAGAGTATGTTTCATCCTAATAATTTGGGCACAAAAACTCACCATTGCTATATATTATACTTCGATTGTTGTATGAAAAAAGTTATTTTTCTTCTTATTACTCTATGTGACTAGGGATGTTCCAAGAATATGGAAATTTCCACTTAAAGATTTTCAATCTAATTATTATCCTCCAAAATCTGCAATACGAAAACAAATAAGTTCAAAATATATATCTTCTGTAAAAAAAACAAAATTTTTATAACCTTGTAAATATCTAAAAATAGTTTTATGATCTTTTTAAGGTGATTCTTTAGAATTTGATTGAAAATGATCAAAAAGAAAAACTCAAAACATTATGTTTGTTCAGGTCTCAATAAGGTGATGAATCCTCCCAATCATACCATTAAAAATCTTGTTGTCAACCATTTTTTTCCTTTATCCAAAATTTTATTACAAAAACAACTAAAATGTATAATTATTTCCTTTAGTTGAACCACTCCAGAATTATTTTTAAGTTCATTAGTGTATTTTCTTTAGTTTAGACAAATACCAGTCATATTTTTTATGAAATTTGAAAAACAAAAAAAAAATTTAACTCTCCCATAAAATTCATTTCAAATTTTTTTTTGGTTCATTTTTAAAATTCATTAAAAATAGTTCATCTTTTATAAATAAAAATAAAAACATTTTTATAAATTTGAAAAATTGATAAATAATTTGAAATATATTTTAAAAATAACTTTCAATTAAATTTTCCTATTTTTAAATCATTTTCAAAAATATATTTTATTAACCAATCATAATAAGTATTAGTTTCCTTCTTAAAACCATAAGGATACTTGGTTAAAATAAACCCATGGTTTGGAAATTTTGGGTCTTTATATTTGGGAAATTTTTCAAAAATAACATTTTTTGAGATAAACCCATTGAAAAAATTAACTTTTTACATTCACTTGAAAATTATAAAAATTTAAATGATTGGTGAATATAGGTAAGATCATAATGTATTTCAACCTAGCAGATTGAAAAAAGACCTTTGAAATATAAATTTTCTAAAAATAATATTTCCTTTAAAATTATAAATTTAGAATAATTACAATATTCAAAAAATAAAATTAAAATAACACATAATTAAAAATAATGGAGGGTAAAATAATTAAAAATATAACCCCCCCCCCCACCCTTAAGAGAGACTTCCCCATTATGATGATTGGACAACAAAAGTATCCACATTAAAGAGATGGTTCATGACCTTGTCCTGGGGAACCCCACTTATATATTGCCTTAAAATATAATAAGTCACATAACATATTAATTATTTTCAAAGAATTATAAATAATAAATTTTAAGTGAATTAGAATTAAAATATTTTAAATAAATTTAACATAATGGAAAACCCTTTGAACTAATGATAATAATATCCAGGCAGTTTAAAGGGTTTTTAAAGAATTAAAAAGAAATAATACTCAAAGAATGAAAACCATATATAAATTTGAAAATTAAAAAAAAATTAAACATATAATATATAGGTGGGAAAAATAAATGAAAAAAATTTATTTTTCACTAGTATAAAACTATTTCTACATTTTAGAGAATATTAAACATTAAAAACCTAACTGAGAAAAAAATCCTGAAATTTAATAATTCTAGATTTATGAATTCGGACTTCATACTTGAATTTCCATCAAATGATTATACATTTTATATTAGTTTAATAACACTAAAAAATATTAAAAAAATTCCAATTTGGTACCCATATGGATTTGGGTCGATCAATGTTAACTAAGAGAGACTTTATAAAACATATTTGTCTTAATTGTGATTTTTTAGAAAAAAATATTTGAGGAGAGATGAATAATTATAGGTCTTAAAAAATGGTAATTCTTAAAATTACATTCATAAATAAGATTCACAATTTTATAAAAATAATTAAACAAATTATCTTTAGATAATACTCTTATAAAATTTTTATTTTTAGAGGTTCTCTCTTGATTTTAAAATTCAAACCTAAATTTATTTTTCATGTTATATTGGGAACATAGGATTTTCATTAAATTAGTTTCACCTTGGGTGATAATAGTATGTTAATTTACAAGATCCTAAATTATATATTCTTTTTTTCCCAAAAAAAAATTATTCTTTAATCTTAAGGATAATTCATATTTTTCCATAGAATTTTTATTCTTTTCAATAACTACATGATTATATTTCATTTTATCTTCTTTTAATTTTGACATGTGTTCAAAAAACCATTCCACTGATTTATCTCTAGAGTATTTATGATCATTTTATATAATAGAATTTTATGAAATTGGAGACAAAGATGAATGGTTAGAATTTACCTTATCATTTATCTCGATTTCGACCATGATTCATTTTGAATCATCTTCACTTTATTTTGTTAAGGAGGGGAAATCATGACATTCACTAAATGTTGAATCCTTTAGCTATTTTATGACTTCCCAAAACTTATTCAAAATATTTTTGAATTTTGGGAACTCTGTTTTGATATTTACATTATTTTTACACTCAAAAAAAGTTACCTTCAATTCTTCACATTCAATTTCCTTTTTGTTGTGATTAAAGGATTTATTCATTATCATGTTTTTTTCAACTTCTAATTTAGGATCAATATATTGTCATCACAATTTAAAGAATCGTCATTAAGATCCTTGAAGGAAATAATATTTTTTCCTTCTCTTAATTTTATTCCTTTTGGGCACCGGGTGGCCATCGGATAGAGGGTATTCTTCCTCATATCATATCACTTTTATTATATCAAATGTCTCATTTGTGATCCTCCACAAAGTAAATATTGAACATAATAGTGGCATGAGGTCACTGCTCATGACACTATTTGGTTAGTGTATCTTGTCTATCTAATCACTAGGACTATCTAGTGAGGGTCTTCACAGAATCCCTCAAAACACCATTTTATTACTTTATTTTACCCTTTGTATCCCTACCATCATACCCAAGAATTATAACTAATATAAAATCAACAATAATTATTATAATTATCATCATTATTTTTGATAATTTTAAAAATTGATTTATATCAATAACTTCACTAGAAGGGTAAATTCTCCCATCTATTAGAAAATGTACAATATTTTCATACCGACCATTACCAAGAGTTAAATAATTGATAATAATATCACATCACTAGTTAGGGTGACTCACAAAACTTGTGGGAAAACATAATTTATCTTTTTTCCTTAGGATTACCAAACCAAGTATCTTGGGATCCCTATGAAGTTTATCTAATTCATAAAACCATTATTCTAGTCCATTTCATCAGATAATTTTTATAAATCATTTATGTTTTCTATATATTTGATTTAGAAATAATTTCAAGTATCCAAGATCAATGAATATAATAAAACACCACATTATATTTAAAATATTTTATAAAATAGTATATTTTATATATTCAAAATATATAAAAACCATAAATTTAAGGATCAATAATATATGATTAAAGTTTCAAAGGGTTTACGGTGAACCACCTATCATAATCCTTAAAGCCACATATAAATTATGTTAATAACCTAAAAGGGATGGTTAATGATCCAAAAAAATGTAATGAAAACCCCTACCATTGAGAACTTTGACTTTAAAAATTTATTATGGTAAAACTTAGGCTAAAATTTCAACATACAGAAGTGAAAACTAGAGAAAATGGAATAATATAAGCATTGAATATGGAAGGAATAACTTACATGATAATTTCCTTGAATTATCATGAAGAAAATTCTGGAAAAAATTAGAATTATGCTTCCAAAAATAATACCATATGTTCACACTTCTACCCCCTAGAAGTAGCACAGTGAAAAAATAAACCTACAAAAAATTTCCTCTAACTAGGTATAATGGAATTTTGTAGGCATAGAACCCTACTCGCCTCATTAATCATTCCTTATTACATGTGATAAAACACAAATACATTCAAGGAAACATAAATACATAAAGTAGGAAATTATTTCCAGACATTTATATGCTTTAAACAATGAGTCCTATATACACAAGATGAACAAATCTATATAAATTACTAAAATTGGAAGATACATGTCAATAAAAACAATATTACTACATATGATTAATATAAAAAATTCATCAAAAATATCATATGTTCATTTACCAACACCTATATTTTTTATATTGAAGTTTCCTCCCACTGATATACTGAATTTTATCTTGTCAATCGGTAATTCCAATTATCCAATCATAATGGATCACTGATCATGAACAACTTATCTTGTTTACCAATATGGTGAAAATTAAGATTCCTTTTACCTATAGAACACAAATTATTTACTATAAAATCATTACAGGATGTGAAATTTTTATTATCCTACTATAAATAGAGAAGACTCACTACTACTATATAGACAGTACACTGCTCCAACATTTAGTGACCATAATTAAAATGACCTGAATCCATTAAATGAACTTCTAATTAATATAAAAATACTCCACATACCAATAATAACCTAGTAGATAAATTATTTTATAGAACCTTAGAAACTCTTTATACTTATCTAAAACCCATCAATCATAAGAAATTACCCTCTATTTTCTCATTTTGTTTACCTAGCCCCACTAAGATTGTATGTTTCAGGCACAGCGGAATCGTGTGGGTGGGTTTGCCCAACTTTAATTTTAGTGTTAAACAATGTTCAATCAGAGATATGTCATGATAATTATACACTGGATCTTTGGAATAGAATGAAGAACTAAAAGAAAGAGAAGGGTCTTAGAACCATGGATAGGATCATCAAATGTTTGTTATAATTAATTTAATTAATTTACAAGAATTACCTTGATGGAACTATTTCTTCCTTGATGTTTTTCAGTCACGTTTTGATTTGATTCATCGTTGCGTCAGAGAAGCCAAGTGTAGAATTCCTCTAGCGGTGATCCACACATGCACCACATATCTCTGTACTTCACCAAAGGAATCTCTGGGTGATAGCATGGAGAAGACTTTTCTTGCGTTGTCCGCCTTAGATCGCCTTGATCTAATGGAGGAGGATCTCTCTCTGTCTTGAGATAGTTCTTAGAGGAAGGAGTTCTTTCGGCCTAGAGAGAATTCTCCCAAATTATTGTTCACAATGATTCTCTCTGGAAAAGTGTTGGGGTTGTAAGGATATTTATAATCGGGTTTGAGGTTATAGAGTTATGACAATAAATTAATGCATTATGCGTTTTATTTATTTTATTAACTCTTATTGAAAGCCTCCATGTCAAATGATTAATTCCTTGATATGTGCCCAAGCTGATTATAATAAATATCATTTAATAAAATGATATTATTTCCTTAAAATCCTTACTGGAAAAACTACACGGCGTGTAATCATTAATACACAGCGTGTAAATTAAATGCACATGGCATGTTTATCTTGTTTTCATTTTTCTTTATTTACTCTACCATATTTATTAGACCTTGAGTAACGGCTATTTATTTCTAAAATAAATTTAACTGCATTACTCACTAATAAATATATATTATTTCACCCACAATATATTCTCTCGAATAACTAGTGTCAAAATAAATGCAATTAGGCATTCTTAAATAATTATTAAACCATAGTCGAGAATAATCATTATTTAACATGTTAAATTTATATTTAACTGAGATATATAGACACACTTAGTGTGTGACCCTCTATGCCTCTTTCTCAGTGGCATTAGGCAGAGCCTACCTAATGTCCAAGGTTAGTATCTAGCAACATGACTAGGCACCCATAGAGAAATAATTTAATGTTGTAATAGCGTGTCACCTCTTACGAACTCTTATCATGTAATATAATCCCTTTGTCATGATATCTCGAATAATGCAGATTGCATGCTAGTGCCATCAACCCATGTTCTCGATTATTCTTTCTTTCACTTTCCAGAATTGAACTCTCTCATTCCTTACCATGGCCATGGATTTATTTGGGGTATATCAATTCAATCAAAGGGCCTAAGATATCTACTTCAGTTATGTAATAGAAGAGACAAATCCTTTCTTGCATTATCTATTAATGTAGTATTACTCGTGACACACCCAACGTATCTTTCCTCGCTGCGAAAAGTGTGTCGTCATAGTTTTTTTCAATACATCTATGTGTGTGAGTTGTAATACCCATTAATAATAATCTTAAATTCCAAGGACCAACACACACGTCCGCAAATAGGAACATCCAATGACATTATGAAATGTGGATTTCTTACTTGCAGGTCTTGTTCTCATAATATCCTCCTAAATATTTCCATGGGCACACAACATGAGAAGGTGCCTCAAAGTTTTATGAGTCTGCACCCCTAATGGCATGTATTATTTGTGTCCCTCAAAAAACGTCATCCAGTAATAGAACATATATTCAAGAACAGTGTTATGGAACTTTCGGGATCTCATCATAGTAGGGATCCGCTATGACCCTTTAATGCAACAGCTGTCTTTAGGACATTATCACATGCATTTTCACTCAAAATAAAAATCAAGATGTGATAAGGTATTAATTAATTAATAAAGTAAAAAGTAGTTGGTTCTAATACACCAACTCCAATAGACTCCTACTTGGACTAGAGCCAACTGCTAACCACCTTTAACCCGCTAGCTCTCACATGATATTCTTGCTTCTACTGAGATAGGACTTTAGTCATGGGGTCCACCAAGTTATCTTCCATGGACACTCTACTCACTACAACTTCACCCCTTTGATAGAAATACCATAAGAGGTGATACATCTAGAGTATGTTCTTTGTACATTGATGTGACCTTGGTTATTTTGCAAGAGCCACCACTGTAGTATTATCACAATGCACTGTGATAGCATCTTTACTGCTAGGAACCACATCAAGCTCTTGGACAATGTTCTGAATCCATACGGATTCCTTGGATTCATCAGAAGCTGCTATATATTCTGACTCCATAGTAGAATTGGAATCAACTGTCTGCTTTAAACTCTTCCCACTCACAGCTCCTCCATTGAGACAGAAAACATATCCAGAATGCGACTTCAGATCATTCTAATCAGTCTGAAAACCAACATCAGTATACCCTCTGATGACAAGCTCCTCGTCTCCTCCATACACTAGGAACATATCCTTAGTTATTCTTAGATAATTAAGGGTAGTCTTAATAGTAGCCCAATGTTGTTATCCTAGATCTGATTTATATCTGCCTACCATGATCAGTGCATAGGCAACATCAATCCTGGAATATAACATGGAATACATTATGGATCCTATAGCCAAAGCGTATGGGATCTTAATCATTCTATATTTCTCTTGTTGTGTCTTTGGACACATTTTCATAGAAAGATGTAGGTCATGTGACACTGAAACTAATCCCTTCTTGGATTATTCCATACTAAATATCTTTAGTATCTGGTAAATGTATATACCCTAACTTATTCCAAGAATCCTCTTGGATCTATCACGAGTGATCTTGATCCCTAGAATGTAGGCTGCTTCACCCAAGTCCTTCAGGGAGAAATACTTGTTCAACCAGTCCTTAACTGACTATAAGACTGGTACATAATTTCCAATAAGCAATATGTCGTCAACATATACTACCAGGATAACGATAGCATTCCCATTAAATCGCTTATAAACACATGGCTCACATTCTTTCTTAATGAAACCAAATTCTTTTATGACTTTATCAAATCAAATGATCCAGGAACTAGATGTTAACTTTAATCCATAAATGGATTTATACAACTTGCAAACCCGTTTGGATTCACCTGGTGTCACAAACCCTTCTGGTTGTGTCATATAGACATCTTCCTGAAGGATCCCATTAAGGAATTCTATTTTGACATCCATTTACCAAACCTCGTAGTCATGGTATGCTGCTATGGAAAGTATGATTCTTATGTATTTAAACATGGAAACTGGCGAGAAGGTTTCATCATTTTCAATTCCCTGACGATGTCTAAATCCTTTAGAAACTAGCCTTGCTTTATAGGTGCTAACTTGACCTACCATGTCCAGTTTTCTCTTGAATACCCATTTGCATCCAACAGTATTTACATCAACTGGATCATCAACCAAAACCCAGACATGGTTCTGATACATGGAATCCATCTCAGAATTCATAGCTTCTATCCATCTTACATCTTATGAGCTTTCAACTACTTCCTTGTAGGAGAGAGGTTCGTCATTGTCCAACAATAATTATTCACCATACTCAATGACTAGGAAACAAAATCTATCTGGTTCCCTTACCTCTCTTGATCTCCTACGCAATAATTTTGTTTCTGGAACCTCTTCCATGGGGAACTATGGAACTTATTTCTATACCAACTCATGTATATCTTGAGCATAAACTTCATCGAAGTCAATATTTCTCCGACTATCCATTTTTAGGATGTGCTCTCTATCAATAAAGACGTCCTATCTGGCGATAGTCACTTTCTTGTCTTGAGGGTTGTATAGGTAATATCCTTTTGTTTCCTTGGAATATCCTATAAAGATACACCTCATGCCCCAGGTGCTAGTTTGTTTCCTAAGAAGTCCTTAACAAATGCCTCACATCCCCATACATGTGTTTGGGAAAAATGGGTATCTTTCCATTCCATAACTCAGAGGGAATTCTATTAGCCTCCACAGTTGGTACTCAGTTTAATGTGTATGTTGGAGCTTGTAATGCATATCCCCAAAAGGATACTTGAAGATCTGCATGACTAATCATCAACCTTACCATTTACAACAAGGTGTGGTTACACCATTCACTAACACCATTCCACTGTGGTGTATAAGGAGGAGTGAGATGACATAGAATCCCAGACTCCCATAGAATATCAATGAACTCTTTTTTCTGATATTCTCCACCTCGATCTGATTGAAGTTTCTTTATCTTCTTACCAAGATGATTCTCTACTTCATTCATGAATTCCACAAATTTCTCTTAGGATTCTGACTTATACCTCATTAAGTAGACATAGCCATATATAATGAAATCATTAGTAAAAGTAATGAAGTATGAATATCCACCTCTAGCTTCTACTGGAAATGGTCCACACACATCTGTGTGCACTAATCCTAGAAACTCTGTGGCCCTTTCACCTTGCCCACCGAAGGGCGGCTTGGCCATTTTTGCTTGTAAACAAGCAGAACATCTATCAAGTGGTTTTAACCTAGTAGAGTCCAAATAACCATCTTGGAAGATCTTTTTCAAGCGCTTCTCATTTACATGACCGAGACAGTGATGCCACAACAGGGTGATGTATGAGTCATGTGAGTTTGTTTCGTTATCGATTTCCAACACTTGGTTTTCGTAATTTAATGCATACAAACCATTATTTAAACGGGACATACCATAACATATTTTGTTCTTATAAAAGATACAACCCTTATCTCCAAACATTAAAATAAATCCATCCATATCCAAACAAGATATAGAAATTATGTTCTTGGTGACACTAGGAACATAATAACAGTTATGTAAAACCAGAATTATCCCAGTTGGAAATGAGAGGTGGTAATCTCCTATAGCCAACACATCCATCCTTGCAGCATTGGAATATCGAAGATCCACCTATCCTCTAGAAATATTTCTAAATATACTTGGTTCCTTCATTTGAATACAGATGTGAGCCTCGCAAGATGTATATAATACCCAATGTGTAGAAATGGAAAGATTACACTCGATAACAAACGCACCTTTAGCGTCCCCACACTTTTTGAGTGCAGTTACTCTTCCAGTGGCCTTTTTTCACATGAAAAACATACTACCTTCCATTACTTTCCTTGCCTCTGGATCTTCCCCTTCTTGTAAGGAAGGCACTCGGGGGCTTCAAACTATTTATAAGTCTTTGGGCCCTTTACTTTTCCTTCCTTTTCTTATTCACCATAAGGACTGTGGGTTTGTCATGCCCCATGTCCTTATCCACTTAGAGAATCAAGGTCAGAAGTTCTGATAGACTCTTATCATTATTTCTCATGTTGTAGTTGTCAATAAATCTTGGTAAGGTCTTAGGAAGTGATGATAGGATGAGATCTTTACACAAATCATCTGGTAATTTAATCCCTAAGATGTCCAGGCCTTCGATGTAGACAACAAGCTTGACTACATGAGGCCTAACTGGAGCAGACACTCCATGCTTAGTTGTAAACAATGCATTGGAGATCTCATATCTCTCCTGTCTTTCCTTTTCTTTTTATATATCCTTAAGTTGAGACATCATGTTATACACGTCAAAGTTTTCATGTTGCTTCAAGAGATCATTAGATATGGCCGATACCATGAAACACTAGACATCTATGGAATCATCCATATGTTTCGCATAGAGAGATATTTCCTCATCACTAGCCTCTTTCCCATGTGCAACAGGAATAGGCTCTTCTAGAACATACAATTTCCTCTTGTGTCAAAGGATGATGCGTAAACACCTCTGCCACTCTTGGAAATTGGTGCCGGTGAGAAGGTTTTCCTTCTTGAGTATGGTTCTCAATGATATGTTTGAAGTCTTTTTTCTTTTCATTTCTACAAATTAAGATGATAAAAAGGTTTTAGCAGTTTACAAAACTGAGACAAATAAATAAATTAATACTTATTAGTCTCCCACTATTTTAACGAATTCCAATATCCCTCACCATTGACATCGGAATATTCTGTTGCCTGAATATTATAATGGCAAGGATCCATATTTCCCTTCTCATTACCCCAACTAGGGTTGGTCAACCAACATGAAGAGTTTTAGGTAGGCATTCCAAATTCCAACAGCATTAACTTGCAGCTCCTTGATCTGCTGAGTGGACTCCCCAATCTTGAAATACTTTTATTTTGGATTTCCTCAACCATTGCCTCTTGGTCACACTAATTCCTACTATGGTAGTCAACCCTTGATGCGAATCAAGTCAAGTCAACCCAAAACCCTGAATCATAATTCCTCGATAATCAAAAGCACCCCAACTCGGGTTGGTCAAGCACTTTGAACTATGTTTTGATTCTAACCAATATTATGGAAGGTTATACCGACATAATATTTCCTTGAGAGATTTTATCCTTATAAATAAATTTCCATTTACTTATCTTTGATTACATGCTTGTTAATATTAAGTGAGATATACTTAAGTGATTAACCATGTATAAGTTAATATTTACACATAAGCCAGTCTTATTTTAGTTCCATCTTGCATGCTTTTTTACGTCATTAATTGTGTGATTGTGAAAACACACCCACAAAAAATAAACCATGAAATTAACATAAATAAAATAAATTGTATGACCATGAGCTTGTTCTATGGGTTATTTTCTCTAGCAGTTGATAAACAACCCCATGACCTAGGGGAGAAACACCATGAACCTTTTGGTTTTGTGTTTACATATTTCCACCTGTCCACCTTTGTATCTCCTTGGATTGGTTTCACCTTGGCTCTTGACTTGAGATGCATCCACTAGCTTTGGGGTTCCATCCATTACATATGCATTTATCTCACATGTAGGTGAGGGGTAAAAGGGGTTTTTACATAAAATAATCATTGGGCATACAGGACCTACATATTAATGAGGAGAAGGCTCGCAGGCCAACAAATTTAATTTAAATAAATTAATTAAAATAAACCATTCACATACAATGGTCTTGGTCTAGCTCATGATCTTCCATGAATGCAACAATATTACGCATTAATAAAACTAGAATTCAATTCTTTAATCTTTCTTGTTTAAGATAAATCATGCTCAAATCAATTAATTATCGTTAATTAATCAATCCTTTTATCATAAACCTTTTTTATAAATTTTCTAGAGATTCTCATCCATCATAATTTTAAAAAAATAAATACATTCAAAATTATCTTTGTACGTAACTTGTACCTTGGAGGAAACCCAGTGAATTTCCATTCATTACGCAGATGTTAAATTAAACATATATATATATATAACACCTATCACGTGTTGTGTCTCAGCTTTATGCCTACACTATGGTACACGTCTCAAGGGTTTGTATAATATAATAGTAAATTTTAATAAATCTGTTTAATTTGGATGAGTACATGGTGTGTACTTTTTTTCACCGTCCATCTGAAGTACACACCTGAGGACATGGCGTGTAGATGTACTTCAGAAATTTTCAGAGTACATGGCGTGTTCAGTGGGACACACTCTGTGTAGTATCTGTGTTACACAGTTTCCATCTGGGCAAGCCGTGTATAGAGTACATAGTCCAACCCTAACCCAAATTGAATACATGTCGTGTTCAGTTTACTACATGGCATGCAATCTGGAAACTATGTGCCACCTATTCCTGGTCAACACACGGTGTCATAAATGACTTAGATAGGATCCAATGCATGGGATGATTTGGCGGACCGGTCCAATGCATTGAACCTAGACTACATTGCGTGTACTTCTGAATACATGTTTTGTATTCTAGTATTGTACATCTAGGAACGTTTTTCACCTCTGGATTAGATCCTCTATTTTATTGTAATCAAAATAAAAATACAAATTCGTTTCTGTAAGATGAATAAGAAATGAGAGAGGAGGAACAAATCTCGAGATTCAGATTTTAAAGAACGATTAACTTGAATTGAAACAACTAAAGTATTAAATTTATATATCACCAACAAACAACAAAATAATTATAATCAATAGTATTACTGCTCTGATACCACTTGTAGGTTCTAGGAACAGTGGAAGTACGTTGGTGGGTTTGCCCAATTTTAATTTTAGCATTAAACAATGTTCAATCCAAGATCTGTTGCGATAATAAAATATTGGATCTTCAGAATATAACAAAGAATGAAAAGAAAGAAAATGGTCCCAGTTTCACGACCCATCCCCCGGGGCTCATATCGTGACAACCCCAAGCCCGCCTTCCATAGGCCAGGGGCTGGATACTAGCACCAAGGGCGTAAATCCCTAAACTGGGAAGTCATTTCCTTTATATCTGTAATCAAACATATCAGAGTACACAACTGGATGGAAAAGCACTATGTATAACTGTATACAGAAGAAGTGCCGGAAAGTACAAAGGGGCTAGAAATACAAGCCCAACAGGAAAGTAAAACTGAAAGAAAGTACAACTGAAGAAAAAGTAAAGCAGCTACTAGATCGTCCTATGGGGTTCCTACCTGAAGGGTAGGTGCAGATGGCCTCTTATCACTCTACGTCTGTCCTTCTTCTCCTATTACCATCACACCGAGTGGTCCACCTCCAGGTACCGTCCATTACTGCTACTCTCTACCTCATTCAATGTTGTCTGTCATCTACAACCAACACAATGATGTGCGAGCATCTCCCGTGTAGGGGTGAGTATAACAATACTCATTTGGGACCCCGAGACACTCATGGTATCACAAAATACAACAAGGATAAACCACAAAGTATGGATTCAATGGATAACCATTACTTAGTTATATGTCCATATATATACCTAAGGTATCTAGTAACCCATATCAATCATGAGTAAAACACAAACGTCATTGACTCAGCTGATACCAGGATTTTATTCTAAGGGGTAGTATCAAGTAACAACCCTAGTCACACTGTTGGAACCTTAGATGATGGTGTACTCCTCCTCTATTGAGTACAGTGGGTCATCCGTGTCACAAAGAGTCGCTTCCCACTTTCATTGGACAATTGAGGTACTCATTCTGTCGAGTATCATGGATCTGTTGAGCTCACACAGAGGCGCTCTCCTCCTTGGATTTGCTGCGCTCAAACAGAGGCGCTCCCCTAGAAGCCTGCTGAGGTACTCCATGTGTCGAGTACCATCTGTTTTCCATGCTCACATAGAGGTTCTCCCCACCGTGGGTCTTCCGCGGTTACACAGAGGTGATCCCCACTGGGCTAGTCAAAACACTCCGAGTCAAAAGGTCAGTAGTCATCAGGTCTCAGCCAGCTACAAGCTCTACTTACTCTGCTCACTCGTCTCTAGGAGGATCCGCTCCACGAGCTACATGTTGATACTCCAATTGTCACGAATCCCCATGGAAATTTATCTCAAAGGTCTGCCTTGTCATAGGGATTTTAATGCAATAGATGGCGCATAAATCAAACGCCTGGTCTGTGAGTTATTGGCATTTCCGTTCCAGGGGCCCTATTGGTTTTTAGGTTTAAACCAACCTGAATATACCCCATCTTTGTCCAAGCCTCAAGTAGGGTATTCCAAAAGAACTGTCTCACTCTATGCTTTCTTCCGCCGCAGATAGTTTGTCGTACAGGCACCCATAGTCCATGTTATGGACGAAAAGGTGTATTCGGGTTAACAAGTTCGGACTGGGGTCTGACCCGGTCCATGGGATGACTCATCCCGAGGGGGAATCTTGGCCCGAGGGTGGCCCAACCCTAGGGGGTAGGCCGACCCAAGGAGGTGTCCCGGCCTGAGGGGGCGGTCAGCATGGACTGGCTAGCAGCCTGCATGGCCTGCTGGCGGCCTGTGTGGCCTGGCTGGCATCCCACGTGGCTTGGCTAGCCAGCGGATGGAGGCACCCTTTGGGTCCCACCTTAACCACGTGTGGGGGGGGTTCCATGCCCCCTTCCTTCCGAACAGAACCGACACTAGGCGCCGGTTTAGTATCCCGCGAGACCCAGGGGGTCCTACCTTGTCTGGCTAGCCGAACGACTAGCCAATTCCACACCACTGGCGCGGCGCGATGGTTCCACGCCCCTCTGTCGTGGCCCACCCTGGTCGTGGTTCTGCACCACCAGCACGGCACAGCACGACGATGTTGTTCCCCTCCGTCGTGATCTTCCGGCGACCCAACAGCCTTGCACCGCTGGTTTTCTTCGCGGCCATCCCATCGCCAGCCACTATTGCTCCATTGTGGTTCACTCATCAGTCGTGCCATTGCACCGCCACCGTCGTCAACAAGCGAGGAAAACCAAGGGGGAGGGTCGGTCTGTGTTCGTGCGGTCAGAGCCCTCCTCATTATGGTGATATCAATCGGCCTCAAAGAACACAACAAACAACGAAGAACGGAGGGTAAAAATCAACCATACAACAACCCCTACATCGTTTTGATGATCGTTGACGAAGTCGCGGAAAGGCAGCGTCGATTCGTCAACGTCGAAGAAGGAAGAGGATATCCGTCGTTAGTGGATGATAATTCGGAGGTGATGAAGTCGAAGATAGTGTTCTTCATGGTCAACTCCTTCTCTTTTGGCACGGTTGAAGATCGATCTTCGTTGGAGAATTAGTTTCTCCAAAGGTTCTCCATGTTCATCCAAATCTCCCCAAATAAATAGATGCGAACCAAAATGAAATAATAGATTTTTCTATTATTTAATTGTTGGCATGAATTCAAAAGAATTCAAAAGGTGTCAATTAATTAAATGAAAGAGTTCAATTAATTATTTGTGAGGGTTGGCACATTTAATTAATGGGGGAAGATCAATGGTTTCTCCACTTAATTGGGGGTTCCTAGGGGTTGAGACCCCTAGGTGGTCCCCACCAAAGATATCATCCCAAGGGGGGTTATGTGCGGATTGGCCCCCCCACTATAACCTCTCATGAGAGGTTACAGTGTGGTGACCCCCACCTCTAACCTCCCCTTGGAGATTTTAACCATCAAAATAAAAATAAACTACACTTCTTTTAATTTAACTTTATTCTTAAAAACTCCAAAAACTAACTTCCATTCTCTACCAACTAATGTCGAGGAGAAATTCCTCCTAAGTGAATATCAACACTGTGAGTTCAATGGTGCCCTCGGATTTCAATTCTGAGCACCGGTTCAAAAGTTATAAAATCTCTCTCACACGTTTATTTAAAGTACCCGAACAAAACTTCATAAATTGATTCTGGGCACACCGAACCTTGGAATAAACTGCTGTAAATTTTTGGGGACTCGTAAAATTCCCATGTATTTAAGAAAAACAAATTCCTTAGAATTTCTAGGTATTTACATTCTCCCAACCTCAGGGCTCTACATCCCTATAA
This sequence comes from Viscum album, assembly GCA_963277665.1. Lineage (NCBI taxonomy): Eukaryota > Viridiplantae > Streptophyta > Magnoliopsida > Santalales > Viscaceae > Viscum > Viscum album. Next base: position 1,751,361,668 of record OY728120.1, on the reverse strand, counting down.
GCTACAAATCAAACTAAGGGAACTAATGAGGGTACTAAGCACTCATCTGAGCCTCCCACTCCCATTTTCCTTCCTGAAGGTTCTCATGTCGCCAGTATATATGCACCAGAGGTATCGACCATCCACGCAGGACCCACTCCTATCGATCCTCATTCATTACTATAACCTTCGTGAAAGTCTCTCCATCATCGATGTCCATCTCCCTATGGAAAATGATGTGGGATGGGTCATGCACGTATTTCCTCAGCTGAGATACGTGGAAGATGTCATGCACCTAGTGCAATTGAGGTGGAAGAGCTAAGCGGTAAGCCACCTTGCCTACTCTGTTGAGGACCTGGAAAGGTTTGATGAATCGTGGAGATAAATTTGCGCCTCGACCAAATCTCTGTAGACCTCGTCAAGGTGAGACTCGTAGAAAGACGTGGTCTCCATCCTCGAACTTCATAGGTCTCTGTATCCTATCATCATATGACTTATACCTGCTCTGTGCAGTCTTCATCGACTCCTGGATGATCTGAACCTTCTATATGGTAGCACGAACCATATCTTGTCCTACTAGTGATGACTCCCCTAGGTCTGTCCAGCACAGTGGCGATCTGCAAGGTCAGCCTTAAAAGTCCTCAAAATGTGTCATACTGATGGTGGAGTGATAGCTATTGTTTTATTCAAACTCCACCAAAGGTAAGTGATTCTTCCAACTGCGACCGAAGTCAAGTACACAAGCATGAAGCATGTCCTCGAGGGTTTGAATGGTCCGCTCGGTCTGACCATCTGTTTGAGGATAGAATGTGGTTCTCAAGTGAAGCTGTGTCCTAGAAGCCTCCTATAACCCCTTCCATAGCCAGGAAGTAAACCGTGTGTCATGGTCAGAGACTAAAGAAGTAGGTACTCCATGAAAACGTAGAATCTCTTATACATAGAGGTGTCCCATGCTCACTACTAAGCCCTACTCTCTAATCAGTAGTAAGTGGGATGACTTGGTGAGTCGGTCAATGATCACCCATATCGAATCATGACTCTTGGATGTACGTTGAAGACCCATCACAAAGTACATGGATATCTCATCCCACTTCCACTCTGGGACCTTTAAATGTTGAACGAAGCTTGCTGGTACCTAGTTCTCTGCCTTCACTTGTTGACAAGTGATGCACCGTGAGACAAACTCTGCTACTGCCTTATTCATACCTGGACACCTGTGCTCTCATCGAAGGTCCTGATACATATTCCCCACTCCTGGATGTACTGCTAAAGGTGAAGTGTGGAACTCCCTCAACACTTCCTCCTGAAATGAAACTAGTGCCATTGTACGTCTTATGAATAGGATGATGTGCTCCCCACCTTCAGAAAATACATCAGGTGCCTGCCCTATGGATATCTGAGCATGACGTGTCTCGCAGTCAACATCCCCATGTTGTGCCCCCATAACTCGCTGAAGTAGTGGGGGAGTGACTGTAAGAGACTTTAGATAGGCTGGTCTATCTCTATCCAAAAAGGATATCTGTAAATCTGCCAACTGTTCTGTCGCCTCTCCTAGAAACTGTATACCAGTCCTCCTGCTGAGTGCATCTGCAACAATGTTCCCCTTCCCAGGAGTATAGACTATCTCAAAGTCATAGTCCTGGAGGAACTCAAGCCAATTTCGATGTCTCATCTTCATGTCCTTTTGAGAGAAGATATACCTGAGACTCTTGTGATCAGAGTACACGGTAAAATGTTCTCCCATAAGATAGTGTTGCCGCATCTTCAAGGCGAACACCACTCCTACTAACTCTCAGTCATTGGTAGAACAGTTATGCTCATGTTGTCTTTGTTGCCGAGAACCATACGCGATCATAGCTCTCTCCTACATCAGGACACACCCGAGTCCAGCCCCTGATGTGTTGTAGTAGACTACATACCCTACTCCCACCTCTGGAAGCCTCAAGATGGGGCCACTAGTCAGCCTCTACCTCACCTCTTGAAAGCTCTGCTAGCATCTCTTTGACCACACGAAGGGTTTCCCCTTCTTCATCAAGGCTGATAGTGGTGCTGCAACTCTGGAGAAGCCTGGAACAAAACTCTATTAGTATCCAGCCAACCCCATGAAACTCTGCACCTCCATCACACACCTGGGTGGCTCCAAAGAAAGTACCACCTCAATCTTCACTGGGTCTACTGCAACTCCAGCCTCTGAGATGACATGTCCCCAGAAGTGAATCTCTTGAATCCAAAACTGGCATTCCGAGAGATTAAAATGAAGATTGTTCTCTCGGAGTGTATCCAGTACTGCCTGCAAATGGTAGGAATGCTCCTCCTCAATAGTCGAGTAGATCAAAATGTCGTCGATAAAGACCACGAAAAAGCGATCGAGGTAAGGATGAAAAATCATGTTCATGAGACACATGAACACTGCTAGAGAATTGGTTATGACAAAGGGCATAACCTAGAACTCATAGTGGTCGTATCGACACCTGGAGTTCATCCTCTGCATATCCTTGTCTCTAACTCTGAGCTGGTGATAACCTGATCTGAGGTCTATCGTCGAGAGTCATCGTGCTCCCTTGATCTGATCAAATATTTTGTCAATCCTTGGGAGTGGTTACTTGTTCTTCACGGTCACCTAGTTCAGGCAACGATAGTCAAAAAAAAGCCTCAAACTCCCATCCACCTTCTTGATGAACAGAATCAGGGCTTCCCAGGGAGAAACACTGGTCCAGATGAATCCCTTCCCCTACAAGTCCTCCAGCTGTACCCATAGCTCACAAAGCTCATCGGGAGCCATCTGATATGTTTTAGTAGATATCGGTGTCGTCTCGGGGTACAGGTCAATGTAGAAGTCCACCTATCTGCGAAGAGTTAGTCCTAGAACATCATAAGGTAAAACATCTGCGTATTGGTCCACCACTACAGGATAATTCAGACACTCCACATCAACTTCTCCAAGGGTAAGGAAATCCAACTGGTGAGTGATCGGTTGTACCCTTATCCATGTAAGTCTGTACAGTGCTGAAAAGGCTCCCTTCTCACCAGTGAAGGTGAAACTGGTCCCATCCGTGCAGACACACCACAATTTGCCCCTAATATAGTTGATCTGAGTATGGACTGTAGATAACTAGTCCATACCCAAGATGACATCGTATGGCCTCGATATCTCTATGAGGAGATCACAGCTGAAGCTCTCGCCTCCTAGAGTAAGTTCACACTGCCGGCACCAGTGCATAATCATTGAGTCTGCTCCCATAAGAGTCTCTAGCCATAACGATCGAGCCAACAGCTTCGTCAGAATCTCTGAGCTCCGAACGAGGGTAGTGGTAATGAAAGAGTGACTCGACTTGTGTCTATAAGAACTACAGCTAAGGTTGATTAGACACAGATAGTACCTCAAATCATCTCCAGAGTTCCATGGTTGTATGCCTCAACTACCTAAAGCTGAGATCTCCCCTGTCTTTCAGCTCCCTGTGGTTAGGGTGGTCCTCCTGGTGGTGGTGGTGGTAACACCTCATAACGTCATCCACTGCCAGCTGCTCAACCAGCTCCTCTACCACGTCCGCATGCGCCCTACGGACTGCCTCAATCGAATCTTTGCCTCTACCTGGGAGGTCCCTCAACTGTCTCATGATCATCTGAATGGTGGGTCAGATAGTCACGAACTATGTGACCCCTCCCACCACATGTGTAACAATGTCTGCTCCAGATAGTTAATTCACTGCCTCGGGTGCCCCGTACAATAGATCCTGAGTCCTGCAGTCGTCCACCCATGGGTCTAGTCCTCTTGGACCTCTATTCCATCTGTCTATTTCCATCTTCAGAAGACTCCACTGCATGTTGACTAGTAGTGGGTCTCACTACTGGTGACTGCTCAGTAATACAACTCTCTACTAGGAGGGATCTCTCTAACACCCCAACCTGTGTCGGGATGCTGAGGGAGATCATCGATGCCCTGATCTTTTTCCTGAGTCCCAACATGAAGGTATGGGCCCTGAATAATGGGTCTCATACCATATATTTTGAGTAGCAAGAGAGGTCGGTGAACCTCGCTGAGTACTGTACTACTATCATGTTGACCTACTACAGATGAAGTACCTCATGTACCTGTATCGCTCGAAGAGTCACTGGAACAAACTCCGCTCGAAACAATCTCTCGAAGTCTACCCAGAGAAGTGTCACCTCATCATAGACCTAGAGCATCAGGCTCCACCATCTGTCTACTGCTTCCTGAAGGAGGGTGGTAGCAAGGATCACCATGAAGTCTGCTGGTGTCCCTACTATCCTGAATACTCTCACCACAGCATCCAGTCAATCCTTAGCCGCCTGTGGGTCCGTCTCTCCCTGGAGCCTGGCTGGCCTCTAGCGTTGTAACTCATGAAACATAATCAAGAAGCGTTCATCGTCTGCTACGGGGGCTGGTGGCATTGGTGGCCCAATGGGAAACGGTACCGCTGGTGCCTCCGCTGGAAAGGGGCCCTGCACTGAAGCCTCGTCGCTTGGTGGGCTGTCAGAATGTACGACTCTCAGGGCTCTATAGAGAGGCATCATGAAAGAAACAGATGGTACATGGTCAAAATATTATACCTGGTGAGCAGACCTAGTTGATTTAACCTAAAGAAAATTTTAATGACATGCATGCAATCAGTGTTTTCATGCACTAAGTTGGAAATCAGTAGTTAGGGTCCTGGTGTATGGATACGTCAGCCACCTGAACCAACACCAGATTCCCTAAACTGAAAACCACACATAGTACCCTTAACATTATTTCTTCACTGAAAAGAAAGATCAAAGTCCTATGTTCTGCGGTAGAACCAACTCCTCTAATACCAATTTGTCACGACCCATCCCCCGGGGCCCATATCGTGACTACCCCAAGCCCGCCTTCCATAGTCCAGTGGTAGGAGACTAGAACCAAAGGCATAAATCCCTAAACTTGGAAGGCATTGTCTTTATAATTGTAAAAAAACATATCATAGTACACAAATGGAAGAAAAAACACTAAGTATAACTATATACAAAACAAGTTATGGAAAGTACAAAGGTGCTGGAAATACAATCCCAATAAGAAAGTACAACTGAAAGAAAGTACTACTGTAGAAAAAGTAAATTATATAATGGGGCGTCCTCCGGGTTTCTTACCTGAAGAGTAGGTGTAGATTTCCTCCTCAGCACTTCACGTCCGTTCGTCCGCTCCGAGTACCGTCACACTGAGTGGTCCACCTCCGGGTACCATCCTGTCTTACTAATCTCTGCCTCTGTCAATGATTTCTGTCATATGAAACCAACACAACGAGTTTCGGGTGTAGCCCATGCAGGGGTGAGTATAACAATACTTAGTAGGGACCCTGAGACCCTCAAGGTCTCACAAAATCCAACAAGGACAAACCACAATGTATGGATTCAACGGATAACCATTACATAGTTATATGCCTATACATATACCTAAGTTATCTAGTAACCCATCTCAATCATGAGTAAAACACAAACGGCATTGACTCAGCTCATACCATGATTTTATTCTAAGGGGTAGTATCATGTAACAACCCCTGTCACACTGTCGGAACCTCGGCTGATGGTGTACTCCTCCTCTATCGAGTATAATGGGCATGCCGCATCACACATAGGTGATTCCCACTATCCTTGGACTGCTGAGGTACTCCTCCTATCGAGTACTGTTGATCTACTCCGCTCACACAGAGGCACTCTCCACCGTGGGTCTGATGCGCTCACACAAAGGCACTCCCCTGGAAACCTGCTGAGGTTCTCCACATGTCGAGTACCATGGGTCTTCCGCACTCACACAGAGGCTCTCCCCACCGTGGGTCTACCGTGCTCACACAGAGGTGCTCCCCACTAGGCTAGTCAAAACACTCTGATTCGAAAGGTCAGCAGTCGTCAGGTCTCAGCTAGCTACTAGGTCTTCGTACTCCGCTCGCTCGTCTCCGATAGGATCCACTCCATGAGCTACATTTAGATACTCAAACTTCCTTGAAGCCCCATTAAAAAGTATCTCAAAGTTCCACCACGTCATAGTTATCTCAACGAAATAGACGACGCGTCAATCGGACTCTCGGTCTGTGTGTTATTGGAATTTCCGTTATAGGGGCCCGATTGGTTTTTAGGTTCAAACCAACCTGACTATACCCCAACTATATCCAAGACTCATGTGGGGTATTCCAAAAGAACCATCTCGCTCTAAGCTTTCCATAACCATAGACGGTTCGTCGTACGGACACCCATAGACCATGTTATGGGTGAAAAGTTGTTTTCGGGTCAACGGGTTTGGACTGGGGTCCGACCCGGTCCGCGGGTCTGACCCGATTCGTGGTTTCGACCCAGCCCGAGGGGGCAGCCCAGCCCAGGGGTTACCCAGCCCAAGGGGGTAGCCCGGATCAAGGGGGCATCCTAGCCCGAGGGTGGCCCATCCTGAGGGGTGGCTCGGCCCGAGGGTGGCCCGGCACGAGGGGCCAGCCCGCGTGGCCTGCTGGCGGCCCGTGTGGCCTGGCTGGCGGCCCGCGTGACCTAGCTGGCGGCCCGTGTGGCCTGGATGGCGGCATGCATGGCCTGTCCATCCAGCGGCTGGTGACGCCCTACAGGGCCCACCTTAGTCATGTGGGGGGGTTCTTCCCCCTGCCTTCTGAATAGAACCAGCGCTAGGCGCCGGTTCAATATCCCACAGGACCCGGGGGGTCCCGCCTTGTTCGGCTGGCAAAGCGACCAGTAGGTTCCACACCACCAGCGCAGCATGACAGCATCGCGCCCCTCCACTGCAGCTCTCCTCTTCCTCACAGCGTGACGGCGTCGTGCACTTCCGGCGACCTGGAGGCCTTACGCTGCTGGTTTGCTTCGGGGTTGGCCCGTCTCTGGCCACCATTTCTCCACCGTGGTTCACTCTTCTGGTGGTACCGTTGCACCTCCGCCATCGTCAACAAGCGAGGAAAATTAAGGGGGAGGGTCGGGCTGTGTTCGTGCGGTCTGAGCCCTCCTCGTTATGGTTATATCAATCGGCCTCAAAGAACACAACAAACGACGAAGAACGAAGTGTAAAACTCAACCATACAACAACCCCTACCTCATTTCGATGATCATTGATGAAGTCATAGAAAGGCGGCATCGATTTTTCAATGTCAGAAAAGGAAGAGGATATCATATATTGTCAGATGAGCATTCGGAGGTGATGAAATCGAAGATGGCGTTCTTCACAGTCGACTCCTTCTCTTTTGGCACGGTTGAAGATCGATCTTCGTTGGAGAATTAGATTCTCCAAAGGTTCTCCAAGTTCTTCCAAAGCTCCCCAAATGAATAGATGACAACCAAAATGAAATAATAGATTTTTATATTATTTAATTGTTGACATAAATTCAAAAGAATTAAAAAGGTGTCAATTAATTAAATGAAAGAGTTCAATTAATTAATTGTGTGTGTTGGAACATTTAATTAGAGGGGTAAGCTCAAGGGTTTCTCCACTTAATTGGGGGTTCCTAGGGGTTACAACCCCCACGTGGTCCCCACCAAATATATCCTCCCAAGGGAGGTTATGTGTGGGTGGGCCCCACCACCATAACCTATCATGGGAGGTTATGGTGTGGTGGACCCACCTCTAACCTCCCCTTGGATATTTTAATCCCCAAAATAAAAATAAGCTACACTTATTTTTATTTATATTTATTCTTAAAAACTCCAAAAACTAACTTCCATTCTCTACCAATTTTCATCGAGGTGAAAGTGTTTTTAAGCGAATACCGGCGCTACAAGTTCAAAGTTTCCCTCAGGTTTCAATTCTAAGCACCATTTCAAGAGATAAAAAATCTCGCTCGCATGTTTACTGAACGTACCTGAAAAAACATCATAAATTGATTCCGGGTACACCGGGCCTCGTAATCAAGCACCATAAATTTTTTGCGAACTTATAAAATTCCCATGTATTTAAGAAAAAAAAATTCACGGAATTTCCGGGTCTTTACACCTAGATCTATCAAGAGGATCATAATAAGTTGGTTGTAATTAATTTAATTAATTGACAAGAATTAACTTGATGGAATTATTTCTTCGTTGATGTTTTCTGGTAATGTTTCGATGTGATTCGTCATTGCGTCATAGATTCCAAACCTAGACTTTCTCTAGTGGTGATCCACATGTGCACCACGTTTCTCTGGACGTCGCTAAAAGAATCTCTGGGTGCTAGCATGGAGAATCCTTTTCTTGTGTTTTCTGCCTTAGATCGCCTTGATCCGATGGAGGAGGATCTCTCTCGGTCTTGAGAGCGTTCTTGGAGGAAGGAGTTCTTTCAGCCTTGAGAGAATTATCCAGAATTATTGTGCACAGTGATTCTCTATGGAAAAGTGTTGGAGTTGTGAGGATATTTATAATTGGGTTTGAGTTTATAGAGTTATGACAATAAATAAACACATTAGGTGTTTTATTTATTTCATTAAATCTTATTGAAAGCCCCCATCTCAAATGATTAATTCCTTGACATGCACCCATTATGATTATAATAAATATAATTTAATAAAATGATAATATTTCCTCAAAACCCCAGTTGGAAAAACTAAACAGCGTGTAATAATTAATACATTGAATGTACTCATTTTCCATTAAAACTACATGGTGTGTACATTCAATGTACACTGCATGTTTATCAACTTTTCATTTTTCTTTATTTCCTCCACCACATTTATTAGACCTTGAGTAACAGCTATTTATTTCTCAAATAAATGTAACTACATTACTCGCTAATAAATATATATTATTTCACCCACAATATATTCTCTCGAATAACTAGTGTCAAAATAAATGCGATTAGGCATCTTTAAATAATTATTAAACCACAGTAGGGAATAACCTTTATTTAACTTGTTAAATTAACATTTAACTGAGATACATGGACACACATAGTGTGTGACCCTCTAGGACTCTTTCTTAGTGGCATGAGGCGAAGCCTGCCTGAAGTCCAAGGTTAGCGTCTAGAAACATGCCAATGAACCCATATAGAAAGATGTTAACGCCACAATGATGTGTCACCTCATACGAATTCTTACCGTGTAATATAATCCCTTTATCATGATATCTCGAATCAAGCGGGTTGCAGGCTAGTGCCATCAACCCATGTGCTAGATTATTCTTTCTTTGACTTTCCGGAATTGAACTCTCTCATTCCTTACCTTGGACATGGATTTACTTAGGCTATATCAATTCCATCAAAGGGCCTGAGATATCTACTTCCGTTATGGAACAGAAGAGACAAATCCTTTATCGCATTATCTATTAATGTAGTATTACTCGTGACACACCCAACGTATCCTACCTCAGTTGAATAGTGTGTAGTCAAATTTTTCTTCAATAAATCTAAGTGCATGAGTTGTAATACCTATTAATAATAATCTTAAAGTCCAAGGACCAATACACACATCTGTAGATAGGAACATCCAATTACACTATGAAATAGGTATTTCCTACTGGCAGGTCTTGTTCTCATAATATCCTCCTGGATATTACCAAGGGAACACACCATGAGAAGGTGTTTCAAAGTTTTATGAGTCTTCACACCTAATGGCCTATATTATTTGTTTCCCTCAAATAACATCATCCGGACATAGAACATATATTCAAGAACAGTGTTATGGCACTTCCAAGTTCTCATCAAAGCAAGGATCCGCTATGACCCTTTAATGCAACTGTTGGCCTTAGGACATTATCACATGCATTGTCACACAAAATAATAGTTAAGATGTGATAAGGTATTCATTAATGAACAATGTACAAAGTAGTTCATTCTAGGCCACCAACTCCAAAAAAGATATGATGATTCCTCAAACATTCATATGGTATTTTCTTGGCTAAAACTGTCTTCTAAATTTATTCTTACCACTATCATCCATATCCCTCCATCCTCCAACAATTTTTAGATGAAGGGATACATCAATTAAATTTGTTTAATCCAAGAACAGAATAATAGATTCATAGCTAAGTGGGTTAAACTTTAGATATCATAGAAAAGATCTCCTCCATTCAGAATACATTCAATATCTATTATTAACCTCATCAACCAATCCATTTCATTCCAAACTTCTATTTAATATATACACTCATATTTAATTGGTATTAATAGAATAATCTTATAATTTCATTAAATATAACTTATCATTGTTCCTTCATAGGTAAGTGAAAAACATGTTGTGATCATCTAGGGGTTAGAGTATCAAGAAATATAATCATCAAAAAATATTAAGATAGGATCATACATCCTATAGAAAATACTCCATTCCTTCTATTATATTCATATATAAAAGGATCAATGTTACAACCTCCATATTTAAATGTGTTTAGATTCTACATGAATCCAATTATGGATCCCACTATAAAATAAATTTCAAACCAAGTGAAAATAATTGAATACTTAAAAATTTAGACCACTAATTCATATGTATGTTTTTGCATGTACTTGGACTTAACATCTATTTTGGGTGAATTATCTTTGGAAAACATAAAATATATAGTTGAAGAAGATGAAACTGACTTACTTACAGTCATTCTACAATATTAGATCACCATCTAGATTTAGTATTTTTTAGATAACTCTAAGGTTTTATCATTCCTATATTATTTAATCTTCCTACCCAAAATAAACTACACTATATTGAGATATTTCATTTAAAATATTATAGAAAATTTATGTTTCATCTTATATAATCTTAAATAATCTAATACAAAAAAATAATATGGAATCCATATATAATATCAATATTATTAATTTACAATCTTCCCATTACTTATGGTCATAATAATGATTTGGGTTAAATTAGTTTAAACCTTCTTCCAAGATAAATGAATTGAACTTCCAATTTCATTATAAGGGTTCTTACTTCAGTCTATAATGACTCTTCTTTAACAAGTATTGAATATTTTAATTCTAATATTCTATGAACCCCATTTGATACATTAGGTAAATTTAATTCTCGAAATCGACATGAAGGATGGTAAATAATAAATAAATATATTAAAGGTTTGTATATTTCAATGATACCATGATTAAAACTATCCAAATATTTATATATTTAACTATAGGTGATAAACATTCAAAGAAATTAATAGATTATTTATTTATAAATCTCATTTCCTCCATTTTCTCTTTACCTCTATTATTCTCATCAACCTATTATTTTAATTAGTATACCAATCTATTTTTAAGTTACATTTTCCTTTTTGTATGTTAGTTAATTCCAGGGGTTTTCAACTTCAATGTATCCATTTCATACTTAATTATCACCTTAAACTATTTGGAATCTCTAAGTGTGGATACCTACTTCATATGTTCTAGTTTTTTACCATCTGTTAGAAGAAGAAAATTATTTTCAACTACAAATATCTTATCTCAATTTATAAATATAGTTCATTTCCTAAACTAAGTGGGTTGTGGAATGCTTCTTAGCTCTACTCTAACGAACAATACTTGATGGTCTATAACTCCCACTATAGTTTATGCATGTCTTGATATTTTAGGAAAAATATTCTTCTAGTATCACTACTTGAATTCTAGTATATTAATCTATGTACTATGGAATTTCAAAATAGGAATATTATTTTATCTAGATAAATTTGAACAATAATTATTGATTTTTGAGCAACATAATTCTATAATATGTTCTAGTCCATAAATAGAACCCATTTCTTGAAGTGAATATCTCAAATTATGATAAATTTTCTTTTTATATGTGTTCCGTGTTTAGGATCAAAAATTCTCATCATCATACCCAATGAGGAAATAGAATTTGGATATATCCAAAAACCTATTATAGTTATTAGAATTAATATTCATGTATTTCAAGCATCTGAAGACTTTGAGGAGACTAATTTATTTTCTCTTCTTAGGCCATAGTTTCTTCATATTTTCCAAACTGACATTCAATATTTCACTTCTGCGGATGATATATATGGCTATATTAACTACTATTTCCAGAATCTATTTTAAAAATACATTGTTAAAACTCGTTAATTTAACCTTATCTATCAACGTACAATTCATTTCCTCATCTACTACAATATTATGTGGAATTATATAAACCATCTTATTTTTTATTAAACCCTTACTTTTTAAGATGTTATGGGAGTTATATCTAGTACACTCACATCCATTATTATAATTTATTTACTTCATCTTTAGAGCAATATCCTTTTACACCATGTTATTCCATTGAATAAACACCTAAAAAAATTAAACTTATTATTCAAAAATTAAATCAAGACTTTTCTTATATAATCATAAATAAAATATACCATGTAAAGTGATCCTCCATGGAACATAATAGTGTAATGTCCCCAAAAATCAATATGAACTAATTTTATCTTTTGGGACTTTGGATTCCATAAATCAAAATTTAAAGAAACCCTTATTTTCTTCACTAGTATGTAGTTATCACACCATATGATGTCAATATGATCAAGTTTTATTATGTCTTTCATCATTGTATCCATCATTTTTTTCTCAATCAGGTGACTAAGTATGAAATTTCAAAATTATTAATTTTTAGAACTTCTATACAGTGAGGTTTTGTATTTTATTTTCATCAAATAATGAATCCCATCCATTACTCTTTTTAAAACCACCATAGATCTGTGATTAACTTTCCATAATCTATTTCAAAACATAGGTTCCTACCCTACCTCATCTGGTTATCTAACTAATATAATGTTTTCTAAAACCCTTAATATGTATAAGGCCCCTACATTAAACATTACATAATATTGAGTTATGAAAAAAATTCACCTTGAGGATATTTCCATGATTAGTGTTTTAGAGAATTAGGTTTTAACTATTACATTAAATCTCAAAAATTAAAAATTAGACACTTCTAATCTCCAAATTGTTTCACAATAATAAAACTCCTTAAATATAACAATATCTATTTTCTTGATATAAGTCTTCTTGAATACTTCATTTCTCTTACCCATACTTATACCCTGTGAAAAACATTTCATAAACTTGGGTTGAGCATTAAAATCTTGGTAAGGGTTATTAAATAAGGAAATAAAACATTAGTCCATCAATACATACAAATCAATGAAATCATACTTCTTAGTCATAAAATATAATCTCTTTAACATTCCTCGTGAAATAATAAGATTTATGAATAACACATAGAAATCATAAATCACAAAGCTAAATTGTGGCATCCATAACATACTTACATTTTAGCTTTCACTTCTACATAAAGAGTTATGTTTGGAATACCCATCATAATATATTCCGTAAATCTCTTAGTAGAAACATTAACGTTCACCTATGTCACATTACCCAATGCATTAGAGAGATATCTCAAGGTCACTAGACCTAGGTTTATCATAGAACCACCCGTATACGTAATTAATTCCCAAGAACTATAACATAATCAATACACATAAAACAATCATAAAGTAAATATAACCTTTCTACATTGCAATCACAATATCTCATTTCAAGATATTGACATAATCAATGATTTATCAAAACCATTTTCAATACCAAAATATTTAAAAAGGGTATATGGTATTTATTTTCCATTAAATAACATTAAAACATGTTACGTAATCCAAATATCAAATAATACTCATGGAGGTAGAAAGGTCGTCGTCACCACATACGTTAAAATGAAACATCCCTTTGTCATTTAGTAAAACACATCATAAAACAAAAGATTCCTTCTGAAAAAAGTTGAATAAAATTAAAAGAAAATTTTTATAATTATAAACCATTAAAAATAAGGTTGTGTGTAAACCCAAATATGCCTCAATGAAAGGATATTGAGACGAAGTCCCTTATGAAAATTCGGTAGCCTAACGGCATTACTTAAAAATTCAGAAAATGAGTTAATTAGAGTGAAAAGGGTATCTCATCACTTGGACATAAAATGTACAGAAATAAGGATATAGAAGAACATATCCCAACATAAGAAAATTTAAATTAATGTACATAACATAAAATAATTATTTGACTAAATGAGGAAGGGAAAGGTTCCCTTACATTGAGTCTAATTCGTCATGTATGTTCCTTGTTGTTCCGGAATAATAAACTTAAGTTAATTTCTACTTGATTAAGAACCCTTTTTGATTTTATTATAACTATTATATAACTTATTACCATGTTATAAAAATAACATAATTATTTAAGTTAATATCGGTCATTTTTTCGATATTGGGTATGTAACACCCCAAGATTTTATGAAAAATATTATTTTAATTTCATTAATGTCTTGTGTTGTATTCTACACCAAGATTACCTTGCGCTATACGCAACACCGTATTAGCTTGCAGTATACGCAACACTTTTCTTGGACCGTGTTACACACAATTTTGATAATAGTTATACTACGCAACATTGAGTATATATATATATATATTCAATGTATAAATGAAATATGGTTGGATTTTGTTATACGAAACAACGAAGGATTCTTTCACAACACGCAACCCTGACTTGGCTTGCATTACACGCAATCGCGACCTCCCTCGATAGCGTGTGTTGTATGCAATACCAGGTTTTAATAAACAATGATATATTATTATAATATTGTCATGAACTAGCCGTTAGGAATATTATTAACTAAATTTTTAATTTTATAACATTATTATTCATCTTACACATTTTCTAGAACATGGTATAAGAACAAAATAAATTTTTCGGGTAAAATAAGTATTTTTCAAAAAATGCAGTTTTGCCGCCTTTTGATGGCGCACCCACTTTAAATATAGTTTTTGACATGTTTATAAGTTCAATTTGACAAAATAAAATTCTTCTTTGGAATCAAGAAATAAAAATTTACTTTGGATAAATTTTTCATATTATTCTGGTAACTTTCACATTTTAATGAATAGTAAAAACACGCTATATTTTAATTAAAAACAACTTTTTTCATCGTAATATATTATGTGGTTAAATTATAATATTGAATGGTTTCAAAGTATAAATAGAATATATTTTTACCATTTAATATAATGTATGTCATTATCATTGATTTTACCTTGAATTCGTAGGTTAAATCAATTCAATCTTTTGCAATGTTTTAAACAAAAACCCGTTTTTATTCGACAACAGGATTAATTTTAATTTAATTTCTGCAACTTACGTGTATTGAATTTTAAGAAATGGATTCCATATTTGGAATCAGTGGGTCCAAATTATGTTAATAGGCTACTTTTTATTTTTTGGAATTATGAATAGTAACTACGGTAAATTTTATTTACCATAGTTAAAGGTAAATCGGGTAATTAAGGGTAAATATAATATTATAAAATTATCCTAACACATGCCAAAATTCTATTTTATGGCTAAAAGTAAACCCATATCAACTAAGGGTCGGATTAGATTCATTTTATGGACTTTTGACCATGAAAATAATTTAATTATTATTAAAACCAAAGAAAGTGACAACATGTCACTTTCTTAAATCTTATAAGTATAATAATTTTAACCTAGTGATAAACATCATAAAACTTAGAACATGAATAGTATCCAGAAAGCTAACAAAATTATCTACATCATGAGAATTTATTTAGAATTTTTTGGGATTAAATAGTTATCATTAATTGTGACACAATAGTGATGCAGAAATTATTTATCTAGTGAAAAAATCAAGAATATAGTTTTTATTAAACTAATAGTGACCATTGGTCATGTAAATAGATACTATAATCATCCAAAGGTCGAATATTTGACCATTTGGAGTCTTATACAAGCAATTATGACACTTATATTATTTTATTTTAAATGATGCCAAAGTTGTCACCTTCATAATTTAATAAATATAACAATTTAAATATTGTTATTTTAAGATGATAAATTCGAGTAAAAGTATTATTGTGAAAGGTAATATATTTATCTTCATCATAGAAATTTATTTAAAATTTTTATGCAACAAATAAGTATATTAAATAATTATACAAAAATGATGTAGTAATTATTTTATTAAGAGATAAACAAAATAAATGGTTTTAAAAATAATAAAATAAATATTATATGAACTATTTAATGTGATCCACTAATTTTATAGATACATATGACCTTTTATTAATATATTAAAGCTTTTAGTTTGAACATATATTCTGTATATATTTTATTTAAATTCAAATAAATGAATAGTGTCAAAATTGACACTATTGTTATTTTATAAAAATAACATATTATAAAATTGTTTAAAAATCACAAAAATATTTAAAAATTATAAATTTAAATTTATATGGTCTATAATGTTATAAAGTAAACAATTATGTAAAATTCACAACAAATAAGTAACTATTTGTTATAATTTAAAATTTAGAATTTTATTACCACAAATAAACTTAAATAGATTAAATAAGGATAAATCAAAATGATAAGGTTTAAAATAAGATCCAAACATGTCTAAATTTGATTGGTTGATGATATTACAACCCTATCTCATCTAATCTTCGAATATGAGTCATTTTTTGAGGTTTTTAAGTGGGGTTAGATTTATTATAAATTAATATTTGTAAGAATTCCAAAGGTGCCCCTCTCGTCCCTTATATAAGGGCACCTCCTCCCTCTCTTCCTCACACAAATTTGAGCCTTCAAGCTCGGCCAACCCCTGACAAATTCTATTCTCCACTTCCCTAGAAACATCCTAGAGGTTCTGGGCTTCCTCAAAGACCAATTTTAGTGCCCTAAGAGGAGGTCTCAAAAAGGCGCTTCAAAGAAAGAGGTAATTTCCGTTACCGATTCTTTCACGTTTATTTCTTATTCCACTTCTTCTTCTTAGGTTTTTTCATTATGAAGTAATAACATCAGTATCACTAATATAATGATATGTTATTATAAGTATGAAACAACCCTATTTCACCATCTATCCATCCTACGGAAAACGAAATCACCACGCGTGCGTACGTACGGAATACCGTCTCCACGCCGTGGTGTAATCTGTTTTTCCACCACCACCTTACATGGATGGGTATAATGGTGTAAAGAATAACTATACATAGTTATTATAACATCATATTGATTATGATATATTTTATCATCCACTCGAATTCAATTCAATAATTATGGAAACGATATCATCGCTCGTGCGTACGTACGGACTACCGTCTCCACGACGCGATGAGATTCATTCTCCATGTTAACCATTTAAGAATGATTATAAAGTATATATAATGAATAATAATGGAATATATGACATGTTAAATCTACTGTATTTATGTATATATATATATATGTATGTCATCTACTTACTTCCATTCAAGACAATAAGGAAAGGAAAACAGCGTTCATGCGTACGTACGGACTACCGTCTCCATGAACGGTGTGTTTCATTTCATTTATCTGTCTATTATATATATATATATACTGAATATATATGATATATAAATCATATTTTATATTCTGTAAGTAAGTAAATCATGATATAAGTAATAATAATGTCAATAACAACAAGTCTAAACACCTACGATAAATGAAACAATTTTACCCAAAACGCTCTTTAACATGGAATTTACCAAAGAACGGGTAATATAAAGTCATAAGTGAACCATATATGATATCATAACAATAAATATGATTCTTTAATAAGTCAATGACATTATTTAAATCATTATACAGGAGTTTCGGACACTTACGATGAAAATCGGACCTAAGGTAAGGGAAATATCACAATCTCATTTTTATCCGAGATTGTTTATACTTTGGCATTTACTAAGGTGTATTTTATCATCCAAATCCATGTTTCCTCAATATGTAATATTATTTCCATCCACCTACAATTGTTTAAATCGAATTTTACCCTTAGGTGAGTTTTTAGTAAATGATATGAAAGGAATCTTTTGTCGTTTTTCGTACGAGGTACTTTTTGACTTTTCTGACAAAAGTACGAAGAATGTTTTTCTTAACTTATACGGCATGAATGGATTTTTAAAAAATTATTTCCAAGAAGATTCCTTTAAAAATTTTAAAGTTTATTTTTAATCAACTTCTTTTAGTTTATAATTGTACGACATGTTAAGAAAGGAAAAGTGTTTTTGAAGAAGAAATGATATTTTCCTCAAGAATGGAGTTCAAGTGTTTTATCAAAATTATTTTCCATATTAGATAATAAAGGGTTCTGTTTTTATCCCTATTATTACATTGATTTGATTATGTTATGATTGATTTTTTTTTATGAATTCCTTTATCGTATATGAATTGTTTTATGATGTCATGTTGTTTAAGATTCCCATTTTTATTACATGAGTTATGAAATGATGTATGATTTATGATGTTGTGGAACACATAAGAATGGTATCATTATGAGATGGGTGGGACCTATATCTCCCACCAATTCATTGGGTAAAGATTTTATATCTCATGAGATAGACATGGCTGGAATGGTAGGTTATACCGGTTCAGTGAAACAGGACTGAAACGAGGGTGACTCGGTTCAGAAAGGGACTTTGTCCACTAAGATAGTCTTGGCAATGAGTCTTGACTAACAATAAATGATTCTCTATGATTATGTGTGTATGCCACAAAGTTTCATGTTTTAAGTTATGATTATTGTGATTACATTTCACTGCCATGATTTATCCCATGTTATGAAATTATGCTCTCTTTTGCAGGTTACGTTTTCCAAAATGTTATGTTCTTATGAAAATGATGTGATTGATATTTCTTTTGTTTACCCTTACTGAGCATTTGAGCTCACCCTTTTATGTTTTCTTTTCCCCAGGATATAAAGAAAGGTTTTAGGTATTAAAAAAAGGATGATCTTTATGGGAGATGTTGATGATCTTTCACCAGGATTAGAAGATTATATTCCGAGTTTCCAAAGACAATAAACTATTACGATCCTTGTGTGTGTGTTTTTGTTATGTACTAAGTATTCCGCAAATGTAATGTAATGTCAATGTACGTCAAGCTTCTGGTCTCTACAGTTGGTATCAGAGGAATGGTTTAGTCAACCTTTGGAAACTAGGATGCGAAAACGTTAGTGAGATCCCTAGAGACATTTCTAAGGTATGTCTAGGGATGTCCGTAAGGATAAGTATACGTATAGGATATAGTCCTAGAACTATGGTAATGATATTAGATTAAACCAAATATGTTAGATATTAAAGTTACTCCCCCTTTATTATGATTTTTTCCTCTCACACTATTCTTTTTGGGTTTTAGAAAATGGCTGGAAACAAGATGATTCACGATAATGGAGGATATGATGGACAATGGAATGATATTCTTTATGAGCAACCAAATGAAATGGGATTTTGAAGTCCAAACATAATTATTATGCCAAATCATCAATCTCATAATATGATCAATAAAGTAAAATTTGGTAAGTTTCCTGACTCGGATAATAAGAGAAAGATGGAGTTTCATGATGATCATAGAGGAAATAAAGTTCAATTTCCCCTATGTAAATCATGTGGGAAGAGGCATCAAGGAGAATGTTTCAAAGGAACTGGAAGATTCTTTGGGTGTGGAAAAGAAGGAAACAAAGCTAGTAAGTGTAAAGGAAAAGGTTCAGTTAACACCAGGGATGAGGATAATGGTATTGCTACGACATCAGCAATGGTTAAATGTTTTAAATGTGGAATGTACGGGCATTATGAAAACCAATGCCCTAAGGGAAAGTCTCATGAAGAGAATCAGTATGGTCGTATGGGTAGTATTTATGTGGATGATGATGAAGAGACTACAAATGATATGTGAGATGAAAGAATTGTTGAAGCTCGGTAAATGGTTTAAGAATGTAGTGGAATGATTACATGTTTATCATGCGTAATTTTGTATAAGTAATCTCATGCTACTATGGAATAAAGAGACATCTATGGATTGTTACACTGTTGTCTTTCCTTGAGTTTTGAAAGTGTATGATTAATGTTACCAGTATCCATGAAAGGTTATTCAGATATTTTTTGAATGTAGATGATATGCGTATAATGAAGGGATAAGGAGAAAATTAAATGTTTGATAGTATTCATGAGCTCATGAATGATATAAGGAGAAGGTTATATCATGGTTTGAGTATATAGAATTTTTGGATTTTGGTATGTGGAAAGAGTTAACTTTTGACAGCATTCATGTTTTCACTAAGGATCAATGGGTATTCATTCTTCAAGAGAATACATGATTAAGTTATTCACATGTTTGTAATTTGACCAACAAGATATATCTTATGATAAATGATGGAATTCACGTGATTGTTCTGTGACATTTCAAATAATCATTTTCTTTATAATATGAGCTTGGACCGAAGTATTTTAGATAATCCTAAAGATTAGAATGGATAAAACATTTTTTGATATTATTGATGGGATGTTATAGTAATATAGCTTTAGAAAAAGGACAACCTGCAGGACGGGTGACAGCCCATCGCGTCGGACAAGGCTGTGGGAATCGAACCCACAACCGAAGTGCGACTGGCCTTTATCGCCTACCACTGGCCTACAGGAAGTCCCTGTTTAGTAGAAACTAGTTTTATTATATTAAGAAGTATGATATATGAAGTATAAGTCCATTTTAGGAACCATATATGATTAATCTCACTATAGAATGACTTATGTATATTTAATAACTTTTGCTAACCTTTTGTTTGAGACAGATGGAATGACCCTTCATTCTATCACATGATCTGCTAACACTTCACGAATAAAAAATTCAACTTCATTTATTTAAGAGATGAAGTAGAAATTGTTCAAGGCACAAACAACAGTGAGATTGTACCAAAATAAAGTAAGTATTTATTCTAATTCAAATTCTTCATCTTTAGGGAAACGATCTTGAAAACCAAAAATGTTTTCCTAGTGATCTTATATCTGATTAATCAGATGGTACCTTAGATCGTCACAAATTTATGGATTTTTGATTGTTGGCTTTTCCATAGCCATGTTCTCTACCACTCTCCATCAGAACATGATGGTTAGATTTTTCTTCCATATCCATATTTTCACCTATGTGGAAACCCAGTGATTAGTTTATTTGGGTAACCGTTACGTTTCATACTTTTTTTTTTAAAGATTGGTTTTGGTATTCCTTTTTATGATGTGGGTTTCTATTAAAGAAACTTTCAAGTAGTAAACCATTTATAACCCCGACGAATTTCGAGGGCGAAATTCATTTTAAGGGGGTAGAATGTAACACCCCGAGATTTTATGAAAAATATTATTTTAATTTCATTAATGTCTTGTGTTGTATTTTACACCAAGATTACCTTGCGCTATACGCAACACCGTATTAGCTTGCAGTATACGCAACACTATTCTTGGACCGTGTTACACACAATTTTGATAATAGTTATTCTACGCAACATTAAGTATATATATATATATATATTCAATGTATAAATGAAATATGGTTGGATTTTGTTATATGAAACAACGAAGGATTCTTTCACAACATGCAACCCTGACTTGGCTTGCATTACACGCAATCACGACCTTCCTCGATAGCGTGTGTTGTACGCAATACCGGGTTTTAATAAACAATGATATATTATTATAATATTGTCATGAACTAGCCGTTATGAATAGTATTAACTAAATTTTGAATTTTATAACATTATTATTCATCTTACACATTTTCTATAACATGGCATAAGAACAAAATAAATTTTTCGGGTAAAATAAGTATTTTTCAAAAAATGCAGTTTTGCCGCCTTTTGATGGCGCACCCACTTTAAATATAGTTTTTAACATGTTTATAAGTTAAATTTGACAAAATAAAATTCTTCTTTGGAATAAAGAAATAATAATTTACTTTGGATAAATTTTTCATATTATTCTGGTAACTTTCACATTCTAATGAATAGTAAAAACACGCTATATTTTAATTAAAAACAACTTTTTTCATCGTAATATCTTATGTGGTTAAATTATAATATTGAATGGTTTTAAAGTATAAATATAATATATTTTTACCATTTAATATAATTTATGTCATTAGAATTGATTTTACCTTGAATTCGTAGGTTAAATCAATTCAATCTTTTGCAATGTTTTAAATAAAAACCCGTTTTTATTCGACAACGGGATTAATTTTAATTTAATTTATGCAACTTCTGTGTATTGAATTTTAAAAAATGGATTCCATATTTGGAATCAGTGGGTCCAAATTATGTTAATAGGCTACTTTTTATTTTTTGGAATTATGAATAGTAACTACGGTAAATTTTATTTACCATAGTTAAAGGTAAATCAGGTAATTAAAGGTAAATATAATATTATAAAATTATCCTAACACATGCCAAAATTCTATTTTATGGCTAAAAGTAAACCCATATCAACTAAGGGTCGGATTAGATTCATTTTATGGACTTTTGACCATGAAAATAATTTAATTATTATTAAAACCAAAGAAAGTGACAACATGTCACTTTCTTAAATCTTATAAGTATAATAATTTTAACTTAGTTATAAACATCATAAAACTTTGAACATCAATAGTATCTAGAAATATAACAAAATTATCTACATCATGAGAATTTATTTAGAATTTTTTGGGATTAAATAGTTATCATTAATTGTGACACAATAGTGATGCAGAAATTATTTATCTAGTGAAAAAAACAAGAATATAGTTTTTATTAAACTAATAGTGACCATAAAAGGCACAAAACCCTGACCAAAACTTATTGGTCATGTAAATTGAAACTATAATCATCCAATGGTCTAATATTTGACCATTTGGAGTCTGATACAAGAAATTATGACACTTATATTATTTTATTTTAAATGATGCCAAAGGTGTCACCTTCATAATTTAATAAATATAACAATTTAAATATTATAATTTTAAGATGATAAATTCGAGTAAAAGTATTATTGTGAAAGTTAATATATTTATATTCATCATAGAATTTTATTTAAAATTTTTATGAAACAAATAAGTATATTAAATAATTATACAAAAATGATGTAGTAATTATTTTATTAAGATATAAACCAAATAAATGGTTTTAAAAATAATAAAATAAATATTATATGAATTATTTAATGTGATCCACTAATTTTATAGATACATATGACCTTTTATTAATATATTAAAGATTTTAGTTTGAACATATCTTCTGTATATATTTTATTTAAATTCAAATAAATGAATAGTGTCAAAATTGACACTATTGTTATTTTATAAAAATAACATATTATAAAATTGTTTAAAAATCACAAAAATATTTAAAAATTATAAATTTAAATTTATAAGCTCTATAATGTTATAAAGTAAAAAATTATATAAAATTCACAACAAATAAGTAATTATTTGTTATAAATTAAAATTTAGAATTTTATTACCACAAATAAACTTAAATAGATTAAATAAGGATAAATCAAAATGATAAGGTTTAAAATAAGATCCAAACATGTCTAAATTTGATTAGTTGATTAGATTACAACCCTATCTCATCTAATATTCGAATATGAGTAATTTTTGGAGGTTTTTAAGTGGGGTTAGATTTATTATAAATTAATATTTTTAAGAATTCCAATGGTGCCCCTCTCCTCCCTTATATAAGGGCACCTCCTCCCTCTCTTCCTCACACAACTTTTAGCCTTCAAGATCGGAAAAAACCTGAAAAATTATCTTATCCACTTACCTAGAAACATCCTATAGGTTCTGGTCTTCCTCAAAGACCAATTTTAGTTCCCTAAGAGGAGGTCTCAAAAAGGCGCTTCAAAGAAGAGGTAATTTCCGTTACCGATTCTTTCACCTTTATTTCTTCTTCCACTTCTTCTTCTTAGGTTGTTTCACTATGAAGTAATAACATCAGTATCACTCATATACTTATATGTTATTATAAGTATGAAACAACCCTATTTCACCATCTATCCATCCTACGGAAAACAAAATCACCACGCGTGCGTACGTACGGAATACCGTCTCCACGCCGTGGTGTAATCTGTTTTTCCACCACCACATTACATGGATGGGTATAATGGTGTAAAGAATAACTATACATAGTTATTAGAAAATCATATTGATTCTTATATATTTTATCATCCACTCTAATTCAATTCAATAATTATGGAAACGATATCATCGCTCGTGCGTACGTACGGACTACCGTCTCCACGACGCGATGAGATTCATTATCCATGTTAACCATTTAAGAATGATTATTAAGTATATATAATGAATAATAATGGAATATATGAAATGGTAAATCTACTGGATTTATGTATATATATATTTATGTCATCTACTTACTTCCATTCAAGACAATAAGGAAAGGAAAACAGCGTTCATGCGTACGTACGGACTACCGTCTCCATGAACGGTGTGTTTCATTTCATTTATCTGTCTATTATATATATATATATACTGAATATATATGATATATAAATCATGTTTTATATTCTATAAGTAATTAAATCATGATATAAGTAATAATAATGTCAAGAACAACAAGTCTAAACACCTACGATAAATGAAACAATTTTACCCAAAACGCTCTTTAACATGGAATTTACAAAAGAACGGGTAATATAAAGTCATAAGTGAACCATATATAATATCATAACAATAAATATGATTCTGTAATAAGTCAATGATATTATTTAAGTCATTATACAGGAGGTTCGGACACTTACGAAGCAAATTGGACCTAAGGTAAGGGAAATATCACAATCTCATTTTTATCCGAGATTGTTTATACTTTGGCATTTACTGGGGTGTATTTTATCATCCAAATCCATGTTTCCTCAATATGTAATATTATTTCCATCCACCTACAATTGTTTAAATCCAATTTTACCCTTAGGTGAGTTTTTAGTAAAGGATATGAAAGGAATCTTTTGTCGTTTTTCGTACGAGGTACTTTTTTACTTTTCCGACAAAAGTACGAAGAATGTTTTTCTTAACTTATACGGAACGAATGGATTTTTAAAACATTATTTCCAAGAAGTTTACTTTACATGTTTTAAAGTTTATTTTTAATCAACTTCTTTTAGTTTATAGTTGTACGACATGTTAAGAAAGGAAAAGTGTTTTTGAAGAAGAAAGGATATTTTCCTCAAGAATGGAGTTCAAGTGTTTTATCAAAATTATTTTCCATCTAAGATAATAAAGGGTTCTGATTTTATCCCTATTATTAAATTGATTTGATTATGTTGTGATGGAATTTTTTTTTTATGAATTCCTTTATCATATATGAATTGTTTTATGATGTCATGATGTTTAAGATTGCCATTTTTATTACATGGGTTATGCAATGATGTATGATTTATGATTTTGTGGCACACATAAGAATGGTATCATTATGAGATGGGTGGGACCTATATCTCCCTCCAATGCATTGGGTAAAGATTTTATATCTCATGAGATAGACATGGCTGGAACGGTAGGTTATACCGGTTCAGTGAAACAGGACTGAAACGAGGGTGACTCGGTTCAGAAAGGGACTTTGTCCACTAAGATAGTCCTGGAAATGAGTCTTGACTAAAAAGAAATGATTCTCTATGATTATGTGTGTATGCCACAATGTTTCATGTTTTACGTTATGATTATTGTGATTACATTTCACTGCCATGATTTATCCCATCTTATGAAATTATGCTCTCTTTTCCAGGTTATGTTTTCCAAAATGTCATGTTATTAGGAAAATGATTTGATTGATATTTATTTTGTTTACCCTTACTGATCATTTGAGCTCACCCTTTTATGTTTTCTTTTCCCCAGGATATAATGAAAGGTTTTAGTTATTAAAAAAAGGAAGATCTTTATGGGAGATGTTGAAGATCTTTCACCAGGATTAGAAGATTATATTCCGAGTTTCCAAAGATACTAAACTATTACGATCCTTGTGTGTGTGTTTTTGTTATGTACTAAGTATTCCACAAATGTAATGTAATATCAATGTACGTCAAGCTTCGGGTCTCTACAGGGTACTTGAGTCAAAAATGATCTTCTTATAATTACAAATTGTCCACGTGGTTAAAATTACATTATCTCCAGAATTTTATTCATGATTTAAATATAATATATATAAATTATATATTTATTTATATCCAGTATATATGTATTTAGAATAGTCCATAACATTTGGATATAAGAAATGAAATGTACCGTTCTTGAATATGGTAAGTCATACATAGGCATGAACACTACTTTTATTTCTTTTTAATATTTAATGGAATTAAAACTAAATGATACGTAGGTATATTATAATTATAGTATAATATCTATGTTATATATGTTACATAATTTCAATAATTCTATCCTTTATATGTTCCATATATAGCATGAACGAGTCATATCACTTTGAGGGGGCAGAAGTCTGCACTTCCTCAAATAAAATTATCGTATTTACACATTATAAAAAGCATAAAGGTAATCTTTAAATGAAAAATAAAGAATAATAGAGATAATATAAATATAATATATCTCATATATAAATAAATTTCCATCATAATGTCCACCGTGAGAGGTGGTAGGATATAATTGAACAATCATGGTTTCCTGAAGCAGTAGTTCACCTTCCACAGAAATAGTATGTTCTAAATATGTTAGATGGAGATGTGTGTGTGTGTTTAGGACAAATACTTCTCATAAAAACATACTAGTATACTTAATATACATTTTTTGTTAAAAAATAATTGAATAAAGATATTTTAGGTGGTTGGAGAAGGAAAATAAATGGAAGAAGCTTGAGAGAAGACATTGCCTCAAATCGGGTAACTCCTTTTGATTTATGATAAAAGGCCTTCTTGGATTGCCTTCTTCCCAAGTTAAGACTCATATTATGAAGATAAGGATTTCAGGAGCTTATTTGGGAAGATTTTTGACGAGCCAAGGGGGATTTATAGGTGTGAGTAAGGGTTATAGGTGGTGGCATTTTATAAGAGAGAGGAGGGGTACTTTAGGAATGTTTGAAAGATTATTTAATTACAAACTGAATTTCAATTTTGAAAAGTTCCACAACTTATTTAATTCAAATATAAGATGAGTTTTGTTTGAAATCATCTCAACCAATAGTTTTTTGAAAAATTTTGGTTTCAAATTTAACCTTATCATTTAGCTTTAACCCTTAGTTAACTTATTTGACTCTTACCATGTCTTCTTGTATATTCATACTATATGGTTAATATAGTTACTATAAAATGCCAATAGAACCTCAAGTGGTTCATTAATTAAATTTCCAACCCTATCTAAGTCATTTAGATGAATATTATATTTTTATGGCTATTATATCATTTAATAAAATATTATTTGTTTTAAAAACTCATTTATGTCAATTTATATACTATTCATATCACAACTTTTAAAAAATCCATAACAACTTGATTATTTATAACAACCTTAATTAATTAAAATATAAATATTCTTAATTATCCGAAAAATTCGTGTATAGGATAAAAAGATTCAAAATAAATTTATTTCAATTTTTATAATCTCATTTATTTAAAACATTCATTAATAAGGAAATCACTACATCATCATTGTATCAAAAATAAATTTATATATTTTATGTTTAAAAATTATCAAAAAAATACCATGATGTATTAAATATTTTTATCTTTAAAATTAATATTTATAGTCGAATATATAACTTATATAACCCCATATAAAAATTGTTTTATTAAAATATATATGTTTATGTTATATTTTCCTTCACTTTAAATTAAAAGTAATTAAATGTCATTTTCACACACAAGTGGCTCCATGGGATCAAAAAATCGACCCAAGGATTCCCATGGTCGGAAATATCTCATACAATAGGTTTATGACACATGTTAGGGTAATTTAATATTATTATAATATTATTTTTTACTCTTATTTACCAGATTTACCCTTTAACCATGGTAAATAAAATATTTACTGAAATTACTTTTCATAATGTCTAAAAATAAAAGGTACCTATTTGCGAAATTTATACCTCCAGATTCCAAATATGGAATCCTTTTTTCCAAATTCTAAATACAGTAGTGGTAGTAATTAATTTAAAATTAATTCTCATTGTCGAAACCAAAAAGTGGGTTTTTAAGAAGTAATAATTATCAAAATATTGACATGTATTTCTGTCCAATTTAAAAGTGAAATTTCATCCAATGACCATAATTGGATTAAATAATACAAAATATAATACAATTAAACATTAAAACAAATTAAAAGGAAAATCTAACTATATAAATAAATTATATGAAATGATAGTTTTGAATTAAAATGAGGTATTTTTAACTATTCATTAAAAAATGAAATTTATCATAAAAATACCAAAATTTCCTCCAAAGTAAATTTGGATGTCCATATTCTATAAAATAAGTTTATTTTTTCAAATATAACATATAAAAGTGACAAAAATATATTTAAAAAGGGTTCTCCATCCAATGGCGGTAAAACTGAATTTTTAGAAAAATACTTCTTTTATCTGAAAAATTGAATTTGTTAATATATCATATATAAAAAACTTATAATATGAATTTAAAACATTACATTGAATATATATATCATATATATTTCATTAAATAAAAATCCATAAAGAGTTATCTAAAAATTCAATTATTCTCATTCAAATAGATTCTCATAAAAACACATCCTTTATATTCAATTGGTTTTTATTTTCATTTATAATAAATTTGGTAACCAATGATTCATTATTTGAACATGTGTAAACCATATTTAAAATTTCAGTTGATACTATTCATTCCATTCATTCCAACATCTAGGCATTTACTACCATTTAAAATAATAATATTATTATTGTATTATATTTCAGTATAACTCAAAGTTGTGTGCAACATAAGCTTTTAGAGAAACCCATTGTTGAGTATTGAGTACACTATTGGAAGAAGTGTACCATTTAATATAAAATTAATATCTTATTCATAAGTATTAATAGAAACTAAAAAATATTATTCTATAAATACATAGGTCGTTACAATATGTCTAACTTATGTTAGGTCAATACTACTACATTCTTCATTCGGATATTCAAATCTAATTTCCCAATGATCTAAAAACAAAATCATCCACCAAATATAATTTTCAAAAAAATTCGGATACATAATTTTCCATGAATATCTTCTATCACCTTCAATGGGATGATACCCCAGAGTTAATTACCCAGGACTCTATTAGGATGTTGACACATGGTAACATTTTATTTCCCCTCACATAGTACAAAATTAATTTAATCTTCTAAATGATGATGGTCTTCCAGATATTTCCTCATGAATCATATATTTCTTCTTATAGTTTCCCCTTTTTCTAAAGTTCTAATAGGTTGGACCATGACCATCTAACATTATTTAGTTCTTCTCCCATAGAATATTCCTCTTTTTTTTTATTTTGATAGATCTTCTTATTTTTGGGTGAACATCATGATCTATTAGCATTAAGAGCATTACCAAGTGGCTCCCAAACTTTTGTCTTATAATGTTCTTCATTGAGTATAAAATTCCGGATATCATTTAATACCATTTTTAACTTTCCATTGGAGTAACTCATGGTATACACCTTGCATCCCAACTCTCTTGAATTTATGATAGCAATAGAAGTACCCAAAAATAATTCATTAACATTACCATCATTAATTTGATATTCCCTTGGATCATATCACAATAATTCTTATGATCTACCTATAATCATCCTTCTGATAACCATTGGATAAATCATCACTACATCATGAAAATTTCTTTCAATGTTGCTGGTTTATCATATACACCTACCTAAAAATTCATCACTTAGGTCATTGTCCTTATTTGGGGAATGCTAAATGAAACATTATATTCCAAATACATCCTCACCAGTTCCCAGGAATTCATTTCCATTTATTCCCCTTATGTTATCTCCATATTCTATTGAAAAATACATCTAAGTAGAGCATCAATGTCCTTCTCAATCATATGGTATTTTATCTATATTTTATAGAATAAAAAATAAATTCAATCCAATATCTTCAACCAATCCTTTCTATAATATAACACCATATCATCAAATGATAGTGAAATCTCAATGAAATTGAAATATCCTCATGTAATGAGTGAATTAATATGTTTGATCAACTTGAAATATTGTGCTCTAATGCTATTTTTTGGAATTAGACACCAAAATGGGTACCCTGTATAGTAAGAAAATTGGGGTTGAAACTTTCAATAATGATTATGATAATACCATCAGATTTTATACCTTTGGTCTATCATAATTTTTCATGTAGAATCATAGTGTAAAACGGATCCTTCAAACATTCCCACAAACTAGGTGTTCTAGAATAAGGTAGAATTATGACCCTACTCACCAAATGAAATTATCCTTAATCCATGAATTAAAACTCAAATATATTTCTGGAAATAGAAAAATATAATGTACGAAGTGAATTAAAGAGATTAACATGATTAAAATAATGAGTCCTACATACATTGGAGGAATATCTTTTCTAAATTTATTCCAATCAGAAGATACAGTATATTACAAAATAGATTAGTAAAAAATAAATAATCTAATGAAACTGGCATTGATCTTATGCATTAATTTCCCAACACCCCACTTTTTTCTTTATAATGGTCTCATTCACTTATATATTAACTTTCATCAGATCAACTACTAATAACTAATCCCCTAAAATAATGAATCACTGATCATGACTATGATGCCCCATCTTGGATGCCAAAAAACTGGTGCACCGAGTAGGAACAACTAATGACCAAAAGTGTATCTCCTCATACCGCAGAGGCTTCCGACTAGAATAATAGTTCTAAGGTGTAATTTTGAAGAGATTATACCCCCATATAATTGTGTACAAATATAATTAAATAATCAATAATCATACATATCAAAGTATGATGAATGAATAAATAAACTGAAACTGAAACATGTTTTAATAAAACTAAATGTAATAAGGTCCATCACTGCCAATCCATATATACAACCCACCACCCACTAGGTTGGTTACATAAAGTTATAAAATAAAAGAAAGTATAAAATGGATCCACCACAAAACTGAGCCAAAAATATCCAGTGAATAGATACCAATCAAAGAATCAAGATCAATAAACTGTTACTCAATATGGTCCTCATCCCAAACCTATTCCTGTAATAAACATGAAAGAGCTTATCAGGTACACAAGTAAAATTACAGACCAAGAAAGGTGTGAGTATAACTCAGTAGGCCACCACTAACAGTGTCTAAAAAAATACCATTCGTCATAAAAGAGCATGTAGTAGAATGAATAAAATTATATAACCATGTAAATAAAATATTATTCATTATCTGAAAATATTTTATTTAATATCTTCTAATAATTGTTCTAAAAGATTCCATTTCTATCAAAACTACCTCGAACTAAGTTGTTCACCTGAGCCATATATCACCGGGGTCACTTGTTGGAAAACAAGGACCCTCATTCCATGTATCCAAATGGGATTTGATGACTATTTACATCAATCCAAACCAAAAGGTCACAAGTTAGAAAACATGGATCATCAGTCCATGAATCCAACCATGACTTGAAACTCCATGTTTAACTATCTCAACCATTTGGTCACAAGGTGGAAAACATTAATCATTAGTCTATGATTCCAACTAGGAATCGTAACTCCATGTTTGACCATCCCAAATTTTATATGGAACTTTTTTTCCATTCCCTTGGGTTTAATATTTTTCATTAATTTAACCAAAAAACTATGGTGCACTGAGGTTTTTAGAGAATTAGTCTATCCCTCCCAAAATCAAGGAGTGGTGTGTTAGTCCAACATCCCAAAACCATTAGTCACAAGTTAGAACATAGATCATCAAACCATGATTCCAATTGAGACTCAAGACTCCATGTCCTTCCATCCCCAATCATGTCATCATTAATCATTACCATTTTCATCCACATTTCCATAATCCATTAAATAAATCTCATTAATCCAAATTCAAAACTAAACCATTTCACTATTTACTAAAATTCATATTTATTTAATGATATTTCAATCATTTAATAATCAAACAAACACATTTTAAAAATTTCCATTTCCTTTTCTAAATCACAACATTTATCATGGTACCAAAGAACCTTTAAAACAAAACATGGCTCAAATAAAACCTGACCCCTTCCAAAAGTCCTAAAACACAAAAATCAATAATTCTTATTGAACATTTTGAAACCACCCCTTAAACCCATGTCTTCCTCTTTGAAATTACAAACAGGATGCTTGACCTTCATATTTATTGAGAATAATTTAAAGAGTCAACACATGCCCATTTCTAATCAACATTTTAATTCCATTCAAAACCACTTTAAAAGCACCTTGAGTTCAACGCCTCATTTCAGAGAAAGAATCATTTTGAAAGATATCCTTCCACCTTTTTGAATCCTAAATTTGTAAAAACCATTACACACATTTAAACATTTTTCAAATCCACATAGGAATTTTCATAAAATATTTACACAAAAAACATTACTCTTCAAACATTTGGAACACTCCATGGGTGGTCATGGGTCTAGTCTCACATCACCATGGATCCAAAGGGATCTGTGGGGGTCCAAGGTTTTAATATAAGTCCAAAACCAATTTCATAAATCAATGAAATAAGAATATCACACATGGGATCTAATGATTATGAAACACACATATATAAACAATTATTAATACTATGGGTAAATATCTTAGAGAACCTACCTCATTAGTGAAGCTTTTCAAAACATTTCTAAAGAATGGAGTCCTTGTTGAGGCCCATCCATGCATCATCCAAACCCCTTGGAACCCAACCGATCTTGTCACCGCCACTCGGGATTTAGTGTCACACCAAAAAACACAATTAACCAATTATAAAAATTATAATTAATTAAATAACCAAAACCCAACTTGGAATAATGGCATAAAACTCACCAGGTCATCATGCTGCACCGAAATCGAAGCGAATCACTTTTTGAAGACCCAAGGGAAAACCCTAACTGAATTCCAGAAAAAAAAATACATAAGAGGTGATTCCAAATTTAAAATTAATTAAATGAATTCATTTGTAAAAAATAAATAGAATTCACTAGGATCACATACCATGATGAAAACCCACGCAACAACATGTTGAATCCATTCTGGGATCTCCTATATGAAAGTCAGCCAAATGCCTAATGAGAAAAGGACGATTCCACCATGCACCAATGGAATAATCAAAAAATCCAAAACCATAGAGATCAAAAAATAATAGAGGGGGAGAAAAAATGAGGAAGACACAGAAGGATGAATCTTTCCTCAAACACCAATGAAACATAAAAATTTCACCCAAAAAATTAGATGGAGGAAGTGAAAGGGTTTGGAGATCCTATGGTTCGTGTGCTTGGAATGGGGAAAAAGGGAGTGGAGAGGGTGAAAAACTTGAGGGGGTATTTTAATAAAATACCCTTTTTAATGAAATATAGGAAGACTCGTGGTCAGGCCGCATGGTTTTCAAAACTATGCACCAACCGTGATGTTAGCACTATCTCTCTATAGAAACAAGGTGCACAGTTTATCTAAAACTATGTGTAGCTTGTGCACCATGCCTTAGTCCCTTCCCAACCTCATAAGGTTTATCAATTTTCATCATGTGGTTGACCCCAAATTATTCTATCACCATTCAACTCAACTATGTGTAGTTAAAATTGAACTAAATACATCCTAATCATCAAGGTGTCAAATGATTTCTTCTAAACAGTGCAAACTAAACCATGCACCCCTTTCAGAAAACTCCAAAACTCAATAAATTACATTTGGAGCCTTCTAAGCTAAACAAAACACATGAGATACATCCCAAGCCTCATTCCTCATCTCAAAAGTAACACTAAAGAATTCCAACTCTCAATAATCCATTTTGATTATTGATTAATGATTTGACCCTTCCAATAAAGAAAAATCAAATTCCATCCTGAATTTTTGATATATTCAGATACACTACTATAAAATCATCCTTTAATAGTGCTATAAAAGGCCTTTATCAGTGCTAAAAAAGCGCACATAATTGATGTGCGGTTAAAATCCCCAAACTTTTATCTATGCTAAAAATTATTGTTGAAGGCCCCCTTTATCAACTATTTTTTTAGTGCTATTAAAGGGGGCCTTTAATAGTGATAAAAAATCACTTATAAATGTTCCACTCATAGAGGGTATATAAACTATTTTTCCATTCCCCACCCACCCACCCCTTTAGCCGCACTTCCCACCTGCACACCCCTTTCTTAGTGCTTCCCTCGCCCCTTTATCATCTCTTTAGACAATCCCTTCCTCCCATGTGTGCCCCTACCTCAAGTGAGCTCTGAACCCTATACCTCCAACATATACATAAAAGCATTTTTCACTCCCCTATACTATTTTTTTTACATTTTATGATATATCAATATATTTATATATATTTCATTAAATTGTTTCATATATTTATATATATTTTTAAATATTACTAAATATATTTTATATATAAATATGTTTAATTTATTTATTTATAAAATTAAATTTTTATGTGTGAATATATAAAAAATATGTATACGTTGTTATATATTTGATTATAAATAAACTTAAATTATGAAAAATGATAAATTTTAAAATCCATAATATAAATATGAATGTAATCCCTAGGAATAAATTCAGTATCCACTGAAAAAGGGAAAAATACCCCCATAAACGAGGCTTAAAATCCATCAAAAGTTAAAAAATTAGGGTACTACAAATAAAAATTTTGTTTTAGAGGACTTAAAAGATTTTTTTGCCTCAAAAATAGTGACAAGGGTCACCCTATTAATTATGGTGTGTATCACATCGTAGGCTTCAATTTGATATGTGGTAGAGCCCAAACGAACACCCGGATCAAAAGTTATGGCGGTATGAAGTTTGAGTTATGTTTTCAACTAATTTTTGATCTTTTATTAGTTTTTTGATTTTTTTTATATTAAAATTGATATTAAATGACTGTTTTTCGTAATAATAATCAAATTATTAATTAAAAATATTTTTTAGTTATTTTATAATACATTTTCACAAAATATCATATATTTTAAGTTTAAATTTTAATTTATCTTATCTAAAACATATTTCAAAAATATATATTATATTTTTATCAATATAAATATATTTATATATTAATATATTATTTTTAATGAAATATAATTTTTTTTATGTTTACATTTATCACTACTTGTAAAAATGTGCTAATAAAGGGGGTCATTATCTGAGCTTATAAAAAAGCACCGATAACCACCCAACCCCCCCCCCCCCTACTGCTTTTTTACAAGAACTGATAAAAGACCCCATTTATCAGTTCTAGTAAAAAATCACTAATAAAGGTCCCCTTCAATAGAAATTTTTTGCGATGTTAAATACCACCTTTAACAGTGCTAAAAAGCACTGATAAAGATCCCCTTTAACAGTTATTTTAATAGCATTGAATAAGGGGGTCTTTAACAGTGTTTTTAGCTAGTGTTGTTAAATCCCTAGTGCTGGTTAAACCCATTTTTGTAGTAGTGATGTGGTATATTACAAACCAACAATGATAATACTTCTTTTACTTGGTAATTCTAAGTGGTAATCCATTTGTTCCATCAAAACTATGTTGGCCACCTTATTTTCAGCCAACATCCTCATCCATCTTTCGATAGCCTGAAACACTACGGAGGAACAACCTCCATGTCAAAGACCTCAATTGTTCGAAAACCAAATCTAATGACTGTTACCAAAAATGAACACCACTCTAGAACTTAATCGATCCCATTCAACTAATACGTCGATTATAAAATCATATGATTAATCATAAAACTATGGTTATCCCCACCATTTTTTGTATCTTATAACCACCAACTTCTGATACTTAACACCCTTGAAATCAAGAAATCTCAACCAACCCACAACTCATGCTACCACCATGAACTTGAAATGGTTCAAATCATTCTTCATCCCAACACCCATGAGAACTCATATCATCATTATCACCCATCCTCTTCCTTGAAAATATACCAAATATGATGCATACCCTTGATCCATACATGAACTAATAACCTATCATATTTTCCTGAAAACCCAAATCCAACTCAAAACACACATATCATTCGTGAAATGATACACCAAATGTAGCATTCAACCTCACTCACCCATATTGTGTGATAAGCCTAGTCGAGAAACCCTTAGTCAACTCATCAAAAAAACACCCATCTCCCACTAAAAGACTATCACCATCTTACCTCATCGTAATTCCTTTACACCCAATGGAATTCCATAACTACCGAAAAACACACACTAGATTCCATACCCAAAATAATCTAGAACAATTTTGATCCCAATTCAAGCACTCATCTTAGTCATACATCACCATTGATCTCCCATTTACATTCCCTATGGATTCGAATAATTAACCTCCATGGTACTCCACTAGCATCACAATGTTTCCATGACTGACCCATGACAATTTCCACACAACTATGACCCTTCCATTGAGAGGGTCTCACCTTTGCAACAGATAAATCACTCCCCACCATAAGAATTTCATAGTCATCACCCCACTCAAGATGCTCCAACCACCATGGCCCATATTCAATTCACTGTCAACCCATGGGTTGTACATGGCCATATCACTCTTATTAGAGCTAAAAAACATCAACTATCACCCATCCGAGGATTTTGAGGATGGTATCCATTGAATTAATCAACCATTAAACCATCTATAGACCTCAAACTCAACTAGTCAATAGTGAAGTCCCACTATAGGATCTACATACACTGATCCATGATCGTAAACTCCAATACATCCCACATCCAACCAAAAGATACTAGGTTATATAGGCATGCAAACATTTACCTCCCAATGTACATAGGACAATGTTAAGGTCTTGGTAATGATAATCACTCACTAAGAGTACACTCAGATGTTTTCAATGAATAAAACCACCAATCATCCATTTTTTATGTCACCTCTATCTATTGAGACGTATCAAACCTATACAATGGTCCTAAGTCACCCTTCCCATAAGCATCTCATCACATTTACTTTGGCTTTCATCTTACTCAAGGATGCCTTCTTTACTTAAGAAATTTGGATGTATTCTCTCATAACATTTGATCAACAAACCAAACAAAAAAACACATCATCATCTTTTCATGCCTCCAAGATCCCATAAACACTTAACTATCACACACACTCTAGTGTGACCCCACCACTGAATATTATTTCGACTCTAACGATTCATGATTTTTGAAACCTCATCTCAAAAATCATATCCACTAGCCATTCCACTTTCACATACCCATATCACCCAACAAAGATCACCCATGTTGCTTCCAAAAACCCAAAATAATTTCAATAAACCAAAAAAATGTTCCTATAGATGCATTTTGAGCTAACTATGTTGTCATTTAAACATATCCTTCCCTTAAGAGCCACACCTTCCACCGCCTCACCAAAACACCAAGTATTTCCATATCAATAAAACCAGACACCTTCATGTGCCTCATACCCAAAAATAAACTCACATGCATAGTCACCACCAAAGAAACCCTACACTTTTGGTCTAGACCAAAACCACCAGGAACATCCTACCTGCATGAACACCACCTGAATAAAGAACCTAAACAAGCTTGAACCTTTATAAATAAACCAAAATCCTAAAACACTAGAACCCATGTGATCTTTCCCAAAACCAATGTCATCCACCATTCCAAAACCCTATACTAGGATTCACCCATCGAGCACTATTTTCAAAATTACAAAACATCCATCTATTCCCCTCCCTCCCAAATCATGGATAACTCGATCGATAAATCTCATAGGCCACCTCTAAAAGTGACATTATATCAACTCCAAAACTGGAGTCGCATCAAGAACATAACTAGTACTTACCATCCAAGGTCTACACCAGCTCAAAAAAGGCCACAAATCATGGGGCACCAAACATACACTCGTCTCCTCATCACCCAACACCTAAAAGTCAAAAACCCCTCTTATATGGTCCAATGCCATAATGGTGTCATACACAAACCAAATATACACAACTAGGGAGCCTTTCCTTTCCGATCATCAGCACATCAAACCACTCCCTGGGGACCCATACATACTACCAACCTAAATCAAAACCAACCATAATGGTCTAATGATCATAAACTCACACCATACTGACCCACCAGGGTCACTGTACCAACTGTACATAAGGAACACACCAATTTACTCAACATTTAGCATCACACCATAGATCCATATAACCGCCCATTAGAAATAAATCAATAATATCACACACAAGTAGGCCAAGAACATGAAGATCCTACCTGTCTATCCTGGTTCATGATACTCCTATTGTCTCTATAGCCCAATATTCAAAAATAAATCACAGGGCTCTTTTCAATGGACCAAGAACCATAAATCCATCATAAATAATCATATCCAAACAAATTTTGTGTTTATAGAGGTGAAAATAATATTCAACCCTAATATTTTAATTCAAAAACATCAATCCCAACACCTAGTAACATGGAAAACCTACCGGGATAGATGTTCGCGACACACCAGCCCGGTATCTATAACAACTCTGAAACATTTCTATATATCATATCTAATAAACCCAAAATAGTTAAATAGTTTGAAATTAAACACATATGATACTAGTTTGTAGAATCATAGACCATATTCCACTAAATTGGTGCCCTGATGCAGCCCATCACATGACCTCAAGAATTCCACCTCATATTTCAAAGGATAGTGACTAGCAATGGGGTCTAAGGTGAAACTATGAAAAGAGTATACCCTAATATAAGAGTGTAAAAACATAATTAAATAAATAATAATCATACACATCATAGTACATATAAAAAATAAATTAACTGAAACATGTTGTAATAAAATGAAATAAAATAAAGGACCAAATAGTAATGTCACACATACAACCACCACCCACTGAGCTTGTTACATAACATGCCATAATGAAATAAAATAAAAAAGGTATCCAATGCATCACCAAGACAAACCCATATAGTCACCTTATAACACTCAAGAAATACTGCTCGATCAACTGATACTCAATGCACGCCTCAACTTAAAATTGTGTTTGGGATAAACATGTGAGAGCTGACTGGGTACCCAAGTGAAATGGTGGCCAAAGTAGGGTGTGAGTACAACTCAGTAGGCCACCAACAATGGTGGATAAATAAAATTCAACTTAGTAAAAATGTTCATTCAAGATAAGGAATAATATTTATAATCAGGTAATAAAACAAGTTTCATTATTTAACTATATTTGATTTATTATATTTTAAAAAAATTACAAAAGTTACCCATTTCCATCAAAACATCCATGGCCTAATCTAGTTATATGATCCAAATATCCTAGGGTTCACTATTTAGAAAATAATTAATCTCAATCTAAGTATCAAACTGGCATCTAGTGCACCTTGTCCATCCATCCTGACAACTAGGTCACATGTTCGAAAACATGGAACATCGGTCCCTGAATCCAACCGGGACTCAGAACTCCATATAAAACCATACAAAATTTTGTTTAACAAGTCATAAATCATGGAAAATTAGTCCATGATACCAATCAGGAATCGTAACATAATGTCCAACTATCTCAGCCTTGATATAGAGTGTTATTTCATACCCTTTGGATCAGGAGTGTCAGTCCTTACCCTGAAATACTAGCAGTGCATCGGGGGTCCTAGGGCATCAGTATGACCCACCCAAACCAAGGATTTGGATATCATTCCAACATCCCAAAAACATTAGTCACGGGTTGGAAAAAACTGAGCACCAATCCATGAGTCCAACTAGGATTTTGAACTCCATGTTCGACCATCCCCAATAATTCCAGCATTAATCATTACCATTTTCATCCACATCTCCATAATCCATTACTTACATCAAATTAAGTTAAATTTATAATTAAACCATTTCATATGTTACTCAAATACATATTTTTTAAATTCTATTTGAACTATTTAACAATAAAACACACCCATTTTAACCATTTCCATTAACTTTTCTAAATCGAAACATTTATTGTGGTCCCAAAGGTCCTTTAAATAAACACGTGAATCAAATAAAACCTGACCACCTTGAAACGTTATAAAACACCAAAGTACAGAATTATAATTAAACATTTTGAAAACACCCCTTAAACTTAAGTCTTCCTATTTGAAATTCCAAAAAAGGGTGAACAATTTAAATAGTTATTGTATGACGATTTCAAATAAATATTTGAAATCCATTTAAACCTCCATTAAAATCACCTTGGAGTAAACACCTCATTTAAAATAATCATTTCAAAACATATACTTCCCCCTTTTTTCATCCAAAACAAGTAAAAATAATTACACACGTTTAAACCATTTCAAAATTCTCATAGAAATTTTCAGAAAATCTTTACACATAATACATTCCAATTCCAACAGTATGTATAACCCTTGGATGGCCATGGATCCAGTATCACATCACAACATATATAATGGGATCTGTGGAGGGTCTAAGGTATTAATCTAAGGCCAAAAACAATTTTATAAATTAAAGGAATAATAATATCACACATGGTATCTAAGTAATATACCAAAAATGCATATAAACAAGTATCAATACTAGGGGTAAATATCATAGAACACCTACCTCATTAGTGAATATTTCAAAAAAAATTACAAAGCATGGTGGACATGTTGAGGAATGTCCATGAATCATCTAAAACCCTCATCACACAACTGTTTTCACCACCACCTAGGATCTAGTATTATACTAAGAAACCAAAATTAATAAATTTTAACAATTATAATTATTTAATTAACTAAAACTCAACTTTCCATAATGCTGAAAAACTCATCGGGTCATTGTGCCATACTGAAACCAAATCCAATCACTTATAAATGGCCCGCAGAAAAACCAAAACCACATTCTAGGAAAAAACCTATGATTCAATAACAAATAAACATTTAATTAAATTAATCCATTTTGAAAAACCGTAAAAAATTAACCATGATCAGAAACCTTAATGAAACGACATTCAAAGATGTGCGTAATCCATTCCATGATCTCATCTATTCAATACAACCAAAATCCCCCTTAGAAACAAATAATTACACTCTGATCTAGTGGAGTCATAGAAATATCCTAAACCATAGAACTCCAAAAAATAGAGAGGGGTGATAAGAAATAAGGAAGTCTTTGAAGGATGAATATTATCTCAAACACTGATGAAACACTATTATTTAACCCACAAAATTGATGTAGGTAGGAGAAGGAAGGGGTTGGAGAGCCCCTAGTTCATGTTCCTAGAATATTAGAGAAAGGTGGTGGAGAGGCAGAAAACCCTGAGGGGGTATTTTGGTCAAATACCCCTTTTTAATGAATTCTAGGAAGGAGCACGGTTTGGACGCACAATTTTCAATTAGTGCACCAACCATGTACACACTACTATCCACACCCATTAATCATGTGATTAGGACATATAGTTTTACAAAACATGCACTAACCATGTTTTCATCATTGTTTTCCTTTTGTAAAAAGTGGAAAAGTTTTTTTGAAACCTTGTGCATCATGTGTGTCATGCCTCTAGTCCTTCCCAACCTTGAAAGATTTCTTCTTTTGACTCACATGGTTTGCCTAAAACTTTTATCTATCCATGAAACTCAACCATTAAAAGTTAAAAATGAACTAAAAACGTCCTGATCATCATGGTGTCTTGGGGTTTCTCAAAAACTCTGCACAGCAAACCATGCACCCCTTCGAGAAAACTCCAAAACCCTAGAAACTTCAACGGAAGCCTCCAAGGCTCAACCAATCATATGGACTACCTCCCAAGACTCATTCTTTATCTAAAAATATCTTTGAGTAATTAAAACTATCTAAACTCCATTCCATATCTTGATTTAAGATTCGACCCATCCGGTAACAAAAATTCAAATTCATTCTAAAATTTTCACTCTTCCTGGATACAGGATCAAACAATGATTATCTCATCTTGATTACCAACTAGGTGACCTTTTATCATCAATAATTATCCGAAACACTCATTTTTTATCATAAAATAATTAGAATATGCAATTATCTGAAGATCCTTCTACCCAATATGAAACCTGTATGTCCCTATCTGCACACAGATCTGCTCCAACTTTTGGTAACCATAATTATTATGTCCTGGATCTTTTAAAAAACATATGGTGAACTAAAATATAATTCACCACCAAAAACCCCATAAAATGGATCCAATGAAGAGTTATTGAAGTAATTTTTCACATGAGGGGTGCCTAGGTTTCTAAAATTGGTTGAAATTAGAGGCTTCTATTACATAATTCAAGAAGTGGTGCTTTAGTAATTTTACATGTGTTATCAATTTTTATAAAAAAATTATGTTGATCACTATTACAAATTATTCTAATATCTTTTTTTGGAAATGTTTGAATAAAAATTCATACATTAGTTTTCCAATGGATAGGAATAATGATAAAAAATTTGAAGGTAAAAAATGTAATTTTTCAAAAAACTTTTTTTCTGTGCATAATTTTTTTTATTAATAAATTAAATAAATCACTATTGATTAATAATCTTGAAGATGTCTATGTAAAAAATAAATGTAAACTCTTTTTTATTATTATAAAATAATTTTTCTAAAAAATGATTTTTGTTTTGTTTTTCTTATTTATTTTAAATTAATTTCTACAAATTATTGAAATTTAAATTGATAAAACAGATTTCATATTTTTAAATAGTGTTTCAAAACAATTATAATCCAAAATTCATTTATAGTCAAAATAAATAGTAAAAAAAGTAAAAAAATTACCATGGTAATGGTTAAAATGGTTTACTCTTTGGTAAAACTAAGCTATAATGGTAAAAATGTCCCCATAAACTTCTCTAAATCTTATTGGTTTAATATATTTCAAATTTATATTATATTATATTTAATTAATAATCAATTTTTTGACACATTAAAATGAATTTTACTTTATATTATTTAAATATTTTAGTTAATTCTATCTGTGTGTCTCCCATTACAAATAAAATGGTATCTCTTCTCCTTCATTATTCATAGACGTTGATCGGAATAGCTAGGAAAATCCCTATAAAAAAACATTACTATATGTATTCTATTCATTATTTATCCCCTTGTATTACTATAATAACATACTAAGATGTATTAATATGTAATCAAAATTAGTTCTTTCAAATAAGAGGTAATCGTATTACCCGACTCATTAGAATTTTATTTCTTATACTACATCCTCTAAATAAGTTATATTCATCCTATAACAACAAATTAAATATCATCATTATATTTAGTTTTTATTATGATTATGGTGTAACCATTTATCACCTAATTTACATGAAATGATAATTGAATGTATCACTCTTCCATTTATGTATACTGCCACCTCCACAAAGAGATGTGATTAATTTTATGTCATTGTCTCTCATTGATAGTTATAATGATGTATTTGACAAATATATATGATATAATTATGATATAATTATGGTTCTGAAAGGGTAATTGTTATTTAACATTATTTCATTCCATCCAACAAAAAGTGAAATTTCACTCATGTGTACACACAGACTACAGTCTCTATGAAGTGATGTAATTGATTTTAAATCACCACTTTATATAAATAGTCATAAAAAGTTATATAATGAATGTATGATCATAAAAATTATGGAGATGCCTTGTGCATGTTTTTAGGTACTCTTTTACTTATTTTTTGTTATGCCTTGGTTGGGTTTTCGTTTGGTGTTTTTTTGGGTGATATTGGGGAAGTTGGGAATCCCATGGGGATATGCACAGTTGGTTCATGGTTAAATCAAATCATGTGTCT
This sequence comes from Viscum album, assembly GCA_963277665.1. Taxonomy (NCBI): domain Eukaryota; kingdom Viridiplantae; phylum Streptophyta; class Magnoliopsida; order Santalales; family Viscaceae; genus Viscum; species Viscum album. The sequence goes on along the minus strand of OY728120.1, from coordinate 1,751,318,026 downwards.
TGACCCTGGAAAATGTGAACCCTATATTATAGAGATATGAGGTGGTGTACAGTTTAGCCAAACCTTATGTCCCCCTCCCAAATAATGAACCCTCAAACAAAGGGGATATACATGGTTGATGCATGGTTTTTCAAATTGTATGCAACATAGGATAAATCATGTGGCCCCTAAGTAAAGGTGCATGGTTAAGGTGCATGGTTTTTCAAATCATGGACCTCTTCCCAGAAAACCTTTTGTGCAGGATTTAATTCATCTAAAAAAAATTTTAAAAGTCCAAAACCCCCTAGTTTTTATTATTATTATCTTATGCCTATCATAAATCAATTTTCTTTGATTTTAAATACTCCTTGAACCAATTTCATGATGAATCCAATATCCCATAGAAGGATCTCCACCTCTATGTTATGTGATTTCTTCATCATTTAGTTTCCCATCTATCCCTTATCTCTTTCCCAAAGTATTGGGATGATTTTCCCTCCATCTGTGATGTTTAGATCTATGTTTTTAGGGAACTTGTTCATTTGGATCTTGATCTTATGTATTGGTCCAAAATCAGCTGCGCCACTTTTATTTTGAATTTTTTGATTCAATTTGTGGATTTTGGTTAGGAAACCATTCATAAATAACCTTGTGGTAGGTGGTATAATTGTCAAATATCTTAGTCTTGATTATAATTGAATGTATGTAATTGAGAAAATACAATTTCCATGTTGGTAAATTTCATTATAAATTGAATTAGTTAATTTATTTCCCATGAGATTGTGAAATTAGTCCAACATTTGATTAAGAAGTTGGTGAATAATGGGACTATGAAATTGATTAATTAATGGGATATGAAACTAGTGGAGACTCATGGGGTGTATTGATATGATTTTAAATTGTTGTTATAAATTATAAAATTGGTTGAAAATTGAATTTATCAAATTAGTTGATTATTAAATTATGGAAATGGCTAATAAATGGGTTAAGAATATAGAACCATGAGATTTGATAATTGTGATTGATTTGGGGGATAGGTATTGTTGCTAAAAATATCATCAAGGTGCCATAATTCAATTATAGGACCCTAAAATATTGATTTATTTCATGTGATCATGATGTTCTGGGACAAGGACTGCTGCTGAAAATACCAATGGGGTGACAAACTACTGGTCTAATCACCCATTATTTGAATGTGAAATTGGGATTAAGTGAATAATGGGAACCCATGATGAAATGATAAGTGATATCCCTATGTGGATGGTTTAGACTTTGGCATGTTCTAAATCTGGTATTGTTCGTTCAGGTGTAATCGTGAGCTTGTAGATTTATGTGGTTAATTAAAGAGTAATTTAATTTGAAAAAAAATTATTTTATCTTTATACATTATTCTAATTACAACTACACACACTGTTATAGACTCTATATTGTTCTAGAAATTTTGTGTTGTGGTATATTGTGTTGTACTCACACCTTATTTGGGTTTCCTGATCAGCACCCGAATAAGCTTCATGGATGCATGACAGAATAAGGGTAATAGCCCTATGTTAGATGGTTGGTTTTGGATGGAGCGGGGTGAGGGACCAAACATGATGTTGGGACCCTCTATGGATTTTTTAATGTGTCTTTTTTTGGGTTTTCATTTCATACATGGAACATATATAGAATGACATACCTACAGTTTAGGTTTTGGTTTTTAATTATCTATTTTGGGTTAACATGTGATATTGGTATTTATTGATTATGGTATTATTCTAGTTATTGATTATAATTGTTTGGTTATCATTTATTGATTTCCACTATTGTGGTTCTTTGATAAAGAGTGTATAATATCTGTATAATATTTATTAGACCCACACTTCTATTCGGGACACTCTAGCATATGTAGAGGTGCGGATATGGTCATGTAACCCACTAGATCGAGGCACCATCTTGTGGAACATATATAGGGATTTTAAAAAGTGGTATTAGGTGGGTTTTATTTTCTTTTATTTGGTATTACTACTTGGACAAAGTATTCATGAGATTGGGATGAGTCAGGCTTGGGTCATGAGCTCATACATGGGAGTAGCTAACCCATGTATGGGGGGAAAACCCAAGTACCCAGGGTGGGATTATTGTTATTGGTGTTTGTTGTTAAAGTTGGATATTATTTAACATTGGGTGATGCACTTGTTGTGTGGTATTATTATTATTATTATTTTCGATTTTATTTTTGTCCTGATATGGAACAAGATTTGATCATACAAGCATCGTTCATGGTACTAAGTATTTTATGTGACATGCTTCTTTTTAGCCACTCATAGAAAAGAAAGTATTGAGCGAGTTTTTAAAAAATAATTTATTTTATGTGAATGAGTAAATTAAGATAAAAATGTGCCTAATAATAAAATTGATAATTTTAAATTATTCTAATTATGGTAAATTTAAATGGAAAAATGGGTTTCAAATGGAAAACATTTAAATGTGGAAGTGTTAACCCTATGTTATCCATTGCCAAGGTGAGTGATGGTTAAGGGTAGCGATATTTCATTAGTTTTGACCATGTGTTATGGTATGGGGATGAATTATTATGGACTTGTGTGAATTCCTCTAATTAAAATGTGTCAATTATATGTTTTATTTCCTAATACGTGTGTTTGTAATTATATATAAATTCCTCCATGATTATTATTATTGATAGGATGGACAGAGGAAATGGATGGAAATGATCCACTAGCAGTGGTTCCCAAGGATCCGATAGCACCGAGTGATGGATATAGAGATAATTTCCATGAGATATTTACTCACTTTATGAAATTTATGGAAAGATACCATGGGTGGGTTGTGTTTAGTATTTAATTTTTTATATGATAGTTCTAGTTATATAACTCTCTAACATTCATTAGAGATGGTGGACCTGAGGCAGTTGAGTTTTGGATTGAGTCATTCCAAATGATCCTTGACCATTTAGAGAATCCTGTTGAGAAGATATTCAATATGGAAGCTTATATGTTATGTGTTAAAGCAAAGAGTTGTTGGGATATTCAAACTCAGATGGGAGTAGGGGAATATGGAGTGGAAAAATTTTGAGGAGATGTTTCTAGAACACTTTTAACCTAATATGCTAAAGAAAGAGAGGGAGGGTGAGTTTATATAGTTGACCTAGTGGATTTTATCTGTGATGTACTATGATGGTTTCTTCACTAAAATGTAGTTCTTTGATCTAATGATGGAAATAGATGATGAAACTACAGAGAAACATTATCAATATGGGATTAAATGTGATATTAATCCCAAGTTAACATATTTCGGTTGAAAAGGTTTTATGAGGTTGTTAATCAAGCTCTGATTTCTAAGGGGAACCTGAAGGAGGATTCTGATGGAATGATGGTGGTTTCTACTAGACGATAAGGTGGTATGACTTCTGAGATTAGGAATATTCTCTATGAAAATTTCTACCAAGGAAATAAAATCCAGAGTGTCTTGGGAGAAGGATTAGTTACTTGAAGTAGTAACTGAATATACTTCCACCAGTGTGGTAGGTCAGGATACATCTATATTTTGTTTCCCCAACCACTAGTGGAATTTTGAGAATGTGTAAGGATGGTTCACTTACATAGGTATTGTAGAACCACTCTACGGATGGGTATTGATGAAGGATTCGGGCTGAATCTGAGTGATGGAATGGGGTATTTTACCCCATATCTTTCTGGTTGTTAGAGTTATTATGAATTTGGAGGTTGAGTAAATGGATGTGGAATGATAGGGCTAGAGTACCCATATCAACAGAGTGTTGTGTCATATGGAACATAGAATATAGGAAAGGGAAGAGGTCAGGGACTGTTGACTTCAATTTAGACATCACTTAGGGATAGTGTGGTTAGACCATCAATATACAAAGGTTATATTCTCATAGAATATACAATTTCTATTACCTTATTTGATAATGTATCCTCTCATTCTTTTATATCTATAAAAAATTTGAATGTTTTGTGTCTTAAAATGGAGTTCATGAGTGGTGTTGTAAATATTGACACACCATTAGGAGTACGGTCGAGGGAAAACTGTTTATGTAAAGGGTATTCCCTCAATGTTGGGGAGTATAATTTCTATTGGGATATTTACAAACTTCACATGTTAGGTTTTTACTTAATATTGGGTATGGACTGGTTGGTATCATATTGAGACCACATATATTGTTACTATAGGAGAGTGAACATTAACTCTGCTGACGTTAATATAAATATTCATCGTTGATGGTGGGATATTCAGGAAGACCATGTAGGGATATTTCCTTAGCAAGTGGGGGATACAATTTCCCAAATTTCAAGTCTTTTTTGGATGAAGAGGGCATACATTGTGATGTATTTCCACACATAGGGGAGAAGTTATAGGATGTTTTTTTTTTGAAGACTTATCATGGATACCAACTTAGAGGGTTTTTTATTTTATAATTAATCTCATACCTAGAGCTAAACCAATTTTTATCTAACCATGTAAAATGGAACTAAAAGAGCTTCAAGATCTTAAAACTTTTCTTGAAGGGTTGATGGATAAGGTATTTATACATATGATTACATCACATTAGGGTTCCCAAATCTTATTTTCTATTAAGGATGATAGAATTTTATTATTATGTGTTTATTACTGGAAGTTGAACCAAATGATAGTGAATAACTGGAATCCTATTTCATATATTGATGATCTCCTTGACCAGTTGAGGGGAGATCTTCAAGATCAACTTGAGTTTATGGTATCATCAGTTGAGATTTAGTCCTTCTGATATACCATGGACAGCTTTTAGAAGTAGGTATGGCCTATTTGAGTTCATCATGATGCTATTTAGGATGAAAAATTCTTCATATGTGTTTATTTCCTTGATGAACTGAATCATCCACCTATACATGGATCAGTTTGTGGTTGTTTATGTGTGACATCTTGGTGCACCCCAAGTATCATAAACATAATTCCCAACATCTTGAAATCATCTTAAGTACACTAAGAGATAATTTTATATAGTATAGGCTATCTAAGTTTCAATTATGTATTGATTGTGTACATTTATTGGGTCACATAATCTTTGAGTAAGGTGTGTTAGTAGACATAAAGAATGTTTAGTCAGTGGTTTCTTGTTTTTCATATTCAAAACTTTTTGGTTTTACCGGGTTATTATCATAATTTTATCTAGTATTTTTTCACTTATAATCATCACTTTTGTTATTTAACAATAAATGGATTATGTTTTAATGGACTAGATCATTTAAGGTTGATTTTCATGTGTTTAATAAGTGTTTGACTACTACCCCAGTTTTGATACTACCTCATCCAGCTGAGGAGTATACAGTATTCTGTGATTCATTAGAGATCAGACATAGAGAATTTTTGACATATTGGGTGATTTTCAGTGTATGTGTCACAAAAATTGAGGCCATATGAATATAATTACCCTACGCATGATGTCGAGTTGGTTGTAGAGGTTTATTCATTAAAGAGTTGGAAACGCTATCTGTAGGGTGAAAATGTTACTATGTTTACCAACTACAAGATTTTAAAGTATATCTTTTCACAGCCCATTTTGAATCTCCAATGTTGGAGGTGGGTTGATTATATGAAATATATTTACTTTGATCTATCATATACACTCATGAATTGAAATGGTGTTATTGATGTTTTGATAAGGACGAAACAAACTCGGATAGTTCAAGAGTCCATTTCTGAGTAGAAGATAACAACCTTGCTTGTTGAGATTATCATTATGGTTATGGGGAGATAAGATAAGATTACCCTCATATTAGTATCAGTGGGGTCCCCAATTTTGAGTTAGATCGAGGAGAGGAAATATGAGGATCTAGAGTGTTTGGGTTTTGGGGAATTTCTAGGATGGTGGGGAGTCACCTTTTGATTGGACTATAAATGAGCATGATATTATCTATGTGTGAAACCATGTTGTTGTGCCAATTTGTATGAAAGAGGAGATTATGTGTGAGTTTCATGCCTCTAAGGTGGGGTTGTGTCATGTTTGGAAAAAAAATTATCATGACTTATGTCAAACGTATTGGTGTTTGGGTATGAAAAAATAGATTGTAGGGTTCGTGATACAATGATACACCTTTCAACATGTGAAGGATGAGCATCAATAGCCTGGTGGGTTACTATAGCCACTTCCTGTTCCATAATGGAAATGGAAAGACATTACTATGGAATACACTATAGGCCTCCTAAGTACTTCTCTTTAAAATTATGTTATTTGGGTTATCGTGGACCGATTGAAAAAATTATCTTATTTATTTCTTATCCAGGTAACTTTCTTAGTAGATTAGTTAGAGTAAATGTATGTTTCGGATATCATACATCTATACGGGGTTCCATAGATCATATATTTATATTTTGACTCACATTTCACTTCATACTTCTAGAAATGATTGCATAAGGCACTTGTTATGTAGGTATTTCTGAGTACAGATTTCCACCCACAGATAGATGGGTTTTGAGAATGTACTATACAAGTATTGAAGGATATTATATGGGTGTGTGTCGTATACATTGGTGGTTCTTGGGAAAAAACATATCTCCCATTTAGTTCTAAAATAATAACAGTTATTAGGAGACTATTTAAAAGGAACCATATGAGGAACTTTATGGAATTCCATGAAAATCACATCTGTTTAGGATGAAGGTAGGCGAGTCTAAGTTGTTGGGATCGAGTCTTGTGTGGATACATCAGAGCAGGTTTATATGATTTGGAATCTTTTTTCTATGGATTAGTGTATGTAAAATTCATATGATTACTGTTGTTAAATACCCATTGAGTTTGAAGTGGGTGATCATATATTCCTTCAATTTTTACCTATATTTAGTCACCATAGTATTTGGAGATTGGGAAAGATGGAAACCATGTTTTTTTACCCTTTTAGATTGTGGAGAAAATCGGGTCGGTGGCATACCAATTGGATCTTCCATAGAGATATAGTTATATGAACAATGTTATTCATGTTTCACTTATTGGGAAGTATTTCCTCATCCCTTCTCATGATATCGATTTTTATTATGTTGATATTGATGGAGATGAATCCTTTGAGGAGAATTTGATTCATGTTATGGATCACTGTGGGAAAGTGTAATAGGGAATGATTGTGCTGATAGTTCGAGTATTATGGAATCATGGGATTGTTTAGAAGGAAACATGGGATAGATAATCAGTTATACAGGCTTAGGGGGACAAAATTTTTACCATTGAATCATAGAGATTATTGATAGTACAGCTCGAGGACAAGCTGTTATAAGGTGTGTATATTATAATATCCCAACCTTTATAGATATGCTTCATGCACATTTTATAGGTACTCTTTTAATTTTATTTCCATTGTAACTTGGTTGTGTTTTTATTTGGGGTTTTTTATGATGAAATTGGAGAATTTTGGAAGCTTATGGTGATATATACATTTGGTGCATTATTAGGGGAAACAATTGGGCTAGCCCCATGAAACCATGCACCCTATTTTGGAGATACAGGAGGTGGCACATAGTTGGTGCACAGTTGGTGCACAGTTTGGTCAAACTATGAAACCTCTATCCCAAACCCTGAAACCTCAAATATGGGAGATATAAATTGTTTCAATGTAGTTTTTCAAATCATTCACCACTTCACATAAATCATGTGATCCCTAAAGAGAGGTTCGTAGTTTGGATAATAATATTTCTCCTCCCAGAAAATCGTTCTCATCGAATTTAATTCATTATAAAATTTAAAAAAAAATTAAAACCCACCCCCAGTTTTTATTCCCATTAACCCCCACTCAGACTAAACTAATTTTCTTTTATTTTGGAGTCTCTTATAATAATTACAAGGATCCTTTAACCCCTTTCTTGATAAATTGAAGATCCAATTGAAGGATTATAACCTCTAAAGTATGTGATTTCTTCACTGTCTGGTTTCCACTATCTATCTTCTCTATTTATTGATGAAGATGGATTGTTTTCCCTTCGTTGGTGATGGTTTAGATCTAGGTTTTGAGGGATCATGATCCTTTAAATATTTATATCAGGTATTGGTATGTGATCTCTTGTGTCATTTTGATTTTGATCATTCCACATCAATTTAAGGATTCTGGTTTAGCGAATTTCTGTCAATGAACTTGATGTATGTGGTCTAATTGTTAAATATCATAGTCATTATTATAATTTAATGTATTTAATTGTTCAATTTCAATTACATAATTTGTAAATTTCATTATAAATTGAATTAATTAATTTATTTCCCATGTGATTACAAAATTGTTCCAACATGTGATTATGAAATTATTTAATAGTAGGATTGGTAAATTAGTTTATTAATGGGTTATGAAACTTGTGGTGACCCATGGGGTGTACAAGTATGATTTGAGATTGTTATTATAAATTATAAAAATGCTTCATAATTGAATTTATGAAACTTTTTATTATTGAATAATGGAAATGGTTGATAAACTATTTGAGAATGTGAAACTGTGAGATGTGATAATTGTGACTGAGTTGTGGGATAGGGACTAATTATCCAAATATTCATAGGGTTCCATAAACCCTCTCTAGACCCCCATTATATATATATATGTGTGTGTGTGTGTGTGTGTTTTTATTTAATGTTATCATGGAGTTTTAAGATAGGGATTGTTGCTCCAAATATCTATGGGGTGCCAGACTTCTGATCTAGGACTTGATATTAAATGAATAATGGAAACCCATGATTGAATGTAATGTGATATCCATTGGTGAATGGTTAAGAATATGGAATGGGATGATATAGGTATTTTTGGTTCAAGTTTCATCATGAACCCAAGGATTTATGTGGTTAATTAAAGAATAATTTAATATGAAAATAGTTTATCTTAACTTTTTAATTTATTCTTATTACAACTAAATACACTATTATAGATTGGATATTGTTTTAGATTTCATTTATGGTGTTCTAATGAGTTTTACTCACACCCTACTTGGGTTGGCTAATCGATAACAAAATAGACTTTATGTTTATAGGACAAGATAAATGAAAGAGCCCTATGTTAAATGGATGAGTTGGGATGGAGCATTAATGAGGGAACCAGAAATGGTTTCCGGACCCGCTTTGGATTTTATTGTGTGTATTTATTTTAGTTTTTTGATTTAATACTTGACACATATATTTCATGACATATCTACAACTTCGGATATGTGTTTTTTACCAGTTTTGGAGTTAACATGTTTTGTTGGTGTGTGTTTATTATGGTATTCTTATGGTTATTTTTTATTACAATTTGGATGTCATTTATTTATTTTCACTATTCTGATGATTTTATAAAGATTATATAGTATAATCGTGATATATATTAGACCCTCTCTTCTAGTTAGAAGCCTCTGGAATAAGGTGAGGCATGCCTAAGGTCACGTAACAAATAGTCTTAGCAAACCATCATGTGGAACACGGGTCGGGAAATTAAAATGAATAAATATTAAACTTATTTAATGATTAATATTATTTATATGATCAAATCATGATTGAGATTCAATTACCATAACTACCAAATTGAAACAGGCATGAAAATGAAATAGTTAACACACAAAATAACGATGATAATGTAACATTATTAATAAATGAGTGATATGTTGTTATAAGTAAACCATATATGGTATAATGATTATTAATACAGTATAATTATAGACGTATAGTAAATTTAAATTTATAATACATTAGGTTAGAGAGATTATTAACTAATTTTGACATGAGATATGGGTTTTATGATACAATCACTATACTTACTAGGTTCGTTGATGCATAAATTTTTTATGAAGAAATTGTATGATCTATCTCTAAAAAATCTCTTTTATTTTATTCTCCTCTAGTTATTTCTAGAGATTAGTAGTTTTCATTTCATTTTCCTCTCTCTATGTACTCCAAAATCAGAAATAGTTATTTGACAGAAAAAAAATTTTGATTCTATATTCAGTTAAGAATATTATTCTTCCATGTTAATATATTCTTTAAAATTATTTCAATAATTATTTATTATTATTCAATGTTTTATTAAATTAATTTTTACCCATTTTTTAATTTATAAAATATTATTTAAAGGGTGTGTTCTTGTCAATTTCCAAATGAGGTAATTTTTCACAAAGGTGTAAAAATAATCATTTGTTTAATGTATACCACACGAACATCCTTTCTCACCATCATGAATATACTTTACTTCAAAGATTAATTTATATGTTTCCTTGTTTATTTTAACAAAAATAATTATATATTTTTTAAAATTTATTAATTTTAAATAATTGATTTAAATATGATAATAATATTTTCATCAAGAAATGATTCAGTGATCTTTTAAAGTCATTTTTATATATAACAAAACCAATTAATATTTTTTAGACTTCATTAGTGATATGATCCAATGCTACCATATTTATTCATTCTCTAGATGGATTATTATTATTATGTTGAAATATTGATTAAACTTGTTTTCATTTCAATGGTTAAGATTTTACAAAATAATACATATTTTCATGGTCTTATAGCATAAAAATGAATGGATTATGATTATTTTATTAGTGGGTCCATTAAATACCTATAATTCATTGGTTTATGTTTAATGTTTATGAGAAAAAATGGTTTATGGTAGGTTATCCAAATCCTGAAAGAGGGTACATAGGTTGTTATCTAAAGTCCAAAGAGTGTACGTGGGTGGTTAGTCCAATCCCATCATTTGACGAATGTCTTTGTAGATATCCTTGATAAATGGATTTGAGGATTATTAGTATGCCCCTTATTATTACACTCTCTATGAAATTTTTTTTATGCTTATGATATGAACTCATGTCTCGTGATCTTAGATTGTTCTATGATTCATGTCTTATAATCTGCTAAATCATTATGCCATAATCGTGGTCTATGAATTATTGGGTATGCTTTTTAAAATTTTATATCACATTAACATTACCTTATACTCATTTTATGCTTATATATGATCATTGAATGATATCTCCCACATTTTTTCTTATTTATGAAATATCCTCACCCTTTCATATGTTTCATTTCCTCAAGCTATGATGAACAATTTTAAGAAGGGTTCGACTTATAAGTATACTATGTGAGAAGAACCTTTTGGGATATTTTGATAATATTTCATTAAATAAGAAGATTATGTATCTTATCTTTAAATAAAATAAACCTTTATGTACCATAGGCTTGTATTATTTTTAAATTTATAGCATATTCATCCAAAATGATAGAATATTAATGTATTCTATGATTGGTTTAGCTCAGATGGTATCAGAGTGGAGTTTAGTTTTATTTATATTTTGATTAGAGAAATAATTTGAAAATTATTTTAATGGATTAATATTTTATGAAATATTATAATTTAATTTAATTTAATTTGTTTGATGAACTGTGTTACACGCGATGTTGAGTTTTAACATACCATAATATAGTATACCATTATAACAAATAAATTAAATTAGTTATTTTGAATAGTAATACATAGATTATAAATGTTAGGTTGTTTATAAAAAAATAAAATAATTTCATTTTTTATCAATTTATTAGAAATGAAAACAAAAAAATCATTTTAGAGAAAAAAAGAGAAGTGTTTTTTTTTTAACAGGACTCTATGCATGTAATGTGTTTCCATATTAATAAATTAAATTTTTAAATATTTTTGAATGAATTTATTGAAATTTAAATATTCAATATTCAATAAAATATTTTATTATTCATTAGTTATTTTTTGATGTATGAGATATGAATAAATCAAGTTCTATGTTTAAAAACATATTTTCTGAAAAATTTGTTTTGTCACGTTTTCCTAACTTATTTTAAAATTAAATTTCTTTAATTTTGAAAAATGAATATAATTTATGAAATAAAAATTTAAAAATTATCATAGAGTGAATGTTTTGATAATTTACTAAAAAATTTAATTTTTTCATGAACAGTAAAATTGCTGATTTTTATTGAAAATCCCCTTTTCAATTAAAAATTTTAAAAAGTTATATTTTGTTTTAAAGAAAATTATAATAAGATTATTTAAAATATATTATTATTAATCCAATTTATTTCACTGGATTCATTTATATGTTGAGTATTTATATACAAACTTTTTTAAAAATTAGAAAATGTTATCTATAAAAACCCGGATTTCATTGCGTATGTGGGTTTTGTATTAAAATAAATTCATCAAAATTTATAAATTGAATTAGATAAAATTTATTAAATATTTTCAATAAAAATAATAATAATTAGTTAATAAGGATAACATATTTTTGGGTCATGATGAATAGTAAATACTAAACAAATTAATTATCACGGTTAAGCTTAAAATAAGTTTATTTGGGGTTAAAACAAAATATAAGGTTATGTTTTATAATTAAACTTTTATAAATAAAATTTTATATCCATATTTAGACCTTATAATATTCTAACTTTAAATATATATTCATTTTGAAAAAATTTATTTCTGAATGACTTTATCATTTTGAATTCTTTTAGGAAATTTTTAAGTGGGTTCCCTCCACTGAATATAAAAATAAACCATATATACTCTCCTATTAACACATAAATTTACTTATTTAGGAAAATACCTGACCTAATATATTCCTTAAATCTATAACCATGTCCTATATTCCTTTTTTAAAATATAAATGCTTCCTATGAAGGATTTTGGTGAAAACCTAAAGAGCTTGTCTGTAGAAGAGGTGTCGTTCTTAACAAAAAAAATATTTCTTCTTACAAATCATTCAAATATTATTCATACATGATGATATAACAAAATAATTATCTCAAATATAATGATATGATATTATGTTAATTTAATAACATATATCCATCTCTTATTCCATCAAATGGGAAACGAAACTATTGATCGTGTGTATAGGGGACTACCTCTTATTAAACGGTGGTAATTTATTTTCCATCACTGCCTCTCAGAGATGAATTTAATGAGTTATATTATGTATATATTTGTTACATTATTATACATATGGAATTATAACATCACATATAACTTCTTACCTTTAATTTTTTTGGAAGATGATAACGTTGTTCATGCATATGTGTGAACTACCATATCCACGGAGCGATGGGATACATTTATAGATTTACATTGAAATGGATCTTACTAACTTTATATTTAATTAATGTGAATGATATAAATTATATAAAAATTATTCTATAAATTTTAATTATTAATTACTTTTATTTCTTTCCATCAGTTAAAAAATTTAAAGAAGTATTCATGTGTACGTAGAGCCCACCACCTACATGAATAGTTTAATTCATTTTTCTACAAATAAATTTTATGGATGACTATAAATATATAAATAATGAATATATATGGTATTAAAATCATTATTAAATTTCTATTGATTATATAATAATGATAAATTTACAAGTACAGAAACTGCTAAAAAAACATACATGAAAACTAAAGCAGTTATCACATTGAATAGTGATTTTAATAAAAATTATCAATAAATGGGTTTTAAAGGGTATAATTAAATAATATATGGTATTATATATACTAATATGTTTATTTAATATAATTAAAATAAATATTTATTCATTATACTATAGGTTTGAACACGTATGAAGGATGTTGGACCTAAGGTAAGGGTTTTCGTCTCACTTTTGCATCTATGAGATGCATGCCATGTTCACCAATTTTTTATTTTTTGTGGGTTATATTCTAACCATGATTGTGATTTATGATTATTATTATGAAAATTAAGTGATATAAAAATCCATATATGGTTATTTATTTAATGGTTCTTACGATTTTAAAGTTACCTAAGTGGTAAGGGTTTTACGTTACAAACTCATTGTTTATCGGGATTATTTATAATTATGTTTATAAAAATGAAATATTATAAAATACATATCAAGAAACTTATTAATTATATAATAATATTTTTATTTCTATAAATTAAATTTTTTTAATTTATATTCCTCTTTTATGTACTCAAGATTCCAAAATAATGTTTTTAAGAAAATCGAATTGTTTTCTCTCTTTGGTCGAACATTATTTGAATTATATGTCAATTTTTCGAGAAATGTTTTAAATAATTTTTTTTAATATTGTGAAATTATTTTTTTAATTCATTATTAAACTTTTTTGAATTTTTACAAAATGGTTTAAATGTATTCTTCATGACATTTTATGAGTGAGATATTTTTTTTCTTTTTATCAAAAAGGTGAAATGGATATCTGTTTTAACATACATAACATGATTAAAAATATTTTCCATCATAAAAACTCAATGTTTTGAAGAATAAATTAAAAGTTTTAAATATTATTTTCAAAAAAAATCCTTAATATTTGATACATTTTTATATTTTTAATATGTTATTTTAATTATAAAGTGGTATTTTCCCCTATGAATTGTTTTAATGTTCTGTTAAAGATAATTCAATACATCAATGACAACAACCCTTAATTATAAATATTATCTGTTGTGGATATGATATTATAATACCATATTTATCCTTTATCTATATGGTATATGATTATATTAATAATATTTTTCTCAAAACCCTTTTCCTTTTCTTGCGTTTTTCTATTAAGAAAAGATGAAATGTTTATGAAAACTATTTCTTTTCAATGGTTTATTATACTATAAATTGTCTATTAGCCCCATTTTCTTTTCATGGGTTATGATATGATAAACGTTTTATGATTATTTGGAATATAGATGTATAATTTTAATTTTTTGACATATGGTCCTTGAATTATATATCCCTCCAATGCATTAGGTAATGATTGATATCTCGTGAGATAAATATGACTTGAATTGGTAGTAAAAAATGTTATGGAAGGGACTCTATCCACTATTATAATATTTTATGTGAACCTTTACATCTGATATGGTTTATTAACTAGTCATATTCCACTATGATGGATTTAGAAATCAGCATTGATTAAAAAGTAAATAATTCTATAAACTTATGTATATGCCACAAATCTATGTCTTATGCCCGTATATCATAGATTATGTTCATTGATTCCTTTATAATTTATTTCTTATTAACTTCCAATATTTTTTACAATACTCAAAATTATGATATATTATATGTAGTTTATGGATTCTCAAATTTTAACCGCATTTTATCTTACCCTTATACTCCTGTTATGTTGATATCTCCCTGGTTTACCCATGTTGAGCATCTGAACTCACTATTTATTATGTTTCCTTTCCCCATGTTAAGAATAATGTTATTAATTATGATATATATAGTATGGGTTATAGTTATTAATAACTATGTGGGAGATGATCTAGATACCCTATGAGTAAGTTGTTAATGCATCAATGTTTCCAAAAGAACCTGACCAATATGATTATATTGTAGATCATTATGTTAAGTAATGATTATTTGTTTAACAGCATGTAATATCTATCTATGAAATGTGTGGGTCTCTATAATCTTGGGGATAATCCTATTCATAGGTTAACATCCTTTTTATGTTAAATAAATTATTTTTGTGTTCCTAGAAAATAAATACCTATCTAGATATTAGAAAGTGGATACAGCTATGGAACAAATGCACCTAAGGGTAACAACTTGGAAAGTCATGGATTTAGTATTAACTTGATCATAACTAGTTCATGACGACAGATCCTAATAATACTCACCTATATAGACACCCTCATAGGGTATCCTTGGTTTAATTAACATTATATTTATGAACATATATGAATGATTTCAATAGATAAGGACTATTTATGACCTAGGTTAAAACAAAGGTATCACATATTGAAAAAAATGTGTTATGATTTTGAAATCCAATGAATGATTTTTCACGTTTTTTTTATTTTTTTTCTATGATATGTATTTCTCAAACTGGGGTTTTTTATTTTAGATTATGGGTATAACAATAAGGAATAATTTTAATGAAAATTGTGATAGACAATGTAATTATCTTCCTCCTAATAAATCTATTTTTATTGGATATGAAATGAAAAATATTTTTGTTATGATAATGTTCCTTTGTCAAGATATGAATCATTATTTTCCTCCAAAAAATCTGAGTATGGAACAAAGTTTAGTTTATTCCATCATGAGGTAAAATACAAATTCTTTTAGTTGTTCCACTAATCCACTAATTTCATAGAAATGGATCAATTCCACTAAAAATTTATTTTTGATTTTTCATAGCTTAGGGTATTAAAATTTTATTTTGGGTATTTAATTTTTTATGTAAAGGTAGATAAATGGAGAGATATTATCAAGAATAAGATACAAAATGAGTAAATTAAATTTATGTAGGGATATGACTTATAAGATTATTTCTTAATAATTACATTAAGTGTATTATTTTTTGGAGAATAGTCAATAATTTCCTTTATCAAATCAATGGGATGATGAATCAACTTGTAACTAAGAGTAAAATTTTACAATAAAAATGAGGTATGATTCTATTAGTAACATCAAACATGTAATAAATATTGACCTATTATTAGGTGGATTAAAACCAAACCACTAAATGGAATTTTCCATAAGATACTTTAGTGGCTATAAATAAATCATTTGATGTGATATTAAGGAATAAATGGATATATGATTCACCTATAAATTTCATGTTTTTATAAGAAAAGAAACATGGAATATAATGTAAATTTTAATAATAAAAAACATTAAGGGATAAATATGAGTCTTCCTTTAAGCTATAAGTGTGGAATTAAAAATGGCGGAAATTTTTATGAATGGGATAATTAATAAATTATGTATATAATGGAAGTTTATTTGGATATTAAATGTCAAAGTGATGTTAGAAAGTTAGATAATTATGTAAAAGGATATAAAGCTCAAAAAAATGAACCACGCACACTCTAGAGTTTCAAATTCCTTGAGTATAATGATTA
Organism: Viscum album; assembly: GCA_963277665.1. NCBI lineage: Eukaryota > Viridiplantae > Streptophyta > Magnoliopsida > Santalales > Viscaceae > Viscum > Viscum album. The sequence goes on along the minus strand of OY728120.1, from coordinate 1,751,301,202 downwards.
TGCTAACTAGTGATTGAATCCAAGGGTTAATGAGCATGATCAATGTCAAAAACATATTAATCCTATAACAAAAATTAAATCACATGTGATCAATTTTTTTCTAAGTGGGTTATGAAGATGAAGTGGTGAAAGGTACACTTACTATCGACTCGAGAACAGTTAATGATTTATTTGAGTCTTGTTTTACCAACTCTATTATATATGAAGAATTTACTAATGTTATCACATTACCCTATAAACAATTTGATGTTGAATTAATATTTAATAATATTAATCTAATGATGATCCTTTCTGAAGTTTATTATTCTTATGCGATTATAGTTTTTGGGTATTTCTATAGATATTTTTATTCTCCATCTAGTTGAATTTGGGGTCATTTTGGGCATGGTTTGGCTCTCTTTTTATAGATCTTTTATCAATTTTCAATAAATGTTAGTCACATATCATATAAAAAATAATCCTTTGATCTTTTTTAGGTGTTATGATGAATATGAGATTCTATTTGAAATTATGTCCATTTTATGGGTATTGATTCAAATTAGTAAGGGGTATTTATATCAGATAGTGGGGGGGGAACTCAACATCAAAAATATGCATATTTTATGGGAGTTAATTCGTGTTTTCCATAAGATTTTTTGAGTATATATCTATATACTGAGGTTGAGTTTGCATTATAACTCATACCTAGTTTAACACGTATTTCAAAGACTCCTTATATAATGGCCTTGATTAAGTTAGAATTGAAGAAGTAAAACTAGGATAATCTAGATAAAGGATTCATTCATACAAGTGTGTCATTATTAAAATTTATAATAATAATTTTGGATCGATGAAAATATATATTAATTATCCGGAACATAACATGATAAAAATTAAGAATAAATATCTTATACATGGTTTTGATGACATGTTTGATCAAATCTGAGGATCCCAATACATCTCTATGATTGAGCTTTTTTCTAGATATTATCAATTTAGAATCAAAAGTGAAGACATGCCTAATTCATATGTCTATATGAGGCTTAGATACTATGAATTTATAGTTATTTCATTTAGACATACTAATTCATTGATTATCTTCATGGATTTAATGAATAGTGTCTTTTGAGATCACATCAATAAATTGGTGTTAGGCTTTATGGATGATATTATTATATAATATAAGTGTAATAAATATCAAAAATATCACATGATAATTGTGTTTATGACCAAATGTATGGGAAAAATATATTCGAAATTCAATATGTTTTAATTATGGTTATAAATAGTATCATTCTTAGGACACGTGATCACCAGGGAGGGTATATCGGTAGATACGTCTAATAAGTAAGTCAATTAACATTATATTATACCCACCACTGTGAAAAAGATCCATGGTTTTCTTTTATTTTATGGATATTATAAAAAAATATCATGATTTTTTAATCTACATGCCACATTAATATAGAAGGGAGTCTCAATCCTTTGGACTGATAAATTTAAATAAAATTCCATGTAGTTGAAGAGATAGTTGGTCAGTGCACCTATAAAGACACTACCCTACAATGTAAAAGGTTTATTTATCTATAGTGATTCATATAATAATGTAATATTAAGTATTATTTTATATAATTACATAGTAATATATTATTCCTCTTGTTAATTAAAGGATCCTGAGTATAATTCCCCAACCCTTAACTTGGAGTTAGCAGTGGAAATCATTAAATTAATTATATAAAGACATTATATTTATAAGTAAATGAGTGATTTATATACTTCTCATAAATTTTTAAAATTCATATTCACCTATAAATATTTGAATATGTGACAGAGAATATTTTTGGAGTTGATTAATTTTTTTGACTGCTCAATACATGACCACCTAAGGAATTGAATAATGTGGTTGATGCTTTGAGTTGAAAGGATAATTTTAACTTATATATGATAAAGACAAAACAAATATCCAGTATTTTTGTATTTTCTAAGGATGGAACTTGAAATCTTGATGGAAATAGAGAAATATTATCCTACTCAAATGAGTGTTCAACCATTTATCCATATAATGGATAATGAGGCGCATAAGGAATAATATGAGATACAAAAGAAGGTGAGAAGTGTTCCTGAGTTCAAAAAAGATTTTAACTGAATGATAAGTTCTAGAAACATAGTATTTATCCCTTTTACACTATAATTGAATAAGTATCTATTGGGTGAATCTCAAATACCATCATTCTCTATTCATCCTTGATGTATGAAAATAAATAGACTTTAGGGAGAATTTCTGCTATGATGACATAAAGGGTGATATTATGGAGTATGTATCTAAATTAATAGCATGAAAAAAAGTTATTTCTGAGTGGTATAATTCTAAGGGTATATTATAACCATTCCCCATAATTGTATGGAAATAGGAAAATTTCACCATGGATTTCACTATAGGACTCCCTAAGACAAGTAACAGCGATAATGTTATTTATGTTTTTGTTGATAATATTATGAATTAAACAAATTCAATTAATATAAATATTATTTATATCTTTATTATATTCACTAAATATACATTAAGGTTTTGGTATGGTTTCATGTAGTAACACATTCTATTATATCTAATCAAGATATGAGGTTTACCTGGTAGTTCTAGAGAAGTCTTACAAAAGATTTTTATATAGAGTTTTATTCTAGTACAACCTATCTTCCTTAGAATTATGGTCAACATTATATAACCATTAAAACCCTATATTATATACTAATATCATATTATCTATATTTAAAAGGTGGTTGGGATCATCACCTTCCTCTTTTCAATTTTTTTTATAATAATAGCTTTCACTCGAGCATTTGGATAGATCCTTATAACGGACTCTATGGAAAGAAGATAAGAACTCAGACATTATTAAATGAATTTAGAGGGAAAAAATATCAGTCCCTGATATGGATGAGGAAATGGAAAATAACACTAGATACATTTAGATACTCATAATAAATATAATATTTAAGTTGAAAATCATCAGTGAAATATGGATTTTGATGCTGGTGAGATTTTATTGCTATGAATTTCTATGTGGAAAAGGATATGAGTTTTGTAAATGAGTTAAATCTAATCCTAATGTATATTTGTATCTTTTTTATTCTTGATCAGGTAGGCATGGTTTCTTATCACCTTCCACTTCCACTGAACCTCTCTCAAGCTTTTGATATGTTACATGTATCATTTTTGAAAGTAAATATTAGATTTTTCATATGTATGGAAATAAAAGGATATACCACAAGATTATGATATTTATTATGTGAAATAATAATTAGAGACCCTAGATCATTAATAAAAACTATTTTAAAACATGACTACTCAACTGGTTAATGTTTTGTTATGAACCTATAAATTTGAGGAAGATATATGGATGGAAAAGGATGTGATGAGGAAGAAATGACCATAGTTTTTGTATCATTGTGATATAATTTCAAGTGAAAAAATCATTTATTATGGAGTAAATATAACACCAAAATATTTTATATGTATTCCTTAAAAATAAATTTTATATATCTCATAGCATTTTTACTCACAACATTGAGTCTAAAAGAACCATGATATATAATGGAATTTATAACCAATTTTTTGGATTGGATGGTATAAATAGGATTAACCATATATATGTGGGTGTGTGTTTTTTTTCCTTAATTAAAATATATTTATTAATTCCTAATAAATAATCATTAAATTTTAATAAAATAATTTCATGATTAAAAGACCTATTTTTCTAAAGAAATGTATATTTATAGGTGTTGTTAGTATTTATATAAATAAATATATGTATCACTAATAGAAATTAATTTTAATGAAACCTATTTTTAATTAATTATTAATTATTCATACATTTGTTATCTTGTGATTAAGAATGAAGATAAAATCAATTGAAAGTAAGAAAGAGGTACTTTCAAAGAAATGTTTTTATATACACAATGTGTTTTATCATAATAAATTAAATAAAGTACAATTAATAATTGATTCCAACGAAAAGAATAGAATATATATTCAATAAAAAACCTCATATTCATCAAATGGTCTTTACTTGGAAATTAATGAAAGTAAGCTCTGTTTAATTCTTAAAAATTCATTTTTTCTAAAAAACTGTTATTGTTGCACTTTTCAATTGTTTTTGAAATTAATTTCTAAAAATTATAAAAATTGAAATTAATTAAATATATTCTTCATTTTGAATCATAATTCCCAAATTTTTAATGATTCCACTTTCATTGTTTTTCATAATAAATAGTAAAAATATTGAAATAACATTGCCATAGTTAAGGTTGAAAGGATTTATTTGGATTTGAACTAAGAGATAAGGGATAAAATTCCACATAAACATCTTTGAATCTTATTGGTTAATGATATTAAGAAATTAAATTTTATTACCTTATAATTCATTCCTATTTGTTTCCACATTCACATGAAAGTAACTTTATATTATTTAAATCTTTTAAGTAATTTCATGTGTCCCTCCCCCCACTAATAAAATGTCACTTATTCTCAATAATTATTCATAAAAATTTTTATCCCTCTAGCTTGTCCAAGACCTTTTAAAAAAACATTCAAAAATTCCAAAACATCATTCTTTATAATTTTTATTACCCTTGGACTATCCTAATATGTATCAAGGTGTAATAAAATATAGGTCTCTCAATGAAGATTCAATCATCTTATTCAAATCCTTAAAAGTTTATTTCTTCTACTAAATCCTTTGTATAAAACATACCCCAAATTACCATCTGATTTGATATCTCAAATGATCATCCACTTGACTAAATATTATTCCCAATTCCTACAAACTAGCAATATATTTTTAGGTATCAATAAATATCTTTAGTAAGTGATTTATCCCAAAAAAATATAACATAAATAAAATAGCATTGTGAAAGCATCAATAAATAAATCAATCAATAATAAAAACTTCTAAATATAAAGAGATAATAAATAAAAGACAAAACATTCATAAAATAATAGAAAAAAATTCTAATTCAATCTATCTCTGGGTGGTCCAGGACTACCCACCATGTTCCAAGTAACCTTCCCTCTCTCAACCAAGTATGAACCCACTAATAAAAGATAAAGACAATATGGGAACCTAATATTGAAACATGAAGGATGAATACACTAAATATTATATATAGGGTGTGATAAAAATAATTCCATGCCTGAAACCACCATGTGCAGAGGTCATATATCATGGGGAAGTTCTAGATATGTAATTGATACTGCTAAACATAATAATATAAATCCATGATCACCGGTATGAAAATATCATATAAATAAATTACACAAGTTTTGGAACAGTTCACACCCACCTACTCAAAGCATATCCCTAGACTATATCCACATTCTAAAGGGAGATTCTAGCCAAGGTGTTAGTACGTAGAATTATAACATAAATATATGGTAAATTATCAATCTACCTATGTTTTTGAATACTAATAATACTGTTTAGTGAGAAAAAAATCAACATGTACAGAAACATGGATCTACAATGAATCAATAATCCCTATAAACATCCTATTACACATAATCATTACATCTCACCCTCACCCCCATTCTCTATCAAAGATTAAAACCTCAATTTTAAAAACATTCTTCATTTTCTTCAAACATAGCCTTTTTAGTAAAAGAATACATAAGGGGTTTACAAATAATTTTCCAAACAATAAATTTTACTTTAGAAAGTTCCAAATAGTCCTTAAAGGAAAAAAATTGTTCAACCAACCCTTAATATATTAAATAAAACAACACATGAAATAATTAGTTTAAAAATATGAATTCATATCTATTTTATCATAAAATCATTCTAAAGTGAAAATTGTTCCTGTAAGAAATGAACACAAGAAGTCCATGGAATCCCTATAATGTTTTAAAATAAGATTAAAATCAACCATTCTAAAACAAATTCTTTCATGTTTTTATTTAAAAAAATCAAAAACCCATCTTTAAGGAACACACACAAAAACCATTTGTGATTAACATTAGAGAAGAAACCTAATTTTTTTTTAAATATGCCATTCATTTTTAAAACCAAATTCAAAAATATTATCAAAGAATAAATTTTAATTTCACAACAAAGGACTAATTCATAATATGATACCAACCATTCCAAATTCCATTTTCTCTAAAAATGTAATTTTATTCATCAAACTAATAAAAAATGATTGAATAGTATTAAAAGATAAAAAGTAATTCAATAATCACATGACTCAAAAGAATATTAAATTTAATAGATTCACTTACTAGGAAAATATGGAATCAAATATCAAAGAATCTATAATGTGTCTCCCCCAATAGTTAACATTGAATCAAGGAAGAGAGATCTCAAGAGAAGTGAGAAGATATCTTAGAATAATAAATACATATAAAGCATTTTATATCCAATTAATTCCAAAGTTTTCATAACCCTTAGGAATAATGAATCAAGATAAATAATATAGATCAAAGGCCAAGGGGATTTAGACATGCCAAAAGTGGATCACTATTTAAATTACCACTTCAACTCACCATGTGTTTAGGTTAGGACAAAAAAATAACCAAAATAACTCCCATAAGGTTCATATGGGTTGATATAGGGTTTATGAATTTGTAAGGTTAAATAAAATGGGGATTCCAAGGATTAATTACAATTATACTTCAACAAAAATATCCATCCCATGAAACTATCGGCTAGCTGGTATTAGTCAAAATCTTGTTTTTGGACCACCAGAAACATCACAAGTAGAAGGTCAAGGTTCACACCTACTACAAATTTTTGGATCATCCTCCTAACACATGAGAAAACCAAAACCAAACTAACAGAGTTTTCTATAATTGGAACAGATACTTTGATATGAAAATTCTCCCCATAATATTTCTTTCTTTCACAAAAAATCCTCTAGTGTAAAAGATAGAAACAACCATATAGAAGGAACTTCCACACCCAAATTATGGGGTGGATGGTTCATGAAATAGATGAGAAATCACCAATTAAGATTGAATTACGAACTTTTCCAGAGTATTAATGACCAAAATTCCAAATAATGGTTAAATCAGATCTTCTATGACCATTACACTTCTATAAACATTATACCACCATCATTGAGTGGAATAAATCCCTGAGAAGTTCTGGAGACATGGAATAGGATTCCCAACCATTTATAATCTCACCAAAATGGTGGAACATTAAGAAGAAATTTTTTATAAACACATCCCTTAAACCCAAATAAGAGACCCTGGTCATTCTACATAAAGAACCACCCAAGGGAATAATTAGAATCCCTAAAGGAAATGCACACTCAAATAGCCCTCAAGATCGAACAATGATCCTACCATCCATAATAAAAGCACCAAAGGTACAAGTATTTATACCTCAGGTAACTAATTGATGACAACCTAGGATTTCCCGTATAGAGCCTCACTTTGACGAGTTCATCAAATCAAACACAAGTATTAATGACTTGTAGGTTCAAAATGAATATGTACATTCTTAGTTACCTAGGAACATCCCGGATGCATGTCCAATTGAAAGAAAAAAAGACCTAAAAACAACTTTATGATCCCACAAATAGAGAAAACAATCTATCAAAAGTAATATCACCTAATACATTAATATTAATCTCTACCAAAAAATTGGTAAACAATAGTATACTAAGGGAGAAATAAATAACCTTAATAATATTCAACACTTACCATAAAGAGAGACACATGGAACAAAAAAATGGATTTTTAAATATAGGAACCCAAAAACTCTAGAGACTCCAAACATAATATTCCATCCATCAACAAGGATAAAAAATTAATATATATATTAGAATCATTAAAATCAAATACCAAAATCATTTGGGAGGTCTCATCCATAAAGAATAGCAATGGTGACCTTAAGAAAATGAATCCATAATCAAGATGAAAACTCACAAATAACACTAACCATAATCATTGAGAGATCATCTATTAAGGTCCAAAAATTCACTATAAAATATCCTTATAAAAAGAAGGTACCTAGAACTAATTACACATGAAACATCCCCTTTTTGTTACCCAGCGTAAAAAACTTATGAAGGTGACTAAAGAGGACACACAAATCACAAACTCTCAAAGCACTCAAACAAAATCTCTTAGAATGACCAAGAAAAAAACACTATAAGAAAATAATATTTCACATCCTTACTCAAGAATATTTTCCCCACTCAAGTAACTTCTATTATTTACCATATTGGACATTATTACATAATACAAAAATAAATGAGTAATTATCCACTTATGGTATTTTTTCTAGATCTAATTTAGAAAACAAGGCCATTTTAAACACCTTTGTATTAGAGGTCATGTATACTACTAATACAATATCTCCCTTGACTTGGTGAATACCTCCTTTGAAATAATTATACTTAAGGTATTTTTTCGACAAGTAGCTCGGGTGAGATTCATAACATACTATAACTTTACTTGGAATACACCTAAATAAATCTATCACCTTGACTGAGACTAGTGATCTTGGAAACATTCTACCCCTTCACATACTTAGGATATTGTGCCTAAATTAACACAAACTCGATGAAATACAATGAAATTCCTTCATACAGGCGGGGAGGATCCATAACATCCCAAAACCACCGATTAGATTCATCAAATAATAAATTTATTTACATGACCTTCATAGATCTAGGAGTCTTGATAGAATTAATGATTCCTTCATTTCCTTTTAGCCACCCCACTTCCTCAAGATAACATTTATCACCACCATAAATAGTTAGAAAATTATTCAATAATTTATTGATATGATCCAAAAGCTTGTAATAATTTGGATCCACTTCCCGATTCAGAGTCTGGGTAGATCCATCAACATGAAATGCCACTTTTGAATTATGTGAAGGACTACATCAAAGATCAGACTTGTGAATAGTCTTTATATCCTCTTAAAAAAAATTTCTAGGATAAATTTATTGAAATCCCGAAGCATAGTCTCATCAACTCAAAAATGAAACAGAACACATGAAAGAACACACTTAACCTTACTCTATAAAATAGAACCTCGAACCATATTTATTAAAACATCACTACTTTAAAACAGACAAGATTTGAAAATTTTTAAAACATTTCCCATTTCTTTCAAAACATAAAATGTCATTATAAATCTACTAAAATTTTAAAATATTTTACCAAATCATGTAACTCTTTCAATTTTTTGTAAACATCACTCCCAAATTACAATTTTTTATCTATTTCTAGATTATATCCACCACAAAACCAAGAGTGAACTTCTTAAAACATTCCTTTCAAACATCAGATAAGATACTTTGAAAATGTTATTTACAAACAAAAAAATTCATAAAAAACATTTTATAAATTAAAAAAGTGAAATAAATCAAATTAATCCCATTTATAATTAAAAAAACTAATGGATTTAATACCATCATGAAAAAAAATTAAACTGAAACTAACAAACAAGAGGATAAAAAAACTACACGCATCACTATCCATTAAAAAACAAGAACCCTCTAAACCAACAACATGTTAATGAATTGATATTATAAGAAAATGGAAAAGGTATTCCATACTAGAGGTTAATGTATAACTATGCATGGATTGGTTTAATGGGATGGTAAATTAGACATCAACATTACAACAGTTCCTTTATAACATCCTGGGTAAATAAAGAATATGCATTCTCATATTTATCAATATTTGTGAATAAAATGTAAATATTACTTTAAAGGTAATTCTATGCTCGATGGCTTACCCAATACGCAACAAGGATTTTCTTTGAAATCTTACTTTTTACAGTAATAATAAAATATTATTATTTTAAATGGTAGTTAACGCCTAGCTGTTATAATGGCGGGAATGAACAGATCTAACTAAAAAATGATTATATATGTTTGTTAAATATTTTTACTTTTATCCAATAATTGTTAGAGGCTTAAATGCGAAAGAATCCAATTTTAAGCGTAAATATTCTAATATTCATTTAAAGGTCGATTAACTGCCTATTGATGGAGAACCCTTTTTAAATCCACTTTTTGACAATTTTATATGTTATATTTGAAAAAATAAAATCCTTCTTTAGAATCAGGACATCAAAATTTACTTTTTGTATGTTTTTGGTATTTTTCCGATAATGTTCACTTTTTAATGAATAGTGAATGGTGTTGTATTTTAATTCAAAACCTCCTTTTAATATAATTTATTTATATGGTTAGATTATATTTATAATTGGTTTTAAGGTGAAATTATAATATATTTTTACCATTTAATCCAATGGTGTAAATTGGAATTAATTTCACTTTGAAATTTGACATAAACAAGTGTCAATCTTTTGATATATATTGTTTCTTAAAAACATGCTATTTGTTTTGAAAATGGGAATTAATTATTAAATTAATTAATTCAACTTATATGTTTTGAATTTTGTAAAATAGAAATAGTTTTTTAATTCGGAAAATCAAATATAGCTTAGGGTGAATTTTTGGTATTTTTCTGAAAAACTCCAATTTTTTGATGAATAGTGAAACCACTCAGTGGTAGTTAAAAAACTGATTTTTCGTTTAAATGAAATTTTACCGCATCTATGAATTTAATTTTAAGAATCTAACATACATGGTTGTCATTATTAAGTAAAATTTGGTTCAATTGAATGAATATAATTTTTGGTGAATAGTATCTTTTGAGTTTTATTAATCGCGCCTAGAGGTAATTAGTGTAATTTAAGGTAAAAATAATGTTTTAATAAAATGAAATTACTTTGAAAGATGTCTTACCCATATTGGGTGAGTCATGGACGACCAATAAAATCCATGGGTCAATTTTGGGACCCCATGGAGCCACTTGGGTAAGAAAAAGACATTAATAACTTTTTATTTAAAGTTAAAATAAAAATGTCGCAAACATGTATTGTTTTACAAAAACAATTTTTACTTGGGGTTATATAAGTTATATTTTTTACTATAAATATTCATTAGAATGATAAAAATATTTCCTACATCAGGGTAATTTTTTTATAATTTTTTTACATTAAATATATAAATATATTTATGACACCATGATGATGCAGTGAATACCTCATTAATGAAGGATTTAAATAAAATGAAAATATAAGGTAAAATATAAGACTTACACATGTATAAAATCTATTGTATAGGTGGATTTAGAACCCTTATCACCTTATACTAGAAATATATCATTGTGGGACCTTTAAAATTTGAAAATCATTTCATAATAAAGTAACATTTCATGACCTTCCAAGAGTGCCCATCCTCCCTCTTATAAAAGGCCCCCACCTATACTCCCATACCCACACCTATAAAGCCATTGGCTCGTCCAACCCCTGATCCTATTGTCTCTCCACATCCCTCTATTAATCCTATAATCCTTACCTTAGGCATAAAGCTCTTCAAGAAACCCTTTTGGTTCAAACCAAAGGGAGTTACCCGATTTAAAGGTAATATCTTCTCTTATGTTATTTTGTTTTATTTTTCTTCTCCAACCCCATAAAATATTTTTATTCCTTTATTTTGTAACAAAAAAAATTATCTCCAAAATACTATAATATTTTTATGTGAATTATTCAAGCTATACTTACACACACCTCCATCTAATGGTTAATGAACATACGGTTTCCGTGGATGGTGAATTACTGCCTCACAAAACGATGATTGTTCAATTATCTCATACCACCTCTCATGGTGGCCATTATTATGTCACTATATTTTATATATGATATATATGGTATTTATGTTTTATATATGATTCTGTATTTTATATTTAAAACATACCTTTATGCTTTGCAAGTTGTGCAAATGCGATAATTTCATACGAGAAAGTGTGGACTACCGCCCCCTCAAGTGATGTGACTCGTTCATGCAATACATGGAATGTATAAAGAATAAAATTAATGAAATAATGTGAACTATATAACATATATATTATACTATAATTATAATATATATATCTCTCATTTAGTTTTAATTCCATTAATATGACAAAGAAATGAAAGTAGTGTTCATGCGTACGTACGGCCTACCGTCTCCATGAACGGTGCATTTAATTTTCTATCTCAAAATGTTATTGAATAGTATAAAATGAATTTATACTGGATATATAGGATATTTAAATCATTAATACTATTCTGGAGATGATGTACTTATAACTACATGGATAATTCTTTTCAAACAAGTTTATTTTTGACTCTTGTACCGAACATCGACCAAAATGTCTGATATGAACTCTCATAATTAACTAATTATTATAACATTATAATATGTGATAAAATTTAAATGAGTTACTTAAGAAATTATAAATTGAACAAAGTTCATTATTCAGGAATATAAAGAAACGAACAAGACAAGTCGGACTTGAGGTAAGGGATCCTACCTCTCTCTTTCTTTTTAAGTACTCTCTTTTATGTCACTTCTTTTAAGCTCCTCTTTCTTATGTTGGGGGGATGTTATTTTATATTAATATTACTGTAATTTTTATGTCAATATGATTAGATACCCTATTTGATATCATAAATCCATTTTTTGATGTTTTAAGTGGTGTCGTTAGGCTGCCGAATTTTTGTAAGGGGATTTCTTATCTCGCTTTTAATTCTATGAGATTTCCATTGTTCTCCACTTATTTATTGAATGTGATGTATTGTGTACTGACATTTGATATATATTATCATGATTCTATTTATATTCATTGTATTATGTAATTCATTTGGTGTTTATTATCTTTTGGTCATACGACTCGATTGATTACAACGAGGTAAGGGGTTTTTATCTCACTTTTTATTCCCATGATATTCATGCTACATTTGACACTATTTCCTTTTTTGTGGTGTATGTACTGACCATGATTGTATTCTTTGTGTAATTTACTTTAATTTGTTGGTATTTACATCTTAATTTTATGACCCTTCTTTCATGGGGTGTACGTTTCGAAAGTTACCCAAATCGGTAAGGGAACCTTTCACCCTCCTCTCTTTAAAAGACTTATTTTTGTTAGGTATTTTAATTAACATCTTCTTATGTTGTAATATGTTATTATATATCCTTATTTATGTAAATAATATTTCCATGTGATTAGATACCCTTTTTATCTCTCATCGTCTCATTTTCTGAAATTTAAAATGACGTCGTTAGGCTGTCAAATTTCTGTAAGGGAACTCTTTAACCCAATTTCAATTCTTTGGGTTAAACCTCTACTTTAGGATTATGTCGTACTATGAATATGTGTGGATGACATTTGATTTTTTTAAAATTAAAATCCTCTTATATTGGGTGTGTTTATATTTGTCACGCATAATTATGTAATTGATTTATCCTTAATCTAAGGATACCGACTTTGTAAGGGACTTCATCTCAATCTCCTTTCATTGAGGCATATTTTTGTTCTATTATAAGAATTTATTTTATACATTGTATAAACTCCTTTGACTTTTCATTTCATTAAAAGGGAATATTTTTCTACGAAGCATTTTACTAAATGACCAAAAGGAATTTTTCTTTTAACGTACGCGGTGACAACGACCTTTCCGCCGCCATGAGTACTAGTTGACCTTTGGCTTCCTTAACAAGCCGTAATGTTTTTAAAAGGAAATAAATACCAAATACTATTTTATATATTTTGTTATTGAAAATGTTTTTGATAATGGATTTGTTATGTCAATATATTTAAGTGATATATTGTGATTAAAATGTGGAAATGTTTTCTTTCCATTATATTTGTTTTATGTCTTATGATTTTGTAATGGTACATGGACATTTGACGGGTGGTTACATGATAAACCATATGACGCGTGGTGTCGTGAATACAAGGACGGGTGGTTACATTATAACCTCCAATTCATTGGGTATGGATGTCAGTTGTATGGCTATTCCATTTAGTGATATATGTGGAAGTTTATCGTATGGTTATTCCATTTAAGTATGTTTATGTCCTGAGTTACCTTTATGTGTTATGTTTTATTTATATAGGTTTTATGGTAATCTTTTGGTTACAAATGGGTAAGTAATGATCTTTTATTCAGTGAAGAGTATTTACTACTTCATTAAGGTTAAAGGTATTACTTATTATAAAGTATTCATGATTTACTTATTATTTTCTAAAAAAATAACAGTTTTCCTTCTTTGTGTATCCTTTACTAGGCTTTTTATGCTCATCCCAAGTTTTTGAAATGTTTTCCACAGGACTTAAAGATAAATAGGGTCAAGGATGGTATCAAGGAAAGACATGCTATCTAAAACATGGAACTAGACATGTTTCTTTTTAAGAGTTTTTATTTTATGGAAACTAAGTAGAAGTGTCTACTTTGTAATCTTTTGATATGTAATAGTTATGTCCTAATTCTCTAAAACTCTAAACCTGAAAAGATCCTCTATGTTAATTATTCATTTAATTCATGATTATGTAATGTTTTAAGGTCTGGTCCTTATAGTTGGTATCAAAGGTCAGTTTAGATAACTTTAGATGTTAGGGTATTCTTTAAGCACAAGTGACATTATAATAATGGTTAGGATTTCAGAAAGAGTCATAGTTTTAGATAAAGTGAATGAGTTTAAGATAAAATAAATAATTATATCTTAGTATGTACCCTCCTCATAAGATATTATATGATAATTCTAATGATATACTCACACTGACCTTTTTGGTTTTAGTAAATGGATGGATCTAGAAGGCACCAAAGTAATAGTGGATGTAAAGAAAACTATGAAGGTATTCTGAAAGAACAAATGAATGATATGGGAGCTACAATGAGAACTCTTGTGGTTATTCTCAACCAACGATCAGGAGTCATGATTAAACACTTGAACCTTGGTGAGTTTTATAATTCATCATGTACGAGAGAACCAAATCGATGTGGATGTTTAGGTAATAATTATAAAGGTAACCATTAGGGTTTATATGATCCTTACTTTTGTGGTAATTATGGGTTACTATATGTTATGATGGAAAATGAAAGGAAAGAGAAAAACTTGAGGTTAATTATGTTATGGTTATTTTTTAAGATTTTAACTCTTTTTGGAAAATGTTTTAAGAATTATATAGTTTTTGGAAAAAGGAAAACATGTAGGTCGTGTGACAGCCCGTCGCGTCGGACGAAGCTGTAGGAATCGAACCCACAACCAAAGTGCGACTAGCATTTATCGCCTACCACTGGACTACGTGAAGTCCCTGGTTAGTATGACTAATTATTTTTAGTTAGATGATATTATGAATCGGTAATAAGTTTATTTTGGGTTATCTATGGAAATTGTTAACCTATAATGGAATATTTGTGATTAGTTAAATTTATTTTTAGTATGAGACTTTAAAAGTAAATGATGTTATTTAGAGATAAATGTTAAGATTTACCTTGGAAGACTATGTGATTAAATCCTTCAGATATTTGGGTTTCAATCATAGTTTGGTTTATTTTTGAATAATTTTATGGGAAATTTTGTATTGAATGGTCTCTGTGGAACTTTGGTTTGTTTGAAAAATTTTGAAGATTAAGAGTAGTTTTTATTTTTGTAAAAGATTATCTTTTTTTGGAATTATCTGATCTTATACTAACAATTTTGGTACTGGTTAAGGTCTAAAAACATGGGAAATATATATTTCCCTTTTGTGGATTAGGTGATTCTCTAGAAGTTGATTATAGTGATCTTAATGTGAATAAGTCATCCTAAAAAGTCGCCTTTTGGAGAAAATATGGGTTTTTGTAAGAACTCTAGTAAGAGATGGAAGTCTACAAGACAAGTAAGTATGTTTACTTATGTTTTAGTTAAACTCATAAATAAATTCCTCAATGAAAAGTAACTTAAAACAAAAATGTTGTCTGTTAACTTTTCCTACTGGGGAATCAAATACCGTTTAACCCATCACAAGTTTGTGATTTTCTGGTGGTTATATTTCTCCTAGACACTTTTTCCCATCACTCTCCATCATAAATGGATGGTTTTTTTCTCCTTCATATCCATGTTTTCATGGAATCCTAGTATCTGTTGTCTCGGGTGACTTTTTTACTTTTCATTCTTTCTTTTAAAGTTATAGTTTAATTTACTCATTTTCCAATGTGGGGATTTCAATGAAGTTTTCGAGCCCAATTTTAAACTTGCGAGGATGCAATTCCCAAAAGGGGGGAAGGATATAACATCCCGGGTAAATAAAGAATATGACATTATCATATTTATCAATATTTGTGAATAAAATGTTAATATTACTTTAAAGGGAATTCTATGCTCGATGGTGTACCCAATACCTCACAATGAGTTTCATTGAAATCTTACGTTGCACACTAATAATAAAATAATATTATTTTAAATGGTAGTTAACGCCTAACCATTGTAATGGTGGGAATGAACAGAACTAACTACAAAATGATTATATATGTTTGTTGAATATTTTTACTTTTATCCAATAATTGTTAGAGTCTTAAAATGTGAATGAATCCAATTTTAAGTGTAAATATTCTAATATTCTATAAAAGTTTGATTAACCACCTTTTGATGGAGAACCCTTTTAAATAAACTTTTTGACAATTTTATATGTTATATTTTACAAAATAAAATCCTTCTTTAGAATCGGGACATCAAAATTTACTTTCTGTTTGTTTTTGGTATTTTTTCGAAAATGTTCATTTTTTAATGAATAGTGAATGATGTTGTATTTTAATTCAAAACCGCATTTTAATATAATTTATTTATATGTTCAGGTTATCTTTTTAATTGGTTTTAAATTCCAATTAGAATATATTTTTACCATTTTATCCAATGGTGGAAAATGGAATTAATTTCACTTTAAAATTGGACATAAACAAGTGTCAATCTTTGATATATATTGTTTCTTAAAAACACGCTATTTGTTTTGTCAATTGGAATTAATTATTAAATTAATTAATGAAACTTATATGTTTTTAATTTTTTAGAATAGACATCATTTTTGAATTCGGAATGTCAAATATAGCTTAGGGTGAATTTTTGGTATTTTTCTGAAAAACATCAATTTTCAATGAATAGTGAAACCACTAAGCGGTAGTTAAAATACTGATTTTTCGTTTAAATGAAATGTTACCGCATACATGAATTGAATTTTAAAAATCTGACATACATGTTTGTCATTATTAAGTAAAATCTGGTTCGTTGGGATAAAAATAATTTTTGGTGAATAGTAACTTTTGGGTTTTATTAATCGCAATTAGAGGTAATTAGTGTAATTTAAGGTAAAAATAATGTTTTAATAACATGAAATTACCTTGACACATGTCCTACCCTTATTGGGTGAGTCATGGAAGACCAATACAATCCGTGGGTCAACTTGGGGACCCCATGGAGCCACTTGGGTAAGAAAATGACATTAATAACTTTTTATTTAAAGTTAAAATAAAAATGTCACAAACTTGTATTAATTTACCAAAATAATTTTTACTTGGGGTTATATAAGTTAAATTTTTTACTATAAATATTAATTATAAATATAAAAATATTTACAACATCATGGTAATTTTTTATAATTTTTAGACAATAAATAAATAAATTTATTTATGACACCATGATAATGCAGTGATTACCTCATTAATAAAGGATTTAAATAAAATGAAAAGATAAGGGAAAATCTATGACTTACACTTGTCTAAAACCTATTGGATGGTTGTATTTCGAATCCTTATCACCTTATCTTCGAAATATATCATTTTGGGACCATTAAAATCTGAATATCATATCATAATAAAGTAACATTTCATGACCTTCCAAGAGTGTTTCTCCTCCCTCTTATAAAAGGCCCTCAGCTCTACTGCTTTACCCAAACCTCTCAAGACCATGTCTTGTCCAACCCCTACTCCTATTGTCTCTCCACATCCCTATATTCATCCTAGAAGCCTTACCTTAGGCAGAAGGCTCTTCAAGAAACCCTTTTGGTTCAAACCAAGGGGAGTTACCCAATTTAAAGGTAATGTCTTCTCTTATGTTCTTTTGTTTTATTTTGCTTCTCCAACCCCCTAAACACTTTTTATTACTTTATTTTGTAAAAAAACAGTATATTCAACATACTATTATGTTTTTATGAGAATTATTCTAGCTACACTTACATACACCTCCATCTAATGGTTAAAGAACATATTGTTTCTGTGGATGGATAATTACTGCCTCACGAAACAATGATTGTTCAATTATCTCATACCGCCTCTCATGTTGGCCATTGTGATGTAACTATATTTTATATATGATATATATGGTATTTATTTTTTCTATATTCTTCTGTATTTTATATTTAAAACATACCTTTAGGCTTTGCATGTTGTGAAAATGCGATAATTTCATACGAGGAAATGTGGACTACCGCCCCCTCAAGTGATGTGACTCGTTCATGCAATACATGGAATGTATAAATAATGAAATTAATGAACTTATGTGACCTATATAACATATATATTATAATGTAATTATAATATATATATATCTCTCATTTAATTTTAATTCCATTAATATGACAAAGAAATGAAAGTAGCCTTCATGCGTACGTACGGCCTACCGTCTCCATGAACGGTGCATTTCATTTTCTATCTCCAAATGTTATGGAATAGTATAAAATGAATTTATACCAGATATATAGGATATTTAAATCATTAATACTATTCTGGAGATGATGTAATTATAACTACATGGACAATTCTTTTCAAACAAGTTCATTTTTGACTCATTTACCGAACATCGACAAAAACGTCTGATATAAACTCTCATAATTAACTAATTATTATAACATTATAATATGTGATAAACTTGAATGGTTCTCCTTAATAAATTATATATTAACCAAAGTTTATTATTCAGTAATATAAAGAAACAAACAAGACAAGTGAGACATGAGGTAAGGGATCCTACCTCTGTCTTTCTTTTTAAGTACTCTCTTTTATGTCACTTCTTTTAAACTCATCTTTATTATCTTGTGGGGTGTTATTTTATATTCCTCTTACTGTAATTTTTATTTTCATATGATGAGAGACCCTATTTGATCTCATCAATCCATTTTTTTAGTTTTATGTTGTGTCGTTAGGCTGCCGAATATTTGTAAGGGGATTTCTTATCTCGCATTTAATTTTGTGAGATTTCCATTGTTCGCCACTTATTTATTGAATTTGGTGTATTGTGTACTTCCATTTGGTATATATTATCATGATTCTATTTATATTCATGGTATTCTGTAATTCATTTGGTGTTTATTATCTTTGGGTCATACGACTTGATTGATTACAACAAGGTAAGGGGTTTTTATCACACTTTTTATTCCCGTGAGATTCATGCTACATTTGAAATTATTTCCTTTTGTGTGGTGTATGTACTTCCCATGATTTTATTCTTTGTGTAATATACTTTAATTTATGGGTATTTAAATCTTCATTGTATGACTCTTCTTTCTTGGGGTGTACGTTTCGAAAGTTACCCAAATCGCTAAAGCAACCTTTAACCCTCCTCTTTTTAAAAGACTTCTTTTTGTTAGGTCTTTTAATTTACATCTTCTTATGTTGTGATATGTTCTTATATATCCTTATTACTATAAATTAAATCTCCATGTGGTGAGATACCCTTTTTATCTCTCCTAGTCTCATTTTCTGAAGTTTAAAATGACGTTGTTAGGCTGTCGAATTTCTGTAAGGGAACTTCTTAACCCAATTTCAATTATTTGGGTTAAACCTCCACTTCTTGATTATGTTGTACTATGAATATGTGTGGAAGACCTATTATTGTTTTACACTTCATATCCTCTTATATTGGGTGTATTTATATTTTTCACACATAATTATGTAATTGATTTATCCTTAATCTAAGGATACCGACTTTATAAGGGACTTCGTCTCAATATCCTTTCATTGAGGCATATTTTTGTTCTAATACAATTCTTTCTTTTATAGGATGTATAAAAACCTTTGACTTTTCATTTCATTCAAAGGGAATATTTTTCTACAAATATTTTTACTAAACAATAAAAAGGAATGTTTCTTTTAACATACGCGGTGACAATGACCTTTTCCGCCGCCGCGAGTACTATTTGACCTTTGGATTCCTTAACAAGACGTAAAGTTTTTAAAAGGTAATAAATACCAAATACTATTTTATGTATTTTGGTATTGAAAATGGATTTGATAATGGATTTGTTATGTCGGTATATTTAAGTGATATATTGTGATTGAAATGTGGAAATTTTTTCTTTCAATTATATTTGTTTTATGTCTTATGATTTTGTAATGGTACTTGGAAATTTGACGGGTGGTTACATAATAAACCATATGACGGGTGGTACCATGAATACAAAAATGGGTGGTTATGTTATAACCTCCAATGCATTGGGTATGGAAGTCGGCCATATGGCTATTCCATTTAGTGATATGTGTGGAAGTTGACTGTATGCTTATTCCATTTAAGTATGTTTATTTCCCAAGTTACCTTTATATGTTATGTGTTCTTTATATGGGTTTTATGGTAATATTTTGGTTATGAAAGGGTACGTAATGATATTTTATTCATTGAAGAGTATTTACTACTTCATAAAGGTGACAGGTATTACTTATGATAAAGTATTCATGATTTACTTATTATTTTGAAAAAACTAACAGTTTTCCTTCATTGTGTATCCTTTACTGGGATTTTTATGCTCATCCAAAGTTTTTGAAATGTTTTCCACAGGACTTAAATATGAATAGGGTCAAGTATAGGATCAAGGAAAGACATGCTATCTAAAACATGGAACTAGATATGTTTCTTTTTAAGAGTTTTTGTTTTATGGAAACTTGGTAGAAGTGTATACTTTGTAATATTTTGAGATGTAATAGTTATGTCCTAATTCTCTAAAACTCTAAACCTGAAAAGATCCTCTATGTGAATTATTCATTTAATTCATGATTATGTAATGTTTTAAGGCCTGGTCCTTATATCCTTGATTGGTTTTTAGGTGAACCGCACTAATTCCTCATTGTTTACCAAACTATGAAGGAAAGGTGCATCCCTGGTACAAAATAATGAACCATTATTTTCATATATAAATATTAAATCTTTTAATATCAATATTCAATAAATAATATTATGATATGCATAAAAAACGTAATGTTTTTTTTTAATACTAGATACATGAACATATTATTCATGGAATATATTTAACATATCCCAAAATGATATTCCAATATATTAACCTTATTATAAATACCAATATTAAATCCTTTCTTCATAACATGGGTTAAGTAAACATAATAAAGGTCGACCTCATAGGCACGGTAAGGGTAAACAAGGGAGATATCAATGATCACTTAAGCATAATAGGAGCATAATGGTATGATATATTAAAGTAAACTTATGAAAATAATACCCATTATATCATAGATTGTAATCATGGTTCATGGTGTGATTATTGATATTTTATAAAATAGGAATCATAAAGGAATCAATGAACATGATCCATGAGGGAATAAAAAAAACGTGATAATGTGGTAAAAACATAAGCTTATAAAATTGAAAATATTTTTAAATAGAAAAATGTTTACTCATTATGTTATGGAAATAAAGTCATGAACCCTCATAAAAAATTTTACATGATATATATTCTTTGAATAATATTATGTACATGAACATTAGGTCCATACATAAACTTAGCGACATGGAATCCAGATTCATGCATTAAAATATGGAAATGAAAAACTGGTTCGTGTATGAAATTGTGAACCTGAAATCATGTTCAAACATTGTGAAGACTCGACCCCAAAAAACCAGGAGAAGGTGCCTTATAAACATTATGTGTCATGTTCAAAAAAATATGCATTGATAAACTACACATCATGTCCCATATAGAGGATCGAATTTGGTTCAGGCTCTGGGAAACCGACTACTTCTGAAATGTTTCATCTGTTAAAAGTTGTTACCTGAAAATTTTAGATCAAAATGTAGGGTGAGCATACGAATTCCCATTAAGTGGTTTTAAAATAAACTGATGTAACTTTTGAAAACATTATTTAAAACATTCCATAGAACATTTCTCTTAAAGAAAAGCTTTAACATAAGTAACATGTCATAAAAGTGCTCAATTAAAAACATGTTAATACTGTTATAAGGATATATGATTAAAATATAGGAATGCTTATTTGGTGTAACAAATAAAAGACATTCTAAATAAGTAAGAACTACGAATATGTAATAACAAATTAAACAGCTAAGAGAAAAGAATAATCAGAGTTTTGCATAAAGGAAACAACTTAAATTTCAAATATTGGAGACTAATTTATTGAGTGTTTAGCACAAGTCATGATATAAACTCTAACATTTATGATACACATAAGTAATTTCTCTTAACCTTGGATATTCTACTAGTCGAATTCCTATTAGTTTAATTAATTATCATAAGCATAATATTAGAATGTAAAAAAGTTGGACTTCTGTGTCATGGCCTTAAGCCAAGACCTAGGGATAATTGTAATTAGACCCCAACCTAGAGAGAATCTGTAACCGGACTCTATCCTGGACAGCATCTATAACTGGATTCTATCCCAGAGAGCATCTGTAACTGGACTCCAACTAGGAGGGCTTAATTATACCGGTCCCCAACCTGGAACTTACAAGTCCAAAACACTCCTCATATGCCAAAAGGGTTTGTATATTCAAAATTTCCCATACCATTTTGAATATTTAATTACTCATTTCTAATTATTCAAATTGTACTAATTTGGATAACTTCATACATAATTTATCATAGAAATTGTATTTCATCCGTTAACATTTACATATCTTATAAAGTGAGACATGAATCTAGATGTTTAAAAAATTGAGCTAACAATTATATGACTGCCATTAAAGGGTAAAAATAAAGGTAGATTATGGCATGTAGATTGAAATCCATGGTACTAAAAGAAAAACAAAAACAAATATAATTTTTCACATGCATTTTTATTCTCATAATTCTAAAACCTTATTAACCAATTCAATAAAAAGTAAACCAAAACAATCATGTAGGGTTTTAATCATGTAGATGCTAAATCATTCAATGCTGATAAGCCTTTGTATACCACAGAATAAGGTCCATAATAGAAATCATTAATCTTCACCATAATCAACATCATTTAAATTATAAAAAAATAAGTGACTCATAAATGTGGATATAATTTATGAATAACACAACATTTCTTATGTTTTAAATATCCACTTAAACTCGGGACTTAATGTATAAAGACCTCAAAACTAGGTATAATAAAGGTTCATGCAACATATAAGATTTATGTATGTAACCACACTTATAATAAAAATATTGGCTCATCCATGTGCCTTAACCCCATAAAGATATTAGTTTAACAATGTTTTATATAATACAGGTCACGCCATTGGTCATAAAATTTTGTTTATGAATTCCTACCCATAAAATTCTATTCAAAACCGAACATAAATAACATTTTACATATATATTTATATATATATATATATGAAATTATGTGCATATTTATATGCATAGTGCATAATCAATTACATAAAAACTTTATACGCAAATACTACTCTTGCATTTGAAGTTCTTATCATGAAATTTTTTCTTGATGGATGGAGTGTTCGTGGGGATATACTCAAAAATGAAAGGTCATGATTGTTCATATATATATAACCGAAGTACATATAACCATATATATATATATATATATATGTATATGTATATATATAGTACGTCTTAAAATTTGTAAACATTAAACAACTTACAAATACTCTAAAAATAAAAATTTAGTAACTTGGGTTCGGTTGTAAAAAGGATCTCAACTAACTCGTGGGGTTATTTAAAATAAATAGCTTTATGAGTATACATATACACATAAATATATGTATATTTATATTCAAAACAAAAAAACAAGGCAAAACTAAACCCTTACTTTAAAACCAGGGGGAGGAGAACTCGAGGGAGGTTAGCTGGGATTTGATGGAGGCTTAAGCAGGGAGAAGAAGCGAGAGTTCTTTGGGGTGCAACTGGCTACTTATATACAAAAAGAAAACACAACTTCTCACGCAAAAATTTACCCCATTATGGTTCATTAAATGGGTGGTGTCATGCTTGAAAGAAAGGGGAGACAAGGAGGGTCCCCGGCGGTCAGTGGTGAAGAAAACAAGGGTTCCATAGGTGTAGGGTTACTTGTGTAAAACCACGTGAAGGAGGAAGAAGATGACAAAGTAAAAAGGGAAATATAAAGAAAAACAGACGGTCCGGATCAATATCGATCTTGATCCAAGGGATGAGGTGCGTCCGCGCTTTTAAAAATAAACAAGAGGCTCAGATTAAATCTGAGTTTCATCAGATGGTCTTGGTTCGATGTGGAATTTTAACACACTGACGGTTGTGATTAGATCTGTGGTATATCGAATGGCGTAGGAAAATGTGGTGGAAAATCGCGGTTGCTGAAGGTCGAAAATGAGATCGTGATCGGTGGTCCAGATTGTGCGCGATGCAATCCAATGGCCCAGATCACGTTTCACCCAAAAAAACACTTCCCACATTGAAATGGTGAGTTGTTTTCACCTCCTTTATAAGCCCGAACCTCCCAACGACTGCTCATAAAACACACAACAGACATGAAGGGGGGCCTATACACGGGCTACTGCCCCTCCCCCATAGGCCTTGGCCTACCCATGCTCCATCGTAGCCTCGCCCCCACGGTGGTGTTCCTCCACGCTCCTGCTCTCGTGTTCCCTTCTGGGGACCTCTTCTTGAGATCAGCCCGGCCTCGGCTTGGGCTGAGGGCTTAGGCTCACCCACTTCATGTGAGCTTCCTCCCTTGGCCCTAGCCATAAAGGGCTGACCTTAGCAGGCCAATTTTTTTATAAAAGATTACACTCAATATTAAAAAGTTTTAAAGAAGAGAAAACAATTCATTTATTAAAACTATATAGAATTTATACTCTTAAACATTAATGAATACAAAATAATCTTTTTAAAAGTATTTCTAAAATTATAAACACGAAACCTTTTTGACACAAAAAGTTATAAAAAATATTTTAGTAAACCTATATGATAATTTTTGTGCTAGTATCATAGAAAAGTTAATTTAATCAAAAACATAATTTAATTTGATGAATTTAAACATAGTTTACAACATTATTTAAGAAATGAAAATCATTACATTGTATTTAAAATATTTTCAACGTACTTTTAATTCTTTAATACTTTTCAAAATCACTTAAGGGTGAATTGAAGTTTTTAACTCATATACCTTTAGAGTTCAAAAATTATGGTTTAATTATAATTTTAATCATAACTTAAATATTTGGAAACTAATTAATATTTACATAATTGCAGTTATCCTATCAAAGTCCAACATCTATAATTATAACTGTTAGCTTTCAATGGTCACCAGAGCAACAGTCGGGTTGATTCCCTATAAAACCATGCCTCAGAGTGTCCTAAACTCAAGAAGAAGAAAGGGATGGTTCTTGTCATGACATTTATGCTCATCACAATTTATGTGATCATGGTGGTGTTGTTATTTATTTTCACTAACCCGAATGATATCCTTTATTTACCGTGTCTTGTTGTCTTTGTAGGGGGCCTTCTCATAGTTCTGATAGGATTTTTATTAGGAATTTTTGGGTAGGATGTTTCCTTGTGATTTTAACACATTTTAAACACTATGTTGTTCTTTTTTATTATGAAAATCCTTGTTCCCATTTGTTTTTTTACTTTATTTCATTCTAATTTAAATTAAGACCATGCTATTACTCCTCAAGAGAAACTAGTTTGTTTTGTTATTAAGGAACTCAAATAAAAAAGAAAACTTAAACATATCAATATGAGAGGTACCAGTTTTCGGGGTGTTACATTATCCCCCCTACTAAGAATTGTGTCCTCGCAATTCATTTCATATAACCATATAGGTTCTCCAATGTTCTCACCACATCCCCCATCGTAGAGGTTCCTTACGTGCGTTCAGTGGGAAACCCAAATTGATGCCCAACTCCTCTAGTTCTCTGATCCATACACACCTCGAACAGAAGTGATTGAACTTAGGCATCGAACACTCGGGTTTCCAGAGGGAGGCTTGAATGGTATCAAGTTTGGAAATGTCTTAATTGATCAACACACAAATAACTCACCGAACTATTTCTCGATCGAGAACATCTATGTTATAGACATGGTTGTATAGGCTAACACTGAGGAGTTGGTACATGTAGGTCGCACAAAAGTTTCCCTCTAAATAAGCCTCTCAAAATATTACCCTGGCCATATAGTTCTGGCCTAGGGTCAAACATAGGAGAAGTCCTTTTTGTTATTTTCCTCTTCGCATACACTCAGCCAATTGTGTCGAGCCTATGCGGTAGTAGATGGAAGCATTCCCTTGACAGGTGCAGAGAATATCTCAACTTTTTGTCACCTCATATAGTTTCTTGCACGTTCTTCATAGATTTGTGAAGGTACTATACTCTTCCTCATAGGGTTTGATCGCAATAATCTATAGTATCTCAACAGGAAGAGATAATATGTGTTTTTGTCCTTCCATCTGAAAATTTATGATGAATGTTCAATCGGTGAAACCTATTCAGAAACATAAACATAGAAAAGATAGTAGAATGAGATGAGGAATAAAAAATTTCATTCTCATATCACCACTTGTTCATAAAAAGAGAAAGGCTAATGTTTTCCCCACTTCCCTAATACACGAATCCCCAGATCAAGTTCAAGACTCTCGATCTCCCTAAACCATATACAACTCGAGAAATCAGGTTCAATATCATGTAAGCACTTATGGTGTCTCCATATTCTGGCATGAGGGGTGTAAAGTAGAGAGACATCAGTATTCACTTGATGTCTGTACACCAATCGGGAGGCTTCGTATTCAAGAACTCTGAAGTCCATTACTTGACCGTAATGGCCATAGGACAGGACTTAACACATATACATTGCGTGGAGGTCTCCCACTGCTGCAGCTTCTTGGAAGGCCATGAGGGACTGGACACCTTCTGCTGTGGTGAAACATCTTAAAGGTCCCTCTTAGTACTTTCCCCATCGTGCATAGGATGGAAATTGGGATTAAATCATAAAGATGTAATCCAGACCCACTCTTCGGTGGAGTTGAAGAAATCAGGATGAATTGGATATATCATAGAGATGTTTTCATGACATACGGATATGGGAATAGTTTATATAATTTTTATGGATGGCTATTGAAATTATGGTTTATATGGCCTCACTGGGAAGGGATAGAATATTAGTACCTTTATCTTCCATCTTGAAATTAGAAAACTTCATATTTAGTAATGCTTAAGTAAATTTTTTCATTGTTTTAGTTCTGGTTTTACAGAGTTATTTGAACCAATTCCTCTAATACCAACTGTGAACACCCAAACCTAGAAAAATAGGATTTGTTGCCTTCTGAAAATTATGTGTCATGTTCAAACAAAAACACGCACTGATAAACTACACATCATGTCCCATACAGAGGATTGAATTCGGTTCGGGCTCTAGGAAACTGGTTACTTCTAAAAAATTTCATCTATTAAAAGTTGTTACCTGCAAAATTTAGATCAAAACATAGGGTGATCATTCAAATGAATAGTAAGGGGTTTTAAAATAAACCGGTGTAACTTTTAAAAACGTTCTTTAAAACATTCCATAGAACATTTCTCTTAAAGAAAATCTTTAACATATGTAACATGTCATAAAAGTGCTCAATTAAAAACATGATAATAGAGTTATAAGGATGTATGATTAAAATATAGGCATTCTTATTTGGTGTAACATATAAAAGAAATTCTAAACACGTAAGAACTACGAATATGTAAGCACAAATTAAACATCTCAGAGAAAATAATAATCATAGTTTCACGTAAAGGAAACAACTTAAATTTCAAATATTGGAGACTAATTTATTGAGTGTTTAACACAAGTCGTGTCATAAAATATTACTTTTCTGATACTCATAAGTACTGGCTCTTATCCTCGGATATTCTACTAGTCTAATACCCATTAGGTTAATTAATTACAATAAGCATAATATTAGAATTTGAAAAGTTAGACTTTTGTGTCAAGGCCTCAAGCCAAGACCTAGGGCTAACTGTAACCGGACCCCAACCCGGAGAGCATCTGTAACCAGACTCTATCGCAGAGAGCATCTATAACCAAACTCTATCCTAGAGAGCATCTGTAACTGGACTCCAAGCTGGAGGGATTACTTATACCAGTCCCCAACCCGGAACTTACAAGTCCAAAACACTCCTCATATGCCAAAAGGGGTTGTATATTTAAAATGTCCCATACCATTTTGAATATTTAATTACTCATTTCTAATTATTCAAATAGTACTACTTTGGATAACTTCATACATAATTGGTCATATTAATTGTATTTAATCCTTTAAATTTTACATATCTTATAAATTGAGACATGCATATAGATGTTTAAAAAACCGATCTAAAAATTATATTACTGTCATTAAATGATAAAAATAAAGGTAGATTATGGCACGTAGATTGACATCCAAGGTACTAAAAGAAAAAATAATAATTTTTCACATGAAATGTTATTCTCATAATTCTAAAACCTTATTAACTAATTCCTTAAAAATTAAACCCAAAAAAATCATGTAAAGTTTTAATCTTGCAGATGTTAAATCATTCCATGCTGATAATCCATTGTATACCATAGAATAATGTCCATAATAGAAAGCATGAATCTTCACCATAATCACAATTATTTAAAGTATACGAAAATAATTGACTCATAAATGTGGATATAAGTTTTGAATAAGACAATATTTTTATGTTTTAAATATCCACTTAAACTCGGGACTTAAAGTTTAAAGACCTCAAAACTAGGTATAATAAATGTTCATGCAATATATAAGATAAATGTACATAACCGAACTTATACTAAAAATATTGGCACATCCATGTTCCTTAACCCCCTAAGGATATTAGTTTAACAATGTTTTATATAAGGCAGGTCATGCCCTTGGTCATAAAATTTTGTTTATGAATACCTACCCATAAAATTCTATTAAAAACAGAACATAAATAACATTTTCCATATATATGTATATATATATATGAAATTATGTACATATGTATATGTGTAGAGCATAATAAATTGTATAAAAACTTCTTACACAAATACTACTCTTTCATTTGAAGTTCTTATCTTGAAATCATTTCTTGATGGATGGAGTGTTTGTGAGCCTATACTCAAAAATGAATGTCCATGCCTATTCATATATATATAACAAAAGTATATATAACCATATATATATGTATATGTACATATATAATATGTCTTAAAATTTGTAAACATTAAACAACTTACAAATACTCTAAAAATAAAAAATTTAGAGACATAGGTTCGGTTATAAAAATGATCTCAACTAACCCAAAGGGTTATTTATGATACATAGCTTTATGATTATAAATATACCCATAGATATATGTATATATATATTCAAAACAAAAAAATAAGAAAAAAATAAACCCTTACTTTAAAACCAGGGGGAGGAGAACTCGAGGGAGGTTAGCTGGGACTTGTTAGAGGCTTGATTAGGGAGATGAACCGAGATTTCTTTGGGGTGCAACTGACTACTTATAAAAAAATAAAACACAACATTTCATGCAAAAACGTACCCCCTTGCAGTGCATTAAATGGGTGGTGTTGTGCTTGAAGAAAAGGGGAGACAAGGAGGGTCCCCGGCGGTCAGTGGTGAAGAAAATGAGAGGGTGAAATAGATATAGGATTACTGGTGTAAAACCATGCGAATGAGGAAGAAGACTACACGGAAAAGAGGGAAATCTGGAGAAAAATGGACGGTCCAGATCAATCCTAGTCTTGATCCAAGGGTTGAGGCGTGTCTGTTCTTTTAAAAAGAAACAGGTGGCTCAGATTAAATATTAGTTTCATCGGACGGTATTGGTTCGACGTGGCATTTTAAAACACACTGATGTCCGTGATTTGATCTTTGGTAGATCAAACGTCATAGAAAAACGTGGTGGGAAACCACGGTTGATGAAGGTCGAAAATGAGATTTTGATCGGTGGTCCATATCGCGTGTGACGTGATCCAATGGCCCAGATCACGTTTCTCCTGAAAAAACACTTCCCACATCGAAACGGCGAGCTATTTTCGCCTCCCTTATAAGGCTGAGCCTCCCAAAGACTACTCAACAAACACACAACACACATGAAGGGGGCCCTATACATGGGCTCCCACCCCACCCCACAGGCCTTGGCCTACCCATGCTCCTTCGCAGCCTCGCCCCTATGGTGGTGCGCCTCCGCGCTCCTGCTCCGGTGTGCCGTTCGGGGGACCTCTTCCCAAGAACGAGCTAGTATTGGATTGGGATGAGGGATTAGGCTCATCCACTTCATGTGAGCTTCCTCCCTCGGCACTAACCATAAAGGGATAGCCCTAGCGGGCCATTTTTTTTATAAAAGCTTTCACTCAATATTAAAATGTTTTAAAGGAGAGAAAAAAATTCATTTATTAAAGTTATATAGAATTTATATTCTTAACCATTAATGAATACAAAATAAAATTTTTAAAAGTATTTATAAAATTATAAACACCAAACCTTTTTAACAAAAAAAGTTATGAAAAGAGATTTTAGTAAACCTATATGATAATTTTTGTGCTAGTATCATAGAAAAGATAATTTAATCAAAAACATAATCAAATTTGAAGAATTTAAAAATAGTTTACAACATTATTTAAGAAATGAAAATCATTACATTATATTTAAAATATTCTTAAAGTTCTTTGAATTCCTTAATACTTTTCAAAATTACTTAAGGGTGAAACAAAGTTTTTAACTCATATCCTTTTAGAGTTCTAAAATAATGGTTTAATTATAATTTTAATAATAACATAAATATTTGGAAACTAATTAATATTTATATAATTTCAATTATCCTAAAAAAGTCTAATAGCTATAATTATAACTATTATATTTTAACAGTCACCAGAGAAATGGTTGGGTTGATTCTCTATAAAACCATGCCTCAGAGTGTCCTAAACTCAAGAAGAAGAAAGAGATGGTGTTTTTCATGCCATTGATGCTCAGCACAGTTTATGTGATCATAGTGGTGTTTTTATTTATTTTCACTAACCTGAAGGATCTCATTTATTTACTGTGTCCTTTTCTCTTTGTAGGAGGCCTTCCCATAGTTCTGATAGGATTTTTATTAGGCATTTTTGGGTAGGATGATTCCTTGTGATCTTAACACATTATAAACAAAACAGTGTTATTTTTTTATTATGAAAATCCTTGTGTCCATTTGGGTGTTTTACTCTATTTAATTCTAGTATAAATTAATACTATGCTATTACTCCTCAAGAGAAACAAATTTGTTCAGTTATTAAGGAACTCAAACAAAAAAGAAAACGTAAACTTATCAATACGAGAGGAACAAGTTTTCGAGGTGTTACAAACATAACAAATTTATCTCATGAGTTAGTCACATTTACCTAATACATTTAAGGGATATATAATTATATACCCACCCATCACATATAAATAAATACATTCATATTTATTCCCCGAGATCATAAAACATTCATTATATCTTATCTCATGGAAAAGAAAATGGGTTTCACAAAAATTTCATCATTATAACCATAATCCATCTTGAGAAAAAATTAATATGGTATCAATAAATAATATACACATTTAATCTTAAGTAACATCAATGGATGTTATCATAGATTAAAAATTCCCTTAAAATAACACATGGAATATTTCGTGCAAAAAATACCCTTTTATTTTGATATTACATCTTTAAAATAGAAAAATATCCAAAATATTATAGAATAAATTCTTTAAAAAGAAACATGTAGTCTTTTATCTTAAAATAATTATGAAGTTAATATAGATTTAAATTCTATTCAAATCATGAATGTTAAAATAATATTTCATCCATATTTTTGTTAAAATTTCAAATTTACATTGTTAAAAATGACAAGATTATTCCTTGGAATCATTTTTTAAAAAATTAAATCAATGGAGAAAATGAATTTAAATAATAATTGGATAATATTCAAAAACATTCATAAATTTATTCTAAAGAAAACATGGATATGGAAGAAAAATATTCCTGATCGAATAGTAAAACATAGTTAGTTTTTATTAAAATAATTCATTCAGTATCTTAACATATTAAAGAGAGTAAAATTAAATGAAAACATGTAATATATATATAAATAACCATATTAGATGAAACATTAATGATATTTATCATATAAGGATCATATAATCTCCATAATCAAAATTAAATAATAAACAATCCAAATTAAAATCGGATTGAAAAATAAATCAATTACTAATTTTATATCATTTGAATCAAAAGACCATGAAAGAGAGAAAATTAGATGGATACATAAATCCAAATAATTATTATTTTAATAATATAAAAATAATTTCATGGGAATTATATGGACTAAATTAATTAAATACTTAGTGAATCTGGAATTTTTCCTCACAGAAATAAAAGTGAGATGAAAAACCCTTACCTCAAGTTCCACTTAATTTGAATGCTCTCTAACATCATATATAATAAATTTAAATTTGGAGTAATTATATATCTGAATAATTTAAATACTTATGCCCTCAAATATTATCCTATTTTAACATTTCAACAGTCATTATTAATAATTCGTTATTAAAATCCTCATTTACATGTGTTAACTGTTTCATTTTTCATGGAAGTTTCGTTTTAGATGTTTAGGTCCTTCTACCTTGATAATAGTTCCATCATCTCCAAAATTTTAAAAATGATATAAATATCATATATTTATATTGTAGATAAATTTAGTTTCATTCAAAAAATATGGAGACATAAAATTAAATAACATTGTTCAAGGAGAGGATAAGTCGTACGTATGCATGAACATTGTTTTCACTTTTCAAGGGACAGAAATCAAGAAAGGTAAATAATAATTAACATTTATATAATCATGATTTTATCATATATATTAATTAAATTCATCCCTCTTATCATTTAATAATAATATAAAATAAAAATAAATCACATCGTATTGTGAAGGTGGTAGTCCACACATTCACAAAAGCGACATTATTGTTTTCTAATTTATTTTAATTAAGAAGGTAGATATGATATTATAATTATAGAGGAATAATTATTTCTTAAATATCGTGTATTAAACCCATCATAACAACAATCCATTCATTATAGTGAAATAAAATAATTTGTATCACCACATGGATATAGTAATTCGTACGTATACATGACTGATACTTTCACTTCCGAATTAATGAAAAAGAAGTTGAATATTGATGGTTACGTGATTTTAATAATAATTCATTTTATTTATGATACTTAATTTATTGTTTTAAGATACATACCCCATATTTATATGATTTAAAAGATTATTTAAAAAAATTAAGTGATCGGTTAAGCTGATTACATTTTATTTAAAAAACTCTATTATATCACCTTTATAGGACCCTGGGGTTGGTATTTTGGGAAGAACATAACTATTATAATGTGACTAATTATGTTGTGTAGGTATTTTATATTGTTTTTTTAATATATATGGCTTCAATTGGGGTAATGAATAGAAATGAGGGGTCTAAATTATAATTGACGGGAGGTGTACTCTTGGAATTTCTTAAAATATTAAAATAAAAAAAATAAAATTCTCAAGAACAATTATTCCAATTTGATATATATTCATATATAAGGTTTTATTTTTTTTAAACCTATTATTAAATAAGAATTACATTTCATTATGTGGTTTTTGAAACCTAATTTTTTGTTTAACCCCATAGTTAACCAATTTTAAACTTAACTATGATAATGACGTATTCACAATTTAAGGGTCAACAATGTTACTATAAAATATAAACAGAAAAATAAATGTACCATGGTTGTTATTTTAAATAGAATATCATTCACTTGGTTGAAGATAATATTTTTTAAATTTTAAATATTTTAATAAAATATTATTTTCATAAAACACCATTAATGTCATTTTTGACCCTATCCATTTAATATGAATTTTAAATACATAATTTTAGTGATTTAATTCAAATATAAGCATTAAAACTATGCCTAAAAGATTATTTTTATTAAAATATCATGGAATATAATAATTACCCAAAATTGTATTACGTTTAATATTTTTAATTTATTTTATTTTATTTTTCTATTAATTAAATAAATATTGTATTAGTGTTTGCGTAAGAATTTGAGGTAATTATTAAATTAATAAAAAATAATAATTAAATTATCATGTTAAAAAAATTAATTCATAATTAAAATAAACATTTATAACTGAACTTATGCTCTTTTTATCCTTGTGTCAAAATTCTAGAGATAGTAAAGTCAACCAAGTGACATTTTGTATTTATTCTTTTCTTAAATTGTTTTAAAGGCCATAGTCAAAGTAAAATAGCACCGAAGGACAACATATTCTATACTTTTATGTTAATATACTAAAACCACTCATTCAATAGGAAAAATGAATGATTTATAGATATTTTTAAGCCTTATCTCAAAGTTTTAACCATGTTTTTCCCATTTTACCTTTATCGAGGTGAAAAATATATACCAAGGATATTATTCATAATGAAAAAAATAAAATTTTTATGTTTACCAAATTTTGAACTCATGATTCATAATATGGAATCCATTTTTCAAAATTCAATTTCTATATCTGGTGGAAATTAATTTAAATAAAAATGAATCATTTAATGAAAAATAGTTTTTCTAAAAATTGAATTTTTTAGAATAAAAATGGTTTTATATATAAATCATCCATAAATTTGATTAAAATGAAAATAATTTAAGTATTAATAATATAAGATAACTATTGTTACTTTTAATTTCTTTTAAAAAAATATAACTATGTAAATTATTCAAAAAAATATAAAGTTTTTAATTAAAATCATTATTTTTACTATCCACTAAAAAATACATATTTTTTAGAGAAAAAAATCACAAAATTTCACCCTATGATAATTTCAATATAGTTATTTAAATATTGATATTTTTTTTCAAAATAAAATTTCTATAAGTTCAAAAAATTAATTATAATATTATCTCATAGATAGAAAATAAAATCCATTTTTGAATAAAAAATATTTTTGAAGAATAAAACTACATTATTAAAAATAGATTGATTAGTTCCAAAAGATTAATAAATATGTTTTTTTAGATTAATAACTTAATACATATTTTATAATGTGTTTAATCCCATTCATACCCTTCAAATCAACGTCTAGGTTATAACAACCATATTTAAATAATTTTTTTTTTTAGTTTGTATAAGATTATTGTTGCATGTTGTATATTCTATAAAACATAATGTTATTATTTTGAAATAATAGGGTATTAAATTATACCCCAATTAATAAATTATATCCTCTCAATTTAAACTTATTCATAGTAGTCATTAGTTTGAAAATTCTTTTTTGAAAACCATCATCGTAAAAAGGGTTAATAAAATATCTTCTTGAAAAGAGATAAATGGAAATACAAAATTAATATTGAATAAAATATAAACTAGGATTCTAAATATGATAGAATTAGTGGTAATTTAAAATATATACATGGTAGATAAAACTACCATTCATGGAATAATAGATATTAATATAGAATACAGTCATGAGAAATTTAATGACCACAAAATCATAAATTTGTGATAGGTGAAAACACCATTGATTCATCAAAAGTGAATCTAAAATGATAATGTTTTTATCTAAAAACAATTTTCTTAATTTCGAGGGATAATTTTAATATCTATATAATGTACATAATGAAATATGATTACTTGATTTATTTCCATTTTAGAAGAACAATTTCATAATTTGGTTGTGCTTCAATAAATTCGAATTTTATCTCATCTATTGCTCGAGGAAATGGATATTCAAGATGAATTTTTCATTTATTGAGTACTAAAATTAACTTTTAACAAAACATATGATTAATGGGTCATTCCTTCTACCACTAAATATTTATCAAAACCAAAAAATTTATCATGGGTTATCAAATATAGATAAATACAATACATAAATTTCTAAAACCTCAACTATAATACCCAATGTTCATCTTAATTCATTCTATAAATAGTTAACCTTAAGTATGCTCTAAAATATGTCTAACCAAAAGTGAAACCCGTATATTAGACTAATTTTATCTCATATTCTTAAATTATCAACTTAATAATTATCTTGAAATAATTTTAATCACTCATAAAGTCTCATATAAAAATATATATACCCTAATCAATTCCTAAAATAAATGTACAATAAAATCATATATTCTTCAATATGATAATTCATCCTTTATTCCTTAAATGTTCTCTTATATTCACTAAATATATTTCCATTGAGTTCATCATTTCCCAGATAAAAATCATAGGTTGATTTCATAATATCAAATATTATTCCATTTTTCCAAAAAAAAATATTGAATCTATATAGAGAGAGTTATTCAATGTTTAGAATCGCGTAAACTTTTACTATGGGATAGGATTTTCATAGATCTTAATCATGAAAACTTCAACAAGGAATACTCAACTCTATATTGGAGGTTAAGTGTTCCATAACTATCATGATTCACTTAAAATGATGTGATTACATATTCTTTCCATTTTTTCCGTTCAATTCAGAGGTTATTGTGGTTTATTTTCCTCATTAACCCTTGCATTAGAAAATGTATACACATAATTCCAAAGATCCTTGTATATATAGCATTGACCTATAGGAGGTTTATTCTTTTTAAATATATAACCATTAATTTAATTGGTTAGCCTCTACAAATCCCTTTGACATTAATTTTCTTGATGGATAGGATTCCCACACTTGAAATATCTTTTTGTTCCTTTCAGTCATTCACCTTAGTTCTATATCCCACATTTTTAGAAAGTGGAGGTTGAAACATTTTCTTCCCTCAATTTTATAGACCAATAATGATTCTATAAAACCCCATATTTTTTATTATCACTATAACCATGAGGTTTTCCAACATCCATTTCCACTTAAAGTGCACGTTGAACAATTTGTTCAAAGATTATGAATTCCTTGATGGTCAATTCTTTTTAATGACATGGTTCCAAACCACTATAGAATTGATCAAATTTCATTTTAGGGATTATGATTAAACTATAATCATACCTTGAAAGTATTGTAATATTTTTCTCATATATACCAATGGATTCATCATCTTTCTTATTAAGCTCAAGTAATTACTTATAAATTTTTGTATATAGAACGTTTAGAAATTACATACTAAAAAATATCATTTTAAACTCATATCATTCCATGGATTAAGTTTTATCATCTTGCATTGTATTATTAATATTATTCAAAATTTTATTTTCTTCATCATATAAATAATAAATTGGTATGAAAAATATTTCATAGTCTGAGTACTGAATAATAGAGAATGTATTTTCCATAAAATTGATCCATTTCCCAGCAACCAATGCATATGAATACCAATACAAGGAGGTGTAAATTATCATATAAAATATTCAATGAAATATTTATCCCTCCTTTGTGTATTTTTATGTTCATAATGTTTTTTTTATCGATCATATACTGAGAGAGTAAACTAAGAATAGTCTCAAGATATTGCATCACAACTCTTATGCCATTTGGTTTCTCATGAGTATGGACATTTCATTATATATCACATTCATTATTCACACGATTACTTTAGGTTCCATCCATTGTCTAAAACAATTATCTCAGTGTATTGATAAAGCAATAAAGATCAGAGTTAAAAATAATATATTCATGAATATTGTTTCTAAAATTCCATAAATTATGACACATAGGTAATTCATTGTCATTATTTATTCAAATACTTCATAATGGTTCATAATGAAAATATTAGGTATCCCAATCATATACCATGGGGAGTGTAAAACTATATTCTCTCTAAGAGAACATTATCCATTAATAGTAATAATTATCAAAATATAATAGACCATATTTTTTAGGGTTGTTACCCCTAGATGCATATACAGAAAAACCACATCTATTTTTTTCATCTATATAGGGATTTATTTCTAGGAAAACCACATAATATATTAAATATAAATAAATTAGGATGTTATCCAATATTTTGAAATAACCCTAGGTTTTCACCAATGTTCTCTATACCTAATCTCCAAAGATTCACTAAATCTTTTTCTAACACCAACTATAATGATCAAAAAAATCATACATAAATATTACATCATTTTTAGCTATATATTAAATAAATAACATTATAAACTATGAAATAAATGTAACATTTTAGTGTATTTGGATACTAGATACACAATCATCTTATTCGTGAAAGATATTCAACATCTCACATAATGATCTTACACATAGTACTCTTCTTATAAATTCCCAGTGTAAATTCTTCATCATAACATAGGGAAGGTAAAAAAAATAAAGGGTGAGCTCATATGGTCAGTAAAGGTAAACAAGGGAGATATCAATGATCACTAAATAATAACATGGTAAAAAGGGTATGAGAACTTTATCTAAACATTTTAAAATAATTCCCAGTATATAATAGATTATAATCATGGGTCATGGAATAAATATTATAAGATCATGAGAAATGAATCATAAGGGAAGAAAACAGGGTCTATGGGGGAATGATATAAACATATTATATAGAAATAACTTAATCTTATAACATTTTAAAAAAAATTAAATGAACATACTTCCATCATTTAGTTAAGGACATGAAATCAGGCCTTCCCATAATCTTATGGACATGAAACCAAGTCTATTAATAATTTTATAGACATGAAATCAATTCCCACTCATAAACTTGTTGAAATGAAATCCAAGTCCAAGCAGAAAATTATAGAAAAGAAAACCAAGTTCACACATAAAACTATGAACCTGAAATCAGGTTCATGCATAAAATATTTATCTCACAAGTTATTTAGCTTTACCCAATATATTTGAGTTCTGTATAATTTCATTCCCACCCATCACATAATCATAAATTCATTCATATGTATGACACAAGATCAAAAAACATTCATCATAACTTTTCCCAGGTAAAAGAGAATGGGTTTCATCTAAATTTTATCACCATAACCATAAACTATAAAAATAAATAATTAATTTTATATCATTTAATCATATCCCCACTATATATTAAGTAACATAAAAGGGTATTTTCATATAATAAAATTTTCATTAAAAGATCACATGGAATATTTCTTGATGAAAATACCCATTTAATTTTGATATAACTACTTTAAAATATAAAAAACTCCAATATATTATGGAAAAATCATTAAAAATACCCATAGAAACATGTTAGGAATATTAAAACAATTAATTGGTATATGTGGAAAGAAATCTAAATAGTTTTGTGTATCCTAAAATAAATATTCCTTTGACATTTTAAGTAAAAACTCAAAAGTACATCATTTAGAAAACAATAACAAGATTCATTTGAAATAATTTTATAAAAATTCAATCATGGATAAAACATAATTTAATAAATCATTGTAAAATATTCAAAAAGATTCTTGAAAACAATTTAAATAAAACATTTATATAAAATAAAAATATTCTATATCAAATATTATAACATAATTGAACTTATATAAAAATATATTTTGGTCACTTGAGTACATAAAGAGGGGGTATAATATGAAAACATATAATAACTAGAAATAACCATAGAAAAATAAAAATTAAATGGATTTATAACATAAGGATCATATAATTTTCATAATGTAAATTCAACCACAAATAATGATGATTGAAATTATATTAAAACATAAATCACTTACCAATTTTGTAATATTGGCATGAAAATGTTATGAAACATAGAAAAATATACAGATATGAAATATATATGATTTTCATGATAAGCATCATAAAATAATTTCATGGGTTGTATATACACTATATATAATTAACACAAAGTGAATATGGAATTTTTATCATAGAAATCAAAGTGAGACAATAGTCACTTACCCCAAGTTCCAATTTCTATTAAAGTTATATAACCAATGGTATAATAAATTTAAATTTATTATAATTCGATACTAGAATCATTTAAATATTTAAAATATCTTATTTTATCCTATTATAACATTTCAATACCTATTATTAATAATTCCTTATTAAAATAATCATTTCTTGGGGTTAACTACTTTAATTTTCATAGAAGTTTTATTTTGGGAGTTACAATCCTTAAACTTTTATCATGGTTCCATCATCTCTATAATGTTAACCATGATATAAATTTTATATATATTAATTATATATATATATTTATTTATTCATAAAAGGTAGGACCAAGTCCAAATTTTCCCTAATAAATTAAGTTTCATCACAAAGGGTGATGATTAGAAACCTTTTCACAAACTACCTCTAGTGACCTTATATATTCTTAATATAATTTCTACCAAGACTTTCCCAAAATATGATAAGGTATTTTAAAGTAATAAAACTTTTAAGAACAAACTTCCTTTGGTATAAATTATGACAAACCGACTTAGATTTCCATCTGAACTAGCATCCAAACCGATCTACCACTATTCTAAAGAGTGTTCCATATACCCATGGGATGGAAACAAACACTTGGAAATAAAGAAAATACATTTTGTAATGATTTATCCCAAAAATAATAAAACATAAATTAAAGAACACTATTGAATCATCAAAAAATAATTAAATCAATAAAAACACATCTGGTTTCAAGGAGATGATAAATAATTTTCATCAAAGAATACAAAGTAAAATAAAAACTATTACAACTATTCTCTTTGTAGTATATGTCCAACCAACATGTCCTAAGTCACCTTCCCTCAACCAACCAAGCACAAACCTAAAAAAGGAATTTGAAGAGAAAACATGAACCTATTATTGAAACATGAAGTCTTCATACATCAAAT
Source organism: Viscum album (assembly GCA_963277665.1). NCBI lineage: Eukaryota > Viridiplantae > Streptophyta > Magnoliopsida > Santalales > Viscaceae > Viscum > Viscum album. The sequence continues at coordinate 1,751,260,380 of OY728120.1, read as the reverse complement.
GGTATATGTCGGGTTTGAGAAATATAGATCCTATTAGGATCCCACCAAGAATTTTATATAATTTATCTACAATAAAATTCATATATTCTAGTTTGTAAAATAATAATGATAAGCCATGGTTTTTGTATTATAAATAAAGAAGATAAAACATGATGTATTTTTTAAAAATAAATAAAAATCATAATGTCATATCATGAGTAAAACATCATCTAAACCAATACCTTTTATATTTTGAAATCCATTTAGATATCCCCAGAGAAAAAGGAGTCAAAATAAAATTTTAATAAAATACATATTCTATGAAATCCTTGAAAATAGTTACATAATATAAGCTCAATAATTCATAAGGAAGATATGATTTCATTCCACATATCAAATAAAAACCAGACATATCAAAGTAAGACACAAGGTAAATTATATCACTCAGAGATATAAAACTGATATAATAAATGACATCAAACATGGAAACTCCAATGTCAAGTATCGATCAAGAAATTTGAGTCATATATCAAGTATCAATGCCAAGTGTAGAGGTCATATGTCATGGGTAATTCTTAAATATATTATTGAGAACACAAAAAAAAGATAATAAATCCATAAGTGACTACATGCACTATCATATCTACCATGTACATAGGCTTTTCACATGAAATGCACCAAATTACATGGATCACTTCCCCACACTAAATCAATATTATCAAGGGAGATTATAGTTTGGTTGTGGGTTCACAAAATAATATCATAAATATATGTTCTATTATTAATTTACCAAGATTTTCAATAAATAGACAGAGAGGGTAGTGAGATAAAAAGAATCAAGTATCACATTGCAGATCCAAAATAGTATCAACATTCATAATCACTATTCCATATCATTCAATGTTCACGTCTCACCCTCATCCACATAATTCCTCAAAGTGAACAGTCCTTTTTAACACCTTTCACCATTTTCATCAAGTACCATCCATTAAGTAAAATCATATAGAAGGGGTTCACAAAAAAATTACAAAAAGAGAATTTACTTTATAAAATTCCAAACTATCCTTTTATAATTACCAAATTAATAAACTAATCCATTTAAAATTAAATTAAATACCACTTTTAACAATCTATTTAAAAATAAATATTCCTAACCATTTCCTTTTACATTCATTTTAATGTTTGAAATGGGCCTTTAAGAATTTTACACAAGAAAGAAAATATATCACTTTAATATTTTAAAATTTCATTAAAATAGCCCATTCTAAGACAAACCCTTGAAAATTGATCTTTATACTATTTGAAAACCCATTTCCTTTGAACAAACACTCTAAACCATTTGGAATTAACATTAAATAGTAAACCTTATTTCATTAAAAATGATATTTTATTTCTTAAAACCAAATAAACCCAAACTACCAAACAAGCTACTTTTATTTCAATATAAATGATAAATTTTTAATATGAAACCATCTATTCCAAATACCATTTTAAACTGAAAATGATCATTTTATGCTTCAAAATAATTTAACCACTTCTAACTAATATCCAATGGAATAAAGAAAGATTTCAAGAAATTCATAAATAATATGTAGAATAAATTTCATTGAAAAAAAAATACTTGGATAATATGGGAATTAACAATAAGGAATCTAATATCTGTCACCTCTGATAGAGAACATCAGATCAAGGAATAAATATATTGAGAGAAGCAAGAAGATATTCTAGAATCATAAATAAAAAAACAACCATTATATATGCAATGAATCCCAAGGATTAAATAGACTATATAAATAATGAATCAATAGAAATAAGGTATGTTGAAGTCCATTAGTAGTTATACATATTTAAAGAGGATCACCACATTGATTTTAAGTTTGATCTACCAAGAGTTGAGTTTGGGACAGCTAAATTCATCAAAGAAGGATCCCAAGGTTCTTATGTGTTGGGATAAAGTCAATGGATAAGGAAGGATAAAAAATGGGGGTTACGAGGTACAATTAAAATTCTACCCATATCAAAATTCACAACAAGATACACCACTGGATGGCTGATGGAGTCCCACTAGCTAGCTTATGGTTGCTGGAGAAATACAGTAGCAACATTCTTGCCTACTGGTTGGCTGATGGAGTTCCACTGGTTGGTCTATGGATATAGAAAATATTTTTAGCCACTTAAAATATCATATTATGGTCTTTGGACCTCACCAATGAGCTAATGGACCACCTACAGCTTCACTAGTTGTTTTTCCAATTTCGCATCTTCTATAAGTATCCATATCATCCTTAGACACCTTAAGAAACCTGAAAAAAAACATAGATATTTTTCCATAGTTAAAAGTTATGTTGGGATGTGACACTCTAAATCTATTATATGAATAATAACATAATGAATCTAAAATTTTCAATATACTATGTTTTTAATATTATTATTTGATAACCATTTTCTACATTTTTTCCATCAAATGAGAAATGAAAGTATCGCTTGTGTGTGGAATACCACATCCATGAAGTGATGTAATTAATTTTACATAGGTGCCTCACATGGTTGTTTATAATGATGGATTTATAGAATATATATAATATTTATAATATAATTACATTTCTAGAAACGTTAATTTCAATTTAACATTCTTTTTTCCATCAATTAAAAAGTGGAGACATCACTCATACATATGTATGGACTACCATCTCCATGAAGTAATTTAAATAATTTTCAACACCACTTCATATGAATGGTTCTAAATATATATATAATGAATAAATATGAAACTTATAAAATATTTATGATTCTAGTGATGATGAAACCATGATCAAGATGCAAGACCGTAATTGTGGAATCTAAGCATGCCTGAAGAATAAAGTAGTTAATACCCAAAATGATGATGATAATGAAATATTTTTAATGAATGGGTTATAATATATTATAAGTAAAATGTGTATGGTATTATAATTATGAATTTGGTTTTCATAATGAGTTACAGTAAATTTACATTTATTGTATAGGGGTTGACACGTTCCTGTCGTGGGGTGTGATAAAAACAAATAATACATAAGTTAAAATGTATTATAGTGGTTAAACTAAGTTGTCTCTGGAGAGGATTGCACAACAATTATGTTTGTCACTTAAATTTCAGAAATAAGAAAGGGTTGTTTTTTAAATTGTTTGAGTTGAAAAATAAAGCAAGTAATAAAAAGAAAGGTTGAACACTAATGGATGAAGAGAGTGATGGGGTCAGGGTAGGATTCACTTTTTCAATGTCATCATAGTAATAAAGATCATATTCCATCTCTTCCTTTTGAATAACAAATGAAAGACTCATCGATCGAGTTATCTATCACCATTGGTTGAAGAAATAAATGAAACTCACTCCTAGGTGCATGGAATTTCGTAAACAATCCCTAAAAACTAAGGAAAGTCCCAATCAGGAATTTTTTTTCCTTATAACTCTAGAAAAAGTTTACAAGTTCCACACATGTGCCAACGATCTCTAGACACTCACCACCTAACACAATCTACTTGATCGAGACAAATTGCACTAGGTGGAGGGAGATTAAACGTCTTTAACCAAAGATATTATAAATTAATACACCAAAATAAAAACCTTATAGCATTAATAGAATTGGGAAACACTGATAATATATTTCATTCAAAAGAAAAATAGGGTTTTAAATTTATTCACAAAACTCCAACATTACAAAAGTGAAACTCCCCCTTCCCAAATCACTCAAAGGTTTTACCCCTCCATGTGAAGGGTAATAGAGTTGAAAGGAGAAGAAGAGATCATGATGAAACTAAGTAAAAAAGAAAATATAAAATATAAATAACATCAAGAAATAAATCCTCCAGCACATCCCCTCTTACACCTTCTTCAAACCCTTTGAATGGAAGTGAACACTCTTATTTATAGGCTTTGGGAGTTGAGAATTTCCCTCCAAAATTACTCCATATAAAGTTTGAATCCGTTTTTCATATAAAATGGTAGAATTGGGAAATCGGTCATTCTTGAAAGTTGTTCATTTATGTCTTCTATGTCGTCTCATGATGGTTCATATTTATTGGCTAAAACATTAAGGAGTTATGGCTGCCGCACTTAGAATATTTAATTCTTCCAGACAGACTTTTCGTATTCCAATATGTAAAGTTCCAAAGAATTTATGGCCTTGAGAATGAAAGAATCAGGCACGTACATATTAATTAAACATGTTACTATTGATGTATTTCATATCCATGTAAAATTTCAGCTCCAATGGTTCACCCAGTTATGAGATGTGGGCCCAACAATAAATTTATGTAGTTTTGTACACAGTTTTTGAGGCCGGACTTGTGAGCTGGATTTGCGCTTCGAAATGATGGATTGAGATTTGGGTCCAAAAGGATAGCATGACTCCAATAGAACATATAAACCTTTAAAATAATAATATTTCAATTTGGATCAGTTTAGAAAAATTTATGGCCAAAATATTATAATAAATTAAAATTGTTTAAATCCAAAATAATCCAATTTTCCAACTAAGCTCAAAAATACTCCTAAAACATAAAATGTGACAATTTCACATTAAAAAAAAAATTTGTGATTAAAAACATTTAAATTCAGAATAAAATAATTGAAAATATTTCCTATATCAATTCCCCCACACTTATCACTTGGACTCCCGGACAAGTCAATATCAAAATTAAATCAAAAAAATTCAAAACACATGCTAATAAGATCCACCAATTCCATACCAAGAAATAAAAGATATCATGAATCATAAAAAAACATTATTAAAATTTATAAAAATCATATAATTCAATTTTTTTCTCTTCATTTCTCCTCCCATGCACACTAGACAGCTACCTCACATGAGTTTTCTCTCATCTCACAAATATCAATTTTCAACAAAGTTTTTCTCATCCAAACCAATGAAAGGGTCACCATAGATTTGAAAAACTCCTAATTCTCCACCCGATGTGAGTCAAGGACATGTGTTTATAATGAGGTCTTTTCAAGGTTGTTCTGTGGATTTCGATTGGTGGGATCTTTATGTGAAAAATATTCTTATGCTGAATGAGGAGGGTTTGGCTCTTTTTAAAGCAAAATTTCACAATTCTAATTTTCACTCAAGTGTGGTATTATCCTCACTCCCCTTAGTAGAAATTAATCTACATCATCATAAAATCTCATGAAATGTTAAAATAGCTCAGCATTTCGGAAGAGAAAATTTCAATCTTCTCTAACATGATTTCTCTTGAAAGCTCTAGAAAAGGCACTGTTTTCTTCCTCCATTAGAAGCTCCTGAAAGGTACAGCTTCTCTTATCATGAAAGCTCCAGAAAAGGCACAAGTTTTAATAAAATTATTTTTTATCCGCACACACATATCTTCATCATTTGATTTTCCAACCAAAGTTTCTCCAAATTAGGTTTCACAACACAAGACAGCTTCCCACACACTAAAGTTCAACTAGATCATGAAATTTCATTTCAAGAGAAGGTTGGATTGGGAAAATTGGCTTGTAATGTGGCTAACCTAACAGGTTGTTCATGGATTCTATGGGATAAAAGTATTAATTTACAAGGTAGGATAGAATAAAATGGATTATCTTGAGAAAGGGTCTTTCAAACCAAAGAAATGCCTCATTCATTTTAAACACATGTACCCCAAACCCTCAAGTTTTGAAAGGAATAAATCAAATTCTGGTTAAGACAAGCATAGTTTGGTTCTCTAAATAAGTGAGATGAATGAAAAGAATATATAAATGGTTCAAAATCCTCACAGTAAAGTGATTTAAAAGATAAATATAGTGAGATGTGTCATGGGATTCAAAAATCTAAGTACTTTTCATGAAATCCTAAAAGAATTGAACTTGAAACAAAATCATTTTCAGCATTCATTTAAGCTCAATTTCATGGAATAAATTGGTTCACTCAATGAAATGGGTTTCAAAAATAGAAATGATAATCATTTCAGCTCAAAAGATTCAAAAACACACCAAAAACTAAAAAAATAAACACACAAAAAATTGAAAACACACAATTTTTTATTTTTTGTGAAAAACAAACATCAAATGAAAATCCTATAATATAAAGGTTCCCTCCCCCACACTTAAATGTTGTAGTGTACTAAATTAATTCAAGTGGATTTAACATGTAAGTAGAATTTAAAATGAATCACAGCAAAAAGTAATTGTAAATGAGAGGTACAACATGACTTATTGGAAGTGCAATATTGAGTTAATCTCCTAAGTGTTGAACACTAAAAACCTACAAAAAAAAGAACAAAATAAAACATAAGACATTTATTAGAAGAAATTAAAATAGAAATAGGATGAGAAAAGAAGGATAGATCTTGGTTTAATCCCCCAAGTGGGACCTAGGTTTTGACTGCCTCCATATGGGCAGTTCTAATCAGTTATCCCCAATCTGATGGTGGGTTGAGTTTCTTTATGATGAACCAGCAAAACTTCTTCTTTACATCATGTGCTTCATCCTTTTTGTTGAGGAAACCATGGTTATAGTACACCAAATCCACCCCTAGTATAATAAGTTACAATTTTCTAGGTGGTGGTAGGACAAAGAATGAGTCCTCATCTTTCTTGGTTTCCAATTTCATGGCCTATACTTTATTCTCCAGTGGTTGTTTAAGGTATGCTTCATCATTGGAAAAATAAACATGAGTGTTAGAGCATAATTCTATTTGAACAAATTTAAAGGATGAAGAATCAATATAATATTCATCCCTTCCAAAATAAGCATCTTGCATCTCTTTTTCATTAGGCAATTCCACTTTAATCATCTCATGTACTCCCTCTAATAAACAATCAACATGTTTGGGGTGCTCCAACTATTCCTCTTTATGCACATATTCCTTTTATTCCTTGTCCGCCAACACAATACATGAGTTGTCCAAATATGAAATTTTCAAGAAAGGGGAGGTGATACTCAATTCAGATTCAATAAAATTATAATATAATGAGTTCAAGAAAATATAATCTCCCTGAGGTTTCTCAGCATCATTTTCTTCTTTAGTGGGAAGTGTATCTTGAAGTAGAGTGGTAGTAGATGGAGGAGGGTAGTTAGGTTCCTCAACATTCTCTTCAAATTCAACCATGTTGGTGGTGTATTCCTTTAATGATGATGGATATTATACATTATAAGGAACTGGGGGATCATGTAGTTCCTCACACTCATTCTAGAACAAATCTAGATCTTGTTGATCTCTCATACTTACTTCATAAGGCATATTTTCTTCATCAATATTCTTCAACAATGGTTGAGAAGATCCAAATGGATCTTCGTTTAATTCCATCATGGTCTCACCTTGTTCTTCAACATCAAGGATGAGTGGGGAATACACTTCCACTAATGGATCGAGTTTAGGTTCAAGATCCTCTTGGTATCTGTTAACATAATCAATTAGCCATTCCATTTTTCTCTTTAGATCATGTATTTCTTCTCGAAGTCCTTGCAACTGATCTTTTGTTTGAATTTCCTTTTATTATTACACCTTGACCATTTCATGAAAAAAATATGAAAAATACTCTTAGAGTTTAACTAATTCCCTGTACAATCCCTCCAATACTGAGTATTCAAGGTTTTCTTTAAGGTCTTGAATGAGATCCTTGAATTCATCCTCCTTGGTGATTTGGATTTGATCTCCCCTGATCTGTTTAGAAAAAATAGAAACATTATCCTCTATAGACCAAGGTGAGTCAATAATTGTTTCTTTCACTCATGGGTAATTGTTCCATGAATTAAATAAAAAATAATTTGAAAACATCAAGGAAAAAGTTTTTATGTTTTTTTAATTTTAAAAGAGACAATTATTTATAAATGGATTGTTGGCACATCCTCCCCGGCAACAGCGCCAAGTTTTGACAAGTGTATGTCGTGGGGTGTGAAAAAACCAAATAATACCTAAGTTAAAATGTACTAGATTGGTTAACCTAAGTTATCTCTAGAGAGGAGTTCACAACAATTATTTTTGTCACTTAAATTTAAGAAAGAAGAAAGGGTTGTGTTTGAAATTATTTGAGTTGAAAAATAAAGCAAGCAATAAAAAGAAATGTTGAACACTAATGGATGAATAGAGTGATGGGGTTAGGGTAGGATTCACCTTATCAATGTCATCATATTAATAAATATTATATTCCCTCTATTCCTTTTGAATAACTAATGAAATACTTCTCGATCAAGTTATCAATCACCTTTGGTTGAAGAAAGAAATGAAACTCACTCCTATGTGCATATAAGTTTGTAAACAATCCCTAAAAACTAAGGAAAGTCCTGATCATGAATTTTTTCTCCTTATAACTCTATAAAAATTTTACTAGTTCCACAAACGTTCCATCGATTGCTAGACACTCACCACCTAACACAATCTGCTCGATCGAGACAAATTGAACTAGGCGGAGGGAGATTAAAAGTCTTTAACCAAAGATATTAAAAATGATTACACCAAACTCAAAACACAATTGCACTAAGATAATTGGTAAACACTGAGAATATATTTCATTCAATATAAAAATAGGGTTTTACATTTAAACACAAAACTCCAACATTTCAAATGTGGAACTCCCCCTTCCCCAATCACTCAAAGGTTTTACCCCTCCATGTGAAGGGTAATAGAGTTGAAAGGGGAAGAAGAGGGCATGATGAAACTAAGTAAAAAGAAAATAGAAAATATTAATAACTTCAAGAAATAAATCATCCAAAACCTCCCCTCTTGCACCTTCTTCAACCCCTTTTAATGGAAGTAAACACTCTTGTTTATAGGCTTTTAGAGTTGAGAATTTCCCTCTAAAATTACTCCACTGAAAGTTTGAGTCTGGTTGTCATATTAAATGGAAGAATTGGGAAATTGGTCCTTTTTTAAAGTTGTTCATTTATGTCTCTTATGTCTTCTCACGAACTTTCAGCTTTATTGGCTGAAAAATTAAGTATTTATGGCCACAACACTCAGAATATATAATTCTTCCAAACAGACTTTTTGTATTCCAATATGTCAAGTTCCAAAGAATTTATGGCCTTGATAATGAAATAATCAGGTGCGACCATATTAATTAAACTTTTTAATCCATATTTCTTTCATCTCCATGTAAAATTTCATCTCTAATGGTTTTTCCATTTATGAGATATGGGCCCAATAAAAAATTTATGCAGTTCTCTACACAGTTTTCGAGGCCGGATTTATGAGTTGGATTTGAGCTTCCAAATAAAGGATTGAGATTTGGGTACAGAATGATAACATGACTCCCATAGAACATATAAACCTATAAAAGAATAATATTTCAATTTTCATCAGTGTAGAAAAAATTATGGCCGAATCATTATAATAAATTAAAACTGTTTAAATCCAAAATATGATATTTTTCCAATTAAGCTCAAAAATACTCCTAAAACATAAAATGTGGCAATTGAACTTTAAATAACACATTGGTGGGATTAAAAACATTGAAATTAAGAATAAAATAATTGAAAATATTTCCTCTATTAGGGGTTTATATCCCTTATGAAGAAAGTCATACATGAGGTAAGGGTTTTGAGTTACAATATAATTATTTACTAGGATTGCTTATGCTTAAATTTAAAAGAATGGAATTATATGATATAAATCTCATAATATCATGTGTTTTATTCTCCACTGGTTATTTTTGTACATTACAAGTTTTCCTTTCATTTTCCTCTCTCTAAGTACTCAAAAATTTGAATGAATATTTTTAAGTAATACATAATTTGTTTTTTTTATCTGTTGAGGAATTTTTTTTCATGGCCATATATTAATTAAAATATTTTAAAAAATATTTTAAATATTATTAAATGATTTATTAAATTAATTTTTACATAATTTTTTATTTATATAAAAAAATTTAAAATTAATCTTGTTTTTGTTTTTTAAATGAGCTATTTTTTATCAAATAGAATCATCATTTTCGCATATTCCACATGAATGAATTTTACCACCATCATGATTAATCATTTAATAATTAATTAATTTAAATGTTTCCATGTTTATTTTAAAAGAAAATATTTTTCCTAATATTCCATAAATTTTTAGATTTTAAATAAGTTATTTCAAAATGAAAAGGGTATTTCACTCAAGAAATGATTCTCTGATATTTTTAAGGTATTTTAATATCTAGCGAAGTAATTTCTTGTTTCTTATGCTTTAAATGTGATATTATAAAATTAAACCATATTTATTAATTATATGGATGGTTTATGATTATGATTATGATTATTACACATTGATGAAACCCATTTTATTTTCCATGGGTAAAGTTGTGACAAAATAATAAATGTTTTCATGTTTTCTGGCATACATATGATTGGATTATGATTACATAAAATTTGGTTTCAATAAATCCATTCAATAAATTGTTTAATATTTAATATTTATGAGCTTAAAGGGTATATGGGAGGTTATATCATTCCCTATATAGGCTATATAGAAGGTTTTACCTAGCATAAAGAGGGTACACTAGTGGTTAGCCCAAGCCGAACATGTGATGAATGTCCTAGTAGATATCCTTGTCAAATTATTTCTATAATTATTATTATTTCACTCTTCATGAAATTTTATTATGCTTATGATATGAACTCATGGATCGTGATATTTGATTCTTCTATGATTCATTATTTATAATCAACTAAATCATTATTCAATGATTATGATCTATGAAATGTTGGATTTTATTTTCAAATGTTTCACACATATTCTCATACCCTTATTCTCATGTTATTATTACATATGACCATTGACTGATATCTACCCGTTTTAACCTTACTGATCATCTGATATCACCCTTTCTTATGTTTCCATTCCCCAGGTTTGAATAATGGTTTTAAGTAGTGTATGAATAAGAAGTTTTCTTTATAAGAAGAAATATATGATAGATTTCGCATATATTTAATAAAATAATATGATTATGTATATAGAATTTAAATAAATTAAACCTTTATGGTCCAAGAGCATGTTTTATTGTGAAACATATTGGATATTCATCTAAATTATTCCATATTTATGTATGTTTTTTTTTTGTCTCCTCAAAATATGTCATTATAACATAAATAAAATAATGAAAATATGATTGTAATCCATTTAAAATCATAAGAAACAAATTTTTATTTCCTAATAACCTTTTGAAACATAAATGAACTATTCATTAAAATATCTTACACTTGTGTGGTTCTCCCCACCATTTAATCCTTTACAAACTCCAAAAATTATATATCATTAAAATGAATAATTAAATTCATGTGTATTCAATAAAAATATAATTATAAAGTAATAAATTTAAAATAGTGAAACTTTATTAAAAAAAGATCATAACAAAGAATAATTCTCACTGAAATGGGAACCTCTCATGACAACTATTTCATACAAAAAAAATGAAGAAAACAAAACCATATTGATTAAATAATATGCCATCATAAAACTCGAAATTCATTTTCAAACAAGAGTTTACCCATTTTGAAATTGAATATTTCATAACCTCAAAAACACAAATGAATACCACAACACCATATATTCTAATTATAAAACTCATAAATACATATTTAACCAAAATATAGATATTAGTTTAGCGTAACCATAAAAAATAAAAATATATATATAATATTGATGACATCCCATAAAAAAAGTTACAAATTTCATTTTAATATGAAACATTTATTTATGAAATAATCTAATTGGATAAAATTATTGTATCAAAAAATAAATATAATAATTCAATCACCATCATCCAAATCATAAAACCTCCCATTAATATTTAAACTATAATATTAAACCCATTTAACTTTTACGGCATGTTTGGTATCATTTTGGTCCATAATAAGTAAATTATAGCCGAAACACCATTATTTTATAAACAAATAAGGCCACACATTCCCATAAACTATTTCTTCAAAATAACTACACTAAATAAATATTAATTAGATAATTAATAAGTAAGAACTTACAAAACCATAAAAATAAATTAAAACCGAGCTAAATCATAAAACCATTTAAAATAATTTTGATAGAGGTTAATTATAATCTTACCACATAATCATATACCATGATTACTTCCCAACTAAAACACATAAATAATTAAAGAAGAAAATTTTAACCATAAATAAATTGGAAATCATTCATTAAGATCAGGTATATAAATATTATCCAAATAAAAACATATTAACATAACAAACATAATATTTGAATGTATAAAACATATTCTTATAAGGTTCCTAACTCTTAATTCAATCAATTAAATAAACATCACTAATTTACTTTAAACACCAAGTGATAATTTTATAAGGATTTATTTCCCTTTATTAAGACAGTCCAACATCAAATAAAAGGTGCAGTTTAAAAAATCTTTCATTAAAGGTATACTCTAACATAACTATGTTATAAATAAATAATAAATTTCAAATAAATATTTATTCAGAATAAAAATTCATGTATTTCCAAAAAAAATATCAACCCCATTTAAAACAAAATATATGAAAATTATTTAAATTCTCATTATTAACTTTTATAAAAAAGGGTTTGATTAAAAATAAACATTTAAATTCCAATGATTATTTATTACTAAAAAATAGTATTATAGTGTATGTATCATCTGGGGATTGTATGTCCATAATCAATCACATTTGAATACCTTTTCACTTAAGGTTTCTATAGAGTTAGAGAAAAAATAAAATCACCCATCTCAATAATACATACAAATATAATTCACTAGTTAATTATAGTATAAGAACATGTACATATATAAAAATCCATTAACCCCTTTCTAATTATGTTTCCACTAAAATGAGTCATTTAATCAAAGATATGTTACATTTTTAATGGTGATTAAATTTAATAATTTACTAATATATTCTATAGAAATATACTAAAAAATAAACAAATATTATAAAATACACAACCAAAAATTACACATAAAAAATAAAACTATAAAATAAATCAACTCAACTAGTTATATATACATTAAAGTAAACATTATGAAAAACAAGTGTATATAGATAAAATTCTTTTTAGGATTTATGAAAATATTTTATCTCACGTTAAATAATTTTAGATTATGAAACATTATTATCACAGAAATTTAAATTACATGACTTACTATATAGAAACAAGCCATTAATATTATATATTATGGACTTTATTAAATTATAAAACATTTAATTATTGGTGATCATCAATTTCATTTCATGAAAATTTTTCTTAAAAAAACTATTTTAAATCCATTATATATTCTCTAAATATAAATATACCCCTAACATAAGGAATCCATCAAATCAATAATCACAAATGCAAAACCCTCATTTATAATTAAAACATATAAGAAATACATCCATTGAACCCCATTGTAAAACACTACTTTTTATAGTCTCTTAAAAATTACTTATATAAATTATCATTATCTTAAACCAATAAATATCATCTTTAAAATTCATTTAGAAGAAAGAAACATTTCCAGTTAAGTTTAAAAAAATTTCCCTTTTCTAATAGATTATAGTTTTTGAAAATTTTACTCTAAAAGTAACATCATAAGAAATGATACTAGGAATAATCAAACAAAAAAATCACCTCATGGAAATTATCTCAATCCATATAAAATTTTTAAATAATTTCAGATAAATAATCTTGAGGTCATATAAGTATCATTAATATCAATCATAATCTATCCATAATATTAATAGGAAAATTAAAAAGGACATTAAAAGATAGAAATAAAAAAAAACCAAATCCTTCCTAGATACTCATCTTAGTTTCATGGTCTATATCTTGTAAAACCTACCCATGAAACATACTAGGTCCTCATCTAACTTCTTTCAAATAATTAAGTGCGCAAATAATGGAAGGATAACTAAAATATAGAACTAAAATGTTACACTCTTGAAATCCCATGGAAACTCAAGGTTTATTAATAAAAGTGTTAGAAAACAAATTATTCTTACCTACATATTGAGCTCTAAAAATTATATCTCATATCTAACGTGAGTACTTAAACAATGTTATCTTATACTGTTTTTCAATAACCATCCTAGGTTTCCCCTTGATCAGGGCACCTGAGTTGATCAAGAATAAGGCTCAAAGTGAATTGCCCCATGAAATTATATGGTGTATTGCATTAATTTTTCATTTTTTTAATTTATCATTTTGAGTTTTGAGTTATATTCGGTTGAGGTATGGACATGGGGAGTTTCTAGACAGTTTTAGGATGTTTTTTGAGTAGCTTAGGGGGTAAAAAGTTTTTGTATGGTTATAGAAAACTATAAAAATTCCCTACGTTATTTTGTGAGTGGAGACCTAGGAAAAAGTGACGTTCATAGAGTCAGTACAAGGTTCCAAATAGTGTGGTGTACCCCTGTGACCTAAACTAGGATAGGATAGTGTTTTTTACATGGTTGGGGCATGTTTTGGTAAATAATGTTATAAAATCATGCCCAATAAAAAAATTAATCAAAAAAATTATTTTTAACCTTAAACCTCCACTAAAAATATAATTCTTATACATACCACAAGGCCTCTAGAACCCAGAGACTATGTGGATATTTTAGATATTCCTTTCCACCTATAACACATTTCAATCAGATCTTGACTTTTTATATCTAGGAATTGAATGTATATATCTATTTATTTCTTCTTCTCCATGATCTTTTAATCTTCTCTCAAAAGGAAACCTAGATTGGGGTTTTCATGCACAAATCTAAGATTTAGTGAATTTTCTAATTAGTTTTATAACATTTTTGAAGTAGAGGGGCTCAAAACCTATATTTTTTTCTCAATTTTTTTATGGGATTCAATATTAGTTCATCATAATGTAATTCATTTGGTATTTGGTGTTTTCATATTGATTCGAATGGTGTAACATTAAAAATTATAATCCATTGCACTTGAGGTATGAATTTATTTTCATGTTATGGAATTTAAATAAATATATATTTTTTATTATAATGTGGGTTTTTCTGTGGCCATATGAGAACTCTACTATGTGATTTAACAAGCAAATGGGTGTGTGAGTGTAGCCATGTGATAAATATGATTTTCACCTTTTATAATGATATGTGAATATTGTGCTTACTATATTGTGGATATCCATCAGTATATGTTTTCTTTATAACATGTGATATCATTTCTAGTGTTTGGGTATAAAGAAATATGTCTTGGGGTTCATCCCTCATTTCCTCACTTGTCAATGGGTGAAAATGGAACACTAGAGACCATTTGGATTATTGAATACACTTTCAGATCATGTGTGGAAGTGGGATGAGTTAATGATGGATCTCATCATAGGACTATTCAGAAATATTATTAGTCAAATTTTAGTTTGTTTATTGGTTCACCAGCAGAAAAATGTTGGTCACTTCTTTTGTATTCAAGAAACCTAGTTTGTAGATGAGTTGTGTAGGCTATATGTGCAAGAAATAATCTAACTCCATGGTGCTGTAAATATTATCTTATTATATTGGGATTCTTGTTTCACAATGTGGTTTTTTCAAGTATTACTAAATTCATTGGGATTATATAATAATTTTATCACAACATTATACCCAAAAATAGATGGTCAGCTTGAGAGGATGACCCAGATTCTTGAACATATGCACAAATATTGAGTAACTGATTTTTTGTCTCATAAGAAAACCATTTAGACATAGTAGATTTTTTCTATAATAACATATTTAATTTTTTTATTCAAATGGATTCATTTTAGTCACTTTATGGATGAGCATATTGTTCACTAAAGTTTTAGTTGGAGATAGGTGAGTTGGAAGTGATCAGGTTGAGCCTAGTGCAAGAGACTTCTCAATGAGTGTAGTTGAGTCAAAAGTATTTTGTTATAACTTATAGAAGGTAGTAATCATATTCCAACCAAAGTAGATAACCCTTGGAGTTTTTAAAGGTTTACTAAGTATTATTGAATGTGTATCCATGGTTGTGTAATTGGTGGTTTTGGAGCAAAGGGAAGTTATATTGGCGATTTGTGGGGCAGTTTGAGATCATGAAATGGTTTCTAATAGGATAAACCTTACTTTAATACATTATTATTTGTATGATGTGTTTAATTTTTCATGTATATAAAAATGTACAACCAATCTTTCACATGTGATTGATAGTGAAAATGTGGAGTTTGAGGCTGACGATTCATACAAGGAACGTCCGGTGCAAATTGCTGATCAAAGTGAAAACATGCTACTAAGGGAGAGAGTGAATTTTTTATTTTTGTGGTATCATGTGAATATATAGGAATGTTATTTAGAGTGTGAGTCATTTTTATAGGATCAGTGCTCGGATTTTCTCGATCCTGACTCTTGGAGATACTTGTTAAGGTGAGAAGTCCTTTAGAGAGGGATTTTGTAACACCTATCAAAAATTTTGAGGTGTGTTATGTTTGTTTTTATCTTTATAATAATATATTTTTGGGTTTTGAGCTAAAGTTTTTTGGGGTTTGTAATTTGGGAGTTTCTGGGTAGTTTTAGGATGTTTTAGACATGGTTTAGTGGGGGAATGGTTTTTTCATGGTTTGTCAAAACCACATGGATTTCCCAGGAAAAACTGTGAGTTGATTCCTTAGAGACAATAGTGTTAATATAGTCGGTTCATAGTTTTCCAAACCATATGGAATAACCATTTGAATTTCCCTATGTTTGGATAGTTTCTCCCACAAATGTTTCACATTGTTTGGTTAACCATGTAGCTAAACCATTCCTATAGGATTAATTAATCCAAAAATTATGTTTTTAACTTAAAACCTACCCGAAAAATATAATTATTACTCCTATTAATAAGGATATCAAACATAAAGATTTTTAATAGTGATTTTAGAGATTATATTCCACTTTAAATATTATTTTATCAAACAATAACTTGATGGATCTAGGAATCCAAGGTAATTATTCACATATTTCTTCTTCACGATGATCTTCACATCTTATCTCAAAAGGAACCTGAGAACGTTTTATGAATTAATATATGGTCAAGATCATGATCAGATTAGAATACATGAATAATTTAAGGTTATATAATTAAATCATTCGTATTCCCTCAATTTACATGTATAAATTGAAATATTTTCATCATAGAAAACTTATATTGTGATTTTTTGTGTTGGTCTCAATTCAAGTGGTTGATTCTTAGAAATTAGACTCTATTATGTTGGATGTACAAATTGCATAACTAATTATGAATTTTATATAAAGGTTTTTGTTTTATTAGTGTGTGGGTGTGTGTTTCTATGTGATAACTCTACTTTGTGATTTTAGTAGCATATAGTTATGTGTTTGTCCTTGTGAGAACCCCGCTTTTGGATTTGTATGATGATATGTTGTTTTTAAGATGATTATTTTGTGTCTATCCATCAAGATATGGTTATGTCATGGGGTGAAACATGTTACTTTCTATAATTATATTATGGATATCCATCATAAAATGGTTGAGTCGTAGGATGATATATGTAACCTGGTTATGATATTATTCTAGCTATCTATTATGAGATGGTTGAGTCATTAGATGAAATGTGTTACCTTTTTCATCATATGTGACTGGATTTATGTGATGTATATTTCAAAATAGTTTAAAATCATGTGGGATTATGTTTCATGGAATTTTGGTTAGAACATGATGACCTTTATGGTTTTATTATTATTTCCACTTTTATTCTATTAAATACATACACCTTTATATATTGATGTTACACTGTTGGTAATAATTCATTGTTGGTGTCATAATGGATTTATACGCACCCACTATAGAATAATATTTAAGTGAATGTAGAATTTATGGTCTATGATCTTCTGAATGGTAAAGGATTTTTGGTGGATAGTTGATCAGGAGAAACAGTGTGGATAGATAAAATGTTAGAATAGACACTTTGAACTTTTTATGTCATTCCACATTTATCTTTATATATTTTTATTATTTGGGTACATTTATCCACAAAATGTGATAATCCTGTTGTCTTGATATTAATATTTTATTTCTTTATTATATAATTTATATTTATTTCATTGTTTCTTCCATTTTATCTTCATTGATATTATGTATGTGGTTAATTATTACTGTTTATGTTGTATTTATTATAGTTGTTTCTTTAATTGTTAAGTGCATAGTCTCCCCACATTTTTTCCCAGACCCTCACCACTAGTCGTAGGCATATTTTGTATGGGGATAATTTCATGAGGTAATATGACACTTTGGATGGATTGGTTTATTTTTTCGGGGTGTTACAAAAGCATTTTTTCCGATCCCCATGGGCTAGAAACTAGTTCCAAAGCATTGAAAATGTTATTCGGGAATAGTTTCACCCAATAATCCAGACAATGGGTCTTACTTGAGAACACAACATGAATTATCCATACATTAGTGATTAATGTACCCAAATATGTGAATAACAATAAGTGTCTCAAAAACATTACACGACTTAAGATAAAATTGTAGAAAATCATAACAATGAGAATACAATATCAAATAGAAACATATAAATATAAATAAAGATCAAAAAATGAAAGGAAATTGGATGGTTATTCAAGTATGTTCTATAAAATTATAGTAAACATACTATAAATAAAAAATGATAAAACAAACTGAAAATAATGAAGACTAACTATCTATGTGAGACACAATTTCTCATCCCACAATGTCTCCTCCAAAACATCCAAATAGTATAACATGAAAACCTACTACTTATAAGTAGTTCATTTCCTTCTCCCACATAAAAAAATAAGGTCTAGATAAATCCATTTATTTTATTTAGTTTTTGACCATAATAATTCCATTAGGATTCCACTAAGTGTTCCATAAAATCTACTTTATTTTAAAAAAAACCCAAACAATATTGTTTGAATATAATTACTTGACAATATCCTTTGTTAATTTTTAAGGAAATAAAGTAACATGATATATTTTTTAAAAAAAATAAAACTAATAAAAATAACCATAGAAAATAATTTTAAAATAATAAAAACATGGGAGAAACACCCTAACGTTGCCATGTTCTAGGTTTCCTAGCCATTTAAATTCACTAGTTATGGAAATTCTCCCATATAGTGGATAAGGTAAAACCTCTGCATATCAACCATTATCCAAAGTTCAATCAATGATTTTAATACTACATAATTATTAATAGAGGCATAATAATCTTGTAGGGAAAGGTTCTTTGTACATTTTCCTAGGATTCCTCACCCCAGTACCTATGGTTTCCCATAATATTTAACCAATTCAAATGGATATTATTTGAATTCATTTCATTAAAATATTTATAAATATCAATTACCTTTCATATAAACTTTTTTTGGAAACCATACTATGAGTCAATTATCAATTAAGGTAATAGAGAATCATTACACTTGTAAAATAGTCCAAAAAACATGCATTTTATACTTTCAAAACATATAAAAACATAGAAATTAAATATCAATCACATAATATTCAACTAAAAAACAGTGTGACCCGAATCACTAACCTTAATACATAAAACTATTGATGACTAAGGTGAATCACCAAAAAGAGAATATGGAAAACCAAAAAATGGTAAGTAAAGACATTAACATCAAGAACCCTCAACATAAAAAACATTTAATAAAGTTCATCGACTTACATGACTATATATATAGAAAAAACCTATAGAGAAAGGAATAATAAAATCAAGGAAGATGGAATAAATCAACTACATGATTATTTCCTTAATTAATCTTAAATAAATACCACTAAAATAAAGATAATTAAGAGGCGTAAGTGGTTTTAATCATTTGAGGGAGGCTACAGTCCCAAAATTGAGAGAAATGATAATCTTATAGGTAATAAATCAAGAAAGGGAGTTTTGATAAATTTAAATTTTTAATGAACTAGGTAGGTTACACGGTTCGGCTGCATGGTTTTCTAAACAATACAGAAATTTTTTGGATGGAACTAACTCACCTATAGTAAGCCTCATGACTTTTCATCATGGTTAAGTAAATTTCATACCAACCATGTGGACTCCTTTAAAATTTTATAAAGTATTATGCAGAGTGACTTCACATGGTTTTCATTAAGCCTGAAAAACCTATGGGATACCCACTAACCCCCATATTTCTAAAATTTTTGATGTAAAATGGAAAAAAATAATGAATAATAAAAAAATGACAAAAAAATATATCCCTGTGAGAAAATTACAAGGTGTGTGACATATTTCATCTCATATTTCTCTTTTTTGTCTTCTGATCATCTTTCTCAAAGTCCTTCTTTTTAATAATAATATTCATCATATTTTGAGATTGAATAATTTTACCATTATTAATTTATTAAACACTACAATATGAATGATTATTGGATTTTATATTTGTAGTATTAGACTTAAAACTTTTAGTTTCAGTTGTTAGAGCACCAATTTTTGTTACAATTATATCTCAATTCTTCAACTACACTTTTTTAGCACCCCACATTAGATGATTCTCATACAAAAATCATTTTTTATAAATTATTCCACATAACTATTTTTAATATTTTTTACATCATTTATAGTTTTTCATTCATATTCCCATTATTTTAGAAAATTAATTGTAATATTTATAGCCTTCTTATCATCGATAATATCCTTTTAAATAGGTGATTATAGACCAATATCTAAAATACTAAATATTTTATTAATTTCTTACATTGATTCTCCATAAATAATGTTAAATGATTTATAGTCATCTTTATGTATATAAATTTTAGTCTTTGTGATGTTAAATATTATAAAATTTGTGATTTGTAATTTCCTCCAAAGTATTGTCTATCGTTTCATACAATTAATTATGATTATATATGTTATGTGTAATAGAACATTAAAAAGTGTTTTAGGACATATAATTATCATGATAATTAAAAAAATTACTATAATAATCAAATTAATTTCCCCCTATAGAATCCTATAATTTATGGTTATCATTTGATAGTGGTTAACTTGTGTATTAATAGGCAAATTCCTTACTTGACCTCCACATTATTCATAATCATCTAAACCAAAAATTGAAGGATGGATCATTTTAAGTTCTCTAATGTTAGGATTCATATTACTTTCATAAAAATAGATCTTTTCTATTAAAATACATTAGTTTAGGGAAGTGGGAATATACTCAACAGGAAATGGATAAAAGAAAACTTCTAAAAGACTGATACAAAGTTTATCTGGTAAAAAGTATCGAGATAAGCTCTGATACTAAGTATTTTCCATGTATGGAAACTTTATGATGGGGATAAAATGAATCTATAATTCAAACATACAATTTTTCCAAAATATAATGTAAGTAGTTAAAAGTTAAAATAAATTTACAATTCAGGGTGCATCAAAAGTAAATAATACCATTTTAATTAAACCCTCTGTAATTAAACCAACTAAATAGGGATATAAAACAATTATAAGATAATAATAATACAAGTAAAAAATAAATCATTGAGTATCAAATAATGATCCAAATACTTTTTTATATAATATTATTACCTACTTTTCTAATTGAGGTAACTCTTCACTTTTATCCCAAAGTAGCATGTTGTTTAGTAACTAGAACCAAGGATTACAAGTTCCATGCCTAGAACTTCATCGATCAATCCAATCAGAAGATAAAAGTTCTGATCTAATACCTTTTATATAAAATCATTGAAATATGGTACCTTTATCCCCTATCTCCTCTTTAATCTTCATTATTATCATCAAGTTTAGAAACTTATCTTCATTATAATTTAAAATTCAGAATCATGCAGGTTCCAATCCATGGAACCTCATCAATCTCACAAGATCAGAATAACACCAATTTGAATCCCTATAATATCATCTATTATAATTATCACAATCAATGGTAAAAACAATTAAGTCTTAGATATTTTACAATAATACCATCACAAAATAGAATCTCTAAGAAATCGTAATAAAATATATTACAATCTAAAGTTCCCTAAAGCATTGACGTAGTGTAATATAGAAGTATCACTTTTACTATTTTTTTAATATCCATTCCTCAAAGACTCGATTCTATTTATAGTTTTCATTTTAACAATATCCTAATGGTAATGTAAAATATATCCATGTTCTATTATAATAGCATGAGAAGAAACTCTATCATCTGTTGAAATTTTTAGTGTTACTTCATCATGTTTCAGAATATATTTTAATCAGATTTAACTCACTAAAAAGTATAATAGGATGTTAAGTATGTACATATAATATAAATAACACAACATTATATGATCTCATGAACTGAATAAGGTGTATTGTTATTTTCAAAAAAAGTATATAAAAATAGTCATTTGACTCAACAATCATACATTAATATTATTCCATTACCAACCTTGAGGCATAGTAAATTCAGTGGTGGTTGGTTGTACTATGGATGATAAAATAGTTTGAATTTAATCAAGTTTAATTTTATACTATTGTATGAAATGTATAATATTTTGGGACATTATTTAATTAAATTAATGAAATTCATAATAAATTTAGTTGAGAATCATGTGATATTCTATTCAACCTTGTTATCCAATTTTGTGGAGTCCAAAACATATGAGATAGATTACCTGAGATTGACATGTACCATGTATAGCATTCACATAATGTCTTAGGTGAGGGTGTAAAAACCAAAGTTTTTTTGGTTTCTAATTTTGAACAAAAATTTAAATTTTTTCTTTTTGGTGCTCAGAAGGGTAAAGTGGTCATTTCCCACTATCATAAGATCTCAGATAATTTTTCTAAACACTCTGTTAGTCATGAAATATGGAATTTACACTAAGATAAGAGTTTGGTGGAATTCTTAGCCATCAGAGTTTTGGAAGAATATTTTATATTTAATTAATTAAATATTGCATTATTCATGTAGGTTAAGTTGGCGATATATTTTGAATGGAGCATTGGATTGAGATTCTCGATCTATAGTTGAGTTTGGAATATGGGGTTCTTATGAGGTGAGTTATAAACTAGCTTTAGATTTCAGGACTCGGTTCAAGTGTTAAATGTGATTTTAATAAATTAATTGATTGATTGATTGATTAAATTAATTAAAAAATTGGCTCCCCCCACTATTTTGGGGATCATACGCATGGTAGGAGGGGGTGGGGAACCTCCCTTACGCATGATGGCCAGAACAGGAAGTATAGGAGGAGGAGATGCCACTGAACTTCATCCATTACGTAGATCTGGACCCGATCGAGGTGCAGTGGCTTTTAGAAGTGGATTTGGACCTAAATCATAAATTTTTATGCCACAAGGTAGGAAATTTTTTTTGATTTTTATGACCTTGTACAAGTAGTTTAGTTTTTTAAATGTTTTAAAGACATATTATGACTACTAAGGACCCCTTGGGGGTCAATCTGTTCTTAAATCGGGAAAAATAGGGGTTTTGGGAGTTTCACAAGGGTTTTTAGTTAAGAGAACCTGACTATATAGCCTTTGGTTTGAAGACAACATGGATTGTTTTCTTTCTATTTGGGGAAGAAGAGAATAATATGAATATATGACATGTACTCCATAGGACACGCTATGTAGTGTCACTTGGCATGTGGCCAAGAACATAGACAGATGACCTATGTAAGGGGGGACATGGCTATGTAGGGTAGACATCTAGACCCCATGTAGGTCACACTCCATTTAGGAAAACATTTTCTAGCAGAGACACATGTCTAGGACATGTTTTTTACATGGGTAGGGACCTCGTGCAGGGTACACGCCATGTGTCTGAATTACATGTTGTTTTCTTGGGTTTTACATGCCAAGTCCAGTGGGTGTACATGACCATGTGGCGCTCTATGAGTATATGCTCTGTACTCAAGCATACACATTGTGTACTACCCCTTTTGTTACCCTTTTTAGGATATTGGGTTTTTTTACCTAGGGTTTCAATTGGACTTGTGAGTAGTCTATTCTGATCATTTTTCTGCTTGGATCATAATGTTGGAATCCTTTCGTCATATGGAGGTTGCATGGATGTTTTTTTGTACAATGATAGTTCAAAAAGATGATTTCCTTGAGTTTTGAATTCAGAATCCTCTAGTGGGTTGGTTTGTGAGCTATGAGGCTCGGGTGAGGGTAGTGAACTCGAACATTGGACTGGTCTGAGCGTACCATGGTGATCTGTTGAGGTTCCTTAGATATATCCTAGAGGGTGGGATCAAGTGGTATCACTAGGGATATTTTGGGTTGTTCCCATGTATCAGGACAAGTTTCTTGAGTTTAGATCAGTTAGGGTTTAGATATTATGTTTGAGGGTGATAGTTGATAGAGCCTTCGGGCTTGGTTAACATCATAGGATAGCAATTATGTATGGGTGATATTGTGGTGTTGATTTGATTATGCAGGACTCTTGAGGATTACCCAGTGGGATGTTTTCTAATAAAGTGATTACTAGATGCCTTTATTGGTTTATTGTTGATCATGGATCAAATGGAGTCCACTAAGGGCCTCTTGAGGATGTTTTTTGTGATGGTCTTAGCCTAAGTCCATGTATGAGATAGAGGAACCCCTCATAGGGTATTTTACACTTACTATGGACATTGTTATATTTGAGGATATTTTGGTGGGTATTGATGTTATACAAGTCCAAGTTATGTTTTCTCATGATTTTTTATGTTGAGACTTGGTTTAGGCCCATGAGGTTGTCTTGATATGGTTGGGCTTCTATAATTTGTGGTCAGTTTACTAGTAATGGATGTGAGGGTTGAGAGAGCCCAACAGGTTATCCACATATATGGTTTTGGATATTCATAATTGATCATTTTTTATAGGATACTTAGTATCAATACCGATGGATTATTTATGTTTTGAGTGTTGGATTGAGATTCCATTCATGTTGTGTAATATTGTTCAGTATAGTGGATGTGACGTCACATGTATGTGGTTTTATTTTGGAAAGATGCTATGGGAAGGGATAATATACTATATGGATTAGATATCATATTGAGGCTCTATACATATATAGTATACTTTATTGTGTATATACTAGGATGATACTCTATAAAATAATAGTATACTAGATAGGATGGATGGTGGAAAGATTATATACATCGATGGTTGGGGTTCCAAACAGATGCCCTAGGAATGATTGATTTTATATATGGTTCAGGTGTTGTACTGATGCTCTAGGAATGTTAGTTTTAATATGTGGTTTAGGTTGTGGATAGATTCTCCGTGAAATATTGTTTATGATACATGAGTTGGATATTATACTGATGGTCTAGGCCTGGTATAACTTTTGTGTGGTAACTGGGATAGATGTATCGTGGTGCCAAGTATGAGATAATGTTGGGGTCATGATGACATGGTAGGGGATGACTTATATTAGTATCATGAATGATGGGACTACCATAGGATGGGTTCTAATAATTTTGAGGTTTGTTGTGGCTACCATGGATATGGATCCTGCATATTTATTGGGTGGCACGATCATATAGATGTGCTCAAAGACACCATGTCATTGGATGAAGCGGGTATGGTCAATTGAGGTCATTGACCTAAGGATAAACTATGGTTTTATTCATATTTATTTTTCATTAATGATTCATCTATGCTGGTCATATTGTATGAGAAGTCACTTATGGAAGAATTTTCTAGGGTCACCATTGGGTGTGGCCTACTGTGATTTATTTGTCACACCCTATACATGCACTTCGGTGTACGTGTAATCAGTATGTCTGCTTTCAGGTTGAGCATGAATTCCAGATGGATTGGGAGGAGGCCCAAGATTTAATGGTTGAGAAAGATGCTCGTGTGGTGTTGACTAGTTAGGCTGGAGCAGTTTGATAGGGTAATGGAGACCGAGTATGTGATATGTTCTGGAGTTTGTAATAGGGAATGATGTATTTATTTTTTAGTTGTTTATTTTTTTTTATGTGATTGGACTAGTGTGAAATCAATTATGTATATATGGAATGGTTTTTGGGCCTTTATTATTTTCCATTTTATTAGATCATGTTAAAAAATTATTTATTCTTCCACATACTCGGATGTGTATGATGTTTGGTTATTTACTTTTTGTTGTGAAATCTGATATGGGGGCATGGTCTCTTTATAGTTCCTTTTTAGACCTCTACTGCTAGTCAGAATCCTCTAGCATATGAGGAGGTTTTCTTTAGGTCTTATGGAAAATCAGATCAGGGTATTAGTTTAGTGTCACCCAGGTCAGGACGTTACAAAGTGGTATAAAAACAATTAATTTATTGATTTTAATCTTAGTAGACTAGAGATATAAGAATGTGTTAGAGCTTGATATGGATATTAGGCTAGTGCATAATGAACACCCATTCTAGTAGTAATTCCACTTTACCATGGGTTGGGATTTATGTTATTAGTTTTTTATGTTATATTTTTTTTCATTTTCACTTTGAGTGACACATGTTGATTAGGTTTGATGATTAATAATGGATTTCTAGCTCTTGGTCTATTGGAAGGAGGCTTAGGATTTGGTTTTGAGTCTCAGTTTGTAGAGGTAAGGGGAATCTCATTTATCATGTTAAGAATGTAGGATCATCATTTTATTATCCCTCTAGTGTGTTATTTTAGGGGTTTCCTTCTAATGGAAGGTTTTGTGGATTTATGATGACACGCTAGATGATGAGGATGTTGATGCAGTCCTTCTACATAGTAGGTGTAGTGACCTTTGTAGGTCAGTGTGGTATAAGTATATGATTGTTGGACCCCTTGTGGATGGTTTTTGTTTGAGGTTGTTTGTGTATCATAGTCCTCTAGGGAGTGGTATTATGTGAAGATGCTCGTAAAGGAAAGATTCCCTATTTATGGGTGGTTGGTTTGACAAGTGTCATATTTCGAATGTGATACCATATAGATGCGTGTTTTGACCTGTTAACATTGTTCGATGTTATATGGGGGAATTTTTTTCCCTATGAGTTGTGTCCTTATATGATTTGGCATAGAATTAGGTGGTTAGACCTCATTACTTGACGTGAGACTTGATCGGTAGGGCTTGGTGGTAGAGACTAGTGGCCTTTCTGATGTGACTATAGATTAGGGAGTTAGAGTCATTTGACTTTTGAGGCTGACCCGTTAGAGGGGTCAACCACATTGTGAGTTCTTTTTGGGAACTAAAAGTATATATGGATGATTGGAACATTTGACACTAGTGCACGAAGGGTGCAGTCGGGTTTTATGTTTAGGGTCATTAGATGCCCTTCATTTTTTAGGATCACTTATGAGCTAGTTTTTTCGTCTTGTGGTCAGTTTCAAGAAGCGAAGTTTCATTTAGGTTCCTATTCTAGGATATGGTTGTTTAGGTTAGTTGTTCATAGTCTCTTTGAGTTGGATCCGGAGCACATGACATTCTCAGGTTGCATGGTTAAGTATTCTGAGCTGAGATATCTTGAGATTTAACCCATAGGAGTCGAAGAAGGTTTTTTGGTTGGGTTACACAAGGGAATGTAACATTTTTTTTGATAGAGTAATCTTGGAGACACATGAACTTGGGACGTGTTATATCATTTTTCTTAGGGATCATATGTTATGGGAGTGTATGTCTAAGGTTATTGAGTTGGGAAGATAGTCGTGAGTGGGATGAGAATCATTGTGGGTGTGATGTGAGGATTGTGGGCATGGTGACCCAAGGCCCTTGGGATAGAACTGTGATTTTTTGTAATGGATGAGTTTTGATGGTATTCATAAATGAAATCTAAGTACACTTTTAGTTTAGAGATGATCATGCCCAATATCATGGTATAATCCTGATTATGTTAAGATATCGTCGACTTTATGAAAAGATATATAGATTTATCCTTGGGTTGATAAGGGGCCTCCTTGGAGGTTGTGCTCATGGAGCGGTGTGTGTGAAGCTGGATAGTGGAGAGAAAACCGTCGTCCTTATGTGATTGGGGTCCCTGTGACGGATCAGGTATCAACAAATAACATGGGTTTCATTCTCATATGTTAGGAACTTTTGATAGTAGATGTTTCATTTTTTCTCACTGGTTGGAGTGAGATAGTCATGTCTAGTTCCAAGGTTTGGTTGTGAATAGGGAATGGTCCATGGAAAAGGGGTTTGGTTATGAGGCAGCGATGAGGATAATCCTATGGTGGTGAGTACTAAATCAGTTGTGGTGATATGAATCATGTGTGGGTAGGGTTGAGGATGTAGTGAGGACCACATCATCTAGGTTTGTGGACCACTAAGGATGGTTTTGAAAGGAGATTTTCATTGTGGGTAGTTTCATGGATTAGAATTGATAGTTCTTGTTTGAGTTATATGGTGGGGAGTTCCATGAGTTCAATGATGAGTTATAAATGATGATTTGACGTATCAAGAAGGATGGGTGTTTTTAGGCACTATCCTAATGGTTTTTTGATGGGGGAAAGCAGTGGCATGGCCTTTGAAGGCATATACACCCTATCTTGGGGTTATATATTGGAACTTGGTTCTCATACTTGAGTAAAACTCAATGAGGTGAGTGTGTTTTGACAACCAAGGTGGGTCATGAAGTTCGGTTGGAAGACCACTTAGGCTTCTTGATAATGATATGGTTTACGGTTGGGAGGTTTTAGAGACCCGAGTTTTTCTAGGTTTCAAATGTGGAGTAGATATTTGAGTTTTTTCTTTTGGGTGCTTTTTAGGGGTAAAACCGTTCTTTTCCCCTAGGATTTGATCTTGTATAATTTTTATAACCACTTTATTGGTCCTGAAATAGGGTGTTTACCCTAGGATATGAGTTTGGTGGAATTCTGAGCAATTTGAGGTTTATAGGAAAATTTAATATTTAATTAATTAAATATTAAATTATTTATGTAGGTTTGGATGGTGATATATTTTTGAATGGAGTATAAAATTGAGATTCTAACTCCCAATTTGAGTTCATAATAGGCGGTTTTCCGGGGTGATGTATAAACTCCCATCGAGTTCTAGGACTCGGGTCAGGTCTTAAATGGGATTTTTATTAATTAATTAATTAATTAAAACATCCCACCACCATTTCGGGGTTCCTAAGCATGAAAATAGTGGGGATGTAACCTCCATTGTGCATGATGGCCAGGCCAAAATGGGGAGGAGGAGGATATGTTTCTGGACTTCGTCTATGGAAATGATCAGGACAAAATTAAGGTGAGGTGGCTTCCATGAGCAGATTTAGACACAAAGCATTGGCGTTTGTTCCATGAGGTAGTCCATTTTTTGAGATTTATTCCCTGAACCCCATAGTTTAGTTTTTTAATGTTTTAAATCCCTATTTGACTACTAAGGACCCTGTGGGGGTTTATTTGGACCTAAATCAATGAAAACAGGGGGTTTCATGAGGTTTTCATGGGTTCCTAGTTCAAAGAACCCAACTACACAATATGTTGTTTTAAAAACACATTTTATGTGTTCTTCTTATTTGGGGAAGAAGAGAAGAATATGAATACACAACGTATAGTTTGGAGGACACACCATGTATTTTTACTCGGCATGTGGCCGAGTACATGTCATCACAAGCCCAAACCCCATGTGGGTTACACACCATGTGTGAAGACACATTCTAGAAGAGACGCTAGCTAGTCCATGTGTGGTACATGGGTAGGTAACACATTCATGGTGCACGCAGTGCACCTGACTTACACATCGTGTACTTTGGTTTTACATTCCATGTCCAACTAGAGTACATGCACATGTGGGTCTATGTGAATACACACCGTGTACTCAGGCATACACGTTGTGTAATACCCCTTTTGTTAACCTTTTGAGGGTTTCCGGTGTTTTGGGACCTGGAGTCAAAATTTGACTTGTGATTCATCCATTATGAGAATTTTTTCATGTGGATCACAATGGTGACATCCTTTCAGCGTATAAAAGTCATTTGGATGGTTTTTTGGACCATGATAGTTTAGAAAGAGGATTCGCCTAAGGTTTGGATCCAGAATCATCCAGTGGATTGGGTTTTAATCTACGAGTCTCAAGTTAATATTATGTTATTGAATATCATTCTTTCCTGAGCAAACCATAGAGATCTATTGAGCTTCCATGGATAGATCCCATAGGGTGGGATCAAGAGGTATCTATGGGGAGATTTTGGTTTATTCCTACATATCAGGACCTTTAGGTTAGAGATGTTAAGGTTTAGATCCTATTTTTGCAGGTCAAAGTTGTTAGAGCCTTCGAGATTGGTTGACATCATTGGATGGTAGTTATGATCGGGTGTTATTTTGGGGTTGAGTTGAGTCTAATCTATTCTTGGGGATTCCCTAGAGGGATTGTTTCTGATTAAATTATCATTGGATTCCTTTGTTGGTGCGTTGTTGATCGAGGATCATTTGGAGGCCACTAAGGGCCTCTTGAAGATGTTTCTTATGATGGGATTGGATTGTGTAATTTTATTATATAGAGAAACCCCTTGTAGGGTGTATTAAGCATTCTATGTACTTTGGGATATTTGAGGATATTTTTATCGGCATGGGTGTTTGACCATCCCTTGTTACATTTTCTCTTGGTTGTGGATGTTGAGACTTGGTTTATGTCGATGAGGTTGTCGTGGTATAATTAGGATACAACGGTTTTGGTTGTTTTACTAGTAAGGGTTGTGATGGATGTGAGAGATGGACATATGATCCATAGATATAGTTTCGGATAGCCATGATTGAGAACGTTGTACATGACGCTTTGTATCAGTACTGGTGGATTGTATATAGTTTGAGTGCTGGACTAAGGTCTCAAGCACATTGTGTAATATTGTTGAGTATAGTGGATGTGAAATTACATGTATGTAGTTTGATGCTGGAAAAAATGCTCCTTGTAGGGATAATATACTATATGGATTAGGTTTCAAACTGAGGCTCTAGACACACATAGAATACATTATTGTTTATGTGCCAGACTGATGCTTTATGTAATAATGGTATACCGACCAGGATAGATGGTGAACTGATGTTCTACATCCATGGTTGCGATACTGGACTAATTCTCCAGACATGATTGAATTTTTATACGGTCCAGGTTCTATATAGATTCTCTAGATGGTTGTTTTGATTTGTGTTTTAGGTGTTGTATTGATGCTCTAGGCACTATTGTTTATGATACATGAGTTAGATGTCCAAATGATGGTCTAGGCTTGGTAGTTTTTTATGTGGTAATTGGGAAAGATGTATCGAGGTTCCAAGAATGAGATAATGTTGGTTAATGAGGATATTCTTGTGGAAGACATAGATTAGTATCTCAAATGATGGGACTATCATAGGATGGGTCCTCAGAATTGTTAGTTTGGTTATGGCTATTATGGATATGGAACCTGCATGTTGTTTGGGATGCATGGTCATAGATATGTGCTTAGAGACACCCCGAAATTGGCCAAAGCAGGAGTAGTGAATCGAGGTCTTTGACCTAAGGATCAACAATGGTTATTTTTATATTTATTTTTCGGTTATATTTCAGCTAGGCTAAGCACATTGCAGAAGCATTCACTTATGGAAGCAGTTTATCAGTTCACCGTTGGGGGTGGCCTACTAAGTTTTATTTCTCACCTCCTATACGTGCATGTCGATGTACGTGTAGACCTTATGTCGTGTTTCATGTTGTTCATAGAAGAATGATGGATCAGGAAGAATCCCAAGAATGAATGTTTGAGCAGGATGCTCATGTGCAGTCGACTAGTCAAGCTTGAGAAGCTTAAAAGCGTATTGGAGATCGTGTATGTGATATGGCCCAAATTTGAAAGAATGTCCTTATGTATTTACTTTTTAGTTGTTTATTTTTTTATGTGATCGACCTAGTGGGAGATCTGTATTGTATGTATGGATAGTTGTTCGAGTCTTTACTATGTTCCTTTTTATTACAGTATGTTTCTATTTCAGTTCCTTTATTCTTCCATGTACTCTGATGTGTAGGGTTTTTTTTGTTATTTACTTACGATTGTGAACTCTAATATGGGGGTATATTCTCCTCATAGTTCCGCATTAGACCTCGGCTACTAGTTAGAAACCTCTAGAATATGAGGAGGTACGCTTGATATCTTATGGTAAACCATCTCTGGATACCGGTTTAGTGGCACCCAGGTCGGGATGCTATAGAAGGGATTATAGAAGAATGTATATTATGTATAGAGATACATCTTGTTATATGTATTTTCGTATGAATATATGATTTTGTTTTAACGAGATCACACTAGAAACCATTGATTATTTTATAGTAATGATATATTTCTAGTGGCTTCTCATTGATAACAATTATGTATTATGGAATTCATAACTTTTTCCAATTCTATAAAGGTTCCTATGGTCACACAGTATACCTTGGAATGTGGATTAACTTTGTTACAAAGTTTTTACCCAAACTTTTATAGAGGTTATATGATAATAATGTAAAGAGAATTTTATAGGGATTCATAAAGTGTTGTAATGTTTTGCATGAAGTATAAGTGATTTTAGTGAAAGTAGGATGTTTTTTAAAATATAAACTATATCATAAACCATGGTGTGGTGATGGTTACCAAATTGGGGTTTGTGTTGACTTTTGGTTATTAGTTCCCCATTGTAATCTATGTGATTAACGAAATTATATATCATTCTGAAAACACTTATATAATGATTATCATGTTTGATTCCTCTTTTGACAGATCATGTGATGATATGTTTATTAAATGAATGTTAAAAAAGAGTTTAGTAATTCACTGAATTAATGAGATAGAGATTATATTTTCTACAAAGGTGGAAAACCATAACTGGGTCATTTGATAATGAATGAAACATTTGAACTCAAGGTGGACCCTTCATTCAATGATGGAGTTCTATTTATGGGAAATGATAGACCTTATTTAGGACACACTAGATATCATTATCTATAAAAATGGAATCTTTCTCTGATTTTTATTAGTTCATTTTCCTTAAAGGTGGATGTGATATCATGCATTTGAAGGAGAAGGTGTTTTATTGAAGTGTTGAATGATTATAGTGGTCAATGGATAATAATGTTAGTAGGAACCCAATAGTTATCATTGTGGTATTTATATCAAACTCACTATTGTAGTGGATTTTTCCTAAATAGATAAGTGGATTTTTTTATAGTTTTAATTTTTTAACGATTCCTCTAAAATTAGTTCTTTTATATAGGTTTTGTGTTTTTATTATAATATATTTTAGAATAAATGTCTCATAAAACCCTTCAATGTGATGTGATTCCCCATATTACAGACCTCAAGTTTAATGCTCTATGTGATATTCCCATATTGGCACTAAGCAATATGACCTGTAACTCAACATGAAATATTTGATTTAGTGCACATATATTATTCACTTAAAGAATTTTATTGATGTATTTTTTAATCAATGACTATGACATGCTATAACATGTTCTCATACACATATCTCAAGGTTATGTTTTCTCTAATCACTTTATTGGTCTTATAAATTTCCATGATTCATATATAACATAAATAAAAATTCAAACATCATAATATGAGCATGAAACAGATGAACCATACTAAAATTTAACCTATTAGATTTCATAAAAAATTTCCAAGACGTAATTTCATTAATTTTAGGGTATACAATAACTCAATAGAGGTAAAAAATGATATTTATCCCATGAATAATTTCATATATCATAATCACACACACACACACACACACACATATATATTGTAATAACAGTTAATTAAAAAAGAAAAAACTCATTTGTTAATGATATTTTGACATTTTCATGGCCAATTCATTATATGATATAATATAATTAAAATTGAAAATTCATTGCATTAAAATATCATACCCCAGCTATATAGTGATGATGAAGGTAAAGTTAAAAAACAACATAAAAACAAGGGTAAAACTATCCAAATGACATAATTTACATATTTTTCATTAAAACCAAATATTACCATGATGAAATAAGAAAATTTAATTCATTGTAAATAGTCTTTCCGTTAAAATTGGAACTAAAAGGTGTACTTGGAAGGTCTTGAAACAAACATGGGAATCGGTCTTCCATTTAAAGTATTTAGACCATAAATAATAATTTATATGATTTTTCCTCATGAGTATTATATAATTGTTGTACATGTCACATTAATAAGTACGATTAAGTCTGAAAAAGTTGAAGATGATTACCAAATGAGGGATGAACATGCATGTGACAAAAAACTAAATATTTGTTAAAATATTCTTGGAGAGGTGTCATTTGCCACTATATATCAATTCAGTTATAGAATAGAAAAAATAAACTACATACTAACTATAAATGAAAAGTTCATCATTATTGTACAAGAATGGGTTTTCACTGATAATAAGAAACATGTATTTTTTTTATATGTTTAAAAAAAATTAAATGCATATAATTATATGTATGTTATAAACCATTAGAATTTAATTTGTAACATAAGTAAAAAAATTCCAATAAATGTGATTTGAATCTCCAAATTTTTGGATAATACCATTAATTCCATAAAATTAAGACAGATGTCTAAAGAATCAATTTGGATGGTTTTCACCCATATTTGATTATGAATCCTTTGAGATATATGAGTCATATTTACAGGGAAAAATTATAACTACACCCTATGGTGGGAAATGATAAAAATTAATGATTTGTTTGGTCATATAAATAATGATCTATGTGGATCTACTAACACTTAAATTCAAAGAGCTTTTCAGTACTTTAATACATAAATAAATTATTTTAGAATGTACTGTTATGTGTTTCTCTCGAGTGATAAACATGAAATATTTTAAATTATCAATAATTTCAAGTAAAAAATAACAATAAATGTAGTAAAAAAATCCACAATATTTTAATTTGATTGAGATGAGAAGCATTTAATGAAATTGTTCCATGACTTCCACAAGGAGTGTGATATTGTACCTCAACCAAGTCATACCATAAACCATAACAATATTTTGGATGGGAATTGTTCCATTTAAATTACATCAAGAATTATCACATCATATATGTCCATAGAAATAACCATGTTTATCTTTTATGAGGATTATAGGGCATGAAAGAAAGGTTAGGAATTTGGACTTTCACATGGTACACTACCACAAAAACGGGTTTTCGTAGCGCCACCCTTTAACAACGCTAAAATAAAGCGTTGATAAAGGGGGTGCCTTTATCAGCATAAAAAAAGCGCTGATAAAGTGTACATTTAACAGCACTAAAAAAAGTGTTGTTAAAAGTACCACATTATCAGCGCTTTTTTTAGTGGTGATAAAGGTACCCCATTTATCAGTGTTTTTTTAGCGTTATTAAAGGAACCTCATTTATCAATGCTTTTTTTATTAGCAATGATAAAGGGGGTTCTTTATCATCCTTTTTTTACTACCGTTGTTACGGGGTATATTTCAAAAAGAACATTAAAATAATATATTAATATATATATATATATATATATATTGATATAAATATAATATATATATATATATTAAAATATGTTTTAAATAAGTATAAATAGGCATTTACATTTAATATATAATTAATTTAGTGAAAATGGATTAAAAATATCAAAAAAAATATTATTAATGAATAATTTGCTAATTGTCACATACTAATAATCATTTAATAACAATTTGAAGACACAAAAAATCAAAATAATAATAATAAAAGATCTAAAATAAGTTGAAAACATAACTCAAACTTTAAACGACCATGACTTTTGATCTGGTGTCTGTTTGAGCTCTATATCATATCAAATCGAAGTATGCGATGAGTTCTATGTGCTAACAATATAAAGAAACCTTCTGTCTCATTTTTCGAGCCCAAAAAAGCTTAGAAGGCCTCTAAAACTGATTTTTAGTCGGGATATCCAATTTTTTTAACATTCGATAGAATTTCAGCCTCGTTTCAGGGGGTCTTTTGCCCTTTTTCAGTGGGAACAAAATTTATTCCAAGGAAATACATTTATATTGCTATTATGACTTTTTAAATTTTATCGTTTTTCACAATGTAATGTTATTTATAATCAAATATATAACAATATATACATATTGTTTTTATATTCACACTTAATAAATTTAATTTTATAAATAAATAATTAAATATATTTACATATAAAGTATATTTCTTAATATATATGTCTTATAATATCCATTTTATTTAAAATACAAATATATGTATGTTTATATACCTATGTAATGCGTGTGTGTTTGTGTGTTAGTATGTGTCTGTATTAACAAACTGATATATATTATCTATATATTTTAACATATGAATATACATGTTAATATATAATATATATAAATATTTATAATTATACTTACACACACACACACACACATATATATAATACATACAAGTGTATGTATGTTGTATATATGTATGTATTTATTTATTTATACACACATACAAAAATATATTTTTTAAATGTATTTAAACTAATCTTATAAATATATATTAATATACGAATAAATATACGGATAAAAAAATATAACTAAATATATAAATATATATAAATATACGAATATATATATATATATATATTATTATAAATATATATTAATATACGATTAAATATAACTATATATATCTGTCATTAAATGGAGAACAAAGCAACATGGGAGAGTGGTAAATGGTCCAGACAGAAAGAGGAGAGGTCCCGAGTTTGAATCCTGAGGGAGGAAGAGGCGTGCAGGCGGGTGTAGGGGGGCGAGCGCGTGGCGGTGGGTGCATGGGTTGGGGGGGGGGGGGGGCTAGCGCTGTTACAGGTTGGCGGGGCGTGGGGCGGGTGCAAGTGGGAGCGAGCGTTGTTAAAGGGCGGTCAAGCTTTGTTAAAAGTGGGTGCTCTGATTTGAAGTTTTTTTTTTTGAGTTTTATCACTGCTAAAAAAAGTCCTGATAAATAACCCTTTTATCAATGTTTTTTTATTTCTGATAAAAGGGCATTAATCACCATTTTTTTTTGCACTGATAAAAGGGACCCCCTCCTTTATCTTCACTGAGATTAACAGCATTTTTTAGCGTTGTAAATGCCTCTTTCTAACGCTTTTAAATACCATATTTGTAGTAGTGGTATGTCAAGCATTCAATGAATATATTTTTGTTACGTTTCCGAAAGAGATACAATGAAATCATTTCTATCATAATTCTCTATGCATGGGGTTCTTTTCTTGTCTTTGGTGTCATTTAAAAAATGAAAGCATTTCTCTCATTAAAAAAAAGATCACATTTCTAAAGGAACTAGTAACAAGATAGTTGAACATGGTGAAATTCAAGAGTATATAGAATATAATCACATGCATTGTTTAATTATTGTATGGATTTCATTTGATAATTAGCCATTTTATAAAAACACTAAATAGGGGAACTTGTGTGTACTAAATTGATCTATTTATGCAAGCATAAAAACATTTAACAAATCAAAAAATTATGCATTAAAATAGATACATGATTATGAATGTTGAGCTTGTTTGAAAATTTGATTTTTCCAAATATAATGGATAAGGGACAGTTATACCTTACAAAAAATGTGTCATGTTATAATATGTAAATGTTCACATTTTCATGGGTATGTAATGGGGAAAACAATATCCATCAAGAAAAAAAATGCAACTTTCATGAAATAAAACAATAAATTTTCCAAAACATTTTAAGTATATCATAAAAAAAATCCAATCACCATCCATTAAGGACAATAAGAAAAGCGCATCAAAAACAATTTGAAGCAATCAAACCCATTCCAAAAATTGGTCGACGATAACCACATTCACTACCCCAAAATAAGATATTATGCAAGTGATTTTAGCATTAAGAATGTTGGCAGTAAGAAATGGGGCTTTCTATGTGTGAAAAAGCACAAAAAGACCCCATTTCTTAGCACTCCTAAAAAATGAATTTTTTTATTGTATTTTTAGCACGGTAAAATTGAGGGCAATGAAGTGTACAAAACAAGCTTTGTATCAAAGGGGGAACTGTGCAAGGCTTTCAAAGGCAATGACTGTTGCGATACCAAGAGGGGATGGGCGGTTATGATGACTGATGCAGGGGTGAAAAACTTTAAGTACAGAAGCATAGATGCTTATAAACCCCTTTGCTTATCACGCGCAATTCCGTTGTGGGAGGCCTAGTGATGCGCTCTATGCTCATTCCAGATGTGGGACGACTTGCAATGCCCAAGGTATCCTTTCTCGGTATTAAAAAACAAACTAAAAAACGATTTGGAAGGATGTGTTTCTCAGCGATTTTCTACAAGTTCTTGGAAGAAGAGGCTTTTCTCAATTCTTCCTGTGAGCGCGGAGAATCAAAATAATAAAAAAAGAAAAAACATATTTTGTGTAGTTTATTTCACATATAACTATGTTATACAATATATGTGAGCATTCAAACATCCTAGGACATGATAGAAACTGAAATCTCACATGCCCCCGGACAACCATATATGAAATGTTTTGCGACCCTCTGCTAAGAATAGTTATATACCTTCGCTAGTTAAAAACGCTTGATCATGCTCATAGCTGGAATAAAACAGGCAGCTTTACAGGAAGAAAGGTGTTGGATTCTTCGTCGGTTCTCGTTACAGAATCTGGACAGTACTCCCACTCGGGAGGATCCATGGTTCCTCTAGGAAAGGTACATTTAGCTTCGGATGAATCGACTTCGTTCCATATATCGTCCAGGGAATACCCCTTCCCGGCATCTACTAGGTGTTCATTGTTCTTTTCATCCACAGCTGATGTGCCACAGCCTCCTGTGTGAAGAAAGCTTGGAAAGAAGGGCACAGAATCTGTTCCTGGATCACTGGGTGAAAAGTAACCAACTGGGGAAAATGAATTGGGTGCGGAGACTTCATGTTCTTCCTCTCCAGCCTTTTTCCTCATATGGGTCCTCCAGTAATTCTTGATCTCATTGTCCGTTCTTCCGGGTAATTTTCTTGCAATTCTGGACCATCTGTGTTGCATCGGGGTAATTAGTAAGTAGATTATCATCAAACAGCAAGAACCGAAGTAATAAAAAGCAGCAAACAGCAGCTGTGATGAAAAAATACTCTCAAACCTGTTTCCCCATTTTGCATGAAGTTCGACTACAAGCTGCTCCTCGTGGGGCTCCATCTTCCCCCGTTTCAGCCCCGGATGCAAGTAGTTGACCCAACGCAACCTGCAACTCTTCCCTGTTCTTTTCAAACCTGCAAAACGAGGCGGTTAAATGACGTTCTTCCCCAAACCCGCCATCCCGAATTCACCCTACCTATTTACTTTCTCCCGCCACCTTCAAACCTGAAGCATTCGCTATGAAATCCCATCGTCGATTTCCAAACGAATTCACAAAGCGGATCAGTTGAACATCTTCATGCTCCGTCCATGGACCCTTCCGGATTTCATCCTCTCCCATTTTTTTCCCTTTTATCTTCTTCTCTGTTCCCTTACCGAACGAGCTAACCGGACTTCCAGTTGAACTTATATATGCCCATTTCGATAGTTGAGGAAACTGTGGAACAATCATGCGTGATTATAATATAGCGAGACTTGAATATTCACCACATATGGTGGCAGTGCTCTTTTTGTTGGGATAGCACTACGAATCGGATGTAGGCCATTTTTTAAACGAATTTATGGCGATCGAGGATAAGCTGATATCTTTACGGGACACTTTTCTTCTTCTTTTTTTTCTTGGGCCATACGGGTCACTTTATATAGACTTTATTTTGAAGGCTTCAATGGGGGTTTATGGGTTCATGTGTTTAACCCCTAACCCATTTCCCTTTCCCTTTCGACGAGTGTTAAGGCCTTAGAGCGGATTCTGTCTGAGACTGGGACAAAATGTGTTACACCAATTAATGCATTTCAAACAGAAACTAATTTAGCAAACAATTATTGTAATTATAAAAAATATAACTTGATTTGCGTATATTTGAATTTCTATTTATAAACTATCAACTCATACATATAATAGTTTTCTAGTAATTAAATTATTGAAATTTTAATATAAATAGATAGTTAGAAATTAACAATTATAGTATTAGTTAAGTAAATTATATGAATAGAAATTATCACTAATAATTAAAATTTTAATATTATATAGACGTGTGTTTACTTTAAATATATTTGTTTTTTGTAGCTAGTTGAATAATGTCTCTAGAATAATTATAACATTATTGATAATATATTACGTCACTTAAATATCAAAATATTTGAAGTCATAGAATCCATAGAAAATTAATTTTCATATGTGTCTTTGATGGGGAATCGTCCCGTAGTCTAGAGTGCGAGTTTCATGCATGTATTGCCTTCGACAACCTACAAGACGTGGAGTCTATGAACTAGAATGGTTCTTCCTCCTGTATATGAAGCTAATATGTTTGTTGCTCCTTTGTGGCTGATTCATTGAGAGGAGGTTCCTCTGGGATATATCAAAATGAAATAATGGTCCACTTGATCCTTCCCTCATTGCATAAGTGGAATGACGTGACATCTCATAAGGAATCCACTCATTCTGTGAAAGTTGGGCCACAAATGACGAATAAAAGTGAAATGACAACTAATATAGCTAGGATCCACTAGATAAGGTGAATTCTGTGGATATCGAGATTGAACATGTAGACCCATGGCTACTGATACACATCCTCGGAAGGCTAAGGCACACATGCTAGAAGCTCTTCCTCTGTTAGGGAAACATGTGAGTCCCCACAAGCAACCCAACACCATCTATGTCATTCTCACAGCTCTTCAAAGACTGCATTTGTTAGAGGAGGTGCCTCCTCTCCACCATGTGGGTGATCAAAGATATGATCATGTATATTAAGGGGTGTCAACCACATGTCTTGCACAACAAAATGGTAAACCATCTGACTAAATATTGAGTCTCACTACTACAGATATGCCCTTTAGTAGCATACAAAAATGCTTTTAACGACATTAAAAAAAACATTGTTAACCTCAAAGCTGATAAAGGGGGCCCTTTATCGACGCTAAAAAAACTCTAATAAACACCATTCTTTATCAGTGCTAGTTTAACACTGATAAAGGATGCACCGGCTGCAATTTTCTCTTTGAATAACAACACACTGCAACAACCCTAACATGAAAACTGTACATAAAACATATAATTTAGTTGACATAAAATTTACATCATGAATATAAAAAACACTACTATATACATTTCAAAAAATGTTTTGTATAATTACATTTAAAATTATTTTCCATAATCATTTAAAAACATTAATGGTTCATCATCTTTGGCACCCATGATCCCCTCTCAAAAAGATCCGCCCTTGGTATCAATTGATGAACAAATCACCTCAACCCATGGAAAAAATCTACCTATATAAGAAAACAAATATTATCTTAATAATATTATAAAGAAATAAATTAAACATTAATAAGAAATAATACATTAAAAAAATGTCAACCTTAAATAGAAAGACATACTTGGAGTTATACTAATCACATCATGTGTCGTATTGAGGTGAGGTTGATTCCAACATGTCAAAAATGAGGTATGGATCGTTTTTCTAAAGTATCAAAACAATTCAAATGTGTTTTCTAAGTTTTAAGAATGTCAATTGTTCTTCTTAATGAAATTAATGTCAATTTTAAATAAAGACGCGCTTAGAGTTATACTGGTCACACTGTGTATTAGATTGTGGTGCAGTTGATTCCTATACGTCACAAATTACTTATGAATCGTTGTCCTAAAGTATCAAAACAATTCGAACGCGTTTTCTCAGTTTTCATATGTCACTTTTGTTTTTTACTATTTTTTTCATAATAAAAACATGCCCTTTGAATCATACTAGTCATATCATGTGTTGGTTTGATATGAGACTGCTTCTTACATGTCACAAATGGCATATGAATTTCTATCCTAAATTATTAATACAATCGGTGCACATTTGTTTGGTTTTCAATGAGTGACACATGTTGTCACACCAGGACTTCACACATCGGTATTGATTTTAATTTTAAATTTTTTTATCTTAAAATTTTATCTGAAATAATTCTTTTGACGAGGTGCGGGCTGGGCCCGATGTGAGTTTTTGCGTTTTGCTGATAAATGAACGATCGGCTTAGCAGCGTTCAACGCACGGGCAGAACTCGGTTGAAGCTGCGTCGCTTCGCTAAATTGCCATGCGCCTCACCCGGTACGCAGTTAATTAATTAATCAATAGGGTAAACATTAAAGTGATCATAAAATAAAATAATAAACAAATAAAATAAGACCATTTAAGAATTTTCTTAATAATAATAATAATATTATTATTCGGATTATTATTATTATTATTATTATTATTAATACTATTATAAATATTAATTTTAAGTGGTTTAAAATTTTTTATTTAGGTTTTTATTTCCTTTTATTTTCTTTTTCCCACTCATTCCATCCCTCTCTCTTGCTCTCCCCTTTCCCCGTCGCGCCAGGAACCCCTTCCCCTGGAGTTTTTTTTACATTTTTTCAAAAAAATAATTTTAAAAATACCACCAGGTTAAAAATATTTTTTTACATCTTAAAGGCGGCACATGGTGTGCCGCCTTCGGTTTAGTTTACGCCGGGCCAAAGGCGGTTCACTAGAAACCGCCTTGCGCCTTTGGGGAAACGAAAGGCGGCACACCAGTGCCCGCCTTTCGAATTGTTTTCTGTGAAAGGCGGCTTTGGCAGAGCCGCCTTTAGTGTTTCAAATGGCTGAAGGCGGCTGCCCAGATGCTGCCTTCGCCAAAAAAATCCCTATAAAAGGGAGTTGCCCCACCCATCCTCCCTCACTCACAAATCCCTCTTCTCTCTAAAATTTTGAGAGCTCCTCTCTCTAAGTTGAGTTTTCCTTCATGGTGCTTCCGGAGACGCAATGAGTACAAGATTTTTGTGTAAAGCTTCATTTAGAGGTATTTTTTTTATTCTAAAGTAATTTATTTATTTAATTGTAATTGGTTAATTTTAAATATTTAAGTATGTAGTAGTAGTTATTTAAAGAAAAGAAATAAATAGTTATATTATTAATGTTTTAATTAGTTAATATTTAATGTTAGATTAAGGTATATGTAATTTAATATTATTAATGAATGATGATTAGGGATAATTTATTTAATGTTAGATTAAAGTATGTATAATATAATATTATTAATGAATGATAATTAGGGATAATAATAATTTATTAATATTTTAGAGATAATTATAGAATAATTAAATGATGATTAAGGAATAATTAAGTCATGATTAAAGGGGTAATTAACTATGGATGATTAATGGGTGATTAAGGGGTAATTAAGGAATGATTAAGGGGTGATTAAGGGGTAATTAAAGAATGTTTAAGGGGTGATTAACTAACGATTAAGGGGGTGATTAAGGGGTCATTAACTAATTAAGGGGTAATTAAGGAATGAAGGGGTAATTAAGGAGTGATTAAGGGGTTAAGGGGATGATTAAGGGGTAATTAAAAAATGATTAAGTGATGATTAAGGGGTAATTAAGGAATGTTTAAGGGGTGATTAACTAACGATTAAGGGGTGATTAACTAACGATTAAGGGGTGATTAAGGGGTCATTAACTAATGATTAAGGAATGATTAGGGGATGGTTAAGGGGTAATTAAGGAATGTTTAAGTGATGATTAAGGGGTAATTAAGGAATGTCTAGGGGGTGATTAACTAACGATTAAGGGGTGATTAACTAACAATTAAGGGGTGATTAAGGGGTCGTTAACTAATGATTAAGGAATGATTAGGGGATGGTTAACGGGTAATTAAGGAATGTTTAAGTGATGATTAAGGGGTAATTAAAGAATGTTTAAGGGGTGATTAACTAACGATTAAGGGGTGACTAAGTAACGATTAAGGGGTGATTAAGGGGTCATTAACTAACGATTAAGGAATGATTAGGGGATGTTTAATGGGTAATTAAGGAATGTTTAAGTGATGATTAAGGGGTAATTAAGGAATGTTTAAGGGGTGAGTAACTAATGATTAAGGGGTGATTAAGTAACGATTAAGGGGTGATTAAGGGGTCATTAACTAACGATTAAGGAATGATTAGGGGATGATTAAGGGGTAATTAAGGAATGTTTAAGGGGTGATTAACTAACGATTAATGGGTGATTAAGTGGTGATTAACTAACGATTAAGGGGTGATTAAGGGGTCATTAACTAGGGATGATTAGGGGATGATTAAGGGGTGATTAAGGGTTCATTAACTAACGATTAAGGGGTTATTAACTAACGATTAAGGTATGATTAAGGGGTTATTAAGTAAAGATTAATGGATGATTAAGTAGTGAATGGCCAACTCCTAACTGATTAACCAACACTTAAGTAGTGATTAACCAGCACTTAAGTAGTGATTAACCAGCACTTAAGTAGTGACCGACACTTAAGTAGTGATTAACCAGAACTGTAATGAATCTTATTTTTTAGAGATCATTGAACATATATTTAGGAAAGTTAAAAATTGTTCTACAAAACATTAGTGGCTTAATTTAGAAAGGTTTTAAAATTTTGGTGTCATGAAAGTTTATGTCGTTATCTAAGCAATTAAATCCCTGTCCGGATACTACAAGTGGATGTGGCTTTAGAACAGCTGTACCTAGGGGTGAAAGCCATGACAAAGAGTTTCGGGCCTGACCCAGGGTATCCTGGTACACGACAACGGGCATTGCTACACTCATGGTTTGACACTCCCGGGGGATATGCTTTATATGATTGATATTTACTTCATGAAGTACTAAAATACCTTTAAGAAGATAAAAAATGTTATTTAACATGTAACAAAACATTATTGACATATTCAGTGATTAGTAAACATTTTTTATATAGAGAGACATGTTTTCTTGTGTTTACTGCTATGGAAAGGTTATTCAAACCAAGCAAGGAGCTTCTTATAGTATACAACCAACATCTATGGCTAACACATCTGATTGTGTAACCATAACTGATCTTAAAGATAGAATTCGTGGTTGCTTAAATCTCGGTCCTCATCAAGAGATAAAGTCTATTAGTTATAGACATTTTCAATTCCCTGCCACGTTATGGCATCTTGCTTGTCCATT
The DNA here is from genome assembly GCA_963277665.1 of Viscum album. Taxonomy (NCBI): domain Eukaryota; kingdom Viridiplantae; phylum Streptophyta; class Magnoliopsida; order Santalales; family Viscaceae; genus Viscum; species Viscum album. Next base: position 1,751,215,574 of record OY728120.1, on the reverse strand, counting down.
GGCTGCTGATGAGCACTGGGTCCAAGCGGGAACTTTATTTTCACAATGGTCTGATGGTGCAGTGATGGAGTTATATGTTGAAGTTTCTAATGTACAACAACATCAAAATGTTAGAAGTCGTAGACATGCACAAATAGTTGTTGAAGAAGCTTCATCCCAAGAAATTGAGGATGTTCGCCTTGTTGCGGAGGAGGAAAACTTAGATGATCTGCAAGATTTACATATAAATCATTCTTTAGATGAGGAATTTAATAATGATGGAACAGGCGGAGAAGACAATGATGATGGGGAGGGTGCTAGAGATGAGGAGGGAGCTAGAGAAGATAGGGTAGTAGTTTCTGAAAATACAGTAGTTCAAGAACATTCTCGACCAACAATAAATCACCCACCACCCTTTGAATCTTGGTCCGAAGCAATTAAATGTGTACCCGAATTCGACAACAATGTTCTGACACCTACAACAGAGTTTCCTGGAGTTATAGTGGACATGTTTAGTGAGTTGGACAAAACATTATATAATGGAAGGGATTTTCCACGTAAGGATGCATTGAAGAGCTTCTTACAAAGATTTCATATTGAGAGGAATTGTAGATATGTAGTTGAGGCATCATGTCAAAAAAAATACGTCATACGGTGTGATAAATTTGATGAAGGCTGTAGATTCTGGTTGAGGGAGATTCTAGACATTGCATTTGGTGGATGGAGAATTTCAAAGATTGAGGCAGCTCATTCTTGTGTTCAGCCAAACTTGACACAAGATCACACTGCTTTGGATGCCGAATTTGTGTCAACTGTTATCGTCGAGATGATTAGGACCTGTCAAGATGTTTTTATAGCCCTTGTGCAAGAGAGGATACTTCAAACTTTTGGTTATAAGATTTCTTATAACAAGACATGGATGGCGAAACAGAAGGCAACTGTGAATGTCTAAGGTGATTGGGATGACTCATATCGGGTGTTGCCGCAATTATTAGCCATACTGAGCCACAAAAACCAAGTTGTCTACAATATAAATACGAAGGAACATGTGTTTGAAGATAATCGATTGGATCAATCTCGTGTTCAATTTCATCAGTTATTCTGGGCATTCCTCCCATGTATTTCCGCATTTCGTTTCAGTAAACAATTCATACAAATTGATGGAACATTTCTATCCAGAAAGTATAAGGGCGTATTTTTGATTACGAAAACCCAAGATGGGAACCGTTCACCACTTACACTTGCATTTGAAATAGTGGAGAAGGAAAACTATGAATCTTGGAGCTGGTTTTTGGCTTGCATTAGCAACCATTTCACACGCATTCGAGGTGTTTGTTTGATATCTGATCGACATAGGGCAATCAATGAGGCAATCAATGCGGATCCTAATTTATGGAGGCCCCCAAATTCACATCATCGATACTGCATCAAACACATTGCTAGTAACGTGTGCAAAACCTTCCATAATGAGGTTGTGAAGAATGCAATCACGAGGCTTGGTAAGCAATGTCGTCATTGATGTTTACTATTTTAATGTAAATAAAAATATAATTTCTATGAACTGTGATCATATTTATGTATCATATGAGCCAGATCAATGATGGTTTGAGGCGTGTTACGATGAAATCCGCAAGGCTAACCAAGAAGTGTATGATTATATGATAAAGATTCCAAAAGAGAAATGGACACTGGCTTATGATGGGGGGAAGAGGTACGTACACATGACCACAAACATTTTGGAGTGTATAAATGGCGTCTTCAAGGGGATTCTCAAGTTACCAATTACTGCCCAAGTTCAGGAGACATTTTATCGTTGTGTCAAGTACTTCGTTGATAGACAAAAACTAGCCTCAAATGGGATTCAACTGGGGCTAATATTTGGAAAACAATTTCAACGATATATTGACAAGAACATTGAAGAAGATTCCGGTTATCGAGTGTGTCTATTCCTTTGGGAAGACTCGCGATTTGATGTTCAAGAGTGTTGTAACCCCATCACAGGTAATAGTGGTGAAAAAGTAGTGGTACTTCTAGAAGCAAAACAATGTCAGTGTGGAATGTTTTGGGCATTAAGGTTTCCATGCGCACATGCCATCGCAACATGTGTGTCTGTGAACATATCATGGGAAGCTTATGTTGATCTAGTATACCGATTGGAGGCCATTCCTAACTGTTATACTGCGCCATGGATGCCTGTTGGGGAGTTTTGATATTTCCCAATGCCTGAAGACCATCCAATACTGATTCCTGACATTAGTAGATTACGACCACGGGGAAGACCAAAGACCAACAGGATACGAAATGAGATGGATTGGCCTCAAGAACAAGGGAAAAGGTTGAGATGTGGTATATGTCATCAAGAAGGGCATAACCAGAAACGATGTCCTAACATTACTGGATCGAGTTCACACACTCAGCCACAATGATGTGTTGTATCCAACATGATCTTTTCATGTAGTCAGTTATATGTTGTTAATATCAGAGATGACCTTTTTAAGAATTGTTTCACATTTCCAATAAGAAACTTCTCTCCTTCCAATAACGAACCTCTATATTCAATACCTTTAAATCCACTAATCTGAATGTAATCATAGAAAACAAAAACATTATTAAAAAAAGGTTAGTTGTCACCAGAGACAAAAAATTATTAAAACAGTTATCATAAAGGATCTTCTGAAATCATACATAACCAGTATAAAATGTTTATATATATAAATGTATGACACCATATCTTAAAAAACATAATTTTCATGGTAAAAACATATCTAAAGACATGATAGATAAATGTTCTCCAAAATTTGACGATATTCCCTTAACTTTTTCTAAAAAAACATCACATATCGTTCATTATACCAATCATAACATTATATTAAATTTAACATTATATTTACATTTTATAGTGAAGACTAATTTCCTTTTCTGGCTTCCAGATGGATGATATTCCACTCCTCACCGAGTAGCATAGGCATGTTTCTCGTGATGTGATAGAGGGTCGGGATGTTCAACGGATTAGGGTGCGGCGAGCACACCATTTTTGACACATGGCGTCTCCATCTGCTATTATACCATACTTACGTCGTGCTGGCTTATACAACATTGCCGTTTCTGATTTCACTTACACTGATCATCCCCTTATTACTGCCTTGGTCGTGAGATGGAGACCAGAGACTCACACATTCCACTTGCCAGAGGGAGAGATGACTATCACCTTAGAGGATGTGGAAGTGCTACTCCGTATTCCTATTCAGGGAGATGCAGTTATTGGACCCACCAGTGGGGATTGGGCTGAGCTGGCACAGAGATTATTAGGTGTCGATATTTTGGCTGATCATACTGCTACAGATGGTGGGTCCATATCTATGCCTTGCCTTGCTTTGCAGTTTGCACATTTACCTGTTGATGCTGATGAGAAGTCCATCATGTGTTATGCTCGGACATATATCTTACGACTTATTGGAGGTACATTGTGTTCAGATCACTTGGGTGTGCATGTGTACATGATGTATCTTAGTTTACTGGAGGACTTTGATTGGATCGGGAGATACAGTTGGGGATCTGCATGTTTGGCCTACACTTATAGAGAATTATGTACGACATGCCGCTCAGATCACACAGATTTTGGAGGATGCATCGTCCTTATACAATTGTGGGCATGTGATCTCATCCCTGTCCTCGCCCCTGTTACTGTTGGTCAGAGGCTTCCTATAGATGTGCTACAGGATGCTCCACGTGGACGATGGTATGATCCATCATATTTATTTTTTTCTGATTGTATTATGATTTATTATATGTAATTTCTGATTATTTATCACTTTCAATGTTGTATTTGATATGTGGAGTCAAGCACATCACTTCGTAGATGCTCTGACCCACAATTTGGTTGTATATCGTATCATGTTGGACAATTTACTACCCGACAATGTAAGTATATATCATCATTTTCGTTTTTTGTTAACAAATTTCTCTATTGAAATGTCACGTGTCATTACAGATTCATTGGATTCCATACTGGAGTCTGGTTCAGGACTTACCTATATACTGTATTTCTGGACTTCCTGAGGTTATGGCTGTAGTGCCACTCATTCACTTTCATATTATTGAGTGGCACCAGCCCGATAGAGTTAAGCGTCAATTTTTCTGTGTTCAGCTGATTCCACCTGCACCACGACAGTTACCAGCGCTTCATGTCTTGAAGCTCACGGGGAGCCAACATGTCGATTGGCGATGACGACATGCCCAGTATGTCGCCATCTGGGACAATCGAGCAGAGCATCGTATCACAGGTGTATGTACGATGTGATTCTACCTATCAGATCAGGTAGAGTATGAGCCATGGTATAGAATGAAGTCTATATTGTATCTGAATCAGTACGGGAGAGGGATTTAGGATCTGGTAAGTCAATAAATTTCACATAATATATTTATTACACAATTTTATAATTCATTTTGAATCTCTGTACAGCATACCAGACTACGAAGACTATGTCGCATGACTGATCCAGAGGAGGAGGAGGTTGCTAGTTTATCTGTGATCCATCCTTCTTTAGAGGAGACGATGCCATTTTTTTGATCTATTTATGATAGTATCATCCATCCTAGACCCCAGAGACATGATGTTCCTGCTCAGGAACATGATGCTCCTATCCCAGGAGATGAGGGTCCTGCTCAGGAACCTGCAGCAGCAGCTGGTGTTGATCCCCAGTGACGACAATGGCGACGGAGACCATATCATGCTGCACGTGAGCCCTCACCTATTCCAGAGGCACATGTTCATGCTCTATCAGTCTAGCCTAACCTGTCTGGGTTTGTGCAGTAGGATGCAGCATGGGATCCATCTTTTTTGACTGGATATCCACAGTATTCTCCAGATATTTATTTTCTAGGGATTTATCAGGGTTCATCTCTAATGCTTCCATCTTTCATACCGGATCCTTCACAGCCTATATGGTTTCCCGAGGGTATGATGACAGCCCCTTCTACTTACGTAGTGGGAGAAGGATCTCATGCACATGATGACATCCCTCCAACACCTCCTTCCATGCAGACTACGATAGAGGATCCCGTGATTGATGTTCCAGTTCCTGAAGATCATCCCTCTCTGGGTCATCATACTCCATCCCAGCATGGAACACGTCACTCTAGATATGGACGTACCATTCGCACACCACCTTGTGGGACAGAGCCTCACCATAGACACTGACATTACTTCTTCATGTATATGTTTTCTATTTATAAAAAAGATTTCATTACTTTTACTCTAAAATAATTTCTTAAAAATTATTGATGACACATAATTTACAAGCTTTCAAAAACTCCTATGTGAAACTTCATAATGGTTCAAGTACGTGACTTTGAAATCTTATAAAATATAAACTATAAGACCGATATGAATGAAAATTAAAATATGAATTAAACATATAGGAGATAGTTGAAAACAAAATGAATTTCTTAAGAAATGTCGATGATAAATAATTTAAAAGGTTTCAAAACCACCTTCCTGAAAGTCAAAAATGTTTCAAGTAAGTGACTTTGAATGTGAAATGCTATGAAAAACCATTAGATGAAATGTGTCAGTTCTCCACTAGATGTGCATGTTCCTCCAAAATTTTCAGGCTGGAGATAATCCACCTTAAGTTCCACATAGCCTTATGACTTCCATGGATTAATTTCAAACACTTCATCACATTTGTTTACTTTATGGGGAAGTAAAACCTCATTCATTTGAATATGCACATTACCATGTACATATACAATCAACATTTTGCAAGAAAAACTACTAATCTCATGTTCACTGAAATACCCCTTAACGTAAGAATGATACGAATAGTGTAAGTACCCAATAGCATGCTTCCAATCCATTTTGACTGGGCTATGTGGAATCGTTTTTATTTTCATCTGATTAATAATTTAAAAGGTTTCAAAACCACCTTCCTGAAACTCAAAAATGTTTCAAGTAAGTGACTTTGAAAGCCTATAAAATATAAACTATAAGATCTATTTAAATGAAACATAAGACATGGATTAAACATATAATAAGTAATTGAAAATAAAAACCATTTCTTAAAAATTGTCGATGAAATACAATTATAAGCTTTCAAAAACACTTCTTGCAACTCAAAAATATTTTAAATATGAGACTTTGAAATCTTATAAAATATAAACTTAATGACCCATATAAATGAAACTTAGAACATATATTAAACATATAAGAAGTAGTAGAAAAGTAATTAGTTAATTCTGGTGAGGGGGCAAACTGTTAGACCCTGGAATTGAAGGATAATGAGGATGACAAGGAAACATTAACCCCCACTCCCACCCCTTCCACCCATTCAACCAACTTCGGTAACTCATATAAAAGTATCTTTTCAAAAAAATGAAATGTCACACCACCACAGCTTCATACATCCATATTAACCCCCCAATTTAGTTTCATTAAATTTTGACAGCCCCCATTTTTACCAAAGTCAAAGATGCACTATTAAACCATCACTTTTCAACCCCCGCCTCAATAATACAAAATTCTTTGAGGGATGAGAAATGATTCGGTGCATTTTAAAACATTGAAAATCTTTCAATAAGGAGATCCTAAATGAAACTGAATTGGGGTTTGAAAGGCACCCAATGTTATGAGGAGCTCATTTTTTAAAGGCACCCAATGTTTTAAAATGCCCTGAATCATTTCTCATCCCTTAAAGGATTTTGTATTTTTGAGGAGGGGGTTGAATGTGGTGGTTTAATAGCGCATATTTGACTTTGGTAAAAATTGAGGTTGTCCAAATTTAATGAAATTGAATTGGGGGGTTAATATGGATGTAGGAAGCTGTGGTGGTGTGACATTTCATTTTTTTGAAAAGCTACTTCTATATGAGTTACCGAAGTTGGTTGAATGGGTGGAAGGGGTGGGTGTGGGGGTTGATGTTTCCTTTTCATCCTCATTATCCTTCAATTCTAGGGTCTAACAGTTTTCCCCCTCACTAGAATTAAATAATTACTTTTCTACTACTTCTTATATGTTTAATCTATGTTCTAAGTTTCATTTATATGAGTCTTTAAGTTTATATTTTATAGGCTTTCAAAGTCTCATATCTGAAATATTTTTGAGTTGAAAGAAGTGTTTTTGAAAGCATATAATTATATTTCATCGACAATTTTTAAGAAATGGTTTTTATTTTAAATTAATTATTATTTGTTTAATCTATGTTTTAAGTTTCATTTCAATAGATCTTATAGTTTATATTTTATAGGCTTTCAAAGTCACTTACTTGAAACATTTTTGAGTTTCAGGAAGGTGGTTTTGAAACCTTTTAAATTATTAATCAGATGAAAACACCAACGATTCCACATAGCCCAGTCAAAATGGATTGGAAGCATGCTATTGGGTACTTACACTATCTGTATCATTCTTACGTTAAGGGGTATTTCAGTGAACATGAGATTAGTAGTTTTTCTTGCAAAATGCTGATTGTATATGTCCATGGTAATGTGCATATTCAATGGAATGAGGTTTTACTTCCCCATAAAGTAAAAAAATGGGATGAAGTGTTTGACATTAATCCATGGAAGGCATAAGGCTATGTGGAACATAAGGTGGATTATCTCCAGCCTAAAAATTTTGGAGGAACATGCACGTCCGGTGGGGAACTGACACATTTCATCTAAAGGTTTGTCATAGCATTGCACATTCGTATAATCTCTCCTCCTGATGGTATAATACCTCCCTTCTCATCTCAACTTACCAAGAAAAATTATCTAGAGATTTTGTGGTTGATTTATACTCAGGGGCATGAAAAAATTACAAAGAAGTTTCTATTGTGTGTAAAGAACAGAAGCTGGTTGAGGTTTTCATTGCTGGAATGCATCTGAATGCTACGACAAAGTTAGAAGGAATAAGTTAAAATTAAAATTTTTACTATTTTTTTGTCCAAAGGCAGAACCTGGTGTGCCACCTTTGTTCATTAATTAAGGGAAAAGGAGGCACACCAGGTTCCGCCTTTATTCAGCGCTGAAATTCCCCAAAGGCGGCACATGGTGTGCCGCCTTTGAGATGTAAAAAAAAATATTTTTAACCTGGTGGTATTTTTAAAATTATTTTTTTGAAAAAATGTAATAAAAAAAACTCCCTTCCCCTGTGTTTTGCATAAAACCCCACCCCTTCAACCCTAGGCAGCCACTCACCTCCTCCCTTGGTCACAACCGGTACTCCACCTTCCTCCTGAAAGATCACCTTGCCCCAGCGCCCTCTTCTCTCCGGCGAGCCGCGGCATACCACACCATCCACCTCACACCAAACCGCACCGCACCCCACCCTCGAATCCTAACTGGATCCCTGCTGCCCTCCGGCGATCCCGCAGTCCAGTGCACTCCCATCATCCGACGACCACCCTATGCACCTCTTCAGGCTGCCTCGCACCTCTTCAAACCTCCTCGCACCGAAACCATGCCGCTCCGCTGCCTCGTGCCACCTAGACCCGCACCTCTTCTCCCTCCTGGTTGGATATTCCATCATGACACACCGCCGAAAAATTCCTTCAATATCCTGTTGTTCTATGCACCCTCGTCATAGGTGCATTCCCCTTCGACCTGTTGTTTCTTTTATTTTTGAGGAGTAAGGGTTATGGTTTGCGTTGCATTTGGTCTGATTTTGATGCAAGTGGTGTTGTGATTTGATTGTAGGGATTAACCGTCTAGTTTGAGGTGCGGTTGGCATGCGACAATCTATACGTGCCAAGCTCGTGAGGTTCGCTACATAACGATAAATGGTTCCGCATATAAGTATTAATTGATAAGTTCAATTGCTTATTTAATTAATTTAGCATTTTTACTAATCGCTTTGTTTGGTGTGAAATTAATTTTTACCTTAGGTTTAGTATATTTTTAATGGTGTTTATTGGTGTGTTTATAGGATATGAGTATGTTGTTGATGTGAAAACCCATGTCAAGATGTTCACCACTATTTTATAATTTGTGCAATTAATTTATTAAATTATTTAAGGACTGTGAATTCTGTTTTGACATGTAAGTGGTGTGCGTTTGGCCTTGGAACAGGATTTTGGGTTGGATTTTGTGTTCAAAGTCTTCTGATACTATTTTGAGTCATTTCAAAATATTCACAAGTGGTTTATTAAATCCTATAATGTGTGTGAAACATGTTTGGATATTTTTTTGGTGTGCGTATGTTTTCAAAAGTGGGTTTGAGTATGAAAATGGTGGAATTTGTGTGTGTGTGGCTTGTTATGCATTTCTCAATATGTATTGTGAATTCTTTTAAATGATTGAAAGTATGTTTTAAGGTTTCTTGCTATACGTTTGGTTTTGAAGTGCCTTTTCCTACATTAAATCAAGTGTATTATTGTTGAAAACCCTTGATGTGTTATTTTGAAATGTTTTATAGATTGTTTGAGTGTTTAATTGTGTTATTAAGTTATATGTGTAGTGCATTGGACCTCACTATGATGGTTTTGGGTTGCGGGTGTTGAGGTATCCTACATGTACATGCCTAGGGTAAGGTATATATATATATATATATATGTCCTCTTTGTACATATTCCCTCATGGTGTGTGGAATATGTGCAATGCAACTAGGGATGTATATATATATATGTGTGTGTGTGTGTGTGCATAAATGCATGTGAGTGTGTGCGCCAAGTGTCGGTTTGAGTGGTCGTCGACAAATAGCGACATATTTGAGGTAAGTTCTCTATGCCTATGTCTTTAACTTGAATTCCATGATTGCTTGATTGTTTTTAAAATGTTTTTCTTATTTCCATTATTATATGAAATGCATAGGTTATATACTTATATATAATCGGGCAGGGTATTAAAAAAATGGCTTCGCACTCGGTTATTATATTTTCTTTTAAACCTTTAAAAGTGAATAATTCAAATTATGCTTGGTATAAAGCTATCTTTTAAACGAGTGATTCTATGGTTGTTAATTTAGACCTTTAAAATGATTTTGAAAATGATTATTTTGACTTCTGAAGGTCTCATGACTTATTTGTATGGTGAAAAAGATGTTTTGAAAGTTTTTAAGATGCATATGGTTTGAAAGTGGATTTGGTGTACGGGTAAATATGGAAAAGGTTTTTCTTTTGTGAAATGGTGGTTTTTAATTGTGTATTCATATTGCCGGTGTGTGAAAGTTAAAGCGGTAATACATATGTGACGAGAGAAGTGGGAATAGAGCACATGGGAAACCCAGGGTATCTAGTTGGGAAGACTAGTTCTATCATGCAAGTGATTTTGAGTGGTTCACCTCTGGTTCACTTAGCGAGTTTGATGCTTACAACACTAACGAAACATTTATGATGATGTTGGAGACCACTAGGTTATGGATGTGTTTCCCTACTAGTGGCTCGTGCACGAGAACATATATTTGTTATGGTTACTCTTACATCGAGACGCGAGGTTCTAGGGGCCCACACGAGCTTGATGAACCTTAGGGGATTTGACCATGGTGATCACTTATGACTTGGTTCTTATAGAGTGATTTTTCGTTACAATTTGTTCTTGCGTGTTCTCTCTTTTGTGAAAATTATAATTGAAATTAAATTGTCTTCTTTCATTTTTATAAACGTTAAGGCAAGCTTGGATTCTACATTGAAAATATTGGAAGGGAAATGTTTTCCTAAAAGGTGTAACCTGTTACTCGAATTTTAATAAAATGGAAAGCATTATTTTAATAGGTCTTATTTTCAAACTAGCATGATTAGGTTTCTTTTTAATGACAAGGGCATAGGGCGTTGTTTATTCTTGACATTCGTACTCAGCATCTCGGTGCTCATGCCTACTTTACTTTTCAGTTTTAGGTTACTGTCGTTTTCAATATCTCTTAGAGTGAGTGGGGCTCTATGCTTGGTGGTGACCCCTGGGGTCACTTGGAGGTATGTCTAGCTGGTTATCTTTACTTTTTTTTCACTATTACTGTTTCCCTGTTTTGTCTGATCTATTTCTGTTTATCAGTCATTTATTTTCTGGGCTAAATCGTTCCCACCTGATTGTTTTGATGATCATCACTAGTTGCAGCCAGTGGGGATTGGGAATGCCCTTCGGGCCATGTTGCGGACTGGGTCAGGCACCGGGTCAGGTGGCGACCCGACTTGGTTCCTGAAAAATGGTATCAAATGGGGTTGGTATTTCGTTCTTGTTATTTGGGATGTCAGGTAGATCGAGGATATGACTGTCGGTACTTGAGGGGTAGGTGTGGGAAGAGCATCACATACTCTTACTTGTTCTGATCCTTGGGTAACCAGGGGTAGTTCGAGATTTAAGTTTTTGGCTTTGGTCTTTTTGGATGTGGGATGACAATAGGGGTAAATTAGTACTACGTGCATCCTCACATGGAGTAGCGACCCATGTGAATCCCAAGAGTACGGTTCGAAACTCCTAGTGGTTGTCTCTTTCATAAGCCATGGTCTGCTAAACCATGAAGTCGGGTTAGGCATGACCACTAGTTCTCTGTCCAGGTGCTTTAGTGTTCATGATGTCTTGATTTAGGTTTGGGTTGGTGCAAAAGTGTTTTTTAAGGAAATAGTACTTTGTGGTTGCTCTTATTTTATTTTGGTGTGAGTTTGGAATGCTTTTTGGGCTTCATTTCTCTTGAACCTTGTTTCTGGAATTTGGCGTTTGATCTGTCAAAGTCAAATTTCTAAAATAATGTCTTGGGTTATTTGAAATCAAAGTGGGTTATTTTGGAAATTGGAAAATGGTTTTGAGTCTCGAGTGGAAGAAATGGGTTCAAAAGATCTATTGGGCTTTGTTGTACTATGCATGGTTTTTCAAGCTGGTGTTTTTATTTGAAAAAGAATTGATGTTTTAAATTGGAATTATTGGATTTGTGTCTGCAGTGTGGATGTTTGTTTGGTGAGATGCTTGGTTTTGTGGAAGGCTAGTTTTGTATTTATTGTTCAGTATATTCCCCCTAGAAAGGTCCCATGGGTTTCTAGTAGGTCTCTCAGTTCTTGGCTTAGCCCTGACTCCTAGTGGAGTGGCAGAGCTGGGTTCTGCTCGGTTGTGTTGACTATTTGTAGACGTCGAAGTCAATTGAATATTGTTGAGAACTTTGGTAAAGTTAGAAGTGTCTCTAGTTTTGGAGGAACTCTAAAAGTTGTGTGGGTGTAAGATGTCTCAATTACATCTAGTGGAGCAGGACTAGACCGGTAAACGGGGATTGTTCTGTTTTAGTTGGAAATGGGGATGTCTTGATCGATCCTCAAGACTAGCCTCATGCCATGGTTGTACCTAAGGGAGTGAAGGCGGGGGAAAGTGGTGGATCTCGTAGGAGCTCGACCAGTCAAAAGGTAGAGAAGGGGGTGTGTTGACCTTTCTGATGAGCCAGTTTCATATTTCCTAGAGGTTTTGTGGAACAATCAATTTAAAGATCGTAATGGTTGTTGGTCTTGTTTATATTGTGGTAAGTGAAGGTTCCTCATCCGATGAGAAGTGAGAACCAAAGGGTATTTGTCTTGGAGTGCTCCATCCATTAGTTTGTGTCGCACGTTTGACAGACTGCTCAATCTTCTATCTTTAGTGTGGTCAGTCAGACACTCTAAGTCGTTCACTGCAATTCTTAGTTAGTATGTTGATAGAGTGGCTGCTTGGGACCCAAGGAAAAGTAGGTAGGTTGCTTTTCCAGTGGAGGAAGTTCCAGTTAGATGTGGTCATCTTATGACTGTGAGGTGGTAGATGCTTCAGACATTAGTGCCCCCGCCATAGGTCTCAGGGTAAAGCTTGTGCGCAGTCAAAACTTGTCAGACGTGGTATAGGATTGGTACAACTATAGTCTGAAGTGACAGGATGGGGACGGCTTAAATTTCCCTATTGAGGTATCGTCTTTGAAGGATTCATTTTTCGTTGTGAGGATCATGAATCCCTTGTCTCCTTACTATGGTATTAATTTAAGGGAGTTTCTCTTGGGCCTTAAAAAGGTTCATAGAATCCGTATTCTTGTAAATCTAGCTGGTGTACTCTGTGAACCTTCTTGTGGTTGGTTGTGGATCAAAATTGCACTTGTTTTTGAGATGATATTGTCTTGTGAAATTGGTGCATGCTTGTCCAGTTTGTCACTAGGTTAAGGGTTTCTTCTATCAAAACCATCTCATGAAGGGGAGTGTTGTCCACTGTAGGAATAATCAGTGCAAGTCAGTTTGTGTTGGTGGGTTTGTGATTAAGAGTTTAGTCAGTATCTCTCAAAGTAAATTCGGAATGCCCGCGCGGGTGTCGTGGTGTTAGGAAAATTATAAAATGGTGGGGGAGACCCACTATGGGTCTCATCGGCGTCTCCTCCTATGCTGATTTGGTTTAACTTACAGAGCATGGAGGTTCAAGCCAATGTTAGTGGTTTTTGGGTTTGTGATTCGTTTTGGTTTGGAGAACCAACATTTGAAAAGAATCCTAATATGGTGGGGATACCACCATAGGATGAACTTGTAGAAAAAATTTGTTTTCAAAGTGCACTTAGTGGGGAAACCCCTTACTTCTGATCCACCCTACCCTGACCCCAGTAATTGGTTAGATTGGGTACTGGGTTGCTGGATGAGTGTTCTTGGAGATCTCGAGTAGCCCTGGTAATCCATAAGTTAGGGGTTGGGGTGTTCCACATTGTATTTGTGTTTGGAGGTGAATTCCTTGACGATGTTTATTTTTCTTGGTGATTATGTTTTTGAGATTTTTGGAGTTTCAAGTTATGGGTTTTTTGAAAGCTGGGTCTTTGGGTGATTGAGGTTTTGTTTTTAGTGTCTTCATGGTCTCTCTTAGAACTTTTGGATGACCTAGTCTTTTGGGACTTTCTGGGGGCAGAAAGTGTCATGGTGGGGAGAATTGTCACACCCAAACTTCACACATTTGTAATGATTTTAATTTTAATTTTTTTATCTTAAAATTTTATATGACTTAATTGTTTTGCCGAGGTGTGGGATGGACCCAATGTGAGTTTTTGCGTTTTGCTGATGAATGAACATTTGGATTAGTAGCGTCTGATGCACAAAAAGAGCTCGGTTGAAGCTATGTCGCTTCTTTAAATCACCATGCCCCCCGATACGTGGTTAATTAATTAATCAATAGGGTAAACATTAAAGTGATCATAAAATAAAAAAATAAAAAAATAAAGTAAGATTATTTAAGACTTTTCATAATAATAATAATAATAATAATAATAATAATTTTATTATTATTATTGGGATTATTATTATTATTATTGTAATTATTATTATTACTATTATAAATATTAATTATAGTTGGTTTACATTTTTATATTTAGGTTTTTATTTCCTTTTATTTTATTTTTCCCCTTCATTCCCTCCCTCTCTCTTGCTCTCCCCTTTCCCTATCGCACCAGGACCCCCTTCCCCTGTGTTTTGTGCAGCGCCCCACCCCTTCAACCCTAGGCAGTCACTCATCTCCTCCATTGGTCCCGACCTGTGCTCCACCTTCCTCTCAGTAGATCACCTCGCTCTGGCGCCCTCTTCTCTCCGGCGAGCCGCGATGCACCACACCGTCAGCCTCACACCAAACCACGCCACACCCCACCCTCGAACCCTAGATGGATCCCTTCTTCCCTCTGGTGATCCCACTATCCAGTTACCTCCCTTCATCTAGAGACCACCCTCTACACCTCTTTAGGTCGCCTCGGACCGAACCCATGCCAATATTCTACCTCGGGCCACCTGGACCCGCACCTCTTCTCCCTCCCAGTCCTATTTTCCTATGTGACACTCCTCCGAGAAATTGATTCAATATCTGGATATCTCCCCGAACCCTCACCGTAGGTGCGTCTCCATCTTACCTATTGTTTCTTGCATTTTGGAGGTGGTAGTGTTATGGTTTGTGTTGCATTTAGTCTAATTTTGATGCAAGTGGTGCGATGCTTTGATTGTAGGGATTAGCCTTGTTGTTTGAGGTGTGGTTGGCATGCGACGGTCTTTATGCGCCAAGCTCATGTGGTTCTCTACATAACGATAGGTGGTTCCACGTATGGGTATTAATTGATAAGTACAATTGTTTATTTAATTAATTTATCATGTTTACTAATCGCTTAGTTTGCTATGAATTTAATTTTTACCTGAGGTTTAGTATATTTATAATGGTGTTTATTGGTGTGTTAATATGATATGAGTATGTTGTTTATGTGAAAACCCATGTCGACATGTTTACCATTTTTTTATAGTTTTTTCAATTATTTTATTAAATTATTTAAGGGATGTGAATTCTAATTTGACATGTAAGTGGTGTGAATTTGGCCATAGAAGAGGATTTTGGGTGGGATTTTGTGTTCAAAGTCTTCTAATACTATTTTTAGTTGATTCAAAATATTCATAATGTGTTTATTAAATCCTATAATGTGTGTGAAACATGTTTGGATATTGTTCTTGTGTGCGTTTGTTTTCAAAAGTGGGTTTGAGTATGCAAATGGGGGTATTTGTGTGTGTGTTCCTTGTTGTTCATTTCTAAATATGTATTGTGAATTCTTTTAAATGATGGAAAGTAAATTTTAATGTTGTTTTCTATACGTTTGGGTTTATAGTGACTTTTGATACTTGAAATCGAGTGTGTTATTGGTGCAAACCATTGATGTGTTATTTTGAAACGTTTTATAGACTGTTTGAGTGTTTAATTGTTTTATTAAATTATATGTGAAGTGCGTTGGACCTCGCTACAATGGTTTTGGGCTGTGGGTGTCGAGGTATCCTACATGTACATGCATAGGGTAAGGCATATATATATATATTCCCTATTTGTACATATTCCCCCATGGTGCGAGGAATATGTTCAATGTCGCTAGTGGTGTATATATATATGTTTAAATGCATGTGCGTGTATTCACCAAGTGTCGGTTCGGGTGGTCGTCGACAAATAGCGACATGTTTGAGGTAGGTTCCCTATGCCAAAGTCTTTAACATGAATTCAATGATTGTATGAATGTTTTTAAAACGTTCTTCTTGTTTCCATTATTATATGAAATGCATATGTCATATACTTATATATAATCATTCATGGTCTTAAAAAAATGTCTTCGCACTCGGTTATTAGATTTTATTTAAAAACTTCTAAAGTGAATAGTTTAAATTATTCTTGGTATATAGCTTTCTTTTAAACTTGTGATTCTATGGTTGTTCATTTAGACCTTCTAAATGATTTTTAAAATGATTATTTTGGCTTCTGAAGGTCTCATGACTTATGTGTATGGTGAAAAAGGTGTTCTGAAAGTTTTTAAGATGTATATGGTTTGAATGTGGATTTGGTGTGCATGTAAATATGGAAAAGGTTTTTCTTTTGTGAAAAGGTAGTTTTTAATTGTGTATTCATATTGCCAATGTGTGAAAGTGAAAGTCTTGATACATATGTGATGGGAGAAGTGGAAATAGATCACTTGGGAAACCCAGGGTATCTAAGTG
Source organism: Viscum album (assembly GCA_963277665.1). Classification (NCBI taxonomy): domain Eukaryota; kingdom Viridiplantae; phylum Streptophyta; class Magnoliopsida; order Santalales; family Viscaceae; genus Viscum; species Viscum album. Next base: position 1,751,199,204 of record OY728120.1, on the reverse strand, counting down.
GACAGACTACTTCTAGCATTCTAGTGATTCCGAGTGGTTCTTCACTACTTCACATAGCATGTATGACACTTACAACACTAACTAAACATTTATGATGATGTTGGAGGCCACTAGGTTATGGAAGTGTTTCCCTACTTGTGGCTCGTGCATGAGAATAAATATTTGTTATGGTTACTCTTACACCGAGACATGAGATTCTAGGGGCCCACACGAGCAAGATGAACCTTAGGGGATTTGACCATGGTGCTCACTTATGAATGGGTGATTGTGGAGTGATTTTCATTACAGTTGTTTCATGATTGTTCCTGCTTTTTTGAAAACTATACTTGAAATTAAATTGTCTTCCTATTTTTTTATAAACGTTAAGGCGAGCTTGGATTCAACTTTGAAAATATTGCAAGGGAAATATTTTCCTTAAATGTGAAACTTGTGACTCAAATTTTAATAAAATGGAAATATTTATTTTAATAGGTCTTATTTTCAAACTATCATGATTGGGTTTCTTTTTAAAGACAAGGTTATAGGGCATTGTTTATTCTTGGCATTCTTACTAAGCAACTCGGTGCTCACGCCTACATTACTTTTCAGTTTCAGGTTTCTTTAGTTTTGGATCGTTCTTGGTGAGAGTGGGGCTCTATGCTTGGTGGTGACCCATGGGGTCACTTGAAGGTATGTCTAGCTAGTTATCTATACATTGTTTTTCACTGTTAGTGTTTCCCTATTTTGTTCGATTTATTTCTATTTATTTGTCTTTTATTTTCTGGGCTTAACCATTCCCAGCTTCTTGTTTTGAATCCCGACACTAGTTTCTAGCCTATAGGGATCAAGAATTCCCTTCGAGCCATGTCGCAGACTGGGTCAGGAACTGGGTCAGGTGGCGACCCGACTTGGTCCGTGACACAAGTTTTTAACTAAAATGTCAATTTTAAACTGATAATGGGAACTTTGAGTCATATCGGTCACACCGTGAGTTGGATTGAGGTTTGGGTGATTCCTACACATCACAAATGACCCATGGATCATTTCCATAATGTATGAAAACAATCCGAATGCGTTTTCTCAGTTTTAAGTATGTCACTTGTTTCTTTTGATAAAATTAATGTCAATTTAAAATAAAAAGATGTATTTTGAGTCATATTGTTCACACCGTGCATTCGATTGAGGTGTGGTTGATTCCTACATGTCAAAAATGACTTATGGATTGTTTTCCTAGAGTATCAAAATAATATGAATGCATTTTATTGGTTATGAGTAGGCCAATTACCCTTTTTACTAAAATCGATGTTAATTTTAAGTAAAAAGACACACTTGGAGTCATACCGGTCACACCGTGTGTCAGATTGAGGTGCGGATGATTCCTACATATCCCAAATGACTCATTGATCATTTTTTCTAATGAATCAATACATTAAAAATGTGTTTGCTTGGTTTCTATTATTTCACTTGTTTCTTTTACTAAAATTAATGTCAATTAATTATAAAAAGAAACATTTGGAGTCATATCGGTCACATCTTTAGTCGAATTGAGGTACGATTTATTTCTACACATCTAAAATAACATATTGATCATTTTCCTAAGGTATTACACTTTTGGAATTTGAGGTATTTGCGACGGGCTGTTTGTGACAGGAAACTATACCGTTGCAAATAAATCTCCGATTATATACATTATATATATATATAAACTTTTTTCTATGGGAAAATGTAACGTCACAAATAAAACTATGATTATATACATTATATATATAAAAACTTATTTCGATGGGCCAGTCATAAAAAGTATTTGTGACGGACCCGTTGTCCCATCGCAAATAGTTTTTTAAAAAATATATATATATATAAATAATTTGCGATGGGGTCCCGTCGCAATAGGTCCCGTCGTAAATACTAAATAAAACAATATTAATAAAATTATGATTAATGAAAAAAATAATATTAATATTAATAAAATAATAAAAAAATAAAAAATATTAAAATTCTCAATATTCACAAAAAATATAAAAAAATCATAAAATATTATTATTATTATTATTAGTAAAATAAACATACATTAAAAAAATATAATACTAATAATAAATAATAAAATATTTAAATATTTTTTCTAAAAACATTATGCAATATTGACACCAATATAAAAGACATAAACTTTAAATAGTTTATATTACAACCAATCATCAATTAAAATGTTTTTAACATAACAAAAAAAATCACTAGGGGGATAGTCTTTTCGAAGAGGTGGAGGAGCTGGAGGAGATGGTGGAGGAAACTCCATCCCTAAACTAAAAGTCAGACAACGCATGTACTCCATATGCTTATGCTGCTGCTGTTGCAATCGACACATCTCATCCTCGTGCTGCTGCTACTGTCATAGACACATATCGTCCTTATACTGCTGCTGAAGAAGCATCTCTTCCTGCTGCTTCTGTAAACTCTCTATAAGCTCACTCTGAGCTCGCAACTGCTCCAGATACTATGAGCCAAAAGATGATGTCTCTCCATGAGCTCCTCTCAAGCTGGACACCGACATCGCAAAAGTACCATAATAAGTCCCAGGAATCAAATGAGTGCTGATACCAACTACTCAGCCCTTCTCGAAGGCATACTGGGTTGCCTGCATCCATGTCATCTCATCAAAATGGTAGGCACTAGTCTGATCAGCCGTCTCGGCCTGACTCTCAGCCTGTGTCTGAGAGGTTACAACCTCATATAACTCCTTCAATTCTAATTTGAAATTAAAATAGTGAAAATATTATATGCAATTAATTTTCAAACTGAAAAAATAATACTGACCACAATCCGACGATGGAGATCACCTCTAATCTCTCTAGTGACTGAATCACTGTACATTCTCCGATAAACATTGTACTCTATAATATCGGACTGCACGACTGCCTATATGAATATAAAATAAACTTTTTATATTTAAAGTTATATAAAATATTTTAAAAAGAAACTTATGAGATGATCTCTATGCGTACTGAATGTACGACTACCTGCTTGATGCGTCACCTCCTGTCTCCCCAGGTTCTGCTGACCCAATGAAGATCTCCTCTGAAATCCACCACCCAACCAGTGTGAACATAATCAATCCCAAACATGATATGAAATGTACTCTGGTCAGTGGGCTCTACATGACCCATCAAGTACTATCACTCCTACTTTCTTAATGGGCGTCCTTCTCAAATTATGCAAAAACTAATGGAAACGCTCACACATATACACCTCCCATGCCGCATTGATAACATCACACATTCTATCATCGATGGATACCATAAACCTTACAAAAATTTATAATATCAATCTATTAATAAAATAAATTTCAAAATAAATATTATTTATTTATGTACCAACCAATGATTGAACATACCGAGATGCACATCAATGGGAATCTATTCTCATGTGATCCATGGCTGAGAAAAATAATTGCGCAAGATATCACTCCCCTGTCCAACAGCTACATGCGTAAAAATATGAAAAAATAATAAATAATCAAACAATTAGTATATAAATAAATTAATGAAAGCTATCTAAAATACACAGGTTACTATACCTTCACATGTGTGTATCGAATCCAAGACGCGAACGTCGCTCAGGGATAGTTTCAGGAATCATTAGTCACGCAAGACTGTGCCCCCTATGCGTACCCCCGAAACCGCCTGTAGGCTGAGGGTGAGATGATCCCAAATCCTTTTCATACTAAGGTAGATCAGCCTCCTACAACTCACAAAATAGATCAGGGTCAATATAAAGCAAAAAATGATTGTTGTTAGTAGATAGTTGAAAATAACTATTATATATAGATATATATTAGTTATGATTATAAACAGCATTTAACTATGTCAATGTTTACCTTCATCACCATCTTCATATCTAACGATGTCAACGTCTTAATATTCCTCCTGGGAATCATCAATATCTATATGAGTTTCAGTTTCATCATCTCTTGCCATTTCAAATTCATTTGTAACATCATTAACATAATCATCACCATCAACACTTAATTGTGGGGTTTCATCATCGATATTCATGTATCTTTGTGAAAAAGATAGATTTTGAGTAGTCTCTTGATAAATTTCAATTCTTTCCACTTCATCGGAACCACATTCAGTTTGAGTAAACTGATTTTCTTGAGATTTCATTTTTATTATGCTCCACCAATCACTCAACTCTCTTGAAGTAGCACAATACTTTTCATAATAAATTTGATGTCCCAGTTGAGCTAGTAAAAATGGTTCATTTACTGCAAGAATAATTTTATATTTAATATCGATAATTCGATGAGTCAGATGAACATGAAAGTCTCTCTCAGTATCCAACCATCAACATTTAAACATTGTTATGTAATTTTGTCCTAGATAACACAGTTCAATAATTTCATCAAGCATGCCGTAAAAGTCAGAATTAGTTTCTATGAGATGCGATCCCTCAATAAAACTCCACTCTTCATTTTTTATTCCCCATATGCATGTGTATGAAATCAAAAACCATTCATCACATATGCATTATAATATTTAACCATTTTGGATGTTGGGTTACTCAATATACATAGTCGCTTATCAATTTTATCTGTATGTTGAGACAACTGAAAATTTGTAAAACAATTATCAATATAATAAATAATAAAATGAATTGATATGTTAAACCATCAATAATTTATGTTACTAGTTTTTGAAACCATTGAGAAATTCTTTTTCGACATTCTTCAAGAGCAACTGCTGTAATTTGTGGAAGCTATTTCTTGATATGATTATCATATAAACTACAAATAAAATAAGTTTACTTATTGTAACATAAATTATAGAATAAGTGAGAGAGAACTCACAATACAAATGATGTCATTTCTTCACAGTTGAGCAGAACATATGTATGAGCTCTGTGATGTTCATCATCTGAAAGCCATTGTTCATGAAATCAACCGAAGGCAAGATTTAGCTGATTAAAAACTGTTAATTGATTGTACATTTCATCATCAACATTCCCATCATTTTGTCCCATGCGGTTGTGTTTTGAGGTATATTCATATTGAAAATAATGAGATCAGAAAAAAGTAATTTCATATTGAAAATAAGCTTAAGAAATTGAGCCTTCAAATGATACTTTGTTACGTACTTTTTTCTTCAATTTCTATGTACATATCTCAAATGGGTACATCCATCAAAAATGTACCAGACCTCCACATTTAGTTTCATGTGGAAAATTTAATATCAGATGTTCCATTGAGTCAAAGAAAGCTGGTGGCAAGATTTTTTCCAGTTTACATATAATTACAACAACATCTTATTCTAGTTTTCTTAGTTCATCGCAGTATGTTTTCGCCACACAAATGTCTCGAAAAAAATATGATATGTCTATTATAGAATCTCAAACCCTAAAATTCAACAAACCTCTGAATCCAATTAGCATAAATATTTCCATTATAATATGACAATCATGACTTTTTAATCCGGTAATATGACCACTCTTAACACATCTGCCCAAACTGGAAGCATAGCCACCTGGAATTCTCAAATTTGCAATTCACTAAAATAATAATAAGAAACTCTCTTTGGAAAGTTTATAAGCTGCTTTTGGATTCATTAACCTATGTGATCTGATATTTTAAAACAGTTCATGTTTGAGTCACCTGCAAATTTGGGCAAAATCCAATCATGCATTTTAATTATCTTTGGCCTTACCTAGTGTACGTAAAACTGTATAAAACAAATTATCAATACAGTTATTCATAATATGCATTACATCCAACATGTTGTGGACTAAAAAATCAGACTAATATGGAATATCTCAAAAAAATGATTTGTTTTATCCAATTGTGTTCTTTCCTAAAGCCATTAATTTTTTGTTGGTTTATTGTTGGTTAAAATGTGATTAGAGGTAATGAAAATACAACTATTTTTAACTCTGTACCTGAGATCATTTTTGGAGGTTCATCTCTTTCAATTGTGCCCTTTATGAAATGAGATTTTTCCTCTAAAAAGGATGATTGGTTGGAAGAAATCTACGATGAAAATCAAAATAGCAAGCTTTTTTTCCATTGATGACCATAAATTATTCATTGTATTTCATACAGTAAGGCTATAATTTTGAACCATGTAGACTCCAGCCAGATAACATGCCATATGCTGGGAATTCACCAATCGTCCACAATAATTTAGCTTTTAATATGAAATTTTGTTTCGTAGAAACATCATATGTACTAACACTATTTCTCCAAAATGACATTAACTCATCAATCAATGGTTTCAAATAATCAAAAATATTATTTTTCAGATTTCCTGGGATTAATAAGGTAAAAAAGATATACGGATCCTTCATCAACATCCATGGAGGTAAATTGTATAGAGTTATAAAGACATGCCAACATGAATACTGACTACCATAAGAATCAAACAGAGATAAACCATCAGTAGAAAGACCCAATTGAACGTTCTGGGATTCTAAAGAAAAATATAGATATAGTCGGTCAAAATGTTTCCATGAATCACCATCAGATGGATGATTCAAGATTTTACAAGTTGAAATCTCAGTTTTGTGCCATGACATCATTGACGCAGTGTTTTAAGACATAAATAAACGCTGCAACCTGGGTGTAAGGAGGAAATATCTCAACTATTTTACAGGAATCGATCCAGACTTTCCTGATTGAGCTTCTTTATACCATGATTTTCCACATGTGGGAAAATTATCCAACGACTCATTTTCACCAGAATATAAGATGCAATAATTTTCACATGCTTGAATCTTCTAATAACTAAGGCCCAAATTACGAATCAACCTCTTGCTCTCATAGTGATTTTCAGGAAACACATTTACTTCAGGTAACAGTGTTTTATCCAATGAAAATATCCGATCAAAACAATTGTTTGACATTGCATTATCTGATTTAATAGCCATAAATTCTACAACTGCTTCTAATTTTATCATCTTGCATCTAGGATATAATGCATCCTCACCATACCTCAACAACTCAGAAAATTTTGATGGTGCCAACTTCGAAGTTAAGTCAATATCATCCTGAGTTTCAGTTTATTGAACAAATGGACCTACAACATCATGTACTAAATTTTGAAACCATGATGGATTCAGAATCAAATTATCAGTATCTTCCCTGGAACTGCGTTCATCATGTTGATACCAAAAAACATAATCTGGTTGAATACCAAAATGCAAGAGATGTCCCCCAACGTGTCAAATGTGTCAAACGTTCTCATAGCACATTTTGTACAAGGACCACTACTGCAAATATGGCCTTTATCAGTGCTATAAAAATGTATTAATGTTATATCTATTTATTTTTATATATATATAGTTATATTTTCTCGTATATTAATATAGATTCATATTAATATAAATATATTTAGTTATATTATAACATATATATTTATTTATATTTTAATATATATATTTATTCATATATTAATATATATATTCATATATTAATATATATATTAATATATATTTATATATAGATAGATATATTTTTTTATATATTAATATAGATTCATATTAATATAAATATATTTAGTTTTATTAATACATATATATTTATTCATGTATTAGTATATATATATATATATATTTATTCGTATGTTAATTTATATTTATATTTATTTATATATATTTTTTTAGTTATAATTTTTTATCCATATATTTATTTATATATTAATATATATTTATAAGATTAGTTTTAAATACATTTATAAAATATGTTTTTATGCGTGTTTATAAATAAATAAATAAATACATACATACATATATACAACACACACACACACATAGAGACACATAGACACACACAGACACACACAGATATATATATATATATATATATATATATATATATATATATATATACAAATAAATACATATATATGTATATTTGAAAATCCATAGAATGTTAAAACGACCATAACCTATAATCTAGAAGTCCGTTTCAACTCCATAATCAGTCAAATAAAATAAAATGAAACAATCATAGATATGATATGTGGTAAAGGTCTATCAGACATCCAGATCAAAATCTATACCTGTTTAAATGTTAAAAAATCAGGGTATCCTAACTAAAAACTCAGTTTTGGAGGCCTTCTAGGCCTTTTTGGGCCTCAAAAGATGCGACAAAAGGTTCCCTCAAATCATTAGTGCGCAGATCTCATCGTAAGATTCAATTTGACACGTTGTAGAGCTCAAACAGACACCTTGATTAAATGTTATGACCATTTGATGTTTGAGTTACATTTTCAACTTATTTTAGATCTTTTATTGTTTTTTTATTGATTTTTTTGTGTCTTTAAATTGTTATTAAATGATTATTAATAGATTATAATTATAAAATTATTAATTAATAATATTTTTTAAAATATTTTAAATCCATTTTCACTAAATTTATTATATATTAAATGAAATAGTCTATTTATACATATTTAAAACATATTTAAAAAATATATATTATATTTATATCAATATAAATATACTTATATAAAAATATATTATTTTAGATGATTTGTTTTGAAATATAAACTTTATCAGTTCTAGGAAAAAAGAGCTGATAAAGCCCCCCTTTATCAACGCTACTAAACAAAGTGTTGATAAAGGCCCCCCTTTATCAGTACTTTTTTTAGCACTGATAAAGGGTGGCACTACAGAAACCCAGTTTTGTGGTAGTGGACACTTAATTGTGTCTTCTGAAATAAATTTTGATTTTGATGGTTCAAATGATAAGAAATCTTCAACACCATCATTATATACACGATTTAAACAAGAACCGTTTATATTTCTGCGCTGATTTATCCAAGTGTGATCATCTAATAATGATTGTTGACGACTTCCTTGTTCCATATTTTTCTACAAAATATAAAATCATTACTATTTTTGAATAATTTGAAATTAGAAAAATACTATCCAAAAAAATAAGATAAATAATTACACATACTTTTAAATAATTACCATTAATTAAGGGCGACAAAATTTCCAGTGGATTGATGACTACTCTTTTGTCCGATGGCTCATTTACTTGCAACATTCTCACACTGAAATCACAATGAAGAATCCACTCGGAGGTATGCATATCCATTCTCATATGCATGAGAATGGATATGCATACCTCATAGAATATTATTCATTATTATTTTAGTGTGAGAAAGATGCAAGTAAATGAGCTGTTGGACAAAAGAGCCCCCATTTTGTCGATGGATCGTCTTCTTGAAACTGTCACCGCCTGAAAAAATTATGAAATATGTGATCCTATGAATGCATATCCAAACTTGTGCATACGAGATTGGATATGCATACATAGAAGCATATTTTTCATAATGTTTTGAGTTTGTGAGAGTTTAATGGAGAAGAGTCATCGAACAAAAGGAGTTTCACCAATCCACTGGAAATTGTGTCAAGTTATTACAATTTATTACAATTGATTTTATTCCTATATATTCCTATATATTCCTATTTATTCATATTTTTTCATATTTATTCCGATTTATTCATATTTTATTCCGATTTTATTCATATTTTATTCCTATTTTATTCCTATTTTATTCTAATTTATTCCTATTTATTCCTATTGTATTCCTATTTATTCCTATTTATTTCTATTTATTCATATTTATTCCTATTTATTCATATTTATTGCTATTTATTGTTATTTATTTCCATTTATTGCTATTTATTTCCATTTATTTCTTAATTATTGCTAATTATTCCTAATCATTGCTAATTATTACTATTTATTCCTATTTATTGTATTTTATTTCTAATTAGTCCCAATTATTGCTAATTATTCCTATTTATTTCCATTTGTTGCTAATTATTACTAATTATTGCTATTAATTTCTATTTATTGCTATTTATTACTATTTAATACTATTTATTACTATTTATTACTAATTATTATAAATTATTACCTATTATTACAAATTATTAGAAATTATTACTAATAATTATTAATAATTACTAATTATTACTATTTATTACTATTTATTACTATTTAATAATAATTTATTCCTATTTATCCCTATTTTATTCCTATTTTATTCCTATTTTATTTTTATTTATTCTTATTTATTGCTATTTATTGCTATTTATTCCAATTTATTGCTAGTTTTCCTAGTTATTGCTATTTATTCTTATTTAGTGCTATTTATTGCTATTTATTTCTATTTATTGCTATTTATTGTTATTTATTGCTATTTATTCCTAATTATTCCAAATTATTGCTATGTATTGCTATTTATTGCTATTTATTACTAATTATTCATAATTATTGCTAATTATTCCTAATTATTTCAAATTATTGCTAATTATTGCTAATTATTGCTAAATATTGCTAATTATTGATAATTATTGATAATTATTACTAATTATTACTAATTATTACTAATTATTACTAATTATTACTAATTATTACTAATTATTACTAATTATTAGTAATTATTATTATTTATTACTATTTATTACTAATTATTACTAATTATTATGAATTATTACTAATTATTACCAATTATTACTAATTATTACTAATTATTACTAATTACTACGAATTATTACTATTTATTACTATTTATTCCTATTTATTACTAATTATTACTATTTAGTACGATTTATTAATATTTATTACTATTTATCACTATTTATGACTAATTATTACCTATAATTACTAATTATTACTAATTATTACTATTTAGTACTAATTATTACTAATTATTACTAATTATTACAAATTATTACAAATTATTACTAATTAATAATAATTATTACTAATTATTACCATTTATTACTATTTATTATTATTTATTACTATTTATTACTAATTCTTAGTATTTCTTACTCTTTGTAACTATTTATTACTAATTGTAAATATTTATTACTATTTTTTCCTAATTATTTCTATTTTTTATAATTATTACTATTTTCTGCTAATTATTACTATTTACAGCTAATTATTACTAATTACCCCTAATTATTACTAATTAGCATTAATTACTATTAATAATTACAAATTACAACTACGTATTACTAATTACCGCTAATTATTTATATACATTACTAATTATTGTTAATAATTATTAATTATTACTAGTCACAAAGAGTTAGTACTAATAATTTCAATTTATTATTTCAAATAAATATTGATGATAAAACAATTTAAATCAAATTTAATTAGAACTAATCAACAATAATTAAAATTAATATAAAAAATAAAATAAATACTAAATTAAATAAAACATAAATACCTTTAAACTTGATCTCTTGTAGGTGTAGACGACTTCAAAACTTTATAAAAAAACTAACTCAGAAAAGTTTTCACTCTAAAATCAGAGTTCAGAGAGAGAGAAAGTAGGAATTGAGGGGAAGGATGGAAAAACGGATGGAGGGGTATATATAAGTTAGATTAGTTGCGACGAGTCCCGTCGCAAATACCCTCCGACAGATGCACAATTTTTAATGGGGGAATTCCCCCATCGCAAATAGTTTTTAACACCTCCCGATATTTGCAACGGGGGGTGCCTCCCCGTCGCAAATACCCTTCCCGAGGTTTGGCACGCATACCACGCCAAACCACGCCTAACTTTTTGCGACGGGTGCATCGACCCGTCACAAATAACATCTTTGACGTACTATTTGTGATGAGATTAAATCACATCACAAATATCCCGCTGCAAAAAGTTGTTTTTCCTGTAGTGTTAGAACAATAATAATGCATTTTCTTAGTTTTGAGTAGGTTAGTTTTCTTTTTTACTAAAATTGATGTCAATTTTAAATAAAAAAGACGCACTTGGAGTCATACCGGTCACACCGCACATTAGAATAATGTGTGACTAATTCCTACAGATCCCAACGACTGATAGATCATTTTCTAAAGTATCAATACAATTTGAATGCGTTTTCAAGGTTTTCAGTAAGTTACATTTTCCTTTTGCTAAAATTAATGTCAATTTAAAATAAAAAGACACACTTAGAGTCATATCGATTAAACCGTACGCCATATTGAGGTGATATTGATTCCTACATATAAAAAATTACTTATGGATCATTTTACTAAAGTATCAAAACAATTTGAATTCATTTTCATAGTTTTGAGTAGGTCAATTGTTATTTTTACTAAAATTAATGTTAATTTTACATAGAAAAGATGCATTTGGAGTTATACCGGTGACACCGAACGTCAGATTGAGTTGCGACTGATTCCTACATGTCTCAAATGAATCATGGATATTTATCCTAAAATATCAAAACAATCGGAATGTGTTTTCTCAGTTTTCAGAACATCACTTATTTCTTTTGCTAAAATAAATGTCAATTTAAAATAAAAACACATACTTGGAGTTATATCGGTCACACAACGCATCAGATTGAGGTTAGGTTGATTCTTACATGTCACAATTGAATTATGAATCATTTTCCAAAAGTATCAAAATAATTCGAATGCATTTTTTTGGTTTTGAATAGGTCAGTTGTCCTTTTTACCAAAATTGATGTCAATTTTAAATAAAAAAGTCACACTTGGAGTTATACTGTTCACACTGGGCATCAAATTAAGGTGAAACTGATTCTTACACATCCCAAAAGACTTATGGATCATTTTCCCAAAGTATAAAAACAACCTGAATGATTTTTTATGGTTTTCAATATATAACATGTTCTTTTTGATAAAATTAATGTCACTTTAAAATAAAAAGTCACACTTAGAGTCATATCAGTCACACTGTGCTTCAGATTGAGGTGTGGTTGATTCATAAAAATAAAAAATGACATATGGATATTTTTCATACAATACCAAAATAATCTGAATACGCTTTCTTAGTTTTGGGTAGGCCAGTTGTCCTTTTTACTAAAATTTATGTTTATTTTAAATAAAAAGATGTACTTTGAGTCATACCGGTCATACTGTGCATTGGATTGAGGTGCAGATGATTCCTACACACCCCAAATGACTCATGGATTGTTTTTTGAAAGTATAAAAATAATAAAAATACATTTTATCAGTTTTTTATGTCAGTTGTTTCTTTTTGTAAAATTAATGTCAATTTAAAATAATAATACATAAATTGAGTCATATTGGTCACACCGTGATTCATATTGAGTGTGGTTGATTCTTACATGTCACAAATGACTTATGAATCATTTTTCTAATGTATCAAAATAATATTAATGCATTTTCTGGGTTTTGAGTTGGTTAGTTTCCTTTTTCCTAAAATTGTTGTCAATCTTAAATAAAAATTATGCACTTGGAGTCACACTGATCACACCATGCTTCTGATTGAGATGAGGCTGATTATTAGACATCCCAAATGACTCATGGATTGTTTTCATAAAGTTTCAAAACAATCATAATTAATTTTCTCAGTTTTCAGTACGTCACTTGCTCATTTTTCTGAAATTAATGTCAACTTTAAATAAAAAGACACACTTGGAGTCATATCGGTCACATCGTGCATCAGATTGAGGTTTGGTTGATTCCAACACATCAAAAATGATATATTGATTGTTTTCCTGAAGTATAAAAACAATCTGAAGGTGCTTTCTCAGTTTTCAGTATGTCACTTGGCTTGTTTACTAAAATGTCATTTTAAACTAGAAAAATGAACATTAACTCAAACTGATAACATCGTGCATTAGTTTTACATGATACTAATTTCTATATGACAAAAATGATTTATGAATTTATGTAATAAATTATCAAGACAATCTGAGTAAGTTTTCTTAGTTTTCAACGAGTGACCCATTTTGATCTAAAATGTCGATTTTAAAGTGACAATGAAAACATTGAGTCATACCTGTCACACTATATGTCAAATTATGACAAGACTGATTCCTAAACTTCCTAAATGAATTATAGATAATTTTCATAAATTATAAAAATAATATGAATGTGTTTATTCATATTTGGGTATGTTAGTTGTCTATTTTACTAATATTAATGTTAATTTTAAATAAATAGACACACCTAGAGTCATACTAGTCACACCATGTGTCGGATTGAGGTTCCACTGATTCCTACATGTCCAAAAGTCTCAAAATAGTCCAAAATACCAATTTTATCATGATTACCATTATCTATATTTTTAAAACTGTCAAAAATTCATATTGAGTCGATGTTATTAGCCAGAAAACCTTTCTCGTTGCTGAAAAGCATAAGAATAGAGGAAGAAATTCAGCCCATTATATCATGAGAAGTCATCACATTGGACTCAAGAGCTTCCTCCAATCTTCTGGTTTTCAACAATGAGAATTTTTTTTCATCTAATAAAATTAACTCAATATGCAGTTTTGGCAGGTCTAGAAAGAAAAACAATGAAAAAAAGATATTCCTTATTATCATTATCTCAGTTGCAGCCTCTAAGTTGAGTCTCCCATGAGCATGATCAACTTCTAATAAACCACCACAAATCAAACAAAGGAATTCACCTTTATAAGGAAAAAATTATTATATGATTAATACTAAAAATAAATAAACTAAACATAAACATGAAAAAATTCATTACTTCTATAAAAGTCACTTCTTCATGTTATTTATGCACATTTTACTATCAGGTATGTTTCCATTCATTTTTAATAAAATCTATATCATCTTGTGAATGTGAGTCTTTTCAATAGTCAAATTAGTACTGAAAAAATATAAATACACAAAGTATTAATAAATATTTTAAATTAAATAGTAATTATATTTGAAAATACCTCTTTGGGGATGCTAGTTTGTTGATGGAATATGGCCACTCTTATAAATTTACAGACACAATAACCACAATTTTTTTTATTTGTTTATTTAAAAAACTGCAGAAAAAATGAGAAGAATAAGTAATATATTTTGATATTTGTTTGGATAGTGAAATATTATTATATATAGCCTGATACGTTTCTAGTTATAGAACGTTTTAGGATCCTTTTTGTTAACCCCTATCCTCACTCCTTGTTTTTAGGATATTTATACACTGCCCTATCATAATAGAATCCCCATTAAAACATAATATAAATTATATAACTTGAATTTTAGTTCTAAAATGAAGGATGTAGTGTATTACCAGTTGAAAAATGCCATCATGTCTGGTCGGTTTGTTGGGTATCCATGCAGTGAATCTAGGAAATAAATCCTTTGTGTATCCAAATTGATCATAATGAGCATCCAATAATTCATAAAAACATAAAATGGAATAAGTAATGAATGAAATTAAACTATGTTTGTTATTAGGAAATTGTATATTTTTACCCCTACATAGTTGGTATCAAGAAGAGTCTATCATCCGTAACTTTTCTTTCAAATGATTTGGTCAGGTCTGCCACTATTTCATCCATTTCATTGGATTCTATTGATTTTTTTCTATAAGGGTGTTGTGAGGGATAACGAGTCTAACTTTTCTTCATGGGGAATTCCATTAAATTATTATTTATATATACACCTGCAAAAAATAATAAATGTATCTTGTCATAATTATCATAGTATATTATCTTTTGGAAAATCCAATCATGAAAACATACCTCATGTATACATTTAAAACTGAGGCTCCTAGCCATTCATAGTTAAGGATTTCATTTACATTATCAAAAGAAATATAGTCAGTACCTTCATCTACATACATTTTTTCTTGAAAATGAACTACGTTACTACTACCATTTTATAACTTTGTATCCGCATAAACCTTCAGTGATTATAAATAAAGATATTGAATGGGTGGGGTAAAGGTGCTTTTGGATGATATTTTCGATCAATTGGTTGATCCGTTAGATTTTTTTGAGCTGACCTTTCATTTCACCCCTTCCCTTTGTCCTTCTTTAATAACATTCATCGGTTCATACCTTTTTTATTAATTTTTAAAGGTTTATCATGAAAGTTAAATTGGAAATGAATACCTCCTTGTAGATAAGTTTTTTTACAAGTTTTGATGGCCATGTGATGAATGTTCCAACAACTTAGTCGGCCTTATGAATATCTTCATCATCAAGTGGAATAGGTATCTCATCCCTTGACTCATGGTCTACACAAATCACTACACTCACATGACCTATTGGAAACAGTCTGTTGTGTAGCGTGTCTTCATGGATATTGAACACCATAGCCCTCGCTACAAGGCAATGGGTATGTGTTGATAGATATAAATCACAATAATTTTCACCTTGTAGAATATTAGTACAGGAAAAGTATCCATGTCTATCTATTACACATTTCATAGAAACAATTATTATAATATTGATTAACTTGATTATGATATTTATTTGAGGGGAATGTCTTATCTCAAAGATGGTGGGGGTGGGGAGAGATCTTCACACAATTGTTGTTCTTGAGTTGTTTCTTCTCATTTCTCCCACCATAACATTTGGTGGAAACTCAGTCTTCAAATGAAATTGCTCTTCAAGGGAAAATATACTTGCTTTCATCTGTATAATTTCTATATCATTATCCTCTTGTTTTTTTCTCAAAATATATTCAGGGTGTCACCTCAAAAACCACAACTCTGAAGTGGCCATACTGTTCTGGCCGCTTCAAGGACACCGATAGTTGATGTTCATCTGGTACACATGTTGATGATTCCTGTGACTATGTCAGATATAAAATCTAGAAAAATAATTAATAATTGTTATTTAATAGAGATTTAATGAATTTTTTTATTATTTCTTCATACTTACACTGTTTCCCACACTTTTTGTGTGTTTTCATATGTTAGTATCCCATCTTTATTTACACATGCCTTCTTTCATAGCACATGGCGTGCAATGGAAGTGACTTTGGATTTGGATTCATCAATATACATACAAATAGAGGAACATAATTATGTTTTTTTACATGTCACATAAAAGTATTATGATAGATTTAAATTACATACCAATTTTTTTCAAGTGAAGCATACCCCATCCATGCTTTATGGTAGGGGTATATTGGTTTTGATGCCCATTCCTTATTTTTAGCACCTAGATGCTATTTTATAACCAAAAAATTCTCAATCAAAGAGATCAATAAATATATAATCAAATAATATATTACCATCTATAATGTACCTAAAAAGACACATCCACACGATGACCATTAAACACATCCCACACTTCTTGGGTTATCAGGTGTGCATACAAAAGTGGTAGGTGCGAGTTTATTTTTCCTTCATCATATTTATGACTAAATTTCATTATTATTGTGTGAAAGGATTTTTTAATCCTTAGATAATGAATTAATAAATATTTCTTGTGGGAGTAATGAACTATAAATTCACTCTACAAGTGATAATGAATAGTATGTCAATGTTGCATTATTTTATTTTTTTATAAAATAATGAAATGACATCATAATGCTACCATAATATTTTCCCACATCAGTGTCTTAATGTGTGGGCACAACATGGTCCCATGAATCTATATCAATCATCACGTGTTTCTGAGTGATGAATACAATGTAACTACAGAACTTGGCGTTTTTGGGGTTTACATGCTAGACTTGCGCATTCCATCCAACCTCATATTTGATGCCTTTGCTTTTTTTCCGTAATGATTTTTGCTAACACTGTCAAACTATGGTGCTCTTGTTTTTTTGCATCACTAATCCTTCACCACTAATTTTTTTTTTCAGATTCAACATCATAAATATGTTGTTCCTCCATATCAGTAGTATCAACATGTGCATAAGGTCATTGTGCCTTAGCACTAGGAGCAACAACAGGTTGAGAAAAATATTGTTTCTTTAGAGTGGTAGCATCAACACGTGCAGAATATCATTGTTCATATGCACTAGGAGAGGCAGCATCATGAGAGACATGTTCTTTCTTAGTATTATGGTCACGAGCACATGTAGAAGTCATTATCTATATAATTGGTTTAACATTAAATTTAGATTACATAAATGCATAAACAAAAAGAAAATAACATCAGGTAACACAATGTATACTACAAAAAATATAACATGATTATTAAAGATTTTTTTAAAGGCTAAAGGGATTTGACCACTCCATCAAGTATCCAAATCCATTCATTATGGTCTCCTATTACATACAAAATGCCTTCTATATTGGGACCATTGGGATATTATTGTGATGTCCCAATGAAAGGGTTATACTCAGTTGAATTTTAATCTAACCCTTCAATGGTTTTAATTGATAACAAAATAATTGAAAACTTTTGGTTTATGAGATATGGAACATTAAATAATTTTAAAAATTATGATTCCATTATAAGTGATTCTTCTTTGTACCCTTACTTACTAAAATCCACTTTTACGAATCCCAATTCATTTATTTTAACTGCACTCTTATTATCAACACACTTGAATTGAAAAATCAGCACTTGGAATGTTGTATAATCTAACTCCCCTAATTGTTAGATGATATCAAAGTATGGCATGTTATCATAAATTGGATTTCTATACTTAGTTCCAAAAACATGCATCGCTTTAGCCACATGTGTTGCTCCATTATTTTTCATGGTACCATCTTCATCATGTTCATTTTTATAGAATATATAACCATTAATTACATAACCATTGTAAGATAATACATACATACTTGTTCCTATGGCTATCCATCAAAGTTGTTCTAAAATTTAATTTATATTTTCATATGAATCCTTAAAATTATGGTCACAAAACCATTCGATAAACTATTGATTATATGTATTTGATATCCATCTTTCAACCTTTGACGGATTAAAATTCCTAATAATTTCTTTGTGGGTTTCAAAATATGGGTAAACCACCAAAATTTTAAGAAAAATTTAAAGGTTAGCCTACTTATGATCTATAATATTGATTGTGATGACATATCTTCTAGAAATTCTTTCACCCATAAGTCATCCAGTGTAACGAGATTTTGATAGACCAATGATTTACACACCGGACAGGTAGTCAATGCAGAATTAAATGGCTTCCTCAATATTATATCACTTCACAATAAAACCCTCTAGACAACTTCAATTTTTGACATACCCTTTCAAAATCCTCATATACTATTCAATGGGGTACATCCATCTATAGTGTATAGGACCACATAGTTGAATCTCTCTCACTAAGTGAACCATCAAGTAAACCATCATATCAAAGAATGTTGGTGGAAAGAAAATTTCCAATTCACATAATATGATGGAAATTTATCTTTCCATAGTCAGTAAATTTTCCAAGTACATAATTTTTTTTTCATATTTCTTTGAAAAAGAAATAGATCTTGGTTAATGTTTGATAGAAATTATTTGAAAAAAAATAAATGTAAAGATATAATAATTATATATTTCATCAAAACATGGAAGTCATGTTCTTTTAAACCCTTTAACTTTAAATCGTTCATTGAAATGATTTTCTTGATATTAGATGGATTCCCATTTGGAACATTTAAATAATTCAAGAAGTTGTAAAACTGATATCTATCCTACTTGGAATGAGTTTAAGTAGCTGGAGGCAGAGAAGTTTTCTTTTCAACCTTCACTGGATTTAAATCCTCCCGTATTCCCATGTCAACCATGTCCAAACTAGCATTAATTCCATAATTTTTTTTCTAGGTGTGTTTAACAATGAGTTGATGAAACTATCACATATATTTTTTTCAACATGCATAATATCAAGAAAATGGATGATGTATAGACAATTCTGATATGGTAATTAAAAAAAATTGATCTTTTTCCAACCAGAATTCATAAGGTTTTTCAAAAACTATTTACCAAAAGAAGTGTCCACATATTTTACTTTCTCAAATAGTTTATCACCTATTAGTTGATACGGTGTTGTAAAAACTTCTAAACATCCATCAAATGATGTCATCCAAGATCGGTAATTATGCTGTATGGGTAGAAATATGCAATGTCATAGAAACACAATCTTTGATGAATGTTTCAACCTAATTGACTACATACCTCTTTCATAAAAGTGAAACCCTTTATTTACTTTAATTATATATCCTAGAAAATTTCTATAAGTAGGAAAATCATTTATTATCCCTTAAACATGTTTCTCATTGTGAAATCATTATTTATATATGCATAATTCAATGTAACACCTAAATCCCACAATAATTTCAAATCCTTTATCAATGTAGTCAAATAAGCATAAACATAATTTTCTAGTTGTTTTGGTCCTAATAGAAGTATATATAACATCATATAGTTTCATTTCATGCATAACCATAGTAGAAAGCTATAATTTACCAACATAATTGGCCATATACTATCATTATTTCTTCAAAAACAAAACAGATTCACTCCATCTATAGATAACACAAGATGAAGGTTCCTCAGAACATTTCCAAATTCAGGATACTCATGATCAATTCTATTCTACTTAGGAGATTCTATCAGGTGATGTAGTTTCCCATATTTATTTCTTGTGTCTATGTGCCACATCAATTTCCATACTGTCTCCTCACTTCCTCATAAGCACATAAAACGTGGAATGACTGGAAAGTACCATAAAACTTTTGGAGGAACATATTTTTGTTTCTTGTATCAAGAACCACCAAAAATTGGGCATTATTTATGTGATTTTTGTTCCTTGAAAAATATTATACAATCATTCAGGCATGTGTGTATTCTTTTAGAGATCATACCCATTGAGAATTGGATTCATTTGGTGTCATATGTTCTGTTAGGGAGCTCATTATCTTCTAGGAGCATATCATTCAATAGAGAAAGTAGTTCAATAAAACAGGCATCTCTCCATCTATTTTCTGATTTCAAATTATGCAGTTTCAGTACAGCTAAAAATGTTGTATGTTTAGTATAACCAGCATACAGTGGCACCTTTTCAAAAATCTTTAAATTCTCAAAAAAATTTGGGAAACCATGGAGTTCATCTTCAATTTTCCTTATCATTTACTCAAAATGATATTCATCATTAGTCACATCTATAATCACATCGTAAATATGTTTTTCTTAATTATCCACAATTGTAATCATATTAGATGATCCATAAAACATAGTACTATCCTAACCACCAGCTACATTCACTTTTCAATATGCTTATTTCAACATTCACAACCTCAATATATTTTGTAACTGATCAAGTGTTCTTCCAACTCCTATGGACTAATTAGTCTTGAAATAAAATATTATAAACATAGAAAAATGATTTGAGAAGAGTTATATGCACACAATTTTGTAAATATAATGAACTCTTTCACTCTATATTCATACTCTTTTGTCATACAATTGGAATCCATGCATTCATTATTCATATCCATCCTATTTTATTTAGTAATATTAATATTTAACAAAATAAATACCCAAAAGAATTATATATTGAAAATTATTCCACAAATGAGTAAATTAGATCATTTTATTCTAATTAAGGATAACAAAAAGGTCGGGGATCTTTGAAAAATGTATGTTCATGAGATAGTTAATTTCTATAGGATAACCTCCATAATTTGTTTTAATAGAGATACCTATATCACCTCAATAATGTTGAAATTTCTTCCAGAGGCTCTCAAATCACAAGTGATGCTTAACAAGACATATCATCCTTAAATATATGGTTAAATAGAAAGGAATATCCAAATTTTATTAGATATGATCCATGTATGTGTGTTGGATTTTAGAGGATCGAGGGACACCCATTATCATTGGTTAATAATATCTACGAATCATTAATAATGATATCACCCTTAAGAGCCTTATATTGTTAGTCATTCCTCTTCTCTTTTGGTATTTTAACAATCATTGACAATGAATTCAATGATTACAGGTAGATTTCCCTATGTTAATCCTTTAACCATATAAACCATATGTAGTTGATTTATTTAATTAGTGTTATGAGTGTTATTAAATTTATGTTTATAAATTATTATGGTCTTTGTTAACTATATTATTGTCTCTTCCTTGTTTTCAAAATATTTGAGAAAGTATGAAATTGGATATTTAAGAATTCTTTGATATAATCTGATTCCCATAAACTATTTGTAAGAATTCCTAGAATAAATTTCATTCAATTTAATGGAATTATTTTAAATAATGTTTATATATGAATTATAAATATTTACCAATGTGTTTCTTATCTAGTTTTCCCATGTTTATAAATATTGTTTTATTTATTTAACATAGATATTTCATGAACTCCCCACTTCCTTAGTGTTCCCTTTCAATTGTGAAATTTGGATTCATGTAACTATCATATCGATAATTATAAAGGCTAATAAAAGGGAGAATTCATGAATTGTATTTGGCTAACTTATAAACATTAACTATAATGAAAAATATCACATGGAAATGAATTGGGTACTGGGATGGGTTACATGGAAAATTTGCAATCTAGGTTGCGAGGAAACTCCCATTACCTTGTATCCTACTAATAATTATACGACTCTATCTTGAGTGGGTTGTCATGATTAAACTTTGAATAGTTCCATTACTGGATTCTTTCTAGCTTAGGATAAATCTCTAGGTAGAAGTATATGCACAGTTGTATATAGAGTGCATTGTAATTATGTATATGATGATGGTTTAAATATTATTAATGGACTTATTTAGTATAAGGATCATAGATTTTCTCTATTTTTCCCTTAATAAACTACCCACGATTGTTTAAAAAATAACTATTTCTATCTTCTATATCATTTTTATTAAAATGTATTTTACAACACCTATTTCATTATTTCAAACCTTGTTTATTATAACTCTTGTGATTTGTTTTTCCTAAAGATCAAAGCTATAACATCCATATATATAGTTTAAACATGAATGAATTAGAATAATTATTAAGTTATTATATTGGGAATGTGGTGGAATATTACTGGGCATGTCCTTCTCAGACCTCACATACAACTTTTAGGTGTATATATACCTCGTTTTTTGACATGGGTGAAGTAAAGACACTACTTTGAGGTAGAAGACTCATGGTACCTTTTTAGGTGGGTAAGTATGAGGTGAAAAGTTGGGGGAAACCCTCAATGTCACGTAGATATGGGTAACAAAATGTTGATGTTTTTGGTTAACTTTATTCTTTTATATTTTTATTCCTTATGCACACATCCATATTGCCTTCCCATCACGTTTCTACCTTCATATATGATTAAACTTGAGTATGTATTAGGAATAAATTTGTTTTTTACTATTAGTTATGGTTATGTTTAATTTTTTAGTGTGTTGTGTTTATGATTTTGAATGGTTATTCCTTCTTTAGTAATTAATTATCTCAAAAACTATTTATCATGTATGCATGACCCACCAACATAAGGGAATGTCATTTTGGGGTTTGAGTTAAAAAAATATTGTTTTGTATATTGTTTTGGTAGAAACCATTCCTAATAGAGTATAATTTGTGCCTTGTAATTGTTTTACCACATCAAATTCCACTTCTTCAAACTATCCAAAGAATAATGAAAATCACCGTCTCTTTCTAGCCATAGAAGGATGTTGAATAGAATAAAATAAAAACCCTATAGTGGTGCATCTAGGTTGTATCATTTTGAGTGGCTAAGAGCTATAACCTTATGGGGCAATGTTGTAAGGTGCATAAGCATGCAAGGTTGAGGGTGTGAGTGTGCTAGTGAGTGATGAGGATGAGGGTGCGAGCGAGAGATAAAGAAATAGATGGGGAGGATACCATAGATTAGAGGGGGTTCAGTAGTAGCGGTAGGGTTTGATGGAAGAAGATGTAGCGGTCAGCAGTGGAAGAAGTGGTGGTGGCGACAGAGGTGCGGTTCAGCGGCGACATAGGTGGCGTTTGGCAGTGACAGCGGCAGCAGAGGCGGTGACGACAGGGGTGGGGTTTCATGAAAACTTGAATTTACATGAGGAGAATCTGTTTTGGTTATTTCTATAACATCAGGAAATAATTTTATCAACACTTTTCAAAAAGTACTGATAAAGGTATGTTTTATCAACACTGAAAAATAAAGTGCTGATAAAACTAATCTTTATCAATGCTTTTTTAGCATTGATAAAACGAGTCTTTATCAATGCTAAAATTATAGCACTAATAAAGATTGGTTTTATCAGTGCTAAAAAAGTGACAATAAAGATCTAAATAAATAAATATAATTATTTTTTAAATATGTTTATTATAATTTTATAAATATGTTTATAAATATATATATATAATTATATATGTTTATATTATTATATATATTTATAAAATTATAAATATAATAAACATATTTATTATTTAAATATATTTATTAATATTTTATAAATATTTTTATATAATTATAAATATATTTATATATTTTATAATTATTTAAATATATATTTCTATTTACAATTCTAATTATAAATAAATACTTTTATAAATATTTGTATATAAATATAAATATATTTATATAATTCTATGTATATATAGATATATATATATATATAAATATTTATTATAATTTTATAATTATTTAAATAAATAAATATTTATTTATAATTATAACTATAAATAAATAAATAATTATTTATAAATATAAAATAATTATAAATATATTTATTATATTTATAATTTTATAATTATATTTAATAACAATATTTATTATAATTTTATAATTATTTAAATTAATATATATTTATTTATAATTACAACTATAAATAAATATAGATTTAATTAAATAATAATAAATATATATTTATTTATGATTATAATTATAAATTAATTTATATTCATTTAATAATTATGAAATTATAATAACTATATTTCTTATATCTATAATATTATATAATTATTTAAATAAATAAATATTTAGTTATAATTATAACTATAAATAAATATATATTTAATTAAATAATTATAAATATATATTTATAGTTATAATTATAAATAAATATAAAATTATAATAACTATATTTCTTATATTTATAATTTTATAAATATATATAGTTAATATATTTATTATATATAATTATAAAATAAAAAAAATAAAAAAAATAAAATATATAAAAAATATAAAAAATATAAAAAATATAAAAAATATAAAAAATATAAAAAATATAAAAAATATAAAAAATATAAAAAATATAAAAAATATATTTGTTATAATTTTATAATTATTTAAATAAATAAATAAATATTTATAATCATAACTACAAATAAATAAATATTTATTTATAATTATAACATTATATTTATTTATAGTTATAATAATAAATTAATATATTTTAATTTGACTAATTATAAAATTATAATAAATATAATTATTATATTTTTAATTTTACAAATATATATAATTAATATATTTATTATAATTTTATAATTATTTAAATATATCTATATTTATTTATAATTATAATTATAAATATTTGAATATATTTATAAATAAATTTATGTAATTATATATATTTGTAAAATTATAAATATAATAAATATATTTATTATAATTTTATAATTATTTAAATAAATAAATATATTTAAAATTATAACTATAAATAAATATATTTATAAATTTTTGTATATAATTATAAATATATTTATAAATTTATAGTAAATGTATTTATTGTAATTTTATAATTATTTAAATATATATATATATATATAGTTATAATTATATTTAAAAGGTGTTTATATATAATTAAAATTTTATAATTATAAATATAATAAATATATTTATTATAATTTTATAAGTATTTATAGGAACATAATAAGTTCATGGTTACAACATGAATAAATCATATGGGCATTAATGTATAAATGAATATATTTATAATTATGAATACAGAATATATGCATGCATACGTCATCATAATATATAATAGTCTTAACTTTTGAAACATATCAACTCACAATCACGTCCAAAAATAAAATTATGATCTCATAGCGTCAATTATACCCACACATCAATATATAAACATAAATAACTATAATTATATCCATGAATATCATCATTATCTCATGATATATATATATATATTGACTAAATTCATTAGAAATATATTTTTTTAAATATATATATGTTTATAATTTTAATTATAAATAAATATATTTGAAAAGTATTTTTATATATTTATAAATATAATAAATATATTTATTATTTAATTAAATTTATTATAAATTTTATAATTATTTTAATAAATATATATATTTTTATAATATTATAAATACTTTTTTTAATATATATATAATATTTGAATTATTAAAAAATATATGTTAATTTATCATATTTATATTAATTATAAACATTGGTTTTTTAATTAATGTATATAAATAAACATTATTTTTGAATGTAAATATAATAATTATATATATTAATAATATTTTTATTAAAAACTTTTATAAGTGCTAGGAATAGCACTGATAAAGATGATCATTATATGTGTTAAAAAAATAACTGATAAAGGGAACACCTTTATCAGTGCTTTTAGCTAGCACTGATATTAGTGAGGCTTTAATCAATGCTTTCTGCTTAACACAAATAAAATCCAGCGCATCTCTTGCCTGGATCTGTGGTAGTGTCCTAATAAGGATTAGACATCTGGATAATTTGATATAGATATCAAGTTTGTTTAAAAAAAATAAATTCAAATTAAAAAAAGTCTAAAACAGACAAGACAATGTAATGATTTTGATTTACAAAATCATAGATCCCTATACTATTCCATGTAAGATATAACATAGATTTTAGTCTATACCATGATCCATACTCAACCAACATGGATAAATGGTGGAATATTATAGTTGTTTCCTCTATATAAAATGTCTCACACCTATCCCATATGTCAATATACTGAGCCTGATATCACCTCCAATTAACATCCTCCCTCCTTGTCAACATCATGGAATAAAGCATTGGTTGGTGTCTCATTGCCGTTGGAATATTTTGAACACATCCAAACTAATGTAAAAAAATATCAGGATTTTTCCACACAACAATATGAAAGTCTATGAGAGGAACTACATCTATGGTACTGTTAATCCCAACCGTATTGATATGAACCAACCAACCTGAGCCGCACTTGGGTCGGTAGTAGGCCGAGTGTTCAACCTCAATCCCCAATCCAAAAAGCTGAGGGTTACCAACTAATACAAATAATTCATAATACTCATGGGTGGCCTTATCCTATATCAACCTGTAACAAAAATCCATCTATAATAGACAATATAAATCCAACAAGCACCATCCACATATGCATATAAAAAACAAAACTATATAAAAATAAAAGTATGCGATGATATCTACCTAGAACAACACTTTAAGGATAAACCCAAAAGATATAAAATAATAGATAATATCATCTTGCACAATCAAAAAGAAATTTTGGAAAACACCTCCAAGATACAAGGAATCCTGGGAAGTGAATGATAACAGTAAATTCTCTTTTATATACCAATACACACCAATATTCTCTATACCAACTCTGTTAGCTCTACATGCACCATGATCACCAATTTATTGTGAAACATTTATAAATACACAATATATATGTGAACAAGGTCCATGAAGAGGTGAGTATAATCACACCTAGTAGGAAACCCCAAAAACATAATGTAAAGATGAAACAACAAGTAAAGTCAAAATCAAGACAAAAGAAAAGAATAAGTAACCCAAAGCTTCCTAATACAATCAATGGTTAAGATAACCATGGATAAGGGATAAATCTCAATCTTCTTATCTCAACTCCTTCATGGTTTGAAACTCACAAACTACTAGATATTCTTATAGTATCAAAATCCAATAAAGCTCTATGTCGACATACCAACCATAAATGTCATCTTGAAAGCATCCATAAAGGTTGGTGTGTCACAAGACCTATAAAAACTTTATCACACAACTTCACAACTACCCAATCCTCAATAAAACCTTACTACCTCACTATAATCCTAATAAGGGGACCACACCTCACTATGGTGTGAAAAATAATCATGGGGTAACCAGACCCTAATAGAGGAAATACCTACAGCATATCTCATACGAAAAATCGCTAAAATCTATAGGTGGTTACCCACACCACATAATGCAAGAAGTACCAACCCAACCTATACTATAAATTACACACACCTTGTTGGGATAGAGGGGGTACCGAACCCATTCTTGAATGGATGAAACTCACCCCAAGAATGGAAGACTTGTTCCCCTATACCCAGGGGAGTACTAAACTCTATTATATATATGGGGGGACCCATACCCCATAAAGACTAAAACATATTCATATAGATTTTTCTATAATTATTTACATTGTGTCCAAGGTCTAGTTCAATTTGACTTAATGGTTGTATGAAATGATTTCAGGAGGAAGTTGGAGGAAGAAGGAGAAAAGGGTTATGTGTAGAAGGCACTAAGTATGTGACACCCCCCATTACCTTTGGTTTGAGTCCCTTTTTAATGTAATATTTATACTTATTTATAGATGTATTGAAACATTTATGGAGGTTTGAGAATGTGGGTTATGTGTTTGGATGAGTCGGGAGGCCTTTTGAGGCTATTTAATGGCAATAGAGGGCCACTAACCCACAAGTGGAATCTTTACCGAATTTTTCTCCTATAAGAATTCCATCGACTAGCCGGTGGAAGCCCACTGGATTTCCGGTTGGATATCTAGTGGTACATAAATTCTATCTATAACTTCCTGCTCCCCAGTTATAGACATCAGGTATGTGACAACTATAGAATTTCTATTTTAAACATTATAATATTTCAAGTAAAATATTTGGAGTAAGGTACAAAGTCAGCACATAATTCTAGGGCTTGTGAAGAATAAATGTTGATTTATTAAATTTATTAAATTTATTATATCCACCCCACACACACAATTTATCAGAAATAATGGGATAACATATGAGTAGTGTCTCAGATGAGAATACTAATATAGTAATTAAATTTATAATGTGGTTTTTAAACCTGGAACATTATAATCATTACACATTTCAGGTGTTTTGTTGGAGTGCAGACTTTTGTGGATTAAATGGATTAAATTAATTTATTAATTTAATTCCCATTTAAATGTATTACCCTAAATAATTTTCTATTTAATCCCTCTTTGGAATATTATATAGTGTTAACCAGAAAACCCTAGAGGAAATGAGGGGATGGAAAGAGAGATCTGGTGGAGACCATGATAGTGGGTGGTATTGGGATCAAGGATCAACAATATACAATCATAGAGTTTTTTGGAAAAAAGAGGAACATGATGTATCTCATTAACGATATCAAGGAAATATCATTATTCCCCAATGATCAATCTAAATTCGAGTCATGGTATTTGATTTTATTATTATTTTCTCATTCTGGTTTCTTCAACGACGAATGTGAATTAATTCATCAAAAATTAATTCCTTGATCAATATTGTGTAATTTTTGCTGGTTATATCTCTTCATAGAATAAGGAATTTGAGATTTTTTTGTTTATTATTTTTCATAATCCTCCCATGTTCTATTGATTCTCTTGACAATAGTCGAATGAACAATGACCAACATTCATTCTCACTTTTTTGTTTCAGATATTTCTCCCTCATCTCTTCATTCATTATCGGTATTTTGTTTGGCTGGGGATTCAACATTATCTGGGACCCTAATTTGATTCTTGTTTCTTACGATCTATGTATTATTTTTTTAGTATCAATAATGTGGAATTTTTCAGTAGATATTTATCAATAATGATAACTAAATCCCAAGTTGGATCAACGGTTTCTGACTACACATGTTTTGGAATGAGGGACTTTGGAAGACCAGTGGGGGGGGGGGGTTGAGTAGGGGGTGGATGGAATCAAGAAACAAACATAATTGTGGGTTTGTTCAACCAAGATCAGGGATTTTTGGTGAAGAACATTGAAAAATTAAAATATATAGTGGTGAGGATGAGGCACGTGAAAAAAATTAGAGTTCCTATGTAAACTTAATATACACTATGTGTAGTTCAGAAGAACACTCATTGTGTGGATCCCTCTATGTGGTGGTTTTGATTTATGCAGTGAGTTAAATATCACACTCCTTGTGGAGGACCCATATGCTGAGTATCCCTTATCCATCCAACTTGGTGTGTATAGGGAGTATATACCTAGTATTCCACATTGCACCATATGAGGTGTTTGATAGGTCATACCCCATGTACATTTGAAAGTTCCCATGCATGGGTAGACAACACATGCCGAGTGTCGTACCAACCTCTATGTACTATGTATCATAATAGAACATCATGTATCTGGTAAAGGACAAGCCGTGTGATACATAATGATATAGGAAATTATTTTGTTAGTGAGACACGCTGTGTACCCTAATGGACCCACCATGTACTCCTTAAGGTAGGATGGAGCCCATATTCTTCTCAGACTACCGGTGGCATGATATTGGGTGTGTTACCTTGAATCATGTCACTATGGTTGTGTTTTAGTCCATCCTAAAGAGGGTAAAATAGTGTATCCCATTATTATCATAGGGTGATATATCCCATCTTTGGGTTAGTTCTCTATAGATTCATGTAACCCATTTTGTGGCCTAGTTTGTGATCCTCTATCATTCTTCTCTAGGTTGGGTATGGTATTACATTTTTGACATCAAGGGCATGTGATACACTTCATAGTGGGTTATCCCAGGTAGCTTCAGGTGTCTTTAATAGGCACTAGTCATGATATATTATCTATGTGTCAAAATCAATTGTATTCCAGTGCAGTGAAGTCCGATCATGATTACAATGACCCAAGATTTTCATAAATAAATATTACATTATTTTAGATTATTATTCAATAAATCTCACAAATACATGACTGATGGCCATAAAAGTTTAGTTCCTTTGGATACCAGATACACAATATTCTTATTTCATGAATGATATTCACCATATCCTATAAATATCTACCCACAAAGTACTCTTCTTAGACATAACCTACTTAAAACTTTTTGTCATAACCTAAGGAAATGAAACAAAAGAAAGGATGAGCTATGATCCTCTATAAGGGATAAAATGGGAGATATCAATAAATAATCATATAAAATCCAAAAATAAAAATAAGGGTATGAGATCATGACCATAACTTACAAATTTCACACCCAATCTATCAAAGATACATGATTCATGTATTAAATCTTGATTGTTCATAAGACATTAATCTCAAAGGAAATCAATGAACCTAATCCATGAGAGAATAATATAGAAATAAGAATGTGGTAAA
Source organism: Viscum album (assembly GCA_963277665.1). Classification (NCBI taxonomy): domain Eukaryota; kingdom Viridiplantae; phylum Streptophyta; class Magnoliopsida; order Santalales; family Viscaceae; genus Viscum; species Viscum album. The sequence continues at coordinate 1,751,168,243 of OY728120.1, read as the reverse complement.
TACAAAATCTTACAACATTGTGAAGATCTAAGAATATAAACAAGTTCACTCATTATTTTAAGGAAATTATTTCATTCTCTCACATAAAAATATGGACATAAAATCCTGGTCCACATATAATCTTATAGATATGAAATATAGGTATATTCACAAACTTATGAATATAAAAACTAGGAACACACTTCATATTATGGGAAAGAAAACTAGGTCTATGCATGAAATTTGGAACATGAAATCAGTTCAGACATAACAAATTTTATCATGATTTATCCATCTTTACCCAATTTATTAGAGGGATTTAACAGACCCAACAGTCAAATAATCATAATCCTTTCATATAAATTCCAAAAATCATTCATTATAATCATAAACCATGGAAAAGGAATGAGTTTCATAAAACTTTAAACTTTTCAACATTACATAACCCATATGTAAGAACCCATATCTTCTTTTTATGTATGGATCTTGTTTTCGGGTTGTTTTGAGGAAAAATAATAAATGGGCTTTTTCTAAGTACACACTGTGTACTTCTGAGTACACACCATGTACTTGGTTTCAACGTATAGCTGTGTACTGGCCATGTAATAGCCAAGTACACGGCTGTGTGATGACCTGGAAGACTGCTTATGTTGGGGGCCAGTTGAGGCTAATACACAACGTGTACTATTAATGAACACGCTATGTAGTTTTCTTTTTATTTGATAAATCGGACCGAAGTCATGTAACATCCTCAAAAAAATCTTCTTCTGGTAGTGGTTTGTATAGGAGATCGACAGAAGGTCCGAAGAACTTAAAACCCCTTCCGATTCTCTATTCGAGATCCTATTGAGATGATTCCAGGTGCATTGGAATCCCACCAGTGAGTTCTCAAAACACCTAGATCCTTTGTTCCTGATTCCTCCTCTCTTCTGAGTTATTCAAGTTTAATGTTTTTCACCTTCTTGTATATCTACACCAATCTTGTCCGATTTAAGGGTTGACATTAAATTATATCAATCATGTGATATCAAGGTAGGTGGTTTGTTCCTTTAATTGTGTTGTCTTGGATTTTATATGCTAACAGTGCCACATACCAATGTTTGGGGTATTTCTTGATTTGGAATTAAACCCTGTTTATTACTTATTATGGTTTGGTTGATTGATAAAGGGTTGTTGCATATGAATAAGGGTAGATACCTTATTTATGGGACACCCAGTGGGTGAGTTTCCCTTGATTGATTGTTAAGTCCATTTGGTCTAGAATGCCTTTTATAATTGCCTCGTTTTCTATGCTTTGTTTTGTTAGGTTGGAGTTACTTATTATATGAGATTCTCGTGATATGAATTGTGAATGTTTGACCAAGTGGAATTTGACTGTGAGAGATTCCTGAGGTAGGATCACTTATGTATGTTTTAATGCTCAGTTGACCAAGGGGTGTTGATCATGTGAGCTTCCCAACTGGTCATTTAAAATTTATTGATACTATGTTGACCAAGGGGTATTGACTTTGTGAGCTGCCTAGGCGGTCATTTGTAAATTTTTAGTTCTATGTTAGAATAATGGGGCTAGACTGTGAGATTTACCCAGAGGGTATTTATTAAATGAATTGTTGCTATGTTAGATCAGGGGGGATTAGACTGTAAGAACTTTCCCAAAGTGTCATTATTGAATAATTGAATGATTGTGATGAGTCTTCCTAGACAAAACACAAGATTGGACTCGGTCTTACTTGATTGTTTAGATAGTATTCTAAGATATCTATTTTGTTACTCTTACATGGGGTATAAAGATCTTAGGCTAGATACTAGGTTTACGTGATTCAATGGATGAATAATTAATTTTAAATGAATGTAATTGAAAACTGTAGGATTGTTTACTTTTGAGTAATTCTTATTTTATTGCTTCATTTATACATATTACCTACTATATGTATTCAATGATAGTTAGGCATAGATCTTTTGGTGGTTTCCTACTGGGATTTGTCTCACTCCCTATCTAGGTCATGATTTGGACCCAAACAGACTACATTATAGAAGGTATAGATAAGTGAAAGTTCCCTTCTTCATCAGGTACTTGAGTGCTATTGAATTTGGAGAGCATGAGACCAAGCTGAGGCTTGCGATGCTGTTGGAGTTACTTGTTTTTCTTTTCTATTGGATTGTACTTTATTTCTTGCATTGTGACTTGTTTGGATTCTTTCATAGACACATGTGACATGCATCATTTATATATATATACACACACATATATATATATATATATATGTGCTCTAGTTGTTTTATTACTATCAGTCTTCCACTGTTTACTTCTATTGCATGGTATTACTATTTCTGCTATTGTTTACTATTTATTTTCCATTGTGTATACTCAACCAATGAGGGCATAGTTTCCCCAATATCAATACTTGACCCTATCTACTAGTCAAAAGCCTCTGGTGTTCGAGAAAATGCGCTTGAGGTCATGTGACCAACAGGGTTCAGGGAAACTTTGGTTAGCACCTGGATCTAGGACTTTACAGATCTGATGCTAGTATTGTCTCAAAATTTTCCTGATCCATTGGTATTACATCTTCTTATAAGAAATATCATAGGAATTGGAACTATAAAATCCAAAAAATAACACTTTTAGAGTTTCCCATAAATATGGTGCACTCATGGTAAGTTCATAACAACACTTAAATATCTTGTTTACTCCTCCACTGATGTTGGGTATATGAGGGTTTAATCTATGAAGATCATCATGAAGCAGTCTAATAAGTGTTGAAATATTTGGTTCATGATCCCCACAAGCTCTATTATTGTGTTTTATATAGTAAAAGGAATTAAAAAGAACTTGAAGTGGGTGATAACCCGACCTAAGGTGTAACATTGTGAACCAACTTTACCCCTTTCAATCATTCAAGAGGTCATAAATTCTAGGATGTTGATATGTACTCTAGATATTCACCCAGTTCATGAGAGGATAACTAAAACATAACCTCAATCTCTCATCCACCACTTTTTCAAAATAAAACCGGGCTACCTAGGAAAATGCATTGGGCCTAATAGAGGCCTTCATCTATAGTCCCTCTAACATCACCTTGAAATCTACCATCTTTATGGGGGTCATCCAATATGATGTAAAAAATATCGAGGCAGCCCATATATATAGGAATTATGAAAATATTGATCTTTTAATGGGTAGGTAATATAAACATATTATCAGGGGAAACATCCTCATACTCTTCCACCATTATAGGAACTAGAATCTAATAGTGACTACCACTCCAAGGGTGAAAATGGACAACTAAAGGGGAATTGGATGTATCCACCTATATATGAGTACATACTACTTTTCCTGAGATTCCTTCTTTCTGAAAAAGGAAAAAATAATCCCACAAACTAAGGAACAAAACATATCTTTCTAGAAATATTAATATTGGGTATGGGTAGAAGTTAATTTTCCTATAATGGGTAAAAAATCATAGGGCCTCACTACCACCATGGAGATATCCAACTCGAAGAACTCTCCTCTAAGAGTCAAATCACATTGTCTTTAAAAGTGCGTAATCACAAAATCTTCCTTAGTAGGAGCCTTTAAATTCAAGGGTAAAGCTAAAGGGCTCCAAGAACATATCTAGGTCTTCAAAAAGGGATGAAATATGCAAAAAATGGTTTTAAAAAATGTACTAAAACTGCAACTGAAGTAGATAAGACATAGGTTGTACCTCAAATCACATCCAAAGCCTCTAAGTCACAATCCACTAATTCCTGAAGTCATCCTCCCCCTTTCCTAAACATTCTTCATAACTAGGGATTACTATAAAACCTTTTTATATCAAAAATTACATCAAATAACAAAATCAAAGGTAGTCATCTTCCACTTCTTAATACTATTAACTTTGGAAAAAATTGAATTAGATGAATAGCATTGAAACACTTAAAAATAGAACACATCTTTTTTGTTGAAGTTTCCATAATATTTTCATGCCCAAAGACACATCAAACATACTCAGAGAATAGATCAAATAATTCCCTATATCAACTTAGATAACTATCACTACTAGCACCACTATCAAGAGGGTCCTAATCAGGTGGAACACTCATACAAAAAACTAAATAAAGTCCCCTACTACCTATGGGTATGGGTCACCCTAAGAACTGGATGGTCTCTATGCCTAAAACTCATGAAATTTAATAAGAATAGGTGTTTAATATACTATTACAATCAGAACCAAATATTTCTCAACCTGATGGGGATAATCCACCTAAACCATTAGAGGTGGGTCAAAATGATGCTCAACAGGTGGAGGCACCATTCACTATACACCTAGAGGAACCGTCTCCTTCATATGTTTCTAGGATGAGGAATAATCACTAAGTGGATTATAACCATGATTCCTCTATGGAATCCTTGCTGGATTTCATCATAGAGTAATCTAGTGATACTCTAGATACACTACATTCAAAATAAAATATCTAGGGTGGTGACTCAATAAGGACATGGAAACCAGAACCCGTAACTATATGATCATGTACCAAAACATTCTCTATAAATAACTCCTATAAATTCAAATTTAACAATTAGGTTATTAGAGCCTCGTAAAATTGGTACGTTAGTCTCCACAAGATCACTGTGTTCAATAAAATGAGAGTTGATCTTGAGACACTTTAACATTATTCCCTTAGTTACCAAACCAAAACTTCATAGTTAAACTATCACAAAAATCCAGTCCTAAGACAACACCCTATAAAAACACTCTATCATGACCCAAACCACTGAGGCTCACCTAGCCAGTGGTAGGACTATAATGACACCCAAATACCACCTCCAATAGGCCAGGGGCTGGTGACTGGAATTGATTAGGCACATCACAGACATGGGAGGCTTTAGCCTAAAGTACCAATACAAATACATACACACATCTGTATGATCTATTATAAAGAGTAATTGATAAAATAAATATTTTAAATTCATTAATAACAACTATATCACATCATAGTGAATCAATAATATATATAAAAGAGAAAAATGGTAAAATATAGGCCCGCCAAAACTGAAAATGAGTCCAATTGACTAACAAAAGTTGATAGTTACCAAGATGAAAACTGTTAGAACTATTTTTAGTACTTCAATAACAAATATGATCTACCTAATCTTAGTCCTCCAAAGACTATGTCCAATGATTCTTCATCTACATAAGACATGAAATGTGTGGACATAGCCCATATAGGTTTGAGTATAAACAAACCATGCAGGGCACCCTAAAATCTCTAAACATAAATATTCTAATAGGGAGTCATCTATGTATCACAAATAACAGGGAATATAAAAAGATACACAAGATATTCTTAAAGTATGAATTTAAATTTTGGGTGAGGTCACATCCCCACTACCATACTAGGACTCTATTAGAGGCTCAAAAATATCATTTGTCCAAGAAAACACACTCATCATATCTTGCTAAGCTGATGGAACTCATTTGAGAGGTCATAATCATATGTAATTTCCATGAACAAGTAACATGAAATATAGAGGGATCAATTAAGGCAATCTATCTAAAACTCCTTAAGATTTTATAACGTGTTCTTTGAATAAATTTAATTTCTTTGATATCCTGCATTACATGAAGCACCGAGTTCAAATGAACCATGGTAAACTGTTAAAATATCAACATCTAATTAGATAGTTATTTCATATACATTGGATTAGAGGGTATGAATAGGAATTAAAAAATTAAAAAAATTTAAGGTTTAAAACTGTATAAAATAAATCCATTGGAATCAATTCATTATAAATTAAAATAAAAACATCTCAAAGTACAATAATTTTTTTTAAAATTTATCTTTATGAGTGAAATATTTTTTTATGTTAATAATTTAAATTAGTCAGTATTATAGAAATATTTTAATGAAATTTATATATTGTATATTCAATAAAATGTGTTATATTTAATAAAATATTTTTCTATGTATGTGATAAGAATAAATCCAATTTTTTACTTAGAAATGTATTTCTCTAAAAATGTGGTTTCATCATGCACTTAATTTAAAATTAATTTTGTTACTGAATTTAGAAAATGAATTTGAAAAAATGAACATGATTTTTGAATTTTATTTTCAAAATTATCTTATATTGAATTAATGTGAGTCTTCTACAAGGATTAATTTTTCAATTAATAATGGAAAATACTGATTTTATTGAAAAAAACCTTTTAATTTGAACCATTTACAAATTCATTTTTGTTTAAAAATTGTTTTAAATGTAAAATAAGTTCAATTATATTATTATTAAATCAATTTATTTTATTGGAATCATTTTTATATTCATTTTTTATATAATTATTTTATACTTTTGAAAACATTTCCTATAGAACCCAGCTCTTTCATTATGTCTGTGAGTTTAATTTTAAATTAAATTCATCCAGTTTAGTGAATTGAATTTTGTAAAATATATTTAGTATTTTGAATCATCATAATTAATCTTTTTTAATGGTTTCAACATAATTTTTGGTTATAATGAATAAGAAATCAGTAAAAATTAATTATGTTGATTAATGTTGAAACTGAGTTTTTTTCATTTCCTGAACCCGCGTTGAAATTAATATTCAACACACATAATACTTTTATTTGATTAATTACATATAGAATTTTGATTCAGTCGTTCCAAATTATATAATAACTATAATTGTTTTATGCTTATATGATAAATTAACTTTGTAAATAAATACAAATTTAGTTACTGTGATGAAAACTAAAATCATAAAAGTAAGTTAACATATAGGATAAGAAAAATAATTTTAAGAAGATATTTTTTTGATGTTTATAATCAATATATAATCCTTAAAATACATTATTTATCAATTATGGAGGCACATGGGATGATAGTGACTTCCCATTATTGAATAATTTTGGGTATTTTCTAAAAATGTCACTCATTATAAAAGGGAATCAACTCACCTTACTTCTTCACACCCAATAATCCAGACCACTCAAAAAAAAAAAATTTCAAAAAAATTTATCCAATTTTTAGATTTTTTTCAAAATACCAACCTTAGGGTCCTTAATAAGAGATCCAAAGGATATATTTCTAAGAATAGGCAATTTTCTTCTCTATCATCTTTATTTTTTACGTATTTTCTTACCACCATCATTAATTTCACAATAATTAAAATATAATAACACCATTATATTCTATATACTGAGATGTTTTCATATTGATTTAATAACTTATATACACCTCCCCTTCCATTAAATGGAATAATAAATCATTGATCCTGTGTATGACAGACTACTACCTTGTAAACCAACGTGATTCATTTTCTATCACCGCCTCTCAAAAATGGATAAAGTGATTTATATAATGTTTATATATGATATTTATTACATAATTATACTTATGGAATTATAATATCACAACTACCATCTTACCTTTCAATCCATTTGAAAATGATAATGACCCTCGTGCATACATGTAGATAACTACCTCTACAAAGCGATGTGATACATTTTAAATTTTGTGTTGACATGGTTTGTAAAAAATTTATATATAAAAACTATATATGTCATATGTGATATAATAATAATTCTATAATATTAACCTTTATTCTCTTCTATCTTTCAAGAAAAAATAAATCATGTTCATGAATACATACGGCCTACCCTCTCCATGGATGGTGTAATTCATTTTTCAAACCCTAACATATTTGGATGGCTCTAAATATTTATATAATTAATATATATTATATTTATATAATTATTTCAATACATTATATTGTGTATCAATGATCAAATTATGAGGACTAAAACTACTGAACCAAAACATAAATTATAATCAAAATAGTTATTACCCAAAACAATGAATTTGAAAAAAAATTATTAAAAAAGGGTGATAAAGGTTTTAAGTAAATAATATATGGTATTTATGACTATTTTTATATAATTTATCTATAATTAAATTATTTTTATTATACAGGAGGTTCAAACATGTATGAAGAATTTTGAGGCTTGAGGTAAGGGATTTTCATCTCACTTTTGTTTCTATGGGATACATTCCATATTCACCACTTGTTTCTTTTATATGGTGTATATACTTTACATGAATGTATTTTATGATCATAATAATTAAAATTATGGGATATAAATATAAATATAAAATTATTTCATTCATAGAGATTAATATTCAAAATATACCAAAGTGGTAATGGTTTTATGTTATGATCTCATTTTTTATTGGGGTTGCTTATGATTAAGTTTCCATTGATGAAATATTATGATCTATTTCTCATGAAACTCATGAGGCTTCTTATAATATTTATATTTCATGAAAATATATTTTTTTATTTCATTTTATTCACAATAAGTAATCAAGTTACATAAAATATATTTTTAAGTAAAACAAAATTTATTTATCTCTTCATTCAAGACCCCCTTTTTTCATCCGTATAGATGTTTTATAAAAATTATTAAAATAACATGATTACTAATATTAAATAACTATTTAAATTAATCTTTATCCATGATTTAATTTTTATAAAAAAATGTGAAATTAATATTCTTTTCACTTTCCAAATGAAGTACATTTGTCTTTTTACAGAAAATGTGAAAAATCACTTTTAACATGCACAACATGAACTAAAATTTACAATATCATGACCGCTAAATGATTTATAGATTCATGATAAGATTTCAATTTTATTTTTGAAGAAAATTATTTTGAAAATAATTTGGTTAGTTTTTTAAATGTTATTTTCAATTTGGAAAAGTTATTTTCCCCAAAATGTTTTAATGGTCTTATAGTGGTGCTTATTTTCATCAAAGACAATAAAATCTGGTGTTTATTATATTTTATTGGGGATATTATCCAATGGTACAATCCTTATTCATTCACTATATAGTTTATTTTTATTACTATGATGATGATATGTTTATGAGATCCATTTATCTTTTATGGGTAATGCTATGATGAAATATTGAAATCTTTAAGAAATCCATTAGTTTTCAATGGGGTTTGATTATAGTGAATGTTTTTTGAAATTTATATTAAATGATTATGATTATGTGACAATTTTTTCTACTAAATAACTCTAATTAATTGGGTAAAAATGGATAACTCATGAGTAAATATGTTATGTGTGAACCTGATTTCATGTTCACAATTTCACATGTGGATCTGGTTTTCATGTCCATAAGATTAAAAGTGGTCTGGGTTTAAGGTTCCATAAGTTTCAACATCGACCTAAATTTCATGTCTATAAGATTATGTGTGGACCTGGATTTTATTTCCTTAAGTTTATGTGAGGTATTTTCTTCATGCACTTAAATTAATGAGTGAAATTGTTTCTATTTATACACATTCACAATGTTACAAGCATATGTTTTTTTCCATATTATTATGTCTCTATTATCCACTTTTGGATTATGTTAATTGATTTTATTTATGATTCATGTCTTAAAAACTCCAAATAATTATGTCATGAAACATGTATATGATATTTGATAGATTGAGTATTAACATTTTAAGTTATGATCCTGATTTAATACCCTTATTCTTTTATTATTATTTCAAATGATCATTAATTGATATGTCCCATGTTTAGAATTACTAGGTATCTCAGAACACCTTTTCTTATGTTTCATTTCCCCAGTTTATGAAGAATGGTTTTTAGTAGGGTATGTTTAGGAATGGTACAATGTGGGAATATATTTGTAGGGAATGTTGAGGATCATTCATGATATATTAATATTTCGTATCTAGTCTCCAAAGATACTAAACCTTTATAGTAATCTGGCATATATTTATGAGATGCATTGAATATACTTCCAAAATGTTAAAATATATATGATTGAGTAGTGTGGGTTTCTATAGTTGTTATTAAATGATAGTTTAGTCAACCTTTAGAAAATATGGTGAGATAACTTTATTAAAAATATTTCGAATAATTATAAGAATATGATAACATACTAATATTTTGGTAAGGATAAGATTTTGTTATTTTCAATGACATTACATCCTTTTATTGACATTAAAAGTGGATTTGGATATATATAATTTATACCAAGCTGTAATAACTTGAAAAAGGTCACATTAATCTTTGAATTGATTTCTACCTGGTGAATGACAATGGTCATTGCTACACACCTGGTTTGAAACTCGTAGTATATGTGCTTTGGTTAATTAATATTATATTTATGAACCATTCTAAAGGATTTTAATGTATGATTATAATGAATGGCCTAGGTTAAACAAACGATGTCTTAGATTGAAAATAAGGTTTCATGATATAGAACTATTATAAATGACTTTTCAGAATTATGTGGTTTTCCAATATTAATATTGTTTCTCACACAATTCTATTTGGTTTTAGTCAATGGTGGGAACCAAAAGGAACTGGGATAACATTGAATGTGATAATAAAGGCCTTCATTAGAAACTTAATGGAATGATGACTAGAGTGAAGGATATTTTTATTATTACAAATCAGTTATCATAATATATAATTAACAACTTGAACCTTAACCAACTATTGGAATAACTAAATAATAGAGGGATAGAGTTCAAGGGGGTCTGAGGTGGTCGAGACCAATGAGTAATGAAGGCTTGGTTTTTTGTATGTTGAGAATGTGGGAAGAAGAACCCGATGATTTGTTTTAAATGAACAAGAATATTTTTTTGTGTGGAGAATAATAGAACATTGTAATTCATTACCAAATAAAAAAGAAAAATCCAGTTATTTAAATGGATGAGAATATTGTTTTCCCTAAGGCATCATCCATGGTTGAATGTTTTAAATGTTGAAAGTATGAGAATTATAAAAATAGATGTCCTAGGTGAAAATCTCAATAAGATGATATACAAGGTTGTATGAGTAATGGTATTGCTGTTGATGATTAAGAGACTACAAATGACATATTAAGTAATATAGGTATTAAGTAATTATATTTTGAAGCCAAGTTAATGGTTTAAAAATGAATTAATATGATTTAAGTGTTTATGTATTGAAAATAAAGAATTATGTCATATGAATCATGAAATATATAAGGATTATTCCATATAAATTTTTCTATAAGGATTTGAAAAAAATCTTTTTAATGTTTATGATGACCTATAAAATTAATTTAATGGAAATGTGATATTTTATAGAAACCACATGATTAAGGGAAAGATAACCATTAATGTGTTCATTATATTGATGTAATGGTGTTTAGTTGGGATAAATAAATGACTGATATGGATAAAGTAAATTGCACATTATTGATGAACATGGTACAGATTAATGATTTGATGAAAAGGTGGATTATTCTAACATTAATAGAGTTTATAAGATTTTTTATTTATGAAAATGATTTAATAATATGTGGTTTTATTTAAGGAATGAGGGATATTGTTTGTTTTAATTGAGTTTTTATATTAACTATGGTTATTTCCATATTTAAGTATAATATATGACAAGTTATTCAAATTTTTGGCATATAAAAATTAATAGCTAATTTATGGTATTTGGGGTATCAATGTTAGTTTAATTTTGTAAATTGAGTTATCTTATTTATAAATTTATAAATTTTGAAAGGATCATAATTTTAACCATTTATATAATGGTTTTATTTGAACATTAGATGAGGTTTTATATATCAAGATATTATTTCATCATAATAAGTATAATCCATATTGGATAACTTATGTTATAAATTTTGGTTTTGATGACATATAATTATTTCATGGATCTTCAGATCCATTTTTTCTTTTGGTATAAAAAATTCAACTTTATTTATCAGAGTAAGAGTTGTAGTGAAAATTGATCGAAAAACAACCAAAAAATGAGATTGTTATTAGGAAATGGAATGAAATCAAGTTATTATGTTTTATCATGTTATCTATATTGATAGAAAAAATTCCCTCATATTTTGGAAAAGTAACTTGAGATACAAATATTGTCCAATTACTATCAAATCTGATTAATCAATTCTCTTTTAAATAATCAATGATTTATGATTTTTTTGGAGGTTAAATTTATCATAACCAGATATTATATCACTATATATTAGTCCTTTGTAATTAGTTTTCTCTTCTATGTCAAAATTTTCACTTCCTACTAAATTTACCCTATTTGTAAACCTATTTTTTTTTTGTTATTTTAGAAGGCCTTTTCCTTTACCTATCTCTATTTCCAAGAGGAAGTTTAATTAACCCCTTTTTTGATGTGTGTTTTCGATAAAGGGTTTTTCATTTGTTAAACCCTTGATTATAGAGAAAAATTTAAAATTAAGATGATAAAATTTATTAAATTGGGGAGAATTTAATAGACCAATATTTTATGATGTTTTTTTCAAATAAATTTAATTTCATTGATAGCTTGGGTTACATGCAACACTAATTTCAAATGAAACACAATATACTAGTAAAATATTTTCATTTAATATAAAATTCCTCACCAAGCCTTTAGATTTGTGGTTATAGATAAGAATAACTAAATTTTTAAAATTATATGATTTTTACATGTATCAAATAAATTTATTGGTAACCAATTGATTACAAATGAAAATAGAATCCATTAGAAAGTACAATAAATATTTTTTTTGAATAAGTGAATTTATGCACCTAATATGAATTTATTTTATTAAATTTAATTAATTAATATTAGTGTATAATATTAATGAAATATATATTTTATATATAATAATAAAAATATTTATTATTCATTTAATATTTTTTATAAGAATGGGATAAGAATAAATCATGATTTATGCTTAAAACTGTATTTTTCTAAAAAAGGTATTCCTCCATCAACATATTTTATAATTATTCTATTTTAGATTTTAGAAATATTATATGAAAAATTAAAATTTATATTTGGAATAAAAATGTCAAAATTATCTTAGAGTGAATTTATGTAAATTTCTAAAGAGATTATTTTTTTAATGAATAGTGGAAATAATGATTTTATTAAAAAATGTCGTTTATTTTAAATAATTAAGAAAATTATATTTTATTTAAAAAAAATAAATGTTATATTATTTAAATTATATTTTTATTAATCCAATTATGGTTATTGAAACCAATTTGAAAATTAATTTTCACATTAAAACTTTTTATACTTATGAAAACTTTTTCCTTGGAAAATTATTTTTTCATCACACATGGAGGTTTAATTTTAAATTAAATTCTGCCAATTGAGTGAATTTAATTTGATAAAATTGACCCAATATTTTAAATCAAAATAATTAATATTATTTAATTTGATCAAATTATTATTTTTTAAAATCATCAGTAAAAAATTGGTAAAAATTAACTATTATAGTTAAGGTTAAAGCATGTTTTTTCACATTACATGCGCCTATGTTGAAATCAATTTTCCACACACATAATACATTCATATGATAAATTAGATTTAATATTTATAATAATTGTGTCCAAATTATTTAATAAGGTTCATTTATTTTTATCCTTGAATGATAAATTACCTTTGCTAATAAATAAAAAACTAGTTACTATGGAGAGAACTAATATGCTAAAAGTAACTAAATAAAGAGGATAAGGAATAAATTGATTAAAATATTTTTTATTTTTATGGATGTTTTTATAAATCATATATTCACTAAAATAAATTATTTATCACTTCTATAGGAACTTGGGATGAAAATAACTTCTCATTATTATATAGTTTTATGTATTTACAAAAATGTCACTCCTCCTATATAAATGGGAACCTCAAAAAATCACATATTAACACATCATAATCCATTTTAATTGAAAAAATACTTCCAAAATATCACCAAAAAATATTTATACACATTCTATATATTCATTTCTTCGAAAAATACAAACCCTAGGGTCCTTAATAGGAGATGCAATGGATATTTTTCTAAACGAAGGTAACCGTCTTCTATAAGCTCTTTATTTTTACTCATTCTCTTAACACCTCCATTCATGTATAAATAATTAAATAATAATTAAAATATTATCCTCAATATACCGAGATATATTTATTTCATAACCTATATTCATTTCCCCTTCCATCAAATGGGAAATAAAATTATCGATCATGTGTACGACAGACTACTGCCTTATGAACCGATACAATTAATTTTCCGTCACTACCTCTCATGAATGGATATAATGGTGGATTGAAAGTATATATGGGATATTTATGACATAATTAATAAATTGTAATTATATTATCACTACTACCTTCTTTCCTCTCAATAATTTGAAAATGAATACGTCTATCATGCGTACATATGGACTACTACCTCTATGAAGCGACGTGATACCTTTTTCATGTTATTTTGACAAGTATGGTTATAAGGATAAATATAATGAATATATATAATATATATTATATAAAAAATTTCTATAAATGTTAATTAATATTTACCTTTTTTTTGTTCTTTGAAAAATAGAAACAACATTCATGTGTACACACGACATACCATCCCCAGGAATAGTGTAATTCATTGTTTAACCCATCCATTTATGGATAACTATAAATATTTATATATTAAATATATATGATATTTATATCATGATTAAAATACTATATATTATTAAAATATGATAAAATTACAAGGAACAAAACTTCCAACCTAAAACATATATGAAAAACATATCACTTATTACCTAAAAAATGATTTTAACAATGAATCGTTAACAGAAGGGTGATAAAATTTTGTAAGTAAATAATATATGGTATGTATTACTATGTTTAAGGAGAGGATATATAACAAACCTATCTTTATTATATAGTATTTTGGAATGTGTATGAAGAAATTTGAGGCTTGAAGTAAGGGATTTTCGTCTCACTTTTATTTCTATGAGACACATACCATATTCACTATTGGTTTATTTTGTGTTGTATAAATAAATACCATGAATATATTTTATAATAATTATCATAAAAATTATGGGATATAAATATCTATATAATTAAATTTCCTTCATGGTTCATACAATTCAAAAGTAACCAATGTTGTAAGGGTTTTATGTTATATTCTCATTGTTTGTTTATGATTAAGTTTCCAATAATGAAATATTATGATATTTATTTCATGAATCTCAATAATTTTAGTATCCTATGTTATTTTAAATAAATAAATGTTTTTCTTTCATTTTACTCACCATAATAACAAAATTGACAAAAAATATTTTTTTAAGTAAAATCGACTTTATTTATCTCTTCAGTTGAAAAACCCTTTTTTCTTCCATAACTATGTATTATAAAATTATTTTAATTTTTTTACTAATATCATATTACTATATTTTTTTCCCATTTATTAATTTTTAAAAAATGGTTTCAAATGAATATTATTTTCAATTTTTGAATAATTCTTTTTTGACTTTTCATCGAAAATGTGTATGGAATATTTGTTTTAACATGTATGTCATGACCATATTTTTTCATCATCATGATCACTAAGTGATTTAAATATTACTTTATAATAATCCAATTTTAATTTCAAATAAAATCATTTTAAAAATATTTTTTGATTTCTCATTTAAAAAAATTATTTTCAAAGTGGAAAGGCTATTTTCCTCATAAATATTTTAAAATTATTTTAATGGTATTTCTATTCATAAATGATAATATCCTTTAGTGTTGATTATGTTGTATTGGGGATATGACCCAATGATACCATCTTTATTCATTCAATTTATGGTTTATCTTTAGTATTATGATGGTTGGATGTTTATGAATCCCTTTTATCTTCCATGGGTTATGCTATAATGAAATGTTGAAATGCTGATGAAACCAGTTACTTTTCCATGGGTTATAAATATAATAAATGTTTTGTTAAATTTATATAAAATGATTTTGATTATGTGATGGTTTGTTCCATTAAATACCTCCAATGCATTCGATAAATATGGATAACTCATGAGAAAAAATATCATGAATGAAACTAATTTCATGTTAAGAATTTCATATGTGGACATGGTTTTCATGTCTATAAGATTAATCATGGGCATGGTTTTCATGTTTATAAGTTTATATGTGGACTTTTATTTTATGTCCATAAGATTATGCATTAACCTAGATTGTATTTCCAAAATTTTATGCGAGGGCCATTATTCATGTCTTTTACCTAATGAGTTAACATGTTTCTATTTATACATGTTCACAATGTTATATTATTATGTACTTGAAAAATTATTATGACTATATTATTTCCTCATTGCTCATTTTCATTGATTTCCTTTATGATTAATTTATTATGAACTTCTATACTTTATTCCACAACTCATGTATATTATCTCTTACAGTTTGGTTATTAACATTGTAATTTATGGTCATTATCTCATACAATTTTTCTTATTGTGTGTTTTTATATGATCATCGATTAATTTGGTAAAAATATATGGGATAAGTCCAAGTATAGGATATTAGCATGATGTTTTGTTAATGAAGAGATTATATTATTTTACAAGGAATTATGTACCTTACTAGATACTACAAGTGGATTTGGATCTAGAACAATTGTACTTAGGGGTAATAAATACAAAAAAGTTTAATTTATCTTTGACATGTTCATGAGCAAGTTCATAACAAAGTTACATGCTGAACTTATGGTTTGAAACTCTCAAGGGATATTGTTTGGTTAATCCACATTTTATATATGAACCATTACAAAAGATTAGATTAGGTGGTCACAAAGGATGTAATTGATTAAACTTAATGTGCCTTAGATTGAAAATAATGTGACATGATTTATAAATATTATAAATGATTTTTCATGATTATATGGTTTCCCACTCTAAATATTATCACCTGAACTATGATTTTTTTAGTCAATAGTGGGAACCTGAAGGAAATGGGTTAACATTGAATATGATAATTATTTTTAAATGAGCAACCAAATTGGATAATGGTTGGAGTGAATTATATTTTGATAATTTATAATAATTTATCATGATATATGATTAATAAAATTCACCTTAACAAACTATTATTCTTAAATAATAAGATAATAATAGAGTTGGTGAGATCTCTGGTAGTCAAGACCATGTAAGAAATAAGATTCAGTGTCTTATATGTCAAAAATGTGGGAAGAATCACTCAAGTGGGTATCTTAAAGGAACAAGATGATGTTTTATTTATAGAGAACAAGGTCAAATAGTAATTAATTTTTATAGAAAAATGAAATCTTAAGTTGAAAATTGGATGAGAATAATGGGTTTCTTATAAAATCATCAATTTATGAATGTTTTAAATATATAATATATGTTAATTATAAAACAAATGTCTTATCAGGAAATATAAAGAATAGTATATATAAGTTTATACTATTAAATGATCTTTTCAGATGAATATATTAAAAATTACGTGTGAAAGGAAGAAGGTATTAAGGAATAAGATGATGAATACTAGTTAAGGGTTTAGTAATTAAGTAGAATTATTGAAGTGTTTATGTATTGGAAATTAATACTTATGTTATATGAATCATGAAATATATATGGATTATTATGTATAAATTTTTCATTATGTATTTTAAATAATATTTTAAATGGTATAGAATAAATAGAAAAGTGATTTAATTGAAAGGTGATATTCTATGGAAAATAGATGATTAAGGGAAATATAAAACTTAATATGTTCCTAACATTGAGGTATTGGTGCTTAGATTAGATAAAGATATGATTTATGTGGATAATGTAAAATGGATGTTATTTATGACCTTGGAAATTATTAATGATTTGATAAAAAATTGGTTTATGTTATCATTGATGGATTTTACAACATTTTTGGATTTATGGAATATATTAAATAATAATTGGTTTTGGAATGATGAAGCATGCATGTTTTTATTGGTATTTTATGGAAATTCTAGTTATTACCATGTATCAAGATATTATATGACCAAGTTATTCACATATTTAATATGTGAAAATTAAGAAGTACTTTATAATATTTTTCCATTTAATGTTATGTTTTTTTTGGAAATTTATTGACCATTTTTATAAATTGTATTATTTTGGATGGTTTATAAGGTTAACCATTTATGGAATGGTTTTAGTTGAGAATTATAAGGGGTTTTAATGATTAATATATTCTTTTATCACATGAATACTTTTTTTTAATAGATAACTTATCCTAACCATTTTGGTTTTGATGAACTAACATTATTTTATTAATCTTGTGATCCATTAGTGCTTCAGGCATGAGAAATTCATCTTCATTTATTTTAATGAATTTATATATTATATATTAAATTAAAAAATTTATCATTCACCTAATATTTTTTTAAGTAATGGTTTATAATAAATCCAGTTTTATGCTTAGAAATTTTATTTTTCTACAAAAAGTGGTTCCATCCATAATTATTTAAAAATTATTTTTTAAATTTTAGAAATTTTATTTTAAAAAATAAAATTTATTTTTTAAATAAATATTTAAATATTAACCTATAGATAATTTTTTCGAATTTTCTTAAAATACTAATTCTTCAATGAATATTGGAAAATACCGATTTTAATAAAAACTGGCTTTTATGTTTAAAGCATTTATAAAATTACATATTTTTTAAAAATTGTTTTAAAAATAAAATTAGTTTAATTATATTATTATTATTATAATTTAGTTCATTTTAATCAATTTTATGTTCAATTTTGATATTAAAACATTTTATATTTAGGATAACGTTTTTCTTGGAAAACTGATTTTTCATCACTTCTGTGGGTTTAACATTAAATTAAATTCTATCACATCATCAAATTGAATGTGATAAAATTAATTATTTTTTTAATATGGATAATTAATATTAATTACTATCTTTAACTTAATTTTAGGCCATAATCAATAGTAAAAAATAGTAAAAATTAATTATCATGGTAAAAACTAAAATAGTGTTTTGCACGTTACATGAACCTGTATTGAAATTAATTTTCCAAAAACATAAGTATTTTATTGGATAAATTATATTTCAAATTTAGAATATGTGGGCCTTAATAATGTATAAATTATAATTTATATTTAATCGTGAAGGATAAATTACCTAGGTAAATAAATAAAAAACTAGTTACTGTGGTGAAAACTAAAATGGTAAATGTAAGTTAACTTAGTTGCTAAAGAATAACATGTTTAAAAAGTTTTTTTATGGTGTAGGTGTGGATAGACCATATAATATTTAAAATCCATTATTGATCAATTTTTTAAGAAATTTGTAAGAGATTAACATCCCATTATTGAATAGTTTTGGGTATTAAAAAATGTCAGACCTCAATTATAAAAGAGAACCTACTCCCCTCACTAATTCACACTTCATCAGCCTTTTGGATTGAAAAAAACATTCAAAAATAACTCTACAATATCCTTATACACGTTCTAGATATTCTAGTATTCACAAAATACCAACCCTATGACCCTTAATAAGATATCCATAAGAGATTTTTCTAAGTGAAGGTAATTGTATTCTCTATGATATATTTTTACTTATACTATTTCCACCATCATTTATGTCTCAATAATTACAATATAATAACAAAAATATCATCTATATACTGATATGTTATTATATTTATGGAATAACCTATATCCATCTCCACTGCTATCAAATGGAAAACAAAACCATCGATCGTGTGTATTGAGGACTACCGCCTCGTGAACCAATGTAACTCATTTTCTATAACCACCTATCATGAATGGAAATAATGATATATTTAAAGTATATATATTATATTAATGAAAAAATATACTATTTAAATTATAATATCATAACTAAATGCTTACCTTTAATCTATTTAAAAATGATAACATCGATCGTGAGTGCGTATGGGCTGCTGCCTCTATGAAGTGATGTGGTATATTTTCCATTTTTTTGTTGACATGTATTGTAAGAATGATAAATATAATGAATATATATGATATATATGACATAAAAATTATTATACAGAGATAAATTAATATTTACATTTCTTTCATTCCATCCATCAAAACATGAAAATAGTGTTCATGTGTACGTATGTCCTACCGTCTCCATGGATGCTTTATTTAATTTTTATGAACCTAACATTTATGGATGACTGTATATATTTATATAATGAATATATATTATATTAATATAATTATTAAAAAAAATTATATTATGTAACTATGATCAATTTACAATGACCAAAACTACCGAACCAAAACATACATGAAAAACATAGCAGTAATTACCAAAAATAGAGATTTTAACGATGAATTGTTAACAAGTGGATGATAAAAGGTTTTAATTAAATAATATATGGAATTTATGAGTATGTATCAGAAATTTATCTATAATAATCCTATATTTATTAAAAATTAGTTTTTAATATGTATGAATAATTCAAGACTTGAGGTTAGGGGCTTTCCCCTCACATTAATCTCTATGCGACACATGAAAAAATCACCACTTGTTTCTTTTATATGGTTTACATACATTCCATGAATTTATTTTATGATCCTTATCATGAAAATTATGGGATATAAATATCAAGATGAATTTATTTCTTTCGTGAGGCTTATGATTGATAAGTTACCAAAGAGGTAACAATTTTATTTTACAATCCCATGGTTTATTGGGGAAGTTTATGATTATCATCATAATGTAATTTTTTATTTAAATATGGTAAAACAGAAGTAAATAAAAATAGAAAATCCATTTTTTTCTTCCACATCCATATTTTCTAAAAACTTTTTAAATAATTTCTTTACTAATATCCAATGATTTTTTAAAGTTATTTTTACCCAAGATTTAATTTATAAATTTTTTTAAATGAATCTTCTTGTCGACTTCTAAATGGAGATATTTTGATTTTTTTACCAAAAATATTAAAGGAATATATTTTTTACCATGTACAATGTAAACATATTTTTTTATTTTCATCACCACTCAAGAATTTAAATTTTCCTTTATAATATTCCATGTTTATTTTCAAGGAAAATTATTTTGACATTATTTTCTGAGTTTTTAATTTCATAAATGTTATTTTTAAATTGGAAAGGATATTTTATTTAATAATTATTTAAATATATTTTAATGGTGTTTCAATTCATTAAAAACAACAACAATTGGTATTTATTATGTTGTACTTGGGATATGCTCTAATGTTACCATATTTATTCTTTCTATGGATGGTTTATGATTATTATTATGATAATGATATTTTTATGAAACACATTTATCTTCCATGGGTTATACTATGATGAAATGATGAAATGTTTATGAAACCCATTCCTTTACCATGGTTAATGATTATGGTGAATTTTTTGTGAACTTTTTATTAAATTATTATGATTATGTGATGCTTGGTACCATTAAATAACTCTGATTCATTACATAAATATTAATAACTCATGATTAAATATGTTGTGTGTGAACATGATTTCAATTTACAATTTCATGCAAGCACCTAGTTTTCATGTTCACAAGATTGATCATAGGCCTAGTTTTCATGTCTATATTGTTTTGCATTGACATATTTTTTTCCATATGACTATGTGTAGACCTATATTATATGCACATTAGATTATGTGAGGACATGTCTTATTATCCTTAACTTAATTAGTGACCTTATTTCTATTTATACATGTTCACAATGATACAAGTTTATGTTTTTCTAAATTATTATGCCTATATAATTCCCTTATGGATCATGTACATTGATTTCCTTTATTCTTCATGTATTATGAAGATCAAAGATTTATTCCATAACTCATGTATATTATCTTTGATAGATTGGGTTTAAATTTTTTAATTTATGGTCATGATCTCATATCCTTATTCTTATCTTATAATTTCATATGACCATCGATTGATATCTCTAATGTTTACCCTTATTGAGGATCTATGCTCATTATTTCTTATATTTTCTTTCCCTAGGTTATTAAAATAATTTATTAGGATATTTCAAATAAAAGTATTATATAAGAATATGTTTCTAGAATATATTTATGTTTATTCATGAAATAAGAATATTTTTTATCTAGTCTTCAAAGAAACTAACCATTTACAATCATCAAGTGTGTATTTATAATATTAATTGAATATTCATCTAAAAAGATGTAATATTTATATTTGAGAAGTCTATTTCTATCTATTTCGTATCATAAGACATGTTTAGTCAACCTTTAGAGATTAGGGTTATATGAATTTGGTGAAAACATTTGGGATAAGTATAAATATATGACAACATCCTAATGTTTTGGTAAGAAATATATTATGTAATTTTCCATTAAATTACATCCTTTTTTTAATAATACAGGTAGATATGGATTTGGAACAGTTATACCAAGGGGTAATAAATTAGAAAAGGGTACTTTGATCTTTGACTTGATTATCATCTATTGTACAAAAATGGGACTTTATCCACACCTTCGTTAACACTCTCGTGTGATATTTTTTGGTTAGTCGACATTTTATTTACAAAAAAATATAATGGATTTGAATGGATGATGATATTGTTTGTACTTGGATAATTATATGTTATTTAAGATTAATTTTTTTCCTTATTTAGATATATTATAAATATATTTTCATGATTATGTGGTTTCCCACAATGAACATTGTTTCTCAAACTATATTTTTTTTGTTTTAGTCAATGCTGGGAACTAAAATGAATTGGTTTTATGTTGAATGTGATGTACACTATTTTAATGAGAAACCAAATGGGATTATTATTAGAGTATAAGGCTACAACCTTAAATTATTCCTTAATCTAGAGATAAGTCAATAATTTGACTTTAATTCACATTGAGGATCTTTTCAGGTTTAGAGTTTTAAATAATTTGGCCATAATTAATACTCATCAACCCATAATCATACAAAATGATACTATCAAAATAGTATCCGTTTTTTCCACCAAAGAAAACCCTTTTAAAAAAAATCATGATTTATTTTCTTGATCAAAACCTTCTCGACTTCTTCCTTTATCTTACTCATCCTTATACCCTGTGAAAAGATTTTAAAAAACTGGATATGAGCATAAAAACACAATAAGGGATAAAATAAGGAAAGAAAACAATAGTATATGAATATTTATAAACCCATGAATTCATAAGAATCATGAAAAATTCAAAGCAATTATAAATAATAAAGGTAACTTGTGGCATCCATTTCATACTTACTTTGTTGCTTTCACAACCACATAGAGAGTAACCTTCATGGTTATGTTTGAAATACCCATCATAGTATATTCCCTAAATCTCTTAGTAGAAACCTTAACAATTACCACCATTATGTTACCCAATGCATTGGAGAGCTATCACTAGCTCACCCACCCTCGATTTATCATGGAACCACCTGTATACAAAATAAATTCCCAAGTACCATAACATAATCATAACACACAAACAAGCATAAGGGAAAAATAACATGTCCACATTGAAATCATAAGACATTATTTCAAGATATTGATATAATAAATCCATTCTCAAAACTATTTTCAATACAAAAATACCCAAAAAAGGAATATGTTATTTAATTTTATTTGAAAAATATTATACCTTGTAGAGGAATCCAAATATCAAATAATGCTCGCGACGGTGGTAAGGTCATTGCCACTCCATATGTTAAAAATAAACATTCCTTTTGTCATTTAGTAAAATTATTTTTAAAAAAAATATTCATTTTAAAATTTATTGAATTAAATTAAAAGTAAAATGGGTTGATTATACACCGTATAAAAGAAGGTCGTATATAAATAAAAATATGCCTCAATGAAATGAGATTGAGACAAAGTCCCTTACCTTGAGTCTGACTTGTCTTGTTTGTTCATTATCTTCCTGAATAATAAACTTAGGTTAATTTATACATAATTCGAAACCTTTTTCATGTTTATTATTACCTTTACATAACCTATGACCAAGTTATAATAATTAGTTAATTATTTGATTTCATGTCATACATTTTGTCGATAATCGGTTTTTGAGTCGAAAATGAACATGGTATGATGTGACTAGTCCATGTAGTCATAAATCCACCATCTCTAGAATATTATTAATGAAATATTAATAACTTTTACACATGAATCATAATTTTTAATTTAAACCATTAAATACGATTATGAAAAATGAACAATGTTATAATCATGGAAACTGTAGGCCGTACGTATACATGAGTTATGTTTCAATTTTTCATTGATCATTATGGAAATAAGGTAATTATAATTTTATATTGAAATAATTATCATTATATTATTAACATAATATTAATAATTTATATATACTTATATATATCATACAAGTGATATAATGAATAAAAATGTGTCACACTACTTCGTAGAGGTGATAGTTCCCACGTACGTACGAATAGAGTTATCATTTTTATGAACAAGGAAGTAAGAAATTAATTGATATATTATTATATTATAATGATTAATATGTCATTAATATCAAATATTAATATTAATTCCACCATTATAACCAATCTTAATAGATGGTGATGGAAAATGAACTAAATCAGTTCATGGAGTTGATAATTCACACGTAAGCACGAACAATTAATTCCTTTCCCATTTGATGGAATTATAGATGGATTTTGGGAATGATATTAACATAATTAAATATCAATATATTGGGGATACTAGAGTTATTATCTCATTGTGTTTGGATGAAATTCGAGGAATTGGAAGAAGAAACAAAATAGAAACACTCAAATAAAATGATACCTCTTCTTTAGTTGATCACCTTTGAAGAACACCTTAACCGCTCTAAGAAGGGTGTTCTACCTAAAATAAGGATTAAAGAATGTGGGGAGGGATTAAATTAAGAGTATTGGATAGATATTTACCAAACTAAAAGGATTTTGAAGTGTGAGTAATTGAGTGTAATGAGTGCCTTTTTATATGAGAGGGGAGGGACACCCTTGGAAAGTATTAAAATATTAAATTAATATAAATTATTTCTTTAATCCAAGTGGCTCCAAATTGAGATATAGAGAATATAAGAAGAGTATAGATCTAAATACTCTCATAAAATAGTCTTTATATAAGTATTGTGTTTATTTTAAACCTTATATTTTCGGTTTACCCTTAATTATTCTCTTTTAATTTTAAAAGCGTTAACAAAATTTTAATTGTTAAGAAGCTATTAATTTTACTTATATGAAGTACATTTACCATAATTTGACACTCAATAAAATTTTAGACTATATCATAATCACTTTTTGGTTTTAAAATATTTTAAGGATTTTTAAAAAAATTAATAAAATATTATTTTTATAAAAAATCAATTATGTCAATTTTTACACTATTCACATTATTGAATTTAAATAAAATCCAAACAGAGAGATAAATTAGATCCAAACCATTTAACAGTCTCCTAAAATGTCATATTCATATAGAAAATTCGTGGATGACATATATTATGTCATATAATATTTATTTGTATATTTATAATATCATTTATTTCAATCCTTTATTAATGAAGCAATCAGTGCATCATCATTGTGTCAAAATTAAATTTATTTATTTAATGTCTAAAGATTTTAAATAAAATACAATGATGTAGTAAATATTTTTAGATTTTTAATGAATATTTATAGTTTAATATATCACTTATATAAACCCATATTAGAAAATGTAATACTTATTAAAAACATGAGTGTGAGAGAAGCTTTAAACTAGCTTCCATGAGAAGATTGGTCCTTTTAATTAAAGAAGCTTCCATGATAATAATTAAACTATCTTCCATGGGAAGAATTTTAAATTTAATTGATGAATATTCTATGATAATATTTAAAATTTCTTCCATGGTAATCTTTGTTCTCTTAATTTAATAAGCTTCTATGAGAAAATTTATAATAGCTTCCATGACAAGGTTTATATTTTTAATTAAACAAGATTATATGAGAAGCTTTATACTATATTCCATCGGAAGATATATCCATTTAATTAAACATGGTTCTATAAGAATATTTAAAATATCTTATCTAATAAAATTATGACACGTGTTAGGATAATATTATAATTTTATTTTTACCCTTAATTACCCGATTTACCCTTAATCGTGGTAATTAAAAATAATTACTGAAGTTAATATTCATAATGTCCAAAAATAAAAGATACCTATTTACAAAATTTGTAACTTATGATTACAAATATGTAATCCATTTTTCAAAATTCAAAACACAAAATTTGCAGAAATTAATTTAAAATTAATTCTTGCGGTCAAAACTGGAAAGCAGGTTTTTAAGAAATAAAAACTATCAAAAGATTAACATGTCTTTATTTACAATTTAAATGTGAAATTACTTACAATAAAAAAATTCGATTAAATTATAAAAAAATAATAAAATTACACTTTAAACCAATTAAAATGATTACATAACTATATAAATAAATTCAATGAAAAATGCTGTTTTGAATTAAAATGCAGTATTTTCCATTGATTATTAAAATATGAATTTAATGAGAAAAATACCAAAATTTCGACCAAGGTAAATTTTGATGTCTTGATCCCAAAAACAAAGTTTATTTTATCAAACAGAACACACAAAAGTGACAAAAACTATTTTTTAAAAGTGGTTTCCATCAAAAGGGGGTAAACTGACCTTTTAAAAATATTAGAGTATTTTATACTTAAAATTCAATTCATTCACATTTTAAGCCTCTAAAATTCATTGGATAAATATATAAACATTTAAAAAATATGTAAAATCATAATATAGTTAATTATATTCATTCCCTCTAATACAAAGGCTAGACGTTAACTACTATTTAAAATAATAATATTATTGTGGTATTATTTTTTAGTACAACTGTGTGTTTTGTGCAATGTAAGATTTTAAAGAAACCCGTCGTTGCATGTCTGGTATTATATCATACATAGTGTCCCTTTTAAACTAAAATTAATATCAAATTCAAACATATTAATAGATATGAAAATGTATGATTCTATAAATACCTGGGATGTTACATCCTTCTTCCCTTTTAGAAATTATGTCCTCAAAATTTTATTAACTTATCAAATAAGTTGAGGTATTTATCCCTCATAGAATTTTTAGATTCCCACATTGCCTCTTAAACCATATGTGTTTTCCATAAAGCCTTTACCTAATGAATCACCTTATTCCACAACACTTTCTCTCTACGGTCACGAATCTGTACCGGCTATTCCTCATAAGAAATATTTTCTTCCAACTGAAATAACTCTGGACTCAAAAAATGATATTAATCCAAAAAATACTTTCTTAATATTGAAACATGAAAACATTATGTACCTGGGATAAAATTAGAGGTAAATCCACTCTATAGGAAACTGATCCAACTTTATCCAAAATTTAATAGGGTCCAGTGAACCTCAGACTCATCTTTCCCTTCTTACCAAAACACATCACAATTTTCCATGGAGAAACTTTGGGAAAGACATGACCACCTACCTCAAAAGAAAGGTCCTTGCTATGCTTATCCGCATAACTTTTCTACCTTCTCTGAGCTATCCTCATGTGATTCTAAATCAACTGAATTTTTTCTTTCATCTCTTCTACCAATTATGGTCCCATTAACTTCCTTTGACCTACTTCATCCCAATAAGCCGGAGTTTGACACCAGTTTCCATATAATGATTCAAATGGTGCCATATATATACTATAATGAAAACTGTTATTATAAGAAAACTCAAACAATTAAATATATTGATATCATCTTCCCTAGTAATCTATTAAACAAGCACGTAGCATATCCTCTATGTTTTGAAATATATGTTCTGAATTAATATCTGATTGAGGATGAAAAGATGTAATGAAATTTAATTCAGTTCCCAATGACTTATTAAGGCCTTTCCAAAAGTTATAAGTGAACCTAATATCACAATCAGATATAATGGAGAGGGGAACTCCATGTAACCTGACTGTCTCTTTAATATACAATCAATAATGTTGATCTTGAGATAGTTTATCTCAAATTGGAAGAAAATGAGTAGATTTAGTCAATCGATCAATAATAACCTAGATTTCATTGTTACATCAAGAAGTATTTTGTAATAACATTACGAAATCCATGGAAACATTATCCCATTTCCACTTTGGCACTGGAAAAGGTTGAATCATCCCTTTAGGTAACTCTTTCTCTACGTTAACCTATTGGAAAATCAAACTTCTTAGGGTAAATTCAACAATATCTCTTCTCATTCCATCCCACCATTAATACTCTTGAATATCTCTGTACATCTTAGTACAACCTAGATGAGCTGAAAATGGAGAACTGTGAGCATCAAATAATAACTATTTATTTAACTATGAATCAAAAGGAAGACATAATCTCTTTCCAAACATAAAAAATAGTCTTTATAGAATTTAAAATCAGGTAACTTACCCTTCTGAACCAACACTAAATTTTTCTACAACTCATAGTATTCCTTCTGTACTTTATTTATTCAGTCTACTAGAGATGATTTCACTAAAACCTGAAAAAAATAGAGGATTTTATTTCACCAACAACTTCAATACCAAAGTTCATCAAATCATTAATCAAAGGGTCATGTTCCAAATATAACATGGTTAATGAAGAATTAATTTTTCGACTCAAAGAATAAAACACTTTTTTCACTTTTCCCTAATGATAATGGATCATGAAATAATAATACTTAATCAATTACAACCATCTTATCTGTCTCATGTTCAATTTATTCTAATTGAATATATACTCCAAACTTTTATGGAAAGTATATATTTCACATTTTACTCCATATAGATGATGCCTCCAAATTTTTAAAGTAAAAAAGTACTAGTTAATTCCAAATCATGTGTTGGGTAATTTAACTTATGAGTTTTCAACTGATGTGAAGAATAAGAAATTACTTGATCATTTTGTATGAGGAAAAATCCAAGTCCTTTCAACGAAGCATCACTATAGATAACAATTCACCATTTCTGGAAGGCAGTGCCAAAATTGGAGCATTCATGAATCTTCTTTTGAATTCCTAAAAACATTCATCACATTCTTTTGTACAGATGAACATAACAACTTTTCAAGTTAAATTAGTTAGTGGGATAGATAACCATGAAAATTTCAAAAAACCTCTAATAATAACCTAAAAAACCAATAAAATTATGAATCTTGATTATATTTTAGGGTATTGGACATTATTAAACAACTTTTATTTTAGAAGGATCAACATTTATGCCATATTTAAAAAGAATGTGACCAAGGAATGAAATTTTTTGTAACCAAAACTCACACTTGATAAATTTCCCACACAGTTTATTTTATTTTAATTTTTTCATGAAAATACTTAAATGACATTCATTCTCATATTTACTTTTAGAATATACTGAAATATCATTAATAAACACACCCAAAAACTTATCAAAGAACTCAAGGAAAATTATATTCATAATATACATGAATATAGTAGGTGCATTGGTTAACCCAAAATGCATAACTAAAAATTCATAATGGCCATATATAGTATGAAATGTGGTCTTTGGAATTCTTGCATTCTTTACTTTCAACTAATGGTAACCTGACTTCAATTCAATCTTCAAAAAATACAGAGCTCCCTCGAGCTAATCAAACAAATCATCAATATGAGGAAAAAGATACCTTTTCTTAGTAGTGATATTATTCAAGGATCTTTAATCAATGAAAAGTCTCATTGAACCATCTTTCTTTTTAACAAAAAAGACTGGAGCACCTAGTGAAGATGTGTTATGTCGAATGAAACATTTATCTAATAACTTATTAAATTGGCTCTTCTAATCTAAAAGTTCAATTTGATGCATTTGATAAGGGGGTGTCGAAATTGGATTAGCATCCGGAACCAAGTCAATGGTAAATTAAATGCCTTGATCAGGTATTATACCAGGAATCTTTTCAGAAAAAACATCAAGATACTCATTTACCACCAACACATCATTAATTTGAACAGTTCCTTTATTTTCAACAATATGTTCATGGTAACATTCATTTCCATATTTTACTAGTTTCTCAGCTTTCTGATTTGTTATCAATAGTTAGGGTTCATTCTTGTACACAAACTGATATTATTTCATAAAAGAAACCCCTTTAGATCTATAGTCAATATTAACAGGATAAATGGAAAGCCAATTAATACCCAAAATAACATAAAAATATACTAGAGAAAAAAATAAGGTTCGAAGGTAGATTATTTCCACAGAAAAGGATAGAAAGGTTATTATAATTTATTTTTATCTCAACATTTCCCCCATGTATTTTTACTACCTATTCAGGATTCATTTCTTGAGATGGAATTAACAATTTACTATAAATTTTATTAGAAATGAAATAATGTGTAGACACAGTATCAAACAACACATTGGCATAATTTGAATAAATAAACAATATAACTGATACTACTTCATTTGATGTCCCAGCATCTTCTAAAGTATTTTCAAAGGATTTCCCCACCCATTTATAGTTTTAGTTCTTCTGATTTCCATCATTTGAGTTCTTTGTCGGACACTCATTTTCATAATGACCCATCTCATTGCAATTAAAACATTTTTTTGACTATAAAATCAGATTTTGTCTTACCACTACCCTAATCTTTTTCAGTGTAATTATGAGCCTTATGTCCCATTTTACCACATCAGAAGCACTTACCATAATTCAAAAGGCTTTACCCAATGTGCTTTTTACCACAATTTTTACAAACTGCAAACTTAAGTTTCTTACCATCATACGTTTTTGAAGAGTTCTTCCCTTTCGTCTTCCACCTCAATCTATTATTTTGTTGTTTTTAAAAGAACACATAATCATCATCAAACTCCATTTCCACCTCCTCCACACATCGAACAAGTTTTTCATAACTTTTGAAATTACAAGAAGCTAATTACCTTCAATAATTTGGCTTTAATCACGAGTCAAAATAATTAATTTTACTATCAAGATCTTTTATGAAATTTATAGCATACCATACCATCTGAGTGAATTTTTCTTCATAATCATCCACTGATTCATCCTCCTATATCAATTACAAGAATTGTTTTTCCATCCTAAGTCAACCCCATTAGGAAAATATTTCTCAAGAAACATACCTTTGAATTAATTCCAATCAAGAGCATCAATTTCCTCACTGTCCCTAATATTTTTACCCATCGACCACCACTGATCATCTTTACCTTGAAAATGGTAAACACCAATACTAACATTTTGATGTTATGAAAACCCCATGACATCAAAAATATTTTCTATGGATTTAATCATCTCTTCAGCAAGCATAGGGTAAGATGATCCTCTGAATGATGGAGGACGTTTCTTCATGAAATGCTCCACTAATGACATATTTCTCTATGGTTGATCTGGCTGATCTCACACATGGATACCACCTCCATTAATATCCTGATTCAACTATTCCATAATTGAAAAAAATTGTTCAATTCTGATTCCAATCATCTCATGTTGCTGATTTGGAAGGTTTTTTTCCCATGGATGTCGTCCCAGCACATGTTCCATATTTCATCTTCAGAAAACCATTTTGAATAGACATATCTTAGATGAAGAAACATGGTAATCCTAAAATTGTATATCAATTTGACCATAAAGTAAAAAATAATTTATGGATATTATATTAGAAATATCATAACCCTTAATGTTCTCTAAACCAACCTCTAATACAAACTATAGGGCTCCAAACTTAAAACATTACTTAATCTTGTGATAAGTCAATAATTTTACTTTAATTCACATCAAGGATCTTTTTAGGTTTATAGTTTTAAATAATTAGGCCATTATTAACACATATCATCCCAAAATCATAAAAAAGGATACTATCAAAATAGTATCCATTTTTTCCACCAAAGAAAACCCATTAAAAACCCATAATTTCTTTTCTTGATAAAAATCATCTTGACTCCTTCCTTTATCTTACTCATACTTATACCAAATGAAAACATTTCAAAAAATTTGGGATGAGAATAAAAAATCAGTAAGGGATAAAATAAAAAAATAAAACATTATTCCATGAATATTTATAAACCCATTAATTCATAAGAATCATGAAAACTTCATAGCAATTAGAAATCCTCAAGGTAACTTGTGGCATCCATATCAACTTACTTTGTAGCTTTCATATGCACATAGGGAGTAATCTTCATGGTTACATTTTGGAATACCCATCACAATATATTCCCTAAATCTATTAGGATAAACCTTAATGTTTACCTCCATCATGTTACCCAATTCATTGGAGAGTTATCACGGGCTCACCTACCCTCAATTTATCACATAAACACCCTTATACATAATCAATTCCCAATAACCATAACATAATCATAACACAGGAACAAGAATAAAGGAAAAATAACACTTACATATTGAAATCATAAGACATAAATTCAAGATATTGATATAATCGATCAATACTCAAAACCATTTTCAATAAAAAAATACCTATAAAAGGAATATGGTATTTACTTTTCTTTTTAATAAAATTATGGCTTGTAGAGTAATCCAAATATCAAATAAAGCTCACTGTGGCAGAAAGGTCATTGTCACCATGTACGTTAAAAAAACATTCCTTTTGTCATTTAGAAAAACACTTATTAGAAAAAAAAGATTACTTTTGAAAACCGTAGAATGAAATTTGAATTAAAAGGGGTTGATTATACACCATATAAAATAAGATCATATATAAATCAAAATATGCCACAATGAAAGGAGATTGAGACGATATCCGTTACCTTGAGTCTGACTTGTCTTATTCGTTCTTTATCTTACTGAATAAAAAATTAGGTTAATTTATACTTAATTAAGAAATTTTTTCATGTTTATTATTCCCTTTACATAACTTATGACCATTTTATAATAATTAGTTAATTATTTATGTTCATGTTGGACGTTTTGTCGATAATCAGTTCTTGAGTCAAAAATGAACATGCTATGATGTCACTAGTCCTTGTGATCCTAAGTCTATCATATCTAGAATAATATTCATGAAAAATTAATAAATTTTACACATGAATCATATTTTTTAATTTAAACCATTAATGATGGTTATAAAAAACAAACAACACTATAATCATGGAGACAATAGGTCGTACGTACACATGAGTAACATTTTCATTTTGCATTCATCATTATAGAAATAAGGTAATTATCATTTTATATTTCCAGAATTATCATGATATTATTAACATCATAATTCTAATTTACATATACTTATATATATCATAAAAGTTATATAATGAATAAAAATGAGTCACATCGCTTTGTGGAGGTGATAGTTCACACGTACACATGAACGTCGT
This sequence comes from Viscum album, assembly GCA_963277665.1. Taxonomy (NCBI): domain Eukaryota; kingdom Viridiplantae; phylum Streptophyta; class Magnoliopsida; order Santalales; family Viscaceae; genus Viscum; species Viscum album. The sequence continues at coordinate 1,751,135,123 of OY728120.1, read as the reverse complement.
TATCATTTTTATACACATGGAAGTAAGAAAGTAATTGATATATTATTATACTATAATGATTAATATATCATTAATATCATATATGAATAATAATTCCATAATTATAACCAATATTAATATATGGTAATTTAAAACGAACTAAATCGGTTCGTGGAGGTGATAATTCACACATACGCACGAACAATTAATTACTTTCCCATTTGATTAAAGTAGAGATGGATTTAGGGGATTATGTTAACATAATAACTAATTATTATATTTAGGATAATGTATTTATTATCTCATCATGGTTGTATGATATTTGAAGAAGTGGAAGAAGAAACAAAATAGAAACACTTAAATAAAACAACACCTCTTCTTCGCTTGATCGCCTTTGAAGAACACCTTAACAACTCTAAGAAGGGTGTTCTGCCTAAAATAAGGCTTCAAGAATGTGAGGGTAGATTCTAGTAAGATAATTGGATAGATAATTACCGAACTAAAAATCTTTGTAGGGGTTATTAATTGAATGTAATGGGTTCCTTTTTATAGGAGAGTGGAGGGGTACCCTTGGAAAGTATTAAAATATTAAATTAATATAAATATTTTTTTTAATAAAAGTAGATAAAAATTGATATATGGAGAAGATAAGATGAGTATAGATATAAATAATCTCATGCAATAGTTTTTAGGCATGTATTTAGTTTATTTTAAACTTTATATTTTCGGTCTACCCTTAATTATTCTCTTTTAATTTTAAAAGTGGTAACAACACTTTAATTGTTAAGAAGATATTAATTTTACTTGTATGGGGTAAATATTAAATAATTGGACACTTAATGAACTTTTATACCATATAAAAATAACTTTGTGATTAAAAAAATATCTTTAAAAAATTTTATAACTTATTTTTTTTATAAAATATCAATTTTGTCATTTTCACTATTCACATTATTGAATTTGAATAAAATCCAAATAGAGAGATAACATCAAACCAAAATATTTAATAGTATCCTAAAATGTCATATTTATCTATAAAATTCGTGTATGACATAAATAATAGAAAAAAATATTTATTTTAATATTTATAATATCATTTATTTGAATCCTTTATTAATAAAACAATCACTACATCATCATTGTGTTATAATTAAATTTATTTATTTAATATGTAAAAATTATAAAAATACCATGATTTAGGAAATATTTTTATCTTTATAATGAATATTTATATACAAATATATCACTTATATAAACTCATATTAAAAAATTTAATACGTATTAAAAACATGAGTGTGAGAGAAGCTTTAAACTACCTTCTATGGGAAGCTTTGTCCTTTTAATTAAAGAAGCTTTCATGAGAACTATTAAAATGGATTCCATGGGAAGATTTGTATATTTAATTAAATAATATTATATGATAATCTTTAAAATGGATTCCATCGGTAGCATTGTCCTCTTAATTTAACAATCTTATATGAGACTCTTTATAATAGCTTCCATGGGAAGGTTTATACTTTTAATTAAACACACTTTTATGAGAAGCATTATAAAATCTTAAATGGAAAGATTTATCCATTTAATTAAAAAAATTTGAATGATAATCTTTAAACTAGCTCATCAAATAAAATTATGACACATGTTAGGGTAATTTTATACTTTTATTTTTACCATTAATTACCTGATTTACCCTTAACCGCGATAATTATAAATAATTACTGAAGTTACTATTAAAAGTGTCCAAAAATAAGAGAAACCTATTTAAAATTTTTTGACCCTTTGATTAAAAATATTTAATCCATTTTTCCTAATTCAGAACACAAGATTGAAAGAGATTAATTTAAAATTAATTCCCATTGTCAAAACCAGAAAGCTGGTTTTTCAGAAATAAAAACTATCAAAATATTAACATGTATTTATGTACAATTTAAATGTGAAATTACTTCCAATGACCAAAATTATATTAAATGATAAAAATATTATCCATTTATACTTTAAAACCAATTAAGAGGATAACATAACAATATAAATAAATTAGAAGAAAAGACAGTTTTGAATTAAAATGCAGTATTTTCAACTATTCATTAAAATATATATTTCATCAGAAAAATACTTAAATTTTAGATAAAGTAAATTTTGATGTACCAATTCCAAATAAGAACATTATTTTATCAAATGGAATATATAAAAGTGACAAAAACTATTTTTAATAAGGGTTATCCATCAAAAGGTGGTAAAACAACTTTTTAAAAATATTAGAGTATTTTATGATTAAAATTGGATTCATTATCATTTTAATCCTCTAAAATTAATTTGATAAATGTAAAAACATTTAACAAAATTTTAAAATCATAATATAGTTAATTATGTTAATTCCTACCAGTAGTATGGCTAGGCGTTAAATACCATTTAAAATAATAATATTATTGTTGTATTATTTTTCAGTATAACTCAGTGTTGTGTGAAACATAAGATTTCGGAGAAACCAGTTGTTGCGTGTTGGGTATGCTATCATACATAGTGTTCCCTTTAAACTAAAATTAATATTAAATTCAAAAATATTAATAGATATGAAAATGTATGGTTCTATAAATACATGGGATGTTACATCCTTCACCCCTTTTGGAAATTGTATCCTCGCAATTTTATTAACTTATCAAATAAGTGGGGGGTTTTATACCTCATAGAATTTTCAGATTCCCACGTTTCCTTTTCAACCATATGGGTTTTCCATAAAGCCTTTACCTGATGAATTACCTTATTATGCAACACTTACTCTCTGTGTTCTAGAATATGTACTGGATTTTCCACATAAGAAGGATTTTTGTTCCAACTGAACTACCTATGGACTCAAAACGTGATATGGATCAGAAAAATAGTTTCTTGACATTGAAACATGAAAAAAATTGTGTACCTAGGATAAAATTTGAGGTAAATCCACACAATAGGAAACTAAACCAACTTTCTTCAGGATTTAATATGTTCCAATGGACTACGAACACAACTTTCCCTTCTTAAAAAAACGCATCACACTTTTCCATGGAGAAACTTTGACAAATACATGATCATATACCTAGAAAGAAATATCCTTCCTCTAGTTATCTGTATAAATTTTATTCCTTCTCTGAGCTATCCTCATGTGCTTCTGAATCAACTAAAATTTTTTTACCATCTATTCTACCAATTCTGGACCCATCAACTTCCTTTGACCTACTTCATCCCAAAAAACTGGAGTTGAACACCTCTTTCTATATAATACTTCAAATGGTTCCATCTGTATACTGGAATAGAAACTGTTATTATAAGAAAACTCAACCAAAGAAATATGTTGATCCCAACTTCCTTGGAAAACCATTGAACAAGCACATAGAATATCTTATAAGGTATGAATTTTTCATTCCAACTACCCATTTGATTGGGGATGAAAAGATATACTGAAATTTAATTTAGTTCCCAATGACATCTGAAGGCCTTTCCAAAAGTTAGAAGTGATCCTAGGATCCTGATCAGATACAATGGAGAGGGGAAATCCATGTAACCTGACTATCTATTTAATATACAATCAATAAAGTTGATATAGAGATAGTGTATCTCGAATATGAGGAAAATGATAAAATTTAGTCAATTGATCAACAATAACCCAAATTGCATTGTTACCTAGAGAAGTATTTGGTAATCCCACTATGAAATCCATAGACACATTTTCCTATTTCCACTCTGGCACTAGCAAAGGCTGAATTATCCCTTTTGGTAACTACCACTCTACTTTAACCTATTAACAAATCAAACATCTTAGGGTAAAGTCATCAATATCTCTTTTCATTCCATCCCAGCATTAATACTCTTGATGATCTCTATACATCATAGTACTACCAGGATGAATTGAAAATGGAGAACTATGAGCTTCACATAACAACTCTTTCTTCAACTGCGAATTATAAGTCACACATAATCTATTGAAAAACCTCAAAACAAAGTCTTTATCATTGTTAAATTTAGGTAACTTACCCTTCTGAACTAATTCTACCTTGTTCTAAAACTCACCATCTTCCTTATGCGCTTTCTTTATTCTTTCAGCTAGAGATGATTGCACTAAAAACTGAAACAAAATAGTGGAATTTCATGAACTAATAACATCCATACCAATGTTTATAAAATCATTAATCAAAGGGAAAAATTAAAAATGTAACATGGTTAATGTAACACTACTATTCCTACTCAAATCATCATCCACTTTGTTCTCTCTTCCAAGATGGTAATGAACCATGCTGTCATAATCCTTAATTTATTCCGGCCATATTCTCTATCTCATGTTCAATTATTTCTTAGTGAATATATACTTCAAACATTTATGGTTAGTATATAGTTCACATTTTACTCCATACAGTTGATGCTTCTAAATTTTTAAAGAAAAAACAACAACAGCTAATTCCAAATAATGTATAGGGTAATTCAACTCACGAGTTTTCAAATGATGTGAATCATAAAAAATTACCTAATCATTATACATTAGGAAACATCAAAGTCCTGTCAACAAAGAATCACTGTAGATAAAAAATTCACCATTTTTGGAAGGCAGTGCTAAAACTTGAGAATTCCCCAATCTTATTTTAAATTTGTAAAAACATTTATCACATTATTTTGTCCAGATGAACTTAACACCTTTTTGAGTTAACTTATTTAGTATGCTAGATAACCATGAATTTTTTTCAACAAACCTCCAGTAATAACTAGATAAACCAAGAAAACTATGAATCTCAATTATATTTAATGGTCCTAGAAATTATTCAACAACTATTGTTTTAGCAGGATCAAATGTTATTCCATCTTTAGAAACAATGTGACCAAGGAATGATTTTTTTTGTATAAAAAACTCACACTTTCTGAATTTCTCATATAGTTTCTTTTCTTTTAAGGTTTTCAATACAACCCTTAAATGAATTTCATGATCCACTTTACTTTTAGAATATAAAAAAAATATCATCAATAAACACAACCATAAACTTATGTCACGAACCGTCCCCTGGGGCCCACATCGTGACTACCCCAAGCCCGCCTTCCATAGGCCAGGGGCTGGAGACTAGCACCAAAGGCGTAATTCCCTAAAACTGGTAAGTCATTACCTTTATAAATCATAAACACACACAACCGGAGTACAAGTGAAAGAAAACACTTAGTAAAAACTGAACAACAAGTATGTTGCAAGTAATGGGGGCTGGAAATACAAGCCCAAAAGTAAAGTACAAGGACAAAAAGGTACATCTAAAAGACAAATAGATGGAAGGTGTCTAGCAGCTCCTGGATCGTCCACTATGGATCCTACCTAAAGGGTAGGTACAGAAAGACTCCTCAGTTCTCCATGCTCATCCGTCTCCTCTAGGTATCATCACATCATGAGGTCCACCTCCAGGTACTGTCCAGTCCTCATACACTCTGCCCCGATCAGCGTTATCCGTCGTCTGCATCCAACACAACGAGTTGCGGGCATAGCCCGTGCTGGGGTGAGTATAACGATACTCAGTAGGGACCCCGAGACCCTCAATGTGTCACAAAATTCAACAAGGATCAACCACAAAGTATGATTTCATCGGATAACCATTACTTAGGTATATGCCCATACATATACCTAATTTATCAAGTAACCCATCTCAATCATGAGGAAAACACAAAGGTCATTGACACAGCTCAAACCAGGTTTTCATTATTGAAACCACGACTGCTGGAGAACTCCTCCTCTGTCGAGTATAGTGGTCCTTTCGTGAATCCGTGGTGCTACTCACTAACCTTAGACTACAGGGGTACTCCTCCTATCGAGTACCGCGGGTATGCTGCCAAACCGGGTGCTCCGTCCGCTGTGGGTCTGCAGCCAAACCGGGTGCTCCCCCTAATAGTCGTCAGAGGTACTCATCCTGTCGAGTACCACGGGTCCGCTGCCAAGCCAGGCACTCCATCCGCCATGGGTCTGCTACCAAACTGGGTGCTCCGTCCACTGGGCTAGTCGAATCACTCCAAGTCGAATCAGTCAAGCAGTCGTCAGGTCTACAGCTACTAGGTCTCCGCACACCACACGCTCATCTCCAGGAAGATCCGCTCCACGAGCTACTGGTTGATACTCCAAATATCACGAAGTCTCACGTGGAAGTATCTTAAAGGACCACCACGTCATAGGGGTCTCAACGCAATAGACGACGCGTCAATCGGACGCCCAGACTGTGAGTTATTAGCCTTTTAGTCCTGGGGGCCCGTTTGGTTTCGTGTACGAACCAACCTGACCGCATCTCAACTATACCCCGAACTCCCGTGGGGTATACTCAAAGGGACGACTACACTCCAAGAATATGGGCGCCACTGACGGTTCGTCAAACAGACGTCCGGTGCCAAAGATATGGTCCAAGGAGGTAAAGGGTCATTAATGGGCCCGGGTCTGGTCCGACCCGGTCGGACCGACTCGGCCCAACCTAGCCTGTTCTGACTCGGTCTGGGTCTACCTGGTCAGACTCGCTGGGTTTGACCCGACCTATTGGGTGGGTCAGCCCTCTATGTTTTGACCCGGTCCGTTGGGCCCGGACCAGTAGACCACGAGGGCGGTTCGACCCGACAGTCTCCACGTAGGTGGCTCGATAACTCGGCACAGGAGACCAGGCCGGTTCGACCAGCAACACCACGGGGGCGCCGCGGGCCGGTTCAGCAGGCCAGTGGCCGGGAGCCCAGCGGGCAGGATGCGTGGGGTGCGGGCGGGGAGAATAGTCTCTGGGCTGGCAACGGGGGCACCCGGCAGGGCGCGAGTGCGCCGGGTATGGTGCAGGATGCCGGGCAGTGCGCGGGGGTGCACCGGGCAGCGCGGCAGGGCACCACGGGGTGCACCGGGTTGCGTCGGGCAGTGCGGGCAGGGCGCCGCGGGGCACCGGTAGTGCGGGCAGGGTGCCGTGGGGTGCCGGCAGCGCGAGCAGGGCAACACGAGGGGCGCCAGGGTGTACCAGGCAGTGCGGGCAGGGCACCACGAGGCACCAGCAGCGCGAAAAGGGCACCGCGAGGGGCGCCGGGCAGTGCGTCTCGGGGCGCCGCGGGGGGGCGCCGAGGTGCGCTGGGCAGGCCGGGTAGTGCGCCGGTGAGGTGCGGGTAGCACGGGGGTGTGGGGAGCGCACCAGGGCACTGCGGGGGTAGCGCAGTTCACGAAGGCTGCAGGTAGCGTGTCCTTTGTTCACCACCTTCGTCGCCGTCGCCAAGTGTACAACCTTCGTCATCACCAAACAAGAAAAAACAAGGGGATGGTCAGACCGTGTTAGTGCGGCCCGAACCCTCCTCCTTACGGTGATAGAAAATGGTGATTCATACCATAACATGGTAGTCGAAGAAGGAGGGTTTATCCTCATAAATAAAATAACACAAGGAATTCCCCTACCTTGTAATCGGTGTCATTTGATGAAGTCGCAGGATGGTGGCATCGCTTCGTCAATGTCAGGAGGAGGTGACATTGTCATTGGTGAGGTTCTTCATGAGTGGCATCTCCCCTTCCTTTGCCTCGATTGAAGAAAGAAGAAGCTGGTGTCGATCTTCGGTGGAAGGAGCATTCTTCGCATTCTTTGTTGGAAGAACGGTTCTTCATTTGGGAGATTTTCCTCTCCTTATCTCTCCACAAAAGAAATTCCCACCAAAGATAATTATGTCAAATAAATAATAAGAGTTGCTTATTATTTTAATGTTGGCACGAAAATTCAAATGAGTGAATTAAAACCCGTCTCCACCAATTTAATTCTTGTGTGGTGTCACATTAATTGGGGAGGAAGTCAAGAGGTTCCCCATAAATGTTTGGCAAACATTAAGTGGAGGAGTTGAGGAGTTTCTCCCCATTTAATGGGTAGTTGAGGAGGTTTTTATCCTCCTCCATTAATATGGGTCAGGTGGTCCCCACCCCTACAATTTAATGGAGAGGTTAAGCCTGGGTGGTCCCCGCCACAATTATCCTCCCAAGGGAGGTTATGTGCGGGTGACCCCCGCCACCATAACCTATCTTGGGAGGTTATGGTGCGGTGGCCCCCACCACCATCCACCACTTGGTTTTAACCACCACCAATAAAAATAAATTTAACACTTTATTTTTATCCAACTAAATTAAAAACCCCAAAAACTATCTTCCATCCACGTTAGAACGCAACTGCGGTGAAGGTCTCACTAAGAAATTACAGATGCTATGAGCTCAATGGTGCCCTCAGATTTCAATTCCATGTGCCGGTTCAAAAGTTATAAAATTCCAAACATACGATCACTGAACGTACCTAAACACAACTTCAGAAATTGATTCCGGGCACACAGGGCCTCAGAATCAAGCACCGTTAGAAAATACGGACTTGAAAAATTAGAAATAGTTTATGAAAAAAAATTTACTTGAAATTTCTGAGTCTTTACATTACCCCCACTTCAGGGCTTTACGTCCCCGTAAAGCTACAACACACACTAGGGGAACAAATGGGGGTAATGAGCACGCATCTGAGACTCCCACTCTAATGTGCTCTCTTGGAGGTTCCCATGCTTCCACCAAACTCACACCAGAGGAATTGACCATCCACTTTTGACCCGCTCCTGTCAATCCTCAATCTCCATTGAAACCTCCGTGAAATTCACCCCGTCATTGATATCCATCTCCCCGTGGTCGATGATGTGGGAGGGGTCATGCACGTATCTCCTCAGCTGAGATATGTGGAAGATGTCGTGCACCCGGTGCAACTGAGGTGGAAGAGCCAAGCGGTAAGCCACCTCACCTACTATGCTGAGGACTTGGAAGGGTCCGATGAAACGCAGAGACAACTTGCCTCCTCAGCCAAATATCCATAGATCTCATTGAGGTGAGACACATAAGAAGACCTGGTCGCCATCCTCTAACTCCAGAGGTCTCCGTCTCCTGTCCGCATATGACTTTTGTCTTTTCTGTGCAGTATTCATCCGCTCCTGGATGATCTGCACCGTCTCCGTGGTATCTCGGACCATCTCTGGTCCCACTAGTGCTGAATCCCCTAGGTCTGTACAGCACAGTGGTGATCTGCAAGGTCGGCCATACAAGGCCTCAAAAGGTGCCATACCTATGGTGGAGTGATAACTGTTGTTGTAGGAAATGTCCAAAAAAGGCAAGTGATCCTCCTGGTCGAGGACACATGCACAGAGCATGTCCTCGAGGGTCTGGATGGTCTTCTCGGTCTGTCCATCAGTCTGAGGATGGAAGGCGATGCTCAATCGAAGCTGTGTCCTGAAAGCATCCTACAACCCCTTCCATAGCCGGGAAGTAAAGCATACATCACGGTTAGAGACAATAGAAGAAGGTACTCCATGAAAACGCACAATCTCTTGCACATAGAGGCATCCCGATCTCTCAACTGAGCCATGCTCTATGCTCGGTAGGAAGTGGGATGACTTGGTGAGTCAGTTGACGATCACCCAAATCGAGTCGTGACCCCTGGATGTACGTGGAAGAGCCGTCACGAAGTCCATGGATATCCCATCCCACTTCCACTCTGGGACCTCTAAGGGCTGAACCAAGCCTGTTGGTACCTAGTGATATGCCTTCACTTTCTGACAAGTGAGGAACCGTAAGACAAACTCTGCTACCGCCTTCTTCATACCTGGCCACCAATGCTGTCGTCGAAGGTCCTGGTACTTCTTCACCACTCCCGGATGTACCACTAGAGGAGAAGTGTAGAACTCTCTCAACACCTCCTCCTGAATTGCAACTAGTACCATGGTACATCTTCTGAAGAGGATGACGTGCTACCCACCTTCATAATATACATCAGGTGCCAGCCCTATGGATATCTGAGCACGTCGCATCTCGCAGTCTGCATCCCCAAGCTGCGCCTCCCTGACTCATTGAAGAAGTGTGTGAGTGACTGTAAGAGACTGTAGATAGGCTGCTCCATCCCTATCCACAAACGATATCCGCAGCGCGGCCAGCTGCTCCATCGCCTCACCTAGCAGCTAAATGCCAGATCTCCTGCTGAGTGCATCTACTATTACGTTCCCCTTCCCAGGAGTATAGACTATCTTGAATTCATAGTCCTGGAGGAACTCAAGCCATCACCATTGTCTGAGGTTCAGGTCCTTCTGAGATAAGATATACCTGAGACTCTTGTGATTAGAGTACACAATAAAATGTTCGCCCATCAGATAATGCCGCCACATCTTCAAGGTGAATACCACTGCTACTAACTCCAGGTCATGGGTAGCGTAGTTCTGATCATGATGTCTCAAATTCCAAGAACCATACGTGATCACAACTCTCTCCTGCATCAGGACACAAATAATTCCGGTCCCTGATGCATCACAGTAGACTACGTACCCTACCCCTTCCTCTAGAATCCTCAAAATGGGGGCACTAGTTAGCCTCTGCCTCAGATCCTGAAAGCTCTGCTGGCATCTCTCTGACCACACGAAGGGTTGACCCTTCTTCTTCAAGGATGAAAGTGGCGCTGAAACTCTAGAGAAGTCTAGAAAAAATCTTCGGTAGTAGCCAGCCAAACCTATGGGTCTCCGCACCTCCGTCACACTCCTGGGTGGCTCCCACGCAAGTACCATCTCGGTATTTGATATATCCACTGCAACTCCAGCCTCCGAGATAACGTGTCCCAAGAAGTGAACCTCTCGAATCCAAAACTGGCACTTTGAGAGATTTCCATAAAGCTTGTGCTCCCGGAGTGTGTCCAGTACTACCTGCAAATGGTAGGCATGCTCCTCCTCAGTAGTCGAGAAGATCAGTATGTCGTCAATGAAGACTATGAAAAAGTGATCGAGGTATGGCTGGAAGATCCTATTCATGAGGCTCATGAACACTTCTGGAGCATTGGTTATGCCAAAGGGCATAACCAAGAACTTGTAGAGGTCGTATCGACACCTGAAGGCCATCTTCTATACATACTCATCTTGAACTCTGACCTGGTGATAACCTGATCTGAGGTATATCTTCACGAACCATCTTGCTCCCTTGATCTTATCAAAGAGGTCGTCAATCCTCGGGAGTGGGTACTTTTTCTTCACAACCACCTGGTTAAGGCGATGATAGTCGACATAGAGCCTCAAGATCCCGTCTGCCTTCTTGGCGAACAAAATCAGGGCTGCCCAGGGAGAAACACTGGGCCGGATGAATCCCTTTCCCTAAAAGTCCTCTAGCCGCACCCTCATCTCGCAAAGCTCAGCGGGGACTATCCGATATACTGGAGTAGATATTGGTGTCATCCCGGGGTACGGGTCAATGTAGAAGTCCACCTCTCTATGAGGAGGTAGTCCTGGAACATCGTTAGGAAAAACATCCGCGTACTGGTCCACCACTACAGGATAAGTCAGAATCTTTACATATACCACTCTGAGGGTAAGGAAAGACAACTGGAGAGTGATCGGCTGCACTCTCCTCTGAGTAAGTCCATTCTGTACGGCAAAGGTTCCCATCTTTCCAGTGAAGGTGAACCTGGTCCCATCCGTGCGGACACACCGCACTTTTCACTTAATACAGTTGATCTGAGCATGGACTGTAGATAACCAGTCCATACCCAAGATGACATCGTAAGGCCTCGACGCTGCTACGAGGAGATCCCATCCAAAGCTCTCGCCTCCTGAAGTAAGATCACATTGTCGGAACCAGTGCTTAATCATCAAGTCTGCTCTCGTAGGAGTCTCTAGTAGTATGGATCAAGCCACCAGCTCCGTCGGAATCTCCGAGCTCCGAACGAGGGAAGTGGCTATGAAAGAGTGACTTGAACTTGTGTCTATAAGAACTGTAGCTATGGTGGAGTAGACACAGATCGTACCTCATATCATCTCCGAAGTGCCGTGATCATTGGCCTCACCTTCCTGAAGCTATACTCTGCCCTGTTCACCTACTCCCTGGGGTCGGGGTGGACCTCCTGGTGGTGGTGGTGGCAAAATCTCGTAACGTCATCCACCGCCATCTCTACAACCAGCTCCTCTGCCACATCCGCCTCCTCCCTGTGGACCGCCTCGATTGAACCTATGCCTTTTCCTGGGAGGTCCTTCAACTGACTACTGATCTTCTATAGGACGGGTCGGAAAGTTATGGGCCATGTGACCATGCCCGCCGCAAGAGTAACACTGTCCGCTCCTAGTATGCTTGGCTCTGTCTCCACTCTGGGTGCCCCGTACAACCGATCATGAGTCGTGCGGTCGACCACCTGTAGGTATGATCCTCTTGGACCTCTGCGTCATCTGTCTACTGCCAGCTACAGAAGACTCTGCTGATTTTCAGCTAGTGGTGGGTCTCGATGGTGGAGACTACTCAGCAAGGAAACTCTCCACAAGGGGGGCTCTCTTCAACACCCCCATCTACGTCGGGATGCTGTGAGAGATAACTAAAGCTCGGATCTCTCGCCTGAGTCCCTGCCCAAAGGTCTAGGCCCTGAAGAACAGGTCCCGTACCATATCAGTGGAGTAGTGTGAGAGGTCGGCGAACCTCGCTGAGTACTGCACCACCATCATGCTACCCTGCTGTAGATGCAGTAACTCCTGTATCCGCACTGCTCAAAGGTTGGCTGGAACAAGCTCCGCCCGGAACAGGATTTCGAAGTTTTCCCATATAAGTGAAGCCCCGTCATGCATATAGAGCATCAGGCTCCACCATATGACTTATTCCACCTAAAGAAGACTCATGTAAAGGATCACCATAAAGTCGGATGGTGTCCCTACCAGTATGAAGACTCTCACCACAACCTCCAGCCAATCCTCAGCCGCTTGTGGGTCCATATCTCCACGAAACCTAGGTGGCCTCTGGCACTAGAACTCATGCAACACGCTCAAGGGTGTGAATCGTTTTCTGCTGGGGATGGTGGCATCAGTGGCCCAATGGGTGGTGGTACCGCTGGTGCCTCTGCTGGAAAGGGGACCTGCACTGAGGCCTCATCACTCGGCGGGATGTCAGTATGTACAGCTCTAAGGGCTCTAGTTGGTCATCTGCAGTGAGGCATCATTAAAGAAAAAGACGTGACATAGTCAAAAGACTATAACTAGTGAGCTAAACTGGTTTGAGATAGCTTAAAGAAAACTTTTGAAAACACACACGCAATCCCTGTTTTCGTGCATTGAGTTATAAATCAGAAGTCAGGGTCCTGGTGTATGGGTACGTCGGCCGCCCGCACCAACACTAGACTCCCTGAACTGAAAACCCCACTTAGTACCCTTAACACTATTTCTTCGTAGAAAATAAATATCAGAGCCCTAAGTTCTGCGGTAGAACCAACGTCCTCTGATAACAATTTTTCATGACCCATCCCCTAAGGCCTACATCGTGACTACCCCAGGCCCGCCTTCCATAGGCCAGGGGCTGGCGACTAGCACCAAAGGTGTAATTCCCTAAAACTGGGAAGGCATTACCTTTATAAATCGTAAACACACAGAACCAAAGCACAAGAGGAAGAAAAAACTAACTAAAAAAATGAAAAATAAGTATGTTGAATATAAAGGGGGCCATAAATACAAGCCCAATAGTAAAGTAAAAGGACAAACAGGTACATCTAAAAGAAAAATAACTGGAAGGTGTCTAGCAGCTCCTGGATCATCCACCATGTATCCTACCTGAATGGTAGGTACAGAAATCCTCCTTAGTGCTCCACACCCATCCATATCCTCCGGGTATCTTCACGTCGTGAGGTCAACCTCCATGTACTGTCCAGTCCTCATACACTCTGCCTCATCCATCGCTGTCCGTCATCTGCATCCAACACAACGAGGTGTGGGCATAGCCTGTGTAGAGGTGAGTATAACGATACTCAGTAGGGACCCCGAGACCCTCAAGGTCTCACAAAATCCAACAAGGATCAAACCAAAAGTATGTTTTCAATGGATAACCATTAGTAAGGTATATGCCCATACATATACCTAAGTTATCAAGTAACCCATCTCAATCATGAGGAAAACACAAAGGTCATTGACCCAGCTCAAACTAGGATTTTCATTATCAAAACCACGACTGATGGAGAACTCCTCCTCTTTCGGGTACAGTGGCCGTGTCGCGACTCCGAGGTGCTACTCACTAACTTTAGACTACTGAGGTACTCCTCTTGTCGAGTACCGCGGGTCTGCTGCCAAACTGAGCACTCCGTCTGCTGTGGGTCTGCCTCCAAACATGGAACTCCCCCTAATAGCCGTCAGAGGTACTCCTCCTATCGAGTACCGTGGGTCTGCTGCCAAGCCAGGCGCTCCGGACATCATGGCTCTACCACCAAACCGGGTGCTCCATCCACTGGGCTAGTCGAATCACTCTGAGTCGAATCGGTCAAGCAGTTGTTAGGTCTACAGCTACTATGTCTCTGCACTCCGCACGCTCGTCTATAGGAGGATCCACTCCACGAGCTACTGGTCGATACTACAAGTTTAACGAAGTCTCACATGGAAGTATCTAAAATTACCTCCACATCATAGGGGTCTCAATGCAATAGGCGACACATCAATCGGACGCCCGGACTGTGAGTTATTAGCCTTTTAGTTTCGGGGGCCTGGTTGGTTTCGTGTACGAACCAACCTGACCGTTTCTCAACTATACACCGAACTCCCGTGGGGTATACTCAAAGGGACGACTATGCTCCATGAATACTGGTTCCACTGATGGTTCTTCAAATGGACGTCCGATGCCAAAGATATGCCCCAAGGAGGTAAAGGGTCATTAATAGGCCCGGGTCCAGTCCGACCCGGTATGGGTCGACCCGGTCAGAATCGCTGGGTTTGACTTCACCCATTGGGCGGGCCATCCCGCTAAGTTTTGACTAGGTACTCTAGGCACGACCTAGAGGACCAAGAGGGCAGTTCGACCCGATAGTCTCCACGTAGGTGGCTCAGTAACTCGGCTTAAGAGACTGGGCCAGTTTGACCAGCGACACCTTGGGGGTGCTACGGGCCGGTTCAGCAGGCCGGTGGCTAGGAGGCCAGCGGGTAGGCCGCGGGTGCACCCAGCAGGGCGCGAGTGCACTGGGGTGCGTCGGAAAATGTGGACAGGGTGCCACGGGGCACCGACAACACGAACAGGGTGCCGCGGGGGGAACCGAGGTGCACCCGACAGCACGAGCAGGGCGCCGTGGGGGGCACCGGTGTGCGCCGGGGAGGCCGGGCAGCATGCCAGGGAGGCATGGGCAGCACGGGGGTGCCGGTGTGAGGGTAGCGCACCGGGGCGCTGCGGGGGCGGTGTAGTTCATGGAGGCCATAGGTATCATGACCTTGGTTCGCTGCCTTCGTCGTCGTCGTTGCATGTACCGCCTTCTTCGTCAACAAACAAGAACAAACAAGGGGAGGGTCGGACCGTGTTAGTGCGGCTTAAACCCTCCTCGTTACGGTGATAGAAAATGGAAATTCATACCATAACTAGATAGTCTAAGAAAGAGGGTTTATCGTCATAAATAAAATAACATAAGGAATTCCCCTACCTTGTAATCGGTGTCGTTTGACGAAGTCGCAGGATGGTGGCGTCACTTCGTCAATGTCGAGAGGAGGTGATGTTGTCGTTGTCGAGGTTCTTCGCAGGCAGTGTCTCCCCTTCCTTTTCCTCGATTGAAGAAAGAAAAAGCTGGCGTCGATCTTCGGTGAAAGGATCATTCTTTGCGTTCTTTTCTAGAATAAAGGTTCTTCATTTGGGATCTTTTCCTCCCCTTAGCTTTCCACAAAAGAAATGCACACCAAATATAATTATGCCAATGAAATAATAAGAGTTACTTATTATTTTAATGTTGCAACGAAAATTCAAATGAGAGAATTCAAACCCGTCTCCACCAATTTAATTCTTGTGTGGTGTCACATTAATTGGGGAGGAAGTCAAGAGGATCCACATAAATGTTTGGAAAACTTTAAGTGGAGGAGTTGAGGAGTTTATCCCCATTCAATTGGGACTTGAGGAGGTTTTTATCCTCCTCTATTAATAGGGTTCGGGTTTTCCCCACCCCTACAATTTAATGGAGAGGTTATGCCCGGGTGGTCCCCGCCACAATTATCCTCCCAAGGGAGGTTATGTGAGGGTGGGCCCCACCACCATAACCTCTCTTGGGAGGTTATGGTGTGGTGAACCCACCACCAACCACCACTTGGTGGTTTTAACCACCACCAATAAAAATAATGTTAACACTTTATTTTTATCCAACTAAATGAATAGCCTTGAAAACTATCTTCCATCCACGTCAGAACGCAACTACGGTGAAGGTCTCACTAAGCAATTATTGATGCTGCGAGCTCAACAGTGCCCTCAGATTTCAATTCCGGGCGCCAGTTCAAAAGTTATAAAATTATGAATGCATGCTCACAGAACGTACCTGAACACAACTTTAGAAATTGATTTTGGGCACACTAGGCCTCGGAATCAAGCGTCGTCAGAAACTACAGACTTGTAAAATTCCAAATAATTAAAAAAAATTCCTTGAAATTTCCGGGTCTTTAGAACTTATCCAAGAACTCATATAAAATTCTATTCATAAGATCTATGAATACTGTTGGTGCATTATTTAACCCAAAAGGCATAATTACCAATTCATAATGGCCATATCTAGTATCAAACACAGTCTTTGAAATGTATTATTCCTTTAATTTCCACTGATGGGACCCTGAACAGAATTCAATCTTCGAAAAATACTGATCTCCCTGGAGCTGATCAAACAAATCATCAATATGAGGCAAATTATACTTGTTTTTAACAGTGATGTTATTAAAGGCTCTATAATCAATGATAAGTCTCATTGAACAATCTTTATATTTAAAAAAAATACCAGAGCACCCAATGGTGATGTGTTAGGTTGAATTAAAACTTTATCTAATAACTCCTGCAATTGTTTCTCTGGCTCTAAAATTTCAATTTGATCCATTCAATAAGGGTGTTTTGAAATTGGATTAACATCAAGAACTGAGTCAATAGTAAATTCAATTTCTCGACAGGTATTATACTGGGAAACTCTTCAAGAAAAACATCAAGATACTCATTTACCACTGGCACATCATTAATATGAATAGTTTTTTTCTTCAAAGATAAGTGGAAGGTAAAATTCATTTCCATATTTTATTAGTTTCTCATCTTCCTCATATGTTATCAATAGTAAGGATTCATTCTTGTACACAAACTGAAATTCTTTCTAAAAGGAAACATATTTAGCTTTGTAGTCAATCATATCATGATAAACGAATAGCCAATCCATATGCCAGATAACATCAAAATCTACTAGAGGAAAGACAATAAGGTTTGCAGGTAGATTATTTCCACAAATATGAATAGGAAGGTTTTTATAATTTTTCCCCAAAATTCCCCCCATGTGTTTTACCACCACTTCAGAATTCATTTATTGAGATGGAATTCCCAATTTACTAGAAAATTTCTCAAAAATGAAAGAATGTGTAGACCTAGAATCCAAAAACTCCTTGGGATAATCTGAATAAACAAAAATATACTTGATACTGCTTCATTTGATGTCCCAACACATTTTTAAGTTATTTAAAAGGATTTAAACACCCCTTTTTTCTTCTATTTCGACTGATTTCTATCATTTGAGTTCTTCTTCAGACACTCATTTGCATAATGACCCATCTAATTGCACTTAAAACATTTTACTGAATATAAATCAGATTTTGTCTTACCACTACCATCATATTTTTATATTAAATTATGATCCTTATGTACCATTTTACTATATGAGAAGAACTTACTAGAATTCAGAAGGCATTCCCTAGTGTGCTTTTTACCACAATTTTCACAAACTATAAACTTAATTTTCTTACCATTAGGCTTTTTTGAAGAGTTCTCCCCTTTTGTCTACCAACTCAACCTATTATTCTATTGTGTGTCAAAGAACACCAAATTATCAGAAAAATCCATTTCCACCTTCTCCACACATTGAACAAGATTTTCATAACTTTTTAACTCATGAGAATCTAATTCCTTTAGAAACGTTGAATTTAATCCTGAGTAAAAAATATTGATTTTACTATCAAGATCCCCTATGAAATTTAGAGCATACCTTGCCTGTCGAATGAATTTTTCTTCATAAGTAGCCACAGATTAATCATCCTATATCAATTATAAGAATTGATTTTACATCTTAATTTGAAATGCCTTCAAAAAATATTTCTCAAGAAGAATACCTTTGAATTAATTCCAATCAAGAGCATCAATATCCCCACTATCCATAATATTTTTTACCATATACCACCACTGATTGCCTTCACCTTCAGAATGGTAAAAAGAAAGACTATCCTTTTGATGTTTTAAATACCCCATGACATCTAAAATATTTTCTAGGGCTTTAATCCACTCTTCAGATAGCACAGGTTTAGATGGTCCTCTGAATGATGGAGGATGTTGCCTCATGAAATGTTCCACTACCGAAATGTTCTTCTGTGGTTGATAAAGATGATCTGATGCATGGATTCCACCTCCATTTATAACATGATTCAACTGTTCTATAACTATAAGAAATTGTTTAGTTACAATTCTAACCATATTAGGTTACTGATTTGGAAGGTTTTTTTCCTATGGATCTTTGCAACATAGATTCTCTGTTTCCTCTGCAAAAAACCATTCTAAATAGACATATCATAGATAAAGCAACATGGTAATCCTAAAATGATCTATCAATTTTACTAAAATGTATAAATAATTTATGGATATTCTATTAATAATATACTAACCCTTAAAGTTATCTAAACTGACCTATGATACCATATATAATCCCCCATCCTTAAAATATTACTTAATTTTGAGATAAGTCAATAATTTGACTTTAATATACATTGAGGATCTTTTTAGGTTTAGAGTTTTTGAGAATTATTCCATTATTAATACATATCATCCCATAAGAATTCCAAATGATACTATTGAAATATTATCCATTTTTCTCACCAAATAATACCCTTTTAAAGAAATCATGATTCATTTTATTGATAAAAACCCTCATGACTTATTCCTTTATCTTACTCATCCTTATACCCAATGAAAACAATACAATTTTTTTTTGATGAGCATAAAAACTCATTTAGGGATAAAATAAGGAAAGAAAACATTAGTCCATGAATATTTATAAACCAATGAATTCATAAGAATCCTGAAAAATTCATAGCAATCATAAATCATAAAGGTAACTTGTGAAATCCTTATCATACTAACTTTGTAGATTTCACGACCATATAGGGAGTAAACTTCATGGTTATGTTTGGAATACCCATCACAGTATATTCCCTAAATCAACGAGGAAAAACCTTAAAGTTTACCTCTATCATGTTACCCATTGCATTAGAGTCATATCAGGGGATCACCCACCCTCAGTTTATCATGGAACCACCTGTATACATAAGGAATTCCCAATAACCATAACACAATCGGAACACATGAACAAGAATAAAGGGAAAATAACATTTCAACATTGCAATAATAAGACATAATTTAAAGATATTAATATAATAAATCCATTCTCATAACTATTTTCAATACCAAAATACCAAAAAAGGAATATGGTATTTAATTTTATTTTTAGAAACATTACAGATTATAGAGGAAGCCAAATTTCAAAGAATGCTTACAGTGGTGGAAAGGTCATTATCGTTGCGTACATTAAAAAGAAACATTCCTTTTGTCTTTTAGTAAAATGCTTCATAAAAACAATATTACTTTTGAAAACTATTTAATGAATTTAAAGGAAAAATGGGTTTATTATGCATCGTATAAAACAAGGTCGTATATAAATCAAAATATGCGTCAATGAAAGGATATTGAGATGGAGTCCCTTACTTTGAGTCCTACTTGTACTGTTCATTCTTTATCTTCCCAAATAATAAACTTAGGTTAATTTATACTTAAATTAGAAAATTTTTCATCTTGATTATTCTATTTACATCAATTACGTCCCTGTTATAATAATTATTTAATTATTTAAGTTTATGTCAGATGTTTTGTCGATAATCGGTTCTCCAGTTGGGAATGAACATGCTACGACGTCACTAGTCCATGTGGTCATAAGTCTATCATATCTGGAATATTATTCATGAAATATTTATAAATTCTACATATGAATCAATGTTTTTAATTTAAAACATTAAATATGGTTATGAAAAATGAACAACATTATAATCATGGAGACACTAGGCCATACATACACATGAGTAACATTTCCATTTTTCATTGATCATTATGGAAATAAGGTAATTATATATTTATCATTCCAAAATTATAATGATATTATTAACATCATAATAATAATTTAAATATAATTATATATATATATATCATACATGTGATATAATGAATAAAAATTAGTCACACCGCTTTATGGAGGTGATAGTTCACACATACGCACGAATGGAATTATCATTTTTATACAAAAGGTAGTAAGAAAATAATTGACATATTATTATCTTATAATGATTAATATGTCATTAATAACACATATGAAGATTAATTCTATAATTATAACTAATATTAATATATAGTAATGGAAAACAAACTAAATCAGTTCATGGAGATGATAATTCACACCTATGCATGAACAATTAATTCATTTCCCATTTGATTGAAGTAGAGATGGATTTTTGGGATGATATTAACATAATAACATGTCAGTATATTGAGGATAATTTAGTTGTAATATCATTACAGTTGGATGATATTTGAGTAAGTGGAAGAAGAAACAAAATAGAAACACTTAAAGAAAACGACACCTCTTCTTCGGTTGATCACCTTTGAATTACACCTTAACACATATAAGAAGGGTGTTATGTCTAAAATAAGGATTCAAAAATGTGGGGAGGTATTATAGGAAGGGTCTTGGATAGATCTTTTTTGATATAAATGGATTTGGAATTGTGAGTAATTGAGTGGAATGGGTGCCTTTTTATAGGAGAGGGGAGGGGCACCCTTGGAAAGTATTAAAATATTAAATTAATATAAATTATATTTTTAGTAAAAGTTGCTCCAAATTTAGATATGGTGAAGATAAGAATAGAATAGATCAAATTATTCTCAACCAATAGTTTATAGACATGTATTGTGTTTATTTTAAACCTTAGATTTTTTCTTTACCCTTAATTATTCTCTTTTAATTTATAAGTAGTAAAAACATTTTAATTGTTAAAAAGATATTAATTTTACATATATTGGGTCAATTTCCCACAATTGGACACTTAAGGAGCTTTTAGAACTTATCATAATAATTTTGTGATTTTAATTTTTTTAGGATTTTTAAATAATTTAATAAATTATTATTTTTATAAAACATAAATTATGTCAATTTTTACAGTATTCACATTATTGAATTTAAATAAAATCCAAAGACAACGATAAATTTAAACCAAACCATTGAATAGTATCGTAACATGCCATATTCATCTATAAAATTCGTGGATGATATAAATTATGTCAAATAATACTTATTTTAATATTTATAATATCATTTATTTGAATCCTTTATTAATGAATCCATTACCACATCATCATTGTGTCATAATTAAATTTATTTATTTAAAGTATAAAAATCATAAATAAAATACCATGATGTAGGAAATATTTTTATATTTTTAATTAATAATTATAATCTAAGATATCACTTATATAAACTCATATTTATTTTTTTTAATTATTATTAAAAATATGAGGGTGAGAGATGCTTTAATCTAGCTTCCCCAGGAAGCTTTGTACTTTTAATTAAAGAAGCTTCCACAAGAATCATTAAACTTGATTACATTGGGATATTTATACATTTAATTAATTAATATTCTATTATAATCTTTAAAATGGATTCTATGGGAAGATTTGTTCTCTTAATTTCCCAAGATTATATGAGAAGCTTTATAATAGCTTCCATGGGAAGCTTTATACTTTTAATTAAACTAGCTTGTGTGAGAAGCTTTATACCAAGTTACATGGGAAGAATTATCCATTTCATTAAACACGTTTCTATTAGAATCTTTAAACTAGATCATCCAATAAAATTATGACACGTGTTAGGGTAATTTTATAATTTTATTTTTACCCTTAATTACTCAATTTACCCTTAATCGTAGTAAATAAAAATAATTACTGAAGTTACTATTCATAATGTCAAAAAATAAAAGATACCTATTTACACAATTTTTACCTTCTAATTTCCAATATTTAATCCATTTTTCCAAATTCGAAACACATAATTTTATTTAATTTATTTAAATTTTTTCCCGTAGTCAAAACCAGAAAGCGAGTTTTTAAGAAATAAAAACTATCAAAATATTGACTTGTGTTTATATACAATTAAAATGTGAAATTACTTCTAATGAAAAATATTGGATTAAATAATAAAAAAATCCAATTTCACTTTAAAATCAATTAAAATAATAACATAACTATATAAATAAATTATATGAAAAGGTAGTTTTGAATTAAAATGAAATATTTTCCACTATTCATTGAAATATGAATTTCATTAGAAAAATACAAAAATGTAATTTTTTTTGTCCTGATTCCAAATAAGAAGTTAACTTTATCAAATCGAACATATAAAAGTAGGAAAAAACTATTTTTAAAAAGGGGTTTTTAAAAAAAGGTGGTAAAACGACCTTTTACAAATGTTAGAGTATTTTATGCTTAAAAGTGGATTCAATCTCATTTTAAGCCTGTAAAATTCATTAGATAAATGTAAAAACATTTAAAAAATTTATAGTAAATTATGTTCATTCCCTCCAATACAATAGCTAGGATTTAACTACTATTAAAAATAATAATAATATTGTTGTATTATTTTTTATTATAACTCAGTGTTGTGTGCAACGTAATATTTCAGAGAAACTCGTTATTGCGTGTCAGGTATGAAATCATACATAGTGTCCCCTTTAAACTAAAATTAATATTAAATTCAAAAATATTAATAGATATGAAAATTTATGTTTCCATAAATACCTGTGATGATACATAGAGTGACGGATATTGTGATTATATCAAATCACTTATCATGATATATGTTTAACAACATGTATCTTGACCAACTCTTATATTCACCAAAGAAGATAAGGATAGTGTTTTATGAGAGTATAGTAGGTGGATATCATGGAGTAAAGAAGATTCAATTTCCTATAGGTCTAGAATATGGGAAGAATCACCCAATGGAGTGTCTTAATAGAACGTAATGATTTTTATGTGTTGAGAATAATGGTACAAGTATGTAATTTATATGGAAAAATAAAAAACTATTTTAGCAAAATGAATGATAGTAATGGTGTCCATAAGGAATTATCAATGGTAAAATTTATTAAATGTTGATAATATGGGCATTATAAAAGTCAATATCTTAGGGGGAAGATAAATAAGAGGATCAGAAAGGTTGAATGAGTAAATGTTTTTTGTAGATGATAAAGTGACTAAAAATGATATATGAAAGAAAGAGGTGTTAAGGAATAAGATGATTATTCTAGTTGATGGTTTAAGGATAAAGATGAATTATTGATGTTTTTATGTATTGGAACTCACAAATTATGTTATGAAAATCCTGAAATATATTAGTACTATTATTTAGAAAATTTTCATTAAGGATTTTCAAGAATACTTTGAATGGTATTGATGACCTAGAAAAGTGATTTAACAGAAAGGTGATATTATATGGAAAACACTTGACTAGGGGAAATATAACCCTTAATATGTTCCTGATGTTGAGATAATTGTTTTTAGTTGGTATAAAGAGATGATTGATATGGATAAAGTAAATTGGATTTTATTTATGGCCTTGGAATTAATTAATGATTTGATAAAAATGTGGTTTATGTTATCATTAATGGATTTATGGAATATATTCAACAATATGTGGTTTTATTTAGGGAATGATGAATATTTTATGTTTTCACTTAGGTTTTATGTAAATTCTTGTCATTTCCATGTTTTAGGAGAACATTTGACCATGTTATTCAAATTTTTTTTATGAAAATAAAGAGATACTTTAGGATATTTGGTGGATTAAAGTTTGGCTGATTTTGGAAATTTTGTGACCTTATTTATAATTTTTTGAATTTTTGAAGGTTTATAAGGATAAATATTTATGTAATGGTTTTAGTAGAACTTTGGATGAGGTTTTATTAATTAATTTTTTATTCCATATTATAGATATTTATCCATATTTTATAATGTGTGCTAACCTTTTTTTATAAATTATCATTATTTTATAGATATTGTGATCCATTAGTGACTCAGGCATGAAAAAATCATGTTCATTTCTTAGAATAAGAGTTGAAGTGAAAATTGATCGAAGGACAACCAAATGATGATATTTTTCTTGTGAAATGGAAAAAAATCACGTAATTATATTTTCTCATGATCTCTATATTGATTTTAAAAATTTACTCAACTTTAGGAAAACTATCTTATTAAATTTTTTAGTCCTATTACATTTATTTCTGATGAATAAATGTTCTTTTAACTCGTCGTTGATTTATGGTTTTGTGGTGGTTAAATTTAACATGACCAAGTTCTCTATAACTATATATTAATACTTGTGTGTTAGTATTCACTTATATGTTTATATTTTCACTTCCCACTAATGCACTCCAATTTGGATACCTAATTTTTGTTATTTTATATGGGCTTCATACATACCTTTCACTGTTTTCAAGAGAATGTTTTATAAACCCTTTTTACAATGTGGGTTTTAAAAAATTTTATTTTTAGACATTCAACCATCGATTCCCAATAAAAAGGTTAAGTTTCAAGGATGAAATTTATTAAAGGGAGTATAATTTAACACCCCAAGATTTTATGAAGTATTTTTTTCCAATAAATTTAATTTCATCGATAGTTTGTGTTACACGCAACACCAAGTTCAAATGAAAAGTGATATACTATTAAAATATTATTAGCCTAGCCATTGTTTTGTCCTGTATGAATAGAAATAACTAATTTATAAAAATTATATGGTTTACACATGTATAAAATAAATTCTTTGGTTATCAATTAATTATAAATGAAAAAAACCCATTAGAACTCACATAAATATTCCTTTTCAAAAAATAATCATTATGTGTGAAATATGTTTTTCTCGTAATATATTATATTAATAACTATTGGTGAATGATTTTACTGAAACATAAAAATTAAATATTCAATAAAAAATTATCATTCAACTAATAATTTTTTAAACATGGTATAAGAATAAATCCAATTTTATGCTTAAAACTGTAATTTGTTTTAAAAAGTATTTTATGACACACATAAATTTGAAAATTAATTTTTTTTTAACTTTTTAAAAAATTATTCGAAAAAAATAAAATTCATTTTTTAAATAAAAATTTAAAAATTACCTTATTTGTATTTTTTTTGAATTTTCTGGAAAGATAATTTTTTTGATGAATAGTGGAAAATCGTCATTTTATTGAAAACTCCCTTTTTTTAAGCAGTCAAATAATTCCATTTTTTTTGAAGTTATTTTAAAATTAATATAAGTTAAATTATATTAATTGTAATATAATTTAATTCATTTGAGTCAATTTTATGTTAAATATTTATTTAATTTTTTTTACTTATGAAACAATTTTCAATGGAAAACACTTTTTTTGTCGCATCTGCGGGTTTAATTTTAAATTAAATTTTGAAATATTAGTGAATTTAATTTGATCAAATGAATCCATATTTTGAATATAAATAATTAATATTACTTAATATTTTAAAAATTATTTTTTATAATGAATAATAAGTAATTGTATACATTAATTACAATTATTGAAGATAAAACAGGGTTTTACAGGTTACACATGGCTATGTTGAAATTAATTTTTCACGCAAATAAGACATTTATTTGATAAATTATATTTCATATTTAGAATAATTTTTTTATAATTAACTAATATGGATCATTTTTTTTTATTATTAGATATATTACTATGGTAAATAAATAAAAAACTAGTAATTGTGGTGAAAACTAAAATTGAAAATATAGGTAAAATTATATGATATGGAATAACATGTTTAAAATTGTAATTTTTATGGCCTATAACAACCATATATTCCATAAAATCTATTATTTATCACTTTTTTATGCACTTTGGTTGATATTGAATTCCCATTATTGAAT
The DNA here is from genome assembly GCA_963277665.1 of Viscum album. Lineage (NCBI taxonomy): Eukaryota > Viridiplantae > Streptophyta > Magnoliopsida > Santalales > Viscaceae > Viscum > Viscum album. The sequence continues at coordinate 1,751,109,117 of OY728120.1, read as the reverse complement.
AGTTTTCGGTATTTACAAAAATGTCACTCCTCCTCAATTATAAACAACCCTCACTTACTCGCACATCATAAGTCATTTGTATTAACCAATACATAAAAAAATAAATCCCCAACATTCTTACTCACATTACTGAGCTATTGGTTTTCCCAAAATTCAAACCCTAGGGTACTCAATAAGATATCCACCAGATATTTTTCTAAGAGAAGGTAATTTTATTCTCAAAGATCTTTCACTTTTCTTATTCTCTTTCCACATTTATTCATGTCTTGATAATACAAATATAATAAAAATTTATTTATAATATAATTATATGTTATTATATTTATTCAATAACCTATTTCTATGTCATATTCCATCAAATGGGAAATGAAATTGTGGATCATGTGTATAGAAGACTACCGCGTCGCGAACCGATCTAATTTGTTTTCCATCACCACCTATCACAAACAAATATAATAATGTATTTAAAGTATATTTATTATTTTTATGAAATAATTAAAATTATATAATTATAATATCACAACTACCTTCTAACCTTTCAATCCGTTAAAAATTATGGTGTCGCTCGTGCGTATGTGTGGACTACCGCCTCCATGAGGCGATGTGATACATTTTTCATTTTATGTTGAAATGGATGGTAATAATGACAAATATAAGTAATATATAAGAAATATATGATATAATAATGATTATATAAAGGTTAATTAACTTTTATATTTCTTTAACTCCTTCTGTTGATAAATTAAAATAGTGTTCATGCCTACGTATAACATACCATCTCCATGAATGGTGTAATTTATTTTTCTAACCATAGAATTTATAGATGAATATAAATTTATATATAATTCATATATATTATATTTATACAGTGATTAAAATATTGGAAATTATTTAATTATTATCAATTTACAAGGACCAAAACAACCAAATAAAAATATGCATTAAAAACAAAGTAGTTATTACCAAAAACTATGATTTTAGAAAATAATTGTTAAAAAATGGGTGATAAAAAGTTGTAAATATATCTTATATGGTATATTTGTGTATGGTTATTTAATGTATTTATAATAAAACTATATTTATTATACATTTTGTTTTAATGTGTATGAAGAAATTTGATACATGAGGTAAGGTATTTTCATCACACTTTTATTTCTATGGGAAAATGCTATATCCACCACATGTTTCGTTTGGGTGGTGCATGTACTTCCCATGAATGTATTTTATGATTCATATCATTAAAACTATGGGATAAAAAATCCATATAAGTTTCAATTTTTCATGGGTCTTATGATTCAACTTTTAACAATATGGTAGTGGTTTTATGTTATAATCCCATTATTTATTGGGGTTGGTTATGATTAAGTTTCTGATGATGAAATATTATTATTATATATCTATCAGGATACATGCGAATTTTTGTAACTTCTCATTAATTAAAAAAAATTACATGTTTTCCATTCATTTTTCTCATTATAAGTAGTCAAGAGACTGGAGATATGTTTTTAAGAAAAATAGACTTCATTTCCCTCTTCGGCGAAAAAACCCACTTCCATCCATTTCCAAGCCTTAAAAAAATTTAAATAACTTTTTTAATAATATTCAATAAATATGTAATTACTTTTTTAATGTTTATTTCTTTTCTTTAAAAAATAAAAGTAATATTATTTTCACTTTACAAAATACGATTTTTTTGATTTTTTATAGAAAATTTGAAAGGAATCATTATCTTTAAATGTAAGGATTTAGTAAAATTTTCTTCTATCATGAACACTACTTGTTTTAAAGATTCCTTTATATGATTCCATTTTTATTTTCAAAGAAAAGAACATAAAACTATTTATTTTGTTTTTAGTTTTAAAAATATTATTTTCAATGTGGAAAGTCTATTTTCCACATGATTTTTTAAAGAACATTTAATATTATTTCTATTCATTAACAACAAAAAAATAGTGTTACTTATGTTTTTTTGGGGATGTGATCCAATGGAACCATCCTCATTATTTTTCAGTATGGATTATATATAAGATTATGATGAGGAGATTTTTATGAAACCTTTTTTATCTTCTATGGTGTAATATCCCGAATCTGGATTCTAACCAAAGGTTCCCTGAACCCGGTTGGTCACAAGACCTTAAGTGAATTTACCTAAATTCTACAGGCTGCCAACTAGTACCGTGGGTCAAGGTGTGATAATGGGGAAACTATTCCCTCATTGGAAGAGTATACAAATTGGGAAACAAATAGTAAACAATAGGGGAAGCAGTTATACCATACAACAGAAGTAAACAATGGAAGACTAATATTAATAAAACAACTTTAGAATATATATATATATATATATATACATGATTCATGTCACATGTGTCTAGGAAATCAACCAAACAAGTCACAATTCTAGAAATACAGTACAATCTAATAAAAATGAAAAACAAGTAACTCAAATAACATTGCAAGCCTCAGATTGATCACATGCTCTCCAACTCCAACAACAATCTAGTACCTGATGAAGAAGGGAGGTTACATTTATCTATAACTACATTAATATAGTCTATTTGGGTCTAAAGTGTGACCCAAACAGGGTGTGAGATGAATCCTAGTATGAAACCACCAAAATATCTATGCATAACTGTTATTGAATACATATAGTAGTTAATATGCAGAAATAACGCAATTTACTAGAAATTACTCAAAATTAAACAATCCTACAATTTTCAATTACATTTATTTAACATTCATTATTCATCCATTTAAGCATTTAACCCTAGGATCTAGCCTATTCTCTATATCCCCCATGTAAGAGTAACAAAACATATGTCTCTGAAGACCATCTAAAAAATCAAGTAAGACCAAGTCTAAGAATGTTCTTTGACTTGGAAGACTCATCAAAATCATTCAATTATTCAATAATGAACCTTTGGTAAGGTTCTCACAGTCTAGTCCCCCTGGTCTAACATAACAACAATTCATTTAATAGAAACACTCTAGGTAGCTCTCACGGTCTAACCCCTTTGGTCTAACATAGCAGTAAACATTTACAAACGACCACTTAGGAAGCTCACACAATCAATACCCCTTGGTCAACATAGCATAAATAAATTATAAATGACCACCTAGGCAGCTCACATGGTCAATACCCCTTGGTCAATATAGCATCAAAACATACATAAGTGACCCTACCTCGGGAAGATCTCATAGTCAAACTCCCCTTAGACAAACTTTCACAATGCATATCACATGCATCTCATTTAATCAGTAAATCAATCCTAACAAAACAAGGCCTAGAAAACAAGGAAATCCTAATAGACATTATAGAGAGAAAAACCATAATAATTAATCTAGGGAAAAAACCCCATAGGATGTCCCATAAAACAAGGTATCTAACCTTATGCATATGCAACTACCCTTTATCAATCAACCAAACCATAACAGGTAATAAACACGGTTTAATTCCAAATCAAGCAATACCCCAATCATGGGTATGTGGCACTTTTATCATATATAATCCAAGATAACACAAAGAAAGTCACAAACCACCTACCTTGATATCACACGATTGATATACTTGAATGTAAACCCTTGAATCAGCCTAGATCAGCATAGATCTAAAAAAAGTTGAAAAATGTTTAACCATGAATATCCTAGAAGAGAGGAGGATTCAAGAATAAAAGGATATAGGGGTTTTGAGAACTCATCGGTGGGATTCCAACGCACCCAACAAAGTCTTAATTAGAGATTGAATAGAGAATTGGGAGGGGTTTAAAGTTCTTCGGACCTTCCGTCACACTCCTGTACGAACAACTTCCAGAATAATATGTTTTTGAGGATGATATGTGAGTCTGCTATGATTTTTCAAATAAAAAGAAAAGTATACGGCATGTTCATTAATAGTACACACCATGTATTATCCTCAAATAGCCTCTAACATAAGCGGTCTACCAGGTTATCACTCGTCCATTTACTTGGCCCTTACAAGGCCATTACATGGTTGTACATGGAAACTGAGTACACAACATGTACTCAGAAGTACACAATGTGTAATTAGAAAAACCCAATTTCATCCTTTTTTCTCAAAAACAACCCAAAATCAAGATCCATATATGAAAAGAAGATATGGATTCTTACAAACATCCCCCCTTAAAGAAATTCATCCTCGAATTTCCCTTCTAAGTGTGGTGAAGAAGAATCTACGAACAAATCTGGCCACTTTGATCATATGTTGGCCTCTATCTCCCAAGTCCCATACTCTACTCTCCCATGCTACAATAACACCCATACATGTGGAACAGGATAACCACAAAGAACCATTGTGCTGTGATCCACAATCAAAATAGGGTGCTCCTCAAAGGATGCATCCACCTCAAACTCAACCTCCTCAGGTTGAAAAAAATGAGGTGGGTCTGAAAATTAACTCCATAGGAGAGAAACATGAAAGACGTTGTGCATATAATAATACCTCTAAGGTAACTAAAACCAATAGGAAACTGACCCAACACTCTTCAAAAGCTCAAACATCCTGACATATCTCAGTGAAAGCTGCCCTTGTTTCCTAATCCTCCTGTGTCCCATCCTCAGTGTGACACATAAGAAAACCTGATCTCTAACCTCGAACTCCAGAGGTCATCTCCATTGATCAACATAAGACTTCTCACGAGATTGTGCAATAACCATACTCTTCTGAATCAACTCCACCTACTCAGTGGTCTCCTGGAAAAGATAAGGTCCCAACATAACTTCCTTTCCTACCACCATCCAACATATGGGTGATCGACATGGCCTACTATAAAACTCCTCATAAGGTTCCATTTGAATCGTTTCCTGAAAACTGTTATTGTAGAAAAAATCCTCGAGTATGAGCCCATAAGGGGAATAGTTCGGCGAGGATTCCCCCTGTCACGGCCAGTATTCTTCTCCTTGGGTTGGCTTGGCTTCTCCTCTCCACTCTCCTCCTCGGAGATCTAGTGGTGTGTGATTTCCGATCCAACGGTGGCGTCGACGACCTCGTGGGCTCAGCCATCTCGAAAAAGCTCATCGTTTAATAGCCTGTAATTGTCCTTACTTCTTGATGGTTAGGGTTTTATCAGGCGGAGCGGTGCAAATCTAGCGGCCGAGACCCAACCTCGGTGGTCGGAGGGCTGCTGCCTCATTTTAAGTCATATGGGAGTGCAGGAGGTGGTTTGCTTTGGTCTTCATGGGAGGGTCTGATGGCGACGATGAGATCTGCAGATCCGACTTGCGGTGAGGTTTTCTTGGAATATGACGGTCTTCGTGAAACCTGGATTTGATTTTTCAGTTTGTTGGTGATGAATTTTTGATTTTTCGGACTGTGGGTTTATGTAGTTGGATTCACATAGGGGTAATTTTATCCTATTTTTTGGTTTCTCGTTTGTTGCTGGAGATACGGTTCTTGTCTGTGGAAAGTCAAGCTAGTTGAGGGTTTTCTGTTGTGGTGTGCCGGTGTGGATTTTTCCTCATGGCATTCTTTATTTTGGTTCCTGTTGGCTTTGAATTTTGGACGATGCAAATAGATTACTGTTGATTTTTGCTGATATTTGATGCTGAAATTAAGAGTTGCAGTCGGTGGAGCTGCTGCTTAACGCTAGAGGTTCTATGGTCCTCTGATTTTGTTTAGAGTGAGGACGGTTATGAGTTTTTTGTTTTCGGGGTGAGCCAGATTGACAGTGTTGGAAGATGGAATGATTTTAGACTGTAATGGAATTCCTGTGGTAACCATGTGATATGGTGTTGGATCAGTGGCATACATCGCGTGGATGGTACATCAAATGGATTAAGTCTAAAATAGTTGAGAGATGTTTTCCTTTTTTTCATTTGATGGTTTGGTTTATGGATGATGTTTTGGTCTAGACTTTCTATAGAAAATGATTCAGACGTGGAATTAGAGCAGGTAGTTTTCACTATGCACGACTTTTCAGATTTGGAAGATTGAGAGGGTATGGCCTAGCCATCGATACCACGCCCGTGCATTATTTGCACGGGACGCTAGCTGAGTAGTCCTACATTGATGGAGGCTTCCATATGGTTGTTTATGCTGGGAGGGGAATTTCTGTAGTTTTGTCTTGGGACTGAGTCATGTTATGTTTTTATTTCTTCGAATCCATGTGAGGTTTCCAACATTATCCTTAAAAGGGGGTTTATCCAAAATAAATAAAAATTGAGGACTTCAGGCCATTCAGTCAATAGGAAAAATCTTCTAGGGGTATGTGTCTCTCATAAGATCCCCCAAAATCCAGGACACATGCCTGAAGCATGTCCTCCAAAACCTGAATCATGTTCTTAGACTGACTATCTATCTGGGGATGGTAAGCTGTACCCAGAAGTACCTATGTACCCAAATCCCATTGTAGTCCCTTCCAGACATGAGAAGTAAACTGGGAATCCCTAAATGAAGTGATAGAGTGTAGAACCCCATGCAAACGTAAAATCCCTTGGATGCACAACCTTCCAAGCTCATCAACACTAAAGGTCACCTTGATCAGAAATAAATATGCAACCTTCATGAGTCTATCAACAACAACCCATACCACATTATTTCCTTGAGGTGACCTTAGTAAACCCGTCATGAAATCCATGATGACATCATTCAACTTTCACTTGGGAATGGGTAACTGCTGTAAAATCCATGCCGATCGCTGATGCTCCGCCTTCACCTACTAACAGGTGGAACATCTCATAAAATAACTAGCTACATACCTCTTTAATCCTGGACACAAATACTGATGATGTAAATATCGATACATTTTGGTAACACCAGGATGAACTACTCAATCTAAGGAATGAAAATATAAAAAAACTCCTCATGTATATCTGCTAACACCCATATGTATCCATGAAAACGCAAGACCTCATCCCTGTCTACGGTCCATCCAAGAGTACGGTTCTCTCCTGACACACTCTCCCGTGGGGATAGGGCTTCAAAATCAGATAGCTACCTTATTCACACTCGATCTAATAGAGTAGAGGTAAAAAATATATAAGAAATAAATGTCTATCCCTGTTTATCTTGAATCTCCAAATGCATCTCAAAGAATAGATCCATAAGCTTACAATCACTACTGGCCTCCTGAACTGCATGTATCTGAGTTCTTCTGCTCAACACATTAGCCACAATGTTTCCTTTCCCAAGAGTGTAGGAAAGCTCAAAGTCAAAAGACTAATGTTACTCAACCCACCATCACTGTATCAAATTCAGATCTCACTGAGTAAAGATATACTTGAAACTTTTATGGTTAGTGTATACTACAAAATGATCTCCCAAAAGACAACATCTCCAATAGTGAAAATCACCCACAACAGTAGCTAACTCGAGATCGTGTGTTGGGTAACTACTCTCATGTGGCCTCAACTGCCGAGACTTATATGAAAAAAATCCTTCCCCCCTCCATAAGTAATGCTCCCAGCCCGATACCTGATGCATCATAGTAAATGGTTTAACTCTTTCCTTATCTAGAAAAATAAGTATTAGTGATAAATAAACGTCACTTTCATCTCTTGAAAGGCTAAATCTAAGGAATCTATCCACAAGTAATTTACAAAATTATTATTCAGGCCCATCAGTGGTGTTGCTAAGCATGAAAAGTCATGAATAAAACATCTATAATAACTAACCATCCCTATAAAACTTCATAACTCAAATACATTCTTCGGAAATCCAAGGAAACTACCACTCTCACCTTATCTAGGTAGACTGATACTCTTATATCTATGATGACATGACCCATGAAGTGAATTTGAATCATACAAAAGTGGCATTTTGAGAGCTTGGCATATAACTGATGCTCTCTCAGTGTACTCAATATGATCTCAATATGTATGACATGGTTGTGTTGAGTGTGAGAGTACACCAAGATATCATCCACAAAGACTACCATAAATGAATCCAGGTAATCATGGAACACTCAGTTCATCAGTGAAATGAAAACTATAGGCTCATTCGTGAGACCGAACAATATAACCAAATACTTTTATAGACCATACCTGCCCCAAAATTCCATAAGAGGTATATATAATGGTATAACACACAACTGATGATAACCTATTCTCAAGTCAATCTTTGAGAACACCCGCACTCCTTGAAGCTGATCAAAGAGATCATAAATCCTCAGTAAGGGATATTGGTTCTTTACCGTCAAATGGTTCAGCTTCTGGTAATCCATGAAAAGTATGAGGGTACCATCTCCCATCTTCACAAAAAGGATAGGCGAACCCTGAGGATAATTCTTGGGTCGGATAAAACCCTTTTCCTATAACTCCTCTAACTACTTCTTGAGCTCCTGTAGCTCTGGTGTAGTCATCCTATAATGAGAAATAGACACCGGTGCTGCTCCTGGAATAATCTCCAAAGAGAAATATACCTCTCTTCAGAGGTAAACCTAAAAATTCATCTAGAAATACATCTCTGAAATAATACACCACTAGAGGAATGTCCATCTATGAAGTCCCCTAGTCATCTAAATATAAACTAGAAATCTGGGTAGTAATTCCTCCCAACCCATGATGTGTGGGTCTTGCTCTACTTTCCTAGACATCATATTCACCCTTGTGTAGAAAAGACCCACCCGATGGTGACGTGAAACTCACCCTATGGTGATAGTAGTCAAAAAAGGCCTAAAAGGAGAACAACCAATCCCTTCTGAGAATGACATCGAAGCCTATCATCTCTAATACATAGAGGTTCCATAAGAAGTGACACCCACCAACCTCAAGATGGAACTCCTTGCACTGACGTACAATAGCTGTCCTAATCCGTAACATAGTGTCTAGTGTCATAACATCATTAGAAATAAATATTAATAGATCAAGGATATCTACAATGGAAATCGATATAAAACTATAGGAATCCCTATATCAAAAAGGGAATAAGAAAAAACTAATTCAATTAGAATCGTACCTCTAACTGTAGAGGGTCCGAGATCCTGCTCTTGTCGGGTCTACTCCATTGAAAAAGTCTGACCAGTACCGCAACCCTATAACCCTTCCTAGATACCCTGAGCTGGTCCACTGTACTATCGCGGAAAACCTAAAATCTAGCTACCACGACTTCAACCACCTCCTCGGCCAGAATGGCCTGACAAACTCCAGTTCCCTGACTCATGAGAAACTGGTGGTCCTACTCCTAAATGTGGAGTCATAACAGATCCCTTATCACTCACTATATATGAGAACATCCTGCAAAAACACTGAATGTGGCCCAACTTTATGCAAGATCCACACTCGACTGGGTCCCTCAAGCAATGTGGTCTCGTATGCCCATTCCTTACAAACTGGTAGCACACTACTTGGCTACCCGAAGAATCATACCTTCTTCTAGAAGAACCACCATGTGTAAAATCTTTATATTTCTTCCATTTATCAATCAAAGGCGCCTCAACCCTAGTTGCTGAACCACCTTGGATCATAGCTCCAAACTCCCTTAGATTGCGGTCAGTAATCAGTTCCTGATTTACTATAGCAGTCACTAAAGTCAGCCTGAAAAAATTCACCTACGATAGGATGTTGTACCTGAGACCATCCTCAAATCACATAGCCAGTGACAAATCGTCACCTCCCAAAATAGTTGTGAAGCGCTAAAACTCTATAAAACGAGAAGAGTAATCCTTCACTGAAAGAGCTCCTACTCCAAATGCATGAACTCCCGAGCTCAGTCGGACCTCAACGTCTTGGAGGTAGAACTAATCATAGAAGGTACTATGAAACTCTTCCCTAGCCATATCCTGATTATTTCCCACCTATGAGATAACATACCACCATTTTTCAGTGGAATCACATAGCATGTATGTTGCGAGATTCACCCTCCTCTCAGTAGGTGTCTCCAGATTCTCAAAGATAGAAAGCATGGACTCCAACCATGACTCTTCAGCCTATGGTTGTCCATACCCTAAAAAAGTGGGAGGATGCTACTACTAGAACAACTGTGTAAACTCTACCATAGACGGGGAAGGATTTGGTGCTCCCGAAAAATCCTACATCATCATCAAAAATCTTTCACGGAACTATTCTTAAGCACCTGCATCCAGTATAATAGCTGGTTCCAAGACGGGAATGATAGGAGGATCTGCAGGTAGTCCCTGATCTACCATTTTTGGTGTCTCATCATTTCCCTATACCTGGTGTACAACTGGAGGTTGTCTTGGTGGCATGAAACTGCAAGGTCAATACCACACCTCAGTACAATATCATCAAGGACTAGAACTTTGATGTGAAAGAATGGAACAGGAGAATGGAAACATTCAAAATTTTCAAAATAGGGTTACACGGTGTGTAGAACAACTACACAACGTGTTCACTTAGGTATTAACATGGGAATGTACCTCTCACAAACCTGGTCATGTAACACCCCACACACACGGTGTGTTCCTACTAAGACATGATGTGTACTTGAATATTCTCTCCAGCCCAAGTACTTCTACACGGCTAGAACTACACGGTTCTACTGGTGTAACACTACACGACATGTTCACACTAGACATGGTGTGTACCATTAATGTTTCATCCACCTGTGTCATTATTCACATGGATGGATACATGGTTGATTACTACACAACATTTATAATCTAGACATGATGTGTACCGACCATGTTTCATCCACCCGCATCATTTGTCACACGGATAGATACGTGGTCGTTTACAGCACTACCTGTACTCCCTATACACGACGTGTACTCCCTATATATGACATGTTATTCTAGAAGTTTATCAACCCCATGTCTCTAATCACATAGTCAGTCACATGGTCAACAAGTACATGGAGTTTACATATAGTACATGACATGTACTTAAGAAAAATCATTTCTTCCATAAAAAAGAACACATGGTGTGTGTTCATAACATCAGGCGCTGTGTTTTTGGGTTTTCTGGATATTATTCCTCTAAAACATCTCAGTACCCCCCTAAATATCAAAATTTATCCAAGGCATGCCATTTTTCGATCCATGTAAGACCATACTCCCTGTGAATCATAGCATGACATCCTTATTCATGTCATATTAATAGGATTCAATTAAATTTCAAACATGATCCCCCCAAATTCCGACCCAAGAGGGCCCATAACACCCTAGAGCTCAAAGCATGGAATCCATCCAAATGAAACCTTACATACTCCAATACCCTATATAAAATAGTATATATTTGTATCATGGAATCTATCACAACAACATGCATATCTAGCACAAAGTCTATCACAACAACATGAAATCAGTAATGCACCCTAAATGGCATGATAAGAATGCATGACATGTGATATTTAGCAAGTTCCTATATTATATATGAGATGGTATACCCTCATATAATTGGGTTTAAATAGAATTAGAACCACACTGATATCAATCATAACAACACAAAACAAGTGTATCACCCAATGGTGAAATCAAATCAACTGTAACAATTTAAAAATTAGAAAAATTGAAATATTTGAGGTAACATAGCTTTTCCTAGTACATGTGTTAGCTACTAATGAGAAAATATTAATAAAAACTACCCACTCCTTCCTATCCCAATCTATTATCTCAAAATAGTTAGGAAAAAACGAAAATAATCCCTTTGATATCACTTTGTACCATCCCAGATCCGGGTGCCGCCCAAAGGTGTCCCGAACCGAGTTGGTCCAATGACCCCAAGAACATTTCCAAAAATGCTAGAGGTTTCTGACTAGAATCAATGGTCAAGGTGTGATATTGAGAAAACTATTCCCCCATTGTAAGAGTATACATAGTGGAAAACAAATATTAAACAATATCAGAAGCAGTAATACTATTCAACATATGTAAATAGAGGAAGACTGATAGTAGTAAAATAACCAGAGCATATAAATATATATAAATGATGCATGTAACATGTGTCTAGGAATGTAGAAAAATAATTCACAATGATAGAATGAAATTATAATCCAATAAGAAATAAAAAGTAACTCCAACAGCATCGCAAGCCTCATCATGGTCTCATGCTCTCCAACTCCAACATCACTCAAGTAACTGATGAAGAAGGGAGATTTCCCTTATCTATACCAGAAATAATATAGTATATTTGGGTCCAAAGAATGACCCAAATAGGGTGTGAGATGAATCCCAGTAGGAAACTACCAATATATCAGTGCCTAACTGTCAGTGAATACATATAGAAGGTAATATGCAGAAATGAATCAATAATCTTAAAAGTACTCAAAAGTAAAAAATCCTATTGTTTTCAATTACATTCATTTAACATTAATTATTCATCGACTAAATCATGTAACACTAGGATCTAGACTATTATCAGTATACCCCATATAAGATTAACAAAATAGATGAATCAGAAGACCATCTAAACAATCAAGTGAGACAGAGTCCATGATTGTTCTTTGTATTGGAAGAATCATCACAATCATTCAATTATTCAATAACACCACTTTGGGAAAGTTCTCACAGTATAACCCCTTTAGTATAACATAACAACAATTCATTTAATAATGACCCTCTAGATATCTATCACAGTCTAACCCTTTTGGTCTAACATAGAACTAAACATTTACAAACGAACACCTGGGAAGATCACATGGTCAATAACACTTGGTGAACATAGCATCAATACATTATGAATGACCATATGGGCAGCCACATGGTCAACACCCCTTGGTCAACATATAATTAAAACATACGTAAGTGACCCTACCTCAGGAAAATCTCATAGTCAAATTCCCCTTGGTCAAACTTTCACAATACATATCACTTGCATCTCATATAATTAGTAACTCCATCCTAACAAAACAAGTCATAGAAAAAAAGGCAAGACTAATAGGAATTCTAGACCAAACGACAAAAACAATCAATCAAGGGAAACACACCCACATGGTGTCCCATAAACAAGGTATCTAACCTTACACATATTCAAATACATTTTATCAATCAACCAAACCATAATAAGTAATAAACAGGGTTTAATTCCAATTCATGAAATACCTAAAACATGGGTATGTGACACTTTTAGCATATATAATCCAATAAAACACAATGAAAGGCACAAAATACCTACCATGATATCACAAGATTAATATACTTGAATGTCAGCCCTTGAATCATCCTAGATCAGAATTCATATTCAAAAAGGTAAGAATCACTCAACCTTGAATATCCTAGAATAGAGTAGAAATCAGGAAGAAATTCTCTAGGGGTTTTGATAAATCACTGGTGGGATTCCAACGTACCCGAAAACATCTCAATCAGAGCTTGAGTAGAGAATCAGGAGGGGTTCGAAGTTCTTCAGCCCTTCCGTCATGCTCCTATATGAACCACTGCCAGAAGAAGATGTTTTTGAGGATGAGATGCAACCCTGCTCCAATTTATCGAATAAAAATAAAATTAAAAAGTGTGTTCATTAACAAAAGACACTGTGTATTAGCCTCAACTGACCCCCAACTTAAGTGGTCTTCTAGGTCACCACATGGACATGTACTCGGCTATTACACGACCAGTACACAACTATACATGGAAATCGAGTACACGAAATGTACTTAGAATACTCATCGTGTACTTAGAAAAACCCCATTTCTCCCTTTTCCTCAAAACAATCTGAAATCAAGATCCATACCTGAAAAGAAGATCCAGGTTCTTAAAATATCAACTAATTCACATAGTCATGGAGTGAAGATTTTTGTTTTGATAAGATATTTTCAGATATTCATGATTGATTTCTCCAGGATTGGGGAACCTATGACTAATTTGACCAAAATGGATTAGCCTTTCATGTGGATAAATAAGTTCTAGTAGATGTTTCAAGAGATATTATAGAGGTTGATGAGTGCCCACATATTGCGACTATAAGTGGGGGGTGTTCATTATGTGGTTCTTTATGTTTACTCTATAGATGTTCTTGAATGTGTTCTAATGTGGAGATAAGAAATGAGGCCTATAGACCCGAAAGATAAGACCTCATGAGTAAAATTACATAAACCTGGATTTTGAGGAGTAAATTGAAGTTTTCATTTGGAAGTCTTAGTGACAAGATCTTCTAGGAGAGTTACTCAACAACTTTTTTGACAATAAGAGTCTTTGGTATATATTTTCATACAATAATATTAACCAAAGGAAAAGGGTATGACTGGATTCCTTTCATGTTTATGTAATTTAGATATTCTATATTCTTAAGAAGTGGAATGTGGTAGTAGATACTTGCTGGTCCTTCAGATCATAATGTGTATCACAAGGATGATAGTAGCTTTGTCCAGAACTTTGGCAATAAGAGCGAGGTTCAGCTTGGTGTGTGTAATGAGGTTGTTACACAAGTGGAAGCCTATGAGGATAATGTTATTGGAGAGGTGGTGACAGTTTTTCACTCACTCCCAGTCAATTCTGCATCGTTTGCTGATGTTGTTCGATCGGGTAGTGGTTCCTTGCTCAAGGAAGGGGTGCAGGGGATAGTCCAGGACTAGGCTATTCAAAACACAGTTGGAATGCCAGAGGGTGCCAGTCCAATGAACCGGGCACTAGTTCATCTTATAAATAGTTTTGATGTTATGGAAGTGGAAGGGTTGAACACATTTCATCCAAAACCAGCCATTGACTGGATTTGTGTGAAGGATCCTAGCAGAGACAACACTAGTCTTTCTGTAGGTGAGTTTTTGAGCCCGAGGAGGAACAAGGGGCAAAAGGTTACCCGTAAAGGGAAGGACTAATCTTCCTTGAAACCTCCAATGGAGACTCCATATTTCAATAAGAATAACACCAAGAAGATGTAAAAGAAGTATGTTTTCCATGGGAGTCAGGTGGTGTGAGAAAATAGCCCTTGGACATGCTCTTGAGTTCGAAGGAGGAAGTGGTCAAATGGGTTCTATTACTCAATTCCACTGAGGAGGAAGCTTCTAAAATGACGGGGAGACCCCTGAGGGTTCCATTGAATGAGGAGCAATACACCTGGATTGATAAGAAAGATCTAATTCTCATTGGGGGCTTTCAAAATGGGAAGATCATCATAGAGGAATACATCCAGTCCTGGGATAAGATGGCCTATGAGCTTGAAGATCAGATAAGGGATGAACCAAACACTAAGGTATCCTCTATATCCTGTAATGTTTTTAGAGATATTAACTCTGGTAGACTTAATCTATCATTTAATGACTCAGTTATATCCTTTTGTGGTTGAACTAATGGTTTCTCACTTTTTTCTTAAAAGTGTTTGAATAATAAAAAATTAATTTTCAGTTAGTAGTAGATACTCATAGAATGGATTTATATTCCAAGTTATTGAGTGAGGAAAAAATCAGTATATCCTTGTGTTTGAGGATAGTGAAGCATACCTCTAGATGATGGTTGTAACCCCTATGATTATTTTGAATCTTGGAGAGGTACTACTTGGTAATAATGAATATGATATCTGGCATGACCAGATATGTACTAGACCAACTCCTAATAGATTTTTGGGGGGGGGGGGGGTCATGTTATTCTTATTTGATGATGGATGATGGTAATAGTAGTGTTTTTATAGGAGGTCAGGAGGGAGATTAATTCCCCCCCACTTAGTTGGACCTTCAGGTGAGGTGATGATGTACTGAGATCTTTTGGTATTAGTTTGGGTATCAAAGGATATAGTAGATAATTTCCGAGTTTACATATCGATGCCTCACCTATGAATAGGTTCTGGATGAGGTGGTAATATGGAAGTAGAATTGGGATGATATATTAATGGATTTCATTATATCACTTCCTTGATCACTGATATGAATTGACACCATCTGACTGATCATAGAAGAAATCACCAAATTGGTCCACTTTCAAGTCATATAAGAGAAGATTATAATGAAGAGTTTGGGAAACTTGTTCATATGATAGATAGTTTGGATTCATTGAATTTACTTGATGATAATTTCAGATTTTTATACTTGATTCATGTAATGATTATGGTGATGATTAATGGAGTATTTCAGACTAAATTTTATTTGGGAACAATGATCCAACCCTAGACAAAAAACAAAACAAAGTAGACTATTCAGGTTTTGGAGGACATGCATTGGGATTACTTGTTGGGATTTGGATATAGATAGAAGGTTCATATACCTTTGGTGGGATTACATAAAAAATAGTTACCACTCCACCATAAGTGTCACACAATTTTATTCCCCAAACGGGAGACCATAAAGGTCACTGAAGTATTGGTAGGAGCTAAGGGACATTACATATGGGCCCACAGTTGGTGAAACTCATGACATGGAAAGTGAATATCATCCAAGAGTGTATGGGGAATGCCCAAAGCCATCAAATGTCCTATGTGGATCAATGATGGAGGCCTTTGGAGTTTAAATAGGGAGAAATATGTGATCCTAAAGGTCTTATCTGGATGAGGACTAGAAAGAGTTGGTTGAGGTAGAGAACAATCTTTAAGAATAATTTTACCATTATAGATAATTATTAAGTTTGGTGAGGTGTAATTGCACTTATATTTTCCCCCAAAACTACATCAGGTGCACAATAAAATCCATATGTTTTAGCTGTGGTGATATGTGAATGAACCATCACACATTATCAACCAGTATAAGTAGGAAATTGAGTATGGATTTACCTCTTTTTGGTGCTCAGTGGTGTTTGAGGAATCAACGGGAGAATATCCTTCATGGTCGAGTGTTTCCCTTAGTTTGTGTATTGGGTCAAAAGTTATACTTATGGATTTTCCATTCCATTATTTTTTTAAATCACACACTCTTTCCTAATTACATGATTACTAATTTCTCTTATCCAATGTGTTTTATAATGTTTCTTTAAACAGCATATTTTTTAACATACTTAGAAGAAGTGGTAATGAATTATCAAATTAAACTTACAATTCTCAATTATGATTATCCTAATGAGTATGGAAATGATAAACATTAGATTCAACCTTATCATACCATATTTAAGACATTTTCTCTTTTATTTTTTACTAAAAAGGTCTTAGTAATCATACTGATATCAGTACCGATGAAAAAGTGACTAATACTCATAAGGTATATCGTAATGACAATTTTAAAGAAGTCCATCATACTAACATAAGTTTATTATCATATTCAGAAAAGTTATTTCTAATTTAAGTAAAACAATTTACACTATAATGGTGTAAAAAAATGATTCCAATCATTTTATTATGCCAGATCATTATGTCATGTCAATTTCTAGGTTTCCAATTCACGGTGAAAAACTTGGACAAAACATGACCGTTGGGAAGGAAATATGACTGTTGGGGATTTGACTACAAATAATCAACCATTAAAAGAGTTTGGATGAGTTTATATAGTGTTTATTGAATAATTTTTAAATTTATCATTATGTTAGAGCTCTGTAGATTACAAAACATGAAATTATTTTTCATAGTCTTTGTAATTATCTTATACTTTTATAGTTCCAAGTAAACCTTGTTAGGTTTTTCTCCTTATGAACTTCTACTTTGTAATCGTGCATCTAATATGTGATTACGATCATGGGATTGTAGGGATATCAAGATGGAGAATCTAATATTCTGATCGTGAGCTTGTAGGGCTAGAAAGACATAGTTGATCTATCAAATTGAGGGCTATTAGGGATATTCAAACAGAACAAATCAAATCATGATATCAAGGGTTTTCCTTGATGGGAAAAGACAAAGTTTCTTGTAAGTATAAAATAAGGGATACCGTTATCCCTGATATTTTGAAACCTTAATCTTATGTTTAAAAGATATATATTCATTTTAAATAGACTTAAGTCATTATTACATTGTTTCTATTGCATTACATATTTCTTAAAAGTTTTATATTCCACTATTATTGTTTGTATTAGTTTTATGGTAATAATTCCAAATACAATAAACACAATCCGAACTATTAAACAGATATACTGTGAATCTGAGACACTATGATATAATAGTATCTTTTCTGATTATGACCTATATAATCTAAAATTATCATAATCATACTAATTTAGATACTTTAAAAATTATACTAAGGTCCATGTTTAGATTATATATTTTTACAAAAAGAGGTTTTGTGAATTTTTTTAGTTTAATTATTTCAAAATACGGTTTTTTAGACAAAATTCACCACCTTTTGTAATTGATCCATCAAGAACATATTATTTAAATCCTAATACCAATAAAACTCATATTTATATCCAACACTGTGTTTATAGACAATATGGGAATATTCAAGAGAGCTTATAAGAGGGGAGAAACCAAACATCAACTCAATTTCCTCACATGTTTGAGTTGGTTTTTTTCTTTCTAAGATGAATATACATGAAGATGGAACGAATGTAGAGGGTAAAATAATTTTATTTTTAACACTTTGGAATATTTTAAATAATATTTTTAGAATAAATCTATGGTTGGTGTAGAATTCCATGGTCCATGGATCCTCAGTGTTGATATATTGAAAATATTAAATTTTTAATGTCACATGAACATGATTTTTTAGAAATAATGTTATAACTATTAAATTTTATATCAAATGGAAAAAACAAGACCATAATTAAATATGGAACACGAATTTTATCCTAGGAGAAACATAATCTTTATACACACCAAGGGTTTGGTCAAATTGATGTAAATGGAGGATTTAATGGATTAAATTAATTAATTTATTTAATGACCATTTAATTTCCTAACCCTAATAAATTATCTATTTAATCCCCCATTTCAAAATTCCCATGGGGTTTTCTCACAACCATAGATGAAATGAGGGGATGGAGAGATAACTCCCATGGAGGGAATGCTGGAAGGTGATCTCGATATCAAAGATAACATATGAATGAAAATGGAATTTTGTGAATCTGATGATGATCATGTTGGATCTCATCAATGAAATCGATGCAGATTCATTTTTCATCAATGATCAATCCAAAAACGAGTTAGTATGTTTTGTTTTATTAGATAATTTACCTATTCTTATTTTTTCTATGACGAACCAAAATTAATTCATCGAAAATTTATTAACGGATCAAGATTTTTGAATTTCCATTGGTTATATATATTCATAGGATAAGGAATTTTATATTTAATATTATGTGATGTTTTGATATTCCTCCCTTTTTCTTTTGTTTCTATAAATTATAGTCAAATGAATAATAACCAACATTCCTTACCACTTTTGTGTTTCATGGTTTTACCTCTATTAATTGTTCACTATCGATATTTAATTTTACCAATGATTTGAATTTATTTGGGAAACTGATTTGATCTATGGTTCTTGAGATGCATGGACATGACTGAAACATCTGCAATGTGGAATTTATAAACGAAGGATCATTGATAATGATGATAGAATCCTAATGTAAATCAATGGTTTTTTATTATGTGAGACTCTGGTAGACCAGTGAAGAGGTTTTTTCCATATAGGGGGTGTATGGAATCCGTCCACTGATTTCATTGCCGGTTTGGTCAAACCAGATTTATCATTTTGGGTGAAGATCATAGAGAAATTGAAAGTGATGGTGGCATGAGGGATATGCAAGAAATATAAAATAGTTCCTAAGGAAACCCAATATACATTGTGTTTATTTTGGTTGAATACACAACATTTGAACCCATATTTTTGTTGGATATTGGTTAAGCAGTGAGTAAAATATCACACATCATGTGGGGGACCCACATGCTCTGTTACACTTTTCTATCTAGATCAGCATGTTCAAGGAGTACACGCCCATTAAGTCATGTGACCCCACATTCCATGTGTGACAGGACACACCCTATTTACATTGGAAAGTACATGGGAATGAGATGATAAAAAAAATTATTTTCATCATAAACTCTTCATGCTGTGTATCATAATAGTAAGACTTGTATCTATAGAAATACATGTCATGTGAGATCGAAGTACATGTGAAGTTTGAGACCTAGTGATACACAACAATTAACCTATTAGTCACACCATGTACTCCATATAATTCATAATAGATCCATTTTTATTCATAGGATGGCTGTGGTATGAGCTTGGATGAGTTCCCTCAAAGTGTATTAGTGTTGGTACATTCCTATAGTCTCCCCATAAGAGGGTACTGCGAGGTATCTTGTCCCAAAAATAGAATAATTGATCCCCTATACGAGTTAGTTGTATACAGAGTTAAGTTCCCCTCTCATAGCCTATGGTGCGTGATCCTTTATTATTCTTACCTAGTATGTTTTTGGTAACTAATTTCATATATCAAAGGTGTGTGATGCCCTTCTTAGTGGGTTATCCTGGATACGGTTGAGTATCACCCATAGGCCCTTTTATGGATCCCTTATCATTATATTGACATCTTTTGTATTCTAGTGTGGTGTAGCCTAATTGATAGTGTACCTTGGATGATCCATCTCACTTCATATTTACTTGTTCACAATAATACATGACAAGTGTGGCTTCTAAAATGAGTTCCACCAGTATTTTAAGAACCGATTAATGACTTCAATCATATGAATGTTATTTTTGAGAATATAGTATAATCCTAGGATGGTGGTGTGGGAGTGATGTTTCCTTGATACTTGGAGTCGTTAATTGAGAATATAAAGGTTATCATGTTTATTCCCTTCACTTTTTGATATAGAGTGGACTCCCACTTTGATTATTTTAGTTTGGTATTTTTTGGGTATCATAATGGGTAGATTTTTAGTCACCCTTATATGGGATCTTTTTTCACATGTCATGTATTAAGAAAATTTAATACCTTTTAACGGTGTCCTAGGAGGACTGGTAGTAGGAAGAGCTTAATTATGCTAGTCAGACCATGGATGCTTCCAAAAGTTTCCATCCTGATAGAAGTCCACTTCTATTTCCTGGTTGGAAATTTTTTTAGTTATGGTTGACTTGTATTTTGACCATTTTCCTTTTATCATACATATTTATGTAATCATGTGTGGGATTGTTTTTATGAATTCATTTTTAGTATGAGTTGTTTATCTATTTAACATTTATACTTGAGTATGGAGATATGTGTGTATGTACTATTACTTCAGGATAAGGCCTCCCAGGATTGTGATACAAATGATCAATGATTTTCTCCAACACCTGACCTATTGGAGGTAGGTTTGGGGTGCTATTCATGGATTACCACTAACCAGGAGGGACTCAATACATTATATTTTGAAAGGGAAGAAGGTTGATTTAGATGTACCAGACTAAACAAGGGATGTCTAGTCGTTTAACCCCCCTAACACCCCAATTTTCCATTTTTAATCAATTTATTTGACCATAATATGTCTTGTATAGATCCTAGGAATTTATAGTGTTTGGGTGGAATCTATCTACCTACTTCTCTTGACGATTTGATATCCTCATTGTTGGATTCTCATATTTTGGTAAGTGTGATAAATTCCTTATAAATTAATATATTTATTATGAAATTTTAATAGTTTTAATATTCATTTCGTGGATATATTTACCTGGTTATGATCATTCTCTAATATCTTCAATATCCCTTATGTGAATTTCATTCCACGGTCGGTTCTCTTGAGGTTTTTGTGAGACACTTGTGATTATTGAGTTACGTTATGATCAATCCTATTATTCAACATTTTTCTTATGGAAAATTGATTTAATGTTGTGGGAATCATTTTTTAGGTACTCCTCTCATTTTCTAATACATTCCATTTCCATATGGTTAGTGGATTTCATCATGGTTTCCATGCGACATGAGTTTGATGTAGGTGGTTCCGTACATAGTCTATATTCTATGAATAAAAAATTTTCTTGGTTTAATATATATATATATATATTTAAATTAATTAGCATTATATTTAATAAAATGATATACATGTGTAAATAGTGTTCATGAGAAAGACTAGGTTTAACCCTTGTTTTGGTAAAAAGTCATTTTATTATTGGTCCATGTCCATTGAAATTGTACAGGGTTTCTCATTATAGGGTGCTCCTCCATTCCTAGATAGTAGATACATTATCTCTAGTTCATTGATTTATTTTGGAAAGTGGTTTCCCCCTTTTCGAGTTCATTGATGAATTTTCTTTAGGGACTTGAGTGCTTATTGGTCATTGTTTTTGATTTGGGTATGAGTGACCTAGCTTGCCTTCCCTTTTTTATCATAGCGGTGATTAAAATTATGTTTTTTATTTTTACTATTTTGGATTTAATGTGATATGAAACATACTTTTAAAAATTTAAATTGTTCACCAAAATTATGTTGTAAAATTATGTAACCTTGTTTTTTGGAAGATTTTGGAAGAGGGTGAATAGATTACCATGATTTTAATGTATTACTATGTAAAAAATTATCAATTTAGGTTTTCTTTTAAATTTAGAATGTTTTAATTATTTTATAGTGAATTGTAATGGAACACCCAAGTGGGAACCTATTGAGACTATTTATCTCACACACTACACACTCCAATAGGGGTGTATAGTACTTTTTTTTGTCTTATGTAGGAAAGGGATGTTAATCATAGTGAGGAAATGAGTTTTTTGGATATCTAGGCATGGATATATAGTGTTGAGAGTATGAAATAATTTCTACATATCACATCATGTAGTATTAAAATGTTTTTGGTTTCCTTTATTTTCCTTGTTTTATGGATATATACACTAGTTTTATCTTATTATGATTGGATCTATCACTATATCTTTATACTTTATATTATGTAATATTTATTTAATTATTTTATTATATATATATATACCATGAATATTGTTTTAGTATAGGAAAATCATTCCCACTGGTTTCTATTTGATGCTTGGGAGCTAGTCTCTAGCCCGTGTATACTGGGAACACCTTTCAGGACTTTCCATGTACTAGTTTAGAGCCTAATTAGATGGGTCTTCTAGGCCGTGTCATGAAAATTTGGTATTAGTTCTAGGTTATACTCAGTATTGGGGAGTTGTTAGGATGGAGAAAGTATTTTTAGTACCTGAGAGGGTGGTTGCGATGAGTGGCTACACATTTCTCTCTATGATGATATATATGTATCTATGGGATGTTGGGTTTTAGACATTATCTTAGTTTCTTATTATATTATTTTTTGTTAAAATGTGATTTTTTTCTCTAATCCCTTATTTATACGTTTTGTACCTAGAAACATGCATATGAGATGCATTTTGAGGGTTTCACTAGGGGGTGTAGTGGAAAATTCTTCACCAGGGTACCCCCTCTAGATTATAATATCTTATAGTCTATCCTATTGGTAGTTATTATTATTTACTAGAATTTAATGCCTATTCATAATCAATCTGTTGTGGTGAAACCATGTTCTGGAGGAGAATGAAATTGAGCATGAGTGTTGACACATGATAATCCCCCATCCATTAAGGGTACAAATTAATGAAAGAATGTTGAGGAATAGCTGGACAAGATCGATTGAGTCTTCAAATTCCTAGAGACACCTAAATCTATTAAGGTGAAATTAACAATGTTTAATCTTGAGGGTCCTAGAATGTGGTGGTGGGATTCTATTGTATATGAAAATTTTCATGTGGGATTAGAGTGCAATGAATTAAAGAAATGTATCTATAAATATTTTTATTAATAATTTATAATTATAAATAAGTCTTTGAATTTCCTATATTTTTATCATGGATAGAATTCATTTTCAGAATACACCAAATTTTTTTTGGAGATGGTTCCTTTTTCTCTAGAGGTTGTGATGGATGATCAACATAGGGCTCAAAAATATCTATAGGGTTTGTGAGATGGAATTTTATTTTAGGAATACATGATGAATATCACCACATATATTGAGATGGTAGGTAGGTATATGATGGATAAAATGAATGTTAAGGGAAATAATGGCTTCGCTGGATCTTCTCTTACACACAGTGTAATTTCTAGTGGAGAACATGGAAAGAAGAGGAAGTGTCAAGATAACGCAAGGGTGATTGAGGTGGTTCTCAACATCAGGATTCTACGACACCATAAACAATATCCAGTGTGGTGCCCCTAACTTTCTATATGTGTGGAAAGGGTGGGAAAACCCAATGTTCTTGTCTCACACCCGTAAAGGATTGTAGTGTTTATGGCTATTGATACCATATACATAGGATTTTTCAGGATTTGTTCACATTCCATTATGGTTAGGTATATTTACCCTATAAGTCCAATATAGTGTTGTCAAAAGCTTTAATGTCTATAGAGATATATCCATAGGCCATAGGTGTGATAAATCATCATATAGTGGTTGATATTCCAATTGATGTTGATGTGGGAAATAATTCAGGGAGAGGCACTAAAAATGTTTCATCTTCTATAGAAACTACACTATTTGGTATAGAAGCATTTCACTATTTTGTATATACCATTTTTTTATGAGATGAAACTTTTGGTAGAGATCATTTAATTTATTATGGAGAAAGAAACACCTCATTGAATGGGGAAGATAAGGGGTTCTGTGGTCCTTCATACTCTCTTTGGATTACTGATGCAGAGTTAGTCTAGGGAATTTTGGTTCATGATCAAGATCTATTCAACATCATCATAATTCTTGATTGATTGGTAACTCATTGAGTCATGAATTATTATTATCATCGACATGTTTCGTTCTTTATTACCAATGAGAACTCTTAGGTGTTCTAGGGAGAGTGGGATCTGAGGTTCAATCATGTCATACATTATTTCCCTGATCTCTTGAATTTTTTATCTTCCATTCTAGTAAAGCTTGATAATGTTTCCTAAGTTTCTAATCTTAATTTTCTTGTTCAATAATTCCTAATGTTATTCCCATAAAACATATCTAGAATTTATATAGAGAGATAGGTGGATTTCTCTATCGATCATGGGTTTGGTACACAACTAATTTCCATGACCTAATATTTTATAGAACCTACTAAGATGAAATATCTACTGATTTAGTTGGATGATCTACATGATTATGGCTTTATTCATGCTAATGTTTCACCATTTTTGGCCCATGTTACCTTTTCCAAGAAGGATGATGGTACTCTTCACCTTTTCATAGACTATTAGATGATAAACCAAGTGACTATTAAGAATAATTACCCATTTCCATTTTTGGAGGACTTAATTGATCAAATAAAGGAGGAATGTGGTTTTTAATAATTTAACATCATTAGAGGTATCATGAACTCATAGTTAAAAAGTAAGATATCTCATAGACCGCTTCCTAGTAAAGGTATGGTCATTATGAATATCTTTCACTACCTTTTGGACTAATCAATAATCCTATAGTGTTATGGCCTTGATAAAACAGGTATTAAACCATTTTATTGATATCTTTATAGTGGTATTAATGGATGATATCCCATTTCATTTGAGATCTGAGCATGAGCATTTACAATATCTGAATTTTGTTCTTTGAATCCTGATGAGTCAACACCACTATATGAATTTATCAAAATGAAATTTTTGGATTCATGTAGTGAAGTTATTGGCGGAATTTGATGTCTAAATATGTCATTTCAATCAATCCCTAAAAGGTGAATACCTTATTTTTAGGAGAAGAAACACAAAATTTCAACAAGATGCATAAAAACCTATATTTGGATGAATATTATTAGTTGGTTTTCAAGCGTTTCTCAAATATAACATCACCTTTTACTACCCTTACCATGAAAGGGGTGAAACCATCATGGGATAACAAATTTGAATATTATATTGATGAATAAAAATGATGTCTAACATAATATCCCATTCAGATATTATAAAAAAATAGTAAGGGATATTTAGTAAATTTTGATGCTTTTGATGCTAGCCTTGAGTGCATGCGTATGTAGGATGATCACGATATGAAATAAAAATATCGTCATCATTATTTTAATGATAAAATCACCCCACTCATTACTTGTATCTATCCACTATTATTCATGAACTTAAGTGTTGGATAAACTATCTATTTGGAGAGAGGTTCATGTTCTCTTCTAATCAAAAGACCATGTTTACATATTTTTTAGAAGGACCTGAACCTTAGTCATAGTAAATTTGTGTAATACCTCCATAATTTCAGTATTGAAATCTCTTAAACTCATGGGAATGAGAATTTTGTTTCTTAATATATCATTTGTAAATTTACTTCTCAGGATATGTTGGAATCGAATGATGAGTGTAACTTTATGGGGATTTTCCGCCAGTTACCTCTGGATGCACAAGAGGATGATTCTGGTATAGTTCTCACCAAAGTTTAGTTGTCATCATATCACCTTGATTATATTATATAGTTCCAATTGTAGGATTAAGTGTTCAGATAAATCAAGGAAACCTTATACAGTGGGGAAATAGATCACATTTGGTCTCTCCCCTCTGATGGATTTTCTTGCTTCGGGAATTGATTTTCCACCCTATCACCCTCAATAATTTTGTTTTTCATGATTTTCATAGTTCTTTGTGGGTTTTTCATCCTTCAATGATATTTATGTGTTATAACATGAGATGATGTTTTTTGTGTCTATGTTGGAAAAACTACACCGCTAAATTTGTGTCCCATTATTACACCTACATGTAGAAAATGGTAGAGCACATGAAGCCTTTGGGTCTTCTCCAGACTCTTTTCGTACTATAATTGAAATATAAAAAGGATTCCATGAACATAATTGTTCTATTACCATATAATCCAATTGGAAATAATATAATATGGGTGGTGATTGATCAATTGATGAAATAATCTATAATTTTGATTAGGGACACAACCAAATTTGAATATCTATGTAATTTGTATGTGTAGATAATTTTGATTATGTATGGGGTACCCTATGACAATTTATCTAATAATAATCCTAGTTTTACATCAAAATTCTAGAAAAGTATACATGAGGTGATAGGGATTCAAATCAGATTGAGTAATGTTTACCATCCATTGATGGATGGTCAAATGAGGAATGTTGTACATATTCTAGGGGATATTAGTTATTCCAGAATTATAGAATTTAGTGGACCACAGTACAGATATCTAGGACTGGTCGAGTTCTCTTATAATAACAGTTATAGTTCAACGATTAGAGTGTATCACTTTAAGGATTTGTATTTTCACCATTGTATGTAACCTATTTTTTTATTAGAGGTGGCTGAGGCCTCTCTCATGGGACTGAATTATTTTTAGGGGATGCTGTTAAAGATAAAGGATATACATTGATGCATGGTTATGGATCAAAGATGGAATAAATCACATTATGATCATCATCGTCATCCTCTAGAGTTTTTAGTGACCAGGTCTAATTAGAAGTCTCTCCTTTTTTGGGTCACCATCGGCATGGGAAATAAGTGAACATATGTTTGAGTTATATTGGAAAACTTTTGATCATTGAGTGGGCTATACATGGTGTTATCCTTTTTTTTCACCGTCTTTTTTTCCTAATGATTTACACATATTTCAAATCAATAAGTACCACCCCAATAATTATCATGTTTTTGAGTTTGGTGGAGATTTAGTTGGAGCCATATATTTATGATGTTGATAAATGAGTGGATTTCATTGATTCTCCGATGATTTCATTTTGTGGTAAAGAAATTCTACTAGTCAAAGTGTTATGGTCGAATCAATCAAATTATCACGAGTCTTAGGAAGATGAATAATCAATGAGGGAGAAGTGGTTTCACCTCATTCTGGTGCTTCCATTCTCCATATAACTTTTTGGGGATATAAAGTCCTATGATAGGGAGAATAGTAACATAAAACCTTTTATCAAGAATGGATCCCTTTTTAATATACAATTTATACCACATTATATATTTTTTGAAATATTTATGGAGGTTTGAGAATGGGGGTTTGGTTTTTGGAGGAGTGGGAAGGCCTTTGGAGGTTATTTGGTTGCAACGGAGGGAAATTGGAAGGTTGATGGCATCTTGGAGGAATGTAATTCCTATAGGAATTCCACCAACTATCTAGTGGAATATGAATAGCTAGATGGTGGGATGTCTAGTGGTGCATAAATTCTGTCTAGTACCACTGGATGGAAAGTGGCTTTGGGATGGGCCTGAATAAAAAAGGAATGCTTAGGCATTTAACCCTTATGAAACTATATTTAACCATTTTAATAACTCCCTTAAAAAATAATATATATTATATGAATTTAGGGAATATATTGGGTTGGTATGGGCTCTCTCCACCTCCGTCTATTTGAATATTGATCTTAGATAGATTGGTTTATCCTTTTTTGTAAGTTTGATCGATTCAATATAAATTTATCTATTTCTCCAAGAATTTATAGTGGTTCTAGGATACCTTTCTCGGATCTACTAATAATGTTCTGATCCTTCCCTAATATATTCTAGATCATTTTTTTGATTATCTTTTAGAGGTTGGTTCTCTTTTTTGTTGTGGTAGACACATGTGGTTCTTGAGAAATGTGATGACCTGTCCTTACTTCAATAACTTTCATATGTAGTCTCAATTCTATGTTTTGGGAATAATTTTTTAAGACCTCATATCCATCTTTATTGGATCCCCTTTCCTTATAATGGGTTGATTCCATCACAGTGTCCTTGCGATCTGAGGCTCAGGTAGCCGGTTCCGTCTCTAGACTATATTCTATGAACCATAAATGATCTTGGATTTATACATGGTTTTCTTTATTAATTATAATGATCCTCGATTTTTTTAAATGGGTGTAAAAAGTTTTGTGATAAAGGATGGTTTTACCATTTTTTAAATGAATAGTGTTTTTAAAGCATTGTGAAATTAATTAGGAAACATGTTTTTGAATCATGTTTTTATAGAAAAGGAAGGTTTGTAAATTTTTGTGAAATGTGGTAAACCATTTAAAATTTAATTGACACATGATTAATATGGGAGATATGGGTACCTAGGATGAGGGTATTGTATTGGACCTTTTCAATTGATATTATAAGGGGGTTTACTCTATTGGTTGCTTGTTCTCTCCAAGGTCATTGATACTTTATCTCTAAAAACATGATATTTACATTGTTGGGGGTTAATATTTTATATTGTTCATCTGTCCCTTTTTCATGGACAAATTGACTCTTGGTACTTGAGTGTGAACAAGTTTTTGTTTATGAATTGTGTATAAGGGACCTACTTATCTCATCCTTTTTTATCTTAGTGGTTTTCAATGGGTTTTTTAGTATTTTGGATTTTATTTTGTATGATACGTGATTTTATAAATTTAAACTGTATATGAAAATTATTCATTGAGTTTTTTTTCTAACTAGTATTATGGAATATTTACAAGATGTGGGAATTTCCATCCCTGATTTTGATATAAAACTACATAACTACTTATCATGTCGTGTTTTCTTTTAAATTTTGATTATTGGGATTATTTGATAGGTACATATTATGGAACACTTTGGAGGGATACTACTAGTCATGTTTAGCTCAAACCTTTCACAATCCCTCGAGATTGTATAAATATTATTTTATCTGATGTGGGAAATGGTAGGGAACCACATTGTTCCAGTGGGGTTTCTTTCATAGTCATGTGTATAAAATGGTGATATGGTGGGATTTTTTCATGAAACTCATGGAGTTATCGTGGTTTTTTTGGGTGCACTTTATTTTAGTTTTTTGTGGATATGTTCCCTATTTTAATCATTCCACCTTTGGTTATATCACTACAATTTTCAATGTTTCTATTATGGAATATTTATTTTATGGTTTTCTTCTATTTATATATATTCCTTGTATCTTATTTAATGATGGGGAAATCATTACCTCGAGTTGTTTTTGGATTCAAGGGATCGATTTTCGAGCCCTTGGGAATAGATAACACCATTTTGAACATTCCATATTCCATTTCATAGCCTAGACATATGGTTAATCCATGATGGGTTGTGACAAGGAACTCTGTGGTTTAGTACCAAGCACCTAGTGGGGTGTATGTGGGTGGTTATTTTTGATCTACTGGGTTCACAATAGTATTAAATCAGGTACCTATAAGACAAAGTGGTAGAATGACTTCTAAAAAGGGTAGATTAGTAATTTTAAATGTACAATTAACCCCCCTTAATTAGAAAAACTCATTCATTAATTCCCATTATTTATTTTATAGGAATTTTGTTTTATCTCATTATCTTACATCCCATTACCATTGATCCACATTCAATCCTTTTCTTTATTATCTTTGGTTAGTCACAAAGGCTTGTCTATGGTGAGGTAAGGACTTGATCTCCCTATAATGTTTTTTTATATTTTTTCCCTATGTAAGAAACTTAAATAACCTCTTCTCCAAATACAATGTAACAAACTTGGTCATTACAGTTTGTTAAATTATGAGAAAATTGGATTTTTTGTATTTAGGCCTTAGAATGTATGTTAGAGAATTTGTTAGTTGGTTATTAGAATATTTTAGAGGCATTAGCCTAGTTTAAGTGAACCTAGAGTGAGTAATAGGGTATTGGAGGCTGTATGTAACTACTAGCAGGGCTCCAAGGTGTGGAAACCATGTATTACACCACACTAGTATAGGGATAGGAAGGGAATATGAAATAAATTGTGGTGAATTCATATGGCTTCCATAGGATGAAAACCTTATAGTGTAGAATAAGGGTGACACTACAAGGGAGAAAAGTGACTGTACACCACTATGCCTCCTAGGAGGTATGCCATCAATGGTTTATGGAACACAACATAGTATGATTGGATTGGGGTTCAACCTACTCTTTGTGGGAGGTGGTTCACTATAAAAATAGGAAGGCCATGAAGTGGCCCTTACACAGTGTAGTTTTTAAGGGTATTTTGGTCATTTCACATGGGACCCTATTTGGGACTCCCTTCACCTCCTTCATCCCCAATCATATGGGGTAAGAGGGGGGAACCTTCTTTGGATCTCCCATACCACCCTATTTTTATCCTTTTAGAGTGTTTTTATCATGTTGATCCATACTAAGCCTTCCATCTATCCTCTTGTTTGCTAATATCTTTTGTTTATTTTCTATATTTCAACATTAGGATCAGTTTTTTCCTATAATATTCCACCAAGTCATGGTGGAACCATTAAAATTCTTATAGATTTCATGGGAGTCTTAGAGAGGATACCCTAGAATTGGATATTCAAGTAGTCATTCTCTATTCGTCTAGAGGTATGTGTCTATCTTATATTTTATGGTTTTTATGTTTTTGACAAAATGGGGTTATCTTATTAGATATAATATTTAGTAATTTTGAAGGATTATTTATGGGGATTTTTGGGGAGTTGAACACACCATGTTTCTCACTGTTTTGGTGCCATTACACCATACAGTGAGTTTGGATCCAATGATTCCATTCTATGTTTTTTATTTGGGATGTATATTTTATTAATTTAATGGGTTTTATGATTGAGTTTATTTTTCTTTGGGACCTAGAGGAGTGTTGGTAAGAGATCCCATGAGAAGAAACACAGTCTTTTTCCATTTGTTCCAACAGACTGATCTCTCAAGA
The DNA here is from genome assembly GCA_963277665.1 of Viscum album. NCBI lineage: Eukaryota > Viridiplantae > Streptophyta > Magnoliopsida > Santalales > Viscaceae > Viscum > Viscum album. The sequence continues at coordinate 1,751,077,883 of OY728120.1, read as the reverse complement.
GAATGTTCACTAGATAAAATATCCATTTGATCGATCTATCATACACAATAGAAATCCTTTACAATTTTATCGAATGATGAATTCATCCCATAATATTATCCTTCTGATTTATATAAACTAAAACTTGAAAGATATAAACCTACATAATCACTATAAAACACACCACAATTGCACTTCACATAAAATAAACAATACAAATGAAAAAAAATATTTATATGGATTGAATAAAGTCTTATATTCTTGAAAAAAATTAAAATAATATTTTATTATGGGAGATACAACTGATTACAAAACTCTTTATCACTTCCTATCCACTATTAGGTCTCAAAAAATAATTTCATAAAAACAAACTTTTTAAAAATTTGGTTATATACATCAAAGTTGGTATTCCAGACCTCCTTATAAAGGTCTATGTTCAGTCACCAAGTTGCATCAGCCTTCATGTTATATGGTCATCCATCCATTGATGTGAGAAACTACTAATACACTATTTTCCCTTTAGTTGCAATCAACAATAGACTTTTATTAAAAACAATCGATGTAGTGATTTTTCACTATCAGTGAACATAAACTATGAGAGCTTCATCTGATGTTCTCCATCTAATCATCAAATCCACACCATAAAATTCTTCAGTCAAATGAAAATGCATTTAGTTAGCTCTATCCGATGAAAACATTATGATGGATGATTTTTCTAGTGATAATCGTTCTTCCAAAATTCTCTAAAACATCTTAGTAGGAAACGTTCATCAAGTTTGTCCAATTCTCTTCATTCGAGCATCTCTATACAAAAAAACACTATTTGATGAAACTTAAGAAACATCCATAATCTCAATAATATCCCAATTGGAGGTTTCTTCATATTTTCATCCTTATTGTTAAATCATTCACATGATCTATTACTTCTTCTAATGCATGAAATTCCCTCCACTCAATCTAATAATCCAATTCCCACTAGGTCACGATACTGCCTCAAAATTTCTTGGACTATTACATTGTGAACATATCCATGGGAGTTTTCTTACTAGAAAAATTATAAATACCCCACACATTAACTTCATTTAGAATTTTAATAAATCTATTCTTATGGTTAATGTTCATTGTTCATGGATGAAACACTAGGTTGTGAGAAATATGAATGACACCCTGACTATCAATAAATAACATTGATCTGTATAATACCTTTCCATGTTTGTAAAGTAAGTATATTAACCACATCATATCTTTCACAAATTTTGTATTAGAAACATACTTTACTTCTATTATAGATAATATAACTACTAGTTTCTACCGAGATATACAACTAACTGATTTTACACCAAAATTAAATACAAAAACTATAATAAATTTCTATGAGCCAGTGTCTTTAAAAAAATACGCATATATAAAACCGTTCAACTGATCATCATCACGGAAACATAATTCTTTATCCTATGACCCTTTAAATTATCATAGGATCCATTTTGTCGGATCCCAATATTTACTTCCACTGTTTCACAAGAAAATCCTATCAATTCCCACTAAAAAAAGAAATATCTAGTCTAGTACAATCCATTTCATACATTAAATTTCCAAAAAATTGTAGCATAAATAACGTTATCAATGTCATGAAATTCTCTTTCTGCTGATGGTAACTATGTTTTACTATGTTTGAAGTGCCCTACATGGGGAGTTGAGGAATGTTTATAAAGAGTCATTACAAATATTTAGATGAATTTCCTAATGTATTCATTCAAGGATATATACAATTAACCTTATTTCTTATGCCTCTAAATTATCATCCCCAATATCATCATATAATTCCCAAGTTTCTTCATGTATAAATTTATTAAAAACATCCTTTTAAGTTCCTCAATCCATTGGAACTCTAAGATAGTAATCAAAATATTATCCACATAAAACAATGGTGTGATATATGTTCCATCTTATAATTACTCTCTATAAAAATAGTGATCTAACTCATATAAAGTAAAAATTTCATCAAACATGAATGTGCATAGATTTCTATTCTATTGTATCACAGATTTGTTTAATCCATAAAGACATTATTTAAAATTATTAACCAAATCATCCTTCCAAATAACTTCATAACCATTGGACCAAACCATGTAAATTTCATCATTTAATTCTCTATTAATCAATGTTTTCTTTACATCCATCTTCTCTAAGTATATGTCTTTCTATGCAAAAATTATAATCAATATCAATATTGTTTTTTGTTTCACAACTATTATGAAAATTTCAAGAATGTAAATTCCTTCCTTATAAAGAAAAATATTCACCACAAAAACTTATTTATATCTTTTACTTCCATAAAATTCTAATTTCAAATGAAATACCCATTTTTTCAAAATATATCTTTTCTTTAGGTTACATAGAAAAATAAAAATTATTTTTACGATTTAAGGAACTCATTTCCTCTTAAATTGAAAAATCCCACTATTTTGAGTCTATGAGAGCATATTCTTATTCCAGAGTATTAGGTACCCTTATATCCATTAGATATAAGAAAATCATATTAGTCCCAATACTTTAAATAAGCTTCCTAATATCAGTGGATCTTCTAAAAAAACATCAAGTTCATCATTTCAAACCTTCTTGTCCAATAGTCTTCTGTCTAGTAAGGGAATTCTCGATTATTCTATTTTGGGTACTTGTTTACTCAAAATTTCTCTATATATTATTAATTTATATTATCTACCATTGTCAAGTACCCTGAATAGTAGAGTACTAGCCTCTGATGTTTCCCATTATATTTTCAGATTTATTTTTTTTGGTATCTTCAATCAGATCATAATGAACTTTGATAGTTGAGCTATCATAGACATACCACTCATCAAGGATCTAATATGTCCACAAATTTTAATCATTGAAAACAAATTCAAAGATCTATATATATTTACTATTTTTATCATTCCATAAGAGATAACTAATTTTCTCATCACCACATCTGCTAAAAAATATATTATTGAATTCTTCTCTAACTTATCTCTATCTTTATCAGGGATATAAACATAAGATACACTTATAATGACATTTATATGGAATATCTTTTCTCTTCTATGATAATAATGTTCCACTCGAAGTTCCTATCTTAAAAATAAATATGGACTTCTATTCACTAAGAAAGATTCTATATTCGAGGGATTTATGCAAATTCCCTTAGGAATACCTCAGTGAAGACTCATACATCAAGATATATCTATCAATGTCCAATAAAACCTCTCAAATAACCCATTTTACTATGGATTCCATGGAATAAACTTCTCATTAAAATTTACTTATTCTTATAGAAGTTATGAAATTTGTGTTCACTATATTACACATGATTTTCTATTCAAATACAATTCAACCTTATTTCACACTCTTCATTGTCCAAAATATTCCACTAAATATATTTCTAAAGAACAAACGATATATTTTTTAGAATGTAAATCCATACCTTGGGGGTAGAATCATTAATCAAGGTCAAAATGTTCAGTGATCCTATATAAAAGTGAACATGGGATGGTCCCCACTCATCATAATGAACATGTTATAACTTTTGATTTCATATCATTATTTCATCAATGATGAATGTAACTCTCTTTTGTTTTCCCAATATATTACTCTCATATCTTTCAAGGTATATATGATAGAGTTTCTGTATTTCATTAATAGTTATAATATTAATATTATTCTCACTAATGTGAAAAAACCTATTGTTCCAATTTTCTATACCATCCAATGAATTTATTATATTTGTTGAAAATTCATCCCTCCGCTCAATAAGATACAAGGTTCCCATCATTACTCTATAAGAAATGACTATGGAACCTCTGTTGATCTTCCAAATTCAATTCATGAAAGTATTCCCATAAACTATATCATTATACTATAATCGTGATATGATACTCTACCAAAGACCTATAATATATTTAAAATATTTTAATTTAAATACACTTTAACTTTTTATTTTCATGTTCACATATCTTTTCCCAACTACATCCATACATTCATAATTTTCTAGATATACTCTCCCCATGATTCTAATACATAATCAACCATTAATCCTCACTCACTAGTTAAATTAAATGATTCCCCTAGGTCAAAAACTGATGAATCTTCTATAATGGTCATGATTAATACCATGTGGTACAATCTATATGTTTTACTGACCATTTTTTTATGTCTGAAGGTGAAAGCCACTATCATATTTTTTGCAATCATTCTTAATATATCCCCTTTTCCAACTAAAAAAACGTAGGACCTAAACCTGATGATTTAATTTATATTCATATATGGTGATTATACTATGAATAATTAATATTATCACGACCTTTCTAATTAACTAAAAATCCCCGTATAGTATTATTAAGATCCCTTTCAGATGAATTCTGAACTTACTTCTACCTCAACTCCCCATTCAAGATCAAGTTTTGAATTTCATAAAACAAAATATCTATCTTATATTTTGAGTTGATCAATAGTATCACCATATAATACTATATCTGTAGAAGTGAGTAATAAATAATAAAATCCCAAAAATCATCTATGAATGTTACCATCTTATATTCATGATTTTCTTAGATCATATTGATATTATTGACATGATCAGTTGCAAACCTTCCATCTGATAACATTAAGTTGAAAAATACTCTCATCATAAAATATTTTATAAATGATATTGGATTCTCGTATATTTATTTCAATCCTTTCATATACTCTATAGTAGTTTTATTCTCTCTAACATTGAACACAACATTCCATACAATCAAAATCCTGACTATAGAAAAATCATTCCTATCTAATGGCTCCAACAATAGTTTGCCTATTTTTTCAGGTTTTTTACTAGAAAAAGGACAATAAATATCTTTTTCTGTAAAATAATCTTCTAGATTAATTTTAAAAATGTTAATATCCATTCTATTGAATATATCAATAAGAAATTTTCTTTCCTTGGAAGTAATTCTTTTGATAAAAGCAAACCAACTGAAATAAAAAAACAAATCAATACAAGGTGATAAATTAACTTGAATTTTGTGAATATAAGAAAAAAACTTGTCAACCACCCTATAATACCTATTTGTGGGAGGGTAAACCTATAATAGAAACACAATAAAAATTCATTTGATCTAATAGATAGAATTGGTGAGACAATATTCACCAGACGGAGACATCCGTAAGATATCTATATACCAAAAAGGGGGAATACTCCACAATGTTATCATATGAAGAATATTTTAAATAATATTATCATATTATGTTATTTTCAGTATAAAATATAATGTAATAACTATCCTAATCATCCCACAACATTCCACAATCATACATCAAATAGAAGAAATAATACAAAAGGACAAATAAGATTTACGTGTTTGAGAAAAAGTAAAACTTCCATGGGAGAAAATGGTAAAAATCATTCAACATGGGATATAAAAATGAGTAAAAAACTCCCAATAACAACCAATATAATATTTTTTATAATATAATTTTTTAAAAAACACACATTTTTTCTACAATAGTTTATATTCATCATATCTTGATAATGTCACCTATTATTAGAGGTCTCTAACAAGTCAACATGATGAACTAACCTTTAAGTTTCATAGTCAACCATCCAAAGACATGAGTAACCATTTACACACTATTATAACATTAATTACAACTTACAATATCAAATTACTAATAAATAACCTATGAAATGAGTTTCCACTCCTAATGAACATAAACTGTGATAGCTCTACATAATGACCTTCATTCATTCATCAATTCCTCATCATAGAATGGATCATTCTAATGATATTATGCCCCCTAACTATTGTTTGATATTCAACATCTGATAGAATTTTTTTTATTTTCAAAAAAATTCTACCCAAATTCTATTAAGAACCACAATAGGAAACATTAAAATGATCTATCAAATGATCGCTATAAGGAAAACATTGTCTGGTAAATTTGAAGAAATGTCCACAAACCTAAGACATAGATTAATTAAAGCTTGATATTGATGAAAGGGTCAAAAAATGGGGGTAGGTGTCCCCATGTAATCATTTGAAAATATATATCATTATTTTCATTCCATCCTCTATACAACATTTTGAGCTCTTATGGGTTCTTCCCAATGTAATTAGTTATCCTCACCAAAATATAGCGGCTTCTCATTCAGTTTCCACTTGAGTATAAAAAGGTGGTTAAAGATATTGAGTTTTCAAATCCTTTTCATTGAGTTCAAAGTTTTTATTAAAAATGTTTTAATTTTATTTCTAATAATAAGACAAATGTTTTGGTTAAACAGTTTCCAACTAAGGGAGGGATATATTTCCTTAATTTTTCCTTATGCATTGATGTTTGTTTTCATATTTATTTTTTATTTTTCTTGGTAAATTTTCTTTTATGTGGTAGAGTTCAATATAAAATATATATAAACATTTAAAAATTATTTTTAATTATCATTCTATTTTTTTTTCAAATTGATAATGTTCTATTCATCTTTCATTTCAAAAGATGCTTCAAAAGGCCCAGTTGACACCTTGAAAAAAAAATAATTCTTACTAATAAGGGGTGTTTGTGGGCGAGATGAGGATTTTATTTGAGATATCATGACTTGATATTTATTATTATATGGTTTTATGTGGTAATTATTACGCCACATAGTATGGACAATTCATTATATCAGAAACCCCACGTATTTAGATAAAAGATTAAAAATATGGTGAAGGTCACCCCCACTATTTAGGCATGAAATCTTAATTTGTGAAGTAATTTCATACACATTTACACTATATTGAGAAGTTATTTTATATCATTTACAATAAATTATATGAATCCCCTAATTAGTTATATAATTTTAATAAGTGACCCAAAATGTAGTTTCCTATAGAGGGTTTTTGATGATCTTAGCTAATTATTTTCCATTGATTGAGAAATAATAATATTGTTTACATTTTGTTTTTTTACTCCATTATTTTTCTTCTTACATTCAGTTTTTTTCTTTATGTGCTTGAAACCATTATTTCTTAGATTTAGTTACTTCCCTTTATTTATTGGGATCCACTTTACATATTATTTACATACATTTATCCAATTTACCTGCTTATTTATTTAGTGCCAGTTGTTATGTAAGAATATATGATCTTTGATAATTTTCATATTTTAAAATGAGTAAATATATCTCACTAGTTCCATTATCACATGTTTATAAAATTATGTATTTAAAATTAGGCTATTCTATTTTACTATAAATAATGAATGTTTTAAAAAGTAGAGTTTTAAATATTATTTCTCTCTCTTTGTTCCCACTGCATCATAAAACATTTTGAGACTTGTTTTTGTAAAAGTGGTAAAAATTCTCACTTTGGATAAATTAAATTAAATGGATGGTCTTATGTGACTTGTTTGGGATAAAAAGTGAAAAATATATTTTCCACTTTTATTTTCATACTAGGATAAAGAGGATTTATTTTTAAATGGTTATGCATGGGGTGTATAGAGATTATATAATTTTATATTTTTACTCACACACATATACATATTAATTGTTCAATGTGAGTTTGGTTAGTAAGTGGTTTTTCATGTTTTTTGGGTCATTTATAGTGGAAGTGAAAGATATAAGATAATTATTATTTTAATAACACATGGGGGTGTGAGTATAAAATATTTGTTTTTTACTTTTTATTTTTATTTTCCACATGTATTGTCCCGTATTAGCCATGCCACTTTTTCTTTTCCTGGACTTTTTCATTAGATCATTTTTAAGATCTTTGAGTTATGTTATATATACATCTTTCTTATTTGGCTATTTCAATTATTAGATATTTTAAAATTTGTATGTGTGATCATTAAAATCACAGTGGAAATTTTATAATCTAGTGTAGAATTACCATATTACTCATGTATCTTTTTGAGAAACCATTACCATGATTATTTCCTTTGATACCTAGGAACTAGTTTTCAGCTCATGGGGATCGAGGATTCCTTTCAGGCTATGTTATGGGCTATATCAAGGGAAAACATTATAGGTATCCCAGGTTGGTTGATAAAAAAATGGTATAATTACTTATTTTTATGCTAGTTAGGGATTCAAGGTGGATGAGAGATAAGAATTTCAGAACATTGAATGTAGGTCACGTGTAGGTGTCCAATCACACCATTCATAACAGGTCTTGAGTTTCTATAGAAAGATAGAATGTGTAGTTTTATTTTTTAGTTTCAAACATACTTCTTTATAGATATAATTGTATCATAGAATAAAGTTTAAAGATGAAACAATTATATTCATTGGAAGAGGAACATTATATAGACTATATATCTAGATAATATATCTTTTAAGGGTATAGTTTTTTTGAACTTTTTTTCAATGTTTTATATCAGTCTTATGGATTGATCATGATCAATGTTAATGATGTTTAATTTGTAGCACATTATTTTTTACTTTTATTACCTTGAATTTTGGCTTAATCAATGTGGTTTCCTTAGGGTATTGTTTTTTTATTTTTATTGGTCTCACCCCTTTTTGATGTGAATATTGATGTTTTATTTTTGGAAAATAATTTTGTTTTAATAAAAATTGTTTTCCCAAAGTGTTCATGAATTTACCTTGGAGGTTTACATTCATGGAGATGAATTTTGGAAATTATTTTCAATTTGTTAAGTTAGTAAAATATTCTTTAAAACCCTTGGTTAATTTTTTGAGGAATTTTAATAGTCTTTTTCTTTATTTCATTGTTATAAAAGTAGTTTTTCATATCAAGTGCTTTAAATAAAATTAAAATATATTATTTTTTATTATGTTTGATTCTTAAAATGGATGGTTTCCCTATTTTAGTTTCACTCAAATGTAATAAAGTCCATAAATGATGATTTTAACGGGAATGATTGAAGCATGGAAGAATTTAATTAATTAATTGGTTTGATGTTATTTTTTTTTTTCAGATAATCATTTTCTAAAGTGGATAAAAATAATTTTCTAATAAAAAAGCGTATTTTAATTGGATAAATGGATTTTCAATTGCATAGGAATGTATTTTTTACAATTTTGGGGAACATGAACCTTTTATTCTTATTAAGGTTTTATTGGGATAAAAAATAATGACCAAGTGTTAAATTAGGGGTTTAAAATTTCAAAAGTTATGGTTATTTTCATAGAACTGTTTTATATAAATTGATAATAAATTACCATGTGTATAGAAACATTTACATTTCATTTATCATCCAAATGAAAAAGTTTATATTCATTAATAGTGGGTTTCTTATAAATTATATAAAATTTATATTTTCCATAATTTTATATATATATTTAATAAATCAATTTTGAATTTGTGTTTTGTGGGTTACATATAGATTGATTTTAAATTTTGAAGGCAATTTTATTTCAAGTGATGTAACTTTTATTTTCATTTTATTAAAAGAAAGAAAATTTTGATGGAAGATGATTTATGTTTTAAGAGTATACATATTTTAATCATTATTATACATACAAGTTTTTGGTATTTTAGATTTGTTTAATTATGATTGGATTCTTATTTATTAAAGATTTTATATTTATTGAGTTAAAAATTTAATATATTTTTTGTTGTTGTATCTGGTTTTTGATGTCAATTGAATGATATTTAATTTAAAAGTGAGGGAATGATTTCATAGTGGGGGGAACCCCACCAGGGTGAATTGTTTCGATGGTATTTTTGTTATGAATCACTTGGTGTTGGATGTATGATGAACTTGCTAAGGATGAATAGTTTTTATAGTTGGTATATTTTAGTGAAACGAGTCATTATAGTTGGTGAAATATTGGAAAAATTTGAACTTTATGATTTTCACCTTATAATGGGTGCTCATGTCATGTTTTAATTGGTTTTTATATTTTTCTAGTGGAATTTTTGTAATTTAAGAGCACATAGAGTGAGTCACAAGGTGTTGGTGGTTGAAAACTACTGATAATAGGGCTTTGTGGCTTGGCCACGGGGCACTATGCAATGGTGTCCAAGGGATAAAAAGACCCAATACACATAAATATCACTTGTTCCATTGGGATTCTATAGGGTGCATGCCTAGTGACATATTGTAAGGTATATATTATAAGGGTTTCTAGAGGGGAGATCCACCCATCTTCCTTCCATGAGGTTCTTTCATCATTATCCATAGACCAATTCATAGTGCACCTAATTCAAGGTTCAGACTTCACTATATGGGATGTGGGTCACAAAAATAAATAGAGAGGCCTCATTATCACCCTTATACTATGAAAATTTTAATGGTCTATAGTATTTTTCTAATGGATAATATTTAGGACTCTCCGTAGTTTCTTCAACCTCTACTACATGGGGGAAGAGAAAGGATCCCTTATTGTCTCTCCTATACCCCTTTTCATCCTATGATCTGGGTCTTTTGAAGTGGTTTCATCTCATGTATCCTTGTTAATTATTTCTCTAATCATATTAATTTTTCATATACTTGGTTTATCTTATGATTTTGGTCATAAATATAGGGTTTTAGGTAGTTAATACCACCTAGAAATGGTGGAATCATTATGATTCATAGATCATCCATTAGAAGTATGTTGAAGTGGTCCCGAAAAGGGATGTTATAGCTATCATTCCCTATTTATCTTATGGTATGTGTCTCTATGGTTTTAATTTTTTTTGGGTGAATTTGTCCAGTGAAATTGGAGTAATAATTATGGAATTTTTGTGTCTTAGTTAAAGGAGTGTGTTGAGAGTTTACCACACCCTATGGCTCATTATTATGGTGTTGTTATTCCATTAAATGAGTGTGGATTTTATTACAACACTGTGGGATTTTGGTTTTAAATGTATCATTTAATAATTTAAGGGTGTTTATTATTGACATAGATTATTGGGGATATCAAGAGGATTTATTTGAGCATAGATTTGATGTGTAGGTCTTTAGTTGACGTAGGCAACTCCACGAATATCATTTTAAAAATATAACCTTATTTTATTTCCTAAATTTACACCATATTTTTATCTATTAAGTTTTATGTCATATTTAATTAGTTATACTCACTTAAATATAATGTTTTATCCTTTAGTTTTCATATGATTATAAAAAGGGGTTTCAAGTTATTGAGTTTTCAAATCATTCTCAAAGTGATCCATGTGTTTATTAAAAATGTTTTAAAGGAAATTCTTAAAATAAACCAAATTTTTTAGTAAAACGTTTTCAACTAATGGTGTGCACAATTTCCTTAAAGTTTACTCATATTTATATGTTATATTGTGTTTATTTTCTATTTTTCTACTTAAATATTCTTAGATGTGGTCAGGTGGAATTTAAAAAATATTGAAATTACCCAAAAGTATTTTTAAGTAGCATTATATATATTGGGTTTCAAATAGATGATGTTATATTCTGGTTTCCTTCTAAAATATTATTCCAAAGGGCTAGTTGGAACCTTGTATAAGAAGGGATTATTACTAAATAGGGGTATACGATGGTGTAATAAGGATTCTCTTTTAGATATATTATTGTCATTATTACAAATTTATAATTGTTAAATAAAATGTTTTACCCCAACCCTATTACTAATTACTTTTTTATAAAACCCATGGTATTTGAGAAAGAGATCCTAAATAGGGTGATAATTTCTCCCCACTAGTAACATGTTTCATCATAACTAGTGAATTAATGTAATACACATTTCCAATAGTGATTTATGTTATTTTATATCATTTCGACTAATTGAGGGGACTACCCTAATTAGTGATTTCATTTTACTAGGAGACCTTAACCATAGTTTCTCTTAGTGGTTCTCAAATGAAGTCATCTAATTATTTATATTTGATAGAGAAATACAATTTTTTTTCACATTTATTTGTTACCACATTCTTTTTCTTCATATATATATTTTGTTCAATTTATATTTACGATCTAATTTTTATATATATTTAGTTAATTTATTTTATTAGGAGATGTTATTGTTTTTTACCACTTATTTCCTTGTATTGATACTTTATTACCTACTCATTTCTTTATTGTTAGTTGTTATGTTTACATCTACCATATCTATTAAATCTCTTCAATTCAAAACAATAAATTTTGGTTACCAGTTTCTTTAATTGTAGATCATAATAGAAACTATTTAATGTTGTTTTATTTTATTTAACTCTACAACATGAATTATTTACAAAATATGAGTTTTGATGTTTTTTCCGATTCATTATTCACATCTCTTATTAATTTTTTTGAAACTTTTCATGTTTAAATTGAAAAAATACCTAATTTAGATGAAATAAATTAATTGTATTGTTGTATTTTATTTATTTTATATTAATATATGGAAACATATATTCTTATTTTTTTCTTAAAACTTTAATTATAAGGATTTATTTTATAGATTTTATGCATGTGGTGTAGAGAGGTTACGTACATCGTATTTTTATTCTTGATTATATATATTCTAGGTTGAGAATAGGTTATATTATGTAGTAGTTGGTATTAGATTCTAGTTTGAGTATGGTGGTACTGGTGGTTCCAATAAAATAAGAATTTTATAACAAATGGGGATGTGTGTATGAAATATTCATTTTGTTCATTGTATTTTTTTATTGCTTACACCACATCATGTCAGTTGTGCAACATTTTATTTTCATAGTATTCCTAATTGGATATTATTTATTATTTATGAGTTATTTTATATACACTTATGTTTTGTTTATCTATTAGTATTATTAATAATTTATTAATTAGATGTGTGATTATCTGGCATATGGAGTGGTCATACTGGAATCCCAAGTGGGAGTCCCATGTCATTCATGTTTTTTCCAATAAATTCCCAAGTGTGTTTTTTTATTTCCATGACAATAATCTACAGCCCTTAGATATTGGTTACACCCCTCATTCCATATCATTGGCTAATGATGGTGCCCAAAATCAGGGTATATTTTTTTGGTTCATGATATAAAGGTCATTTAAAATTCAAATAAGTCCTTGTATATCCTATAACACAGTTACCATGGATGTTATCCTCAAGAAAATATAAGAAAATAAAATATATTTTCTACCTTGATTAATATCTAGTTATTTTAAGTAAGATAATATCTAGAATATCACATGTATGGTTGATCCTCTCATTCATTTGGTGGAATATCTATTTTTATAGAACTCAATGTGAAGTAATATAATTATAATCAAGATAATGAACCTATTATTACTTTCATATTTCTGAGAGTTGGAATGTCAATATTATAAGGATTATTGAACATAATTATAAATGCGATATATTAACTGATTAGAGTGTTTTATGATTCTATTTTAAAACATTTAGTAATATTTTAATCTAATTGATATATATACTAAATATTAGAAATCCTAGATAATTAAGTGAATGAATATAATATGTGTAATTCTTGTTTAGAATGTAAATATGTCTAATTTCTATTAATATTGAGTGGATAGATCGTATGACTACTAGTTTCAACACAATTCTACCATTTATGTGTCAATGTATTAATTCTAATATGCGTGAAGTATTTTTTTGAATGAATTATTAATTAATGTCTTCTGTGATTTTATATTTATTCATGTCATTGTGCGTCATGTTAGAATTGGGTTAAACCATTGATATATGAATCATTATGTGTCAACTCATTATACATAATTCCCTTTCCCTTATAATGAAAAACATAGTTGTCCTAACTCATTATACTTGATTCCCATACCCCTCTAAGATGTATTTTTTACCATAGAACTAGTGATGGGATTATATAATGGTCTTTTACATAGTTCTTCTCCGATATTTGTATAAGAACAATGTATGTAAGAAAGGTATAAATAATCCCTATAATAGGGGTTACCTTTAAGTGCGTACATTTTTTTTCATATATGACATGGTACGTAAGTTGTTATTATACATGTTACAATAGATTTATATTTTCATTGCATACACTCTAGTTTATGAAAGGAATATAGGGGTGAGTTGTTGATCTCCTAATGCGGTTTTTCATATTCATGCTCTATGAATTCCCTTTGGAAAATAATAAAATTATTTCCCAGTGAACCAAGTAAAGAACATTCCCTAATAACGTATGTTAGGAAAATTTGTCTGTATTTAATTAGTAATATATTTTTGGAATTTTGATGGAGGTATGTGTCATTTATGTGAGTGATGTTGCTTTAAATATTCAGGATAGTTTTTATATATGGAATAAATATTTTTGGATATAGGTCCATGTTTCAATTTCACCACTAATATATATATATATATATTTTACATTATCACATAAATATTTTATATATTTTATATGTTTTTAGAAAATTGTAAATATAGATTCATGTTTATGCCATTTTATGAACTTTACATCATCTTAATTTTTTGAAATTATTATACTGATATCAGTTGGAATATTGTATAAACATTTATTCCACACATATATATATACCATGAGTGTTTTAACACATCATTTAATTTGTGAAAATCTTCTATCATTTGTGTATTTCTCAAATATTTTCATTTACATCATCCTTTTGTAATTGGGTGGTGTGCTTGAGGTTCTGTGAGGACATAAACAATATACTATTTGGTTATTCAGTTCCCAAACACTAAAAAATAGCATGAGAGAATGAATTAATGTATTAGGGGTGTATGATTTGATAGTGTTTATGATATTAGACTATCTAGTCTTAGGAAGTAACCCATAAATATTTATATCCAACATATTTATAGTTGAAGCTTCAGTTACTTGGGGTAATACGAGACATTTTTTCATTAATTTATTCTATTTATTGAATCAACCACAAATTATCAAGTCTCATGGATTATATTAGTTGTTTATAGGATTGAATATATAGGATAACATGAAATGTAATGTACTTTCATATGATTATTTTTATTATTTTTGGGTCCAACTGATAAAACATACAAACTAAAACATCAGTAATAGCTAAATCATGTTTCCCTATAATTGTTTTTGATAACTAACTATATATAGGTTATTAGTTGGCTCTATTGAATGATAACCTAGTTATATATTGTTTATAGTTATATTATTGTTTTTCAAACTAATGTATGTGATCAAGATACAAATTTTCAAAATGTATTTAAATAATTTTGAAGGATATTTATGTTTGTTTTCCTTTATTATAAAACAATATCATTCAATATCTTACCTATGTCAATGTATAAATAAAAAAAAATGTTTTGAAATATTGATTTATTATTTCTTCATTCGTATTTGGAATATATTGGACAGACACAAATTAATTTTAGTGTTTTGGGCCTATATATTATTATGGTTTTAAATATAATCATTAATTATTTTAGATCAAATATGAATCATCTAGAAAAAGCCTACAGTAATTAGTCGTTTTATAGACAACATGTTTGTGTCCTGGATATTAAAATGGGGCAAAGTTTCTGTAATACTTTGAAAAATAATCACAAGAATTTATCATTCTGTAAGATACTGTCCATTCATATAAAATTTAGTAATAATTTGTTATATATAATAAACCCCACTATATATGATAGTCTAACCATGTAAGATACCCAAGTGTGTATGTATGGTTTTATATAAAAGTACACATATGAGAGGATTTTTATGTGAAATCCTTTAAGTTTTTTGATCACATATGAAAACCCACATCGTATGAGTCGTTTTATATAAAGCACTTATGCATGAGTCATTTTTATATAAAGAACTTGTGTATGAGTCATCTATTTATTAATAATCTACATACAAGTCATCCTATACTTTGATGATTTTTGGAATAAGATAATTCAACAATGAATCTTTTTGATATAAGTAGGGAATGGGAAAAAAAATTCAAATCAATTTCCCTAGTTTTCTGTAATCAGAAAAAAATCTTCTGAGCATCCATGCGAAAGTTATATAATGATATTTATAATGAGAATATCATGGGAAGTAATTTCAAACGAATCTAGGAATGTTAAATATTCATACTTGAGGAATCTAGACCCTCGATTTTTTACATATGTATTCCATCGATAGAATGTGGAGCTTGAAACTGAAACATATGATGATTTTAAAAGAACTAAGATAACTTTAGTAATAATAATAATTTTATGTTACTCATATGGGAGGTAAAAAATTTTGTGAAAAAATTAGATCATTGAACTATCACTTCAAAGGATAAACATAAATATATATAAAGGGGCTACAAAAAATCGATTGAGTTAAGAGTTTTTGGATAGTTTATTTTCTTTCTATAATTTTATGATCCTTCTCCGTTCATGACACACTGAATCCTTACTATCAAATCAAAGGATAATTTCTTTATTCCCTTATTAATGAATTCTATTCTTCATTGTTAATTTTATTTTCCTAATTTTTGGGAAGATTTTTTTTCATAGTAAATTAGAGGTTTTAATTGAACATTTTATTTAAATTATTATTCCCTACATTAAAAGTTTTCACACATTTGTCGCATGGACCTTCTTTTCATCCCATGTTACCGAGGTAAGTGGGTTGGTTTTAGAATTATTGGATATCTATGATCAATTTTCTAGGAAGAAATAGGGAATTTAGTGATTATTTAACTTCTTATCTCAGTAAGAAATTACTAGTTTTGGGTGATAATTTGAGGATGCATCGGATTAGAGAGAATGAGAAATAATGATATTTAATTTAAAATTTTATTTAATAGGTAAATTAGGGGATTATACGAGGTAAGAAAATAATTTTTAAATTGAATTTTTAAAACCAATTCAATTTCATTCTCAAGAATACATGATTACTATTTTAAACATATATTGAACCCATAAAACATATAATAAAATTCCTAAAAAACTCCCTCCTCATTAGAGAAAAACAAAGTCCCACTATAACTACTTTTAACATGGGTTCAAATTTTTTTTGTGGGGTATAAAATATATTTTTGATCATTATAAAACCATTATTAGGGAGGAATAGAATTCTTTTTATTTTCTAATTATCATTATTATTTTCATTTGAAATATTTTTGATACATTACCATGTTTATCTTTGATTCCATATTGGGTTTTTATCCAGTGATTGAAATGTCTTTACATTATTGAGATTGGAAATTAAGAATCATAGAATAAGTGGATATGGGGGGGGGGGTTGTAATCCAATCAACAGATTTCCCATCCTATTTTTATTCTTCCTGAGCAACATTAGAAACTGAAAACATGAAAGAAAATATGGGAAAACTAAATATATATTTGAGAGAGTTATATGCAACAAATTTTAATAAAAATAACTGCCTTCAATAATAAAATAACCAATATGAAATTTAACATAAAACCGGAATGATCTAACAAATTCCCATGTTCCTTGGCCTAGTGGGTGATGAATCTAACTGGTATTTAAGTTAATTTTGGAATGTATATTGAAACTAAAAATATAGAGGAGTGACTATTGATAATACCATCTAGAAGATTATTTTATTATCAATTAATGGATTGTCTAAGGAGTGGACGTACAATCTTCAACATTGAGATGTAACTATTGGGGATAAAATCAACATGCCTTTTTTCCAAAAAATATTCCATGCCTCAAGAATCACTAATTCGAGAAAGGAAATATATTTGATTAAGATAGATTGTGGATAAAATCTATATGCGTTTTGTGATATATTAAATTGGATCAAAACATCATGTCAACAACAATACTCTGAAACCACCATTTCATTGTGTTCTTTAACCGAGGACTATTGGAAAATCATATGAGCATATTGGATTTTTATTTTAGTGGAAAACTAATCATAAAATCACTAGATTAAATTTTAAATCTAGTAGAGGACCCCACATATCTCTCAAAAAATCATTAAAATAACCACTATAAGAGGAGTAAATAGGAAAAAAACATCTAACACAACATTACATGTAACTAAAATTGAATAATAAACATCTATTGTGAGGTAGTGATTAATGGAAAAGGTTTAGAAAGAATCACCATCCACACCTCCTTGATTTTGTTTTCCTTTTAATTCTCTATAGAATTTACCAGATGCCTTCACATTAGTACAAGGGACATAGTGTTGTGATGTTATTTAACATAGGAAATCCCACAAAAAATTGACCAAAAATAAAATAATTTAATGGGAAATATACAATTAAATATAGAGCTAGTAACCTATATACTAAAAGGCCTCCCTTCATGAATACTTATCAAAATTCTCATAATCCTCTACCATGCTAGTGAAACATCCACACCCAAAGAATATCCACACAATGTAAGTGATGTAGCATCATGATTCAAGATACAAATCAAATACCAATTCCAATAAGACATGACTAGTTCTTATTATTTATTTATCTTACACTATCTATCATTAAAAATGAAGTATCAACATCACTTAATAGATGTATAATCATACCAACATTGAATATAAATTTAACCAGTCTATTGGAGATCATCACTCTAGTATATATATTGTGATCCTAATCCATATATCATGTGCACTATATTTCCATGAGTCAACCTCATGAAAGGCTTAAGAAGAGATATTTATCATATGAAATTCACTATAAGGAAATATAAATATAGTTTCAAACACTCATCTTCTACATACCATTAAATAGTAAGAAAATTCACCATTCCGTTAATCCAGAATGAGTATATAGATTGGTCATGGGGTGATTCTCTAAATCAGTTATGGTATCTTTTTTAAAATACATTTGTAAAAGGTTCTCTAATAAGATATAAAATGGTAAAAGGGGTATACTAAAATTCATTATTCCTATCTTATAGGATTACTGTTGAATTTTTCTATTTTTATTTTCAATCAATTTCAATTTTGTAATGTTAAATTTTGTTATCTTTATACTTTTTTTGTGGTTATGATCATTATTAATTCTATAATATTAATCCCTCAAATCTATGGAAATGAGGAAATTACCTTAGGATAATTACCTAGGGTTGTATCATGGTGCTCCTAAGCCCCTTCTCATTTTGATTCTTTATATTTTCGATTTAGTTTCGATGGGGTAGTGGGTTTTCCCAGGGATTATGAATTTGGTTCTTGGTTTCTCCTAGTAATCTACACATCATCATTCCACTCTCATCCAAATAATTATCCTAAACTTTTCATAGTCCAAATTTCATATGATTTGAGTTATGTGGATTGAGGGATGATCAATTTATTACGGGGAATGAGTGAAAGGTAGAAGATTTTATATAGTAAAGGAATGTTCTTAACTTTAATTTATAGAATAATTGATACTTAGTGTGCATAAGAGGTTTTTTAAGGTACATTAATACATGAAAATTAAGTTGATTTTGGTGATCCATGAAATGATGTTTAATATATTTTGAATAAATCTTAATCAAATAATTTTTGAAATGTTATACCCACATTTTCCTAACCTATGACTGACTCTTTTATATTCTAATGTAGTATTTTTTAATTTAATTTAATTTTTATACATACACAAAAACACATGTTTAAATCCCCCCCACATTCATTTGTTGATAATTAAGAAAAAAACAAAATCAAACATAACTGTTAATTTTTTTTGAATTATCTTAGAGTAACTCCTTGAGAGAAAACCCTTTATTATACTCTAATATGTACATTTTTTTAAATTCTATTTTGATATGAAATCAAAATAATGTCCTCTTAGTATTAGTTACAATTAATAATCTAAGAATGTAATATTTTCTTCTGAAAAGTTTCAAAAAATTATTTCAAAATGACAAGAATTTTGAAAAAATAAATTAAGGGATAAAAGAGTAGGGCTAGAACTAATTTTATTCTTACATATCTAATATTTAATTTCCTATTTTGAAAATATATTTCTTTATATCTTTCTATATTATTATATAGTTATTCATATAGACAACCGTATCGGGTTATATTGGAATGGGTTTCTGAACATGATCCTCCAGTAATATCCTTTTTTAATTTTCAGGATTTGAGGATACTTTCTCCCAAGTTACATACAACGGTTAAAGGGTCATATTGATGGGAAATCAATAATACCAAGGTTCAAACCACCTTCAGGGGTGGTTTAACCTTGGATTTTTTTTTCAAATATTGGATTTAATATATACATTTTATCTATTAATGTGTACAGAATCAATATTTGAATTTAGAATTAGTAATTTCATTTATGCTTGAATGTAAATCTCAACAATGATGGGATATTAATATAAAAGAATTTATAGATCATGAATTGAAAATTTGGGGAAAATTTTGTGATGAAAATTGGTAGTAGAAGGGGATGAGTATAAAAAAATCATTCATAGGAGGCTAAGGGGTAGTATATCATCTTCTCTAAAATCAATAAGGCTACCCATCCATTTCCATTTGTGAGGTTTCCTAGGCCATATCAAGAATAAATATACCTTCAAGGATTACTTGTTCCATTTGTTGGTTCAATGTATCCATATTTATAAAATCATTCAAAACTGATCATCATGAAATATCCAGCAGTAGTTCAAGGAAAATCTAGTACCCCCATCATTATGAGTTACAAGATGTACTAAAGGTATTATTAAACCTTCTAGAATATCTATTCATATGGAACAATATAGTATCCAAGGTTATTTTTGTAAAGTGTAGTCTACTATACAAGGATAGCCTCTTCATGGGAAACATGAGGATTCAGGTGTGGTATATTACACAAAGTACCCTATTATTAACGATGGAGAGTGGTTGTATACTATTAGTTGTACTATTATTATATCATTTAATTTAGAATGTGATTTATTCCATATTGTTCTAATCATTCATATATTTAAAAATATTTGTTTCATCTCTTTGATCATGAAGTGGAAAATTCACATGAATTCATGGGCCTTAATATTCCTTTATAGAATATAGTAGAGAATGTGATAATGTTTTTATCATGTTCTCTTATAGTGACTTATGTTGGGAATATTTGGGATCTGAATGCTCTTGATATTATGTAATTTGATTCCATTCTACATATGGTTGAGTTAACCTAGATCTTAATTTATGTTGATTATTAAGAACAAATATTATATTCTCATTGCCTAATGGTAATTAGTATACTCTATTTGGGTTGTTGGAGTTACATAATTTCTGATTAGGGATCAATCAAGAATAATTGGAGAGATAAAATTTTAGAAACAAAATATTTTTCTTAGAGAGGTTTATGATGTGGAGTTTCTATATTACCTTTGGTAATGTATTGATATTTTAATTTATTTAATGTATATTTCTCAGGATTTCCCCTAAAAGGGGTATTGGAGTTTATTATCGATCACTTTACTTGAAATGGACCTATATCAATTGATCCCCATTTATTTTCACCATGTATTTTGAGGGAGATGAAAATTAATTTTAAGGATATAGAAGATATATGATTTATAATTCTGAGAAAATGTGCTTCAGTTGCTGCAATTCTCTTTATAAATAAAGATAATGACTATTTTTATCTCTATACAGACCATAAAATCTAAAATATTTAATATTTAAGTATCATTATCAATTAACTACATTTTTGAATTTATTTTTTTAGTTAAAGAGGGAATTTTGTTTTTAAATTTTCTCTTTAATTTAGATTACCACAAGATTT
This sequence comes from Viscum album, assembly GCA_963277665.1. NCBI lineage: Eukaryota > Viridiplantae > Streptophyta > Magnoliopsida > Santalales > Viscaceae > Viscum > Viscum album. The sequence continues at coordinate 1,751,056,420 of OY728120.1, read as the reverse complement.
AATTAAGAAACTAAGACATTAAATTTTTTTCTTAGTAGGATGGTCCATTTCAATTTGGTGAAAATGATAAATTAGAGTAGTGGTTGATGTCACTGCTTGTTGAACCCGATCTAGGTGTTATCAAGGATGATAGGAGGGTATCTCTACCCCTGATCAATCTTATACCGTCTATCATGAAGAATGACATGGGACCCCAAATATATATCTCAAATTATATTATCATTTGATAGAAACATTATTGTGTATATATTCCTAACTATTAGTTCCATGATCCTTCATCCATTTTATGTTTCTATAAAAGGTCGGTAGTCCCAACTATTATGAGGGAGTAATGATAGAGTATCATTCCTATTGATGGTTGATACACACTAGGATCTCAAATATGTACCACGATTTATATAATTATATTTTTGGCTTGGTATAAAGAAGTATATTATAGGGTTTTTTGTTGGGTGCATCCCCAAGAAAGATCATCAAAGGCTTACATGTACTCGCTAAATTCTTCCTTTAATGGTGTCAAAGTGGGGTGTGATCAAAATTGATTTTGTGAACTTTTTTACAAGATACACTAAAGGTTGTGATAATTTGTTGGTGAATGTTGATCACATAATTAATATAAATCACATATTTTTATATAAATACGGATAAGTTTTTAAAAATTCTTGAATTACATATACATTAGTGAGATCATAAAGCTTCATGGGGTACTAGGTAGTAGTGTATCTGATAGGGACATGAGGTTTACATCATGGTTCTATAAGGGTATTCATTATGCATTGGTCTCATTGATGAAATTTATCATTTAATTACACCATCAAACCAATAGTCAGTCTGAATGAATAAAATAAAACCTTTAAGGAATTTATCGAGCATGAATTGTTAGCTACAATACCTCATGGGAGGATCACCACTCATAGGTGGAATTCACTTACACCAATAATTCCCAATAATCAACTAAAATGTAATTATTCAAGGTTCATTATTTTAAGTTGTTTCATCCAACTCTTATATGGATAAAAATATTAAAATGAATGGTTATTTGACATTTAATCATAAAGGAAACAACTAAATAGTTAAAACAAATCTAAATATGGAATGTCATAACTAATTTTCAATAAAAAATAAACATTTACTCTTATAGGTTACCCTTAGAATTAAATGTAACTGACAATATATTTCTTCTGGTTTCATAAGAACTATGTCACTAGTGATTATGTAGATAATAAAAGGTAGTACCAAGATTTATTGGACCAGTAAAAATAGTGGGATATGTTAGTGATACTTCTTATCTACTTTCTCAACCTCCAAAATTCAATACCATCCCTGAAATTTACTATGAATCTCTATCGAGGGAGTATGTTCCTATATATGTAAACATGATTTGATACTAAAATGTAATGCATGATTATGATTCAAACAATATGTAGCACCCAATATATATCATTGATTAGAACCATAATTTTTTTAGGGAATATAGTTCCTCTATTTCTGGTTAAGTGGGAACATGGAAAAATATATGATGAAACTTTAGAGTGGGGGTATGAATTAAACATGAAATTTTAGCACTTTTTACCTAAAGAACCAGGTTTTAGCTTCTCTGGGATGAGAATAATAATGGTGGGGATGTTTTAGAGCCCCTAAAAATCTTGTAAAAGACTGTTTTTTTAATTTTTTTCCATTTTATTTATTGTTTGCTGAAATTATAGTATAAGGAGTGTAACACCCGAGACTTTTATGTTATATAAATAATCAAAGGAATATTTTTCTATACAACACTTTCTTGGATTTCTTTACACGAAATCGTGACCTTCCTCGATAGCTTGCGTCGTACGCAATACTGAGTTTCACTAAACAACGATATGCTATTAAAATATTATTAGAAATAGCCATTATGAATAGTAATAACCACTTTTTGAAATTTTATAAATTTTATTTTTCAAAATGGACTTCATTTTTGGATTTGGAATATCAAAATTAGCCTATGGTGAAATTTTGGTATTTTTCTGAAAACTTTCAATTTTTGATGAATAGTGAAACCACTAAGTGGTAGTTAAAAAAACTGAATTTTTCATAAAACTTAATTTTACCGATTCTGTGAGTGGAAATTCAAAAATCCGAGAGACGCGGTTGATGTCAGTAAGTAAAATATGGTTCAATGAGATGAAAATAATTTTTTGGTGAATAGTAACTTTTTACTTTTTTTTACCATAGTAAAAAGTAAATAGGGTAATTAAGGGTAAAGATGATATTATTATTACCCTAACACATGTCCTAATTCTATTGGATAAGTGTAATTCGACAAAAAACAAACTTAGGAATAAAATATGACCATTTAGGCTTACTTGGATTAGATTAGGACATTTATTATTAATTTATTTAAAGAAGGGTTAAAATAGTTAAAATCAATGTTTAATAAGTAAACAAATTTTAATATGGGGTTATACATAAGATTAATTCGAATATAAATACTCATTAGAATGATAAAAAGATTTCCTAAATAATATTATTTTATTTGTAATTTTTAGACATTAAATAATTTAATTTATTTATGACACAATGATGATGCAGTAATTATCTTATTAATGAAATATTGACATAATTGATGTTATAAACACCAAAATAAATGTAATTTGAGACTTTTTATGAATCTCACTAATTTTATAGGTTAATATGACATCTTAGTATTGATTTAATTAACTTGGTTCTAACTAATAATTCTGTTATGAGTTTCACAAAAATCAATTACTAAATAGTGTCAAAATTGACATAAAATAGTTTTTAAAACAAATATTATATTGGTAATTGTTATTTTATTCCAAAAAATCTAAGGTTTGGAAAAATGACTTATATAAGGTTATATATATTAATAATAAACAACTTGGGGTTCGTTTGGCTGCTTATAGTAAGTTTATTAACCTTATAGTATAAGAACACAAGAAGACATGGTAAAAGTAAAATTATTTAACATAATGTTAAATCTAAATGATAAGGTTAAAATAGGAACCTAAACTTGTCTAAATTCTATTGGATGAGAGGATTTCTACCCATCTCCACCTTATCTTCGAAATATATCAATTTGGAGCTATTTAAAACCTAACTTGACTTTATAATAAAATAATAGTTTTAGTTATTCCAAAGGTGCCCCTCTCCTCCCTTATAAATGGACACCTCCTCCCCCTCTTCCTCACACCACTTTGAGCCTTCATGCTCGGCCAAAACCTGCCGCTTTCTCCTCTCCACTTCCCTAGAGACATACTAGATGTCCTTGTCTTCTTCAAAGACCAATTTAAGTGCCCTAAAAAAAGGTCTCAAAGAAGCACTTCAAAGAAGAGGTAATGTCTGTTACCGATTCTTTCATCTTTATTTCTTCTTCCACTTCTTCTTATTTAGTTGTTTCATTATGAAGTAATAACATCAGTATCACTCATATATTGATATGTTATTATAAGTATGAAACAACCCTATTTCACCATTTATCCATCCTACGGAAAAAGAAATCACCGCACGTGCGTACGTACGGAATACTGTCTCCACGCCGTGGTGGAATCTATTTTCCACCACCACCTTACTTGGATGGGTATAATGGTGTAAATAATGACTATATATGACTATTATAAAGTGATATTGATTCTTAAATGGTATACATATACTCCAATAAAATTCCACGATCATAGGAACGATATCATCACTCGTGCGTACGTACGAAATACCGTCTCCACGATGTGATGCGGCTCGTTCTACATGATCTTCATTTCATAATGATTATATAAATGAATTGAATGAATTAATATGATATATATTACACTAATACCATTCTGGAAATGAGGTATCTATAACCTAAAGAAAAGAATAAGAATTTATTCGACAAAACACGCATAAGAACAAAAAGTTATAAACACCCGAATAACAAGTAGCAATGAAATATTACTACTAAGAAGCTAATAATATGACCATATATGATATCATAAAAATAATTATGATTCTTTAATAAGTCAATAACATTATTTAAATCATTATACAGGAGGTTCGGACACTTACAAAGCAAGTCTGACCTAAGGTAAGGGAAAATATCACAATCTCATTTTTATCCGAGATTATTTATACTTTGAAATTTACTAGGGTGTATTTTATCAACTACATCCATGTTTCCTAAATATGTAATATTATTTCCATCCAACAACAATTTTTTAAATCCAATTTTACCCTTCGGTGAGTTTTTAGTAAAATATATGAAAGGAATCTTTTGTTGTTTTTCGTACGAGGTACTTTTTGACTTTTCCGACAAAAGTACGAAGAATGTTTTTTTAACTTATACGACATGAATGGATTTTTAAAATATTATTCCCAAGAAGATTCCTTTACAAGTTTTCAAGTTTATTTTAAATCAACTTCTTTTAGTTTAAAATTGTATGACATGTTAAGAAAGGAAAATGTTTTTGAAGTAGAAATGATATTTTCCTCAAGAATGGAGTTCAAGTGTTTTATCAAAATTATTTTACATCTAAGATAATATAGAGTTCTGTTTTATCCCTATTATTACATTGATTTGATTATGTTGTGATGGAAATATTTTTATTAATTCCTTTATCTTATATGAATTGTTTTATGATGTCATGATGTTTAAGAATCCCATTTTTATTACATGGGTTATGCAATGATGTATGTTTTAAGATTTTGGGGCACACATAAGAATGGTATCATTATGAGATGGGTGGGACCTATATCTCCCTCCAATGCATTGGGTAAAGATTTTATATCTCATGAGATAGACATGGCTGGAAAAGTAGGTTATACCGGTTCAGTGAAACAGGACTGAAACGAGGGTGACTCGGTTCAGAATGAGACTTTGTCCACTAAGGTAGTCTTGGCAATGAGTCTTGACTGACAAGAAATTATTCTCTATGTTTATGTGTGTATGCCACAAAGTTTCATGTTTTAAGTTATGATTATTTTGATTACATTTCACTGCCATGATTTATCCCATGTTATGAAATTATGATCTCTTTTGCAGGTTAAGATTTACAAAAGTTATGTGCTTATGTATACGATGTGATTGATATTTCTTTTGTTTACCCTTACTGAGCATTTGAGCTCACCCTTTTGTATGTTTTATTTCCCCAGGTCAGGAAGAAGGTTATTAAGTAGACTATGCCAAAAATGGACTCTAGATATGATGAAATAAATGGGAGGAAAAGTAGATGCTTTATGAACCAGTTGTTTATGTTTCCCAGTTTCTAAAGACACTATACCTATACAGTCCTTTAGTGGTTTTGTTATATGTTGTAATAAATATGCTTCAATTTTTAAGTATTAACAATGTATGTAAAGTATGGGTCGTTATAGTTGGTATCAGAGGAAAGGTATAGTCAACCTTTGGAAACTATGATGTGAAAGCCTTAGTAAGAACCCTAAGGATAAGTCTAAGCATAGAACACAATCTTAGTGTTTTAGAAATGGCCATGAATAACCTAGGATAAGACCTTAAGTGTGAAATTTTATTCTTGATTTTGTGGTTTTCCTATTATAATTAGTGTTGCTCACACTATTCTTCTTGGTTTTAGTCAATGGATGGAACCCGAAGGAATCGTGTTAATGCGGAATGCGACGGGCAATGCAATGATTGTCCCCCTGAGCAACCAAACGTTATGGGAGCTGGAATGCAAAATCTTGTAGCCATGCTCACACAACTTTCTCAAGCTATGAATCATGAAGGACTTCCAAACAAGAAAAGGAAGGAGCAACATTCTGTTGAATCCTTCATGAGACAGCGTCCACCTTCTTTCAGCGGGTATACTGATCCATTAGTTACTGAACAATGGGTTAGTACTACTAAAAAGATATTTTCAGTTCTTCAATGTTCTAAGCATGATAAAGTCATATTAGCAGTGTATCGTTTGGAAGTTGATGCCGATCAATGGTGGAATCTTATTAAGAATACGAAGCAAAGGGATGAAATTGAGTCCATGGAATGGGACTAGTTCAAGAACGTATTTTTCAATAAGTACTTCCCTCGTATTCTACTAACAAAGATGGAGAAAGAGTTTCTTGAACTAAAGCAGAAGGATGATGAATCTGTTGGTACCTATGAAGCAAAGTTTACAAGACTTGCAAGGTACGCTTCTGGTATTATTATCCAACCTGAGAGTAAGATCGATCGATTCTTTAGTGGCTTAAAACCAAGTCTTCGAAGGGCGTTAGCCATAAGGGACTTCGATAGCTACGAGGAAATCGTTCGATGTGCTCTCAAAGTCGAGATGGAGATTGGAGTAACCCATCAGTCATATGGGTTCGATAAGAAGAGGAAAATGGAATTCAAAGGAAAATCTAAAGAGCACACTGAAAAGAAAATGAGCTTTCCCTTATGCTCAAAGTGTGGAAATAAACATGGAGGGAGTTGTCTTAAAGGGACAAGTAAATGTTTCAAATGTGGAAAGGAAGGTCATTGGGAATTTGAATGCCAGGATGATGGGAAGAAGATGTCTAATGATGCAAACAAAGGAAGGGATACACAGAATGAACCTACTACACTTCAATGTTTCAATTGCAAGGAGATGGGGCATTATGCCAATAAATGCCCTAATCCAAGGGTTGATGATGATGGTTGACGTCAACAAACACTTAAGGCTAAAGACAAAGGAAAGTCACATGCAATTTCTATCAGCGATGTGGAGTACGATAACAATGTGGTGAAAGGTACACTTACCATCCACTCTAAAGTAGCAAATGTTTTATTTGATTCTGGATCCACCCACTCTTTTATTTCTGAATAATTTTCTAAGGGTATCACCGTATTACCTCAACAATTAGATGTCGAGTTAGCTGTGACAACACCTAATGGCACAACAGTCGCATCAAAAGTTTATAATTCTTCTTCGATTGAAGTTTGTGGGAAAGTGCTTCCTGCAAATCTTGTGATCCTTCCTATAGTGGAATTTGATGTGATTCTTGGCATGGATTGGATTTCTTTATATGGAGCTCATATCAATTTCCAAATAAGGGAAGTCACATTTCATATTCCAGATCAATCTATGATCGTCTATCAATGCAAGGATGAACATAACCTTCCAATGGAAATTTCTTCCATTTTATGGGTATTGATTCCACTAAATGAAGGTTATTTATCTCAAATGGTTGGTGAGAAACTCACGATTAAGAATATGCCCATTGTACGGGAGTTTGATGATGTCTTTCCGGAGGAATTACCGGGACTTCCACCAAATCGTGAAGTTGAGTTCTCAATAGAACTCATACCGGGTGCTTTTCCTATTTCAAAGACACCTTATAGAATGGCCCCAATTGAGTTGCAAGAATTGAAGAAGCAACTCCAAGAGAATCTTGATAAGGGATTCATACGCCCTAGTGCGTCACCTTGGGGATCACCTGTTCTATTTGTTAAGAAGAAAGATGGATCAATGAGACTCTGCATTGATTATCGAGAACTTAACAAGATCACTATCAAGAACAAATATCCTCTCCCGCGCATTGATGACCTATTTGACCAACTACGCGGAGCTCAATACTTTTCCAAGATTGATCTTTGTTCAAGGTATCATCAATTAAGGGTCAAAAGGGAGGATATACCAAAGATGACTTTCCGTACAAGGTATGGACACTATGAATTTATAGTGATGCCATTTGGTCTTTCTATTTCCCCTGCTATCTTCATGGATCCGATGAATAGAGTCTTTAGAGACTATCTTGATCAATTTGTGGTAGTCTTTATAGACTATATTCTTATCTATTCAAAGAGAAAGGAAGAACATGAAGATCACTTGAGAATTATATTGAAGACCCTGAGAAAGGAGAAGCTTTATGCCAAATTTACCAAGTGTGAATTTTGGCTTCAAAAAGATGCATTTTTGGGTCACATAATCTCAAAAGAAGAGATATCTATGGATCCAGCAAAAACAGAGGTTATCGAAAGATGGTCGAGACCAACAACAGTAACTTAGATCCGAAGTTTTCTTGGTTTGGCTGGATATTATCGACGTTTTGTGAAAGATTTTTCACGATTATCTAATCCACTCACCAAGTTGACTCAGAAAGGAGTTAAGTTTGTCTGGATGGAAGAATGTGAAGAGAATTTCAAGGAGTTGAAAAGAAGGTTATCCAGTGCACCTGTGCTCACACTGCCTTATAGTGGAGAAAGGTTTGTGATCTATAGTGATGCATCCAAGAAGGGATTAGGGTGTGTTATTATGAAAAATGATATGGTGATAGGTTATACCTCACGACAGTTGAAAATCCATGAGAAAAATTACCCAACACATGATTTGGAGTTAGCTGCGGTAATCTTTGCATTAAAGATTTGGAGGCATTACCTTTATGGAGAAAGGTGTGATATTTATACTGATCATAAAAGTTTAAAGTATATTTTCACACAAAAGGAGCTGAATATGCGTCAAAGAAGATGGTTGGAGCTGATTAAGGATTACGACTGCTCAATCCATTACCACCCTGGGAAAGCAAACAAGGTGGAAGATGCATTAAGTCGACAAGACCATGCTAGTTTATCCATGATGAGGATCACAAAAGATCCAATATTTATGGATTTACAAAGGATGGATCTTGGAATTATAATTGAAGGGGAAAAATCTTATCTTTCTCAAATGAATGTTCAACCATCTATACATGTGAAGATTAAAGAGGCACAAAAAGAAGATGTCGAGTTACAAAACAAGGTGAGAAATGTTCCTGAGTTCAACCTTGATTGTGATGGGATAATAAAGTTCAGGAATCGGGTTTGTGTTCCTCCCATCCCCGAATTAAAGAAGGTGCTGCTGGATGAGGCTCATAGTTCTTCATTCTCTATTCATCCTGGAAGCACGAAGATGTATAGGGACCTGAAAGAGTACTTCTGGTGGGATGGCATGAAAACAGATGTTGCTGAATATGTCTCTCGATGCTTGGTTTGTCAACAAGTTAAAGATGAGAGACAGAAGTCTAAGGGGCTGTTACAACCATTACCCATACCTGAATGGAAATGGGAAAACATTACTATGGACTTTGTCACAGGACTTCCTAAAACATCCAAGGGAAATAATGCTATCTGGGTCATAGTTGATCGTCTTACAAACTCTGCACACTTCATTGCTATTAGAGAGGATTTCTCTCTGGATCAGCTTGCCAGGATATATGTAAAGGAAGTGGTAAGATTGCATGGAGTACCACTTTCTATTATATCTGATCGGGATCCGAGATTTACCTCGAAGTTCTGGCGAAGTCTTCAGCATACTCTGGATACAGAGTTGAGTTTCAGTACTGCTTATCATCCTCAAACATACGGTCAGTCTGAGAGAACAATTCAAACCCTAGAAGATATGTTGAGAGCTTGCTCTATGGATTTCAAAGGAGGTTGGGATCAACACCTACCTTTGGTGGAATTTTCTTATAATAATATCTTTCACTCTAGTATTCATATGGCTCCTTATGAAGCTCTCTATGGAAAGAAATGCAGGACTCCAACTTGCGGGGATGAAGTTGGGGAAAGAAAGCTTTTAGGACCTGATCTCGTTGATGAAATGGAAGAAAAGGTCAGATCTATTCAACAACACATAAGAGCAGCTCAGAGTCGACAGAAAAGTTATGCCGACAACCGAAGAAAAGACCTAGAGTTTGAAGTGGGTGATAAAGTGTTCTTACGAATATCTCCCTGGAAGAGGGTTATGAGATTTTGAAAGAAGGGGAAGTTGAGCCCTAGATATATCGGTCCTTTCGAAATACTGGATCGTGTTGGGAAGGTAGCTTACCGATTGGCGCTTCCACCGAATCTCTCTCAAGTTCACGATGTGTTCCATGTATCTCTCCTGAGAAAGTACATACCTGATCCTTCACATGTACTCAGCTCACAAGTTGTACCGCTGGAGCAAGATCTTTCTTATGAAGAACAACCGATAGAGATTCTGGATCGTAGCGAAAAAGTCCTACGAAACAAGACCACTCGATTGGTGAAAGTTTTATGGAGGAACCACCAATTAGAAGAAGCTACATGGGAACTTGAGGATATGATGAGGGAGAGGTATCCTCATCAGTTTGTTATAATGTGACGAATTTTGAGGGCAAAATTCATTATAAGGGGGGTAAAATGTAACACCCGAGACTTTTATGTTATATAAATCCTCAAAGGAATATCGAAATTAGCCTAGGGTGAAATTTTGGTATTTTTCTGAAAACTTTCAATTTTTGATGAATAGTGAAACCACTAAGTGGTAGTTAAAAAAACTGAATTTTTCATAAAACATAATTTTACCGCTTCTGTGAGTGGAATTTCAAAAATCCAAGAGTCACGGTTGATGTCAGTAAGTAAAATGTGGTTCAATGAGATGAAAATAATTTTTTTGGTGAGTAGTAACTTTTTACTTTTTTTTACCACGGTAAAAAGTAAATAGGGTAATTAAGGGTAAATATGATATTATTATTACCCAAAAACATGTCTTAATTCTATTGGATAAGTGTAATTTGACCAAAAACAAACTTAGGAATAAAATATGACCATTTAGGCCCACTTGGATTAGATTAGGACATTTATTATTAATTTATTTAAAGAAGGGTTAAAATAGTTAAAATCAAAGTTTAATAAGTAAATAATTTTTAATATGGGGTTATAGATAAGATGAATTCGACTATAAATATTCATAGAAAGCTAAAAATATTTCCTACATAATGGTATTTTATTTGTAATTTTTAGACATTAAATAATTTAATTTATTTATTACACAATAATGATGCAGTAATTATCTTATTAATGAAATATTGACATAATTGATGTTATAAACACCAAAATAAATGTAATTTGAGACTTTTTATAAATCCCACTAATTTTCTAGGTTAATATGATATGTTAGTATTGATTTAATTAACTTGGTTCGAACTAATAATTCTGTTATGAGTTTCACAAAAATCAATTACTAAATAGTGTCAAAATTGACATAAAATAGTTTTTAAAACAAATATTATATTGGTAATTGTTATTTTATTCCTAAAAATCTAAGGTTCGGCCAAATGACTTAGATAAAGTTATATATATTAATAATAAACAACTTGGGGTTCGTTTGGCTGCTTATAGTAAGTTTATTAACTTTATAGTATAAGAACACAAGAAGACATGGTAAAAGTAAAATTATTTAACTTAATGTTAAATCTAAATGATAAGGTTAAAATAGGAACCTAAACTTGTCTAAATTCTATTGGATGAGAGTATTTAGACCCATCCCCACCTTAGCTTCAAAATATATCAATTTGTAGGTATTTAAAACCGAAATTGACTTTATAATAAAATAATAGTTTTAGTTATTCCAAAGGTTCCCCTCTCCTCCCTTATAAAAGGACACCTCCTCCCCCTCTTCCTCACACCACTTTTGTTGGACGGAGAGTGATGGAAAGAGGGGGGGGGGGGGGGTGAATTACCTTTTAAAAAATAATTAACAATTTAAAATCAAAGTTAAAAGTGCAGCGGAAATAAAAGAGGCAAGACTCAAAATTGATAACGGAGTTCGGCTTAAATCCAAGCCTACGTCTCCGCTCCCAACTCAACCGTTGAGAGATTTACTACCTCTTGCTTTTTAATGGTTTTAGCAAGAAACCAACTAGACTTTAAGGTAGTATAGAACCTATTACAGCTTGCTTTTAATGGTTATGCAAGAACCCACTTGCTTTTATTGGTTGAGCAAGAACCCACTAGCCTTCTTACAGGTGAAGGCTAGCTCACCTATGACTCAAGCCTTTTAAAGGGAAGGCTTGACTAACCTCTTCACACCTTGAAGGTGGTGTGAAAACTCAAAAGAGAGGATGAGAGAAAGAGATGGGGGTTTGTAGGCACAAACCCAAAATGATGCTCAAAATGATAAAACAATAAAAACCGTAATGGGAGAAGCCTTGGGCGCCAATGGATTGATGAAGTTGATGAAGAGCACTCCCAAGCTTCTATGGTGGTGCTCCTTGGATGTGGAAGTGAGTTGGAGAAAGTGGGGGTTCCTTGGAGGAATGCGCCGGAGGTTTTCCAAATGATCAAAAATGTTCCCGTGGGCTTCCGTGTGTTTCCGGGGCATCCTAGTCCTTTATTTATAGAGGGGGAACCCTCAAATGGCCTTTGGGGGTCTTCGGAGCCGTTGGAGAGGCCTTCGGAGCCGTTGGGAGGCAAGTGGACAAGTCTGGTCAAAGCCCAACGGCTAGTTTGACTGGCTCCACCGGCTGACCGGTGCTTGGCCACCGGTTGGCCGGTGCTTTGGAAAAGGGGGAGGGCTCGGGCTCAGGCACCACCGGCTGGCCGGTGAGGAGGCCACCGGTTGGCCGGTGCTGAGACAGTAGGTGTCACTATTTGTCTGGGTTCCACCGGCTGGCCGGTGGTGGGACACCGGTTGGCCGGTGGTCTGGACAGAGGGATGCCTTCTGTCCAGGCTCCATCGGCTGGCCGGTGGTCATCCACCGGTTGGCCGGTAGGACTGAAATCAATCCACTTTGCCTTTTCTTGGCCTAATTCCTTGGCAACCTTTTGCCTATCAACAAAAAAACTTAAAACAAGATTAGATAAATAAGAGAGTGATTGTGATCATGAAAATTAAACCACGAGGGGTACGAGAGGTACAACAATCTCCCCTATTTTTATGATCACAATCACCAAAACAAGTAATGTAAAAAGACTGAAATGAAAGGCATGCTTTAAAGGATAAATTGAAAAGTAAAGCAAAGCATGAGAGAAAGAGTTCTCCCCCAATCAACCAAGAATTTCTCCCCCTTTGTGATTATCAAAATAGCACAGGGCATAAAACTTGATTGAGGGAAAGGTTGAAAAACAAGATAGAGTTTTTTTAAACCAATTGAAATTTTTGAAATTTCAATTGAATGTTTTGAATTGAAGGTTTTGAAATGAAAGTTTGAATTGAAAGTTTGAATTGAAAATTTTGAAATGAAAGTTTGAATTGAATGTTTGAATTGAAAATTTTGAAATGAAAGTTTGAATTGAAAGTTTGAATTGAAAAACGCAAAAAGGCTTAAATGATCCTAACTCCCCCTAAATTAAAACAACAAATCACCGGGGAGTGGTTTTTGAAACTGAGACAAATTTTGGTCCGGTGAGACTCGCTAAGAGGGATTTTTCAATCCAAACTTGTCTAGTGGCGGGTTTTCTCCTATGAAATTCATCATTAAAGAAAATAGTTTTGGGCCTACCATACCGGGCATTTTTGCAATTGCACTCATAAATTAAGTGCCCGGGTTTTTTACAATAGTTTCAAAATTTATATTGGGAGCTCCCCCTTACAAAAATAGTTGGAGCATGGGAAGAGGAAGCCTGCTTGGAATAGCCAAGCCCTTGGGTGGTTCTAGATATGCATTGGGAACCAAGGAGTTTGGTTAAATTTTGTTCACCTTGGGTGAACTTGGCAAGAGATTCCCTTAAATCCTTGATTGTTGATTCCATAGCATCAACATCGGGAAGGTTTTGGACTTTGAGGGACAACTCCTCCTTTTCTTTGAGAAGTTGTTCCTTTTCGGAAGAAAGTTTTTTGAAATTCTTTTTTAAAGAAACAAATTTGGAAGAAAGTTCGTGAAAACCTTCCTCCAATTGATCTCTTGCGTGTTGGAGATCCTCGTAAGATAAATGATTGAAAGAATTGGAAGAACTAGAGGATGAGGAGTCAGAAGAGGTTACCTCATGAAATTCCATTAGACATTTGTTACCGTTGTCACTTGAGGAGGAGGAGGAGGATGAGGAGCTATCACTCCATGTGGCTTTGAATTCCTTCTTCTTTTCCTTTTGCTTGACCTTTTTCTTGTTGAGTGGACAATCAGGCTTGTAATGGCCTTTCTTTCCACACCCATAGCATGTTACCTCGGGCTCGGATTTTTCGTTTGGTTGAGCCTTGCGGGATTTTTCTTTTTGTTCTTCTTCATGAATTTGTGCATCTTGCGGGCAAGATTCTCCATTTCTGAATCACCGCTTGAAGAGGAAGACGATGAGGAGGAGGAGCTTTCTTCTTTTCCAACTTTGAAGGCGATGTTCTTTGGAAATTTGATCAGTTTTCCTTCCTTTTCAGCTTGCCTCCTCATGGTGATCTCGTAGGTCATGAGGGATCCGATGAGCTCTTCGACCGGCATGTTCTTGATGTCTTTTGCTTCTTGGATTGCCGTGACTTTCGGTGCCCATGTGCTTGGTAGGATCCAAAGGATCTTCTTGACCATCGTTTCTGCAGAAACATCATCTCCAAGAGATTTTCTTCCATTGCAAATGTCAGTAAAACGAGTAAACATTTCAGAAATTGATTCATGTGGGTGCATGGTGAAAGACTCAAAATCTTGACGGAACATATCCAATAGAGTATCCTTGACTTTGTTGGTCCCCTCATGGGTAACCTCCAAAAGTTTCCAGATTTCATGAGATGTGGTGCAAGTAGAAACTCGATTGAATTCATTACGATCAAGGTCGCAATGAAGAGCGTTCATGGCTTTTCCATCAAGCTCGAAATTTTTAATATCGGCTTGAGTCCATTTAGATTCATCGGGAGAAGAAAGAGAATAACCATGCATGACAATTCTATAAATGGGATAACCTATACTTCTAAGAAATGTGGTCATGCGGGTTTTCCAATAAGTATAGTCGGTTCCATCAAAGAATGGAGCACGACCCAAATAATATCCTTCGGGGGCGAAAGAAGTTGAAGCCATCATAAAGGATCTTGAATTTGAAACCGGTTAGGGTATTACTCAAATTTTGCCTCTGATACCAATTGTTGGACGGAGAGTGATGGCAAGAGGGGGGGGGGGGGGGTGAAATGCCTTTTAAAAAAGAATTAACAATTTAAAAAAAAAGATAAAAGTGCAGCGGAAATAAAAGAGGCAAGACACAAAATTGATAACGGAGTTCGGCTTAAACCCAAGCCTACGTCTCCGCTCCCAACTCAACCGTTGAAATATTTACTACCGCTTGCTTTTTAATGGTTTTAGCAAGAAACCCACTAGACTTTAAGGTAGTCTAGAACGTATTACAGCTTTCTTTTAATGGTTATGCAAGACCCCACTTGCTTTTATTGGTTGAGCAAGAACCCACTAGCCTTCTTACAGGTGAAGGCTAGCTCACCTATGACTCAAGACTTTTAAAGGGAAGGCTTGACTAACCTCTTCACACCTTGAAGGTGGTGTGAAAACCCAAAAGAGAGGATGAGAGAAAGAGATGGGGGCTTGTAGGCACAAACCCAAAATGATGCTCAAAATGATAAAACAATAAAAACCGTAATGGGAGAAGCCTTGGGCGCCAATGGATTGATGAAGTTGATGAAGAGCGCTACCAAGCTTCTATGGTGGTGCTCCTTGGATGTGTAAGTGAGTTGGAGCAAGTGGGGGTTCCTTGGAGGAATGCGCCGGAGGTTTGCCAAATGATCAAAAATGTTCCCGTGGGCTTCCGTGTGTTTCCGGGGCTTCCTAGTCCTTTATTTATAGAGGGGGAACCCTCAAATGGACTTTGGGGGTCTTCGGAGCCGTTGGAGAGGCCTTTGGAGCCGTTGGGAGGCAAGTGGACAAGTCTGGTCAAAGCCCAACGGCTAGTTTGACTGGCTCCACCGGCTGACCGGTGCTTGGCCACCGGTTGGCCAGTGCTTTGGAAAAGGGAGAGGGCTCGGGCTTAGGCACCACCGGCTGGCCGGTGAGGAGGCAACCGGTTGGCCGGTGCTGAGACAATAGGTGTCACTATTTGTCTGGGTTCCACCGGCTGGCCGGTGGTGGGACACCGATTGGCCGGTGGTCTGGACAGAGGGATGCCTTCTGTCCAGGCTCCATCGGCTGGCCGGTGGTCATCCACCGGTTGGCCGGTAGGACTGAAATCAGTCCACTTTGGCTTTTCTTGGCCTAATTCCTTGGAAACCTTTTGCCTATCAACAAAAACACTTAAAACAAGATTAGATAAATAAGAGAGTGATTGTGATCATGAAAATTAAACCACGAGGGGTACGAGAGGTACAACAACTTTGAGCCTTCAAGATCGGCCAACCCCTGCCACTTTCTCCTCTCCACTTCCCTAGAGACATCCTAGAGGTCCTCGTCTTCTTCAAAGACCAATTTTAGTGCCCTAAAAGAAGGTCTCAAAGAAGCACTTCAAAGAAGAGGTAATGTCTGTTACCGATTCTTTCATCATTATTTCTTATTCCACTTATTCTTATTTAGTTGTTTCATTATGAAGTAATAACATCAGTATCACTCATATACAGATATGTTATTATAAGTATGAAACAACCCTATTTCACCATCTATCCATCCTATGGAAAAATAAATCACCGCGCGTGCGTACGTACGGAATACCGTCTCCACGCCGTGGTATAATCTATTTTCCACCACCACCTTACTTGGATGGGTATACCGGTGTAAATAATGACTATATATGACTATTATAAAGTGATATTGGTTCTTAAATAGTATACATATACTCCAATACAATTCCACGATCATAGGAACGACATCATCACTCGTGCGTACGTACGGAATACCGTCTCCACGATGTGATGCGACTCGTTCTACATGATCTTCATTTCATAATGATTATATAAATGAATTGAATGAATTAATATGATATATATTACAATAATAACATTATGGAAATGAGGTATCTATAACCTAAAGAAAAGAATAAGAATTTATTCGACAAAACACGCATAAGAACAAAAAGTTATAAACACCCGAATAACAAGTAGCAATGAAATATTACTACTAAGAAGCTAAGAATATGACCATATATGATATAATAAAAATAAGTATGATTCTGGAATAAGTCAATAACATTATTTAAATCATTATACAGGAGGTTCGGACACTTGCAAAGCAAGTCGGATCTAAGGTAAGGGAAAATATCACAATCTCATTTTTATCCGAGATTATTTATACTTTGAAATTTACTAGGGTGTATTTTATCATCCACATCCATGTTTCCTCAATATGTAATATTATTTCCATCCACCTACAATTTATTAAATCCAATTTTACCCTTCGGTGAGTTTTTAGTAAAATATATGAAACGAATCTTTTGTCGTTTTTCGTACGAGGTACTTTTTGACATTTCCGACAAAAGTACGAAGAATGTTTTTTTAACTTATACGACATGAATAGATTTTTAAAACATTATTTCCAAGAAGATTCCTTTACAAGTTTTCAAGTTTATTTTAAATCAACTTCTTTTAGTTTAAAATTGTATGACATGTTAAGAAAGGAAAATGTTTTTGAAGTAGAAAAGATATTTTCCTCAAGAATGGAGTTCAAGTGTTTTATCAAAATTATTTTCCATCTAAGATAATATAGAGTTTTGTTTTATCCCTATTATTACATTAGTTTGATTATGTTTTGATGGAAATATTTTTATGAATTCCTTTATCTTATATGAATTGTTTTATGATGTCATGATGTTTAAGAATCCCATTTTTATTACATGGGTTATGCAATGATGTATGTTTTAAGATTTTGTGGCACACATAAGAATGGTATGATTATGAGATGGGTGGGACCTATATCTCCCTCCAATGCATTGGGTAAAGATTTTATATCTCATGAGATAGACATGGCTGGAACGGTAGGTTATACCGGTTCAGTGAAACAGGACTGAAACGAGGGTGACTCGGTTCAGAAAGGGACTTTTTCCACTAAGATAGTCTTGGAAATGAGTCTTGACTAACAAGAAATGATTCTCTATGATTATGTGTGTATGTCACAAAGTTTCATATTTTATGTTATGATTATTGTGATTATATTTCACTGCCATGATTTATCCCATGTTATGAAATTATGATCTCTTTTGCAGGTTAAGATTTCCAAAAGTTATGTGCTTATGTATACGATGTGATTGATATTTCTTTTGTTTACCCTTACTGAGCATTTGAGCTCACCATTTTGTATGTTTTATTTCCCCAGGTTAGGAAGAAGGTTATTAAGTAGACTATTCCAAAAAGGGACTCTAGATATGATGAAATAAATGGGAGGAAAAGTAGATGCTTTATGAACCAGTTGTTTATGTTTCCCAGCTTCTAAAGACACTATACCTATACAGTACTTTCGTAGTTTTGTTATATTTTGTAATAAGTATGCTTCAATTTTGAAGTATTAACAATGTATGTAAAGTATGGGTCGTTATAAGGAGTGTCATAGGGTTTTAGGACGAATTTATATGAAATAGAAGAATGAGATAAGTTTTAGAAGGAAATGGATACCTTGTGATATGTGATTGATTTCCCAGTGAGGTGTAGGTGTAGTTAGTGGTTGTATTTGAACCAATATCTACCTATTGGTATTATACAAAATACATAGTAGACACCTAGGTTGAATCAAATTTAAATGGGTAGTTTTTCATTTTAAACCCAAAATTAAAACCCCTAATGCTAGTAAAATAGATTTCATTATAATTTCTCCTATGTGTGGTATTTTGGAATCTCTCTGTCACCATACTCCCATATCCATTGACATTAATTCAATACTTGGATTTAGTTGATTTGGTTTGTCATAAAGGAATGTCTTAGATGAGGTAAAGCCTTTATCTCCATTTAAATATTTCTTTCTTATTGTATTTAAAATTGAATGACTATAATAACATATTCCCATAATATAGGTATTTATAAATTATGAAAATCCATCATATTTCCTCTTTACTAGTTACCATAGGACTTATCCTTAAGATAAGATAAGGTAATGAAATTAACATTCATGATTGATTCACCTCCTTTTATTGAAAATGATATCACCCCTAAAATACTTATGTTAGGTTGATCCTCTCATTATTTTAGTGTTATCTCAATTTCTATAATCTATAATGGGACACATTGAATTTATAATTTATTATTTAAACACCTTATTCCTCTAATATTCTAAATAATGATGGATTTTTTGAATAAATTATTTTATACACTTGATATTTTAAATCCTTTATATTTAAGTGAATATATTTTATTTGATCAAATTCCTATTCTATAAACTAGCCTATTTAATTACTACACCTATTGATCAGTTTAAATATATAACTTCATCTTATAACTTATTCATTCCGTGTATGTGTTAATGTAATGATTTTATTACGAGTAATGATTTTTTATTAGATGGATTCATTATAAATGTTCTACATAATATTACTAGAATTTAAATCATTATAATTAGTGTTATATAGGGATACACCAATAATATAAGGATATTTTGAAGTTACTATTACTATGTATGAATAGTATTGTAGATAGTATAAGCACATAATTCCTTGACTCATGACATCCCCTTCCATGTTCCCCTAGGGATGGGAATCACAGTTGTCCTAACTCATTATACACAAATCCATTTCCTGTCAGGATAAGTGTTTCAACATAAATATTGTGATGGAATTGTACCATAATCTAATAAATAGTTCATAACATATCCCATCATATCCTTTAATTAGGTATTCTATATAGGTAACCTCCTTGTATTGGGGTTACCTGCAAGTGCCTGGTTTTTCACAAATCTAACATGGTATGAAAGATGTTATTAAACATGATCTTCTTGATTCATAATATATTTTCTTACAATATTTTGCTCGAAATTAATAATGGGGTTGGGAGGAAACTTTCTACTAGGAATTTTCATAGTCATTCCATTCATGTTTCCAATGGGACTAGTGCATACTCTTTTAAATGTCACTAGGGTAAAGGAAAGGCCCCATAGAATGGGATCTAAAAAACATTAAGCCTATAATATGAGTGATCTATTTTTAGTATTTTGATAGACATATAGATAATTTACATTATTTTTTTTAATTATAATCCTTAGGATATGTTTAACTTATTTTATAACCATTTTGGATCATTGGTTTGTCTTTTATTCTCACCACATGTACATATATAGTTTTTTTTCAGACACACTTTGAAAATAGTCATGATTTTTTAGACATATTATGTATGAATATGTATGTTTATGTCATGTTTTTAATTTTAAAACATCATATATTCTTCTCCTTTATCTTTTTATATATGATGACACACATTTTATAACTAAATCATATAAGGGACAATCCATATAGTATCATATACCATGAACAATCTTATACATTGTTTAAAGGGAAAAAATATCTCTCACTTGTGTATTACACAACCATAAGTGATTATACCTACCTACGTTGATAAATAGGTGAACATGAAGTGTTTTAAATAAATTATTCAAGTACCCATTAGGTATTTAGATCAATATCATTACACACACTATCCTTAAAACATCAATTGGGGGTTATCAATACTACTTTTAAAAAAATGTCTCACCCAAAATCCAATGATATCTCATCGATGCTAGGGAATACTATGTACCCTAAAATCCTTGGAAACCTCCCCTACTATCAATGAAACATGAGAAATAAAATTTTACTTGTATATTCGTTCATAATATACATTTTATGTAACCAATAATTAATCCCAAGTTAGAGTATTAAATGAACAATGAAAATCATTCAGTAGATGATCTTTATTAATCAATACATGGTGTGAAATAAAAAATTGTAGCCAGAAATATGTCACTTTAGTCTAGTTCATATGTAGTCAACATACACAGTGTGTCCAATATGGTACATGATGGGTGGTATGTAACGGGATCTGTACTCCTGATTTGTTACATTGTTGGTTTTGGGTATTGGAGGTGCTTGGAGGAGGTCTAAAGTAGGCCTAGTGGATTTTGGTTTCAAAAAGATGGAAGCAGAGGAAATAAAAATTGTGTAATTTTCACATGACATGAAAGTGGGGGTTCACGACCAATGTGAGGCTAGTTTACGATGTGTAAATTTTAGGGTTGAAATAAAAAAGGTGATGTGTTATTTGGCGGAACATAAAATCCCAAAATTACATAATGTGAAAGAGAATTACACATTGTGTAAATCCCTACTGAAGTTTTGTTATATGGTTTGGAGTGCACAAGGGTTTCCTCAAACCATACGGTTGGTGCCCCCTTCTCTCATTCTAGGTAATCTAGAGGCTTCCTTTTCAATTGATTACAATTCTATTCAATGTGATTTGATTCCTGTCTTCCCATCATTGATCTATAGTAAATTTTCATATCATTATCAACTATTTCCTTTCATTATTATTAAGTTTTTTACAATAATGGTAGTTTTTGGTTTGGTTTGTGTGTTCGGGATGTATTTTGATAATCCATTGGCGTGGTATAGGTTTATACATTGGCTATCTTGGTAAAATTGTGGTTTTTAGTCATTTATTCTGCACCATGTGGTATGAAACGAGTTGGAAATATTATTTGGGGTAGGGAATCCATCATTTATCTTTATTGGGTATCATGGAGGAGGATTTTTCTTTTTTTTATCTATGGGTTTTTTTTTCTGGATTAATTAAATATAATGAATATGTTAACTGAAATTAAATAGAAAAAGTTTAATGATTCAAATGATTTTGTGTCTTTGATATTTTTGTGATTTTTTTGATTTTACAAGAATGATGCCCTAATTAAAATTATAGTTTTTGGGGGATTTGTTTGTACTAGATGAATGTTCTTTGATTTATACTTTTGTTGTGATTGTTTTTATATCACCGTAAATAAAAATTGGATAACCAATTGTATTGGGTAAATAAAATGATTTCCCCAGTATTATGCATTTTGTAATAACACCCCTAAAATAATGTGGAATGTGATAAAATATCCTCGGTAAATTTATAAAAATGGATTTTTATATACTATGATGTGTGTCCAAGATTTTGGGGAGGTGAGGAGGTTGCTTAATATTAATTTTTGAATGGTGAGGTTTTGGTTGTTTGGCTATGATTTTGGGGGGGGGGGGTGTGGGAATATGGTATAATGGTAATGTTGAAATTATTGTGATGTGTGGTTGTTTCTTTCTAGATGCCTGGGTTGTGATGAAATAAATGAGTTGTTTAATAATGATTTAAATGAAATTGGTTGGTTTGGTTAATGTTTTGGAAATGGATGATTAATAATTAAATGGTGGGATGTGTGGTAAAACATGGTTTTTGATAAATATTTAATGTAATGGGTTGATTAAATAGAATTTCTTGATGATGTGACTTGTGTCTAGGGCATGTGTGGTGTTATGTATTTATAGGTGGTAGTCAAAGTAGTAATGTTGTGAGCTGATTAGTGTTTATTTGTGAACCCATAGGTTGAGATTGAGTGTGGATATATATATATATATATACTTGTATATTCCTTGTGATTTTTATATTCACCCCACCCACATCATGCTTAATGTGATAACACCCACGTAGTAACATAGTGGTGTTCTTCCAGGCATCTGGTGATGAGGACAGATGGTTGGGTAACCAATCCTTCTCGATATCTCTTCCAGAAGTGGTAGGTATTAGACAAGCTATGATGGAAAAAGGTTTGATAGTGCATTAAATAGTGGTTGTGATAGACTAGGTGTTTTTAAGAAAGATATGATGGACCAAGAATTTTTGGGTAGATGTGACTGCACTTGTGGTGTAGTGGCCTAGGTGTTTTCACGTGAGGTGTGATATGATCGTACTTGTGGTGCGACTAATGTTGTGGGTTGTGTATGGTAGGAGGAGGTCACAAGGTTTATTTCTTATATGTTCCTGATACCCTACTACCCTGGTTAGAGTAGTGGTTGTGATGTGATGGACTAGGTGTCTTCAGGTGAGATGTGACGTGGTTGTCATTATGGGGCATCGAGTCCAGTTTGCTACAGGAATGATGTGATGTGACCATGCATGTTGGGATGTTTGGTATAATTAATATATATGATCTATAGGGTGTACGATGTTGGGGTGTGAGAGCATCATAATAGCGGGAAATCAGTGAGAGGTACCCCTATCAATATGCTTCTTGTTATATTATATTATGTGGCTTGCGTGGATGGGATGGATAGTTGACCTGTTTAAGTTATTTTGGTATTTTGTTTTCTCAGTGGTTCATTGTTATTCCCTTTACATATGTGCAGAAGATACTTTGGTTTTCCTTCTAAGTATACCTGTATTCTCACCCAACGTATATAAATTGTTTCCAGATTTCTGGTAAGATTACATGGACGATGCTGGACATTACTATCTTGGATGTTGGATAGCTTCTATGTCACTGATTTAGCATTTATTTTGGGTATTTAATTTTTAAAATTTATCTATATTAGTTTTATTTATAAACACATTATGGGATTATTTTCATTTCTTTTTTACATTATGTTATGGATTTGTTGTCAATGATTTATCCTATCTCCCAATACGATATTATTATAGATGGTAATGCCTCCCATTTCATGTGATTTTATATAACTTAAGTTCTAGTCACAAACCTGAGGCCTTATTGAGGTGGGACTTGGGGTCATTATATCTCTATCCCTCATTGTTGTATCTTTAGAGGGAGAGGGTCATGACAGAGTGGTATCAAAGGTGATTAATGAGATATATGATGCAGTATGAAGTTACTCATAGTGAATATTTCATTCGTAATTATGGAAAAAACTATCTAAACCGATGAAGGGAATATTCTAGGATGAGTTACAAAGACATAGGTTTTTAGGGCCCCCGTGATACATTTTAGTGACTCTAAGCTTATTGAATGACCAAGTGAGGTAGAACTATTTTCCGGGTAGATACATAGGAGAGATACACACATCATGATGGATTGTTTAATTGTTTGAATTGATTTTTTTTGGAAAGTTAACGTGAATACAATTAATTAAAATGAATCTTAATAAAATTACATATTAACTGGGCTTAGGAAATTCTTATTTACTTCTTTGTTATGTCTTATGTTTTTTTTTGCGAGTTTCTCAGTCATTTAAGGTTCAAAAGGATAATCTGGTTCATCACCCTATGGTTGATCCGGTTTAGTGGTAGGATTTGGTGAAGTATGAGGGAAGTGTTTTAGATGTAGATACATAGAGCATGATGGAGAAGATCAAGATCACTTTTAGTTTTATCTAGGCCCTAATGGAGTACTTGGTTCATTTGGAGTCATTCAGATGTGGTGAGATGTGATTTAGTGGTGTACACTATACCAAGGAGAGTTGGAGGAGGCATTTGTTTCATGTTTTGACATCCAAAATGAGCTCTGAAAAAGTTCCTTTCATGAAATGTGAAGGAGGTTAAGATGTAAGGGCTTCTTTCTGTTAAGTAGAGGATTATTTTAGTGTGAGATTTTGGAATCAAGCTCACTGAACTTTTTCATTTTTACCTAGATATTTTTTTAAATTAGTAGTATTTTGCGAGACATATTGATGAGGTTCTCCATCCTTCTATCAAGTATGTATTTACTCCTTTTACATTATTGACATATCTTGAGGTTCAAATTAATGAAGATGTGATTGAGAAGATGCACCAGTGAGGAGGTTTTTCATGAAAGGGGAATCAATTGGGTTCATCTAAGAATAGAGTTCTCAGTTAAGGTCTCACACACTAGGACCAATAAGGTTTTGACTGGTCAGGATTTGACCTCCACAAACTCATTTTAGACCTTATACGGCTAGTAGTTTCATTTTTTTCCTAGAGGATTTTAGATAGTGTGTTTTGGTTTTGGGGTTTGTGTCTATCTGTTGAACTAGTACCAAGTGGTTCCTTGAGATTAGTTTTGTGGAGGTGGATTGGTTTTCCGCTAGCATTAACATATTTTTCCAGTGAGTCCATTTTAGTAGAAGCGGTAGTAGGATTATGATCCACCGTGGGGAGATAGAGAAGGTATTGGTCGAAATCAGGATTTTATTCTTTTTAGGGACCTCAAAAAAGTGTGGTTATAGAGGTGGTCATAAAAACATAAGTATAAGAGATAGGCATGGCCAGCTTCACATAGTGGAGGCTATAGTTCCATAAGGGATAGATATCATCAAAGGTATGATCAATTTTTTTAGTTCTTCTATTTTTTCCTTGTTTGATTTAGTAGATTCACACTCCATTGTTTCACCTGCTCTAGATCTAGCTCTAGGACTAGATGTAGTGAGGCTTTCTGTGCCCCTGGTGTTGACTATTCCATTCAATGGACAAACTAAATTTTTGATGTGTGTTGAGGGTATAGACTAATGATGGGGGCACATAAGTCCCATGGATATCATTTCTTACTATATATGCACCATATGATTTTATCCTCAACATCTCCTTGTTGTATTTCCTAAGTTCCATTATCGACTAATTTAGAAAGAGATTCGTGTTTTTGTATGTTGATGGCCAACCTATGGGTTTCATTGTTGATAGAGGTTACAGGTTTGGAGTAATCTTGTGGATCCCATTTTTTCATTGAAGGTTGAATTATTGAAGGAATCAGTGGATACTGGGATAGTAGGGTCCCCAAGGTTGTTGTGGAGTTACTGGATGTTTTTAACAAGGAGGTTGTGATGTTATCCCCTCGATGTGGTGTTTATTTCAAGATAAACATGCAGCCTGGTGCTTCTATGACTTTGATGGATCATTATCATATTTAACCTTATGAGTTTCTGGATATGGGGATTTAAATTTATGATTCGATGCAGAAGGGTTTTATCAAGCCCAATGTGTCACTGTGGGGTGCACTAGTTTTTTTCACCAAGAAGGAAGATCATTGTCTAAGGTTGTGTATAGACTACCAGAGGATAAATCAGGTGATGGTCAAGAACTATTACAGTCTCCCAAAGATATATGATCTTTTTCAACCAATTGAGGGGGGTTAGTTCGTTTTTTTAGGATCTATATATAGTCTGGGTATCACCAATTGAGGTTAAAAGAGTGAGATATCCCGAATTCTACCTTCAGATATAGGTATGGGAACATAGAGTTTGTATTCATTCCATTTAGTGTTAGGAATGAACTATCAATGTTTATAGGGATTATTAAATCTATGATCCTTGAGTTTCTATACCATTCTATAGACATATTCATCTATGTTATGTTGATCTACTTGGGGGCAGAGGAGAAGCATGCCTATAAACTCAAATCTGTCTTGTAGGTTCTTGGACTCCACCAGCTTTATGGAAAGTTGTATAGGGGTATGTTTTAGAAATAATATGTGCATTCCATCTGGAATGTTGTGTCTTATTTGGGTGTATTAGTAGACCCATCAAAATTCAAATAATTTAGTTCTTAGGAATCACTCACGAACATGGAATAGGTTAATAGTTTCCTTGGTCTTATAGGTTTTTATCCTAGATTTGTGCTTGATTTCACTTAATTTTCATCCCCATTGATTTCTTTGACCAAGAAACACATGGATTCTAGGTTTACTAATCAGTGCCAGGAATCATCCAGTTACCTAAAGGGGATGTTGGTAAGTGCTCCAGTTCTTTAGTTCCCTGAGGAGGGTGTGACGTTTATGGTTTTTCTGATGCTTCTAATCTGGACATCAGATGAGTTTTGATGTATTAGAAGTTATTAATCTTTTATGTGTATAGTAGTCTACATCCTCATGAGTGTAATAATTAAACCCGTGATATAGCATTGGTGTAGGTTGTGTTTCCATTGAATTTGTGGTAGTATTACCTCATTGGGGAGTTCTTTGTGGTCTTCATGAATCATGATATATTGAGGTACATATTTTATCAGAGTGATCTAAACTTAAGGTAGTTGATATGGATGAAATTTCTTCAGGATTATGATTTTGGGATATACTTCACCAATGGAAAGGTGAATTTTCTGGCCAATACATTAATAAGTAATTCATGTAAAGATGTTGTTTAAGAGTCATGGGTGCTTAGAGCATGATGGAGGAGTCGGAAGCCTTTTGCTTATATGGAAGTTTGGATGATGCTAGGGGTTTTTTGTTTTAGATAATTGTGACGTATTATCTAATCTAGTAGGTGGAGGAGTCTTAGTGTGGAGAATCAGAGGTGGAGGTGATTCATGATCTTGTTGGACATTGTGATACTCCATAAGGATGGTCGGAACTATATTTTTTTTCCTGGGAGGTTTTTTGTTCTCATAGTGATGCATAAGGGATTCCTTCATGAGTTTAATAGACCACCTTTGGTGGTAAACCTATGAGTTTCCAATATGTATCATGGATTGAGGATGTAGTTTTGGTGGTCCATTATGAAGCGGGAAGTGGCATATTTTGTGGAAAAGTGCTTGGTTTTATAGCAGGTACAGGCCGAGCATCATGCTCTTGGAATTTTGTTGTAGGCCTTATATGTTATTGAGTGGGAATTTGTTGACACCTCAATGGATTTCATCATAGGGTTACGTAGATATTTGGAGGTTTTTATGGTATCTAAGAGATCTTGGATCATCTTAGAAAACTAGGATAATTCTTAGTGATCAAGGAGTCAGGCACAATGGATGATTTAACTAAGAGTTATGAGGATTTAGTGGTGCGGTTTCATAGAATTATGAGGTACACTGTATTAGAATAGGATAGAAATTTACATTATGAGTCTAGAGTGGATTAAAACATTCTTTTTGAACTCAATTATGCCTAATCACATCATTCCAACCTCAGGAAGATGGGAATATGGAACAAACCATCATGATTATTGAGAATATATTGTGGGTGTGTGTCTTAGAAATTGGTGGAACGTGGGTAAAATAGTTTCCCTTGGTTGAGTTTTCATATAATAATATTGATCACACTTCCATTGGAATTCTTCCATTTGTTTATTTTTTTGGGATTCCATGCCATTATCTATTGTGCTAGATAGAGGCTAGGGAGGTAGCCTTTCATGATCACAATGTGATGAAGATCATGACAGTGAAGGTTCAGCTTGTTTGTGAGTGGACGAGAGATATGTAGGATACATAAAAGTATTATTCTGATTACAGGAGGATGCCCCTAGAGTTCAAGGTTAGGGACCACATGTTCTTGAATGTTTCACCTTGATGTAGGCAACATAGTTTCATAAGGAGGAGTAAGGTTTGTCCTAGGTTTTTTGTGCCCATTTTAGGTGTTGGGGTGGGTTGTAGAGGTTTCATATTAGTTGGAATTGCCACCATGGAAAGATAGGATCCATGATGCTTTCCACATCTCTTATCTTATTTTGTATCTTCACGATAACTCCCATGTCATTGACTATGGAGAGTTTTATATTGAGGTAAACATGATGTTTGTGGAGTGTCTAGTAGAGATCCAGGATCTCCATGAGAAGACACTATGCAGACAATCCATTTATTTGGGTCATGTTTTGTGGAGTCATGGTGGGTTGGAGAAGAGTAATTAGGATCGAGATATGAAGATGACTTCTCAGTAATATGAGTGGTTCTTATTTTTTTTATTTTTCTTATGATGTTATATTTGGATCTTTTTGTTTTATGAGATGATATATTTTGAATTTTTTTTGATTTGTGATGTTTGATGGAGTCCTGAAATATGAAAAGGGGAGGACCTGATTCTTAATCAAGATTTATTAATTATGGTTCAATTAAACCCTTGTGGGTGAGTTAGTACTGCCAGATCAGATTGACATGGAGGATAGAATTCCATGATTCATGGGTTTGGGATGGTGTGGTTATTGGTTTGGTCTGTGTGGGGGCTGAGATGGTTGTATTGATTTGGTTTTTTGGTGATGAGGATGTTCAATATGTTCTACGTCCGTTTAGGTTTGGAGTATTATGTTGGTGGTATATTTTGAGGTTTGATGATATTCATAATATGTATCTCACGTGATGGTAGTTCAGACCCCTTTCCTTGTGGGTTGGGTATTGGATTCTTGAGGGTGACAATCTTTTGAGAGGTTTCTAATGTAACAATCCGTGTCTTCCAGTTGACAAAATTTCTAGTTTTGGGTGTTTGAGGTTCTTGGAGGATTCTTAGAGTGCTCATGGAGGATTTTGGCTACTAAAATCTAGAATATAAGGAAATACATGCCAGGTAATGTTTACACAAAATAAAAGTGGGGTTAATATACTATTTTTGGATAATTCATGATGTAAAAATTTCTAGGGTTAAATAATAAAAAGGAAAAGTGTTTCTTTTATTGGAAATTAAAATCCCAAAATTACATGATTTGAAAGTGTATTACAAATCATGTGAATACACTATGCAATGCAGTTATATGGTTTAGAGAACTTAGGGGTTTCTTGATGACCTACCTCTGATGCTCTCTTCACTCATTATTGGTGATCTAGAGGCATCCTCTTCAAGTTCTTGGGATTATTTTCAATGGAATTTTATTATAAGATTCCCATATTTGATCTGCATTGAGTTATACTCTCGTTGTCATCTCTTTCCTTATGTTAGTCTAATGGGTTTCACCACAGGGGTTCAATTTGAGTAGGAATATATGTTTGGTATTAAATTTTATGTTCCTTTGATGTGTTATATGTTGATCCATGATTTATCATGGTGCGGTTGTGGTTGGCGGGTATTTATTATTCTCCATATGGTGTGCAATGAGTTAGAAAGAATCTTTGAGTTAGTGAATCCCTTGTTTCTCTTTATTTTGTATCATATAAGAGGGGTTTTATTTTGTTCATCTCTGGGTTATGGTTTTTAAGTATTGATTAATGATAAATATCTAGTTAACTAAAATTTAATGGAAAAAGGTGAATAATTCACCTGATTTTATATCTTTGATATTATTGTGATTTTGTAGCTGTACAGGATTAATGAACTATTGAAAATTGTATCCATCATGGTTTTTTTATGTTGGATGAGTGTTGTATGACTAATTCATTCATCGTGATTATTATTATGTCAACATGAAATAGAAATTGTCTAACCACTTATATTAGGTAAATAGAATGGTTTCCTCAGGATTATTGATCATGTGATAACAACACTAAAATAAAGTGGAATGTGATAATTCCCCCTTTTAAAATATGTAATATGGATTTTCATGTGTTGTGATACGTGTTCATGATTTTGGGGTGGTGAGGTGTTTTTCTATCCATTCTCCTAGGGTGAAAAGTTGGTTTTTTGTGGTTGTGATTTTAGGACGGCAAGGAGGTGATTGGTTAGTCATGATTTTAGGGTGGAG
The DNA here is from genome assembly GCA_963277665.1 of Viscum album. Classification (NCBI taxonomy): domain Eukaryota; kingdom Viridiplantae; phylum Streptophyta; class Magnoliopsida; order Santalales; family Viscaceae; genus Viscum; species Viscum album. Next base: position 1,751,026,593 of record OY728120.1, on the reverse strand, counting down.
AGGTGGTTATTTGGCCATGATTTTTGTGGTGAAAAGTGTTTTTTGTGTGGCCATGATTTTGGGGTAGTGAGGAGCTGGTTCTTTGGCCATGATTTGTGGGAGGTGATGTGGTGGTTGTTTTGTCATGCTTTTGGGCTGGATGGGTGATTGTGCGGTGGGAATATTGAGATGCTTGTGATGTGTGGTTATTTTGTGCTAGATACCCAAGAGATGATAGAATAAATGACTTGTTTATTAGTGGTTGAAATGAAATTGGTTGGTTTAGTTAGGTTTGAAATGGATGATGTATAATTTAATGGTGGGCTATGTGGTATGGTGGGCTATGTGGTAAAACATGGTTTTTGATAAATAATGAAAAGAATGGGTTGACTAAATGGAATTGGTTGGTGAGGTGACTTTTAGTTGTAGTAGGTGTAGTGTTCTACATTTATAGGCGGTAGCTAAAGTGACAATGATGTGAGTTGCTGAGTGTTTTGTTGTGAGCTCACATGTTAGTCCTGTGTCCGGATATATATATATATATATACACATATTTATATACCTTGGGATTTATATACTCACCTCACCTACATCTAGAAGAATGTGTCTTCACCCACATAGTCATGTGGGGTTGTCCTTCCTGATATTTGGTGATGATGATGGATAGATGGGTGCCATTTATTTATTGTTCTCTCTTCTAATAGAGGATTGTATTTCATAGTCTATGATGGCTGGAGGTCTGTTAGTTCATTATATGGTGGTTGTGATAGTCCAGGTGTTTTTGGGTGAGATATGACTACACTTGTGGGGAGTTGGCCTAGGTGTTTTCAGAGGTGTGATTGACTGTACTTATGGGGAGGCTTATGGTAGAGTTCATTTATAGTAGAAGGAGGGAACATGGTTGATGTACTAAATATTCTTGATACCCTATTACTTTTTTTATGGTAGTGGATATGATGTGATGTTTGAGGTGTTTGTGGGTGAGATGTGATGTGGTCATTCTTGTGGGGTAGTGAGCCTAGGTGGCTGAAGATGTGATGTGATGTGACTGTGATTATGGGGAAGTGTGATATAAAAAAGAGATAGAATCTCTAGTGAATATGATGCTAGGGTGTGAGAGTAGCGTAACAGCAAGAAATCAGTGTGGGTTACCCTTATCAATTTACTTATTATTATATTATATTAGTTTGCCTTAGTGATGTTGGGAGGGATAATTTACATTTTTAGGTGTGGTTGGTTCTTTTATTTTCAAATTTCTTCATTAGAATGATCTTTTCACATGTTAATGAGATACATTGTTTTTTCTACTAAGTATACTTTTATGCTCACCCTATGTATGTAAAATATTTTTAGGTTTCTAGGATGGTTATGTGGACCATGCTGGACATTACTAGATTAGACCTTTGATAGTTGCTTTGTCACTACTTTATCTTTGATTTTTGGTATTTACATTGGATACTTTCATCTATATCGGTTTTATTTAACATTTATTATGGGATGGTTTTGGTTTCTCTTTATATTATATCATAGAGTTTTTGTGGATGATTCATATTATCTACCAATCATATATTATTATTGAGGGTAATGCCTCCCATTTCATGATATTTTTAATACCCTCAATGCTAGTTGCCAACTTGTGGCCTAATGGAGGTGGGACTCATGGTTCATTACTGTTATCCCCTTATTGAGGTATATATGGAGGTAGGGGACCATGACATGGGATGTTTTATGGGCACTGAAATATGTTTGTGAGTGAATTATATATATTTCTATGTATGTTACAACATAGTTTTATCATTAAAAATCGATTATTAATGGATTAAATTGAATCCATTATGAATAAATTAAATGGAATTAAATCACTATAATAATTAAATGAACAATTCTAATGGAATCAGATGTATGTTAATATGTTGAAAATGGTGAATATGTTTCATTAAATGAAACACATCATAGATGGAAATATAATTGTATTAGATCCCATGCCGGGCACAACTGATTGTATGAAAACCTCTTTATTCTATCTTCCTCCCAAAAAATAGCTACTCGTTAGGTGGAGGCACTAATACCCCTTATTTAAAAATACTCACAAAACATTATAATATCCTTTGGCTGGTGTAATCCCCTTATAGATTGTAGGCTTTAATCTACTACTCTTGAGATCTTCATCAGGCATACTCTATATAAGATTAAATAAAAAACCTTTTTTTATCTATGTACACAATGAAGTTCTTTATTTATATTTTATGTTTATTAAATTTAGGAAATATCACACATAAATAAGTTTTACTCTAATATAACGATCATTCGTTGATCCCCTAAATCCCATCATTGGTATAAGAACCTGATTCCTTGTTGAATCAACATGTTTCTATCAGAATTAAATGAATTTAAAATTTTATGAAATGATAATTTTCTCCCCTATCAACAAGACACTATATAATAACATAATGTTAGAAGAACCAAACATCCGATATTTAGTCCATTTATAAATTGTTTATAAATAATAGATTTAGATTTTTTAGAATATATATGATTTTCTCAAAAAATATTAATTAATTAATAGTAAAATGTTTATGTATAAATGATTTAATATATATATATATATATTTTAAATATTTTTTCCACATTTTCGATTAACATTATAATGTAAATATTTAAAATATATATTTCAAATTTATTTGGTTTTTGAAATGGTTATAAATCATAGAAAAATGAATTTTACTATTGACCAAATTATATAGAGATCCCTATAATTTTAAAAGAACATTTTTATTATGAAAATATAAGGGAAATCTATAATGAGTGTATAAATTAAATAAATAATGAAAATATAAAAAATATATTTATATTTATAATTTGGAATTATTCTTAATTAGGTAATTTGAATTGATCAAATTAAAAGGGGCCTCATATAAGATATTATTTAAAGCACATAAAAAGTGTTTTAATGATATATTTGTTAAGGTTTAAAATAAATTTTATTTTCATATATTTTTATTTATGTAAATAGTTTACATAGTAGAGATTGGATTATAAAAGTTTTATAATTTATAATAGTATAATAATTTTAATGTCAAATTCTATGTAATGAATAATATAAAAGAGTCGAAATTAAAAGTTGATATAAAGTGTTTGTATCCAATAAATTTGAATATATATATATATATATAATGTTTTTATTTTTATAATATATATATATATATTTCAAATATAAACATGAAAAAATTGTTTTTTATTAAAATATCTATATATATATATATTATATGTTTATAATTTAATTATAAAATTATAAGCGATAAGAAAATTAAATTTATTTTACAATCCTGTTGTAAATATTATATTGTCCTTATTTGTTTCTCAAAATAAATGAAACATTTATTTATCACTTAGGAAAATTCAATTATGAATTGAATTAAATTATTTATAAATAATTTATAAATAATCAAAATGTAAATTTAAAAATTAATTATCTATTAATTTTTTATATTTAATTGATTAAATATCATTAAAAAATTTATTACAAATATTCATTAAATATTTAAAGATTTAATCTATTTCAAATAAATATATTTTATACAGTATAATGAAAAGGTTTTAAACGTTTTTCAAAAGTTATGTGTAATATTTATAATCATTAAATAAAATATTAATTTAGAAATTATAATGGTAATTTATAGAGTTTAAAAATAAATAAATAAAACTTAAATATAAAGGCATTTAAATTTTAATAAATGCTTGTTCATAATTAATTAATTTTAAATGTTCAAATTAAAAGGAATGAATTTTTAAAAAATATTATTTTAACCACAAAAAAATGAATTAATGATTAATTTGGTCAAAGGATTAAACATTGTAATGCATATGAAAATTATATTATATATATATTTTATATAATATAAATTGAATTATAAAATGTATAATTCATAAAATATCATATATTTAAATTCAAATTTCATATAACATAAAATATTAAAGAGTTAATATTGATTTTGGATGTAAAAGATTTTTTATATATGAATATATAATATTAATATCATTAAGCTTAATTTTAAAAGGTTTTTGGTATGTTTTTTTAAAAGATCAAAAATTGTTCTTATGTTTAATGTAATGAAATTTTCATTTATTTGACAGTTATTCCTTGATGTATTCATGTACATATTTTTTTTATATTTTGAATGTGGTGAATGATTTGTTTTGTGATATATTGCTTCTTAGAGATTGGGATTTTCATTACATCATTGGATTGAGATCATAAGATTTAGTTTTCATCTAAAATGACCTTGGTTTTCAATTTGAGTTTTTTTCTTGAATTTGGTTTATGAGAATAATTTTAACATATTAGGTTTTAGAGATATCATGAATTTAATTCCATCTTGAGTAATGTATCCTTAGGGAGAGTTAAATTTGGTTGGACATCCCACTAGACAAGAGGCTTATTCCTTATCTAGAAATGTGATGTTTGGCTATCTATGGATCCATGTTTAATCATATGGAGTTTTTAATTTCATATAACTCTAAATATGCACATGAAATTTTCACATAACTTATGTATATGAGTTATATGGATGTATATGAATATTTATGTCTTTTATATTTGGGCAAGTAACACAAAAAATGGGTCTTATAAAGAGTTACACATTAATGTTGTGTGAACACATTAATTCAGTGGATGAAATAGTGATTCCAAAACAAAATCATTAGAAGAATAAAAACACTATGTAATAAAAAAGGCATGATAATTAGATCATGATATTTATCATTTATGAATTTAATATGTTTTTAAGATATATTATTTTTTTAGATTTTTATAATATATTAAATGACTAAAATATAAGTGTAAGGTTCCTGCTAAAGAGGGGTGGTCAAGACCTTGATCATCTAACTTGCTTTGTTTTACTAAATTCAGGTTCATATGGATTATATTATGTAAGATAAGTAAGTAATGGGTGACATTGTATCATCCTTGGGAAGTTTCTACCAAGTAGGTTTCCCCAATTATTGTATTTTTTAGTATGTTCATGTCATTTTCTTTAGGAGGAACTTAGCTAAGAAACCCTTAGTAAGGTTAACCATGAAATAAAGTTGAGTAAATCCACATGATGATATATGAAAATAGATATCCACTAAACTATATAAGAATAATAAATATTATTATTGATATGGTTATCTTTTTAAATAACTATGTGGTGAGATTAATTCTAAAGCATACTCATTTCTGAGTGAAATATGGATCTTGTCTCTCTAATTGTATAGGATGTATGTGGTCATAAATTTTAGTGGGAGTACTTTAATTAAAAGTCCTTGATTAAAATATATAATACATGAAAATCTTTTGTTAATTTTTTTATGTATATAATAGCATCAAAATCACCAATATTTTTTAATCAATTTTTTAGGATGACAATATTAAAGTAAAAAACTCTAAAAAAATAGTAACATAAGAAACGTTCTTAGGTAAAAGAAATTCAATGTGTTAGAGAAAAACCTTACCATGTAACCAAATTTTAATTTTTTTAACCAATTAATATAGATTCCTAGAAGAATCATACCTGAATTAGATAAAAAATGACCAAAGAAACATTAGTATCCAATCCTATAATCAATATGATTGAGTAAGATAATGACTTGGAGAGACTAGAGTTTTCATCATGGTTTGTTATGGTTAAATAATTTTTTTAGTTTTTCATCTATGGAAATAATATGCCAAGATGGATAAATAAATGAAAATATTTCATCATATTCTCCAAGTATTGATAATAAAAGAACTATGATTATGATTTGTATTTTCTTATATTACTTTAATTGTATAAATGGGTAAACACTCAAACTAAAATAAGAGAGTTAGTTGGAAATTCCAAAAAATCTTTTTCACGTAGTTATTTAAGATCATTGAAACCAGGAGTTATCATGAAGAGGGATTAATAATAACATATGATGGGATTATCCATGATAAATAAAGTAGTTTTTGAAACCCCATTAGAATATCCATGTGAGGTATATATGTTATGAAACATCACCCTTCAGTTTTGATTGGTATATGAAACCATATTTATTTTTCCAAGTGTTACAAATATAAAAGAGTTTAAAATCATGTGAAGAAATGACAGAGCATATAATTTTCATTAAAGTGATAAAGAAAACAATTACACATTTGATATTTGAATTCTCTAAATAATCTTTATAAAGGATGTGTATCTTTATTTTATTTCACATATGTGATACAGGATGTGGTTTCTAAACAATAACTATTATGAACAAAATGAGATGTTTTATTGTATAAAAATTGTTTATGGTTTATCATATTCTATAAATTTTTTAATAAAGTAGATAAGGATAAAAATGTTTGTCTAGATATGTGTTAAAATTTGACAGAAATTTTTCACATCACTAATTAGTGAAATATTTTAGTTAACAATATTAGGTTCATGGAAAATTCTCTACAATCATATAATAACATATAAAATATAGAAAAAATAATTTATTTTATAATTATTTCTTCGAAAAGAAAATAATTGTTATTTACTTATACAATGAAGTCTGAGTTGAATCATTGCATCATATAATATTAATAGATTTAATATCTAAGAGACAAGTTAGAGTATGTTAAAACTTATATAATTTCTACGTTAAAAAAATAAATATTTCTTAGTTAAATATTAAGAGATTCATCACTTCATAGCATAAGTTTTTTAGATATACGATATTAAAAAACATATATATAGTTATATTTGGCGACTATGATAAAATGAATATCATTATATGAAAAACAATTTATAAAGTGAAATTCACTTGATATCTATAAAGAGTATATGGTATAATGGTAAAGGGAGTTGTAAATGGTTATATGTATTTTCCAAAATGAAGTTAATATCAATTTATCATAAAAAAATATTGGATATACAGGATGATAAAAATATAAATGTTTATATTGGACCCAATGGGAAATTTTTATTGTATAGGTTCTATATATCATGATAATGCTAAGTAAAAAAATAGTTCTTTGTAGATATAAAAAGATAACATCGTAAGATATACTACTATAATGTTATGGAGTTTTGATATGTTAAATGACTTAAAAATCATGTATATGATTCATATGTAACACCACCATTCAATCTAAAAAACTTCATAGATGCATCCCACTATGTTTTTAGTGGGATAGTTTCATCAAATGTTCACTTATAGATGTGATAGGAATTAATATTGGGGCCAAAGCCTCATTTATTATTAAAGCAAAGCAAAGAACTCTTTAACTGGGTAGAGGGAGACCCATTACATAGCCCAAAGGCCCAGTGGGCATTTATCCCATACGATGTAATAGGAATTATATATTGAGGAAATTAGTGAAAAAGACCAAGAAAACATTGCAAACAGAAAGAAAAAGTTTTAGTTTAATCCTATGTTATATGATAAAGAGGAACTTATGTATTGTTTTACTAAACCATATTAGAATAGTTTATGAATATAAAATATCTCATGATTAAAAAATAAAGAACATAACTATTTATTTTTCATTGATGTTTGGTGTAATTTTATTTTACATGAACGGTCAAATAGTAATATCCCATGAAATTAAAATTTTATGTTCTCCCTAAATGATGATCATCATAAAATATAATAGGTTTTCCTTATATGATAGAATTAAAATAATTTGTATCTTTTACTTAAAACAAATGAATATATAAGAGATATGATGAATAAATTCATGGGGTTGTAAGTAGAGACTTTTTACTTATATTGACCTTCAAAAGTGTGTCCCTTATAATTTCATATATTCATCAATATAATTTTTGGTTTATTCTTATAATTAATCCACATTACCTAAGGTTGGGGAGATATGTTTAATGTGACCCTTCATACTTAGATACTTTTCTTATGAAATTCTACCTATTGACTTAGATAATACAAGTGTAGTTGGTTATGTTTTTGATCATGTTATCAGTTTTAGTGAAACTAATAATGGATTTTTCCACTTCTATGATATATTAAGATATCTAAACCTTTATTTAAATAGTTTGAGTGAATACATGGCCATTCTTAGTCAAATCAAATATGATTTTCTTAGACATTTGGATGAGGGGAATGTGATATAATCAACTATTATTTAAATGACATGTGATGTATTCATCGACTTGGACAATACGTTTTTATTGAATTAAGAAAATATTTGATGAACTATGCTAGTTTTAAATTATTCCGTTTCTAATGGTCACTATATATCATGGTCAAAGATATTATAAAAGTGTACATATGATGCATATGGTACGTATTATGGTGGATAAGTTTGAATAGTGATACAAGAATGTTTAATAGAGATCACACCAGACTCCTTAGTAGTTTTAGTGACATTAATGATATTTAGATGATAATATTTGAATAAATTAATTAAGTTGGAATTTCATATTTTCTATCAATGCTACTATGGTCTATACGGTCACATTAAAAGGCATCATAATAATCATTAAAATTTGGACAATGTTTTTATTCAAAACTGAATAGAGTATAATAAAACCATACCCAAAAGAATATTTTGAGTGATTAAAGTGATTTTATTGAAAGTGGAATATTTTTTATGTGTATTAAAATAATAATGTGAATTAATTATAATTTTTTGCATGTATTGTCTTAGACAGATTCATAAGTTATAATCCATGATTATTCAGTTAAATGGTGTGTTTTATGAATTTATTAAATTATTTTTATTCATTAATGGAATTAAATGAATAATTATTATTAGAACAATAATTTATTTAGACGATGAATATGAAATTTTTTTTATTAAATGAAATATGTCACAGATGGATATATATTGGGATGTGATCCCTGCTATTGGGTGTAACTAATTTTATGAAAACCTCATGATTCTCTATTATTTTGAAAAAACATTCTATCACTAAGTGAAGGATCTATAACTCCTTATGAATTTAAATATACTCAATAAACTCTATAGAATCCTTTGAATGGTGTAATCCCTTCAGAGGAAGGAAAAATTCATCTGATATTCTTTTTATCTTCATCAGACATACTCCATCAAATATTTACTATAAATATTTATTTAATCTAGGAACACACATTTATGTTATTTAATTATATTTAATATTGATTATATTGTGTATAGATCACACAATTTTTTTCTTCCACTTCCAAGATCTATTTATGATCTCCTAAAAATGATCATGGGACTCCTTATTCCATCCGGGCATGTACTTCCTATACACACCGAACCCTAACTATCACAACATGTATTCATATGAATATAGAATGTATACAACAATAAAATTGTTCATTAATGGTCCTTATAAATGAAATTTATAATAGGGAACAAATCATAAAAAACCCAAAGATCACTTGAGCATGTACTTTTAGAGTTTCTAAAGTCAGGTCACTAAGATACATGTTATGTATCACGACCCACACAGTTTATAAGGACAACCATTTAGCATGGAAATCATACCAACAAAAAAAATTATAAAACCTGAAATATATGTCATGTAACCAATTGTCAAACCCTATGTAATATTTATCAATTTCAGAAACACCAGGAACATTGGATTTCAACATACATAATGTGTGATCTGAATGGATATATGCTGTATTTTTAGTGAATTCATAAATAATCGTGAATACTTACCTTTTTCATCACCTCTCCCATATTCCTGAACCCCAAAATATATAAAATCCACAATTTAAGCATCAAAAACCTCAGATACGTCCTCTCTTTATTAGAGACCCATTCACCATCAATCTATTAGATGACTTTCCCATCGTCACTTTTCAATCATCACTCACAACTGAAATACCCTGAAGTACCATCCAAGACACTACTAAATCATTGTCAGGTGACTATAATCTCTCCACCATTCCACCTTTTCAAATTCCAACACCCCTTACCACCATTATGTTTTTCAACCACCAATTGATCTCCCATTGGCGGACCATAAAGAGAGGGATGTAAAAGAAAAAGTTGAGAATGATTTTTCATTAGAAAAACCATTCATCTAGAAAAATAATCATTCATATTCATTAAAGAATATGTGTGACTTTAATTTTTATATATTAAATCAATAGAAATTATTTGGGAAGAAAGTTTGTTCCAGGGGTTTCAACACATCATAAATTACCATAGAACTAAAAATTAATTATTTATCAATTTTCCATTGAAAATATTTTTTTTAAACTATTAGTTCAAATAATAATCCATTATTCAATAGATAAACTTTATCATAAATTAACTATTCACAAGTAATAAATTTAATATAGTGGAAACAAACTAATTAAAAATGAAATTTAATCAATAATTATTTATTAGAAGAACTCGTTAGATCAAATAAATATTTTATATTCATCAAAGCTAAATTATCAACAAAATTAAATGTTATGATTATTTTATTAGTTACTCATAAATATTGTTTTATTTTAAAAATTTATAAATAAAATATTATATATGAATGGAAATAAATTTATTCTCATTTACTGCCCTTTTAATTCCACATGTTTCTTAAGTTGGTTTGAAAAATGATAAATTTCTTCATAATCAAATATCTAATGAATAATTTTATATATGAATATTTCAAGGAATTTTTGAATATTACACCATATTATTCATATGATTCAATCATCTCGGGAAGAGTATTGGATCAAAAGGAAAATGAGGTATATGTAAATGAAAATTTCCCTACATCATGGCATAAAAGTATTTGTATCAGCATGTGATCATTTCCATCATAAAAGTTTGATAGAAATGTTTCTAATGTAAACTCCCATAACTTCACATTCCAAAAAATATTTTGAGTCAATCATGGAGCTATATTCCAACGGAATTCAATAACTATGTATTTACCATGGACACAGTAAAATTAGATTTGGTCAAGATGATGTGGGATTATATTCACTTAAACAATTTTGATGGGGAATTATCTCCTACTCAAATAATCTCTTAGAAATATAATATATGTTAATGAATCATTACCAAATCATAGTGCGGGGACCGTTACCCCCATGATAGGGATTTAACCAAAATCATGTGTTTTTGTGAATAACTATAAATATTTGTGGTTTTCCATCAATGGTACTATATATATATATATCATCAGATCGCCATCAATGATACCATCTATATATATCATTCATTCTCCATTTTTTTTATTAACTAGTTATGTTATGGTTAAAAGTAACATAGTCAGATGCTCTAGATTTTTTTCATCCTTTGAGGAAATAAGTATTGTAGAGTAGGGGTTTAGTTTATAAACATGGATTTATATATGACCCTATAAAGGGAATTAGAACATATATAATTTAGTTCTACATAATGGGACATGTAGTATCTTTTAGGGTTATGTGACAAGGACCACCAGGTTGCCTTTTTAGGTTCTAAAACCATGGATGGTTTTATGCATTCTAAATTCATATGGTACAAAATAATAAAATAATGATTCCTAAAATTGGTTTGTGTGGTAATTAAATATGATCATACATTTTTATGTTACCTATATGTTGGAAACTAGACATGATAGGGTATAATAATACCAAAAGGAATTTTGACATAATTGGAAATATTACACATCTCATTAGAAATATATCTCTTTGAGAAGGAATGATGTCTCTCATATAGAATATGACCTAGTGAGAATATGGTTTTGGAAGTTGGTTTTGAACATTAAATTTGTATCCTATCTATTCATATTAACAAGATCCTAATTCTATGTCATTATAGAAACACATTTAAGTTCATGTGATAGGAAAATAACATAATTCTTAACATCATGCAATATAAACATTGTTGGGAAGTTTTATATCATGTGGCTAGGTAATTGTCATGTTGTTTTACAGAATGTGACATGGAAATACATGTCATGAGACAAGTGGTAATATAATATTTAGCGAGTTTTACACAATGTATTCCCTTTCTATTTCATCACATATAAAATATGGGACATTGAGGATTTAGAGTATAATGGGGAATATGGTCCTTTGATGGGTGTTTTCTCAAGTGATATATCCCATTAAGTATTATTGGGGGCTTACGCATGAGTTTTACTTATGAATTTTTATCACTAATGGATCACTGAGATGAGATTTTTAATAATGGAATGATTGGGGATTTCACCTGAGGATAATGTACACATATATGTCTAGTTCTATTTGATTGATGGTCCTACAGATGGTCGAATATCCTCATATGGAATACAGACCTATGAGAAGAAGTTTAGTTTTATGAATGGGTTTCCCTTATGTGTATGTCCTTAAATCATTGATGAATCATAGTGATAAAATCATCACTAGAATCATGGTTGGTGTAAGTATAGAAAGATATGACCCATACCCACACAACTCATTGGGTGTATTGGGGAGGCCAACTCAAAACATGGGTAGCTAGGACGAGCATACTATGTTTGGGGAGGTTTCTTTAAAGTACTTATAATTCAAACTCTCATAATATAGGGGATAAAATATTTAAATCCCATATAGGGCTATATTAGTTTGGGTGGAAAAGTGGGAGTTTCCTTTAATCAATAAAATAAATGATTGATGAGGTGAATGATAGAGTGGATAACCTGATCATGTAATTTAGGAGGTCATAGAGGAGGCATAGATGAGTAAAACCTAGTAATGAGTTGACCTTGGATAATAATTCTATGCATGGTATTCAGGGAAATCTTATTATCCCATTTTGGAAACATGAGAAAATGAGGTCCCTAGGAGGAATTCTTATGCATTTGGAATGATAGATTCAGAAAATGGATCCCTAGAGTAGATTTTGAGTAATGAATAACCTTAATACATTTCCAGGATAAATGGTTCTCCCTAGTGGAGGACTAGTGTGATTGGGGAACCTTATTATAGGACATTTAAAAAGTGTCACACTAGAGGAAGTCCATGGTGAATGGTCTTCCTATTAGTGGGTTAGGTTGATGTGGTCTCCCTAGTGCTTTACTACCATAGTAAAATAGGCATGTGGTGCCTTTATATTACAACCCCAATTGGGTTCCTTCACCCTCGTATTAGTATTCTTGGCAATAAGTGGACTCCAAAATGGTTTTAGGTTTTTGAAACTTTATCTAAATCAATAACCCCATAATCATAGTTATTTCACTATGTCTTGGAATAATAACCTCTTAAATGAGGAAATATGGAATCTTTCATAGGGTGATTCAATTATATCCTCATATTATATGGAAATGTTTTAAATTAATACCCCTTGGGGTGTATTTATTGAAAAATAATGGGACCTAGGTGAATGATTCTTGGGAACTATGGTGGTTCACACTAGAGACCTAGAATAATAGTACATGCACACAAGTAAGGCCTCATAGTCAATGGTAGCATGATTTATTTGGCCCCACACATGGGATAGGTGAATTCCATTAGGGAACATGACTTATGTTCATGTTCCTAAGTGTAATAAATTCTAAATTTTTTAAATTTCTTTTCTGTTTTTTTATATTTAAAAATACAGAACCATAAAATTACACACCGCCCCCTCATAAGTGGATTTGTTTTGAACAAGAAGGATCAAATTCTATGGTATAAATTATTCTGGTTTGAACATACTATTATCAAAGGTAATATCGATATGGTTTGAGATTACTTTTTGACATTAATCAACTATAAATAATCCATCCAATTTATACACACAACCACACTAGAGAAAATCAGATACATTCTCTCTTTCTATTTGATATATCCAGTCATGCAAATCAAGTTGAGTTCATGCCTTTACTTCACCCAGACCTTATAAATTTTGGCTATGTTTTACGAGAATAAGACCTATCCTATGAGAAAAAAACTTGTGTGAAGATTCTGGGTGAGGCCACATGAGTGAAACACTTTGGAAGAATCACTTTGGTGAAACACATGAGTGAAGAACCAATGATATTTTTTTTATGAAATTTCCAGCCAACTATCTTTGTGTTGAGCTCAATTCACCATGACATTGTTTCTTCTTATTTTTTTCTCCCACATACTGAAATCATTTGGATTTTTCCATTTAGGGATGATATAACCCGTACTCTGAATATTGTTTCAAATGTGGAAGTTGTTACCCATATAGTGATGATGACTGGGGATATAAGGCATGGATATTCCCATAATTGTAAACCATATATATTTTCCCTAGGGAAAGTCATGTGAAAGAATCAGAGAGAGTAAATATACTTGGATATATTTCCATTATATGTTCATAGATTCTTAGTATATGTAAACACCATGATAGCTAACTCTAATAACCAAAAATCCTAGGTTATAGTGTATATCCATATGGGGGTTCCAACACATCCTTAAGAGAGTATTTATAAAAAAGGGGGAGGTCACCCATTCCTATATATTCAACCATAATAACTATGAAATTGAAAACCAAGAATAAGTATCATATCTAGGGATATAAAAATACTTCCCAATATTTCTTTATTCATACACATTCCATCTAAGAGTCATGATTGATGAATAGAACATATTACGTGGAGGTAGTTTCAATCAAAAAGAGATGTTGGCATACTAGGTACATCAGATATGCACAATTTTGAAACCTCATCTAATGTCCTAGAAATCTATTAGATCATTTGGATTTAAAATATTTACATTTACTATAACCCAAATATAATTCCATAATTCCTCAGTCACTTAACACCACCGATAAAAACATTCAACCTCATCAACAAAGTTGATGAAATTAATCTATGGGATATATATAATGTATCTAAAATGACTATCCTTGGGGATATATATGTTGTGGTTGTTCCCCCAAATAACCCATTGGATGATCTCTAGTGAAAAAACTTAGTATTCTGTACATTATTAATAGAGGCCATATATGCCACTAGGAAGGATCCCTAGTCATAGACAGACATCGATTTTGAAACATGGATGAAGATATTAATAATCCTTCATGGGAAAAACATATCTTCACATAACAATATGAGGTGTCCCTATATATGAAATTGGAGAGCTGTGATTATGTATTGGGAAGATATATAGAGGGTCAATTATAATTAATAGGTATAATAAATCAACCCCAACACCCAGAGAATTGGATGGTGGGATTTATAATGATTTGACTAAGAGGATAACTATTCCTGGACATTGACTCAAACAATGTAGTATGATGAAGAACCATTATGATTGAATCTAATCTAGTATAGTGGAGGCATTTAGCTGTAAATGTACTAGTATTGGTTACTATACATCATTTATTATTATAAATTTATAAATGGAATCTCACCTTTTATATCTCCGGGTTATTCTATTATTATAGTGATGGATATCCACACACTAAAAAATATATGATCTCCTTGTTGATGTTCAGATCCTAATGTGTAGATTTATATTGTTTATTCAAGTCATTTATAGTATTAGGAACCTACCACTGAGGGTTGATAAGGCCTTGAAACTTAATAGTTTACATTCAGATTTCAAAATGTTTTCCTATATTGACCCACCCATTGATAGGATCAGTAATGGTGGTAGTGGTGAGTATGATGTGTGGTCATATATGATTGAAAAAAGGGATTGTGTTTTGGTGGATCAAACTGAATTCAAAATTATATTTTATGTGAATGCACTACTCATCATGTTTAATTTATCTAAGATAATGTAGTCGGGCCAGCAATGAATGCTAGGGTTGAATAACACTAAATGGTGGTGAGGAAACTATAGCTCATTATGGATCAATAAAGCACTTAATAAGAGATTAAAATTCCATATGTGGCTGAATTAGTCAATATACTGATGGGATATTTCAAATAATATACCTCCTCATACAAAAAATGGATAATTTCAACCAATTTCCCCATTATTTTTGTAATACACCTTGATACACATGTGAATTTTAAATTCAAAGGAACATTAAGATTTTGTTCGTAGGTAGGATTAATTTTGAATTAGGATTCAGAATGGAATTAAAAATGATTCAACCTATTAAAATGTTGTTTTTGGATGAGGTTTTCTAATTAAAATTTGTGATTACTAAAAAATTATTGGGATATTCAGGGTTTGAATTTTTGGATTTTTGGGGAAGCAAAATGAGGCGCAATGTTAGAACACAATTATTTCTAACCACACACACCAACCATTCAAGATGGTCAAGGAAGTATCATAGTTTGTTAAACCATGGTAATGATGCTCTATAACCATTCATATGTATAAAAAAACTATTAATCCATTTTGATTGTTTTTTTAATTGATTTTAAAAATAGTGTGCTAAGTTTAATGAGGTGGGATGTCTTGAGGTAGTTATCATAGGAGAGTATGAAAAACTGTGTGGCCAAACCATGAACGCTGTAGAAAGTGTGATTTTACAATACAACCCTTATAAGTTTTTAGCTCAAACCACCCCATTTCAATATGCATTATTTACCCATCATCCTCCTACATTACCTTATTCTCCTCCCTCTACTCATTAGTGTTTCTTCCTCATTTCTTGTCTAATTTCACCTCTGTTGGAAGCATTGGCAAGCTTACGGTAAGGATATGACTCCTTTTCACATTATTTTCTCCTTTTGAAAATTTGTTTTCTAAAATTTTGGGGTTTTAGAAATGATTTTAGTAGATAATTTTTGAATAATTCTGGGATACTGGGGTATCCAAGCTATATATCTTATGAAACTCCTGAGAAAATATCTACATGCCATCATCAGTTAATTCACTGGAGGTATGTATATGAGTGATTTTTGAAATTTTTTTGAGTTAATTTAAATTTATTATCATACGATCTTGGTTCTAAATGATAATTATTTGTCTTTAGGTAGTCGTTTTTGAAAGTTAATGACATACGAAGGAGAGTTGTACTTGGTTCCGGTGTTTCAAGAGTATACAGTTAATAGTTTTCTTTTAATACATATGTGTATTGTTTTATTTAACTTTTTTAGTTATATAATTTATTATAATTAATTATATTAGTTTTTTAGAAATATATGATCAGGGATGGGTAAATATTTGGTTTTTGGTCTTGGATGATCCTGAGAAGTGGGTTTATAAGCTATAATTATATGGAAACCATCATTAAAAAGGCATATAGTCCTTATTTTTATCCCACATTATTACTTAATTTCCAAATTTCATGGGTTTTTGGTAACACCAACATATAAATAATTTCCCTATAATTTAAATTAGGACCTTAAATCTTATTACCCTTATTTCATATACCCTTTGACATAGTTCTAACCCATTAGCTTGAAGTTGATCCACATGGGATACCTCACTTGATACCTAGACCCAATTAAATG
Source organism: Viscum album (assembly GCA_963277665.1). NCBI lineage: Eukaryota > Viridiplantae > Streptophyta > Magnoliopsida > Santalales > Viscaceae > Viscum > Viscum album. The sequence continues at coordinate 1,751,009,392 of OY728120.1, read as the reverse complement.
GTTATATAAAAGTGTAAAATCAACTAGTTGTAATTAATATAAGAGGTATAAGTAATACTATTAGAGGTTGAAGATTTGACACTTAATTATTTAAGGTAATTTTAAATAATTAAAATTTATTTGGAATTAATATGCATTTTTGATAATAAACCAGTGTAAAGGATGATTGCAATATAATGCCTTATTTTTTTAATGGTACACCTAATGTTCAATGGTAATGGGTTAAAATAAATAGACTTTCATGTAACAAAAGGGGGTCATTAGTTGAAATTAATATTATAAATGGGTAACTAATATTCATGGAATGGAAAATAAATATTATATTATGAATTTTTGGTCTTTAAATTGAAATTTTTATTTTAAAGTGAATTGTTAATTATTAAAGTGAGAAATGGGTATTATGATAAATGGTTAATAGTGAAATGGTAAAATAACTTCTAATAGTTAATTGTGATGAACATTAAGATATATTATTTATGTTGAATGGAAACACCTTAGGCTGATTATGGTACATGAGATTGAGAATACTGGGATGAGCACCTGGATTCTATGTGACTCATGATTTTTGGGAAGTAGAGAATGAGGACCTAGATTCCATATGGTACATGATTAATAATTCCAAGATGAGAAATATGGATTCAAAATGATATCATATTAATAGGGATGATGGGATGAGCACATGATTTTAAAATTGAACATGTTATCATAAATTTATGACATGGGTGTATAAATTCTCTGGGAATAACAATATGGGAGCTTGAATTAATTCTGATAATTTTTGATATAAGGGAATTCCAAGATAATAACCTAGATTCCATGCGGATACTTATGGAGTCTCGGTAATCTTGAAATGATCAGAGACACCCCATCCCTAGATGAAGAATGAAAGATCAACCTTATGAATTAATACGAATCTAGGAACATTAGGCATATTATTAATTTATATATCAATTATTTATTTACTATAACCTACTAATATACTTCAACTTACATGGAATTTATTATTAAATTAGATATTGAGAGATTTTGTTGGTGGTGGGACAGTAAGTTGTTTTCATACCTTTCTCGGGCGGCCATGGCACATAGGAAATAGAGAATATGCTACCTCTTACCAGGACTCGACCATCATAGTGGACCGACACATGGTATTATGGTTGTGATACATGGATGTAGATTTAGTTATAGGGGATGAGATTGGAATTAGGAGAATTATTCAAGATTATTGTAGTTTAGTCTTTTGGTTTCATTAGTATTGATTTATGTATGACCTGTCATTTATGTATGACTATATAATGAAATTTATTTTGCTTTATTTTCGCATTAAATGTTTTTTGCCTTATTAATGTTTCTTTCTTGTATGCCTGACCATTGGGGTGTTTATCTAGTTTTTAGGTTTTCATTTATTTTCCAGTAATTTTATAATTTTATAAGAGGTTATAATATCCCTAATGATCCAATTCAGCCCAAAAAATCTAGTCATTATCCTCTTTCATTTAGGTAGGATCCCATGAGTTCTTTTTGGAACACCATATTAGAGCTATGGTTCAATGGAACCTAGGATAGGGTGTTATAAAGTGGTATTAAAGTTTATCTTTCATCTTACTATTTAGGTTTGGTATATTAAAGAATATGAATTCTTCAGGACATGGTATAGATCTTTTTCTTGGGATTAGACACCCCATATATGAGTATATTCTATTTTTCTAGGGATGGGGATTTCTATTCATGCTATTTATTTTTAGAGTTGACTTGATTTCACCTAGAGTGATATAATTGATTTTTAGGTAATTGATTTTTTTATTTTATCTCTTGGGACAATATGTAGACAGTGGGTGTGTTCATGTATCATATTTGGCATGAAGGATTCATGTGTGTGAATTCCTATGATTTATAGTCTTCTAAGATTCACATTTGCTGATGTTTTATTTATTGTATTTTGTTTAATTTTTTTGTTATTTATATCTACCTATAGGTTTAATTAATAGAAAGGGGTTGGTATTTCATGTGTATGTATCTTTTTATATGGTCAAAATATAATTTAATGTTGTTATTCTACTTAATACACTCCTTAGGTGAATCTTATTTAAATGGGATAATTTCAATCATTTATTAATATAATAGTCTTGTTATATAAGGTTTTAGTATGATACATGTAGAGTGTTTCCCCTAATTTTTTTAAATAGAACCCATTAGATGAAAACCAAGGGTTATGATATCAAAATAAATAGAGATTAAAATAAATGTGGAATCTTAGTGAAGAGAGAAAAATATTTTAAAACCTGAATCCTTAAGTTAAAACAGTGATTTTTAATTAATATAAAATAAGAAAGGGTAGAACCCTTAAGAAATATAATACTTTATGTTCATTATTCATATGACTAGAATCAGTTCTTTGGTTGTTGGGGTTGTTTATAGAACCAAAATTTAATGAAATCCTTTTGTTTTCCCTTTATGAGTTGTGATGATTTGGTGGTTTTTACCATGGTAAGATAATAATTATGTGATAAGTGGGAGTGTCTATATATAAACCCTCACTTTTCATATGTTAACATTATATAACATTTGAGGAATAGTTAAAGCATTATACAAATAGATTCCCAAATACCATATTTTTCTAGTTCCATTGGAAACTTGGAAACATAATCATTGGTACATAAGTGAACTAGATTATATCCCACCGGGTTAGTCATGACTAGAACCTTTCTTAGAGAGATAATACTCAATAAATATCCTCATAACTTGGGAAAGGAAACATAAAAAGGGGTGTGATTAGATGCTCAGTAAGGGTAAGCAAGGGAGACATATAAGAATAAACAAGATCATAGGGGTATGAGAAAATGATCATGACATTAATAGATCATACCCTACATATCATAATATCATAAATATGTATCATGGAATAAATATTTACAGTTCATAAGACATGAATCATAAGGAAATGATGAAAATAATCCATGAAATCATAACATTGGAATAATATGTGTAATTATGGGAGACATATAATCATATAAAATTATTTCCATAGTATTCAAGGAATAACTTCCAAGTCTATCTTAGTAGTATGGGTTCACTCCCTATACCATCTTGGTAGTCATGATTCACTCCTATAACCATATTATTAGTATGAGTTCACTCCCCATACCGTCTTCGTAGTCATGGTTCACTCCCATGACCATATTAACAGTCAAGATTCACTCCCAATACCATCTTAGTATATCTCATGAGATATAAATCTTAATCTAGTGTATTGGAGGGAGATATAAGTCCCAACCTTCTCATAATGAAATCATACAATCATGTTCAACAACATTGTAAACAATCATATTATAACCCATGAAATTAAATTGGTATCATAAACATGTAATCATATAATAAAATATGAAAAAATATACATGTTTCATAATCATTTCATCAAAATCATAACCCATGAAAAGTAGTGGGTTTCAAAATCCTATAACCTATGAAAGAGAAACCAGTTTTGTAACAATTATACCATAAAAACATAAAACATTAATAGAATGAATATAATTGAAAAAACATAATTATTTACCTAGAATTAAATGATTAAAACCATTGAATTTCATATAATATGTTAAATAACTTTGATAGAAATTTTAAAAACATTTCTTGAAGAAAATATCCTTCTTTGAAAAACACGTTTTAAAACATAACAAATGTTTGAAAAGATATTTCTTAGAAAATAGATTTCAAAACTTATAAATGAAGATTTAAAAAACATAAAAAAATTTAAAACTATTTTTACCTTCATAATTATCTTAAAATATAATTTTAAAACATTTTTGAAAACATAGTTTTTGAAAAACAATAGATTTCTGAACGAATATAGAACTATGGTCAGATTTTTCCTAATTTTTTTATTAATTATATTATGTACCAAAGAGTGGATTTTTTTTACTATTATATGGAGATATCTTTATTAAATATTGGAGAATAAAATTCATGGTTTTTTTGAGATATCGATATTAAGATTTCATCAATGTAAGCATAATCATAAATATTAATGATAAATGATGAGATTGTTTCAATAAACTCTTACCACAAGGTAACTTGGGATAAACCATTCCATTTAAGAAAATCAAATTAAATGAAGCTTAAAACATCATGAAAATAAGGAGATTAATAATATAACTTTTCAAATAGAAAAATATACACCACTAAAATAATTTAGGTGTATAAAAAAATAAGCGTCTCAAAGAAAGAAAATTGAGACAAAGACTATCTTACTGATTGGGTAACATTTAAAACATTAATAGAATGAATGAAATATAATATAATGGATTTGTAAATACCCAAAAATTTAATAATAATAATCAATGAATAAACTCATGGTTAGTATATAACAATATTAAAAGAAAAAAGTGGAGAACATGAAATGTGTCTTACTGATATAAAAAGTGAGATAAATTATATTACATTATGTCTTGAATATAGTCGTACTCATACAAGAAACCTGTATAGTAAATGAAAGTTTTATATAAATATTTTAAAGAATATTATTGTTATGTCGAATACCATATGTGATTTGATTATGACTTTATATTACTCACTTATTAACTATTCTATGTTAACACTTCAGTTTAGGTAATATCAGTTTTTTTCTTCGTACATGTTTTGACTTATTATTCTTGATCATCTCACTTATATCATTATTTAAATACATACATAATGTAAAAAATTATAATATTATCTTATATATTTATTATATATTTATTTATAATTTTCTATAAAATATTGATAGATGAAATTGAATACACTGTTCAAGGTGATGGTAGGCCGTACGTAAACAAGAATGTTGTTTCCATTTTTTTTGTCATATTGAAAGAAAATAATTAAGTGATATATATATAAATATATAATATCATTACTATAGAATTATTATATTATATATATCATATATTTTTACTAAATCCATTCTTAAAGCATTCTATGTAATGTGTGAACGAATCATATTGCTTGGAGAAGGTGGTAGTCCACACGTCTATAAACGATGTTATCATATTTACACAAGATGAATATTATAAAGGTATTTGTTATATAAGTGTCAAATAATATTAAATACATAATAAATATAATATATTTGATATATAAATAGTGTTTCCATCATAATTCCCAACCTTTAATGGTGTTAAAGGAAAAAGGAACAATCATCGTTTCGTGAAGCAGTAGTTTTCCGTACATATAAACTGTATGTTCGTTATCCATTATATAGAAGTGTGTGTAAGTTTAGATATAAAGTTTAGAATAAAAAAATATCTGTATATTTATTATATAATTTTTTGTATAATCATGTAATTATGATAGTTTATGGTATGGAGATTGGAATTAAAATAAAGAGGTTAAGGAAAGACGTTACCTCTTCTTTGGGTTGCTCCTTATGGTTTACACCAAAGGGCTTACTTGGATATATTTATTCCCAAGGGTAGGATTATAAATTAATGGAGGGATGTTGAAGATATATTTGTCTAGATATTTGTTGAACCATAGTGTATATATAGGTGTGATGAAGTGGGGGGAGATGAGGCATTTATATTCTTGAGGAGGAGTGCCACTCATGTAAAGTTTTGGAAAAGGGATTCCAACCATATTTTTCCCTTGTCAAGATAGATCAAATAATGTTCAAAATTATATAAAAGGTAGGATATGGTCGAAATATGGAAATAAAATTGATTTTGGACATGTTTCTAGGTCATTTAGGCTCTTTTTTTATGGTTTAGCCCCTCTTTATGGTTAATTTCACCATAATCATTGTAATTAATTTTAATTACATTCACTGATAATTTTGATAAAAAAAATAAGTTTACATTATTATAAATTTTAAATTATATGGAATAAAAATATGGAATCCATTTTCCAAATTACAATAACAGAATTGGTAGAAATTAATTTAAATTTAATCCCACAGATGAGATGACAATGCATGTTTTTAAAATTAAAATGTTGAAACGTTTGATATGTTTTTATATTCAATTTAAAATTGAAATTTATTCTAATGAACTAAATTTTATTAATCAGTAAAAAAATTATCTAATTAAACTTTAAAACTAATTTAAAATATAATTGAACATTAATAACAAATTAAATGAAAAACCTTCTTTGAATTAAAATTCAGTATTTTTCATTATTCCTCAAAAATTGAAACTTCATTTTAAAATATAAAAAATTAACCCTAATTTAATGTTTATGTTTCTATTTCAAATATTATGTTTATTTTTAAATATTAAATTTATAAAATATCCAATAATTAGTTGTAAAATAGGTTCTTGATTAAAAGGTTGTAAAACTACCTTTATAAAAACATTAATTTTTATTTGAAATGTTGTGTTTGTCCTTATCTTGTTCTTATCAAATATATCATATAAATACAAAAAATATTTTATTGAATTTATAATATATATATATATATAAATTTATTATATTAATATCACTTAGTAATTTTAGTTAATTTAGTTTTTTAGTATAAAATAGATTTGTGAGCATAAAAATAAAAATATTTCCTTTATATTCAATTGGTTTACATTTTGGTTTTTAATTAATTAGTAACCAATAAATTCATCTTATATTTTTATAAACCATATATCTTAATAATTTAGTTATTACTATTCAAAATAACTAATTTAATAGCTAGGTTATATATTATTTTATTAAATTATAATTTTTTTAATAATATTTTGGTGTTCAGTAAAACACGGTAATGCACGTAACACAAGTCATCAAAGAAACCCATTGTTATGTGTGAAACATGCTGTATTGGTAGCATGGGAATTTTAACCTCTGTAGAATATATAGAATCTATTTATAATAGTAAATATATTTTAATTTATTAGGATATTATCTTCCCTTATGCTCTTGGTGTTGGTTATAGTGAATGATTAACATGGTGTTGCATATAACACAATCCAAACTTAGTGCATTCATATAAACAAAGATAGATTACATGTTGAGTGAAATTAAAAATATATAAAAAATATTAAATTAATTCCATAAAAATTCACAAAATCATGGGGTGTAATATTATACCCCGCTTAAAATTAATTTCTCCCCCAAAATTCATCTAGATTATTAAAGGCTTAATACTTGAATGTTCCTTTCATAAAAATCCACATCATAAAAATAAATACTAAAACTTCTATTAATAAAATAAATCTAAAACCATAAATGTTACAAAATGTAACTCATAACTAGGTTCCCACATAGGAGAACATAGGTGGGATGTTAAAGAATGGACATGGAAGAGAAATCTAACCATCAAATTCTAATGGAGACTGATAGAGAACAACGTCAGGAGAAAGTTAAAAATCACAAATCCATAAATCTATATTATCCTAAGGGACCATCTAATTCATAAAAAAGGTACCAGGAAAACATTTTTTCTTTCAATATCCTTTTCCCTAATGTTAAATAATTTATTTTAAAATATATACTTACATGATTTTAGGATGACCTTAACCTTTGTTGTGCCTTGATAAACTTCCACTTCATGTCTTATTATAAGAAATGAAGGTGAATTTTTAAATATTGAAGTGGTAACAGATCAGGTGATACATGCTATTCCATCCCATTTATCATCAGTAATAAACAACACAATGTTTTTAGAATAGGTTATCAAATATGAATAAATCATCATGTGGTGAGATAATACATTAATCTCACATACTTCATCCAAAATGTAACTTAATATTTTCATAATTGGTTTACCATATAACCCTTACAAAAGATAAAAATCCAAAAATTTAGAAATAAATTCATGAAATCATCTTAAAATTGATTAACTATATATCACATCGTAGCTCTTGGTTGTCACATTAGAATCATGTGAATACCCTCATCGTATATTCTCTTAAAACATGGTAATATCCTGAGTTACCATAAACACTTTTGGAAAACATAAATGCTTCTTTATTCCAAATATTAATAGATATATTCCTTGAATCCAAGAAGTTTTAAACTTCATAGACTATTTTTTCAACAAATCCTTTATTAGTTCAAAGATAATAAATACCGTCCTATTTAATTTTTCATATCCAACATATCTTTATCCAACCATCATTATCTCAACAATTGGAATAAATTAAGGGTTACCTTACCTTAATAAAAAATATCATTTCATTAAATCACCTTTCATTTCTATATAAACCATTCAACATATTCTTGTAAATATTTATCAAAAACATAAACTGAATAATCCTTATATATTTCACCATTAATAATTTTGGAATCCAAATACATAAATTCTTCAATACATACACTTTTGTGATTGGTATGTAATATGTCTATAATATAATGATTTTTATAATGATAATAAATGCCCTATTTTTGATAATTTATAAATTCTATATGTTAAAAAATGATTTAGTAGTGAAAAATAAATTAAAATTTGTTAAAGGATTTTCAAAAGGGTAAAAGTCTAGTTAACACTTTGTAATATTCAATTAAATATTTTTTTTTGAGAAAGACAAAGAGTTAGTTCGCTATTACGAGTATTGTAAAGCCTCATTAAAGATAGAAATAATATAAAATATACAATACTAAGTGAATGAAGTTTATTCAAAATAATTGAATTACACAAAAAAGGTGCATCATATGAGAAATTTGATACCACCGTTAGGTCCAAAATGTGGTGTTTACCATTGGTATAATATTACATTTCTATGCATCAAAAATTTGGACATCTTCCTCCTGATATTTTTTTAATTTTAATTAAATATTTATTCCATTTTTAATTAATAAATAATTATTATCCCCCAAAGATTGTATCATATGCAAAATCAGGGACCACCGTTGGGTTTAGAATGGAGGGGGGGGGGGTTACCCTAGGCAGAGTATATAATATTTATACGCAACATGTGTTTGGCCATATCGTCCATTAAATTAAGTTATTTAATATTTGTGGTAAATAATTAGATTTATTAATTAATTATATATAGGGTATACTATTATTCTTATTCAACAACCATTGTGACCACCATTTTTGAATTACCAAGATTCCTAAAACATTAATTTCTCACATTTCGACCATTTAAGTTTAGAAACACCTTAATGAGGTGTATTTAAACACTCCATCATAATTTTTAAGTTGAATCAGGGGTTTAATGGGGTATCCAATGGGTCCCTTTTTGAAATAACAACCCATACGCATTTTGGGTCATAAAATATTCAAACTATTTAATCTTGGTTCTTGGTTAATTCTTTTGGGTACACGAAACCTCAGTCTTTGACGCATTAAGTTTCTATAATAAGGTGCTGAAGAGGTCTTTTTTCCCGGTTTAACCCCACCATTCTATATCGAAAAATTTTGAGGTTGGAAGTTCCTTACCTTTTTGGGATTTTTTACATATATTTCTTTAGTCTATTTTATACGTAGATATATTTGATGATTGTTCAAGATTATGATCACATGTGAGTGTTAGTGTGTAGCCCTAAGAACATTATGTGACACTTATTTCCCTGAGTAACTTATACCTTATTATTCATGTACGATGTTGATCACATGTTTTGTTTTTCTGAATTACTTATAATGATGTGCTATGTGTGTGTATCCCATAATATTGTATGATTTAATTACATGATATTGATATGATATCTAAATTCAATGATGATATTTTGTCCACATGCTGAAGTATATGATGATTATATATTTCCCATGATATGTGCTATGGTTTTTATCATTCTATTAGTTGTTATGTTTTCCTTTCGATGATTGTTATGTGTATACTTGATAGGTGGCTTTCGTGTTATGATATCTCCTTATGGGGTGCACGCACAATGTACGATGACGATGACGACACAACATGACCACCTTTTAACCTGACATCTACTCAATACGTTGTGGTTTCTGAGTAGATCACCGAATCTTGACGCCTTGTGGATTCCAAGTGTTACCTGATTCCTTGTGGATTCTATGTAGGTTACTTATACATGATGCATTGTGGATTCTAAGTATCACCTCATTCCTTGAGTATTCTGGTTAGGTTGTTTTCACTCGATGCCTTATGTATTTTGAGTGAGTCGATAGCAACTTTGTGGCTAGTTTTAGATACTTATCGACATATAATAAATTTTTGGCATGGAGACAAATCAGGTACAGATAGTGGTTTGTGGTGGCTTGGTTAGTGCACGACAACTAGATTTTGGATTATGTGTCATTATTATTACGCATTTATTTTATTATGGAATACACTTGTATACTTGATAACATCAGGTTAAGAACACATTTGTGGTGTACTACTGATTCATTTACTCACACCCTACATAGGAATTTTGATGCACTTGTATATTTCATGAGGGATCCTATTAAGGTCAAGTTCCCTAGGGTGGATAGATAAGTAGAGGAATGTGTAACTAGTAGTAGATTGGGACAGACTCTCGAGGATCCTATGTTTATTTATTTACTTTATCTACTTAATTTCCTTTGTATATGCTTTCCACATACAGGAACTGTTGTATTTGTATTATATGTATGTCATCTTCATTTTTTCATATGTATAATCTGATTATTTATTATTCTGTTTATTGTTTATTATTGATCCCATGACATGATATTGGCGGTATAGTCTTATAACTCCCCAAGATTTGGTGAAATATACATTTTTGACTTAATATAATCTTGTGATATTTTTAATGTCATGCAACACTAAAAATAGTTTTCTTATATTAAATCACTATGTAAAACATTCCTTTCATGGATAATCGACTTGTCTTGTGCTATACACAACACTGATTTGGTGTACTTTACACGCAACCCTGAGTTTTTATGAAGCATCATTCTATTGTTATAATTATTTAAATGAGATAATTGTAACCTAGCCATTAAAATTATTAATATGAATAGTTATAAATATTTTTAAATATTTTTTATAATATTTTTATATAAATAAAACATATTGATAATGAAATATATAATTTTTTGTTAAGTCCTTGTACGTTTAAAAATAATATTCTATCAAATGAATTTCTTTTAATGTACTTCTATGAAAAATAAAAAAAATAATTTTAGACAAATTTATATATTTAATATGATAAAATAAACTTTTTATTTTTTAATTTCTAATCTCGAAATTATCTTAAATTAAAATTTCTTGATTTTTCAGAGAAACATCATTTTTGGATGAATTGTAGAAAATACAGGATTTTAATTGAAAACTGCCTTTTTGTCTAATTTATTTATAAAATTAAATTATATTTTAATTTAGTTTAAATTTTTTATTAGATCGTATTTTTTATTAATTAATTCCAACAATGTCCTTTCCCTTCCATATAAAAGGCCATCACCTCTCCCTCTTCTTCACACCTATAAAACCACTTAGGATCGTCCAAGAAGTGCCCAATCCACTTACCGACATACCTACATTATTCTTATAATACTACCCTTTGGATGAAATCAAAACAAAGAAGTATTTTGGCACAAAACAAATTGAGTTAACCAATTAATAGGTAATGAATTGTCACAAGCTCCATTATTTTATTTCATTTCTCCACCCCTGCACTCTATTTATATGATGATTGAATAAAAAAAATAGTATATTAAATATTCCTGGACTTTTTATTACAATTTTTCAATTTAAACTTACTCACACCTCCATATAATGTGTAAAAACATACAGTTTATGTGCATGGTGAACTACTGCCTCACAAAATGATGACATTTCATTTTTCCTTACCACCAATCATGGTGGACATTATGATGGAAAATATATTTATATAAGTTATATATTTTATTTATTATGTATTTAATACTATAAAATCATTTTAAAACACATATATTTATACTTTCCCTTTGGTAGAAATATGATAATTTCATTTGCGAATGTATCGACTACCTTTTCAATGTGATGTGATTCGTTCAAACACTACATGTAATGTATTAAGGATGGGTTTAGTGAAATTATTTGAAATATATGACATACTAATGATACTATAATAATGGTATATATATATATATATATATACACTTATTTCATTTACCGCCTTTCTTTTAATATGAAAATAAAAACAGAAACAACGTTCATGTGTACGTACAGATTACCATCTCCATGAACAATATATTCCATTTTAAACATATATATTCTATATATTATTATAAAACACATATAATTAATATAATTAATATTTATATCATAAAGAAAATTCTGGAAATCATGATATAAGGACCAAATATAAAACAAATTGAGACACATGCGAAGAACAAAGCGAATATTACCCGAAGTGAAACCTTAACATAGGATTTTTAACATGTAGGTAATATAAGGCTATAATCGAACCATATATGTTATTATATATAATAATATTGTTTTTTACAGGATGTATAATAAATTTATATTTATTATATAGGTGGTTTTAATGAGTATGAAAAGATTCAGGACACAAGGTAAGGGATTTCATCTAAATTTTTATTTCTATGAGATACATGATTTATTCACCACCCATTACTTTTATGTGGTGTTGAATACCCATGAATTTAATGAATGATTATTATAAATGAATTTATGGTTATTTACATATCCATTATATGATCTTTATTTCACGGGGTTAATGCTTCAAAAGGTATAAAACTGGTCAGATAGTTTTATCTCAATTTCCTTCTTTGAGACACATATTTTATTATGCACCTACATTATTTTTTGAGGTGTGTATAATTTCATTTGAAATGTTATATCTTGAATCTAATTAATTTAAATTAAATTTTAATATCCATCCAATTTCATTTTCTTACATTGAAAGTATGATCCCATGATACCATGTGCTATGTGCTTATTGAAACAATTTCATCGTTTATCAAGATTATTTATGATTAATCTTCGTTCATTGAAATATTATCATCTATATCTCAAGAACACACATGAATTTTCTTATCCTCTATATATTAATGAAATATTCTTGGATTGGTAACATTTTTATACTCATTGATATATAATATAGTTAAGAAAGTGTTTTCAGTAAAGTTTGACTTTACAATCTCTTCGGTCAGAAATTTGTGTTCCTTTAAAATCAAGTTTTTTAAATACGATTTCAAAGAAAATTATACTACTCTCCTATAATAATTACAAGAATATTTTTTCCATTTATTTTATTTTTAAAATTATTTCAAATGAATCTTGTTGTATCTTTCCAAAAAATAAATTTTTCTAATCTTTTATCGTGTAAAAGGAATGTTATTCATACCTCAAAATACATTTACATATTTACCTTATATCCTTTATATAAATATTAACTTTCATCTATAAAAGGTTAATTTTAAAGAAAATATTTTTTTAAAATAATTTACAAAGAAATGGTTTTCAAAAAAATTTCATGATTTATTTATAGGTTTTAGAAATATTTTTCCATGAAATTGTTTTTCAAAAGTTTTTTAAGATTATTTTATATTTTTTTAAGAAAAAATACTTTCCAAGATAATTTTATTAGTTTTCAAGGAAATTTTTTTCAAAATTTTTTCAATCTTCTATTATAATTTTTAATGGGAAATAGTTTTCAAAATTATTTCAAGCCCTCCTTATAAGTTTTTAATGTATTTACAAAATATTTTTTTTCAGAACATTTTAAATCACCTTTTATAAGTTTTATAGGAAAATTGTTTTCAAAATGTTTTGAATATCTTTTTATATGTTTTAAAATAAAAATATTTAAAAAAGGTTTTCAAAGATTTATTTATAATATTTCATGTTTATTTTCAAGTAAATGGCTATAGAAATGTTTTTATGTTTTACTGAGCATTTTTTAAATAAGGAAGGATATTTTCCACAATAATTGTTTCTCAAATATCATTCAAAGTTATTTACCATCTAAGATGAACTCTGTTGATGTTAATAATTCCATTCTAGGAAATGATCCAAAGGTAACATTTATATTCTTTCTTGAATGGTTTATGTTTTTATGGAATGATTCTTATAGAACTCATCTATTTTACCCAGGTTATATACTATTGAAACCCACATCCTTTCATGGGTTATGCTTTGATGACATGATTATGAAACCTATATCTTTCCATAGGATAAAATATGATAACATTTTTATGAAACCCATTTCATTTCATGGGGAATGATATGATTTTTTTAGAATTTTTGGCACATGTATGTATGATTTCATTATGATATTGGTGTGACCTATATCTCTCTCCAATAAATTGGTTAAATGTTTATATCTAATGAGATAAACATGGACAGTATGAGAAATAAAATTGATTCTATATTACATGACTAAAATGAGAAATGAAATATATTCAGTATTATAGGGCTTGAATGAGGAGTGAACTTGGTTCAGTAATATAGGGATATAATAGGGTGTGAACCCGGTTTAGTAAATGACTTTTTCCACTAATATGGTCTTGGTATTATTCCTTGAATACTATGGAAATAATTATATATGATTATGTATCATCCATGATTACATATTTTATTTCTATGTTATGCTTTCATGGATTATGATCTTTATTTCATTTTGATTAATGTCTTATGTACTACCAATATTTATTCCAGGATTCATGTTTATAAACTTTGATATAGAGGGTATGATATTCTATATTGATGATCTTGTTCCCATAGTCCTATTCACATGATTATGCTTACGTATCCCCCTTGTTTACCCTTACTGAGCATTTGATCCCACCCATTTTTATGTTTTCTTCCCCCAGGTTATGAGGATATGTATCAAGTTTTATGTATCTAAGAAGGGTTCTTGTCATAATGATCCTAGTGGGAGATGATGTAGCTCATTTATATACCAGTTTTTATGATTAAATGTTTCCAAAGGGATTATACTAGTACGTTATTTGGGTGTTTATTTTTATAATGTTTTAAGTATTCTGAAAACATGATGTAATGTCAATGTATTAAAATTAAGGGTTACTTTAGTTGGTATCAAATCAAAGGTTTAATTAACCTTTTGAACATAGGATGAGAAATCCACAATGAGACCCTAATGAAATGTTTAGGTATTAGTATAAGGATAAGGAAAAGTATAGTAAAATGTATGAGTATTTTAGTAAAGGGTAGAGTGAGTGGTTTTCGTGAAATACATCCTTGTCTAGATACTGCAAGTGGATGTGGATCTAGAACAAATGTAACTAGGGGTAAGAACTCCAATAAGTTGTTCTAGGCATGACTCAAGATAATATGTTACATGATAATGGGCCTTCCTTCACACATAGTTTAACACACCTAGGGGATATTCATTGGGAATTCATTAACTCTTCATGAACCATCATGAAGAATTTAAATATAAGTTGTCTATGAATAACCCTACATGAACATAGGGTTTCATAGATTAAGGAATGTGTCATCATTTAGAAATCCTATAAGTAATTATGTTCATGACTATGTGATTTTAAACTATGATAAGTAATGCTCACACTATGATTATGGTTTTAGTAAATGGCGGGTACCAGAAGGAACTAGATTAATGTTGAATGTGATGGATGATTTTCTGATGAGCAGTCAAGTTGGATGATCACTGGAGTGAAAGATGTTATGACTATTCCTAATCAGTTTTCATGGAACATGATTAATAATTTTTACTTTATTTAACTATCAGAATGAACAAAGAAGAGAAAAAAGAAGTTCTCTGAGAGTTTGGGAAATGGAGACCATAGAGGAAAGAATATTTAGTTTCCTTTGTGTCAATGATACGGAGAAATCACCTAAGTGAATGTCTTAGAAGAACAAGAATATATTTTCATTGTGGAAAAGAAGGACAAAAACCAAGTGACTATAAGGGGAAACAATAAGAATTTTTTCAATGAAAAGGAAGAGAATATTTTCCTCCCAAACTAATCATTGAAGGTTAAGTGCTTTAAATGTAGAATAAATTGTCATTATGCAACTCAATATCCCAAGAGGAATACTCCTGATGAGAATCAACAAGTTGGTGTGAGTAATGGTTATATTGTTAATGATGAAGAGACAACATTTGAAATGTGAATGGAAAGAGGTATTATAGGATTAAGTAGCATCATTAATGTCTTATGGATGATGAAATCAAAGTTTATATGTATTTGGGATTTAGGAATTATGTTATATGAATGGTCAAAAAAATAAGGATTGTCCAATTTATATTTTTTTCACTAATGATTTACAAGAATACGTTGAATGGATTTGATGGAATAGAAATGTAATTTAATGGAATAGTGATGTCTATAGAAAAAAATGATTAAGGGAATGATAACCCTTAATATGTACCTTATGTAATGATATTATTGTATGGATAAATATATGTGGTACATAAATTAATAAATAGGATGATACTGATATCCTTGGAACAAATTAAAGACTTGTTGAAAAGTTGTTCATGATACCATATATTAAGTTGAAAACTTCTTGAATTTATGGAATATATCCAATAAACTAAGTAATAATGATGAATGCATGTTTCCGAAAATTATTTATGGTAATTTAGGTTATTACCATATTCCGAGAGAATTTACCCTAAGGGTATTCACATGTTTGTAACGTGGAAACCATGAGATACTTTATGATATATATGGGATCAATGATAAGATAATTTCTGGAATTTATTTCTAATGTTTTGTATTTTCATCTTTTAGAGGGGTTATAAGGTTAATAATTCATGAAACTCTTATGTTAAACTTAAGAGGAAGTATTTATGTGTTCATATTTTATTGAAATCCTTGGTTAAAAGGCTATTTAGTGATTAGCATTATTTCATGTATGTCCACAATATTTTTGAAATTATATTAATGAAGTTTTAGAAAAGGAAATAATGTATTTTGGGTGAAAACCATTCATGTCCTACAAGGATATGGGACTTGAACACATGACTGATGGACGATATGGGTTTCACAACTACCACTAGCCTAATTGATGTTTTGGTTAATGTATAATTATTTTTGATGAAAAATTATTTATGATAAAATAATTATGTTAATTTTTATTTCTAGAGATTAATTTATTAACCATATTCATTTTAAAGAATAATTATAGATAAAAAGTTTTACTTTTCATTTTTATGGGTCTTAATATCTTCTAAAAGTGTATTTTAGAAATTCCGAAATCAAAGTTAATTTATGGATAACCATTTCTTGAAGAAATGGATAGATTAGAAATAGTTAAATGCATAACCAAAGAATGAAATTTTGTTTAAAGAAATATATAAAGTAAGTATATTTCTTTATGTTCTTGACCAATTAAACAATTACTCAAATATGGGATAATGATAAAAAAATGATATCCTAATACCTTAAATTTTGTTGAAGTGATGGCATTATATATCATCATAGTTTTATAAATTTAAAGACCTAAAATTTTATTTTATGAGTCACTTTTTTGTGATTGATGACCTCAATAAATCCCAATAAACATTTACATTTTTCCTCCCTGTCCAATATTCACTCTGAACCTATGTTCTCCTAAATGGAATCCTAGGTATATGTTAATTTGGGTAACCATTATTGTTGCAACTTTAATTTTTTAAATGATTTTTTAGTAATCATTTTTACAATGTGGGTTTCTATGAAATCAACATTAATGTATTAAAACATTGATAAACTGGAAAAATTTCGATAGAGAAATAGATTTTATGGGGGGTAGATTATAAAACCCCAAGATTTTGGGAAATATATTTTTGTAATTAATTTAATCTTTTGGTATTTTTCATTTCACAGAACACTGAAAATAGTTTTTTTATATCAAATCACTATGTCAAACATTCTTTTCACATGAAACCATATTTTCTTGCACTACATTAAACACTTACTTTTCGTACGTTACATGTAGTACCGAGTTTCAATGAAGCATCATTTTATTTTCATAATTATTTAAATGAGATAATTGTATTCTATCCATTGAACATATAAATATGAATAGTAATATCTACTTTTAAAATATTTTTTACAATTTTTTATATAAATAAAACATATTTATAACAAAATATATAATTTTTAGTAAAGTATTTATATGTTTAATAATACTATTTCCTCAAATGAACTTATTTGAATGTCCTTATATGAAAAAAATAAATTAATTTTATAAAAATTGTGAAATTTAATTTAATAAAATAAAATTCATTTTTTATTTTTTATTTGAAAATTATCTTAGGGATAATTTTTTAGATTTTTCTAAGAAACTTCATTTCTACATGAATAGTGAAAAAATATCAGATTTTAAATCAAAACTACATTTTTCTATAATTTATTTATAAGGATAAATTATATTTTAATTTGGTTTAAAATTTTAATTATATCATATTTTTATCAATTAAAAAATTTTAGGTCATTCGAATCAATTTCACTTTGAAATTGTGTACAACAAAACATAGCAACCTTTTGAATGATTTTACTTTGAAAACCCATAGTGTCATCCCATAAATTGGATTTTTTTAATTTAATTTCTACCAATTATGTGATTATAGCTTGAAAATATGGATTACATATTTTTAATAAGATTAATTTATAATTTATAATATTTTAAAAATATATTTTGACCAAAAATATTATTGAAGGTGATTAAAATTAATTATAATGATTAAGAGAAAAAATAGGTTAACAGAGCACTAAACCTAAAATTTAAAACCCAAACCAACCTAGACACTTGTAAAACACCTATTTATGTTAGGTAAAAACTTGGGAACACCTAGCTTGTTTTCAAAAAATAGTAATTGTGTCCTTTCCATTCCCTATAATAGGACACCACATATCCCTCATATTTACACCTATCAAACCCCTTAGATTTAGACAATAAATGACCATTAAAATTACCAAAATCATATAATTCCCCATAAAAGTATCTCCTTGGGAAGAAATAATTCCAAGGAAGCCTTTAGGAACAAATCAAAATGAGTTACCCTATTAAGAGGTAACGACTTCTCTCAAGATCCTTTATTTTATTTCGAAACCCCCTATACTATCATTATTCCATGATTGTATAAAAAACTAGAATCTTCATTATAAGAGGATTTTTTATGAGAATATTTATACCTACACTTACACAAAACTCCATATAATGGGTAATAAAATACAGTTTATATGTACGTCAAACTACCTCCGCACAAAACATTGATTTATCATTTATTCCGTACCGCCTCTCATGGAGGAAATTATGATAGAAAATCTATTTATATATGTTACATATTATATTAATTATATATTTAATATACTTTAATCCTTTTACAACACATATTTTTTTTACTTTCCCTTAGAGGTAAGTACTATAATTTCATTTGAGGAAATGTGTACTATTGCCCACTCAAAGCATTGTGATTCGTTCATGCCCTACATTGAATGTATTAAGGATGAGTTTAGTGAAATTATATGATATATATGATATAATATTTATACTATAAAAATTATATAAATACATAAATATATATAGACATATTTTATTTACCTTCTTTCTTTTAATAAGATAACAAAAACCGAAACAACATTCATGCGTATGTATGTCTAACCATCTCCATGAACATGTGTATTCCATTTAATAATTATATATTCTATAGATTATTATAAGAAAAAATATTTAATATAAATGATATTTATATCATTATTTTCATTCTTTAAATCATGATAGAAGTATAAGGACAAAAGATATAACAATGTAAGACATATGCGAAGAAGAAATCCAATATTACCCAAAGTGAAACCTTAACATATGATCGGTAACAAGTAGGTAATATAAGGCCCTAATAAAACCCTATATGGTATTATATATAAGAATATTGTTTTATAAAATAATTATATTAAATTTATAATTTTTATATAGGCGTTTAGAATGAATATGATGAGAGTCAAGAGACAAGGTAAGGAGAATTCATCTCACTTTTTATTTCCTTGAGATCCATGCTTTATTCACCACCCATTACTTTTGTGTGGTGTATACTACCAATGGATTTAAAAAATTATTATTATAATTAAATTTATGTGTATTTAAATATCAATTATATGATCTTTATTTTGTGGGGTTAATGTTTCAATAGCAACTAAATTGGCAGGATAGTTATATTCTAATTTACTTCTCTGAGACACATGTTTTATTATACACCAAAATTCTTTTTTGAGGTGTATATACTTCCATTTTAAATATTATATCATGAATATAGTTTATTTTATGATATTTTAATCTTTATTTAATTTTATTTTCTTACCTGTAGTGTATGATCCCATGTTACCATGTGGTAAGAGCATATTGAAGCAATCTCATCATTTATCAAGATTGTTTATGATTAAGCTTTATTTATTGAAATCTTATGGTCAATCTCTCATGAACACTCATTAATTTTATTCTCCTCTAGATATTAATGATATATTAAAGTACTAAAAACCTTTTTATACTATATTTTACAAAATATAGTTAATAATGTTTATTCATGAAATCCCGACTTTAACCTCTCTCCGATGAGAAATTTGTGTTCTTATAAAACCATATTTTCTAGAAAGGGTTTCCATGAAAATTATAATAATATCCTATAACAATTTAAATATTTTTCCCATTTTTTTAGAAATTATTTCCATGCAATATTTTTTTCACTTTCCAAAACAGGAATTTTTCTATGCTTTTACTGTGAAAAATTAATGTTCTTATTTTCTCATATAACATTTAAGAATTTAACTTCTATCATTTCTATAAGGATTGATTTTCATGTTTAAAATCTTAATTTTTAAGAAGATTATTTTAAAATAATTTTCTATGAAATGGTTTTCAAAACATTTTTAGGATTTCATTATAATTTTTTAATGTATTTTTCAAGGATGGTTTTTTTCAAAAGGTTTGTAAGATTATTTGATAATTTTTAAGGGAAAATTGTTTTCAAAATGTTTTAAAATATCCTTTTATAAGTTTTTGTGGAATATAGTTTTCAAAATTTAATCAATCTTATTTTATAAGTTTTCAAGGAAATTGGTTTCCAAAATGATTTCAATAATTATTTAAAACTTTTTATAGTATTTAAGAAGAAGTTGTTTTTAAAATGTTTTCAAGAACCACTTATAATTTTTAAAGAAAAATGGATTTCAAAATTTTTTCAATCTCTATTTATATGTTTTCAAATAAAATGATTTCCTAATGGTTTTCAAATCTTTATTTTTAATCTTCCATGTTTTTATTAAAAAATGGTTTTGGAAAGGATTTTATGTTTTAAAGATCCTTTTTCAAAGAATAAAATATATTTTACTCAATAAATATTCCCAAAATAGCATTCTATTTTATTTTCCATCTAATATGACCTCTATTGATGTTTCTCATGACCTTCTAGGAAATGATCCAAAGGTTCTATTCATATTCACTATTAAATGGTTTATGTTTTGATGGAATGATTCTAATGACACCCATTTCTCTTCCATGAGTTATATTCTTTTCAATCCCACTTCCTTTCATGCATTATGATTTGATGAATTGATTATGAAACCTATAATTTTACATAGGTTAATATATGATTACATGTTTATGAAATCCATTTTATTTCATGTGTTTTGATTTGATTTTTTTGAGAATTTTTGACACATGTATGTATGATTTAATTATGATATGGGTGAGACCTAGATCTCCCTATAATGCAT
The DNA here is from genome assembly GCA_963277665.1 of Viscum album. NCBI lineage: Eukaryota > Viridiplantae > Streptophyta > Magnoliopsida > Santalales > Viscaceae > Viscum > Viscum album. The sequence goes on along the minus strand of OY728120.1, from coordinate 1,750,987,875 downwards.
TGGATAAAGATTTATATCTCATGATATAGACATGATTGGAATGAGAAATGAACTTGGTTCAGTATTATAGGGCTAGAACATGAAATGAACTCAGACTAATAATACAAGAATAGAATGAAGAGTGAACTTGATTTAGTAATATAGTGCTAGAACATGGCGTAAACCCCATTCAGTAAAGGACATTGTCTACTATGATGGCCTCAATAGTGATGCATTGATAACTATGGAAATAATTTTATATGCTTATGTGTTTTCCATAATTCTATGTTTTATTCCTATTTTATTCTTTCATGGATTATGTTCTTTATTTCCTTATGATTCATGTATTATAAAAAACCAATCTTTATTCCATGACTCATGTTTATGAACTTTGATATGCAGGGTATGATCTCTTATTTTCATGTTCATGGTATCATACCCTTATTATCATGATTATGCATACATATATCCCTTTTTACCCTTACTGGGAATTTGATATCTCCCCTATTTTATGTTTCATTCCCTCATGTTATGAGGATATGTGTTATTTTTTATGATTCTAAGAAGGGTTATAGTCAAGAAAAACATAGTGGGAGATGATGCATATCATTTATGTACGAGTGTTTATGTTTTCATGTTTCCAAATTCACTAGACTAGTATGGTATTTGGGCTTCTATTTGTATAATGTTTTAATTATTCTGTAAATGTGATGTAATGTCAATGTATAAAAATTTAGGGTCTCTATAAGTCTCCTCCCATACAATCTCAAACTCTCACTTCTGGTAAATAGCCTCTTGTATACAAGGTTATGTGCTTGAGGTCACATGGAATTATCCCTTAGACTTGATGATTCAGGTTGGGATGTTTCAAAATGATGTCAGGGTTAGGTTTCACTAACATGTTTTATCCTTTCCTAGGATTGGGATAGGTTATATATGAGATATGAAACTGAGACTCGGGTAGTGGAACTATGTTAGTGCCTGGATATCTATGTGTAGTGTACCTTTGAGTTTCTATAAATAGGAATTTATGTTTTCCTGTTAGTGTTGATTAACCTCACATTGGGTGATGCACATGATGCAAATATGTGATTTATAATATTTTGGGTGCATTCTTTCAGAATGACTAGGAATATGGGTTCACGTGACATATATATACCTATTTTTGTGTTTCATGTAGTTCATTATTTAAATTCCTTGATTTGTGCAATCTGTTAGGGATAGTTTCTCTTCTATGATATATTTTTGTTCCCATGCTATATGATATATCATTATTGGAATTAATTAATTTAAAAGAGCATGATATTTTGTTAGTATATATATGATGATTGTGACTAACATGGATGGATGCAGACAAGGGTTACTTTTAGAAGGGTTATACCTTGGTATGGCAATAGACTCCTAGGAAAAACTTGTTTGATCCCATAGAATAGTTAAGAAAAACTTTTGTGATCTAATAGAATAATTAGGGTTTATCCTAATGAATATGTTTATTTTCTGAAATATTTCATTCATGTTATAGAATAAGTCACCTAGATGAATATTCTAGAATTACTTGAAATGAAATCCCAAATATTTCTTCAAAGAAGGAGTTTTCATCCTTACCATTGGATGTGTAGGAGAATGTAATTGACATTAATCCCATACTTACTATATTTTATATGGAGTAGGGAAGATTCTACCAAAAGTATTTCACTTAGTGTCTATCCCAGATATGAGAGTTTAGAACTATGGATGAATATGCCATACTTTTCAACTCCATCATTATTCATCCATTTAGAGTATCAAATGCTCTCAGGATTCTGAATAAAGGATTGTGATATTTTTTGGAATTTTTAACATTGTAGGGAATATAAATGAATGACATGTTAAGAAGAGATTGAGATCATATTGGGATCACAACCTTTTCAATACTCACATCATATGTTTCTAACTAACCTGAAGGACATCAAGGTACAACTAGATGAGTTGGAGAGAAAGGATATTATCAGACTTAATACTTTATAGTAGGGGGATCCTTTTATATTTAGAAAAAAATAATATGGGGGTATTCGACTAAGATTTTATTACTGGAAGCTAAGCCAAGAAACAGTGAAGAATTGATATCCTTTTCTTAGGATTGATGATACTTTTGATCTGCTACGGGGATCCCAATGTATCTCTTATATTTATCTTTGATTGGGATGCCACCAGTTGTTAGATAGGGAGGAGAAAATTCCAAATATGGTGTTTTAGAGTAGATATGGACTGTATGAGTACTTTTTGATTCCATTCGAGCTAACAAACATGCCAGAAGTGCTCGTGGAACTCATGAACAAGATGTTTCGTCCATAATTAGACACTTTCATCATAGTGTTTTTCGATGATATCCATATCTAGTCATTGATACCAGAGAAACATTCTAGGTACCAAGAGATAGACCTGAGTACACTTTGAGCGCACAAGATTTATGCTAATATGTTCAAATATTAATTATGGATTAAAGAGGTTATGTTCATAGCACATGGGGTGTCTAATACCAATATATTAGTTATCTTTAAGAAGGTCAAGGAAGTAATGTCTTGCACATGTGTTTGAAACACGTTTGAGATTAGGAACTTTATAGGTATTGTAGGATATTAATCGAAGTTTATCCAAGACTTATTCCAATTATTATCTCCCACGAAAGCACTAAATCAAAATGGAGTAAAGATCTAGTGGTTAGACCACTTTGAAGAGGATTTTCATTAGCTAAAAAGGTTGAAAACAAATATAGTAATACCAATAAATAAGCCTAGGGTTGGTTATACAGTGTGTTGTGATGCATCAGGCATTAGTCTAGGAGTGGTGATGATAAAAATAGAATATATAGTCGTATATGGGTATTGTCAGCTATGACCCCATGAGAAGAACTACCCTACACGTGAATTGGATATGGAATAAGTGGTCCACTATATGAAACATTTGTGTCACTATTTATTTGGAGATAAATTTATTATTTACACAGACCACAAGAGCCCTCGTTATATCTTCACACAGAGGGATTTAAATATGAGGAAGATGCTATAGGTTGAGTATCTGAAAACATTCAACTATGATATGGAATATTCACTTCAAAAGGTAAATTTCATAGCCAATCCCCTTAGAAATATTACCCAGGATGAGTAAGAACATGTAGAGAGTTCCCTAAAGGTGAACTGAAGTTTGATGAGTGTATTGGTTAACTTGAGGATAGATTCCTTATAGGACCATGGTTCTATAAATTTTTATCCATTTATAGTCACATCCTCACTTGTGTATTGGGTAAAAGATGAACATGATTCATACTCAGAGCGTGCTGTAATGAGGGAACAAGTAGTTGTTGATGACTCAATGCTTGAATGGTCAATAAACTACACTGATGTTATCTTGTGACATGAGATAATAGTAGTACATACATAAATATGAGAGGAAATGATGAGGTATTAAAAAACCTCTTTATGGGAAGTACATCCTGGTATGACCAAGATCTATCAAGACTTTAAGAAACAGTTCTGGTGGCCAAAGATGAAGAGAGATATCACTGGTTTTTTCTCTCGATTCCTTGCCTATCATAAAGAAAAGGTCGATCACCAGCATCTTGGTGTATTGTTAAAACCTCTCTCAATAACAATTTGGAAGTGTAATGAAATCACTATGCACTTAATTAAGGGTTTACCAAGACCCCAAGGATTCGTAACATAGTCTGAGAGATATTCGATTGATTAATGATGCCTCCTCGCTTCTTAACAATCAAAGAGACTCACTCTTTGGAATAGATATGGAATCTCTATGTTTGAAATATTGTATGCCTGCATGGAGTACCTTTGATCATTGTTTCAGATAAAGATACATGTTTTACATCACACTTTTGGTAGGGCTTGTGAAAATCCTTAGGGACTCTGAAAATATTGGGAATGATGTACCATTCTTAGACCGATAGACAATCTGAGCGAACAATATAAATAATGGAGGATATATTTCAAGCATGTGTGATAGACCTTGTAGGTTCATGGGATGATCACCTAGACTTTATTGAGATCACATTCAATAATATTTACTAGGCTTCATTTAAGATGGAACCTTATGAGGCTCTTCACGGGAGGATATGTCAGTCAATGCTTTTTTAACATGTGGTGGGTGAGGCAGTAATTGTTGACTTCTATATGGTTAAGGATACCAATGAAAGAGGGTAGATAATATGGAAGATGTCGATCACTGCTAAGAGTAGAAATAGATAATATGAAAACCATAGTAGGAGAACATTGGTAATTTTTAACAGGATATTAGGTTTTCTTAAGAGTGACTCCATAGTTAGAGAACAGATATCTAGGGAAGTAAGGAATGATAGAAACATGTTTTTTTGGAACCTTTGAGATCAAAGAGAATATATGGGTAGGGTGTATGACATATACCTCCCTTATAACTATCAATGTATGCACAATGTGTCCCATGTGTCACAACATTTAAGGTGCATACCCAACCCTACACATGTTATTGATTGTGAATAAATTGAGCTAGAGATAGAAGCATCTTATGATGAGCATCTAATGTGGATCATTTATCAAAATGAGAAGGCATTGAGATGTAATAAGATACATCTCATTTGGATTCAGTGGCAGCATGGGAAGATCCAAGAAGTGATATTGGTGCATGAGTCTGATGTCTGATCTCAGTGGTCTGAGTTGTTCAAGAATGACCACTAGAGATACTTCTCAAGGATGAGAGTTGATAAAAGTGTAGAATTGTAATATATTAATTTTTAAAATGATAATAAAAGCCCTATTTTTGATAATTTATAAATTTAATATGAAAAAAATGATTTATCATTGAAAAATAACTTAAAATGTGTTATTGGATTTTCAGAAGGGTAAAAACCCAGTTTATACGTAGAAATATCTAGTCGAATATTTTTGGAGTTAGATAATGATTTAGGGAGAGATTATGAGACTCATAAAGACTCAAATAATACATAATAAAAATATAAAATATATTATAGTAAGTGTGTGAAACTTAGTCTAAATAATTGAATAACCCCACAATGGTGTATTGTATGAGAAATTTGAGACCACCGTTAGATGAAAAATGTGATGTTTACCCTATAGAGAGTATTAAAATTATAGGAGTTGGATGTTTGATGTCTCACTCACAATAAAAAATTATTTATTTTTAATTAAATATTTATTCCATTTTCTAATTAACAAATAAATAGTATATCCCAAACGGTGTGTCGTATAAGAAATCAGAGACAATCTTTGGTCCAACATGAGGGGTTTACCCTAGGTAAGGTATAATTTTATACATAAAGGGTGCTTGTTCATGTCACCCATTAAATTACATTATTTAATATTTGTGTTAAATAATTAAATTTATTTATTAATTAAATATCAGGTTTACTATTCATATTCTTCAACAATCAGCGTGACCACCATTTTTTGAATTCCTAAGCTTCCTAATAAAATAATTTCTTACATGTTTTGATTATTTAAATTTAGAAACACAATAATGTTGTGGATTTAAACAACCATCATAATATTTATATTTAATTTAGGGTTGAATAAGGTGTTCAATTGGTCCATTTTTGAAACTATTACCCACAGAATTTGGGGTTTTAAAATCATCAAACTATTTAATCTTGGTTTCGGGTCAATTCCCCTATATCCATGGAAACTAGAAATCACATCGGTCACAATAGATCTTGTATTAGGCAGTCCCCTCTTGGGAAGGTGTCATCTTATTCCCCTTTATTGCGTGTTTCATGTGAGATTTTATGTTAACTAGTTTTTTTTCTTTTCTATCATTTTTATTCATTAATTTACTTTACCCATTTATTTATATTGGAAATGAAAATTATTTAAAAAATGATAAAAAAAGATTTATCAAGATAATTTTTTGGTGAGAAATTATCATGGATAATTGAAAAGATTTATTGAATGATAATTTTATTGAATTTTCAACACATAATTGTTAAAAATGATAAAACCTACATTTTTTATAAAATGATAATTATTAAAATTAACAAATTATAATTCTATTGAATTATAGTTGATAACACCACCAGATTACCAAATAATAATTTTAAATAAAAGTATCAAAGGGTGAGTTATTAAATTTATTGAAAGATAATTACAACAAATTTTCAAGGAATAATTTCATGAAATTATAAAGAAAATTTTATTCAATTTGTTAAAGGATACTTATAAGGTAATTATCATGTGAAAATATTATCAAAATTATCAAAGGATAATTATATATATTATAAAAATATAATTATTAAAATAATTATATAGGATAATTTGGTATAAAAATTAAAAGATATAATTATAAACCGATAATTTGTAATAAAATTAACAAAAGATAATTATGAGAGATAATTTTTATTAAATTATGAAAAGAAAATTATAAAGTATAAATTATAATAAATTATCTCAAGATAATTATAATGGATAATTTTAGATAAAATTAATGTATATAATTATAAATGGATAATTTTTAATAAAATTATTAAAATATAATTATATGGGATAATTTGTAATAAATTATCAAAAGATAATTATATAGGGTAATTTTTAATAAATTATCGAAGGAAAATTTATGATAAAATTATCAAATATAATTATAAATAGATAATTAGTAATAAAATTATTAAAAGGTAATTATAAGGGTTAATTTATAATTAATTATGAAAAGATAATTATAAATGGATAATTTTTATTACATTATTTAAATATAATTATAAAAGAATAATTTATGATAAATTTTTTAAAGATAATTATAAAATAAAATTTAGGATAATATTATTTGAGATAAATATAAAATGAAAATTTATGGAAAAATTATCGAGGGAAAATATTTCTGTTCTGTAGGAGAATATTGAAATCAAATGCTTTGACCTAGTTGATAACATGTAAATTATTCAGGAGAGATAATGTATCATCAAATGTAATATTTTATTTATTATAAGGCAATGGAGATGTGTTTTTGAATGGTTTATCCCTGCAATTCTCTATGGATGAATTTTGTTGTCAGAAGTTCCTTACCTTTTTGGGATTTGTTATATATTATTCCTTAATATTATTTATGCATAGACATATTTGACGATCGTGGTAGATTATGATTTCATGTGAGTGTGTGTGTAGCCCTTAGAAAATTTTTATACAGTTGTTTCCATGAGTTCATAGTGCTTATTATTCGTGTTTGATGTTGATCAAATGTATTGTTGTGCTACCTTACTTATGATGATGTGCTATGTGTGTGTAGACCATGATATAAAATGATATTATTCCATGAGATTTATAGTGACCCTCAATTTTAAAAGATAAATATACATAAAATTTTCAGAATACTTAAACATTATTGAAAAAGAGTCCTAAAGACCGTAATTGGTCTATTACCTTTGGAAACATGGAAAAACAAACACTAGAACATAAATGATCTACATCATCTCCCAGTACGTTCTTCTTGACTAGAACCCTTCTTAGACACCTCAAACATAATACATATCATCATAACATGGGGGAAAGGAAACATAAAAACGGGTGATCTCAGATGCTTAGAAAGGGCAAAATGAGAGACATGTAAGAATAAACATGAGCATAAGGGTATGAGAACAGGATCATGAAATTATATGATCATACCCTGCATATCAAATATTATAATAGGAATCATTTCATAAAGATTAGCAGTTCATAATACATGAATCATAATAAAATAAAAATCATAATACATGAGGACATAAGAAAATACTAAAAAATGTAATTTTGGTAGACACATAATCAAATAATTTGATTTCCATATTCGCCAAGGAATCACATCCAAGACCATCATGGTTGTATAAGCTCACTCCCTATACCTTCTTGGTAGTTATAGTTCACTCACATGGATGTATTGGTAGCATGAGTTCACACCTCATACCATATTGGTAGTCATGATTCACTCCCATGGCCATCTTAGTGGTCAAGGTTCATTCCAAAGACCATATTAGTCTATCTCACGAGATATAAATCTTTTCCCAATGCATTGGAGGGAGATATAGGTCCCACCCATCTCATAGTGAAATAATTCATAGATATGGAACAAGATCAAACATAGTCATATCATAACCCATGAAATGAAACATGCATTATAAATATGTAATTGTATCATAACCTGTGTATAGAGACAAGTTTCATAATCATTTAATCATAAAAATAACCTATGGAAGGAATCGGGTTTCAAAATCATATAACCCATGAAAGAGAATAATGTTTTATAAACATCATGAAATCAAAAAATTATCTATTTAGATAAATAATATAAATGGATAAATTGAATAATTTCACCATAATAGGATGGTTAACAACAATGGATGTTATATTAGATTGGAAATGATTTTTAAAGGCATTTGAAAAAAATTTATTGTGGAAAATATCCTTTCTTATTTGAAAAAAAAAATTTATAACATTAAAACATTTAATTTTTTTATTTGAATATATCTTCGAAAACATATAAAGGAATATTTGAAAATAATAAAAGTAATTAAAAACTTTTTCCCTTGAAAATTATATTCAAGGATCCTTTGAAAACATTTTAGAAACAATAATAAAAAACATGGTGTTTTTAAACAATAGAATTCTAACCGAAGAGAGAGAGGCAATTATATTTTACTTAAAAACATTATCTTAAGTAAAAAAGAGGGTAAAAAGTGGTACTAATGCATGATGATATCTTTAATAAATATAGGATAAGGAAACTCATGAGTATTCTTGAGATATGGATCCAAATATTTCTTCAAAGGAAGTATAAATGTAAGCAATCTCGAAAAGCAACAAAATTGTCTCAATAAACTCTTATAACATGGTAACATGGGATCATACTCTCCATATATGAAAATTAAATTAAATTAAGATTAAAATATCATGTAAATAATTATATTCATGATAAAACATTGAAAATGTAATTATATACACCTTGAAAAAGAGTTTAGGTGCATAACAAAACATGAGTCTCAATGAAGGAAAATTGAGACTGAACATTTTTATCGATTTGTTATCTTTTGAAACATAAACCCCATGAATTAAAGTTCATAATATGTATATTTTAATATAAATAAATTTATGTATAAGATACATATAATACAATCAGGTTCAGTATATACACAACAAAAAAGGAAAGAGTGGCAAACATAGCAAGTATCTTTCAGAAATAAAAAGTGAGATGAAATCACTTTAACTTTTGTCTTAAATCTATTCGTAATCATACAATATTAATGTTTAATAAATATAATTTTATAATAAATAATTTAATTAATAATATTATTATACATAATACCGTATATGGTATAATTTTGACCTTATATTACTCACTTGTTAACAATCCAATGTTATGGTTACACATCAGGTAATATTCACTTTCTTCTTCACATGTGTCTTAATTTTTCATATCATTGGTACTTATAATTATATCATGATTAATAAATTTAAATTATGATATAAATATCATGAAAATAAATTATATTTATATTATAATAATCTATATCAAAAATAAGTATGAAATGGAATACACCATTTATGGAGACGGTAAGCCGTACGCATGCGTGAACACTGTTTCCATTTTAATTGTCCTATTGAAAGATAAGAAAGAAAATGAAATAAAAGTTGATATGTATATAAAATAATTAGAGTAGGATTATAATTTTATATATATCATATAATTTCACTAAACCCATCCTTAATACATTCCATGTAGTGTGTGAACGAATCATATCACTTTGAGGGGTTGGTAGTCCACATATTCTCAAACGAAATTAACATAATTACATCAAATGGAAATTAAAAAAAATATGTGTTGTAAAAGGAATAAATAATATTAAATAAATTAAAAATATAATATATAAAATATATAAATAGTGTTCTATTGATAATTTCCATCATGAAAGGCGATAAAGGAGAATCGAACAGTCATCATTTAGTGAGGCGGTAGTTCGCCATACACGTAAACAGTATGTTTGAAATTCATTAGATGGAGGTGTGTGAATGCGTAGGTAAAAATATGATAATAAAAACACCTAGTATATTTATGATACTACTGTTTTCATAAAATAATAGAATAAATAGAGTGGAGTGGGTGGAGAAGTAAAATAATGGAAATGAGCTTGAGAGAAGAGGATTCCTCTTAATCGGGTAACTACTGTTGGTTTCTACCTAAAGGATTCCTTGAGTTACCTTATGCTCAAGGGAAGGCTTCTAGGTGTAATGTAGGGATGTTGGGAGATTATTTTAGTAGTTTTTTTGTGATCCATGGGGATTTAGAGGTGTGAGTAAGTGCGTATAGGTGGTGGCCTTTTATAGGGAAGGGAAAAGACACACTTGGCATTTTTGAAAATAAGTTTGTTATACGCATGATTTTACCTAAAAAAAGTAACACCAAATAAAAAAAAATCAAAAATGTAATGTGAATTGAAGAATAATTTCTATAAAATTGGGTTTGTATAGGTGTCTAGGTCGTTTTAGGTCTCTTATTTATGGTTTAATACTTTATTAACCTAATTTTTCTCTTAAACGATGTAATTAATTCTAATTACATTCAATAATATTTTTGTTAAAAAAATGACCTCATTAGAAATTATAAATTATTATTATTCTAAATATGGAATGAATTTTTCCAAATTTTAATCACATAATTGGTAGAAATAAATTTTAAATTAATCCTGAAGTCTGGTTGACAATGCAGTTTTCCAAAGTAAAATGATCAAAAGTTTGCCAAGTTTTTATATCAAATTTCAATGTGAAATTTGTTACAAGGACAAAAATTGGATGTGTTTTCAAAAATATTAAATAATTAAACCTGTAAAAAAATTTAAAATATACTTTAACCTTATTAATAAATTAAATTAAAAAGCGGGTTTGAATTAAAATCCTGTATTTTTCATTATTCACCAAAAAATGAAGTTTGTCAGATAGATACAAAAAATTCACAGTAAGATAATTTTTACATTATAAATTAGAAAATGAAGTCTATTTTATCATATTAAATTTCTAAATGTGTCTAAAATTAATTTTATTATTTTTGACAGAAGGAAAATAAAAGCAGTTCATTCGAGAAAACTGTATTATTAAAAATAGGACTTTACCCATAATTATATATTTTATTATCAATATGTTTTATTTATTTAAAATATATATATAATATATTTTAAATGTATTTATTATTATTAATATTAATTTTTTTAATGACTAGGTTATAACTATATTATTTAAACAATTATAAAAAAGATGTTTCGCAGAAACTCAGTGTTGCATGTATTATACACCAATTCAGCATTCAGTGTAACATAAGACAAGTTAGTTATATGTGAAAGGGTTGTTTGACTTAGTTAATTTTAATATATAGATAAAAATTCAATTTATTGGAAAAGGGTCCAAAACAACTGAGGGTGCCACATTCTACGCCCCTTAAAATGAATTTTTACCTCGAAATTCGTTACTTGGGTAAAAAAATAAGGATAATTATGATTCATCATATACGTAGGTTCCCACATAGCTTACTTAATTGGTTATTTCTCCACATAACTTTAAACATGTGAGAGACTTATTTCGTAGAATTTTATTTGATTTGTTTATAACTTTAACAGGTTTTTCCTTATAAGAAATATCCTGCACCAGCGGTATGACCTCTGAGTTCTGTAAATGTGAAGGTTAAGGTATATAATTCCTCAATATAGATACATGGAACACATCATAGACTTGAGAGGGATTTAGAGAATGTCCCAATTTATATTCTATTATCATTATTGGAACAAGAATCTCAATTGGACCGATATACCTAGGGATTAGTTTACATTTCCTCCTGAATCTCATAAATTTATTCTGGGGTGAGATTTGTAGAAAACATTTCACCAAAATAAAATTATAGATCACATTGATAGTTGCCAACATAACTTTTGTTTCTGACTATGAGATACCTTGATATAATGCTAAATGGATCTATCCTTCTTGACAATTACATTAGTGATCACAGGTCCCAATATCTTTCTTTCTCAAACCTAGTCCTAACACATTGAACCTCTACATTTCTTCCCATAGAGGGAATCATATGGTTCTTTCTAAATTCTTGAGTGTAATTTATTAATGTAAGAAAAATCAACTAGAATAAGGTGTTGATCCTAACCACATTTGAAATCTAACGACAAAATCTCAACATATCCTCTAGTGTTTGAATTGTTCATTTTAGATTGATCATCTGTTTGCGGATGATAAAAAGTGTTGAAACCAAATTTTTTATCATGTTCTTCTTGAAGACTTCACTAGAACATTGAGGTAAACCTTGGATCCTTATCTGATACAATATAAAGTAGTACTCCATAAAACCTTACCACTTCAATAAAATATATCCCATTAAGATGATCCAATGTGACGTCTTATTTTATAGTATTGAAGGGTTACTATATAGTATAGAAATTGACTACCACCCATATAGCATTAAAGACATTTTTTGGTTTTCGGTTGTCCCATGACAAAATCTATTGTGGTGTTCTCCCATTTACATTCAGGTATGGGTAATTGATGCTATATCCCATTATAAATTTTTCTTTCAACCTTAAATTGTTGGAATACCAAACATAGAGATACAAACTCTGTGATATCTCTCTTCATGCCATACCACCAGAAGTATTCTTTCAAGTCCCTATACATATTTGTACTTATAGGATAAATAGATAATAATGAAATTTGAGCTTCCTCTAACAACTCCTTCAAATATGGTATGTAAGGAACACATACATGGTTCCTAATACATACCATTCCATCTTGATCAAGGTTAAACTCTAGAATATTTATAAATTTCTTTTGTAACTGTTCATCTTCCCTCTATGCCTCCTTAATCTTTACATAGATATAGAGTTGAATATTCATTTGAGAAACATAATATTTTCCCCTTACATTTACATGTATATATCTATCCTTTGTAAATCAAGATATATTGGATCTTTTGTGATCCTCATCATGGATAGACTAGCACAATCCCCCTAACTCAAATCATCAACCACCTTGTTTACTTTCCCCTGGTGGTAATGTATTGAGTAGTCACAATCCTTTAACAACTTGAACCATCTTCTCTTTTTAATGTTCAACTCATTCTGTGTGAATATATATTTTATATTTTGATGATCAGTATACATATCAATCTTTTTTACATAATGATAATTCTTCCATATCTTTAATGAATAAATTACCACTGATAAATCAAAAGCCTGAGTTGGGTAATTTTTCTCATGAATATTCAACTACTATGAGGCACAAGTGATAACCATTCCATTATTCATTATAAATAATCCCAATACTTTATTGGATACATCACTATAGATTAAAAATACTTCTCTACTATAGGGTAATGTAAGCATAGGTGTAGTGAGAAAACTTTTCTTCAGTTCCTTGATATTTTCCTCAGATTCATCTTTCTAGCGGAACTTGAAACCCTTCCAAGTTACCTTAGGAAGAGGATTAGATTGTCATGGGAAATTACCCACAAACTATCGATAATATCAAGCTAAACCAAGAATTATATAAATCTCATTCACCGTGTTTGGTCTAGTCCAACACTCAATAGCCTCCATCCTTAATGGGTCTACTACTATACCATCTCTTGAGAATTTTTGACCCAAAAATGAAACCTTTTGTAGCCAAATTCAAATATTATAATTTTTTCAAATAGATTCTCCATCCTTCGGTTCCTCAGAAAAATTCTCAAGTGATATTCGTAATCTTCCTTTATCTTTGAATAGATAAGAATATCATCTATAAAGACTACCAAAAACATATTTAGGTAATCTATAAACACTATGTTCATTAAATACATAAAGATTGTAGAAGAATTAGTAAGACCAAAAGTCATAACTATATATTCATAGTGAACACACATTATATAGAATTCCATCTTGGGTATATCATCCTTCTTGAACCTCAATTTACGATACCCAGAATGAAGGTAAATCTTGGAAAAGTATTGAGATCCATGAATTTGATCAAACAAGTAATCAATATGGGGAATATGATACTTATTCTCGATTTTGATCTTGTTCAACTCTGAATAATCATTGTAGAGTCATATTGATCCATATTTATTTTCACAAAAAGAAGGGTTGAACCACAAGGTGATAAACTAGGCCTAATGAATCCCTTATAGAGGTTTTCTTGGAGTTTTTGCTTCATTTACTATAAATCAGTCAATGTCATTTAATAAGGAGTCTTTGAAATTGGGGTGGAACGAGGTATAAGTTATATTGAGAACTAAAATTCATGTTTTTGTTAAAGGATAGGTAACTATTTTGTAAATGCATCAAAAAAATCTCGAACAATAGGAATATCATCAATGATGATCTTCTCCCTAACCATTTTAGCTACAAAACCCTTTTAATGGTAATTAAGACCCATACACTAGATGTAATATCCACAAGAAGTTCATGATTATCACCACTTTGAGGGATTATCATTGTTGGGTTTTAAATATCAAAATGTAACTTCACTTACTTGAAAATTAATGTCAGAGTTATACAAAGAAATCCAATCCATGCCAATGATGAAATAAAATTCTACCAATGGAAGAATGAAAAGATTTGTAGGAAGCAAATTCATACAAACTACAACCAGGGAGAAATCATATAATTGAGATGTGATCATCATTCCATTAGGGGTATGCATTGATAATTAAATCTCTTATTTTATTAGAGTAATCTTAACACCCTTATAAAATAATTTACATATGAAATAATGGGTGGATCAAGAGTCAAATATGACATTAGAAGTTCTAGATTGAATGGTATGTGTACCTTTCAACATGTTGTTATGGAATCCCTCATCATAAATATCGATTTAATGAAATTTACCACTGTCCCATGATTTAATAGGTTTTTGATTTAAATAATCATCTACATCCCTTCATGTTGGGTAGTGGTTTTCATATTTCCCATTCTCCTTACACCTGTTTCACTAAATTGTGGGATGTGCATTCTGTGCGGATTTTCCCCATTCACAATGTTAGATAACTTCTACCCAACACATCGACAATCAAAGGAAAAATGGATTTACCTTTTATACATAAAAGCATTTAATTGTCCCCTTAAGTCAATTTCCTCCATGATTATTCCCACACTTATAGAATAAAGTAATTCTTATATTCTTTTCATCATATTTTTTAGATTTTACTCTAAACTACATATTACTCTTCTTGTCAAAACAATGATATTGATACATGACTCCAACATCCATTTCAACCTTGATTGAACAACAAAATATATATTCATAGATAATAAATTCTCTTATGGACAAC
This sequence comes from Viscum album, assembly GCA_963277665.1. Lineage (NCBI taxonomy): Eukaryota > Viridiplantae > Streptophyta > Magnoliopsida > Santalales > Viscaceae > Viscum > Viscum album. The sequence continues at coordinate 1,750,972,596 of OY728120.1, read as the reverse complement.
TCCATTATGAGACATGGTTTTAAGCCACTGACGAACCTATCAACTTTTCTTTTAGGTTGGATGATAATTCCTGAAGCACACCTCACAAGTCTCATGAAATTATCCTCATTGGTACCAAATGATTCATCATGCATCTTCTTCAACTCAAGGAACCATTTCTGTATCTTGGTACAATGAATTCTAGGAAAGTAATTATTGAAAATAATTTCATGAAATCATCCCAATCCATGGATTTAATCTCATATTGATGCCTCATATTATTGATTAGAGTCCTCCACTGATCTACTTTTACTTTTAACCGATAAACAACCAGAATGACTTTTTCATGCTCTGGACACTAAAGAACATATAATATATTTTCATTAGTACTGATCCATTGTTCAGCAACAAGTGGGTCAGAAGACCCTCTAAAATAATGTTTACATTTACTCATGAAAGACTTTATAGAATGATGTTCCCTTGTTTTGTTATTTGGAATTCCACCATGATTCAAAGCTTGAGAAACTTGTGTGATCATAGCAATGAGGTTTATCATTCTAGATCCCATAGAATTTGGTTACTCAGGAGGAAACTCATTGCATTGTCTATCATAATCACTAATAACACGGTTCCTTCGGGTTCCATACCTTTACTAAAACCAAAATAATAGATTAATAAATTTTTATCATAATAAGGAACCACATAATGATGAAAAATCACTGATAGGATGCCTCACTTATGAAAACTTCTTTATTATATGATAACATAGGTTTATCTGAGGTTATTCATATCCAACTTATATTTAAGTACTTCATGATGGTTTATGAAGAGTTTTTGAATTCACAATGCATATCCCTAGGGAGTGTCAAACAAGGTGTTCAACAAGGCTCATTGTCATTTTCCAGATTACCCTATGTCAGGTCCGTAACATCTTATCAGAGTTGTTACACCTAGGTACATCTGTTCCAGAGTCACATCCACTTGTAGTATCTAGATATGGATGTATTTCTTGGAAACCACTCCATCTCTCCTTCTCCAAAATTCTAGGTCATTTTCCTATACTTTTCATTTTCCTTATATTCATTCTTAGATATGTCCTTAGGGTTCTCACAATGGTTTTTTCATCTAAGCGTCCAAAGGTTAACTATACATTTTCTCTAATACTAACTATAACATGACTTTCTTTTCAAACATAAACATTACATAAATTTTGTGAAATACTTAAGCATTTTCCAAAAATATTCCCAACAAACATAATTTGTATAGTGACTTTGGAAACATGAAAACATAAATACTTTTACAAAAATAAGCTATATCATCTCCCATCAGGTTATTCTTGACTAGAACCCTTCTTATAAACATCAAATATAATACATATCATAATAACCTTGGGGAAGGAAACATAAACAGAGGTGATCTTAGAGCCTCAGTAAAGGTAATTAATGGAGTCATGTAAGAATAAACACAAGTATAAGGGTATGAGAAAATGATCACAAAATTAGAAGATCATACACTTCATATCAATGATCATAATAGGAATAATGGAATAATTATTGGAAGTTCACAAGACATTAATCATGATAAAATAATGATAATAATCCATGAAATCATAACATATGAATAAAACATGTAATTTTTTGTATACACATAAACATATAATATGATTTCTATAGTAGACAAGGAATCACTACCAAGACCATCTTGGCAGTATAGGTTCACTCTCTATACCATCTTGGTAGTCATGTGTCACTCCAATGGACATCTTGGTAGCATGAGTTCACTCCTCATACCATCATGGTAGTCATGGATCACTCATGTGGTCATCATAGTAGTCAAGTATCATTCCCACGACCATATTAGTCAATCTCTTGAGATATAAATATTTACCCAATACATTTGAGGGAGATATAAGTCCCACCCATCTCATAGTAAAATCATTCCTACATGTTCCAAAAGGTCATAAATAGTCATATCATAACCCATCCAATGAAATGGGTATTATAAATATGTAATCATATAATAAATTGTAGAAAGAGATAGGTTTCTTAATCATTTCATAATATGCATAACTCATGGGAAGAATTGGGTTTTAAAAGCATATAACCTGTGAAAGAGAAATATATTTCATAAACATCATTCCATAAAAACATAATCCATTCAGGGAAAGAATATAAATGGAATCATTGAATAATTTCAATATAAAGGAATTATTAACACCAATGTACGTTATCTTAGATGAGAAATAATTTTGAAATTTCTTTTAAAAACATTTCTTGAAGAAAATTGTTTCTTTATCTTTGAAAAAATTCTTTTTATAACATAAAACCTTTTAAAAACATTTTTATTCGAAAATAAATTTGAAAATTTATAATGGAATATTTGAAAAAAATAAAACATCTTTTAAATCATTTTTCATTGAAAATTACCATCATGTATATTTTAAAATCATTTTTGAAAACATTTTAACAAACATGGTTCTTTGAAAAAAATTGAATTCTGATAGAAGAGAGAGAGATGGTAAAATTTTACTTAAAAACATTATATTAAGTACAAAAAAGTGGAAAAAGTGGTACTAACACATATGTATATCTTGAATAAATATAGGATAAGTAAAATAATTATTATTCTTGAGATATGGATCAAAATATTTAATTAGAGGAAGTAAAAACGAAAATAATATTAGAAAGTGATGGGATTGTCTCAATAAAATCTTATAACTTGGTAACAAGGGATCATAATATACATTCAAGAAAATGAAATTAAATGAAGCATAAAATATCATGAAGATAAATAGGTTCATGATATATCATGTAAAATTTAAGTATATACACATCGAAAAAGAGTTTTGGTGCATAAGAAAACATGAGTCTAAAAGAAGGAAAATTGAGACAAAACATTTTTACCAATTTGTTAACTTTTGAAATTTAAAACCCATGAATGAAAGTTCAGGAAATTGATATGTTAATACACATAAATTTAGGTATATGATACATAGAATACAATCATGGGTAGTAAATACACCACATAAAAGGAAAGAGAGGTGAACATAACGTGTATCTCACCGAAATAAAGAGTTAGATGAAATCCCCGTACCTTGTATCCTGACACTCTCGGTACTCATACACAATTACTATATAATAAATATAAGTATTTTATAAATATTTTAATGTATAAAATTTTTATACATAATACCATATGTGGTTTGATTATGAACTTATATTACTCTCTTGTTAACAATCCTATGTCAATGTTTCACTTTAGGTAATATTCTCTTTGTTCTTGGCATGTGTCTTAATTTGTTATATAATTGGTATTTATACCTTTTTCATGATTAAAAAATGTAAAAAATGAAATAAATATCATTAATATCTAGTATATTTATATTATAATAATCTATATCATAATGATGTATGAAATAGAATACACTATCCATGGAGATGGTAATCCGTACGTACGCATGACCGATGTTTATGTTTTAATTTTCATAATGAATGAAAGGATAGAAAATTACATAAAAGTGTATATTTATATAATATAATTATATTAAAATTATAATGTTATATATATAAAATAATTTCATGAAACCCATCCTCAATACATTTAATGTAGTGTGTTAACAAATCACATTTCTTTGAGGGGGCAGTAGTCCACACTTCCTCAAACAAAATTATCATAATTACATCAAATGGAAAGTAAAAATATGTGTGTTGTATAAGGAATAAAAAAGCTTAAATAAATAATAAATATAATATATTACAAATATAAATAGAGTTCCCATTATAATACCCATCATGATATACGGTAAAGGAGAATAGATCAATCATCGTTTAGTGAGGTGAAAGTTCATCATACATGTAAATAGTATGTTCAATATCCATTAGATGATGGTGTGTTTAATTTTAGGTATAATATATAGCATAAAAATCATATTATATTGAGGATACTATTTTTTTCATCCATTAATGTAATTAAGATAGTGGAGGGGGTGGATAAGGAAAATAAAGGAAATGAGCTTGAGAGAAGACGTTACCTCTTAATTGGAACAATTATTTTGGTTTGTGCCAAAAGGATTATTTGAGTTGATTTATAACCAATGGAAGAAATATAGTAGGAATTTAGGGAATTTGATAACTTATTTTAGTAGAGTTTGGGTGATCCAAGGGGTTTTATATATTTGAGTAAGTGGGTAGAGTTGGTGGCCATTTATAGGGAAGGGAAAGGATAGACTTGGCATTTTTGAAAACAAGTTAGGTGTACCCATGTTTTTTCCTAAAAAGTCATAAAAAACCAACCAAAATCAAGAATTTAAGTTTAATGGATGAATAAATTCCACAAAATGGTTGTTTGATATGTTTATAGGTCTTTTTGGGACTTATATTTTTGGTTTAGTACATTATTAACATAATTTTTCTCTTAACTGATGTAATTATTTTTAATCACTTTCACTAATATTTTTTGCCAAAAAAAAATTTGTCCTTATTAGATATTATAAATTATTTTGATTCCAAATATGGAATCTACTTTTCCAAATTATAATCTCATATGTGTCATATTTAAATTTAAAATTAATTCTATATTCAGGTCGACAATGCAGGTTTTCAAAGTAAAAATGATCAAAAGTTTTCTCTATTGTTTATCCAATTTAAATGAAAAATTTACTAAAATAAAAAAATTGGATTAATGATTGAAAATTTTAACTAATTAAACCATTAAAATAATTTTAAATACAATTTATCCTTATAAATAAATTAAATTGAAAAGCAGTTTTGAATTAAAATCCAGTATTTTTCAATATTCATCAAAAAATGGTGTCTGTGAGAAAAATCCCAAAGAATAACCCTAAGATAATTTTGACATTCTAAATTAAATAATGAATATTATTTTATAAAACATAATTTCTAAATTTTTCTAAAATTAATTTTATTATTTTTATCATAAGGACATTAAAAGCGGTTCATTCAAGAAAATAGTATTTTTAAACATAGAAGGAATTTACCAAAAATCATATATTTTATTATAAATATATTTTATTTATATAAATGAACATAAAATAAAATTTAAAATTAGTTATTACTATTCATATAACTATTTTTAATGGCTACATTATAGTTATCTCTTTTAAATAATTATAAAAAAGATGTTTTATAGAAACTCAGTGTTGTGTGTATCGTATACCAACTGACTATTGTGTGTATTATATGTCAATTAAGTGTTTCATGTAACATATGACATGTTGGTTCTGTATAGAAGTATTTTTTAACTTACTGCATTGTAGGATATAAGTTAAAAGTTTATTTATTCGAAATGAGGTCTATAAAAACTCATGGTGTTACAAGATTGATATGATGGCCTGATTACATGATGATGTTGGACACACATATTTATGTATATGATAATGATATATTTATAATTAGGTGTGCTATGGTTGTTATCATTCTATGAATTTTCATGTTTTCCATTGAAGAATTGGTATGTGTATACTTGATAGGTTGCTGTCGTGGTACAATTGTTCCTTCTAGGGTGCAGGCATGATGTGTGGTGATCAAGATAGAATAACATGATAACCTTGTAACCTATAATCTACTTGATTCCTTGGGGATTTTGGGTACATAACAATCACTTGATGCCTTATGGATTAGGAGTGTAACATGATGCCTTGTGAATTCTCAGTAGGTTATAAATACTCGATTCCTTTTGGATTTCGAGTATTACCCGATGCCTTTTGGATTCTAGTTATGTTGTTTTCACTCTATGACTTGTGGGTTCCAAGTGACCCATCAATAGCCTTGGGGATGGGTTTGGATACATATTGAAATAATGTTTGTTTCTGACATGGAGCCAAATTAGATACAACTAGGAGTTTTTGGTGTCTTAGTTAGCGTAAAACTCCTCAGTTTTGAATTTTGTGTTATTATCGATACACATTTTTTTTATTATAGAATACAATTGTATACTTGAGGAAATAATATTAAGTACCCATTAGTTGAATCCTACTGATCCTTGTACTCACACCATACTGGGGAATTTCGATGCACTAGTAGATTTCATGAAGGATCCGGTGAAGGGCTTGGGCGATATGGTGATAACTCAACAGAGGAGCATGGATAAAGTAGAAGAATAAGACAAAATTCATAGTATCCATTGTTTATTTATTTACTTTATCTTGTTTATTTCCTTTCGAGATGGTTTATACTTACGGGATTTTCTTTATATACATTACATGCATGTAATATTAATTTTTCCTCATTTTTACACTAATTATTTATTATAAATTTTATTGTTTATTATTGATCCTGTAACATGGTATTGAGGGTATAGACTCCCCACAGATGGACTTAGACCCTCACTTCTAGTCCGTAGCCTCTTGAATATAGAGAGACACAGATGATGTCACTTGGAATTCGATCTCGGACTTGGTGATTTTGGTTGGGATGTTACAAGGTCCTTACTTGGGTTAGAAGTAAATTATTAGGTTAGGAAATTTATTTGGGTAATTACCATGTCCTCCATAGATATGAAATTGAACTCCATGACAAGGCATCACTCTATAAACATTTTTCACACAATGATAACATCTTCCCCTCATTATGAGGTTTTCTTTAAGGGTCTTCTTCCCATTTTGACATGATGGAAGCTGAATCTTCTTTCCTCTATGTTTCTCAAAATGTAAACATTTATAAAATTTCATATCCCTATTATTTAGTGTGTTAGTAATATCACCAATGTTAACATTTTTAATCACATATTATGATAGTAGATTCAATATAATCAGAAAATATTTCTCTTCAGTGATCATCCCTTTTGAATTCTCATTAGAAAATTGTCTGTCACATTAAATTTTAACCCAATTTATTCTAGTTCAATCTATTTAAAAAAACAATCAGGCATAATGTGAGAAACACTTATCTTAGCATAAACCCACATAATCATGGAAAATCACTTTTAGGATGAATAAATTATGACACCTTTCATAAACTATGACACCTTTGGTTTATCCCAGGGTATTCATATCTAACATTTATTTAAATCCTTCATGATGGTTTGGGAAGAGTTTGTAAATTCACAAATAATATCCATTGGGGGTGTTAAAATAGGTGTGTAGTAAATCTTGTTGTCATGTACTAGGTTACGCCGAGTTAGGATGAACACACATTGTCAGAGTTGTACTCCCAGGTACATATGTTCCAGAACCACATCCACTTGTAGTATCCAGACAGTGATGTACTGATATATAACCACTAAATCTTCCCATTACTAAAATTCTAGGAAATTTTCACTACTGGAAAGGGGATGTTTCCCCACACATATATGCCCACGGTTTTTTAAATCGTGGGGATATATGGTTATTTATTATCTATACCCATGGTTATAATAAAATCGTGGGTATTCAAACCCTAAATTTACCCCGACATCGGGCTCCTCCTCACTTCCATCGCACTTCCGCCAACCTTCAACCCTAACCTCCCCCGACCGCTGACTCCCGGCCCTGTCCTCCCCTCCACGACCACCGCCTCCTGGCCATTTGACCTCCGCCTCCCAGCCCTCTCCTCCCCTCTCCGTCCTCCACCTCCCATCCATCCATCCTCCACCTCCAGTCCATCTCATCCACTCACCGGCCTCCGCCTCCCGACTCTAGCTCTGCTCCTGACCTGGAACTGCGGGCCTTCGCCTCAACATCCCTGCATTCACCGTGCTACCCCCATCTCCGGCGACATCCATGCTCCCCCATCTCGGCTCCCTCTCCTCCTGCAACTTCCTGGGCAATTCATTCCAAATAGGTATTGAATTTCTTCTCCTTATCTTTTTTATTCGTTTTAAACTAATCACTTATTCTTATATCACTACACAATTTAAGTTTTTCATTGTTTATTTAGTCAATAATCACTCATCATAGAGGTAAATTTTACTTCCATTGATTGTTATTACAACATCTATTTATCATTCACAACCCCTTATAGAACTTAAACTCTAGTCACATCATCAGAGATTACACTCCTATATGATAACTCACTAACACCATGTTTTGGTTGTCGCTTCTGCCATTTATTTCCTTTCAGTCTCTACCCTTCTGAATATCAACATCATCCTTTAGTTATGGCTCCTTTGACACTTGTGTGCACTCATGTTGTCTTCTCTAGAGGGGGATCCACCTTGGCATTTTTTAGTCCCTGTAAGAAATTGTTAGGAATACTTTGAACAATTTGTACAATGTAAAATATATAAAGGTCCCTAACTAGTCAGAAAATTAGCACTACTATATATCATGTGTAGGCATACACCCTTTGGAACTAGTGAATTTTTATATCCTGTATAAATAACTACCCCAACCTTCAGCACCTAGTTCAGTATAAACATCACCTTTTGATTCTTCCACTGATTATTATTCATAACAACTCCTTCCAAAAATTCATGATAAATGCTTCTAGTAATCCATCTTCAGTGACTTATAATCAGAGTGACTTACAGAAAACCATCAATATAACATTTGTAACTTCAATTAATAATTCAAAAGATACCCCTTTAATTAAAGTCTCTATGTCGTCCAAAATATTAAATACCACCTCCATGATCATTTGAAAGATTCCCCTTTTACTACTCATATTCCACTATAACCATCTAATGGACTACTTCGACCTAGATTGCTTCTCCTCCTCAATCCATTTTTTTATTCTTTAAGAATTCGCTTTATGGAAAAGTGGTAACCGTACAAAAACATCTAGAAACCACCCACATAAACCTCCAGAATGCTTCTACTAATCCTAACATAAAATGATTCTTGTAAATTATATTCAACTAGTAGTGTTTCATTCATTGAACTCCATCTGTTCAACTACATCCATTGAATATCATTAATTTAATTGCTTATGATAATATCCTTCTACTGGATTGATTCCATACATTCCATGGTGCTAGTAAAATGCCTCGATTCGGGTTCCCAAGTGTTATTTACCGAGTATGTACTTCTGTATCCCCAACAATCAACCCAAAAAGCATTTATCACATCAAAAACAACACCCAAACCTTAATACTCGTCAATTATTACTAAATGATACACCTAACAATGAAATCATTACATCATGGTCTAACATCAATGATAGAATCCAACCAATAACAGGCCTACCTAGTTACATGTGAACTTAACAATGTATTAACAATAGACATGACAACAAATTCTATCCTTCAGAAAGAAATATTCCTCAAACATGGAAAATTTTATAAAACACCCAACCATTGATTTCCAACTTCTACATATTGATATCATCAGTCAAGTTTAGGACATAAATTATTTTGAGTTCTATCTAAGAATCACCTAATTATCCACATTTGATTCTAAAATTTATTCTTGACATTAATTATACTATATATCTCATCACAAAAAAATATCATTATCATACATTCTCATTGTATATTGACATTATGCATCATGAACTCTAGACAAGAACAATTATTGAATTCCATTCTAGTTAGTTATAAAATGTATTGAATTTCTATGTATTGAAAAAAATATACAAATATGGATATTCCTCATAAATAAAACCATTTCCCTAATCATCTAATAGTGCAATTAGTCTATCATAAAATTCAACGACTAAAAAGTATCTTGTGATTTAATGTCATTTAGAAACCAATATGAAACCACCACCACCCATGAAACTGGTTTTCCTACACATCATCCTCATTTTTTACAACACTACTCTACAGATAAAGATTTTGTTAATAAAAAAGTATATGACATACTTACCACCTTATATTTTTTTGTATCTATCCCTCCCCAATAAATTAGTGCATCTGGTTCTTATCATCACTCAAGTAACATTAGTTCTATGATGTACTCATAACAACCCAACTAAACCATTACATGATCCTTATTCTAGCTTAAAGAATTTAATTTTGTTGAGAACCACCACTGAACGAGACAACACGCTAATCTCTACAATATTGAAATTTAAGGAAACATCTACTAGGACTAACAATACATATTTGACTTCATTGGAGTATGTGTTAGGGAAAAGTGAGTAGTGCATGTACTCTTTATGAATCATTAATCATATTTCCAAAATTATGGATTTTCATGAATTAATTTATTTTCAAGGTTGATATGAAGTAGAGTAATATATTAAACTTATCAACTTCATTTTTTACTAATTAACCAAACTACCATAGCTTCATGAATTCCCATAACTTCTCTAGGTGTATAGTCTCTCGATAGAATGTCTCATAGAAGAAAGAGTGGAGATACATCCAGTATTATATTCCTCCTTTCATTCCTAGATCTATTTTCATATGTCATTTACATGTATAACCATCCAACTAAAAAAATTTCATGGCGATGTATAACTTCTAGATGTACCATTTTTTTAAAGAAAAATGAATCAAACATTTCAAACATGCATACATGTTGGAATATTAACCAAGGTCCATAAATTTCCATTTCAAACATGCATACATGTTGGAATAAAATTTTGACCTACTCAAATAATATTATAATTGTTCTGGTTAGATTAGTCCTAATCTGACACTTAGTCAATTAGATGAACTATTCATCCTCTCCTCTCCTCTCCCCTTCTTAGTTCTTATTCCATTATCTATTGAGTTTCAATTCTCACACGGTTTCTATTTCTATTTATAGGTGCAGAATGGGGCGAGCATGTAAGATGGGAGATCTATTTTTATGGAAGATCTCCTTCTTCTCCCTAGATGCTCTCCTCATCCTCATTGCCTACCAGGTTATTTCCCTAAACCCTCGACAACATGTCCCGATTTAAAGGCTCTATTTTGCTGCATGTATTCATATGAACTCTTGGATACTTTTGATATACCTCAATCTTGTGAATTCACTAGAAAATCATGAAACATTCTCTAAATCTTGAAGTAAATAATCCTGATTCAACATGAAAGATTCCAAAACAGGATTAATAGATCTAATATTCTCAGCCTCTGAATTAAAATATAGATTCACTTATTAAATATCCTCTTGTCTCACTTTATGTAAAGTGTTGTGGATGTTTTAAAATTCATTTTTGAGTATTGACAACATCTCTGATTTAAACACATCTAATTAATCTTTAGTGATATATGAAGATGTTGGAATTGAGGTGGAAGGATAAGAGGGAGATGGATCACTAATCAGATTCCTACCATCAACCTTAGGTAAATCCTCCCTCAAAATATCCCTCGTAGTATAATCCTAAACTCTATAAAAAACATTCACTTCATCATTACCACAATCTTCTAAAATTTATTAACGAAAAAAACTCGTAATCTTCAATTATCTCTTGAATGGTATCCTCGCTAATCAATGATCCTTACAAAGGAAGATCTTAGTGGTAATTTTGGTGTTAATGGTGTCTCAGATGTATACAAAGGAAGTAACAATATAAAAGCAAGGATCATGTCTTTGTTCATTCATTATGTCCATTTTGAGAAGTCCCTAATTCTAAAAGTGCAACATGGAGCATGCTACTTTATAGGAAATTTTATGGTCCTTAATAATTCATATAGACATGTTTTAAAAGAATTAAATTCATCAGATAAAGGGAGATAATGAGGTCACAAAAATTCAAATTACACATGAGTAATTAATATCCAAATATGCTTAGATTTAAATGAAGATTATTGTAGTATAATTAGTTGATATTATAATAATGTTATTGTTCAAATATCAGTTGGGGTTATTCATCTGATTCTACAATTGATATTATTGGGAATAGTATCAATTATAAATGACCAGAAATGCAAGATAATTCAAATTCCATAAATCATGGAAAATCATATTCATATATTATTCTATGAATATTTATGTATGATAAATATTATGAGGCCCTAATATTGATAAAAACCTAAGATATTATTTTTTGTTTATCAAAGGAGGACAAACAAATAGCATTTATGAAAACCTAGGCATTTAATAAAATACAAGGATAACACATACAGGAGATCATGTGTGTCAGGGAAGGTTGAAAATAAAACCAACACTGCATCAACTGTGCTAGGGTGATCAAGGAGAATAGATCCTCAATATAAATAGTACTTGAAGACTTGAAGAAGAACAAATCAAACTTTCTATAGTATGAGAGGGTGTATTTGAAGACCTATTCAAGGAGGAGTTTAGAAGGACCCTTAATGAAATTTCATGAGGCAATATAAGGACCCCACTAGGAGGTCACCAAAATCCTTTTTGGGAGATAGATTCAACTTGAGGGATCTTGTATAAAGAAACAATTGGAAGGAAGCAAATATATACATAAGTGTCAATAAATTTGAAGATATTCCATGTTTGGTATTTCAATATATGTCCTCTCAATATTTTTGGGGGATTTCTTGTAATTTATACTCTAAGTGTTTTATAATGTAGATTTCAATTTGGTGTGTGTGACTTTCCATGTTAGCCTATAAGACTTTGTTTTCTTTTTTCATAATACGTGATCTATGCATATTACATTCGAGTTTCCTAAAATTTTAAAAAATAATCTGTCGTATCCTATACATGGAATACTTCAGCTTCAGTATAAGGCATTGTGAATTTGAATTTAAAATAATATAATAATTCATTCAATGTAATGACATGGGAAATTTCTTGAATATGGATAAGGGGAGTGTGAAATATAAAATCAATGTAATGGAAAATGCTTGACCTAATATCAATTTAGAATTTCTTTAGTTCAACCACATTAGGAAAAGCTCCTAAAATTGATCCACATGGCACTTATCCAGCAGAAGAAGGATACATTAATCATTTTAAGGAATTATGATCCAAGGATATAATTTGAGAGATTCCCAAAACAATAAATCAATATTATTAATCCTTTAACACTAATGAATCTATATTCCCATGGGATCATGAGAAACAATAAACTCAATGGTAGTATCCTGAGCAGTTATTGTAAAACACTAATTGGTGGGATGATGAATTATACAACAGTAATGATATTAATTAACATCAACTACATATTACATGAAACCATATGTATGAAGGAGAACCTACACTATAGGAGAATCCATAGTACATAACTTGCTCATTTTTTTTGTAAAAATAACTCAATGACCAAGAGAGTGATAAGGGTGAGTTTAAAGGCATGTTTTCCATGATATCCACTAATTATTGAGAAGTTATGGAGTATGGAAAACAACTAGGGGGATATTAAGAGTAATAAGTGGCCGTATCCTTTTCTCAATAACTTATACAAGCACTCAAAAAAATAATTAAAGACACTTCTCACAAACACATTTCTAAAATTTCTCCCTTGTAACTCCAGTATAAGAAAAATAGGTATAGATTCCTCAGTATACTAAAGTATCCTTTTCGTGGGTATATTACATGCTGAATAAACTTAACCATGAGCCTATATTCACCACTCATGTAATCATCAGTGGGTATTCTAGGAGTCCCAATCCAAGTAATCTCATAAAATTCAATCGAAAATTAAAATTTTTTATGATTAACAAGCTATTAACTTTGATAATCTTCATACTCTTTACACTAAAACACTTTTCCTTGGTAATTGAAAAGAATTTAAAAACTCCACCATTTTTTATTCCTGTTTTCATTATACCTAAGGTTTTTGCTTCTTGTTTCACTTCACCTTCTTTACAGATGGGATTCTTCCATGTTGTGGAAATTTGAGCATCCATAGATGGACCCTTTATGTTGTACTGGTATATGGACTTGTTTAGCAGTTCTGATTTTTTGTTCTAAAAATTAATTCTGAGGTTTTTTAATCCTCTTTTCATTACACATGATTTTTTGATGGTTCTACTATCTTGCTGAGGAAATTTTGAAGCTCTATAAGGATGGATCATCCTCTTATCGCTCGTGATCAGAAGGTTAGAGCTGGCTGAATTTTTATTCTGATGTTTATTTATGGTTTTCTCTAGTTTTTATTCTGGTTTGCGGTTTTTATATTCTCATTTATAGTTTTTATATTATGGTTTTCGGTGGATAGGTATAATACCTCTTGGTATATGGATTTATAATCTATATATAGGGGTGGGGCTGGGTGCAGGGGGTGGGGTTGGGTGCAGGGGGTGGGGGCTGGGTGCAGGCGGTGGGGTTGGGTGCATGGGGGAGGTGGGGATGGGTGCATGGGGAGGGGGGCTGGGTGCAGGGTGAGGGGGGCTGGGTGCAGGTTGGGAGGGAGTGCAGGGGGTGGGGTGAGGGTGAGGGTGGCCTGGGTACGGGTTGGTAGGGAGTGCAGGGGGATGGGGCTGCGTACAGGGGGTGGGGCTGGGTGCATGGGGGTAGGGCTGGGTGAAGGGGGTGGGGGCTGGGTTCAAGGGGTGGGGTTGGGTGCAGGGGGTTGGGTTGGGTGCATGGGGGTGGGTTGGGTGTGGGGGGAGGGGGGAGGGGGCTGGGTTCAGGGGTGGGGGCTGGGTGCAGGGGGTAGGGATGGGTGTAGGGGGTGGGTTGGGTGCGAGGTGAGGGTGGGGTGGGTGTCGGTTGGGAGTGAGTGCAGGGAGTGAGAGGATTATTTTTATATAAGCATTATTTTTTGAGTTCTAATCTAGGAATTTTGAATCCACTATTAGAATTTATTTAGATTTAATAAGAGATGAATGATTTTGATACTTTGTCATTATGAATTTATTTAGGACTTTTCTGGTATGAACATTTTTATTCATTGAACACTTTGTCCATCTCTGCTTATGTTTTAACAATACATTGAAAACAATGCATTCTGGTTTTCTTTCTAGTTTAACAATCCATTATTCATTCTGGTTTGCATTATTCTTATTCAGTGTGGTTTAAAAATGCATTATTCAATCTGGTTTTTATTCTAGTTTGCATTCTTGTTTTTGAACAATGCATTCTAGTATATTCATTGCAATTACATTGATTTTTCATGTTGCAATTCATTCTAGTTTATTCATTTATTCATCGAACAATTCATTCTAGTTTGATAGGAAGTTTACTACATTGATTTTAAACAATGCATTCTAGTTTGCATTCTAGTTTTTAACTTCAGTTACATTGCAGTTACATTGGTTTTCTTGTTATAGGAGCAAGATGAAGGCCGGTTTTCTTTGATTTTTCATTCTGTTTTTCTTTGATTTTTCATTCTGGTTTTCATTGATTTTTCATTCTGGTTTTCATTGATTTTTCATTCTGATTTGTAGTTGCAGCTTGCAGGTTACAGTTCCACTGTATTTTGGTTTCAGGTTGCACTTTGCAAAGGCAAAGTGTGCTTGTTCTGTATAAAGTTTCTATACCCACGGTTTAAGGAACCGTGGGTATAGATTTTTCTTCAAAAACAATCTATACCCACGGTTCTCTAAACCGTGGGTATAGATGTATACCCATAGTTCATGTAAACCGCGGGTAATATGGAATTTCAGTGGGCTATACCCACGCCACTCTAGCGCATGGTTAATCAAACCGTGGGTATAGCCTATACCCACGATTTCATGGGTTATACCCACGGTTTCAAACCATGGGTATAGGATATATTTCCAGTAGTGTTTCTAAAATGTTAACTCATCCTTATAAATATCTTTAGTGACATATCTAGACATATCCTGGGAAATATACCTAGGGATATCACTAAAATTATATCATGCTATTCTCTAAAGGTTTAGTAAAATTATTATCTGAAACTAACTATAGTGACCCCTTGTTTTTGTACATTAATATTACATAAGTTTTTCAAAATACTTAAAACATTATACAAACAGATGCCCAAAGATCATATTTCTCTAATGCCTTTGGAAACATAGTAACATACAAAATAGTATATAAGTGAAATACGTTATCTTCCTCCATGTTATTCATGACTATCACCCTTCTTAGACACATCACACTTAAAAAAATCTTCATAACATGAGGAAAAAATCATAAAATGGGTCGATCTGATATGCTCAGTAAGGGTAAACAAGGGATACATGTAAGCATAATTATAATCATAGGGGAATGAGAACAAGATCATAACATTAGAAGATCATACAATTTATATCAGAATATTATAAACATGAATCATTTCATAAATATTGGTAGTTTATAATACATGAATCAGAAGGAAATAAAGAACATAATCCATGAAAGCATAATATAGTAATACTACATGGAATTTTTCAAGACCCAAAAACATATAAAATGATTTCTATAGTAGTCAAGGAATATATTCTAATTCCATATTAGTAGTATGGGTTCACTCCTCACACCATATTGGTAGTTAGGGTTAACTCTCATGGACATCTTAGTAGTACGAGGTCACACCCCATACCATCTTGGAATTCATGGATCACTACCATTTCCATATTAGTAGTCAAAGATCACTACCAATACCATCTTAGTCTATCTCATGATATATAAATATTTAATCAATGCATTTTAAGGAGGTATAGGTCCGACCTATGTCATAATGAAATCAAATATACATGTTCAATAATATCATAAAAAATCTTATCATAACCAATGAAATTAAATGGATATAATAATCCTTTAATCATATAATAACATATGGAAGAGGATAAAGGATAAATAATCATTTCATAAAAATCACAACTTGTTAAATATGCAGGTTTTAAAAGAATATGACCCTTAAAAGAGAAATGGGTTTCATAAACATCATGCCCTCAAAAATGAACCATTCAAAGAATTTATATGAATGTAAAAATTGAATAATTTACCTAGAAAGGAATGAGTACCAAAAAAAGATGTCATATTAGATGGGAAACAATTTTTAAAGAAATTTTAAAAATATTTCTTGAGGAAAATATTCTTTTGGATTGAAAAATGAATTTTAAAACATAATTTTTTTATAAAGATGTTTCTTAGAAAATAGTTTTGAAAAATTTTAAAAAAGATTTGAAAATGAAAATAATTAGATCCATTTTCCATTTAAAATTAACTTCAAATATCATTCTAAAA
The DNA here is from genome assembly GCA_963277665.1 of Viscum album. Taxonomy (NCBI): domain Eukaryota; kingdom Viridiplantae; phylum Streptophyta; class Magnoliopsida; order Santalales; family Viscaceae; genus Viscum; species Viscum album. The sequence goes on along the minus strand of OY728120.1, from coordinate 1,750,955,753 downwards.
CATTTTTGAAAACATGGTTTTTGAAATAAAACATATTTTTAACCGAAGAGAGAGAAATGTTCAGAATTTTTTTAAAAATATTTTCTTAATTATCTCAATTTCCAAAGAGTGAAGAAATTGTACTATTACATGGATATATTTTCAAAAAATAGAATAGAATAAAAATAATATTTTTTCATGAGATATGGATAATAATATTTCATCAATGGAAGCATAATCATAAATAATCTCGATAAATGATTAGATTGTTTCAATAAACTATCAGAACATGTTAACATGTGATTATACTTTCCATGTAAGAAAATGAAATTACATGAATCTTTAAATATCATAAAAATAAATATATACATGATATAAAATGTCTAATGGAAGTATTTACACCTTAAAAGGAGTGCAGGTGTATAAAAAAACATATGTCTCAAAGAATGAATATTGGGACAAAACCATCTTTTCGATTTCGTAACTTTTGAAACATTAAACCCGTGAATGAAAGATAAATGAATGGATATATAATTAACCATAAATGTAATAATAATAATGTTGGATCTGGTTATACCAAATATGCAAAAGAGGGGGATAAATTATGTCTTTTATAATTTCTTCACATAATCGTGATTTGTACTTTTAACTTTATATCAAATATTTAGCAGTAGAAAAAAATAGCACAGGACACATGATGTATAGTGGTTCAGGGAAAAGAAGGCCCCTAGTCGACTCCACCAACTCTCTACTCCATGAGCTTATTTATTTTCACTATCTAGTCCTCTTATCAACAGACAACTCCACAACTGAGTGCAGGAAGTTGACACCTTTACAATCTTAAGGCTAAACAGAGCCTTCTGGTTCATACACAGGACCGAATATATAGCTTATTACGAGAAGAAAATTACTTAAAATAGAATATTTTTTTGGTGAGAATACTTTCCCAGTTTTTCTTCACAATTGCAACCGAATTCCTTTGACAATAGATGAATCGTCATCTTCCAAAATGATGATCTTTGGGTAAAAGATGATCTGAGATGATCCAGATGAAGTGGATCTTGAAATGTCGTTTGCAACTTTAACAGTATTTGATTCAAAAATATATATTCTATTTAGATTAGTAAATCTTCAGTCATGTTTCTTCATCTTTAGAATACAGAGCTTTGTCACTCTTAATAACAATAGATCTGTAGATCTTGATTGTATCAATTTTTCACTTTTTTATATTCATCGTTGTTGTTAAGAAATTCTTTTATATTATATATCTGTATATCACATCTATATTTTGAAAATATATATAATAACTACTTTCACTTCTTATGAATATTTAGATCCATAAAAGTCACCTTTAGAATCGTGATATTCAAAATTTTGAATAGCAGAGAAGTCGTAACTCCCTTTAAAATTCGGCACGAAAATATCATCTTAAATTGATCCTTTGAATCACAAATAAACGACTTTGAATCAGTCAAAGAATCTCTTTAAATTCGGGTTTTTAATCTCACTTGAAATCATCATGATCATCCGCATAAATACCATTACATTAATAAAGTCGTAATTTAAACATTCGTCGTCAAATGTAGGGTTGAACTACATAGCATACATTCTCTGAATGTAAGGTTCACAATGTAAGGTTGATATCAAAAAATTATCTTCAATTCTCAATTGTATGGTATAGAATCCATACTTTTCAATCAAACATACAGTGTTTCATAATAGTAAGGTTGATGAACCATACTTTTATCTTTAGCTTTCAAATGTATGGTTGTTTACAAAAGTAAGGTTGATGAACCATACAAACCTAGAATTCCATAATTATGTAATGATCTTCTTCCATACTTTGATTATTTCCCAAACTTAATATTATTTCTAAACGTAAGTTTCCTTTCCAAGCGTAAGGTTCCTTCCCAAAAGTAAGGTTCCTTTCAAACATAAGGTTCCTTTCCAAATGCAAGGTTCCTTTCCAAATGTAAGGTTCCTTTAAAAATGTAAGGTTTTTTTTTACTTTGAAAATAATGTATGGTTGTTTAACCATACCTTTCTGATATCTCAATGATTAAACACCACATTCCATCATAACACTATGCTTATCAACATAGGGTATGAACAGTGTTTCTAGAACATGCTAAAAAACTATTTCTTAATACTTTAGCAATTTATTCTCACTGTTCAAATACATAAATATTTCTTCTAGAAATAATAACATAAAAAATATCAAATTCCTGAAATAAACTTAAAGTAAAATCATTAGAATAACAAATAAGGGTATTTGTGAGCATCAAAATCATCATAAAGAGATAGAGTATTGTTCTCAAAAATCTCCCCCTTATTAAAAAAATCATGTCTTGTTGAAAACAACACTTTATCAACAATCTCCCCCTTTTTGATGATCACAAAATCCATAAAATAAAAAATTGAATTAACATAGAAAATTAATTACATATACTTTTGAATTTTGAAAATATAAATACAATGTTTAATTTAAAAAAAATATATTACTAAAAATCCAATGTTATAGAAAGTAAAAAAAACATAAAATACAATGTTAGGTTTTACTTAATTTCTCCCCATTTTTGATTAAAAAGATTAAATTAATAGTTTAAATAAATTAATTTAAATAAAATGTTGTGTTTATCCTAATTTATCCCCCTTTTTGGATATAAAAAAGAATGATAAAATGTGGAATATAACACATTTTAATATAGCACTGAACTTAAGTAAATGCTATTATAAAATGTTTTTTCAATATGTGAATCTGGATTACAGGAATTTCTACTATAGACAGTATAATAAAAAAATTAAAACACATCAAAATGAGATGTAAATATATTTCATTGAAAATAGAATTACAAGTATAGTAATAAAAAACAATAGGAATTAGTATTGGGTAAAGATGTGAGATAGGGTTCATCTCCTCTGAACTATTTCATTGACCTCTTCTAATTTTTCCCTCATCCTTATCATCAATCCATCTCCCACATGGATAATTAGATCTCGGCTTTCCTGAGTCAAATGAATATCTTCAATCTGATTAACTCTAAAAAACTGATGAAGCCTTTTTTCCTTCTCCATAAAAAGAGTCAACTTGTCTGTGAACTGATTTAGCACAGTTCTAATTTCTGGTTCACTTGAAGTCAACTGATCAACTAGAAACTTCTGATTATTTAACAACACTGACAAAGGAGCACTATTTTACTGTAAGTCCTGTAGTCTAGAATTCATATTCTCCATGACCACTGTAATTTCCTGATATCTTCTGATTAAATCAGGTGAAGTACATGATGTACTGGACTCACTGGTTCTAATATATGAAAATCGTTTCTCCATGAAGGATCTAAACTCCATTAAATCTGTCTTCATAACCATATTTGATTTCAAATTTTCAACTTCATTTAACATTTCCTGCTTAAAACTTTCAACTTCCTATTCAGAAACAGTACTTTCTTTTAGCCTTTGAAAATTTAAATGTTCTTTTTCTAATGCTCTCTGTAGATCTTCATTCACCTTTTTAGCTTCAATCAAATTTTTGTTCAGTTCCTCCATATCTACATTTAACAAATTAGAGGCACCCAGTTCTTGATTCTCATTTTCTGCTTCAAATTGATGCAACAACACTAGTGGAAAGGATTCACCATCTTATCTCTCATCATCCCTTCCCTGTATTGGTTTCTCAACAGATTTTTCTACCAATCCTTTCCCATACTCATCCACAGAAAAATCCTCATTAAATATCTTAGTATTATTCTCATAATTATTCTCTTCCTGGTTTCCAGGTGCTAGAGGTTGATCCTCATGAGCATCATCTGCATGTTCCTCCTCTATCACTGGATTTTCCAACACAATATTCTATTGATCAACTTCTACTTGATCAATTTGTGTTCGGGCCACTGGTTCTCCTTCACCAGGAAGTGTCTCAGTTATATTTTCTGTTTGAGCCTCTGCTTATGTCACTTCTTGAACCAATATTGCATACTCTAATGGAGAAGTCACCTTATCTAGAGCAACTACTCCCAAGATCATCTCTTCAACTGTAGCTTCTCTCACAAAATTATATCTTAGGAGATCACCATATGTTAAAACATTCGAAGTTACAGTAGGCTCTTCAATAGAATTAGGATTCCTTGTAATGACCCAGTAATTCAATGTATTTTTTTAATTATATGGGAATTTTACGAGTCCGCGAAAATTGACGGCGTGTGATTATGAGGCCCGGAGTGCCCAGAATGAACTTCTAAATTTTTTTTCAGGTTCTTCCAGTAAACGTGCGAGGGGGTTTTTGTAACATTAGAACCGGTACTTAAAATTGAAATATGAGGACACTGTTGAACTCACAGTGCCAATATTCTCTTAAAGAGACCTTCACCTTGACCGCAGTTGGTCGAGGGTGAATGATAGTTTTTAAATTTTTCGTGGAAAAATAAAAATAAAATTATTTAACATTTTATATTTATTTTTGAAACCTCTCTACATGGTTTAATAAGGTGGGGACCACCCAAAATGGAAAACCCCCAATTTGAATTCGAAATTGGTGGGGACCACCCAACTCTTAAACTCATATCCTTTAATGGGAGATAACTCTTGAACTTCCTCCTAATAATTAATTATACCAACGTGGTATAATTAATTGTTCTAACAATTAATTGTGGAAATAACTAAATCGATAAAATTAATTTATTTTGGTTGGCTCTTCATTTTATCCTTGGGTGGAAATCAATGGAAAATGTATAAGTTTGGGAGAACTTAGGAGGAACTCATTCTCCAACGAAGAACGTTTCTCCAATGAAGAACGCTTCTTCAATGAGGAATGATCCACCTCCAACATGGGACGTCGTCAACTACAATGAACCGATATCCATCCTCCTCTCCTCTCTGATGTCAAAAAACATTCGAGGTATGGGTTTTGTTATTCTTCCTGTTTTACATCGAATTAATCATCTTGATCCTCCTGCTACTGAACTAATGCGGAGGAAGCAGTCCAAATGAACACAGCCTGATCCCTCTGTCGTTCTTCATGGTTGGTGTGTTCTTCACAGTAGAGGAGGATACAAACCAACACCAGTGGGAAATAGAAATGGAAGTCGGCACCATGGCCGACCGTGACAAAGGTGACGACATGACCACGCTGCCCGACAGAAGAGAACCGCAACCTTGGGTCGCAGTAGTGAGGCAAGGGCGGACGACTCGCTACTGGCTTCCAGCGAAGGTGCGGCACGCGACCGCGCCGCACGGAGGGGATGGCTTGCCATCCGGCCAGCCCCGGCGCCCTGACGCACCGCGACTCCCACGCCACACCATGACTGCCCCGTCGCACTGCGGCCGCCCCACCACACTATGGCTGCCCCACCGCACAGCGGCCGCCCCGCCGCACCGCGGGCCGCCAGGACGGGGTGCCTAGTGGGTTGAGCCGCCCAGTGGGCCGGTCCGAACCCAGTGGATTGGGCCGGGTCGACGCAAACCGGGTCGGCCTAGGCCTGGTTGGGCTAGGTCGGTCCGATCGTGTCGGACCGTACCCGGACTAGTTTCAACCCATTCCACACATTCGGACATAACTTTGGCATTGGGAATCCATTTGACGAATCGTCTATGGTGATAGAAACCTTGGAGTGAGATGGCACTTTAGGTATAACCCATTTGAGATATGGATTAAGTTGGGGTACAGTTGAGTTCGATTGAGCACAAATCCAACCGGGCCCTCGGTGTAACATCCCAGGTAATTAAAGAATAAATAATTTTCATATTTATTAATATTTACGAATTAAATATTAATTTTAATTAAAAGGGTTTTCTACGTTCGATAGCGTACTCGATACACAACGATGAGTTTCTTTGAAAACTTACGTTGCACACAAGTAATAAAATAATATTATTTTAAATGTTAGTTATCAAGTAGCCGTTGTACTGGAGGGAATGGATAGAAATAACTAAAATATGATTATTTATGTTTTTAAATGTTTTTACATTTACCCAATAAAAGATAAAGGCTTAAAATACGGAAAGAGTTCAATTTTAGGCATTTATACCCTAATTTTCACTAAGGGTTCACTTATCACCTTTTGATGGCGAACCGGCATTAAATATAGTTTTGATCAATATTATAAATTCTATTGGACCAAAAATAACTCTTCTTTAGAATCGGGACATCAAAATTTACCTTGTTTAAATTTTTGGTACCCTTCTGATAAAGTTCATTTTTTTAATGAATAGTGTAAAATGTTGTATTATAATTAAAAACCTCTTTTTAATCTAATTTATTTATATGATTATATTATCTTTTGAATTGGTTTTAAAGTGAAATTAGAAAAAAAAAATTACCATTAAATCCAATAGTGGTCGTTGGAATTAATTTCACTTTGAAATCGGACTTAAACTAGTGTCAATCTTTTGATACTTATTGTTTCATAAAAACACGCTATTTGCTCTGACAGCGGGAATTAATTATTAAATTAATTAATGGGACTTATATGTTTTGAATTTTTTAAAATAGACTTAATTTTTGAATTCTTAATATCAAATATAGCTTAGGGTGAATTTTTGATAATTTTCTGAAAAACTTCAATTTTTGATGAATAGTGAAACCACTAAGTGGTACTTATAAAAACTGATTTTCCGTTTAAATGAAATTTTGCCATCATTGTGTTTTGATTTTCAAAAATCCGACATACATGGTTGTCATTAAGAAGTAAAATGTGGTTCAACGAGATTAAAATAATTTTTTGGTGAATAGTAACTTATTATGTTTTTAATCGTGATTAGTGGTAATTAGTGTAGTTTAAGGTATAAATAATGCTTTAATAATATGAAATGACCTAGACAATTGTCCCAAACTTATTGGTTGTGTCATGGCCGACCAAGACAAGCCATGGGTCAACTTGGGGACCCCATGGAGCCACTTTGGTTGGGAAATGACATAAATAACTTTTTATTTAATGTAAAAGTAAAAATGACACAAACATGATATGTTTTACTAAAACAATTTTTAAATGGGGTTATACAAGTCAGATTTTTGATTATAAATATTCATTGGAAATATAAAAATATTTAATTCATCATAGTATTTTTTTTATAATTTTTATACTTTAAATAAATTAATTTATTTATGAAATCATTATGATGCAGCGATGACCTCATTATTTAACGATTTAAATAAAATGGAAAGATAATGTAAAATCTATGAACTACACATGTCCAAAACTTATTGGATGGGTGGATTTAGAACCCTTATCACCTTATCCACGAATTATATCAATGTGGGACCTTTTAAAACCGAAACACATTTTCAAATAAAGTAATATTTCTTTACTTTCCAAAAGTTCCCCTCCTCTCCTCTTATAAAAGGCCCCCACCTCTACCTCATTTCACACAGTCCTAAAGCCTTTGGCTCGGCAAAACACTGCCCATTTACTCTCTCCACATCCCTCTCCTCATCCTAGAGGATTCCCTTTTGGTAGAATCTTTTCAAAGGAAGCCTTTAGGCTCAAATCAAAAGGAGTTACACTTTTAAAGGTAATTCATTATCTCATGTTCATTTGTATTATTTTGCTTCTCCAACCCCCTAAACTCTTTTTATTTACTTCTTTTGTAACAACACCAGTATCATCAATATACTAGTATGTTGTTATAATATTTATTTTAGCTAAACTCTCACACAACTACATCAAATGGTTAAAGAACATACGGTTTCCGTGGATGGCGAAATTCTGCCTCCCGAAACGATGATTGTTCAATACTCATTTAACACCTTCAAAGGTGGCCATTATGATGTCACTATTTTTATATATTATATATAATATGTTTATTGTTTCTTTAAGCTTCTGTATTTTTCATTTTTGGAATACCTTTATGGTTTCCATTATGGGTAAACACGATATCTTCATTTAAGGAAGTGCGGACTACCGCCCCCTCAAAGTGATGAGATTCGTTAATGCCATTTGTGGGACGATTAAAGGATGGATTTAAAGTTATTATATATGATGTTATACTGGAATTTTAATATACCTCTGTATCATTATTATTTCTTTCCATTAAAGTATGAGATAGAAATGAAAGTAGCGTTCATGCGTACGTACGACTTACCGTCTCCATGAACAGTGCATTTCATTTCTTATCCCCAAATGTAATGTACTATTAAAAGTACATGTATAAAATGGATATATATAATTAATGATATATCTAAATGATGAATATAATTCTGGAATTAAAATATACATACCTCTCATTTAGTTTTAATTCCATTAATATAACAAAGAAATGAAAGTAGCGTTCATGCGTACGTACGGCTTACCGTCTCCATGAACGGTGCATTTCATTTCTTACCTCTAAATGATTATGTAATATTATAAATACATGTATATGCTGGATATATATGATACATATTATATCCAAATCGGGAATTTCATTCTGGATATAAAGAACCTTTGACCACACGAACAACATGTAATTGTAAGAAGTCCACTTTCGACTTAAGAACCAAATATTGACAAAACAAACATTATTAACTTAAATGGTTACATAATGTTTATAACATGGAAATAAGTGATATAAAAGGAATAATGAACTTTAAAAAGGTTCTTAATCAAGTATAAATTAACTCAAGTTTATTATTCCGGACGTTAAAGAACGATCGAGTCAAGTCGGACCAGAGGTAAGGGACTTCATCTCAATCTCCTTTCATTGAGGTATATTTCATTTTATACAAAACATTATTTTATACGGTGTATAAACCCCTTTGACTTTTACTTATATACAAAAGGAATCTTTTTCTACTAAGCGTTTTACAAAACAACAAAAAGGAATTTTTCTTTTAACGTACGCGGCGACAACGACCTTTTCTGCCGCCGCGAGTATTATTTGGTCTTTGGCTTTCTTAACAAGCCGTAATGTTTTTAGAATAAAATAAATACCATATACACTTTTATGTATTTTGGTATTGAAAATGGTTTTGAATAAGGATTCTATTATGTCAATATATTTATGATATATTGTGATTTAAATGTGGAAATGTTATCATTCCTTTATATTGGTTTTATGTTTTATGATTTTATATTGGTACTTGGATATTTTAATGGGTGGTTACGTTATAAACCATATGACGGGTGGTGCCGTGAATACCAGGACGGGTGGTTACATTATAACCTCCAATGCATTGGGTATGGAAGTCGGCCGTATGGCTATTCCATTAAGTATGTATGGAAATTGGTCGTATGGCTATTCCATTAAGTGATATGTGTGGAAGTCGACCGTATGGTTATTCCACTTAAGTATGTTTATGTCCCAAGTTACCTTTATATATGTTATGTGTTCTTTTTATGGGTTTTTTTGGTAATCCTTTGGTTACAAAAAGGTAAGTAATGATACATTATTCAGTGAAGAGTTTTTACTACTTCATGAAGGTGAAGGTATTACTTTGATAGAGTATATATGTTTTACTTGATGTTTGAAAAACTAACAGTTTTCATTCTTTCTGTATCCCTTACTGAGCTTTTTATGCTCACCCCAAGTTTTTTTGAAATGTTTTCATAGGACTTAATGTGGAATAAGGTCAAGGATGGGATCAAGGGAATGTCATCCTATATAAAACATGGAACTAGACACGTTTCTTTTTAAGATTTTTTTTTGTTATGGAAACTTAGTATAAGTGACTACTTTTTAATCTTTTGAGATGTAATAGTTATGTTCTAATTCTCTAAAACTCTAAACCTAAAAAGATCCTCAACGTGAATTATTCATTTAATTCAATATTAAGTAAGGTTTAAGGCCGGGGCCTTATAGTTGGTATCAAAGGTCGTTTTAGACAACTTTAGGAGTTAGAAAAGTGTTAAATTATAATATGATTGAAATGATATAGCATTTACGGATTACCATGTTGCTTCGACTAAGATATTTCTGTGTTCAGAATAGTTTTCCGCAGAGGAAACAAAGCAGCTATGTTGGGACGACATCAGGAGGAAGATAACCTTCCAAATCAGCAACCTGAGATGGTCGGAATCGGAACTGAACAGTTTGTTGCAGTGATGGCACAGTTGACTCAGGCTATAAATGGTGGTGGTATCCATGCATGAGATCAGCCAGATCAACCGCAGAGGAACATGTCAGTGGTGGAACATTTCATGAGGCAACATCCCCCATCATTCAGAGGATCATCTGACCATGTGCAAGCTGAAGGGTGGATTAAAGCACTGGAGAAGATTTTTGATGTCATGGGGTGTTAAGAACATCAAAAGGTTAGTCTTTCTGTTCACCGTTTTGAAGGTGAAGCAGATCAGTGGTGGTTGATGGTGAAAAATGTAAGGGATAGTGATGAGATTGAGGATCTTCACTGGGATGAATTCAAAGGTATGTTTCTTGAGAAATATTTTCCTAAGGTGGTTCGTCTTAGGATGGAAAAACAGTTCCTAGAATTGAGGCAGGAGGATGATTCAGTGGCTTCTTATGAAGAAAAGTTCACTCGATTATCAAGGTATGCTCCAAACTTCATACGAGATCTTGATAGTAAAATAAACCGTTTTTACTCAGGGTTAAAGCCAAAGTATCGAAGGGATTTATCTTCTCGTGAGTTTAAAAGTTATGAAAAACTTGTTAGATGTGCGGAGAAGGTGGAAATGGAGTTTTCCGATGATCAGGTGTTCTATGACAAACAACAGAATAAGAGGTCTAGTTGGCAGGCAAAGGGGAAGAATTCATCAAAGAAGAAAGGAGGTAAGAAAACCAAATATCCATCCTGTGAGAAGTGTGGTAAAATGCATCCTGTAGAATGTTTATCCTAGTCTGGTAAGTGCTTTCGGTGTGGTAAGTCTGGTCATATTAATCGTAACTGTAAGGAAGATGATCAAGCAGGAAATGAAAATCCAACGGTAAGATGTTTTAAGTGTAATGAAATGGGTCATTATGCAAACGAGTGTCCAACGAAGAACTCAACTGGGGGAATGTAGCCAGACTACAAGCAGAAAGGTGTGGTGATATCCTTTGCAACAACTTCAGCAGATGTTGGGCCATCGAATGAAGTGGTATCAGCTCCAGGGAGCTCAGTTTTTTTCGAAGATTGACTTGAGGTCGGGGTACCATCAGTTGAAAGTAAAAGAAGCAGATGTTCCGAAGACTGCGTTCTGTACTAGATATGGCCATTATGAATTTGTAGTTATGCCTTTTGGGTTATCCAATGCACCTGCTGTATTCATTGACCTTATGAATAAAATTTTCCATGAGTTCTTCGATAAGTTTGTGTTTGTGTTTTGAGGTTTGGGAAGAGGTTATGTGTGCCTTGTGATTCACAGTTGAAGAATGAGTTTGTATGTGACGCTCATAGTTCCCCGTTTTCAGTTCATCCTGGCAGTACTAAGATGTACAGAGATCTGCGGGAGTATTACTGGTGGGATGGAATGAAAAGAGATATTGCTGATTTTACTGTGAAGTGTTTGACATGTCAACAGGTTAAAGCAGAGTGGCAGTTACCGAAAGGGATGCTTCAGCCTTTACCAGTGCCAGAGTGGAAATGGGAAAACATATCCATGGACTTTGTTGTGGGATTACCGAGGACATCTCAAGGTAATAATGCAATCTGGGTTATTATTGATCGCTTGACCAAATCTGCTCATTTCCTTTCTATACGAGATACTTTCTCTCTAGATCAACTTTCTCGTTTGTATCTTAAAGAGATAGTCAGGTTACATGGAGTTCCTCTCTCCATTGTATCTGATCGTGATCCCAGGTTCACATCTAACTTTTGGAAAGGCCTTCAGAAGTCGTTGGGTACGGAATTAAATTTTAGTACAGCTTTTCATCCTCAATCAGATGGGCAGTCATAATGAACAATTCAGACATTGGAGAATATGCTATGAGCTTGTTCGATGGATTATCAGGGATGTTGGGACCAATATCTTTCTTTGGTTGAGTTTTCTTATAATAACAGTTTTTATTCCAGTATACAGATGGAACCATTTGAGGCATTATATGGGAAGCAGTGTCGAACTCCAGCATTTTGGGATGAAGTGGGTGAAAGGAAGCTGATGGGACCAGAATTGGTAGAAGAGATGGCAGAAAAGGTTCAGTTGATTCAGAAGCACATGAGAACAGCTCATAGCAGGCATAAGAGTTATGCGGATAACCGGAGGAAGGATCTATCTTTCGAGGTAGGTGAACATGTTTTTCTCAAGGTTTCTCCTTGGAAAAGTGTGATGAGATTTGGTAAGAAAGGAAAGCTGAGTCCAAGGTTTATTGGACCATATGAAATTCTAGAGAAAGTTGGATCAGTTACTTACCGAGTAGATTTACCTCCGAGTTTATCTCAGGTACACAATGTTTTTCATGTTTCAATGTTGAGGATGTATATGCCAGATCCATCTCATGTTTTGAGTCTAGAGGTAGTTCAGCTGGAGGAGAATCTATCTTATGAAGAACAACCAGTCCAGATTCTTGACCACAGGGAGCAGGTGTTACGGAATAAGGTGATTCATCAGGTAAAGGTTTTGTGGAAAAACCATGTGATTGAAGAGGCAACTTGGGAATCTGAAAATGCTATAAGGGATAAATACCCCCACTTATTTTGATAAGTGAATAAAATTGCGAGGACGCAATTCACAAAAGGGGGGAAGGATGTAACATCCCAGGTAATTAAAGAATAAAGAATTTTCATATTTTTTAATATTTACGAATTAAATATTAATTTTAATTAAAAGGGGTTTCTACGTTTGATAGCGTACTCGATATGCAACGATGAGTTTCTTTGAAAACGTACGTTGCACACAAGTAATAAAATAATATTATTTTAAATTTTAGTTATCAAGTAGCCGTTGTACTGGAGGGAATGGATAGAAATAACTAAAATATGATTATATATTTTATTAAATGTTTTTACATTTACCCAATAAATGATAAAGGCTTAAAATACGGAAAGAGTTCAATTTTAGGCATTTATACCCTAATTTTCACTAAGGGTTCACTTATCACCTTTTGACGGCGAACCGTCATTAAATATATTTTTGATCAATCTTATAAATTCTATTGGACCAAAAATAACTCTTCTTTAGAATCGGGACATCAAAATTTACCTTGCTTAAATTTTTGGTACCTTTCCGATAAAGTTCATTTTTTTAATGAATAGTGTAAAATGTTGTATTTTAATTCAAAACCTCTTTTTAATCTAATTTATTTATATGATTAGATTATCTTTTGAATTGGTTTTAAAGTTAAATTAGAAAATATTTTTACCATTAAATCCAATAGTGGTCGTTGGAATTAATTTCACTTTGAAATCAGACTTAAACTAGTGTCAATCTTTTGATACTTATTGTTTCATAAAAACACGCTATTTGCTATGACAGCGGGAATTAATTATTAAATTAATTAATGTGACTTATATGTTTTGAATTTTTTAAAATAGACTTCATTTTTGAATTCGTAATATCAAATATATCTTAGGGTGAATTTTTAGTAATTTTCTGAAAAACTTCAATTTTTGATGAATAGTGAAACCACTAAGTGGTACTTATAAAAACTAATTTTCCGTTTAAATGAAATTTTGCCATCATTGTGTTTTGATTTTAAAAAATCCGACATATATGGTTGTCATTAAGAAGTAAAATGTGGTTCAATGAGATTAAAATAATTTTTTGGTGAATAGTTACTTATTAAGTTTTTAATCGTGATTAGTGGTAATTAGTGTAGTTTAAGGTATAAATAATGCTTTAATAATATGAAATGACCTAGACACATGTCCCAACCTTATTGGTTGTGTCATGGACGACCAAGACAAGCCATGGGTCAGCTTGGGGACCCCATGGAGCCACTTGTTTGGGAAATGACATAAATAACTTTTTATTTAATGTAAAAGTAAAAATGACACAAACATGATATGTTTTACTAAAACAATTTTTAAATGGGGTTATACAAGTCCGATTTTTGATTATAAATAGTCATTGGAAATATAAATAGATTTCCTACATCATAGTATTTTTTTTATAATTTTTAGACTTTAAATATATTAATTTATATATGACATCATGATGATGCAACGATGACCTCATTATTTAACGATTTAAATAAAATGGAAAGATAATGTAAAATCTATGAACTACACATGTCCAAAACTTATTGGATGGGTGGATTTAGAACCCTTATCACCTTATCCAAGAATTATATCAATGGGGGTCCTTTTAAAACCGAAACACATTTTCAAATAAAGTAATATTTCTTTACTTTCCAAAAGTGCCCCTCCTCTCCTATTATAAAAGGCCCCCACCTCTACCTCATTTCACACACTCCTCAAGCCTTTGTCTCGGCCAACCCCTTCCCATTTACTCTCTCCACATCCCTCTCCTCATCCTAGAGGATTCCCTTTGGGAAGAATCCTTTCAAAGGAAGCCTTTAGGCTCAAATCAAAAGGAGTTACACTTTTAAAGGTAATTCATTCTCTCATTTTCATTTGTTTTATTTTGCTTCTCCAACCCCCTAAACTCTCTTTATTTACTTATTTTGTAACAACACCAGTATCTTAAATATAATAGGATGTTGTTATAAGATTTATTTTAACTACACTCTCATACAACTACATCAAATGGTTAAACAACATACGGTTTCCGTGGATGGCAAAATTCTGCCTCCCGAAACGATGATTGTTCAATACTCATATAACACCTTCAAAGGTGGCCATTATGATGTCACTATTTTTATATATGATATATCATATGTTTATTTTTTCTTTAAGCTTCTGTATTTTTTATTTTTGGCATACCTTTATGGTTTCCATTATGGGTAAACACAATATCTTCATTTAAGGAAGTGCGGACTACCGCCCCCTCAAAGTGATGAGATTCGTTAATGCCATATGTGGGACGTGTAAAGGATGGATTTAAAGTTATTATATATGATGTTATACTGGAATTATAATATACCTCTATATCATTATTATTTCTTTCCATTAAAGTATGAGATAGAAATGAAAGTAGCGTTCATGCGTACGTACGGCTTACCGTCTCCATGAACGGTGCATTTCATTTATTATCCCCAAATGTAATGTACTATTAAATGTACATGTATATAATGGATATATATAATTAATGATATATCTAAATTATGAATATAATTCTGGAATTAAAATATACATACCTCTCATTTAGTTTTAATTCCATTAATATGACAAAGAAATGAAAGTAGCGTTCATGCGTACGTACGGCTTACCGTCTCCATGAACGGTGCATTTCATTTCTTACCTCTAAATGATTATGTAATATTATAAATACATGTATATGCTGGATATATATGATACATATTATATCCAAATCGGGAATTTCTTTCTGGATATAAAGATCCTTTGACCACACGAACAACATGTAATTGTAAGAAGTCCACTTTCGACTTAAGAACCAAATATTGACAAAACAAACATTATTAACTTAAATGGTTACATAATGTTTATAAAATGGCAATAAGTGATATAAAAGGAATAATGAACTTTAAAAAGGTTCTTAATCAAGTATAAATTAACTCATGTTTATTATTTAGGACGTTAAAGAACGATCGAGTCAAGTCGGACCCAAGGTAAGGGACTTCGTCTCAATCTCCTTTCATTGAGGCATATTTCGTTTTATACACAACTTTATTTTATACGGTGTATAAACCCCTTTGACTTTTACTTTTATAGAAAAGTAATCTTTTTCTACGAAGCATTTTACAAAATGACAAAAAGGAATGTTTCTTTTAACGTACGCGGCGACAACGAACTTTTCCGCCGCCGCGAGTATTATTTGGTCTTTTGCTTTCTCAACAAGCCGTAATGTTTTTAGAATAAAATAAATACCATATAATGTTTTATGTATTTTGGTATTGAAAATGGTTTTGAAAAAGGATTCTATTATGTCAATATATTTATGATATATTGTGATTGAAATGTGGAAATGTTATCATTCCTTTATATTGGTTTTATGTTTTATGATTTTATTTTGGTACTTGGACATTTTAAGGGGTGGTTATGTTATAAACCATATGACGGGTGGTGCCATGAATACCAGGACGGGTGGTTACGTTATAACCTCCAATGAATTGGGTATGGAAGTCGGCCGTATGGCTATTCCATTAAGTATGTATGGAAATTGGCCGTATGGCTATTCCATTAAGTGATATGTGTGGAAGTCGACCATATGGTTATTCCACTTAAGTATGTTTATGTCCCAAGTTACCTTTATATATGTTATGTGTTCTTTTTATGGGTTTTATGGTAATCCTTTGGTTACAAAAAGGTAAGTAATGATACTTTATTCAGTGAAGAGTTTTTTCTACTTCATGAAGGTGAAGGTATTACTTTGATAGAGTATATATGGTTTACTTTATGTTTGAAAAACTAACAGTTTTCATTCTTTCTGTATCCCTTACTGAGCTTTTTATGCTCACCCCAAGTTTTTTTTGAAATGTTTTCACAGGACTTAATGTGGAATAAGGTCAAGGATGGGATCAAGGGAATGTCATCCTATATAAAACATGGAACTAGACACGTTTCTTTTTAAGAGTTTTTTTTATTATGGAAATTTATTATAAGTGACTACTTTGTAATCTTTTGAGATGTAATAGTTATGTTCTAATTCTCTAAAACTCTAAACCTGAAAAGATCCTCAACGTGAATTATTCGTTTAATTCAATATTAAGTAAGGTTTAAGGCCGGGGCCTTATAGTTGGTATCAAAGGTCAGTTTAGAAAACTTTAGGAGTTAGAAAAGTGTTAAATTATAATATGATTGAAATGATATAGCATTTACAGATTACCATGTTGCTTCACCTAAGATATTTCTTTGTTCAGAATGGTTTTCCGCATAGGAAACAAAGAAGCTATGTTGGGACGACATCAAGAGGAAGATAACCTTCCAAATCAGCAACCTGAGATGGTCGGAATCGGAACTGAACAGTTTGTTGCAGTGATGGAACAGTTGACTCAGGCTATAAATGGTGGTGGTATCCATGCACGAGATAAGCCAGATCAATCGCAGAGGAACATGTCAGTGGTGGAACATTTCATGAGGCAACATCCCCCATCATTCAGAGGATCATCTGACCCTGTGCAAGCTGAAGGGTGGATTAAAGCACTGGAGAAGATTTTTGATGTCATGGGGTGTTCAGAACATCAAAAGGTTTGTCTTGCTGTTTACCGTTTTGAAGGTGAAGCTGATCAGTGGTGGTCGATGGTGAAAAATATAAGGGATAGTGATGAGATTGAGGATCTTCACTGGGAATAATTCAAAGGTATGTTTCTTGAGAAATATTTTCCTAAGGTGGTTCGTCTTAGGATGGAAAAACAGTTCCTAGAATTGAGGCAGGAGGATGATTCAGTGGCTGCTTATAAAGAAAAGTTCACTCGATTGGCAAGGTATGCTCCAAACTTCATACGAGATCTTGATAGTAAAATAAACCGTTTTTACTCAGGGTTAAAGCCAAAGTATCGAAGGGCTTTAGCTTCTCGTGAGTTCAAAAGTTATGAAAAACTTGTTCGATGTGCGGAGAAGGTGGAAATGGAGTTTTCCGATGATCAGGTGTTCTATGACAAACAACAGAATAAGAGTTCTAGTTGGCAGGAAAAGGGGAAGAATTCATCAAAGAAGCAAGGAGGTAAGAAAACCAAATATCCATCCTGTGATATGTGTGGTAAAATGCATCCTGGAGAATGTTTATCCAAGTCTGGTAAGTGCTTTTGGTGTGGTAAGTCTGGTCATATTGCTCGTAACTGTAAGGAAGATGATCAAGCAGGAAATGAAAAGCCAACGGTAAGATGTTTTAAGTGTAATGAAATGGGTCATTATGAAAACGAGTGTCCAACGAAGAACTCAACTGGGGGAATGCAGCCAGACTACAAGCAGAAAGGGGTGGTGAAATCCTTTGCAACAACTTCAGAAGATATTGGGCCATCGAATGAAGTGGTATCAGCTCCAGGGAGCTCAGTATTTTTCGAAGATTGACTTGAGGTTAGGGTACCATCAGTTGAAAGTAAAAGAACCAGACGTTCTGAAGACTGCGTTCCATTCTAGATATGGCCATTATGAATTTGTAGTTATGCCTTTTGGGTTAACCAATGCACCTGCTGTATTCATGGACCTTATGAGTAAAATTTTCCATGAGTTCTTGGATAAGTTTTTGTTTGTGTTTTGAGGTTTGGGAAGAGGTTATGTGTGCCTTGTGATTCACAGTTGAAGAATGAGTTGTTATGTGAGGCTCATAGTTCCCCATTTTCAGTTCATCCTGGCAGTAATAAGATGTACAGAGATCTGCGGGAGTATTACTGGTGGGATGGAATGAAAAGAGATATTGCTGATTTTACTGTGAAGTGTTTGACATGTCAACAGGTTAAAGCAGAGCGGCAGTTACCGAAAGGGATGCTTCAGCCTTTACCAGTGCCAGAGTGGAAATGGGAAAACATATCCATGGACATTGTTGTCGGATTACCGAGGACATCTTTAGGTAATAATGCAATCTGGGTTATTGTTGATCTCTTGACCAAATCTGCTCATTTCCTTTCTATACGAGATACTTTCTCTCTAGATCAACTTTCCCGTTTGTATCTTAAAGAGATAGTCAGGTTACATGGAATTCCTCTGTCCATTGTATCTGATCGTGATCCCAGGATCACATCTAACTTTTGGAAAGGCCTTCAGAAGTCGTTGGGTACGTAATTAAATTTTAGTACAGCTTTTCATCCTCAATTAGATTGGCAGTCAGAACGAACAATTCAGACCTTGGAGGATATGCTACGAGCTTGTTCGATGGATTATCTGGGAAGTTGGGACCAACATCTTTCTTTGGTTGAGTTTTCTTATAATAACAGTTTTTATTCCAGTATATAGATGGCACCATTTGAGGCATTATATGGGAAGCAGTGTCGAACTCCAGCATTTTGGGATGAAGTGGGTGAAAGGAAGCTGATGGGACCAGAATTGGTAGAAGAGATGGCAGAAAAGGTTCAGTTGATTCAGAAGCACATGAGAACAGCTTAGAGCAGGCATAAGAGTTATGCGGATAACCGGAGGAAGGATCAATCTTTCGAGGTAGGTGATCATGTTTTTCTCAAGGTTTCTCCTTGGAAAAGTGTGATGAGATTTGGTAAGAAAGGAAAGCCGAGTCCGAGGTTTATTGGACCATATGAAATTCTGGAGAAAGTTGGATCAGTTACTTACCGAGTGGCTTTACCTCCGAGTTTATCTCAGGTACACAATGTTTTTCATGTTTCAATGTTGAGGAAGTATATGCCAGATCCATCTCATGTTTTGAGTCTAGAGGTAGTTCAGTTGGAGGAGAACCTATCTTATGAAGAACAACCAGTCCAGATTCTTGACCACAGGGAGCAGGTGTTACGGAATAAGGTTATTCATCAGGTAAAGGTTTTGTGGAAAAACCATGTGATTGAAGAGGAAACTTGGGAATCTGAAAATGCTATGAGGGATAAATACCCCCACTTATTTTGATAAGTGAATAAAACTGCGAGGACGCAATTCCCAAAAGGGGGGAAGGATGTAACATCCCAGGTAATTAAAGAATAAAGAATTTTCATATTTATTAATATTTATGAATTAAATATTAATTTTAATTAAAAGGGGTTTCTATGTTCGATAGCGTACTCGATACGCAACGATGAGTTTCTTTGAAAACTTACGTTGCACACAAGTAATAAAATAATATTATTTTAAATGTTAGTTATCAAGTAGCCGTTGTACTGGAGGGAATGGATAGAAATAACTAAAATATTATTATATATGTTTTTAAATGTTTTTACATTTACCCAATAAAAGATAAAGGCTTAAAATACGGAAAGAGTTCAATTTTAGGCATTTATACCCTAATTTTCACTAAGGGTTCACTTATCACCTTTTGACGGCGAACCGTCATTAAATATAGTTTTGATCAATCTTATAAATTCTATTGGACCAAAAATAACTCTTCTTTAGAATCGGGACATCAAAGTTTACCTTGTTTAAATTTTTGGTACCTTTCCGATAAAGTTCATTTTTTTAATGAATAGTGTAAAATGTTGTATTTTAATTCAAAACCACTTTTTAATCTAATTTATTTATATGATTAGATTATCTTTTTAATTGGTTTTAAAGTGAAATTAGAAAATATTTTTACCATTAAATCCAATAGTGGTCGTTGGAATTAATTTCACTTTGAAATCGGACTTAAACTAGTGTCAATCTTTTGATACTTATTGTTTCATAAAAACACGCTATTTGCTCTGACAGCGGGAATTAATTATTAAATTAATTAATGTGACTTATATGTTTTGAATTTTGTAAAATAG
This sequence comes from Viscum album, assembly GCA_963277665.1. NCBI lineage: Eukaryota > Viridiplantae > Streptophyta > Magnoliopsida > Santalales > Viscaceae > Viscum > Viscum album. The sequence goes on along the minus strand of OY728120.1, from coordinate 1,750,935,506 downwards.
ACTTCATTTTTGAATTCGTAATATCAAATATAGCTTAGGGTGAATTTTTGGTAATTTTCTGAAAAACTTCAATTTTTGATGAATAGTGAAACCACTAAGTGGTACTTATAAAAACTGATTTTCCGTTTAAATGAAATTTTGCCATCATTGTGTTTTTATTTTCAAAAATCCGACATACATGGTTGTCATTAAGAAGTAAAATGTGGTTCAATGAGATTAAAATAATTTTTTGGTGAGTAGTAACTTATTAAGTTTTTAATCGTGATTAGTGGTAATTAGTGTAGTTTAAGGTATAAATAATGCTTTAATAATATGAAATGACCTAGACACATGTCCCAACCTTATTTTATGTGTCATGGCCGACCACGACAAGCCATGGGTCTACTTGGGGACCCCATGGACCCACTTTGGTTGGGAAATGACATAAATAACATTTTATTTAATGTAAAAGTAAAAATGACACAAACATGATATGTTTTACTGAAACAATTTTTAAATGGGGTTATACAAGTCAGATTTTTTATTATAAATAGTCATTGGAAAGATAAAAATATTTCCTACATCATAGTATTTTTTTATAATTTTTAGACTTTAAATAAATTAATTTATTTATGACATCATGATGATGCAGCGATGACCTCATTATTTAACGATTTAAATAAAATGGAAAGATAATGTAAAATATATGCACTACACATGTCCAAAACTTATTGGATGGGTGGATTTCGAACCCTTATCACCTTATCCACGAATTATATCAATGTGGGACCTTTTGAAACCGAAACACATTTTCATATAAAGTAATATTTCTTTACTTTCCAAAAGTGCCCCTCCTCTCCTCTTATAAAAGGCCCCCACCTCTACCTCATTTCACACACTCCTCAAGCCTTTGGCTCGGCCAACCCCTGCCCATTTACTCTCTCCACATCCCTCTCCTCATCCTAGAGTATTACCTTTGGGCATAATCCTTTCAAAGGAATCCTTTAGGCTCAAATCAAAAGGAGTTACACTTTTAAAGGTAATTCATTCTCTCATGTTCATTTGTTTTATTTTGCTTCTCCAACCCCCTAAACTCTTTTTATTTACTTCTTTTGTAACAAAAACAGTATCTTAAATATATTAGGATGTTTTTATAAGATTTATTTGAGCTACAATCTCACACAACTACATCAAATGGTTAAAGAACATACTGTTTCCGTGGATGGCGAAATTCTGCCTCCCGAAACGATGATTGTTCAATACTCATTTAACACCTTCAAAGGTGGCCATTATGATGTCAATATTTTTATATATGATATATAATATATTTAGTTTTTATTTAAGCTTCTGTATTTTTCATTTTTGGCATACCTTTATGGCTTCCATTATGGGTAAACACGATATCTTCATTTAAGGAAGTGCGGACTACCGCCCCCTCAAAGTGATGAGATTCGTTAATGCCATATGTGGGACGTGTAAAGGATGGATTTAAAGTTATTATATATGATGTTATAATGGAATTATAATATACCTCTATATCATTATTATTTCTTTCCATTAAAGTATGAGATAGAAATGAAAGTAGCGTTCATGTGTACGTACGGCTTACCGTCTCCATGAACGGTGCATTTCATTTCTTATCCCCAAATGTAATGTACTATTAAAAGTACATGTATATAATGGATATATATAATTAATGATATATATAAATGATGAATATAATTCTGGAATTAAAATATACATACCTCTCATTTAGTTTTAATTCCATTAATATGACAAAGAAATGAAAGTAGCGTTCATGCGTACGTACGGCTTACCGTCTCCATGAACGGTGCATTTCATTTATTACCTCTAAATGATTATGTAATATTATAAATACATGTATATGCTGGATATATATGATACATATTATATCCAAATCGGGAATTTCATTCTGGATATAAAGAACCTTTGACCACACGAACAACATGTAATTGTAAGAAGTCCACTTTCGACTTAAGAACCAAATATTGACAAAACAAACATTATTAACACAAATGGTTACATAATGTTTATAACATGGAAATAAGTGATATAAAAGGAATAATGAACTTTAAAAAGGTTCTTAATCAAGTATAAATTAACTCAAGTTTATTATTCAAGACGTTAAAGAACGATCGAGTCAAGTCGGACCTGAGGTAAGGGTCTTCGTCTTAATCTCCTTTCGTTGAGGCATATTTCGTTTTATACACAACTTTCTTTTATACGGTGTATAAACCCCTTTGACTTTTACATTTATACAAAAGGAATCTTTTTCTACGAAGCGTTTTACAAAACTACAAAAAGGAATGTTTCTTTTAACGTACGCGGCGACAACGACCTTTTCCGCCGCCGTGAGTGTTATTTGGTCTTTGGATTTCTCAACAAGCCGTAATGTTTTTAGAATAAAATAAATACCATATACTCTTTTATGTATTTTGGTATTGAAAATGGTTTTGAAAAAGGATTCTATTATGTCAATATATTTATGATATATTGTGATTGAAATGTGGAAATGTTATCATTCCTTTATATTGGTTTTATGTTTTATGATTTTATATTGGTACTTGGACATTTTAACTGGTGGTTACATTATAAACCATATGACGGGTGGTGCCGTGAATACCAGGATGGGTGGTTACGTTATAACCTCCAATGCATTGGGTATGGAAGTCGGCCGTATGGATATTTCATTAAGTATGTATGGAAATTGGCCGTATGGCTATTCCATTAAGTGATATGTGTGGAAGTCGACCATATGGTTATTCCACTTAAGTATGTTTATGTCCCAAGTTACCTTTATATATGTTATGTGTTCTTTTTATGGGTTTTATGGTAATCCTTTGGTTACAAAAAGGTAAGTAATGATACGTTATTCAGTGAAGAGTTTTTACTACTTCATGATGGTGAAGGAATTACTTTGATAGAGTATATATGGTTTACTTGATGTTTGAAAAACTAACAGTTTTCATTCTTTCTGTATCCCTTACTGAGCTTTTTATGCTCACCCCAAGTTTTTTTTGAAATGTTTTCACAGGACTTAATGTGGAATAAGGTCAAGGATGGGATCAAGGGAATGTCATCCTATATAAAACATGGAACTAGACACGTTTCTTTTTAAGAGTTTTTTTTATTATGGAAACTTAGTAGAACTGACTACTTTGTAATCTTTTGAGATGTAATAGTTATGTTCTAATTCTCTAAAACTCTAAACCTGAAAAGATCCTCAACGTGAATTATTCGTTTAATTCAATATTAAGTAAGGTTTAAGGGTGGGGCCTTATACTCGGGACTAAAAGCCAAATAACTTATACATCAGGTGTCCGATTGACGCACCATCTATTGAGTTGAGACCACTATTACATGTCAGACCTTTGAGATACTTCTTCATGGGTCATCATCATAGTTGGAGTATCGACCATTGGATTGAGGAGCGTACCCTCCCAAAGACGAGCAAGCTTAGTGATGGTACCCTGTAGCTAGCTGTAACATGTACTAGGATCCTGTGTGGGTCTGACGATGTACTAGGATTCTGTGTGGGTATGAGCATGTACTAGGATTATGTGTGGGTATGAACATGTACTAGGATCCTGTGTGGTTCTGAGCATGTACTAGGATCCTGTGTGGGTCTAACGATGTACTAAGATCCTGTGTGGGTTTGAGCATGTACTAGGATCATGTGTGGGTATGACGATGTACTAGGATCCTATGTGGGTCTGATCATGTACTAGGATCCTGTCTGGGTTTGACGATGTACTAGGATCATGTGTGGGTCTGAGAATGTACTAGGATCCTGTGTGGGTCTAAATATGTACTAGGATCCTACGTGGGTCTGCCTATTAATAAAATAAGATGATTCAATAGTTACATCTAATAATCTATACTTCTGTACTTAAGTTATACCTTTTGTAAGATGAGTATGTACCTGTGAGGTACTTTCCTTTGTGGTAATACCTTGGTGGTATTATTCTATGTGGTGTACCTATGGGGTACTTACCTTCATAGTTTTCCTTATTCGTGTAACAATTAAGATTTGGTCTTATGAGTTGTACCCTCTGTTTCCTCATGACTGATATGGGTATACTTGATAACTTAGGTATATGTATGGACATATAACTAAGTAGGATTTTCAGTTTATTTCATGATTTTTGGTTTATCCTTGTGGATTTTGTGAGACCTTATGAGTGTCGGGGTCCCTACTGAGTATCATTATACTCACCCCTGCACAGGCTATGCCCGCAACTTGTTTTGTTTGGTGTAGATGACAGACAACGCTGACTGAGGATGAGAGTACTAGGACTAGTGGTATCTCAGAGGTGGAATTAGATGAGGTGTACCAAAAAGACGATATTTCAAGAGTTGTACCTACCCTTCAGGTAGGATCCTTGGTGGGTGATCAGAGCAGCTATCCAGTTTTACTTGTACTTCCATGTTTTACCTGTACTATTAGTTTTGTTGTACTATATAGTTGGGCTTGTATTCTGGCCCCTTTTCCCTTTCAGTACGCACTCTTTTTAGTATATAGTTTACTTCTGTTAATATCATTTTGTGTGCTTGGTTGTGTGTTTTTGTAGGTTATAAAGGAAATGCTTTCATGGTTTTAGGGAATACGCCTTTCGGTGCTAGTCTCCAGCACCTGGCCTATGGAAGGCGGGCTTGGGGTAGTCACGGCACGGGCCCCGGGGGACGGGTCTTGAAAAATTGGTATCAGCGGAGTTGGTTATACTTTAGAACATAGTAAACATGTCTTTTTAATGGAAATAATGTTATGTGTAGTGATTGTGGTTATCAGTTTAGGGAATCCAGTGTCGGTGCGACGACCAACGTATCCATACACCAGGACCCTGACTTATGATTTCCGACTCAGTGCATGAAAACACTGATTGCGTGTGTGTTTTGAAATGTTTTCTTGTGGTATTTTTGGGTCAGCTCACCAAGTATATCTTTTGACCATGGTGAACCTTTTTATTTTCAGGATGCCTCCACACAGACAACCAACTAGGGTTCTGGGTATAGTATGCACTGATATCCCACTGAGTGACGAGGCCTCGGTGTAGTGACCTCTTCCAGTAGAGGCACCAACGGAGGCACCAGCAGTACCATTACCCATTGGGACCCCAATTCCACTAGCCCCAGTAGCAGAGAGTTCACGCCGCTTGAGCACATTGTACAAGTTCCTGTGCCAGAGGCCTCCCAGGTTCAGGGGTGAAACGGACCCACAGGCAGTTGAGTATTGGTTGGTGGACATAGTGAGAGTCTTGTGACTGGTAGGGACACCATCTGATCTCATGGTGATCCTTGACAACAGTCTTCTATAGGCAACAATAGGCAGATGGTAAATATTGATGCTCCAGGTTCATGACGAGGTGACACATCTCTTGGAAGACTTTGAGAGCCTGTTTTGGGTAGAGTTTGTTCCAGTGAACCTTCGTGAAGTGTGAATACAGGAGCCTTTTAATCTGAAACATGGCAGCATGACTGTGGATCAGTACTCAGCAAGGTTCAATGACCTCTCACACTACTCAACTGATATGGTACGAGACCCATTATTAAGGGCTCAGACCTTCAAGCAGGGAATCAGGAGGGAGATCAGGGCTTCAATGATCTCACTCAGCATCCCGATGTAGGCGGGGGTGTTAGAGAGATCCCTCTTAGTGGAGAGTTTTCTTGACAAGCACTCACCAGTAGCGAGACCCACCACTAGTCATCACGTAGAGGATTCTTCTACAGTTGGTAGCAGACAGATTTCACAGAGGTCCAAGAGGACCAGACCGATAGGTGGACAACTGCAGGATTTAGGGCCGGTTGTACAGGGTATCAGAGAAAAAGCTAGTCATGCGAGGAACATGCAGTGTTTCACATGCGGCAGGCAGGGTCACATTGATCGTGACTGACCAACCCGCCGTACGGATGATCAGTAGATGGTTGAGGGACCTCTTAGGAAGAGACAGAGGTCCGAACAAGGAGGTCCGCAGGGAGTAGTCTGACGTGGAAGATGGGCTGGCTGTGCAACTATTGGTGGGAGACGATTCGAGATGTTACCACCACCACCACTAGGTGGTCTACCCTGACAACATGGAGCAGGTGGACAGGGGCAAGCTTAGCTCCAGGAAGCTGAGGCCTACAACCACGGTGCACCAGAGAAGATATGAGGTACGATCTGTGTCTGCTCCACCATAGCTGCAGTACTTATAGACAGAGGTTCCATTCATTATTTTATTGCCACTACCCTCGTTCGGAGCTCGGAGATTCCGACAGAGCCATTGGCTCGATCCTTACGGCTAGATACTCCTATGGGAGAGGATTCGACGATTACGCACTGGTGATGAAAGTGTGAGCTTAATCTAGGAGGCGAGAGCATCGGCTGTGATCTCCTAGTAGCGGCATCGAGGCCTTATAAAATCATCTTGGGTATGGAATGGTTATCTACAGTCCATGCACATATTGACTATATTAGGCGCAAAGTATGGAGTGTCCGTACAGGTGGGACCAAGTTTACATTCTCTGGCGAGAAGGGAGCCATTTTAGCACATGATGGACTTACCCGGAGGAGGATGCATCCAATTACACATTATTTGGCTAGCCATACCCTCAGAGTGGTTGATGTGGAGAGTCTGAGTTATCCTGTGGTGGTGGACCAGTACGCGGATGTATTCCCTGATGATGTATTGGGTCTACGTCCTCATAAAGAGGTGGAATTTTACATTGAATTGTACCCCATAACAACATCGATATCTACACTAGCATATCATATGTCTCCTACAGAGCTTCATGAGCTACGACTATAGCTGGAGGACTTATAGGGGAAGGGGTTCATCCGGCCTAGTCTCTCCCCTTGGGAAGCCCCGATTTTGTTAGTGAAGAAGGATGATCGGAGCTTGAGACTTTGTGTCGACTATCGGGGAATAAACCAGGTGACCGTGAAGAACAAGTACCCACTCCCGAGGATTGATGGCCTATTTGATCTACTGAAGGGAGCACAATGGTTCTCAAAGATAGACCTCAGATCATTCTATCATCAGCTCAAAGTACGGGATGCAGAGTATAGAAGGCAACTTTTAGATTTTGGTATGACTATTATGAGTTTTTGGTCATGTCGTTCAGCATGAAAAATGCCCCAGTAGTGTTCATGGGACACATGAACATGATCTCCCATCCTTACCTAGATCGCTTTGTAGTAGTATTCATCGACGACTTTCTGATCTAGTCGGCTACCAAGGAGAAGCATGCCTATCATTTGTAGATAGTTCTGGAGACACTATGAGAGCACCGGCTTTATGTTAAGCTCTCAAAGTTCCATTTCTAGATCTGAGAGGTTCACTTTCTGGTACATGTCATCTCGGAGGCGGGAGTTTCGGTCGATCCTGTGATGATTGATGCGATACTTTCTTGGAAGCCACCCAGGAGTGTGATGGTGGTATGGAGTTTCTTGGGTTTGGCTGGATATTACTGGAGGTTTGTGCCAGATTTCTCCAAGGTTTCAGCACCTTTATCAGCATTGACGAATACGAGGAAACCCTTCGTGTGGTCGGAGAGATTCCATCAGAGTTTTCAGGAGTTGAGGCAGAGACTGACTAGTTCCCCCATCTTGACGCTACTAGAGGATGGCGTAGGGTACGTAGTCTACTGGGACACTTCAAGGACCGGTCTCAGATGTGTCCTGAAGCAGGAGTGAGTAGTGATTTCATATGGTTCTTGATAGCTGAGACAACATGAGATGAACTACAGTACCCATAACCAAGATTTAGTAGCACTGTTCTTCTCCATGAAGATGTGGCGACATTACTTGATGGGCGAGCATTTTACAGTCTACTTAGATCACAAGAGTCTTAGGTATATATTCTCTACGAAGTACCTGAACCTAAGACAACGACATTGGCTTTAGTTCCTCCAAGACTATGACTTTGAGTTAGTCTATACTCCTGGGAAGGGGAATGTTGTAGTAGATGCACTCAGCAAGAGATCTTGTATACATCTGCTAGGAGAGGTGATGGACCAGCTAGACACTTTGAAGATATAATTTGTGGATCGGGATAGAGCATCGTTTTTTTAGTATCTTATAGTAACTCCACCACTTCTTTAGCGAGTCAGGGAGGTGAAACATGGGGATACTAACTGCGAGGCTCGACGTGCTCAGATATCCATTTGACATTCACCTGATAGATTTTTTTAAGGTGGGGAGCACATCATTCTTTTTAGAGGACGTACCATGCTACCCATATTGCTTTGAGAGGAAGTGTTGAGGGAGTTACACAAATTCCCTCTAGCAATACATCCAGGAGTGGAAAAGATGTACTCAAATCTCTGATGGCAACACCGGTGTCTAGGAATGAAGAAAGAAGAAGCAGAGTTTGTCTCACGGTGGCTCACTTGTCATCAAGTGAAGGCGGGGAATCAGGTACTAGTAGGCTTGGTTCAGCCTTTAGAGGTCCTAGAGTGGAAATGGGACGAGATATCCATGGACTTGGTGACTGGACTTCCATATAAATCCAGTGGTCATGATTTATCTGGGTGATCATCAACCAACTCACCAAGACGGCCCACATCCTACCGATTTGAGAGCAGGTTTTAGTAGAGAGTTTGGGATTCCTCTATGTGCAAGAGATTGTGTGGCTATATGGAGCACCCTCGACAATTGTCTCTAATCATGATACATGTTTCACTTCTCATCTATGGAAGGGGTTGCAGGAGGCTTTCGGGATTCAGCTTCGTTTGATCACCACCATCCATTCTCAAAAGGATGGAAAGACTGAGCAAACCATTCATACCCTTGAGTACATGATGCGTGCTTGCGTCCTCAACTTAGGTCGCAGTTGGGAGGATCACTTGCATTTGGTGGAGTTTTCATAAAGCAATAGTTATCACTCCACCAATGTGATGGAACCTTTTGAGGCTTTGTATGACCAACCTTGCAGATCACCTTTGTGTGGGACTAATCCAGGGGAGTCAGCACTAGTGGGACCAAAGATGGTATGGGCTACCATGGAGAAGGTGCAGATCATCCAAGAGTGGATGAAGAATAAAAAGAGTAGGCAGAAGTCTTATGCTGATAGGAGACAGAGACCTTTGGAGTTCGAGGATGGAGACCATGTATTTCTATGGGTCTCACCTTGACGAGGTTTGCAGAGATTTGGATGGGGCAACAAGTTATCTCAGAGGTTCATCGAACCTTTTCAGGTCTTTAGAAGAGTTGGAGAGGTGTCTTACCTCTTAACTCTTCCACCTCAAGTGCACTGGGTGCAAGACGTTTTCCATGTATCCCCACTGAGTAGATACATGAACAACCCATCACACGTTATCAACCACAACGAGCTGGACATCGATCATGGGGAGATGTTTACAGAGGTTCTAGTGGAGATTGAGGATCAACAGGGGAAGGTCCTTCATGGACGGTTGATACCTTTGGTGCGCATTCGCTGGCAGCACAGGAACCTCCATGAGAGCACATGGGATTCCGAGGCTCAGTTACATGCTTAGTACCCCCACTTGTTCCCTTAGTTTGAGTTATGGATTATGAGGACGTAATGACCTGAGGTTGGGAGAATGTAAACACCTGGAAATTACATGTATTTTTTTTAATTATATGAGAATTTTACGAGTCCGCGAAAATTGATGGTGCATGATTTCGAGGCCTGGAGTACCCATAATGAACATATGAACATTTTTTCGGGTATGTTCAGTAAACGTGAAAGCGGGTTTTTGTAAATTTTGAACTGGTGCTCAGAATTGAAATCCAAGGACACCGTTGAAATCACAGTGACGATATTATCTTAAAGAGACCTTCACCTTGACCATAGTTGGTCGAGGGTGAACGATAGTTTTTTACATTTTCATGAAAAAATAAAAATAAAAATATTTAACATTTTATTTTTATTTGTGAAACCTCTCTAAATGGGTTGATAAGGTGGGTACCACCTGAACTAGAAAACCCCCAATTTGAATTAAAAATTTGTGGGGACCAACCAACTCTTAAACTCATCTCCTTTAATGGGAGATAACTCTTAAACTTCCTACCATTAATTAATTATTCCAATATGGTAAATTTAATTGTTCCAAAAATTAATTTTGCTAATAATTAAATTGATAAACTTAATTTAATTTGGTTGTCTCCTCATTTTATCCTTGGGGGGAAATCATTGGCAATGGTAGGTGCTTGGGATAACATTGGAGGAACTCATTCTCTAATGAAGAACACTTCTCCAACAAAGAATGATTCTTTAACGAAGAACCTGCCACCTCCAATTTGGGATGACTTCAACTATGAAGAACCGATGACTATCCTTCCCTCCTCTCTGATGTCAACAAACCATCGAGGTAGGAGTTTTGTTACTCTTCGTGTTTTACGTTGAATTAATCATCTTGATCTGCCTGCTACTGAACTAATGCGGAGGAAGCAGGACAAATGAACACAAACCAATCCCTCCACTGTTATTCATGGTTGAAGTGTTCTTCATGATGGAGGAGGATGAAAAATGACACCATAGGGGCGCAAAAATGGTGGTCGGCACCACAGACGACCGCGACAAAGGCGAGGGCGTGATTGCGCCTCTTGACAGAAGAGGATAGCGACCTTGTGCCGCGACGTCAATGCAAGGGTGACTGACTTGCTATCGGCCACCAGTGAAGGCATGGTGCATGACCATGCCCCGCGATGAGGATGGCTGAAAATCCGTCCAGTCGTGGTGGACTGGCACACTGTGGCCGCCCCGCCGCATCGCGGTCGCCCTGCCGCACCGCGCCCCCCCCCCCCCCCCCCCGCACCGTGGGCCGCCCAGCCCCGTCCGGGCCATCTAGCATGGTCTAGGATTCACCACGGACTAGTATAGGACCATCGGGTTGGGCTGGGTGATCCCAAACTGGGCTGGCCTAGGCCGGGTTGGGCCGGACCCTGACCAATTTGACCCATTCCACACATTCAGCCATAACTTTGGCACTGGCCGTCTGTTTAACGAACCGTCTACGACGCCAGAAACCTTGGAGTGAGATGGTACTTTTGGTATACCCCACTTGAGATATGAATGAAGTTGGGGTATGGTTGGGTTGGATCGAGCACGAATCCAACCGGGCCCTCGGGACTAAAGGGCCAATAACATACAAACCGGGTGCCCGATTTATGCACCGTATGTTGCGTTGAGACACCTATTACGTAGAGGAACATTGGGATACTTATTTGTAGGATATAGTAGTAGTTCGTGTATTGACTTTTGGCTTGAGTATCTAACCCTCCTGGAGATGAACAAGCTTAGTACGGGTACCCTGTAGGTGGCTGTAACATGTACTAGGATCCTGTGTGGTTCTGCCGATGTACTAGGATCTTGTGTGGGTCTGAGCATGTACTAGGATCTTATGTGGGTCTACCGATGTACTAGGATCTTGTGTGGATCTGAGCATGTACTAGGATCCTGTGTGGGTCTGACGATGTACTAGGATCCTGTGTGGGTCTGAGCATGTACAAGGATCTTGTGTGGGTATAAAAATGTACTAAGATCATGTGTGGGTCTGAGGATGTACCAGGATCCTTTGTGGGTCTGATGATGTACTAGGATCCTATATGGGTCTTATAATATATTAGGATCCAATGTGGTTCTACCTCTTAACAAAGTAATATGATTCAGTAGTTACATCTAATCATCTATACTTCTGTACTTAAGTTATATCTTGTGTAAGCTGAGTCCATACCTATGAGGTACTTTCCTTCGTGATAATACCTTGGTGGTATTCTTATGTGTGACATACCTTTGTGGTAATTAACTTTGAAGTATTCCTTCTATCATGGAATAGTTAGGCTTTGGGCTTATGAGTTGGACCTTGTGTTTCCTCATGACGGAGATGGGTATACTTGATAACATAGGTATATGATTGGGTATATAACTGAGTAGGGTTTCAAGTTGATTTCATTCTTTGTGGTTTATATTTATGGATTTTGTGAGACCTTGAGGGTCTCAGGGTCCCTATTGAGTATCGGTATTGTCACCCCTACACGGTCTATGCCCACACCTTGTTGTATTTAGTGTAGACAACAGACATCACTGACTAAGGATGAGAGTACCAGGACTAGAGGTTTCTCGGAGGTGGACTTAGACGAGGCGTACCATAAAGACGATCATTCGAGAGCTGTACCTACCCTTTAGATAGGATCCCTGGTGGGTAATCAGAGGAGCTGTACAATTTTACTTGTACCTCCATGTTTTACCTCTACTTTCAGTTTTCTTGTACTTTATAGTTGGTTTTGTATTCTGGTCCCTTTTCCCTTTCAGTATGCACTCGTTTTTATATATTTTTACTTGTGTTTTTGTCTTTCTATGTGCTTGGTTGTGTGTGTTTACAGGTTATAAGGGCAATGCCTTCCCGGTTTTAGGGAATATGCCTTTCAGTGCTAGTCACCAGCCCCTTGCCTATGGAAGGCGGGTTTGGGGAAGTCATGAAACAGGCACTGAGGGACGGGTTGTGACATTCATGGTCCTTTTGAATTGAAGTCCTTCCTGACATATTTTTTCAGATGCATCCACAACCTCAAACCTGATTCTTCTTGATACAACACTAACTCTTGATTCAGCTTGTCCTTCCTTTGATTTTGCTGTTTGGGCCGGAGCAATTTCTTCATCCTCTTCCACTCCTACAAGCATCAAATTTCCTTTGATTGTGCTCTAGAAATATCCGATTTTTTTCAATGTACCATCATTGAAGATATTACTATGGTGGAATCTCACCTGAGCATCCACTGGTCTTATCTTATCCTTCTTAAATAGGATCTTTAAGATGAACTTTCCAAAAGGATAAAAATTCATTCTTTCCCCTGGTTGGCAACAGTAACTGAGATACCTCACCATGTATCTCAGAAAGTTCAATTTGATATCTCTTATTATAAAAAATATTAAAAAAATATCTGGATAAAGAATCTTTTCCATTTCAGAAATCATAGGTGCAATACCAGTTTGGACAAACATAACCATTATCTTCTGGTCCGGTTCCATGTCCTTCACAAACATATTTTTGATATTAGTTGATCCAAATATAAATTACATAATATCTTCTGATTTATGTACACTATCACTAATATTTTTCAAATCAAAATGATAAACTCCCACATGAGAGAAATTTTCGAATTTTTTCGATTTCAAGAGATGAGATTGAAAAATCTCGATCCTCAATCTTAGCGATTATTGAATCCTCATCATTTCCCAGACTAAACTGTACTGACTTAATGAAATGAAGATGTACTACCTCATATAGAATCTCTGTATAATATCCATTAAACATCTGTTCTAAATTCTGAAAGGCTAGGCCTTGCTTTAGTATCATGTTCGTCTGATCGAGCCATTCCATATATATGACTTTTCCTTGAAAAATATTTCTCCTAGACAAGTGCTGCCTCTTCATAGTGCTGGACTCTGGCTCATCGGTTCTCTTGGTCTTGGCCATTTCTGTCAGAAATCACTGATGGTTTGAATGGACTAGGGTTTTGAAGGTTCAGGTGTGGGAGAGAAGAGCGGTAAAAGTTTTTGAGGTTTCAAAGGGTTTTGAGAAGATGATCGGGTTTGGAATTCGAAGCATTTTTTGACATACTTGATTCCCATGTCATTATGTACATACTAATCATTGCATAAATTTTAAAATGAATTAAAATCACATTAGAAAAAAGAAATAAATACATAAATAAAAATTTTACAATTTGAAAAAAAAATAACTAAACTATTTTTTTAAAAGGAGTAATCAAATAAAAAAACTAGTTAAAATTAAATATACCTAACCCCCCCCCCCCCGCTTAATAAAATATAACATTGAAGTGGGAAGTGGTTTAGTAAAAATATCAGTTAATTCAATTTCTATATTCACAAATTCTAAAAATATATCCTTTTATGAATATGGTCTCTTAAAAAGTGATGTCTTATATCAATATTCTTAGTCCAAGGATGATTAATAGGTTTTTTTGAAATATTTATAGAACTTTTATTATCACATAATATAGGTTTACTATTAAAAAATTGTACAAAAATCATAAGAGTGTTTTCATCCACAAAAATATTACACAACAACTTCCTTTAGATACATATTCTGTCTCGGCTGTTGACAGGGCAACTGAGTGTTGTTTCGTACTAGACCATGATACTCTGGATTTTCCAAAAAAGTGACAAGTTCCTGAGGTTCTTTTTCTATCTAATCTACAACTTCCAAATTCTACACCTAAATATGAAATTAAATTAAAATTAGACGTTTTTGGATAGAGAAGAGGTTGAAAAACAGTTCCATTTAAATATCTATTTTTTAACAACAGTTAAATGAGATTCTTTGTGATTTGATTGAAATCTTGCACAAAGACATACTGAATACATTATATCTGGCCTGCTAGTAGTAAAATATAATAAACTACCAATCATACCTCTATATAACTTGTTTTCAACTGATTTCCATGTTTCATAAAAATCAAGTTTTATATTAGTACACATAAGATTAGTATATGTCTTACTGTTTTCAAGTCCAAATTTATTTAGTAAATCAGTAATGTATTTTATTTGATTCAAATCATTTCGAAAAGCTTTTTGAAAAATTTGAATTTCTAAAAAGAAATTTAATTCTCCTATCATACTCATTTAAAATTCTTTTTTCATTAAATTTGAAAAACCATGATAAAGAGTTTTATTTGTTGAATAGAAAATTACATCATCAACATAAATTTGAATTAATAAAATATTAGAATTTACAGTTTCCTTAAATAGTGTTACATCTGCCATTCCAAAAGTGAAATCATTTTTTAAATGAAAGGAACTTAATATTTCATACCAAGATCTAGGTGTATGCTTAAGACCATAAAAATATTTAGTATGTTTAAAAACAAAATTGGATTTTGTAAATTTTTAAAACCAGGAGGTTTCCCAACATAAACATCCTCCAATAAATAACCATTTGAAAAGGCAGACTTAACATCCTTCTGAAATAATTTAAAGTTCATATAAGATGAATATGCTAAAAGGATTATAATGGCTTCTAATCTAGCTATAGGTGCAAAGGTCTCATCATAATCTATACCTTCTTCCTAATTATATCCTTTATCTACTAGAATTGCTTCATTCCTAGTTATTAATCCGTGATCATCTTGTTTATTTATAAAGACCATTTTCATTCCTATTACTAGATAATTTTGTTTCCTTTTAACTAATTTACAAACTTTTTTTCTTTTGAATTGGTTTAATTATTATTGCATTGCTATCATCCATCTTTCATCAACTAAGGATTCTTCTATAGTCTTGGGTTCTAATTGGGATAGGAAGGCAGATAACTCAACAAGATTTCCTAGGTTTCTTCTAGTTTTTATTCATGTGTCTAATTCTCCTATTACAGTTTCTATAGGGTGATTCTTTAGGGTTCATAACTATCTAGGTAGTACACTTGTAGTTTCATCAGTTTCATGTTCTTCTGTACTAGACTGAATTTCGTTTATATCTTTTTCAAAATCAGTTTTCATGTTCTCTAGTATCATGTTACCATTAGAGTCAGATTCATCAATTTGGTCTTTTTTTCACAAAGGGATCATATTCATCAAATTTGACATGAACTGATTATTTAACAATCCAGGACTTCTTATTAAAAACTCTATAAGCTTTTGAAGTAGTATAATATCCTAAGAAAATTCCTTCATCAGATTTTGGATAAAACTTACCAAGATTTTCCTTAGTGTTTAATATGTAAACCTTGCATCCAAAAACATTAAATTAATTTACTTTAGGTTTTATATTATTCTAGAGTTCATAGGGTGTCTTTTTGAAAATTGGTCTAATTAAAACTTTATTCATTACATAGTAGGTTGTACTTGCAGCTTCTGCCAAAAAATAGGTAGGAAGACTGTATTCTTTTAGCATAGTCCTAGTTATTTCTTGAAAATTCATATTTCTTCTTTCAACAATTACATTTTGTTGTTGTGTTCTTGGTGCAGAGAAGGTGTGTTTAACACCCATATTTGAGAAAAAGGAATTGAATTCTATATTCTCAAATTGTCCACCATGATCTCTTCTTAATAAAAATATTTTAAAACCTTTTTCATTTTGAAAAACTTTTCAAAACATTCAAATATTGGAAAATATTCATTTGTATATTTTAGAATGAACATCCAAGTAAATATAGAATCGTCATCAACTAAAACATATAGATATAATTCACCAGAGAGGTTTTCTATTGTTGAAGGTCCAAACAAATCCTATGGATAAGTTCCAGATGTTTAGATGTATTAATTTTGTTAACTGATTTGAAGGATTATTTTTCCTACTTTCCATGTTAACATGCATCACAAAATATATCACTTTCAAACATGAGACTAGGAAAATAAGAAACTAATTGTTTCTTAGATAACTTAGGTAAATCATATACATTGCAATGTATAAGTATTCTATACCAGATCCAGGATTCATTTATCTTAGCAGTTAAGAAGTTTAATTATTGTTTACATAAGGAATTTAAATCTAGGGTATACACATTATCAGTTCTAGGTGCTCCAAATTTATGAAATTTATCTTTGAAAACAGAACAAATTTTTTTAGAAAAATCAACAATATAACCATTATCACATAGTTGAGAGATACTTATCAAATTGTGTTTTAATCATTGTACATTGAGTACTTTTTTGATTCAGATAGTTTCTGGATCTCCAGCTATTCCAATACAAATAATCGTACCTTTGGCATTGACACCAAATTGACTAGTCCTCCTTCTTTTTTGTGTTAATTATTTTAAATTCAATGAGTTTCCACACATATTCCGGGAGCAGCCACTGTCTATATACCATATGGAATTTCGGCTTCTGTCACTTGATTCCTCATCAATTTCTGCCATAAAGCACATATTAGCTTTCGAATTTTATTCCTTCTTTTCTGAATCATACATTGATGAGCTGCTGGAGTCTTTAGATACAACCCATGTAGCTTTCATTGCCTTCTTCTCTTTCTGCTCATAATCATTTCTCGTGAAGAATTTAGTCTTCTTTTATTCCTTTAATTGTGGACAATCAGGTCTAATATGACCAAGATTCTTGCAGTTATAGAATCTGACATCCTTTTCATCCTTTTTAAAAGACTTTCTGAATCCTTTCTTCCTTCTATACAACTTACTGAATTTTTTGGCTATTTGAGCAAGTTCCTCATGTGAATATGATGAATTATAACTTTTTTATTTCACCCTTTCTTCCTTTTTCTTAAACTTTCTTCATTTACTTTGTGATGACCCTTTTAAGGTAGTGTATTCTCCCTTGATCAAAATCTTATTCTCGTTTTATTCATCCTGCATCTCAGCTTCATACATCATGAGAGTTACAATTAACTATATCATTATTAAATATTTTATAGGAGTTGATTGTATGATTGCAGCAGAAATTCCATTCTATTGAGTTGGAAGTACTCTGAATACTTTTAAGGCTTGATCAACTTGTTTGATTGGATCTCCCAAAGCAGTTATATTGTCGAAAATCTCTATCAATCTTCCATTCATTTGGGTGATTCTTTCTCCTTCAACCATTCTGAATGTTTTGAATTTTATCTTAGCAGTAGCAGACCTCATCTGTATGACATTGTCAGTTCCTTCATACGAAACTGCAATTGTCTCCCACATTTCATACACTGTTGGGCACTGAGATACTCTGTTAAAATAGTCTTGTCCTAGACCACATATGATTGCATTCATGGACTTCAAATTTATGTCATACTCAGCTTCTATACTTGCAGTCCATGTTTCAGGTTTATCTGGTATTGTATAAGGAGTTTATATCTTTGAGTAGACTCTGTATCCGAGGTTTTTCAAATAGATTACCATTCTTGATTTACAGCATCCATAATTCTCACCATTGAAGTATGGATCTATGACCATAAACATTCCTTCTCTTGTATCAGCCATCTTGATCAGAGTATAATCCTTTAAAACTTTTATCTTGTTATAGTTTTAACAAAATCTCATCCTCTAATACAAATTCTTTGATTGGTTTATACAAAATATACACAAGAGGGGGGGGGGTGAATTGTGTCTTTTATAATTTTTTCGCATAATTGTGATTTTTATTTTCATATTTATATCAAATATTTAGTAGCAGAAAATAAATAGCACAAGACACACAATGTATAGTAGTTCGGGGAACAGAAGGCCCCTAGTCCACTCCACCAATGTTCTACTCCATGAGTGTAATGGCCCAGGGTTTTGGGGTTCATTACATGGTGAAAATCTGATATTTGGGGTGTTCTAGGTGGTCTGGAAGGCCATACTGGCTTCTCGGTGAAGCTTAAGACTCCTAATGGTGGCCTCGGCCTACAGGTAGCCCAACCTACTGGTGGACCTGACCTACTAGTGGCTCGGCCTACCGGTAGCCTCGGCCTTCCGGTGGCTCGGCCTACCGGTTGCTCGGCCTACCGGTTTCTCGGCCTACCGGTTTCTCGGCCTACCGGTGGCTCGACCTACCGGTGGCTCGGCCTACCGGTGGCTCGGCCTACCAGTGGCTCGGCCTACCGGTAGCTGTGGCCTACTACTGGCCTCGGCCTAGCGGTAGCTTACCCTACTGGTAGCCGTAGCCTAATGATATCTCGACCTACCGGTAGTCGCGGCCTACCGGTGGCCTCGGCCTACCGGTAGCTAGGCCTAGCGGTGGCTCGGCCTACCGGTAGCCCCAGCCTACTGGTCACCTCGGCCAACCGATAGCTTGGTCTACCGGTAGACTTAGCCTACCCGTGACCTCCACTGGTTTTTTCAATAGCGCCTCCTTTTGCGAGAATTCGTTTGACCCCTTTAATCATGTTTTAAACCCATTAATGGTATTTAATTAAATGGAAAAACATGCATTTTGGTCATGCTTTTAACTGCATTTTCAAAAACGCCTCTCTCGCATCCTGTGAGTTGGTTTTAACTACCACGAAGGGCGGGGACCTTTTAATTGGACATGTGGGGTGGCCCAACCGCATGGTCAACCCACGATCTCGCTTCTTCTGTAGTTTCGAGTTTTTTTCTCCATATCTTAACCGTCCTGGGGATGCCGTATCTCAGCTTATTAACCTAATGACTTCACTTCTCCACACGTTTCTTTTTCTCTATCACCCTATGTTCGGAATACCCTTCCTCTGGATGAGTTGTACCCTCGCAAAGTTTTCCTTGATCGTGTTCCGTGGTGCTCCTGCTACTCCTGTTTTCCAGTTTCCATGCGAGGACTTAACGATGATCTTTAATCAATCAAGTAGGGATTTTTCTCCTTTGTCTCTCCTTTCTGTGTATCATGCAGGGCCGAAATGCTTTTTCCTCTGTGGAAATTGATGAAACCGAACATAATGAAGATAATGAACGAACCCTTAAAGAAAAAAAGGGGGTGTGATCGATGTTCTGTGGTACACTTTCATGTTGATATGTGGTCTTTATCTGCGCACTAATGAACCTCAGTGCTTCTGAATGTTTAAATAACTGTAACATGGAATTGGTAAATTACATATACTCGGTTAAATAAATTTCAATGAAATAGGATTAACCCCGTTTTCTGTGATAACCTCGGTTAAAGCACAGTGGAATTAAAACCATGGAGTGTGTTAACTGTTTTAAATCTAAAAATACATGCATGGTCCTGCCTTGTTTTGGTGGTAATGGTTTGGTTGTTTTTCCTTCACGGGTGGATTGTGGGTGACTTTATGGTTTTATTGGATGAGGGATTAGATTGCTGGGGTGATATGGGTGGGGATGGGATCCCCTATTGTTATACTTTCACTGGTTGTGAATCTGAAGCTGTGTGGTTACTCTGCTTATATCACGAATTGGGGTGGAATCCTCTGTTGTTGAGAAACCGTTGGCTCCAGGATTTTGGGGACATGGGGTTGTGTCTTGGGGTTTGTTTTGTTTCTAGTACTCTGAGGGATCTCACTTAATCCCCAGTTGTTGTGACTTCACATGAGAACCAGGTGTGAATGATTAATTTACCCTATGGTTTTCTTTTCTTTCTTATGGTTGTTTCATCTATGAATGTGCCTGTTAGTTGCCCAGTAGTGAAGGGATTAACTCATATTGAACTGTTATGAAATGATAACTTGAATAGGGAAACTGGGAACTGTTTGTTGTGTGCCTTTTTTCTGAGGAAGCAGTGCTTGTGCACCTACTTGTATCTGTTTTAGGAGCCATAGGTTGGGTTGTGTGTTGGTATATATATTTTTAACTGTCTGTTTTTTAGTCTCACCCCACCTGCGTTGGGCACTTAGTGTCGGACACCCCATTTCATGGGGAAGGGTGTTTCCCCCTAGATACTCTCCTTAATGCTTTCTCTTCCCTCGGTTGTGATGGATGGAGGTGACATTACACCCAAGATTCTTCAGGTAGGTTTTGTTTGGAGTGTTGTTAGCCCAAGACTCTTCGGGCAGGTGGTTTTCCCAAGAATTTTTGGGATGAGGACCAGGTGTTTTCAGGCAGGGGTTCTGGTTATTGTTTGTTTTTCCCAGGTGTCTTTGAGATGAGTCCCAGGTGTTTTCGGGTAGGGGTGGATGGTTGTCAGGTCTAGGTTTGTGTGGGAAGGGATTTGGATGGTTGTGAGTTCGAGGTGTGTGTGGGCAGGAAGAGCGTGGTAGTGTCAGGGCGTTTTCCATTAGGGATGCGTAGCTAACTAGTGGAGGAAATGGTGGTGTGGGGTACCCAAAATCTTTGTTCTTTACTATTATATTATTGCTTGTGTTATTTGGTGAGCGTGGCCGGTGAGGTGGGATGGATAGACTCCTTGATAGATGATGTTTCTTCTGCTTCTCAAGGGACTTTAGGATGTCTCCCCACTTGTGCACGAGAGCTATAGGTTTTTCCTACTGAGTATAGTTTGTATGCTCACCCTACGTTTACTTTCAGGTTCTCACAAGGTCTTCAGAGGCCGTGTAGGACCTTACTAGTCTGGACGATGGAGTTTTTGTTGGTCGCTGTTGTTTTCTACTTCGCCTTTTCTTTTACTGTTGCTTTTTACTTTGGAGTTCTTGTACTTTGTTCAGTTTTCTTTTTTTTATTAAAACATGAATGTAGTTTTGTTTTACCTTGAGTTTTACATACTTAGTGGTGTTTGTTGTTAACTCATTATTTCTCTCAATCATGGTTAACTAAAAAGGGTAATGCCTCAAATATTGTGAAAATGTTATACCCTTGGTGCTAGTCACCACTCTGGGGCTACTGGAGGCGGGACTCGAGGGTCATTATCTCTCCTTCAACATAAAGAAGGAAGGGCTTGGCAATCTAATGTCTCTTCCCTCTCTTCGATGAAGGCTGGTCGTGACATAATGGTATCAGAGGCAGGTTGAGGGATAGGATGGAGTCTGGAATTAGGCACAGTGAGGATTGAATGGGATGGTAGTGAAACAATGATAGGTGACCTCAGTTCGTGAAATAGGACTGGCTAGGACACGAGATTTTAGGGCCCCTCGTGATCCGATGCAAGGACTCTGAGCCTATCAAACGACCAAGTGAGACTAAATTTATTGCAGGGTAGAGACCCTAGGTAAGGTACATGCATCATACTGATAGTATTTTAATTTTATTTGGGGCACCTTGGGGGGAAAATTTAATAATATTAATATTAATTCCCTTGCTACTCGGGCTTAGAAATTCATCGTTTACCTTGCAGTTATGGCACCCAAACGTTATCCACGAGGGACTCGGGTGGTTGAGGCCTAGCGGATCGAGGTAGTTGAACAGTAGAGGGTTGACCGAGATGAGGAGGATGACTTGTGGTAGAGGACTTTGCGCTCATTCCAGCGACAAACACTCTAGAAGTATGAGGGAAGCATTTCTGACTCAGTAATGGGGGGATGGCTCGAGGAGCTAGCAATCAACTTCTCTTTAATCCATGCTCCGAGGGAGTATAGGGTTCAATTGTCCATCAGTCAGCTGAGAGGAGTAGCGCATCAGTGGTGGATGCTTTTCCTGGGAGAGAAGACAGAGGTAGAGGTTTCATGGGCCAGTTTCGAGAAGGAATTTCGTGAGGAGTTCCTCTCCTCTACAGTGAGGGATGAGAAGAGACAAGAGTTGATCTCCCTTTAGCAGGGAATAATGTCAGTGAAGGAGCTAGGGATCATGTTCAAAGATCTCTTGCGCTTTGCCTCAGATCACTTTCCGGATGAGGACACTCAGGAAAGATGGTTAGAGGAGGAACTTCGTCCTTCTCTTCAGTATGTTGTCACTCCATTCACTCTTCTGACGTACCTAGTAGTACAGAAGAAGGAAGAGATAGTAGAGAGGATGCACTCGAAGGGAGGCACACCACGAGAAGGGAACTTGTTGAGTTCATCAAAGGGGAAGGCGGTCAGTAGAAGTTCTCCAGTGATAGGGCCTTCATGGTTTCGACAAGAAGGGTTTAGGCCTCATCAGTTCTAGTCCTGAGCTTCTGGACCTCGCCCCTTTTCCACAAGTCTAGGACCGAAGTGTTTCTCTTGCGGAGTTTTTGGGCACGTCCAGAGCAGGTGTCCGACTCAAGTTCCACATGGTGGAGGTGGGCAGTTTCAGTACCCACCTCAACAACATCCATTGCCGGCGAGGCCTTTCTAGCAGCAGCTGTAGGCCCCAGGCTCTTCGAGCGATGACCTTGCGGGAGGAGACCAACACCAGGCTGCTCCTCAGGGACCTAGACTAGGGAGTGGTTGGGGAGTTGGTCGACAATAGTGAGTCAGAGGTGCTAGGAGTGGACATTTGCACACTGCAGAGTTAGTAGCTCCAGCCAGACCAGAGGTCGTTCGAGGTTTGATCAGTTTATTCATCATTCTTTTTTATGCCTTTTTTATTCGAGAGCTTCAAACTCCTTTGTTACACCCGAATTAGCTCATGCTTTAGGTCTGGATGCCGAGAGACATTTTGTGCCCCTAATGTTGAGGACACCAGTTGGGGGCCAGACCAGCATATCTTACTTTTTCTGGGGATGTAGACTGATGATGGGACCACATCAATCCAGTGGGGAACTTCTTTCATTGAAGATGCAACAATACAATGTTATTCTAGGAATCTAATAGTTATTCTTCATGCATGCCATCATCGACTGCTGTCAGAGAAGGATTGAATTCTCCAATGAGGATTGACGGCATGTGGCTTTTGTGGGTGAGAGGAGTTATCAGATGGGGAGTCGACGCATGGAGCCACACATTTCTATGCTGGACGGGGTGTCGGTGGAGTCGGTGGACGCCGTAATGAAGGATGTCCCAGAGGTCATAAGATAATTCCCTGATGTCTTTCCTGATGAGGTTGTGAGTCTACCCCCTCAATGTGACGTTGAGTTTTGGATAGACTTACAGCCTGGTGCCTGCCCTATCTCGATGGCTCATTATCGGATGGAACCTTCTGAGTTGCGGGAGTTGTGGATTCAGATTGACAATTTGATGGAGAAGGGCTTTGTTCGACCTAGCATGTTGTCGTGGGGTGCTACATTTTTGTTCTTAAAGATGGAAGATGGTAGTCTATGACTGTGCATAGACTACCAGAGGTTTAATCAGGTGATGATAAAAAACCATTACCCCCTCCCGAGGATAGACGATCTTTTCGACCAGCTTAGGGGAGAATGTTTGTTCTATAAGATCGATCTGTGGTCTGGATACCACTAGTTGAGAGTCAAGAAAGCTGATATCTCGAAGACAGATTTCAGGTGCAGATATGGCCACTTTGAGTTTGTGGTCATGCCATTTGGCATTACAAATGCACCATCTACATTCATGAACCTCATGAACTCTGTCTTCTGAGATTTTATGGACCAGTTTGTTGTGGTTTTCATCGACAACATCCTTATCTACTCAAGATCAGAGGAAGAGCATGTTGAGCATCTTAGGGTAGTTTTGGGAGTCTTTTGACACCACCATATTTATGGGAAACTGTCTATGTGAAAGTTCTTAACATGAGAGGTATATTTTGTTAGACACGTAGTGTCTCATAAGGGAATAACAGTAGACCCGTCAAAGGTTGAGGCAGTCTTTTCATGGGCAGCACCCAAGAATGTCGCATAAGTTTGTAGTTTCCTAGGTTTGGAAGGCTATTACTGGAGGTTTGTGTCCAAATTATCTGGAGTTTCAGCTTCTTTGATAGATTTGAATAGTAGGGAGTAGGAATTCATGTGGAGCGTTCCGTTCCAGACAGCTTTTGGGTACCTAATGGATAAGCTGGTTAGTGCTCCAGTGCTCAGATTACCAGAGGAAGGGGTGTTGTTTGAAGTGTTCTGTGATGCTTCTGGCCTTGGGTTGGGATGTGTGCTGATGCAGTAGTGAGGAGTGATATTTTATGGGTCTAGACAGTTACGTCCTCATGAACATAACTATTCCACCCATGATTTGGAGCTTGCGGTCGTGGTGTTCGCATTGAAGTTATGGCAGCATTATCTCATCGTAGAGCGCTTTGTGGTCTTCTCAGATCACAAGAGCTTGTGTTATGTCTTTTCCCAGTGAGATCTGAACTTGCGGTAGTGAAGATGGTTTGATTTACTCCAAGATTATGACTTCGATATCTCTTATACTGAGGGAAAGGGTAATTTTTTGGCCGATTCCCTAAGTAAGAAATCATAGAAGGAAGTAGTTCGGGAATCTGCAGATTCTTGGAAAGCGATGTAAGAGTTAGCAGCCTTGTATTTGGATGCAAGGGTGTAAGGTGGAAGAGGATATCTATTTTAGATGATGGTAGTTTCCTCTTTAGGGGTGCAGGTGGAAGATTCTCAGTGGGGGGACTCGCAGGTGGAAGTGACGCGAGATCGTGTTTATCAGGGAAATGATCATGAGGTATGGTCAGAGGATGGTCAACATCAGGTGCTTTTCCGTGGAAGGCTTTTTGTTCTGTAAATGATGTGTAAAGGTGTTCTCAGTGAGTTCCATGGCTCGAATTTAGTGGTACATCCTGGAGTCTCAAAGATGTACCAAGGCCTGAGGGGACAGTTTTGGTGGCCTAGGGTAAAGCGGGCGGTGGCAGAGTTTGTGGCTAAGTGCCTGGTGTGTCAGAAAGTGAAGGCTAAACACCGTTTTCCTGGAGGGTTGTTACAGCCGTTAGATGTTCCCGAGTGGAAGTGGGATGAAATCTCGATGGACTTAATCACAGGGATACCCAGGGATTAGGGAGGCTATGATGCCATCTGGGTAGTGGTGGATCGACTGACGAAATCATCACACTTCTTGGAGATTAAGGAGTCGAGCCCAGTGGGCACCTTAGCCCAGAGGTACGTTGTTGAGGTAGTGAGGTTGCACGAGATTCCAAAATATATTGTATCCAATCAAGACATGAGGTTTAACTCACGATTTTGGAGGGGATTACAGCATGCCTTTGGCACCGAGCTACGCCTTAGAACTGCTTTCCACCCTCAGACAGATAGGAAAACAGAACGGACGATCTAGACATTGGAAGACTTGCTGGGGGCATGTGTTTTGGATTTTGGGGGACATGGGTACGACACTTTCCTCTAGTGGAGTTTTCCTATAACAATAGCTTCCACTCCACTATTGGTATGACACCATTTGAGGCATTTTATGGAAGGCCGTGTCGTTCACCCGTTTACTGGACAGAGATTGGGTAAGCAGCTATTCTTGGGCTAGAAGTGGTGCAGGGCACCACTGAGAAGGTTCAGCTCATGCATGAGAGGATAAAGGCCTCCAAGGACCGGAGAAGTATTATTCCGATCGTAGGAGTAGGACCTTGGAGTTTGAGGTTGGGAATCATGTGTTCTTGAAGGTTTCGCCTCGACGTAGGGAGAGAAGGCTTGGGAAGGGGAGTAAGCTCTCCCCTAGGTTCATCGGACCTTTCGAGGTGTTGGGACGAGTTGGTGAGGTGGCATATCAGCTGGTGTTTCCACCTCAGTTGGAGAAAGCTCACAACGTCTTTCACGTCTCCCGGATACATCGATATCTACACGACGACTCCCACATCATCAATTGGGTAGAATTAGATGTGGAAGACGATGCGACCTTCATAGAGCGACCGATCAAGATCGAGGATTTTAAAGAGAAAGTGCTTCGTGGACGAACCATCCCCTTGGTTCATGTGTTGTGGAGGCATGGTGGCCTAGAAGAGAGCACTTGGGAGTGGGAGGCCCAATTACGCATCCAGTACCCAGAGTTGTTTTGACTTCCTTGTTGTTGTTGTTGTTCTGAGTTATGTTGAGATGTTTCACCATGTGTATTAATTTATGAAATTATTGTTCTTATCATTTTAACACCAAATGTGTGATGATGGGAAAACCGTACAGCTAATCAAGGTACATTAATGTGGATACGATTAAACCCATGTGGGTGAGTCAGTGCCGCCCAAAGCAGATAATATCCTGACATGTAGGAAGGGACTCCCTGACTCAGGTGTTGGATAGTGTGATCCTTGTGCTTGTTGTGAATTTTTGTGGTTGATAACTCTTGGGGGAGTATTCCTAGATGTAGGGGGGTTCTGTCCCAACTCTCGATCAACTCAAGGGTTCGCCCCTGAGAAGTATCTTTAGAGGGCGGTTGTTTGGACCCCTTTTTTCTCCTTTGGGGTTTGTTATTATATTATCGGGGATGAGAATAGTTTGAGAAGTATCTAATGTAATGTCTTGGGGTTTTGGGGTCCATTACTTGGTGAAAATATGATGTTTGGGGTGTTCTGGATGGTCTGGAAGGCCATCCCAGCTTCTCGGTGAAGCTTAGGACTCCTAACGGTGGCCTCGGCCTACCGGTAGCCTCGGCCTACCGGTGGCTCGGCATACCAGTGGGCTCGACCTACTGGTAGCGCGGCCTATCGGTGGCTTGGCCTCCAAGTAGATTGGCCTACCGGTGGCTCAGCTTACCTGTGGCTCGAACTACTGGTCGCTCGGCCTACCGGTGGCTCGTCCTACCGATAGCTCGACCAACCGGTAGTCGTGGCCTACCGCTGGCCTCGGCCTACTGGTAGCTCGGCCTACAGGTAGGTCGGCCTACCAGTAGCCAAGACCTACCATTATCTCGGCCTACCAGTTTCCATGGCATACCGTTGGCCTCTGCCTACCGATATCCTGGCCTACCAGTAGCTCGGACTACCGATGGCTCGGCCTACCGATGGCTCGACCTACCGGTTGCTCAGCCTATAGGTTGCTTGGCCTACCGGTAGCTCAGCCTACCGGTAGCCCCAGCCTACAGGTATCCTTGGCCAACCGGTACCTTGGACTACTGGTAGAACTATCCTACCAGTGACCTCCATGGGTTTTTCCAGTAGCGCCTCCTTTTGCTCGAATTGGTTTGTCCACTTTAAGCCTGTTTTAAAGCCCATTAATGGAATTTTATTAAATAGAAAACATTGCGTTTTGGTCATGCTTTTAACCACATTTTTAGAAACGCCTCTACCGAATCCTGTGACTCAGTTTTAACCGCCCCGAAGGGAAGGGACCTTTTAATTGGACGTGTGGGGTGGCCCAACTGCGTGGTCAACCCACAATCCCTCTTCTTCTGTGGTTTTGAGTTTTTTCACCATATCTTAACCATAACAGGGATGTTGTATCTCAGCTTATTAACATAAATACATCTCTTCTCCCTACGTTTCTTTTTCTCTACCACCCTGCGTTAGGAATACCCTTCCTCCGGATGAGTTGTACCCCCGCGAAGTTTTCCTTGATCGCGTACCGTGGAGCTCCTGCTACTCCAGTTTTCCAGTTTCCACACGAGGACTTAACGACAATCTTTGATCAATCAAGTAGGGATTTTTCTCCTTCGTCTCTCCTTTATATGTATAATGCGGGATGAGCATGCTTTTGTCTCTGTGGAAATTGATGAAACCAAACATAATGAAGATAATGAACTAACCATTAATGAAAAAAAGGGGGTGTGATCGATGTTTTGTTGTACTCTTTTATGTTGATATGTGATCTTTCTCTGTGCACTAATGAACCTCGGTGCCCCTGAATGTTTAAATAACCATAACATGAAAATTTTCAATTACGTATACTCAGTTAAATAAATTGAAAGCACTAGGATTAACCTCGTTTTCTGTGATAACCCCGGTTAAAGCACAATGGAATTGAATCCATGGAGTGTGTTAATTCATTTAGATCTGAAAATACCTGCATGGGCCTGCCTTGTGTTGGTGGTAGTGGTTTGGTTGTTTTTCCTTCACGGGCCGATTGTGGGTGACTTTATGGTTTTCTTGGATGGGGGATTAGATTTCTGGGGTGATATGGGTGGGGATGGGATCCCTGTTATTATACTTTTGCTGGTTGTGAATCTGAGGTTGTGCGGTTACTATTCTTATATCACGAATTGGGGTGGAATCCTCTGTTGTTGAGAAACCGTTGGCTCCTGGATTTTGGGGACATGGGGCTGTGTCTCGGGGTTTGTTTTGTTTCCAGTACATCGAGGGATCTCACTTATTACCCAGTTGTTGTGACTTCACAAGAGAACTGGGTGTGAATGCTTAATTTACCCGATGTTTTTATTTTCTGCCTTATGGTTGTTTCATCTGTGAATGTGCCTGTTAGTTGCCCAGCAGTGAAGGGATTATTAATACTGAACTATTATGAAATGATAACTTGAACATGGAAAATGAGAACTGTTTATTGTGTGCCTGTTTTCTGAGGCAGCAGTGCTTGTGCACCATCTTGTATCATTTTGAGGAGCCATTGGTTGGGATGTGTGCTGGTATATATATGTGTAACTGTATGTTTTTTGTTTAGTCTCACCCCACCCACATTGGGCACTTAGTGTCGGACACCCCATTTCATGGGGAAGGGTGTTTACCCCTAGTTACTCTCCTTCCTGATCCCTCTTCCCTTGGTTGTGATGGCTGGAGGCGACCTTACACCCAAGATTCTTCGGGTAGGTTTCATTTCGTGTGTTGTTAGCCCATGACTCTTCGGGCAGGTGGTTTTCCCAAGAATCTTTGGGATGAGGCCCAGGTGTTTTCGGATAGGGTTGGATGGTTGTGAGGCCCAGGTGTGTGTGGGAAGGGATGTAGATGGTTGTGAGGCCCAGGTGTGTGCAGGTAGGAAGAGCATGGTAGCGTTAGGATGTTTTCCGTTAGGGATGAGCAGCTAGCCAGTGGGGGAAATGGTGGTGAGGGGTACCCAAATGCTTTGTTATTTAATATTATCTTACTGCTTGTGTTATTTGGTGAGCGTAGCCAGTGAGGTGGGATGGATAGAATCCTTGATAGATGATGTTTCTTTTGATTCTCACTTGACTTTAGGACGTCTCCCCACTTGTGCACGAGAGCTATAGGTTTTTCCTACTGAGTATACTTTGTATGCTCACCCTACGATTACTTTCAGGTTTTCAGGAGGACTTTGGAGGCCGTGCAGGACCTTACTGGTCTGGACGTTGGAGTTGCTGTTGGTCACTGTTGTTTTCTACTTCACATTTTCTTTTCCTGTTGGTTTGTTCTTTGGAGTTCTTGTAATTTGTGCAGTTTTTTTATTAAAACATGCATGTAGTTTGGTTTTTATCTTGAGTTTTATATACTCGGTGGTGTTTCATGTTGAATCATTCTTTCTCCCAATCTTGGTTAACTAAAATTGGTAATGAATCCCATATTGTGAAAATGTTATACCATTGGTGTTAGTCGCCACTTCGGGGACTACTGAAGGCAAAACTCGGGGGTCATTATCTCTGATTCAACTTAAAGAAGGAAGGGCTTGGAAATATGTTTTCCCTTCCCTCTCTTTGGTGAAGGTGGGTCATGACAATGAGCTTGGTGATTTTCACTATCTAGTCCTCTTATCGACAGGCCACTCCACAACTGAGAGAAGGTAGTTTACACCATTAAAATCATAAGGCTAAATAGTGTAACACCCCAAGATTTCATAGGGTGTTATTTCTTCAAAATAACTCAATAACTTGCACTACACGCAACACCGAGTTAAAACGAACCATGACTTACCAAACAAGTCGTTCAAAAGAGGTTATGAATAGTATTAACTAAATTTTAAACTTTATATAATCTTTATAATTTTAGAATCTATATTATGAGTTTCTTAGAAATAATGAAAGAACCAATTCATTTTCAGTATTGCACTTTTACCAAATTTTAATAATGAAGCCTTTATAAATACAATATTTTAAACTTTTTGACTAAATGGGGACATCAAAAATTTAAAATGAAACACCCCAAGCTTCTACGGTACGCTTCTCTTTGAATAATGCGATAGCATATGTTGTACACAACATCGAGTTCTAACACACCACAACCAATCAAAATAGCCGTTATGAATAGTAATACCTACTTTTTGAAATTATATATTTTTTATATTTCAAAATGGAATTCATTTTCGGTTTCGGAATATTGAAATTATCCTAAGATGAATTTTTGGTATTTTTCTGAGAACTTCCAATTTTTATGAATAGTGAAAAATAATTAAAAAGAACATTTTTAATAAAAATAATTTATAGGGATAAATTATATTATTGAGTGGTTTTAAAGTATAATTAGACTATATTTTTACCATTTTATCCAACAGGGTTCATTAGAATTAATTTCACTTTGAAATTGGACCTAAACAATTGCCAATCTTTTGGTATATATTGTTTCTTAAAAACACGCTATTTGTTGTGACAACGGGAATTAATTATAAAATTAATTAATGCAACATATATGTTTGGAATTTCATAAAATAGACATAATTTTTGAATTCGGAATATCAATAATAGCTTAGGGTGAAATTTTCGCATTGTTCTGAAAAACTTCAATTTTTGATGAATAGTGAAACTACTAAGTGGTAGTTAAAAAAAACTAAATTTTTCATAAAACTTAATTTTACCGCTTCTGTGAATGGAATTTTGAAAATCCGAGAGACACAGTTAATATCAAGAAGTAAAATGTGGTTCAATGAGATGAAAATAATTTTTGGTGAATAGTAACTTTTACTTTTATTTACCACGGTTAAAAGTAAATTGGGTAATTAAGGGTAAAAATGATATTAATATTACCCTAACACATTTCCTAATTCTATTGGACAAGTATATCTCGACCAAAAACAAACTTAGGAATAAAATATTATCATTTAGGTCCACTTGGATTAGATTGCGACATTTATTATTATTTAATTCAAAGAAGAGTTAAAAGAGTTGAAATCAAAGTTTATTTACTAAAACATTTTTAATATAGGGTTATACATAAGTTAAATTCAATTTTAAATATTCATTAGAAAGATAAAAAGATTTAGTACAAAATTTTATTTTATTTATAATTTTTAGACATTAAATAAGTTTATTTATTTATGACACAATGATGATACAGTAATTACCATAATAGTGAAAAATTAAACTAATTGATATTATAAATACCCAAATAAATATAATTTGAGACTTTTAATGAATTAAAATAATTTTATAGGATAATATGACATATTAGGATTGATTTAATTTACTTTTTTCTAAGTAATAATTCTGTTATAAGTTTCACAAAAATCAACAATTGAATAGTTTCAAAATTGACATAAAAGAGTTTTTAAAACAAATATTATATTATTAATTGATATTAAATTCATAAAAATCTAAGATTTGACCAAGAGACTTATATCATGATAGGTGTATCATTGATGGACCACTTGGGGGTATCTTAGATGTATATAGTATGTTTATTAACTATATAATATAAAAATACAAAGTGAGATGGTAAATGTCAAACTAATTAACTAAGAGTTAAAACTAAAAGATAAGGTTAATATAGTAACCCAAACCTGTATAAATTCTATTGGTTGAATGTTGTTAGACCTATCCCCACCTTAACCTTTGAATAATCAACTTTGGACCCATTATAAACCTAATAGGAATTTATTATAAATTAATATTTCTATCTTTTCCAAAGGTGCCCCTCACCCCTCTTATAAAAGGGCACTCCCCCTTCTCATTACTTCACACCTTCAAAGCCTTTTTGGTTAAGAACAACTCTGCCCAAATACTCTCTCAACATCCCTCACTACAACCTAGAGGCCTTATTTTGATCAAAAATCCAACCTAAGGAGCCCTTTTGATCAAATCAAAAGGAAGAACCCGAAGAAGAGGTAATGATTTCACCACCTTTTTCCAAGTTCCTTTCTTCTTCCACTTCTTCTTCCTTTGTTGTTACCATTATAAAATAATAACTCCAGTATCATATATATACTGTGATGTTATTATAAATATTGTACAACCATATTCAGTATTCTATCCATCCTTTGAATAACATGTCACCATACGTGCGTACGTACGACTTACCGTCTCCACGTCGTGGTGTAATTGTTATTCAATATATTATTATTTGGATGGGTATAATAATGATGTGTAAATCATGTAAATAATAAATATAACATGATAATTATTCTGTATATATGATATAATATACAATTATATATTATTTTAATTTCAAAAGAATGATATTGTCGCTCGTGCGTACGTACGGACTACCGTCTCCATGAACGTGATGAGATTCATTCTCCATCATATCCCTTCAAGTATAATTCTCATTTGATGATTAATAATAGTATCTAAGGACTTGATATCATTCTGGATGTTATTAAGATACAACCTATCCATGAAAAACATGGCTTACATAACAAAACATATAAAAGAAAATGAGTAAGTTAACACCCGAAACAATAATAATACTAAGATATTATTAACAAATCACTGTTAAAAGATCATATATGATATCATATTAATATATATGATTCTTGTATAATTTAATAACAATTATTTCACCATTATACAGGAGTTTAACCTACCCTCAACCAAGTAAAAGTGCATGTTAAGGGTTATTTCACAATCTCTTCATTATCCGAGGTTGCTTATACGTAATAATCTACTGGGATTTATTTATCATCCACATCCATGTTTCTTCGAAATGTATTTCAAAATATTTTTTCTATTTACAAAGAATATGGGTTAAAGTCATTTATACCATTATGTGTTTTTAAAGGAATCTTTCCGTCATTTTCCAAACAAGGCACTTTTTTACCTTTCGACAAATTTAAGGTAAGAATGTTTTTTTTAACTTTTATGGTGGGTGCGGCTATTTACCACCGTTATAAAATTGTCAAAGCTTCCCTTACAAGTTTATAAGAATATTTCGAGAGTAAATGATTTATTTATAATTATGTGACTTTTAAATGATTTCAAAATGAATATTTTAAGAATTTTTGAAAGGTACTATTTATCAAGATCATAATTTTAAATGTTTTAAAGATTTATCTTTCTAAATATGTTTAATTAATGTCCATGTTTTCAAAATGATTTTAAGGACTTATTTATATGGACATGAAAGTTTTGAAATGATATTTATTTTCAAAAGTTTCAAAGTGGTATGGTACACTTTGATTCAAAAATCTCTTTTAAATTACTTCCTTTATAAATGTGTGACTTTTCAATGATTTCGAGAAAAGAGATATTTCTCTCAAATAGTTTTGATTTCATCTATGTCAACATCCTTTGATGGATTTGAAGCTTATTTGAAGTTGATTTATTATGATACAAAACTTCTATATTGTATTGAAGGTTTTGTGATATGTTTGACTATGGATGTTCTGGTTTTATACCATTCATGGTTTATGCTGAAAGTATTGACATTTCGTATGATCGTTTTAATACAAATGTTTATGTTATGTTTAAACCTTTTCATATGGTAATGCATTGGACTTAATATGTGACGGGTGGAGCCCGCTATAGCTCCTCGATGAATCGGTAGGTCTCATGAGACAAACTAGTGTCTTTGAACAAGGCCTTGGAAAAATCTTATTTGTAGTCTTGGCACGAGGCCTTGGCTATGTGGTTATGATAGTCTGACATTATGCATTCCATCATTATGAAAGTGGTTATTGATACTACATGTGATTATTCGATTAGCAGAATATCCTTGTGAATAAGTAAATGGCATTATTTCATTTTACCTTTGCCATACTATGTTGAAGTTCAAGTTTAAAAGGATTTTGTTTTAGTTATACATTGCCTTAAATGTTTATTCTTATTTATGAAATTTTCCGCTATATTGTTATCCTTACTGGGCATTTGAGCTCACCCCTTTTCTATGTTTTATTTTTCCCAGGATGTGAAGAAGTAATTTATGAATGACCTACAGGGACAGTGTGAGGGGATAAGAGTGTGGACTATGGAGACAATGTTGTTGTAGTTTTCATTTTATGATGTAATGTAAACCTTATGAATATATCTAGTGTTTCCAAGGCTACTAAACCAATCAGTCTTTCGAGATTTGATCTTTCTTGTGATCATGCCAATGTTATGTAATAATGCACCGACTCTGGGTAACTGGGGTCAGGGCATTACAGTTGGTATTAGAGGAAGTTTAGTACAAACCTTGGAAGCTAGATTTAGATAATCTCTGATTAGAGCACATAGATTTAAGATAGACTTTGAGGATTAGTATAGAATAACTTCCTAGAATTTTGGTATTGTAGAGATTTTTTGAGTTATCCAAGAAATACATCCCTATCTGGATACGAGCAGGTAGAGGCGGCTCTGGCACAGATGTACGTAGGGGTAAAACCCGAAAACACAGCTTTGATCTAGACTCGAACGGGAACTGGTGCACGACAACGGGTCTTGCTGCACTCTTGGTTACGACACTCACGAGGGATATGCTTAGGATAACTCTCATTTTCATTACAAATCATTATTAAGGGTTTATGAGTATATACTTCCTCAAAGTGGAAATTTTTATGATTATGGATTATATCCATAAACGATTTAATTTTTGTTATGTTTCTTAGAGTTTGGGATTCGGTATTGTTATTCATAAACTAATCTAGTGTATGCCATTGTTTATAAATGGAGCCCAGTAGAAGGAATGAGAACTCCAGCAATGCACATGATACAAAGAGAAAGAAGGATCATATATTTCATGGTCTTAATCCAGAATTTATAAGAGAAATAATCTCCCATGTATTATCATCATATGAAGAAATAAGATCATGTGTTGATAAGATAAGTAAATATTTTACTGAGTCCTATGGCTTTGAAGGGAAGAAAGAGAAGAAAAGGATGGAAGAGAGAAAGATGGATAAAGGGAAGATGGAAAAGAAGAATTTTCCCATATGTGATAATTGTGGAAAGAAACACCCTGGAACTTGCCTGAAAGGAATGGGAGTGTGTTATAAGTGTCGAGGAAAAGGGCAAAAAGTACGTGACAGCAAGGGTAAGAAAATGGTTTCAAATGTACAATGCTTCATTTGCAAGGAGTTTGGACACTATGCGAACCTATGTTCCAGTTATCAGACTATGCCTCAAATGATGTTATTGGATAATAATCAAGTTATGATACTACCACAGATGAAGAGGAATGATTAGAGTTCTTATGTTGATTATGTCATTTGAGTGTTGTATCAACAATGTACTTGTTATAATAATTATGTAGTATATAAGGATTGTACTATAGTACTATTTCATTAAGGACTTGAGATTGTGTGGATCAAATAAAAGTGACTCAAGAGTAGGATAAATTTTTGGAAAATATATAGTTGAGAGAATGATAAACCATAATATAATTCTAATACCGAGGTAGTGATTTTGGAATAATACATGATTGATTTGGATAAATTATATTGGATATTCTTGACTACCTTGAAACTAATTAATGATTTGTATATTCCATCATTGTTGGGGTTTAAAACATTTTTGGATTAAAGGAGTATATCTATTATTATTTAAGGAATAAGGGATCATGAATGTAATCAATAAGGTTTTATGGTAATTCAGGATGTTGCAGTGTTTTAAAAGAATACATGATGAAGATGTTCACATGTTATTACGCGAAAAAAAGGATCTTTATTGTGTTTACCTTCCTTATAAATTTTTTACTGAAGTATTTTGGATAGTTCTAGTTTGGATTATTTTGGATTGCCATAAAAAGACAACCCGGAGGTTGGGCGGCAACCCGTTGCGTTCGGCAAGGCCGCGAGACTTAAACCCACAACCGAAGGGCGATAAGGGTGTATCACCTACCACTGACCCACGTGAAGTCCGAGATTAAATAATGTAGTTTTTTTCAAGATCTGGTAGATGAATTATTAATTCGTTTTTAACCCTATACGAATAGGATAAATAGAATATTTTTTATGTTCTATTATCTTTTAGAGTGAAAGATGAGTTTGTGGTAGAAATTAGTTAAAGGATGGAACTCAACTTGTCAAGAATATATTTTTCTTCTTCTCTTATTCTATGAAGAAATTAATTCTTATACTTTATTTAAGGAATCCTAAAACCAAAAATGTGTTATCCTAATACCATATGTTTTGTTGAACCGATGGTATTTCAAATCATCATAGATTGATGAATTTAAAGACCTCAATTTTACACTTGTTTGTGATTGATGACCTCAATCACTAACTATAAATATTTATGTTTTTCCTCCAATTATATGTCTCTAATTTCCACTAATGTTCTCCTAATCGCGATCATAATTTGGCGGCGACCCTTTCATTTCTCTTTTCCTCATATTAACACTAAATTTTAGTAACCCAATTTCCGATATGGGTTTTCCCACAAAGATATTTCCTATTTTCAACCTTTTATTTTCAAAGAACAATTTCAAATTGTGTGGACGCAATTTATTGAAGGAGGGGAGAATGTAACACCCCAAGATTTCATAGGGTGTTATTTCTTCAAAATAATTCAATAACTTGCACTGCACGCAACACCGAGTTCAAGCGCCCCATGACTTAAAAAACAAGCTGTTCAAAAGAGGTTATGAATAGTATTAACTAAATTTTAAACTTTATATAATCCTTATAATTTTAGAATCCATATTATGAGTTTCTTAGACATAATGAAAAAACAAATTCATTTTCAGTATTGAACTTTTACCAACTTTTAATAGTGAACAATTAATAAATACAATATTTTAAACTTTTTGACTAAATGGGGACATCAAAAATTTAAAATGAAACACCCCAAGCTTCTACGGTACGCTTCTCTTTGAATAATGGGATAGCGTATGTTGTACGCAACATCGAGTTGTAACACACCACAACCAATCAAACTAGCCGTTATGAATAGTAATACCTACTTTTTGAAATTATATATATTTTATATTTCAAAATGGACTTCATTTTCGGTTTTGGAATATTGAAATTATCCAAAGATGAATTTTTGGTATTTTTCGGAGAACTTCCAATTTTTATGAATAGTGAAAAATACTTAAAAACAACTTTTTTAATAAAAATATTTTATTGTGATAAATTATATTATTGAGTGGTTTTAAAGTATAATTAGAATATATTTTTACCATTTTATCCAATGGTGTTCATTAGAATTAATTTCACTTTGAAATTGGACCTAAACAATTGCCAATCTTTTGGTATATATTGTTTCTTAAAAAAACGCTATTTGTTGTGACAGCGGGAATTAATTATAAAATTAATTAATGCAACTTATATGTTTGGAATTTTGTAAAATAGACATAATTTTTGAATTCAGAATATCAATTATATCTAAGGGTGAAATTTTGGCATTGTTCTGAAAAACTTCAATTTTTGATGAATAGTGAAACTACTAAATAGTAGTTAAAAAACTAAATTTTTCATAAAACTTAATTTTACCGATTCTGTGAATGGAATTTCGAAAATCCAAGAGACATGGTTAATATCAAGAAGTAAAATGTGGTTCAATGAGATGAAAATAATTTTTGGTGAATAGTAACTTTTTACTTTTATTTACTACGGTTAAAATTAAATAGGGTAATTAAGGGTAAAAATGATATTAATATTACCCTAAAACATTTCCTAATTCTATTGGACAAGTATATCTCGACCAAAAACAACCTTAGGAATAAAATATTATCATTTAGGTCCACTTGGATTAGATTAGGACATTTATTATTATTTAATTCAAAGAAGAGTTAAAAGAGTTGAAATCATAGTTTATTTACTAAAACATTTTTAATATAGGGTTATACATAAGATAAATTCGATTGTAAATATTCATTATAAAGATAAAAAGATTTCCTACATAATTATATTTTATTTATAATTTTTAGACATTAAATAAGTTAATTTATTTATGACACAATGATGATGCAATAATTACCATAATTGTGAAAAAGTAAAATAATTGATATTATAAATACCCAAATAAATATAATTTGAGACTTTTAATGAATTAAAATAATTTTTTAGGATAATATGACATATTAGTATTGATGTAATTTACCTTTTTCGAAGTAATAATTCTTTTATAAGTTTCATAAAAATCAACAATTGAATAGTTTCAAAATTGACATAAAAGAGTTTTTAAAACAAATATTATATTATTAATTGATATTAAATTCCTAGAAATCTAAGGTTCAGACAAGAGACTTATATCATGATATGTGTATCATTAATGGACCACTTGGGGATATCTTGGATGTATATAGTAAGTTTAATAACTATATAATATAAAAATACAAAGTGACATGGTAAATGTCAAACTAATTAACTAAGAGTTAAAACTAAAAGATAAGGTTAATATAGTAACCCAAACCTATCTAATTCTATTGGTTGAATGGTTTTAGACCTATCCCCACCTTAACCTTTGAATAATCAACTTTGGAGCCATTAGAAACCGAATAGGAATTTATTATAAATTAATATTTCTAGATTTTCCAAAGGTGCCCCTCACCCCTCTTATAAAAGGGCACTCCCCCTTCTCATTACTTCACACCTTCAAAGCCTTTTGATTCGGAAAACCTCTGCCCAAATACTCTCTCAACTTCCCTCACTACAACCTAGAGGCCTTATTTTGATCATAAATCCAACCTAAGGATCCCTTTTGATCAAATCAAAAGGAAGAACCCGAAGAAGAGGTTATGATTTCACCACCCTTTTCCAAGTTCCTTTCTTCTTCCACTTCTTATTCCTTTGTTGTTACCATTCTAAAATAATAAATCCAGTATCATATATATACTGTGATTTTATTATAAATACGGTACAACCATATTCAGTATTCTATCCATCCTTTGAATAACATGTCACCATACGTGCTTACATACGGCTTACCGTCTCCACGTCGTGGTGTAATTGTTATTCAATATATTATTATTTGGATGGGTATAATAATGATGTGTAAATCATGTAAATAATAAATATAACATGATAATTATTCGGTATATATGATATAATATCCAATTATATATTATTTTAATATCAAAAAAATGATATTGTCGCTCGTGCGTACGTACGGACTACCGTCTCCACGAATGTGATGAGATTCATTATCCATCATATCCATTCAAGTATAATTATCATTTGATGATTCATAATAGTATCTAAGGACTTGATATCATTCTGGATATTATTAAGATACAACCTATCCAAGACAAACATGGCTTACATAACAAAACATATAAAAGAAAATGAGTAAGTTAACACCCGAAACAATAATAATACTAAGATATTATTAACAAATCACTGTTAAAAGATCATATATGATATCATATTAATATATATGATTCTTGTATAATTTAATAACAATTATTTCACCATTATACAGGAGTTTAACTTAACCTCAACCAAGGAAAAGTGCAAGGTAAGGGTTATTTCACAATCTCTTCATTATCCGAGGTTGTTTATACGTAATAATCTACTGGGATTTCTTTATCATCCACATCCATGTTTCTTCGAAATGTATTTCAAAAAAAAATTTCTATTTACAAAGAATATGGGTTAAATTCATTTATACCCTTATGTGTTTTTAAATTAATCTTTCTGTCATTTTCCAAACAAGGCACTTTTTTACCTTTCGACAAATTTAAGGTAAGAATGTTTTTTTAACTTTTATGGCGGGTGCGACTATTTACCGCCGTTATAAAATTGTCAAAGCTTCCCTTACAAGTTTATAAGAATATTTCGAAAGTAAATGTTTTATTTATAATTATGTGACTTTTAAATGATTTCCAAATTAATATTTTAAGAATTTTTGAAAGGTACTCTTTATCAAGATCATAATTTTAAATGTTTTAAAGATTTATCTTTCTAAATATTTTTAATTAATGTCCATGTTTTCAAAATGATTTTAAGGACTTATTTATATGGACATGAATGTTTTGAAATGATATTTATTTTCAAAATATTCAAAGTGGTATGGGACACTTTGATTCAAAAATCTCTTTTAAATTACTTCCTTTATTAATGTGTGACTTTTCAAAGATTTCGAGAAAAAAGATATTTCTCTCAAATAGTTTTGATTTCATCTATGTCAACATCTTTTGATGGATTTTAAGATTATTTGAAGTTGATTTATTATGATACAAAACTTATATATTGTATTGAAGGTTTTGTGATATGTTTGACTATGGATGTGCTATTTTTATACCATTCATGGTTTATGCTGAAAGTATTGACATTTCGTATGCTAGTTTTAATACGAATTTTTATGTTATGTTTAAACCTTTTCATATGGGAATGCATTGGACTTAATGTGTGATGGGTGGAGCCCGCTATAGATCCTCGATGCATCGGTAGGTCTCATGAGACAATCTAGTGTCTTGGCACAAGGCCTTGGCAAAATCTTATTTGTAGTCTTGGCATGCGGCCTTGGCTATGTGGTTATGATAGTCTGACATTATGCATTCGATCATTATGAAAGTGGTTATTGATACTTCATGTGATTATTCGATTAGTAGAATATCCTTGTGAATAAGTAAATGGAATTATTTCATTTTACCTTTGCCATACTATGTTGAAGTTCAAGTTTAAAAGGCTTTTGTTTTAGTTATACATTGACTTAAATGTTTATTCTTATTTATGAAATTTTCCGCTATATTGTTATCCTTACTGGGCATTTGAGCTCACCCCTTTTCTATGTTTTATTTTTCCCAGGATGTGAAGAAGTAATTTAGGAATGACCTACAGGGATAGTGTGAGGGGATAAGAGTGTGGACTATGGAGACTATGTTGTTGTAGTTTTCATTTTATGATGTAATGTAAACCTTATAAATATATCTAGTGTTTCCAAGGCTACTAAACCAATCGGTATTTCGAGATTTGATCTTTCTTGTGATCATGCCAATGTTATGTAATAATGCACCGACTCTGGGTAACTGGGGTAGGGGCATTACTGTTGGTATCAGAGGAAGTTTAGTACAATCCTTGGAAGCTAGATTTAGATAAACTCGGATTAGAGCACATAGATTTAAGATGGACTTTGAGGATTAGTATAGAAGAACTTCCTAGAATTTTTGTATTGTAGAGATTTTTTGAGTTTTCCAAGCAATACATCCCAGTCTAGATACGAGCAGGTAGAGGCGGATCTGGCACAGATGTACCTAGGGGTAAAACCCGAAAACACAGCTTTGATCTAGACTCGAACGAGAACTGGTGCACGACAACGGGTCTTGCTGCACTCTTGGTTATGACACTCCTGGGGGATATGCTTAGGATAACTCTCATTTTCATTACAAATCATTATTAAGGGTTTATGAGTATATACTTCCTCAAAGTATAAATTTTTATGATTATGGATTATATCCATAAACGATTTAATTTATGTTATGTGTCTTACAAGTTTGGGATTCGGTATTGTTATTCATAAACTAATCTAGTGTATTCCATTGTTTAGAAATGGCGCCCAGTAGAAGGAATGAGAACTCCAGCAATGCACATGATACAAAGAGAAAGAAGGATCATATATTTCATGGTCTTAATCCAGAATTTATAAGAGAAATAATCTCCCATGTATTATCATCATATGAAGAAATAAGATCATGTGTTGATAAGATAAGTAAAGATTTTACTGAGTCCTATGGATTTGAAGGGAAGAAAGAGAAGAAAAGGATGGAAGAGAGAAAGATGGATAAAGGGAAGAGGGAAAAGAAGAATTTTCCCATATGTGATAACTGTGGAAAGAAACACCCTGGAACTTGCCTGAAAGGAATGGGAGCTTGTTATAAGTGTGGAGGAAAAGGGCACAAAGTACGTGACTGCAAGGGTAAG
This sequence comes from Viscum album, assembly GCA_963277665.1. Classification (NCBI taxonomy): domain Eukaryota; kingdom Viridiplantae; phylum Streptophyta; class Magnoliopsida; order Santalales; family Viscaceae; genus Viscum; species Viscum album. The sequence goes on along the minus strand of OY728120.1, from coordinate 1,750,893,697 downwards.
AAAATGGTTTCAAATGTACAATGCTTCATTTGCAAGGGATTTGGACACTACGCGAACCTATGTTCCAGTTATCAGACTATGCCTCAAATGATGCTATTGGATAATAATCAAGTTATGATACTACCACAGATGCAGAGGAATGATTAGAGTTCTTATGTTGATTATGTCATTTGAGTGTTGTATCAACACTGTACTTGTTATAATAATTATGTAGTATATAAGGATTGTACTATAGTACTATTTCATTAAAGACTTTAGATTGTGTGGATCAAAGAAAAGTGACTCAATAGCAGGATAAATTTTTGGAAAATATATGGTTGAGAGAATGATAAACCATAATATAATTCTGATACCGAGGTAGTGATTTTGGAATAATACATGATTGATTTGGATAAATTATATTGGATATTCTTGACTACCTTGAAACTAATTAATGATTTGTATATTCTATCATTGTTGGGGTTTAAAACATTTTTTGATTAAAGGAGTATATCTATTATTCTTTAAGTAATAAGGGATCATGAATGTAATCAATAAGGTTTTATGGTAATTGAGGATGTTGCAGTGTTTTAAAAGAATACATTATGAAGATCTTCACATGTTATTACGCAAAAAAAGGATCTTTATTGTGTTTACCTTCCTTATAAATTTTTTACTGAAGTATTTTGGATAGTTCTAGTTTGGATTATTTTGGATTGCCATAAAAGGACAACCTGGAGGTCGGGCGGCAACTCGTCGCGTCCGGCAAGGCCGTGAGACTTAAACCCACAACTGAAGGGCGACAAGGGTGTATCACCTACCACTGACCCACATGAAGTACGAGATTAAATAATGTAGTTTTTTTAAGATCTGTTAGAAGAATTATTAATTCGTTTTTTTAACCCTATACGAATAGGATAAATAGAATATTTTTTACGTTCTATTATCTTTTAGAGTGAAAGATGAGTATGTGGTAGAAATTAGTTAAAGGATGGAAGTCTACTTGTCAAGAATATATTTTTTCTTCTTCTCTTATTCTATGAAGAAATTAATTCTTATACTTTATTTAAGGAATCCTAAAACCAAAAATGTGTTATCCTAATACACTATGTTTTGTTGAACCGATTGTATTTCAAATCATCATAGATTGATGAATTTAAAGACCTCAATTTTACACTTGTTTTTGATTGATGACCTCAATCACTACCTATAAATATTTACGTTTTTCCTCCAATTATATGTCTCTAATTTCCACGAATGTTCTTTTAATCACGATCATAATTTGTCGGCGACCCTTTCATTTATCTTTTCCTCATATTAACACTAAATTTTAGTAACCCAATTTCCGATATGGGTTTTCCCACAAAGATATTTTCTATTTTCAACCTTTTATTTTCTATGAACAATTTCAAATTGCGTGGACGCAATTTATTGAAGGAGGGGATAATGTAACACCCCAAGATTTCATAGGGTGTTATTTCTTCAAAATAATTCAATAACATGCACTACACGCAACACCGAGTTCAAGAGCACCATGACTTACCAAACAAGCTGTTCAAAATAGGTTATGAATAGTATTAACTAAATTTTAAGCTTTATATAATCCTTATAATTTTAGAATCCATATTATGAGTTTCTTAGACATAATGAAAAAACAAATTCATTTTCAGTATTGAACTTTTACCAACTTTTAATAGTGAACAATTAATAAATACAATATTTTAAACTTTTTGACTAAATGGGGACATCAAAAATTCAAAATGAAACACCCCAAGCTTCTACGGTACACTTCTCTTTGAATAATGGGATAGTGTATGTTGTACGCAACATCGAGTTGTAACACACCACAACCAATCAAACTAGCCGTTATGAATAGTAATACCTACTTTTTGAAATTATATATATTTTATATTTCAAAATGGACTTCATTTTCGGTTTCGGAATATTGAAATTATCCTAAGATGAATTTTTTGTATTTTTCGGAGAACTTCCAATTTTTATGAATAGTGAAAAATACTTAAAAACAACTTTTTTAATAAAAATATTTTATTGTGATAAATTATATTATTGAGTGGTTTTAAAGTATAATTAGAATATATTTTTACCATTTTATCCAATGGTGTTCATTAGAATTAATTTCACTTTGAAATTGGACCTAAACAATTGCCAATCTTTTGGTATATATTGTTTCTTAAAAAAACGCTATTTTTTGTGACAGCGGGAATTAATTATAAAATTAATTAATGCAACTTATATGTTTGGAATTTTGTAAAATAGACATAATTTTTGATTTCGGAATATCAATTATAGATAAGGGTGAAATTTTGGCATTGTTCTGAAAAACTTCAATTTTTGATGAATAGTGAAACTACTAAGTGGTAGTTAAAAAAACTAAATTTTTCATAAAACTTAATTTTACCGCTTCTGTGAATGGAATTTCGAAAATCCGAGAGACAGGGTTAATATCAAGAAGTAAAATGTGGTTCAATGAGATGAAAATAATTTTTGGTGAATAGTAACTTTTTACTTTTATTTACCACGGTTAAAAGTAAATAGGGTAATTAAGGGTAAAAATGATATTAATATTACCCTAACACATTTCCTAATTCTATTGGACAAGTATATATCGACCAAAAACAACCTTAGGAATAAAATAATATCATTTAGGTCCACTTGGATTAGATTAGGACATTTATTATTATTTAATTCAAAGAAGAGTTAAAAGAGTTGAAATCAAAGTTTATTTACTAAAACATTTTTAATATAGGGTTATACATAAGATAAATTCGATTGTAAATATAAATTAGAAAGATAAAAAGATTTCATACATAATTATATTTTATTTATAATTTTTAGACATTAAATAAGTTAATTTATTTATGACACAATGATGATGCAGTAATTACCATAATAGTGAAAAATTAAAATAATTGATATTATAAATACCCAAATAAATATAATTTGAGACTTTTAATGAATTAAAATAATTTTATAGGATAATATGACATATTAGGATTGATTTAATTTACTTTGTTCGAAGTAATCATTCTGTTATAAGTTTCAGAAAAACCAACAATTGAATAGTTTCAAAATTGACATAAAAGAGTTTTTAAAACAAATATTATATTATTAATTGATATTAAATTCTTAGAAATCTAAGGTTCGGAAAAGAGACTTATATCATGATATGTGTATCATTAATGGACCACTTGGGTATAGCTTGGATATATATAGTATGTTTAGTATCTATATAATATAAAAATACAAAGTGACATGGTAAATGTCAAATTAATTAACTAAGAGTTAAAACTAAAAGATAAGGTTAATATAGTAACCCAAACCTATCTAATTCTATTGGTTGAATGGTTTTAGACCTATCCACACCTTAACCTTTGAATAATCAACTTTTGAGCCATTAGAAACCGAATATGAATTTATTATAAATTAATATTTCTAGATTTTCCAAAGGTGCCCCTCACCCCTCTTATAAAAGGGCACTCCCCCTTCTCATTACTTCACACCTTTAAAGCCTTTTGGTTTGGAAAAACTCTGCCCAAATACACTCTCAACTTCCCTCACTACAACCTAGAGGACTTATTTTGATAATAAATCCAACCTAAGGAGCCCTTTTGATCAAATCAAAAGGAAGAACCCGAAGAAGAGGTAATGATTTCACCACCCTTTTCCAAGTTCCTTTCTTCTTCCACTTCTTATTCCTTTGTTTTTACCATTCTAAAATAATAACTCCAGTATCATATATATACTTTGATGTTATTATAAATATGGTACAACCATATTCAGTATTCTATCCATCCTTTGAATAACATGTCACCATACGTGCGTACGTACGGCTTACCGTCTCCACGTCGTGGTGTAATTGTTATTCAATATATTATTATTTGGATGGGTATAATAATGATGTGTAAATCATGTAAATAAAAATTATAAAATGATAATTATTCTGTATATATGATATACTATCCAATTATATATTATTTTAATATCAAAATAATGATATTGTCGCTCGTGCGTACGTACGGACTACCGTCTCCACGAACGTGATGAGATTCATTTTCCATCATATCCATTCAAGTATAATTCTCATTTGATGATTAATAATAGTATCTAAGGACTTTATATCATTCTAGATATTATTAAGATACAACCTATCCATGACAAACATGGCTTACATAACAAAACATATAAAAGAAAATGAGTAAGTTAACTCCCAAAACAATAATAATACTAAGATATTATTAACAAATCACTGTTAAAAGATCATATATAATATCATATTAATATATATGATTCTTGTATAATTTAATAACAATTATTTCACTATTATACAGGAGTTTAACCTACCCTCAATCAAGGAAAAGTTCAAGGTAAGGGTTATTTCACAATCTGTTCATTATCCGAGGTTGTTTATACGTAATAATCTACTAGGTTTTCTTTATCATCCACATCCATGTTTCATCGAAATGTATTTCAAAACATTTTTTATATTTAAAAAGAATATGGGTTAAAGTCATTTATACCCTTATGTGTTTTTAATGTAATATTTCCGTCATTTTCCAAATAAGACACTTTTTTACCTTTCGACAAATTTAAGGTAAGAATGTTTTTTTAACTTATACGGCGGGTGCGGCTATTTACCGACGTTATAAAATTGTCAATGCTTCCCTTACAAGCTTATAAGAATATTTCGACAGTAAATGTTTTATTTTATAATTATTTGACTTTTAAATGATTTCAAAATGAATATTTTAAGAATTTTTTAAAGGTACTCTTTTTCAAGATCATAATTTTAAATGTTTTAAAGATTTATCTTTCTAAATATTTTTAATTAATGTCCATGTTTTCAAAATGATTTTAAGGACTTATTTATATGGACATGAAATTTTTGAAATGATATTTATTTTCAAAAGTTTCAAAGTGGTATGGGACACTCTGATTAAATAATATCTTTTAAATTACTTCATTTATAAATGTGTGACTTTTCAATGATTTAGAGAAAAGAGATATTTATCTCAAATAGTTTTGATTTCATCTATGTCAACATACTTTGATGGATTTTAAGCTTATTTGAAGTTGATTTATTATGATACAAAACTTCTATATTGTATTGAAGGTTTTGTGATATGTTTGACTATGGATGTGCTATTTTTATACCATTCATGGTTTATGGTGAAAGTATTGACATTTCGTATGCTAGTTTTATTATGAAAGTTTATGTTATGTTTAAATCTTTTCATATGGGAATGCATTGGACTTAATATGTGACGGGTGGAGCCCGCTATAGCTCCTCGATGCATCGGTAGGTCTCATGAGACAAACTAGTGTCTTGGCACAAGGCCATGGAAGAATCTTATTTGTAGTCTTGGCACGAGGCCTTGGCTACGTGTTTATGATAGTCTGGCATTATGCATTCCATCATTATGAAAGTGGTTATTGATACTGCATGTGATTATTTGATTAGTAGAATATCCATGTGAATAAGTAAATGGCATTATTTCATTTTACCTTTGCCATACTATGTTGAAGTTCAAGTTTAAAAGGCTTTTGTTTTAGTTATACATTGCCTTAAATGTTTATTCTTATTTATGAAAGTTTCCACTATATTGTTATCCTTACTGGGCATTTGAGCTCACCCCTTTTCTATGTTTTATTTTTCCCAGGATGTGAAGAAGTAATTTATGAATGACCTACAGGGATAGTGTGAGGGGATAAGAGTGTGGACTATGGAGACTATGTTGTTTTAGTTTTCATTTTATGATGTAATGTAAACCTTGTGAATATATCTAGTGTTTCCAAGGCTACTAAACCAATCGGTCTTTCGAGATTTGATCTTTCTTGTGATCATGCCAATGTTATGTAATAATGCACTGACTCTGGGTAACTGGGGTCGGGGCGTTACAAATAGAGCTTTCTGTTGAATACACAGAACCGAATATATAGCTTAGTACGAGAATCCAGTTACTCAAAATATAAGAGTATTTTTTCAGTGAAAATACTTTCCCAGTGGTCTTCATAATTTCAATAGAATTCTATTGACATTAGGTGGATAATCATCTTTAGAAATAGCGATCTTCGGGTAAAGGAAGTTCCGAGATGATCCGGATCCAGTAGATCTTGAAATGTCGTCTGCAACATTATCAGTAGTTGATTCAAAAAACGATATTCGATGTATATCAGTAATTCTTCAATCATGTTTCTTCGTCTTCGGAAAACAGAGAATTGTTTCTCTTCGTAACACCAGATATCTAGATCTTGATTTTCTCTATTTGTATCTTTTTCATATTCATCGTTGTTGTTCAAAAGTTCTTTTATATTGTATATATGTATATAACATCTATATTTTGAAAATATATATAATAAAAACAAGCACTTATTCTAAAAATTTACATCCATAAAAATTTCCTTTAGAATCACGATATTCAAAATTTTGAATAGCAGAGTAGTCGTAACTCCCCTGAAAATTTGGCATGAAAAACTCCTCTTAAATTGATCCTTTGAATCACAAATAAATGACTTTGAATCAGTCAAAGACTCGCATTAAATTCAGGCTTTTAATCTGGATTAAAATCAGCATGATAATCCTCATAAATACCATTTCTTTAATAAAGTCATAATTTAAACATCCGTAGTCAAATGTAGGATTGAACTGCATAGCATACATTCTCCGAACGTAAGGTTCACAACCTAAGGTTGTTCACAAACATTTCTCTTCAATTCTCAGATGTATGGTATATAATTCATACTTTTCAATAAAATGTATAGTTGTTTATAAAAGTAAGGTTGATGAACCATAATTTTATCTTTAGAATTCAAATATATTGTTGTTTAAAAAAGTAAGGTTGATGAACCATACAAACTTATCATTCCATCCTTACGTAATGATCTTCCACCATTCTTTTCTGATTTCTCAAATGTAAGATTCCTTCCAAACGTAAGGTTCCTTTCCAAATGTAAGGTTCCTTCCCAAATGTAAGGCTCCTTCCAAACGTAAGGTTACTTTCCAAAGGTAAGGTTCCATTCCAAACATAAGGTTCCTCTATACTTTTCCGATAACATATAGTTTTTTAACCATACTTTTCTGATATCTCATATAGTAAACACATCATTCTATCATTACTCTACACTTCTCAACATAGGGTATGAACAATGTTTCCAGAAAACTCTAAAAAAGAATTCCTAAATACTTTAGAAATTTATTCTCACTGTTCAAATACATAAATATTTATTCCAGAAATAAGAATTAACAAATATTAAATTTCTTAAATACACTTAAAGTAAAATCATTAGAATAACAAATAAGGGTATTTGTGAGCATCAACATCATCATAAAGAGATAGAGTATTGTTCTCAACAATATCCCCCTTATTAATAAAATTATCTATTGTTTAAAAAACACTTTCTCAATAAATAATCATAGAATAAATTCATGGGAATTATATAAAACTCACAAAATAAAATATTGGTGAACACAGAATGTATCTCACAGATATAAAAAGTGTGATGAGATTCCCTTACCTTATATCTTGGTTCTCATCGTACATGTACAATATTACTGTATAATAAATGTAAAATTTTTAAACATATTTTAAATAAATATATTCTTATATCCACTACCATACATTACTTTATTACGACATTATATTACCCGATTATTAACAATTCTATGTTAAGGTTTCCCTTTGCGTAATATCGAATTTGTTCTTCGTACATGTTTTGACTTATTATTCTTGATCATATTAAGTAGAAGATGATTTAATTACTTCCAGAATTTAAGAAATTATATAAATTACATATATATTTATTATATATTTATTTATAATAATCTATAAATTATATAAATTTGAAATGGAATACATCGTTTATGGAGACGATAGGCTGTATGTAGGCATGAATATTGTTTCCATTTTTTTGTCATTTTAAAAGGAAGTGATTAAATGTAATATATTTATATATGTATATAATATCATTAAATTAGTATTATTATGTTATATCTATCATATATGATCACTAAAACCATCCTTAACACATTCTGTGTAAAGTGTGAAGGAATCTCATCACATTGAGGATGCGGTAGTCCACATATCCACAAATGATGTTATCATATTTACACAAGATGGAAGGTATAAAGGTATGTGTTATAAAAGAATTATAGAAGAATAAATAAATAATAATTATAATATATGTCATTTATAAAGATAGTTTCCGTCATAATTTTCAACCATGAAAGGGGGTAAAGAGAAAAAAACATTCATTTTTTCATGATGCGTAGTTCACCGTACACATAATAATTATGGTTGTTACCCATTGGATGAAAGTGTGTGAAATATTGGGTTAAACCATATCACAAAAACATATAAATATATTTAAGATATTGTTTTTCTATAATCATGGAATAAGGAGACTTTTGGGGGTGGAGAATGGAAATAAAACTAAAGAGCCTGAGGAAAGATGTTACATATTGTTTGGATAAATCCTTTTGGTTTGCACCAAATGGATTTTCTGGATGGATTATTTCCAATATGGATGATTATAATATGACTGGATGGATTTTTGGGATCTATTTTTTCAGATCTTGGTCTATCAAAAGTGTCTTGAGAGGTGTTATGAAGTTGGAGGAGTGAAGACCATTTCGTAGTGGAGGAGGAGTGGCACTCTTGTAAATTTTTAGGAAAAAGCATTATACCCACGTTTTTTACATGTAAAGTTGATCCGATAAGAGTATACATTATATTCCACGTAGTATAGGGTATAAATATTTCCATAAAATGGATTTTGGACAACTTTATAGGTCATTTTGGCCTTTAAATGTAAGGTTTAGTCCCTTGTTATGCTTAATTTCACCTTAATCGTTATAATTAATTTTAATTACATTCACTAATCATTATGATAAAAAATCAAGTTGAAAAAATTATAAATTATAAATTAAACTAATTATAAATATGAAATACATTTTTAAAAATTCAAATCACATAAGTGGTAGGAATTAATTTAAATTTAATCCTGAAGAAGGGATAAGAATTCGAGTTTTTAATGTAAAAACATTCCAATGTATAATATGATTTTATAGTCAATTTCAAAGTTAAATTAATTAAAATGACCAAAATTATATTAATTGGTAAAAAATTATCTAATTAAACTTTTAAACCAATATGAAATATATTTCAACCTTTTAAATAACTTAGATGAAAAAGTATTTTTGAATTAAAATTTAGTATTTTTCACTATTCATCAAAAAATTAAACTTCAGAGAAAAATAAAAAAATTATCCCTAAATTAATATTTATATTATTCATTAAAATATGAATTTTATTTTTAAATATTAAATTTATAATAGTTCAAAACATTGGATTTAAAATAAGTTCTCCATTAAAATACGGTAATAATACATTTATAAAAATATTGATTTTTATGCGAAATAATGGGTTTGTTCTTATCTTATTCTTATCAAATATATTGGATGAAAAAAATTTATTTTATTGAATATATAATATACAGATTATATTAATGTTACTTTCTAATTATAATTACTTTAATATATTAGGATAAAATAGTTTTCTAAGAATACAAATTAAAATATTTCCTTTATATTTAATTGGTTTACATTTATTTTCTAATTAATTGATAACCAATGGATTCATATTATATTTTTATAAACAATATATTATCATAAGTTAATTAATATAATTTATAACATATAATTTAATAGCTAGGATATATCATATTATATTAAACTATAATTTTTTAAAAATATTTTGTTGTTCGGTAAAAATATATAATGCATGCAACGAAAGTCCTCAAAGAAACTCATTGTGGAATGAGAAACATGCTAAATCAGTATGATGTGCATTTCATGATATGTATAATATATCAAATATTTTTTAAAATTGTAAATATATTGTAAGGTCTTGGGATATTATATCCCTTTATGCACTTGGTGTTGCATGTAGAGCAGGCTTAACACGTTGTTTCATATAAATCAATACAAACATAACACGTTAACATAACAAAATGTAGATTTAGTGTTTCATGAACTAGAAAATGTCAAAAAAATATTAAATTAATTTGGAAAAATTCACATAATCGGAGGTTTTTGTAGTTTAGTGGTATTTTCTCCATAAGCATGACTATCAGTTTATGAGTTAGTGTTTTATAGACGTTGTGACTTTTGAGGGTGACCCATGAGGGGGGTTAGATGGGTATGATTTATAGACACACCAGATTACATTGGGAATTCTAGGATAATAAATTTTGTGATAGTTCTTTTGGAATTCTTGTTAGTTTTGAAAGGGAGGGCTTGTTCAATTGCTTTGCATGTGTATCATTAGTATTGGTTGGAAAAACCATGTTGTGTGAGGTGGATTGTACATGAGGTTCCTTTGGTCCTGAATAGAAAAAGAGTGATCTATGATTTATGGGGAATGCATGGTACATAGTCATGGATAATGTCCTGGGTTCTTGGGTTGAGTTATGATGAGATGTGACTCATAGGAAGGTGACTTAGATATTTGGGAAATAACATTCACTAGATAATGAAAACATTGATCCTTAATATAATTTGAGTGGAATGAATGTTTTGGGGGAGAATTGTTCTTTTGTATTTTAGTTTGTTGGAAAATAAGTGTATGGTTGTGATGTTACAATGAATTATCATCCATTTCAATAGTATGAGGAATAATATGGGGGTGATATGATTACATAGGTGGTGACCTAAGGTTATCTAATGAGAATTATGGTGTATAAATGGTGGGAATAATAACGTGTAAATATATGGTGTAGTAACATAAAAAATATAGTGTCGAACCATTATAAAAGCATCATAGGTGGATACACTATATGAAAAAGTGTGGATAATGAGGAGTGAAACAAGTATGGTTTCGATGAGACCTATTTGGTTCAACAGTATAGGATAAGTAAGGGATGAACTGAATTGTTTAGGATATGTAATCATTCGTTTAAGGTGTGTTCCTTTTTATTAGCTGGTATTTTAGTGAAATACATGCAGTACATTCCCATGACCTTGTAATGAGTGATGAGTTACCATTAAAAATGGTTCTTAGTGGTGAGAAATTTCTGCCACATCATCCATCGTATTTGTGGATGGACTAATCTTAGAAAGTGGTAATTAGAAATGGTTATCTCATGTGAAGACAAGGATTATCCTAAGGTGGGGTGAAATATATTGACTGTGGTAAATTACATGTATGGTATTAGATATGGGTTTGGAAGGATCCCGGGAATATATTTTTTCCTTAGGTTGTTCTTTGAGAGGTCATTAGTTCTACAGATTTTTGGTGCATTGGTTCTCATCATATTGAAGGGTAGTGGACACAATCACCTTACGTTAAACCATGCGAGATTCATTAGAATTTAAGTCAATAAATCATTAGATGTACCAAAATGAACATGGGGTTCCTTTGGGAATTTAGTCACTAAGTTTGGGACTTTCGAATATTCATCAACCATGGAAGCCAATAATTTTTTTAAAGGCCAACCATACTTGTTTTAAATTATGTTATTGGGTGAGGTTTGATGTAGTGTGTTTACAACCACATCGATCATGTAATTGTGGATTCAAAAAGTATTATTTATAAGTTTGTCCAAAAATTTTGTATAGAAGAATAAGAATCATCAGTTTTGGTAGAGATATTTTCTTTGTGGGATAATAATAAAGAGGACGGGTGAAAGTGAGCATCATCTCCTTGTTATGGTAACATCACATGTGTTAGATTGGGGTGTAGAATAATGTTGTGAATTTTGGAGAATAGCCTCATTTAAAAAATGGTATTGAGAGTTGGATCTTGATTCCTATATAATAGTTGGATAATTGTGGACTGGTACAGATCGATGGATAAACCAATAAGGTTTGATGTTTCTGATTTGGGAACTTTTGAATTCCACCAATGTTCGGTGTCATGGTGGAGTGATTAAATTATGTCATTCCATGATGAATGAGATGATGATTTAGTATTAGAACCCAATGGAAATCATATGTATATCTCAAGGATGTTCTATTATGGGGGGATATTTTGAGGCATTATGTTATATATGGTTGTTTTAAATTTCGAGGGATTTTTAACATTATTTTAGTGGATGAGATTAATTTTGAATCTAGGTTTTTAATGGATTTATAAACGTTTTATCATTATAAAATCACATTTTTAGAATATTTTGGGGGCCCTAGAGGTGGTTTGGGTGTGAGAATATTTCTCAAGAGCTTTAGGGATGAAATTTTTAGTGTTTTGGAGAAGCTAAATGGATTATAGGGTTTGCACAAAATTAGTTCTAATAATGAACCATGTAATGGACCAGAACTCTCCTATCCATTACATTGTGAAAATGTGGTGTTGGAGGTGTTCTGGGAGGTCAAGGTGACTTATCCCTAACACTTTTCCAATTTTCCAGTTCTGTGAACAGTGTTTCCAGTTTTATGAACAGTAACAGATCGGTCTCACAGATCGGTCTCACAGATCGGTCTCACAGATCGGTCTGACGGATCGGTCTGAAAGATCGGTCTCACGGATCGGTCTGACAGATCGGTCTCACAGATCGGTCTCACAGATCGGTCTCACAGATCGGTCTCACTGATCATTATGAAAGATCGGTCTCACCGATCGGTCTGACAGATCGGTCTCATAGATCAGTCTGATAGATCGGTCTCAGAGATCAGTTTCATAGATCGGTCTGACAGATCGGTTTCACAAATTGGTCTCACTGATCGGTCTCACAGATCGGTCTCACAGATCGGTTTCATGTACAATAATGGTGGGTGAACAGTGTTTCCATATTCCTATAGTTTTTCCCCTTTTGACATTTCTATTGAGGTAAAGTATATTTAAAGCCTTATTTTAAGGGCTCTTAAGGCCATTTCAAAGGCCATAAATCCTATATTAATTATTCCTAAGGCCGAGTCGTTTTTAATTGATCAAACCGTGTGGGTTAATGCGATCCGTTTTTAATGGAGAATTAACCGGATCTTAAACCGTCACCTCATTAAATATTCAAAAAGGAATGAGATATCATTCTCCCTTATTCTTCCTCTTTGTTATCTGTTATGAGATTCTAGAACCTTTTAAACCTTCTTACAAGAGTTTCACATTCAAAATTTACTCCTCGGATCAGTTCCGCTTTGTTTTGATGCAACCAAGTTGTGGCAATCATTATTCGATATAAGGTATGTTTATCATAATTCCATCGTGGGTCATCTTCTCTTGTTCTCCTTTCCATATTATCATGTAATCTCTATTCTTCTAATGGGATTTTCTTGGGGTTTGGTTGGTGCGGACATACCGTGAGATCCTCGGGTGGATGCAGTTGTCGTGAGAGGAGGATCATGACCCGTTGTGTGGATAAAAGACGTCAAGAACTCTTCATGGTAGGTGATTTGTGGCTTCTCTAAATTGTTTATGTGTAATTGTATAGTTAGCATGATTTTTTATTTGGATCACAATGAAATTGACCTAATTAAATACTTGAACCGGATTAAAATAATTGGTTTTATTGCATGTTGTTGCTTTGTATCGTGATAACGGTTTGCCTCATGTTTTTCTAGATAGAGTGATATCTATGCTTTCTTTGATTAGTTGTGCATTCTTGATGGGAATTGATAAAGAATGTAAAGCCATAATTAATTGATAGTTATTTGGATAAGGATAAAGATTCATGTAAATGAATCCGGTTGTTTCCATTGTTGTAGATGTTCTAATTTTATGTTAATAAAATTGGCATTGTAAGCATGTTAAATATTTTGTGATAGCTTACTGAATAGGTTTCCTAGAATTGGAACCTACGAATTGGATCTGTTAATTCAATAGGGATTAAATAACTTGTTGTTGATAAAAGATAATTCTGGATAGGGTTCGGAGTTACCCTCTTTCTTATAAGGTCGAATGCCTTGTGGTTTGGAGCCATGAGTGCTCATTTTGTATGAAGGCTGGATGCCTTGTTAAAGGGCCAAGAGACCATTTGATGTGATGATTGTTTTCCTACTTCTTGTGCTGTGATGTGAGCCTGGATGGCTGTTGTGATATGTGGAGGCATGGAGGCCTTTTGGTTGTGGTATCGGATGGCACCTAGAGTGGCGAGATGCATCGGTTTATGCATATGGGTGTCGGGGTGGACACCAAGGATGATGGTATGGGATGGATGTGATGGTAGGATGTCGGTGGTTTTGTTTGGTTGTTTATCTACTTTACTTTTTCCCACTTCTCAAGGCAATTGGTCATGCTTACCTACCTTCTGAAGGAGGCGAAGACACGCGGGGTATGCCACATTATTTCCGTGTTTAACATCTCGAGGGAGAATGGGTTTATGCTCTTTCTATAGGTGGCAAAGACTCTATGGGTAGCATATCTAGTCACCGTGTTGAGCCCCCTTTGTGTTTAGTAGCATAGGTTTCTTTTCTAGAATGCCTGGGAATAAGGTAAAGTAATTTTTGTAATGAAAGATTGATTAAATGGTGTTAACCCATGGGGTTGGAATTTGCTGGAACATAATGATGAGGTGGTAATTTAAAAATGGAAAGTGGACCCTTGGTGTGTGCCAATGAAGTTTAATGTGGTTTTTCCCATGGTTAATTAATGTACAAAGAATTAATTGATGTAAAGTGGAATTGATGAAATAGGGAATGAAGTAACCTAATTAAGTTCTTTAACTGGTTGTGTTCTTATAGGATACCTAGTCTTAGAAGTGGAATCCCGGAGTCCAAGAGATGTTAGATGCAGTTGTGTCTAAGACTAGTTTATGCCCATAGTGTGGTTGTGAGATATATTTATATTCTGTACTTTTTGTGTTTCTATATGCTACTCCACCCTGTCGGTAAGGGAAAGTGACACCCCGAGGATTCTGAGCCCTGGGGGGGGGGTGTTTTTCCAAAACATTCTTATGGGAGGTTGAATGGATGACTACCCCCTTCAGCCCCACTCTCTTCTCTTGGTAGATACTAGTGCCTTTGGAACATCGGTTAGTTTTCCCCATATATGTGTGTAGAGGGATGTAATGGATTTTGGTTATTTCACACACATATATTCTGGATATAGTATCCTATGGACTACTATAGGTGTAACATGTATAGGATGTGATGGCTTGAGGATCCTTACTCAGTGTATGGGCTGTGATGGATTGAGGTATAATACCCGACGTATGATACGCGTTAAGAGAGATGTGGTGGCTTCTGGAAACTACCTGGTTACTTTTGGTTGTGAGGATGGCCTGGTGCTTAGCCCAGGTGTCTACAGGAAAGACTTTGGTGCACGTGGTGCAAATTGTGGAGCTTAGCCCAAGTTTATACGGGCAAGCCTTTAGAGAGAGATGCACATGACATATGTCATTGGGGAAAAGCGGTAAACCAGTGGGGAAGTAGTAGCGGGGTACCCTTGATATTATTTACTATATGTTGTATTCTTGTATGCATTACTTGGTGAGAGTGGCCATGGTGAGGTTGGGAACTTAGTATACCTGTTTAGGTGTCGAGTTAGTTTCACTTGTTGTTCACTGTGCTTTAGCATGCTTTCATTACTTTTGCATGAGAGGCTTTGGGGAGGATCCTACTGAGTATACTTTTATACTCACCCTACGTATATATAAACTGTTTTTCATGTCACTTGGATTAGGTTGGAGATCAGGCTAGTTACTACTAGCTTGTGGTTGCAGAAGCTGTTTGGGCTTGCGGTTGATGTTGTCTTTTCCTTTCTTTTGGGTACTTGTAGTTTCCCCTTTCAGTTGTAGTACTTTTTCCTGGCATTTCATATATGTACTTGGGTTTCTTTTATATTTCAGTTGGAGTTGGTTGGTGTTTATCTTATCTCACTCTTCCACATCTGTTCTCTTAGAGGGTAATGCCTCCCATTTGTGTGTTATTATACCCTCGGTGTTAGTCGCCAACCCGGGGCCTACTAGAGGCGGGACTTGGGGGTCATTATCTCCCTTCTCACATTTCCGGCCCAGGAGGGGTACACATTGTGGGGAGGGGGTCGTGACAAACCATAACAGTGTTTGGATGTCATGGAAGGATCATGGTTTGTTAGACCATGTGAAGGGGGATCTTTAAACACTCAAAAGACTATAGTGAACCATAGGACAATTTCTCATGGGTTTCAAATGGATTTCCAAACCATGTGCCTAACCATGGACAATGTAATGTGTTGAAGCAGTGATGGAAATATGGTTGGTTCATTGTTTAGAAAACCATGCAAAAAATCCTCACACTCATTAAAAATTGGGATTTTACAACTATTACATTATTATGTTTAAATCAAATCCTCACATGTAATATTTCATCTTTTAAATAGGTACTTACCTATTTAGGTTATATATATGATCCTCCTTTTTTCCAAAAATGATACCTTGGTCCTAGAATTTCTGAATTACAGGAGGTGTTCATAGGAGAAAAGATAAAGGATTTTGAAAAAAACTATATGAACTAATTCATTCCATAAATGGTTACTCATGATCTGAATTTATCGGGGATGATTCCATGTATCTCATTCATGATTTGAGATGTTTTTGGGGATGAATAAGTTAATGATGTGATATTTCATTGATGACATGAACCGTTTTTTGGGTTTTTAAGCCAAGGTGACTTATTTTCGGTGTATATGGAAACTAAAATATTCATGGAATGAAACCCTAATTCCCATTGTGGATATGGTTATGTTCATCATTTTTATTTAATTCTGAATACCTATGATTCTACCTATCCTTATTTTTTATTTGGACTCCATTCCTCCACTAGGAATGTTTGGGAGTTCACTTCGATCCAAAGGAATTTTATTTGGATCATGGTGTTCCCGACCTATAAATTATATGGTAGGAAAGAGGAACCCAGTTCAGCCATGGTTTTTAAGGAATATATTATTGTTAATAATTCTTCAGGTGGGTGGTCTACAACAACTCCCTAATGTTTGATTTAATTTCTCTAGATTGTGACACATCTACGGTTGTGCCGACATTCCACATGTGTGACCTATTATATATGTTTACCAATTATTTTGATAAAACATTATAATTTGACTAACATAAAATTCCATTGGAACCATTAGCATTGAGATATGGATTATTTCTATTAAAGGGGTGTATTATCCTTTTAATATAGGTTTCATTTGATTGGAAATAATCTAAAGAACCTTGATTAATTGTAAATTGGTTATGTTTTGGCTTAACAATGTTATTTTGTTTAGCAGGTGAATTGAAAATCTATCTTAACCATGAATTGTTATAACATGGTAATTTTGATATAGTCTTGAGAATAAATAACATGGAATGAAATAGGTAATCATGCATGTAATTTGAATTGTATAAATGCATTATAAAATTTAGATATGATGAAATATGTATTTTTAATTATTCTAAAATGATAAGTGAAATGGAAATGGTTACAATCATTGGGATAATTAGTAACTTGGTTTAAATTAATTGCTATCATTAATTGTTAAAAGATATAAAGGGAATGATTATAGGTTAATTATTGATTTTACCAATCCAAAATTTGACAATAGGTTCATCATGTCTGGTGTTGTAATTATAGATGGATTTAGTGGTATATTGTCTTTTCATGACTCTCAATTATTTTTTATATATGAGGGTTAAATGAATGGTTATATACCACCGAAGGGATAAGTGCATGTTTACATATCATTTAAGGGAAATATGTATGGACATGTACCTCTTATGGTCTAGGTTCATGGTCACATACCATCTGAGGGATTGATGAATGGACATATTACACTTGAGGAACATATGTATGGGTATATACTACCTAAGAGAAAGACACAAGGGTACATGTTTCCTGAGAGTGGGATTCCTGATTACATAATACTTGAGGTAAAGATACACTATTTTTGGTACATGATTATGGTTATTTATCCTCTAAAAGAGAGTACTCCAGTGGTATTTTCAATTTTTCCTTCTCAGTAGAATCTTACCCTAAATAGAGATATATGGAATTGTGCTTAATAAGGTTTATTTGACCTAGGTTGTCAACCCGAAGCTTGAAATTCATATAGTTTATTGTATATTATGCATTAATTTATGCATTGATGGACTATTTTATTATAATACTTCATGAACTACATATTTATTCTAGATTGTTTGGACACCTTGGATGTTTGTCTATTAAGTTTAACTCACTCCCTATTTAGGAATTTTTTAGTACACAAGTAGATTTCAGGGATACAGGTATAGAAATGGGAAGGGGACCTTTACTTGATTGTTTTTTTTCAATATGGGAATGGATCATGGTGATGGAACTAGACATGGGGTCCAAGAATATAGGTTTGGAGACTTTTATTTTGTGTATGTTATTCTTTTACATGTATACATTCATCACAAAATCTAGATTGGAATACATTGTTCCATAACATGGTTTAATATTATTAATTAACAATTATGGTAATTTATGTATATCACGGATGAGTTGATTATGTTTTCTTATGTACTAGTGTATTAAATTATTTTGTTTATCTTAGTTTTACTATTATTAAAAAAATATTCTATAGGGTATAGTCTCCCCAATATATCCTTTACACACATTGTTGTTAGTTGGAATCCTCTAATGTATGGGGAGGAGAACATGTTGTTTAGTGATGACTCGACTTGATCATGTGAGGGGGAACCAAGATAGAGATTTTTCATGGTGGTTTCATAGGGTTTTTATTTTCGAAAATTTTATTATTTGGGGAGGGTATACAGGATACTTGGATGTGTTAGAGCTTTCTACTAAACACATTCATGGCAGTAGGTAACCCTTTTGTGGGGGTAAAACCAAAGTACATAGGGATCATATAGTTTTTTATGATATTTACTTAATATAGTTGTGATATTATATCACATTGGTTGATTCACATATTATGGGATGTTACTGTTTATTATGATTTTACACATGGATCAATATGAAACAAGGTGAGTATGCATGCATCATGAAAGGAATGAAAGGAAATGTGTTGACATTCATTTTCAATGGTAGGTACATTTTTATCAAATATGACATATTGAACTGTAACACCCGAGACTTTTATGAGAAATATTTTTGTTTTTATAAATCATAAAAGGAATCTTTCACTACACAAAACACTAGATTGGCTTTCTTTACACGCAATCGCAACCTTCCTCGATAGCTTGCGTCGTACGCAATACTGAGTTTCACTAAACAATGACATGCTATTAAAATATTATTAAAACTAGCTGTTATGAATAGTAATAACCACTTTTTGAAATTTTATAAATTTTATTTATGGACTTCATTTTTGGATTCGGAATATTGAAATTATCCTAGGGTGAAATTTTGGTATTTTTCTGAAAACTTTCAATTTTTGATGAATAGTGAAACCACTAAGTGGTAGTTAAAAAAACTCAATTTTTCATAAAAGTTAATTTTATCTCTTCTGTGAGTGGAATTTCAAAAATACGAGAGACACGGTTGATGTCAGTAAGTAAAATGTGGTTTAATGAGATGAAAATAATTTTTGGTGAATAGTAACTTTTTACTTTTATTTACCACGGTTAAAAGTAAATAGGGTAATTAAGGGTAAAAATGATATTATTATTATCCTAACACATGTACTAATTTTATTGGATAAGTCTAATTCGACCAAAAACAATCTTAGGAATAAAATATGACCATTTAGGCCCACTTGGATTAGATTTGGACATTTATTATTAATTTATTTAAAGAAGGGTTAAAATAGTTAAAATCAAAGTTTAATAAGTAAATAATTTTTAATATAAGTTTATACATAAGCTAAATTAGACTATAAATATTCATTAGAAATCTAAAAAGATTTCCTACATAATTGTATTTTATTTGTAATTTTTAGACATTAAATAATTTAATTTATTTATGACACAATGATGATGAAGTAATTACCTTATTAATGAAATATTGACATAATTGATGTTATAAATACCAAAATAAATGTAATTTGAGACTTTTTATGAATTAAACTAATTTTATAGGTTAATATGACATGTTAGTATTGATTTAATTTACTTTTTTCGAATTAATCATTCTGTTATGATTTTCACAAAAATCAATTACTAAATAGTGTCAAAATTGACATAAAATAGTTTTTAAAACAAATAGTATATTATTAATTGTTATTTTATTCCTAAAAATATATGGTTCGGAAAAATGACTTATATAAGGTTATTTATATTAATAATAAATAACTTGGGGTTAGTTTGGCTTGTTATAGTAAGTTTATTAACCTTATAGTATAAGAACACAAGAAGACATGGTAAAAGTAAAATTATTTAACTTAATGTTAAATATAAATGATAAGGTTAAAATAGGAACCTAAACTTGTCTAAAATCTATTGGATGAGAGGATTTAGACCCATCCCCACCTTATCTTAGAAATAAATTAATTTGAATCTATTTAAAACCGAACTTGACTTTATAATAATTTAATATTTTTCATTTTTTCAAAGGAGCCCCTCTCCTCCCTTATAAAAGGAAACCTCCTCCCCCTCTTCCTCAAACCACTTTGAGCCTTAAAGCTTGGCCAACCCCTGCCAATTTATCCTCTCCACATCCCTAGAGACTTCATAGAGGTCCTGGTCTTCTTCAAAGACCAATTTTAGTTTCCTAAAAGGAGGTCTCAAAGAAGCACTTCAAAGAAGAGGTAATGTCCGTTACCGATTCTTTCATATTTATTTCTTCTTCCACTTATTCTTCTTTAGTTTTTTCATTATGAAGTAATAAAATTAGTATCACTCATATACTGATATGTTATTATATTTTTGAAAACCCCTATTTAACCATCTATCCATCCTATGGAAAATGAAATCACCGCGCGTGCGTACGTACGGAATACCGTCTCTACGCCGTGGTGTAGTCTATTTTCCCCCACCACCTTAATTGGATGAGTATAATGGTGTAAATAATTAATATATATGATTATTGTAGAGTGATATTGATTCTGAAATAGTATAAAAACACTCCAATACAATTCCACGATCATGAGAACGATATCATCGCTCGTGCGTACGTACGGAACACTGTCTCCACGATGTGATGCGATTCGTTCTACATGATCTTCATTGCATAATGATAATATAAATGAATTGAATGAATAAATATGATATATAGTACATTAATACCATTCAGGAAATTATGTATCTATAAGCTAAAAAGAAGAATAAGAATTTATTTGACAAAACATGCATAAGAACAAAAAGTTATAAACACCCGAATAACAAGTAGCAATGAAATATTACTGCGAAGAAGCTAAGAATATGACCATATATGATATCATAACAATAATTATGATTCTAGAATAAGTCAATAACATTATTTAAATCATTATACAAGTGGTTCGGACAATTATGAAGAAAATCAGACCTAAGGTAAGGGAAATATCACAATCTCATTTTTATTCGAGATTGTTTATACTTCGGTATTTACTGGGGTATATTTTATCATCCACATGCATGTTTCCTCAATATTTAATATTATTTCCATCCACCTACAATTGTTTAAATCCAATTTTACCCTTCGGTGAGTTTTTAGTAAATGATATGAAAGAAATCTTTTGTCGTTTTTCGTATGAGGTACTTTTTGAATTTTCCGAAAAAAGTACGAGAAGAATGGTTTTTAACTTATACGGCATGAATGGATTTTTAAAACAAAATTTCCAAGAATATTCCATTACAAGTTTTCAAGTTTATTTTTAATCAACTTCTTTTAGTTTAAAATTGTATGACATGTTAAGAAAGGAAAATGTTTTTGAAGTAGAAAGGATATTTTCCTCAAGAATGGAGTTCAAGGGTTTTATCAAAATTATTTTCCATCTAAGATAATATAGGATTCTGTTTCTATCCCTATTATTACATTGATTTGATTATGTTGTGATCGAATTATTTTTATGAATTCCTTTATCTTATATGAATCATTTTATGATGTCATGTTGTTTAAGAATCCCATTTTTATTACATGAGTTATGCAATGAGGTATGATTTATAATTTTGTGGAACACAAAAGAATGGTATCATTTTGAGAGGGGTGGGACCTATATCTCCCTCCAATGCATTGGGTAAAGATTTTATATCTCATGAGATAGACATGGCTGGAACGGCAGGTTAAATCGATTCAGTGAAACAGGACTGAAACGAGGAGTGAACTCGGTTCCGAAATGGACTTTGTCCACTAAAATAGTCTTGGAAATGAGTCTCGACTAATAAGAAATGATTCTCTATGATTATGTGTGTATGCCACAAATATTCATGTTTTAAGTTATGATTATTGGGATTACATTTCACTACTATGAATCCCATGTTATGAAATTATGATTTCTTTTGCAGGTTAAGATTTCCAAAAGTTATGTTCTTATGTATATGATGTGATTGATATTTCTTTTGTTTACCCTTGCTAAGCATTTGAGCTCACCCTTTTGTATGTTTTATTTCCCTAGGTCAGGAATAAGGTTATTAAGTAAGATATGTCAAAAGGGACTATAGATATGATGAAATAAATGGGAGACAGTGTAGACGCTTTATGAACCAGTTATTTATGTTTCCCAGTTTCTAAAGACACTATACCTATACAGTCCTTTCCTGGTTTTGTTATATGTTATAATAAGTGTGCTTCAATTCTGAAGTAATAACAATGTATGTAAAGTATGGGTCTTTATATGAACTATCTAAACTTTGAAAAGTAATCAATTTACATATCTTATTAAAAAGGAATAAATGGAATGGTTATGAAATGTTAATTCAATTATTAATCCACGTTATGGGGTAACATAGTGTTAGTGCTTATCTGGTATTTTATGGACCTCTTGAGTCTATCATTATTTGAATCTTGTGTTCTAAGGAGTGATTTTAACCTTCAATATCCTATGATTCAAGACATATTAATGTTAGAGAAGAAGTGGACGATCAATGACTTTAACTTGCACCCATTTTTGGGTAGAGCACTAAGAATATTAGTAGAGAGTTGATAATCTTTATAAAGAGGATAATTGTGAGTGATATAGTTGCTAGTGATAGTGATTTATAGTTTTGGAAACTAGAAATGTGAGTGAGTCTAGGCTAGGAGGTCCAAAAATCATTATTATTCAATCAATTGGCGTAAAGAGCTATGTAATACTTTCTTAATGGTAATATATTATGCATGAGTGATCACACTAGGGCTAGAGAAGTTCAGTTAAATTGGATAAAGGAATATGGTGAGATGAACATTGGGAATGTTTGTAACACTCGAGACTTTTATGTTATATAAATCATCAAAGGAATCTTTTTCTACACAACACTTGCTTGGCTTGCTTTACACGAAATCACGATCTTCCTCGATAGCTTGTGTCGTACGCAATACCGAGTTTCACTAAACAACGATATGCTATTAAAATATTATTAAAACTAGCCGTTATGAATAGTAATAACCACATTTTGAAATTTCATAAATTTTATTTTTCAAAATGGACTTCATTTTCGGATTCAGAATATCGAAATTAGCCTAGGGTGAAATTTTGGTATTTTTCTGAAAACTTTCAATTTTTGATTAATAGTGAAACCACTAAGTGGTAGTTAAAAAAACTGAATTTTTCATAAAACTTAATTTTACCGCTTCTGTGAGTGGAATTTCAAAAATCCGAGAGACACGGTTGATGTCATTAAGTAAAATGTGGTTCAATGAGATGAAAATAATTTTTTGGTGAATAGTAACTTTTTACTTTTTTTACCACGGTAAAAAGTAAATAGGGTAATTAAGGGTAAATATGATATTATTATTACCCTAAAACATGTCCTAATTCTATTGGATAAGTGTAATTCGACCAAAATCAAACTTAGGAATAAAATATGACCATTTAGGCCAACTTGGATTAGATTAGGACATTTATTATTAATTTATTTAAAGAAGGGTTAAAATAGTTAAAATCAAAGTTTAATAAGTAAATAATTTTTAATATGGGGTTATAAATAAGATAAATTAGACTATAAATATTCATTAGAAAGATAAAAATATTTCCTACATAATGTTATTTTATTTGTAATTTTTAGACATTAAATAATTTAATTTATTTAAGACACAATGATGATGCGGTAATTATCTTATTAATGAAATATTGACATAATTGATGTTATAAACACCCAAATAAATGTAATTTGAGACTTTTTATGAATCCCACTAATTTTATAGGTTAATATGACATGTTAGTATTGATTTAATTAACTTTTTTCGAACTAATAATTCTGTTATGATTTTCACAAAAATCAATTACTAAATAGTGTCAAAATTGACAACAAATAGTTTTTAAAACAAATATTATATTGGTAATTGTTATTTTATTCCTAAAAATCTAAGGTTCGGCCAAATGACTTATATAAGGTTATATATATTAATAATAAACAACTTGGTGTTCGTTTGTCTACTTATAGTATGTTTATTAACCTTATAGTATAAGAACACAAGAAGACATGGTAAAAGTAAAATTATTTAACTTAATTTTAAATCTAAATGATAAGGTTAAAATAAGAACCTAAACTTGTCTAAATTCTATTAGATGAGAGGATTTCGACCCATCCCCACCTTAGATTCGAAATATATCAATTTGGAGCTATTTAAAACCGAACATGACTTTATAATAAAATAATAGTTTTAGTTATTCCAAAGGTGCCCCACTCCTCCCTTATAAAAGGACACCTCCTCCCCCTCTTCCTCACACCACTTTGAGCCGTCAAGCTCGGCCAAAACCTGCCACTTTCTCCTATCCACTTCCATAGAGACATCCTAGAGGTCCTGGTCTTCTTCAAAAACCAATTTTAGTGCCCTAAAAGAAGGTCTCAAAGAAGCACTTCAAAGAAGAGGTAATGTCCGTTACCGATTCTTTCATCTTTATTTCTTCTTCCACTTCTTCTTCTTTAGTTGTTTCATTATGAAGTAATAACATCAGTATCACTCATATACTAATATCTTATTATAAGTATGAAACAACCCTATTTCACCATCTATCCATCCTACGGAAAAAGAAATCACCGCGCGTGCGTACGTACGGAATACCATCTCCATGCCGTGGTGTAATCTATTTTCCACCACCACCTTACTTGGATGGGTATAATGGTGTAAATAAGGACTATATATGACTATTATAAAGTGATATTGATTCTTAAATAGTATACATATACTCCAATACAATTCCACAATCATAGGAACGATATCATCACTCGTGCGTACGTACGGAATACCGTCTCCACGATGTGATGCGACTCGTTCTACATGATCTTCATTTCATAATGATTATATAAATGAATTGAATGAATTAATATGATATATATTACACTAATACCATTCTGTAAATGAGGTATCTATAACCTAAAGAAAAGAATAAGAATTTATTCGACAAAACACACATAAGAACAAAAAGTTATAAACACTCGAATAACAAGTAGCAATGAAATATTACTTCTAAGAAGTTAAGAATATGACCATATATGATATCATAAAAATAAGTATGATTCTGGAATAATTCAATAACATTATTTAAATCATTATACAGGAGAATCGGACACTTACAAAGCAAGTCGGACCTAAGGTAAGGGAAAATATCACAATTTCATTTTTATCCGAGATTATTTATACTTTGAAATTTACTGGGGTGTATTTTATCACCCACATCCATGTTTCCTCAATATGTAATATTACTTCCATACACCTACAATTGTTTAAATCCAATTTTACCCTTCAGTGAGTTTTTAGTAAAATATATTAAAGGAATCTTTTGTCGTTTTTCGTACGAGGTACTTTTTGACTTTTCCGAAAAAAGTATGAAGAATGATTTTTTTAACTTATACGACATGAATGGATTTTTAAAACATTATTTCCAAGAAGATTCCTTTACAAGTTTTCAAGTTTATTTTAAATCAACTTCTTTTAGTTTAAAATTGTATGACATGTTAAGAAAGGAAAATGTTTTTGAAGTAGAAAGGATATTTTCCTCAAGAATGGAGTTCAAGTGTTTTATCAAAATTATTTTCCATATAAGATAATAAAGGGTTCTGTTTTTATCCCTATTATTACATTGATTGGATTATGTTGTGATGGAATTATTTTTATGAATTCCTTTATCGTATATGAATTGTTTTATGATGTCATGATGTTTAAGATTCCCATTTTTATTACATGGGTTATGCAATGATGTATGGTTTATGATTTTGTGGCACACATAATAATGGTATCATTATGAGATGGGTGGGACCTATATCTCCCTCCAATTCATTGGGTAAAGATTTTATATCTCATGAGATAGACATGGCTGGAACGGTAGGTTATACCGGTTCAGTGAAACAAGACTAAAACGAGGGTGACTCGGTTCAGAAAGGAACTTTTTCCACTAAGATAGTCTTGGAAATGAGTCTTGACTAACAAGAAATGATTCTCTATGATTATGTGTGTATGCCACAAAGTTTCATGTTTTATGTTATGATTGTTGTGATTACATTTCACTGCCATGATTTATCCCATGTTATGAAATCATGATCTCTTTTGCAGGTTAAGATTTCCAAAAGTTATGTGCTTATGTATACGATGTGATTGATATTTCTTTTGCTTACCCTTACTGAGCATTTGAGCTCACCATTTTGTATGTATTATTTCCCCAGGTCAGGAAGAAGGATATTAAGTAGACTATGCCAAAAAGGGACTCTAGATATGATGAAATAAATGGGAGGCAAAGTAGATGCTTTATGAACCAGTTGTTTATGTTTCCCAGTTTCTAAAGACACTATACCTATACAGTCCTTTCGTGGTTTTGTTATATGTTGTAATAAGTATGCTTCAATTTTGAAGTATTAACAATGTATGTAAAGTATGGGTCGTTATATTTGGTATCAGAGGAAAGGTATAGTCAACCTTTGGAAACTAGGATGTGAAAGCCTTAGTAAGAACCCTAAGGATAAGTCTAACCATAGAACACAATCTTAGTGTTTTAGAAATAGCCATGAATAACCTAGGATAAGACCTTAAGTGTGAGATTTTATTCTTCATTTTGTGGTTTTCCTATTATAATTAGTGTTGCTCACACTATTCTTCTTTGTTTTAGTCAATGGATAGAACTCGAAGGAATCGTGTTAATGCGGAATGCGACGGGAAATGCAATGATTGTCCCCCTGAGCAACAAAACTTTATGGGAGATAGAATGAAAAATATTGTAGCCATGCTCACACAACTTTCTCAATCTATGAATCATGCAGGACTTCCAAACAAGCAAAGGAAGGAGCAACATTCTGTTGAATCCTTCATGAGACAGCGTCCACCTTCTTTCAGCGGGTCTACTGATCCATTAGTTGCTGAACAATGGATTAGTACTACTGAAAAGATATTTTCAGTTCTTCAATGTTCTGAGCATGATAAAGTCATCTTAGCAGTGCATCATTTGGAAGGTGATGTTGATCAATGGTGGAATCTTATTAAGAATACGAGGCAAAGGGATGAAATTGAGTCCATGGAATGGGACGAGTTCAAGAACTTATTTTTCAATAAGTACTTCCCTCATATTCTCCGAACAAATATGGAGAAAGAGTTTCTTGAACTAAAGCAAAAGGATGATGAATCTGTTGGTAACTATGAAGCAAATTTTACAAGACTTGCAAGGTATGCTTCTGGTATTATTATCCAACCTGAGAGTAAGATCGATCGATTCTTTAGTGGCTTAAAACCAAGTCTTCGAAGGGCGTTATCCATAAGGGACTTCAATAGCTACGAGGAAATCGTTCGATGTGCTCTCAAAGTCAATATGGATATTGGAGCAACCCATCAGTCATATGGGTTTGATAAGAAGAGGAAAATGGAATTCAAAGGAAAATATAAAGAGCACAATGAAAAGAAGATGAGCTTTCCCTTATGCTCAAAGTGTGGAATGAAACATGGAGGGAGTTGTCTTAAAGGGACAAGTAAATGTTTCAAATGTGGAAAGGAAGGTCATCGGGAATTTGAATTCCGCGATGATGGGAAGAAGATGTCTAATGATGCAAACAAAGGAAGGGATACACAGAATGAACCTACTACACTTCAATGTTTCAAGTGCAAGGAGATGGGGCATTATGCCAATAAATGCCCTAATCTAAGGGTTTATGATGATGGTCGACGTCAACAAACTCTTAAGGCTAAATACAAAGGAAAGTCACATGCAATTTCTATCAGCGATGTGGAGTACGATAACAATGTGGTGAAAGGTACACTTACCATCCACTCTATAGTAGCAAATGTTTTATTTGATTCTGGATCCACCCACTATTTTATTTCTGAAGAATTTTCTAAGGGTATCACCGTATTACCTCAACAATTAGATGTTGAGTTAGCTGTGAAAACACCTAATGTCACAACAGTCGCATCAAAAGTTTATAATTCTTCTCCTATTGAAGTTTGTGGGAAAGTGCTTCCAGCAAATCTTGTGATCCTTCCTATAGTGGAATTTGATGGGATTCTTGGCATGGATTGGCTTTATTTATATGGAGCTCATATCAATTTCCAAAGAAGGGAAGTCACATTTCATATTCTAGATCAATATATGATCATATATCAATGCAAGGATGAACATAACCTTCCAGTGGAAATTTATTCCATTTTATGGGTATTGATTCCACTAAATGAAGGTTATTTATCTCAAATGGTTGTTGAGAAACTCATGATTAAGAATATGCCCATTGTACGGGAGTTTGATGATGTCTTTCCGGAGGAATTACCGAGACTTCCACCAAATCGTGAAGTTGAGTTCTCAGCAGAACTCGTACCGGGTGCTTTGTCTATTTCAAAGACACCTTATTGAATGGCCCCAATTGAGTTGCAGGAATTGAAGAAGCAACTCCAAGATAATCTTGATAAGGGATTCATACGCCCTAGTGCGTCACCTTGGGGAGAACCTGTTTTATTTGTTAAGAAGAAAGATGGATCAATGAGACTCTGCATTGATTATCGAGAACTTAACAAGATCACTATCAAGAACAAATATCCTCTCCCGCGCATTGATGACCTATTTGACCAACTACGTGGAGCTCAATACTTTTCCAAGATTGATATTCGTTCAGGGTATCATCAATTAAGGGTCAAAAGGGAGTATATACCAAAGACGGCTTTCCATACAAGGTATGGACACTATGAATTTATAGTGATGCCATTTGGTCTTACTAATGCCCCTGCTATCTTCATGGATCTGATGAATAGAGTCTTTAGAGACTATCTTGATCAATTTGTGGTAGTCTTTATAGACGATATTCTTTTCTATTCAAAGAGCAAGGAAGAACATGAAGATCACTTGAGAATTATATTGAAGACCCTGAGAAAGGAGAATCTTTATGCCAAATTTACCAAGTGTGAATTTTGTCTTCAAAAAGTTGCATTTTTGGGTCACATAATCTCAAAAGAGGGGATATCTGTGGATCCAGCAAAAACAGAGGTTATCGAAAGATGGTCAAGACCAACAACAGTAACTGAGATCCGATGTTTTCTTGGTTTGGCTGGATATTATCGACGTTTTGTGAAATATTTTTCACGATTATCTAATCCACTCACCAAGTTGACTCGGAAAAAAGTTAAGTTTGTCTGGACTGAAGAATGTGAAGAGAATTTCAAGGAGTTAAAAATAAGGTTATCCAGTGCACCTGTGCTCACACTACCTTGTAGTGGAGAAAGGTTTGTGATCTATAGTGATGCATCCAAGAAGGGATTAGGGTGTGTTCTTATGCAAAATGATATGGGGAAAGCTTATGCCTCACGACAGTTGAAAATCCATGAGAAAAATTACCCAACACATGATTTGGTGTTAGCTGCGGTAATCTTTGCATTAAATATTTGGAGGCATTACCTTTATGGTGAAAGGTGTGATATTTATACTGATCATAAAAGTTTAAAGTATATTTTCACACAAAAGGAGCTGAATATGCGTCGAAGAAGATGGTTGGAGCTGATTAAGGATTATGACTGCTCAATCCATTACCACCCTGGGAAAGCAAACAAGGTGGAAGATGCATTAAGTCGACAATACCATGCTAGTTTATCCATGATGAGGATCACAAAAGATCCAATATTTATGCATTTACAAAGGATGGATCTTGGAATTATAATGGAAGGGGAACAATCTTATCTTTCTCAAATGAATGTTCCACCACCTATACATGTGAAGATTAAAGAGGCACAGAAAGAAGATGTCGAGTTAAAAAAGAATGTGAGAAATGTTCCTGAGTTCAAACTTGATTGTGATGGGATAATAATGTTCAGGAATTGGGTTTGTGTTCCCCCCATCCCCGAATTAAAGAAGGAGCTGCTGGATTAGGCTCATAGTTCTTCATTCTCTATTCATCCTGGAAGCACGAAGATGTATAGGGACCTGAAAGAGTACTTCTGGTGGGATGGCATGAAAAGAGATATTGCTGAATATGTCTCTCGATGCTTGGTTTGTCAACAAGTTAAAGATGAGAGACAGAAGTCTAAGGGGATGTTACAACCATTACCCATACCCGAATGGAAATGGGAAAACATTACTATGGACTTTGTCACAGGACTTCCTAAAACATCCAAAGGCAATAATGCTATCTGGGCCATAGTTGATCGTCTTACAAAGTCTGCACACTTCATTGCTATTAGAGAGGATTTCTCTCTGGATCAGCTTGCCAGGATATATGTAAAGGAAGTGGTAAGATTTCATGGAGTACCACTTTCTATTATATCTGATCGGGATCCGAGATTTACCTCGAAGTTCTGGCGAAGTCTTCAGCATACTCTGGATACAGAGTTGAGTTTCAGCACTGCTTATCATCCTCAAACAGACGGTCAGTCTGAGAGAACAATTCAAACCCTAGAAGATATGTTGAGAGCTTGCTTTATGGATTTCAAAGGAGGTTGGGATCAACACCTACCTTTGGTGGAATTTTCTTATAATAATAACTTTCACTCCAGTATTCATATGGCTCCTTATGAAGCTCTCTATGGAAAGAAATGCAGGACTCCAACTTGCTGGGATGAAGTTGGGGAAAGAAAGCTATTAGGACCTGATCTCATTGATGAAATGGCAGAAAAGGTCAGATCTATTCAACAACACATAAGAGCAGCTCAGAGTCGACAGAAAAGTTATTCCGACAACCAAAGAAAAGACCTAGAGTTTGAAGTGGGTGATAAAGTGTTCTTACGAATATCTCCCTGGAAGAGGGTTATGAGATTTGGAAAGAAGGGGAAGTTGAGCCCTAGATATATCGGTCCTTTCGAAATACTGGATCGTGTTGGGAAGGTAGCTTACCGATTGGCGCTTCCACCGAATCTCACTCAAGTTCACGATGTGTTCCATGTATCTCTCCTGAGAAAGTACATACCTGATCCTTCAAATGTACTCAGCTCAGAAGTTGTACTGCTGGAGCAAGATCTTTCTTATGAAGAACAACCGATAGAGATTCTGGATCGTAGCGAAAAAGTCCTACGAAACAAGACCACTCGATTGGTGAAAGTTTTCTAGAGGAACCACCAATTAGAAGAATCTACATGGGAACTTGAGGATATGATGAGGGAGAGGTATCCTCATCTGTTTGTTACAAAGTGAGGAATTTCGAGGGCAAAATTCATTTTAAGGGGGGTAGAATGTAACACCCGAGACTTTTATGTTATACAAATCATCAAAGGAATCTTTTTCTACACAACACTTTCTTGGCTTTCTTTACACGAAATCATGACCTTCCTCGAAGCTTGCGTTGTACGCAATACCGAGTTTCACTAAACAACGATATTCTATTAAAATATTATTAAAACTAGCTGTTATGAATAGTAATAACCACTTTTTGAAATTTTATAAATTTTATTATTCAAAATGGACTTCATTTTTGGATTCGGAATATCGAAATTTGCCTAGGGTGAAATTTTGGTATTTTTCTGAAAACTTTCAATTTTTGATGAATAGTGAAACCACTAAGTGGTAGTTAAAAAAACTGAATTTTTCATAAAACTTAATTTTACCGCTTCTGTGAATGGAATTTCAAAAATCCGAGAGACACGGTTGATGTCAGTAAGTTAAATGTGGTTCAATGAGATGAAAATAATTTTTTGGTAAATAGTTACTTTTTACTTTTTTTACCATGGTAAAAAGTAAATAGGGTAATTAAGGGTAAAGATGATATTATTATTACCCTAACACATGTCCTAATTCTATTGGATAAGTATAATTCGACCAAAAACAAACTTAGGAATAAAATATGACCATTTAGGCCCACTTGGATTAGATTAGGACATTTATTATTAATTTATTAAAGAAGGGTTAAAATAGTTAAAATCAAAGATTAATAAGTAAATAATTTTTAATATGGGGTTATACATAAGATAAATTCGACAATAAATATTCATTAGAAAGCTAAAAAGATTTCATACATAATTTTATTTTATTTGTAATTTTTAGACATTAAATAATTTAATTTATTTATGACAGAATGATGATGCAGTAATTATCTTATTAATGAAATATTGAAATAATTAATGTTATAAACACAAAAATAAATGTAGTTTGAGACTTTTTATGAATCCCACTAATTTTATAGGTTAATATGACATGTTAGTATTGATTTAATTAACTTGGTTCGAAGTAATAATTCTGTTATGATTTTGACAAAAATCAATTACTAAATAGTGTCAAAATTGACATAAAATAGTTTTTAAAACAAATATTATATTGGTAATTGTTATTTTATTCCTAAAAATCTAAGTATCAGAAAAATGACTTAGATAAGGTTATATATATTAATAATATACAACTTGGGGTTCATTTGGATGCTTATAGTAAGTTTATTAACCATATAGTATAAGAACACAAGAAGACATCGTAAAAGTAAAATTATTTAACTTAATGTTAAATCTAAATGATAAGGTTAAAATAGGAACCTAAACTTGTCTAAATTATATTTTATGAGAGGCTTTCGACCTATCCCCACCTTAGCTTCGAAATATATCAATTTGGAGCTATTTAAACCCGAACTTGACTTTATAATAAAATAATAGTTTTAGTTATTCCAAAGGTGCCCCTCTCTTCCCTTATAAAAGGACACCTCCTCCCCCTCTTCCTCACACCCCTTTGAGCCTTAAAGCTCGGCCAACCCCTGCCACATTCTCCTATCCACTTCCCTAGAGACATCCTAGAGGTCCTGGTCTTCTTCAAAGACCAATTTTAGTTCCCTAAAAGAAGGTCTCAAAGAAGCACTTCAAAGAAGAGGTAATGTCTGTTACCGATTCTTTCATCTTTATTTCTTCTTCCACTTCTTCTTCTTTAGTTGTTTCATTATGAAGTAATAAAATCAGTATCACTCATATACTGATATGTTATTATTTGTATGAAACAACCCTATTTCACCATCTATCCATCCTACGGAAAAAGAAATCATCGCGCGTGCGTACGTACGGAATACCGTCTCCACGCCGTGGTGTAATCTATTTTCCACCACCACCTTACTTGGATGGGTATAATGGTGTAAATAATGACTATATATGACTACTATAAAGTGATATTGATTCTTAAATAATATACATATACTCCAATACAATTCCACGATCATAGGAACGATATCATCACTCGTGCGTACGTACGGAATACCGTCTCCACGATGTGATGCGACTCGTTCTACATGATCTTCATTTAATAATGATTATATAAATGAATTGAATGAATGAATATGATATATATTACACTAATACCATTCTGGAAATGAGGTATCTATAACCTAAAGAAAATAATAAGAATTTATTCGACAAAAAACGCATAAGAACAAAATGTTATAAACACCCGAATAACAAGTAGCAATGAAATATTACTACTAAGAAGCTAAGAATATGACCATATATGATATCATAAAAATATTTATGATTCTAGAATAAGTCAATAACATTATTTAAATCATTATACAGGAGGTTCGGACACTTACAAATCATGTCGGACCTAAGGTAAGGGAAAATAACACAATCTCATTTTTATCCGAGATTATTTATACTTTGAAATTTACTGGGGTGTATTTTATCATCCACATCCATGTTTCCTCAATATGTAATACTAATTCCATCCACCTACAATTTTTTAAATCCAATTTTACCCTTCGGTGTGTTTTTAGTAAAATATATGAAAGGAATATTTTGTCGTTTTTCGTACGAGGTACTTTTTGACTTTTCTGACAAAAGTATGAAGAATGTTTTTTTAACTTATACGACATGAATGGATTTTTAAAACATTATTTCCAAGAATATTCCTTTACAAGTTTTCAAGTTTATTTTAAATCAACTTCTTTTAGTTTAAAATTGTATGACATGTTAAGAAAGGAAAATGTTTTTGAAGTAGAAAGGATATTTTCCTCAAGAATGGAGTTCAAGTGTTTTATCAAAATTATTTTCCATCTAAGATAATAAAGGGTTATGTTTTTATCCATATTATTAAATTGATTTGATTATGTTATGATGGAATTATTTTTATGAATTCCTTTATCGTATATGAATTGTTTTATGATGTCATTATGTTTATGATTCCCATTTTTATTACATGGGTTATGCAATGATGTATGGTTTATGAATTTGTGGCACACATAAGAATGGTATCATTATGATATGGGTTGGACCTATATCTCCCTCAAATGAATTGGGTAAATATTTTATATCTCTTGAGATAGACATGCCTGGAATGGTAGGTTATACCGGTTCAGTGAAACAGGACTGAAACGAGGGTGACTCGGTTCAGAAAGGGACTTTGTCCACTAAGATAGTCTTGGAAATGAGTCTTGACTAATAAGAAATGATTCTCTATGATTATGTTTGTATGCCACAAAGTTTCATGTTTTATGTTATGATTATTGTGATTACATTTCACTGCCATGATTTATCCCATGTTATGAAATTATGATCTCTTTTGCAGGTTATGATTTCGAAAAGTTATGTGCTTATGTATACGATGTGATTGATATTTTTTTTACCCTTACTGAGCATTTGAGCTCACCCTTTTGTATGTTTTATTTCCCCAGGTCAGAAAGAAGGTTATTAAGTAGACTATGCCAAAAAGGGACTCTAGATATGATGAAATAAATGGGAGTCAAAGTAGATGCTTTATGAACCAGTTGTTTATGTTTCCCAGTTTCTAAAGACACTATACCTATACGGTCCTTTCGTGGTTTTGTTATATGTTGTAATAAGTATGCTTCAATTTTGAAGTATTAAAAATGTATGTAAAGTATGGGTAGTTATAATGTTTTTGGTTCATTAGATGAAAATGAAAAATCTTGTGCTGGTACGTTACTATAGAATTCAGTTTACAATTTCCCATGGTGTTAGAAACCCATGTTTGAAAAGAAACTCAAAGGGATTTGTAACCCAAAGGTTTGTGTGTAAAGAAACATCATCATTATAGGAAATGACAATGACATTAGACCAAGGTACCATTGTGTGACTAAGTCAAGTATTCTATATGATGGTAATGTGATGGTTTAGTACAATAAAATTAATTATAGGAAAATACCGATAAAAAAACATAAAATTTCCTCATAAATCGATCGAAGAATACAGTGATATTTTTTCTGGGTACCTAGGTGTGAGTGATGATTTGTGCTTGTTTGAAAATCAGGCATGAATAGATGTTCATAGTTAGTCAATGTTTTTGGGGATGGACTAATTGACATTTGGGTAGAATAATGTAAGTAATGTGAGTTGAAAATGAGGATACCCATATGGTGTGGAGAATCAATAAGGTCACTTGTGAAATTATATTTCATATGGGAAGGGTTGTGTCCTATATAAGATGGAGCATATAACGATCAAGGTAGACCACTTCAAAGATTTCCTTCCCAGATATTTATCCAGATTTCATCCCAAGTGGGAGATCTAGATCATAATTTAATTGGTTATAGGATCAAGAAACAGATCATATTACCACATATAGGATGAAACTAGTCAAACATCAAGATATGAAAGTATAGTTATATGTTTTGGAAGCTAAGGATTTTATTTGACCCAGTAATTCACCATGTATTTCTCCATTAATTTTCACTATGAAGGCATATGAGACATTGAAATTATATATAGATTATCAAAGAATGAAGTAGATGATGCTCATGAACAGTTACCACATTTCATTCATCTAATGTAACATTGATCAGCTAAGGTTTGCATAGTTTTTATCAACGATTTACATGAGGTTAGGGTACCATAATTTGAGGGTGAGACCATCTATGATACCCATGATTGTTTTCATGGGAATGTATGGTTTGTAAAAGTTTATGGAGATGTTATCTGGTTTAAAAATTCATTGATGATATTCATATACCTATGTAATTAGATATTCTACCCATTCCCAGATTAGTTTGTTGTTTTTTAATCATGTAAATCATGGTGCACTACTAGTCTACATATGATCATTCCCAACATCATGACAATATCGTGAGTACATTGAGAGAACAATGAAATTATTCCACATAATATAAATGTAGTTTTTGGATCAAGAAAGTAAAGTTCTTAGTTTAAATTATATCATAGTGTGATTTGTTAATGGACATAAAGAATATTTCACCTATCATATAGTGGGATCATCCCAAGAATGATTTTTAGATTCATGCTTTCTTGGTCAAGTAGGATATTACCGACATTTCATCCAGGTCTTCTCACATCTGACAACACCGATGTCTTGGAAAAACAAGAAAGGGGTCATGTTACTTTGGAAACATTATTGTTATGGGGATTTTCAATTCTTTAAGAGTAGTTTTTTCACACCCATATATTTTATGATATATTTATTTTCTTTGATTGTATGCATTACTAGAAACATCAAATTTAAACAAACTATTGTCTGCAAATAAAATGTTTTTTAAAGTGACCATCATAAAATATTTGTTAAAATCTTTAGGCATGAATAAAACTAATTAAAATAAGAAAAATAAATTTTTTAATGAATTTGTTAGTGATTAGTTGATTATAATAGAAAATAAAAACACTTAAAAGTAAAAGTGATGTTTTCCCTAAAAAATTATTTTTATGATTATAATGATTTTTTTATTTTAATAAGTTAAATATGTCACTATTTGAGAATTATTTTATAGAAATTTAATTATTTTATATTCAATCAAATATTTTATAATTTGTTTAAAATCGTTTCTAGGAATGGGATCAGAAGAAATCTAGTTTTATATTTAAAAGCTCAATATAAAAAATGGGTTTCATTACAATTTTCACACTTATTTTAAAATTTATTTCATACAATTATAAAGACTATATAATGAAAAATGGATAAAATATTTGGAATTATGAGGATCAAATTTTTTTAATAGGTCCCTTTTATTTTTGGAAGTTATTAATAGTAACTATGGGAAAATTTATCACATTAGTAAATGTTAAATTATGTTTACCAAGGATAAAACTAAATGTTAAAGTCCCAATTTTTAATCCTAACAATTACTGGAATAATTTTAATTCTACAATTTTCACCTAAATCACGAAATTCAGTTATTTAAGGTACACATTTCCATCAAGAAAGGACATATATAATATTTAAAGCAACAAAAAATAAAAAATGTCACTCTCTTACATTTAAATATATATTACATGTCAACATACGGGTAAAACTATGTTTTGAATGAATATTAATTTCTCATTATGATTATAATGAAAATATTTTATTTATAATAATTTATATATAATTTTTAGTGATTATATAATTGACCTAAACACTTACACAATGACGACGATGCATTTTTTCAATTAATGGGAAATAAAATAAATGATTTTAAAAATATTAAATTTTTTATATTTTGGAGGAAATATTATGATCCATGAATTTTATAGATGAATATACCATATTAGGAATGTTTTAATGTATTATA
This sequence comes from Viscum album, assembly GCA_963277665.1. Lineage (NCBI taxonomy): Eukaryota > Viridiplantae > Streptophyta > Magnoliopsida > Santalales > Viscaceae > Viscum > Viscum album. The sequence goes on along the minus strand of OY728120.1, from coordinate 1,750,855,903 downwards.
TTCTCAATCCAAATTTTCATTTATTTCATAAAAGTCAAATTAAATGATGTGTAAAAATGAGAATAGGGATATTTTATGAAAAAATTATATTATGAAATTATTTAAAAATTATAAAAATACTGAAATAAGATAAGGGGGGATATTATAGGGTCTAAAATTTCTTCCCTTTTTAATTTAGGAGCTAAATTTTACCATATATGTAATATTATAACCCTTTAATATTAAAAATTTGTCACCATAGTTAAGATTAAAATTGGATAACCAGGGGTTAAACTAATATATAAGGAAGAAAATGAAAATAAAATCTACCTAAATTTAATTGGTTGATTATATATTAACCTTTTAAAATTTTTATTTAAGTATGTATACATTTGGAATCATATTTATTGATAATTACCTTATTATATTTAAATCTTTTTCATAATTCCATGTGTGTCCTTTCCCTCCATAATAAGAGGACACATATTCCCCCTTTGTTTTACACCCATTTGAGCTATATAGGAATTAAAACCCAACATAATTATTTCTGAACATCCTGATCCATGTTCTATAGGAGTCGGTATTCCCAAAATACCAACCCTAGGGTTCTGAAGAGGAGATGTAAAGTAATTATTTGAAAAAAGATGTAATCACCTTAACCAAAAAAATTATTTACTACATATTTTACCTCATATAAATATATATCATATTTATCATAAAATAATAATTTTAGTATCCTCTATATTATTAATTTTTTTATGATTATTAAAAAACCATTATCCACCCTCTTCACCATCAAATGGGTTGTGAAATTATTGCTCGTGCATAGGTATGAAATGAAATATCCATGTAGGGATACAATTCATTTCACATCACCATATTTTATGGATGAGTTTCATGAGGGGTTTATTGTATAAATATAATATTTATGAAATAATTATACATAAATAAATCTGGTATTTTATCTACCATATTACCTTCTAATCCATTGGAAAATGAGAACGTCACTCATGCGAACATGTGGACTACCACATCCTTTAAGTGATGTGATCCATTTTTCATTTATTCTTTATGTGGATTTATTAGGGATTTATTTAATCAATATATATGATTTTTATGAGGTAAAAATGATCCTATAAAGGTGACCTATTATTTTCCTTTCTTTTTCTCTAATTTCTATTTAGTGGAACCAATGTTCATGCATACGTATGACCCACCATCTCCACGAAACATGTAATTAACTTTTCTATCTATGAATTTTTGGATGATTATAAATATAAATAATAAATATATAGAGTATTTATATAATTATTCAAATTATGGATATGATGTAACCATGACCTATGTACATGTTGAAAAAAAATAGAACCAAAACACACTCGAAGAATGAAGCAGTTATCACTCGTAGCAATGATTTTAATAAAGAATTGTTAAAAAATGGGTGACAAAAGGTAATAAGTAAATAACTTATGGTATTATATATGTGTTTATTGTTCTTAAATACTTGTACAATAAATATATATTTATTATAAAGGATTTTGGATCACAAATAAAGTAAGTCAGACCTGAGGTAAGGGATTATTTAATAATCTAATCATTATTCGACATTGTGTATGCTTAAATCTCTTCCAGGGGATTTATTTGATATTTTTATATTAAACCTAATATATTTTATTCTACTATAGTTATTTATATAAATTAATATTTTACTTCATTTTCCCCTCTTCAAGTACTCAAGATACCACAATATTGTTTTTAAGGAAAACCGACCTTGTTTTTCAACTTAGCTAAGAATCATTTTCTTGTCCATATTTTTCATAAAATATATAAAACATATCAACTGTCAACCACATATAAAAAATATTGATATTCTTAAATTACGTGCCTTTTATGAAAGACTCCATGTCATACCACCCCATCATTGTTTTCATTCCCTCGATCCATACCCTCCCCCAGCTCGGGATTAGCCTCCCCTACGATTAGGGTTCATAGCCATTTTCCTCAGCTCCCTCAGCGACACCCCTCTTTAGAGATGGATCCTCCAGAATCTCTACATCTGGATCAGAACCCCTCCCCAACATCTCCTTACATTCATGTATCACCATAATCCTCAACGACTCCTCGAAACCCCATTTCCATTCCGAATCCTCTGTATCTGACTTCTCCACCTCGAGCAACTCCACCTCGGGCTCCTCCAACTCGTGCTCCTCTTCCTCGTGATCCTCTACCTCTGGCTACTCCAACTCGAGCTGATTCACCTCTGGTCTATTCATCTATAAAAAAAATCCCTTTCCTTTGTTGGTGGGTGAATTTCACTACTATTTTTTTTTCACTTTCCCTCAACCGATTACTGCATTTGATCAGTTAATTCTTCCACAAAATGTTTTTTCTGGAACTATTATTCTTTCTTCCGATACACCATATCATCATGTAGTACATGTATCCCTAATTGAAATTATTGGCTATTTCTAATATACGAAATTTTCAATTACAACATTGTTCAAGATCATCATTATGTATTGCTGTATAGGTAACCCTTAGTGAAGTTTTTTACTAATGACCATATACAAACAGTTTTTATATTTATGTTTATGCATTAAGACTTCAAATGGCCAGCATAAAAATGTTAATTTCATTGATGTATTTTTTTTTCATTTCATAATAGAGGAATATGAATTTTATTCCCTAAATTTATTTCTATTATCTCTTTCTTTTTTAACTTCCATAACGTTCATAAAGGAGAACATTATTTTTTTATGCGGTCTGAAAAAATGAAATTAAGAACCATTCATTCATTAGATTCAATTTTACTTCTAAATTTGATAATGCCTACATGAGGTTTGTCGTGACCCCCTTTTTAATCAATCACCATTTTTTTTATTTTTTATAAGCATGCACCATGTATTATACTATTTCTCACATCTGTTAATATATTTTTTCTGTTAATTCAAATTTAACTTTTTGTCACTTATGCTACTTACTGAGGTATGTGACATTCACTACCTCAACTATCATGATTTTTTTCTGAAAAAAATTTATTTTTTCATATATAATATGTCTCCACTACACATATTCCAATTTAACAAGTTATTTTCATTTTTTAACAATCAATATAAAAGTCTTATGGCCTTTCTATGTTCATATAGATGTTTTAATTTTTTGAACATCTATATAACTATTCACTACTGGAAAAATAGACACTCATATGAATTGAATTTATAGATTACTAATGAAATGCACATAATGTTGTATAATGTTGTATCATATATCGATTTTTAGCAATTGAGCATGAATAAGATGATTCCTTCTTATGATTTTGTTTTGAATCCACTATTTTCCTACTGATCGTCCATTTATTCGTACATATAGTCACTGTTTAATAGAAATTATTCATTGTTATATTAAATATGAAGGCTTATATTTGTTCATTATTAGATATGAAATATTATATTGAATATGAATGCTTAAATATACATGCATATATTTGAATACATAGGATTATTCAAAATGAAGGCTTATTGAATATCCATGAATATATTTGTTCATTATTATATTGTATATTTAGGCTTACATTTGAATATAAAGTCTTATATTTCACTTAAATATAAATGATTATTTTTGTTCAATATTAGATTCCACTTAAATATGTAGGATTCTAATATATTTCCCTCAAATTTTTACGACATAGAATGCACTATCACCAGTTTCATTACATCTCACGAGAATTTTATTGAAAATGAAGGCTTATATTGAATATTCAAGATTAAATATTTAGTTTTATATTTGTTTATATAGGAGTTTTGAAAATTATGGTTTATGAATATGCAGGATTAATTTTTTTATTTATTATATTGAATATATGGGCTTATATTTGAATATGTAGGCTTATATTTTAATCAAATTTGCAAGATTATTTCTATTCATTATTAGATTTCACTTAAATATGTAGCCTTATAATAGATTTCACTCAAATTTCTGTGACACATAATGAACCATCACCAGTTTCATTACATTACACAAGTGGTTTTTGTACAATGATGGATTATATTGAAAATGAAGGCTTATATTGAAAGTAAAGGCTTATATTGAATATGCAAGATTAAAAATGGAGGATTATATTTGAATATATAGGATTATTGAAAATGCAGGATTATTGAATATGAAGGATTATATTTGTTCTTTATTATATTGAATATATGTAGGATTATATTTGAATACAAAGGCTTATATTTCAATATTTTTGTTCATTATTAAATTTCACTTAAATATGTAGGCTTATAATAGATTACACTCAAATTTCTCTGACACAGAAGGCATCGAAACTAGTTTAATTACATCTTAGGTTTATTTTATATTGGATATGTGAGACCAATATGTAGTTCTCTTCAGAAATATTTAACCTTTTGATCCCAAATAGAACCCATTAGACCTCCTTTGAAATGTGCACCCGCACAATAATTCTAACACTACGTTAAAATATATAACACATCTACAAACACTAATGTGAATTGATCATTCTTTAGGATAGAATGAGACATTTTAACCAGTCCTCAATTCATTTCATACACACCAGTTTTCCTATGATGTTATGTCACGACCCATCCTCGGGGCTCATGCCGTGACTACCCCAAGCCCGCCTTCCAGAGGCCAGGGGCTGGCGACTAGAACCAAAGGTGTAAATCCCAATAAAAAGGGATTGTATTTCCTTTATGAGATGAAAGCACACACAAAAAGAGTACAAGAAGAATCTACACTAAGTAAAGCAGAATAAAAAATATGCTGAAAGTACGAGGGGCCAGAAATACAAGCCCAAAAGAAATATACAGCTACAACTGAAATTAAAGTACAACTAAAAGGACAACAGCTGAAAGGTGACAAGCAGCTCCTGGATCATCCTCTGGGTTCCTACCTGAAGGGTAGGTATAGATGTCCTCCTCAGCACTCCACATCTATCCGTCTCCTCCGGGTACCGACTTGTCATGAGATCCACCTCCGGGTACCGACTCATCATGAGATCCACCTCCGGGTATCGACTCGTCGTGAGATCCACCTCTGGGTACCGTCCAGCTCTACATGCCTCAACCACGATCAGTGATGTCCGTCGTCTGCAACCAACACAACGAAGTGAGGGTGAAGACTGTGCAGGGGTGAGTATATGATACTCAGCAGGAACCTTGAGACCCTCAAGGTCTCACTAAATCCAACAAGGATAATCACAAAGAATGTTTTCAACTGATAACCCTTACTTTGGTATAATCCCATAATTATACCTAAGTTACCAAGTAACCCATCTCAGCCACGAGGAAAACACAAGGGTCAATGACTCAGCTCAAACCAGGATTTTCATTATCAAAAACGTAACTGTTGAAGAGCTCCGTCTCTGACGAGTACAGTGATCCTGTCATGACTCTGAGGTACTGCTCACTAACCTTAGACTGTTGAGGTACTCCTCCTATCGAGTACTGTGGGTCTGCCACCTCACAATGTAGTGCTCCTCCGCCATGGTTCTTCCACCTCACACAATAGTGCTCCCCCTCATAGCCTACAGTGGTACACCTACTGTCGAGTACCACTGGTCTGACACCTCACAATGTAGTGCTCCTCCACCATGGGTCTTCCTCCTCAAAAATTAGTGCTCCCCACTGGGCTATGCAAGTCAATCCAAATCAAATCGGACAATCAGTCATCAGGTCTCAGCCAGCTACACGGTCTCCATACTCCGTACACTCATCTCCAAGAGGGTCCGCTCCACGAGCAACAGTTCGATACACCAAGAATCAAAAATTCCCACAAATAAGTATCTCAATGGACCACCTCGTTACAGGGGTCTCAACGCAATATACAGCACGTCAATCAGACACCCTGTCTGTGAGTTATTAACATTTTCGTCCTTGGGGCCCGGTTGGTTTCGTGTATGAACCAACCCGAACATATCTGAACTGTACCCTGAAATCACATAGGTTATACTCATAGGGACCGTTTCTCGATGTGATCACCAACTCCACTGACGGTTCGCCAAACAGACGTCAGGTCTAAAAGTTATCGGATTTTCCGTTCTAGGGGCCCGGTTGAATTTCGGGTACAATCCAACCCGGAAATACTCCAACTGCGTCCAAACCTCGAGAGGAGTACTCCAAAATGTCCTTCTCACTAAGAGGAATCCAAAAAAGTTGACGTCACATCAATCGGACATCCAGAACTCAAGTTATAGGCGTTTCCGCTCCATGGACCCAGTTGGTTTCGTGTTCGAACCAACCCGGTCGTACCCAACGTTCTCCGAAACATTGAGTGTAATATACCAAAACGACCGTCTCAATCCAAGGATCGCGTCTCATTTAACAGTACACCAATCGGAGGTCCATAGCCCAAGTTACAGGCATTTGAACAAATCTGCCTGCTTTTAGGGGGTTTGGGCCCGGACCGACCTGGCCCAAGAAACCCTGGGTCGGCCCGAACTGGGTCGAGCCGACCAGGTTCTGGGGTCCGGCCCACCTTAGTACGGCCCGGCCCGGCCCAGCGGGTGGCCCGGCACAGAGGGCTGCCCGACCCAGCGGGCGGCCAGGCCCAGTGGCAGGACGCCCTAGGCTAGCACGAGCGGCCCGGCTCGGCTGGGCGCTCGGTCTGTGACCGAGCGGCGTGAAGGGGGAGGGGGGGGCGCTGCCCCTCCCCTTGTAACAGCGACCCCATGTGGGGGGACCTCCTATCCCCAATCGGGGGTTATGACCCCCGGAATTCTGAATGGTCGGCCCGGTTGGCCGACCGGTGCTGCCGCCGCGGGACTCCGCGGTCCCGCCCTCCAAGCGCCGGTGGCCGGTTTTATCCAGCCACCTCCAGGTCTTCCGCCGTAGCCAATGGGTTGCGGCCCTTGATGCTCCGGTAGCCGGGGAGTCTGGCCGCCCCCTGTCGGTGACCGTCGTGGCCTTAGGCCGCAACCCTTCTTCGACCGGCGTGACGCATCGGCACCGCGCCCCTCCACCGCAGCCCACCCCGTCCACGACCCATCAAGATGCTCCGGCACGGCGCAACGGCACCACGCTCCTTCGCCGCGGTACCCTCGTTTCCGCGTGGTGTGACGACAATGTGTCGTCTCCGTTCCAATCCACAACGAAGGACAATCGTAAAAAGGGAGGAGGGTCTGCCGTATTTGTGCGGTCTGGCCTCCTCCCGTTAATCGATAGCAAGCGGCTAAAAGATTAACGATGAACACCCAAACATTCACAAACATATAATCAAACCGCTACCTCAAAGAATACATTTGTCAGTGTCGCGGTAGACGACATCGCGTTAGACGGGCGTCGTTCCGTCAACGTCGGGAAGGATGAAGCCAAGGGTGGCATCAATGTTCTTCACGTCCTATATTGGAGAGGATATGATTTCCCCAAGTGTTGGGCGTAGCAATACTTTACCAGTGATTCATCGCTTGGTGAAGTCATCCCAAAACCTTCTCCCAATATCCCTATATATAGGAGAGGGGGAGAGGTATGTAACCATCATGGAATTTATGATGGTTCATTTATTTGGAACCTTCTTAAATTCCAATGATGTAGTTACATAATTTAAAAAGGGGGTCAGGAGAATTAAATTGTGTTGGCGCAATTTAAGAGGTGTGTTGACACTACTTAAGAGTGGAGGATACCAAGAAGTTTCCCCCACATAGCATGCGTCAAAACATATGACACAAATCAATATTATGTTGACACATAAAATTAATTGACAGTAATTAATTTCACGTCAACACATGAAATTAAATCACAACAATTAATTTTTACGTCGACCCATAAAATTAACTGAAAAAATTAATTTTACGTCAACACGTAAAATTAATTGAGAGCAATTAATTTTACGTCGACACATAAAATTAACTGACAACAATTAATTTTACGTCGACCCATAAAATTAATTGAGTGCAATTAATTTTACGTCGACATATAAAATTAATTGATGGGGGGGTTTGAGAGGTTTCCTCTCTCTCCCCATTAAATGTGAGGTTAGGGTGTGACGGTTCCACCACCAACTCCCAAGTGGAGATTCTAACCACTTTATCCGCACTGCATATTTTTAACAAAATAAAATAAATTATTCACTTATCTTATTTTATTAACCCACATAAAACCCCAAAAACTAACTTTCATACCCGATCATCTGCCGTTGAGGTGAAAGTTTTCTTAAGTGAATATAGGCATTGCGAGTTCAACGGTGCCCTCAGAATTCGATTCCGAGCAACAGTTCAAAAGTTATAAAATGCCGCTCATATGTTTACTGAACGTACCCGAAAAAAAGTTCGGAAAATTATTATCAGTCACCCTCGACCCACTGCGGTCATGGTTAGGCTCTTCCTAGGAGAAACACGCCCCAACGAACTCAACGGTAATCTTGGATTTTCCATTCGAGTTACCATTTAGAAGTTATGAATTTTACAATAAAATAATTGCCACTTAATTATTTTATTTACGGCCAAAAACTAACTTTCTCTGGTGGCTCGGGCCGACCAAAGTTAGTATCTTCCTAAAGGAAGCATACCCTCACGAGTTCAGCAGTGGTCTCTTATTTCTAATCTGAGTTATAGATTGTGATTTATAATCATTTGAAAAATAAAATAACTTTATTTAATTATTTTATTTACAGTTATGCCATTTTCGGGTTCTCTCATAGGAGGCCTATGCCGACTAAACTTAAGTCACGCCTAGGGTAAACCCGCCATCCTAAGCACAAAGGTGTCCTCAGATTTCTGATCTGAGTAACTGTTTAAGAGTTATTCCACTTTTTAGGAAAACCTCTTAGGCGCGATAATTTAAGCTTAACAAAATTTCAGAAAATTATTCCAGGCACACCATGCCTCACAATCAGGTGCCGTCATAAATTTCATACTCATAAAATTCAAAAGAATTTAAGGAAAAAAAATTTCCTTGAAATTTATTGGTCTTTACATTTCTCCCACCTCAGGGCTTTACGTCCCCATAATGATACATCAAAAACTAGGGGAAAAAAGAGGGTATTGTGCACGCATCTGAGCCACCCACTCCCATGTGCTCTCTTGGAGGTTCTCGTGCTGCCATCTGATGTGCACTAGAGGAATCAACCGTCCACGTAGGACCCGCTCTTGTCGATCCTCGATCTCCACCGGGACCTCCGCAAATGTCACCTCGTCATCGTTGTTCAGCTCCCCATGGTCGGTGATATGCATTGGGTCGTGCACGTATCTCCTCAGCTGAGATACGTGGAAAAAAATTTCGTGCGCCTGGTGCAACTGAGGTGGATGGGTCAAGTGGTAAACCACCTCGCCTACCCTGTTGAGGACATATAAGGGTCCGATGAAGTGCGTAGATAACTTTCCGCCCCGACCAAAACTCCGTAATCCATGTCGAGGTGAGACTCGTAAGAAAACGTGGTCGCCATCCTCGAACAGTAGTGGTCTCTGGCTCCTGGATGTCCTGAACCTTCTCTAGTCCTACAAGAGCTACTAATATTTATTCTTTGTCGATAAGAGAAATCTGGTCTCATCCCCTAGATGAACCACGTTCTTTGCCTAATACAGTCAATCCCGAAAATGGATGATACTAATCCATACCAAGGATGACGTCGTAAGGCCTCGACACTACTACCAAGAGATCCAACCATTACTCTCGCCTCTAAGGGTTGAGACACACTGTTGGCATCAGTGTGTGGTCACTGGGTCTCCTCCAGTAGGTATCTCAAAAGTGAGGGTCAAGTCAAAAGTTTTAACCGGGACCTCTCAGTGTCAACCAAACAAATGGACAGGAAAGAAAACATCACAAAGATAAGTTTCTTTTCTTTCTACATCTCGAAGTACAAAGACACAAATACAACAACAACATGGAACTAGAAGTTCAAGGAACAAAAGGAATCCACTAGTTCCGCTCCTATCCACCTGCTTCCGGAGCTCTACTGCCTTGTCCACTACTCGGCTTTTGCTCAAGCACCCACCGCTACTTCTGTCTTGGTGGCTCCTCCAATGCATGCGGATCAACTGTGTGGGGAGTCGGACAGTCACATGCCATGTGACCCTTCCTGCCGCATTCATAACACTTCCTGCTCCTCGTATGGCTGGCTTTGTTTCGTGTGCCTCGCACAACCAAACCTATATCCTGAGGTAGCCCACCTGCTGGTCTAGTCCTCTTGGACCCCTACATCATCTGTCTACTTCCTGCAGATGACTCGGCTACTGATGGAAAATCCTACGGCAAAGGAAACAGCTCCTGAGCATGGTCAGAGTGTAGAGTCACTGGTATGAACTCTACCCTGAAGAAGGTCTCGAAGTATACCCATGTGAAGGTCATATCATAAAAAACTGAAGCATCCGACTCCACCATCTACCTGCTGATGCCAGAAGGAGGCTGGCAGCAAAGATCACCATGATGTCCGCTTGTGTACCCACTATCCTGAAAACTCTCACCACACCCTCCACCCAATCCTCAGCTGCCTATGGGTCCGTCTCTCCCTGAAACCTGGGTGGCCTCTGGCGCTGGAACTCATGAAGCTTGCTCAAGCGTCGTGTATCACCTGCTTCTGGGTCTGGTGGCATCGGTGGCCTAACATATGGTAGTATCGCTGGTGCCTCAACTGTAAGAGGGCCCTATATCGAGGCCTCGTCGCTCGGCAGGCTGTCAGTACGTACATCCCTCTAGGCTCTAGCTAGTCGTCTGTGGAAATACATCCTGAAAGAAACATACATGACACGGTCAAACGATTTATACCTATTGAGCTGACCTGGTTTGAGCTGACTTTAAAACTCTTGTAAACATACACGAAATCAGTGTTTTCGTGCACAAAGTCGGAAATTAGTAGTCAGGGTCCTAGTGTATGGATACGTCGGCCGCCACACCAATACTGGACTCCCTGAACTGAAGACCACACTTGGTACCCTTAACACTATTGCTTCACAGAAAAGAAAGATCAGAGTCCTGAGTTCTGCGATAGAACCGACTCCTTTGATACCAATTTTTCACGACCCGTCCTTGGGGCCCGTGCCAAGACTAACCCAAGCCCACCTTCCATAGGACAGGGGCTGGAGACTAGCACCAAAGGAGTAAATCTCAATAAAAAGGGAAGTCATTTCCTTTATGAAATGAAAGCACACACAAACAGAGTAACATCAGAAGATACACTAAGTAAAGCAGTATAACAAACATGTTGAAAGTACGAGGGGACGGAAATACAAGCCCAAAAGAAAGATACGGCTACAAATGAAAGTAAAGGACAACTCAACGGACAATAGCTGAAAGGTGACAAGCATCTCCTGGATCGTCCTCCGAGTTCCTACCTGAAGGGTAGGTACAGATGTCCTCTTCAGTAATCCACGTATGTCCGTCTCCTCTGGGTACCGACTCGTCGTGAGATCTACCTCCGGGTACCGACTCACCATGAGATCCACCTCCGGGTACCGACTCGTCGTGAGATCCACCTCCGGGTACTGTCCATCTCTACAAGACTCAACCACGGTCAGTGATGTCCATCGTCTGCAACCAACACAACGAAGTGTGGGAAAGGCCCATGCAGATGTGAGTATACGATACTCAGCAGGGACCCTGAGACCCTCAAGGTCTCATTAAATCCAACAACGATAATCACAAAGAAAGTTCTCAACAGATAACCCTTACTTAGGTATAAGCCCATACTTATACCTAAGTTACCAAGTAACCCATCTCAGCCATGAGGTGTCACACAGATATGAAGTCGACGGATAACCACTACTTAGGTATATGTCCATACATATATGTTAGTTATCTAGTAACCCATCTCAATCGTGAGGAAAACACAAAGGTCAATGACTCAGCTCAAACCAAGATTTTCATTATCGAAACTGTAACTGATGAAGAGATCCATCTCTGACGAGTAAAATGATCCTATCACGACTCCGAGGTACTGCTCACTAACCTAAGACTGCTGAGGTACTCCTCCTGTCGAGTACCGCGGTTCTGCCACCTCACAAAGTAGTGCTCCTCCGCCATGGGACTACCACCTCACACAATAGTGCTCCCCCTTATAGCCTACAGAGGTACTCCACCTATCGAGTACCACGGGTCTTCCACCTCACAAATTAGTGCTCCTACGCTATGGGTCTGCCACCTCACAATGTAGTGCTCCCCACTGGGCTATTCAAGTCACTCTGAATCAAATCGGACAAGCAGTAATCAGGTCTCATCCAGCTACACGGTCTTCGTACTCCGTACGCTCATCTCCAGGAGGGTCCGCTCCGTGAGATACAGGTCAATACTCAAAGTACCACAAATTCCCACAATGAAGTATCTCAAAAGACCACCTCGTCATAGTGGTCTCAACGCAATAGACGACACATCAATCAGACACCCGGTCTGTGAGTTATTAGCCTTTTTGTCCCAGGGGCCCGGTTGGTTTCGTGTACGAACCAAACCAACCATATCTCAACTGTACCCTAACTCACATAGGGTATAAACATAGGGACCGTTTCTCAACATGATCACCAACGCCGCTGACGGTTCGTCAAACGGACGTCCGGTCTGAAAGTTATCGGCTTTTCCGTTTCAAGGGCCCAGTTGGATTTTGGGTACAATCCAACCTGAACATACTCCAACTGCGTCCAAACCTCGAGCGGAGTAATCCAAAAGGTCGGTCTCACTAAGAGGAATCAAACAAATTCGACGGTACGTCAATCGGACGTCCGGAGCTCATGTTATAGGCGTTTCCACTCCATGGACCCGATTGGTTTCGTGTTCAAACCATACCCAGACGTATCCAAAGTTCTTCGAAACCTTGAGTATAATATACCAAAACGACCGTCTCAATCCAAAGATAAGGTCGCAACTGACGGTGCTCCAATCGAAGGTCCATATCCCATGTTATGGGAATTGGAAAGAATCTTCCTGCTTTTAGGGGGGTTTGGGCCCGGACCGACCCGGCCCAAGACCCCCTGGGTCGGCCCGAACTGGGTCGACCCGACCCGGGTCCGGGTCCGGCCCCCTTGGGTGCGGCTCGGCCCAACGGGCTGCCCGGCCCAGCGCGAGTGGCCCGGCTCGGCTGGGAGCTCGGTCTGTGATCGAGCGACGTGAAGGAGGGGCGTTGCCCCCTCACCTTGTAACAGCGGCCCCACGTGGGGGGACCGCCTGTCCACCACTGGAGGTTACGACCCCCGTAATTCTGAATGGCCAGCCTGGTTGGCTGGCCAGTGCCGCCGCCGCGGGACCCCGCAGTCCCGCCCTTCAAATGCCGGCGGCCGGTTTTATCCGGCCGCTTCCAGGTCTTCTGTCGTGGCCAAAGGGCTGCAGCTCTTGATGCTCCGGCAGCTGGGGAGTCCGACCGCCCCCTGTCGATGACCGCCGCAGCCTTAGACCGCAACCGTTCTTCAACCTGCGCGGTGCGTTGGAGTCGCGCCCCTCCGCCGTGGCCCACCCCGACCACGGCCCTTCAAGATGCTCCGGCATGACATGACAGCGCCACACCCCTCCGCTGCGGCCCCTGCTCTGGCCATGACCTATTTCGGACTTAACAGCATGGCGCGACGGCATCGTGCTCCTTCTCCGTGGATCCCTCGTTTCTGCGCGGTGCTACGACACCGCGCCGTCTCCATTCCAATCCACAAAGAAGGACAACAGTAAAAAGGTAGGAGGGTCGGCCGTGTTTGTGCGGTCTGGCCCCCTCCCGTTAATCGATAGCAAGCGTCTAAAAGATTAACGATGAACGCCCAAACATTCATGAACATAGAATAAAACCCCTACCTCGAAGAAGGCATTCTTTGGTGTCGTGGTAGATGGAATCGCGGTAGACGGGCGTCGTTCCGTCAACGTCGGGAAGGATGAAGCTGAGGGTGGCGTCAGCATTCTTCATGTTCTTCGTTGGAGAGGATATGATTTCCCCAAGTGTTGGGCGTCACAATACTTTACCAGCGCTTCATCGCTTGGTGAGGCCATCCCAAAACCTTCTCCCAATCTCCCTATATATAGGAGAGTGGGAGAGGTATGTAACCATTGTGTAATTTATGATGGTTCATTTATTTGGAACTTTCTTAAATTCCAACTATGTAGTTACTTAATTTAAAAAGGGGTCGGGTGAATTAAATTGCGTTGACGCAATTTAAGAGGTGCGTTGACACTACTTAAGAGTGGATGATTTTAGGAAGTTTCCCCCACATAGCCTGCGTCAAATCATATGACACGAATCAATTTTATGTTGACACATAAAATTAATTGACGACAATTAATTTCACGTCAACACATAAAATTAAATCACAAAAATTAATTTTTACGTCGACCCATAAAATTAACTAAAAATAATTAATTTTATGTCAACTCATAAAATTAATTGAGAGAAATTAATTTTACGTCGACACATTAAATTAACTAACAACAATTGATTTTACGTCGACCCATAAAATTAACTGACAACAATTGATTTTACGTCGACCCATAAAATTAATTGAGTGAAATTAATTTTACGTCGACATATAAAATTAATTGATGGGGGATTTGAGAGGTTTCCTCTCCCTCCCCATTAAATGGGAGGTTAGGGTGTGGCGGTTCCACCACCAACTCCCAAGTGGAGCTTCTAACCACATTATCCGCACTGCATGTGTTTATCAAAATAAAATAAATTTTTCACTTTTTTTATTTTATTAACCCACGTAAAACCCCCAAAACTAACTTTCATACCCGATCATCCTCCATTTAGGTGAAAGTCTTCTTAAGTGAATATCGGCACAACAAGTTCAACGGTTCCTTCAGAATTCGATTCTGAGCACCGGTTCAAAAGTTATAAAATGCCGCTCGTACATTTACTGAACGTACCCGAAAAAAAGTTCAGAAAATTATTATCAGTCACCCTCAACCCACTATGGTAAAGGTTAGAATCTTCCTAGGAGAAAAACACCCCAAAAAACTCAACGGTACTCTCAGATTTTCAATTCGAGTTACCGTTTAGAAGTTATTAATTTTACAATAAAATAATTGTCACTTAAATATTTTATTTATGGCCAAAAACTAACTTTCTCAGGTGGCTCGTGCATGCCAAAGTTAGTATCTTCTTAAAGGAACCATACCCTCACGAGTTCAGCAGTGGTATCATATTTCTAATCCGAGTTACCGTTTTTGAGTTATAATCATTTGAAAAAAAATAACTTTATTTAATTATTTTATTTAAGGTTATGCCATTTTCGGGTTTTCTCATAGGAGGCCTGCGCTGACTAAACTTAAGTCACGCCTAGGGTAAACCCACCATACTGAGCACAAATGTGTCCTCAGATTTCTAATTCGGGTAATTGTTTAAGAGTTATTCCACTTTTTCAGGAAAACTGCTTACGAGCGTTAATTTAAGCTTAACAAAACTTCAGAAAATTATTCCAGGAACACGAGGCCTCAGAATCAGGTGTCGTCCGAAACTGAGTACTCATAACATTCCAATGAATTTAAGAAAAAACAATTTCCTTGAAATTTATGGGTAATTACATGTTAGTTATAAATAACTGATTCATAATGCCTTGCCTATATACTATCCTCAAAGCGTTAGGAAATGATTATAATAATACCACACCTATGTTTTATAGTATTCTAGTCAACCCCTTCCCCTGCAACCAACAATTATATCATATATGTTAACTTGTTGTATATGTGTTTCCTTTCAATTTTAATATGTATAATATTGTGTTACATTATAATTCATCAAAAATTCTTTATAATTTTAAACTATAGTTTAAATAACAGTGGGGAATGAAAATATCTTTCATTGTAATGACATTTTTCTATTGTATTTTTGTCAAATATCCATTCAGGTTTTCCTATTTAGGTTTCTGTCTACACTGGGACCAAACTCTTACTGCATGAATAGGTTTTCCCCATTCAATATTTTTTTATTAATGGTTTAAAATTTGAAATAAGTTTTATTTAATATTCATAAACATTTGATAGTTTCCTCTGATGCTTTATTTTCCAACTTCTAACTATATATATTTCAATTTATTGTTACTGAATTGTGTGATCACATTCATATTTTATTAGAACTGCCCAATTGTATAACAGGGTCAAATGTTGTAATCAGTGAGCCTGTTAAGGCCATGGTTGAAAATTTAATTCTCAAGTATGAAATTGATGTGTTTTTATAGGATACGAAAGAGGTTTTTATCCATGAGTCAAGCCCTACAAATATTTATGGAAGTGTTTAGCTATAAAAAAGGAAATAGAATTCATTAAATATGTTTTTGAGAAATTAAATATGTCTGGACGGTCACCAAATGTTTACACCTACATCATTATGATGAAATTTTACTGTAATTGACATCAAGGGAAGTGTGAAATTGATATTGGACAAACTTATGATATTTTAAAATAATTATAAAGTAGTGGGATAAAACCCACTATAGTAACATATATTATATATATATATGGGATTTATAGGGCTGGCCATACTGACCTTACTTTGGATCTTATAAGGGATTTGAGGTTTAGATGCCTTCCTATCAATTGTTACTATTATAAAGATATTTTTTATGGTCTACGTGTTATTAGTGAATTGTGAAATTATTTTATTGTTTTTGAAGAAATTAAATATTGTAGAATACCCCCAGATGTTTATAGATAAAACATTTTTATTTTAGGTATTTTCTATACTGGTATTCCTGAGAAAGGTATGTGATTAGTTGTAGATTAGATATTGGAGTAGTGTCTCATTTTATTTTGATGTATTTTCTACCAAATTTGATGTTATCCATGATTTTAACAAAAATTTTATGTTTCATGATCATTGTAATGGTTCCTAATGTGACTAGACGTCTTCTTTATTATAGGTTTTTTTATCATCATCTCCAGTTTTTGAATGCAATGGTAACACAAATTCAAGGTAATTCTCTAGATATATTTTTCTATTACTTCAATTTTTTTCACTTATGCTACTTACTTAGGTATGTGACATGAAATCATTATATTTTTATAGAGGTGCGATATTGACAATGATTAAATATCATGGATAAAGATTGAAGTGCCCAGATCAGTGTGATCACTGAGAGGGGGAGGGGGTGAATCAGTGATCCTTTAAAACTTTTTACTGATTGATTCATTATCAATTAAACCTATATTGCTTGTTAATGCCTCGATCCACTCTTCTTGTATCTCTCATCCTTTCCTCGAGTGATGCAGTAAATGTAAAGGCACAGGACACAAGGATTTACAAGGTTCGGCTCCAAAGGCCTACGTCCTTGCCATGTTGGTTAAATGCCCCAACATGGTTTATCCAATATAATTGAGTTAGTATTTACAATGGTCTATATAGAGTCACACTGTATCTCTCCTGAGTCCCACATGAGGTTCTTTATACTGCATCCCACAATGTTACCAGAGTCCTATTGGCCTGCTTCATCTTCAACCAAAGACTTCTCCACCCTGATTCTCACAGGGGGTCTTCTCCCGGCTCCTCGAGTCACACGAGTATCTCTTCTTCTTTTGATGCTCCTAAAGAGTCTTCAACAGCCTTGGATATGGTCTGCTGGCCTTTTTCACTTCTTCTGATCACTGGTGGTGACCGGGAATTCTCTTATTTGCTGAGGCTTTGTCTCCTTCTTCTAAGGATGACCCAGCCACTGTCTTCAAGAATCTTTATTGGAAAATATGTTCCTACACTGAGTATGCCCACTAAATCTTCTTGGTCTTCTCAACTGCTGAAAACTCAGATGAATGATGTCTTTAACTTCAGTGTGGCTTCAGTCTCTCTTCAATTAAACTTCATGCACTGAGTACATGGCATCTCTGAATCTTCATGCATGACTTGCATGGAATCTCAAATGTCTTCAAGAACCTTTGTTCTCAGACTTCTCAAATGCACACACACTGATTTGAACTTTGTTTACGTGTGCATGTTCATGCATGCAAGAATGCTCTCCCTGTTTCTTCTTGGTGTGATAAACCCTTAAAGGGTGTAATATCTTTTAGCACACACACCTTTTTCTTCAATTCACACTCTTTTATTCTTTCTCACACACACCAAATTGTGTGTTGTTCTTTAGTGTGGATTTCCCCTTCTCTCTTTCTTCTCAAGGTGTTCACCCAATTGTTCACTTGTTCATACATGCATGGACATGCATGTGTCTTCTTCTTTAACTTGGGCACACACAAGAGGTATGAACTCCTTCACTTGTGCACACATTAAGGCTTCGGCCTTCATGTTTCTTTGCACACACACACACTCACTGATGGTGTGGTATTCCTCTCCTTTTTCACACACACAAATGATTATTTATTTATTCTTCTTCAAAGTGTGCACACATCACTTGTCCACACACTCCTTCTTCAACCCATGCACACACAACCAACCCCAAATGGGTGTGGCCTTCCTTGTTTGCACACACTCACCGTGTGTGGTCTTCTCTTCACCTGAACACACTTAAAAGGAGGGAGCATGATTATCCAATAAAAAAATATTTTTTAATTACATTTTAATGGTATTAAATGTTAATTTTTGATCTTATGGGCCTGAGTAAGTGCATTTTCATTATGAACATCCATTCTCATCATTTGTGCACTTCATGCCTAATATACACCAATTTAGGCCCAATGATTCATCTGATTATAAGTAATGTAATTATCAATTTTTTAATTTGATATTTTGGGAACATTATCTACAATTAAATGTGAACATTTTTCATTCAGGGATCAATGGTTAATTAATGGAAGAAGATGGAGATATTTTGTGATGAAAGGAAGCAATTCTAGAGAAGGCAGATTGGACACTAGCCCACTGATTAGACTGTGGGGCCCAACAGACAGGCCCAATGAATCCCAAATTTTGTGGGATGCTATAAGACATGCCTAGGAACAAATAAACCTTCATGATCCAATGATAATTCGGCATCTATTATGGTAATTAAGGCGGACCAGGTTATAGATACAATTCTGGGCCAGATTCTGCGGCCCAGAAAAACAGTCCACTAATTTGATCTTATCTCGGAATACACAACTGAAAATAGGCCCAACATTTACAGGAGGTTATAAGACATCCGATTCTCCATTTTCTTATTATATGGCCCACTCTGATTCGGCCATCGAGAAAGTCTTACAGACATGTCTGTTCGGTGAAGGAAAGCTAGCTGCCACCTCGGGTCAAGGGTGGAAAAATCAACTCTCCCTTACTTTCCACCCACCTATGGCCTACCATAATTAATTGAGGAGACTTCGACTATTGGAGGCTCGACCCAAGGGCTCAAAAATTCCTATTTAAGGAAGTGGTTTTGGAGGATTGAGGAATCTTTGGTGCTTGGTTTCATTGTAGTCTTATGCTGCGGCTTTGTGTTTGTAATCGCATTTCTTTCTCATGTAAGTTGTTTAATTCACCTTAGTTTCGTAATAAAAGTTCTTCTTCACTTATTATACTGTTCTTCTCCTTATCACTTTGATACTGTTGGTTCAAGGTGTGAACTTTTTCATACCAAACCTTGTGATATTTATCACACAACGGAGGAGTGATCTTTTTTTGTTGTTGTTTTTACTTCTTCAATTCCACCTTTGTAAGTCTACTTCCCGCTTCCGTTGAAGACATTTCATCAATGGAGGGATAACTCTTTTATGGGTTAATCCAAGGGAGTAGCAAGGGGATGGATTGGATATTATGTATCACTCTATTAATGGCAAATCACTTCTTTTAAATGATATTTTTATTTGATGATTTTAAAACATCTTCATCCTTATTGAATTTAAGGTCACACATTCAAGTGCTAATACAAACCTCTACCTTGGAGTGCTCAAAACTTTGATCCTTCAAGTGTATAGGTGATTAGTATTAGGGTGTGTATTCATTAAAACAGTAAGTGATGATTTTGTTTGATCTTCTTAAATGAATCCATCTCAATTATAAGAAATTGAAATCATTAAAAAAGTAATTCATCCAATCCACCCCGAGCGATAACCTGGGATCAACTCATTCTTTTAAATTGAATTGACTTAAGTCTCTTATAGTTCCTTTAAACCCATCTAAAATCAACCCAATTTGGCCACTTCATAGCTGAAAACAGTCCATAGAATGTACATGTCTATAGGTTTCTTCTTAGGTCTCTGTGGATTTGATAACCCAAGTTAAACTACAAGGACCGTCTTAACTTCTTCTCTTGGGTAAATTTGAGCGAGAATCAGCACGCAAGCATTCCTCTCCACTTAGCACACACACACCAATGTTTGGACTTTCACTTGAGCACCGAACACCTCACCAACGAAGGGAGCGCAAGTTATGCGGCCACCTCCTACCTTCAAGCACGTTGGGCGCGGTAGCTCCTACTGCGCAGGTGGCGCGGTGGATTCCTCCTGCTGCGTAAGTGAGCGGACAGAGAAGGCATGCAAGTGTGCGTAACTCAGTTGCTTCTTATCACACAAAGGGAGCGCGGTGGATTCCTCCTGATGCGTGAGTGTGTGGGCACAGAGGGCGCGGCCACTTGCTACCACGCAAGAATGCAGGTAGCAAGCGCGCAAGGCTCGGCTTCTTCGCTGTCGCGCAAGGGAGTGCACCGGGAGGCTCGACTCGGCCACTTCCTTCGCACAAGGAATGAACGGTTCTCCTTCGCGCAAGTTGTTGCACGGTTCTCCTCTCCAAATATGCTCTGTTTTTTGAAACAGAAGCACTTGAATGTCCGGGAGGCAGCATCATTCTTCTCGTCGGGCTCTACCTTTTATAGATGATTAGAGGATCTTATTCTGCGCTTAAAATCTTCAAAATATGTTGTGAATATCGGAGGTTTTAATGCCTAAGATATTCCTTTTAATAACCGAAATATTCAGTTCTTTAAAAACATTCAACCCGTATTAAAGATATGCCGTGTATCTCTGGTGATTCGTGGAATCCTTTCTTCGTGTATATATTCAAGATTTTATGCCCGATTCTTGTGCATAAATCTCGCATGGATCCACGTGAACTCGGAAACTCCGTTTGCCTCGTCCATACCTTCTTCCTCGATATTTCTCTTGCATGCAAGATGTAGGTTGCATGAATGGTCTTAGTTCGATCAAACGATCACCATACAGTTGTTTTGAGCTTCAACGGTGGTCCCGATTCAACCATGGTGGATCGGCAGTGGCGACGGTGAGCTGGTTCACATCGGGTGGAGCTCAGGTGTCTGGAGGTTGAAGAAAACCTTGGTGCCTCTCCTTAGCCATTAGATCCATGTTAAATGATCTCGGACGGCTGGGATTATATCGTGGCACCGAGAGATTAGATGAGCGGCCGCGATTACATGCAGATCAGATGGACGGCCCAGATCAGCTCCGCGTCTCAAAAAACTCGTCCCACATCGAAACGCACCTAGTTTATCGCACGTTTTAACAATAAGGCTCCGCTGCTACCATCCCATAATACTCCTCTCCCCCCTCTGGTGCCGCCCCACATCGGTTCTCTGCGGGCGCACTCTGGCACCCACTTTGCTCCTCCTGGCGTGCGCACCTAGCGCCCATGATGCATGGATTCATCACCGTGTGGCACTCGTGGGCTTACACACGGCCCGGACCATGCCTCGGGGGGAGGCCTTGGACTTGAGGACTTCCCTTGAGCGCGGTTGACCCTCGGGTCCCACAAGTACTTGAGGTTAGGGACCTCGGATGGCCTCCTTGGTTGGCTTATTTTTTGTTAAAGTACATAGTTGGTACTTTGTATAGAAGCAAAGTTACCAAGTACAAAAATTCCAAAACATACTTCTTCTCCTCTTCATCTTTTTAAAAACTCCATATATCTTCTTAAACATATCTTCTTCTTCTTATTCTATTGAAGAATGGAATTCCCAAGGATCTCTCAACTATCTTCATCAACAATTAATCATAAATCACTTGATCTTGAATGTTCTTCTTTGATCCAATCAAAGATGAGGTTGAATGATCTTCAAATCATCATGCACTTAGAGATAGTTCATGGTCTTCTTCAAACCACTTAATCCATTTAGTAGTTGTGGATGGTTCACCTTTCTCTCCTCATGCATTATGAAGACAATGCATTGACTTATAACAATGTTGTGACAGTGTATCTTCTTGATACAAGTTCTTTCAACTTAAGATCAGCTCTACAATCGTCTGAATTTTATATGGAGTGTGTTTCAACCATTACTTCCTATGCCACTTAGTGATTCTCCTAAGTGACATGCTTATTAGTACCATGGTCATTCTCCAATCATCACCATCACCATCACTTCCTTTGTCATTCACATATCCATTCAATCCTTGACATCTTATTGACAACATCACCATCATTGTCACTTACTTTTTCATTAACATATTGAAACTCCTTGTCATCCATTCAATCCCTGACACCATATTGACAACAAATGAAACACAGTGCACAACAATGATTTCAACGTATTATCTAAGGTATGGATGAATCCTTTAAAAGGTTTTATTGGAAATCATTCATTAGGTTTTTCATTTCCTTGATTGATTTATTTTATAAGTATATGGATGATCATGTTTTCAAGCATTCTTTCTGTTTTTGAAACCCATTAATGAACGGTTGTGAGAATGTTTTAAATCATTTTTTAAATCTATTAAGAAATTTATATCTTTTCATCAACCAATTTTTAATGAAATGTATCCTTATATCATGAAATATTTCACATGATATTATCCATTATTGATGTTTTCTAAATTATTTCATTAGTTTTATCTTTTTTTTCAAATATTCTAATTGATTATGTTCCTGGAGTTGGAATATAACAAATGGTGATATGTGATTCTTAATTTTCTATCTCCTTGTCATGTTATTTATAATTTCATTTCTATGAAGCATGAGAGAGATACTTGAAAGTCATTAATTGTGATCAAGGAACCTTGAATATCCAGAACAACCAACTCTTTAGTTTCATGTAATAAGGTTGGTGTATTCCTCTATTTCTTTTAGAGTTATATCACTCTATGAGACTAAGTGTTAATTCAATAGTTATAGAGGAAATCATCTCTATCAACCATTATTATATATATAAATCTAACTGTGGTCTGACTAGATTTTCACAAGGTGAGGCCCAGGAAGCAGATAACATAGAAAAATTTGGGGGAGGATCTTTTGGGGTTGATCATTTCCACCTAAAGTAGCTATAGATGTATATTGACATCATACTGAGTGATGTTAATGATAAAAAGGCCGACACGTCATCCACTACCTATCTATTTCCATTTACTTATTCATTTTATTTTTCTATCATGTTTTGAAACATTTATTGATTTGTCTATTCAATTATTGTTATGCATCATTTTTTAGTCCATTATGTAAGCTCGCCTAACTCTTAACAACATCTTTCTTCTTTCACCACTATCACATCATAGTATAAGTATGTTGTAAACTTTAAACAACTTAATCAGTTTAAATTTTTATGGATTATAAATTATTAATGTATATATTTTTTTTATATATAATAGTTAATTTTTTAAATTTCATGTTTAAGTCATCAATTATCCATTTAATTGGTTATATTCATCTATAGGCCAGTCTACATTCTTAATTCACTCTATAATAAGGCTAAAATTTATTTACTTGGATTGTTTTAAAAAAACTATATCACAATCAAGTTTTTTACTCTGGATATTATAACCCACATTAATCTATTTTACCTATGTCCTTGAAACAACAAATTCCAAACAACCTCCCCCTTGATTTCCACTACCTCCATGTTTTCTTCCTTTTCAGCCTCTATAGTGCCTTAAAAACAAGCACATTCATACTCTCATGGAAATTATTTTCATAAAAATTATCCTCAAGTCAAATTTATAGTGTGTCCCACATAGAGACTCAAGTACACCCCATTTTGTAATTCATTTTATATGAAATTTTTACTAGAAACTTTTCAGTAGAACCAAACTGGAATTCCTAACACTCTTAAAATGGTTGGACTCTACCGCCAAGAAAGCTAGAAAGTTACAAGTCCATAGAAAATCGTATTTTAAATATGCTTAAAGCCATAAATCATGCTTTTAGGTAAGCATCCATCATATGCATTCAGGTTTTTATTATTTTTATAAATGACATGGCATAATTTTTAAGCATTTACCATGCCTTATATTGATTATTAAATTTGCTAATTTATTTTTCTATTAATTCAAATTTCAATTTTTTCAACTTATGCTACTTACATGGATATGTGACATGAATCCCCTCAACTATCATGATTATCCTTCTTGTGTTATACTATTTGAATTGTCTTCATGTTTAATCCAATTTAATCAAAATATTATATACCACTAATTTATTCTTTAAATATATTCAATATAATAAATATTTATGTCAGGTTTTGATCCTGCATACATGGTGACAGTGTGAACGCAAGATTTTGGAGAAATACAACATCATGGAAGACTAGAGAAAGGGAATATTTTGGAGTAGTGGATAATTTTATTTTGTTTGAGATAATAATTTATTTTACTTGTACTAAATCTGGATATAGATTTATTTTTTAGAGCATTTGATCATTCCCATGTACTCTCTTTGAGATGTGGATGATGTATTTTATTTTAGTAATTGATATTTTTTTAATGCATTGGAACATGTATTTTATTTGATCAGTCAATCATGAATTTTTATTGAGGAATGGATCATTTTTAGAGAATTGGATTATATCACTATGTGAATGCACAGAAGAGTAATAGTTTTTTATATTATAAAATTATTTATAAAATAAATTTATACATATTTTTTAATTTTACAAAGCGGTTTAAAAGGGATCGTGTTGTTTTTTTCTGAATGAGTTACCTCTTTAACATTTCTTACAAAAGTGTGAAAGGAATGTTTTTTAACTAATATAACATGAATGTGGTTTACAAATATCATGAAAAATCAATGAATTTAAGATTTTATTATATGTTAAAAAGGATTATTTCAAATAATATTCCCTCCTTATTATTTTGGAAATTTTTAGATTTTAAATAAGTGTTTTCAAAGTGAAAAGGGGTATTTTACCTAGGAAATTTTCCATTGATATTTTTAATATATTTTCATTTATATCAATATAAATGGATGAATATTATGATTTAATGAGGATATATTCCAAATATACCATAAACTATTCTTTATGGATGGTTTATGATCAGTTTTAATATAGAATGTATTAAATTTCTCATTTAAGTTAATCCAATATTAATAATTATTAATTTTTAAGGGTAGTTGACTAAGTTGTATTGTTTATTCAAATGAAGAATCCATCAGATTTATTAAGTGAAATGTAGGGACTATAATTATATATCCCCTTGAGGCATGTATATGTCTCATGATATAAAATATGTTGGTTATTTGGCCAATGCCTTACCCATTAATGTCGACGTATTGGAATAAGGACATGGTGATATTTTTAGATGTCTTTGTGCAGTACCACAATGTTTAGATTCATATGAATAACATTATGCATTCCATCGTTGTGATATCAATAATTTATTTCCATTATATTTTTTTAATAGTTATTTTTTCAATGTATAACATTCAATATCATGTGATTATTTTTAAAGAATTATTTTGATTTCATTTATTCATGACATATTATTCATTACTTATTTGGTTTCTACAATAAGAAAAATATTAATGAGAATATAATCTCACATATTTATTCTTTTTTATTTTCCATAGGATTCTTAGGAGAATATAATGATTGATATGTAACATTACACTATAGGAAATAATGGTTAACTCAATTAAAATACTATGTTGTATTTTTTATATCAAATGGAATGTGATATTAATTTATATATATAGTTTTCACGGAATATTAAACTATTTTGTTTTTTTATAAATGATCAATTGTTTCTGGAAATAATTCGATAATCTTTCAACTTGGTATGGGCTATTAGTGTTAGGGTCTTTACAGTTTGAGTTAGATAAAGTTTAGCAGAAACCTTGAGAAGTAGATTTAGGAAAACATAGAGTATGGAACATAACCATATGACTAAATTTAAGGTTAAGTTTATGTATATGATAAAATAATAATGTTTTGGTAAGGTATAGATTATGTCTGTTTCCTTGCAATACATCCATGTTTGGGTACTATAGTTGGATATTATTTTGGAATAGATGCTTATAGTGTGATAACCACGAAAAGAGTTGTTCCTATATATATTGGCCATACTTCTACTGCACGGTGATCCTTCCATTACTACACACATGGATTGACACACCCAAGGGATCTAATTGGGTTAATTTACATTTTCTTTACAAATCATTGAGAAATATTTGGATTTATTTTTATGATTTGAGAATATTCCCAAAGAAAAAAAGTTTATGATTTTGAGATTATTTGTTTATAGAATTTTGATTTATATTATGTGTTTCACTATTTTCAAAAGTATAAATTATGTTCCATAACATTAAGATCTAATATAGTGAATAAAATTGTTTATAAATGGATCCTAGAATATGGAATTGGAATTATATCAATGCATATAATCCATGTAGGGATTTCCCTCCAAGTTAAGATAATGAAGCAAGACCAGGAGCTATTACTTGAGGGAAAGAAATTATAACTATATTAGTGTATCCAACTCAGGTTATGACCAATAAAATGTTTCCTATAGAGCGATATGTTGATCCAAAACATGGTGTAACTATGTTTGGCTACATCATGTGTCAAAAACCTCCATCATTAAATGGGACTATAAATCCATTTGAAACTGAGAAATAAATAAGTTCCCTAGAGAAGATATATAACTATTTGGTAAGTATTGAATGGGGTATGGTATTCATGGTAATTTTTTGTCTCTTAGGAGATGAAAATAAATTATTTTTATTTATCAAAAATACTATAGATAATTAGTAAATAATGAAAATATAGTAGATGGATTTTGTGAAACTTTTCTTTGAAAAATATTTTCTTCATTAACAATGAGCATATATCGCTAGGTAATTCCCATGTCTAAGAAAAAAGGAACTGAAAAATGTTGTTTTGTATGAATCCAAAATGTAAATATTTATGTAATATAAGGAGTATAATTTAATATTTATTTTTAGGGCTTATTCCAATCCATTGAAGAGAACTAGTCTCCCAAACATTCTCCAAATACGAGGACATAATATATATTATAGTAATAAAGATAACCAATTATATAGGTCTTATGAATTCAAAGTAAATCAATAAGATAAGGGGATGATATATATAAAATGTATATGGGAGAGAAGTGAAATATGAATTTTCTATCATGTGATACTTGTGAAAAGAATCAACATTGATCATTCTTAAAAGGAAAATTAGTTTTCTTCATTTTTAGAGGAGGTTTCCTTCATGACCATGAATTGAAGGATTATGTGGAATCTATCATAGTTTATTGAATTAACAATAAGTATATATGTAAATATTTCAAGAAATTACCCAAATTTATAGTAAATATACCACAAATTAAGCCATGGAAAGTGGGTGAAGCACATGGAATTACTATAACTGAAATGTATGTTTTGTGTGAATTTGTGAATGGTGCACCTATAATTCACTCAAGGATTAATTTATTTATTTTATTTTAGTTTTTCACACTCTTTTATATCTAAATAATTTTCTATGGGTATTGTATCACCCCCACAAAGGCAAGATGTTGAGACAGTGGTGAAAACTACTAATGGTAGGATGACTGAATATTGAGTATAATTATCCTCTATAATAGATGTTTGTGGGAATAATATTATTATGAATATAACTACTCATATTGTAAAAAAATTGATATAATTTAGTGTATTTATTGGATCTCTCTTTGTAGAGACCATATTAATTTTCAAATATGGGAAGTTACATTCGATATTTTGAATAAACATTCAATCATCAATTAGTGTGAGGATGAAACTGAACACCCAATAGAAATTAATTCTATGACATGAGTTTTAATACCTTTTAATAATGAATATTTATCTCCAAATTGTTAAGGGGAAACTCAATATATAAAATCATAGTATTATTTATGAAAATTCTGATGAATTTACTATGGAATTTTCTAGTCTTCCACTAAATCCTGAAGTGTATTTTTCAATAGATCTAACACCCAACTCAATAAATTTTTAAATGATTACATATGGAATATCCCAAATTTATTTCCAAGACTTATTATGAAACTCTAAGAGAATATAGATATGGAATTCATTCAACCTTTTGTTTTATCATAACGTGAACCTATTCTTTTTTTATGAATAATGACGGGTCAATGCATCTTTCCATTGATTATCTGGAACATAAAAATATCACTATTAATAAATTTTATCCTCTACCTCATATAAATGAAATGTTTGATCAATAGTGAATTCATCTATATATTTTTGATATATTCCATTGATCTAAATATCATCAACTAATGAAAAATATCAAAGACAACTGTTCTTATGAGGTATGGTCATTATGAATTTATTGTAACGATATTTGTAAATACCAATTATAATATTCTATTTATGTATTTAAGGAATAAAGTCATTAAAGATTAACTATATTTGTTTTTGGTATACCTTAAATATTGTGTTCTTATATATTCAATGAGAAAGGAAGAGCATGAAAAATATTTGACCATTTTGTTGAAGACCATGGGGAAGGGTTAGTTGTATGATAAATTTTACAAGTGTGAATTTTGGCTTAAAAAAGATTCATTATTTTGTTATATAATCTCACATGAGGGTATATCAGTGGATCCTTCAATGAAATAATTTATTAAATAATTGTTGATTCCAACCATAATAAATGATATTCATTGTGTTATTAGGTTAGTGGGTTACTTCTAACACAATTCGACATTCTTATCTAAACTGTATAATCTAATCAAGTTATTGAATGAAAATGGTGTTATAGTTTTATATAAAGATGAATGTGAAGAGAGTTTCAAAGAACTAAATAGATGGTTTTTCAACACAAATCTAGAATGGAAAAGGGTTAGTGATCTGTAGTGATGCATCATAGAATTTAATGGGATGAATACTCATATAGGATAATATAGTGATGTAATACTCCTGTTTCCATGTAAAAATTCATGAGAAAAATTATTTGACTCCTGATTTGGAGTTGGATATAGTAATTTTTCATTGATATTAAGGATGAATTATATTTATGTTAAGTGGTGTGATATATAATCTAGAAATAAAATAAATATTTATATGTTTTCCTAGAAATAATTGATATCGTTATAAGGAATATAGTTGGAGTTGATCAAAGAATATTTTTTCTCAATACAATACCACCATGGGATGGAAACAAGGTGGATAATTATTTGATTCGAAAGGATCCTGATAGCTTATCTATGATGAGGATAAAACATATTCAATATTTATGGATAGAATATAATTAATTCGGAAATCATTATGGAAGGATAGAAATATTATAATGATATAACAAGTATTCAACCATTTATCTAATTGAATATTAAGGAAGCATAAAATGAAGTTGTTGAGATAAAAAAGACAACAAAAAAATTTCATGTGTTAAACCTTTATTATAATTGAATAATAAGGCTCAATAACCTAATTTTTTTCCCATAAATACAATAATTGGAGAAGGATCTATTATATGAATCTCTTAGTTCATCATTCTCTATTAATCCTAGAATAAAAATGATTTATATAGAACTAAAACTAAATTTTTTATAGGATAACATGAAAATAGGTTTTCTATAATATGTATCTTAATGCATGGTATGCCACAATGTTAATATTGAGGGACATACGAATAAAGATATTTTACAACCATTACCCATATCATAATGAAAATGGAAAAAAACACTATTTATTTTGTCCTTAAACACCCCAACACATAAAAAGGAAATAACGGTATTTGGGTTATTGTTAGAATCCTATAGATGACAATACCCTGATAAAGGGGGAGTGAATTTGGGTACTGTAGATTATTTCTATAATTTGGATCATGTCTTATAACCTTGAGGAATACTTTAATTTAATTCATAATGAGTGATTCATGCAATAAATGACATATATTATTTTACATGGTTCACCTGCACTGGTCTATGTCTAAGGATCAGGCCTGGAAATGCACTTATTCCTAAGATTTAGTAGAAAATTTATTAAACTAAAACTTAGAGTATCCTAAGTATCCCTCCTGGTTCACTACCATGAAAAAATAGAGAACTAAGAACTCTCCACCAACAAGGAATTCACTACTCCCTTTATTGGATCTACTTTTTTAACCAAAGATGATCTAAACATAAAAGTTCAATATTGTTTCTCTTCAACACACTGATGTTAATTTCCAAAGAGGATGAGGCTCTTATAATTCATTCATCGATATTAAAAACACTACTAGAATAATTTTATACTTCCAGGAATCTATTTCCACATTTTAATAAGACTGTGGCAATAGATTATTTAAGGCCACAATTTTAATAAGACCGTGGAAATACCCTCGATCCCACCTCCACTAATTGTGAGGTTCCTTCTTCTCAAGTGGTATCCTAATTGGTACCCTTCTCCACTTCTACCGATTTTCTTCTTCGTGATCAAGCCCCAACCTCTTCATATCTCCCTCTGGATATCATCCTCCTCTGACACAACCAACTCGCCGCCTACCTCTAGAGATCTTTCTTTGGTGCGGTTCCCATGTAGTAGCCCCACATCCTACCTCTGGGGATATTCCTATTTCTAACACAAACTCCCCACATCCCACATCTCTTTCCAAAATGATAAAACTTATAGGTTTCACTCTCTCATCTAAAAAAACTAACATCTCCTCTTACTCGTTTAACAGATGTCCTGTCGGATCAGTGCCCATGACATCAACTCCTAATACTATCCCAATATACCTCCTTAGGGTTATTCATTCGCAACAGGTACTCCCCCAAAATGAATTCTTGAAAACCAATTTTAAAAATCCTATTAATCCAAACATTATTCATATTAAACAATCTGAATATTAGTGGTTCAAATCATTTTGTAATTCCAGATAAAGTCCATCATCACTGTTAAACCGAAACCTTATTCTTTTCCATCCCAAGACCCTAATAAAAAATTGATGTTTCCATCTATCTACAGATGTTTTCCCTCTGGTAATTCAGTATACTAATGTTTTTTATCCATAATATATTATTTTTATTTCTTAAGGTGTATATATCATGTAATATGTCCCTATTTCTACGTGGTTAATATGAACATCTTTCAGAAGTATATTATGTATGTAGATTATGTATAAAGTATTCGGTATGCTAATGTTATATATATATAATGCATTACATATTTTTTATATTACATCATTTAAATTTTTTTAAAAAAATTACTTCTTCTTTTCCTTGATGGCAATATTTATACATTTCACTTCATTATTGATCCATTTTATAATGTTCTACCTCACAACACTTTTTTTTATATAGTTAACTATTATTTTCATGTTGTACATAATATTCCTACTTATATATGACATACATTTTAAATAGGGCACATATAAGGGGATGAAAGAAATTATTATTATTTCTAATATATCATTTTATATTCATTACTAATATAGGTTCAATGAGATCCAACATCTGGTATGTAATGAAAATGGATGGATGTTGTTGTAATATATGAATATGTTGATAACAATTTTTCATTACAAACTAAAACATTAATTTCATGTACTATTAGATTAGTTTTATAATATATTTATATCTACAATTTTAAATTATCTTGTATACTATAACTAGACATCTCTTATTGTTATCAAGACAAGATGTGTAGATGATTTTGTTATAGATTGCAATAGACATCCAGTAATGAATGAAAAGGATGACATAGGAAATCATGCAATTGTCTATTTAAAATTGTTTATCACATTAATAGTGTAATGAAATCTTATCTGTATGATTTTATCAGCCTCATAATGTTTTAATCATCTGCTCCATTTTTTACATTGTTATTTATTAACATGTCTGTCTAATTTTTAGATTTTTGCATCGGCCTATGTATATTCATCTTCCTCGTACATTTTCCTTTAAATTTCTTATATCTATATAAAATATGTGTATATTAAAAATTTTCATATTTTAAAAATTAGTACAACCCTATCTTTCTTCTTGTAGGTTCTGAAAATCTTGTTTACACTCCGAATACTTATATATTTAAAAAATTGGTATGGTTTTTATTTTTTATAAGAGTGTTCTATTTTTTCATCTGACTAATTAAGTTATGCAATATGTGATACAATAATTCATAATTGATGTTTTGATAATTCACATTCATTAGATTTCAGTGGAAATCAGTTTTTTAGTAAAGTGAATGATATCACCAGTGATAAAAGATATTCTAAAAGTGAAGAAGAAGATATTAGGATGCAGTTTATGTTGAAAAGAGATTTTAAATAATGTCTTTAAAAAATATCAAAATTGGAGAAGAAAATCAGGCAGCTGAATAATGGTTATCAATATGGAAACTGGAAGGAATATATTCTTATAGAATAAAAAGTGAAGTTATTAGTGGATACTAAAGGTTTAAAGAATATTATTGAATAATTAGAATACTGTTAAAATCAAGGTGGAAGAACTCCCTATCAATGTTTTATAATTTTTAGAAACAATGTCAATGTATATTATTTATTTTATTTATTAATAAATCTATGAAATAATTTTCAAAAACAATTTGTGGAATCTATATGAAAGTATAGAATTTATTCACAATATGAGGAAAAATTACCATGTAAAATTAAAAAAAAAATAATCAAAAGTATAATTGAAAGTGTTCTCATAAATGATAATGAGAGTGATTAATTGAAAATCAAAAAAAAAATACTTTTCATTTTATTCATCCTCATATATTTGTGCTTTCATTTGTATAAAAATTTATATTGAATTATCAACATGAGAATCTATTCATCAGACCTACAGGAGAATGTATACATATCCATACTTACTTTTTCCTTTAATCATAGTAATTAATTCCCTTAAATATGGTGTTGGTGAATGTTGGGACTTAAAAAATTAAATTTCTAAAAGTAATAATAATGGTCACATAAATTATATTAAAAATAACTTAAACTCTCATCCATGTTCAATTATATATTTTATAAAAATTGTTGCTCCTAATATTCATTATAGACTCGTTTATAATACATGGTCGACTAAGTCTCTTTATGAATGACTGTGACTTTAAAAATTGGTTTATGATTAACTATATTTTCTTGTATAGTAGAATTCATTTATCCAGATGGGGGACTATGATAGTATTCACAGGTGACTCAACCAAACAAAAACTTATTATCAAAAACATTTCTAAGATGAGTAGGATTATATGAAACTTAATTATCTCACCTCTTAATAATATAAAATTGAAAAAAATAAATGATCCCTAAAAAAAACTAAATCTCCATAGAAATAAGACCAACAAGGGAAAAATTATCAACTATCAAAACAATATAATTCATCAAATATTTTAAATCTTACACGATAGGAGATCAGTTACCATAAATTACTTTATAAAGAGATTTCATGAATGAACCTAAAGATCCTCTAAAAAAATATATATCTAGTATCCATTTACAAAAAATATAATCATTTAATTATAAAATTTTTACTAATCAGAATTAATTTATTCAATAACTTAAATTGACTTTTATTAGTTTATGTCAGTTTCATTTGATAAATTTTCGAATGTTTTGTTTAACTCGCACACCCATAGTTGTAGTAGAATTTGTTTCTCCTTTGATCTGCCTTCTTTTTCATTTATAATTCAAAATACCCAATAATATTTTATCTAAATCTCTAATAATTTATCTATATTGAAGTGTAATGTTGAACCCTTCATGGATTGTGACTACCATTTTTATAGTTATTATAAATTTTTTCACTCCACTTATTATGCATAACACCTCATTACATTGTAGTTCATATCATCATTTATACCTCCATCACATGAGATTTTATCCATATGCCATTTCCATGTCAATTAACTATACATTGATAACCATATTTGATGGGAACATGGGTGAGGGCTATTCCAGTAGGTTGTTTACTGTGAGGTGAAAATGTGTATTTTCCTTTTGTATTAGTTTGTTAGGGATGGCAGTAGTTGGTTGGGAAAATTGCCAAGTGGTTATGAAACTAATCAGTTAATAAATGTTTCTAGCTGCTAGGAATAGTTATTTATTAGGTTACAACTATTCATCTCCCTAAGTTATTTGTCTTAGGGGAAGGTTGGGGGGACTAGGAATTGTTTTAGTGAGAAGGTTTCTACTGTGCAGAATTATGGGCGGCTTCTTTGGGCCTTGAAGAGTAGCACCGCTAGAGGATTTCTTATTCTATTTCATTTATTTTCCTTCCTTTTCTATAATTCCTAATTCTATTAGTTGAAGTTACTACTGATTTTATCTCTCTTTAAAAATTGACTCCTATCAATATATCACATTCCAAAGTCTTATGTTTCATCTGGTGTTTTCCTCATTTTTGTGCATGCATGAGTGTCATATGTGTTAGCAAGTTGTTGTAATATAACTTAATTGTAGAAAACCTGAAATTTTTTAGGACCAATATGAAGCTTTTTATTGAATTAAATTATGTATTGTTTACATATTTACGATTATCTCAAGAGGGGTCATAGGTCAATTTCATTCAGAGATGGGTGGTAACTAGGGCCTAGCTACTGGAAAATGGTTACAAAGCTAACCATGTACTTGATTTAAATAATACAACACCTAATAAATTTTCTAGGGGGGATGAAGTCCTTAGACACCAATATATTGGCCAATGGAGATGAAATGAGGGCTCAGTAAGGGAACTGGGTTCCAAGTAAAAGTAGATCGGGTACTTGGTGGCTTCTGGGTGGGTTTCATTTGGGGATTTTATACACATAATCATTTGACCCTCTTTAAACATACATTTATCCTTGTATTGACCCAATATTAATGAAGACCCCTTTTTTAGAATCCACCATGATTCCTGGAGCTGTCCAAACAATTTTTGAAGTTTTAATCGACTACCATATGTTGTGTTCTCCTTTTCCAAATAAGGTTAACATAGTGGATTCCTAAATTGTAGGTGTTTTTGATAATTTATTAACATATCTTATT
Organism: Viscum album; assembly: GCA_963277665.1. Classification (NCBI taxonomy): domain Eukaryota; kingdom Viridiplantae; phylum Streptophyta; class Magnoliopsida; order Santalales; family Viscaceae; genus Viscum; species Viscum album. Next base: position 1,750,821,012 of record OY728120.1, on the reverse strand, counting down.
AAATACCTAATATATATATATATATTTTGTCTACTTTTGTGATTTAATTTGATTTGTATTGATTCATGGGGTGCGAGATTTGTGTGGGATCTCTAGTGGTTGAGTTAGTGAGTACATAAATTGTTTGTGGGATTGTATGTGAATGCATGGATTTTCATCTGTGAAGGTGAATGTATTGCATGTCAACAAGTATTTCTTTCATATTAAAGTGATCAGGTGCGTCTTTCTATGGTTGTGTTAATAGATAGATTATAGGAACATTATAATAGTTTATCCAACCATATAATCCTTATAGTATTGCATCTTGATTCATATATGATGCACCCAATTTGTGCATGCTATTTTGCTTATATATTTTTCATATATCTAAACATAATAATTAGTTTTATGATATCTTTTAATTATTAACAGGATCATGTTAGTATTGGAACATCATGTTACAATAGTGGAGTTTTATAATTCATGAGTTCAGATATCTAGACTGGTTGGAACCCCCATGGTATGCATATGGGCTTTATAGTTCATTAATTTACTTAAAAAATCTTCATCATCACCTGTTCTATTATTTTATTTCTCAATAATAATATTCCTCACACTTCAATTTTTTAGGTTCAATTATTGATTATTCATTAGATCACTGGAATTTTTATTCAATTCTCCCAGGACCCACTGGTGTGTGTTGTGGTAACCACCACCGAAGGTGAAGCGGTTATGCCTAATTTGGTTTGCCTCAAATGATTTAAGGTGTGTTTTTAGATTTTTCTTCGATGTTGGTTAGTTTATATTTGGGGTTTTTTGAAATTTTAGAGCCCTTGGTAATTTTATTATAGTGTGTTGATCATCCTTGAGGTGGGTTCGAGTCATCAGAGTCAAAGGTAACTCACCACATATGCATAGGTAAACATATATATAATATGTTCTCCAGTTAAATGTATATCCACCCATGGAAACATGATTACACGTTAGGGGATAGGTATTATTATCTATATATATGAAAAATGAAAATGTGTGTGAGTGATAACAGACTTATGAACATGAGAATATATATAAGGATACACTTGTGCGTGTTCAAGGCCATGCAGACATGTACCTAGGGGTTAGGGTGTCTTTATGTGTAAACAATGGTGCCTATGCCTGGAGGATGGATGGAGCAGCTTAGAGTTGTCACTGATAAAAGTGTCAAATGCTAAGTGTGGCTTGACTCCTTTGGGGTAGCCTCCCTCTCCTTGAATATTTAATTCAATAATTTTATAAATTTTATTAAGATTCCTTATTAATTCTGATTTTTTATATTAAACAGAAATTCTTGATCAAGTTTTAGTGAAGATAACTTTTTCATTTGATAAACAAGTCATGGATTTGTAATGAAAACCCTCCAACAGAGGTGCGTTGTCTGTGAATACTCACAGTGGTAGTTTATCATTATATAGTTTTCTTGAAATTATTTGATTGATTTTTTCCTTATACCTAATATCATTGTTAGTCATAAAGTACACATGGTTCTTGCCTCTTTTTATATCCCTGAAGGGGGTTCCCCTCTTTTTATTAAATTTATTGTTTTAACCAAAACACCCTTTATGTGCCATTATAATATTATGATGGAATTTCCCAAGTAGGAAAGTGCTTTAATGAACAAGTCACCATTAAGAGACACCCTTTGATCTTATAAATGGAATTTCCATGTTTTAATGAATTGAATGAGTTAAATGGAACCGAACATGGTTAACATGGAACATGATTGGTAATTACTCATGTAGTAAATTATGTAATAGTTATTCCTCTCTTATAACGATTAACTGTATGGCATGAAATAAACAGAGTTTCTTATTCATGATGACTTTCACTCAACTTTTGGAATTTCATTAGGGAAAATGGTAAATATCCAATTATAACCAAACACCTCCTTATTGTTTCACTTTATTTTATAAGGGATTACCCAAGTAAGTAATTTCCCTATTGATAGATGAAATTTATAAGTGTTTTATTGACACTTTTAATCCAATTACATTATTTTGATAATGTAAATAGAACGATTTGGATGGAATGGTTGTCATGGAAAAAAGCCTTTACTTGAGTGTTTAAACTGAGAGGACATCATTAGCGAGGATAGCACAACACCCAATTATTCCTACATTAGTGCAATTCCAAAATTACACCTCATTGCCACATCTTTTTCCATTTCAATTATTCCCATCTCATTCCAAAAGAATCAAGGTAGGGTGGAATACAAACCCTGGCCCATTTCTCGAAGGAATTGGTGATGGTCATGGATCCAAATCTCGACCCATTTCCTTCTCTCCTAAGATGGGGACCGTTCGTATCATCTCACATTATACCAAGACCCAGCCCCTTAGGCAGTCCTTTACCCAATCCTATATAAGGAATGTTACACCAATCTCACCGAATCATCCTTGTAACTTAAGAAATACTAGACCATCCCTTCCAACTCTAAGGAGGTCATCAACGCACCAACCCATCCCCACAGACTCTAGGGAGGTCAATAGTACAAAATATCATCCCCACATGCTCTAGGGAAATCAGATTAATAACACAGGTCTGCAACCTGTCACACATCTCTCGAAATGATCCCATAATACTAGTCACTTGAGACCTACCCCTTTTCACAAAATGTCTCATATTACCCATCAATGTGTGAATAAGGCCTTCCTAACCCATACCGGTCTCTTCCCATTAATACCATCCTCCACTCATCACTCATTAGTATACTCACTACTCAAAGTCTCGTTGGACCTAGACCTTATGGAATTATCCATGTCCCCATCATGATTCCTCAACACTCCTGGTTCTATGCATGAGGAAAATAATTAATGTAAATAATCATTATTAGTTGATCATAATTCATTTTCCCAATGATCACAAAATTTTACATGTTTCATACTATAGTTGAATGTCAACTTGATACCTTTAAAAACATTATGTCAGACCATACCTATATTAGTTACATTATAGCATCTTATCCCCACATTCTATATACACCATCTAATTAATAAAAAAAGATATTATTTTTTGGAGACGTGAGCATTACCCAATGTTTTAGGGATGAACCACATGTCTAGGATCTGGTATCATCTCATCACTTGAGGATATACCACAACACTCAAGGGGGTATCTAGGAGGGAGGGGTTCTCCAGGAGGGAGGGGGTTATCATGGAGGGAGGGGGGTTGTCTAGGGGGTGTAGGAGGGTGGGGGTTTCCTTGGGGTGGGGGTGAAAGGGGGTTTACAGGGGTGTGTAGGGGGTGGTGTGTAGGGGGTCTGTCTAGGGATGTGGGGTCTGTCTAAGAAGGTGGGTGGGGGGGGTCTATCCAGGAAGGGGGTGTCTAGGAGGAAGGGAGGGGGTGTACAGGGTGGAGGGGGTGTGTACGGGGGTCTATACAGGGATGGGGTGGGGGGTCTCTCACGAGGGGTGGGGGGGGGGGGGGGGTTGGGAAGGTGTTATGTCCATGAGGGGGGGGATCTATCTAGGGAGGGGGTGTCCAAGAGGGAGGCGGGTGTCTAAGAGGTAGGGGTTGTCTAGGGGGAGGGTCCAGGGGGGAGGGGTGTTGTCTAAGAGGGGGGGGTTTCTAGGAGGGAGCGAGGGTGTACAAGAGGGAGGGTGTTGTTTAGGAGGGCTTGGGTATTTTTATCAGAAAGAGAGGGGGTCTATTTAGGAAGGGGGGTTATCTAGGAGGGGGGGTCTGTCCTCAGAGGGGTCTCAGTCCAGGGGGTCTTTTTAGGAAGGGAGATGATGTGGATATTACTAATGTGTCATACCCACATTTAGAATAGGAAAATACCAATACCTAACCCCTTAAAATTTTGGAAACTACACATTGTAAGGAATAGTTGTGGCATAGAATCCATCTCATCCAATTAGGGTTTTGGAAAATCCCAGGTGCTACTGATTGGGAACCTCCAAATTTCTAGTGGAACTAAAATCTATTCAACCAATAACTACGCTATGGAGATCTTTAATGCGGAATGGTGTGAAAAGTATATTATAACACATGGGAAATGGATCCATAAATATCATAGAATTTAATTTAATGCCTACCTTCAATCAGCTAGAAGTGAGTAATAGGGTCTTCTCCCAACTTCATCCATTATATTATCATGCTTCGTGAATCACTATCTCAATAATATGACCACTATGGTGCAAACCACTTATAATTTCCACATGAAGACCTACTAGATCTATTTCTTGCCTCATTGGAGCCTCCAGTGGATATTTATCTTGCATGTTTACCATACATGGTTGAGCGCGATATAATATATGTAGGTTTGAGCTGGTATGGATATCCACCCCCATTATTTCCTTCTTTTTACGACTCAATTACAAGGCTTATAGTATAGATCATTATCTAAGACATAACCCTTTCACTAGAACACTTCCATAATCCTTCATTTTATCAACAAGAAAAACAAATAGACCACCAAAATGACATTGTCGAATAATATCACCCATTGGGTTTTTATAATCCTCCACACATTCCAACCACTAAATTTTATAAAAAGTAAATCAATGAGCCAATAATCACCAATTATATTCTCTTGTGAGAAAATTTCTTTATGAGAAATAAAAATTTAGTGAAAAATCTGTCATGATCTCCTTTTAATATTCTCAAAAAACTCAAAACTCCCCTATTTTTAATTAACATACTCCCACCTTATCAATCATAGTCTCCCATTCTATATTCTATCTCCACCTATAGTACGAATGTGGATATAAACCCTTTGGAAATAAACACCATTATCTCACTACTATGAACATTTATAAATATGAGGTTAGAAAACTAATAAATAGAGCCCAAAATACATACCTTAATTTTAAAATACACCATTGGTATGGGGGTTCCATCTCATACTAAGTAATTTTATGGAAGCGTTTGGACTATAAGAGACATATGATGTTTCACTAAAAGAAAATTGGCTAATGCCTTTCTCACGATAACAACCACTTGATCCGATGTTGGATAATAATCCAATGAGAAAGCTCCTTGGTCCACCTTTTCCTTTACGAAATGATATTTAAACTCAATCATCATATTCCATGAATGTTGTATATTATTTTTTATAATATTTATTACACTTGATTTATCACACATATGTGTAATGGGAGAGGTAACCTAAACCACCACATTATCATGATGTTTATTTTTCCATAATAGTTGGGTGTATTATTGAGTGGAAGAAACATATTCAGCCACCACAATGCTCTAAGATATAAAATATTTATTCTTGATTTTAAATGAAATACTATAATTCCCATTATTGAATGCAGCACCAGATGTTTCCCTCCATTCATCTACCAAACCAACCAAATCAGTATCAGTGAATCTTAACAATTTATATCATGAATCAGTTTAGAAGAATAGTCTATACTACTGTATGTGATGAATATACTGAAGAAATATTCTTATATCTTTAATGTGACTCTCCTTGAGATCACATTGAAAATAAGCATCATGAAACGTGTAGAAAATAATATGTTTGAGAAAGTGGATGTCAAATAATGAAAACACCTAATGATTTTCTCATATGTGGTCACATTGAATTTATTTTAAAACTCATATTTTGATAATTTCACCATTATTTATATTATAGTTATAATGGGACTCAATTCATCCATTTGCGATATTCTCAAAACATTTTAGGCATATTTGTTCTTTGATATGAATAACCCATTCATTATTTAATCGTATTGTAATCCAAGGAAAAATGAAATTTGAATAATTAGAGACACCTCGAATTCTCACCTCATGAGTTTTGAAAAATGATTACATTGATTTTATTAAATGATCTAAAAATGATATGTTCAACATAAATAAGAACCATCAACTACTGTTCATTTTCATTCTTGATATAAATAATGTAATTAACTCCCCCTCTATAAAAAATGAGCTTCTTTAGACATTGTTCTAATATCAAATTATATGGCCATGGTTCTTTCTTGAAGACATTCAAGGATTTATTTAGATGGAAAATTTTACCTCAATATTTATCAATAAGAATCCCATTCAATTGATCAATATATACTTACTCTTCAAGGACACCATTAAAAAGGAGGATTTAATTTTCTATTTGGTAGATTTTAAACTCCTTATAATTTTACATGGTTAAAAATAATCAAATAGTCTCAATATATGCAACTGGTTCATATGTATCATCAAAATCAACACCTCCAATTTGATAATACACTTTTGATGCAAAATGTTCTTTCTTTCAAAACAGCAATCCATCATCATTTAATTTATTTTGAAACACCAAATTTTTCAACGGAATTACTATCATAGGGCCCAAGAACCACTTCACATGTTTTGTTTTCTATTTGACAATGATTATAATTTATAGGCATGAAACAACACTCATGACTTTCATATTATTTAAATTATTTTCAATCTATCATCAATAAAAATGATACCTACTATTGAACCATCATTCATCTTGTTTAGACTGAGGGTGTGTTTTCTATAACCATTTTCCTTTGGTTATTTTATACCCACATAGCTATTAACATGATACTTATATATTTTATGCGGTTTCCTCAAAATTTGAGTCTTCTTCATAGTTCTACTCATGTATAATATATTCCATTAATCCCAAAACATCTTCATCACTTTTATATTCTAAAACTTCTTGGTTTAATTGGAAAACATTCTCAAATTCCACTGCATACTATTCAACTTAAATTACCACAACATTGTTTCTCCAAATCATATTTTTAGGAATATTGTGTAACATAGATATGCTTTGGTATTTAATAAATATCAATGAAATATGACTTCATCACCTCTTTAATTAAATTTAGTATATTTTTATTTGTTTATAATGAATCATTTTCTTCTAAACTCTCAAAAATATTTTAGAGTATGCTTATTTTTATAACAAATTTCTTATATAGTTATTTCTTCATTTTTACATATAAATTGTCTATAGGAGATTTATACTATTTCAAGGTATGTTTATTTAAAATATAGTTGAGTAAAACACTTTTATATCAAAATATGTTACGCTATTTCATTGACTATAATATTTATTCGCTCTATAACCCCCTTTTGTTAGGCCGTTCTAATAGTTGATAAGAGATATTTAATTCCATTTCCCCCTAATATTCCTTAACATGATGATTTTTTAATTTGATTTCATAATTAGTCTAAATTTATTGATTCTTAACTCGAAGAATATTTTTATCTCTCCAATGATATATAGTGATACACCTATGTACCTCTATCTTGTGTTTGATGGGAATAATCGATTCCATTTTTTTCATCTATAAAAAACATTATACCAACTTTTATCTATTTATTAGGGGGAATTTGGATGAATAAAATCCACATACATGAGCTTAGAAAAATATGATTCCATTATATTATATGACTTATAGGACATCCATAATATCATCCACTATTGGAAGGAATTACAAATGTGATTGTGATCATATATGATATGGGGAATGTAATAAGTTCCATTTTTATTTAACAACCTCTAGATATATGTTTTAACTGAATAGAGAATTTTTCAATCTATATTCCATTTTACCATTTTTTGTACATCATACATAACTTTTACTCTCCAACAAGGTATATATTTCCATTTTTATTCTTCCTTGGAGATTTATTGAACTATCTATAGCTTTGGAGGTAGAATAATTTTGATCAAACCTCACCTCTTTTAGATGTTAAAATAATTGAATATCACTAAGGAAACTATGAATTAACACATAAAAAAATCAATTATTATGAAATAGTTTCATCAAATTTTGGATTTTATGGAATAAATAAATTTAAAACCCTATTTGCTTCTAAAATGAATGATACCATGTTCATTGTCCATAAATTAAAGAATAATTTATTTATTTATAGCCATGTGTGATTTGATTTATTATCCAAAATAAATTTACATTAATAATATATTTCCATTACGGTATTCTGAGTAACATTATCCCTATCGGAACCTCCTTTAATTACCCATGTTGGTGATGAGTATGCCTCTACCACAGTAGGATCCCAAGTTTCTTCTTCTTTTTGAAAAAATGATAATATATTGTCCCTATATATACTTTTCACTAAGGATTATATTAATATATTGACTCTAATTTTAATCATTCTAGATGAAAAAAGTTTTATTCTTGATGGAAAATAATATTCCTTATACCCATATCCTTTCCAAAAAAAACAATATCCATAAAATCCAAAATAATAAATATAATTTCTTATTGGATGTTTTGAATGATGTTCCCCTGAACTGTTCTTCTGAGAAATAGGGCCAATATGATATGTTTGTCCAAGAATACCATAAAAAACAACTAACACTCAATTTATAAGAGTGATCCTTGGTCACATGATATATTTCTCTTTAAGAGTTATGATGATTTTTCTTTTTTCAGGGAATTTTATATTATTATTTTAAGACAACCATAGATTTTACATTATTTTTGATTCACTAAACTTGATGTATAACCATGAATTACCCCTTGATATTACTTTAACTCGACTAGATTATGATTCTTATGAAATTTTCATTATTCCTGGTGTCAATGGCCGTTCATAATATTCACACTTCTCTCACCACATCAAAACTTATTCTTCCATCTCCTCAGTTTTCTTTCCCCTTCTGTTGATAGTTTTGTTCAAAACCTTAATGATTTGGATTTATTCATAAATTTTAGTTTTTAATTAATCATCATTCCTTATATTTTATGATCATCTTTATATGTTTTTTACTTTATATTTCTTCTCTAATTTTTCTTCTTTTTGTTGTTGCACATAGTGTAGAGAATTGTGAACCACTACATGGTATTTCTCCATATATTCTATCTAAATATAAATATCATTGAGGGATGTTTCAATTTATTCCTATAGAAAAACCCTTCCAAAAACATGTTAATTCACATCATCGCTATCATTATTTCATAGATTATTTATAATAGACATCAAAATACCTTTATTTTTACAGTTTCCCACTAATTCTACATCATTTTTCCAAGAATATCATCATATTTAGAGGGAAGAGTTCCACTTTTTAAGGACCTAAATTTATAATTCATTGAATATTTTTTTTTCTTGATATGGTTGTATTAATAGTAATATTATTGATATTTTATGTGACATTTTTTACTAGATGTCCCACTTTTCAATACTTGAAAAAAGTTAGAGGAATATTACCCTTAAAAATTCATTATCCTCTTTTATGATTATATGAAAAAATTACATTACATCATTAATTAATAAACATATGGAGTTTATATTATTGAGGGTTTATTAATGAAATTAAGGTCCATTTCTTGAGTTATTTCATTTATTGTTTAATAATTGTCTTTATTTCTCATTTCATAAACTACCAAGGTGCTGTTCAAAATATCGATGTTCTTTCTTCAACCAAATATGATATGAACATATAACATGAATGTTATTACTAATAATCATAAATATTTTGATTTATAATTAGGATGATGATCCTATAATTCCTCCTTTAACCATCAAACCTATAGATGAATTTGGAATAACACCTTGAAAAATATTCCCCAGCACCACACCTCCCCCTACCCCTATATTTTTTTCTCAACATTTCTGTGTATTTTCTATTAGAATTATCACCTTATTTAATTATAATTAAAATTATAGGATGGATAATCCAATTTATAAGATCATTCCATGATCCCCTGAAATTAATGTGATCATAATTCACCTCGAAATTAGAATTAACTATAGGCATTTCAACTCATAACTACATTTGACATAAAATAGTAAGCAGATAGAAAAATTATAGGGAGTGACTTGGTATGGATTAATTCTTCATATCACATTAATTTTTTTTCATGGTCAATATTATTACTTAAAAATCATAAGACACTCAATTCTCTAGGGTACATGGTAAAAAATACTAGGAAAAGGAGACCTTAATATAACTCGATCTAGGTTTCCCAGAGTAATAAATTTCCACAACCACACACGATTTATGGAATGGACTCAATGTAAGTACTTCACACAAAATATTCTTATATGTGGATAATTTTTTTGTAGAGTACCCTTCTATATGATTGGAATAGCCAAAAATTTTCATCTTTTAATTATTGATCCTTTACATTGAAATTCCAAGCTACAGGATGGACTCCATCTAATTCAACTAGGGATGAAGTGTAGTACAGGTGTGATGGTGTAGACACCTCTTAATTTTCCATGGTACTAAAATAATTTCTACAAGTCATTATTCCATGCTGGAAATTACTATGGCGTGGAAGGAAAAACCCCTTTCCAAAAATTTGAAATGGACCAAGAAATATCAATGAATATAATTTAATTCCCTTCTTCAACCCAGCTATAAGAGAGTAACAAGGTCCACTTTTGACCTCCTTTATGGTGTCATCCTCCATCGTGGATCACTATATCTATTTTCCACCCCTTTATTGCAAATGATTTACTATTACACATCAGTCCCACATGTCCTTTATCTTAAATCCTTTGTTCCTTCAATTTCTAGATGGCTCGAATAGTTCCCGTGTATGGCTGATCATACTCCCACATATGCAGGGATTTGATGACATAGCTCACCATATCCAGGTTGGCCTTTATTTTAAGTTACAACAACCTGGGATGTGACGTAGCCTATTGACTAAGACATGGACCATTCACCAAAACACTTATATCCTCATTCATTTTTTCAAAAAACATAACAATTGAACCGAAATGTATTTTTACAAATAGTTGAAGTCGATCACCTTATGATGTCATCATAAATTATTTCTATCAGATATGATTTCTCTCTTGATTATATTTCTTAAATATTTATTAAGGAAGTGGAATGTTTTTATGGAGTACCACATTCTATTGTATCTTAGTAGTATTCATGGTTTATCATAATGTTCTAGATAGGTCTTCAATGAGATCTTAATACATAGTTTAATTTTAATACTGCTTATCATTCTTCAATATATTTCCAATATAATATGACCATGTAAACTATAGATTACATTTTTGAATCTTTATCTATGTATTTCAATAGCGGTTGGGATTTAAACCTTCATTCAATGGAATATTCTTAAAAACATTACTTGAACTAAAGCATTCAGATGAATATTTATGAATATCTCTATAGAAGGAACTATAAAACTCTAACATAATAGGATTTGGTTAGAGAAATTAAGCCTTTTAGGTCATAATAGAGATGAAGAAATGATAGAAATGAATATATTCATTCAACATCCCATGGGGGTAGCTCAAAATCTATTTAAAAGTTATGCTATCAATTGTCGATGAGATATGGATTTTGATATTATTAAAAAAAAATTTCTTTGAATAAGGTTATGAAATTTTTAAATAAGCGGGGGGGAGAAAATAATTTTATTTCTTACTCCCTCTTAAATTCTTGATCATAATTTGACAATAGGTTATCACTTGTGCTTCAATAAAATATCTCCTAAGTTCATGAAGTATTCCATATATCTATCCTAAAGAAGTACATAACTGATCCTTCATATTTGTTTATCATAGAGGACAAAACATTTTAGAAAAATATATCTTTTGGGAAAAAATTGATCATCATTATGGGTGGTAGGAAAATGTAATAAGAAATAAGTCCACTCATCGAGCTGATGTTTTTGTGAAAAAAATATAAATTTGAGGAAACTTTGCGGGAAATTGAGGATTTAATGAGTAATAAGTATATGAAATTATTTATTCTAGAGAGATATAATAACTATAGTGAAATTATTATAATGTGGGTAGAATATAACACAATAATATTTTATGATATGTGTATTTTTCTTGACATATTGAATTACACACAACACCAAGTTTAAATGAACCTCAATATAATACTAAAACATCATTTAAATATGATCATTATAACCTAGTCATTGAGTAGTTTTAGTATGAATAGGGATACCTAAATTATGAAAATTTTATTATTTATAATGAATCCATTATTTGTTAAATAATTATAAATGAATATAAAAATAATTCAATGGTAAAAGAGATGTTTTTATAAAAAAGGTTTTAGTGTGCACAATGTGTTTTTATGATATTAAATTATATTAATAACTATTTTCATATTACATTAATTAAATACATATATTTAATATTAAATAATTTTTTTCTCATTCATCTAGTTTTTTATCAGTATGGGATAAGAAAAAATATAGTTTTATTTTTAAAAGCTGTATTTTTCTAAAAAGTGGGGGTTATCTCATTTTTGAAACTAATTTTAAAATTATTTTCTTGCACTTATCGAGGTTTAATATTGAAATAAGAATAACTTTTTTAGAACTGGGAGGATTAAATTTTGTAAATATTCCCCTATTATTTTTTTAATTATGAATTGTAACCATGGTGAAGTTTATCTCCTCAAATAAGGATAAATTAGGTTAACCTAGGATAAAAATAAGTTATATGGTCACCATTGTAAATATTAATTATTATTTTATGAATTGAATTTGAAAAACATCACATTATATTTTATTTATAGTTATTTATATGACACTTTTCCATGAAAATGTCCTATATAATATTTAAGGCAAAGAAAAATAAAAAATGGCACCCTCTTACATTAAAATATCTATAATGTGATCACATAGTGATAAAATAAGGTTTTGGATGAATCATAATGGTCATTCTGAGAATATTTATTTTCTTATGCGAACAATTTACTTCTATTTTTTAGTTAATTTAAAATTAACTGAAATTATAGAACAACGTTTGTGTAGTATTTCAACAATTAATAAAAAAATGAAAAAAAATGATTTTTAAAATATTAATATTTATAAAATTTGGAAGAATTATTCTCTTCCATGAATCCTATATAATTATATATATTATTATTTATGTGTTAAAGGTTTATATTCTAATTTCAAATTTTTATTCATTTCTTTAAATTGAAATTGAAAGAATATTGTAAAAAATGTCAATGATGATATATTATGAGAAAAATACATTTTTTAATTATTTGAAAATAATAAAAATACTAAAATAGGACAAGGGGTATAATATTTTCTCCAAATTTAATCCAATTTTAATTTATGAGCTAATTTTTACATTATAAGTAATATTATAACCCTTTAATATTAAATAGTCTTTACCAAGGTTAAGATTAAATTGGTTAACTAAGGGGTTAAACCAAAAGACAAGGTTTTAAATGACACCAAAACTTGTATAAAGTTAATTTAATTATTATATTTAGAAAATATGATCTTTTTATTATAATATATATCCACATGGAAGCATTTTCATTGAGAATGAATAAATTATATTGTAACCTTTTTAGTAATTTCAAGTGTATCATTTCCCTCCGTTATAAAAGGACACCACTTCCCTATTTACATTACACAACATTGATCCAAATATCTAAAAAAATCCATGATCTATAATCCTCTATTCATCCTTATCCATGCTCTAGAGGTTTTTTATTCCCAAAATACCAACCCTAGTGTCCTTAAAAGGTGCTCAAAAATAGTTCTTTAAATAAAGAAGTAATTTCATTAGCTGATAAATTTTATTTTAATTTTCATTTACAAAACATAAATTTTAGTTATCTATCATAAAATAATGAATTTCTTTTCCTAAATCTACTAAAATTTTTTTATTATTATGAGAAAACCATTATCTAAAATCTTTTGCATTAAATGGGAAGTGAAAGTATCGCTTATTTGTATATCGTCTCCACATTGTGATATAATTCATTTTTCATCACCGTATTATATGGATGCGTATTATGATGGGTTTAATGTTTATATATTATATTTATTAAAATGTTAAGAATCTATATTTAGATAATACATTATACCTTCTTACCTTCCAATCCCTTGGAAAAGGACAACGTCGCTTTGGAAAATGTGTGTACAATCACCTCCATGATGCGATGTGATCCATTTTTCATTTCTAATTTACATTTATGGTAATGAGGAAATATTTTATGAATATATTATATAAATATGATATATAAATTATACTATAAGGTTGAAATTTTTATATAATTATATTATTATATTATTTAAAAAATGAAAAAAAAAATTTGCGTACGTACGACCTACTATCTCCCTAAATGGTATAAATAATTTTTCAATAAATTCATTTTATAGATGATTATAAATATAAATAATGAATATTTTTTATATTGAAATCATAATTAACATTATGTACATTATTGAACCATGGTAAATATACAAGGGATAAAAATACCAAACCAAAACGCACATGATCAAATAAGTTGTTGTCATTGAGAACATTTATTTTAATAAACAAATTTTAATAAAAAGTTGAAAAAATGATATAAGTAAATAATATATGGTGTTATATATATGACTATGGCTCTATAATATATTTTTAAAAAATACAGTTATGTTATAGTAGGTTCTAACAGAAAATAAGGATATTGGACTTGAGGTTATGGTTGATTTCACAATCTCATAATTATTTAGTCTCTAATGGGGTAATTATTCGATATTTATATATTAAACCCAATATTTTTTTCTCCTATTTATATTTTTAGAATTAAAAAATTATCCATTCTTTTTAACCTATTTATGTACTTAATATACCAAAATAAATTATTTAAAGAAAACGAACCTTTTTTTCCACATAGTGGGTAATGTTTTTATACCATGTCCATATATTACGTAAAAATTGTAAAAACATATTCTTAATGTTATAAAATGATTTATTAAAGAAATTTTAACCCATTTTTTACCTATTATTTTTTTGAAAATGAATCCTCTTATCATATTCTAGATGTGACACTTTATGATTTTACTTACAAACGTATGGAATGATTTCATTAACCTATATAGAATGAACAGAAATTACAGATGTCATGACTACTCAATTAATTAAATATTACATTACAAGTTCAAAAGATTATATTTGGTGAAAATTATTTCTTTAATATTTTGGAAATTATTATAACTCAAATAAGATATTTCATAGTGAAAATGTTTTTTTTACTTAAGAAATTTTCTATTTATCGTTTTAATTTATTTTACACTATGTAAAAATAAATTATTATATATTTTTATTTAATACCAATATAATCAAAATATACCATCCAATTTTTTTAATTTATGGTTGATGACCATTTTTAATCATGAAAGTATTGACATTTCATATACTATTTCTTATAATATTGACAATTATTTATTTTTAAGGAATGTAGATTATGTTCTCTTATTTATTCATATGATAAGTGCATAAGAATTATTAAGTGATGGATGGGATATTAAATTACATATCTGATTAATGAATCAATATGTATAATTATACAAAACATTTTCAGTATTTGGATGAAGTATTACTCATTTATGTAAGGTCTTGGAATGAGGTTGTGAGTGTATTTTTTGATGTCTTGAAATATGGTATCAATAGTAATTTTCAGATGTTCAAATTTATGAATTCCATAATTATGAAACCATATATTGATTTCCATGTTATTATTTTAATAATTATGATATCCTTAGATAACATTCAAGATTTTATGTTTATTTATGTGGAATTGTTTTAATATCATTTATTCCTAACAAAGTATTTTTGAATTATTTAGTAATTACTATATGCATACCCTTACTGAGCATCTGAGCTCACCCAGATATTATGTTTCTATCCCCTAGGATTTCAAGAAGTATATTATGATTGATATAAATGGTTTTTATATAATAAATAATTTTTTACTCAATGAAAATAGTATGTTTTATTTTATGGTTTAAAATGTAATATGAGATTCAAGTATGTTTCCAATTTTCTAAGCTAGTAAACTATTCATTCATTTGGCATGAGATAAATTGTATCTTGTAACAATGTAGTCATGTAGCAATCAATTATGGTATTCAAGGGTCAGGGAATTTACAAGGTTCAACATATCCATGATCCTCAACTTAGTTGAGGTAGGTGAGGAATATTCCATTTACTGTGATGCATCCGGATTCATACTCAGAGTACCTCTAATGAAGTATGATCAAGTGGTTGTATTTGGATATGAATAGTTTAGGAAAGATGAGGTGAATTATTCTATGAATGACATGTATTTTTATAAAATGGTATATTCCCTATGATTTTGGAAATATTATCTTCTGGGTGAGAGGTTTGTGTGGTATATAGATCAGATGATCCTGAAGTATATATTTCTATATTGGGACCTAATACTTCAGTAAAAGAGGTGGGCCAATTATCTATAGTATTTTGAATATTACTTGGACTATACACTAATAACGGGAAATAATATTGATGATTTATTGAGTAGTAAGATGGTGAAACAAGTAGCATATGAATCTTATGGAGAGTGTAAATTGATGACACTCTTTATGGAGATGCATCTTGATGTTGATGTGGCATAGGTATGGGTATATCTAAAATCGAAATCTTTTATACCCATGATTCTAGATATCATCAAGAGAGATAAATTATTTTATATAGAGATATTAACTCGGTGAGATGACATATACGGTGAGAAGTCTCCATTGTGTTGTTATCTTGGAATAGAAAATGTTCTTATTATCAATGGTTGTGTAAGGGTTCATATGGGCTTTTGTGAGGAGATAGAAAGGGAATTATATTCTTATAAATGGCTGGTATATCCCATTCTGTCAAAGATGTATTATGATATTCATATGAAATACAAGATTCTTGGTATGATGAGGGGGATATAAGGATTTTTGGTGAAATGTTTTACTTATCAGTAGATGAAGTCCACATATCAGATGCCTACATATTTATTAAAACACTTTCCCATTGTATAATGGAAGTAATATGATATTAGCATAGAATTAATTATAGGATTACATATGACACCTCAAAAGTGTGATGTTGTATGGGTGATAACGGATTTAATAATGAAGGTATCCAACATTTTACTAATCAAATAGACCATTAAGTATACAATATAGTTCGATTAGATTATTTTAAAATGAGTATTTTTATTATTAAATTCACCATGTCACATCAAAGTTCTGAGAGGGAGTTTAGATGTAATTTTAATTGATGGTTTTTTTGAGTGTAGTTTACCTTCTTCAGACGGATGGCCACTACGAATAGAAGATTCAAATTCTAGAGGATATGTCATGAGATTGTGTTTTTGATTTTAGTGGTTCTTGGGATAAGTATATATCACTCAAGGAGATAACTTATAAAAATAACTTATAGGAATCAATCCAAAATAGCAATTTTTTAGACCTTGTATTAGATGTCATGTCCTTTAAACCCGTTATAGATATATGTTGGTGAGTTTCTATTCTTTAGACTTAGTATCATTTTAAAGACATATAAGAATATTATATTGGTTAGGAAGTTGTTGGTGTCCAATAAGAGCTAACACAAATCATATCTTTACCATTAGAGATAACCTATTGAGTTTGAGGTCAGCTGCTATATTTTTATTCAAGTGTCCCCAAGTCTGGGCCAATGCAAAATCCAGAAGTAAGGAAATATTATAACAAGGTTCATCAAGAAATTATATATAGTGGATATTATCAGCCCAATGGAATACTAATTGAATCTACCATAATGATTTAGTGCCATTCATGAATTTTTCCATCTGTCATGTGTAATTTTTTTAGAGATATTACCCAGATGCTTATATTATGATTGATTTAGATGAGGTTATTCCAGATATCGATAGGTCCTTTGAAGAGAATCTGATCTATATCATGAAACTTAATGAGAATAATCTCTAAGGTATGTTTAGGACTCTATTTCTAGTGTATTTGATCCATGGTAGAGTTTAAGAGGTGACATGGGAGATAGAATCTAATATACGAGTGTAGTTTCCCAATTTTTTCATAGTTACCCCACAATGATGCTTGGGAGAAAAACTTAAGGATGAGAAATTATATGGTGTGGTGTTTGTATTATATCATCATTTACCAAGGTATGTATGTAATTATGTTTTGTTTGAGCCTATTTTATTTCATATAAATCAGAAATTGTTCCATACTCTGATGAACTTTGTAGAGGTGTTTCATGGGTAAATAGATTAGAGAAGGAAAACGACTTACCAGAACTACTTCACAACGTGTATGGTTATTCATGAAATAATTTGTTTTACAGTGGAATCCATTAATCTTCTTAAGGGTATGAATTGTTTCCTAGGAATAATTGGTACATTAAATGAGATCACATTCATGGCAAGATTTTTTTTTCGAGGATTGAATCCAGGGTGAGTTTTTTCGACCATTTATACAAACACAAATATTAATATAATGAATCCATGATTCACATTGTGAATGTGTTTGTGTGTAATAGATTTATTTAATTCGTGGTCACTACGATTCTCACTATCCCCAGAAACTATTTTCTCAAACTCCATCACACCCTTAGGTTATTTTGGGAGTTCTATTCAAACTAAAGGTAGATATAATTTGACCATGGTGTACTGGAATTATAAATTTAATGTGAGGAATGAGAAACCTAGTTTTACCATGGCCGTTGTGGAATTTTTTTCATGTTAAGAATTCAGGAGGTGAGTGGTCTCAAAAACCCCAATAAAGTCTATTTTAATTTCTCTAGTTTCTGATACATTTAAGATCAATCCATCACATTATTCCTATAGACTTTATTATATGGTAACCAATTTTTTTTTTGATAAAACAATATTCACTGACATCCCTATTATTTTTTGGATTCTTTGGCATGGAGATAGAGAATTAAAGCCACCTAAGGGATGTTCCAACCTTTCTCTCTAGGTAGGAACATGAATTGAATAAAAATATATCCCCTTTATTAATTTTAATTTCTTCAAATATTGTAAATTTTTTTATTTGTTTTATAATGAGGATTTGTAATTTTTCTTAACATTGATTTAATATAACATTGTAATTGTGATAATAGGACCGATAAAGAATTAAATGGCATGAAAGAGGAAAATCAGCATATAATCACAATTGATATAAAGGGATGATGAAATTTGTATATGATGACTAGTGTTTTGGTAATTTTTCTTAAATGGTAAGTGAAATGGGAATGGTTACAATTATTGAAAAAATTGGTAAAATTTATGAAATTGAAAATTTCCTTGAATTTGGATGTTGTAATGAATTGTTTAATGAATAAATGGAATGATAATTTTTTATTTGATGAATGAACCCTATGGTGTTTGATAACATGTTTTTATTTTTTTTGGGTATTATACAAGACTTTCAAATTTTATTGACTTGTCAGGAATAAATTCATGGTTACATACCACTCGAGGGATAGGTGTATGGTTATATACTGTATGAAGGATAGATGTATGGAAATTTACCACCTGAAAACTATATTAATAGTTACATATCACATGAGGGGCTTCTTAATGGGTACATTAATCCTTAGGGCTAAAAGGATGGTCATATACCACCTGATGGCTAGATGAATGGGTATTTGATTCAGAAGGGTGAAATTATTCATTTTATAATTATTGAGGCTGAGATAAAATCTTCTTGATACCTAACATAGGAGATTAATTATTATTAGGATAATCCAGTAATGGAATGAGAAATTCATCCTATACAAGATAATCTGCCCAAGGAAAGAGATAACTGGCATCGTTTCACTGCAAATTTGGCGGACCTTGAGTGTCAACCTATAGAATAATATTAGATTATTATATTTGATATTATACATTAATTTTTGAATTTATTCCCATAAATATCATGCCATTTAATGAAATATATACTAATACCATATTGTTCAGACAACATGGGTGTTGGCCTACTATGTTATACTCACAACATGTTAAGGAATCATTTGGTAACCATGATGATTTCATAGATGTATGTATGGAAAAGGGAAAGGGGCCATGCAATTTCATGATTTCTTAGATGTATGGTAATGAATAATAGATATGGGGATAGGCCTGGGGTTTGTGACCAAGTTTTTGGATAATTTTCTTATGATTCTGTTAGACATTAAATTTTGTTACATCTGCATGACATCTAGATTGAAATAAAATATTTCATGAACGGATCTTTTTATTGAATTGGATTGTTGGTTATTTAGGTATTTTGTAGTTGATTTGGTTATGTATACTTATATAAAATTTGAATGTATTATTTCAATTATCTTTTTATAGTATTTTTTATGCCAACTTCAATAGGGTATAGTCTTTCCACTATATCCCTTACACAAATATTTCTAGTCGACATCCACTGAGATACATGGAGGAATGAATGAGGTTTAGTAATTAACAAACTATTTCGTGAAAGTGATCGACGAGTCAGTGATGTTACAACCCCATTCCTTCCCTATTCCTGAAATAGAACCTCACATTCACCCTCTAACTATCCTGTCATATAATGGTGAAAAAATAGAATTTATTTTACATAGTGAAACATAATGTATGACCAGTGTCGTGTCACTTGAGTATATATTACAAAAAATAATTCGCTTTTTATAATTAAATATGATATATATTATAATTTTTTATATTATAAAATAAGTAAAATTTTTGGGTTTGTTATTATATAATTAAAAATAAAACTAAAAAGGAATTGTAGATGAAAACAAAGTGAATTCAGGTTGCAGAAAAATTAGATTCTCCTAAGAAATAATTATGAGTAAACCTACACTATCTTTTTATAAATTCTTTAAATACATAATGAAAAAACACCATCATGAAGTGGTCAAAATATGTGGTTCCCATAACGATATACAAGTACAACTCACCTCATCCTCCTCGATCGATGGAGAAAAATATTGGAGAGAAAGATAAACCATGGATGGAATGTAATGACCTTACCTTTTTTGGTGATGTATCATGATATTTTATAGGTAATATTTTTCCTTATTTTGAGTAATTTAAATTTGGATTTTATCTTGGTAATTTTTGGGTGGATTTTGGATGTTTTTTGAAGGAAATGGTCATTTTATGTTTGGGGCACAATTTTCTCAAACTGTGCACCAAGTTGAGAAAACCTTGAGAACCCAAATAGAGAGGATTTTCATATCTGGTACATGGGTTGTAAATCTGCGCACCCTTTTAGGAGTATCTATGATACACCCCTAGGTGATTTTCATAGTTAGGGTGCACTATTAGGGGAAACTGTTCACCCTATATAGGAAACCGTGCACGTAATATTTGAAACCCTTGAAAATTAGACTAAAAAAACCCGAACCCATGAAGATCACCTGAAATCAACCCTAACTCGGATTTAAATTATTTATATCATTTTATTAGGTTTCTAAATGTATTAAAATCCATTAGGACCTCTATTATTGGCGAATCAAATCCTAAAATAAAGATTAATACCTCTCCTAGAAAGAGATTTTCATCTCAAAGGGCTTCCTACCTCTCTCCCATCCATATCTGATTCTTTGATGATATTTTTTCATATGTTTTTATTGGATCTATATATAGGTCTAATAGATCTCTTCCATTTGATATTGGATATTTTATTTAGTTATATATCATGTTCTGCATCGTGATATTAGTGGTTCTCCTTCAATTGGGATTTTCCATTGGTAAGTGTTCATTATCTTTTTTGAGGTAGGTGTTCTAATTCCAATTTCCCAATCATTGATTTCAATTTCTTATATGTAATTGTAGAATATAAATTGAAATTATAGAAATTTAATTTCTTAAATTGAATTAAAAAATCAATAAACTAATTAATTACTATAATTGTGAAATTGGATTATTTAATTGGGGAAGTAGTTAATGAATATTGGGATTATGTAATTGGATAAATTAATTGGTGAATTAATTAATTGATATTAGGATTATCAAATTGGATTAATTAAATTGTAAATTAATTAATGGAAAATTGTGAATGTGTAATCTGTCAATTAATGTGATATGAATTAATTAAAGATTGTGTATTTTGAAAGGGAAGGCATAAACATAGTGGTTTAATGAGTTATATATGAAAATATTTCAAAAATGTTTAATAGTGAATTGTTATATTATTCCATGTGATTAGATTTAATAACCATGTTGTTGTGAAAATTTTTGATTGTAGATTTATGTGAAATGTTGGTAAAGGGATCAATTTTGATTAATCTTTATTGATGTGATATATGTGCGATTAAATAAAAAATAATATGTGGGACATGGAATGGTAATTAAAAATCCCATAGATATAAATTAATAATTTTTTGTCAAACACATACTACTGCTTCAAAATAACATTGAAAAGAATTGATATATGGGTGTGGGACACATAATACTACATCAAAATTACACTTTTGTGCTTTATTTGATAAATACGTTGTGGGTCATGGACTAATACTTCAAACACCCACGGGGTCCTATACATGGAAATATAGGCAAAAAATATTCTGATCGGACTATGGTTCCAATTGGATGTAATATTAATTGAAACGAAATGTTAATTGATAACATGGTATTGTGATATATGATACCCCTTGGGGATAGTTCAGACTCTGACACAGGCCAAATCAGTTATTGATGGTTTAGGTGTCCTCTAGAACCTAAGATTTGATATGGATAATTAAAGAATAAATTATAATGTGATAACTATTTTCTAATGAATTATTCTTATTTTTAAATAAAAGTTTTACACAATTATTGACAATATAGTGTTTTAGACATTATTTGTGTACGGATATTGAGCTATACTCACACTTTAATTGGGATACCTGATTGATACACAAATAGACTTCATGTTTATAGGACCAAATACATGAAAAAGCCCTATGTTATATGGATGACATGGGATGGATCATCGAAGTGTGAACCTGACATGATTAATGACCTTTTTTGGAGTTTTTAGAGACTATTTATTTTTGGTATTGTATATTTACACTTGACATGTACATTGTATGACATATCTACTATTTAGTTTTGAATATTTTATTTCCCATTTTCATCATCATGTGATTATAGTGTTTTTCTAGTTATGGTTATATATTTTGGATTTTCTTATTTATTTACAATATTGTGATACTTTAATAAAGAGAGTATAGTATCCTCATGATCGATATTAGACCCTAGTTACTAGTTTGAAGCCTATAGAATACGGGGAGGTGCACCTGAGGTCATGCAACCCACTCGGTTATGGAACCAGTGCATGAACATGGGTTATGATGTTACAAAGTGATATCAATAGAGTTTTCTTTTATTTTATTTTACTGTATTATGTGGGGAATCTATAAAAATTAATAGTATGAGTCAGACCTTGGTTAAGAGCTATAACATGGGATTTTTTTAATGATTGTATGAGGGTAAAATCTAAGTACCCAGGGTAATATGTTGTAATTGATGTGTGTTCTTACAGTTGGATGATATTTCACCTCGAATGATGCACTTTCTATGTTATGTTATGATTGTTTTTTCCCATTTTATGATATTTTAACCATGGAACCAAATGGAATGATTGATGATTATACATGAATCATTCTAGGAACTTTTGAATTTATGTGGCATGCATCATTTTAGGAATGCACATGAAAGGAGGTCTTTGGTATGTTGTTCAAATTGAAATATTTTTCCTTTCTTTTAAAATTAAACTGAAAAAGGTCTCTAATATAAAGTGAAAAAATTTAAATGTGGAAAAATTTCAAAAATGGGTGTATAATGAGTATATTTTATCATTTTTTTACCATCACCTAGATTTAGGATGGTTTACATTAGTGTTAACATCTTGATTTTAACCATGTGTCAGGGTTCTGGTGGAAGTGACTTATTATTGATTTTGTGAAACCCACTTGATAAAATGTGTTAATGTCGTGTTCTATGTGCTAATATGTGTGATAATAATTGAATATATATGCCTACATGATGATTATTATTGAGAGGAATACAATTAGTTATTGATAAAAATGATCCCCCAATAGTGAAACCTATGGTACAAGTAGTGTTGGGTGAGGAAGTCAAAAAGAAATTCTGAGATAACTTTTCTCTATTCATATAGTTCATGGAGAGAGTCCCAATGTGGGTTGAGAAGAGTATGTATTATCTAACATAGATGTTTCAAATTCATCACCCTCTAAAATTTACTAGAGATGGTGGACCTAAGGTAGAAAAGTTTTATATTGGGTCTCTCTAGACTATGCATGAACCCTTAGAGTCACTTACTGATAAGAGAGTCAAATTATATGCATAAATGGTATGTGGTGATGAAAGTAATTTTTGGGACATCTATACGTAAGATGGAATTCTAGATAATATGGAGTAGAAGGAATTGTATGAGAAATTGTTGGAGTACTTTTCTCATAAGATGCTCAGGCATGCGAGAGTAGTTGAGTTTATGAGGTTGAATCAGGGGACTACGTCCATTATGGACTATGATGGTCACTTAATAGATCCATAATTCTTTTTTATATCATTGTAAAAATATGAGACTATGGATGCGAAATAGTTTCATGATGGGATTAAATGTGAAATTAAGTCTCATGTTAATATCTGTTTGATAAAGAAGTTTTCTTAAGTGGTGGATCATGATCTAATTTTTTATGGGATCCTAAAGGTGCAATCCATTAGAGGATAGGTGGTTTCTGAGGGATGTTTAGTATGTGTTATTTCTTAGAGAAAGAATCATCATTATGATAATGTTGACTAGACTAGTGGAAAATCATAGTTGCTAAGGGAAAGTATCAGTTTCTTAGTATATGACTCGTGTAATATGTCACCATTGCTATATGTCGGGTCACTATGGTAGGAAGTGGCCCCGACCACCAGTAGAGTGACAATCTTGTAGCAGGAAGGGACACCTATAAAGGTTTTGTAGGAACATGAGATTGATGGGTAGTTATGGGGTTTATAAGTAAGATAATAGTGTGGGAAGGGGATCATCTAAACCATATCAGTCAGGATTTGGAGTTCTACTAATCGCGATGGTAGAGGCAACAAATGTGATGCTTCTTGGTGAGAGAACCCATATTAGAAGAGTGGTGGAGCTCATGGGACATAGATTGAATCATAGGGAATATGGGAATGACATTTACATGTTGTTCATTCAAGATGGATAGTGATTCTAGACCATCGACAATGAGAGGTACTATTCCTGTTGCTTCTACACTAGATAGTTTATTATTTTATATTGGTTCCTCTCATTCATTTATAACATCAAAATTTGTGAATGGTTTTAGCGCATTGGTGGTCTTAGGGTGTGGGGTTATGATGATATATATACCCTTGGTAGTACGGTTGAGGGAAGTATTTTTGGTCAAGGGTTTCTCGATCGAGGCTGGGGATTATCATTTCAGTTGGGATCTTTATATCATTTACATGCCAGGATTTTTCCTAATTATGGTTATGGATTGGTTAGTAGCATACTGATCAAACATAATTTTCTATCAAAGGGAAATGAATTTTATGTCTCATGAGGGTAGCAATTATGTTAAAAATGAAGAGTGGGATATTAAGTAGGGCGATGCAGGACCTATTCACTAGAATCTAAGGGTTCTTATCACACATGTTACAAGTTTCTTTTTGGATTATGTGGTGTGAGAATATTTATTTTCCACCCATATTGGTCTAATTCCATAAGGTGTTTCTAGAAGAATTCATAGATATTACACTAGAGAGATGTGGACTTTAATATTTAGCTCATGCAGATGGCTGATCCTATTTATATTCCACCATATAGAATGAAACCGATTTATAATTAAGAGCTTAAGACTCAAATGGATGAGTTGATGGGTAATGGATTTATCCATCTGAGTACATCACCTTTGGGATCACTAATATTGTTTTATAATAAAGATAATGTGAATATGTACTTATGTGTTGATTACTAGATGTTGAAATAGATGACCGTGAAGAACTGGTATCCTCTTATTAATATAAAATATCTTTTGACCAAATGATTGGATCATGTGTTTTCTCAAATATTGACTTGAGATTAGGGTATCATCATTTGAGAGTTTGATATTCTGATATACCTCATACTTCTTTGAGATGCAATTATCGCCTATATGATTTCGTTTTTATTACATTCATGACAATGAACACACAAGTAGTGTTTATGGCCTTGATGAATAAAATCTTCCACCCATACCTAGATCAGTTTGTAGTAGTGTTTTTGGATGACATCATGGTGTAATCCAAGACTCATGGAGATCATTCCCAACATCTTAACATCATCTTGAGTATACAAAGAGAGCATTAAAAATATTCCAAGATATTTAAGTGTCAGTTTTGGATTGATCTGGTGCACTTCATGGGTAACATCATCTTGTAGGATGGTGTAGGGGTGAACCTAGAGACAATTCCATCAATGGATTCTTGGGAGAAACCCAAGAATGTTTTCAATATATGTATCTTCATAACACTATCTAGATATTATCAAAGGTTCATCCATGACTTTTTCTATTTGGAAGAACCACGTTTAGGACTGACCACAAAGGGGATAATGTTTTAATGGTTTGGATCAAGTGAGGCTTCCTTCCAAGAGTTGAAGAGGTGCTTGACACTAAGACCAATCTTGATCATACCCAAGCCAAGAGATGAGTATATGCTGTTTTGTGATGTTTCCTAGAATGGTATTGGAGGAGTGTTGCTGCAGTGTGATTGAGTTGTACTGTATGGGTCTAAAAAATTGATTTCATATTAATGAAACTACCCTACACATGACCTGGAGTTAGATGTAATGGTTTATTCTTTGATGTTTTGGAAACATTATATTTTGGGTGAAGGGTTTACTTTATGTACTATTCAAAATAGATTAAAGTATATCTTTTAAATGTAAAATTTGAATTTATAGCAATAGATGTGTGTTGAGTATGTGTAGTCATTTGATTTTGAGATACCTTATACACCTGAGAATGGAAATAGTGTTTCAGATGCTTTAGAAAGAAAACCCATAATCTGTTAGTTTAGTAATCTAGTGCTAGGTGGAAGATGGTGACCTTACTGGTTGTGATTCATGTTGTGGTTTAGGATATCCACGAAAAAAATGACTATCATATTAGTTTTAGTGGAGTATAGGAATTTGACCCGAAATAGAGACAAGAAATAAGAGGATCAATAATGTTTGGCCTTAAGGGAAATCCTTGAAGGTGGGGTGTCACCTTCTTATTGGATAATAGATGAGGCTGATATCATCTATGTCAGGAATCATGTTATTTCACCTACATTTATGTGGGGGAGATGATGTGTGAATTTCATGAATCAAAGTGGGTCGTACATCATTGTGTGACCAAAATGTACCATGAAATATAATGATAGTTTTGGTTTCTAGGAATATAGAAAGGATATTTCAGGGTTTGTGGGATGATTCTACACTATTCAATAGGTGAAGGTTGATCATGAATGACCTGGAGGTTTAATAAAACCATTGACATTATGAAATTGATGTGGGATGATTTTACATTGGATTTTGTGTTGGGAATTTTGGGGAAGCCTTAGGAGAATGATTCTATATGGGTGATTAAGGATGGGTTGAATAAGTTAAATAATTTATTTCCTATATGATAGACTTTAGACATGGATTATTTTGGTGAATTTTATGTTCAAGAGATAATATCTCTATATGGGGTGACATATATTTTAGTTTTAAACAATGAATAAAATTTTATGTAGTTCTTCTAGTAGGCCTTGCAGATGGCACTTAGTACACATGTTTAATGGAGTACATCATTCCACCCACAAATAGATGCACAATCGAGGCATACTATATAGGTTCTTGTGGATATGCTTTAGGTGTGTGTTCTAGATTTTAGTGGGAATTTGGAGGAGTACCTAGAATTGGTGGATTTAACCTACCAAATTTTTTTAGGAATCTAATCAGATGGAACCATATGATTCACTTTATGGTATACCATTAAGATCACATCTATATTTTTTGATGGAGTCAAGTGAGTCATAACTATTGGGATTCAGTCCCATGAAGGAGATGATGAAGCAAGTTTAGCTGATTCAAAAGTGTATGGCTATGGATATGACTCAGAAAAAGTTTTTTTATAACAGATATCAATGACTCGTAGAGTTTACAATGGGTGAACGTGTATTCCACCAGGTGTCTCCTAGATTGGGTCACCACATAATATAGACAAGGAATGTGGGCGCCCGGGTTTATTGGACCATTTGAGTTTTTGGAGAGAATCAGGCTAGTGGCTTACCAATTTTCTATTCTATAGATATACAATGAGATTCATGATATCTTTCATGTGTCACAACATTTATGGTGTCACCCCAAACCTCATCATGTGCTCTATGTGGATGATGTTGATATTGAGACCCATATGTTCTTCGAAGAGCATATTATACGTGTGTTGCATCACAGTGTGAAAGAGTTGTGGGTAAAGAACACATTAATAGTTCATGTATTGTGGAAACATGTGCATGTTAAAGTGGATAATTGAGAGAGAGAAATAGATATGTGGGCTGTGTGTCCTGATATTTTTGACTCATAATCTTAGAGAAACTTGGGAGTACAAATCAAGGATGAGATATTATATGGTGGGTAGATTGTAAGAACCAATAATTTTCTAGAGATGTATCAGTCCCATTTATATGTTCTGTTTTTTACTTTTATTAATTAAATTCTATTTGGGTTTTATCGTGGGTGCATTTGGGTTGATTTTTTATGTTTTTAGAAGGAAAAAAGGGAAGTGCATGGCTGGAACACAGTTTTCCTAAACAGTGCGCCTAAAAAAGAAAGCCATGTGAACACAAACATAGCATATTTTCATGGATGTGAAATGCACGACCAATTGTCTCCTATCGACCAGTAAAGGTTCCGGTGCTCTGCTAATGTGTGTAGCAACACTCGGGTCGAATCCTCGACAATGATAATTTGTAATAGTCATTTGTTTTTATTTGATTGTATTCTGATTGGGGGGACTGTTTGAAGATATTAATTGAAGTGATTAATTATAGGTGTTTGATTTAACAATTTGACAAATATTGGGTTGAGTTCATTTTTTATGGAATTAAGCTTGTGATATCCTGGAGAATTGCTTTATATTGCAGTTAATTTAACACCCAATTTGCAAGATAATGTTGATTGGAATTACTAAATGTTAAGGATTTAATCCAAAACTTAACTTAACATAGGGTTCTAATCTCAATCAGAGCATGTTGATGGTAGTGTATTTATGGATCCAATAATCCATGGAAACCACATGTTAAACAAAACAAGTCATTATTCTATGACATGTTAAGTCCAACATACACAATGTTAAATTAAAGAATATTCATCGAGAAAATAATTTCAATCACTTAACATCCCTAAATTTTGACTCACCCCAATAATATATTTACTTAGCCATTGATATTAATATTAATCTGGTTTATATATTTATGATGATGAATTAACAAGAGATGAAAAATAAAGGGATAAGAAAAGAGTGGTACGTCGAACACACACACACGAACAATGATGAGAATTAAAAAAACAGACTTTCGATAGAATGAGGATGAAAAAAAAAGGAATGGGATTCAACTGTATTTAAAATATTTTAAGAACATTAATATTAAACTACTGAATGTGGATGAGAATAAGAGATATTGCGGAAGAAACTTGCATTAAAACTTAATTATAAAACACAAACTTACAAGATTACAAACGAAGAACAACACAAAAGTAAATGAAATAAAAGAGAGGAGGAAATGTATCTCAAGTAAAAACGTGAGTATGGAAGGTCCTACAAAGCCTTTTTCAAGGCTTTTGTCATGGAAATTGATGCTCCTCTCTTCTGAAATTGAAACCCCCTTGAAGGATAGGTGGGGGATGCATTTATAGCCCAAGGAAGTGGAATGTTTCTATTCCCAATATGTCCCTCCAATTGCATCACCAAGTTGGCTATTCAGACAGCTGAATCTCGAGATATATCATTCTTCAAAGTTTTAGATAATAACGCTGGATGACCTCTCTCAAAGGTTGGAGTAATTTGGACATATGGAGCCAAAGTTATGGCCATTTTATTAATCAAATTTAATCTATCCATTTCAATCAAATCTTTTTAATTTCCAAAATGTGAATGGTTTTTTGAATAGGAATATTCCTTCAAAGACGAATTATTTATTCAACAATGTCAGACGCCTATATCTTCTTTTTCACACTGAAAAATCTCAGCTTTATTGGATGATTACATCATGAGATATGTTATGCATACTGTACTGATTTTATTTCTCATCCAGAATGGTGGGATGGATTTCAAAGCATATGTTGGGCCCCTTGTTTTTGGATTTGGGCCTTTAAATTTTTATCCAAGACTCCTTATATTTTCCCCCGAACTTTTGATGAGAATGAAGAAATTTTAACTTCTAGATTGAGCCCAGTAATTCAATCTTCATGACTGGTCCAGTTTCTTCACAGATTCTGTAGGCCCTTTTGTGTGGTCCATATGAGCCTTCCAATGGAAGACTTATCCCATGATCCCTTCTAATGAAATATTTTATATTGAATTAGGAATCCTAAAAAAGAATAACCACACAATTTGAAAAAGTAGGGTGAGATTTATAAATAAAATATTAAACTGACTCAATTGAAATACTTCTAAAAATGCTCAAAAATTATCCTTAGTATTAAAATATTAACGTTTCACACACATTATGCACATTTCATATAAAATTAGTAAAGGGAGTATATAACAAGTCATGAAAATATTAATAACATCAACCCCCCCCCCCACTTATTTTTGTGCATGTCCTCATGTGCAACAAATATAAAAATATGAAAAAATCATTTTCACTCACCAAAAAATATTAAAATTTTGTTTTCTCCAATCAGGGGAGGTTTAGACTATTTCACTCATCCATTTTGAATTCCTCCACAATTTGTTATAGAAACAATGTTTCAAAACTAAATCATATTTTCATGCTCAAATTTAGAAATGGAAAATGTGGACACTCAAAACTCACACCTCTCAAGATGATAAAATTCATTTGTGGAGGTTCACTCTTTCACAAACCAAAAGTGAAAATCTTAGAGTTTGAAAGAGCTCTCAGCTTCTAATACCTTTCAAAAGTTCACAAGAATCAAGAGGTCTTTTTAAGGGGTTTTTCTGTGGCTATGGGATGGTAGGAATATAATTTCCAAGGGAGAGAAGAAGAGGGGTAAAACACCAACATAGAAAAAGAAAGGCAAATTTTTTTGATTAAAAAATGGAAGGAAATGAAAACACATATTTACAAGGGAATGATTGTGTGAGGAAAGACACAATAGGGGATGAAAATTTGAAGGGGATGAGAAGATTAAATAGTTACAAACCACAAAACTTCTCTCAATGACATAAGAATATAATGCATGTGTTCTTTTTTTTTTTTTTTTTTTTTGAAAGATGAACTTGAAAAGTTCTCAAACTCATATCCCAAACCATGATTTATCTCCTCACGATACTAATTGTAATAGTTATAATAAGATAAAAGGTTGAGGAAGAGTGATTTTTTACCTACTGAAGAAACAACCCAATTTTTTTTTGATTTTTTTTTTGATTTTTTTGAACACTTGTCCATAACATTTACAAAATTACATAAATGAAAGTAAATTACATTCCAAAAAAAATGAATGAAAACCTCTCCCCCACACTGAAATGGATGCTTGCTCTCAAGCATACGATATCATGGTGAAATCAACAAAAGGTACCCATAATTAAATCCATCCCCCCCACACTTAAATTTAAAAAAATTATGCAGTGAAAATCTATGTTGATATTGGGTGGGATAAGGAATAGGGATTTTAATGTTTCTATCAAAGAAAAGATATTCATATGCTCGAAGGGGATTTCAAAATGAGGATTAATGTATGGTTAATGAGAGGCTATTTTGGTATTATAATTCTCATAGGGTTCAAGAAATTCCTATATCATATTAATGCACACTAAAGTAGGAAATTCAATGCGAATGTCCAAAAACTCAAGACTCAAAAATGGGGGTGAAAACACACATTTTCAAAAGATGGCCATAGGTGTCCTTGGCATGAAAGCAAATTTTGTTCCTCACGGGTGGGGAAAATAATTTTCCAAATCAAAAATTGAGCATTCAAAATGTATTTGTTTTGACAAAAAATTCTCTATCCAATGTCATGATGAAAATACAAAATTTTTTAGATGAAAATATTTCGGTTGAATCCCCAAAAATGTTGGAAAAATTTCAAAACTCGATGGTGAGTAAGAATGACTCTTAATTTTTTTGTATATTTTTTTTGTTATGATTCTTATTTTTTTTTATAATTTTTTTAGTTTTTAATAAAGAAACACTCACACAAAAGAGAAATAGAAAAATAAAGGGTTTGAAAAATAAAGTGGTAAAAAAATAAAAGACACAGGAAGAAGAAGAAAGAGGTAGATGGAGGAAGAGAGAGAGAGAGAGTTAAAGGGAAAGAGGTTTCCCCTGGTTTGGATTTGGTGGGTTGCCATATCCATCTAGTGGTAGGTTTACTAGAGAAGTTGGGGATCCAGTGGAAGTCAATGTTGATCCATGATTGTTCATCCTCTCATGGTGATGCTTTAACTGATGTCCATTAACCTTGAATGTACTTTTGGAAGAGGGGTCTTGGACTTACACTGCACCAAATGGGTAAATTAGTAAAAACAAAAGGACCTTAACCACCAGAATTAAGATTACATGGGTGAAGCTGAAATCGAGAATTAAAGATCATTACCTTTTCACCTTCATGGAATACATTTCTCAGGATGTTTTTGTCATGGAGTGCCTTGGATTTTTTTTTGTAGAGATTAAAATTTTCATATGAATCAAGTCGAAGCTCCTCCAGTTCATCCAATTGCAACAGTCATTCTTCACCAGATTTTTCAAAATCAAAATTACAGGTTTTCACATCTGAAAATGAATTATGTTGTATTTTAATTAGTAGATGACATGCTTTACCAAAAACTAGACTAAAAGGAGACATCCCTGTGGGTGTTTTATAGGCAGTTCGATAAGCCCAAAGTGCTTCAGCAAGTCTTTCAGGACAGTATTTTCTGGTGGGTTTTACAATTCTCTCAAGAACTCTTTTCACTTCTCTATTAGAAAGTTTAGACATTACATTTGTTTGGGGGTGATATGTAGTTGAAGTTTTATGTACAACCCCATTCTTTTTCAAAATAGATTCCATTGTTCTATTACAGAAATGGGTTCCTAAGTCACTGACCAAGGCCCGAGGCTTGCCAAATTTTTGGAATATGTGTGTCTTTAGGAACTCACTAACAACATGCGAATCATACTTTCTAGTGGGTTTGGCCTCGACCCACCTAGAAACATAATCAACCGCAATAAGAATGTATGAAAATCCATTGGAAGGGGGGAATGTTCCCATGAAATCGATGCCCCAAAAATAAAAAATCTCACAAAAAATTAAAGGATTTTGGGGTATTTCATTTATCTTTGAAATTATGCCAAACTTTTGGAAAGTGGGACATGATTGACAGAACTCATGTGAGTCCTTGAAAAGTGAAGCCCAAAAGAATCCAGAGTCTAGAACCTTTCGGGAGGTCCTTTCTGGTCCAAAGTGGCCACCTCCAGGAAGTGAGTGATAGAATTCTAATATGGAAGAATGTTCATTTTCATCGACACATCTCCTTATTACCATGTTAGCCCCAGTTTTCCAAAGTTTATTTTCTTCCAAAAAATAGTATTTTTAATCACTTTTCAACTTTATTTTTTTTTCTTTTGAAAACTTTTCAGTAAAAACAACTGAAACCAAGTAATTTACAATTGGGGAATACCATGGTATTTTTTGAGTGAGATATGAAAGGTGCTTAGTGGGGAATTTAGGATCGATGATTTCAGAATGATAGGAATTAGAAATTCTAATCAAGTGATCAGCCATAGGGTTTTCTTTTCCTAGTCTATCTTTGATTTCAAGGTCAAAATCATGGAGCATTAAGATACATATTATTAGGCTCAGTTTGGAATCACTTTTCTTGAGTAAGAACATTATAGTAGAATGGTCTATGAAGATGATGATTTTGGAACCTAAAAGATAGGGATGAAATTTATCTAAGGCAAAAACAACTGCTAAAAGATCTTTTTCAGTGACAGTGTAGTGATATTGAGTTTCATCCAATGTTTTTGAAGCATAATAGATGAAATAGGGATTTTTTTTCTTCTTTGACCAAGAACAGCCCCAATGCTCTATCAGAAGCATCACACATTAACTCATAGGGTAAGGATCAATCAGGGGGTTGGATTATCGGGGAAGATGTAAGAGTAGTTTTGAGTTCAACGAAGGCTCTCTTTCAAACCTCATAAAAATGGAAAGGGACATCATTTTCGAGCAACCAAGTGAGTGGGATGGAAATGTTACTGATTTTATGGATGAATAGCAGATACAAACCAGAATGACCGAGGAATGAATAGATGTCCCAAATAGAGTTGGGTTCAGGAAGTGATTGGATCACTTAAAATTTGGCAGTATCGAATTCAATACCATCTTTTGAAACTATGCGCCCTAGAACAATCCCATTTTCAACCATGAAGTGACATTTTTCAAAATTTAACATAAGGTTACACTTGAAATGCTTTTGGAGGACTAGAGATAGTGAATTCAAATAAGATTGAAATGACTCAACATAAATAGTGAAGTAATCCATGAAGACTTCCATGCAGTGTTCAATGAATTTGTAAAATATACTCATCATACACCTCTGGAATTTTTCCGGAGCATTGAAAAGTCCCAAAAGGCATAATTCTATTTGCATATGTTCTAAAGGGGAATGTGAAAGTAGTCTTCTCTTGGTCCTGAGGTGCGATTGGGATTTAGAAGTAGCTGGTGTATCCATAAAGAAAGTAATAGTGTGACTTTATGGATAATCGTTCCAGCATTTGATCAAGGAAATGAAGAGGGTAGTGATCTATTCTTGTTTCAACATTAAATTTCCTATAGTCAATGCACACACACCATTTGTTCTTCAGTCGAGATGTGACTACCTCTCCATGTTCATTTGTGACAATAGTTATCCCACACTTCTTAGGTATATCATGAATTGGACTAACCCATTCAATATCAAAAATTGGGTAGATAAAACCATCTTGAATAAGCTTTGTTATCCCTTCCCCAACTACCTCAAGTATGAGTGGATTGCGTTTTCTTTGGGGTTGTTTAATTGGTTTGGATGACTCCTCATGATGGATTTGATGCATGCAAAGGGCATAGATGATTCCTAATATGTCATATAGGGTACAACCTATGGCCTTTTTGTTTTCCTCTAACACTTGAACAAGGTTGGACTCTTCGGTTTCAGTAAGTGAAGAAGATATAATGATAGGATATGGGCGATCACAGAAAAGGAATGCAAGTTTCATGTGTTGAGGAAGAGGTTTTAGATCAGTCTCATCTTTCAATTTTGGGTTAGACAATTTAATAATGGAAGAAGGGACTTTAGTTGCTTCAGATTCATTTTGCTTAATACTGTCCAAGGTGGAGAAGTAGAGTTCAGAGTTGATGTGGGATTCAAGAGAGTTTTCAAGATCCTCTAGATTGATAGAGTCTATGAATGAAAGGTCTACATCAACTTCACCATTTTTGACTTGGTTAATCATGTTGAATATTTCACAAGATCCTTTATCATCAGAACATGATGAACATGATGGAATGGGGTTCAATTGACTCTTAGAAGTGACCTCAGAAGCATGGATTGAGAATGAATAGTGATCCACATATGGGTATAAAAAGGCTCTAAAAATTCTTAACTTGACCAGTTGGTCACCTAATTCCACGGATAGGATTCCTGAATGGACATCAATCTTGGTTCTCATAGTCATGAGGAATGGTCTTCCTAGAATTAGGGGATACCGAGAATAGGTCGTGTCACCTTCCATGTCAAGGACATAGAAATCAGCAGGGAAGATAAGATCATTGACTCAGATAAGGACATCCTCAATTATTCCCTCAGGACTGGCTGTGCTTCGATTGGCTAATTGAATGACAACACCTGTTGGATGCAAGGGACCTAGAACAAGGTTGTAGAAGATGGATTTGGGCATGAAATTAATTGAGGATCCTAGGTCTATGAGTACATCATCAAACTTGGAACATCCAATTTGGCATGGGACCGTAAAGGTCCCCGGATCCTTGCACTTTATGGGAATAGACTACTGGGTGGGAACATTTTCTAAGGTCCTAAGTTGCCTCTTTTGGGAACACAACTCCTTGAGAAACTAGTCATACTTAGGAATTTGTTTTATGGAATCTAAGAGAGGAATGTTGACTTTAACACATCTAAACATGTCAAGCATTTTAGGATCGGGTTCAATGGACTTATTTGGCATAGAAACAGATTAAGGAAAAGGAATTGGGTTCCTATGTGAAATAAAATGAGTTGAGGGAATGGATTCAGGTTCATTTTCAAGTTTCTTTTTCTTTTCATTTTCTAGGTCAACATTTAAATGGGGGTTGGAGGATTTATCTTGAGACATAGAAAGTTGCTTTCCTGATATAAGTGAAATTGAACTTACATTACCCTTGGGGTTGGGTAATGGTTGAGATGGAAGTTGGGAAGAATTTGATGGCTGCTCCTGACTAAGGTGGGACGCAGGTTGACCAATTTGGGTTTCAATTTTCTTGAGACTAGAACGGGTGAAGGAGGAAAGATCTTCCACTGCACTTTCTCATGGTTTCTTAGAAGAAGTGGCTTGTCCCGAATAGGGATTACCTTGATTCTGGTTCTTGGGAAAACGATTGTATTGGTTTTGGAATTGGGAAGGCTCACTAGGATAATGGAATCCAGGAGGAGGATTGTTCCTTTGAGGTTGAGGAATAAAAGGATAAGGTTGTTGGAAGTTACCAACACCTTGACCATATTGAAAATGGTTCTGTTTTTTAGGAGGGAATTGAGGGGGATGAGATATGGGATTACCATACCTATGGCCATGGTTATAGGAGGAAGAGAAGGGCTCAGAGTGAGGTTGATTGAAGTTTCTAACAAACTAACCTGATAGTTGAGGATTGGTGTTCCGCTGAGCATATGCTACACTGAGCTCCATTGGTCCAGATGAATCAGATTGATCCAATTGAATTTGTGGACATGTGTCAGTTGGATGAGATGAAGAGTTGCATATTGCACAGTTCTTGACAGGTCCAGGAAACATTGATTGTGGAGAAGATGAGGTTGGGGTTTTGGTAGCATTATCTAGTTGTCGCACAAGACCTGTAAGTTCACTCATCCACTCAGTCATCTTTTTCGGATCAACTGATTGATTATCTTGGGATTTTTTGACTTGAGCATGTTCTCGAGTATGTAATTGTTGTGTCTTTGCAGCCTTGTTACTTATGAGATCTCTTGCAGCTACCAGTGTTTTATCAATAAGAGCACCACCACTTGTAGCATCAATGAGAGTTCTCTTCATAGTCAATAAACCCTCATTGAAGTATTGGATCAATAGTTGGTTAGGGATTTGGGGGTGTGGGTAGGTTGTAACATGCTTCTTGAACCTCTCCCAGTATTCATGGAGTGATTCACATGGTAACTGATGGATACCACTTATTTCCTTTCGGATAGAAGCAGTATGAGAAGAATGAGATAATTTTTCTTTGAAAATTCACTTCATGTCATTCCATGGGGTTATGGAACAAGGAGGGGGGGAGTAAAGCCATGACTTGGCAGTGTCATCTAGGGATAAAGGGAATTCTCGAAGATTGATTTGTTCCTCATAAACCCCTTGAGGCTTCATGGTAGATCACACCACTAGGAACTCTTTAAGGTGGAGATGTGGATCCTCACCATCTAGCCCGTGGAAATGAGGGAGAAGATAAATCAAACCCGATTTGAGTTCGAAGAAAGATTCTATATTTGGATATTGAATACCAAGATGTTGGTAATTAATATCAGGGGAAACAAGTTCTTTAAGGGTTTGTTCCATAGGATTGGCCATTTCTAATTCAATTGGCTAGACAAGGACTGATTCTTGAATTATGTGATTATCTCTTATGTTCCTCCTATGTTGGAAAAATGTTTGCTCAATTTCAGTGTCAAACAAATCTGAGGGATTATTTGGAAGGCTACAAGGCATTCATAGAGATTTTTGAAGAAAGAGGAAGACTAGTTTTCCTTTGTATTTTTTACAGTATATGATTTTTATGAGAAGACAGGTGTTTGTGTGTGTTTTTTTTCAATTTTTTTAAATTTTATTTATTTTTGTTTTTTACAATAAATAGAAAATAATGACTACTTAAAGCCCCATCCTCGGAAAAAACTCCATTTGAGATGCACGGCCTATTGTCGCCTATCGACTGGTCAAGGTTCCGGTGCTCTAGTAATGTGTATAGCAGCACTCAGGTCGAATCCTCGGCGATGATACTTTGTAATAGTCCTTTGTTTTTAGTTGATTGTATTATGATTGAGGGTTTTGTTTGAAGAGCTTAAATTAAGTGATTAATTATTGGAGTTTGGTTTAACAATTTGATAAATATTGGGGTGAGTTCATTTTTTAGGGAGTTAAGCTTGTGATATCCTAGAGCTTTGCTTTATATTGCAGTTAATTTAACACCCACTACGCAAGATAATGTTGATTGGAATTCCTAAGTGTTAAGGATTTAATCCAAGCCTTAACATAAATTAGGGTTCTAGTATCAATCAGATATTGTTTATGGTAGTGTATTTATGGTTCCAATAATCCATGGAAACAGCATGTTAAACAAAACAAGTCATTAATCCATGACATGTTAATTCCATCATACACAATGTTAAATTAAAGAATATTCATCGAGAAAATACTCTCAATCACTTAACATCCCTAAATTTTGACTCAC
Source organism: Viscum album (assembly GCA_963277665.1). Taxonomy (NCBI): domain Eukaryota; kingdom Viridiplantae; phylum Streptophyta; class Magnoliopsida; order Santalales; family Viscaceae; genus Viscum; species Viscum album. The sequence continues at coordinate 1,750,782,469 of OY728120.1, read as the reverse complement.
CCCAATAATATATTTACTCAGCCATTGATATTAATTTTAATCTGGTTTATATATTTATGATTATATATTAACAAGAGATGAAAAAGAATGGGATGAGAAAAGAGTGGTACGTCGAACACACACACACGAACAATGATGAGAATAAAAAAACAGACTTTTGATTGAATGAGGAAGAAAAATAAAGGAAGGGGATTCAACAGTATTTAAACAATTTTAAGAAGATTAATATTAAACTACAGAAGGTTGATGAGAATAAGAGATATTGAAGAAGAAAATTTCATAAAACAGAATTATAAAACACAAACTTACAAGATTACAAACGAAGAACAACACAAAAGTAAATGAAATCAAAGAGAGGAGGAAATGTCTCTCAAGTATAAACATTAGTATGGAAGGTCCTCCCAAGCCTTTTTCAAGGCTTTGGTCATTCCAATTTATGCTACTCTCTTCTGAAATTCCAACCCCATTGAAGGAGAGGAGGGGGATGCATTTATAGCCCAAGGAAGTGGACTGTTATCATTCCCAATATGTCCCTCTAATTGCATCGCCATTTTGGCTATTCAGACATCCAAATCTCGAGATATATCCTTCTTGAAAGTTGTAGTTAATAATGTTTCCCGAACTATCTCAATATTTGGAGTCATTTGGACCTATGGAGGAAAAGTTATGGCCGTTTGATTAAACAAAATTAATCTGTCCATTTCAATCCAATCTTTTTGAAGTCCAAAATGTGAAAGTGTTTTTGAATAGGAAGATGCCTTCAAAGCCGAATGATTTCTTCAAAAATTCCGGCCTCCAATATCTCCTATTTTACACTAAGAATTTTCATCTTGATTGTATTATTACATCATGAGATATGTAATGCATACTAAATTGATTTTATTTCTCAGCCAGAATGGTGGGTTGGACTTCAAAGCATATGTTGGGCCCCTTGTTTTTTGAGTTGGGACTTGAAATTTTTATCCAAGACTCCTTAAAATTTCCCCAAAACCTTTGAGGAGAATGAAGGAATTTTAACTTCTATATTGAGCCCAGTAATTCACTCTTCACGACTGGTCCAGTTTCTTCACAGATTCGGTAGGCCCTTTTGTGTGGTCTGTATGAGCCTTCAAATGGAAGAATTATCCAATGACCCCTTCTAAGGAATTGTTGTATCGTGAATTAGGAATCCTATAAAACATGAACCACACAATTTAGATAAGTAGGGTGAGAGTTATAAATAATATAATAAACTGACTCAATTGGGCTACTTCTAAAAATGCTAAAAAACTATACTTAGTATTAACATATTAATATTTCACACACATTATGCACATTTCATATAAAATCCATAAAGTCAGTATATAATAAGTCATGAAAATATTAATAACATCAGGATTCAACATAATTTTCAAAACAATGCACCCTCATAAGAGTAACCATGCAACACTCCAATGGGATGTACACAGTTAGGGTGCCCAGTTTGGGAAAATTGAGTGCCCCATAAAGGAAACCATGCATGTGGGATTTTAAACCCTCGAAAATTAGATAAAAATAACAAAACCCCTGAAATTCACCCTAAATCGAGCCTAACTCAGACCTAAATGATTTTTGTCATTTTTGAAGGCTACTATATTTATTCTAAGTGCTTTTTATCTTCGTTCTCGTTACATTGAGTCCCAGATTTAAGATAAACACCTCTACCAGTAAGATATTCTCATCCTTTAAGGGTTCATCCCTCACTCAGATCTTTCTCTTATCATTTGAGGGGACTTTCCTCTACTTTTGGTGGATCTAGATCTTTATTTGATATATCTAATCCATTTGATCATGGATCTTGGTTTCAGCTATAGATCTCATTATTCTTCATGATCTTGGTGGTTCTGGATCAATTGGTGATTTTAATTGGTGAGAGTTCATCATGTTTTTTGATGTAGGTGGTCTAATTTCAAATCCAAATATCTTGATTTAAATTATATTTATGTAATTGTATAAGTTATTTTGATTTTTCATAAAATTTAATTTCTTAAATTGAATTAATCAACTTGGTAAATTAATTAATTTATGGAATTGTGAAATTGGACTAACTAATTGGTGTTTTAATTAATGAATATTTGGATTTTGGAATTAGATTACTTTATAGGTGAATTAATTAATGGATATTCAGATTTTGAAATTAGATCAATTAATTTGCAAATTAATTAATTTTAAATTGTGAATATTTAATTGTTTAACAAAGGTGATATGAATTAATTGGGAATTGGTTATTATGATAGGGATGGAATAACCTTAGTGGGTTAAAGAGTTATATGGTTAAATAATGTAAAATGGTATAATAGTGAATTTTTATATTATTCCATGTGATTAGATTAAAGAACCATATTGTTGTGATAAATTGTGATGGTATATTGATGTGAATTGTTGGTAAAGGTATTAATGATGAATAATCTTGATTGATGTGGTATATGTGATATATGTGTGATTGATTGATAAATTGTGTCTAGGATATGGACTGATACTTCAAAAGTCCATAGTGATAAATTGATAAATATGTTTGGGACATGGACAAGCTCTTAAAAAAACTATAATGATGGATTTATATATGAGTGTGGGACAAAGACTGCTCATTTGAAATCCCACTTGCGTTTTAGATTTGATAAATAAGTTGTGGGTTACATACTATTGCTTCAAACACCCACATGTTCTTAGGAATAGAGATCTAGGCTTAAAATTTTGGCATTGGACTATGGTTAGAATTGGATGTAATTTGATTTGAAATGAAATGATAATTGATAACATGGTATTGTGATATGTGATATCCCTTGGGGATAATTCATACTCTAGCATGGGATGAAGTACGTGTTGATGGTTCTGTTGTCCTCAGGAATACAAGAGTTTACATGGTTAATTATAGAATAATTTATAATATGATAACTATTTACATATGCATTATATATATTTATTTGTATAACTAGATACATTTATATTGATAGGATATTGTTTTAGACAACATTTTTGTGGCCTACTGAGTTATACTAACACCTTATTCCAGATTCTTGATGGGTACAAGAATAAAATTATTGTTTATAGGATAATATAATGGACAGTTACCTATTTTAGATGGCTAGTATGGGATGGAGTATGGATGAAGGAACCAAATGCGATTTGTGACCCTCTTTGGATTTTTCTATGTATTTATTTATTTTTGATTTTTCATATTGAAAATTGACACATAGCTTGAATAACATATCCAATATTTTTTTCATATTTTATTTTCTATTTTAGACATCATGAGATTATGGTGTTATTCTGGTTGTCTTTATACCTTTTGGACATTATTACTAATATATTCTTTAGTGATACTTTGATAAAGAGGTTATAGTCTCCCCATGATCGATATAAGACCCTTTCTATTAGTCGGAAACATATAACATATGGGGTTGTATTCTTGAGTTCAGGTTACCCATTGGCATGGGGAATTATTTTGTGGCACCTGGGATGAGACATTACATGGAATGTGGATGTACAAATAAATATTACCCAAAAAGATCCTCCTTGACATATTTATATGTAATTAAAAACTATTATGAATTAAATCATAGTGACTTGGTTTAAAACATTAGATTAGTCCCCTAGGAGATTATGCAGGTTAGCTACTTTGTATGATGAGTTTAAGAGTTCACAATGATAAAAAACAATGTGGAAGCAGAAGATAAAAATAAAATGGAAAATGAGAAATAAGAGAGAAATAAAAGGCTAATATGTATTAGAAATGAATAAAAAATCTTCAAAAAAAATATAAACATAGCTATTATAAAATTCCAATTGAGGTCAACAAATCTTTAAAAGGAGGTGATATAAACATTTATGAATAAGAAAAGTTTAAATTTTCACTCAAAGTTCATCCTATGAATTTTCATGTATGGTTGGCATAATAATTAGATTAATTTGGGAACGTTGTCTTTAATAATTTTCTGCATTTTCTTGTGCATGATATCACAATATTTTAGTATTTATATATAAGGTCACAGAATTATATGATCATAATGTTAATGAAATTATTTCTAAGTAGTCTTTTTATGCCTATTTTAATATTCAATATTCCTATCGATTTAGGAAATTTAAGGATCTATAATCTCAAATTTTCATAGTTAGTGAAAATGATCCATCTAATGATCCAGATATTTATTCAAATTTTCATCCAATTTTGGCATGAAATGTGTGAGATGTGGTATCATCTTAAAAATTCATCCAATATCATTGCAGATTCCAAGTAATGACAAGTAGGCCACATTTTCACCACTATATTTTGGATTCAACTCTTATTCTGGTTGAATGAAATGTTACCAATCAAGTATTTAATCCTAAAAAATGTTATTTTATAATTTTCATTAGCATAGAAAATGTAATGTTTGAATTGTGAAACTAATTTAAAATATTATTAAATTCATAACAAAAAATGTTTTTAAATTAAGCTTAATATACTACAAAAAAAACAAAAAATGTAAAAACTACCAATAAAATAACACCTTGGAAGTATTAAATAATAGTTATTTAATGTAAAATTATTGAAAATATTTTCCCTCTGAATTACCCCACACATAATAATTATACTAATGTTAAATCATTTATACTATGTTTAAAACCATCGTCCCAAGGTATAATAGGAAACACTACTCAATTATCAAATCAAAGGAAAATATCATGACTTATATGTGGATAAAAGTTCCATAAATAAACAAAAAATGATAAGAATACATTCAAACAGATGTTAATCCTCACGTTTATATCATTCTTACCCTCACCTAAAATATATCCCTCTTTACACAAGGAATTTTTTGTTGATATTTTATCAATCTCAAGAACACATGTAATATTTATAGGCTTTCCATCCTCTGTTAATATATAATTCATAGAGACACGGATGTTTCAATAATGAAGGATTTCACTTGGGTTTTTATAAATCAATGGTATTATTAGTTTTGAATATAAAAATATCAATAGATGAATAATGAGGGTTAGGCTTAAAATATATGTAAATTACTGAAACTAATTTTTCTCATGTATTGTTTTCACCTCAATCAGATAAAAAATAAATCAACTCCAAACACCCATTTCATTAATTATGTAGTCCAAAAAATTATATTTGAGCATGAATGAAAAATTTATTCCCTCTTTTTCTCGTTTTCAGTATTGTTTTATGTTAAATTTATATGTATAATCTCCCATTAGAATCATATTTTAAAAAAAATATGTGAATATTTTATCTTTAATTATCAGTGAACTCTTGATACATCTTTTCAATAATATTTGGGCCACCCATATATGTTTACATCATAATATTTCTTTCAAAAAAGGGGTAATAAATATGGTATCAAATTTTTTCATTTCAACTCAAAAAGATTATTTCTAAAAGAATAATAAAACTCATCAACCTCCTCCCCACACTTCATTTCAACTATAATCATGAATTTATCTTCTATAACAGGTTGTAAAGTGATAAATAGACTATAATATGGATGGGTAACAAGGTATTTCATGTATACTGGGGCCTTTATAAATTTCATATGTAAAGGTTGTCCAAAAATTGAGTTAAATATAAAAAGGGGTATTTTACAAAGGTTTTTTAATCATACATGACTAATTCCATTATCCATAACATCATTTAAAAATATAAATATAGAATTTTCTTGAATAAAAAAATTTCACAAGCCTCCAAAAAAATGTGAATATAATGAATATATCAAAAGGGATTTCAAAACTCACAGGTTGAGAAATATTATCAATTTAGACCCAACTTGTTAACATGAGTTTTAAATTCAACAAAAATTCATCAGATTATAATATTAGAAATCAAGAAAAATATTCTATGAAGAAATTATTTAAATCCTACAATTTTCAAATCTTGAAATGTGAAAAAATCACTAAGATGATTTGTTTTACTAAAATTATTTATCAATGCTCATAAATCCTTAAAGTACGCCTTAAATATATAAAACAATGGATAAAAATATATAAAAAATTCATGAAAAAATGAAACAAACAATGAATTCCTAAAAATGTATTGGAAACTCCCATATGTAGGATTTAATTTACCATTTATTTAATCTCAAATGGAATTTATAACAATAAGGTTTAAAAAACTAGTGATGAAAATATACCATCGAACATTATTTTCCAGTGGCAGTGTTGGGCTATGCTCCTAGCCGCAACCTATATAGACCTAATAAATCACGAAAAAAGTAAAAAAATAAGAAATTATTTGAATGAAAAATAATTAAAAATAACAATAAAGGGATGTAAAATGGATAATTTTTTTAGACCCTTAAGTTGGTGGTAAGTATTGACTACCCCCAGTCAGGCAGTTCTAGTGGATTATTCCCAATCTAACGGTGGATGTTGTGTCTTGGTCACAATCCATTAAAATATCTTACTTTAATGATATTATAATTACACAAGATTTAGAGGAACCCATATAGATAGTATCAAAGATCTATCCACCTTAAAATTTAGTAAATATCCTATGGTGGGAATAGAAAAAATTTATGGGTCCTTTTCCTTTTCATCGATTATAATCTATTTGACCTCTTAATCAGTAACATCATCCAATGAATGCATATTTTAATCTTTGTAATACATAATATTAAGAAGTGCAGTGATTTTATAATTTAATTTTTATGTTATTTGATGAAAAATTAATTATATAAATCTTCCCCTTCAATTAAATAATCTTGAAATTTGGTTCCTTCATGCAATTCCTTAGGGATCTCCTCATATAATATGTCTAATAATTTATAAAGATATCTAGGAAGATCCATTCGTTCCTCATTAGGTGTGTCTTATATTTTTCATCAACATCTAGAAATGTCTAGGTGATCGTTGAATTTGAAAATTTCAAAAAGGGTAATTATTGATCAATTCAGATTAAATAAAGTAATAAATAAATGATTTAAAGAAAATATTATCTCCCTAAATTTGTTTTTATCAATTTAAATTTGATTGACCAGAGAAGCATGTAATAGGTTTAATGTTGATGGAGGTAGGATTTCAATAAACTTAAACTTTTCTTCAAACTCAACAACCTTAGTGGTGTCTTCTTCCAAACAAAGTGAGAAGTAGATATGCAAGGATTTTTAATTATCAAATATGGTAAAATATCTTATGTTATTATATTCAAAAAAATCTATCCAATACTCATTTTACTTATTTTGATCTTCTATAATTCCATAATCTTTAAATTTTTCATTAGAGATAAACTCAAGGAATGGTTGATCATAGACAAATTAATCTTCAATAAATTGGTTTCAAGAAGCATTGATTTCTTCAACATGAAAAATATTTGGTAAGCTCTCTTAAAAATCTAGATTAGGTTCATGCTCTAGATTTTTCTCCCGGGATAAATGAAAATATGCACCTATCCAATATCTTCTTTACTTTATATTTTTATTTCCTCCCTAAGTCATGGAATCTGACCTCCTTCATTAGTGTGAACTTATTCTTCTTATGGTTTCACATTGGAGAAATCTTTCATTGAATAATAATTTTAACTGAAATACATCAGGGAAAAGAATTTTTTTTACTATTATTAAAATGATTTAAAAAAAATGTAATTTACAAAAATTCTAATAAAAATAGTTTGAAAAATAGTTATTGTCTCTCCAACAATAATGAAAAGTTTTTACTCACCTATTTTATGAAATCAAAAAACTATAGATTATTCACCTAGTGCAATATAGTTTCTGACCACAATTTTATCACTTGAGTTTCTATTATAGTTAAGAAAATAATAAAAATAATTCATGTAATTATGTTTATATATTTTATCAATTTTATGAATGAAGTTAATGCTTGAAATATTTAATTATGTAATGTAGAATAAATGTAAATATAAAATGTATATTATAACAGAATGAATGAAGGTTATTGTGAAAGAATATTCTCTCTAGAAATCAATTAGAGAAAACCTTCATTGTATTTTTTTAATTCCATAAATACAGAATGAATACACTCCATCACAATTGTGCACATCCTCTTCTATAAAGGAAAAAATATATTTCACACTTAATTATCACCAAGTACACCACACATACACCACCTAGAAGGAAGGGTAAACTTATAGAAGAAAAGTTAATCCTTGGGTGGTAAGTAGAGAGACAAAGGCTCATGAACCAATAATACCCCCTTGGCCCAACTCTATGAAATTATAGAATATTAATAATGAATGAAAACATACATGGGTTCGAACACTATATTACTCCCATAAGACATTCCTTAGGTTAGATACTCATGATGATGAGAAAAATATTCCATAGTGAAGAATTATATAGTGGAAACACAAAATATAAATAAAAGAAAAAATGAGAGAGAAGAGAGAAAAATGATAATATGTATTGAAAATTTATAAATATATTAAAGTATCTAAACAAAAAAAGAGCTAAAATAAAATTATAAATAATGTGATCAAATAATTGAAAGGTGGTGGAGTACAAATTTATATGCAGGATATATAAAACAATTAACTCCAAATATATCCTCTTAATTTTTATTTGTGTTTCATATATTAAATGATGGAATTTAGGAATTTTTTCTTCTAAAATCATTTTATATTTTTATTTTTCACATGTCAAAAAAATTTCTATTTTTTTGAAAAGTGTGAAAAATGATATGAACAAATAATTAATGAAATGATATATGTCTCGGAAGATCATCCCTATTGAATTGTACTAGTTTTCCATTAATTTATGACTATAATTTAACAGGAATATTGAGTTTCTATAATTATATATAATGATAATAATCACCGTGTGATCTATATTCTTTAAAATTTTATTCTCATTTGGTTCTTACATGTGTGATATGTAGGAAAGTCTTCCATGCTGTTCAAATCCAAGCATATATTTCAAGGATTGACTTGTGAGATAATTTTTTATGCCACTTTGTTAGATTAATATCATGGTCATATTTAATTAAATGTGTAGAATCATGTATTTAGTTCTAAAAAGGTGTTTTAAAATTTTGATTACTTAAGATAATTTTATGTTGGAGTTAAAAACATAATGAAAAATATTAAAAATACCAAAATTAATCTATTTTTTCAATTAATATTAATCTACTACTAAATAATAAAAATGTGAAAATTTATCATAAAATAATACTTTTTTGGTATTAAATAATTATAATTCAAAGTAATTTTATTAAAATTATTTTATCATTCAGTTCCCCCACAATTAAACATTTCACTACTAAGTAATCATCTATAATAATGTCAAAACAAATATCCCAAGGTATAAATATAACGACCCATACTTTACATACATTATTAATACTTTAAAATTGAAGCACACTTATTACAACATATGACAAAACCACAAAGGACTGTATAGGTATAGTGTCTTTAGAAACTGGGAAACATAAACAACTGGTTCATAAATCTTCTACAGTGTCTCCCATTTATTTCATCATATCTAGGGTCCCTTTTAGCATATTCTACTTAATATCCATCTTCCTGACCTGGGGAAAAGAAAACATAAAAGGGTGAGCTCAAATGCTCAGCAAGGGCAAATAAAGGAAATAAAAATCATATCACAACTTTTTAAAAATCATAACCTGCAAAAGAGATCATAATATCTTAACATGGAATAAATCATAGAAGTGAAAATGAGATCCCCATAATCATAACATAAAACTTGAAACCTTGTGGCATGCACACATAATCATGGAAAATCATTTCTTGTTAGTCAAGACTCATTGCCAAGACTATCTTAGTGGACAAAGTCCCTTTCTGAATCGAGTAACCCTCGTTTCAGTCCTGTTTCACTGAACCGGTATAACCTACCGTTCCAGCCCTGTCTATTCTCATGAGATATAAAATCTTTACCCAATGCATTGGAGGGAGATATAGGTCCCACCCATCTTATAATGAATCCTTTCTTATGTGTGCCACATAATCATAAATCATACTTCATCACATAACCCATGTAATAAAAATGGGATTCAAAAACCACATGACATCATAAAACAATTCATATAAGATAAAGGAATTCATAAAAATATTTCCATCACAACATAATCAAACCAATGTTATAATAGGGAAAAAAACAGAACCCTTTTATTATCTTAGATGGAAAATAATTTTGATAAAATACTTGAACTTCATTCTTGAGGAAAATATCCTTTCTACTTCAAAAACACTTTTCCTTTCTTAACATGTCATACAATTTTAAACTAAAAGAAGTTGATTAAAAATAAACTTGAATACTTTTAAAGAAAGCTTCTTGGAAATAATGTTTTAGAAATCCATTCATGTCGTATAAGTTAAAAAAAACATTCTTCGTACTTTTGTCAGAAAAGTCAAAAAAGTACCTCGTATAAAAAAAACGACAAAAGATTCCTTTCATATCTTTTACTAAAAACTCATAGAAGGGTAAAATTGGATTTAAACAATTTTAGGTGGATGGAAATAATATTACATATTGAGAAAACATGGATGTGGATGATAAAATACACCCCAGTAAATACCAACGTATAAACAATCTCGGATAAAAATGAGATTGTGATATTTCCCTTACCTTAGGTCTGATTTGCTTTGTTCGTGTCCGAAGCTCCTGTATAATGGTTTAAATAATGTTATTGACTTATTCCAGAATCATACATATTGATATGATATCATATATGGTCATATTATTAGCTTCTTTTTAGTAATATTTCATTGTTACTTGTTACTCGGGTCTTTATAACTTTTTGTTCTTATGCGTGTTTTGTCGAATAAATTCTTATTCTTATCTTTAGGTTATAGATAATTCATTTACAGAATGGTATTAGTGTAGTATATACCATATTCATTCATTCAATTCATTTATATAATCATTATGAAATGAAGATCATGTAGAACGAGTCGCGTCACATCGTGGAGACGGTATTCCGTACGTACGCACGAGTGATGATATCATTCCTATGATCGTGGAATTGTATTGGAGTATATATATATTATTTCAGTATCAATATTACTTCATAATAATCATATATAGTTACTCATTACACCATTATACCCATCCTTGTAAGGTGATGGTGGAAAATAGATTACACCACGGCGTGGAGACGGTATTCCGTACGTACGCACGCGCGGTGATTTCATTTTTCCGTAGGATGGATAGAAGGTGAATTAGGGTTGTTTCATATTTATAATAACATATCAGTATGTAAGTAATACTGATGTTATTACTTTATCATGAAACAACAAAAGAAGAAGAAGTTGAAGAAGAAAGAAATTGAAAAGATTGGTAATGGATATTACCTCTTCTTTGGAACGCCTCTTTGAATCCTCCACTTAAGGAACTAAGATTGGTCTTTGGAGAAGACCAGGACCTCTAGGATTATTCTAGGGAAGTGGAGAGGAGAAAATGGCAGGGTTTTGCCGAGCTTGAGTGCTCAAATTGGTGTGAGGAGGAGGGGGAGGAGGTGCCCTTTTATAAGGGAGGAGAGGGGCACCTTAGGAATATCTCAAAATATTATTTTATATTAAAGTCAGAATCGGTTTATAATGGTTCCAAAGGGTCTTATTTCTAAGCTAAAGTGGGGATGGGTCGAAATCCTATCAACCAATAGGATTTATACAAGTTTAGGGTTTTATTTTAACCTTATCAATTAGATTTAACTCTAAGTTAATTAATTTAACTTTTACCGTGTCTTTTTGTTTTCTTTCACTATATGGTTAATACACTTACTATAACATGCCAAACGAACCCCAAATTGTTTATTATTAATATATATATCCTTATCTAAGTCATTTGGCCGAACCTTAGATTTTTAGGAATACAATAACAATTAATAATATAATATTTGATTTAAAAACTATTTTGTGTCAATTTTGACACTATTTGATATATGATTTTTGTGAAAGTCATAACAGAATTATATGTTCGAACCAAGTTGATTAAATCAACATTAATATATCATAGTAACCTATAAAATTATTGGAATTCATAAAAAGTCTTAAATTACATTTATTTTGGTGTTTATAACATCAATTATCTCAATATTTCATTAATAAGATAATATTGTGTCATAAATAAATTAAATTATTTAATGTTTAAAAATTACAAATAAAATACCATCATGTAGTAAATCTTTTTAGCTTTCTAATGAATATTTACAATCGAATTTATCTTATGTATAACCCCATATTAAAAATTATTTACTTATTAAACTTTGATTTTAACTATTTTAACCCTTCTTTAAATAAATTAATAATAAATGTCCTAATCTAATCCAAGTGGGCCTAAATGGTCATATTTTATTCCTAAGTTTGTTTTTGGTCGAATTACACTTGTCCAATAGAATTGGTACATGTGTTAGGGTAATATTAATATCATATTTACCCTTAGTTACCCTATTTACTATTAACTGCGGTAAAAATAGTAAAAAGTTACTATTCACCAAAAAATTATTTTTATCTCATTGAACCACATTTTACTTACTGATATCAACCGTGTCTGTCGGATTTTTGAAATTCCATTCACAGAAGCGGTAAAATTATGTTTTATGCAAATTTCAGTTTTTAACCTACCACTTAGTGGTTTCACTATTCATCAAAAATTGAAAGTTTTCAGAAAAATACCAAAATTTCACCCTAGGCTAATTTCGATATTCTGAGTCCAAAAATGAAGTCCATTTTGAAAAATAAAATTTATAAAATTTCAAAAAGTGGTTATTACTATTCATAACGGCTAGTTTTAATAGCATATTGTTGTTTAGTGAAACTCGGTATTGCGTACGACGCAAGCTATTGAGGAAGGTCGCGATTGCGTGTAAAGCAAGCCAAGCAAGTGTTGTGTAGAAAAAGATTCCTTTGATGATTTATAAAACATAAAAGTCTCGGGTGTTACATTCTACCCCCCTTAAAAAGAATTTCGCCCTCGAAATTCGTCACTTTGTAACAAACAGATGAGGATACTTCTCCCTCATCATACTCTCAAGCTCCCATGTAGCTTCTTCAAGTTGGTGGTTCCTCCATAAAACTTTCACCAATCGAGTGGTCTTGTTTCGTAGGACTTTTTCACTACGATCCAGAATCTCTATCGGCTGTTCTTCATAAGAAAGATCTTGCTCTAGCGGTACAACTTCTGAGATGAGTACATGTGAAGGATCTGGTATGTACTTTCTCAGGAGAGATACATGGAACACATCGTGAACTTGAGAGAGATTCGGTGGAAGCGCTAATCGGTAAGCTACCTTCCCAACACGATCCAGTATTTCGAAAGGACCGATATATCTAGGGCTCAACTTCCCCTTCTTTCCAAATCTCATAACCCTCTTCCAGGGAGATATTCGTAAGAACACTTTATCACCCACTTCAAACTCTAGGTCTTTTCTTCGGTTGTCGGCATAACTTTTCTGTCGACTCTGAGCTGCTCTTATGTGTTGTTGAATAGATCTGACCTTTTCTGCCATTTCATCAACGAGATCAGGACCTAATAGCTTTCTTTCCCCAACTTCATCCCAACAAGTTGGAGTCCTGCATTTCTTTCCATAGAGAGCTTCATAAGGAGCCATCTGAATACTGGAGTGAAAGCTATTGTTATAAGAAAATTCCACCAAATGTAGGTGTTGATCCCAACCTCCTTTGAAATCCATAGAGCAAGATCTCACCATATCTTCTAGGGTTTGAATTGTTCTCTCAGACTGACCGTCTGTCTGGGGATGATAAGCAGTGCTGAAACTCAACTCTGTATCCAGAGTATGCTGAAGACTTCGCCAGAACTTCGAGGTAAATCTCGGATCTCGATCAGATATAATAGAAAGTGGTACTCCATGCAATCTTACCACTTCCTTTACATATATCCTGGCAAGCTGATCTAGAGAGAAATCCTCTCTAATAGCAATGAAGTGTGCAGACTTTGTAAGACGATCAACTATGACCCAGATAGCATTATTGCCTTTGGATGTTTTAGGAAGTCCTGTGACAAAGTCCATAGTGATGTTTTCCCATTTCCATTCGGGTATGGGTAATGGTTGTAACATCCCCTTAGACTTCTGTCTCTCAGCTTTAACTTGTTGACAAACCAAGCATCGAGAGACATATTCAGCAACATCTCTTTTCATGCCATCCCACCAGAAGTACTCTTTCAGGTCCCTATACATCTTCGTGCTTCCAGGATGAATAGAGAATGATGAACTATGAGCCTCATCCAGCAGCTCATTCTTTAATTCGGGGATGGGAGGAACGCAAACCCGATTCCTGAACTTTATTATCCCATCACAATCAAGGTTGAATTCAGGAACATTTCTCACCTTCTTTTGTAACTCGACATCTTCTTTCTGTGCCTCTTTAATCTTCACATGTATAGATGGTTGAACATTCATTTGAGAAAGATAAGATTTTTCCCCTTCCATTATAATTCCAAGATCCATCCTTTGTAAATCCATAAATATTGGATCTTTTGTGATCCTCATCATGGATAAACTAGCATGGTCTTGTCAACTTAATGCATCTGCCACCTTGTTTTCTTTCCCAGGGTGGTAATGGATTGAGCAGTCATAATCCTTAATCAGCTCCAACCATCTTATTTGACGCATATTCAACTCCTTTTGTGTGAAAATATACTTTAAACTTTTTTGATCAGTATAAATATCACACCTTTCACCATAAAGGTAATGCCTCCAAATCTTTAATTCAAAGATTACCGCAGCCAACTCCAAATCATGTGTTGGGTAATTTTGCTCATGGATTTTCAACTGTCGTGAGGCATAAGCTATCACCATATCATTTTGCATAAGAACACACACCAATCCCTTCTTGGATGCATCACTGTAGATCACAAACCTTTCTCCACTACAAGGCAGTGTGAGCACAGGTGCACTGGATAACCTTCTTTTCAAATCCTTGAAATTCTCTTCACATTCCTCTGTCCAGACAAACTTAACTCCTTTCCGAGTCAACTTGGTGAGTGGATTAGATAATCGTGAAAAATCTTTTACAAAACGTCGATAATATCCAGCCAAACCAAGAAAACTTCGGATCTCAGTTACTGTTGTTGGTCTTGACCATCTTTCGATAACCTCTGTTTTTGCTGGATCCACAGATATCCCCTCTTTTGAGATTATATGACCCAAAAATGCAACTTTTTGAATCCAAAATTCACACTTGGTAAATTTGGCATAAAGCTTCTCCTTTCTCAGGGTCTTCAATATAATTCTCAAGTGATCTTCATGCTCTTCCTTGATCTTTGAATAGACAAGAATATCGTCTATAAAGACTACCACAAATTGATCAAGATAGTCTCTAAAGACTCTATTCATTAGATCCATGAAGATAGCAGGGGCATTAGTAAGACCAAATGGCATCACTATAAATTCATAGTGTCCATACCTTGTACGGAAATCCGTCTTTGGTATATCCTCCCTTTTGACCCTTAATTGATGATACCCTGAATGAAGATCAATCTTGGAAAAGTATTGAGCTCCGCGTAGTTGGTCAAATAAGTCATCAATGCGTGGGAGAGGATATTTGTTCTTGATAGTGATCTTGTTAAGTTCTCGATAATCAATGCAAAGTCTCATTGATCCATCTTTCTTCTTAACAAATAGAACAGGTGCTCCCCAAGGTGACGCACTAGGGCGTATGAATCCCTTATCAAGATTCTCTTGGAGTTGCTTATTCAATTCCTGCAACTCAATTGGGGCCATTCTATAAGGTGTCTTTGAAATAGGCAAAGCACCCGGTACGAGTTCTATTCAAAACTCAACTTCACGATTTGGTGGAAGACCCGGCAATTCCTCCGGAAAGACATCATCAAACTCCCGTACAATGGGCATATTCTTAATCGTGAGTTTCTCACCAACCATTTGAGATAAATAACCTTCATTTAGTGGAATCAATACCCATAAGATGGAAGAAATTTCCACTGGAAGGTTATGTTCATCCTTGCATTGATAGACGATCGTAGATTGATCTGGAATATGAAATGTGACTTCCCTTATTTGGCAATCGATATGAGCTCCATGTAGAGAAAGCCAATCCATGCCAAGAATCACATCAAATTCCACTAAAGGAAGGATCACAAGATTTGCAGGAAGCACTTTCCCACAAACTTCGATCGGAGAAGAATTATAAACTTTTGATGCGATTGATGTGCCATTAGGTGTTGTCACAGCTAACTCAACATCTAATTGTTGAGGTAATACGGTGATACCCTTAGAAAAGTCTTCAGAAATAAAAGAGTGGGTGGATCCAGAATCAAATAAAACATTTGCTACTTTAGAGTGGATGGTAAGTGTACCTTTCACCACATCGTTATCGTACTCCACATCGCTGATAGAAATTGCATGTGACTTTCCTTTGTCTTTAGCCTTAAGATTTTGTTGACGTCGACCATCATCATCAACCCTTGGATTTGGGCATTGATTGGCATAATGCCCCATCTCCTTGCATTTGAAACATTGAAGTGTAGTAGGTTCATTCTGTGTATCCCTTCCTTTGTTTGCGTCATTAGACATATTCTTCCCATTATCACGGCATTCAATTGCCCGATGACCTTCTTTTCCACATTTAAAACATTTACTTGTCCCTTTAATACAACTCCCTCCATGTTTCTTTCCACACTTTGAGCATAAGGAAAAGCTCATCTTCTTTTCAGTGTTCTCTTTAGAATTTCCTTTGAATTACATCTTCCTCTTCTTATCAAACCCATGTGACTGATGGGTTACTCCAATCTCCATCTCGACTTTGAGAGCACATCGAACGATTTCCTCGTAGCTATTGAAGTCCCTTATGGATAACGCCCTTCGAAGACTTGGTTTTAAGCCACTAAAGAATCGATCGATCTTACTCTCAGGTTGGATAATAATACCAGAAGCTTACCTTGCAAGTCTTGTAAAATTTGCTTCATAGGTACCAACATATTCATCATCCCTTTGCTTCAGTTCAAGAAACTCTTTCTCCATCTTTGTTCAGAGAATACGAGGGAAGTACTTATTGAAAAATAAGTTCTTGAACTCGTCCCATTCCATAGACTCAATTTCATCCCTTTGCCTCGTATTCTTAACAAGATTCCACCATTGATCAGCATCTCCTTCCAAACGATACACTGCTAGGATGACTTTATCATGCTCAGAACATTGAAGAACTGAAAATATCCTTTCAGTAGTACTAATCCATTGTTCAGCAACTAATGGATCAGTAGACCCGCTGAAAGAAGGTGGACGCTGCCTCATGAAGGATTCAACAGAATGTTGCTCCCTCCTTTGCTCGTTTGGAAATCCTGCATGATTCATAGCTTGAGAAATTTGTGTGAGCATGGCTACATGATTTTGCATTCCAGCTCCCATATCGTTTGGTTGCTCAGGGGGACAATCATTGCATTGCCCATCGCATTCCGCATTAACACGGTTCCTTCGGGTTCCAGCCATTGACTAAAACCAAGAAGAATAGTGTGAGCAACACTAATTATAATAGGAAACCACATAATTCAAGAATACAATTTTCATGCTTATGGTCTTATCCTAGGTTATTCATGGCCATTTCTAAGATTGTGTTCTATGCTTAGACTTATCCTTAGGGTTCTTACTAAGGCTTTCACATCCTAGTTTCCAAAGGTTGACTATACCTTTCCTCTGATACCAACTATAATGACCCATAATTTACATACATTGTTAATACTTTAAAATTGAAGCACACTTATTACAACATATGACAAAACCACAAAGGACCGTATAGGTATAGTGTCTTTAGAAACTGGGAAACATAAACAACTGGTTCATAAATCTTCTACAGTGTCTCCCATTTATTTCATCATATCTAGGGTCCCTTTTAGCATATTCTACTTAATATCCATCTTCCTGACCTGGGGAAAAGAAAACATAAAAGGGTGAGCTCAAATGCTCAGCAAGGGCAAATAAAGGAAATAAAAATCATATCACAACTTTTTGAAAATCATAACCTGCAAAAGAGATCATAATATCTTAACATGGAATAAATCATAGAAGTGAAAACGAGATCCCCATAATCATAACATAAAACTTGAAACCTTGTGGCATGCACACATAATCATGGAAAATCATTTCTTGTTAGTCAAGACTCATTGCCAAGACTATCTTAGTGGACAAAGTCCCTTTCTGAATCGAGTAACCCTCGTTTCAGTCCTGTTTCACTGAACCAGTATAACCTACCGTTCCAGCCCTGTCTATTCTCATGAGATATAAAATCTTTACCCAATGCATTGGAGGGAGATATAGGTCCCACCCATCTTATAATGAATCCTTTCTTATGTCTGCCACATAATCATAAATCATACTTCATCACATAACCCATGTAATAAAAATGGGATTCAAAAACAACATGACATCATAAAACAATTCATATAAGATAAAGGAATTCATAAAAATATTTCCATCACAACATAATCAAACCAATGTGATAATAGGGATAAAAACAGAACCCTTTTATTATCTTAGATGGAAAATAATTTTGATAAAATACTTGAACTTCATTCTTGAGGAAAATATCCTTTCTACTTCAAAAACACTTTTCCTTTCTTAACATGTCATACAATTTTAAACTAAAAGAAGTTGATTAAAAATAAACTTGAATACTTGTAAAGAAAGCTTCTTGGAAATAATGTTTTAGAAATCCATTCATGCCGTATAAGTTAAAAAAAACATTCTTCGTACTTTTGTCGGAAAAGTCAAAAAAGTACCTCGTATAAAAAAAACGACAAAAGATTCCTTTCATATCTTTTACTAAAAACTCATAGAAGGGTAAAATTGGATTTAAACAATTTTAGGTGGATGGAAATAATATTACATATTGAGAAAACATGGATGTGGATGATAAAATACACCCCAGTAAATACCAACGTATAAACAATCTCGGATAAAAATGAGATTGTGATATTTACCTTACCTTAGGTCCGATTTGCTTTGTTTGTGTCCGAAGCTCCTGTATAATGGTTTAAATAATGTTATTGACTTATTCCAGAATCATACATATTGATATTATATCATATATGGTCATATTATTAGCTTCTTGTTAGTAATATTTCATTGTTACTTGTTACTCGGGTCTTTATAACTTTTTGTTCTTATGCGTGTTTTGTCGAATAAATTCTTATTCTTATCTTTAGGTTATAGATAATTCATTTACAGAATGGTATTAGTGTAGTATATACCATATTCATTCATTCAATTCATTTATATAATCATTATGAAATGAAGATCATGTAGAACGAGTCGCATCACATCGTGGAGACGGTATTCCGTACGTACGCACGAGTGATGATATCGTTCCTATGATCGTGGAATTGTATTGGAGTATATATATATTATTTCAGTATCAATATTACTTCATAATAATCATATATAGTTACTCATTACACCATTATACCCATCCTTGTAAGGTGATGGTGGAAAATAGATTACACCACGGCGTGGAGACGGTATTCCGTACGTACGCACGCGCGGTGATTTCATTTTTCCGTAGGATGGATAGAAGGTGAATTAGGGTTGTTTCATATTTATAATAACATATCAGTATGTAAGTAATACTGATGTTATTACTTTATCATGAAACAACAAAAGAAGAAGAAGTTGAAGAAGAAAGAAATTGAAAAGATCGGTAATGGATATTACCTCTTCTTTGGAACGCCTCTTTCAATCCTCCACTTAAGGAACTAAGATTGGTCTTTGGAGAAGACCAGGACCTCTAGGATTATTCTAGGGAAGTGGAGAGGAGAAAATGGCAGGGGTTGGCCGAGCTTGAGTTCTCAAATTGGTGTGAGGAGGAGGGGGAGGAGGTGCCCTTTTATAAGGGAGGAGAGGGGCACCTTAGGAATATCTCAAAATATTATTTTATATTAAAGTCAAAATCGGTTTATAATGGTTACAAAGGGTATTATTTCGAAGCTAAAGTGGGGATGGGTCGAAATCCTATCAACCAATAGGATTTAGACAAGTTTAGGGTTTTATTTTAACCTTATCAATTAGATATAACTCTAAGTTAATTAATTTAACTTTTACCGTGTCTTTTTGTTTTCTTTCACTATATGGTTAATACACTTACTATAACATGCCAAACGAACCCCAAATTGTTTATTATTAATATATATATCCTTATCTAAGTCATTTGGCCGAACCTTCGATTTTTAGGAATACAATAACAATTAATAATATAATATTTGATTTAAAAACTATTTTGTGTCAATTTTGACACTATTTGATATATGATTTTTGTGAAAGTCATAACAGAATTATATGTTCGAACCAAGTTGATTAAATCAACATTAATATATAATAGTAACCTATAAAATTATTGGAATTCATAAAAAGTCTTAAATTACATTTATTTTGGTGTTTATAACATCAATTATGTCAATATTTCATTAATAAGATAATATTGTGTCATAAATAAATTAAATTATTTAATGTTTAAAAATTACAAATAAAATACCATCATGTAGTAAATCTTTTTAGCTTTCTAATTAATATTTACAATCGAATTTATCTTATGTATAACCCCATATTAAAAATTATTTATTTATTAAACTTTGATTTTAACTATTTTAACCCTTCTTTAAATAAATTAATAATAAATGTCCTAATCTAATCCAAGTGGGCCTAAATGGTCATATTTTATTCCTAAGTTTGTTTTTGGTCTAATTACACTTGTCCAATAGAATTGGGACATGTTTTAGGGTAATATTAATATCATATTTACCCTTAGTTACCCTATTTACTATTAACTGCGGTAAAAATAGTAAAAAGTTACTGTTCACCAAAAAATTATTTTTATCTCATTGAACCACATTTTACTTACTGATATCAACCGTGTCTGTCGGATTTTTGAAATTCCATTCACAGAAGCGGTAAAATTAAGTTTTATGCAAAATTCAGTTTTTAACCTACCACTTAGTGGTTTCACTATTCATCAAAAATTGAAAGTTTTCAGAAAAATACCAAAATTTCACCCTAGGCTAATTTCGATATTCTGAGTCCAAAAATGAAGTCCATTTTGAAAAATAAAATTTATAAAATTTCAAAAAGTGGTTATTACTATTCATAATGGCTAGTTTTAATAGCATATTGTTGTTTAGTGAAACTCGGTATTGCGTACGACGCAAGCTATTGAGGAAGGTCGTGATTGCGTGTAAAGCAAGCCAAGCAAGTGTTGTGTAGAAAAAGATTCCTTTGATGATTTATAAAACATAAAAGTCTCGGGTGTTACAATAAATGGATAAAATTTTCAATTATAACATCAATGGAAAATATCACACCTCATAAATGGATAAAAAATCTTTGAATGCTCAAAAATCATAAAAATACATTCTTTCTCATTTAATCATAAACAAAAAATTCCTAAAAACCTCCCAAAAAATGTATATCACTTCACTCATGTAATATTTAAGTATATTGTTTTCTCATTCTAAAGAACATATGTAATATTATTTGACTATATATTATCCCTATATAAACATTTAAAATAGACACAATTGTGTCAATAATAAAGGTTTTCACATGGTTTGTTCTAAATATATGGGTTGGGACATTTCAAATGTAAAAATATTAGTGGTAGAATGAGGAGGGTCAGGCTCTAATGTGAACTGAATTCATGATAATTGTTTTTCATTATAATGATGTGGTCTAATCAAAGATATAAAATAAATCACCTCCAAATAAATCTTAATTTTATTCGACAATCAATAACTATTAATTGACACATCAATGATAGATTTCATCCCTATTTTCATCATTTCAACATTGTTTCAACTTGAACTCATGTCTTGATTGTTTCATCAGAATCATGTTTTTGTAGAAAATAGAGGAATATTTTCATCTTTAACTATTTTTGAACTCTTGGCCCATATTTTTAATGACATTTGGGTTATCTATCCAACATTAGATCATGAATATTATACCAGTAAAAAAGGAAGAATTTTTTATTCATTTTTATTCATTTTTTCTAAAAAAAATATTTAGGAAAGTAGAAAACATCACATCATCTCCACCCAAACTTGAGTGAAAAAATAATATTTTATTTAACATATAGATCAGGATAAAAAGTGATAAATTTATGGTAATTTGGGTTCCTAACAAGTTATATCTTGGATACTAGGTTCTTAATAATGGTCAGATGTAAATTTAGGCCCAATAGAATATAAATGTTAAAAAACGGTATTTCAAAATGGTGTCTCAATCATACTTGACAAATTAGATGAACTATAATATATTTTTAGAATATAAAATGAATTTTTTTTGCATAAAAAACATGTAACATGACTCTCAAGACGAAGACAAATGAAGAAAAGATGTCCAAATAGTTTATAAACCACATGGGTTTGAAAATATTTTCATTTTATATTTCACTATTTCACAAGGGTTTTAGATTCCATAAAATTGTATCAAATTAAAAGATTAGAAATCCTAATGAAACATATTATTAGTAATCATTGAAATTCCAAAATATTCAAATAATTCAATGAAACCAAAATATTAATATGGATTGGATTTCCCAAAGAATTTTATTTTGGTCATGAATCCTAAAAAAGAATAAATTAAGAAATAAAAAATTTATGGCAAAAAATATTAAAGAAGGAAACACACTCAAAATTCTAAAAGTCATTTCCCACCTACATGATTTAACCATCATTTAATTTATGCTCAAATAGAATTTATAAATATAATGTTATATAATAAAAAGTGATGGAAACGTATAACCTTCCATTATTATGTAGTGAAAGCATTTAGTTAAGATCCTAGATATTACCAATGTACATATAAGATAGAATGACAATAAAAAACAAAATAAACTATAACAACCTGAAATTCTAAAGGAAAACTATGTATTCAATAGTTTTTATAACACAAAAAACCAAGTGGAAAAAGGGAATATATTAAACTGATACATTAAAATATGAAATAAATTTCATATATTCTATAGCTTGTAATCCAGAAAACATTAATTTGGCTTGCATCACATTCAAGAGCAACATTCCTTGATAGATTTTATTACACGTAAGAGCAACCTTCCTCGATATAGGGCGTTACATGCAAGACTGAGTTTCACCAAATGAAAATGTATTATTAAAATATTATTATTTAATATAATAAGATTAAACCTAGAAGTTAAATAAGTAGTTATGAATAGTATTAAATAAATTATAAAAATTTATGGTTTTTATAAATATAAAATGAATTCTTGGTTACCAATTAATTAGAAACAAAAATAAGAACAAATTGGATTTAAAAAGAATTATTATTATTTTTGTGCTTCTAAAAGAGTTTTGACTTAAAAAAAATAATTATTCACAATAATTGAATTATTTTAATTAAATATATATTTTATATATTCAACCAATTATTTTTTTATATTCTTCCATTATGCTTTATAAACATAAGAAAAGATGAAACTCTATTTTATACATAAAAACCTATATATTTATAAAGGCCATTTTACCACCTTTTAATGGAGAATCCATTTTAAATACGATATTTGAATATTCAATTGATATAATATGTCAAAATAAAATACATATTTGAAATAGAAAAAAGATAATTAGGATAAATAGAATTGTTTATATTTTACTGAAACATTTCATTTTATAACGAATAGTTAAAAAATACTAAATTTTAGTTAAAAACAATTTTTAATCTAACTTATTTATAAGGTTAAATTATATTTAAAATTGTTTTTAATGTTTATATAGATTATATTTTTATAAATTAATAATATTTAGTCCATTTAAATCAATTTCATTTTGAAATTTATTATCAAAACATAGAAAACATTCCAACGTTTTTACATTAAAAACCCTCTTTGTCATCGCGTTTGTGGGGTTAAATTTATATTAATTTCTACCACATCTATGATCAGATTTTTGAAAAAAAAATTAAAAATTTGGACTCATAATATTTTTTAACTTTTAATAAGGACAACTCTGTATTTGAAAAAAAATATTAGTGAAATTGTTTAAAAATAATTACAACGAATAAGGATAAATTAAGTATAATAATGGACTAAAACTTAACCATGAGGCCCAAAACGACTTATAAACTTTTCAAAGAGCTATTTTATTTCCATATATAGACACTATCATCTCTTGAATCAAAATTGGACCATTATTGGATCCAATTTCAACATGAAAACATGCATGGAATTCCTTTGTCAAAATAATACAAGATTACCACTCCTCCTCCACTATAAAAAGGAAGACATCCTCTCCTCCAACTTCCTCACACATCTCAATCCACACTTATTGTGATCCTAAATTTAAAAAACTAAAAATTTCATAATAGTTTTTGAATACTTAAACATTATAAAATCATACACCCAAATACCGTAGTTGGTTTAGTGCCTTTGGAACATGGAAACATAAACACTGGTATATAATTGAGCAACATTATCTCCCACTAGGTTCTTCGCGACTATCCCCCTTCTTAGACACATAAAAAATAATACATATCTTTATAACCTAGGGAAGAAAACATAAAAAGTGGTGATATAAAATTCTCAGTAAGGGTAATGAAGCGATACATGTAATCATAATCACGAGCATAAGGGTATGAGAACATTTTCATGAAAATAAAAGATCATACCCTGCATACCAAAGATCATATACATGAATCAAGGCATTAATCTTGGAAGTTCATGAGAAATGAATCAAAATTAATGAAAGGAAATAATCCATGGAAGAATAACATAGGATTAAGACATGGAATTTTGGAAATAGATACGCATATACTGACTTCCAAAGTAGCCAACGCATTAATGCCAAGACCATCTTAGTATGAAATGTACTTTAGTGAACCAGTTGAACCCCCATTAAAACCATGTATTACAAAAGTGAGTAAACACTTATTCCAGCACTATATTATTGAATCAAGGAAACCCTCATTGTAGCCATGTATTAAAAACTGAGTAAACCCTCATTCCAGCCCTTTCTATCTCATGATATATAAATCTATACCCAATTCATTGGAGGGAGATATAGGTCCCACCCATCACATAATGAAATCATATATACATGTTACACAAGATCATAAATAAACATATCCTAACCCATAAAATGAAAATGGTATCATAAACATGTGAAAATATCGCATCCTATGGAATGTGACAGGATGTATAAACATTTCATTATAAAAAAACTTGTTAAAAGAAGAGTGTTTCAAAATCATATAATTTGTGAAAGAGAAACGAGTTTCATAAAATCATGGCATCCTAACATAATCCATTCAAAGAAATAATATAAATAGGAAAATTGAATAATTTATCTTGAAATGAATTAGAAACACCAATTTATGTTATCTTAGATAATAAATAATTTTTAACAATCTTTTAATTTTTTTTAATACAATATCTAGTCTTCTTTGAAAAATGATTTTTATTAAATAAAACCTTTTAATAACCTTTTACATTAAAAATTTCTTTGAAGAAATATAATGTAATATTTTTAAAAAACAATAAATTCTTCAAATAAAATTTTCCCTGATAATTATCATTGATGATAATTTGAAAACATATTTGAAAACATGGTTTTTGAATACAATATGTTTCTGACCAAAGAGATAGGTGGTCAGATTTCAGTAAAAACATTATCTTATTTACCCAACAGATGTAAAATGGTACTTAAAAATGGGTATATCTTGAATAGAAATATTATAATGAAACTCATAAATATTCTTTAATTATGGGTCATAGTATTTCATCAAATGAAACATAAACATAAACAATCTTAAAAAAACAAGGAGATTGTATCAATAAACTTTTATAACTTAGTGACTTGGGGTGATACTCTCCATGTAAGAAAAGGAAATTAAAAAAAAACTTATTATATCATGAAAATAATTAGATTCAGGATATAACATGTATAATTAATTTTTATACACCTCTAATAATAGTTTATGTTCACAATAAAATAGAAGTCTCAAAGAAGGCAAATTGAGACAAAATTGTTTTACCAATTTGGAAACAATTGAAAGTTAAAAACCATGAAGGAAGGATCATAGAATGGATATGTGAATACCCATAAGATTAATTAAATTATACATATAATAAAATAATGGGAATTACATACACTAAACAAAATTATAGAGTGGCAAAGACAACTTGTATCTCACAAAAATTAATAGTGAGATGAAAATCACCTTACCTTGTGTTTTGACTCTCTGTGTACACATACAAGATTCCTCTATAATAAATATAATTTTATTATATATATTTTATGGAATAATATTATTATATCAATTAAAATATATTATTTTATTATGACTTTATATTACTCACTTGTCAGTGATCCTATGTTAAGGTTTCACTTTGGGTAATATTCTGTTTATTCTTCTCATGTGTCTTAATTTGTTATATCATTGATCCTTATACTTATATCATGATTAAAGAATGTAGAGAATGATAAAAATATGATGTATATCCAATATAAGTATACTATAATAATATATTCCATAATGAGGTACGTAAGGGAATACACCATTCCTGGAGATGGTAAGCTATATGTATGCATGAATGCTATTTTCATTTTTACCGCCATATTAAAAGAAAGTATGTAAATGAAATATGTATATATATGTATGTATGTGTATATATATAATTATTATAGTTGCATGAATATATCATATATATTATACAATTTAATTAAAACCATCTTTAATACAGTCAATGTGGTGTGTGAACGAATCACTTCGCTTTGAAGGGGCGGTAGACCACACTTCCTCAAACGAGATTATCATATTAACACCAAATGGATGGTAAGAAGAAGTGTTTTATAAAAGAGATACAAAAGATTAAATACGTAATAAATATATTATATTAAATATATAAATATAGTTTCCATCATAATGTTCCCAATGATTTTTGGTAAAGGAGAAATGAACAATCATCATTTCATGAAGCAGTAGTTCTACGTACACAGAAACAATATGTTGAACATCCATTAGATTGGAGGTGTGTGTATGTTTAGGTCATACCATTTTCATATAATATTAATAGTATGTGGAAGTTAAAAGTTTTTCACACAATAAGGTAATAAATAGAGTGGATGGGGTGGAGAAGCAAAATAAATGAAATGATCTTGAAAGAAAACGTTACCTCTAAATCAAGTAACTCCTTTTGGTTTGATCCAAAAGGTTAACTTGAGAGGGTTTATGACCAAAGTGAGGTTTAAAAATATAAGGTAGGATTATTGGGAGGATACTTGGGTATATAATGTATGAACATAAAAGGTTTTAGAGGTGTGTGGAATGGGTAGAGGTGGTGGAATTTTAAAGGGAATTAAAATGACTCACATGGAATTTTTTGACACAAATTTGGTGTGAACATGTTATTACCTAACAAAAGTCTTGAAATACTAACTTAACTAAATAATCTATGGTTTATGGACGAACTATCGATAGAAAATTAGTGATGGACAAGTTTCTAGGTCATTTGGGCCCATACTTTCAAGGTTTAGTCCCAAATTAAGCTTAATTTGGCCTTAACTACTATGATTAATTATAATCACTTTTACTAATCATTTTGGTAAAATATTAACACGGTATTATTAGTAGATAAATATTATAATGAATACAATTTTTTAGGTCAAATTAATCAAATCAAATCCCTAGAAGAGTATAATTAGTATTAGTAATAATCACATAGACGAGACGAAATAATGGGGTGTTAAAGTAGAAAAATGTTCAAAAGCATGTTAATACTTTACATTCAGTTTCAAAGTGAAATTATTTATAATAAGTCAAATTGTATAAATATATGTAATATTAATCTAATGTGACCCTAAAAAATATTTATAATATAAATTATCATTAATAATTAATTAGTTAAAAATGTAGTTTTTAACTAAAAACAGTATTTTCACTATTCATCAAAAAATGAAGTCTATGAGAAAAATACCAAAAATTCATCATAAGATAATTTTAAAAATATTAATTAAGAAATGAATTTTATTTTATAAAATTAATTTAATAAATTTGTAAAAAATTTGTTTCATTTTTATAAGCAAATCATTCAAGAAAATGATGTTTTTAAACATAAAAAGGGATTTACCAAAAATCATATGTTTAATTTATATAAAACAATTATAAAAAATGATTGAATATTAGTTATTACTATTAATATTACTATGTTTTACCACTAGGTTATAATTATCTTATTTAAATGATTTAAACAATAAAGAGTTGATATTTCATAGAATCACAATGTTGCATGTATCATACGCCAACTTAGTGTTGCGTACATCATACGCCAAGTCACTGTTGTGTAGAACATAACCTGAGTTAGTTATATGTTAAATTAATCTTTTAATTAGTTAATTTTAAGATATAAATTAAAATTTAAATTTATACAAAAAAATAGGTCCATAAAAACTTGGGGTGTTACATTCTACCCCCCTTAAAATAAATTTCTCCCTCTAAATTTGTAACTCGTAAAGAATAAAGTGATGATACTTATATTTCATCATATCCTCAAGTTCTAATATAGGTTCTTCTAACTGGTGATTTTTTCACAAAACATTGACCGAGAAAGTGGTCTTGTTTTATATATCATTATTTGATTCGTCTATAATTTCAATAGGTTGCTCCCCATAAGAAATATCCTACTATTGCAGTATTCCACATGAGTTTAGTATATGTGAATGGTTAGGTACGTAATTCCTTAGGATAAATACATAGATTACATCATGGACTTGAGAGAGATTTCGGAAATTTTCTAAGTGATAGGATACCATCTTGATATGATAAAAAATCTCAAAGGGGGTGATATACCTAAGTCTTAGTTTCTCCTTCTTCTAGAATCTCATAAATTTCTTCTAGGGTGAGATTCATAAAAATACCTTTTCACCAACTTCAAATTTCAGATTACATCGACAGTTATCAAAATAAATTTTCTAATGGATTTTTGATGCCTTGATATGCTACTGAATGGTTATAACCTTATCAACCATTTATTTAGTGATCTCAAGAACTAATAGATTTCTTTCTACAACATCATCCCAACACATTGGAGGTATACATTTATTTTCATATAGGGCCATATAAGGTGCCATCTTAATTCTTGAGTGAAATATATTATTTTAAGAAAACTAAACTAGAGGAAGGTGTTGATTCCAACCACCTTTTGAATCCAACAAACAAGATCTCAACTTATCCTCAAGGGTTAGAATTGTTCTTTCAGACTGACCACTTGTTTGAAGATGATAAGATGTACAGAAAATCGATTCTGTATTAGGTGATTTTTGAAGACTTTCATATAACATTCAAGTAAACCCTATATTTATATATGATATAATAGGACATGGTACTCCATGAAACCTTAAAACTTCAATATTGTATATTCCAAAAAGCTAATCAAGAGGAAAATATTCTCTGATTGTAATGAAGTGTGCTATCTTAGTAAGGTGATCGACTAACACCCATATAAAATTAAATCCTTTAGAGGTTTTGGATAGTCCAACAAAAAAATCCATATTGATGTTATCCTATTTCTATTTTGGTATGGGTAATGGATGCAATGTCCCTTTATAATTTTTTATTTTAACCTAAATGTGCTTCCATACCAAACACCAAGATACAGACTTTGCGATATCTCTCTTCATTCCGTCCCACTAGATGTATTCCTTCATGTCCCTATGCATCTTCGTACTTCTATGGTGAATAGGGAATGTAGAACTATGAGCTTCCTCTAACAACTCCCTCTTAAAATATGGTATTGAAGGAACACATAAACAGTTACTAAATTAGATCATTCCATCTTGATCAAGGTTATCCTCAAGAACATTGTGAACCTTCTTTTGAAGCTCTTCATATTCTTTATGCACCTCCTTAATCTTCACTTGGATCGAGGACTGAACATTAATTTGAGAAAGATAATATTATTCCCCTTCGTTAATAATTTCTAGATACATCCTTTGAAAATCCAGAAATATTGGATCTTTATTGATCCTCATAATGGATAAGCTTGAATGATCCTCCCCACTAAAAGCATCATCCACCTTGTTAACTTTCCTAGGGTGGTAATGTATTGAGCAGTCATAATCATTTATCAACTCCGACCATCTTATCTGGAATAAGTTCAACTCCTTCTGTGTGAATATATATTTCAGAATTTGATGATTAGTATATATATCACACTTTTCACTATAAATATAATTCCTCCATGTTGTTAACACATAGATTACCACTACTAACTCCAAATCATTAATTGGATAACTTTTCTCATAAATATTCAACTGATATGAGGAATAGGATATAAAAATGAAATTTTTCATAAGAACACATTTGAATCCCTTCATGGATATATCTCAATAGATTACAAACCCTTCTCAACTAGAGGGTAATGTTTGTATAGGTGCACTGACCAACCCTCTATTCAGTTCCTTGAAATTTTCCTCACATTCATCTGTCTAGAAGAATTTCACTACCTTCTTAGTTAACTTGGTTAGAGGATCTGATAGTCATGATAAATTCTCCACTAAGTATTGATAATATCTAGATAAACCCAGAAAACTTTAGACCTCAGTCACTGTGGTTAGTTTAGGCCATATTTAAATATCCTCCATCTTTTATGTATCTAATGCTATACTATCTCTTGAGATTATGTGACCCAAAAAAGAATCATTTTGTAGCCAAAATTATCATTATTTATGTTTTCTATATATCTTATCCTTCATTAGGGTCTTCAGTATAATTATAAATTGATCTTCATGCTCTTCCTTACTCTTTTAATAGATAATAATATCTTCTATAAAGACCACCACAATCATTTTGAGGTAATCTCTAAAGAATATATTCATTTAATCCTTGAAGATAGCAGTGGAATTAGTGAAACCGAAAGGCATTACCTTATATTCATAGTGACCATTCCATGTACGGAGTTTCGTCTTAGGTATATACACCTTCTTGACCCTCAATTGATGATATCCCGAATGAAGGTCAATCTTGGAAAATTATTGAGCTCTGCTAATTTGATCTAACAAGTCATCAATATAGTGGAGAGGAAACATGTTCCTGACTTTGATCTTATTCAACTCCTGATAATAAATACAGAGTCACATTGATAAATATTTATTCTTCACAAAAATAACTGGTGCACCCCATGGGGACACACTTGGATGAATGAATCACATATCAAGGTTTTCTTGGAGTTTTGTATTTGATTCCTATAACTCAATCGAGGCTATATAGAGTCTTTGAATTTTTTTGTGGAACTAGGTAAAATTTCAATTGAGAACTCAACTTCACATTTTTGTTTAAGACTAGGAAAAAATTCTTGAAAGAAATACACAAAATATGAAACAACAAGAATATCATTATTGTCAATATTCTCCCCAAATATTTCATAAAAACCCCTTTTGAATGTGAATTAAGACCTATATAATGGATGTATTATCCATAGGATGTTCAAAATTATCATCACATTGAAGGATGATCGTAGGACAGTTTGAAATATCAAATGTAACTTCCATTATTTGAAAATTGATGTGGGATTTATGCAGAGAATGCCAATCCATGCCTAATATGAAATAAAATTTGACCAAAGAATGAATAACAAGATTTTCTGGATACACATTCACACAAAATTCAACTATATTGGAATCATAAACATGATATGCAATCATCGTACCATTTGCTGTTTTCACTTGTAATTCCAAATATAATTGTTTTTGTGAAATCTCAATACCTGTATAAAATTCATTAGATATGAAAGAGTGGGTAGTTGAAGAATTAAATATGTCATTATCAATTATAGGGTGGATGGTAAGTGTACCTTTCGTCACGTCATTAACTAATCCCTCATCGGATATAGTGATTTCATGATATTTCTCTTTATCCCTCGGTGTAAGAGGTTACTGACATTGATCATCATCCCCAAACCTTGGGTTTGAGAAATGGTTAGCAAAATTCCCATTCTCCTAACACTTTTAGTAATAAACAGTGGGAGGCACATTCAATGCGGCTTTTTCTCCACTAGCATTTTGAGAAACCTTCTTCCCATCATCTCAAAAATCAATTGCCTAATGGGATTCCCTTCCAGACTCAAAAAATTTATTAGAACCACTATGTAAATTTCCTCTATTATTCTTGACACACTTAGAGAAAAAGGGAAATTTCGTTTTCTTTTCTCCATGGTTCTTAGAGTTTCCTTTGAACTCTATATTCCTCTACTTGTGAAATTCATGACATTGATACATGACTCCCACCTTCATTTTAACCTTTATTTCACAAAACAAAATCTCTTCAAAGCTACTGAAGTCTATTATGGACAACTACCTCATAAGAATTACCGTTAAACCACTAAATAACCTATCAACAATACTTTTGTGTTGGATGATAATTCATGAATCGTACCTCAAAATTCTCATGAAATTATCCTTGTAAGTACCAACAGACATAGCATATATTTTCTTCAACACAAGGAACTCTTTCTCTATCATAATATGAAAAATTCAAGGATAGTACTTGTTGAAAAATAAGGTCTTGAACATTTCCCAAACCATGGCTTCAATCTCGTCATGATTCCTCATATTCTTGATTAGATTACCTCATTGATATACTTCTCCTTCAAAGAAATAAATAGAAAAATGAATTTCTCAGGTTATGAGCACTAAATAATAGTGAATATCTTTTTAGTGGTACTAATAAATTGTTCAGCAACAAGCAGATTATGAGACCCTCTTAATGATTTTGGATGTTTCCTCATGAAATACTCAACATAATGTTGTTCCCCCCATTCTCTCATTTGGAAGTCAACCATGATTAATTTACTAATAAAGATGTGTGAGAATAACAATGATGTTTTCATTAGATCTCCCATAACATTCGATTTCTTAGGAGTAAAATCATTGTATTGTCCATTTCAATCACCATTAACGCGGTTCCTTAGAGTTTTGGCCAAAAACTAAAACCAAAAGCATAGAGTAATAAATAATTATCATAATTTGGAACAACATATTCATGGAAAATATCTTAAAGGATGCCTATATTATTAAACCTTCATTATCTATGACCACATAGAGTTATCCTAGCTTATTCATAGACAACATATATTTAAATCATTCATAATAGTTCATGTAGAGTTTTTGAATTCCCAAAGCCTATCCACCAGGATTGTCAAACCAGGTGTGAAACAAAGCCCATTGTCGTGTACCAGATTTCCCTGCATCAAACTTGGAAAACTTTGTTGGAGTTGTTACCACTAGTTACATTTGTTCCAAATCCATATCCACTTGTAGTATCTAGACAAGGATTTATTTCTAGGAAACCAATCACTTTATCCTTCACCAAAATTATAGTACATTTTATTATACTTTTCCTAGTCCTCAAACTTATCCATAGACATGTCCTTAGGGTTCTCACTAAGGTTTTATCTCCTTGTTACCAATGGTTAATTATACCTTTGCTCTAATAACAACTATATAGACCCTCTCTTTACAAAACATAAAAATTTCATAACATTTTTTGAATACTTAAACAATATAAAAACAAACAACCAAAGATTATAGTTGGAATAGTGCCTTAGGAAACATGGAAACACAATCACTAGTTCATAAGTGAGCTATATTATCTCCCACTAGGTTCTTAATGACTATCACCATTCTTAGATACATCAACCATAATACCTATCTTCATCACCTGGGGAATGAAACATAAAAAGTGGTGAGATCAATTTCTCAGTAAGGGTAATGAAGGGAGGCATGTAGGAAAAAATATGATCATAAGTGTATGAGAACATGATCAAGAAAACAGAATATCATACCCTATTTATCAATGATCAAATACATGAATCATTTCATAATGCATGGCAGTTCATATGACATTAATAAAAAGGATGTAAATGACATAATCCATGAAATAATAACATAATAGTAAGACCTATAATTTTGGAAACAAATTAGCATATAACAGTTTCCATAGTCTCAAAGGCATCAATGGAAAGACTATATTAGTAGAAAATGTCATTTACTGAACCAAGTGAACCCCCGTTCCATCCCTATATTTATGAACCAAGTAAAACCTTGTTCTATCCCTATATTACCGAATCGAGTAAACCCTCATTACATCTCTATATTTCTGAACCAAGTGAACGCTCATACCATCCCTATATTACTGAACTGAATAAATACTCATTCTAGCCCTGCTTATCCCATGAGATATTGATCTTTAACCAATGCATTGGAGGCAGATATAGGTTCCACCCATCACATAATGAAATCATACATAAAAGTTCCACAAGATCATAAATAAACATATCATAACCCATGAAATGAAATGGGTACAGTAAACATGTAAACCTATAATAACTAATGGAAAGTAAAATGTTTCATAATAATCTCATCATAAACATAACCCTTGAAAAGAAGCGGGTTTGAGAATAATATAACCCATGAAAGAGAAACAAATTTCATAAATTCATGCTATCAAAACATAATCTATTAAAAGAATAATATTAATGAAAAAATTGAATAATATCCCCCATAAAGGCATGATAAATACAAATATATGTTGGCTTACATGGGAAATAATTTTTAAATATCTTTTAAAAACACTTCTTGAGGAAAATATCCCGTCTTCTTTGAAAAATTATTGTTATTACATAAAACCTTTTGAAAACCATTTTCTTTGAAAATGCCTTTGAAAACATATATATTAATCATTAAAAACAACAACAAAAATTTAAATCCATTTTTCATTGAGAATTTACTTCTATGATATTTTGAAAATATTTTTTAAAACATGGTTTTTTAGTAAAATAGATTTCCAACAAAGAGAGAGGTGGTCAAATTTTACTAAAAACATTATATTAATTACCAAAGAGTGGAAAAAATGGTACTAAAAATGATTATATAATGTGTAAACAATGGATAATGAAACACGTGAATATTATTGAATTATGGATCATAATATTCTGTCAAATTAAGAATAAACATAAACAATATCGAAGAAATAAGGAGATTGTCTCAATAAACCCTTATAACATGGTGACATGGGATCATAATCTCCATGTTAGAAAAGTAAATTAAATAAATCATAATATATCATGAAAATAAGGAGAATCATGATATAAAATTTAAAATGTAAGAACATACACCTTAGAGAAGAGTTTAGGTGCACAACAATATAGGAGTCTCAAAAAAGGAGAATTGAGAAAAAACGGTTTTACCGATTTGCTATCTTTTGAAAGTTGAACACCATGAAAGAAGTATCATATAATGGATATGTGAATAAAAATAAGATTAATTACATGATACATAGAATAAAATTAGGTTATGTTCATACACCACACAAAATGAAATAGTGGAAAACATAACTTGTATCTCACATAAATTAAATGTGAGATGAAAATCCCCTTACCATGTGTCTTGACTCTCTCCATAATCGTACAAGCTTCTTGTATAGTAAATATAAATTTATTATTATTATTTTATAGAATAATATTATTATATCTATTATCATATTTTATTTTCTTATGAATTTATATTACTCGTTTGTTAATGATCCTCTGTTAAGTATTCAGTTTGTGTAATATTGTCTTTGATCTTCACATGTGTCTAAATTTGTTATATTGTAGATCTTTATACTTATATCATGATTAAAGAATGTATAAAATGATAAAAATATCTGTTATATCCAATATAAGTATATTATAATAATCTATTTCATAATTAAGTACATAATGGAAGACAGTGTTCATGGAGATAATAAGTCGTACGTGCGCATGAACGCAGTTTCTATTTTTATTACCGTATTGAATGAAATTATTTAACTAATATATATATATATATCATTATTTAATTATAATTAATATATCATATATATCATATATTTTAATTAAAACAATCCTTAATACATTCCATGTGGTGTGTGAACAAATCAAATCACTTTGAGTGGGTGGTAGTCCACACTTCCTCAAACGAGATTATCATATTAACACCAAATGAAAGGTAAAAAGATTTGTGTTAAAAAAGGGATAAAGAATCTTAAATAAATAATAAATATAATATTTTAAATATATTTATATAGTTCCCATAATAATTTCCCCCATGATTATTGGTAAAGGATAAATGCACAATCATTGTTTCATGAGGTAGTAGTTCACCGTACACAAAAACAGTATGTTAACAACCATTAGATGGAGGTGTGTGTAAGTGTAGGTCATAAAACATGAATAAAAAAAATCCTATTATATGTAATATACTGTTTGTTTCACAGAATAATGTAATAAAGATATTGGAGGGGGTAGAGAGAGAAAATAAATGAAAGGATCTTGAAAGAAGATGTTACCTCTAAATCGGGTAACTCCTTTTGGTTTGTGCCAAAAGGTTTCCATGAGAGGGTTTTTCCCAAAAAAGATTATTAAATTTAGAAGGGAGTATTTTTTAGAGGCCAATTTGATATATATTGTATTAACTTAAATGGTTTGAGAGGTTTTAGGAATGGGAATAGGTGGGGGCATTTTATACAGAAGGAAAATGACTCACATAGAATTTGTAGAAACAAATTAGGTGTGCACATGATATTACCTATAAAAAAGTCATAAAAAACCAAAACAACTCTAGAATGTAAGTTATATGCCCGAATAATGGATATTAAATTGGTTTTGGACAAGTGTTCATGTCATTTGGGCCATTAATTTTAATGTTTAGTCCCTCATTACGCATAATTTGTCCTTAACTGTTGTAGTTAACTTTAATCACTTTTATTAATAATTTTTTAAAAAAACTAAAAAGGTCTTATTAGGATATAAATATTAGACTGAATACAATGGTGTATGTTAGATTTTTTCAAATTCTCTTCACATATGCGGAAAAATTATGATTTGTACTAATCCTGCAGACAGGACGAAATAACTAGGTTTCAAAGCAAGAAAAAGATCAAAAGTTTTTTAAGATTTGACATTCAGTTTCAAAGTGAAATTGAATATAAATAATGAAATTGTATCAATATATGTAATATTAATTTAACGTTACATTAAAAAATATTTATAATCTCATTTAGAATTAAAAATTAATTAGACAGAAAGGCTATGTTTAACAAAAAATCATTATTTTTCACTATTCATCAAAAATGAAGTTTGTTAGAAAAATCCCAAAAAATTCACCCAAAGTTAATTTTAACTTTATGAATTCCAAAAAAATATTATTTTATAAAATTAAATTTATAAAATTTTCAAAAATTACTTTCATTATTATAAGAAGTTCATTTGAGAAAAAATGTTTATAAACAATAAAAATAAATTTACCAAAAATCATATCATTTGTTTATATAAAATAATTATAAACAATTTTTTAAAATTATTTATTTCTATTCATATTACAATGTTTAACGTATAGGTTATTATTATATTATTTAAATAATTAAAACAATAAAAGAGATATTTCACAGAAATAGTGTTGCATGTATTGTATGCCATGTTAGTGTTGTGTGCATCGTACGCCATGTCACTATTTCATGGAATATACACTGAGTCAGTTCCGTCAGAAAGGAATATTTTATTAAGTTCATTACAGTATATAAATAAAAATTTAAATCTATTCGAAAGAAACAGGTCCAAAAAAACTCGTGGTGTTACAACCATGGCTCAACCACGCTTTGAAAAATGAGATTTTAAAAATCCCTCCCCTAATCTTAAAATAATAACCTTGGATAGAAATCAATACAAATAAAACTTTCAGTAAAAACTAAATGAAGTTACCCAATTAAGAGGTTACATCTTCTCTCAAACCCTCTTTTTTTATTACCATCCTCCAACTACTCAAACATTCTTATTCTATGATTGTATAAAGAATCGGTATCATAAATATACTAGGATATTTTTATTATATGGGTTTGACTTACATATACCCTAAATTCCATCTAATATGTAATGAACATACTATTTTTGTGTAAGTAGAACTACTACCTCACGAAATAGTGATTGTTCTTTTTTTCCTTTACCACCACTCATGGTGGATATTATAATAGACAATCTATTTATTTCTGAATTATATGATATATATTATTTCTTTATACTTCTATAATACTTTTATTATTGTTATCGTTAATACTTTCCATTTTACATTAATATGATAACATCATTTGAGGAAGTGTGGACTACCACCCCCCACAAAGTGATGTGGTTCATTCAAACTATACACGGAACATATATAGGTTGATTTAAATTAATCATATGTAACAAACAAAACCAATATATTATATTAATTAAATAATTAAATTTCTAGTAATAATATATATATATATATATCATTTTCATTATTATCCTTTCAAACACGTAAAAAGGGATAATATTGTTTGTGGATGTGTGGACTACCACCTCCTCGGCACGATGTGATTCCTTTTACAACCCAGGAAATATTTATATAAATATATATGATTAAATAATATATCGGTTATGATTTAATTATCATTCTGAAAATATATAGTGTCACTTTCCTTCTTTCCACAATGTTCATTGAAACATGAGAATGTTACTCATGTGTACGTATGACCTAACATCTCCATCATGGTAACATTGGATATTTTTTTATAACCATATTTAATAAATGAATTAAAAATTAAAATTAATGAATAAATATGAAAATAATGTAATGATTATTATTCTAGAGATGTTATATACTGACCCATTTGACTATTGTTGACCTACCAAAGTAGTTTTTTGACACATAAACTGCATTTGGTGAAAACACCCGACATAAATATAACTGTTCAAGTAGTTGTAGACAACATAGTAAAAAGTGAAATAAAATTAATCATAAATATGAAAAAGGTTATCAAGAAGGTGGTAAATTAACATAAGTTTATTACACACTTTTTTGAATGATGTTCACCCGAAAGTAAACTCTTGTTAATGGATTTCATGTCAATTAACATTCCATTGATACTGATTTTTTGTTTTTCACTAAATCACTTTTATATGGTGTATATACTTCCTCTTGACATATAATATCCTAAATATACTTATTTTCATGATATTATTTGTTCAATTTAATTTCATAAATTCTTGGTTATTATGATTTAAAATTTTCAAAGTGTTACGAGACACTTTGAGATGTATGGATATTATTCTCCTCAAGAAAGTTCTTAATGATTATCCGTGTAACCTATTTTATTTTTTGTGATAATTAACCTTAACATGAAACAATAACTTTATTTTATAATTTTTAATTTATTTTAATATTCTCATACAATGTATATTTTTATTTCATAAACTATATATCATTTTTACATATAGTGTTAACTTTGATCATTGTTAGATTAACAATGGAATTGTTGATAAATACATATTCATTATCTAATATAGATATTTGATATGGAATATTATATATTTTTATTATTTTATATAAGGAATGATTATGAATGATAATGAAGGGTGGGTACCAAACAATATATATACCCTTGATTCATAGATAGGCTCTCATGAGACAAATAAGTTGAGCAAATTAACTGAGTTTCTATATATAGTTTTTAAGAATCTTGTGAAATGTCTTGAAAATATCGGTTTTCATGTTTACTATAAATTAAATACATTAAGAAATAATTTCCCTTATATTAGTTCCCATTATTTTTCATCCATGATATTTTGCATCGACAAATCTATGGACATATTTAATTTTCAGTTTATTTATTTCATGGAACGTGTCTTCAGTTATTTACACATTCATATTGACTATTATGATAAATTCATTGTTACATCCACTATATTTTGACCTTACTAATAATCTAATATCATCCTTATTATGTTAATTTCTCTAGTAATCCAAGAAGCATACTATGAAAGATATGCATGGATTTACTTGATGGAATAGAGTTATCCTTGAAGTTGTTTATTTAGAATGAAGAAAAAAATTATTTTCTAATTAGTGTACTAATTTGTAATAAAATACAAAATTATGTCTATATTTTACTAAAGATACTAAACTAATCAGTACTTCAGGGATTAATTCGTTGTAATCAGGACAATGTAATGGATAGTAGACAGTAGATCTTGGATTCTTGGGATCAGTCACTACAGTTGGTATTAAAAGAAGTTCAGTAGAAACCTTGGAAACTAAATTTTGGAAAAAATAGGTTAGAAAACATAACCCTAAGGAATAATTTGAGGATTAGTATTTTATAACATCATATAATTTTGTTAAGGTAGATATTATCTTGGTCTTCCTAGAGATAAATACTTATCTAGATACTATAAGTGGTAGTGGTTTTGGAACAAATATACCTAAGAGAAATAACACTAACAAGGTGTTCTCACCCTGACTCAGGGCAACCTGGTACACGACTAATAGCACAACTATGCACCTAGTTTGAAACTCTCAGGGGATATGATTAGGATAATCTACTTTTTCTTTACAAACCATTATGAATAATTTTAGTGGATAATGAAAATGAATAATCAAGTATAAACCTATGGTTTTCTAGATATAAAAATAAGGTTCCAGGATTTTGATATCTTATAGAGAATGATACACTTTTCAAAAGGGGGATGGGTGCTTAGAATGGACTATCAATAGAACTTCAGTCTTGATTTCTCCTGAGAATGAAAAAAGCTCGAAGCATGAAAAAAACGTCTTGTAAAGGTAAGTACTCATAATCCTTCTGAGCTTCTTACATCAGGTAGTAGAGAGTAATAAGTTCAAAGCGATGTTCATGTTTGTATATTGGATGAGATGGTTGATTCTAACGATGCTGAATTTCTTGATGATAGAGGGGGACCGTGGGCGCGGGCCAAAACTGGCAGAAGAGGGCAACATCCTCGTGGGTGGGGTGGATGCTCCCTGCCTCACAATATGAACACTCGGTCTAAAATTGAATAAACGTTTTCTTTCAGTCCTTTATCTCTGTTTTCGATTCCGCTGTATCCTGCTACTTTCTTTTGATTCAATAAAAGGGCTTATGTGCCTAAATTTAAAAAAATACACTTTTTCCAGTATAACTATTGTTTCTCACACTATTCTTTCTAGTTTTAGTTAATGGATGGAACATGAATTAATCAAGTTAATATTGATCATAAAGGAAAATTTGGAAAAAATGAGTAACCAAATGATGTGTTGACACGAGTGAAGGATATCTTTTTTATGCCAAATCAATTTTCCAAAAAAAATTATTTATATTATATACCTTTACCATCTCCCAAACACACCAAAGAAGAGAAAGATAGAGGTTGATAAGATCTCGAGTGGTGGATACAACAATGGAAATAAAGATATATTTTCAACATGTGAGAAGTGTGGAATGAGACACACAAGAAAGTGTCATAATGGAACAAGGAAATGATTTATGTGTGGGAAAGAAGGAGATAAAAAAAATGATTTTTGAGGAAAAAGGAAGTGTAAAATGGAAGGAAATGAAGATAATCCTAACAAATACTTTATATTTATTTTTCATAAGTGTGGGTAACCTAGAAATTACCCATGTAAATGTCATATTCTAGAGGATAAACTCTAGAACAAGGAAGGATCTATGTGAAAATAAGTGGATGAAGTATTTTTGTATTAGAGATGTATTTAAAACATTGTTAAAAGGGTATTTCAAGGATGTCTATCATATTTATTTTGGAAATTATATTAATTTGGTTTTAGAAAGAGAAATTATTTAAGCTGGGTGACAACGAATAAAATCTGGAAAGCCATTGGTCTTGAACCTATGTCTGAAGGATGACAAGTTTTTCATGCCAACCACTGACCTACACAATGCCCTATTTAATTTTTAATTGTTTTTAGTTAAACAATTAAATGAATAAATGTTAATGATGAACTGGTAATATCACTTTTTAGGATTAGAGATTAATCTATTAATCATCCTAGTTTTGGAAGATAGTTCAAGAAAAACAGTTAGACTTGTCACTCTTTTATAGGATTTATGACTCATTAAAAGTGTATTTAGTTCCTCAGGATAAAAAATTCATTATTATTAATCAATTTTTGGGAGTAAAGGGGTGATTTATAATTTTAAAGAAGAATAAAAAAAGATTTTAT
Organism: Viscum album; assembly: GCA_963277665.1. NCBI lineage: Eukaryota > Viridiplantae > Streptophyta > Magnoliopsida > Santalales > Viscaceae > Viscum > Viscum album. Next base: position 1,750,740,527 of record OY728120.1, on the reverse strand, counting down.
TGATAATAATATGTTGAAACCTATCATGTAAAAATATTTATTTATATTCTTGGTCAGTAAAATAACTACCCAACATTAGGAAAAGGACATTGAAATAAAATGTTGTGCTAATACCTTAATTTCTTTTGAACTGATTGTATCTTAAATCATTAATGATTTATGAATTTGAGGCCTGAAACATTCCATTGATCATTCAATTGTTTCAGATCAATGACCCTAATCACTACCTATAAATATTTACACTTTTCCTCCATGAACATATATTTAATTTCGACTAATTTTCATCTACTTAAAGACTAATTTATATTCTATTGCATGTGAACTTTTTTACATCCAATTCATTCTTTTCTACGCAATGTTTTACAAACCCTTCTCTCGATGTAGGATTTAAACATATAAAATATCAAAAAAATTATTACCAAGGTAGAGTTTAAGTTGAAATGATGTAATTTAATTAAGGTGATGAGAATGTAACACACAAAAACTCTAAATTACACCTTTGTATTAAAGAGTGTTTATGACATGAAACACCTAGTGTTAAAAGGGAATATATTAATCTGATACATTAAAATATTAAAAAAATATAATGAATTATATATATTTTAATGATTGAAAAAATATTTTATAATGTATCAAATGCTAGAGAGAGATTCCTTGATAGAAAGTGTTACACATAATATTAACCTTCATCGATAACTTACATTACACACAAGACCTAGTTTCACAAAATAACAATGTATTATTAAAATATTATTATTTTATATAACAAAACATAACATAGCCATAAAATTAGAGGTTATTTATAGTATTAACAAACTTATTAAAATTTATGGTTTATATAAATATAAAAATAATTTTTTGGTTACCAATTAATGAGAAATAGAAATAAGAACCAATACGATATAAAAATAAATATTATTACTTCAATGAATGCAAAGGAGTTTAGTCTTAATAAAAATAATTAATTATAATTTTTGAATTATTTTAAGGAAATATAAATTTTTTATATTAATCCAAATATTTTGGATATTCATCCTTTAGTTTTTATAGACATAACATAAGAACAATCATTATTTTACACAGAAAAACCTATATTTTTATAAAGGCGATTTTACAGCCTTTTAAAAGAGAATCCATTTAAAATATGAAAGTTGATACTTTAATTGATTTAATAAGTAAAAATAAACTACAGATTTTAATTATATATATAAGAATTAGGTTAGGGTTAATTTTTTATATTTTTAAGAAACATTTCATTTTTATATGAATTGTTAAAAATATAGAATTTTAGTTCAAAATAGATTTTTCATCTGATTTTTTTTTATAAGGATAAATTATATTTTAAATTAGTTTTAATGTATAATTATATCATATTTTTATCAATTAAAAAAATTTAGGTTATTGAGGTCAATTTCACTTTGAAATTGACTATAAAACCATAGAAAACGTTCACACATTTTTACTTTAAAAAATCGTATTGTCATCCCGTCTACAGGGTTAAATTTAAATTTATTTTTCCCACTTATATGATTATAATATATAAAAATGAATTAAATATTTTTAATAATAATAATTTACAATGTCTAATAATACCTACTTTTTTGACCAGAAATATTAGTGAAATGATTAAAATTAATTACAATGATTATGGTTAAAATAAGACAAATAATAGACTAAACCTTAACCATAAGGCCAAAAATGACTGATAAAATTTTTCAATATCTATTTGATATCCATATATCTATCCTATAATCTCTTGGATATAAATTTTACCTTTATTGGTTCCACTTTCAAAATGTAATACATGCACAGATTTCCTTTTTCAAAATATTACATGAGTGTCACTCCTCCTCCACTACGAAAAGGCATCCTCCCCTCCAAATTCCTCAAACCTCTCATGAAATTTTATATCAACAAATTTATTCCAAAATAGATCCTAAAAATATCTCGCATAACCCTAGAATCAACCATTTTGGAAGAAATAAATCCAAATAATACCTTTAGGGCAAACAAATAGAAGTTACCCGATTAAGAGGTAACGTCTTCTCTCAAGATCTCTAGTTTTTTCCATCATCCAACCCCTAAACCATTATTATTCTATTATTGTATGAAAAACAGTATCCTAAATATAATATTATTTATTATGATAAGTTTTATACCTACACTACACATAATTATATCTAATGGGTAAAACATATACTATTTCTGTGTACTGTGAACTACTGCCTCACAAAATAATGATTTCTCATTTTTCCTTTACCACATGTAATGATGAAAATTATGAGGAAAAATATATTTATATATTATATATATTAATATGATATTTATTTTTTATTTTTTATTTTTATATACTTCTATTAAACATACTATTAACAATTTAAATTTTAGGATGATACGATGACATCGTTTGAGGAAGTGTGGACAACTGCCTCGTCGAAGCGATGAGGTTCGTTCCTGACTATAAATGGAATGTATAAAGATGGACTCAATTAAAAACATGTGAAATAAAAATCTATATATGATATTAATGACAAAATTTAACTTTCTTTAATTATAATATATATATATATATATTATTACCCATTCACACACTTAAAAAGTGATAACGTCATTCATGGTGGTGTGGACTACGACCTCCTTGACATGATCTGATTTATTTTACATCATGAGAATTATATATATACATTTATATTATTAAATAATACAGTATTTATGATATAATTAATATTATTTAAATATGTATTATTACTTATCTTCTTTCCATAACGATCATTGAAAAATATGAATATTTCTAATGCGTACGTACAGCCTACCATTTCCATGATTGTAATGTTGGTTCATTTTTCATAAAAATATTTAATAATTGATTTAAAAATTATAATTAATGTATGAATATGATAATTATTTAATTATTATTAATATGGATATGTTATATAATAATCCCTTTGACTATAGTTGACCTACCAAAGTCGTTTTTGATAAATAAACTAATTTTTTTCAAAACACATGATCGAAACATAATTATTTAACTAATTATATAAAAAAAGTAAGTAAAATAAAATTAATGATTAACTTGAAAAATTTTCTCAATAAAAAATAAAATTAAAATAATTTTATTATACATAAAGTTAAATTAAGTTCACCTGAAAGGAAAATCATGGTAAACATTTTCTCTCAATTTACATTCCATTGAGACTTATTTGTTGTTATGCACCAAAACACTTTTATATAGTGTATTTACCACCATTTAATATCATGAATATATTTATTCTCATGATATTATAAGTTTAATTTAATGTCATACCTTCATGGGGATTATGATTTAAATGTTTCAAAGTGGTATGCGACACTTTAGGATGTTTAAATATTATTCTCCTCAAGAACGTTTTGAATGGTTATCCTTAAAATCCTAATTATTTTTGTGATAATTAACATTATCATGAAACATTAAAATTCTTGTACAAATTTTCATTGAATATCCATATTCTCATACAATGGATATTATTATTTCCTAAGCTTTATATTATTGTTACATATGTTGTTCACTTTTATAGTTATTTGATCAACTATGGAATTATTGATAATCTATTTTATTTATTCAATAAAGATATTTTATAAGGAATATTATTTATTTTTATTAATTGATAAAAGTAATACATAGTAATGGTAATGAAAGGTTTGTCCCAGACATTATATATTGCCTCGATGTATCGATAAGTTCTCGTGAGATAAATAAGTTACGAAAAATAAATGGGCTTATATCTGTGGTTTTAAACCATATTTTGAAAGATCTTGATGGTATAAGTTTTCATGTGGCTTATACATGTCATCCATTAAGAAAGAGTTTTCATCATATTAGATATAGTTATTGTTCATCCATGATATTTTTCATTGGCACATCTAAAGATAAATTTTATTTTCAATTTTTTGATTACATGTCATGTGTTTGAAATTATTTACCTTTCCATATTGACTATTATCATTGATTTATTGTTTCTTTGCTATATTTTTCCCTTATTGATAATTTTATCTCACCCTTATTATGATTCTTTCCCTTATAATCCAATTAGTATACTATGAAATATATTCATGGATTTACTGGATGGATTATATTTTTCCTCAATGTTGTTTATTTAGAAGGAAGAGAAAAAATTATGTTGTAATTAGTGTAGTCATTTGTAATAAAATACTTCTTTATGTATCTGGTTTACCAAGGATACTAAACTAATCTGTCCTTTAGGGATTAATTCCTTGTAATCATTCCAATGTAATTAATAGGATAAATTGACCCTAGTTTTTCTAGGACGTGGTCGCTACATAACCCTATTGAAGTAAAAATGAAGAAAAAAAGGAAAAATAAGAAAAAGTGATAAACCATTATTTAGACCTCTATGAAGGTGCTAGGTTTTTACTTCCATATGTTAGACAGTTCTAATCGTTACCCTAATTTTAAGGTGGTTTCGAATTATTTCCAATGAACCATCAACATATATTATCTCATGTTCTATTCCCTTTAGATTAATCATATAGGAACCAATTGATAGAATATAGAAGATACATCCCCATAACAATGCATCACATCTCATATGGTGGGGGAAGGAAAATGAATGGGTCCCAATGCATTACTTCAACCACAACATTATTAACCTCTCCATCATTATATTCAACCATGCCCTTCTGATTAAATAAAATTACATCTATAACATTATGAAGAGTAATGTTAGTCGGAATTTAATTTTTAAATGAATTTAAAAAAATGATTTTCTATAGAAATATTCCCCCTAAATCAATGAAACATTAAATTTATTTACTTAAAGAAGATCCAATATGGTCTCCTAATTTCCTCCCTAAAAAAATTTATTAATTGATTTAGGGTTTCCAATGCATTCCTCATGAAACAAATTATATGGGTTTTCATCATCATCCAATGTAGTCCAGGTATTGGAAAAATATAAAAAATTTCAATGTGGGAGTTAATTCTCAATTATTCTTCAATAAAATCTGAAATTAACGAGTTTAAGAAAATATTATTTCCCCCAGTTGTATTTACCTCCATTTACATTTATTTTCTCTAGGATACCTTGATTAGGTTTTTTATAGATGGAGTTTGGTAGTAAATCTGTTCCATATTTTCTTCAAACTCTCTCACCTTAGTGGTGTCTTCTTCCGATGAATAATGGAGGTGAAGAGGTGTTTATTTTTAATTTTTTAATTTTAAAGAACTAGTTTACTTATTTACTTATCAAAATATAACCAATACTCATTTAATTATATTTTATCTCCTATAATTACATTAGTTAAAATATTTTCTTCAAATAAATCCTCTTTAAATTTTTGATAAAGACTGAATCTATCTTCATTGAATTACCTTAATAAATCCTTAGGTTCATTAAATTGAAAAATAAGTGGATAAATCTCATACACTACTAGTTATAGTTCTTAGTATTGTTATTTCTCCTAATATTCATGGACATATTATGTTATCCACTCAATTTATCACTTTATATTTTTTATTTTCTCTCTAATTTCACCAAACCTAGCACTATAATTGTTGTAACCTTCTTATTTTTATGGTTTTACCTGTGAGTAATCAGGCATTGATTGAAAATTTAAATTGTAATAAACATTAGAAAAATCCATTTTTTAAGAAACGATAGAATATGATTTTAAAATTATAAAAAAGTTTGTGAAATAAACTTTATCTCCCTAAAAACAATGACATACTTTCATGTGTCTACCAAACGATGGTGTGAAAACAAAAATTTATTTTTCTTAGTGTTGCAAAGTGGATAACCAGAGTTGCCTCACACAATGATAAATTTCTCTCAAGAACTCACTACATATAATTAACTTTAATGTTATTTTTATTTTTTATATATTTTATTAAAGTAATGATTTTTTGGAATTTTATTATGTAATAAATATAAAACAAAATATTAAATATAGATCAAAATATAATTAATTCCAATTAGACAGAAAAGAAAATTTTGACACGAAATCATTGAGAGAAAAACATTGTTGTCCCTTTGTTATTTATTTAAATTCATAATGAATCCAATCCATCACTTCTATGAAAATAATATTTTAACCAGGATGTGAATACAAGGTGAACTCAATGATCAATAATTACACCAAACATCCACTACCTCAGTTGAGCGTGAAAATTGCATAATAAAAAGATATAACTTGTGTTGTAAGTGGATACACAATGGAATCTGACCCACTATGATCACATTATACATAACTCAATGTAATTATGAAAAATTAACAATGGAATAAAACATAATTGTGTTTAAACACTAGATTACTATGTAGATAGATTCCTTAGGTTATGAAATGATGACCATAAGCATATGAGTTCACAGTTATGATAAACAGAGTGGAAAACAACAGACAAATAAAATTGAAAATGATAAAGGAGAGAGAAAGAATGGAAAATAAATATTACAAATTTTAAAATAAAAATTTTATTTTTAAAAATTACATCCTATAAATAGATAATGACGTGGTAAATGTTTTGAATATGTTTGGAGTACAAATTTATAAGTAAGAGAGAAAAAAAATTCACTCCGAATCCATCATCTAAAATTTCATTCATGTTTGTATTAGTAAAAGGTAGAATTTTGGAATGTTTCCTTCTATAAGGTTGTTAAAAATTTTATTTTACATGCTTCCAAAACATTTCAGCCTTTATGAGAAAGTGTAACAAAATTTATGACTATAAACTTAATGAAAATGATTTTGGATGGGCTGAATATTCATATTCTAATTTCAGTTTTTCTATGCATTTATACCATTCATAATGAAGTAATATTGTGTTATTATAGTACTAAAAAATTATCCTAAGAATTTTCAATATATAAATTGATATTTTTAACCCATTATGAGTTTTTATATGTGAGATGTGGGATCATAATCATGATGTTCTCATCGATACCCCAATAATAACTGAAGTAGGTAGGACCGAACTCAGGTGTCACTATAGATCTTGTGACATCATGGGTTTTATTTATTTATGTATGAATAATTTTATTTAGTGTCACATTTTAATATACTAATCCTCATATACACTTGATTATATAGAAATATATTTAAGGATTCCATTTATGGTGGCCTAATAAGTTGTACTCACACCCTACCTAGGCCACCATGGCACTGGGATAACTGAGAAGAGGCCATATATTTCTAGGACTAGACTAGAGTAGTTGATTGACACTTGGTTTTCTGAATGGGATACAATGACAAATAATTCGATGTTGAGACCATTATTGGGCTAAAGATTCTTTATTGAGAATTATTCTGGGATTTTATTTTGGTTTCATTTTTGGTTGACATATGTATGAACCATCATTTATACTAGAACTCTTGATGCAGTGTATTCAATTATAATATGTCATAGTATGTTTTATTTTTTTTATCATTGGTTATTTACTGTATATCTCCCCATTGGGTTATTTATCTGAACATTTATGTTTTATTTTATTTTGAAATAGAATTTTGCTTTGATAACCTGGTATAGTGTACCCACTATATGACCCTATACACTAATTTCTAGTGGGAATCATATGACATATGAGTATGAACACTTTAGGCCTTATGGAAATCTAGACTAGAGTACTTATTTAGTGTCTCATAGGATAGGATGTTACAATTGTGGTATCCTCAGTCATGGAAAGTGGAAGGATGGAAACAATTAAGGCACACAATAAGGGAATAACTGATGAGGCATATGAGAATTCGGATGAAACCTTCCCATAGGATTTATAGAAACTCTATATTGATGAATGAGGAAAATGAAATTCTAGTCCAAGGTGGCCGAATCATCTTTAGTGAAGTGACAATTGGTGATGAATGTTGTAGGATATTGGTAAAGATACAAGATCATGATTCTTACTAAGGACATAAGAAGGGGACAAAAAATATCACCAAATAATATTTATACATTGAGTTCACCCACTTATAGGAATTATAGGTTGATGTTATGAACATTAGTGATTTTTGGTAAGGTTATATCTATATACCCCAACTAGGAATTGGAGAGAAAAATTTAGGCTTAAATCCTGATACCAACCCCGCTAAATTTGGTCAGTGTTTCAAAGAGAAAATAATAATAGTATTTTTAATATACAATGGTTTTACCACCAAAAAATGGGTGAATGATATGGGGAAAATTGGTACTATAGATAGAAAATTCAAGTAGTTCTAGGATAAAGAGTGGAAAAATTATTTGAATCCTGAAGATTTATTTCCAGGGTGACCCTTGACGAAGATTTAATTTCACTTCCAAGAAACTTTTGATTGTCTTTACCCAGACCTTTATAACTAATAACAGACATGGAAGGTGTTTTCATAGTGTCTCCAATAAATTCCATGGGATTTATTCTAAAAGGTAATAAAAGACCAAAAACCACAATGGAAGAGGAATTATTATTTTATGAAAGTGTGATGAAGGCATGTAAGAGATTTAATCCACCTTATGATTTCCAATAAACATTTGTTTATCCACCTAGGGGTATACTAGATACCCCAAGTATCGATGAAGTGTCCAAATTTTGTCCAACATGTATTTATTGGTAGGAGAGTTTATCCATTTAATTAATTCTATATTCATTGATTGTATATTCAGATTCTAACATAAAAATAATTTTTTTGAAGGTGAAAAGCACCAAGAGATGTCATGGGGATCTATAATGGTGGAATATGAGATAATCTTATGACACTATGAAATTATAATCATAATTAAAATATCCTAATGAATAAAATAAAATGATATGATTAAAATAATCTTATATAAAAGATAGTTTTTTTATCACCATGTTGACCTAATTCCATGTATGAATGATCAAAATACTTTGTTTAGGGGAGTTATTTAACTCTTAAATGATGTAATTAATATAATAAAGTTGTGTTTGGATCCTTTATGGGAAAATATGAGTTCATTTTATGGAAATTTTTTAAAACTTTAATTTATAAATGTCATTATCTTCAATATTTTCACCCATTTATCGGTTTTAATAATAATTTGTGGGAATTTTATATTTTAGGATGTAGTTTTTGAAAATTAAATAAAATAAAATAAAATATATTTTATCTTGTATTATTTTTTATAGATATTTTATACATTTTTAAGTGTAAAATTTCCAAGCATTCACTAAGCCCTAAACCCATTGGAAGAAAAAATATTCCTACTCAATGAGGGGCCTCTAGCCAAGACACCAACAAGTATGTTCATTCCCATGTAGAAGAGATAATAATCACACACATTAGTATAAGTGGAAACTAGAATATGGGTATTACATTTGTATGTTGAGAGTAAAGAATCATCAACATGGGGAGGCACAATGGAAGCGTTTGGTTCCCTCTGACTTTTATATGGGATCATACTGAGAGAAGGGAAAGGATTTAATTAAATAGAAGAGATATTACACTATAATGTTGAATGTGTGACTTGTTTCATGATTATTATTGTTCATACTCACTAAAACAATTCTTTTTTTACCCAAGATGCATGCCCCCAGTCTCAAACATAATTTTCACTACAATCGCTCACTATTACTCTATAGGGATGCCATGGCTTGACTGACACAACCATGGGAGGAATAATGGATCCTAGATCTAGGACATTCTATAGGAGAGTGTTTTTTATTTATATTTTGAATATCTTCAAATACCATCATGACTAACATGAGGGGTACACCTTATTAAACAATCTATGTATTGTAAGGGGGGTTCACAGAGTGTAGTGGACTGTCTTGGATAAAAAGTTATAATGGGTTGTTTCATTTTATTATTTTATATTATATATTACCATTTTATCTCATTTATGACCATTTTTTATTCAGAAGGGTCCACTTAATAAATAAATCACTTAGCCAAAAAGTCACATGGAATAAAAAATGCATGATTTTGGGATAGAAATTTATATACATGGTTTTGAACACTTATTCATAAAATAATCAAAGTTACAGAGAGGGGAGTGGAGCATTTCAATAATAGTGGGTGATTTATCCTAGAGGATTATCATTAGAGTTTGGTTCCAAAAGCATTTAAAATAAAAAAAGCACAACACTTATTGACCACTATGGTCATCAATGTGAATTTATGATTTATTAGTACATTTATCTCACTATTTATTAAATGTCAAAAAAATTAACTGTCAAAATATTCATTATGTTTTCCAAACAAAATCTATTTAACATGTACCTACTTCATATGGATTCAAATATAAATACACTATAATATGTTTAAAATTTATATGTATTAGTTAAATATAAAATAGTAACTTTTTTTCATCTAAGGGAATTTGGAGCTTATTTTTGGGTAGTCAAAAACAGAACCATTTTTAGGGAGTTGTCATTAGATATACATATAATCATTAAATTTTTTCCATTTTTTATCTTCTTTATAATTTGTGCATAGTTTTTTCATTCCATAGTTTTAGGAGTGATTTCAATGAACAAGTTCTCCAATGAGGAAAATAAAATGGAAGGAGAACATATATTCAATCCAATGATCAAAAGGAACATGAGAAATAAAAATATATAAAAGAAGAAGAAATAATTGCTGGAGAAGCAGATGGAAAAGTAATAAGAAAAAGAGAAAAAAATATGTAATGTTGTAAACCATGGATGAAATAGCTCATCAACTTTGGATGACCCAAAAATTTGGGGATCAATCTGAGCATCATCTACCCTCCAACTACTACTCAATAACTCACGATAAAGCTGAAAATCATACAGATGAAATCTCACACCATTTAATTTTTTAGGATATATCATGAAGATACAAATTCTCACATTGTGTATATCATTCATATTCTTGAGACCTTCTAATTTATTAATGTAATAGTTAACACATTAATGTTTCATTAATTTAGATTATTTCTGAAACAAATCTTGGGAGTGGATCCAAATTCAACCCCTACAATCAACCCCAATATGAGAGGATCTAGTATTGATTTTTCTAAAATTATTTTGTCTCCTTTATGGTATTTGTATATATATTTATATATTCCATATTCGGATCAAATAAATTTTTATTTACTATAGAGTGCATGATAAAGGATTAAATGTTTTATTTGGAGATGTCCTCACCCTGACATAGAAACATGACTACTAATCCAAAATCACCAAAATGGATTATTACGGGGTTATCATTAAATTGTAGATGATTATACTAAAGGGATATTAATAAGAATTTCACTTAAAGAGACATACTAGTTTTTGGGAAATAATTCCCAAAATAGTTTCCAATGATATATGGATTGTGTATAATTGCAAGGAGTGTACATTTTAGACAATTGTAGGGTTTCCTCCCAAATGAATTCCATGTCCAAAAAGGTAATGATATGGATAATAAACGTCTCCAATCATTAAACTATAGTGATATTAATTGTTGAGAATAAAATTTTCAAAATTTAATGTAATGATTCTGGCCACAACAATAATAAAAATAGATTCAAGGACATTGAATTCATCATGGCCACATATTTCACCCGAGACCACAAGGGTTTCAAACCTAGCACTAAGTCCCTTATATTTAAAGTAATTTCTACCCAATAATGGATTCCATGGGAAAATTGATGAAAAACATAGAATATTTAATCAAGTATTTAATATCATACCCCAAAGATAATGCTGTACAAATTTGACAATTGAGGCATGACATACATAACCAAAGAGTAGCAGTGAGAACCAAACAATCCCAATATTCTAGATTTCTATCCAACTAAAGGAGAGGCCATGGGTAAATCAAAAATGTATCATTGATATTACATGTCATGTAGAGATGAAATAAATTACCAAGGGAAGTGTAATGATAACCCAATATAGTGCTGAAGAGGATAGAAGTTATATTAAAGAACAAGTTAAAAATGAAATATAAGTTGTGAATGGATGAAAATAAAAAAGAAATCTATCTAGAATGTTAATTCAAAAGTAAGAACCACCACTATAAAGAACCCAACTATTCTTTCTATAGTGATATGGGAAGTTATTAATTGATGAAAAAAGATAATTTGTTTTATAAATTTTAAAAAGTGAATATCAACATAAAATTTAATCAGAAAATCATGAACATTTCCACATACAAGATGCTTATGAAATAAGTAATGTAAAATAAAAATAATATAGAAGAATTGGTTACTATTCCATTGATGGGGGAATCCTCATCTTTAGTCTCAGTAATCCTATAAAAGAAGAAACGAGGTCTATGTAGTTTTTTTATTCCAATTAATATTGGATCTCATGAGTTTGGAAAAGATTTATGTGATTTTGGTTATAGTGTCAATATAATTCTGTACTCAACATTTAATTGTTTGGTATTGAGAGAGATGAATTAAAATTGTGTTATTATTAAACTTCCATATACAACAGTGTGTTTTCCCTAAGGACTACTTGAATATTTCAATGTGAAAGTTGAAAATTTCTATTTTCTAATCAACTTTTCTATAAGAGGAATAGACAAAGCAAATACACTAATAATATTGGGAAGAATATTACATGATATTGGAATAGAAATTATTTATTTAAAATGAGGATAAATAATATTGAGATTCAGTGGAGAAGTGTTTATGTTCAACATTCACCAATAGATGTAAAATCTAGAAAACAAGTGGTGATTTGATAGATTTTATCTTGAAAGAAGTTGAGGATGATTTATTTATGAAAAAAATAATTGATATATACACTATAGGGAAGAATTGAGATTGAGAATAATGGTAAGGAAAGAAAATATAATTCTATAAAATGATGAAAATTAAGGGGGTATTTTTTTCCTAAAGAAATCATGGAAGGTCAGCTGGTTTGGGAAGTATGTGAATTACTCTTTTATTTTTCAAGAAAAGAAAATCCATACTAGATTATGCCCATAGACACTGAAAACATGTTACCTAATGGAATAGTGAATATTTTTTATGAAAAAGGATGGGGACCCATCAATATGGAGTTATCATAGATTTCAACCATTATAAATCTAAATAGGGTAACCTCTATCCTACCCTCAATCACATGAATTTTATAGTCATGGTCCAGTTAAAATACCATATAAAGTAATTTTAGGTGGAGAACCATATTTTTTAATGGATTTGGACTCTAGTATTTAATTTAATTTCAATTATGTTTATGAACTATTTGAGGGATGAATTACCTCTATTTTTGAGCATTCATGATAATGGGTTTCCTCCTTAACTGTTTAATATGAGTTATCAGACCATGATGATTTAATATAAAAGGAACTAAGAAATCAATAATTGATAAAAGAGAAAGATATTAATAAAAATGTAGATTAAGCATTAATTTTAATTATATATTTATTCTCCCCTATTAATATAATTTGTTTGATCATCATTTACAAAAAATGATTTTCCACACTTATGATTTTTATTTCTATAGAAAAGTTAATGTTATAATTTCTAGAAACCCCATAATTAAATGTTTTAATTTGATGTAATTTAATAATTAAAATGGTGAGATTGTACGATTTTTGTGAAACATAATAAGTTAAATTCTTTAAATCATGTTTTTTTAGTCTCACGTAGATGAAAATTTGCGTACCATATCTCACGATTTTAATTTCATAATTTCTTGTGAATTAATTTATATATATTTATATATTCCATGAGTAATATTCTTTAATGTTTTATGATCTAACACTAGAGATGTTTATAGACCACAATTTTCCCATTATTCTTGGTAAATTTATTGAGAGAACATATGATATGTTCCCCCATATAATATGTTATTTATGTGGTCAAAATGATGAATATATAAATTTCATATGCAGGATATTGAGAAATTTTTTAATTTATCCATTATCATTGATACATACCTTATATTGATCCTATAATTATCCCCTAGAAATGTTTAATTTCCTTTGATAGGAATGAAAAACATTACATTCCAATAATACTTATTCCCAGCCTTACTCTTATGTTTTTCATGATTATCAAAGATCAAGTTTATGGTAGATGGAATTCATGGTAAAATGGGATGTTATATTTTAAAAAGGAATTTTTTTTGATGTTTCCTTGGGTTTTGGAGATGTTCCATGTAATTTTTCATTTTATTAATTCTTTACCCCTATATTGAAATGAAAAAATTAAAAAAATTGGATGAGTTATGGAGGGTAAAAAATTAACATCACTAGACCAATGACTTGTTTTCATATGTGGATGTGTGGTGGATGTGAGACTCTTCGTAGTTAAATTTTCAAAAAATTGAAAAAAAGGAAAAATAGAAAAATAGAAAAAAAATCAACACGGTGTGTTTATTCAATATATTCATTATTCATGGCCTTTATTTGAGAATGGGATTTAGGGATGATGTTATTTTTGGTGAGGATAATTTCATTGGACAATAAATTGATTATAGTGCATTATAATTTAGAGATAAAACTTCCTTTTGAGATTTAGTTGATTTATTCCTCAATTAACTATAGTATTTTATCCTCAAAGTCATATAATTCATATGTCAATGTACTCATAAATTTTATTTATTTTTGTCCCTATAAATTGGGTAATATAGGTCTTTTTGTAGTTTAAAAGGTTGTAATATGTCATCATGGTATATGGAAGACACAATATTTATTTTACCTTGATTTATGAGAGAATAAATATTATGGTGACTAAAATCATGAAATGGAATGTTTATAATAATATATTTCAAGTCATGATTCAAAATGAGAAGGGGATCCGTCGTGTATCTTGGGGAAATCAAACACATTGTGTCTACTAAGGATTTGAATTCAAATGTTCATATGTGAAACATGATTGTACTCTTTACCCATTAATAATATTCTGGTTCACTAACAATTAATATTAAATACTGGTAGCATGACGGTTTTATTTAACATTATTAATGGATATTTATTTTTGAGGAATTGAATTGTTTAAGAGTAAGAGATTTTATGAGTTCATTTTATGCACAATTTTTTAAATTATAATTGATAAATTGTTTTTTTATTTTTTTTAATCATTTATCAGTTTTTAATAATCATTTGTGGGAATTTTATATTTTTGGATTAAATTTTTTATAAAGAAATAAATGAAAAATATGTTTAGGTTATGATGTTTTATTTATTATTATTATTATTTACAAGTTTTAGGAAATAAATTTGATAGTTTTCAACTGGCCCTCAACACATGGGAAGCAATCCTTTTAGCCACCCCATAATGTTCCACTATCCATGATGGCCATAAGGAATACCAGTCATATATAGTATAGAGGAGAAGTACACAAAACAAAGAGTAACATTAGTGCATTGAAAATCATGTGTTAGATCTGTTCTGTGGTAGGAGGATCAAATCACAATCATGAGGCGGCACAATGGCAGCATTAAGAATCCTCTAACACCATACCATCTTGATGCCAAGTGAATGAAACTGATTATATAAAATTGAATATATATTCCACTAGAACGATCAATGTGGGGTGCGGTGCATGTGTGGTATTATTTATACATATTTAAACATTGTAATTTTAACCTAATTCATGCACCTTAGTTATCAGAAAGAAGTTTCACTATAGATACCCACTATTATTCTATAGAGTAGTCACATATAAACCAACAGACCCCTATGAGGAAAACTAGATCCCATTAATGGGACATGATATTGTATAGTGGTTTCGATTTAGGTCCTTTACTTCTCCATATCCCCTCATTACTACTATAAGGGCCAAACCTTCTTGTTATGAGATATTTAATGTATGGGGAGTGAAAATAGTGTGGTGGACTATGTTGAATTAAAAATTATAATGGGTTGTTTTATCTTATCCTTTCATCATAAATCTTACCCTTCTCTCTCATGCATAACCATTTTTGATAGAGAAGGGTCCACTTCCTAAAAGCAGCAACTAGCCATGATTTACCCAGGAAAAACTATTGAATGAGTTTGGGGTATCTATGTTTAAACATGGTTTAAAAAAATTATTTATAAACCAATCAAACTATCTAAGATAAGAAAGGTTAATTTTTATAATTGAGGGAGATTATACTAGAAATAGGCTCACTAGAGTTTGGTTCAAACACCATTTAAACTTAAAAAATCACAATAGTTTTTCCTCACTATGTTCTTAACAGGAATTTCAAAATTCCATGTACATTCAACCCAATTTTATCAAATACAAATTAATTTTAATCTCATATTATCCATTAATTTTTAATAAAATCATTATATATAATTTTTACCATTTCCCTATGGATCTACCTCGAAATAAATTATAATATTTTTAAAATTAATTATTGTTAAATAGATTATAAGTTTAAAATTTTATTTCAATAGAGTGATTTTTATGGATTATTTTGAGTGATAAAAAATTGATGATTAGAGATCTGTTTCATTACACTATCAATAATGAACAATCTATCTCATTCAAAATTGGAAGAAAACTAGATAAATCGTTGGATTCCATGATAAGTATGTCACTCTCACCATAAAACAGGATTATGGACCAAATGGATACATTTTGTTTTCCACGATAAGTAAGTCATCCTTATTTCATTGTATAGGTTCAAGAGAAGTTTACATTGAAGAAAATAACAAGATCATGAAGAATCCCAGGAATATTATATTCCACTATACTATGAATGAGACACATTATTTGATGTATGTAAACATTCTAGATCTCCCATATGATATAGATACTAGACGATATATAATAATTTAAAATATAACAAATATATGTTGAGTTTATAAAACATGAAAACCAAAAAGATAATAAGATATTGATAGAGTAAAATAAGTTGTAGATACCCAACCAATACATGATAAAACACCATTGAAAATAAAACCAATTACCTATTAGAAATATATTATATTCCATTTCAATATTAAACTAGGTGAAATAATGGAATTTAGATTCGAAGTTTAATCCTTGGTGTGGGATTCCATTTTATTTGGAGATGACATTATAGGGAATGTGTTAGGTCTAGAAGTTGACCATGGCTTGTAAAATATTGTCCTTTAATAAATGACCCCAAGGATCCAGAATGTAAGATACATGGATGATCGTTCTATAGTGTTTGGTGTTGAAATATATTTTTCTAGAAGTAGTGAAATAATAGTGGTCGTCCACAACTATAAGACCAATACTTTTGAAAATGATTCTCTGTACTTTAGAAATAATTTTTATGGAAAAATTGAAAGAGATCATAGAATAATTGAAGCTGATATAAAAATTAGGAACAAATTAAATGACAAATTTCATGAAAATGTTATCTTTTAGTAATATAATATCCCCATTCCCAATGATCGAACTCTAATGTTTTATAAGGGCATAGATAAGGTCTTTGAAGCTATTCCATTTAGGAAATGTGTAAGAGGGAACCTTATTGTGAGTGTCCATACAAAATCATAATTATTTATAAAGAAAATATACTAAATAGTGTCATCAACTATGAGATCCCATGCTAGATTAGATTTTATGATTTAATTAATACTTTAATCTATATTATTTTTATAACTCATTCTTGAAGGGGTTAACTAAGATGGTTATAAACAGATATATGAGTACTTTCATAATGATTATAGTTCCATAGGATGGTATTAATTTTATTTTCAATGTGAAAGAGAACATGATTAGAATTCTTCAGGATTGAGGTGATGTGCATGTCCATAAATGAGTGGAAAAAGTTGATAAGAGCGATACTCTATCCATAATAAAAAATATTGGGATTATAGTTTGTAATTCTTCACTAAATATGTTTAAATATATTATAAAATTTATGAATTATGATTATTATTCATGAAAGAGGATCACTGATATAATCCATTAGGGAGTAATTTTATTTATGACATAGAAAGTTATCAATCAAAATTATTCACCCCATATTATTTTATTTATAAAAATAAATATAAAATTTTGAAATTTTCATTTTCTATCAAACCCATTTTTCCTATTCATTGAATATAACTTTAAATATCTCTATCAAACTATGATTTCCATTCATAAACAGTTCATATCATCCACAAAGATGAAATGAGAAATTTTTTAAGTGTCCTATCATCCTTTTAAATGAATAATAAGTCCATTAGAGTTAGCTGTGGTGATGTTCCTACTATAAGAATTTTGTAAATAATAAATTAACCCAAGGAAATAGAAATCCCTTGATAAATACCTCTAAAATGTTTAAATTAAAATATAAATTCTTCATAATATCGCTTTTATGAATGAGGTTTCCTTGAGGTAAATAAAGAGGTTTATGAAAGCTTGAAAAAGGATATTCTCATTGCCAATAATATAGAAGGAGAAACACCAAGGGTGGAAATAAAATCAACAATCGTTACCCTAAAAATACGTTCCAGTGGAAGCATGGATGAATCAAGTATAATAATTGAGTGAAAGACACCACATTATTTGTTCTCCTACAAAAAATTATACTCTAATCTAGGGATCATCAAATTTTTCCATCCTATAACCATAGTAAAAGATATATTTTAGGATAAGGATGTTGACTCATCACTATAAATGATGAAGATGATCAACATGGATCTAGATAGGAAAAAGGACGCACTAATTTCATAGATAATCCCACCAAATTAAATGCTATTTCTAACTAGTTATCCCATATAGATTTGTTTATAGATAAATTAGGTATGTTTATCCACCAAAAAGATAATATAACTATATCACCTCTTAACATATAGTGATCAAAATCCAATGAATTATTGAGGGTTGATCTATCCAACCTGCCTGAACATTCACCATAAGTGATATCCCTTTCCAAAAACGTTATAAGGAGACTATTATATAAGGTGGAAAGGATATTTATATCAATTAAACTATAATAAGTGATGATAATACTCACATGGAGTCAAGGTATGATTCAATATTAGTGGCTAAAATCCCTACTATAATAGAAGAGGAATACCTACTAGAGGAGATGGTAATATATATCCACCAAAGTATATGGTTCTAGTTGGGGAGGTTAATTATACAATAGAAACATGTTAGTATTCATAGATACCTCCACTAACTTTGATTACCATTGATTGATGTTTTTATTTCTATATTACCAATTACATTGGTACCAATGGTAGATGTATTAGTGGAGGAGTTTTCTATCTCCATTCCCCATCTTAAAGAGAGAATAAATAATGAGACTACTTTATGAACTAAGAGGTGAGTTATCAGATTCCTCTTTTATTGACATGGTTGTGGAATATATATTAGTCTCGAGAAGATAATTTCATCCAATATAAAAGTATTTTTATTTTCAAACATCATTGTGGTAGTGCACATAAAAAAATATAGTAATCGATTCACTAAAACTTTATAGAGATCTGATCATGAATTTTTACAATAATTTCCACATGTTTAAGATATTGTGGTACATAGGGTCACCTAATGAGGGGTACACATTACCATAAATCAAATAATCTTAGTGAAATGGATGGAGTAGGTTTAATAATATTTCCTCTCCTTGGTAGTGTCTATGGAAGACTCTGTAGGTCTTAGATCCATTATTTTCTATGAAATGTATATCCAAATGGAGAACTATTTGGATAAATAATTATTGATAAATAAAGAGAATATAATGGTGGAACACCTCTATCTATATATATGTTCTAGTAAGATATGGTTAGAAGATAACTAATAGTTATTTTAATATTCCTAGAGTTGGGTAATAAATGCTTCTTCTAGGGTGGAAAGGTTACACCTAAATGATGAGGCTTCAGACACTAAGCTATACAATCATCATTGTCACATTATTGAATATGAGAGATCAATTGTTGAAATGTATTCTTCATTGTAGCATAGAATGTAATATTTCCCATTTTTATCCTCTAAATATTTTCATTAACTCAATTGAGACTTCAATGTTTGGATTCTCTCCTAGATTTAAAATTAATGATAATATTGTTTTATATTATATCTCTAACTATATTCAAGATTATTTTTAATATGAATTGTCCAAACCTGATAATATATTTAATAGGATAAAAATAAAATCAAAATAAATGAATAAACTCAAATATTGTATATAAATTAACTTAATTAATTTTGATCTCTAACTTATTGCATAAAATGGGGTTTCCTATGGGATTTTTATCATGGATAGATATATGTGGGTTAGATATAGTGGTTTTGTACCATCACTATAACCTAGAGATGGCATATTTTATATATAAGTTGATTTCATATTAGATATATGCTCATTGATAGATATAGGTGGGAAGGATATAGCCATACACATACCATCATCTTATATTATAGTTACACCAATCAGATATGGCATATTATTTCATCCTATAAGTATGCTCATAGATTTGTATATATGGGATTGAAATAGTAGAATATGTAACATCACTATATACTATTTATAGTCCACTCAGACATGAAAGATTATTTCTTCTTGGATGTGTATTCATATATGGGTATAGTTTGTCCATATAGAAAATTTTTTATAGCATCACAATAAACTAGATTTGGAATAATGGATATATAATATTATTTCCTTCTATATGTACACTCATGGATGGGTATATGGGGGTCAAATATGGAGGCCTTTGTACCACCAACCACACCCTACATTTTTTCCATATGGATATGGAAGTCTATTTCCATCTAGAAGTTTTCTCATGGATGGGTATATTGGGAAATATATACTAGTGTATATACCATCATCATATAATAGTGTCATTCCTTGTAGATATAAATGTAAACCAACTTGATAGAATGTAAATCATAAAGATGAGTTTCTTTTGGAAAGAATATTCCAATATTCAAATTGTCTTCAGTATCCTAATTCAAAATATTACATAGTTAATCTGAACCTATCTATGAGAGGAACAAGAAGATTATTTAATTTTTTCCATGGTTAAGGGGATAATGATCATGACCTGGGTTTTTATGGGATCATATGGTGTAAGCCACAATCTCTGTTTCTTCTTTTTCTGACCCTAAATATTCTGGAAGTCTTAGATATGGATGACTTAGTGGTATTAGATATAGATTTTTTTTTCATATTTTCCATTACATGTTTTCAATGTGGTGGATTTTATGCACATAATTATATTTTTTATTTTCATGTTTCCAATTTTTATCGTTTCTAATAAGGTGTATTCTTAGCGGGTGGAGACTTGAGTTTTCCCCAAGCATCTGCTTCTAGGTTCTCAACTTGAAAAGTTGTATATATTTTTACCTATGAAATTTCAAGGTCTTCTATGCAGGACCCATATAGCTTGTGGTTTATATTAGATAACATAGTGTAATAAAAATGAGTATGTATTCATAGAAACATTGGAAAAGAAGTATTGATGTATATAAAGATCATATTTCCATGAATGTAGATAATTGTGAGGACTAATGTATGAATTTCAAGGTGATAGGTCATGGATTATCATGCCATGCTGTTTATGATCACATGGTGAGAAATAGTAAAGGCTCAAGAAAATGATATCATAATCATTTTTTGAATATAGGTAGGATTCAAAAAAATTTAACATCATGGGTATTCAAATCCACAGGAATATTTTTATTTTGAAATCCATAAATCATAACTGTGAATATTTGTATTAGTGAATTATTGTGTAGAATGGGTAAAAATGGGATGTATGTGGACTGAATTTTATTGGTGGGTTTATTTGTGATGTTTTTGGTGTATTTTAGGATTTAATGGACTTCACCTTACGATATAGAAGCCTTTGGATAAAAGTTCCACAATAGAAGCATTAATATTACCCTGTATATGTGTCCCTTGGAGTTGAATACACTCATTACCAATTTCTATGGAATGATTTATATTATACAACCACCCTAGGAATGAAGGGGGATTATGTAAAGAAGGATACTCAATAAGGGATTGGGTACTACAAATGTTATTCCCCAATGTTTTGAACAAAAATTTTGGATGATGTAATATAGAATGGAATTGACATTACTTTTTATGGGGCTAGTTGGTATAAAAATCACAATAATGTTTTTTATAGGGCAATGTAATTGGACGCTCATGATTTATAGATTATTCTATTTTCACTTTAAATTTTTCTTGGACCACAAAAGGTTGACCTATCGAGTGGATACTTGAATTCTCATGAGGCTTCAACTTAACAGTTTTTAACTTGAAAAGTTTCTTATCATATTCACATACAGTTTAAAGTTCGTGAATTTTGAATCATTGTGGGATAGGTTGTAAGGTCACAAATCATTGACTAATATAATGAGATAGTATAATTAACTAGGTTATAGAGAAAAATGACTTAATTAGAATACTGATTCTAATATATACTATTTCATTGTGATGTGAATGAATTTTAAGGTTACAGTTCTTTGACTAATGGTAGAAAGGGGGATTTTGAAATGAAAACCATTATGAGGATCACAAAAATTGAAGCTCCAAAACCTTACAAATATAAAATATTAATGATCTAAATAATCAAAAAGGGTATTTGAATTAGAAAAATGATTTGGTAAAATAAATATGAGCATAACCACTGATCAAAAATAGAATTATGTGTTCAATTATTTTTTTAAAACAAATACAAAGAAGAGTGAATCTTCTCTTTAGGATGAATATTCTACTGATTAATAGTTCCTAATATAGATGCACAATCATGAATAATAATAAGTATACTCATTACCAATATCCATGAAATGTTTATGTTGATTCAAACAACCAATGAATGAATTGTGACTCATAGGATTGGATTATTCAAAAGATGATGAGAATAATTTATTCTTAAGGCAACTAGATTCAAGGTCAAAATAGGGGTTCCCACAATTTTTTTGTTTTTTATATAAGTTACCTCATGATTTTATTCCATGTGACATTGTAAATATATTTCTCACATTGACAATTGGTATCTAATATAAAAAATTTGTTTTATACTGGGTTTCAAATGGATATTGTAGAAATCCATAATATTCCCTATATTGGGAATGAGTTTTCAATACTGTTATACAATAAATAATGTGAAATAATCGTTTAAAAAAATTATAATCAATAAAAATAGAAAAATAGTAGTTAAGTATAAATAAAACTAGAGAATCACTTAAATTAGTACTAAAAATAGTATACTAAATTTAATTAATTTTAACATTAAAATCTAAATTTAAAATTTATATATATATATTAAAAATATACTAAAACCAAGCCAAAATTGTGAAATAATATTCCCATGATCCTTGTATGTGATTTAGCACATTTTCATAACAATGATGAAGTTAATAATTAATCTATAAATAAAAAGGATGTAATTTAATATATAATCTCAATATAATTATAAGATAAATTATTGGAATGGTTATGAAAAAATTTAACTTTGTATAATTTTCTATCTTTCCTGGTTGAAATGATTTTTAACATAATTCTCAAACAAAATATCCACATTTTTTACTATAATTTTTTGATGAAAATTATGTTTAAAATTATATTTCCAACTCAAAATAACATCTTATGCACTTTCCATAATGTTGTAAATATAAATGATATTTCACTATTGCATACACAAATTTTATATTTACTATCCATATTCATGTTGTGTCACTTAATTTATTCCATTCCCTATTTTAATATTATATATATATAATAAAATAATATTTCCATATAATATAAAAGTATTCTTATAATAAAATTTATATGTATTATACATTCCTGAAATTTTATCTCACTTCAATATGGATAGATAATAAGTAATAAATTTTCTTAATTTTTTGGGGGAAACTATAAAGCATTCAATGTATATCAATTTAAAAAAATATAATTTGTTTTGTCATTCAGTTATGGGAAACAACAATTTATGAAATATATGATCCATACCAATCAAGATAAGGGATAATCCTATACTGAATTTCATTATCTCAAAATCTGTTAGCAATATATATCATTCATTCAGAATCTTTCATTTTCATCATTGTTGGTGAGACAGATTTTTGGTAAAAAAATCCATATATTGATTTCATATAGGAAATACAAAACCAAAATAATTATTAAATTTAATTACATTTAAATAACTCAAAGAAATATGATAATACACTTACCTAGAAAATCCATGAATGGCATTGATTCCCAAAAAATATCCAACTATAAGCTCCGTGATATATCTATTTAAAATTAGGAAAATTATTTTTGGGTCAAAAATGTTATCATAAAAAATAATATAATAAACATCCAACAATTGTTAGGAATATATTGATGACATGTAATGTCCAATAGAAGTACTAACTGATGTCATAATATCCTTTACTTGTAGTTTTTTGTAAAGTATATCTTTACCTTTAATGTATTCATGTTTAAAAATATAGATAAATATATATATTAAAAAATGTTAATTTTTTATTGAAACCTATATAAAATAAATAACATAATCTATAAATACCACAATGGTAAATTATTAGAAATTCCTAGATGTCCAAACACAAAAATGGATGATACTTTATCCAAATGTTGTGACGCCATCTATATAAAATTGTAATCTTTCCAATTCATCTTTAATATCTTGCGTCACCACCCAATGTAAGACCCCAAATAAAATCATTGATTCTGGAACATAGTATGACTTGAACCCATTTACACCTCCCCATATACATGATGTTACCAACTAGCAGTGAGGGCTAAGAAGGACACCATGTTATGACTATGCCCTAAGTACTAGGTAAATATCTGATAATTCAATGTAAAAATAACAAAAGTGTAAATAAATAAAAAATAAAACATCAAAGTGTACTTGTACATAATAAGTACCAACCCATATATAACTATTATGGTATGTCTACCATATAATACAGAAGAAGAAAAAGTGACTAAACATATCCGCAATAGAAATTCATCATGCATTCCAACCATCCATTACAGTATCCTTCAGGTGATCCTATTTTACATACCAAACCAAGGCCTTTACCCTTCCCTAGATACCTAGTCAAAAAATTGACACAGCTATTGAGACACTCAAGTAGGGTGTGAGTATGAGACATAGTAGGTTATCATCAAAGCTATATAAAATAAATTCAGTAGATATAAAATAGAATTCCATGAATGTAAATAGAACACAATTAAACAATAAGAATCTTCTAAAAATAATATATATATATATATATATGGTCCTTATAGATAATCACTACCTGATTTGGATACATTCTAGAAGGAAATTCATCTATCCCTTTCTAACGCATCCACTAGTGTTGGAATAGACCGCTAAACATGTTTGACTCATCCCACTAGAAGGTATACCCCTTGTATATGTCAATTGATGTCTGACACAACCCTCTCAGAGAGATATTTAATATGGACCAAACTATAGAAGACATTTCATGCCACTCATAGACACATGATGGTAGATCAATATCATAGCATACTAAGAATATTTCATAACAAAAAAAACCACATGAATGAAAAAATAAATCATATTACTCACAAGATACATTCACACATGCAACACATGTGATCAAACATCATGCATAGGAAACACATGCTACACACGTACACACTAATGACATTAACCTGTATAAACCTGGAGTAATGATAAGGACCATCCACCATTGGTGAAATGATAATTCAATTAAAAGGGTCGGTGCCCGAGTCTAATTGTACCATACTAAATCCTAGATGCAAAGCCATACCATCATGATTATAATTATAGGTTCATGATTTAGTAGAAACCACAAAAAAATTGGTTACATGATCAAATATACCAAATATGATCCTTTTACGACAATGATCTATGTCTAAAAAATTTACATATGCCAAAATTATAGATCTAGTTGTTGATTTTATCAACGAAAATAAATGACACTGTTATATGGAAATAAAATCCATATATATGGAAATAGTATTCTAGATCTATAATTCATTTTGAAGGAAAAGAGTTATATCTTAGAGAAACCCAATTAATAGAGGTTCTATGATCATATAAATTAACTCTAGATCCTTAAATTGTATCCAACACACTATATCTTATATGGGAAGAAAAAAACTAGGAAAGGAATTTAGAGTCCCTATATTCATAGGTCATTCAGTAGGAGGAATAATGAGTCAAATTGTTCTTTAATTTCCATAAGATTATTTTTGGTTAATTAATTCATGCACAAATTTTTTTTATGCATATGTTTTCTACTGTGAACCAACCACGAGAGGATTATTTCCTCCATTATGCACATGTAAGGATTGGATGCATGGTTTTTCAAACCATGGTATAATTTTTTTGACACTATATCATGTTTCATGGTTTAACTGGGATGGATGAATTTTTTTATAGATGACAACCCTTATGATTATTCCACCGTAGCTGCTTCTACCATAAGGCACATTATTTTTGGGAGGATCAACATGGTTTGTAAAAATTATTATCAAACTAAGATCTTTCAAAAAACTAATAAAACACTCCAAACCTAGAAGTAAACCTTCATAAATCATCCTAATCAAATATTAATTCAAAAACACAATATTTAAAACTAAAATTAACTTTTCACACACATGAATAAATCTAAGGGTGTTAAAATCTCCCCACAAAATAAGTTATCATCCATTAGAAAAGTAACTTGGCATCATACTCAGAAAACTCATGCCACTAAGATTGAATGTATTTTACCTCCCTAATGAATCATTTTAAATCTTTGGATACTAGTGTAAGACTGATAAAAGAGGAACTGTCTTCCCTTGTATCACATTATTTATTTAGTAAACTATCCATATGAGATGATTTAAAAAAGATACATCTAATTAGAACTCAACATCCTCATATTTAAGAACATGAGTAGGTTCTAGATCATACCACTATAGTTAAGACACATTGAATACATTATGTATTCCTTGAAAATATGGTATAATATCCAATGATATTCCACTATCCCAATGTATTTGACAGTCTCTAATGGCCCAACAAAGAAAATTTACAATTTCCTCTATTTCCTCAAATTCATATTCTATAACCATGGAGATACTCTCAAGAGAACTATGTCACTTAGAATGTACTCTAAGGGTTATCACCTCTGGTCATCATATCATCAGTTCTTTTTATAATTAAACTACACATACTCCATTGTCTCTTGTACCATATAAAGCCTAATAAATAACAATTCACTTACCTTATACCAGAATATCCATGAATAGAATGGATGTTAACAGATTAGCTCAAATGTAGTCATATGAATTAAGTAATGTAAATTATTTTGGTAAAAAAAATTATCATATGAAATATATCATATGAAATTCCAATAAAATGTATAACACCTGACAATATAATATACTCTAAATATTGGATTGTTCCATCTAACTTGTCATTATACTAATGATAAAAATGCATAATCAGATTCAATCGAGCCCCATATCATTCTACAATACATTCCGAAATCTTATTGTGAACTAAGAGACTATATCACATACAATTCTAGAAGGACCTCCTTATAGCCAAAAAATTTCCAAAAAAGGATAGCTTTCAGATAAAATACTATAAGTTAATATACTTAATTGGTAAAAAGATATCCAACTTAGTCAACTGATCTACTTCAACCCAAATGGTATCTCATGCTCACATGGTGCTAGAGAAACCTTTTCTGAAGACAATTTTCATCATATCTCACATCCACAAAAACACTATATGTGGATGTAGTAACCCTGTAGGTCCCTTATACTCAGACATTATCAAATGAAAAGACAAAAAATTTGATACAATGTTTGTAAGGTGAATATTCTTTCCAGGAAAGTATAAGACCCATATGACACTGTTATATATTTTGGATGATCTAGGGTGTATATCCCACTGTGACACATGATATGTTTTAAATAACACTTCTCTTATGGAAGAAGGAACTGTCACTATTATATGTACAAGATTCATACTATGTCCCTCTATAATCCATCATAAAATAGAATTATCTACCAAAAACCTCTCAATAATTATGATACTCTATGGATAAAGCTCATAACTAGACTACAATAATTCTACCAATGAGGACATGATCATGAAGGGTACAAAAGTCACCACCTATAAATTCATAGATAGACCCACCATTCAGGACTCCATGAAGGATATGGGATTCCATCCTACTTCTAATACTCATCATCTAACTTCATATGTCCTTCTTCTTAGTGAATATGTTGCTTAATTTCCAATCCTATGAGTATACTCTATATTTGATTCAAATGTCAGCAAGTACTCAACAAAACACCTCTGAGTAAGGAAATGATCCAAATATAATAAAATATAATGTAAAATATCATGCTCCATATACATAAAAATATATATCAATTAATATGTAGTTTTACCAACATTTCAATGCATGAACCACGATCTCCAACACTATTCATTAGTGGGGTAGTTATGCTCATGGGGTTGCAGCTGATGAGACCCACAAGAAACGTTCATATAATCATGCATCAATACATCTCCCAAGTCAATGCCAGATATGTCACAACACATTACATACTAAACCCCATGACCAAGAAGAATTAAAATTGGAGCTGATTTAAACCTAATATTCATCTCTAAGAAGTGTTATTCATGGTGGTATGTCTAATAAATATTGACTCCCTTATTTTTAAGTTATTTAATAGGCACCACAAGTCAAGATATGTCATAAATGTATATCCTTTAGTATTCAAAAAACAAATTAAACTCTAAATATTTAAAACATTCCTCCATCATGTCCAAGACATAACTAGATCTACCTTCTCTAGATCAACAGTTATTCCTGCTTGAGAAACTATGTTCCCAAGAATTTTTAACTCCTATAATAAAAAATGACACATAGAAACATGGTGTAAATATGATGTGCTAAAATCATAATCAATGAATTCTCAAGATGTCTATAATGTGATTATAATTTATTAGAATAAATATCGTTAAAAACAATTGTTCCATTGAAACAATTGCCTATATATGGGTGAATTATTTTTTTCATGAGATCTATGAATGCAATATGATAAATCATCAGTCCAAAAGGAATAATTAGACACTCATAAAACCCATACATAATTCTAAAAGTTTTTATAGTTATGTATTCCTATCTAACATAGATATTAGGGTAGGAATAATGTAGACCAATCACTGAAAATCCCTTTAATCACCTTAATTGATAAAAAATTCATCAATCATTTGAAATATGTAGCTATTTTTCACGATGATTTGATTTAACTTCCCATTGGAAACACAACTCTGAAGAATATGAAATGAAATCTTGATGAACAACATTGGATCACCCCAAAGTGATGTAATTTATATGATTACTCTATCAATATTAGAATATTGAAGCTATAAACTGATATCTTTTAAATCAAATAGTTCCATGAGATGTGGTGGAATCAATATAAGTTATGCATCATACATGATCATGATGTAAAGCTAAGAATTTCTATGTGTAGGTAACCTGGATAAATCCTTTGGAAAGACATCTTGCAACTGGTGTACTATAGGAAGAAAGGAAGAGGGTGTCTCAGTCTGATCCACCATAAGGATGTTTCAATCCATATATATATAAAATACTTCCCTCTAACAAGGATATGATTACATTCAACCTATATCGACGTCCCCTCAGTATTAAACATTTACATATTCTCTTTAGATGTTGTATAACTCACTCATATCTACCAAAAAATGATGTAAACAAGATAGCAGGCTAACTAGTCTAGGAAAATAATCACATAAAAACCTAACAATCTAGGAATTTTGAAGCTCCAAAATTCGTGAAGCCAACGACCACTGTCAAACATTCTATACTAATACGTACATGATCCAATTTTTTCCTCAGTGTTGTATCGATAATTAAAAACTCATAAAATAATGGAACACTTAGGTCTAACCTAATAACCATGTGATACGATATGAATGAATCTGATTTAACTATATTGAAAAGGAAAATATGTGTAGAAGAGTGCTAGACCATACTTAAAAACAACGAAGGTCCCTCTCTACCAACCAATGCTTCCTAATTAGTTACATTAACCCCTTTAGTAACTAATTTATGATGATCTAAAGGATGATTTGTCTCATGATTCACTAGTCCTTATAGGGTATGAACCTAAGGTTGGGGTACTACACTGTCATAATATATTGAATTGTTTATTGAATTTGGAAATACATGGAATATTAATTCTTTAGATGACTGGTGTTACACACTAATGTCATTTCAGAAGGGAAACATGGTATTCCTTGAGATAATTCCATTTTCTCCGATAGTTATATCACCTAGTAGAGTCATCAACCATAGAGGGAGTAGATAGGACTACTCTAGACATTGACCAATGACTACTACCCCATCATTCATCTTTTATCTTCGTTTTCATAATCGAAGAAAAAAATTGAACTTTTCTTGAGAAGGAACCAATCGGTCCAATGGAACATGATGAAGACTTATAGTTGTGTGTTCTTAAATTCCAATATTTACCATTATATCCTTAAAATGCACTCCATCATAGGTGAGAAGATTATTTTCCAAACCTGGAGATTAAACTCTGAATGAATCTTGATCCCAATCTTTTTGCCTTTCTGTTTATCATTCTAATATAGAGGAAGAAAAAACTGAATAAAATTGTTAAATCATGTAGACTAGGTGATCAAATTTCTCATGTCGTGTTTGAGATATATTAAATGATGAGAATGGAGTTTATTAATCTTGTGAAGGAAAAAACATAAATAATATTTTCCTTATTTTCATCCATGAGATCATTCCATGTCTTCTTTCTTGATGCATAACATCCCACCACTGTCAATTGACACATTATAGTATAATGGCAAAAAATTTCACTCTTCGAGCTTCCAGGGTCCTTACCAGGATGAAGATCTTATTAATGAACCGTATCTAGTCATCTATATATTGGTGGCCTCTAGTGACTTGGAAGGATAATGGATAATGAATTTGAAAGTCATAAAAATATTCAACCATCTTTGGGCTGGTTCTATAAGAACCTCTTCCTAAAATAGGTAGTAGTTGGAAGAGTCATGGCTATATTTTTTTTAAAACAAGAATTGTTGTAACAAATAAGGGAGAATTATAAACTACATATTCCTACATTTTTTGTGGTGAAATTGGCAGAAAAATATCTTTATGTGGTGTTTCTGAACATCCAAATAAAACCATATATATAGACAACATCTAAACTCTGAATAGTAATAATAGAACATGTGAAATGGTTTACAAAACGGTTTACCCTTAGAGGATACCCATGAAAGAAGGCTTCCCCCTTTATACTACCCACAGAACTAGAGAGGCATTTGATACCTACACATTATTAACAACCACATATATACAATCTAGAAGAGAATAGTCACGATAATAAAATATAATTCAAGAAATAATAAACAAAAATCACACATCATAATTTCAAAAAAAATTATAAATATGAGATCTATTTAATGAAAACCACATGTATATGTATTTTGATCATATAAGCCTAAACATGATATATGAATTCACACTATATCCAATAAATATTATTACCAACATCATGTGATTCACGTAATGCGAATTTTAATCAAAAGTAATATCGATAATTAAGAGAATAAATTCCCACATTATGGAAACATAAAGGTATTCCATACAATACTATCTCGGAACTGACATAATTCCCTTACTAGAGTCCAAAACATACATAAATTCCTACCTACCCTATTCCAAATCAATCCAAGTAAAGTTAACATATTATCAAAAAGAAATCTATGATACATTTTTTAACACGTTGAACCAAATCACTAGCTCTCATATGGAGTTCCACATGACCACATGTGCACCAACCCATATGTAATAGGTTGTCCACTATCAAAAAAGATTAATATATTAAACTTGTAGAGACCATACCCACAGTACCATGTAATCATTAGAGTAAATTATTGATGTTTTAATAAAATATTAATAGAATAATAAAAACTCAGAGTAGAAGAATTAATAATAAGTTACAACCCTTGTAGAAATAGTATAAATTATCATTAAAACAATCTAAAATGAGAAAATGTAACCAAAAAATTTGTAGTATCTATTTATAGTGAAGTCTAACTAGACACAAAAACATATACCTAATGATCCAACTCAACTTCCCACAACATGTGATTTTCCCTTCATTTAATCCCATGTCATAAAATCAACATGTGCATCGTTATTACAGAGTAGGGTGTGAGTATAAGACAGAGTAGGATGTCAATGATGTTAATTAACATAAGTTCCTAAGATATAAATATTTTTTACATAAGAGTAAATAGAACTCAAATAATCAACAGGTATATCAAACAAGGACAACATTTATGTCTGGTCCTTAGAGACCAACTCTAGATGATTTGTCTTCATTCTGAAAGGAAAGTAAATCATCCATATATCAAAAAACCTCCATCGATGGGATAATTTTCCAATCATGTTTGAAAAATACAATAAAAAGGAAAATCCCTTGTACATGTCTTATAATGAATGAAACATCCTACTTAGAGAGATAGTTCATCTGGATCAACATAAATAATATGGATCATGGAACACATATATAAAATATGACATATTAGTATCACATTATATAAATAATGGTTCTTAACTACAACAAACTAAATGAAAAAAAACATCAGGAACAGGTGTTAGAGGCTATAGATTCACACCCCACATGAGATTGAACATCAAGAATTGAGATAATGGGATATAAAAACTCATGCTAAATAATTATTCTAAGAACCCATATAAACATGCACTGGTGATAAGGACCACCTAACATAGGTGAAATAATGATTCAATGATAGTAGTCAATTAGGTCTAATTGTACTATAAAAAATCAAAGAAACACCCCAATTCACAAAGAATTAAAATTCTAATGTCTTGATTCAGATGAAACCACACCAAAAGGTAGGAAAAAATAACATATACCCAATAATATCTACCTCCGAAAATGATATAGTTACAAATAATGCACAGATTCAACATCTCTAAATTCAAGTGTTAGTTATTTCAATTTTCAATTATTTTCTTGATAGATGTAATCAAAATACATATATTTGGATAAAATGTTATGTATCTATGATTCATTTCAAGGGGAAATAGGTATAACTTAGAGAAACCCAGTAAACAAATGTTGTTTTTATGATAATCCTTAATTCTTAATAACCAACACCCATCGATTCCCCATATTTAAACTAATGTGAATGAAAATATTGGTTATGGCCTTTGGATTCTCTAAATTAGAGAGGGATTAAATTAAGTATTAATAATGAGTTAGAAAAAAAATTAAATGGAAATAAAATATATGCTCTAGGATAAATAAATCTGACACACATGGTTTGGCTACATGGTTTTCTAAACCTGGAAAGGATTACTACCTCCCCATGGAACCCATACAGATTGGTCAATCAATTTTTCCAAACCTGTTAAAAACAAGAAATTATAAATTGGAGAACGTTGAATGGTATTTTAGGTGATTCTACATAGTTTGAGAAACTATTTGTCTTAACTTTTTGACACGTCATGTACTTCTACCACAATTCAGAAGATTTTCGTGGTTTTCATAACATTTTCGAAAAAACTATTATTAAACCACGATACTATATAAAGACAACTAAAAATTAAAAAACTATCCACAATCCACATAAACTAAGTTTAAATTAATATTATTTCAAAAAATATATTAAATGATGAAATTAACAAATAATTCTCCTGAATGTTCCTAGGTCCATTATACCCTAATATGATCCATCTCTATCTGTTGATGATGAATTTCCACCCTGATATAATATATAATCCCATATATGGAAATATGATGTTGGGTATCATTATTACATAACTCAAAATATATGGGAATGAAAATATTAGGTGCTGTAAGTGTTTGATATGTAGGCGGTATTGGTGGATGGGGATATGAAGAAGAAGGTGGAGTAATTGGATTTGTAGGATGAAACTCTCATTGGATGTTTTTAAACATCAAATATATTAAGTTTTCAATAATCTCCTATGTCTTCTCATCCATCTCATAAAGTTTAGATTATATAGAATTTTTTTTCTTTTATATATATTTCCATTGAATATGATTCAAAATGAAAAAAATATTGACTGACACAATTGCCTCATGCGCGCCCTTTCACACGACTGGGGTGTTTTGCCTTCCCAATTTAGTAGATAAATTATCCTTCTATCACTCATGTATGAAGTTCCCCACTATGATCTACTCCTCAAAATATTCTTGAATATAATATTTTAAAACTTCACCATTCAATAAAAATATATAATGATTCGAAAAAACATAAATTACATAGATAACTCCTTATAATCATCTAACCAATATCACTAACTATTATGTAAATTATATTTCATTTTTTAACATCACTAACTACTTACATTTTTCATGTGTGGATAGGGTGAAGTGAGTTAAACTCTGCAAAGGTAAGGGACTCACCTCTCAATTTTTTCAAATTTTCAACCATCATTTTCCCTTCCAATATTGTTTACCATCCATGAGATATACTATGAGGTTATATGTTCTTCGATTGTACCTCCAAATGATATATCCTAAGTTTCTATAAATTTTGTATAAAAATCATTGATGTGATAAATAATAATTTAGAAAACATATAATGTATAACATTTTAGTTACCAAAAATGAATAATTTCTTTTACTTTCAATAGACTAATTCCTTGTATATGCATATTGAAAAGGATAAAAATAACATGGGTTTCTATTTTTTCATTCCCTAAAAATTAAAATTGAAGTGTGGGTTTATTTAAAATCCATCCATCTATTAGTTATTAAAGATAAATATTTATTCCTGACTTTTGTAGTGTCAAGTTAATAATATGTCCATTGATAATATGGGGAAAATAAATATGAGTAAAAAAATAATTATAAGTGAAATAATAATAAATGATGTTACGAAAAATATTACTAATAATTATGTTATTTATTCTTTATTGAAAATTTCCCAACCACAAATCATAATGAAATCATTGGACTCAGCATATATTGAAACAAAAGTCAAAAATTGTTTTGAATTTCAAAATCTAAGATTATCATTTTCCTGAATGTAAAAATATATCCTCTATTCATGGATCTGGGAAACTGATAATTTTGTTACATATGTGCTACAATATTTACAAACCTTATATTACTTTTATACCCCAATGGAAGTAGATTTCTCTTGTGTACAAGGATAAAGGGGCTTCGTAACAAAATTATGGGTATATTCTTCCCCAGAAGCTCGAGGTGACATAGCTGTTTAATCTGACATTATCCTACAAATCAAATTATCAAAAAATCAGTACCAAAATATGAAAATTGAACTATTACATATAAAATTGAATAAGAAATGTAAAATGATCCAAACAAATATAAAAAAAAATTAAAAAAAAATTATTCATATTTTTTTTGAAACGAGTTAACAAAAATAATAAAAACATGAATGAGAGATTAAATGATATAAAAATAGGATAATAAAACATATGTATAACATTATAAAGATCCAATAAATTGTACAAAAATTTTAATACAAATTTAAAAATCATAGAAACAAAAAACTCAATATAAACAAATAAATATTTATCATATTCATTAAAGTACATAAGAATAGAGTTTAAAAAATACTGTCAATATTCTTTATCTTATTAATTTTTTGTTAAATTTGTTAAAAGAATTATAACACTCAAAAATTATAAAGTAAGAACCCTATATTTGATAACATGCATGACACATGACACTGAGCACATAGTGGGATATAATACCGTTATACATTAAAATACATTTACTATTATAAATAGATTTGATATGTTTTTTATTTTTCAATTCATACAACACAAATTTATCTTGCGCTATATGAAAGAACGACATTCCTCTATAGCTTATGTTACACACAAGGGAGACCTTCCTCAATAGTTTGCATTAAATGTAAGAATGAGATTTATGAAATAACAATGTATTATTAAAATATTATTATTTAATTTAATATGATAAAAAATTGAAGTTATGTTAGAGGTTATGAATAGTATTAACTAACTTTTTAATTTCTATTATTTATATAAATATAAAATTGATTTTTTGGATCCCAATTGATTTGAAAATATAAATGAACCAATTTGATATAAAAGGAAATATTATTATTTTTATGCTTCTAAAAGACTTTTATCTTAATAAAAAAATTAATTACAATTAGTCAAATATTTTGAAGAAATATATATTTTATATATTCAATAAAATATTTTTTATATTCATACATTATTTTTGATTTGTATAAGATAAGAACAAACCATATTTTATACAGAAAAACATATATTTGTATAAAAGAAATTTTACATCCTTTTTATAGTGATCAAATTTTATATCCAAATTTGGACCCTTTAATAAATTTAATATGGAAAAATAAACATTAAATTTATAAGTGAAACATAAAAATTATCCCAGGGAAAATATTTAGTATCTTTTGGGGAAGAATCATTTTTAATGAATGGTTAAAAATATTGGATTTTAGGTCAATTTTTTTCATCTAATTTATTTATAACGATAAATTATATTTTAGATTCTTTTTAATGTTTAATTAGATAATATTTTTATAAATTAATCCAATTTATGTCATTGGGATCAATTTCACTTTGAAATTTACTACCAAAACATAGCAAACTTTTGGATTTTTTTACTTTAAATACCCACATTTTCATCCCACCTCCGGGAAGAATTTAAATTAATTTCTTACAATTATAGGATTGTAATTTGGGAATATCGGTTCGATATTTTCAATAATCATAATTTAAAATTTCTAATAATGTTTTTTGTTTTTGACGAAAAATATTAGTGAAAGTTATTAAAATTTATTAAAATTATTAAGGTAAAAGTAAGCTTAATAAAGGACTAAACCCTTAATTTAAGGGCCCAAATAATCTATCCAATCTTCCAATAACTATTTGATGGCCATATATCTTTATTTAAAATTAAATTAGTGATATTTTAATGTTTTTATGACTTTTTTATGTAATAACATTTGTACACCTAACTTGATTCAAATAATTCTAAGTGAGACCTTTTCCTTCTCTATAAAAGGCCACTAGATCCCCTAATTATTCACACATCTCAAACCTCATAGGTTAATCCATGATATATCAAAAAAAATTCTCAAACTAACTCCCCTATACCTTTATGTATCCTTTTGGGCATAAATCCTTCCAAGGAATCCTTTTGGTAAAATCCAAAATAAGTTACCTGATTAAGACCTAACCTCTTCACTCATGATTTTTAGTTTCATTTCCATTGTCCATTACGTAAACTATTCTTATTATATAATTAAATAATATAAAAAGTATCCTTAATACAATATTATGTTTTTATGTTAAGATTTTGACCTAATCTTTTTCAGACCTCTATCTAATGGGTTACAAATATGTCGTTTCTATGTATGATGAACTACTACCTCACAAACAATGATTGTTCAATTTTCCTTTACCACCTATAGTGATATCCATTATGACAGAAACTCTATTTATATAAGTTATATATGATATTTATAATTTCATTATGATTATTTATGTTTTATTTAGAATATACCTTTATTATTTCCATCTTTTGTAAATATGATAATTTCATTGGAGGAAGTGTTGACTTCCACCCCCTCAAAGTGATATGACTCATTCATACCATACATGTAACACATAGAAGATAATTTTAATAAAAAAATGTAAAATAAATAAAATATATATGAAATTATAATTATAATATACAACTATATCATTTAGTTTTCACTCATTGAAAACAATAGTGAAATGAAAGTAGTGTGCATGCGTATGAACGACCTATCATCTCCATGAACGATGCAATGGATTTCTAAGTTACTAATATAATGGATTAATATAAATAAATATATACGGATTATATATGATAAATAATATATGTTTAACATTATGGAAATGATTAAACCATGAAATAATTAATTATAATATCAGGTAATAAGATGAAACTTACTCAAGGAAACTAGAAAATTAATACATTAAAAATTGAAATTAATGATAGAGTGAAATTAATGAAAGTGTGTTAACAAATGAATTATAAAATATTATAAGAAATTAATATATGAAATTATAAATATGATTATTTTTCTAGTATATGTTGTTGACATATTTTAAACCACTATATTGGAGGATAAATACCACACAAGAAAGGTAGGTTAAGGTAAGAGAATTTGGTCCCAAATTACATTCCATTGAATCTTATTTGTTATTATGAACCAATTAACTTTTATTTGGTGTATATAATTCCTTTTTCATGTTATATAAATAATACCCTCATTCTCATGATATTCAATGTTCCATTTAATTTCATAAATTCTGGAGATTATGATTCAAAGTTTTCAAAATTGTATGAGACACTTTGGAATTTTTAAAGATTATTCTCCTCAAGAATATTCTTAAAGAAAATCTTTCCAATATCACTTCCTTTTGTGACAATTTTTATTTTTAATTTCATTTAGTATCCATATTTTTATCCAATTGATATAATTATTTCCGAAACCATATATCATTTCACATATGGTGTTTACTTTGACATTTATTTGATGAAATTGGGAATTATTGAAAAATATATATCATTTATTGAATAAATATATTTGATAATGTATATCTTATATTGATTAAATTTATTATTAAATATGAGTAACGTATTGTAAAATATATTATGGGCGGATCCTAGTCTTTATATAGCCCCTATATGCATCGATAGGTTCTCATGAGACGATTATGTTAGCCAAATTAAACAGGTTTTTACCTGTTCTTTTAAACTGTCCGAATGATAGATCATGACAGTATAGGTCCTCATGTTCCTAAGACATGACATCCAATAATTAATCATTTAATTTATATATATTTTATTTATTATTAATTAATTAGTATTTCATTAAAATATCTATGGATACATTTCATTTATGTTTATTGATTTAATGGCATGTTTATCAGTTTCTTACCTATCCATATTGAATTTTATTTATATAATTATTTTATTTTCATGTGTTATCAGATATTTTACTTAAAATGATAATTTATTCCTATTTATTTATTATTTATTCCACATTAATTTTCTTAATGAGTATTATATCTGACCCATATTATGATTCATTACCAAGGTTATTAAGAAGATAAATTTGAATAAGATTTTAAGGATGTAGTTTATTTTAGTTTATTATGTTACATGTTTTTTTCTAATGAATTATGGGTATCATGTTTGTAATCTAGCTTTCACAGACTGCTAAAATGATTGGTCTCTTAGGATTTGATTCCATGTAATCATGTAAATGTTATAAAATACCACATCGGCTCTGGACATATGGGGTTGAGGCGTTATAGTTGGTATCAGATGAATTATAGCAAAAAACTT
Organism: Viscum album; assembly: GCA_963277665.1. NCBI lineage: Eukaryota > Viridiplantae > Streptophyta > Magnoliopsida > Santalales > Viscaceae > Viscum > Viscum album. Next base: position 1,750,701,293 of record OY728120.1, on the reverse strand, counting down.
GGAATCTAGAATAAGAAAACATATAATAGAGAATATAACTATAATATAGACTTTTAGGATAAGTATATAGGAAAATAGTAGAATTTTCCTAAGGTAGATATTATTTTAGTATTCATATAAATACTTCCCCGTATGAATACTATAAGTTGGTATGGTTCTGGAATAGATGTACCTAGGAAAAATAACTCCGACAAGGTGTTCAGGTTCTCACTCGGGGTAAACTAGTACAAAAAACATGTCATCCAATGCACATGGTTTTACACTTATTAGGGATATGTTTTGGATAAATCACATTTTATTTACCTATAATTATGAAGTAAATATAATTAATTTTTTCCACAAAGTAAAAAAAGTTTTTTTATTCAAATAATTACAAATAATAAGTTTATGTTATCTCATATAACATATTATAATAAAACAAAGTTCAAAATATAGGTTCTAATCTTGTATATTCCATTATATAAAAATGGTATATAGTAGAAGTAATGAGAACTCCATCAGTTAATGTGATCTAAAGAGTAAGATGTATCTTATCTTTTATGATCTTAAGCCAACATTTTTAAGGGATATAGTCTCAATAGTATTCTCATAATATGAGGAAATTGCATCATAGGTTAAAAATAAATATAAATAATTCTCCATCTCCCATGGCTTTAGAGGGATGCAAGATAATATGAGGATGATATAGAAAAATATGGATAATGGTAAGAAGGGAAAGAAGGATTTTCCCACATGTGATAACTGTGGGAAAAATTACCTTGGTAAATGTTTTAAGGGATTTGGAGTTTTCTATAAATGTGGAGATAGGGGTCACCTGACTCATGAACACAACGAGGAGAATATAATCGATGATGTCCAATTCTATAATAGCAATGATATGGGAATATATAAAAATCAGTGGCTTAAGAATCAAATGAATATACCCAAAATAATGTTATTGGATAATGATCACATTATGATACTTCTATAGATGAAGATAAATGATTAATATGTCTATTTGATAATTAAGTCATTTGACGATTTTATCAGTAATTTACTGTTTATAATAATAATGTAATATATGAGGATTATACTATAGTAATTTTTTGTTAAGGATTTTATTTTATATGTCGAATTGTACAAAGAAAATTTATTGTGTAGAAAGTTAAATTTTTTTAAAAACACATGATTTAGGGAATGAAAAATTTAATATGTTCCAGATGTTAAGATAGTGATGATGAAATGATTAATTTGGACAATTACCGACTATTTTGGAATTGATTAGTGACTTGACAATACTGGGTCTATGCTATCATTGATGGAGTTTACTACAATTTTTTATTTAAGGAATATATCCAATAAAATGTGTCTTACATAAGTAATAAGGAAGATTTATTGTTTCGAATAAGTTTTTATGGTGATTAGGGTTATTACAATATTTTGAGGGGACACAAGATGAAGTTATTCACTTGTTTGGAATGTGAAAATTTAGAGCTTGTTCATGTTCATTAAAGAATGATGATATGTTCACCATGGAACTTTAGTGACCATAATTCTAACGTGTTCAATCATAATCTTTTAGAAAATTTAACCATTTATAAAATGGTTTTAGGTGATAATTGGATGATATTTTTGCGGGTAATGTATTACTTCACCATATGATGAATCATGTGCTAAGAGATGGAGTAGAAATATTTAAAGTCCCAAAAAATGGAAAACACTATGTTTATAGAAATTTATATTTTCTTATATTCTTATAGTATGAAATAATTATTTAAATATAGAAAAAAAAAATCGGAACATAAAAGTTTTCATATTATCACCATTTTTAAGATATTGATGACCTTTATTTTCACAAATGGTTTATGGTTTTATGGTCAACATCTTTCCTCTGAACATATTAACTAGAAATCTCCATCAGAAATTTATTTTTTTAATTTTTCTTCCATATAAATGTTTCCATTTTCTATATATGTTCTCATACTAGGTAACCTAGTTATGTGACAACCAAACTTTCCTTTCTCTCTTATTATAAATATCTAATATTAACCCTTTTTATGATTTGGGTCTTTCTAAAATAGTTAATTTTCTATCCCTCTATAATTGATATGAAATTTAAATTTGAAGACACAATTTAACTAAGGTGGAGATAATTTAACACCCCATAACTCTGAAGTAAGAACATTATATTTGGTAGCATGCATGAAACCTGAAACCAAGAACACAATGGGATATAATACCAAGACACTTTAAAATATATTTACTATTTTAAATAGACATGATATATTTTATATTTTTCAATTTTAAATAAACCATGTTATCTATAGTTACACTGAAGAGGGACCTTCCTCTATATCTTCTGTTACATGCAAGAGTGACCTTCCTTGATAGTTTTTGTTACACACACGAATGAGTTTCACCAAATAATAATGTATTATTGAAATATTATTATTTAATATAATATGATATAAACTAGATGTTATGTTATTGGTTAGTGGTATTATTAGCAATCTTAAAAAAATATATTATTTATATAAATATAAAATGGATTCAATTGTTACCATTTAATGAGAAAAGAAAATATGAACCAATTCAATAAAAAAGTTTTCTTTTATTTTTATACTTCCAAAGAAATTTTATATTAGTTAACATAATTAATTAAAATTATTGAAAATATTTAATGAAATATATATATAATATATTCTATAAAATATTTTTTATATTCATCCATTATGTTGTATATGTATAATATAAGAACAAACCCAATTTTACACATAAAAACCTGTATTTTTATAAAGGTAAATATACCACCATTTGACGAAGAACCCATTTTAAATCATAATTATAACCATTTTATAAAATTAATAAGTCAAAATAATCTTCATATTTGGAATATAAACATAAAACTAAGCTTATGGTAAATTTTTGGTATTTTTCAGTGAATATTTATTTCTTAATGAATAGTTAAAAATACTGAAATTTAGTTCAAAAATGATATTGAGTATAATTTATTTGTAAGGATTAATTATGTCTTAGATTGTGTTTTCAGTTTAATTAGATAATATTTTTATCAATTAATCAAATTTATGTCATTGGGATCTATATCACTTTGAAATTGACTATTAAAACAAAGCAATCTTCTCAAGGTTTTTACTTTAAAACCCTCATTATCATCCCGTATGTGGGAAGATATTTAAATTAATTTATAAAACTTATATGATTTGAATTTCAAAAAATGGATTAAATATTTTAAATAATAATAATTTCTAATTTATAATAAGATAAACGTTTTTTTGACCAAAAAATATTAGTGAACGTAATTAAAATTAATTACAATTATTGAGGTAATATTATGCTTAATAAAGGACTAAACATTTAATTTAAGGGCCCAAATAACCTATCCACTTATACAACCCCAATTTTATGGCCATATATCATCCATAAACCTTCCATTATTGATATTTGACTATTTGGTATTACTTTTGATAGGTAATAGAATGTGTATACCTAATGTGTTTAAAAACATTCCTAGTGAGACCTTTTCCATCTACATAATAGGCTACCACCTCTCCCACTTATCCAAAACTCTCAAACATATTAGGTTCAGCCAATATATGCACAAATAGCTTCCCAAAATACCTCCCATTCTCTTTTGTGCCTCCCTTTGGGAATAAATCACTCCAAGTAATCCTTTTCGTATAATCCATATGATGTTACCTGATTAAGAGGTAACGTCTTCCCTCATGATTTTTAGTCACATTTCCAAAATCCACTCCATATATTCTTATAATTATATAAATACATAAAAAAGTATCCTCAATATACTAGTTTGTTTTTATATTATTATTTCTACCTAAGCTTACACACACATCCATCTAATTGGTAACAAATATATTGTTTTGGTGTACACCGAACTTCTACCTCATGAAATTATGATTGTTTATTTATCCATTAACACCTATCATGATGTCCATTATGATGGATAATATATTTATATATGTTATATATTATATATAAAATGTCTTTACAATTCTATAATTTTAACTTAGAATAATCCTTTATGCTTTCGACCTTGTGTAAATATGATAATTTCATTTGAGGAAGTTTGGACTACCAACCCTTGAAAGTGATACAACTCATTCATACTATATATAGAGTTTACAAATGATGTTTTTAATAATAATATGTAAAATATATAAAATATATATTATAATATAATTATTATTTACATATTTATAATTTAGTATTCAATATTTTATAACAATAATTAAATTAAAGTAGAATTCATGCATACGAGCAACCTATCGTCTTCATGAACTATGCACTTAATTTATAATCTCCAAATGTAATGGACTACTAAAAATAAATATATTATAACTCTATATGATAAATTATACATTTTTCAAATTATCTAGATGATAAAATAATTATAAATATATTTATATCCACATATAACAAATTAAAACATACTCGATAAAACTAGGTAATTAACACCCGAAATAGTGGAATTAGTGAAAGAGTGTTAAAAAATGGGTAATAAAATATTTTTAGGAATTAATATATGATATTATAAATATTATTGTTGTTATGGAATACGTTAGTTACATATTTTAAAACACTATAAAGGAGTATAAATACCACACATCAAATGGAAGGTTAATGTAGGGGAATTTTGTCTCAAATTACATTCTATTGAGACTTATTTTGTATTATGCACCACTTCACTTTTATTTGGTGTATATACTAAATTTTTCATGTTATATCATGAATCATATAATTATCATGATATTATAAGAATAATTTAATTTCATACATTCTGGGGACTATGATTTAAACGTTTCAATGTTTTATGGGACACTTTGGAATGATTAAAGATTATTCTCTTCAAGAATGTTCTTAATGATAATCTTTGAAATATCGCACCTTTTGTAATCAGTATTCATTTTATATTTCCTTGAGTATCCATATTTTTATAAAATGGATATTATTGTCTTATAAAACTCAATATCATTTCAGATATGGTGTTTACTTTGAATGTTATTTGATGAATAGATGAATTATTGATAAATCCATATCTTTTATTCAATAATGATATTTGATAATGTCAACTATATACTAGTTAAATTTATTATTCAATATGATGAATAATTTGTACATGAAAATATGGGAGGAGCCCAAATTTTATATTGCTCCTCGATGCATCGACAGGTTCTCATGAGACGATTAAGTGTGCCAAATTAAACAGGTTTCTACCTATATTTGTAAATTGTGTAGAGGATGGATATTGAAAGTATAAGTCCTCATGTTTCTAGTACATGAAATAAAATAATGAATAATTTCCTTAATATATATTTTAGTTATTATTCATCCATGATATTTTTCATTAGCTTATATGTGGAAACATTTCATTTCTATTCATTGATTAAATGGATTGTGTATCAGTTTCTTACCTTTCCATATTGAATTCTCCTTATCAAGTTATTCTAATGGCATCTGTTATCATTTTTTTTCCATGCCATTTTAATTTATTCCTATTTATTCATTATTTATTCCTCTATAATTTACCTTACTGACAATTTTAGATCACCCTTATTATGTTTATTTCTCTCAATCATAAAAAAGATAACCTTGAATAAGCTTTCAAAGATACAATTTATTTTAGTTTATTGTGTAGAATATTTTATTTTTTCCCAAATGTATTATAGTTATCATGTCTGTAATTTGGATTTCCAAGACTAGTAAACTAATCAGTTCTTCAGATATGATTTCTTTTAATCATTCCATTGTAATTTTATATTACACCATCTCCGAGCTTCTAATGTTAGGGGGTTAAACGAATACTGAAAAATATTTATGAAAAATAAAATGGTATAGAAAAAATAAAACAATTCTTATGTAAAAAAATTTATAAAAATCAGATAGAAAAATATAGATTTGAACAATTGAAAAATGATACAAAAAAAACTAACCAAAATATAAATTTAACTTGTTTGCTAAAATATGTGTTTTATTTTAAAAAATTCAAACTAATATATATACGAGTTTATGAAATTTATAAATTTGAACAAGAATATAATATATGCTAACTATAATATTAAGAAATTAAAAAGGGATTATTTTCCTATATTACTTTATTCAGATAATTATAAATGAGAAAAACCATTTCAATAATGTGTTCATCATTATTCTTGGATAATATTTCAATGGATAGAGGTATATCACATAAATCATTATTTTTATCTTGTTTTCATCACCATAATACTATTTTTCCTTGTAAAATGAGAGACTGCTGCATATTTAATGGATCAATAACATATAAAATTTTTCTTTCTTGTGTTTCCATTATAAAATGATCTCCTACTTATTTGAATATATTTAGATTAAATAGTGTTATAATAAATTCCCCATTTTTTGGAAATATCATTAAAAATAACCCATTTATTTTTAAACGTTAGAACTTGAAATTTAATCTAAACATTATTACATATTTCTCTAGTAACTCTGTAATATGTTCTGGATAGAGAGTTTGATATTTTTTCATTGGAACTAAAAAAAATATTTCTTCTGCAAATAGTAATACAATAATATTATAAAATACACTTATGTTATCATGATATTTAGTATAAAAATATATATCTACTAATGTCATACACTACACATGTTATCAAATTTAAACATAGGCTCAATACTAATCTTTTCATTATTTCTAATGCATCTAATCTTCCATGAATAATCTCTTTAAACCATGTAAAAATTATTTTTTTAATCCTAATTCAAAATCCTTATATAATTAATCCTAGGATATAATTATTTGAACAAATAAATATGAAATTATATATATGGTTTAGAATCATCTATTTTATTCATGATATATAAATATAAATGCCTTATTTGTTTAACTTTCAATGATTTTACATTCAATTCATTTGTGTCCCTTCCCATAAAACTGTCTTGTTCATAGAGAGATATAGGAAAACTGATGTGATATACTATAGAAATGTAGTTTGTGCTAGAATATACAACCTCCAATGAAATATAATTCTCAAAAGGTTGGATTCTATTCTATATGGATTCAAAACATATCGCTTCAAAATAATAATAAAAATTCAAATGGGTACATTTAATGTAGATATTCATGTTTATGAATATTTATTAATCACGCCAAATGAACCAATAAATGGTTTGTGATATCAAAATATATAGGGGAAAGTACACTTCTAGTTGAAAATTTATTCAAACTATATCAATATCCATGTTGTTCAATGAATTAAGATCAATCATTTATTAAAAATTTAATTGAAAAAAGAACTCAACATCATGATAGTTATTATAAAATGGATGGGAAATATTCAATGACATTAAACATTTTAGGATTTATACTATAATTACCAGAATATCATGATATTTCATTCCTGTTCATATCAAATATTTTAGTTGGACAATGTTTTATATTTTTTTAATTACCCCGTGACACATTGATATCATGAAGAACATAAATTATTTTCCTTTTAAAAATGTATGAAATAATGGGGGGTAGGTATATTCATCTTCAATTAGGTGTGGTAGCTAAGTCAAAACTAATATCCATTGAGAGTACACCAAATCCCTCATTCATCCCATCTTTAGTCTTTCCCGTAATAATTAACAATGTTCACATCAAACAATTATAGATATTATTCACCAAATGCATGAAATAAATATTATATTTGACATCATGGTATCTCCAATAATTATTCTAAAAATATATTGAGGTTTTCATAAAAATATTTTTATCATTACAATATTTTTATGTCTTTTTAAATATTACATCAGTTTTCTAGCCCTATCAGTCATTTCATCAGTCAAAAAAGTTGTTGTTGTGAAATCAATTTCATGCGAGACAATGAATTCATTTCTAATCTTTTATAATAGTGATCTGTATAGAAAAAACATTGATAAAACATTTAAACTATTTTTATCCCATGTTTTTGTTGAAAATATGAGGTTTATTATATATAAACTAGATAAGATTTATGCCCCTTAATGATATATCCATAAAATTTCCATATTCCAGGATGTCATTTATAGTGAAAATTATCATATAATGAATTTGAAAATGATCCATTTTATAATAATAAAATACTTAAATTACTTTTTTTCTAAATAAGTTACAAATCACCAATTATTGGTGACAGGGAAATATAAAAATAATTTCAATGATGTTTTGGTCTATAAATAATTAAATTCAACAAGAAATATTTATGATTCATACATATATAAGGAGATATTTTTTAAATTGAAAATAAAATAGTACATGAAATATAATTTTACTAAGGATTTGATATCTATTCATTATATACTTTTATAATCCAAGTTTGAGATATATAACTTCATTTTTAATATAGAAAACAATGGATCAATTTTCAACTATTATGGAAAATTTGAAAGATGGTGTATTTTTACATCATATATTCACTCATACAAATTCTATCATAACCTTTTTTCACAAGCTAAATTTTAAATTAATTATTTTAAATTAATATTTACATATAAATAAAACATTTCTTTATTAAGAGTCTTTGTAACTACTAAACCACCCAATTATTTTTCTTTAAACATAAATCACGATTTCCCATATTTTCTACTCTCCTATAGACAGTCCTATACATTAAAATATAGCACACAATCATTAATTAAGGCATGTATTTTCATATACCCAAAACAATACAAGGATAATATTTTCTTTTCATTATAATGTGAATCTATAAGACCTTTTTCTTTTGGAATTATGCCTTTTAACACCTGTTTCCACATTGTGAAACTCCTTTCACCCCATCCGTTGATGGAATTCATGGTAGTAAATCTCAAAACTATTGATAAAACCAACAATTTCATACAACATGGACCGAATGGTTTTTCTGGATCACCATATAGATGATCAATTTTTGGTGCTTTACCAACTACCTCGACTTAAATATCATGAATTATTTTTGAAAATTAATCAAACATATCATGTTGAAAATAATATCAACAATTGATATTTAATTAATTCCAATTTCACAGTCCCAAATCCATGACTTATAACATTAATTAAAATCATGAGAAATAAAATGAAATTTGATTTATCTTTCTTTCAGAATTATCAAATGTAAAAAATTTATACATGGATAAAAAAATTCATTATTTTGTAAATTTTTTTTACAGATTGAAAAAATGTAGCAACACCAAAAATATATTCGTCACTTGTTCAAATTTAAGTAATCCATATTCAACTGATTATTATCTATAAAAAATATCAATAATTGAAAATAAGTCCTTACATTTTTATATTTAAATTGAATTTTACTTTTATGAATGAAAATATAAAAGAAACCTAAAATATTCCACAAATAAAAGAAATGAAGTATGTTTTATAAAATGAGGTATGAATTCGAGAACTAGTAACTATCATTCACTCAGGAAAAAAAATATTTTTATTGAAACATTAACATTTATTTTAATAGGTGAAAATAAATACTACACAATTATTAATTACTATTGATATGAAATTTTATTATTATAAATTTATTGTCTTCAATGTAGAAAAATGAATATCACAATATGAAGTGCCAAATAATAAAGAGAGAGAGATTGAGAAATGATATTACAAATGATGATAAAGATTATATAGGCATGACTACACTTATACCAAAATTGACATGCAGGGGACACTGAAAAATATACTCATTAGGGTAAAAAATAGATTCCATACAAATAAAACATAAATGGAAATATTATCATTCTAATTTTATATTATTAGAATCATTAAAATATTTATAGATGTGTCTTACTATATAATAATTAAAATAAAATCAATAAATAAAATTATTCAATTTGTAAATTAAAATGAATTTAAGGAATTTTTAATAGATAGAAGTAACATATTAAAATAAAAAGAATGCTTAACATTATCTAAAACCTATTCAGTATAAGGGGGATTAATAAATAATATACTGAAAAAATTATTTCCCTATTTGAAATAAAATCGTGTAACCTATCTTGATTTAATCACAAGATTACATAGAAGCTAGAATGTTTTATTCTAAGAATATGGTTGTGTAATCAACATGAACATCTAAAAATATATATTATCAATACTCCTTATACAAAAATCATATTCCACTATACATTAAAAACAACCATTAACAATACTGAAAAAAAACATACCTTAGACACCCATTTATTAATTAATTAACATTATTTATAACACCAAATCACAAAATAATCATTTTATTAAACCATAATATAAAAATAATAATTCATCAATTTAAAAGTAACATAAATCTTTTAAAATCAGGAGTAAAAATATAAATAAATAATAGATTTCAAAGTGAAGTGGGGGAATAGACAATTCCACCAGAAAACAAGACCAAAAGAATTTCTCAAATTGAACATACCTTAGATACTTGGAAAATAAAATAAATAAATAAAAACAAAAAATTGATATTGGAGAGAATACATATTAGAGGATGAGGATGAATGAGATTAAAAAAATGATGGTGATGGAGATAATGACAACAGTGGAATGATTGAGGGTTAGTAGGATGATGATGAATGACATTAATGATCTTGAAATAGAGTTTAGGATAATAAATTTAGGCTTTAAAGTTTTGAAAATAAATGAGCGACCCAGAATGTAACATTTTTTTTAGAAATGTCAATTTCTCATAATTGATGATATATGATAGATTTTTAAAAATGGAAAAATTTTAAACAGATGTAAAAAATCAACCATTCACATTTTTTAGTATATGACTGATGTGAAATATAACGGTAAATTATTTTTTATGTCTAATAAAGATAATGGAAGTAAATAAATTTATAATATCACTTTATAAAATCATATGTTATAACAACACAAAAAAATATAAATTTTGTAATAGTGATGATTGAGATTTTTAGGGACTATCAATGGGAAATGATTCAGTAAGTGGTTTGTGGAAGGGGATTATATATACATTTCATATGTCACTATGTATCCTAAAAAACAGAAGTCAATCCAGGCATAGTTCTTATAAAGGAAATCACCTAAATCAATATTTCTAAAACTCAAGGGAGGGTTACTTCTATATACTGGTATAATATTAGAGATGGAATATGTCCCATGATTTTATCTTGTAAAATTCCCTAGTTAATAGATAAATACAAACATATGGTGTTAAATCACTAAGATTATTAGTGAAAAGGGATATCTTATCCTCTTCTATGGTCCTATATCTCACGCACCCTTACATGGATCTCGATCTCATTTTTTAAAATTAGGTCACATGGAATGGATCATTGTAATTAGGATAATGTAATTTAGAATGAACCGTATACCCTACAATTTACCTCATGCAATAAAGATAAATTTGATCTACAGTTTTGGGACATAAGATAATGACCCCACATGAATCTATAATAACTTGATAACTAAGAGTAAAACCAAAAGGATTTTTGACTATTCACAAAATAGAAAATCTAAAAATGTATAAATGTTATAAAATACCATGAATAAAGTCACTCATAGTTTTGATGAATTTCTTTTCACTATCCTAGTTATGGGTTAGGTGATTCATGATACCTATGTATGAAAACATAACCATAACAATAACATATCTAGAGAAAGTGATTGGGAGATCCCCAATGGAGAAAGGTCTCATATATAGGTTATTTTCAATTCTTTATATCAAGATCTAATATAAATTGAGATATTATAGCTATCACATAGGATGAAATACTATGGAATTTTTAACATCATATTTTTTTAGACCAGTCGAGATTATATGAATTTATGTGGGATGGACTATTTGTAATGTTGTTTAACATAAGATGATATGGAATCAATTTTATTATAATTTTGGGTTATGTGATGTAAGCCTTTATGTAGGTAATCTTACTAAAAAATATAGAGCATGCGTATTGGGAAATAAACATGTTTTTTCCTAAATAAATGGGAGAATTTTTAGACACCATGATAATGAAATGATTTGATGTGAATTTTTGGTTGGTTATAATAGTCTAGATGAAACTATGTATCTTTTATTAATAAGATTCAAGCCCTAGAAATTTCTTGTAATGGTACATGGGTATTATTCATTAGATAAAATCCATTGTGAATAATGAGGTCCCAAACACTATTGTAGAATGTTAATGAAGTTGATATAGATTCACAGTTGTGCATATAAAATAATATCCAAGCATAATAAAATATCTAAATTTAAATAGAATCAATCCACTAGTTGTTCTAATAATGTATACTTCTATAGATAATAATATTATATATGGGGGAATTTTTTTCCTATTCCCCTAGACAAGGAGTAATGAAATGGGGATTCAATTGAAAATATAGATTTTATAGAAGCTAAAAAGGTAAAAATGATTGGAATTATTTATGAAGCTTATTGTCATGTAGGATGGATCTTATATCACATGGTTCTATGTCATGCGATATAGAATTTGGTTCTACACACTCTATAGTCATGAAACATAGATATGTATATTGTCTAATGAAAATGTAGGGTCTTTAAATAATATAATGCGTATCAGAAGACTCAAACATTAAACTATAAGTAAGGGACATTTATATTAAGGGGTATCTCTCATAGATATGATTCATACATAAGGGATAATTATATCATGGAATAGAACAAGACAATCAGTTTAGGTCCATTCACAGTGGACTATGTGCTTTACAATTGTATGTCATGAAATAAGGGTGTGTGTGTTTCATTGTTTCTGGTAATACAATCAAGACTGCGGTAGGGATTTTCCTCTAATTAGAAAATGAGGTCATGGATTTCAATACCATGTCTGTGGGGGGGGGTAATTGGAATTTTTTATTGGGTATGTTATGAGATCAAAGAATCACTATGTGTCTAGAAATATCAAGAATCAATCCATGTGTAGTTATTTAATTAAGGATATTTTATCCATATATAGAATCTGATATTTTAAAACCCAACATGAATTATAATATCATAAAATGGAGGTGGTTAGGTATGGGTAGATGTTGCAGATAGTCCTAGTATAGGTGATCCAAGAACTTCTATGTTTCTCGAAGGATGGTAATAAATCCACACATATTTATTGGATAAAAGTGTCTCTATATAGATATAGCTCATATACATGTGATGGGGGTAAAATGTATGTGCTCCTAAGTGAGAGAAGTAAATATGAATCCCCAAAATAATTTTTAAATTTATCACTAATGGGGCACAACTCGTGTTATTATGGAATCTTAAACTAGTCCTAGGATAGAAGATCATGGTGTAAAACATATCTTGAGATAATAGAAATAAATACACACATATTTCATAAATGGTGAATTAATTTTATCTCAGTGTAGGCCAATAAATACAAGAAGTTATCATGCAATGAAAATTTATACAAGGATATGACAATTGGGTAGGGAGAATGGGACTCACATAAAAACCAGCATAAAAAATAATAAAATCTCATGTTCGTTGGACTATGTTTCAAGTGATTTAATGTCATGTGACATGGAATAATATGTTCTTCAGTTCAATATCATATGATAAAGACCTATTAAAATTTTTTTGGTCATACATAAAATAATTATACCATGACGTTCAAGATGTTTTAGTGAAAATGTTATGATGTGAAGTTTATATAAAATAATCATAAAAAATCTTTCTTTAGTGGATATATAGATATTCCCCCCATCCATCGTGACTTGGGAATACTCTCTATTTGATAAGACATTATGTATGGCATGTGGTCCACCCCATTTCAGATCTAGTTTTTCAATATTTTTTCTAGGTATTAAGAGATTTTATAGAGCTAATACAAGCTCTCCAGGGAGGAATGGGTAGAGATGGGCCTTCTTATAGAACCCTTATGAAAATTAGTTTTGATGGATTTAGTTGTTATGAAATGTGAATATTACTTTTTTATTGAGTATCACCAACTCAAAAAGTAAAATATAAAATTTCCCATCTTTAAATATCTTTTCATAGATGCAAATTCAAAGAGAGAGTAGCTGAACCTCGATAACAAATACATTCTATGTTTTGTTTAAAAGAATTTATTGGGTCTCCAATATAGAAGTACGGGGTTTTGTGTGATAATCACATAAAGCTTATTAGAGTGTATCTAGATAATTATTTTCCCTTTCCACATATTCAAATAGATATTAGATATATTTTGGTTGAAATATAATATCGGTATATTTTTCATACATAGTAGGGCGATGAATAGTTAGAGTGAATTTTGTATTCATGATAAAACATTTTCAACGTAGAAGAGATTAAATTAATGTCTTTTTATATAAATAGTATATTATGGATAATATATCTAGTAATAATAATAATCTTTGAAAATATAATGATTTTCTTTGTCCCAAACTCCATGAGGGATATAACATTATTCCGTATGAAAAAGAAATTGGTGTATTAAGGATGAACCTTCACTTCGTGGATATATCTGTGGGATATGAATACATGACATAACATACATTTATGAAATGAACACGAGAATTAGGTGGGGATTAAATTTTTAGGAATTTATGGAAAAAACTAAAACACCCCAACATTTCATAGTACATTATCACTTTGAAGTAATTTTATATATTATATTGTGCACAACACCAACTTGGATTGCATTATATGAAAGATTGAGTTTCTACAAAACAACACATTAGTATTATAATTATTTAACTGATATATTTTTTTATCAATTAAATATGGTAATATGAATAGTAAAAAATAAAAATTTAAATTACATTTTTAATGTTTTCACATAAATAAAACATATTTGTAATGAAATGTATATGTTTTGTTAAAATAATTATATATTGAAAAAACTATTTTCTTAAAAGAACAACTTTTTATGTCCTTCTGTGAACTATAATAAAATTAATTTTAGACACTCCTAAAAATTTAATTAGGTAAAATAGAATTCATTTTTTAATTCAGGATATCAAAATTATATTAGGGTAAATTTTGGTATTTTTTGAAAACATTCAATTTTTGATGAATAGTGAAAAATACTGCATAATACATAAAAACAGACTTTTTCATTTAAATAATTACATTTAATTTAAATTTATCTTAAAGTAAAAATAGAAAAATAATAAACATAATAGTATAATTTAATTAACTAGAGTCATTTTATAATTATATTAGATAAATAAAATTTTATTTAACCCTTTTAACATCTTTTTACCCACATTTTAAGCACATTTACCCACCTTCTAGGCACATTTGAAAATTTGAATAAAACATAAATTTCTGCTTCTGTGAATTGAATTTCAAAAATTCAACAGAAACTGTTGTAACCAGTATGTGAAATGTGGTTAAATATGATGAAAATAATTTTTGGTGAATAATATCTTTTTAATTTTATTAACCACGGTTAAAAGTAAATAGGGTAATTAAAGGTGAAAATAATATTATAATAATATAAAAATACCCCAACACATGTCCAAATTCTATTGGATATGTTTTTTTCGAAAAAAATACACCTTAGGAAAAAAATATGATCCATTTTTATCCACTTAGATTAGATTTGGACATTTAATATATTTTATTTAAAGAAGTGTTAAAAGAGTTAAATTCAAATTTTATTAACTAAACAATTTTTAATATAGATTTGTACATAAAATAAATTCAAGTATAAATATTCATTAGTAATATAAAATTATTTCCTACATCATAGTATTTTATTTATAATTTTTGGACATATAATTAAATTTATTTATGACATAATGATGATGCAGTAATTACCTTATTAATGAAAGAATAAATTAATTGATGTTATAAATATTAAATTAAATTTAAATTGAAACTTTTGAGGCCATTAATAAATTTTATAGGTGAATATGACATGTTAGGGTTGACTCAATGTAATTTTTTTTGAAGAAATTACGTTGGTATGACTTTCAAAAAAACAAAATACTAAATAGTGTCAAAAAAGACATAAATGAGTTTTTAAAATGAATACTATTTTATTAAATTATATTATATTCCTTAAAATATAATATTCGGACAAAGGACTTATATAAAGTTATATATGTCAGTAATGAACCACTTTAAATTCTCTTGGCATTTTATAGTAACTATATTAACCATGTATTATAAAAATAAATGAAGACGTGGTAAAAGATAAACTATTTAACTAAGAGTTAAATCTATAAGATAAGGTTAATATGGTCTAATAAACTTTTATAAAACCTATTGGAGTAATTATAAACCAAAAATAATTTTATAATAAAATATCATTTCACGCTTTTCCTAAAGTGTCCCTCACCTCTCTTATAAAAGGGTACTTCCACTTATCTTAAATTAACACCTCCAAATCCATTTTTCATTGGCCAAAACCCACCCAAATCTCCCCAAAACTACCCTAACATAATTCTAGAGGCCTTATTTTGATCATAAATCCAACCTATAGAGCCCATTTGTTCAAATCAAAACAAAGCACCCGGATGAAGAGATAATTATTTTATCACCTCTATCAAAGCTCTTTTTTTCTTCCACTTCTTCTTTATTTGTTGTTTCCATACTAAAATAATAACTCATGTACCTTATATATACTTAGATTTCATTATAAATATGTTACAACCGTATTTATTAATCTATCAATCTTATCGATGATAAAGTCACCATAGATGCGCATGTAAGGCTTACCGTCTCCACGTCAAAGTGTAGTTTGTTATTTAACGCTACATTATTTGGATGGGTATAAAAAATAGTATAATTATTTTAAATAATGAATATAACATGGTAATGATTCTGTATATATAATATTCCATCCAATTAAACACCGTTTCACCATCAATAGTCTGATATTGTCACTCGTGCGTATGTACGGATTACAGTATCCACGCCACGATAAGATTCATCTGCATTGATCACCCATCAAGAATATTTATAAAAATATATATATATATTAATTATGAGGTATGTGAAATAATACTTCTACTGTAATAATATATATTTATGTAGATAAATATATTTCATTTACTTACTTCCATACTATATGATAAGAAAACGGAAACAACGCTCCTGCGTACGTACAGACTACCATCTCCATGAATGAAGTTTCCATTTCAAATATATATATATAATAAATATTTATATTCTGAATATATATTATATATAAATAATGTTTTATATTCTAGAAGCATTTAAATAATAATCTTAGTGATGTGATCAAGAATAACAAGTTAAAGTGATGATTACCCGAAATGTTACTTTCACATGGAAATAATTATTAAATGGGTAGTATAAAGTCATAAATAAATCATATATGATATCATAAATATGAATATAGTTATTTTAAAATTTAATAACATACTATGGTCATTATAAAGGTGGTTAAATGTACCCTTGACTAAAGGAAAGTACAATGTAAGGGTTAATTCCTCAATCTCATTATTATCCGAGATTGTTTATGTGTAAGTATTTACTGGGACATATTTATCATCCTTGTCCATGTTTCATAAAAATATTTTCAAAAGGAATATTTTATGGTTTTTTGGCAATTACAGTTTAGCAATATTGTCATTTTAAATTTTTAATGATTTATTTTTCTAAAACTTTTTAATTAATGTCCACTCTTTTAAAATGATTTTTAGGATTTATTTATATGGGCATGATGGTTTTAAAATGTTAATTCCTATCAAAATATTCAAATTGGTATGGGATAATTTGATTAAAAAATATATTTTAAATGACTTCCTTTATAAATGTGTGAATTTTAAATGATTTCACAAAAAATGGATATTTCTCTCAAAGTGTTTTACTGATCATTTTCAACTATGTAAACATCCTTAAATAGATATTATTCTTGATTGATGTTAAATTATTATAATAAAATATTCCATTTTGTATTGAATGAGTTATGATATGTTTGACTATGGATGTGCTATTTTTATACCATTCATGGTTTATTGTTAATGAATCTAAATTTTGTATGATAGTTTTAAAATAAATGTTTATGTTATGTTTCAAAATTTTCATATGAGGAATGTAATGGACTTAGTATGTGATGGTAGAGGACCTCTATATCCCCTCAATGCATCATTAGGTCTCATGGGACACACTAGTATCTTGGAACAAGGCCTAGAAAAAAATTTATTTACGATCTTGGAACGAGGCATTGTCTTTGTGGTTATGATGTTTGACATTATGAATTCCATCATTATGAGACTATTTATTATTGTTTCATGTGATTATTCCACTTGTAGAATATTTATGTGAATAATTAAATGGAATTATTTGATTCATTTTTGCTATATTATGCTAAAATTTATGTTTAAGGGGCTTGTGTTTCAATTTTATGCCTCGCTATAAATGATTTGGATTATTTATGATAGTTTTTTCTCTATTGTTTATCCTTACTAAGCATCTGATATCACCCCTTTATTATGTTTTATTTTCCCAAGATTCCAAGAAGTGTATTATGATTTATATGTAGGTTTAAGATAAGGGAATAATGATTTTTTCAAAGGATTATTTATACTATGTTTTATGTTATAAATTGTTATGTAATGTTCATGTATGTATTACATTTTCCAAGACTACTAAACTGATCGGTCCTTTAGGACATGATTCCTTGTAATCATTCCAATGTATTAAATTAATTCACCGACTCTGGGCTTTTGGGGTCTTGGCATTATAGTTGGTATCAGAGAAAGTTTAGCAGTCTATTTGGAAACTATATTTAGATAAACTCTGATTAGGAAACATTACCCTAAGATAGACATTGAGGATTAGTATAGAATAACATCCATTTTTTGGTAATGTAGATATTATGAGGGTTTTCAAAGAAATAAATCCCTATATGGATACTACAAGTGGATTTCATTCTGGAACGAATGTACCTATGAGTGAAAAATATGACAAGGAGTTTCAGTCTTGACTTGGGGTTTCCTGGTACCCAAAAATGGGCCTTACTAAGTACCTAGTTTGAAACTCCTAGGAGATATTATAAGGATAATTCACATTTTCCTTATAAACCATTATGAAGGATTTATTAGTAAATATGTCAGAAAATAAATTATTTTCTTAGAATTATGAGACTAGATGTGTAAAAATATTCAATTAATGTTGAGAATTTTTCTAGTTTTCGAATTATACAATATGATATGATCTAACCTAGTGTATTTAAACATTTAGAAATGGAACCCAGTAGAAGGAATGAAAACTCTAGAAATACAGCTGATTCGAAGAGTAATATGAATCATTTATTTCATGGTCTTAAGACAACATCATGAAGGGAAGTTTGTCCTATGTATTATCATCACCTGAGTAAATAATATCATGTGTTTATTTGATAATTAAAGAATTCTCTATGTACAATTTCTTCAACGGGAAGATAGTGAAGAAGCGGATTATTGAGAGAAAGATGGATAAAGTGAATTAGGGAAAGAAGGATTTTACCCTATGTCATAACTATGGAAAGAATCACCCTATGAAGTGCTTGAAAGGACTGGGTGTTTGTTATAAGTAAGGAAAAAAAGGGTCATCTGAAAAAATAATGAAAAGGGAACAAAGAAAAGCCTAATATTTAGTGTTTCAACAGTAATGAAATTGTGAATTATGCAAATAAATGTCATAACCATCAAGGAAATATTGCTCAGAAGAATCAAATGGATTGAGTTCAAACATAAGTTTTTACTATAGTCGACATGGAATAATTTATGTATTTTTGTTTCAGGATTGAATAATTATGTCATTGAGTGTTGTATCAATAATATACTGGTTATATTAATTATGGAAATAAATAAGGATTATAATGTAGTACTATTTCATTGAGGATTTGAGATTGTATGGCACTAAGAAAAGTGAGAAAATAGAAAATAATACTTCTTGAAAAATACCTGGTTGAGGGAAAGATAACCCTTAATATGGTCATGATACTAATGTATTGATTTGGAATAAGAGATGTTTGATTTGGATAAATTATATTGTACATTCTTGACTACATTGGTAATAATTATAATTATTTTTTATTACATCATTTTTGGAGTTTACAACATTTTTCGATTTAAAGAGTATATATTGTATTATAGAAGGAATAAGGGAGCATGAATGTATTCAATAAGGTTATATGGTAATTCAGGGTGTTACCATGTTTGAAGAGAATACATGATGAAGGTATTCATGTGTTATTATGTGAAAAAAATATCTACATATAGAGGAATAATGAAATACTTGGGGACCTTATGATTTATTAGATGCACTTTAGGCATAAAAAATCATTTTTGGTCATTTATTACCTAGTGTAATGGATGAAGTGAAAATAGATCGAAGCACAACTAAATGATGAGATTATGATTATGATAGGTAATGAAATCAAGTATGATTTATTGAGTTCTTATAATGATAGTAAATAAATCCATACTTATCAAAAATATTATCTAAAAAAATGTGTTATAGAAATACCTTAGGTTTTGTTGAACCAATGACACTTTAAATAATCATAGATTTATGGATTTGAGGCCCTCAATTTTCCATTTATTTTTCAATTGTTCATGATTGATGACCTCAATCAATCCCTAAAAATATTTACATTTTCCCTCCAAACATGGGTCCTTAATTTCCACTAATGTTCTCCTATT
Organism: Viscum album; assembly: GCA_963277665.1. NCBI lineage: Eukaryota > Viridiplantae > Streptophyta > Magnoliopsida > Santalales > Viscaceae > Viscum > Viscum album. The sequence goes on along the minus strand of OY728120.1, from coordinate 1,750,680,730 downwards.
TGAAATACTATTTTGGTGGTGACTTTTTCATTTTTCTTTCAATCTTATTAAGACTAAATTTTATTAACCCTAGTTCTGATGTGGGTTTTCCACAATGGTATTTTCTATTTTCAAAATTTTATTTTCAAAGAACAATTTCAAATTTTGAGGTCTCCATATATTGAAGGAGGGGAGAATGCAACACCCCAATATTTCATAGTATGTTATCTCTTTGATGTAATTTAATAGATTATATTGGACGCAACAACTACTTGACTTACGTTATATACAAGAATGAGTTTCTACGAAACAACACATTATTATTATAATTATTTAAATAATATATTTATTTAGCAATAAAATATTGTAATATGAATAGTAACAAAAAATTTTAAATTACATTTATAAATTTTTCAAAAAAATAAAACATATTTATAATAAATTTTAAAAGTTTTTTTAATATAGTTATTTATTTAGAAAGTCTATTTTCTTAAAAGAACTACTTTTTATGTCATTTTGTGAACAATAATAAAATTAATTTTTGAAACTACTTAAAATTTAATTTCCCAAAATAAACATTATTTTTGAATTAGGAATATCAAAATTATATTAGGGTGAATTTTTGGTATTTTTCTGAAAACATTAAATTTTTATGAATAGTGAAAAATACTATATAGTACATAAAAACCGAATTTTTAATTTAAAGAATTATTTTTAATTAAAATGTCACGACCTGTCCTCGGGGCCCATGCTGTGACTACCCCAAGCCCGCCTTCCATAGGCTAGGGGCTGGAAACTAGCACCAAAGGTGTAAATCCAGATAACTGGGAAGACATTGCCTTTATAAAAGTAAACAAAACACCATAGAGTACAAGCGGAAGTAATATAGTAAGTACAAAAGAAAGTGCTAAAAATTAAGTGGGCCATAATACAAACCAAACAGAAAGTACAACTACAAATGAACGAAATTACAACAGGAAAGACAAACAGCTGGAAGAAAAGAAGCATCTCCTGGGTCGTCCACCTCAGATCCTACCTGAAGGGTAGGTACAGATAGCGCAGCTCCTGGATCGTCCGCCACGGATCCTACCTGAAGGGTAGTTACAGATAGCCTCCAAAATGCTATTTCCCGTCAACCTCCTCCGATTATTGTCTTGTCGTGAAGTCCACCTCCGGATACTGACTCGTCGTGAGGTCCACCTCCGGGTATCGTCCAGTCCTCGAACACTCGGCCTCCATCAGCACTGCCTGTCATCTGCAACCAACACAACGAGGTGCGGGCATAGCCCGTGTAGGGGTGAGTATAACGATACTCAGCAGGGACCCCGAGACCCTCAATGTCTCTCTAAATCCAACAAGGATAACCAAAAATTAGAAACACAGTAGATAACCCTTACTTAGGTATAAGCCCATACTTATACCTAAGTTATCATGTAACTCATCTCAATCATGAGGAAACAGGAAGGTTATGAAATTAATGGATAACCACTACCTAGGTATATGCCCATACATATACCTAAGTTATCAAGTGACCCATCTAAATCATTAGGTAATCACAAAGGTCATAGACTCATCTCAAACCAAGATTTTATTCACGATATCGAAACCACGACTGCTGGAGAACTCCTCCTTTGTCGAGTACAATGGGCCTGCCGCTACAACCAAATGCGTCCCACTAACCTTGGACTGCTGAAATACTCCACCTGTCGAGTACTGTGGGTCTGCCGCTGCAACCAATCGCATCCCACCATGGGTTTGACGCTACGACCAAGAAAACCTCCTCATAGCCTACAGAGGTAATCCTTCTGTTGAGTACCGCGGGTCTGCCTCTAAAACCAAGTGCACCTCCTCCGTGGTTCTACCGCTACAACCAAGCTCATCCCACTAGGCTATCTGAATCACTCCGAGTCGATCGATCAACAGTCATCAAGTCTTAGTCAGCTACTAGGTCTCCGCACTCTGCTAGATCATCTCCTGGAGGGTCCGCTCCACGAGCTACAGGTTGATACTCCAAGTATCAAAAATTCCCCCAAAGAAGTATCTAAAGTACCGCCTCGTCATAGGGGTCTCAACGCAACAGACGACGCGTCAATCGGACGCTCGGTCTGTGAGTTATTAGTCTTTTCGTCCGAGGGGCCCGGTTGGTTTTGTGTACGAACCAACCTGACTGTATCTCAACTGTACCCCAAACTCTCATAGGGTATACTCATAGGGACTGTTTCTCAACGTGACCACCAACGCCGCTGACGGTTCGTCAAAAGGACGTCTGGTTTGGAAGTTATCGACCTTTCAGTTCTAGGGGCCAGGATTGATTTCAGGTACAATCCAACCTGGACACTATCCGACTACGTCCAAACCTCAGGATAAGTATGCCAAATGTTCCTTCTCATCAAGAGGAATCCAACAAAGTCAACGACACGTCAACAGGACGTTCGGAACTCAAGTTATAGGCGTTTCCGCTCCGAGGGCCCGGTTGGTTTCGTGTTTGAACCAACCCGGACGATCCCAAAGTTCTCCTAAAACTTTATTGTAATATACCGAAACGACCTTCTCGATCCAAAGATCGTATCCCAACTAGCGGTGTGTCAATCGGAGGTCCGTAGCCCAAATTATGGTCATTTTAACGGATTTGTCCGAAAATAGGGGTTCGGGCCCGGTCCGACCTCGCCCGATACCCCCCGGGTCGGCCCGAACCGGGTCGACCCGAACCAGGTCCGGGTTCGGCCCATTAGGGAGCGGCCCGGCCCAGTGTGCACGGCCCAGCCTGGGCGCGGCCCGGCCTGGCGCTGGCGCGCCGCGGCGCCCGCCTGGCCAGTTGGTGCGGGGGGGGGGGGTTACATCCCCCCGCGGTCGACGAAACCGGCATGACTTTAAGCAGCGCCGCTCAGCCTCCAGAACGGATAAGTCATTCCGGTTAAGCCTACCGCCGCGGCTCAGCCACGGTGCTTTCGTTCCAGTCACCACCGCCGCCGCCTTCCGTGGAACACCGAACGCGCTCCAGTGGTCCGTTTTGCTCGCCGCCTTTGCCAACGGTCCTCCTGGGACCCGACCTTCACTACAGAGGCTTTAAATTGACATTGCGGCCTCGTTTGTCATCGCCTGTCAATCCACACACAATGATCAACCAGCGGAGTCTTCGAATCACCTCCGCGGACCTGACTCAGGCCTCGGTTTTGTTCGGCTTCAGCGGCACAGCATGACGGTGCCATGCTTCTTCGCCGCATTCTTCTTGTTTCCACGCGGTATCGTTGCACCGCGAGCCTTTTTTCATGCCGCGACAAACACAACATCGAAGGGGGAGGAGAGTCGGCCGTGTTCGTGCGGTTCGACCTACTCCCATTATAATGATAACATACAACACAATAATAATATGATGAACGTCAAGGAAAATATTCACGAACAAGAAATTAACCCCAACCTCAAGGTTCTCCGTTCGTTGATGACATCACGAAAAGGCGGACGTCGGTTCGTTGACGTCATCACAAGGGAGGAGATGAAGGTGTCGACGTTCATTGACGTTCGTCGCTCCCGCAAAGTGCATTCGATCCCGGATAATGTATTGTTGGTGAATTCCCTTGCGTTCTTCAATGTAAAACGTTATTCTTTCTTGTAAGGAAGTGCCCTCATTTTTCCGAAGCCATCCCAAGATATAATCGCTAACCCAACCCAAATAAACTAACACCACCTTTATAAAAGAAAGGATTTAAGCTTTCAAAACTCAAGCACATGAATTAATTAAAAAGAGTTGGCAAAATTTATTAGAGAGGGAAGGATATGAAGAGTCATATTTAATTAAGTGAAGGTTGTCACATTAAACAAAGGTGTTTAATGGGGTTTAGGGAATGTGAAAGGTTGGGGCTCATGCGGGCCCCACCTCATAATTACCCTCACATGGGTAGTTAGGAGCTTCCACCCCAACTTCCCCAATTAGGATAAAACCACTGAGATAAAGAATAAAAATTGTTCCACAATTTTTTATTCAATTCTTTTTTAATCCAAAATTTTTAACTTCTCCACCCGCACAAACGCAATTGCGGTAAAGGTCCCCTTAAGCGAATACTGGCTCTGCTAGTTCATCGGTGCCCTCAGATTTTGTTTCTGAACACCTTTTAAAAAGTTAGGAAAACCCGCTCATACGTTTACTGAACGTACCCAAGCTAAACTTCAGAAATTGATTCCGAACACACCTGCCTCGGAATCAGTTTCCGTCAGAAGCCGCAGTCTCGTAAAATTCCAAAAAAATTAAGAAAAAATTTTCCTTGAAATTTTCGGGTCTTTACATAAAATTTATCTTAAAGTAAAAATAGATTCATAATACATGTATTAGTATAATTTTATTAATTGGTGTCATTTTATAACATGATTAGATAAATAAAATTTTATTGATCCTTTTTGACATCTTTTTACCCACATTCTAGGCACATTTACCCACCTTCTAGGCACATTTGAAAATTTGCATAAAACATAATTTTCCACTTCTCTGAATTGAACTTCATAAATACAATAGAAACAATTTTCATCACTAAGTGAAATGTGGTTCAATATGAAAAAATAATTTTTTTTAGAATAATAACTTTTGAATTTTATTTACCACGGTTATAATTAAATAGTGTAATTAAAGTTAAAAATAATATTATAATAAAATAAAATTACACCAACACATGTTCAAATTCTATTGGATAAGTTTTTTCGACCAAAATCAACCTTAGTACAAAAATACTATCCATTTTTATATACTTGGATTAGATTAGGACATTTATAATATTTTATTTAAAGAGGTGTGAAAAGAGTTTAATTAAAATTTTATTAACTAAAACATTTTTATTATTGAGTTATGAAAAAGATAAATTCGATTATAAATATTACATATAAGTCTAAAATGTTTTCCTACATAATGGTATTTTATTTATAAATTTTAGTCATTAAATAATTAAATTTTTTTATGACACAATGATGATGTAGTAATTACCTTATTAATAAAAGATTAAAACAATTGATTTTAAAAATATTAAAATAATGTTAATAGAAATGTTTGATACAATCCACGAATTTTCTAGGTTAATATGACATTTTGGGGTTGATGATTTTTTTTGAAGTAATCAAGTTGTTATGACTTTCACAAAAACAAAATACTAAATAGTGTAAAAATTGACATAAATGAGTTTTTAAAACAAATACTATTTTATTAAATTATATAATATTCCTAAAAATCTATGATTCAGCCAAAGGATTTATATAATGTTATATATGTATTTCATGAACCACTTTAGGTTCTCTTGGCATTTTTTAGTAACTATATTAGCCATGTATTATAAAAATACAAGAAGACATGGTTAAAGTTGTATTATTTAACTAAGTGTTAAATCAAAATGATAAGGTTAATATGGTCACCTAAACCTGTATAAAACCTATTGGTTGAGAGGATTTTGACCCATACCACCTTATCCTCGTAATAAATCCATTTGAAGCTATTAGAGACCGAAAATAATTTTACAATAAAATAATATTTCATGCTTTTACTAAAGTGCCACCACCACTATTATAAAATGGTATATCTCTTTCTCTTAAATTCACACCTTCAAATCCTTTTTTGCTGTAAAGACCCAGAATTTATGTGGAATTTTTTTTAAAATACAAGGTAATTTTATGATTCTGTAGTTTTTGACGGTGCTTGATTCCAAGGCCCAGTGTGCCCGGAATCAATTTTTGAAGTTTTTTTTGGGTACGTTTAGTAAACATACGTTCGATATTTTATATCTTTTGAACCGGTGCTCGGAACTGAAATCTGGGGGCAGCGTTGAACTCACAACATCGGTGATTCCTTAGTGAGACCTTCACCGCAGTTTTATTTTATCGTGAGTGGACGATAATTTTTGGAGGTTTTTAATTAATTTGAATAAAATAAAGTATTCAATTTATTTTATTAGTGGTGGTTAAAACCACCAAGTGGTGGTTAGAGGTGGGGCCACCACACTATAACCTCCCATGAGAGGTTATGGTGGTTAGTCCCACCCCCACATAACCTCTCTTGGAAGATTATTAGGTGGGGCCCACCCAACCTCTCTAACTCCCCTTGAACCCCCAATTAAGGAGGATGAACTCTTCACTTCCCCCATAAATTTTTGGAGCCTCTTCACCTCTCCCCTCTGAATTAATGAGCCAACACCACCATTTAATTAAGTGTTGTAACTTAATGAATTTGAATCATTTTGAATTCATTATGAAAACAATATAATAAGATGTGTAATTTTATTATTTTGGGGTTGGCATAAACTTGTGGTGGAGCCTTGTAAGGATTGAGAGAATATCCTCTCTATGAAGAACGCCCGTCTCCACTGAAGAACGACAATTTCGTATTCTCCCTCTCCAAACGGGGTGAGAAAGGGAAGACGTCTCCCTCAAAGAACATCACCAATGACAACGTCATCTCTCGTTCATTCTTCCCATGACTCCGTCAAGCGATCACCGATTACAAGGTAGGGGTTTTCAATTGTTTTTGTACTATTCTACATCGTTGACAATATGGTTTGACAACCAAATTATATCACCGTAACATGGGGGGATTCGGACCGCACCAACATGGATGACTCCTCCCCTTTTTGATTTTGTTTGTGATTGATGATGGGAGAGGACAACGATGGTTGGCTTCAGGCCAACCATGAGGAAACTGGCAGCGCAAGACCGCCAGGTCACCGGAAAGGCATGGCACCATCATGTCGTGCGGAGGAAAGTCAGGTCGCGGCCATGTCGGGCCACGACGAAGGAGGTGCAGTGCTGTCGCGCCGTAAGGAGGGAGGTAGGAGGCTACGTCCAGGGCGGGCCATGGTGGAGGGGCGTGATGTCGTCGTGCCGCAGTGGTGGTGAAGGACCGCGGCCTTAGGCCGCAACTGTTAGGAGAGGTCGGCTGGCTGAGCCGACCGCCAGTGTATGCCAGGCGGGACCCTACGGGTCCCACTATTACAATGGTCGGTGCCTTGCACCGGCCATTTCGGGAGCCCGGGGGGGTGTAACCCCCTCCCCCTTTATGCGGCCAGCCGGCCGCCTGGGCCTGCCAGCCCTCTGTCCCAATGGTCGGCCGGCCGGCCGAGTCGCCATCTGGCCCCACGGGCCGCCAGCGGGTCGGGCCTCCACGGGTCGGGCCGCCAGGGGCCGAGCCACAAGCGGGCCGGGCCGCCACGTGTTGGGCCACACCTTCGAGCCAGGTTGCCCCTATGATCCGGTCCGTTTCCTTGGTTCGGGCAGTCCACTTGTGTCAGGCCGACCACTCGGGTCGGGCTACACCCTTGGACCCAGTCAGACCCCGGTTTGGACCCGTTATGCCCATCTTCACCTTTCTGCCCATATCATGGGCTACGGGTGTCTGATCAACGAACCGTCTACGGAGATGGAAAGTTGAGAGTGAGACTTCTCCATTGGCATACCCCACTAGAGGTCTGTACACAGTTGGGATATGGTCGGGTTGGTTTGAGCCTAAAAACCAACAAGACCCCTAGAATGGAAATGCTAATAACTCACAGACCAGGCATCCGATTGATGTGCCATTTATCACGTTGGGTTCTTTATGATTAGATGGAACTATGGGATACATAAAATCAATACTTAGTGGGAGTTGATGTATTGGCACTTGGCTCGAGGTTCTGACCCTCCCGGAATCGAGTGTGCTGTGTGCGGAAATCCTAAGGCTGGTTGCGACTGAGATGACATGATCCTCTGTGGGTTTGACAGCGATGATACTATACCCGGATCCTTCATGGGTTCAACAATGATGAATTCTGTACCGGGATCCTCCGTGGGTTTTTCAGCGGTGACTTCTGTACCGGGATCCTCCGTGAGTTCAACAGTGATGACTTCTGTACCAGGATCCTACGTGGGTTCGACAACACTGATATTGTTCCAGGATCCTACGTGGGTTCGATAGAGGAGATGATTCAGAGGCCACATATAATCATCTATAATCCTTTTCATGTGTTGTATAAATGTGTGAGCTAAGTCTTGACTTCAATAATTATCATCGAGTTGATTGATTTTACTTCCTTTGTGGACTGGGTTGTGCTTGTTCTCGAGAGTTGGAGCCGGACTGTGTTTGGTAACTTAGGTATATGTTTTGGAATTTACCTAGGTAAGGTTGTTAGATACATCATGATTGTATCTCACTAATGTGGTTTATCCTTAGTGGATTCTGGGAGACCTTCGGGGGTCTCGGGGTCCCCTACTGAGTATTGTTATACTCACCCATGCACGGGCTTTGCCCGCACCTTGTTGTGTTCTGTGAAGACGACGGTCAACAGTGATCGAGGTTGAGGGTGACAGACGGGAGGATGCTCGGAGCTGGATTAGACGGGACTTACATCAGGGACCATTTGTTCGAGTTATGTACCTACCCTTCAGGTAGGATTTTCTGGTGGATGATCCAGGAGCTGTTTGCCCTTTTTTACTTGTACTTGTACTTGTTGTTTAGTTCGGTCTGTATTCTGGCCCACTTACATTCAGCACACTTTTCTTTTCTATACTAGTACTTTCTGCTCCCACTGCTTATGTTCAGACTATGTGTGTTACATGTTTAAAGAAAATGCCTTACCTTTTTTTTGGGGATTCTCCATTGGTGCTAGTCTCCAGCCCCTGGCCTATGGAAGGCTATCTTGGGGTAGTCACAACACGGGCCCTGAGGACGGGTCATGACAAATTGGTATCAGAGGAGTCAGTTATACAACATAACTTGGACTTGGATTCTTTTAATGGAAATATTTTTAAGTTTTTTGGGTGCGGTTATCAGTTTAGGGAAACCGGTGTTGGTGTGGCGGCCAACGTATCCATACACTGGGACTCTGACTTCTGATTTTCGACTCAGTGCATGAAAACACTGATTTCATGTGCATTTTATTTGAAACGTTTTCTTCGTGATTACTTTGTATCAGCTCACCAGGTATATTGTTTTGACCATGGAACACTTGTTTCTTTTCAATATAGCCCCATCAAGGCGTCCAGCTAGGGTTTTGAGTTTTGTACGAGATGGTAGCCCACCGAGCGATGAGGCCTCGGTGCAGGGCCCCATCACAGTGGAGGTACCAACGGTACCACTACCTGCTGGGTCACCGATACCACCTGCTCTAGTAGTTGAGAGTGCACACCATCTGAGTGCATTGGATGAGTTCCAGCAACAGAGGCCACCTAGGTTCTAGGGAGAGACGGACCCACATGCAGCTGAGGATGGGCTAGAGGCTGTTGTGAGAGTTTTCAGATTGGTAGGGACACCAACCGACCTCATGGTGATCCTTTCCATGAGTCTTCTGCATGAAGCTGCAGGCAGATGGAGGAGCCTAATTCTCCAGGTTCATAATGAGGCATCACTACTCTGGGCAGACTTCGAGAGTCTCTTCCGGTCAGAGTTTTTTCCACCCACCCTTCGTGCGGTGAGGATACAGGACTTACTGCATGTACAACATGTTAGCTTGACTGTTGCTCAATACTCAGCGAGGTTCATCGACCTCTCGCGCTACTCCACAGATATGGTGTGGGACCCATTCTGTTGGGCCCGAAACTTTGAGAAAGGACTTAGGCATGAGATCAGGGCTTTGATGATCTCTTTCAACATCCCGACGTAGGAGGAGGTGCTAGAGCGAGCCCTTCTTGTGGAGAGTTTTCTGTTGAGTAGACACCAGCAATGAGACCCACCTCATGGCGACACGTAGAGGAGTCTTCTATAGCCGGTAGTAGATAGATGTTTCAGAGTTCTAAGAGGACCAGGCCATCAGGTGGGTGACCTCAGGATACATGTTTGGTTATGCGGGGCACACGAGACAGATCCATCCATACGAGGAGTAAGTTGTGCTATGCATGCTGAGGGTAGGGTCACATGGCTCGAGACTGCCTGACCCTCCATGCAGAGAAGCAGCAGACAGTAGAGGGACCTCCCAAGAAGAGGCAGAGGTTCTACATTGGTGGTCTGCCAGGAGCCGACAGATGTGGCAGAGGATCTAGCCGGGCAGCCGGTGGTGGATGACGTTTCAAGTCCCTATGACCACCACCACCATGAGGTCCACCTCGACCATAGGGGGCTAGCAGACAGAGGTGGTCTCAGCTCTAGGTAGTCGAGGCCTATGACCACGGCACACCTGAGATGTTTCGAGGTACTATCTGCATCTACTCCACCCTTTCTATAGTACTTATAGACATAGGTTCGATTCATTATTTTATTTCCGCTTCACTCGTTAGGAGGTCGGAGACTCTGATGGAGTTGTTGGCTTGATCCTTACAGCTAGAAACTCCTACGAGAGTAGACTCGATTATTACGCACCAGTGTCAGCAGTGTGAGATTACTCTAGGAGGTAAGAGTTTCGGCTGGGATCTCCTCATAGTGGCATCGAGGCCTTACAACGTCAACTTGGGTATGGACTAGTTGTCAAAAGTTCATTATCAGATTGACTGTATTAGGCAGAAAGTGTGGTGTATATGTGAGGATGAGATTAGTTTTACCTTCACCGGTGAGAAAGGGTCCTTTGCAGCGTAGGATGGACTTACCCAGAGGAGGGGGCGACCAATCACACATCAGTTGGCTAGCCTCATTATTAGAGTGGTTGATGTGCGGAGTCTGAGTTTTCCTGTTGTGGTGGATCAGTACACGGATGTTTTCCCTGATGATGTTCCAGGACTACCTCCTTGAATATATGTGGAATTCTACATTCACCTGTACCTCGAGATGACCCTGATATCTACTACAGCATATCAGATGGCCCCCGCTGAACTTTGTGAGCTACGCGTAGAGCTAGAGGACTTACAGGGGAAGGGATTTATCCAACCCAGTGTTTCACCCTGGGCATCCCCAATTTTTTCCGCCAAGAAGGTGGATGGGAGCTTGCATCTGTGTGTTGATTATCGGTGCATAAACTAGGTGACCGTGAAGAACAAGTAACCACTTCTGAGGATTGATGACCTCATTGATCAGTTCAAGGGAGAAAGATGGTTCTCGAAAATAGACCATAGGTTAGGCTATCACCAGCTTAGAGTTTGAGATGAGGATGTGAAAGAGACGGCCTTCCGGTGTCGGTATGGTCACTATGATTTATTGGTTATGCCCTTTGGCATAACAAATGCTCCAGAAGTGTTCATGAGTCTCATGAACAGCATCTTCCAGCCTTACCTCGATCTCTTTGTCGTAGTCTTCATCGACGTCATACTGATATACTCGACTATTGAGGAGGATCATGCCTACCATTTGTGTGTAGTACTGGAAACACTCAGAGAGCCCTAGATTTATGGTAAGCTCTCGAAGTTCCAGTTCTGGATCTTAGAGGTACAATTTATGGGGCACATCATCTCAGAGGCTGGTGTTGCGGTGGATCGAGCGAAGATCGAGGCAGTACTTTCTTGGTAGCCACCCAGGAGTGTGACGGAGGTACGGAGTTTTCTAGGACTGGCTAGGTACTATCAGAGATTTATTCTAGACTTCTCCAGAGTTGCAGCTCTGCTTTCAGCATTGACGAAGAAGGGAAAACCCTTCATGTGGTCAGAGAGATGCCAGTAGAGCTTTCAGGAATATGAGGCAGAGGTTGACTATTGCACCCATCTCGAGGCTATTAGAGGAGGGCTTTGGGTACGTAGTTTACTGTGATGCATCAGGGATCAGACTCGAGCATGTCGTGATGTAGGAGAAAGTAGTGATCATGTATGGTTCTCAGCAGTTGCGAAAACACGAGCAGAACTACACTACCCATGTCCTGGAGTTAGCAGTAGTGGTCTTCGCCTTGAAGATGTGGTGGCACTATCTGATGGGAGAGTGCTTTACAGTCTACTCTGACCACCAGAGTCTCAGGTATATCTTCTCACAGAAGGACCTAAACCTGATACAGAGTCGATTACTTGAGTTCCTCCAAGACTATGACTTCTAGATAGTCTATACTCATAGGAAGGAGAATGTTGTAGTGGATTCTCTCAGTAGAAGATCATGCATTCAGCTGCTAGGAGAGGCAATAGAGCAGCTGGCCACGTTGTAGAAATCCATTGTGGATAGAGATGGAGCAGCCTTTCTACAGTCACTCACAGTCACTCCACTTCTTTAGAGAGTCAGGGAGGTGTAGCGTGGGGACGTTGACTGTGAGACATGAAGAGCTGAGATATCCATAGGGTAGGCACCAGATGGATTTTTCAAAGGTGGAGAGCATGTCATTCTCTTTAGAGGACGTACCATGGTACTAGTTGCATTTCAGGAGGTAGTGTTGAGGGAGTTTCACACATCACCTTTATCAGTACATCCAGTATTGAGTAAGATGTATCAAGACCTCTGAAAACAGCACTGGTGGCCAGATATGAAGAAGGGTGTTGTAGAGTTTGTCTTATGATGCCTCACTTTTCATCACGTGAAGGCATAGCACCAGGTTCCAGTAGGCTTGGTTCAGCCCTTAGAGGTCCCAGAGTGGAAGTGGGATGGGATATCCATGGATTTAGTGATGGTACTTCCACATACATTCAGAGGACATGACTCTATCTGGGTGATCGTAGAACGACTCACCATGTTGGCTCATATCCTATTGATAGAGAGCAGGGTTTATTAGAGAACCTGGGATGCCTCTATGTATGGGAGATCGTACGGCCTCATGGTGTTCCATCGACGATCATCTCCGATCGAGATGATCATTTCACTTCCTGGCTATGGAAGTGGTTGCAAGAGGCTTTTGGGACGCATCTTCTCTTAATCACTGCCTTCCATCCTTAGACGGATGGAAAGACTGAGAGGACAATTAAGACTCATGAGGACATGATTCGTACATGCGTCCTCGACATCGGTTGTAGCTGGTAGGATCATTTACCCTTGGTAGAGTTTTCATATAACAGTAGATACCACTCCACTATCGGGATGACACCTTTTGAGGCACTTTATGATCGACCTTGTAGATCGCCTCTGTACTGCACTGAAGGAACCATAGATGGAGAAGGTTACGATTGAGAAGTTCCAGATCATCTAGGAGTGGATGAAGACTACACAGAGTAGGCATAAGTCCTATGATGATTGGAGATGGAGACCACTGGAGTTCGAGGATGGTGACCACATATTTCTATGGGTATCACCTCGACGAGGTATATAGAGATTTGGCTGAGGCGGCAAGTTGTCTCTGTGATTCATCAGACTGTTCCACATACATAGTAGAGTAGGTGAGGTGTCTTACCACCTAGCCATTCCACCCCAGTTGCACCGGGTGCACGACGTCTTCCACATATCTCAACTGAGGAGATACGTGCCTGACCCTTCTCACATCATCGACCATGGGGAGATGGACATCGATGACATGGAAACTTTCATGGAGGTTCTAGTGGAGATTGAGGATCAACAGGAGAAGGTCCTACGTGGATGGTCAATTCCTCTGGTGTGAGTTTGCTAACAGCACGGGATCCTCCAAGAGAGCACATGGGAGTGGGAGGCTCAGATGTGTTCTCAGTACCCCCATTTTTTTTCCTTGTGTGAGTTTTAGCTTATGGGGATGTAAAGCCCTGAGGTGGGGAGAATGTAAGGACCCAAAATTTTTGTGGAATGTTTTTTAAATACATGGGAATTTCACAAGTCCTCAGTTTCTGACGGCGGTTGATTCCGAGACCCAATGTGCCCAGAATCAATTTTTGAAGTTTTGTTCAGGTAAGTTCAGTAAACTTACGTTTTGGATTTTATATCTTTTGAACTGGTTCTCAGAACTGAAATATGAGGGCACCGTTGAACTCGCATCATCGGTGATTTCTTAGTGAGACCTTCACCGCAGTTGCATTTTATCATGAGTGGAAGATGATTTTTGGAGGTTTTTAATTAAGTTGAATAAAATAAAGTATTCACTTTATTTTATCAGTGGTGGTTAAAACCACCAAGTGGTGGTTAGATGTGGGGTCCACGACACCATAACCTTCCATGAGAGGTTATGGTGGTGAGGCCCACACCCACATAACCTCCCTTGGAGGATTATTAGGTGGGGGCCACCTGACCTCTCTAACTCCCCTTGAACCTCCAATTAAGGAGGATGAACTCTTCACTTCCCCCATAAATTTTTGGAGACTATTCACCTTCCCCCTCCAAATTAATGAGCCAACACCACCATTTAATTAAGTGATATAACTTAATGAATTTGAATCATTTTGATTTCATTAAGCCAATAATATAATATGATGTGTTATTTTTTTTATTTTGGGGTTGACATAAACTTGTGGTGGAGCCTTGGAAGGATTGAGAGAATATCCTCTCAACGAAGAACACCCATCTCAACCGAAGAATGACGACGCAATATTCTCCCTCTGCAACTAGGGAGAGAAAGGGAAGATGTCGCCCGCGAAGAACGTCTCCAACGACGACGTCATCTCCTCCCAACGTCAACGGAACACCACCGCCTTACCACGACTCTATTAAGCGATCACTGATTACAAGGTAGTGGTTTTGAATTTTTTTTTTACCGTTCTACGTCATTTAAAATATGGTTTGACAAACAAATGATATCACTGTAACATGGGGAAATTTGGACCGCACCAACACAACCGTCTCTTCCCCTTTTTGATTTTATTTGTGATTGATGACGGGAGAAGACAACGACGGTCGGCGTCGGGCCGTTTGTGAGGAAACCAGCAGCGCAAGACCACCAGGTCATCGGAAAGGCATGGCACCGTCATACCGCCTGGAGGAAAGTCGGGTCGCGGCCATTCCGGACTGCAGCGAAGGAGGCGCGACGCCGTCATAACGCACGGAGGGGAGCAGGAGGCCGCAGCGGAGGGGCGCGACGCCGTCGCACCGCACCGGTGCTACAAGAGGTCGCGACCAGGGTGGGCCATGGTTGAGGGGTGCGATGTCGGCGTGCGGAGCCGGTTGTGCAGGACCGCGGTCTTTGGCCGTGGTGGTCAGGGGAGGGCGGCCGACTGAGCTGGTCGCCAGTGCGCGCCAGGTGGGACACTATGGGTCCCATGGTTACAAGGGCCGGCGCCTTGCACCAACCATTTTGGGGGCCCGGGGGGCATAACCCCCCCCCCCCCCCCCCCCCCCCCCGCAGCCAACAAGTCCAGACGGTCGGCCGGCCGCGCGGGCCACCAACCGGCTGAGCCGCCAGTGGGTCAGGCCGCCACGGGCTAAGCCGCCAGTGGGTCGGGCCGCCACGGGCCGAGCCGTGCCTTCAGGTCGGGCTGCACCTTTGGGTCGGGCTGTTTCTTTAGTTCAGGCCATCTACTCAGGTTGGGCCGACCACTCGGGTTGGGCCGCACCCTTGGACCGGGTCGGACCCGCAGACCGGGTCAGACACCAGTTTGGACCCGCTATGGCCATCCTCACCTTTCCGCCCATATCTTGGGCTATAGGTGTCCGATCGATGAACCATCTACAGAGACAGAAAGCTGAGAGTGAGACGACTACTTTGGTATACCCCACTTGTGTTTTGGACATAGTTGGGATATGGTCAGGTTGGTTTGTGCCTAAAAACCAATCGGGCCCATGGAATGAAAATGCCAATAACTCACAGACCGGGCATCCGATTGACGCACTGTCTTTTGTGTTGGGTTCCTTATGATGAGACAGAACAAAGGGATACATCAACTCGAGACATCATGGTAGTTGATATATTGAAAATTGGCTTGAGGAGTGGACCCTCCCGGAATCGAGCGTGCTGTGTGCAGGAACCCTAAGGCTGGCTGCGACTGAGATGACAGGATCCTCCGTGGTTTTGTTAGTGACGATACTGTACCAGGATCCTCCATGGGTTCGACAATGATGAATTCTCTACTAGAATCCTCTGTGGGTTTGACAGTGGTGACTTATATACCGGGATCCTCCATGGGTTCGATAGTGACGACTTCTATACCAGGATCCTACGTGGGTTCGACAACGCTGATATTGTTCCAAGATCCTACGTGGGTTCGATAGAGGAGATGATTTAGAGGCTACATATAATCATTTCTACCCCTTTTAATGTGTTTTATACCTGTTTGAGCTGAGTCTTGACTTCAATCACTATCATCATGCTGATTGACTTTACTTCCTTTGTGGACTGGGTTGTGCTTGGGATCGAGAGTTGGACCTGGACTGTGTTTGGTAACTTAGTTATATGTATGGTAATATACCTAAGTAAGTTTGGTTGATACTTTTTGATAGTATCTTACTAATGTGTTTTATCCTTAGTGGATTATGGGGGACCTTCGAGTGTCTCAGGGTCCCCTACTGAGTGTTTTTATACTCACCCCTGCATGGGCTTCGTCCGCACCTTGTTGTGTTCTGTGAAGATGACAGTTAGCAGTGATCGAGGATGTGGGTGAGGGACGGGAGGCTGCGCGGAGCTGGAATAGATGGGACATACTTCAGGGAATATTTGTTTGAGTTTTGTACCTCCCCGTCAGGTAGGATTCCCTAGTGGAAGATCCATAAGCTGTTTTACCTTTTTACTTGTACATGTACTTGTACTTGTTGTTCAGTTGGGTTTGTATTCTGGCCCACTTACTTTCAGCACACTTTTCTTTTCTATACTAGTACTTTTTTCTCCCACTTCTTGTGTTCAGATTGTGTGTGTTACATGTTTAAAGGAAATCCCTTCCTTTTTTTATCGGGGATTCACCTTTGGTGCTAGTCACCAGCACATGGCCTATGGAAGGAGGCCTTGGGGTAGTCACGACACGGGCCCCGAGGACAGGTCGTGACAATTTCCTCGGCCAAAACCTGCCAAAATCTCCTCCCAACTACCCACAAGTAATTCTACAGTCTTTAATTTGATTATAAATCCATCCTAAGGATCCCTTTTGTTCAAATTAAAAGGAAGCACATGAAGAAGTGGTAATTATTCTATCACCTCTTTCAAAGTTCTTTTCTTCTTCCATTTATTATTTATTTGTTTTTTCCATAATAAAATAATAACCCCAGTACCTTATACATACCAAGATGTTATTATAAATATGGTACAATAATATTCATCATTCTATCCATTCTATGAATGACAAAGTAACCATACGTGCATACATATGACTTATGGTCCACATGTAGTAGTTCAGTTTGTCTTTCAACTCTACATTTTTTGGATGGGTATAATAATAATTATAATTAATTTAAATAATGAATATAACATGGTAATGATTCTTTATATATAATATACCATCCAATTAAACACCATTTCACCATCAGTGAAATGATATTGTTTCTCGTGTGTAAGTACAACTTACCCTCTCCACAACGCGATAAGATTCATCTTCAATGATCACACATCAAGGATTTTTATTAAAAAAATATATATATTGATTAATTATGAGGTACATGAAATAATATTGGTACTGATATAATATATATTTATGTAGATAAATATACGTCTTTTACTTACTTCCATACTATATGATAAGAAAAGGGAAAGAATGCTCATACGTACGTACGAACTACCGTCTCCATGAATGGTGTTTCTATTTCAAATATCTATCTATTATACATATTAATATTCTTAATATATAGGATATATAAATCTTGTTTTATATTCTTGAAATATTTAAATCATCATCTAAGTGATATGACCAAGAATAACGAGTTAAAACACATACGATTAAGAAAGCAATTATTACCTGAAATGTGACTTTAACATGGAAATTATTTTTAAATGGGTAGTATAATGTCATAAATGAATCATATATGATATCATAAATATTAATATGGTTCTGGTTTAATTTAATAATATATTTTGGTCATTATACAGGATGTTAAACGTACCCTTGACTAAAGGAAATTACAAGGTAAGGGTTAATTCCTCAATATCATTATTATCTGAGATTGCTTACGTGTAAGTATTTACAGGGACATATTTATCATAAAGCTCTATGTTTCATAATTTTTTTATCAAAAGAAATATTTTAAGTATTTGCGGAATGGACTCTTAATAAGATCATCATTTTAAATGTTTCAATTATTTATTTTTCTAAATATTTTTAATTAATGTCCATTATTTCATTATGATTTAAAGGAATTATTTATATGGACATGATTGTTTTAAAATGTTAATTAATTTATAAAGATTCAAAGTGGTGTGGGACACCTTAATTCAAAAATCTATTTTAAATGAAATCCTTTGAAAATGTGTGACTTTTTAATTATTTCAAAACAATTGATATTTCTCTCAAATATTTTTACTGATCATTTTCAACTATGTCAACATCCTTTATTGGGTATTATTCTTGATTAAGGTTGATTTGTTATAATAAAATCTTCCATATTTCATTGAATGGGTTAGGATATGTTTGACTGTGTATGTACTATTTTTATACCATTCATGGTTTATTGTTAAAGTATTGACATTTCTTATTCTAGTTTTAATACAAATTTTTATGTTATGTTTCAACATTTTCATATGGGAAATGCATTGGACTTAGTAAGTGATGGGAGGGGCCCGCTCTATCCCCCCGATGCATCGATAGGTCTCATGAGACAAAATAGTGTATTGGAACAAGGCCTTGACAAAATTTATATTTACGGTATTGGAACAAGGCCTTGACTTTTTGGTTATGATGTACGACATTATGCATTCCATCACAATGAGATTAGTTATTAATGTTACATTTGATTATTCGACTAGTAGAATATCGATGTGAATAAGTTAATGGAATTATTTGATTTTTCTTTTCTAGATTATGTGGAAGTTTATGTTTAAACTACTTGTGATTCAATTTTATGCCTTGCCATAAAAGTTTATGATTATTTATGATATCTTAATCTATATTGATTATCCTTACTAGACATCTGAGCTCACCCCTTTATTATGTTTTATTTTCCCAGGATGCCAAGAAGTTTATTATGAATTATTTGCAGGTTTAAGATAAGGGAATAATAACATTCTCAAAGTATTATTTATGATGTGTTTTGTGTTAGAAATTGTAATGTGAAGTTCATGTATATAATCTATTTTCCAAGACTGCTAAACTGATCAGTCATTCGAGGGTTGATTCATTGTAATTATGATAATTTTTTAAATTAATTTCACCAACTCTGGGATTTTGGGGTTTGGGCATTATAGTTGGTATCAGATAATGTTTAGAAATATCTATGGATACTAGATTTAGATAAACAATGATTAGGAAACATTACACTAATATAGACATTGATGATTAGTATAGAAGAACATTAATTTTTTTGGTAATGTAGATATTATGTGGGTTTTATAAGAAATAAATCCCTGTCTGGATACTACAAGTTGACTTGGATCTGTAACATATGTACCAAGGATTGAAAACTCCAACAAGGAGTTTCAGGATTGACCCGGGGTATCCTAGTACATGACAATGAGACTTACTGCACACCTGGTTTGAAGCTCCTAGGGGATATTCTTAGGATAATTCACATTTTACTTATGAACCATTATTAAGGACATATGATTATATATGGAATAAAAGAAAAAAAATTATGATTATGAGACTAAATGTGTGAAAATATTCCATTAATGTTTATATTTTTTCTAGTTTTTGGATTATACATTATGATATGATCTAACTGGTTGTATGTTGTCATTTAGAAATCTCTCCTAGTAGAAGGAATGAGAACTCCAAAAATACACATGATCCAAAGAGTAAGAAGGATAATTTATTTCACAGTCTTAAGCCAATACTGTGATGGGAAATATCCTCCCATGTATTCTCATCATACGAGTTAATAGTATCATTTATTTATAAGACGTGTAAAGAATTCTATCTGTCATATTACTTTGAAGGGATGCTAGAGAAGAAGTGGATGACAGAAATAAAGATGCATAAAGGGAATAAGGTAAAGGAGGACTTTCCCACATGTGATAACTGTGGAAAGAATCATCCTGGGAAGTGCTTGAAAGGACTGTGAGTTTTTATAAGTGTGGAAAAATTGTTCATCAGAAAAAAAAAAGATTGAAAAGGGAAGAAAGAAAAGACTAATATTCAATGTTTCAACTGTAATGAAATGGGGAATTAGTCCAATATATTTCTTAAGCATCAACAAAATACAGCTCAGAAGAATCAAAGGGATCAAGGTCTAGAATATGTTGTTACTATAGTTGACATGGAATAATTAATGTATTTGTGTTTCTAGATTGAAGAATTATGTCATTTGAGTTTTGTGTCAATAATGTACTAGTTATATGAATTCTGGAAATAAATAAGGATTGTACTGCAATACTATTTCATTGATGATTTTATATTTTATGGTACTAAGAAAAGTTACTCAATAGAAAGTTAAAATTCATAAAAAATACATGGTTGTGGGAAAGATAAACACTTATATGGTTCTGATACTAATGTAGTGATTTTTGAATAAGAGATGATTGATTTGGATAAATTATATTTTAAATTCCTACCCACTTTGGAACTAATTATTATTTTTGTTTATTACATGATTTTTTGAGTTGACAACATTTTTGGATTTAAGGAGTATATCTAGTATTCTAGAAGGAAGAAGGGAGAATGAATGTACTCAATAAGTTTTTATGGTAATTCAGAGTGTTACCATGTCTTAAGAGAATACATGATAAAGGTATTCACATGTTATTGTGTTGAAAAAAAATCTCTCTATTATGTTTACCTCCCATACAAGGTTTTAGATTGTGAGTTTGGACACAAGTATTTTGGATAAGTCTAAAGGTTAGAATGGGGTAATTTGATCACATGGTATATTGTTTTAGGTTAAAAGTATAATTTATTCAATTCATTGACCTAACCTTTTGGAATTCAGTAAGAATATAGTTGATTAAGGAAATACTTGTGGACCTTATGATTTATGAAATGCTCTTCAGGTGTAAAAAATCATTTTTGAGCATTCATTTTCTAGTGTAAGGGATGAAGTGAAAATATATTGAATCACAAAAAAATAATGAGATTATTATTATGACAGGTAATGAAATCAAGTATGTTTTCTTGAGTTCTTATCTTGATAGAAAATTAATCTCTCCTCTTCTAAAAATGTATCTAAAAAATTGTGTTATACTAATACCTTATGTTTTGTTGAACCAATGACAATTTAAATCATTATAGATATATGGCTTTGAGGATCTCATTTTTCAATTTATTATTCACTTTTTTGTGATTGAATCCCTCAATCATTCCATATAAATATTTACATTTTCCTAAAATTATGTGTCTCTAATTTCCACCAATGTTCTTCTATTTGAAATCCTAATTTTTTGGTAACTTTTTCATTTCTCTTTCCCTCTTATTAAGACTAAATTTTATTAACCCTAGTTCTGATGTGCGTTTTCCACAAAGGTAGTTTCTATTTTCAACCTTTTATTTTAGAAGAACAATTTCAAATTTTGAGTACATAATTTATTGAAGGAGGGGAGAATGTAACACCCAATGATTTCATAGTACATTATCTCTTTGAAGTAATTTAATATATCATATTGTGCGCAACACCGACTTGGATAGTGTTATACATAAGATTAAGTATCTATGAAACAACACATTAGTATTATAATTATTTCAACTATATATGTATTTATCAATTAAATACAGTAATATGAATAGTAATAATTAAATTTTAAAGGTCATTTATAATGTTTTCACATAAATGAACAATATTTATAATGAAATGTATATGTTTTGTTAAAATAGTTATATATTTAGAAAAACTATTTTCATAAAAGATATACTTTTTCAATACATTTTTAAAAATTAATAAAATTAATTTTAGACATTCCTAAACATTGAATTTTGTAAAATAGACTTCATTTTTGAATTCAGATTATCAAAATTATCTTAGGGTGAAATTTTGGTATATTTCTTAAAACATTCAATATTTGATAAATTTTCACGACCCCCTCTCCACAATGTGTACCCCTCCTAGACCAAAAATGTGATAAGGGAGATAATGACCCCCAAGTCTTGCCTTCAGTAGGCCCCGGGTTGGTGACTATCAATGAGGGAATAGTAAACACACAAATGGGAGGCATTACCCTCTAAGAGAACACATGCGAAATATAGAGATAAGATAGACCCCAACCGAATACAACTTAGATAGAAATAACTGAAAACCCAAGTACACATATGTAATGTCATGAAGAACAACTACAAATGAAAGGGAAAAAATATCATGAACCCTAAATAAAGTAAGACAACAACAACCACAAGCCCAAACAACTCCTACAACCCCAAGTTAAGAAATACGAGCCTGATCTCCATCCTGCCCAAAGTGACCTCAAATAGAGTTTATATAACAATGGGGTGAGTATAAAAGTATACTAAGTAGGATCATACCTGAAGCCTCTTATGAAAATGTAATGAAAGAATGCTAAAAGATAGTGAACAACAGGTGAAACTAACTCATCACCTAAACAGGTATACTAAGTTCCCAACCTCATCATTGCTACTCTCACCAAGTAACATATATAAGAGTATATAATATAACAAAGAATATCAAGGGTACCCTGCTAATACTTCACCACTAGATTGATGCTTTTCCCCAACGTTGCACGTCATAAGCATCTCTCTCTAAAAAGCTTGCCTGCAAACACTTGGGCGAAGCACCACAACATGAACCTTAGGAAACAAAACCACCACATCCACATAAGAAAAGTAACCAAGTATTTTCTAGGAGCCACCACAGCTCGTATAACGTGTATCATACGTCTGGTATTATACCTCAAGACATCACATCCCATACATCAAGTAATAATATTCAAGCCATCACAACCTATACATGTTACACCTATAGTAGTCCATAGGATACTATATATAGAATATATGTTTGTGAATAACCACAAGTCATCACAACCCTCTACACACATATATGGGGACAACTAACCATTGTGCCTTCCAGCACAAGTAACTACCAAGAGAAAAGAGCAGGGCCAAAGGGGGTAGTCAGCCATCCATCATCCCACCAGAATTTTGGGGGAAACACCCCCCATGGCTCAGAATATTAGGGATTTCAGTTTCTCTTACTGACGGGGAAGAGTTGCATATAGAAACACAAAAATTAGAGAATATAATATAGCTCAGAACCATACTATGGTCATAACGTAGTCTTAAAATCAACTACAGCTAACGTCTCTCAGACTCCAGGCTGCCAATTCTAAGACTTGGTATCCTATAGGCACACAACCATTTAAAGGGATTTAATACATTATTTTATTCCCTTTTTATCAGTTTCATATTACAGTAATTAATTATTTAAACATTAATTAAAAATTTACAATTCCACATTAAATTTCATTAGCATCACACAAAAAACCCACTGTCCCTTTAAAATTACAACCTCATCATTATGTTCCAGCAAACTCCAACCCCATGGGTTAACATCATTTTTTCAATTATTCCTTACATAATTACTTTCCCATTTTCCCAGGCATTATAGAAAAACATTCTATGCTACTAAACATAAGGGGGGATCAACATGGTGAGTAGATGTACTACCCATCGAGTCTTTACCGCCTATAGAAAGAGCTTAGATCCATCCTCCCTTGAGAAGCTAAACACGGAAAGCACATGGCATACCCTACCTGTCTTCACCTATTTCGGAAAAAGGGTAAGCAATACCAGCTGCCTTGAGCAGTGGGGAAAAGTAAAGAAAATAAACAACCAATAAGAATCAGCAAGAATCTAACAATCACATCAATCTCATTCCATCATCCTTGGTTTCCTCCCCAACACCCACATGAATAAACCACTACATCTTTCCACCCTAGGTGTCAACTACTGCCACAATAAAAAGGCCTCCATGCCCCCCACATATCACAACATCCATCCTGGCTCACATCAAAACACAAGCATTAGGAAAAACAAACATCTTAACAATTGGGATCTTGGCCCTTTAACCACTAATAGGGTAACTCAGAAACCTACAAGGGATTATCTTTTATCAAACAACTAGTTCTTTAATCTATCATGGATTAACAGATTTATTATTCATAGGTTCCAACATTGGGAAAACTAAATAGTATGCTATAAAAAATAATTAAACATGCTTACTGCACCATTTTGATTAACATAAAATTACAACAAGAGGAACTGGATTCATTTACATGCCTCTTTATCTTTAGCCGAACAATTATTAATTAATTCCGGTTTACGTTCATTACCAATTTTTGTCAAGAATGAACATCTATAAGAAGAAATCATAGATATCACATTATCTAGAAAAACAAGAGGCAATAACATACGATCGATATCAATTTATTTATCCGGTTCAAATATTTATTATGTTAATTCCATTCGCATCTAGTGGGATAAAACATGCTAACTATACATATGCACATAAAATAAAAGAGAAGCAACAAATCCCCTACCTAAAATAGGTCTTGTCCTTATTTATAAAAGAGTGATCCACTCAAAGAATCACGATCGCCTCCTCTCGTGATAACTTTATCCACCCTAGGATGCCACGGTACGACCGCACCAACCCAAACCCAAGAAAACTCCATTAGAAGCCTGAAAATTACATGCTATAATATGGAAAGGAGAAACAGAAGAATATGAACCCCAAAAGAATGATGATAAAACATATCTTATATTGAAGATTGATGGATACTTCTTGTTTTGACAGAAACAGAGGGTGAACTTGCAGCAAGAAGGACGTCAAGGAAACTAATCTATGTGGAAACATTTGATCTCATGATTACTATGGGAAGGAAGGAAAGGTTCGAGTGTCTCGCACCATAGAACAAGGAGGAAGAACAAGGGAGGGAGATATCTTGTCCCTTTTGATGATTTAACAGAGTGATGGTTCATGATGCACTTAATTTCCCATTAGAAGAGGATCACATTAAACCACGCGGATTGACCAAGTAAAAACATCCGGATCCTTAGGAATAATTAATATAGGAGTTATTGCCTTTGAATCAGCCTTAGAGTCCTTAAAATAAGGCTTTAAATGTATTTTACCTCAAAGGAAACATCAAAGGGGTGAAACTGTAGGAAGCTGGAAACACTGTTTAGAAACTTGTAATTTGGGAAAGGAAAAACACTATTAATAAACATCACCGTTAGAACCTCACTAACAGAACCTCACCGTTCAGGAAACACTATTCATGAACTCAAAATTTTGTAAAGGAAAAAAGAGGTTACCGATAGAAATGTTCACCAATGGAACTATTCATAGAATTGGAAACTTGTCAATGGAAAGAGAGGTTACTGTTAGACATTACCGATAGAACTGTTCACCAATGGAACTGTTCATAGAATTGGAAATTTGTAAAAGGAAAGAGAGGATACCGTTAGAGGTTACCAATGAAACTGTTCACATAAGGTCACCGTTTCACTGTTCACAACTGTCTACCATTGTAATTATTCTCTGAGGGTCACTGATGACATTGTTCATTGAAGGTTAATTATGCACTGTTCACAACTATCTACCATTGGGACTGTTCACTGAGGGTCACTGATGACACTGTTCAGAGAAGGTTACTGATGCACTGTTCACAATTTTCTACCATTGGAACTGTTCACCGAGGGTCACTGATGTCACTGTTCATAGAAGGTTACCGATGCACTGTTCACAACTGTCTACTATTGGAATTGTTCACCGAAATGGAAATTTGGAAAAGTTTTGGGGATAAGTCACCTTGACCTCCTGGAACACCTCAAACACCATATTTTCACTATGGAAGGGACCAGAGAGGTTCATTCTATTACATTAGATACCTCTCTAAACATTCTCATCCTCGTGAATTTATAACCCACCTATAGTGAAAATGAAATGGGGTCCGAACAACAACCCATTGAGATAACTCTCAAAAGATGGAAAGCTACAAAAGAAAAAAAAGGAATCCATCTCATAAACCCAAAAGGTTTATAACCACAAAGGCTCCATCAATACATGAAAAGAGTTAGAAAACAATCAACTCTGGGTACTGAGAAAGTATCTATGACTCACGTTCCTAGGTGCTATCCTTCATGCCACCGTGTCACCACATGACATGAACCAAGGGGATAGAATGCCCGCAAAACACCTTCTCCTTGCGGTCTTGGATTTCCACAGGTCGATCCTCGAAGGTCACATCATCATCAACATTGATCTCTCCCCAATCGATGACATGAGAGTCATCATGAAGATAACGACGGAGCTATGATACATGGAAAACATCATGTATCTAACTCATCTGGGGTGGAAGTGCTACTCGATACGCCACAAATCCAATAGAAGCTAAGACAAAGAATGCCCCAACAAACCGGGGAGAAATTTTACTCCCACGACCAAACCTTCAATTCCCACGATGGGGAGTCACCTTCAGAAACACGTGATCCCAAAAAATAAATTCTAAGGGTCTCCTCCTTTGATGAGAATATGATTTATGACAATATTTCACTGTCTTCATCCTCTCAAGAATCACCTAAACCATCTCTATTGTATTTTTCACTAGTTTTGGTCTGAGAATTGCTGACTTTCTGACCCTATTCCAGCACAACGGAGAATGGAAAGGTCGGCTACACAGGGCTTCAAGTGGTGCCATACCGATGGTGGAGTGAAAAATATTATTGTAAGCGAACTTCAACAAGGTTAGGTGCCTCATCCAATAACCTCCAAAATAAAGAACACAAGAGCATAACATATCTTCAAGAGTCTAGATTGTTCGCTCTATCTGACCCTCTATTTGAGGATGAAATGTAGTGCTAAGGAATGGATGAGAACCGAATTTATACTAGAGACCTCTATACACCCTAGAAGTGAAGTGGTGATCTCGATCAGAAATGATCAACTTTGGGACTCCATGAAGTCTCACCACCTCCTCTGATACCACTCTGTCATGACCCCCTCCCCACAAAGTGTACCCCTCTTGGGATGGAAATGTGAGAAGGGAGATAATGACCCCATGTCCTACCTCCAGTAGGCCCCGGGTTGGTGACTAGCACTGGGGGTAATGAAAACACACAAATGGGAGGCATTACCTTCTAAGAGAAGACATGCGCAAGAGAGAGATAAGATAGACACCATCCAAATATAACTCAGATAGAAATAAATGAAAACTGAAGTACCCATATGTAATGTCATGAAAAAATACAATAACTGAAAGGGTAAAAACTGAAAGTACCCAAAAGAATGTAAAACAGGAGCAACCACAAGCCCGAACAGCTCCTGAAACCCAATGCTAGTAAATACCAGCCTGATCTCCAACCTACCCCAAGTGACCTGAAAAACAGTTCATATAGAGAAGCGGTTATTATAATAGTATACTCAGTAGGATCATCCCTGAATCCTCTCATGCAAAAGTAAAGAAATCATGCTAAAACAGAATGAACAACAAGTGAAAATAACTCATCACCTAAATAAATATACTAAGTTCCCAACCTCACCATGGATACTCTCACCAAGTAACACATACAATAATATATAATATAAAAATGAATATCAAGGGTACCCCAATACTACTTCCCCACTGGTTTGCCACTTTTCCCCAACAACACACATCCTAAGCATCTCTCTCCAAAAAGGCTTGCCCGCAGACACATGGGAGAAGCCCCAAAACACGCACCTCATGCAAAAAAACCACCATGTCAACATAATCAAAGTAACCAGGTAGTTTATGGGAGCCACCACATCTCGTATAACATGTATCATATATCGAGTTTATACATCAAGCCACCACATCCCATACAATGAGTAATAATTTTCAAGCCATCAGAGCCTATACACATTACACCTATAATAGTCCATAAGAAACCATATCCATAATATATGTGTATGAATATTCACAATCCATTACAACCGTCTACACACATATATGGGGAAAACTAGCCACTATGCCTACCAGCACAAGTAACTACCAAGAGAAGAGAGTGGGGCCAATGGGGGTAGTCAGCCATCCATCCTCCCACCAAAATGTTGGGGAAAACACCCCCAGGGCTCAGAAACCCCGAGGTGTCAACTTCTCTTACTGACAGGGTGGAGTAGAAAATAGAAACACAAAAATTATAGAATATACTATAGCTCACAACCACACAATGGGAATAACCTAGTCTAAAACTCAACTACAATAAACTTCTCTCAGACTCTGGGCTTCCATTTCTAATACTTGGTATCCTATAAGCACGCAACCATTTAAAGGTATTTAATACATTATTTCATTACCTTTTTATCATTTTAACTTTATGTTAATTAATTATTTAAACATTAATTAACCATATATAGTTCCACATTAAATTTCATTAGCATCACACCCAAAGTCCACTGCCCCATTAAAATTACAACCTCATCATTATCTTCCAGCAAACTCCATCCCCATGGGTTAACATCAGTTATTCCATTATTCATTACAGAATTACTTTACCATATTCCAAGGAATTCTAGAAAAACATTCTATTCTACTTAACACAAGGGGGGATCAACATAGTGGGTATATGTACTTCCCTTCATGTCTGTGTTGCCTATAGCAAGAGTGTAGACCCATCCTCCCATGAGAAGCTAAACATTGAAATCCGGTGTCATACCATGCATGTCTTCGCCCCCTTTGGAAAAATGGTAAACAAGACTAGCTACATTGAGCAGTGGGGAAATGTAAAGAAGATAAACAACCAATACGAACCAACAATCATCCAACAATCACATCCATCCCATTCCATCATCCCTAGTGTCCTCCCCGACTAGAACATGCATAAACTAATGCATCTCGCCGCCCTAGGGGTCAACTACTACCATAAGAAAAGGGCCTCCATGCCCCCACATATCACAACAGCCATCCAGGATCACATCACAACACAAGAAGTAGGAAAAAAACATATTAATAATTGGGCTCTGGGCCCTTTAATAACCAAGAGGGTAACTCAAGAACTCTACAAGGGATTATCTTTTATCAAACCACCAGTTCTTTAATTCTTCTTGGATTAACCAATTTATTATTCATAGGTTCCAAAATTGGGAAACCTAAACAATAAGCGATCACAAATAATTAAACATGCATACTGCACCATTTTTATTAAAAATCAAATTGAAATAAGAAAAACCAGACTCATTTACATGCCTCTTTATCTTTATCCAGACAATTACCAATTAATTCTGGTTTACATTCTTCACCAATTTCTGTCAAGAAAGAACATATATACAATGCAAGCATAAACATCACACTATCTAGAAAAACAAGAGTCAATAACATACTTTCGATATCAATTTATTTATCCGGTCCAAATATTTATTATGTCAATTCCATTGTCATCCAGTGGGATAAAACATGTTAACTATACAGTTGTACATAAAATAAAAGAGAATAAACGAATCCCCTTCCTCAAACGGTTCTTTTCGTTCTTTATACAATAATGATACACTCAAAGAATCATGATCCACTCCTCCCGTGACAACTGTATCCACCTGAGGATGCCACGGTATGACCGCACCAACCGAAACCCATGAAAAACCCATTAAAAGCATGGAGAATACATGCTAGAACATGGAAAGGAGAAACAGAATAAGATGAACCCCAAAATAATGACGATATAACATACCTTATATCGAATATTGATGGATAATTCTTGGTTTCACAGAAATAGGGGGTGCACTTGCTATAGGAAGGACGTCAAAGAAACCAATCCACGGGGAAAATTTTGATCTCACGATTCCTATGATAAGGAAGGAAAGGTTTGATCATCTCGCACCAGAGAACAAGGAGGAAGAACAAGGGATGAATATATCTTATCCCTTTTGAAGATTTAATGGAGCGATGATTTAAGATACACTAAATTTCCAATTAGATGTGGATCAAATTAAACCATGCAGTTTTACCATGTAAAAACATTCATAGCCTTAGGAATATTTAATATAGAAGTTATGGCCTTTGAATCAACCTTAGAGTCCTTAAAATAAGGCTTTAAATTTATTTTACGTCAAAGGAAACATCAAAGGGGTGAAATTGTAGGAAGCTGGAAACACTATTCACAAAATCGAAATTTGGCAACCAAAAAACACTTTTCATGAATCTAACTATTAGAGCCTCACCTATAGAACCTCACCATTCTGGAAACACTATTCATGAACTAAAAATTTGGCAAAGGAAAAAGAGGTAATTGATAGAACTGTTCATCGATGGAACTATTCATAGAATTGGTAATTTGGAAAAGGAAAGAGAGGTTACCGTTAGAGGCTACTGATAGAACTGTTTACCGATGGAAGTATTCATAGAATTGGAAATTTGGAAAAGGAGAGAGAGGTTACCATCTGAGGTTACCGATGACATTGTTCATATAAGGTCACCATTGCACTGTTCACAACTATCTACTATTGGAACTGTTCACCGAGGGTCACCGATGACACTATTCACAGAAGGTTACCGATGCACTATTCACAATTGTCTATCATTGGAACTATTCACCAAGGCTCACCGATAAAACTATTCACAAAATGTTACCAATGCACTATAAGTACCCATGTTTATCCGGATTGATGTTTTGAGTAGAAATTTGAATTTTTGCTGTTGGATGCTCATGAGGGGTAAAATGGTCATTTTCCACTACCAGCTGATCTCATATAAATTTTCTGACAAATCCTTTGGTCCCAGAATAGGGTGTTTACCCTTGGATAAGAGTTTAGTGGAAATCTGAATAGTTTGAATTTTAGCGGAATATTTAATATTTAATATTATTAAATTAAATATTAAATTATTCACATAGGTTAATTTGGAAGTAACTCCTAAACAGAGAATCATATTGAGATTCCATCTACACTATTGAGTCCGGAATGGGGAGTTTAGCCTAGAGAATGCATAAACTCATGCCGGGCGCTAGGGCCGGCCCGAGCCCCTTTTTCTTACTTTTCTTTTCATCTTTCTTTTTCTTTTCTTCTCTCTCCCTTCCTCCTCCTTCTTGAGAATGCTCCATAGGTTCTCCTCCATGGCTGATTCCCATGGGAGATTTTGGAGATCGAGAAAATGGGAGTGAAGGAAGGTGAGAGGGGTACCGATTCGAAGCTCTCGACGCGCTGATTCTGTGAAGGCCAACCCTGAGCTGTGGAATCAACCGAAGCTCTAGCGGTTTTCGTCCAAAGGTAGGTCCATTTATGTTTTCACCATAGATTCCCTTTAAAAACGTTTTTTTATGTCTTTTAAGCCTTTTATTTCTTTCTTGTATACCCATCAGGCTCGATCTGTTGTTTCAGGGGGGAAATGGGCGTTTGGGGCGATTTTAGGGCTTTCCCATCAGAAAACCCAGAATACACGGTGTGTGTTCTAGAGGTACACGCCATGTGTTCTTCATATTTGGGGAAGAAAAAGTTTTCTTAAGTACATTCCATGTACTTTGAGTACATGTCACGTAGTGGGTGTCTATGTGGGTGGCCGTGTGGAATAGAACACAGAATAGTGTTTTTTTAAGTACACGTCGTGTACAGTAACGTACACACCGTGTAGTGGTACTTGGGCATGTGTTTTAGAAAAAACTCACACGGTGTGACTATTTGTGAATAGTACATGCTGTGTACAGTAAATTACACGTAGTGTACTTTTACAAAGGCAGGCCCAATGTGCTCTGGCCATGTGCTTTGGCTAAGTACTACTTCAGTTTGGTAGTTTTGGGATATCTTGGGCTCTTGAAGTCAGAATTGGGCATGTGAGTAGTCGATTATGAGCTTTTTTTCTACATATATCGCGATGGTGGAAAACGTTTTACATTTAATGGTCATATAAATGGGGTTTTGTGGTTTTTATCTAAATTGAGGGGTTCATCCTCCAATTATCGAGTTCAGTTGTCACCTGAGAGTGAGACTTGGCGTGTATGATAAGTTGGGTGTTCGGACCAACTTAGTTGTGTCCTTTAATAGGATATTATCTGTGAGCTATCTTCTATATCCTATTATTTAAATTAAATTTCCCTTGTGAGACATTCCCTTCTAGTTTATGATTCTGTGAGACCGGATACTTCTAAGGATCCCCTAAGGGATGCCTTTTCTTGTATGCTGACCTAGGGAGTCCCTTGTAGGATCTTTCTCTTGTTATTACTTTTATAGGAACCATGTTATATAATTCCTATGTTTTCCTTCATTTGAGGATCCCATGTAGGATTCATCCCTTAATCTTCACTAAGGATCCCGCGTTGGATTCCTTCTCATGTGTTTTCATGGAAATCCTGAGTATGATTCTTCCTCAGTGTTTGACTTGAGGGACCCAGTGGGTGATCGTTGTTTGACCGAACATGAGTTGTTACGACGGGTTTGGGTAGAGATGGTGATCAGGTTTCACCTTGAACCCATTCCAAATAGCTGATCCCTTTGGGCTTCGGATGTATTGTTGGGTTGGGCATTTGGGCCACCCGCACTTGTTTGTTTATATCTGACGTGGGTTTTTGTGTTGTAGTGGTTACCAGAGGTGCTTCTTAGTTGGTGGATATTGAGCCTGACGTGAGGAATCTTCTTTTTTGTTGTGTTACCTACTTTTCCTTGTGTTCTTGAGTAGTAGGTGGTCTGGTGTTTACTTCCAACTCTTGAGTTGAATTTGTGTACCGTTGTGCCACGATCCCATGTTCAAAGTGGCGTGTGGCTGAGGCCTTAGCCAATAAGATATCTATAATTGCATAGATAATATAATGATAGATATAAATATTTATTTGGGATTGTTTCTTGGATCTAGGGCCACCCTGTGGGTGCGTTTCCCTTGTTTAGCCGTTTGGCAAGGATACCCGTGGGTATGCCATGAGGATAGCATGTTTTGAGTTTTCTTGAGAAGAAACATATATAAATGCTTGTTTTCATGTTGAGATCTGTCCGGTTACTAGATTTCCTATAGAATTCCTAAGGGTAGAATTTTATTTAGCCTGAGGGATGTATTTTGTTTCGCCTGAGGGCATGTTTCTGTTTAGCCTGAGGGCAGTGTTTGTTTAGCCTGAGGGCAACATTTCT
The DNA here is from genome assembly GCA_963277665.1 of Viscum album. Classification (NCBI taxonomy): domain Eukaryota; kingdom Viridiplantae; phylum Streptophyta; class Magnoliopsida; order Santalales; family Viscaceae; genus Viscum; species Viscum album. Next base: position 1,750,648,011 of record OY728120.1, on the reverse strand, counting down.
CACACCTGAGGGCATTTCTTGTTTAGGCATTGGGCAGTGTTGTTTAGCCTGAGGGAATCGTTTCTCATTCCTGAGGGTATTAGCTTCTGTGCCTGAGGGTAATATATCTTACTCCTGAGGGTTGTATTCATTATGCCTGAGGGAAGTCACCAGAGGGTTTTGTTTCTGTTCACCTGAGGGAAAGGATTCACAAGTCTAAAGATAGTGGTTACCTTGTATATTCCCTGTGGTAATTTATTATGTTGAACCTACCAAGCTACATCATAGGCTCAACATTGTTATTATCTTTGACTTGTTGATTGCCTGTTGTGGTTTCTGCTATGGAATTGGTATAGGAGATGGTCAGTCGAGGCCGAGTCTTAGAGAAACTCAGAATTTAATTATATTGAACTGGTTACATGTTTTTGGTTAACTTTTTACGAGATATATTTCTGACATTGTCCGAAGCAAGTATTTTTCAATGGTATTACGGACCCATAGACCAACTTAATGATACACTGATTGAGTGGCATGACATCCAGCTCAACACCCTTGCACATGATGTCCAGGAGATCGGGCCTATGGTGTCAATGATTGACTGCTGATGTGGTTTCTTGTTATTTGAATCACCTAATAATGAATATTCATATTTATGTTCATGTGTATAGGTATGGTAATATGCACATGTACGTATATAGATATGGAAATCCATGGTGGAACTTTCCCAGTTGACAAGGTTTATATACCCTAGGGTTGACTGTGGCTGCACATTTGGTTTACTTCATTTGTTGTGTTCCAGGAAGGCTGAGCACGTTACTGTTGCATACACAGAGCAGTAATGTTATAGGTTGCTTGTCGGGGTGCCCTATTAAGATTATTTATCACCCCTGCACGTGCACCTCAGTGTACGTGTAGACCTTGTGTATTCTTTTCAGGTTGAGCACGAGTTGCATGGTGGACAGTGCTAAGGTCAAGTGTTGCATGATCGAGCGGAGCTGCTCGAGTGGTTCTACTGATCGGGCTGCTGCAGTTTGAAAGTGTCTGGAGATCAGGTACGTGGTTTGGCAAGGAGTTAGCAGCATATCCCTATACTTTAGCTTCAGTTTATTTTGTACTTTTATATGTCTGGTCAGCCCAATGGGTGACCAGTTTTGTATTGTATTGCATAGATTTTTGGGCTTTTACAACATTTTACTATTACAACTTGTTCTATTTTAGTTGTTTATTACTTCTGCACTCTGTTCACTTTCTTTTGTGTTTGATACTGAGTTATTTCCATTGTTTTCTTAATTTGGTATGAAGTCACATTGTCCCCACTATCACAACCTAGGCCCTCACTGCTAGTCGGTAGGCTCTGGCGTACGGGGAGTCACGCTTGAGGCCTTGTGGCAAATTGGCTCGGAGCACCGGTTTTGTGGCTTCTTGGTCGGGTCGTTACAAAGTGTAATCAAAGGAGTTTTCTTTCCTGGTCTTTACTATTTGGGATATGGTAGATAGGAGTATTAGTAATGTGTCGGAACCTGTGATGGATATTGGGATGGTGTGCCAAGAACACTTGTTCCGATAAGAAGTCCTGGTTTCTATGGTTTGGGATTGCTGTTCGGATTTTGCGATGTTATAGTTGTAAATGATTTTTTCCTTGAGGAGTGCACATGTTGTGTGGTGTTTTTATTTACTATGGATCTCTGGATCTTGGCCATTGGTAAGATTTTAGGGATATATTTTGACTCTTGGCCGATAAAGGCAAGAGGAGTCTCATGTATTATCCTAGGCACGTAGGATTCACAACAAATAGTCCTGCTAGTGTGTGTTTTTACTGATAACTGAGACCTTTTGGTCTACTTACACATAATTTTTACTCTGATTGTAGGTTACGTGGATCTACCTTGAGGCATTTTTCTTGAGGCTGATAACTCAATACTTGTGCACAGGTGGTGCAGTGACCCCATTTGGTCTTTGTGGCATGTGATTCCTTTCTGTTCAACCCTTAATGGATGTTGTTTCTCGGGTCTATGCTTATGTAGTCGGATCGTTGAGAATTATGTCGATAGATACCAAGTATTTTCTTGTGAATTGGACCTCCTTGTGGTATTGCTATATACAGTTACCCGATGAGCGTCAGTTTAGTTTCTCTTCTCCTTTAGTTATGAACTCCAGGGAGTAGTTCATTTTGGGGATGCTTGGAGAGGATCATGGCCTTTCTAGGTTGTGTTTTGGTTTTGTTTTCCTTTGTTCATTGTGATATTTACCGTCTTCTGAGAGGTTTTGGATCTTTTGGTCCAGGTGGTTAGACCTTGTGAACCAGTTGAGATTATTTTTATGTAGGGATAGGTGGAAGGCCTAGAGACTATTGGTTTTGACTTGAACCCTAGTAGGGCAATGTCGGTTATGTTCTAGGGAAACCTATGTGGGAAATCTTAGAATATTTTTTCTGATGCCACTTGGAGGTGTTTTTTTTTCTCGATGGGCAGGAATGTTCAGGTGCCTGGACTTGTCAACCAATGTTTTTATGTTTCTGTTGCAAGTGGCATTGTTTGAATCTAAATTAGTGAGTGGTTGGATGCGAGCCGAGGACCGATGTTTCAAGACTTTATGTGGACTCAGATCCCAAAAGTTGTGTTGGAATGTCCCTATGTTTTATAGGTGACTTTTTGAAAAGTCGGATTACCGTGAAATGGTTGACCTGTGTTGGAATCTTGGTCGTGTTATGGCAGGATTCTAGGGTTGCTCAGAGGGAGCTAGACACGCATTCATTTAAATCTTAGTGTACTCCTTTTAGAGATGATCATGTGCTATCTTGATTCATCTTGAGTATGCTGAGAGAGATTCGGCCCTACACTGAGCTCATTTTTCTTTCTTAATGTTCATCCCTGTTGAGGATGTAACTTATTCCGGTTGGGTTCTCGGAGTGGTTTAAGGAAAGAAATAAGGTGGGGAGTGCACCATTGTCCATTTAAGGGTGGTTATCCTCGTTCTGGTTAATATTCTGTGTTTTCCGAAAGATTCTGATCTTAGGTTTATCTTTTATGACAATGATAAGGGTATTCCTATGGTGGGGTGTACCAGATCGGGCATAGTTGAGTGCCTTATGTGAAAAAGGTGGTTGTTAACGCTTTAAGGATGGTAGTTGGATAGTCCAGATAGATTGGTTTTGTAGATGCTCAGTTTGGGAGCATGGATTCTAGTCATTCACTGGGCTTCTCGGGGACGATAAGGTTTATGGTGGGGAGTTTGTAAGAACCCATGTTTATCCGGAATGCAGTTTTGAGCAGAAACATGAATTTTTGCTATTGGACGCTCATGAGGGGTAAATGGTCATTTTTCCCTGTACCAGCTGATCTCAGATAAATATTTTGACAACTCTATTGGTCCAGGAATATGGTGTTTACCCTAGGATAGAATTTTGGTGCAAATCTGAGCAGTTCAAATTTTAACAGAATATTTAATATTTAATATTATTAAATTAAATATTAAATTATTCGCGCAGGTTCATTTAAAAATAAATCATAAATGGAGCATTGGATTGAGATTCTTTCTATGCTGTTGAGTCTAGAAATTCGAGTTTATCCTAGAGAAGGCATAAACTCATGTTGGGCTTCGGGGCTGGCACAGGCCCCTTTTCCTTCTTTTTCTTTTTTTCTTTCTTTTTCATTTCTTCTCTCTCCCTTCCTCCTCCTCGTGCACACTCCATAGGCTCTCCACCTTTGCCGTGTCCCATGGGAGATTTTGGAGATTGAGAAAATGATAGAGAAGGATGGTGAGAGGGGTACCGATTCAAAGCTCTCGATGCGCTGATTCCGCGAAGGGCAACTGTGAGCCGTGAAATCAACCGAATCTCTGGTAGTTTCCACCAAAAGGTAGGACCATTTGTGTTTTTTCCATAGATCACTACTAAACATTTTTTTTATGTCTTTTAATCCTTATATTTCGTGCTTTTATACCCATGGTGCTCGATCTGTTGTTTCGGGGGTGAAACCGGGCGTTTCAGGTGATTTTTGGGATTTCCTCTCGGAAAACCCATATAACACGGCATGTGTTCCAGAGGTAAAAGTCTTGTGTTCTTCCCATTCGTGGAAGTCAAAGTTTTATTATGTACACTCCGTGTACTTTGAGTACACACCATGTAGTGGGTGGCCGTGTGGAATAGAATACGGAATAGTATTTTTTTTTTGAAGTACACGCCATGTACAGTAAAGTACACGCCGTCTAGTGGTACTTAAGCATGTGTTTTAGTGAAAATGCACATGGTGTGACTTTTTTTGAACAGTTCCCGATGTGTACAATAATTTATATGCCATGCACTCTTACACAGGCAGACCCAATGTGCTCTGGCCATGTGCTCTGGCCATGTATTACTTCAGTTTGGTAGTTTTGGGGATATCTTGGGCTCTAGATGTCAGAATTAGGCGTGTGTGTAGTCGATTATGAGCATTGTTCCATGTAGAACATGATGGTGAAATACTTTTGACATTTAAAGGTCATCTAAATGTGGTTTTGGTGGTTTTTATCTAAATGGAGGGGCTCTTCTCCAGTTATCGAGTTCAGTTGTCACCTGAGAGTGAGACTTGGCGTGTATGATAAGTTGGGTGTTCGGACCAACATAGTTGATAAATTTAATTGGAGATGAGCTGTGAGATATCATCCAAAACCTATTCTATATATGATTTTTTTCTTGTGAGACGTTTCCTTCTGTCCTATGATTTTGTGAGACTAGATACTTCTATGGATCTCCTGAGGGATGCCTTTGTTTGTATGCTGACCTAGGGAGTCCCTTGTAGGATCTCTCTCTTGTTCTTCCGTTGACAGGAACCATGTTAGGTAATTCATATGTTGTCCTTAATTTGAGGATACTGTGTAGGATTCCTCCCGTTATTCTTTGCTAAGGATCCTGCGTTGGATGCCTTCGCTCGTGTTTACCTAGAGAATCCCGAGTATAATTCATCCTCAGTGTTTGACTTGAGGGACCCAGTGGGTGCTCATTACTTGACTGACCCTGAGTGGTTACATCGGGTTTGGGTAGAGATGGTGATCATGTGTCACCTAGAACCCATGCCAAATGGGTGATCCCTTTGGTCTTCGGATGCATTGTTGGGTTGGGCGTTCGGGACACCCGCACTTGTTTGTTTATATCTGACTTGGGTTGTTGGTGTTGTAGGGGTTACCAGAGGTGCTTCTTGATTGGTGGTTTTTGAGCCTAACGTGAGGAGTCTTCTTGTTTGTTGGGATTCCTAAATTTCCTTGTGTTTCTGAGTAGTAGTTGGTCTGGTGTTTATTTCCAACTGTTGAGTTGAATTTTTGTACCATTGTTCCACGAGCCCGTGTTTGAGGTGTTCTGTGGTTGAGGACTTATCCAATAAGATATCTATAATTGAATAGAGAATCTAATGATATATATAAACTGTTATTTGGGATTGTTTCTTGGATCCAGGGCCACCCTATGGGTGCATTTCCCTTGTTTAGCTGTTTGGCCAGGATACCCGTGGGTATGCCATGAGGATAGCATGTTTTGAGTTATCTTGAGGGGAAACATATATAAATGCTTTTTTGTATATTGTGCATGGCCCAATAACTTGATTTCTTATGGAATGCCTGAGGGACATATTTTATTTAGCTTGAGGGCAGTGTTTTGTTTCGACTGAGGGTCGGTTTCTGTTTAGCCTGAGGGCAGTGTTTGTTTAGCCTGAGGGCAACGTTTCTCAAGCCTGAGGGCAGTGCTTGTTTTTCCCTAGGGCAGTGCTGTTTAGACTCAGGGAAAAATTTCTCACACCTAAGGGCAGTAGCTTCTATACCTAAGGGAAATATCTCTTACGCCTGAGGGAAATATTCATTATGCCTGAGGGTAGTCACCTGAGGGTTTTGTTTCTGTTCGTCTGAGGGCAAGGATTCACATGTCTGAGGACAATGGTTACGTTGTATATTCACTATGGTGATTTATTCTATTGAACCTGCCATGATACATCAAAAGCTCGACATTGTTATTATATTTGACTTGTTGATAGCCTGTTGTGGTTTCTGGTGTGGATTTGGTATATGATATTGTTGGTCGAGGCCGAGTCTCGGAGAAACTCAGAATTGAATTATATTGAACTGGTTACTTATTTTTGGTTAACTTGTTCAGAGATATATTTCCGGTGTTAGCCGAAGCAGGTATATTTTGATGGGATTACGGACCCAGAGATCGACTTAATGATACACGACTTGAGTGGCATGACATCTAGCTCAATGCCCTTTCACATTATGTTCAGGAGATCAGGCATATGTTTCCAATGATCACTGCTGATGTGGTTTCTTGTTATTTGAATCACCTAATCATGAATATTCATATTTTTGTATATGTGTATAGGTATGGGACTATTCATGTGTACATATATAGATATGGACATCTATGGGGGAACTTTCCCAGTTGATAGGGTTTACATACCCTAGGTTTGACTATGGATGCACGTTTGGTTTACTTCCTTGGTTGTGTTCCAGCTAGGCTGAGCGAGTTGCTGTTGCATACACATAACAACGCAGTTATAGGTTTCTAGTTAGGGTTATCTACTGAGAGTATTTCTCACCCCTTCACGTGCACCTCGGTGTACGTGTAGACCTTATGTCTACTTTTCATATTGAGCACGAGTTGCATGGTGGATAGGGTTGAGGTCCAGGGTTGCATGATTAAGCGGAGCTGCTCGAGTGGTTCTACTGGTCGGGCTGCTGTAGTTCGACAGTGTCTTGAGATCGGGTACTTTTTTTGGCTCATAGTTAGTAGGAGAACCCTTTCATTACTTTCAGTTTCTTTTTTACTTGTATCTGTATTATCGGCCCAGTTGTTGACTGGTGTTCTATTGTATTGCACACCTGTTCAGGATTTTACAATAGTTTAATATTACAACTTGTTCTATTTCAGTTGTTTATTTATTTCGCACTCTGTTTACTTTCATTTGTGTATGAAACATAGTTATTTCTGCTATTTTCTTACTCTGGTATGAGGGCACAGTCTCCCCACTATCAAACACTAGGCCCTCACTGCTAGTCGGCATTTTCTGGCATACGGGGAGGCGCGCTTGAGGCCTTTTGGCAAATCGGCTCGGAGCACTAGTTTAGTGGATTTCGGTTCAGGTCATTACATGCACAGTTCACAACTGTCTGCCATTGGAACTGTTCACCGAGGGACACTGATGTCATTGTTCACATAAGGTTACTGATGCACTATTCACAATTGTATACTATTGGAATAATTAATCGAAATGGAAGTTTGGAAAAGTGTTGTGGATAAGTCACCTTGACCTCCCAGAACACGTCAAACACAATATTTTTAAAAAGGAATGGACTAGAGAGGTTCGAGCCATTACATAAATAGTGAAAAATACTACACAGTACATGAAAACCAATTTTTTCATTTAATTAATTATTTTTAATTAAAATATATCCTAAAGTAAAAATAGATACATAATACATATATTAGTACAATTTAATTAATTGGAGGCGTTTTATGATAACATTAGATATATACAATTTATTGAACCTTTTTAAAATATGTTTCCCCATTTTCAAGGCACATTTACCCACCTTCTAGGCAAATTTTCATATTTTCATAAAACATAATTTTACCAATTTTGTGAATTGAATTTAAAAAATCTAATAGACATGGTTGTCATAAGTAAGTGAAATGTTCTTCAATGGGATGAAAATAAATTTTTGTGAATAGTGACTTTTGAATTTTATTTACCACGGATAAAAGTAATAGCGTAATGAAAGGTAAAAATAAAATTATAATAATATAAAATTACCCCAACACATGTCCAAATTCTATTGGATAAGTTTTTTCAAACAAAATCAACCTTATGAAAAAAATACTATCCTTTTTGATCCACTTGTATTAGATTAGGTCATTGATTATATTTTATTTAAAGAAGTGTTAAAAGTGTTAAATTAATTTTTTGTTAACTAAATAATTTTTAATAAAGAGTCATACATAATATAAGTTAAACTATAAATATTTATTAGAAATCTAAAAAAAATTCCTACTTAATGGTATTTTTTTATAATATTATATATTAAATAATTAAATTTATTTATTACACAATGATGATGCAGTAATTACCTTATTAATGAAAGATGAAAATAATTGATGTTATAAATATTGAAATAAATATAAATTGAATCTTCTGAGGCCAGAAACGAATTTTCTAGGATAATACGACATTTTAGGGTTGATTGAATATTTATTTTTCGAAGTAATAATGATTTTATTACTTTTAAAAAAACAAAATACAAAATAGTTTCAAAATTGACATAAATGAGTTTTTAAAACAAATTCTATTTTATTAAATGATATAATATTATAAAAAATATATGATTTGTAAAAATGAATTATATAATGTTATATATTTTATTAATGAACAAATTAAATTAATTTTTTCATTTTATAGCTACTATATTAACCATGTAGTATAAAAATACATAAAGACATGGTTAGGTTAAACTATTTAACTGATAGTTAAATCTAAAAGATATGGTTAATATGGTGACCTAAAATTCTCTAAAACCTATTGGTTGAGAGGATTTAAACCCATACCCACCTTATCATAGAACCAAATCCATTTTTATCTATTAGAAACCGGAATTAATTTTATAATAAAATAATTTTTCAATCTTTCCCTAAAGTACTCCTCACCTCTCATATAAATGGGTACTTCTGCTTTTCTTAAATTCACACCTCCAAATATTTTTTAGATCACAAAATCATACCCAAATCTCCTACCAACTACCCTTAATTCATTTTAGAGGCCTAAATTTGATCAGAAATCTATCCTATGGAGCCCTTTTGATCAAATCAAAAGGAAGAACCGGAAGAAGAGGTAATTATTTTATCACCTCTTTCGATGTTAGTTTCCTCTTACACTTCCTATTTCTTTGTTGTTTCCATAATAAAATAATATCTCCAGTACCCTATACATACTTATATTTTATTATAAATATGGTACAACCATATTCATTATTATATCCATCCAATTAATAACAACATCACCATACGTGCGTACGCACGACATATCGTCTCCGCGTCGTGGTGTAGTTTGTTATTCAACACTACATTATTTGGATAGGTATAATAATGAGTATAATTAAATTAAATAATGAATATAGCATGGTAATTATTTGGTATATATAATATACCATTCAATTAAAAACGGTTTCACCATAAATGTAATTATGTTCTCGGTCGTGCGTACGTACGACTTACCGTGTCCAAGACACGATAAGATTCATCTTCATCGATCACCATTGAAGATTTTTTATAAATAAATATATATATTTATTAATTATTTGGTATTTTAAATACTATTTATACTCTAATAATATATATTTATTTAGATAAATATATCTCTTTTACTTACTTCCATACTATAAGATAAGAAAACAGAAACAACTCTCATGCGTACGTACGGACTATCATATCCATGAACGATGTTTCTATTTAATATATCTATCTATTATTTATTTATATTCTGAATATATATGATATATAAATCGTTTTTTATATTTTTGAAGTATTTAAATCATGTTCTATGTGATATGATCAAGAATAACAAGTTTAAACACGTACGATTAAGAAATCAATTATTAACAGAAACGTTACTTTATCATTGAAATTATTATTAAATGGTTAGTATAAAGTCATAAATGAATCATATATGATATCATAAATATTAATATGGTTCTCGAGTAATTTAATAACATACTATGGTCTTTATATAAGTGGTTAAACATACCCTCGACTAAAGGAAAGTACACGGTAAGGGTTAATTCCTCAATCTAATTATTATCTCAGATTGTTTATGTGTAAGTATTTATAGGGAAATATTTATAACCTATGTCCATGATTCATAAAAATGTTATCAAAAGGAATATTTTATATTTTTTTGGAAAGGTCACTTTGGAAGTGTCATCATTTTAAATGTTTTAATGATTTATTTTTCTAAATCTTTTTAATTAATGTCCATGTTGTCAAAATGTTTTTAAGGATTTATTTATATGGACATCATTGTTTTAAAATGTTAATTCATTTAAAAAGAATTAAAGTGGTATGGGATACATTGATTCAAAAATATCTTTTAAATTACTTCATTCATAAACGTTTGAATTTTAAATGTTTTCACGAAAAATGGATATTGCTCTCAATGAGTTTTACTGATCATTTTCAAATACGTCAACATCCTTTACGGGATATTATTCTTTATTGAGGTTGATTTATTACAATAAAATCTTCCATATTGTATTGAATGAGTTATGATATGTTTGACTATGGATGTATTATTTTTATACCATTCATGGTTATGGTCAAAGTATTGACATGTTTTATGCTGTTTTTAATATTAATGTTTATGTTATGTTTCAACATTTTCATTGGAGGAATGCCTTGGACTTAGTAAGTTATGGGTGGTGACCGCTATAACCCATTTATGCATCGGTAGGTATAATGAGACAAACTATTGTCTTGGTACAAGTCCTTGACAAAATATATGTTTAGGGTCTTAGCACAAGGCCTTGAATTTGTGGTTAAGATGTATTACATTATGCATTCCATCATTTTGAGATTAGTTATTAATGTTACATGTGATTATAAGACTAGTATAATATCAATGTGAATAATTAAATGGAATTAATTTATTTTTCTTTTCCATATTATTTTGAAGTTTATGTTTAAAGGTCTTCTGTTTGAATTTTTTGCCTTGCAATAAAATTATTTGATTATTTATGACAACTTCTGCTATATTGTTTATCCTTACTGAGCATATAAGCTAAACCCTTTCTTATGTTTTATTTTTTCAAGGATGATAAGAAGTTATTATGATTTATATGCAGGTTTAAGCTGAGGGAATAAAGATATTCTCAAAAGGATTATTTATTCTGTGTTTTATGTTGGAAATTGTAATGTAAAGTTCATGTATGTAATCTATTTTCTCAGACTGCTAAACTGAACAGTCATTTGAGACTTGATTATTTGTAATCATGCCAATGAATTAATTAATTCACCGACTCTAGGATTTTGGGGTTGGGGAGTTACAAAAACTATCCCGTATCTAATATGAATGTAATATCATTATGAATTCAATGCAGTCTTTCATCATTTTGTTCCAAAATTATACATGTATCTTTATTTTATGGAAGATTTTAGCTCATGGATTATGGGAATTGTAGTTGTTGGTGTTTTCTTTCTAGGATAAAATTGTGGGTATCCCCTCCTTCAATTAATTTTGGGAGGACCACCTTGAAGATACATTTGAATTTAACCTTATAGAAATTCAAGATATTTTCAAGGATGAAATTTGCTACCACCTCTGAATATATTATTTCTTAGGTTGATTATATGTTATAATTTGACTATAGATGAAGAAAAATATGGGAAATATGAATCTTATTATTGTATAATTTTTTGAGGACATAGTCTTTCATAGAGCCAGGGTGGAATTAACGTCCATAATATCCACCATATCACTGTCGATTAATGGATATAACACCATTTAACAGGAAATTTATATTATTTTCTCAACCTAGTATATATATTATAGGGATGTCATTGTATTATCCTTTAAATAACATAGGGATTTTTATAGATGCGGGATGAGATATAGTTTTGGCTCTAAGGGGAACTCTATCATCCACTCATATAAATAATTAATAAATGTGGACAATTATTTTTTCATAATGGAATATTCACCATTAAATTTCATGATTACCAACCCTGAGTCACCCCTGTTGAACAATAGGTATACTAGATTCTTGAGGGATAACTCTAAGGATATAATTATGGTTGGTATTCTACCTCGTTGTTGGTACATCATTATGATAGAGATTTGGATAAGAGTGGAATTTGATTGGATTGTGATATGAGTAAAATCTTAAGATTAACCCTGTTATTATTTAGATTTTCCATCACTAGTTATGTTAGGATCCTATAAGAACCATTAATTTATATGTCCTATATATGGGGTGTATCATGTATAGAGAATATCAATTAATTTGGATGTTTTGTGTCCAATTGTATCCTTTTTGGGAATGGGTGTACTTTATGGAAATCTATTAATGAATACCATTTAGTCCTATTTTGAGATATTTGTTGTATGTAAAACTACTATATAATTACTATGAATTATTGTAGACAACGTGTTAATATTGAGAGATTGAGGATGTATTTAAGTAAATCCATTTGGGATATAATATGAACCTAATGATGATACTTGTAATTAATCATGTTATATACTATGAAAATCAATTCAAGGATGTTATTATTGATATCAATGTGTTTATTTTTAGTATCCAACATGGTTATAGTGATATAATGGATAATGTTCTCTGATCCCATATCATTTTTCTGGGGAAGAAGTTTATTGAGAGATCACTCTAGGGTTTCTACATAGAGGATGTGATGCTTCTTTTCCACTTGCGATATTAAAACCAAATTATGTGGGATTTACCAATTGAGATTATTGAAATATTTTTTTTAATATTCATTCCATAGACATGTGTCCCCCCTTCTTTATTAAAAATTTTAATGGATTTTTTTTCAGTGACATTGGTAATGATGTGTACTATATAGGTATGATGCCCCTAGTGTTCCCTCCTATCATTGACATCCGGAAGCTAAGGGATAATATGGATTTACTTGGTCTTTATGTTACTAAATTAGATACCACAATGGAATACCAAGTTGAAAATAAATTTTCATTATATTATCTTGAATGAAAAATTCACAGGGTCGATCTAGAAGCTTTTTTGCAACAAAACATTGAAAATTGCATCAAGATATGTTAATATAGAAATGTTTTGTTGAGAAATAAACAATATATATTAGACATATAAATCTATTATCCTCACAATAAGGGATGTTAATATATGTTCCATGTCATAGTGGTATGTAGTTCCATCATTATTTAATACAAAGGGCATAATGTGATAGAAATATACCCCTTGAGTTTCCTTAAATGAGGAGGACTCCTTGTCATTGTGGGTAGTATATATCTAGTTATAACATAAAAACCATTCAATGAATGAATGTTCCTAGAAACTAATAGCCTCATATGTATGTAATTGGATTATTAGAATTATTAAATTAACTCTTGGTAAGTTTCAGTTGAGATCCATGAAACCAATTAATACTCATATTTTATCATTTTTATTTTTGATATAGACAGTATGAGGGATCCATTTTAGGTATTAAACATCATGAATTATTTAATATTTTAAAAAATTTATTAATTTCAACTTTTACCTCAGAGGCATGGTCTAGATTCATCCCCTTGGCTCCCTATTTATAGTTTTGACAATCATTTAGAAGAACCAACTAATGGGTAGGATAATTAAAATCAATTACGTGAATCTATGTGTATTTCCAAGTGAGGAAATCATGATATTATTTAAATAAGTAGATTTATGTCTCTTTCTCTTTAGGGGTCATAGTGGAACTGATCAATATTGGTTTTTGATCTGCCTCTATAACAAAAATTACTTGTCAGAGTTCATCAATGATTGTGAAGAAACCCTCCTCAAATGATGGATGGGAATATTTAAGGGCCTATTAACCCAATAATTCTACCTCAATGGAATTAGAAGTAGTATATATATGATAATTATGGTATATAATACAAGATAAGTGATCCTCTTTTGATCATGAAGATGATGTGATGATATCTCTAATATTCCTCCTTCCTCTTAACTATCTTTTGGGGATGATGATACAATGACATCTAAATATTCAGGAGATGACATATGGAAACTAATATTAATAGAAATTATATCTCTACCACGATATAATAATTATTATTTATGGATTTTTCTGACTGATGGAACTAATATCGTTAGGATATGGGAAGAAGTTCTTATACCCCATATTTTCCTTCTTCTCCACAGATTCATATTAACATGGTAAAAAAAGCTCATTTTTTTATTGATACTCAATATTGATTAGACCAAAATAGATGTAAGGATTAATTTGAACCATGTTAATATGTATTGATTGTGAAGTAACTTATTTTTTCCATAGATTTGGTTTTTCCATAAGGACATTATCCTAACCAATATTTGAATGTAATGTGATGTACTAATTCATATAAATATCAAATGATACTCAGTTGACTCAATGACTTCCAAGATCATGGTTTCTATCCTCATGTTGATTTATAGGAAATATACAGTCATCTTTGTGTTCAATCCATGGGTTTGTATTTCTAGTATCTATACCATTAGTAGAATTTATCTAGATGGTATTTTCTACCATGGGTTGACTTAACTCCACTTTTTACACCATAATTATACATATAGAGAACTGTAGGACTAAAATGGGTAATTATAACTATAAAACTCCCTAAAATATCCACCAATGAAGTATTTTTGGTACAAATGGTATGACTATATTTCCTCCACATGTTTATAGATCCATAGCGTTAGAAGATAAATGAGGAAGACTGTTACCTATATATCCAACATCAATTCAAATTTGTATATTAGATTACTAAATTCAAATACATGTTTGATCCTTTTGAGTGTGTTTTTATAACTTTTAATATATCCCTAAATTATGTTCTTTAAGTACTTTAAATCCTCAACATTGTTACCCAAGTGGTTGAGGGTTTAGATTTGTAAGAGGTTGATCATGAATCCATTATCAATCATGAATTTATAGAAATCAATTTCACACACATAAATAAATATATAAGGTCCTATTATTCATAGATATAGTAGTTTTATAGTACTTTTTATTTATGAAAATGATAACATTATATTCAAATCGGACAAATCCTCATGTTATATTCCTCAGCTACAATGACTTCAACTTTGAACTATCAAGGTATTTAAAGGGACTCAATGCTTGATTCTATGAAATATATAGAGATGTAAGGATGATCTAGAATAATCATACTATAAAAAAAGGACTATATATTTTAGGATGTCATATTTTTAGGCCAATATCATGCACTTCCAGTCCCGATACTGTTCCTTGGAATGAGGTTTTGATGTTTTTTTAATTGTGCAAGAGAATTATTTTCCTTAATCAAAATAAGGGTTATTTTTTATACATCATGTGTTACGCTGAATTGGCCTACCGGTAGTCCTAAATTAATAAAGAGGCTTCACGTATTCATGTTAATCCTCTAGTATGATTAGATTCAACTAAGACCTAGATGACTTGTGATCATTTATATACAATCGGTGGGCACATTAGAGGTATTTTCTATATATATTTGTACTGTATATAGCATTTGGAGAAACATTTACCACATTCCATTTCATCCTCGTCATCCACATAGTCAACGGCCTCTATATCCTCTTCCCCTATTATAGAAAGTGGGATGAAGTTCATATGGGTCTTATTTTCAAGATATGGGTCTTCCAAGTGAATCGTAATAAAAAATCCATATTGTGAATATAAATATGATAATGATTATATTAGGATAGGTGGTGCATAACTATCTAATTATATATGCAAGAAGTTAGATAGAGTTTACAGTATCTTGGTAGTCAATAGAGCTTCCTACTTCCATACCATGAACTTATTACTCTAGTCAAACAAGTTCATAGTGGACTATGATGATGATAATGATGTCCTATTCATTGTATAGTGAACTATGGTCAAAACATGTTCATTATGGAATTCCCTAATATCAACATATACCTAATTAAGTGATTATCTAGCCATAACATCATCAATATTCTATAATCCTTCACTAGAACATATTTATATTCTGCCTACTTATCATGAGGTATTAAATTTATGAAATCCACATGTGTTGGTGGATTACCCGATTTTCTCTATATAGATTCAACCATAATATATAGGATTTCATTAAAGATAAATTAATCCAATATTGTGTGACATGACATATAACAGAAGGGGTAGTAATTAGGACCCTTGTTTATACTAATCCCATTTTTTTCCTACCCTCTATATGTTTTTGAATGTTGTTTTCTATGGAACTGAAGAAATTCTCTAAAAAATTATCTCTTCACAAGGAATAATTTTTATTATAATGGTCCTCAAAGATTTAGGTATTCTGACCCCTATGTTTCTTATAAAAGTGGACCTTTTTGGATTCTACTTTTTTGGAAGAGGTAATATGTGATATTATATGGGATTGGGTTATAGATATAGAGTTGGAGATAACATAAACATATCATTTATCACTTCTTGTTTTCTAAACCTCTTTAATTTATTTATAAACATTGGGAAAGATTTATGCTTTGAGAATTGGATAATATACTCCAAAATTTGAAAAGAATATATGAAATATTAGAATATATTGGGGTATTTTAGATGGTTCAAGGGAGTTTCAATATTACCATAGAGAATTTTGAAATACATATACTATAATTTATACTATAGGAGAGTAATATTAAATGATTAGGTCAAAATATTCCATCTCGAAATAAATGTGAGACATACACATTATTATTTTTCTTATAATTTGAGAGATTTAAGATCATTATATTTCTTAACATAGAGATGAATTAGTAATGGAATGTATAATAGTGGTCTTCTCAACTATTCACCGACCTAAAGAATAAGTTTCTATAATATAAAAATGATGAAACCTATATATTCTTTAAAAATTATATTATCTCATCTTCAACATGTTGTTCAAGTGTTCCCAAAATGCGGCCACATTAAGAAAAAAAATGTTTCACATGCTATTTTGGGCCCCCAGTGCCTCTGAATAATGGGAATGATAGATTCATGAATTTGGGTGGAGGTGGATTCATATCTAACCATGTAAGGCATGTATTTATTTTATGTCTTAATAGAAATCATTGCCCTTATATAGATTCAATTAATATGACCAAGGACTCTATAAATCCATGGAGTACTAGTGGAAATATCAACTTGGAAATTAATCAACTAGAAGAAATAGGTAAAGGAAAATATGGTCCACTCATGAGGGAAAATCCTTGATATATAGTATGAGCTATCCTAGTTAGTTTTCTAGACCTATTTGTGACTGATTTTGAAGTGGAAGGAATTATTGATAATCTATATCTACATAGTTTAGGTTAAATTATTGTATATAACCACATCCTATCATATGGTTAGACTTTACCCTCATAAGTGGAGAAATTTTCATTGGTTTGGAAATTTGAATTATAGTAGAAATATTGGCCTCTACATAGAATTTATATTCATCACGAATGTTTATACCAATTAATTTATAATTAATTAAATACAATTCCTCCAACATAGTTTCATATTGGGAAAAATTATTCTCAACTATGACAGTTTTATCATCATCATGTAGTGGGTGGGATATGGCCATGCCCACCACTTTTTCAATATCTTCTGACTTCTAAGGAGGTGGTAGTTAGGTATTTTGGAGATCACTCAAGTTTTATGAGTCTTCCAATGATATTAGATACACATATATTCCATGAGTATATTTTTGGGGGTTGTATTTATATTAAATGATTTCTCCTCATATTCTTTTTCCTTTGTTTCATTATCTGAGTTTTTTTTAGATTTGAGGTTGATGAAATGAACTGAATAATTATTCACTATATGGATCATATATTCATCGGAAGGATGAGGGGATCTGTATAGATTTGATAATACACTATGGAAAATAATAATCATACTTGAACATTTCCTTTTGGATACCCCATTGTTTTGTTTCACAACATATAAGGAATTCACTTCTCTCTATGGTTATATGTCTATAGATATTTATAGAAAATTATCTAGAGTGAGTCCCTAGTATTATTGAATAAATTTATTTTCAATTTAGAATATGTAATTCAAATCAAAGTGGAATTATAAGGGATTACTATGTGAAACTCTTCCTAATTAGGAGAAGACTAACTTATGTGGAATAAAGGGCAGTAATTCTTATATCTCTATAGTCTGGGATTATATAGACTCTATCACCATCACATCGTGAACCCAACTGGGGTTTTATAGCTGTAAGAGTATAGATTGTTCTAAATTCCTTTATCATATAGCAAAGGGATTCTATAATAACTATGAAAATGAATCTTCTATTGAAACTGTACAAACATACTAATCCTTAGTCTGAATATGTGTAGGATGAAGTTCACATTATTAGAATTCACCATTTATTGAGTCAAATTACCTCATTCCAATATTTCATTTTTAAAATAAAGATTCACCCTTAAAGTGTTTCCACATTGATATTATTTGTCTTTCCATGGTTACAAAATGTTTTTATGAAAGAAATTATTATTAAAGGGAAAATAAATCCTATACTATCAAAAAAACATTTATAAAGTATATGAGATGAACATTTACCAAGTGTATCAGATGGATGTATAAGAATTATATTATATAGAAATATTACAAAGCATATTAGAATTATTTTTATGAATTCCTTCAATCATAGAACATCAGATAGAGTTATACAAAGTCCATTGGATAAATACCATCAGATACAGACATACAAATCCTTATAGACAATGTTTTTATAAACCTACCACATAGATATATATAATATATAGTACATGAATATATTATATTTAAACTGGACTAAACTATCACATAATTTTAATATTTATCTAACTAATGGTCCTATGATAGAGTAATGTTTTATTGAACTCATTGAGAGAAGAATATGTTTTTATGGTGTTGTTGCAACTAATCCTGAGAAGTCTGAAATCCAAAAATTAGGTGAATGTATATGAATAGGGCCTCAGCTTTAAGTAGAATAATTTTTGACTTCATATGATTAAAAGATATTGTTGATATTTCATAACATATTGTTACTAAGTAAACTATAATGGTAATATTTGGATAATATCATTAATGAATTGTTTGTGAGGATTTCATTGTAAATTTTTAATGGGTTGTCTACCATAAAAGTGGTCTTTCTGATAAAGGGACCAAGGAATAATTGGGGATATAGGGTTAAATGTTTTCTGATATGTTTGGTCGCAGGATCCTTGGGATTGGAAGGAAAATATTTCCATGATCTAACTAATTGAGGGTTTCATGGATTAGAATATAAGCCATTAAATATGATTATAATCGTGGATACATTATGTCCGGTACGTAGATTTTTTTATAATTTAGGGTGAATGTGAATCTCTTTCTTAAGAAAGATTTTGTGATTTTTTCATATTTTTTAATAGTTATTAATAATTTTTACACATGTTTATATAAGTTATTTATATCTAGTTCTCATTTTCATATAAAATTTCCATTTATTTATATTAAATATTTTCTTAATCTGGTAATAAATTACATTAGTAAAAATATTTTTCTGATAAACATTCTTAGAACTATTTTTTTTGATGAATTATAGTTTTAAATTATTATAAACTAAAATTTAACATGCCTTATAGTGATTTTAATTCTCCTATAATCTCAAATTTTTCATTCAAGAATTTCATTACATATATAACACCGACATTGTTTTTGGATAAGTTTATTTTGTTTTAGGATGGAACATTTTTCCATTAGGGAATTAAAAACTCTTAATCCCAGTAGAAACCCAATATAAAATGTTAAAATGTATGAATATGGGAAGTATTTAATGATTAAAAATTTTATAATTCCAATTTTTGGTAAATTTATTATGTTGTATGGGAGTTATAGAATTCTTGATAAGGATGTTGTGAATTTCATTAGAGTGGAAAAACCAGAATAATAGCTGAACTATTATTTGAGAAATACATTCATATCTTCCATGGGATGAAAGGTTTAAAATAAATTTTACACTTTTTAAAATAAGAAAAAATATATTGAAATATATATATGTTACTCATTTTGGATCTTCTATTTTTTTAGAAATAAGAGGATCCACATTTCGAGCAGTTTATCAATCCCTTGATTTTATTCTTTGAAAAATAATTAATCTAATGAATCAACATTTCAAGACAATTACTAAACTTTTAAAACATATTTGTTAAAAAGTGTTATCATAATTGAATCATATTGAAAATATTAATGATATTATTCCCATGAAATGGGAATGAATGATAAAATGAAATATTCCTATAACCATATAATAGATCTACTTTTTTATGATTTGATTGGAACATGAATTTATTATGTGATTTGGTGGAATGGGGATACTAATAAGGAAATTATGAAGAATATTGTTTCGTTTTCATCAAAATTTTCTAGAAAATATATATAAGCTATGAAAAATTCTAATAATTTAAAATATTCTAAATTTAATATAATTTTACTGTTCTATCATATACTATTTCTTTAGAAGAAAGTGAAAATGAGATTTATAAATTAGATTAGAGGATGAACATGATTGTTAATAAATAAGGATTTTCCTTATAAGTACAATCAAAATCAGAAAGAAATAAGTGATAATAAGGATACCTTTGAGATAATGTTATTTGAATAAAGAAACTAAGGTATGATTGGAAATATCATTAATGGTTATAATATTATTATAAATTATTAAATAATTTTTATAAGGATAATAGTAAAAAAGAGTATCAATGATTTAGATACATATAGGGTCAGTAGAGGAGATTCATTTACTGAAATTCTTATAATGATATCCCTAGTAGTCTGAAGGTTTTAGGATTTTTTATTCGAATTACAAGGAATAAAAATCTCTACAAGAAGAATTTATCCACAAAATCTATTACAATCATATCTTTTAATTCCAACTACCTAGATTATGATGATTAACATTGTTTAAGTTATTTTTAAGAAGAAAATATTATTATAGTGGATGATGAGGATTGTATTCCTAGATTCTAAGAAAAGACCATATATGTTACTTTACTAAAGAAAAATAAAAATAATGTGATTAAAGTCCATGATTGTTCAAATATATAACTTTATAAAGAAAATGGTATAATTTCAAAGAAATATTCATAATTTAGAATATTATAATAGAGTTAAATTAAAAATCTACTACTTGATAAACTAATAATGATAATAATTGGTTGGAGAAATAAATTATAAAATACATAGTATGAATAAAAGTTTACAAAATTTTATTTATTGGAATGGTATTTTGATAATATTTATAGACATTTGTGACTACATGAAAAAGCTTCCTGATTTGGGTTTACATCATAAAAACCAATTTTTTCAGTGAAACTATATTTTCTAAAGTGTTTAGATTTTTTATGAAATTTAAAATAGATGGAAATTAGAAAAATATATATTTTCTAAATAATGTTGAGTGATTTAGATTTCATAGAACTAATATCTCTAACAAATTAGAAACTATTTAACATAAGATTGATGGGCATCTGTGGATTCAAAAAGAATTTATTTTATAATCTTTACAGGACAAAGTATGTATCAGAACCAAAATATTAATGTTTTTTTTATTTTTTGGTGAATTGATGGGTACCAAAATACAAAATATATGGTACATATATTGTGATTACTTAAGTAAGATGATAGAAAACAAATTGTTTGTTCATAGAATTATTTATACGAATGGTGGATGAGTCACTTTTAGAGACAATTATCAAGTATAATTCTATTGAATTAGTGATATCTAATTTATTTATAAAAATTTAGATTTAATGATGTATATGTTTTATGATATAAGAATAATCACATCATCATATAATAATTTTGTGTCCAATTTTATCTTTTTAACTTAATGAACAAGAGATGTACTTTATAAATTTTTGAAGGAAAGTTTATTCATTATTCTGATTGGAAAAAGAATGTTTACAAAATAAATATATAATACTATTAAAACCATGACCTAGGTAAGCTAAGTGAGATGAATGATCAATTTGGCTATTTTATAGAAGTTTAGGAAACCAAAATATTATAACACTAAATTAATATTATGGTAAATTAATTTTTAGTGATTTATGAGACCTTCAGCGTAATTATTAAAAAGCTTCTAATACTAATAAATATTGTATGAAATATAAGTTAATTTTTAAATTGATTAGGGAAGTATGAATTTATGAAGAATTACAGTGAGTCCATAGGTATTCAATTGGTCTAACACAAATACGAATTATTAATGAAAAATACTATATAAATTTCTTGGTTGATGAATACTATAGGTAAATCTTGAACAACGTTTTATAGAGAAAATTAGAAGAGATTCATTGTTTTAAAATATCATGGTCTATGTTTAAAATAATAAAAAACTACCATTGGTTACTACTCATAGTGATCATTGTAATGAATTTGAAATTTTTTATTTTGAAACATTTTGTATTATGAAACGAATTACACATAACCTTTTTAGCTTCTAGAAATCTCAAAAAATAAGTTGTAGTATATTCAAGAAATATAATTCATTATGAAATTTATACAACCTTGTTGGGTGTATAATCATTTACTATTTTTTGGATGATTATTTTAACGATACTCTTTATACTTTATATCATGTTGATAAATAATATTTTCATTATAAGACTCCATTTCGTGGGCTTCAAGAAGAATGATTAAACTTTATTACTTCATTGTTTTTTGGATTTTACATTTCAAATCCAAATACTAATTATAAAATACATATTTTTTATCTAAAATTTGATGAGTAAATTTTTTGTGTGGATTTTATATAATGTTCAATGATTATCATTTTTTAACAAACAAATAAACAATGTTGAGTGAATAGAGAATATTATATTTGATGAATAAAATCCTTTTGTTTCAAACATCCAAAATTTATATCTTAGGATGATGTTTTAAAAAGTAGTTTTCATCCTATGTTGATTTTTTTTTGAATTTTAAGAACAAATAAAGAAATAATTTTAGAATTTGTAACTCTATAAGATGTTCAACCTCTTGTTGAGGAACATCTTTTTATAAAATCAAAAATTTATTAGATCTTAAGGAATAATCCCACTAATAATATTATTGGAGATATAGGTCAAACTATAAAAAAAATAATATTTAATTATAAAATTAATTTGATCATTACTCCTTATATTTTTTTCAACTCAGTACAACAAATGAGGAAATAAGTGATGAATATTATATATGTGAAATGTATGATAATATCAATAAATTAGACAGGGTTAATGTGTGGAATTTTTTATAAAAACCTAAATATAATTTTATGATTTTATTAAAAGTTTTTTTTAAAAAAAATTGATGGAAATGGAATTACTTTATGAAATAAAATAGGGCTTGTTTCTAAGGGTTATAAACAACAAGAAGTAATGGATTATGGAATCAATTTCTCAGATGAAGAAATATTTGAATCTATCTATACACTTCTATCCATTATAGTTTAAATAAATTTTACTATTTATCAAATAATTGTGAAGTGTCATTTCTAAATATTAATGTAATGTGATATTTTTATATAGAACAAAAACCATATTTTGAAATTAGAAAATTTCCAGAACATTTTTTTAGACTATGTAATACACTCTATAGATGTACATGAGGTCTAAGAGCGTGTTATGAATGAATTAAAAGTGTTTTTTACTTTCAAAAAATATTGATAAGGAAATTATTGATCCAAATATAATTTTTATAATTGTATTTAAGGATAAAATAATTGTTCAAATATATTTCAATGAAATTATTTTTGGGTCAACTATAAAATATGTTTTTTATTCATTTGTGAAACTTCTCAAATCTGAGTTTGAATAAGCATGATGGGTGAACTAACATGTTTCTCCAGTTTTCAAATTTCTCAAAAATCACAAGGAATATTCATAAGTTAATAATTATAAAAAATATTCACATTAGATTATTTGTTTAGAAAATGGAGAAAGTATAAGAAATCATACAAGGACCTCAAAAACACATTATTTTACGAGTCTAAGAAACATGTTGATAATGAATTTTTTATAGGAATGATTGAATATTTATCATATCATATGTATAGTAAAATAGATAAAATGTTTTCTAAATTACTATGTAATATATTTCAAGAAAATCCTAAAGAATCTAATTATAAAATTAAAAATTTAATCTTTTAAAACAATAATGGAACTTTGTAAATTTTTTTATTTTCTTCTTATAGAAATAATTTTGAATAATTTTTTTCCAGATATTAAGTTTTTTGGAAGAAAAATGGATAGAAAAAGAATATATATAACTTTTAATTTCATTTTAGAGTATTTATTGTCTTGGAAATACAAGAAAGTATAATCATTAACACTTTTCACTAATAAATTTGAATATATAGTAACATGATGTCTGTGTTCCCAAGTGTTGTGGATCCAACACATGCCACCTTTTTTTAAGGAGTATTATTACAAAAATAATTTTTTTTTAATAATAAATATTCCTTAAAATTTTCTGTGAATCCATGACATTAATCTGGAGAAAATCACATAGATACACAACTCAATTTTCTATAGTATTATAAACAAAATTGAGTTATTTTTTATAATATATTAGAATGAATGACCACATGGATTCAATTTTTTAAAATAAAAATAACTCAAATATTTTTAAATATATTAAATTGAATTTTAGAATTATCAATATAATGTTATCATTAATATAGTTCTTATTTTATCTATATTCATAATATGGTAAAGTCATAAATAAGGAGGAGGTCATGTTTCTCATATTTCCATATTTGTTTGTTTTTATTTAATTGTTTAAAATAATCTCTAGATATAGATTGGGTAAGAAACATTTAATTTTAGATCATAATAAGATTCATAAGAAGTTACATTAGAGTGAATCTATTACTATAACCTTTTTTTATAAAGCCAATTTTTTCATATCACTAGAAAAAAATTCATAAGTAATTTTTATAAACTCTCATAAAGGTACCTATTATTCTATAAAGTAATTCTTATAATTTTTTTGATAAAAAATTTTATTTACTACTATATTGATGTTTTTTATGATACAAAATAATTCATTTTAATAAACATATTTAAAAAAAGTCAAGAGATCAAAACAAATATTTTTTTAGACCATTTATTTCATCATCTTATAATATTAAATGTCTGTTGACTGATCTATTCAAAGTTGATCTATTACTATATTTTCTTATATATGGAATGAGTGGATTAGAACACTAACTAAAAAAATGATTCTATGTCAAGATATTTTCATTTTAATTTTATTATTTATATTCCACTCAATAGTTTTTCCATTATTTTTTAGATATCATTTATGTCATTCAGATCAATCCCCATACAACGCATTGACGATTTTTATACTGAGAATGTAGTGAAGGAAAGTTTAATAGACCAAAATCCATTTTAATGGTATAATTATCTTTTTAAATTAGAAATTTACATTATTGGTTGGGAATCAGTTTGAGTAACTATAGAGAAATCGATCAACACTATCGAAGTGTAGTGTTTGAGTTTTATATCATCATAGAGTCCAAGGAAAGTATTATGATTACTTTTATTTAGATGATAAATACTAGTAAAAATCTACATAAATATACTATGTCGACAACCAATAAACTAAAGTTAATTTATGATGACGATATTCTAAGAGTTCATGAAGAATAATAAAGAGAGGATAAAAAGTAACCCATGTTCTGTGTAAGATGGTACCGAGGAAAAAATATTAAAAGAAGAAATGTTTTATAAGATTATAGAGAAATAACAGAATAATTTAAAATTGAATAATGATAAATATGATAGATAATTACTAAGGTAATTATCATAATATCAGTAAAAACTTGAGAATAATTATTAAGTAGTTAATTTTCCCAATGATGTATTGAAAAAAAAAGGTTCCTCAATCCATCCACCAAAATAATCATATATTCATTCATGTTATTGTTATTCATGTTTAAATTTCAATGAATAAAGGGAAAAAAGTAATGGATGTAATGGAATAAGTTTTCTATATTATATAAAAGGATTTTGGTGAAGAACTTGTCTATGAATCTGAGAAATATTCTTACCTGAAAGAGCTATGTTGAGTACTATAAAAGATGAATAATTTAAAAAAGAAAAAAGATTTTGCTAATATATTAAAATTTAATTTAATATTTAATAATTATTTTCATATACATAAATATATTTAACATCTCAATATGATGAGGAGTAATTATAACTCAGTTCATTACAATAATAATCTTCCTAAATTGAAGATAATGTTTTTTGATGTGAATCTATGTATATGTGTTTTTTGATCAAATGATATTTTATGAGAATTTTTTTAAAACCTTTATGTATTTTTATCATAACATGATTGTTAATTATTAAATTTATATTATTCAATCTTTAGTGGAAATATATCATTTTTATCTAACTTTTGTGAAACTATATGTTTTTCTAAATCATTCTCAAGCATGTCTTTTTTTTACCCTGAACATGATTACTATTTGTTCTCTAAAGTAATATTTCTAATATAATTTTTTTTTAAATTTTATTATATTTTTATATTATATATCTAAAAATATATTGATAAAATTATTTCAAAACATGTCCCATGTGAAATCCAACTCATTTATCTGAATTTCAATATAATTAACGAATGCCTTATTTTATTGTTTAACATGTGATCTATTTATCCAGTGATCATGAAACAGATCTTCAATTATCAATTTTTTTATTTAGAAATAAATTTTTTTATTTGATATCTCATTCATTTTTAATTATAAACACTCAGAGTTTATTATGTTAGAAGGATAATAATTTTTTATTTATGTCATTAAACTACCTGAAACTATGAATATGTTTTTTACATACCTTAAACAGTTGACGGCTGTTAGTGTTTATTTTTTAGTTTCTATTTCATGTTTTCAAATTTTTTATGATCATATATCATTCAATACATATCATAATTATGATATTTTTGATTCACTGTAAATAACTAGGAATTATATTCATTTAAGTATTTTGGACCAACTCCTAATTCTGTTTTTTACGTGTATTAAAAATTGTAAAAATTTTATGTGTTAACATGTACATGAAATGATGCACCATCCACTGATTAATTTTTTTTATAGAATCAATTGAATTATTTTAAAAACATCAATTAATTATTTATTTCTAATGGTCAACTAATTTTTTATTTCATTGGTTAATTAAATTTTTTTTCAATGGTCAATTAATTTTTTATTTAAATAGTAAATTAATTTTTTAATTTAATATTGAATTAGTATTTTTTCCAATATTGAATTTATTTTTTATAAATAATAACAAATTAATATTTTTCACTAATGGTTAATTAATTATTATAAGTAAGAATGAATTAATTTTTTTTCTAAGAGTGAATTAAATTTTTATTTCTAATGGTGAAGTAATTTTTTCTAATGGTGAATTACATTTTTACAAGTCAGAATAAATAATTTTTCTAATGATGAGTTAATTTTTTAAAATAGTGAATTAATTTTTTATTTAAGTGGTTCTAAATCATTTCAATTTTTAGTTAAAATTTTATTGTTCTGAAAATTCTTCAGTACACTATTTTTCATCATTTTTTATATTTTTATAAGCTGTATTTTGATATTAATTGTGTTTTTTAATGTATTTATTTATAATATTAATGTATATTATATTTAATAAAATTTAAATGTGTTAAATATATATATATATATATTGTTTTTAAAAATTATATTAATTTACTCTTTATTCATGCTTGCACCTATAACATTTTTTGGAATATTTTTTTAATATTTATAGTTATGTTCTTTGACTTATTATTTTATAAAAAAAAATTTAATGACATTGAATTTATTAAAGAAAATTTAATGGTATTTGAAGATATATAATTAATTTTGAATTTACATGATGCATGAAATTAAAATTTATTTAATATTTGAATATAATCATTCAAAATAGAACACTCTACTGGTGAATAGAGCCCAGATACATTTACTGGAAACAATTCTACATGATATGTTTTAATTAAAAAAATTGAAAACAATTTATATTGTACTATTAATAGAAGTGTTTTTAGTCATGTGTCTTATTTTATGATAGCTCGTGAAAATTTGAATATTCTACAAGTTACTCTCCTTGGATCTAAAAAATTAATTCGAACCATGCATGGAAATTTTGGAATTGAGTACCAAGACATCAAGATAAGTGAAGATCAAATAGTAAACCAAAAGTTCAATATATTCATAAGCATTGTTAATAGAATTATTTCACATAGTGAATTTATAGAAAACCTAGAACTTGTTGAATGAGTCCTCGGAGCCTTACCAATAAAATGTAATACAAATATGGTTTCCATTGATGAATGAAATAAATTAAAAGAGTACACCCTAAATTAATTTATGGGATCACTACTTTTGTTTGAATTGAAAAAAAATAACACATATGATGATGAGGCAAAAAATAGAAAAGATGTATCTTTTAATTCTATGAATGTTGTTTCTATTGACTATTCTATTTGTGATCTACATGATAGTGAAAATGAATACATGGATTAGATTATGACTGTGGTTTAAAAAATAATGAAAAATAAAGTATTCAAAAACTAGTTTGGAAGAAACCCTAGAAAAATGACAACATAAGATATATAAGAAAGGTGTTATGAATTATAATCCTTCAGATGAAACTTTTTATTAGTTTAGGGAGAAAAAATATATCAAGATTGAATGTCCTAAACTAAAGAATAAAGAAAAATATAAAAAATGAGAAAAAGGAATTGAACACCATTTGGATTTGTACAAAATAATATGATTATAGTGGATAATCTGTAAATAAAAAAGATACAACTAACTTGTGCTTTATGAAAACACTGGATAAAGTTAGTGATCCAATTTTTTAGTTTTGATATTCTAATTATGTCTATGATTATAAAAACTTGACTGCTTCTAAATAAAATAGAGAAATCAAAATATTAAGAGAATATATTTTCTTAGTTGATGATTTATATAATAAACTTATGGAAAATAATGAGAATATTGTTTATGAAAATAAAATAATTTTATAATAAATTGAAAATTTAAGAAATAATTATTCTACTTCTTAGTCTATATTTTATGAAAATTAAAAATCTTCTTATGATTTAAATGAAAAATTTAAAAATTAATATGAAATACTTAAACATAGTTTATCTATTTTTATTTTAGGAGTTAAAAAATATTATAATATGTTGTATTTTAATAAATTAAATAAAATTTAATATGGTTTGTGGTTCTGATATAAGACTACCTTTATTGTTTAAAACCCATTTTTTTAAAATTAAAAATAGTTTTACTTTGATCGTTACATATTTTAAACGTGGAAAGAAAGGCCATTATGAAAATGATTTTTCACCTAAATTTAAATAATCTTTGGGATTTACAAAAACAAATATTTCGAAATCCTTATTGTTAATATTACCATTCACTACTTGTTTAAATTATTAATGATTACCTACGAATTCTATTATTAATCATATTAGACCAAAAGTAGCTTGGGTTAAAAAAATTCTATGTAATTGATTATTTAAGGAAAAAGATCTTGGATGTATCAAGAATAACATATGGTATAAGGAAGATGGATCCTCTAGGAATATTATCAGATCCCAATCAATGTTTACCACATACAACACATGTGGTGGAGGCACTGTCACATTTGAAGATAATTCCAAAGGCAAAGTAAATGTTTATGGTAAAGTTGGTATTTTCGATTCTACATTTATTTATAATTTTTTATATGTTGAAGTATTAAAAAAAATTAAATAGTATATCACAATTATGTTTGGATGGAATGGAAGTGAAATTTCAAAATGATCAATGTTTAGTTTTTATTGATGATTCATTATTATTTTATGGTAATCAAAAAAATTATTTATACTATTAATATTACTAAACTAACATTTCCACATGTTATGTGTTTGAATGATGTCAATAATTATTACATCATTTGGCCTTGAAATTTAGGTCACGTTAATTTCTGAATATTACATAAGCTTCCAAAAAATGAGAACATGTTACAGCTTCCTTCCATGAAGAAATAACATCTCTATTTTTTTACTCTTGTATGAAAGGAAGAAACACAAAATTTATTTTAGACCTATCAATTAGATAATTACTAATAGACCTTTACATTTAGTACATCATGAATTATTTTGTGCTACTAAAATTTATAGCCTTTGAGGAAATAAATATACATTATGGATTGTTGATAACTATATTAGATTTATATGGGTTTACTTTATTTCTCATAAAAATGTTAATTTATTAAGATTTACTGATTTTGTTAATTTAGTTCAAAATAAAAAAGTTTATATGCTTATTTCTATTCATAGGGATAATGGTGGTGAATTTAATAATTTATATTTTTAAATATTTTTTGAAAGGAATAGATATTTTCATAATTTTTCTACTCCCTGAATACAATATCAAAATGGTGTTGTAGAACGGTAAAATAAAAATCTTATTTAAATGGATCGATCTTTGTTAATTAATTATATTTTTCATTGATAATTTGTGGATAAGGCTATATTTGTTGATTATTATGTTTCAACTAAAATTCATATTGGACCTTTGTTAGAGGAAACTCATTATGGATTATTTAAATAATAATAGGCCTAATGTTGGTTACTTTAATGTTTTTGGTAATAATGTTTTTATATTAAATTTAAAAGATAATTTAGAAACATTTTATGATATACGTGATGTAGTAATTTTTATTGGTTATTTTAATATAATTAATGATTTTAGTGTTTATAATAAAATATTTATGGTTATTGAATTATCTGTCCATTTCATGTTTGATAAAAATAATGTTAAATTAAATTCTGATTCTTATTTCTTTAATAATGAATATAAAGATAGGAATTTTGATGAACAAATATCAGGATAATGATGAATGAATTAAGGTGGATCATACTCCGTGTCTACTTGATTTGATATCATTGAATATTCATAATAATCATCCATTTGAAAAAATTCTTTGGAAACAATGATTTTGTGGTAAAAACTAGAAATTCTATTTTCAAATTTCGCATGAATTATGCTCTTATTTTTGATTTTGACCATAATAATATTAATAGTGATTTAAATTATTCTAAATTGATTTATACTATAAAATATGATATTATTATAGTTTTTAGAAATAATGTTTGTTCATACATTTAATTTACTAAGGGTAATCTATTAATCAGAATTAAATAGATATTTATAAACAATCAGGACGAATTAGGATAGTTTTTCAAAAATAAATCCATATATCTTACTAAAGGATAGTATCAAATAGAAGGTATAGACTTTAAAGATTCAATTTAAAATATTACTAGGATAGATTATTTTATAATTTTGTTATATTTTTATTATTTTAATGGTTTTATATTATATAAAATGGATGTAAAAAAGTTCTTAAGTGGTTTTATAACTAACTAATTTTTTCTTTCTCATCCCCTGGTTTTGAAAATGTAAAATTTACTAATAATGTTTTCAAAATTTCTAATGCTTTTTATGTTCTAAAAAAACACATCATGCTTTGTATGCCAGGATTTTTTTTGTTAGATAATGGTTTCATGAAAGGAAATATTGCTCCAAAAAAAATTTAACTTTTTTTTAATGATATTTAATTATAAAAAATATTTATTGATGCTATAGTATTTGTTTTATCTAGTGAAATGATTTTTAATTATATTTATACATTTATTTCCTTGTAGTTTTACATGAGTTTAATTGGAAAATTAATGTTTTTTCTTGGACATCAAATATCTCAATGAATAGATGAAATTTTTTTAAATAAATCTATGTATGATAAAGACTTAGTGAAACAATTTGGTATTTCTTCCTTGTAATATAGAAAAACTAATATGGAAAATAATTGTAAATTAGATGTTTATGAATATGGTAAATTTATTAACATTAATTTTTATAGATGCATGGTAGGTAGATATATATATATATATAACTGCATCTTGATCTGAAACCATGTTTAGTTTTTTTTATGTTTTATATTTCAAAATGATTCTAAATAAATTCATATTAATTCCATATGAAGAATAATCAGATATGTTAAAGGAACTGTTGATTCTATGTTTTTGTTTTCTCTTTTTATTTATTTATAAAAAGGGAGAAAACTGGTTTTAAATGTTTTGGTTTGTAATAAAACCAATAGGGGGATATTTTTTATTAATGTATATATTTGTATTTCAGTTTTGTTTGATTACATGTTATTTTTTGTTTTCAAATATCCAAAACACTTTTATTATTTTATGTTAAAAACCATTTTTAAAATAAATCCATATTGTTATTATAATATTATTTTTAGTGATCATAATTATATTATTCACTCTTAATGTGAAAGACTACAAGTTTATATAACATTTAATTAAATAAAAAATTGTCCAAATCATTCTATATATTGTTTTTATTTAGTAGAAAACATGATTTATGTTTTTTTATCTAAATTAATATTTAAATTATAATCTTCTTTAAGGGTTTCTTCTATTTTTTATTTTATAATATACATTATACTAATTGGATTATTTGAAAACCTATAATTTTTGAAAGAATAATAATTTATATTAATTTAATTAGAATAAACAATGGTCTTATTTTACTGTTTATGGGGTGTCCGATTTATCTGAATATCATGAAAAATATATGAAATGGTGAATTTTCTAAAATTGAAAATCTTTTTTATTTTATATATCACTAGTTTGTAATCGTAAACACTCATATTGTTTTCCATTCAAAATAAAAGATGTTTTTAGTCATTCTATTGAACTATATACAAATCTGAAATTTCATTTGACAAACATTAAAATATATTATAATGTTAATTTTTTTTGAAATTTCTATTTCATGTTTTCATAGCATTTTGATCAAATATCCTATAATATTTGTTGGAATTAAGAGTTCCTTGATTATTTAGAAAAAACTCATAATTGTTTCCATATAATACTTCTATACAAACTTCTAATTCTGTTTTTAGATAGATTAAAAATTAACCAATGTTTATACATTCATATTGTATAAGAAATGATGCATTATCCATCAACTAATTTATTTCTAAACCATCAATTATTTTTTTAATGATTGAGTTAAATTATTTTAAAAATAATATAATAATTTCTTTTAAAAGTATCAATTTTTTGAAAATTATTAATTTTTTTATATTTCTACCTGTTAATTTAATTTTTTATTTCAACATTCAATTTATTTTTTATCAATGATCTATTAATTTTTTATTTCAATTATGAATTAATTTTTTTCTTCTAATGGTGAATTATCATTGTTATAGGTAAAAGTGAATATTATTGTTTATAAAGGTGAGTTTATTTTTTATATAAAACAACAAATTATTTTTTTAACATTAAATTAATTTATTATTTCTAATGGTGAATTAATTTTTCTAAGAGTGAATTAATATTTTATAAGTAATAGTGATTTAATTTTTTCTAATGATGAATTAATTTTTTCAAATGGTGAATTAAATTTTCATTTCAATGTTTACATTTGCTTGCTACTTCAAGTTTAAATTTTATTCTTTAATGTTTTTTAAGTACTCTATTTTTCATCAATTTTTATATTTTGAAAAATTGGATAATTATATTAATTATTTTTAATTATATAACTGATTTTAAAAATCAATATATATTATATTTAAGAAATGATAAGTTTGATATATATATATATATATATTGTTTTATAAAAAATTGTATTAATTTACCATTTATTCATGCGTATGACTATGAAATATTTCTATAATATTTATGTTTTAATACTTTGAGTTAATATATTTTACTTAATCTCCTATAAATAATTATTCATTGAAATTGAATTTATTCAAACAAACTTTATGGTATATAAAGTTATACAATTAATTTTAAATTTTTATGCCGCATTAAATTTAAATATATTTAATATTTTTGTTTAAACATTTAAATTAACTTATGATTTTTATGAGTTTACCATGGACTTATTATTATCATTTAATAGGTCATTTAAATTTTTTTAATTGCTAATTATATTTTGAAATCAATAAATTATTATTACTATTATTATGGGCACTATTAGTCACTCTCCTAGATAATTTCTATTTAAATTTGAAATGTTTTACACATTGAATGTGTTTGTTAGTGTTTGTAGATATCTATTTAAATGGGTTTTTGAGCAAAATTGAATGGAATTGAACACACTAGTTAATTTAATCGAGTATATATTTTTCTATAAGAGAAATATTTAAATATCTCGTGTGCTGTGTAATTGGAATCCCTATAGGATATAGTATTTCATCACCTGGACATTCTATCAAGTTTCTGATTAATTATTCTATGAATACTACTTCTTTTATGATCAGTCCACATTTCTCAATAACCAGTGCATGTTCTTTTATTTTTTATATTATCATTCAATTTTTTTTTGAGTCTGTAACACTATTTATTATCTCTCACATGAACTCTCTATTTTTCTATTTATGATTTTACATTAAAAATAATTTCTTCTTATCTTCCTTAAGTTGGGACCCAATGATTCTAAATTCAGGATCTATGGGTTGTGAATCCCAATATATAAAGTCATAGTTTGAGGTTTTTTGACTCCCCATTCAAATTTACTGTCATGGTTATCCCTCAGCTCAAAAAGAATTCATTAAAAAGTTATGATTCCCCATTAAAAATCAAGTAGTGTAAATGTAACTCTCACTGAGTAATGATATATAAGACTAGACTATGTCCTCTTTGGACAAAACTAATATGAAAATTTATATGTTATTTATTTTATTTTTAATTCTAATTAAATATAATAATTATATTTAATTGTTAATTTTATTATATAAAATTATTTGATTAAATTTTTTTAATCTGATCTATTAACCCCAATTTAGACCATCTTCCATTAACTTATCCATCCTAGCAAATAAAGTTAAATTAAATCATTAGAACATCCTCGGTCCAAATAAGATGTAGATATAATGTAAATCTCAATGTATATTTTTTTTTAAAAGTATCTTCACCTCTAAGTGATAGAAAATTTATATTTTCAAATTTTTCTGATGATTGTACTAGATCTAATAAATTTAGAAGATCTAAATGAACTGAAATGAAGATGAATTACATTAATGATGTAATCAATAAGCTTGATGGTATAATTAATATCTTATGATGTATTAAATTTAGATCTAAATAAATCTATATAAATGTGTATGTCATTTATGGTTTAAAAACTCTTAAGAAAATCTCTATAACAGTTTTTCAAAATCAACCAGAGATCCAAAATCTCAATGGATCATCCTTTGAGGGGTTCAAAGATCTGAAAGACATTATCAAGTCGATGAATCTCACTAAACATGATATAATGTTTTTTTGAACTAATATCTCGAAGAAAGTGGATTTTTTTCAAAGTATGTATATAGTATCAATAATAATGATTGAGATTTTTTAGAAGTTGCTGATGATTACCAATATCTTTACAATCAATAAGAATAGGATAACTACCAATAATGTATGAAGATAGAGTTTATGGAATAAATATTGGAAATGATTGAGTTAAAATAAGAACACTATGATAAAACTAAAATTGATATAAGGAAGATTAAGGTCATAGTAAAAAAGTATTCTTTGAAATAATTATTTTTTTCTTGAAACTATTTAATGATTTTAATAATAAATCGTCCAAAATATTTGGAAAAAGATTTCACTCTCATATATATTTTTTAGATCACTATTATGTTTTAGGCCTTACTGTCTATTTAGATATTTTTTTACTAATATTTCAAGGATTTTTTTTAATGAGACCCATTCCTATGAAATTATTTTCCTAAATATCAATGGGAGAAAAAGTTGATAATTAGAATGTAATTTTAGTAATAGGGTGTAAGTTTACATTAAATTATTATTTCTCTTCAATTATATGTATTGTATATTCCAAAAGAATTTTGATTGTTGAGTCGAATAACCTCCTTATAACATTACTTTTGTACATCACAATTCACTCAATGAATGTTTCCATATTTTTGATAATTATCTTTCTATGTTATAAAGTATTTCTAGAAAATATATTAACTTTATCGAATTGATAAATCCAATACTATCAGAAGAATATAAATAATGTCTATTAGAAAGTTGAGTACAATGTGAAATGGATGGGAATATATGAATTCTATTAGACATAAGCCTTAAAATATCTTTTTGAGAGGGTTCTATGAATTATAATAGATAGAGATGTACATTGTCTACTGGATGAATATTTAATCAGCCTACTAGAAGGAGACATATAATTTTTATCATAGAAATATTTCATTTTTTCTACTGGATATAGTTATCAAATGATTGAATTGGTTTTATACCTAAATATCACCAGAAAGAGTGATGATGTGTTGAAATCATCCATAATAAACGATTTTTTTCCTAATTTTGTAGCAACTAATACTAAGAAGTGTAGTATCTAACTGTTCTATGAAATTCTATAAATAGGACTACAACCACGATGAAGAGTATTACAAAACCATATGATCTAAAGTTTCTATTGAAAATTTTAAATTTCTTATTATTGAGTGTGCTTAAATTTTACTCATTATAGAGTATCCTTAATGGATTATTTTTGGGTATTTAATTATAAATTCAATAAGACATTTATTTTCGTGACTCGTCCCCTAGGGCCCATGTCGTAACTACCCCAAGCCCTCCTTCTATAGGCCAGGGGCTATCGAATAGCACCAAAGGCGTAAATCTCTATAACTGGGAAGGGAATGCCTTTATAAATCGTAAACACAAACAACCAGAGGACAAGAGGAAGCAAAAACTAAGTAAAAACTGTATAAAATTTTTACTGAAAGTAAAGGGTGGTAAGAATAAAAGCCCAACTATAATGATCAAGTACAACTGAAAACAAGTACAACTGAAAAGGGAAAAACAGCTAAAAGGTGGAAGCAGCTCCTGGATCATCCTCCAGGGTTACTACCTGAAGGGTAGGTACAGATGGCCCCCTCAGCACTCCACGTCCTTCAGACTCCACCGTGTGCCGATATATCGTAAGGTCCTCCTCTGGGTACTGTCCAGTCCTGGTGCTCTCAGCCTCCATCAGCATAGTCTATCGTCTACATCCAACACAACGAGGTGCGGGCATAGCCCGTGCATGGGTGAGTATAATGATACTCAGTAGGGACACAGAGACCCTCAAGGTGTCACAAAATTTTAAAAGGATAATCCAAAAATTATGAAATCAACGGATAACCATTACTTATGTATATGCCCATACATATACCTACATTATCAAGTATCCCAACTCAATCATTAAGAAAACACAAAGGTCATTGACTCAGCTCAAACCAGGATTTTTCATTATCGAAACCATGACTACTGGAGAACTCCTCCTTTATCAAGTACAGTAAGACTATCTTAACACCGGGGCATTTCTAACTAACCTTAGTCTGCTGAGGTACACCTCCTGTCGAGTACTAAGGGTATGCAGCCAACTACCAGGCGCTTCGTCCACTGTGGGTCTGCTGCCAAATATCGGGTGCTCCCCCTAATAGCATACAGAGGTACTCCCCCTGTCAAGTACCATGGGTCTACTGCCAACTACCAGGTGTTTCATCCACCATGGGTCTGCCACCAAATATCGAGCACTCCCCACTTGGCTAGTCGAATCACTCCGAGTCAAATAGGTCAATTATTCGTGATGTTTGTCAGCTACTAGGTCTCAACACCCTGTATGATCGTCTCTGAGAGGATCCACTCCAAGAGCTACTGGTCGACACTCCATGTGTCACGAAGTCTCATGTGAAAGTATCACAAAGGACTGCCACAACATAGGGGTCTCAACGCAACAGACGGCACGCCAATCAGATCCTCGATCTGTGATTTATTGGCATTTCTATCCCAGCGGCCTGGATAGTTTTTAGGTTCAATCTAACCAGGCCGTATTCCATATTTTTCCAACACTCAAGTGGGATATGCCAAAAGAACCGTCTCACTCTACGATTTCTATCACCACTGATATTTTTTCGATCGAACGCCAGTATCCCAAGTTACGGGTGTAAAAGTGTATTCGGGTCAAACGGGTCCGGACAGGGGTACGACCCAGTCCATTGGCCTGACCCATCACGAAGGCGGCCCGACCCGATGGTGGTCCGACTAGCTAGCCGTGTCACCCGGCCCGGTAGGTCGTGCGGCCTGGTCAGCTGGCTGTGTGGCCCAGCACGGCTAGCCCTGTGGCCCGGTTGGCCACGGCTGGCAGGCCACGTGGCCTGCCCGGCCGTCCCGTGTGGCCCGACCGGCCACGTGTGGGAGGGGGTTGCCACACCCCCCCTTCAGTCCGAAATAGAACCGGTGCCTAGCGCTGGTTCAGGGTAACTGTGGGACCCTTTGGGTATCGCATGTACCATGCACCGACGGCCGGCTCAGCCGGCCGCCCTCCCCTGTCCACCGCGGCTATAGGCCACGGGTCTTCTCCGACGCGGCACGATGGAACTGCATCCTTGTTATCCCAACACGGCCCGCCCTAGCCACGGTCCTACACCGTGGGCGCGGTGTGACAGCGCTGCGGCCCGATGTGGCTGCAACTCTCCTTCGCGTAGCGAGGCGGTGTCGCGCCCTCTTGGTGACCCAACGACCTTTTCACCACCAGTTTCTTTCGTGGGCGGCCCGTCGTCGACCACCATTTTTCACTGCAGACTGTTCCTCCATCATTAACAGACAAGATCAATCAAAAGGGAGGGTTGGGCCGTGTTCGTGCAGTCCGAACCCTCCTCGTTACGGTGATATCATTCGGTCCTCATTGAATAAATTTTTATGACAAATAACGAGTACAAAACAATTCAAACCCCCTACCTTGCTTGAGGATTTTTCGTTGATGAAGTCGCTGGAAAAGGTGGAATCGTTTCATTGACGTCAGGAAATAAGAAGCCGAGGATGGCATCGGCGTTCTTCCTGGGCGGCGTTGTTTCCTCAATTTTCTCCGATTGAAGAGGGAGAAGATAGTGCTCTTCGATTCTCTATGGAAGGAGTGTTCTTTGCATTCTTCGTTGAGAGGTTGAAGTTCTCTCAATTCTCCAAACCCTCTCTCAAGCTCCACCCAAAGATTATGCCAACACCAAAAATAATAGACATGCTATTATTTAAATGGTTGGAACGAATTCAAAATAATTCAAAAAAGGAGATAATTCATTAATTTGAAGGGTTTAATTAATTAATTGTGAGAGAGTTGTCACATTAAAGTATTAAGGGAAGGTGGAGAGTTTAACCCTAATAAATTATGGGTTACAGGTGTTCCAAAATTAATGGGGAGTTAGAAGAGTTAAGAAACTCATGCGGGCCCCACTAAATAAAATATTCCCAAGGGAGGTTATGTGTAGGTGGCCCCCACCACTAAACTCTACATGGAGGTTTTAACCATCATAAAAAAAAATTTAAGTCTTATTTTTATTTAAATATTATTTAAAAACCCCAAAAACTATCTTCCACTCTCATTAAAACACAACCGTGGTGAAGGTCTCACAAGAAATCACTGACACTGAGAGTTCAACAGTTCCCTTGGATTTCAGTTCCGAGCATCAGTTGAAAAGATATAAAATCCAGCTCATTCGTTTACTGATCGTACCTGAACAAAACTTCTGAAATTAATTCTGGGCACACTGGGCCTCAGAATCAAGCGCCGTCCGAAACTGTGGGCTCGTAAAAATCCCCTGAATTTAAGAAAAAAAAAATTCCCATGAAATTTTTCGGGTCTTTACATTATCTCCTCCTTAGGGATTTATGTCCTTGTATGGTACAACACTCACAAAGGGAACAAATGGGGGTACTGAGAACGTATCTGAGCCTTCTGCTCCCATGTGCTCTCCTGGAGGTTCACGTGCTACCAATGAAGGCGCACCAGAGGTATCGACTATCCATGTAGGACCCGCTCCTATCGATCCTCAATCTCCACTGGAGCTTCCGTGAAGGTCTCCCTGTCATCAATGTCCAGATCTCCGTGGTCGATGATGTGGGATGGGTCGTGGATGTATCTCCTCAGTAGAGATACCTGGAATACATCTTTCACTAAGTGTAATTGAGGTGGAAGAACTAAGTGGTATTCCACCTCGCCTACTCTCCTGAGGACTTGGAATGGTCTGATGAATCACAGAGATATCTTTCCACCTTGGACAAATCTCTGTAGACCTCGTCGAGGTGATACCCATAGGAAGACGTGGTCGCCATCCTCGAACTAAAGAGGTCTCCATCTCCTGTTAGTATAAGACTTCTGCCTACTCTAAGCAGTCTTCATCCTCTCCTGGAGGATCTACATCTTCTCCCTGGTAGGTCGTACCATCTCTGGCCCCACTAGTGCTGACTCCCATGGGTCTATCTAGCACAGTGGCGATCTGCAAGTTCATCTGTAAAACTCCTCGAAAGGTTCCATACCGATGGTGGAGTGATAACTATTGTTGTAAGAAAATTCCACCAAAGGAAAGTGATCCTCCCAGTTGTGACCGAAGTCAAGTATGAATGCACGCAGCATGTCCTTGATGGTCTGGATGGTACTCTCGGTCTGACCATCCATCTGAGGATGGAAGGCGGTGCTCAAGCAATGCTTTGTCCCGAAAGCTTCCTGCAACCCCTTCCATATTCGAGAAGTAAATCGTGCGTCATGGTTGGAGACAATAGAAGATGGTACTCCATGTAATCACTCAATCTCCTTCACATAGAGGCATCCCATGCTCTCAACTGAGCCCTGCTCTCTGATTGTTATGAAGTGGGCTGACTTGGTGAGTCGGTCGACAATCAACCATATCAAATCGTGACTCTTGGAAGTATGTGGGAGACCCGTCATGAAGTCAATGGATATACCATCCAACTTCCACTCTAGGACCTCTAACGGCTTTACCAAGACTGCTGGTACTTGGTGCTATGCCTTCACTTACTGAAAAGTGAGGCATCATGACACAAACTACGCTACTGCCTTCTTCATACCTGGCAACCAATGTTGTCATCGAA
Organism: Viscum album; assembly: GCA_963277665.1. NCBI lineage: Eukaryota > Viridiplantae > Streptophyta > Magnoliopsida > Santalales > Viscaceae > Viscum > Viscum album. The sequence goes on along the minus strand of OY728120.1, from coordinate 1,750,607,336 downwards.
GGTCCTGATACATCTTCTCCACTCTTGGATGTACCACTAGAGGGGAAGTGTGGAAGTCCCTCAACACTTCTTCCCTAAGTGCAACTAGTACCAGGGTACGTCTTCTGAAGAGGATGACATGCTCCCCACCTTCAGAAAATCCATCTGGTTCCTGCCCTATGTATATCTGAGCATGTTGTGTCACGCAGTTAGAGTCCTCTTGCTGCGCCTCCCTGACTCGCTGAAGAAGTGGGTGAGTGAATTTAGGAGATTGAAGATAGCCTTCTTCATTCCTATCCACAAAGGATATTTGAAAGGAATCTAGCTGCTCTATCGCCTCTCATAGAATCTGAATACTAGTCCTCCTGCTGAGCGCATCAGCAACAACATTTCCCTTCCAAAGAGTATAGACTATCTCAAAGTCATAGTCTTGGAGGAACTCAAGCCATCATCGTTGTCTTGGGTTCATGTCCTTTTGAGAGAAGATATATTTGAGACTCTTTTGAATAGATTACATTGTAAAACTTTTACCCATCAGATAGTGTCACCACATCTTCAATGTGAAGTCCACTACTACTAACTCCAGGTCATGGGTAGTGTAGTTCTGCTCATGATGTATCAACTGTCGAGAACCATATGTGATCACTGCTCGCTCCTACATCAGTACACACCCGATTCCAGTCCCTGATGCGTCTCAGTAAACTACATACCCTACGCCCTCCTCTGGAAGCCTCAAAATGGGGGCACAAGTCAGCCTCTGCCTCATCTCTTGAAAGCTCTGCTAACATCTCTCCGACCACATGAAGGGTTTTCATTTCTTCATCAAGGATGAAAGTGGCACTACAACTCTGTAGAAGACTGGAACGAATTTTCAGTAGTATCCAGCCAAACCCAAGAAACTTCATACCTCCATCACACTCCTGGGTGGCTCCCACGCAAGTACTGCCACGATCTTTGCTAGATCCACTACAACTCCACCCTCTAAGATGACATGTCCCAAGAATTGAACCTCTAGAATCCAAAACATTCACTTCAAGAGCTTACAATAAAGCTGGTGCTCTCGGAGTGTGTACATTACTACCTGCAAATGGTTCGCATGATCCTCCTAAATAGTCATGTAGATCAAAATGCCGTCGATGAATACCATGACAAAGAGACCGAGGTAAGGCTGGATGATCCTGTTCATGAGACACATGAACACTGCTGGAGCATTGGTTACGCCGAAGGGCATAACCAAGAACTCGTATTGGTCGTACTGACACCTAAAGGTCGTCATCTGAACATCCTCGTCTAAAACTCTGAACTGGTGATAGCCTGATCTGAGGTCTATATTTGAGAACCATTTTTCTCCCTTGAGCTGATAAAAGAGGTCGTCAATCCTTGAGAGTGGTTACTTGTTCTTCACGGTCACCTGGTTTAGGTGACGGTAGTCGACAAAAAGCCGCAAGCTCCCATCCGCCTTCTTGGTGAACAGAATTGGGGTTGCCATGGGAGAAACACTGGGCCAGATGAGTCCTTTTCTCGGAAATTCCTCCAATTGTACTCGCGGCTCTCGAAGCTCTATGGGAGCCATCCGATATGCTGGAGTAGATATCGGTGTCGTCCCAGGGTACAGGTTAATGTAGAAGTCCACCTATCTATGAAGAGGTAGACCTAGGACATCATCAGGGAAAACATCCGCGTACTGGTCCACCACTATAGGATAAGTCAGACTCTCCACATCCACTACTCCGAGGGTGAGGCAAGACAACTGGTGAGTGATCGGCTGCACCCTCCTCTGATTAAGTCCGTCCTGTGCTATAAAGGATCCCTCCTCACTAGTGAAGGTGAACCTTGTCCCATCCGTGTAGACACACCACACTTTTTTCCTAATACAATCGATTTGAGCATGGACTATTGATAACCAGTCCATACCCAAGAGGAAATCGTAAGGCCTCGATGCCGCTACGAGGAGACCCTAGCCGAAGCTCTTTCCCCCTAGAGTAAGCTCACACTGCTGACACCAGTTCGTAATCACCGAGTCTACTCCCATAAGATTCTATAGCCTTAAGGATCGAGCCAACAGCTCTGTTGGAATCTCTGAGCTCCAAACGAGGGAAGTGGAAATGAAAGGGTGACTGGAACCCAACTCTATAAGAACTGCAGCTAAGGTGGAATAGACACATACCATACCTCGAATCATCTCCAAAGCACCGTGATCATTGGCCTCAGCTGCCTAAAGTTGTGCTCTGCCTTGTCCACCCGCTCCTTGTGGTCGGGGTGGAGCTCCTGGTGGTGGTGGCGGTAGCACCTCGTAATGTCATCCACCACCAACTGCATGACCAGCTACTCTGCCACATCCGCATGCGCCCTAAATAACTCCTTGATCGATCCTCTTACTCTATTGGGAGGTCCCTCAACTTTCTGCTAATCATCAGAGCAGCGGGTCAGACAGTCATGATCTATTTGACCAAGCCCGTCGCAGGAGTAACACTGTCCGCTCCTGGAATGACTGGCTCTATCACCACTCTGGGTGCCCCACACAACTGATCCTATGTCATGCGATCAACCACCTATGGGTCTGGTCCTCTTGGACCTCTACATCATCTGTCCTCTGCCAGCTTCAGAAGACTCTTGTGCGTGTCGACTAGTGGTGGGTTTCACTGCTGGAGACTGCTCAGCAAGGAAAATCTCCACAACGAGGGATCACTCCAACACCCCTGTCTGCGTTGGAATTTTGATGGAGATAACTAAAGCTCTAGTCTCTCGCTTGAGTCCCTCATCAAAGGTCTGGGCCCTGAAGAGCAGGTTCCGTACTATATCAGTGGAGTAGCGGGAGAGGTCGATGAACCTCACTGAGTACTGCGCCACCGTCATGCTACCCGACTGTAGATTAAGTAGCTCCTCTATCAGCACAGATCGAAGGGTGGATGGAATAAACTCTGCCCGAAACAGTCTCTCAAAATCTGTCCAGAGGAAAGTCACCTCACCGTGCATATGGAGAATCAGGCTCCACCATCTAACTGCTACTTCCTGAAGAAGTCTGTAAGTAAGGATCACCATGAAGTCGGGTGGTGTCCCTACCAGTCAGAATAATCTCACCACAGTCTCTAACCAATCCTCAGCCACCTGCGGGTCCGTCTCTACCCTAAACCTGGGTGGCCTCTAGCACTGGAACTCGTGCAGTGCGCTCAAGTGGTGTGCACTCTCTGCTACTGGGTCAAGTGGCATCGGTGTCCCAACGGGGAGTAGTACCACTGGTGCCTCAACTGGAAGAGGGAACTGTACTGAGGCCTCGTCGCTCAGTAGACTATCAGTATGTACATCTCTCAGGGCTCTATATGGTCGTCCATGGGGAGGCATCCTGAATGGAACAGATGCGAAACGGTTAAAAGACTATACCTGGTGAGCTGACCTGGTTTGAGATGACTTAAAGAAAAAATTTGAAACACACACACAATTAGTGTTTTCATGCACTAAGTCGGAAATCAGTAGTCAGGGTCCTGGTGTACGGATATGTCAGCTTTCGAACCAACACTGGACAACCTGAACTAAAGACCACACTCAATACACTTAACAATATTTCTTCATAGAAAATAAATATCAGAGTCCTATGTTCTGTGGTAGAACGGAATCCTCTGATACCAATTTTTCACGACCTGTCCCCTAGGCCCACTGTCGTAACTTCCCCAAGCCTGCCTTCCATAGGCTAGGGGCTACCGACTAGCACCGAAGGCATAAATCCCTATAAATGGGATAACATTGCCTTTATAAATTGGAAACACACACAACCAGAGTACAAGAGGAACCAAAAACTAAGTAAAAACTGTATAACAAGTGTATTAAAAGTAAAGGGGGGCTTGAATACAAGCCCAACTGTAAAGTGAAAGTACCACTGAAAACAAGTACAACGGAAAAGGGATAAATAACTAAAATGTGGAATAAGATCCTGGATCATCCTCAGGGGTTCCTACTAGAAGGGTAGGTACAGATGGCCTCCTCAGCACTCCATGTCTGTCAGACTCCACCATGTACCGATATGTTGTAAGGTCCTCCTCTGGGTACCGTCCACTCATGGCGCTCTCAGCCTCCGTCAGCATTGTCTGTCATCTGCATCCAACACAATGAGGTGCGGGCATAGCCCATGCAGGGGTGAGTATAACGATACTCAGTATGGAACCCATGAACCTCAATGTCTCACAAAATCCAACAAGGATAAACCACAAATAATGAAATCAACGAATAACCATTACTTAGGCATATGGCCATAAATATACCTATGTTATCAAGTAACCCATCTCAATCATGAGTAAAACACAAAGGTCATTGAATCATTTCAAACCAGGATTTTTCATTATCGAAACCGTGGATACTGGAGAACTCCTCCTCTGTCGATTATAGTGGGTCTGTTGTGACACCGAGACATTTCTCACTAACCTTAGACTACTGAGGTACTTCTCCTGTCGAGTATCGTAGGTCTGATGCCAAATACCAGGCACTCTACCCGTTGTGGGTTTGCTGCCAAATACTGGGTGCTCCCCCTAATACCATAGAGAGGTACTCCTCCTGTCGAGTACCGCGGGTCTGCTTCCATCTACCAGGCGCTTCTTCCACTATAGGTCTTCCACCAAATACCAGGGCTCCCCACATGGCAAGTCGAATGACACCGAGTCGAATCGGTCAAGCATTAGTCAGGTCTTTCAACTACTGGGTCTCCGCACTCTGTACGCTTTTCTCTGAGAGGATCTGCTCAACGAGCTACTGGTCGATACTCCAAGTGTCACAATGTCTCACGTGAATGTATCTCAAATTACTGCCATGACATAGGGGTATCAACGCAATAGATAACGCGTCAATTGGACACTAGGTCTATGAGTTATTGGCATTTTCGTATGAGGGGACCATTTGGTTTTTAGGTTAAAACCAACCCGAACATATTCCAACTATGTCCAAAATTGATGTGGGATATTCCAAATGAATCGCCTAACTCTAAGATTTCCTTCACCATTGAAGGTTCGTCGATCGGACACCCGTAGCCCATGTTACAGGTGTAAAAGTGTATTAGGGTCAAACGGGTCCAGACTGGGGTCCGACCCGATCCGTGGGTCCAACTCGGCCCGAAGGCGACCCGACCCGAATGGGCAGCCCAGCCAGAAGGTGGCCCGGCTGGCTAGCCGTTTGGCCCTTCCCGGCTAGCCGTGTGGCCCGATCGGCAGGCCGTGTGGCCCTGCCCCATTGGTCGTGTGGCCCGGCCCGGCTGGCCTTGTGTCCCGACCAGCTGGTCGTGGGGCCCAGCCGACTGGCCACAAAAGGGAGGGGGTTTCGTCCCCCCCCCCCCCCCCACCCTTCTGTCCGAAATGGAACCGGCGCCTAGCGCTGGTTCGCGGTAACCATGGGACCCTTCGAGTCCCGCCTGTAGCATGCACCGGCGGCCGGCTCAGCTGGCCCCCCTCTGCTGTCCACCGCGACCATAGGCCTTGGGTCTTCTCCAGTGCGGCGCGACAGCACCCCACCCATCTCCCGCGGCACACCTTGGCAGCGGCCTCCTGCTGCCCTCTGTGTGGCACGATGGCATCGCCCGACTCCGCCATGGCCCGACGTGGCTGTGACTCTCCTCCACATATCGAGGCGGTGCCACACCCTCTTGGTGACCCGACAGCCTTTGCGCTGCTGGTTTCATTCGTGGCCGGCCTATTTACGGCCTCTGTTGTTTTCCGCGAACTATTCCTCCTTCGTCAACAAACAAGATCAACCAAAGGGGAGGGTCAGGCCATGTACGTTCGGTCTGAACCCTCCTAGATATGATTATATCATTCAGTCATCATTCCAAAAATTTGTACAAAGAAGAATGAGTACAAAATAATTCAAACCCCTTACCTTGCTTGAAGATTATTTGATGATGAAGTCATGGGAAAAGGAGGTGTCTTTTCGTTGACGTCAAGAATTTAGAAGCCGAGGATGGTGTCAGCATTCTTCATGGGTGGCAGTGTTTCCTCAACTTGCTCTGGTTGAAGAGGGAGAAGACAGTTCTTTTCGCTCTTCGGTGGAAGCAGCATTCTATGCATTCTTCATTTAGAGGATAAAGTTCTCTCAATTCTCCAAACCCTCTTTCAAGATCCACGCAAAGATTCTACCAACACCAAAAATAATAGAAATGCTATTATTTTAAAGGTTGGTAATAATTAAAAGGAATTCAAAAAGGAGCTAATTAATTAATTTCAAGGGTTTAATTAATTAATTTTGAGAGACTTGGCACATTAAAGTATTGGGGGAAGGTGGAGAGTTTAACCCACATAAATGGGGGGATAGAGGTGTTCCAAAATTATTGGGGAGTTAGAAGAGTTAAGAAACTCGTGTGGGCCCCACTAAATAAAATCCCCCAAGGGAAGTTATGTGCGGGTGGCCCCCACCACTAACCTCCACTTGGAGGTTTTAACCAGCATAAAATAAAAGTAAGTTAAGTCTTATTTTTATTTAAATTTTATTTAAAAACACCAAAAACTATCTTCCACTATCGCTAAAACGCAAATGCGGTGAAGGTCTTACTAAGAAATCACCGATGTTGCGAGTTCAACGGTGCCCTTAAATTTCAATTCCGAGCATCGGTTCAATGGATATAAAATCCTACTCGTATGTTTGCTAATCTTACTTGAAGAAAACTTCAAAAATTGATTCCGAGAACACCGGGTCTCGGAATCAAGCGCTATCAGAAACTGCGGACCCGTAAAAAATCCAATGAATTTAAGAAAAAAAAATTCCATGGAATTTCCAGGTCTTTACATTTATGTTGTAACATTTTTTTTGATCATGTGATAGGTGGATCTCAGGGATAAAGAGACAAATTTTTTATGATCTGTTTGATCAATGGCCCCTAGGGATAGGGATACTGAGATTTTTCTAATCATACATTATGAGGGATTTCTAGGATTGGAATATAGACCTTACTATATCTTTATAATGTTATACACCATAATTTAGGTTCCCAAATAGAATTATCCCTTTGGGTGAAGGTGGATATCTTTAATGGGAATTTTTTTTCATGTTTTTTACCATATTTTATAAAACTATATGCTAATTTATTATTATTTTTTATATAAGATATTTATTTCAAATTTGTATTTTATAGAATTTTTATTTTATTATATATAAATTTTTTCTTATTCTTATTATTAAGTGTATCCGTAAATCTTTTTTCCTAATTGAATTTTATAAAAAATGGTTTTTGGATATTTTTATTTTTAAATTCCATTAAACTAAAATTCACCCAATCTATTTTAGTACATTGAGTACAGTTTTGGTGTCACACTACTCATGACCAAGGGTTTCATTTCAATTGGGAGAGAGGGGGTTATTTTTTATCACGGGAATCTCTCTAAACTTTCTTTGCATGTTGATATAGTATCTTATTAATAAGCTACAACAAAATGACCTTATACCCATGGTTTTACAAAAACATTAGTTATAGGGATTTATTTGGAACCTATACCCAAGGTCTTGGTAAACCATCGGTATGGGGTTCTGTTATAGACCTAAATTATCACGACCCGCCTTTACTAAGGTGAAGAAAGGGACAAAAAATTACAAGACCCTTCCTTCTTCAAGTCAGAGGACTGATAATGACCCTTGAGTCCCAAATTTAATAGGACCTGAAGCAGTGACTAGAACAAAGGGAATATAATTATACTTAATATGAAAGGCATTACACTTTTTTATAGAAAACGATCAGGAGATAAGATGGTAAAACTCAAAAGCTCAAAAAACTAAGAGTAAAAGTAAATCCAAAAGTCTGTTTCCCACATTCATGTTCAATGTAATGTTCTACAAAATAAAATAAAGAACTGTAGGAAATTTCCAAAAGAAAAGAAAAATAGTAGAAACCATGAAGCCAGAACAACTCCTACAACCACATGCTAGTAGTGGCCAGCCTGATCTCCAGCCTACTCCTAGTGACCTGAAAAATAGTTTATAAATACGTTGGGTGAGTATACAGGTACTCACAGTAGGGAAGACCAAAATATCTTCTGCACATACAGGGGGAATTCTAATGCCCTGTGAGAAAATAGAGATAACGAAATCTCCCAGTAAGGAAACTATCCGCCCAACCTCACCAAGGAACATTCCCCAAATAATTAATGTTAGGTAAATTAATAGTAATAAAAAATCAATATTTGGGTACCCCTAACCTCTTTCCCACTGGTTATTTAGGACATCCTACACATCAAACCTCCCCCACAAGTTCCACTATAGTCCTACTGCCACCCGAACAAAAACCTTATAGGCTATTAGAACCACACATCCTGCCAGCAGACACCTGGGCTACCACAACCACACACATCCCCGCCCGTAGACACCTAGGAGACAATAACCACTATCATACTCAAAGACACCAGGGCCAGAAAAACTGCTACCATGCCCAAAGACACCTAGGCCTCATCCCAAAGAATCTTGGGAAAAAAACATGCCTGCACCCACCTAGGTTAACCCCCACAACAGTCCCTTCCGAAAGTGTATTGGGTCATAATGAACCATAGTCTATCCCATCCTACTCTAAGAGTCTTGGGACACATGGGATAGGGAGAAGAAAGGAGCTAATAACCATCCACTCATAGTAATGTTGGGGAAAACACCCGCCCCATGAAATGGTAGTTTTCAGCAAGAAGTTCTCAACATAGGTGGGGTGTGTATAAGAAACAAAAGAACTAAAATTTATACATATAGGTAAACACACACTCATCGCAAAAAAAGGGTTCCAAAACCAGCTCATGAAAAAACACTCTTGTTTATATCCATACATTCACAAATACACAATAACCACAACTTGAGCACAACCCATTTCTGGAAAACAATTCCCCATTGAACCCATTCTTGTTATCATGTTCAAGTGATTTAGTTTAAGTATTCCATCAAAACTGGGTGAATAACAGAAAATACCACAAGAAAAAAACATCAACTGAAACAAATCAGCTAAGCATGATCTTAATCCTTCACACTCATTCCCTTTGTAAAGTCATAACAACAAAAAGGGATATGTGAGATCCCTCAAAGTACTAGAACCAAACCAAGAACCATCATACGGCTCCACATAGCCTCATATTAAAAAACCAACAACTAAAAAATAGGGGATCCCATCCCCATCCACGTCACTCCATAAGCGTTAAACAAAGCCACTCACATATCAAAAGAACAAAGCAAGGATTTTTTTTAGATTTAGCCACACCATTCATTAAGTTACTTCTCTCCGTTTTTTTAACTGGGGTGATCACAAAAGGATTCCTATTCATTGGGAATCCATTTAATCAATCGAATTTACATGATTAACCATTTTCCATGTTACATCCATACAATCACAAGATTATAAAAAAAAAAGAGGTTCATTAGTGTACAAGAAAGGACCACCAATATCCACAATTTTCAATTGTCATAAGCCCATACAACTCTTAACATAAATATGAAGATAAAAGAAATAAAACAACATCATCATAAAAAACCCCATTATTATTTAGTGTTCATTTATTATATTTTTTATTGTTTGGTTTTTTCCATGTCCTAATAGAATCATTACCATAACTTCCTCACATGATACACAATATAGAGACATGAAGGAAGAACCCCTACCTGGTTGATCAAGGATCAGAATTTCATCCTCGCACCACAAAATGGGGATGCGTACCATGCAGAAGAAGAATTCAAAGGAATCCAAGGGTGAGCAAGAAAGGCTCTAGCACAGGCGCATGATTAGTCTCTAGAATAGGGACTCCAAATGCACCAAGGAAAGGAAAGAGACCAGGGAATATTTAGATATATGGTGATAAAATGCCCGATCCAAGTGTTACAGGATGTGAAATATCACATTGCTTAAAAGGAGGATTGTGATTTAACAACGCGGCTAGGGGGTTTCACACGTTAATATTTTTTGTGATTTAATAATTATCCACAAATATGGTGGAGATAATGGCTATGAGTTAATGGATATCTTTTAAATGGAGAAAAAATGTAAGAGAGGCTAAGCTGGAAATGTGTCGAGGGTGTGGCATGCCACACATTTTGGTAATTCAAGGTTCCCCCATTTTTAGGGGATTTAAAACATAATTTTTGGTCTTGAAACACCTTTAAAATTCATAAAAAACAAAGGAGACATAAAAGAGGCATTATGGAAAAATGAGGGGAAAAACCCCAACACACCTACGACGACACCAATTAGTGGCTCCAATAGGCGACACTACAATGACATCCCACCGACACTGATGCCCTCCTAACTCACCATTGGCATCCAGGACAACCCAAGCATCAGATTTTGGAAAATTAATTGACCATGATGGTTTAGGACATTACATTAGATACCTCTCAAACTATTCTTGTCCTTGAGAATCAAGACTAACCCCAACAAAAATAGAGGGTTCTGAACAACAGCCTCGTAATATACCTCTCAAAGACAAAAGCAACATAGAGTTGTTCGAAAGTGGGAACAAACCTCGATATCTAGGAACACATCTACCTCATACATCTCCTGAACAACCACTGACACACCACCACTCTTCCCTCCAAATTAACCACACAAACACATAAATGTCACGTCATCGATATATATGGATTAGGGAGTCCCTTCCACCATGTCAAGATACTATTTACTTTGAGAGGCACTAAACTGCCTACATGGGTTTAATCACATCCACCTTAATGAATCTCGATTAGGGATTGGGTCCCCCCCTATAGTAGGACTTTTCACACACATTCAGAGAACAAGGGAAATGACTCATCTCATAGTAAACTAGGCCAAACATTTCATCATAGTCAAGTACAAACCTAAACCAAACTCAAAACACATCTGGCTACTGGGAACACATCTATGCCTCCCATTCCCAGGTACTCTCTTTGAGGCCACCATGCCTCCATAAGACATGAACCAAGGAAATTGTTCATCCACAAAGCACATTCTCCTCATGACCCTCGATCCTCACTAGCTGCTCTAAGAATGTGGAATCACCCTTGATATCCAGCTCTCCCCAATCGAGGATGTGTGAGTCATCATGTAGATACCAACAGAGCTGAGACACATGGAAGACGTCGTGGACCCTCTATAGAAAAGATGGTAGCGCCAACTGATATTCCACTTCGCCCACTCACAGCAACACCACGAACAATCCAACATACATGGGAGAAAGTTTACTCCCCCTTGAAAACCTCCACTACCCACACTGAGGGGAGACATTTAACAAAACATGGTCACCAACCTCTAACACAATTGGTCTCCTACTATGATCGATATACGAATTCTACCATTCCTCGGATACCTTCATCCCCTAACTTACAAGATGAACTTTATCCATTGTGATCATCAGTACCTCTGGGCCATGAACACTTGCCTCCCCAACCTCGGTCCATCACACAGGAGAATGACACGACCTCACGTACAAGGATTCAAATGGCTCCATGCAAATAGTAGAGTTCTAGCTATTATTGTAAGAAATATATACTAAGGTAAAATGTCATACTCATGATCCCCTGAAGTATAAAAAACATTCCCAAAGTATATCCTACAATATATGGATGGTTAGCTATGTCTTCCCATCTGTATGGGGGTGGAAAGCAGTGCTAAGGTATAGTTGGGTGCCAAAAGAATGCTGCAATCCCCTCTAGACTCATGAGGTAAACCATGAATCCTGATCTGAGACTATGGACCTCATAACTCCATGAAACCGCACCACATTATCCACATATTTCTTTGATAAGGAATCCATTTCACATGACTCATTGATCAGTAGAAAGTGAGATGATTTTGTCAGCCGGTCCACCACTACTTAGATAACATTGCAACACCCATGAACCCTGGGTAGTCCTGTGATGAATTCCATCAAGACTCTATCCCAATTCCACTTAGGGAAATCTAAAGGCTGCAAAAAACCTCATGGGATGTAGTTTTCATCCTTCACCTTCTGACACACAAGGCACTGTTCCATAAACTCCGACAATACCTGTTTCACCCCAATCCATCAAAACAGTTCTCTCAGGCCTCGGTACATCTTGTAAACTCCTGGGTGTACCACTAGGGTGAGTTATGGAACTCATGGAGAACTCCCTCATGCATAATATTTGGGATGAAGAACTTTCGGTATAAAAGCATCCAATTCTAACAATCCTCCGGTCACCCATCAAGAGCATTGCCCGGATCAACATGATCATGCATCAATTCACTTTCAAAGTCTCCCCATTGAGACTCCTCCACCTACTAAAATATAGAGGAAAGCAATGTCATATGAAATAGACAACCTCTACCACCCTCCACCCTTGCATCTAGGTGTAAGGAATCAAACTCCTCCATCACCATCCAAGCATCCACATATTCTTGAACAAGTTCCATTTGCAACATCCTGCTCAAGGCATCAGCCACAATTTTCCCATATCCTTTAGTGTAATAGACCTGTAAGTCGTACTCTAGAAGAAACTACACCCACCTTCACTATAAAATGTTCATGTTATCCTAGTTAATGATATGCCTTAAACACTTCTAATATGTGAATACCACAATGTGCTCCCAAATGAAGTAATGCCACCACAACTTCAACGCGAACACTAATGATAAAAGATATAGGTCATGGGTGGAGTAGTTATGATCATTAGGATGTAACTTCCTAGACACATAAGAGATCAATCCCCACTACTACATTATCACACACCCCACACTAAGACTAAAAGCATCACAAGACACCTCAAACAACACCCATTTCTCTGGAAACCTAAGACCGAAGTACTAACCAACCTTTCCTTTGGATAGATAAAAGTTTCCCGACATTGCTCACTCAACACGAAGTATGGGACTATTCTTCTCAAAGATTTCAAATGAGTTTCAACTCGAGATAATTCAGGTATGAACCTCTAATTATAGCCTTCCTGACCCAGGAAACTGTGAACCTCCATCATGTTAGTGGGGGCTTCCCATGAAACAACTGCTTCAACCTTTGACGGATCTACCACTACCCCTTGTTGAGACACCATGTGTCCAAGAAAGTGCACTTCTTGTGTAAAAAAATTTCACTTGGACAACTTCCCATAAAGATGGTGGTGTCGAAGGATGTCTAAGACCATCCTGGGGTTCTCAATATGTTCCTCCTCTGATATTTAGTAGATTAGGATGTCATTGATGAACACAATGACAAAAAGGTCTAGAAACTTGCGGAAAATAGATTTCATGAGCCCCATGAATACATTAGGTGTGTTCATAACACCAAACGACATGACTATGAACTCAATGATCCAATGAATGCACCTGAAAGAAGTCTGTCAGATATCAACATATTTAACCATTGACTAGTAATACCCAGACTGCATATCGATCTTATAGAACCAACCTTCTCCCCTCAGTTGGTCAAAGAGAACGTCTATCCTCAGGATAGTGTAACAGTTCTTGACCATTACCAGATTCAGTATCCAGTAGTATATGCATAGACTGAGACAACCATCTTCCTTCTTCGAGAACAATACCAGAGCACCCCATTGAAACACACTTAGTCATAGAACGCCCTTTTTCATCATATCGTCAATCTGAATCCGCAACTTCAACAACTCAGAAGGCGCTATCAGATAAAGAGCCATCGAAACCAAATGGGTATCGGGTTTTATGTCTATCCCAAACACAAAATCCCGTTGAGGGGGTATAGTCACAACCATCTCAGGAAAAATGTCCAGGAACTCTCTGACAAATCCCATAACATCCATCATCTCAACATCCACTGAAAACTCGACTAACAAGGAAGGAAGGGGCTTCAAACGCCGGTAGACCTCCAAGAAACCATGGTCGCCAACAAATGCTACATGCTGGCCTCCCATATATGAAAAAATGAACCTCCTATGAAAGAAATAGATAACATCATGCACAGAAAAAAGTAATTTTATTCCTAGGATAACATTGTATTACTGCATTTTCAATAGAAAGAGATCCCCACTAGACTGATGTGGATCCAACATCAGTCTACATCCACGAAAAACATCAATCAAGATGGTCTCACCATTAATTGGCATACTCAAAACCATGGGAATGAAGATTATCTCTACACCTAGTCCCAATGAATGGGATATACTGGGTGTAACAAAGGAGTGGGAATATCATGAATCAAACAAGGCACATGCAAGTGTGCTAAACAAGCTGATCGTACCTCGAACGACCTCAAACCTTGTTTGAAATGCCACCTATGCGGCATGTAGTTGACCAAACCCAGATCCTCTTCCCCATTTCTATCAGTTGCCTCCCTAACCACACCCTAGTCGAGGTCCCTAATGAGATCCATGAGGCTAGCTTCCTCCTGCAACGTATGCTCTTGCAGGAGTGGGAGCTTGCTGTCTCTACTAGTGCTGCTGAAAAGGCCAAGCTGGAAACTACAACTAATATGGTGGGTGATGAAACTACCCACCCCCACAGTACTGCACTTAGTCTAGGAACTGATTCCAATGATTCCCATGGTTTTCACAGATAAAACACCTCGAGCCTAGGCTCATGTAGAAATGGCAAGGACTCGGAGATCGAAACAGGAACTGCAGAGTTCTTCTCCCCGTCACATGAAACCGAGATGACCCTGAGGCTGGAGGCCTACTGCTAATGAACTTCCCTTTTGATAAACCCAACTAGATCCCCTATCGTGGCACAAATCCTAGTGTTCGCATCCTCTCCACCAATTCTTCCTTATTTTGAACCTACAAGTACGTAAGTATAGTGAATGGAGTGACATTATACTAAAGAGATGGTCAGAGTGCCTCCTCTAAAAGTCAAGCCCATGACTCTTCATCTAAAAAGAGTTCCAGATAATAACTATGAAGATCCTTGAACTTTATCCATAAATCCCTTAGTAAAACACTAACCTGATTGAGGGAGTGTAACTCCTACCTCTAATCATCCTTCATCGTAGATGAAATGAATTCATCCCAACACTCCTTCTCATAGTCAGCCCACAAAACCTCAGTCTCCATACTCTTTCTAAGGTAGAAAATCCACCACTAAAGCACTACTCCCCTCATCTGACTAACTTCCAATGAAACCCAGTACATTCTCGGATCACATATTAAAGTAAAGGTGATCACTAGATCCTTAAGACAGCCCCCTGTCTGCAAGTTGGAAACACATCCCTCGTACTTCCCAAGGGTGTATCCTTGGATGGAATGTAGAGTATTCTGGAACCCTTCATCCTCTTCCTCTTGGTTAATCCTCTAATAATCAACCAGATCAGTCTCTTAGGCCTCGAATTCCCATACTACTCATGGACGTCGTCCGGGTGAAACAACTGCAAGGAAAATAAGGAATTCCTATGCCCGACAAGTGTACAACATTTCTTTTAAAATTATTTTTAAACTATTTATTAATTTTAAACTCCCTAAACAACCAAAAAAACACAAGTCATTATGATGCATTTACCTTTCCTAGGGTCTCTACCTCGTAGACAGTGTAGCCTTAGTTGGTTTTCTAGTAGGTCTAGAGTCCTTGAATCAAACCACAGAGGGCCCTAATATCTCGTGTCCTAATCAGTCTTCCCTAGCCTATTTCACACACCAAGATTAATTAACATTGATTCCCATGAATCCCATGCAATCCTCACTCTGCCTAACCCCGAACTAAATCCTATCTCTCAACCATGACCTTTGATACCATTCTATCATGACCTGCATTCACCATGGTGAAGGAAGGGACAACAAACTGCCAAACCCTTCCTTCTTTAAATTGGAGGAGAGATAATGACCCCTGATTCCCATCTTCAATAGGCCCAAGAGTGGCGACAATAACCAAGGGTATATAATCACATGTAATATGGAAGAAATTACCATTTTTTAGAAAAATATTGGGATATAAGATGGTTAAACTCAAAAAACTCCAAAAAATGATAGTAAAAGTAAAGCCAAAAATATGTTTCCCACATGCATGCTCAATGTAAAGTTATACAAAATACAAGAAAACTATATAGGAAAGTACAACAATAAAGGAAAAATAATGACAACCCCGAAGCTTGAACAGGTCTTGCAACCCCATTCTAGTAGTGACCACCATGATCTCCAACCTACTCCAAGTGACCTGAAATACAGTTTATAAATACATATGGTTAGTATACAGAAATACCCAGTAGGGAAGATCCAAATATATTGTGCACATGTGGGAGAGGAATTCTAATTCCCTGTAAGAAAATAGAGATAATAAAAACACCTAGAAAGGAAAATATTCACCCATCCCCACCAAGGCACACTTCTCAAATAATGAAAGTCAGGTAAAGTAATAGTAATAACAAATAGATATTTGGGTATCCCACACCGCCTTCCCACCAGTTATTTAGGACATTATATACATAAAACCTCCCCCACATGTTCCACTACAGTCCCAATACTGCCCCAACAATAACCTTTTGGGCTATCACAACCACACATCCCACCTGAAGACACTTGGGCCACCACAACCACACACATCCCCTCCCGTAGACAACTGGGACACAATAACCACTGCCATGCCCAAATACACATGGTACAAAACAACCGCTTCCATTCCCAATGACACCTAAGCCTCATACCGAAGATGCGTTAGAAACAAACCTGCCCACACACACTTGGGCCAAACACCACTACACACCCTGCCTGAAGTGTCTTGGGCCATAATGAACCATAGGTCATCACAGCCTTCCTGAAGAGTCTTGGTCAACCTAGGAGGGGGATAAGAAAAGGGAAAATAACAATTCACTCATAGGAATGTTAAGGAAAACACCTTCCCCTATGAAATAGAGGTATTTAGCACGAAGTGATAAACATGGGTGTGGTGCGTATAAGAAACACAATAACTAAAATTTATACTTATTGGTAAGAAATCATTCATCCCAACCTAAGGGTTTCAAAACTAACCCATACAAAAACAATCTAATTACTATTCATATATGCAAATATACACAATAACCACAACCAGAGCACAACCCATTTCTAGAAAACAATTCCCCATTGAACCCATTCTTGTTATACTGTTCAAGAAATTTTGTTTAAGTATTCCTTTACTACAGGGTGACTAACAGGTATAACCACAGGCCAAAAACAAAAATTGAATAATAGCTAAGCATGCATTTAAGAATTCACACCTGGTTCTCTTGTAAAGTCACAACAACAAAAATAGATCTGTGAGATCCCTTGAAATACTGGAACCAAAACAAGCCCCAACATACACATACACACGACATCAGATTCATAATCCAACAACTGAACAATAGGGGATCCCATCCCCATCCACATAACCCCAAAAACATCAAATAGAGCTACCACACATATCACCAGAATAGAGCAAGGATGTTTTTCAGATTTAACCACACCATTCCTTAAGTTTCTTCTCTATGTGTCTTTAACTGGGGTGATCACACAAGGATTATTATTCATTGGGAATCCATTTAGGCATCCAAGTTTATGTGATTCACCAGTTTCCATGTTACATCCATTAAATCACAAGATTATCAAGAAAAAAAGAGGTTTATTCGTGTGCAAGAAAGTACCACCAACGACCACTATTTTTTGTGGTCATAAGCCCCAACAACTCATAGAATAAAAATGAAGATAAAATAAATACAAAAAAATCATCATAGAACACAACCCTTCATTATTTAGGGTCCATTTATTATCTTCGTTAAGGTTTGGTTTCATCCACTTCCCGAGGGGAGCATTATCATACATGCCCCACATGATACATAGTAAATAGAGACAAAAGAAGAACCCATACCTGATTGATCAAGGATTGACGTTTCCTCCTAATGCCAAGAATTGGGGATGCATTACATACAGAAGAAGAACTCCATGGACACCAAGGGTGATCCAGAAAGGTTCCAGCATGGGTGCATGATTTGGTCTCTAGATGAGGGGCTCCAAACGCACCAAGGAAAAGAAAGAGACTAGGGGAGAACAAGATATCAGGTGATAAAATTCCTGATCATAGAGTTACCAGATTTATTATTTCAATGCTCTTAAAATGCGGATTAGAGTTTAACCACATGGCTGAGTGGTTTCACACGTTAGAATATGATGGTATTTAATAAATATCCTTAGAGATGGTAGAGATAATAGCTTTGAGTTAGTGGATATATTTTAATTTTGGAAAACACGTAAGAGGGGATAATATGGAAATGAGGCAAGGGTGTGACAAGACACACATTTTGGTAACTCAAGGGTCCCCCATTATTTGGGGATTTAAAACATCATTAATGGGATTATAATGTCCTTAAACCACATAAAAACAAAGTAAGGAGACATAACAGACGTGTTATGGAAAAACTGGGGAAAGAAACCCCGACACCCCTATGGTGGCACCGCTTAGGTGAGGCACTGATTGGTGAGACCAATCGGTGGCACCGATAGGCAACACCACAGTGAGACCCTACCGACATCGATACCCTCATGACTCACCCATGGTGTCCAGGTCACACCAATCACTGTATTTTTGACAATTAATGGACCCCAAGGGTCCATGACATTACATACACCCATGGATCTCAAAAAAACCATGGATATAGGCCTTGTTAATAACCTATATCCATGGGTTTTGAGAACTGTGGGTGTATGTTACCCACATAAGTATGGGAAAAACAATTTCCACAGGAACAAAAATATTTCTTCAAGAAAACCTTTAACCAAGGATCTCTACCTATAGTCGTGGTTTATAAAAATATATATAAGTAAATATATATATTTTGATACACATATGATTATGTGGGGTAGTGGTTAGGAGTGTCAGTTAAGAAGTGGTGGTCGAGGGTTTGAATCGGGCCACATGATTTTTTAAATCCTATTTCCATGATATGGTAACTGTTGGTATAGGGTTACTGATAGGGTATAAAATTTATACACACACGTTCCAATGTTTTATAAAAATGGGAATAATTTTTTTAAATATTATGTATAACCCAAAGCTATACTGATTCCATAAGATCCCATGGTTCTCTAAACAATATGTATAGCCTATACCCATAGTTTTTTCGGCTATACCCAGAGTTCCAAACAATCGGTACATTGTTAAATTATAGTAGATATATATCTCATTATATGTAATGTATTTATATGATATGGAGGTAGAAATTTTAAATTGATCAACCAGATAGAATGTGAAGAAACAAAACCCAAAACATGGACTACAGAAATTATGATTCATTTTGTTCACTCGAGTGAACTCTACTAGCTATATAGCATGGTAAAATTAAACTCTCCATGCTCATGCCAACATCTAATTGTATGAAAGATAGTGTATTAGTGATTATAAATTGGAGAGAATTTAAGAAAATGAGTTATACAAAATATAGGTATCCACATTATTCTCCTTACATTGGATGTTGTGCTTCTAATAGGAGGACGATGTTGACATTGTGGAAATTCTCATTTATTTACATGACATGATTCACATACTCTCGAATAAAAAAATATAGAATATTGAGATAAAAAAATGTAGTTTATATATTTATGTATATATAATGTATGAGTTACACATTTAATATCCTTATAATGTCATACTGGAACTACTAAAAAACTGGGGTCATCTGGCACTAGGTTATTAAAAGCGCTTGATAAAAAACTATTAAATATCCCCTTTGTTAGAACTAGAGAAAGCGTTAATAAAGGGACCCCTTTGAAAAGGAAATAAAAAGTGCTGATAAGGACCCCCTTTGTCAGTGCTTATAAAAAATAACTGATATGTGGTAATTTCAAAAAATAATATTTCAGTAAAAATAATTCAATATTATAATAATATATTTTTATTTAAATTATGTTTTTGATAATGTAAATAAGAATTTAAACATAATATAAATGTTATTTAGTGGAAATTTCTAATAAAATGATTAAAAAAATATTTTTAATCAATAATTTTTAAATCATTTTTGAGAAATAGTAATTTAATATCAATTAGAGGATAAAAAATAAAAAAATTATTAAAATATATAAAATATTTTGAAAACGTAACACGAACTTCAAACGACCATAACTTTTGATTCGGGTGTTCATTTGGGCTCTACCACATATCAAATAAAATCATGAGAAGAACTCAATTCCCCTAGTTATATAGTTAAATGTATGTCAAATTTTATGAGACACAAAAGTCCAAGAAGGCTTGAAAAATTGGGTTCTTAATCGGGGTAATCCAATTTTTTAACATTCAATTGAATTTATGCCTCATTTAAGGGTTTATTTTTTCCCTATATTTATTGAGTATTGAATTAATTTATAGGGATTACATTCACATTGAATTTATGGTTTTCAAATTTTATTAATTTTCACAATGTAGTTTTATTTATAATCAAATACATGCATATTTTTTCATATTTACTTATAATAAATCACTTATATAAATTAATATATCAAAATATTTATGTAGAAATGTATTGTTAAATATATGAAATAAATATTTATTATTCATTTTATTTAAATAAAAAAATTTCAATTTTAGGTACCTTATTAAAATGCATTCATATGTTTATATATCTTTATTTATATACCTATTTGTGTTATTAAATAAACACACATATATGTATTTATATTATAATATATATAAATGAATATTAGTATATACCATATTTAAATAAATAGAATTGTTTATATATATATGAAATATTTCAAAATATATAATAATAAATAGAAAAGTCATTAAATATTCAACAAAATACACATGACATAGTGGTAATCAGAATTCATTCGTATGAAGGAGGTCATGTGACTGAATCTAGGCATGAATAATTATTCGGTGTATAACACTAGTGATGAGAAAGGGAGGTGGGGTGAATGATGGTGGATGGGTTGTGGAATGCACAGAGAATAAACCATTGAGAATGGGGGTCTGGGGGTCCATGGAAAATTAATTTTGCCCACATTTTTAATAGTGTTTTTATCACTGTTAAAATACACCCTTTAATAGAACTAAATAAAGTGATGTTAAAGGAACCCTTTAACAATTCTGAAAATCACTGATAAAGGTTACCCTTAGAAATGTTTTCCATCCCTATTAAAGGGGTCCTTCAACAGTGTTTTCAGCACTATTAAAGACCCCCTTTTAATAATGGTCATAATATGTGAACTTTTTATTTACTAATAAAACCATTTTCTAGTGCTGTTAAAGCCCTACTTTTTAGTAGTGTTGGAGGTGCCAATGGGATAGAACATAAAATATATATTTCCATTATCCATTTATTTCCTCAAAAAAAATAACATTCTCCTCATACTTAGAGAGTGAATAATAAATCTGATCTGACCTAAGTGGTTGTTCCCATTCTTCATTATCAAGAGTAGTATAATTTTTTAGAATATATTTAACTATATTGAATAAAATGTGATGTGTGGGAGTCATAGATCATGAATTTCACACTTAATCACTTTTTAATGGGAGAGAAAATATATTTATTAATGACATGTCTATTGGCTGTAACGGTCTAAAATTTTCTTGTGACTCTCGATACGAGGGAATCCATGACATAAATTTATCCTAGAGAGAGACTTAATATAAAGGATAAATATTACAATGTTTAGTAATTATTTAATTATAACCATGGAGAGGTTCTTCATGGTTATATTTATATTTTCCATTTTATGTAGGAACTTGAATATAGATTTTTGTCTGTTTTTTTAGAATAAATCTACAATATATACCCTTGGGAGGCCTTTATGGTGGATCATCTAGTTTCCATTTGGATAACCTTCATGGTTAATTGTATTTAATTAATTGGAAATGTGATATACTTTTTTTATATTCATCTTTAGGTTACAGTGTGGAGCTCCAAAATTGAAATCACGAGGAAAATACTTGTGACTAATTATTAAATTATCATACGGAGGAATTCTGAAACTGATGCTCTATGGAGGACCTGTAGAGTTGTTGGTCATAGTACCATGGGGAGGACCTCTGGAGTTCATTCTGAATTATCCTAGTCATAATGAGCTAAAAAATTCTTGATCCTATATTGGGATTTTTTGTATACATTTAATAATATCAGTAATAATTGAGAAGGGGGCCTGATCTTGATGTTAATTTATTTATATCCATTTATGATACCTTCTAAATCATAATTATTGGATTAACATGGTTTCATCCTAGATCATTATGGTATTTGTGAGTCACCGGAAACAAAACTTATACGTACAAACCATACAAAGAGATATACTAACTTTCTCCATAATATACCAATGAATTTTTTAATAACTTATGGAGTATTTATGCCTAATTTTAAAGTATTTAAAGATATTGGGATATATTCCCATTATTCATCTTCAAGTAGGCCTAATGGGTGGGGACTGGAATATTACCATACTCCATCATGGGCCCACCGTTATATTCTAATGTGATTCTTATGAATTAAAAGGGGTAAAATATTTCCCTTATTTAATTGACATAATATGATATTTGTAATCTCAAGCATGTATAGAAATATGTTTCTTCCCTTGATAGATTATATTAATATTATATTGAGAACCTATGGTGGGAGTAGGGATGTGTAGATGACCATGGGTGACTACCAGAATATGGTTCTGAACACTTTTGAGAATATAAATCTTGACCCAATTATATTCTCCCTTACTCATTAAGATATATAGATGAGTTTTCTAATTGAGATTATAAATATGTTATGACTCATAACTATTCATGGGAGTATACTAATGAGATCCTCCAATGAAAAGACTAAGAATATGTGGTTTCCCAATATTTTCTGTCGGAATATACTGACAGTAGTCGTACACTATTGTTTCCATGATATATTGAAAACATAAAAATCATGTGTATGGATATAATTCTACCATTATTTTTTCACTAGAATATGTTAACATGATTCATCCATGGGAATGGGAATATAATCCAACTCCTTAGTGGGAATGGGTATATGATCCCACACGGGTCTTCTATTTCCATCAAAATATATTGATGTTTATCATCTATTAGTGAAGGGATTGGATATTTCTCCCTAGTTATCATAAGGATATGTATTTATAACCCCTGTATTGTTATTAGTGTATTATTTTATGTTTTCTAAGAGTAATCATGAATATAATAGTAATATGTAGTGCTATGAGAGTGTTCTGACTAGATTCTTCTATGGGATTTTTTATATAGGCACACCCCTAACATTTTACAAACTAATTCCACTGGTGGAAAGTCCTCCCAGGTGACAGATCTAGAGTGACCGAGGCTAGGATAAATCGGGTGCCCTCCAAATATGATTCTTGTGAGGAAGGGGTCAAATTTTTCTGGTGATTTCGGCAGTCAACATTCCAACTTTTATGTGGTTCATGGACCATGGTTAGGACTTTGTTTTCTTCCTTCTCTATGTCCCTTAGATAAAGGTGGTAGGCATTATATTACTATAGAAAATATCATTAAGTAGGGGAAGGTGGCGGTAGGCAATATATACTTTTCATAGATCCCTAAAAGATTAGGTGACCCATGGGTCTTTTACATATAAATGTTTTTCTCATTTTAACTACAATGTACGAATATATTATTTGAGAAAATAATCATTCACCAGTGATTTGGAAACCTGGTGCTGGAGAAGTTGTGTAGGTGAAAGATTCCTCCTCTTATATGGGTTCAAAACAATTTTCATTGATGAGTCCTATGTATGATGATTTAATGAATAAATTTCTGTTTATTAAAGGGTGTTTTAGAAATTTTTTGGAAGTCCCAGGTATGGAGAAAAATAAAAAACTAAGAAAACTAGTTAATTTAGTATAATATATAAATTCCTACATGAAAAAATATTTAACATGTAAATGATTTGTTTCAAGATTACAATTAAATTTTTGGTGAAAAAAATGACAATTCCCATGC
Source organism: Viscum album (assembly GCA_963277665.1). Classification (NCBI taxonomy): domain Eukaryota; kingdom Viridiplantae; phylum Streptophyta; class Magnoliopsida; order Santalales; family Viscaceae; genus Viscum; species Viscum album. Next base: position 1,750,583,587 of record OY728120.1, on the reverse strand, counting down.
CAAAAAATGTTTTGAGTTTTTCAAATACCTTCATAAAAAATGTTGGAGGTCACTGGGAAATTACCAATAACACCATTAAATTTGTATCGATCAAGAGGATGGGAGGTCCAACTAATCCACACCCTTTTAAGGGGGAATTATTTCCTACTCAAGGATTTTCTCATAGATAAAATATATGTTGATAAATTATTATCAAATATCAATGTTGTATTGGTTACAAATGAGCTATTTATTTGAAAAAAATAATGTGTTAATGTGAACTTATATATGTATCAGAGGTTTTCCATTGATTGTATTATATATATTTAGAAAATAATCTCCACTCATGCTACCATATATATATATATAACATGTTATAAATAATGTTCTTACATACTACTGATGATATAATTTAAAGACACAAAATCTAGTTTACTATAATTTAATACCATCCAAAGAGGTGATAAATTTTGTGGTGTGGAGATCAAGGCCATGAAAGAGGATTCTGATATATCCATACAAATGAAAAAAACCCACATAGTTCAGTTAAAATTAATGGAAAATTTATGACTTATAATGTTATGTGATAAGGACTATTGATATTAAATTTAAGGTTATGAAAACATGAGAAATTCTATGCAGGATTAGTAATATAGAGCAAACTACATAGTGAATGATTCATGGAAATGGTTAGTGTTCGATTGAAACTTGAGAAGCCTTTTATGTCTTAACCTTTATATTATAAACCAATATGTATAGTTCATGATAAAACCAAGAGGAATATATCCACATACTAAAGGATTATATAGTCCATGGGGAATATAATCCTTTAAGAAGGAGTGGTGCCTCTCATGAGAAATATAGGTCAATGAGGATATGGTTTTGTATGTTTGACTTGATCCTCATAGTGGTGTTTCGTATATCATGGTTAACTGTAGTCAATGACCACATAATTTGAGATTATAAAAACCAAAAAATTTATCCATGGAATTTACCTTATGTATATACAATTGTTTTCTATTGGGTGATATAATATTATATAATTCACACGCACCAAATTGTAAAACCAACTATATTTTAATATTATTTTAAAAATTATAAATGGGAATAATACTAACCATAAAAATTTAATGTAGTAAAATTGGACAAAAAATAATAAATAATACAACATTAATAATAAAATTTGGGTATTCTCAAACCCCTAAAATAATTGCACTGATGAACAAAATATTAGAAGTGAAGCAAAATATTCGTAATGCAATATACATTTTGAAAATGAAAATATATAACCTCTAGAGAAAATAAAAGTTAATAATGAATGAATGAAGTATTATTTATATATAGGAATATGGGATCCTATATATCCATTACAAATTTGACCATTTGAATAGAAATATAATCAATGGAATAGTAATATAACCATTAGAATAGTAATTTGATATTTAGGAATAGTAACCCAACTATTACAATAGTAACATCTCCCATGGATGTGTAAAATGATCTTTAGGTATCTTATAAAATGAATACAAGACATATTTATATCATGATATATATAAATAAGTGATTTAAAAATGATAAAATATGTTGTCATATTTTTATAAAAAAAAATTATTTTTATAAAAAATATAATTATTTAAGAGAATGATTTTTTTATAAAATGTGGTTATAAGTTAATATTATGTTTTATTGGAATAATAATATATATATAGAAATTAAATTATATTTTTTGAGGGTAATAAAATTGATCATAATATTAAATTATTATTTTTCAATGAAATGAATATTTTTTTGAAAAAATTAATTTTTTCATTTTTACAAATTATTTAAAAAATGAATTTTTTTGTATCTAAAAATTCAATAATTTTTGGGGTGATATTATGTTATTTTTATAAAATAGTTGAATTTTTTTGTGAATAGTAAACTACAACAAAATACGATATTTATTATTATAAGAAAAATAAAATATTTTTCTATTCGTGGAAGATGAAGGAATGTGTTATATCAAACTCATATGAACCATTTATGTTATATATTTGAAATATTTTTCAATATTTGTATTCATGATCTGGAACAGTAATCTAATGATTGTATTATTAAAAAAGGTACCCTCTCATCCCCTTAAAATATTACCCCTCACATCTCCTTCACTTCAGAAATTATAAGATTTGTAGTTTATAATTTTTTTGAAAAATTATTATACGAAGTCTCCCATATATGGATTAGTTCTTTTAGTCAAATCCAAAGTATGATTCCATGTTCTTGAAGTTAATTATCAAGAAGATGATATTCAAGAGGTAATATTATCAATGTACTGCTTTTAAATTTATTTCCTCTTCAACGATGTCCTCACGTCCCTCATCCAATATGACATATTAACTAAAATATCATTTAAATACTATAATTTTATAATTTAGAAGGAATATATACTATCCATACTCTTCTCTTATACTTTTATTTTAAAAAATTGAACCATTTCACATATTCTACCGGTTCACCGCCTCCATGGATGATAAATATTTGTTTTTAATTTAAAACATTAAAGGCTAGAAATAAAAAAAATTGTAGGTTTAAATAAAATTATATGATGTATATAATAACTTATTAAATGTTATGGAATTAATATATATAAATAATATTAAATAAAATAATTATTTTATGATAGCCTGTAAAATTTCTTAAATAGACTAACCACATATCAATGAAGTTTTTACTAAGTGAGTCATCCCAATATCGAAAAATAAAAGGATATTTAGGACCCTCTAAATTTAAAGACTGACATTAATATCAACTAGTTTCACGTAAGTATTTTTATTATCATTTTATAAAAAATTCCATAATTATACACTAGTGATTCGACTATGGAATCATGAAATGTACACCATTAGAAAATAAAAGTAAAAATTTATATCTCATTGAGATAGTTATAAATGAACATAATAATTAAAATATTGATCAAAAAGTTTCTAAATTAATAAATTAATGAATTTAAATTTAATATTTTAAACATTAGGTTCATGTTCCAAAACATTCTAGAACATATGGTATGAGATGTCTTTGAACAAACAGTTTTTCTTTAGGTTTATGCATTCTAAATGTTACATATCTTTCTCACTATAATATGTTTATTTAAATATTATATATTTTTATAAACTTTTCCCACATAGAAAACTATCTATATCTATATTTACTTTATGGTGATATACATTTTTGAAAATCTATCCTTCAAAATTTAACTCCATCAACAAACCTGATTAAGGTTAAAAAAAATTCCTACCCCATTACAAGTACCACTACTAAAATTTCATTAAAAAATCCACGTTTTCTAAAAATATTCATTTTATTATAGGATCCATTTTAGTACATTTCTAGTCTGATAGAAATTTTTATTAATTTACCATCCTTAATGACTCATTACCCTAAATCCCTTCTTAAGTGGCACATTTCTAAAGGTATTTCTCTTCCAATAATAAATTTATATCTTCACATAGATGTGATTTATAATGAAATATTCTTATGAATATCCAATAATTATTAAATCCAATATTTTATGGAATTTATTGTGATATTTTATATAGTTATGATATACAACATGGTTATGAAACCCTTTTATATCCATGAGTAATCCTTATGATTATGAATTTTGGATAAATTATTTATATGGAACACATATAAATGTTCATGTTATGATGGTTTCACCAAAAAAATTATTACATTGGTTAATGTTTTTTTCTAATGAGATATTATTTATAGGATTGTGGAGTAAATATAATTGATGATAGGACTCTGTACATCGTGTGACGTTGTCATGGAAGTTATCCTTGCTTTATGTGTATGTCATGTTATATATTGATGCCACTTTACCATTTTTCCACGATAATATGATTCAATTTAACTAATCTTTGTTCACATTTGATTATTCCCCATTCTTGAATTTTATTGTATCTTTTTCTACCTTTTTACTCATATATTATACATTGTTATATTTTTTATTACCTTATTGGTAATTTTAGCTCATCCCTTTTGTTTATGAATTCCCAAATATATCCTATGTGGTTTTAGGATCTTAAATAGAGGTATGAGATCCTAATGGTGATTAAAATAATTTCATTTAAATTTAGTTTCTTTTGGCTATATTATGGACCTACCCTTCCAAATTCATTAGGCCACACGTTCTTTGGGTGGAGTTTATGTGATATTTTTGTTAAAAATCATTAAATAATATGTGTAAAAGGATTATAATAGATGGAATTAGAGAAATTTATAGTTATTTTTTTCAAATTAGGACTAGAAAACATAAGCAAGAAATATTGGCTATTGTTTATTTATTTCCTATGTTGTGTTTATTTAATAAAGTGGGACTTTTATTACCATTATCGATATGGGACTCTTGATGCTAGTTGGTAGCCTCTGGAATATAGGGAGGCATTCCTGAGTTCATGTTCCAAACGGTCTTGGGGAACCGATGTGTGGCACTTTGAGTAGGGACTTCACAAAGTGGTATCAGAGGGGTTTAATTTTGTATTATTTTTATTACTATTTTTTAAAAGGTATATTGGAGACTAAGATGAGTTGGGACGTAAAAATGATATCATTCATCTAGTATATATCCCTTGTTTGGGAGAAAGCCCATGTAACTACGTTGGTATTTTTGTTATTTTTGTTCACTATTATGATTGGATGTTATTTCAACTTGGGTGATGCACTTTTGGTGTGATGTGATCTTTTTTTTCCTTGTATTTTATGATATTTTAAGAATGGCCTAGTTTGGAATGAAATTTTAGTATGCATGAATCATTCAAGGAAATAAATAATTTTTTTACATGGATTATGTTTTAGGAATGCATAGGAAAATGGGTTTTGGGTAAGTTATTGAAAATAAAATGTTTTCTATTTCTTTTGTAATTTAACTACAAATGGTTCTTGATATAGAATTGAAAGTGGTAAAATGATGAAAAATGTGAATAATGTTATATCTAATAGAAAATAGAATATAAAATTTTTTTTACCTTTCATTAATTTAGACCAAGACAATGGATGGTTAAAGATAGTCATAGATCCTCAATTTGACCATGTGGCAGGGTTTGGGGGAATAAATTGTTATGGAATAATGTGAATACCTATTGTATAAATGTTATAGTGTTGTGTTATGTGTAATAATATGTTAATTTGGAATTATAGATATAAAAATATAGAAATACTCTTGTTGAGGGTATGGTAAGAGGCTATGGATAGATATTATCCACTAGTAGTGGACACTGAGGCACCGATAGTGAAGAGTGAGGAAGGAGGAGAGATGTTTTGTGAGAAATTTTCCTAGCTTATAAATTTTATGGAAAAGAACCCTAGGATGGTTTTGAATAGAATGTCTTACTTGATACAATAGTTTCAATCACAACACCCTCTAACATTTAACAGAGAAGGTGTACTAGAGGTAGGTGAGTTCTGGATTGAGTCGATCAATACTATAATTGGTCACTTGGAGACTCTGACTATGAAGAGAGTCCAATTGTATGCTTATGAGTTACATGGTCAAGAGAAGATTGTTTTGGGGAAATCCAAACTTTTGGTTGAATGATGTAGAATATGGAGTGGAAGTACTTTGTGGATAAGTTCTTGGATCACTTTCACACTAAGATTATAAAGTAGGAGAGAGGGGATATATTTATGAGGTTGACTCATGGGAGATTTTATATTATGGTATATCATTGTCACTTTATATATATACAGTGATTTTCTACTCTAATGACTCAAGATTTATGTATATTAAAATCATGTCACTTTTGTGTAATACTTAATAAATTACACAATGACATACCCAAAGACAGTATCACATTAATTCCTTTGGAAACATGGATCACATTCATCTAATTCTTTGAATGATATTTTAAATCACTCATAAATATCATAAACATTAGTACCCCTAACTAATATATTTCCTTATAACTGAGAAAAAATAAAACATACAAAAATTGGTGAGCACATATGTTGAGTAATGGTAAACATGGGAAACACTCAAACATAATCAGGAGCATAGGGGTATGCGAACAAGATTATGATAATAAAATGTCATACCCAATGCATTGATGATCCAAAATTGGAATCATGGAATAAATATATTAAGTTCATAAGTCATGAATCATAAGTAAATAAAGAACATAATCCATGAAATCATAACATTATAATAAGAAATGGAATTTGTGGGAGACACATAAGCATATGAAATGGTTTCCACTATAGTAAAGGAATCTCTACCAAGGATATCATAGTAGTATGAGTTCACTCTCCACACCATATTGGTAGCCACGGTTAACTACCGTAACTGTCATGATAGTCATGGTTCACTCCCATAACCATATAAGTAGTCAAAGATCATTCCAAAGATGACATTAGAAAACATGGACCTTTTTGTCTATCTCATGAGATATAAATCGTTACCCAATGCGTTGGAGGGAGACATAGGTCCCACACATCTCATAATGAAATCACACATATCTATGCCACAAGAATATAAATAATTTATCATAACAGAACCCATGGAATTAAATGGGTTTCATAAACATCATGAAATCATAACATAACCCAAAGAAAGGAAACAAGTTTCATAAATATCATTTCATTATAAACATAAAAAATTCATAGAATGAATAAGAATGGAAACAATGAATAATAATCCCAGTAAAACATGATTAAAATTAAATAGTGACATAATAAATGTAAAATTACTTTGAGATATCACCTGAAAACAATTCATGAGGAAAATATATTTTCTCATTTGAAATCGTTTTCTTTTCTTAAAATGTTATGCAATTAAAAAAATACATTGAAAATAACCTTTTAATATTTTATGTGAAGATTCAAGAAAATGAGGTGTGTTTAATGAATAAAAATAATATCATATAATATAATTTCAAAAAACATTATTATAATACATTTTTCAGAAAATTAAAAAAGTTCCTCATTAGGTAAATGGAAAAATTTTCTTTTCAAACTATCTAATTTAAAGTCTAAAATGGGTAAATAATACTTTAAATAATTATAAAAGAATTATAAAAATATTTTGGAATACATTTTTATAAAACATAGACATTAATGATAAATATTTCCTAGAAGATACTTATGTATAAAAAATACCAATAATAATGAGATTAGGGAATTAACCTTACCTTAGGTCTCATTCCATTCGTAAGTGTCTGAAACTCCACTTCTTCGATGATATCCCCATATATCTCCCCTTAGGGAAACTAGATTTGGTCTTTTGAGAAGAACAAACATATACAATGTTACTAGAGAAGTTTAAAATGGAAATGGGAATTACATGGAAATGTTTTAATACAAAATGTGGTGTGAGGAAGTGGGGGAGGGTTTTCCCTTTTTGAATTGAGGTGTTGGGATGTTTTGGAAATCCTCAAAATATTAAAATATAATACGGCTATTCTAGAGCAAAAAACATCCAAATGAGATATAAATGAACGAAATTTGAAATTTTTGACCATATAAAACCCCCTTTGTTATTATTTATCTTTTTTTAATTTTTCATATTTTCATAATATATTATTTTTATAAAATATCAATATTTTAAAATATAATACTATTAATTTAATTAGGATTTATATACATCAAGAAAAAGTGGGAATTAAAATCTAATCATTTTAAAAATATCTAATATATTTCATAGATATATAAAAATCATTATTTAATTTAATACATAAAAGATATATCAAAATTAATATTATTAATATATATTATTTTATTTTTCTATTAATTAAATATATATTATTTTAACATTGAATATGAATATAAGTTTATTATTTAATTTATAAAAATTTAAAATAAAACTATATAATGAAATTAATTTCATTATGATCATAATAGACATGTATATTCATTCATATAATGATTTTTTCCCTTTGTGGACACATAAAAGTTAATAAATACAAGTGATTGATATTTTGTAATTATCCTTGACTTTAAATAATATAAAAGTTATTTTCACGGACTACTGTCCATTAGAAAACTATAATTAGATTTAAAGGTGATATGTGTCAAATCCCCTTCATCCAATAATATTTGGAAATTTTTTTGACTTTATTTTAATAACTATCAAATTTATTTACCCTCAATTAATCTATAATAATTAGAATTATGATAATTTTTTTTAAATATTAATAGGTTATAAATTATTATTTTTATGGGGTAAATTTTCCACAAGTGGACTATTTCTAAATTTTTTGACCATATATTATCTTGTTTGTAGTTTTTAAATATTTATTTGTATTTTTAATTAATTTAAAATTATATTTTTTTATGAAATATCATTATTGTCAAAAGGTACTTTAGAAAAAAATCATTTTATACACTCTTAAAATGTAATATTACACTAAAAATCATGTATTACCTTACTTAATTCTAGTTATATTTATTTTAATATTTATATTATCATTTATTTTATCCTTTATTAATTGAACAGTTACTAAATCATCATGGTTTCACCATTTAAGTTAATTATTTTTTCACTAAAATTTTAAATAAAATATCATGATGTATAAAAAAAATTTATATTTTAAAGGGAAATTTGTTGTCTAATTTTTCTTTTATATAACTCTTCCTTAAAAATTTTGTAGTTATTAAAAATAGGATTATAGATTTTTTTAACTTATCTTTTAAAAAAATATAATGAATTTCATATTCTGACCCTAGTGGCTTAAAAATTGTATAATTTCATCATAATCAGGATTTAATTTGAACCCCACATATCCAATGAGATTTATAAAAGTTTTACGGTAATTTTATAATATTATAACATTATTTTTACCTTTAATTATCAAATTTACCCTATACTATCATAAATAAAAACATAATAATGATAATATTCATAGTATAAAAAATATTAAGTATATCGTATCAGAATCTAAATATAAAACTAATTACAACCATTTATGTACATTTTTTTAAATTCAATTCAAAATAGTGGAAAAATTATGGTTGATGTTAATCCCACATATGTGTCGAGAAGGTGGATAAAAAGAACGGTCGAAGGTTTACTAAGTTTCTATATCTAATTTTAATATAAAAAATTATTTTAATGGCCTAAATTGAATTAATATATGTATAATTTATCTATGGTGACATAAAAATATATTTAAATTATAATAACTATTCAAACGAAAATGGAAATTTTTAACTATAATGTAGTATATTTTACTATTCATAAAATAATGAAACTTATCAGAAAAATAAAAAAAATTCAGCATAATTTTATTTTAATATTCCAAAATCAAAAATGATTTTTATTTTATCAAATTAAATTTCTAATATTATATAAAATTGATTTTATTATTGTTCATAGAAGGACATAAAAAATAGTTCCTTTAAGAAAATAACATTTCTAAACATATGAAGACTTTTAAAAAATTTGTACATTTCACTATAAATATGTTTTATTTATGTAAAAAAATTTAAAAATTCATTATCACTATTAATATTAAATTTTTTAATTTCTAGGTTATAACTATATCATTTAAATAACTTTAATAGTAATGTGTTTTTGGTTGAAACTCGGGGTTGTGTGTAATGTAACCCATGTCAATGTCACATGTTGTATAAACATAACTTAGTTTTGTGTATAATGTTATCCAAACTTATTATTTTTATATAATATCAAAAATCTATATTTATTTTCACATATAGTAAAAAATATCATAAAGATTAAAAATAATTTGAAAAAAATAAATTCATAAAATCTCATCGTGTTACATTCTACCCCCCAAAAATGATTTTCCCCCTCAAAATTAATTTGGGTTATCAATGGTTTAATACTTGAATGTTCATTCCATATAAACCCCTATAGTTAAAATAAATACTAAAACTCCCTTTTAAATAGAAAAGTTAGAAACAAAATAGTTACCCAAATTAATACATGACTAGGTTTCCATGTAGGAAGACATAGGCAGAAATTGAAAACATGTAAATGGAAGAGAAATATAACAACTATGTTTGTATGGGGAGTGATAGAGAAAATTATTAGGAAAATTTTAAAAATAATAAATCCATAAATTAGTGATGATCTGAGAGGCCATTTTATTCATCAGAAATGAAGGTACTATGATAACAATTTTGCTTTCAAGATCTTTTTTCCTGATGTTGAATAATTATCATGAAAAGATATACTTAATTGATTCATTAACATATCAACCTTTTTTGCGGGATGATCAATTTACACCTAACATATTTCTCTAAAAAATGGTGAATTTTGTATTCCTAGAGAACTAACATATCAGGAGATCCATAATCATCCATCCCATCTGTCATCAGTTACTATCAAAAGTTTTTTTTAGAATAGTCTATCCAATATGCATAAATCCTCATATGGTGAGATAATACATTAATCTCACATAAATTAACTTAAAAATTAATTGAATGGTTAAACTTATGACTCTTATGAAAGCTGAAAATCCAAAACATTAGAATGAATGTAATGAAATCAACTTTACATTGATCCACCCATATATTACAAATTAGCTCTTGGTTTTCATATTTCAAACATGTTAATACCCTTATCATATATTATCTTGAAACATTGGAATAACCTAAATTTAGAACATGAATTTATCCTTATTCCAAAGTATATTGGATATATTCCTTAAATATAGAAATGTTATTACCTACATTAATAATAGTATAACCACTTTTCAATAAGTCCTTCACTATTTACAAGGTAATTAGCTCTGTCCAATTTACGTATTCATATCTAACATATCTTTTTCCAAAAAAAACATTATCATAACATAGGGAACCTATTTAGTGTTATATTTCCCTTAATCTCCAAATTACCACATCAATCACTTTTTATGATCACTAGTAACATTAAAAATATAATTTTAATCCTTAAATAAGTAATATTGTAGACCAATCCATAGATTCTTAATTACTCTATAATAACATAAATGAAATTATACAACATTATTCATGAATTATATTACAAAAACACACAATAATTCCACCAATTCGTTGTTATCCTCTACATCCCCAATCATGATCACTAGAGATTTTCACTTGTCCCTTGGATTAAGAGGTTACTGACATCAATCATCATCACCATCCCTTGGGTTTGAGAACATGTTATCATAATTCCTACTCTTCATACACAGGTATCATAGAAGATGAGGAGGTGAATTCTATTAAGATATCTCTCCATTCACATTTTAATCTAACTTCTTCCTATTATATAAGAAATAAAGTGATTTATGACCTTAATTTCCTCCCTTAAAAAAATTTATTCAACCCCTTAAGATAATTTTCTACATTCTTGTTCACACCCAGGGATAATTGAAAAAATGTTATCTTTATTTCACTATGGTTTTATATTTTCAATCAAACTCTATGTTCCTATTCTTCTCAAAACCACGAGATTGATACATAACTCAAACCTCTATTTCACCCTTTATTTCACAAAGAAAAATAAAATTTTAGCTAATAATATATATTTTTTTTAATGACATTATGATATTTTACATTAAGCCAATGAATAACCTATCATATATACTTTTGGGTAGGATGATAGTGTCAGAAGCATACCTAGAAAGCCTTTTAAAATTTTCTTTTTAGGTTCCAATAGGTTCAATATCCTTTTTCATATTTTCAAGGAACTCTTTTTCCTTCTTCATATGAAGAATATGAGGAAAATAATTATTGAAAAATAATTTCATGAACTCTTCCCATTCCATAGATTCAATTTTATCTATTTTCCTCACATTCTTAATTGGAGTCCACCACTGGTCTGCTTCTCCATATAAATTCTAAACAAAAAAATGTTGTTTTCATGTTACAAACATTTATGGGAGGAAAATATATTTTTATAGGTACTGATGCATTTTTCATCGTCAAGTGTATAAGAGGAAACCCAAAAAGAAGATGGACATTGCCTCATGAAGGACTCAAATAAATTTTGTTTCATACTTTGCTTGTTTGGATGCACAGAATGATTTATAGCTTTTGTTAGTATAGTGATATGATTTTTCAATCCATCACTCATAACATTTGGTTGTTCAGGAGGAATTTTTTTTCATTTCCTATTTAATTCATTATTAACATGTTTCCTTTAGGTTCCAGCAATTGACTAAAACCAAAAGCATTGAGTAATAAATAGTCATCATAGTGAGGAACTACATAGTCATGAAGAACTACTTATATGATGTATAAATTTGGAAAACTTCTTTAATCCTTAAAATGTTAGGATCAAAATATGTTATTCATATCAAAATTCAATTTAAATCCTTTATAATAGTTCATGAATAGTTTATGAATTTTCAATGAATATCTCCTAGTAGTTTCAAACCAAGTGTGTAGCAATGCCCATTGTCGTGTACCAAGTTGTAATCGAGTCAGGCATGATGCACTTTGATAGTGTTTTTAACCCTAGGTACATATATTATAGAGCCACATCCACATTTAGTATCCAAATAGTGAAGTATTTATGTGAATACACTTACTCTATCCTATACCAAAATTCCACGGTATTTTCATCTAAATTTACTTATCCTTAAACTAAAGCCTATACATGTGCTTAGAGTTAGTACTAAGGTTTTCTAATCCTATTTTCCAAATGTTATCAAAAATATTTCTCTGATACAGACTATAATGACCTAATCTTGACGTATATTAACATTACATCACATTTTCAGAATACTTGACACATTACACAAACACACAACCCAAGTTCATATTAGTTAATTTCCTTTTTAAACATGGATCACATTTCTCTAATTTGGTGATATATCTTCAAAATATTTCTTCATGATCCTCACCTTCATTACCCCTAACTTAAACCTTTCATTATAACATGGGGAAAAGATATAATAATAAAAATATTGAGATCATATGCTCAGTAAGGGTAAACAAAGGAGATGTGTAAACATACTCATGAGCATAATGGAATGAGAACATGATCATGAAAATAGAAGATCATACCATGCTTCTAGATGATCATAAAAATGAATCACAACATAAATATTTAAAGTTAATATGTCATGAATAATAAGTAAATAAGCAACATAATCCAAAAGACATTGAATTTTTGGCACAAATAAGAATATAAAATTATTTCTATAGTTATCATGGAATTTCTACCAAGGGAATATTATTAGTATGGGTTCACTCTACATACCCTCTTGGTATTCAGGGTTCACTCCCATAATTATATTGGTAGTCATTGTTCACTTCTATAACCATATTCGCAGACATGTCTCATTACCATAACCATCTTAGTAGTCAAGGTTCACTCCTAAGACCATCTTAGTAGACAATGTCCTTTATACCTATATCATGAGATATAAATATTTACCCAATGAATTGGAGGGAGATATAGGTCCCACCCATCTCATAATTAAATCATACATATATGTTCTATAAGAACATAAATTTTTTATCATATAATAACCCACGAAATGAAAAGGGTTTCAAAAACATCAGGAAATCATTACATAAGTAACATCAAATAATGTCATATTATATGGAATTTTGTTTGAGTTATCACTTGAAAATAAATGTTGAGTAAAATATATACTCTTCTTTAAAATCATTTTCTTTTCTTAAAATTCCACATAATTATGAAAGATACAATTTTATTGGAAAATAACCTTGTAAGATTATAATGGAAGATTCATTTAAATAAGACATAATTAAAGAATAAAAATCCATCCATGATTTATATGTTAAACAAAATATTATCTTACTTTTCAGAAAATGTAAAAAAGTACATCGTTAGGAAAATGAAAAAAATATTTCTTTAAAACTGTATAATATAAAGTCTTTCATGGGAGAAAATGACTTGAAGAAACTATAGAAGAATAGTAAAAATACTTTTTAATATTTTTTATGAAACATGGACATGGAAGATAAGTATTTCCTAGTAGATAGTTATGTATAAAAAATAACAATAATTATGATATTGTGGAATTATCCCTTAATATAGGTATGATTCCTACCATATGTGTCCGAAAATCCTCTTCTATGATGATCTACCTCTAAATATCTAGTTATGGACACTATATTGTAAATCTTGGGAATAAAAAAACCTATAAAATGTTACTAGGGATGTTGATAAGGGAAATGGACAGGGTATGGTTGAGGATTAAGGGTCAATGTGGTGTGAGGAAGTGAGGGAGGAGGTTCCCTTTTATAAATGAAGTGGGGGAACTTCTGGAAATCCTCAAAATACTGAAATATAATATTGATATAATAGATACAAACATTCAAATGAGATATAAATGAATGGGGTGTGAAATTTTCTTCCATATACTACCCTTTGTGATTATTTATCATTTTATGTGACTTTTAAATTATTTAATGATATATTAAGTCAGAAAAATATCTTTTTTTTCAAAGTTAATTCTAGTAATTTAATTTGGACTTATATACATAATAATAAAATGGGAATCAGTATCGAATGGTTTCAAACGTCTCTAATATATCTTATAGAACAATAAAATTCATTATAATCCATTATTCATCTAAAAATATATCAAAACATATATTACTAATATATATAATTTTATTTTTCTATTAGTTAAATTAATAATTTTTTGACGTTGAAGTAGAATATGAGGATATTATATAATTTCTAATAATTCAAAACAAAATTATATAATGAAATTAATTTCATTATGATCAATAAAGTCATTTAGATTCGTTCATTGCTTGATTTCGTCTATATGTAGACACATGAATGTTATTAAGTACAAGAGATAAATATTTTGTTACTATCCTTGAATTTAAATAATATAAACATTATTTTCATGGACTAGTTTCCATTAAACAACTATAATTCGGTCATAAGGTGATAATGATTGAATCAACTTCGGCAAAAAAAAAATCGGATATGGTTTGGTTTTATTTTAAACCGTACCATTTTGATTTATAAGGAATCAATCTATTGTAATTTTAATTATTGTGACAACATGTTAAATATTATGAGTTTATAAATTATGACTTATATATGGTCAATTTTCCATAAATGGAAAATTTATGAAATTATTGAAATTATAAAAGAATCATCATATTTTTTAAATGTTTTTATGATTTTTAATTAATTTCATAAAATATTAATTTTTTAAAATAACATTAGTGTCTAATTTGACATTTTTCACACAATTTTCTATAAATAAAATTATAACTAGAAGATAATATAAGAAAACAATTTAAGAGACTCCAAAAATGTCATTGTATCCAGTAGAATTCATGGAGTACCTTAACTAACTCAAATTAGATTCATTTTAATATTTTTAAAATAATTTCTTTAATCCATTTATTTATTAAACAACTATTGCATCATAATTTTGTCCCCATTAAATTTAATTATTTTTTACTACAAATTGTAAATAAATTATCTTGATGTATATAAACATTTTATCTTTAAAATTACTACTTATAGCCTAATTTACCTTTTATATAACCCTATAATAAGAATTTTATTGTTACAAAAAATATTAGTTGGGCATTTTTAACTTATCTTTAAAGAAAATATAATAAATGTAATATTTTTACCCAAGCGGCTTAAAAATGTTTTAATTTTAGCCTGAGGTTTATTTTACTTGAAACCCAATTATCAAATGACATTAAGACAAGTGTTAGGGTAATTTTAAAATATTATAGTATTATTTAAACATTTAATTATCGAATTTACACTTAACCTTGGTAAATAAATATTTAAAAAATATACTATTCACATCATCCAAAACATTCAGTTGATCCTATTATACTATAATTATCATAATGATTAAAACAATGAATTTCTATGTTTCAAAATTCAATTCACAGAAGAAGAAATATTACAGTTAACGCTAATCATGGAAACGTGGTGAGAAGGCAGATAAAAAGAACGTTCAAAAGATCAATATGTTTTTAGATCTAATTTCAATATATTAAATGATTGAAATGAACTATATTTGATTAATATATGAAGAATTTAACTCTTTTTACTTAAATTTAAATTTAATTTGTAATAAATATTTAAACAAAACATGATGTTTTAACTACACTATAGTATAATTTACTATTAATCAAAAAATGAATCTTCTAAGAAAAATACAAAAAATTCACCCTAAGTTAATTTTGACATTCCAAATTCAAAAAAGATTTATATTTTATCTAAATAAATTTCTAAGAGTGCCAAAAATTAATTTCATTATTGTTCACATAAGGACAAAAAATCATTTTTTTAAGAAAACAATATTTCAAAACATATAAAGACATTAACAAAAATTAAAAATTTCATTAAAAATTTGTTTTATTATATGAATAAAAATAAAAATTAGTTATTAATATTCACAATACCATGTTTAATGAATATTTTATAACTATCTCATTTATATAATTATAATAGTAATGTTTTCTTTCACAAAAACTCATTGTTGTGTATAATGAAAATCAAGTCGGTGTTTCATATAGTGAAAGATTAACTTGGTGTTGCATATAATGTAATCAAAACATATTGTTTTTATATAATAAATAAATATTCAATGGAATGTAAACTGAAAAATATAAAAAAAATTAAATTAATGCAAAAAAATTAAATTCACAAAATCTCAAGGTGTTATAGGTCCTGTGTTAGTTGGAGATGAGGCTGTGGTGGTCAAATGATTTTAGGATGAGATTAAATTTGAAATTATGTCCCAGGTGAATATCATTCAGGTAAAAAAGTATAAATCTGTGGTAAATTAGGCTCTAATTTCGGAGTGGAACGTAATGGAGGATTCTAGTGGGGGATAGGTGGATTTTGTAGGATAGCCAGGTGGTATGACTTATGAAAGAAGGAAGCTTCATTATGATACTTTTGACTAAAGTAGTGGAAAGAATAGTGGCTATGGTGATGGATCAGTAAAAAATGATCTTACTTGAGTGATCTATCACCAGTGTTATAGGCTGGGTAACATTTAAAGATAGTTCCTCTGACAACCGGTAGAGTGAATAGCCTATAACAGGAAGGGAAATCTAAGGAAGTACTATATGAATCCATGATATATGGATAATAATGGGGGATATAGATAGAACCATAGTATGAGAAGTGTAAAATCTATGTCGTACCAATCTAGAATTTATAGTTCTATTGGATGTGGTGGTCGAGGTAGTGGATGTGGTACTTCTAGGAAAAATCTCCCTTATTAACTTGGAGGTGTAGCTCAGGGAACCTAGACTGTATCAAAGATAAGATGGGAATGATATTTTCATGTGGTTAATTGTATACTTGTGGATATCAATGATTAACAATTGATAGTTAGATATACTATTCTAATATATTTTTCACTTTATAGTTACTTATTTGATACTAGTTCCTCTCATTATTATATATTGTCCAAACTTGTGAATGGGTTGAGTTTTAGGTGGAGTTTTGAGTGGAATAATGATGTTAGATAAAGCTTTGGGAGTATGATTAAAAGGTATTTGTTTTTACCAGGTGTGTTCTCTTTATATTCAAGAGCATCTCTTCAATGGGGATCATTAGATCCTTGATATGTCTGGATTTTACATAATCATGGGTATGGACAGGGTAGTCGAGTACCGAGTCCACATTGATTTTTTTTTTGAATTAGAGTGACACTGACATCTATTAAGGGAAAAAATTATATTCACCATGAAGAGTGGGATATAAAGGGGGGATATACAGGGCTAGTTCCTCGGTAGTTGGGGTAGCACAATGCTTATGTTGAAAGTCTTTTTTTGGATAATTTAGGTGAAAATCACGATGTCGTTACACCTTTTTTTGTATAAATTCACAGTGTGTTTCCTCGAGAATTCTCAATGAATCCACCTAGTAGAGATGTGTAATTTTCAATTGATTGCATATCTAGGGATGATTTAGTTTCTATTCCACCAAACATATTGACATCAATAGAGCTTAAGGATATTAAGACTAAACTATAAGAGTTGATGGATATGATTTTTACTTTCCCTATATGACTCACTAGGTTCACCAGTTTTTTTTTAATAATTCTGATGAGACTCTGCACACATGTATTGATTTCTGAATGTTGAACATGATTAATATGAAGAATTGGTATCCTTTTCAGCATATCAATGACCTTTATGAATTGTTGAGAAAATATTGTGCTTTCTCCAACATTAACTTGATGTTGAAGTATCATTGGTTGAGTGTGGGACCTTATTATATCCCTCAGACTACATTCAAAAGAAGTTATTTCCTTTATGAGTTTTTGTGATAATATTCGGGCTAACAAATACTCTATAATTGTTTATGGAATTGATGAATTAAATCTTTCATCCATACCTATATCGGTTAGTGTTTGTTTTTATAGATGGAATATTAGAGTACTATATGAATCATGATGATCATTCCAAACCTCATGACATAATCATGAGTACACTAAGAGAGAATTAGGTATATACAAATATATTTATATTTAAATTTTGGATTGTCAAATATACTTCTGGTGTTACATAATCATAGAGGATGGCGTTTTAGTGGACTTGGAGAATGTTCTGTCATTTGTTTCAAGGGACAAACCGAAGAACATTTTTGATATCCAAGACATTCTTATATTAGAATGATATTATCATAGGTTCGTCTGGTAATTTTCCCATTTTCATCCCTTCTTTATTTCTTGACAAAGAAGGGTATTAATTTGTTATAGTATGAATCATGTAAGAATTATTTATAGGAGTTTAATAAGTATTTTATTACAGAACCGATCTTGGACATACTCAAGCCATGTGTAGAGTATATGGTGTTTTTTGAGGCTTTTGAGAATGTTCTTCGATTATTTTTTATGCGAGGAGATTTATTTGTGGCATGTGGGTCTCAGTAGTCGATGAAACACGAATTTAATTAACTTGCAAATGAACATGAGTTAAATGATGTTATTTATGTTTTGAAGTGTAAGTGTAATTATCTATTTGGAGAAAAGTTCACTGTGTATACATATCAGAATTTCTTAAATTACATCATTTTGCATAAAGATTTTAATCTCCAACAAATTAAATGGGTTGATTATATGTAGTTATTCTACTTTGATCTATAATAGAATCTTGATAAAGGAAACAATTTTGTACACTGTTTAAGAAGGAAAACTTAGAATCAGGAAGTTCATGAATATAGTGTTGAGTGGAAGATGATGAATTTACCAGTTGAGATATATGTTGTGGTTTAGGAAGTCGAGAATAAGAAACTTCTCATAATGATTTCCATGGTGTATACTATTTTTAGTCATATCAGGGAATGGAAGTATGACGATTTTAAATTTTAGCATTGAGGGAAATACATGATTTTGGTGAGTTGCCTTTATATTGGACCACTCACAAGGATTATATCATCTATGACATGAATCGAATTGATGCAAATAAGATAATGTATTATTTGATTATTTGTGAATTTCATGCCTCAAAGTTGATATTACATCTTGGTTTGACCAAAATATACGATGAACTAAGCTAACAATATTGGAGACCACGAAAAAAGAATGAAATTTCAGGGTTCGTGACAAGATGCTACACCTATCAACAAGTGATAGATGAGCATCAAAAAACTGATGAATTACTATATCCATTTTCCATTCTTGAATGGAAGTTGGATGATGTTACCTTGGTCTTTTGTGTGGGTCCTCAAAGACTCATTGGATGAATGACACTATTTGGGTGGTTATGGACCATTTCACAAAAGTAGTGAATTTCATTATTATATAGGATACATTCTTAGTGGATCATTTAGGATATATAAATGTTCAGGAGATAGTCTATCTTTATATGTTTACTCTAAGTATTGTTTTAGACCATGAATCATTATTTACATAGTTATTGTAACAAGGTTTGTAGAAGGAGCTTGGTACACAGGATTTACTACGTATGACATTCCAACCACAGACAGATGGGCAGTCAGAGCATGCCATACAAGTGCTTGAGGATATGATTCAACCATGTATATTAGTATTTTATGGTTTTTGGGAGGATCACCTAGAGTTTTTGGAGTTATCCTATAACAATAGTTGCTAGGTAACT
The DNA here is from genome assembly GCA_963277665.1 of Viscum album. Classification (NCBI taxonomy): domain Eukaryota; kingdom Viridiplantae; phylum Streptophyta; class Magnoliopsida; order Santalales; family Viscaceae; genus Viscum; species Viscum album. Next base: position 1,750,563,604 of record OY728120.1, on the reverse strand, counting down.
ATATAGACGGAACCATATGAGGATATTTAAGATAGGAAATGATGATCACCCCTTTGTTGGATGGAGGTAAGTGAGTCAGAATAGTTGGGAATAAGTCTCGTGCATGAGACATCAGAGAAGGTGTAGCTGATTCAGAAGTGTACAAATATGGAATAGTGTAGAAAAAATTCTTATGCTAATAGATGTTGATTGCCCCTTGAGTTTAGATTGGGTGATAAAGTGTTCCATGAGGTGTCACCTAGATTAGGTCACCATAGGATTCAAAGACATGGAAAGTTGGTTTCCGCAGTTTTTGGATGGTTTGCGGTAGTGGTGATAATCAGGATTGTGTCACACGAGTTATATCTTTCATAGAGGTACAATTCTATGAATGATTTTATTCATGTGTCATAGCTTCGACTATATCACCCTGAACCATATCATGTGATTGATGTGGATGGTTTTGATCTTGATACTAATTCTCCATTGATAATAATATGATAGATGTTGTGGATAATAGTGAGAATGTTTTGTGGGGAAGGATTTTGCCAATAGTTCTAATATTGGGGAATCATGACAGTTTTCAGGAAGAAAATTGGGAGGGAGAAGAAGATATACAGGCTCAGTGGCCTAATATTTTTACCACATAACCATATAGATACTTGGAAGTACAACTCAAATTTTAGATATTATATGGTAGGGAGGTTGTGTGTCCTTGACAGTTTTTGGATATGTCTCAAGATCATTTTTAGGAACTCTATTTTATTATTTTTATTATTAATTTTTTTTCGGTTTCAACATCGAGAGTTTTTGGGTGAAATTAGATAATTTTGGAAATAAGAGGGGAAGTGCATGGTTCATACATGAATTCCAAACCATAATCTCTACTAGTAGTAACTGTACTACCACTTGGGAGGAGTCATGTGTTTAGGTGCACAATTATGACAAACCATGAACCTCATAAACAAAACCATTCCTATAGAATGTTAAACCCATGAAGATTTATTAATAATTTCATGAACACTAACCTTAAATACATAAGTAACCTATATCGATCTAAAAAAATACCTTAAAATATTATAATTTCCTGGACAATTTCTAAGGCATTATAACCTTCCTTCTAGATGAATCAATGATCCATTGATAGATCTTCACCTCTCCCAATAAGACATTCTCATCCCATATAGTTCCTTAACTATCTCCCATATTTATGTCATCCTTTGAAGGGATGTTTTTTATATTGATAATTGATCTAGATATATGTTTTCATGGATATAATCTATTTGACATTGGATCTATGTTTCAAATATAGTTCTCATTCTTCATCATGATATTGTTTGTCTTCTTCAATTAAGGAATTATATTGGGGAGTGTTCATCAATGATCTTGATTTAGGTGTTCAAAATTCAATTCTAATAGTCTTTAATTCCAATTGATTGTATGTTTTTCTGATACTTTAATTTTCATGTTTGGAATGTAAATATTTTATTGAATTAATTAATTGATTAATTATTTTATAGAATCATGGAATCAATTGATTTTTTCCCATGTGATTACGAAATGAGTTGAACAAGGGAAAACAAATTTTTATAATTATGATTATGAAATTGGAGGAAATTGATTAATTAATTGATAAATTAATTAATGGAAACTTGTGAATTTTTTATTGATTGGAAATTAGGATTGTTTGATTTGTCACTTAATGTGTTAGTGAATTAATGTCCAAAATGGATTATGATATGGTTTTCTTAAACATAAAAGGTAAATGGGTTATATGATTTAAATATTACAAAAATTATTTAATGGTGAATTGTTCATATTATTACATGTGATTAATGTATTGAATCATGATTGTTTTGATAATTAAAATGGTATACATAATGTGAAATGTTAGAAGATAGTCAATGTTGACTAACCATATTGAATGCGATATATTTGTGATTGAATGATATATGAGTGCATGAAACGTATTGAGGCTCCAAATACCCACTTGAGATTGAATGATATATAAGTGTGGGACACACATTGATGTTCTAAATACCAATAGGTTATTGAATGATAAATGAGGTGTGAGACATGGAATGATGCTTCAAATATTCACAGGGTGCTAGACATGGCATTCTAGATCCAAAATGATGGAATTGGACTATGGTTTCAAGTGATTATGATATGAATTTAAATGTAATGGATAATGAAAATCTATGTGTTATAATGATTTTTGAATTTAATATCTATTATGATTCATACTCTAACATGAGATGAAGTAGGTATTGATGGGTTGTATTCTACAGTGAACCTAAATAAATTATTTGGTTAATTAAAGAATAATGAAATTTGTTAACTATTTACATTATGAATTGTAATTTATTCTTTATACAATTTTATACAATATTATTCACTGGATATTATTTTAGATGACATCAGGGGTGTCCTACTGGTTTGTACTCACACCCTACTCGGGATTCCTGTGCGGTACCTGAATATACACCATGTTTATAGGAAAAGATAAAGGAAGTCACCGTATGTTAGGTGTTTGATTTTGGATGGGGATTGGATGAGGGGACCGTAATTGATTACGAGACCTTCTTGGGGGAGTTATTAGTTTCTCTATTTTGGGGTTTTCATTGGAAACTGTTTAGGTATTTCTAATGAAATATCTACTACTTCAGTTTTGAGTTTTTTATTCATGGTTTGGACATCATGTGATACTTGTTTTATTCTTGTCATGGTTTTATCATTGGGTGTTTACTATTTATATATGTTGTGGTGATTTTTTGATAAAGAGGGTACAGTCTCCCCATGATATATATTAGACCCTCAATACTAATAGGTAGTCACCCCAATATCGATATTAGACCCTCGCTACTAATTGGAAACAATTATCTTATGAGGAGGTCCACCTAAGGTCATTTTTCTAACCTTCTTGGGGAATTGATGTATGGTAGCTTGGTATGGGATGTAATATGTTATAGTGCTTCTTATACATAATCTACACACACTATTCCTTCCAACTCTTCTTCTTGAGTTCTATCTAGAATGGGTGAAAGCCTTGTTTGTGTGAAATCTCTTCTTCATTGAAACACACAATGTATGGGTATACTATCTCCATAGTGTGAATGTTTCTTCCATCAAATAAGCTAGTTTTATTTCACACAAAACACTACAAATAGTTTCATCATGTGTGTATATAGAATAATTATTATTCGATTCATTGGGAAACTCAATAAGAAAAAAAATCATTAATGTCTCATATAACTAGATGTATTTGCGAATTATGAAGAGGGTTTTGAATCACTAGTCACGTGTTCATAGAATAGCTTCAGATGGTGTGTGTTCGGATCTTCTTCATGATATAATAACGGTTCATGGTATAGCCCTTCTTCATGAATCCTTAAAGGCTCACTGATCACTTTTATATCTTGTGAAAATAGAGTTATACAGATCTTTTTCTCATCATTAATCAATGGTTTTTCTGTGCTCTATTTCTTCAGAAATGAGAGATCTCTCAAGCAATTGTCGAAGAAGGGCTATATTCCTCATGTCCATGACTCATTATTTATAGGCAAGGATAAATTATTAGATTTTCATTTTATTCCATGGCAATATCTATTAAAAATCATAAAATATATCCTGTTTCAATCATTAATATCTTAAAATGCCAAAGTCACATGGGGAATTAAATATACGTTATGTTTTATGGCATATTTTATTTGAAAAAACATGATGATCCTTTGTGGTGGTAATCACATGCTCCTCCATTTTTGAAGCTTCACTGTATTTTTTGGTAAGAGAATAATCGATTGGCCTCCTCAAACATCATTTTTAGTTCTTCTGAAGATCATATTATTTTATTTTAATACATGCATGCGAGATGTTGGACCACATGCATGATTTCAGTTTAATCCAAATACCTCACCTCAATAGAAATCATCACTGAAGATGGTCAGAATGGGAATCACCATATAGGCTAGTTGTCTTGAGGTCTTCATCAAACCGGTGAATTTTGTAAGGATAAATGCATTCATGAAGAAAATTATTACACTATGTTAAACCAATAGAGCGCTAGAGTGTAAAAGAAGCACTGCATGGGAGATTAAGAGCATAGATCAAAAAATACAATAGCTATTGTTATATCCTATTTTTGAATGCAGATGAAAAATATCATGGATCATGCTGTCCCAAATTGAAATTTCCAAACACCTCACCTCTTGTAGATCCATCATGGGATATGGGTAGCATCTTAGAAATATATTCCCATAATTTTAGTACCACTCCATACAAGTTCTACAGGTGAACTCTGTGCCCACCTCCGTATGATCCTTCTCAAGACCCATGAACTCCCTACACACCAAAATTCCCTCAGGGGCATATACAAAGACCCTTACACTTACAGGCATTTCATGGAAGACTTTCAATGGGTTTGGTATACTTCAATCCCACATCAGACAATTGTAGATTTGTCCTTAGCTGGACAATGGGTTGGCCCCCTATTTTTTAATGGAAACCTTGAATACCTGTAAATAAGCCATGTATTATAAATGAAATTATATGAATAATCAAATAAAATCAATCACAAAATTCCATTCTCACAAAGACATAATTTTATTTAAGGTGTTTTATTTTTCATAAAAATTAAATAAATATTTATCATGGAAATCATAAATTCCAATATACTATTCATGATAATTGATGATTTTCAAGGTATTAAAATATATTTTTCAATAATAAAATGATCATGAAAAATTATTATTTTCATGGTCTTCCACAAATAAAATGTTAAAGAAAATGTGCACTCTCTAAGTACAATAATCACATGTATTTGAGCTGAATAATAGTTCAAAAATCATCTGATTTGACTACATGGATAGTATCTCAAGTGTGACATCCAATGTTATGAATCCATAATAGTTCTGTAAGAATCATCACTATTCAATATTAAATATTTCTCACACTATTTCCAACAATCTCCTTCCATGATTAATCCCTGATCATGGAGGAATTCATTATACATTGACTTTGATTCCTTCTTATATATTGTCAATAAACTCAACCATAGTCATCAGTCATCAACATGGAATTTTCAATCTCCCCCTTTATCTTTTTTCTCAATACATATTCTTTAAATTCAATTAACCTTCTCCCACTTATTGATAATAATTTTATTTTTTTCTTTTTTCCATTAAACGAATTCGTAAAAAAAATTCTCTTTTTTATGAAATAAGTATGTAACCACATGGTTTACTTTAAAAAGAGCCTTTAGCGGATCTACTCTGAGTCTATATGGTCTAAACCTATATAGAAAATAAGATAGATAAAATAAAGGTCATATATAGTAACCATTAACCACCATGAATGAGATATAATTATTATAACATATTTATTCCACAAAGAGGGAGATTTTATAAAATATATTTATAAAGTTATATATTCCCCTACACACATTAGGAAACCCATCATAAATTTCTTGTACAAGAATTTTTTACTCCCCCTTTTTCATGAGCTTATTCCTCAGTGAACACTACCACTTGATGTACATACATGATATAATCATGTAAATGAAAATATGTTTCATTGGGTTACCTCTAATTTCAAATTCTGTTGAGATGACTTGAATTTGTAGATTTTATTTAAATAAGACTTGAAATGTTATCCTTTGTATTTTCTCCCCCATAAAGGATGAAATCCCTTCGATTTGATACATTAGAAAATTTCATTAGATTTTCATCAATATATTCATGTTGAAAATCCACCATTGTTGAACAATTAAAGTTTCTAAAAAAATCCTGTAGAATAATTCCAACCTATTTTCTCCAATTTTTTCAACATGATTTTTTCATGGGATTGATCATCACCTTTAATTCCCTGTAATGTAAGCACAAATACCTCAAAGGAAAAATGAACAAATATGGAACACTTGTGTGATTCTTAATTAGAGAAAAAGATATATGAATTTTATCTCTAGCTAATGATTCATTTCCTTGTAGATCTAATGTGTCTAGTACTCTTCATGATTCTATGCACCTTAAATTTGAAATTTTTGATATTTTTTTGACTACATGGACACTTTACTACCGGTCACTTTTAAATTTTGTGTATTATTCATCCTCACTTATTCCATTAGTGAATTAGATTCCCCTTGTTCTTGTTTTTAAATTTTCATCATCGCCCTTTGAGATGGTAAAATAGGTATACAACTTTATGCATCACGTCTATTCTAGTTTCACCATCCATATAGATTTAATGTAAAAAAAGACTTTCCTTGTGTTAAAAAACTCTCAAGAAATTAGATATATTCATACAGAAAAACTTGTTTTCCCTTTTATTTTTATTTATAAAGTGCTTCATACCCATCTTTCTTGATATATTTGAAAACTTTGAATTGATAATGGTAAATTATTAAGCACTCATTAATATATACACATCGATTAATTAATGATTTTTAGTTAATTTTCTTAGGTAACATATCATAATATTCTTTTGGAATGTCTTAATCAATCCTATCTTTTTATTTTTACCATTTATTAATTCTCATCTTTATTTCAACTTACATTTATTAATTTCCATGGAATATATGTTGTGGTCCATGGTATGATCTTTGTTTCAAAAATATAATAATATTTTATTGGTTTATATGAAATTCATCAAATATTTTTTATCATCCTTATTGGGAGTAACTTTTTCGCATATTTATTGTCTTTCTTCTTTTTCTTATTCCTCGAGTAATACATTTCAACTTTTTTCTTCTTCTTCTACATTTTTTGTGGTGTTTTCTTATCATCAATATATGAATAGTGGATGGTTGGAATATACCAACACTCATCATAATTGTGACCAATAATATTGAAATAATCACAGATGCCTTCATGATAACAAAATATATTATTGATAGACATATTATTTTTTACTTATGTATTATGCTTCAGTTTTATAGTATTCTTCATTTCTTTAAGTCTAATATACCAAAATAAGTCCCTTATTTAATTTTAATATTCTCAAAAATTATCCTAAAAAATCAAGGGCCTGATGGATAAATTTTGAAAAGAACCAAAAATAGCTGAAAAATATTCTCCTTTTACTTTATGTATCAATCTAACTAGATTTAGTTTCTTATTGTTTCTTGTTTTTTCATTTCCTTCTTCGAAGAATCATTTTGGAAGTTATTTTTCTGGATCATAATATTATACGCCCTTGATTATTATGCAAAATCATCTGTAATTTTATTAAAGCATATATTCCCATCATTGTGGATTAAATCTACACAAGTAGATGAGCCAAAAATAGTAGAAGCTAAATTTAATGGGTTATGATTTGTCTTATTCCACGAGTTAGTAGACATATGATCAATATATTATCATGTGATATTCTTGCCACCAATATGAGTATATTTAGAGACTAGAGTAAAATCAACAGTTAGGGAAGCCACATCACTTCTTGGATGTTGAATCTCTACATGTGTTTGGGTGAAAAAATTCATCTTCTCAGCAACATGGGATGTCCCATCACGTTTCCCATTTAATTTTCTCAATTAAAGATCATGTTCAAGGCACTTTATGTTGAAGGAACACATCTCATTATCAATAAATTCAATCATGCCTTCACATTCCCTTTTCAATATTTAAATATGATCTTCATGCTACTTTATAACTTCATTTAAAGAGTTCTAAAGGTATTTGATTCTTCTATATTTAATATCTAATTGGCATTCCTTGACACTGATGGAATATTTATATGATTCTTCCAAATCATGGATCTTCTTCATATACTCATCCTGAAATTTTTTATTGTATTCCCCTAATATGTTATAATCATTGACCTCACATGTTGTTTCATCATGTTGAAAATCTAATACATTAATGGAAACATTGAGCAATGGTTTGAGTGTGTGGATTAATTCTCCAAAAACATTTTAACTCACAGTTATTTCATAATAATTCCATTTAAATTATTCTTTAATTATTTAAATAAATTGATTGTAAAGAGACATAGATTATATCATTACTACAAATAGGTATTTGATAAGATTTCAACTTTTAAATTTCATTGAAAATGAATCCTCCTATTTATTAATTTCTTATTAAATACATTTTTTTCATAAAAAATATTCTTTAATGGAAAAAATATATATTAAATCACTTCTTAAGGAACATTCTTCATATGCATTTCAAATTGAGAGTAGAAGTATCTAAAAATAATTAGGGATTCAAACTCCTCATACTCTCCATATCCTAAACTAGTTCCATCATAGGAATTATTATCAACTAATTTTATTATCTTATTTATTTAATATTTTCTTTAATATGTTTTCTTTCCTCTTCTTCATGTTTTTTTTGAGTCAGGGTAGATAGAATCATTTTTTTATTAAACATGAGTGGAGATAAAATTTTCCACATGAGTTGCTTCCAAATCATCTTCAAATATACACTTCATATAATCATTGTAAAAAACATGGAATAGAAACATTGATCCAATAATAGGAAGTCCTACACACTAATACCACTTTTAGAACCTAGATGGATCATATAGGGACAGTGAGAGGTGGGGGGCCGAATCTTTGTATCAAACTTCTTGAAAAAATTTACAATATTTCAATTAAACCCACTACAATTGAACCTCAACCCTAGATAAGAGGAATGGATATTTTGTGTGCAAAGCAGATAATAATGGAAATAACAAACACAACGATTTTTATAAGGTTTGGTACAAAGTCATACTCCATTCTATGATAAACCTATGGTTGAGTCATGTATTATCATATCCATATAATTTCAGTAAATAATAACACCTAGATTTTTTGTGAAATGTTCATGCAGGAAGCTAAAAACATTACCGAGTCAGTAGTGTACTCAATACATTTTTGAAAAGTATTTAATGGAATCGTTTATTCTGGGACCACCTCTTCTATAGTGATATTCAATAAAATACTAAACATATTATCATTTTTTCCATGGATTCCTTGGAATCAATGAATAATAATTTTCTTTATCTTAAATTACATTGACTACCACCGAATCAACAATATATTACCCATGCTAACCATATGAAATTCTATAATTTGAAGATTATACTTCCACTTTAACTCATTTTTTTAATGATCAACTAATGAATTTATAAATACACTTCAAGTTGAATTCATCGTCAATTTATCAATATATGGGGTAGATAATAAATTAATCCTTGAAGTTACCATCCTCTATTAAATGTGTAAAATATATGTAAACAATTTTATCTAAGTTTTATGTATTAATTACCCTAAAAAAATCTATAGTAAATTTCATCTCATAAATTTGTTGCATGCAATGTATGTTCATTATTTTATCTTCTCTTAAATTATTCTTAGGTAGTTCTCAATGTGTTCATGTGTTCATGTAAGCAAGAGTCTACCAAATTTTTATTCTAATTCAACGATTAACAGATCATTGATATAAAAAAAACTATTCCAATTTTTATTTAGTTGGGTTCATTGTATGTATAAAATACTTGCATTTCCTGAAAATTCAAGTGGTTGTAGTTTTTTTGATACACGGGATGCATGGACTACATCTTCCACTTTTATTGAGTGAGAACTTGAATGGTTGTAATAATTGTATGCACACAAGCTATTTTAATTTGAAATACATAGTGTAAGTGTTCATTTTCACCTTAGTGCGCACATTTCTTCCTTTAAAAAAGCAAGTATGCTTTCAAGTAAAACACATCAAATATATTTTTCATATATATACATAAAAGAATAATTAGTTCTTTATTCATGAAGCTCGCTAGTAGTAAAAAACTAAAGACTGAATCAAAGAATTGGACTTCTTCAAGATGCATGATTAAGGTATTTAAATACTAAGGTCGTGTTCATGGAACTTCTTCTCACATGGTGTACAAGGATCATCATTGAGAAACTTGAATGGTTAGAAGTACTAGCCTTCTTCATGAAGCCATCAAGGCTCAAGAAACTCTATTATCTCCTGTGAAAACAGAGTTATGTGGAACTTATCCTCTTTGAGAAACATTGGTTTTGCGGTGCTCCATTTATTCCGAAATGAGAGCTCTTTCAAACAGTCATCGAACAATTGCAACATTCCTCGAGTTCATGCCTCAGTATTTATAGTAAATGATAAATTATTATCTATGCATTTTAGGCCATGTAAATCTTCAATCAAAATCCCATATGGTATTTTATGCCAAAAATTAATTTATTTAATTGTATGAGTAACTCAGGAAATTTAAATATATACTATTTTATGGAATATTTTCTTTGCATTCCCATGATGATCTTTTTTGGTGGTAATCACGCGCTTATTCATTTTTGAAGATAAAATTTTTCAATCGTGGTCAGATAATCAATCATACTAATGCACCTTCATTTTCTGTTCAGTTGGAGATAATTTTCTTCATGTTTAATTCATGCACACAATATTCTAGATCGCATGAAATATTTAATTCGATTAGAATCCCTAAACTCATTGAAAATCATCATAGAAGATGGCTGGAACATGAAAGGCTACATAAGTCATTTTCCTCATGCTCTCTATCGAACCAATTAATTCAGGAAGGATGAAGGTGCAATGGAGGATTATAATATCATTGTTTTAAACTAGTGGTGCACAAGAGTTTCAAATGAGTGATATGTGGGAAATAAATTGTAGAGATTATACAATAAAATGGATAATGTTGTATCAGATTTCTAAATGAGGGTGAAAGATACAAGATCTCGCATTGTCCCATATCAAAATGGACTGAATCATCTTATTTTATATATCAATAAAGGGAATTGGGGACTGGATCATAAATATATTTAGTCTCTCTTAGTACTACACTATATGGGTTCTATGGGAGAACTCTTCTTCCACTTCCTTATGGCCCTGCTCAAGACCCATTCATGTCCTAGACATGGGTGTGCCCTGAGGGGATTACGGATTTCCTCTACCACTTACTGGACTTCCCATGGATGACTCCCATTGGTCATGGTAGACTTCTATCCCATTGGAGCCTGAGTTTGAGTTGTCCTTAGCTAGCCGGTGGGAGGGCCTCTTTTTTTTGTTAATGTAAATCATGAAAACATGGATATAATCCTGGTAACATAAATTGAATTAAAAATTAAGACAATAAAACCAATCAAAAAATGACAGTCCCTCAAAGACATATTTTTGTTTAAGGTAAAATATTCTTCATAAAATGTATATATATATATATATTTCATGGAATATATATATTTTAGGTAAATCATAGATCCCCTCCTTCCCTTTATGATTATTAATTATTTTCAGGGTCTTAAAATGACCTATTAAATCATCAGTTCATTGTGAAAGTTAGTATTTTAATAGTCTTCTTCAATTAAAATGTGGAAGATGTTGTGAAATATCATAGTAAAACTATTACATTTCATTGAACATAATAAAATTTCAACAATTTTCTAATTTGACAACATGGAGAATTGATCAAGCGAGACATCCAATTCTATGAATCCACATCATTTCCCTATGAATCATCACCATGACTTGTTTAATATGTATAAATCAATTTCCCACCTTTTCAAACCATGATTAATCACTGATTATACGGTAATTCATCATAAATTTAATTTTTATTCCTATTTTATATATTGAAAAAAAACAAAACTATAATCATCTGCCATCTACATGAGAATTTCAATGTAAACATTAATTTTGGGAGTTTATTACTTAAATTCAAACATATTCTCCTTGAGAAATTATCCTGAATGGACAACAACATGATATTACTCATTTGATATATCTTCTCTAGCTATCTTGATATTACCTGTCTCACAAAATGACAATTATGGTAGAATGTGTGTCATCGATTGAGAGTTCACTATATTATGTCGAAGTTTATCAATTATGATAGAATAACTTGAATTTTTATATGGCTGTATTGTGGGACTCAAAAGATTCTTTTCATCCATGAAGAATAAATTGATAATGTTCTATAATTTTGGGTCTTCTAACAAGGATAGTTTATGAATGTAGTTTTGTATCTATTAGCTCGTACTTTCTACTACTATAGTTTAGTGTTTTTTAGCTTGGAACTTTTATTTCTTTAGTTTAGGGAATTTTAGATCGATCTTTATATTACGATTGTTTACTAAATTTTAGATTGAACCATATATCACTATAGTTTTATGGTCTTTTAGCTCAGATCCTTAGATTCCATATAGTTTAAAATCTTCTTGATAGGAATTGACCAATGAATATGAAATATGGGACCGACATGGTAGGGATAACCCAAAAAAACTGAGGGTTCTTTGTTCTTCTATGGGGTTGATGAGGCTCCCGAGGAATAGGTCTCATTTTCTATAATTATAAGATGACTATGGTTGGTAGGAAAAAGACATTTTGAATCAATATCATTGTCAAATATAGGTTACTACACTCCTTTATAATGGTTATATATGTTTAATGGTTGTATCATTGGCTGACGGAAAAATACTAGGGATGCTAGGTCTACCTAGATAGTTGGAATGTGTGTTATGTAATTCATCATCCAAAATAATGAGTCAATTAATATCATATGGAGTAGAAAAACTCGGAATGAACCATAAAACTGAAAGGTTATAGGTTCTCCCATGGTGTTGGTGAGTCTGGAAATTAATGGAGTTCTTTTCCTACAAGGAGGAGATGCCTTTAGATGTTACGTCGAATCACTTATACATCGACAACAAGATTGAGAAAAGAAGGTCCCCATATCATTACAAGTCCATTATATATTTTCTAATACCCCAATGTCATGATGATAATGTTTGTTATGGAATGAATGGATATCTAGGTATGGTTTTGGAACCCTAGGGCGGTTTAGCTCTATAATTGTGAAGCATGAGCCCTATACCATGTGGTTTAAAATCAGTGGGTGTGGGCATATAAAAATGTCTAGTAATTGATTTTAAGAATCCCTCCTTGATAAAGGGTTTAATGAATGGTGACCCAATGTCAAGGATGTTGAATCTAATTGAATATTTTGGTTATAGAGATTATAAATCATGGTGCAACGTGTTCAGGTCATGAGGATGGTATGGGAAAATCACAAAAGGCATGGCCTAGAACATGATCATGTTATTTTTTATTCCATAGTGAAATCAAGGCTCACAAGGATAAAAAGTTCCTTTTTTATAATGACACATTTGGTTGATGAACATAAAAACATATGATCCTGCCATGGGTATACATGAAACATAAAAAAATGGGTCACATGAAGCTTGGTATCCTTTTTCAAGGGCTAAGGAAGATTTATTGTGTCCCAGGACACTCCAATCATGAAGTTTGATTCATGGAAGATGTAATATTTTTTCAATCACCCTAAAAATTATTTTTCCACCTAGTGAACTTGTTATCATGGTGAGGTAATGTAAAAAATCATTACTCAAACAATTTCCAAGACTAGGGGGTCCAACGAGCATAGTTTGGGTTATACGAGGTATAAAAATATGGCCCTAAGAGACTTATTCATTATTTTTTTATGCCATAATGTTTTCAAAAATTCATGAGATGAATATTACAGTGGGTGAATACTTGAATTTTGATCCGGTATCCCTTAGGGTTTCAAACTGAAAACAATTTGTGTCTATTTTTCAATTATTTTAAGGTATTATGTTTTGGATAATCAAAAGATAGTGTTTAAGGGCATAAAATATTGAATGATATTTAGGTTTTTTAAGGTCCTGACGCGTATGGACCAAATATGGGGATAATGTTACACAATATCCCAATTATAATACCTAGTGTTAGGAGTATTTTAAAATCTTTCTAATAGTGAGATGACAATTTTGTAAATCGTGGATCTAGCTTCATAGGTCTTGGTAAATGATATGGGGCAATCATACCGAGTATGTCCTAGAACACCCCCAAGTGCTGAGTTTTACCATGGTGACATTAGGTTTACAAGGATCATAAAGCTCCTTATATAAGGCCAATATGTATCTGGTTAGAAGTTATAATCACATATGGATTTATATCATAGTCAAATATAGAAATATCATATTCTTTCCAAGGTACATGAATGTTTTTCTACATTGAAAGTAACATAATACGTAATGTGTGATTTATTAATTGAGGTGATTAAATTATGAAGGGGCACCCCATACACTGGCTGATCTGGGTATGTCTCTTCTGGTCCATTGATAAGTAATGATGTTGGGTGATGTCCTACTCATTTTAACGTCAAATAGTGGTGAAGTATTTGGCATGCAGTTTTAATGTATCATTACCATAACAATTTTCTCGGAGTTTAAGTTTATGTGGTAAAGATGAGTTTGTTTCATTTTATTTTAATGTCTAAAGGTAAGGAAATGTGAACCGATGTGATGGAATGACAAATATTTAATATAAGCTCAAGAAAGATGTACCAAAATCATACTTGTATATAGGAAAATTTATCTTGTATGACTTTTCCCTTTTGTATTTGGAGGAGCATTTTTGTGTGTGTTAATGTTGCTGGACCCATGATTTGAGACTCATTTGTCACTATGTATCCTCTGATGATAGGAATCAATCCACACATAGTTTTTGAATGGGATACTCTGATCGCAGGTATGATTGATACACAGAGGGGTCATTCTTCCCTTGTATTGTCATTGCCAGACCTGTGATAGGATATTTGGGCATCATAATGTATCTTGTGATGACCGGAATGAAGACACATGTATTTCTTGAAAATCTATGTAGATTAACATCATGAAATAAGGGTATAGCTCCCCGACATCAAATGATAACATTGCATCCTAACTCAGGATATGAGATATGTGTGTCACTATGCATCTTATGTTGATAAGAATCAATCCACATGTAGTTCATCAATGAAATATCCCTATGAAAGTCTAAACCGTACATGTGGAGTGACAAATTTTTGTATATATTTGATGTGGATAGGCCCAATATTTGAGATTTGGGAATATCAATGTTTCATATAATGTATGGAATCAAGACATACAAATTTATTGAATGAAGGTTTAGAGGAATACCAATGCCTAGGTAGTGGTCCTCTCGATTGAGGTTCACAGTAATGTGATGTTTTTTTTCATTCAATGGAAATAAACCATTTAGTGAAAAATTAAGTGGTTAGGACTCTGGAACATGATGACCATGTTATTAGCTAATATTTCCTTTTCATGTGGGGAATCATCGAACAAAGATCCTAATCCAATGTGATATATGTTCTATGTGAGAAACAAGGTATGTAAAAGTATCATCAAGACACAAAAGAAATTAGATAATGGAAATGAGAATTTTGTATCATGCAGTGGCTATACGAGGATAAGGGATCCTACAATCCCTACGAATCTCATTAGAGTGAGAATAATTTCTTACATAGTTCAAGAATCATGTTCTCCTTAATGTTGTGAAGTAAGGATATAAACCATTTAGTGTAACATCATTTTATAAGGACATGGGTGAATCTACATTAAAGAAGAGCAATGTTGTGGATCTTCCCAATAATAGAGGACTGGGCATCACTACATATCCTATGATGATAGGAATCAATCTAGATGTATATTGTGATAGCCTTGGAGTTTGGTGTCATGATTATAGGATATTAGATGTGTAGTTTATTATTTTCCATTATGGAAATTTTGAATGCATTTTAAATTCATATGGTAAGGACAAAGGGAACTATTCAGTTTATAATATTTCTTCCAAAATGAACTCCATACAGTTTAACAACATCTTGTTAGGAGGTGGGTTTACCAACAAGAATATAGATGAATCATTTGTTATATGTGTAGTTTACCATCATGCAGTGAGGAAGTTTTAGGTATTGTTTATGGTTAAGATATGATATGTTGTGGATTTTTAATGTCCTAAAACATGGAACTATTTTTTATAGTTTAACATCATGTGAATACGAGGATCTCTATACTATTTTAACACTATTTGGTTAGGACGTGGAACACTTTATGGAATCTATGTAATTTTTTTTGTTAAAAAAGAATTTATTGGTTGGGGTGGAACACACCCTATCCGTGGTGGGAAATGAGTAAGATCTATTTTGATAGACCTTATGTATGATATAAGTCCCTTCCAACTTTTGTTCCAGCTTTAGTTTGTTCTTACCTAGTATCATTAGGGTTTTTATTTCCATCACAGTTTCTCCTTAGAAGAATGAATAGAGGTAAAAAATAATAATGTATCATGCAATCAGATTCTATTAGAAATTATTGTTGTGATGTGTGTGAAACCTTTTCTCATTATTTTGATCCATCTCATTCATTCACATATGGGATTTCAATTTATTTTAGAGTTTCCAAAAATGGCTATTCAGTGTTAAGGAAGCTGGACTTCCATGGGTAAAACTACCTTGGTCCCATATAATCAAGTGTAAAACGTTTCTTTTATAGAAGTATGAGTGGTGGTATGGTAGGTGCACAAAGCATGGAGGTGCTTGTCTTGATATGACATGTTGTCCTTATTCACCATATTCTAGAGAATAATGGACAGATTCATCTTGAATGACTCTATCTATAAATTCTATGCTTTTTGATAGAAAAATGAGTGATTGGACACAATAATGTATTCTTCGTACAGTTTATTCAATTATTTATAACATAATATGGTTCCTTTTTCTATCAATATGGTGTGAGGGACTCCAAATGTGGGGATGGTATGGGAATTTACAAAGATAACGATCGTCTTCAACTTGATTTACTTGAGATGCATCACCTCATCAAATTTGGAAATTATGTTGGTATACATAAGAATGTACGTGAACATCTTATCCCTAGATGGGGAATATGGACCCACAACATCTATTCCCCACATGGAGAACAACCTTAAATATTTAGCTATTGGTCGTAATTCATTAGGGTGATGGGTGAATTTTTCGTGGATCTAGAATGCATAAAATTTGTGAACGAATTCCACAAAGTCCTATATAATGGCTTTCTAGTAGAAACACAACCTTATGATTTGGTGGGAGATCCCGGTCCCAGACTAATGACCACCATAGGAGACTGCAAAAACTTCTTCCATGATGGTAGGAATTTTTATTTCTGATACTCATATGAATTGGATTTAATCAAATCTTAACTTGTAGGGGGATTTTTTTTAATTCAGACAATCCCACATTGTAATGATCACTACTCACCACCCAATTTGTACCCTTCAGGGTCGACCTATTTTAATGGCCCCATTCAAGTGATAATCATTTTTGGGATCTATCCATTGAGGGGTAGATACTTAACCATTATGTTCTACGATGGTGTTGTCATTATTCATTTCCTCCATGTCATATATAGAGATTTAAGAAACCATTATTTGGTGCATGATGCAGAAGATTACATCCCCTAACAAGGGTTGTCTTGTTTTGTGCATGTATTATCCAATGTATTGGCATTCTCATTCTAGGATCAGGGAACATGATGCAATGTGGGACCAAATGAGATATTTTCCATTAGTACACATATGTATCCAGTGAGAGGGGATGATTATCCTTGATAGTTGATGATTAAAGTAGGAAATTTGGAGTTGTTAGGAGAGTTCCAAATTAGTGATGAGGACTTTCTGCTAAGCCTCATTATTCATTTAGTATTCAGATAGTGAGGAATAGTATGGAAACATTGCATTCTCTAGGAAGATAAATAAAACCCCTAATAAAACATGGATTATATTTGGATTATTCATCCTTTTGAAAATAGGACTACAGGAGGGGATATTGATATACATCTCCCTTTTCTGGGGAGTGTCACATGTATAAAAAAATCTATGTAAAGAAGATAAATATCCACTGGTGTAATTTTTTTGGTGAAATGTTGTGTGTAGAAATTAGCAATGGTCATCCCATTCACTGAAATCTATGATACAAAGTGGATGTCATATTGTTTCTGAATGAATATCCATCAAGCGAAGTGCCCAGTCAGCATGGGTAGACCAAATATTTAATTTATAGGATCAATTAGGATACCATGTGTACTTTGTGGTGTTTAATTTAATGACTTAACTTTTTCACAACAATGATGAGTCCATGTCAGTTATTTTAGACATCCAATTATCAGGTATTTGTACCTAGTATTTTACAACTATGGTAGTAATGATAAATGTAATTTCTCTCATCATTTTTATGTTTGAGGAGAGTGATAAGAGATTGTCCCATGGAGGCTAGATATAAGATGATTGGGTTTTCTTCCACTAACAACATCCGGATCAGTGGGTGTAGTAAGTACTTCTTGATAATCTGAATGGATTACGGGAAGTCAACATCCCTTTGATAGGACATTGGCTTCTTTCTATCCCCCAACCCCATATATCCTAGATTTGGTGTCTATTACTAATTAAATTGGAACTATTACAAAGAATAAAATCTCAAAGGAATGATATTTTAGAAATATTTTTAAACCAAATACATCAATGAGTGTTTTATTACAAAATAATACACTAATTAAATTCTAGATCCACCTGTCATTAACTGTCTAAAGCATTCTTTATTTTGAATATTCAAAATATATAATATTCCTTATCAAATAACCTTATTGAATAAAGAATACAGAAATATCAATATTTCACCAAAAATCAAATAAATATTGATGTGGATGTCATATATAAAATGGTATATAATTTTGGAAATATTAATATCCATGATAAATAAAATGGATAATTAGGGAGAAATTAAAAGTTCAATGATTATTGAATATTGAATAATTAAAGGGGAATAAAAAATGATTCACGGAAGTGAATGTGAATACTATTGTCGAATAAAATAAATAATAGACCATCTTAATCAAGAATAAGGATGATATCAATACAAAAAATCACACATGGAGTAAAAATAATGGGTTGTTGTTTTTGATGAATAGAAATTCAATGAAAATGTATTTTAAAATCATTCCTAAGGAAAATATAATATTTTTATGTAAAATATTTTGAAAAAACATTTCTTGGAAAATAAATTTTGAATTTTTTTTTAGAAAGTATAATTTTAGATTTGAAAAGGTAGATTGATATAAATGGTAGTGGGTAAATCCATACATCCTGTAAAAGGTAAAAGAACATTCCTTTTTCATGGTACAAACAATTAAAAAAATTCATTGTCAGGAAAGAGACAAGAAGTTTACTTTGAGAAAATTTGTAAAAAAAGTTTAAGAATTTATTTTAAAAATAATTTTAAAATAAATTTTTGAAATTTTTTAATAAAAATTTTGTTTTACAAAGAAATAGATTCTTTGACTAAAGAGAGAAATAAAATCAGGTTTTAGGAAAAACCATTTCTAAATGATTATGAGTAACAAAGAGTTGGAAAATGATACTAATACTTGAAAATGGTAATGAATAACCATGGGAAATAAAATTAATGGTTTTATTGAAAAATGATCATATCTTTCCCTTGAATGGAAATACCATTGACTAATAATTAATATGATTATTGAGAAAAATAATCTTTAGACATTCCAAAGAGTCTCATACCACATTTAAATTTTTTGAAACCTAATATTCATGAAGGAATGAAATTAAATGGAAGTATTAAATACCATTAAGGTAAATTAATTCATGATATAATATATAAAAATGGGTATTAGATACACCACAAAAAAGAATTAATTGGTTAACATGAAATATATCTCAATGAAGTAAAAACTGAAATTAAAATATGTTACCTTGAGTTTCCATTCTGGTGAACGTCCTTTAACATCATGTATAATAAACTTATATTAATTTTATACTTTCTTGAGAACCTTTTCCATGTTTATAATTACATTTATTTCACTTATTTATATGTTTTCTACAACTAAATAATTTTTTTATGTCGGGTTTTTTGAAAAAATGCAGTTGATGTGTGAAAAACATCATTCCTAGGTAAACTATGGTCACAGGGGTCATTATAAAACATCTAAATAAAAATAATAATGACATAATTATAATATTTAAACATTAATTATATATTTAAAATAAATAATTAAATATGGTTATGAAAAATGAATCAATGTTACGATAATGGAGATGCTAGGTTGTACGTACGCATGAGAAACATTCCCATTTTTCAATTTTCAATTTGGAAAAAGGTATGTAAAAAAAGAATTTACACCATAATAATAAAATCATAAATTAAATTTTATTTAATTATATATACTTATATTTACAAATGTTGTGATGTAAAAGGAATAAAATTGTGCGTGGAGGGGTTGGTCCACACATCCACGAATGACGCTATCACTTTTCATGTGTGTGAAAGGGTAATAATGAAAATGATATATATAGTATATTTATATAAATGTATTTATACCATGAATATAATATATAGGTTAATTAATTTTAATATTTTTAATTTGTACCATCCTTTATATGTTCCATGTATTGTTAGAATGAATAACATAACTTCGAGAGGGTGGTAGTCCACACTTCCTTAGACGATGTTATCGTCCTAACATAAAATGGAAACTATTAATGGTAAGTGTAATAAATGGATTAATAAAGGGTAAATAAATAATATAAATAATATATATCATATATAAACATATCGAGAATAAATATTTCCACTATGATTGGAGTTAAATGAAAAATGAACAATCATTGTTTCATGAGGCAATTATACATTGTACATAGAAACAAAATGTTCGTTGCCCCTTAGATGAAATTGTGCATACATGTAGGTTGAACCATAGAATAAAAAAATAATAGTATATTTAGGATATTGGGTTTTATTTACCATAATATAATAATAAGTGTTGAGGGGTAGGAGGATGGAAATAAAACTAGTGAGCTTGAGAGAAGACGTTACCTCTTAATCAGGTAACTTATTTTGGTTTATACCAAAAAGTATTCTATTTATTGCTTTAATAAAAAGTGGATGATTCAAAGAAGAGGTTATAGACATTTAAAAGTTACTTAGGGATATTTTGGTTGATCCAACATGGATTGAGATGTGTGGGGAAGTGGGAGGATATGATGCCTTTTTATAGTGGAGGAGGAGTGTCACTCTTGTAATATTGTGGCCAAAGAATTCCATGCACATTTTGCATCTTGAATGTGGAAACAATAACGGTCCAATTTCTATAGAATAGAGGTTGTGGTGGATATATTTCCATCCAATAAATCTTTGAAATTTTTATTGGTCAATTTTGGCCATAAGGTTTATATTTTGTCCCTTAATAAAAATAATTCAACCTTAATCATTGCAATTAATTTTAATCACTTTCCCTAATATTATTGGTATAAAAAAGTATTTTATTATAAAATATAAATTATTATTATTAAAAATATTTAATAATTTTTTAAAAATACCAATATAAGTGGAAGAAATTGATTTAAATTTAATCCCACAGGCGGGATAACATTGCAGGTTTTTTTAATAAAAAACATCAGAAAGTGTACTATGTTTTATAATCAATTTCAAAGTGGAATGGATTGAAATGATATAAAATGAATTAATTGATAAAAATATTATATAATTAAACATTTAAAAAATTAAAATTATAATTAACCTTATAAATAAATTTGATGAAAAAGAAATTTTGATGTAAAATTTATATTTGTTAACTATTCATTAAAAAATGAATTGTTTTTGAAAAATATGAAAAATTAACCCTTATATAATTACTTAATTTATATTCAAAATATGAACTTAATTTTAAAATTTTAATTCAATTAATTTTTCAAAAATCACATTTAATTTTGGTTCACCATTAAAAGTCGTTAATATTGCCTTTATAAAAATATGTGTTTTTATGTGTAAAATAGAGTTTAGTGTTATCTTATGTATAACAAACATGATGGATGAATATAAAAAATAATTTATTGAATATAATATATATATATATATTACATTAATATCACTAACTAATTGTAATTAATTTATTCAATTAGCATGAAACAACTTTTTGAGCGTAAAAATAGTTTTTTATTAAAATATTCACTTTATATTCAATTGATTCTTATATTCATTATTAATTAATTTATAACCAATTAATTAATTCTATATTTTTATGAACCATATTTTTACATGTTTATTGTTACCATTCATAACAACTAATTTAATGGCTAGTTTATATCTCATTATATTTTAAAAATATACTTTTGTTTGATAAAACATGGTCTTGTGTTCAACAAAAGCCATCAAAGAAGGTCTATCTTTCCTGTAACACATGCTTACTCGGTGCTGAATGAGTTGAGATATATAGAATATATTTTAAATAGTAATTATATTATAATGTACCTATTTATTATATTAACTTATGTGCTTAGTGTCACGTTTCATACACACTATCAAATACAAGGTTCTTACTTTATATTTTTGGGGTGTCACATTTCCCCACCTTATATAAATTCCATCCTTAAAATTTAAACTTGGACATGGAGATATATTATTTTATTATTCCTATATTTTAAATCCCACATCTTGAGAAGGTTTCATAATTCATCTTATATAAAAGAGAGATTGGAAAATATAGAGGTCACATGGACTACCAAGTAACTAGGTCTCTATATATGAGAAAATCAGTGGAAAGCATGGATACATACTTGAAGAAAAAGAATAACTATTTATTGGAAGTTAATGAGTTAATCAATCACTAATAATTGAATGGTCAAAATAAATATTAGGTCCTAAAATTCATAAATCATTGATGATTTATAATACCATCAATTCAACAAAAATGAAGGTATTTGGAAAACATTTTATTTCTAAGTCATTTTCATATTTTTGGGTAATTATTTTACTACCTAAGAATACAAGGAAATATTATTTAGTGATATGTTTCAATTTCATATGACAACTCATATATTTTATTTGTGTTTTCAACAAATTCTAATTCATCCCATTACTTCCAAAATGTAATTACGAATAATGAAATATATATGACTGAAGAACTAAACGAAACATTAAAAGGATCGTAAGGCATATAATAGAGTGACAAGTATTACTATTTGTCTCTAACTATCTTCCAAAACCATTATGGTTTATAGATTAAAATTTAATCCACAAAAGTGATACTACTGGTTCATCATTAATATTTAATCATTAAATTAATTAACTAAATGTAATGAAAATTTAACCATGACATTGTTTAGCACAATAGTTGGCATGAAACCCTTATCGTCCTTCGATCATGGGATCATGACCCGCAACCTTGCTAGATTTGACTGGTTGTCACCCTACTTACATTTTTCATTTTCTAAGACTATATTAATATAGTTTACAAAATAACTATTATGGACACAATTGAAATTAGGTTAATGACTAAATAACCTTTTAACCAAGGTTTTCTATACAATATCAACTCTTAAATACTTCATCCATTTTATTTTAACATCGGTCCTTCCTTGTTCTAATTTTTTTCCATGATATCATTTTTTGGATATCTAAACCATGGAACAATATGTTAATTATAAAATACCTTTGGTTTATCCTAGGTTATTCATTGTTAAAAACCTTCATAATGGTTTGTAAAGAAAATGTGAATTATCCTAAGCATATCCCCTAGGAGTGTCACACCAGGAATGATATAATGGTTGTTGTTGTCTACCAGGATACCCCAAATCAGTTTTGGAACACCTTTTCAGATCTATTACACCTTGGTACACCTATGCCCAAACCACATCCACTTTTAGTATCCAGATAGTGATGTATTTCTAGGAAGACCCATATAATCTCTACATTAACAAAATTATAGTTTGTTCTTTTATACTTATCAAAAAATTCCACCATAGAGCTATGTTCTCTAATTTATTTTCTTATAAATCCCATTACCAAGGTTGCTACTAAAAATCCTCTAATAAATACTATAATTCCCCGTCCCCAGATATCCTGGAGCTGGTGTCTCATACTAATTAAATTAGTATGATTATAAGGAATCAAATCATGAAGGAAAGAGAATATAGTAGTCTTGTAAACCAGATACAAACATGAGTCCTTTATTATAGAAGTATACACTAATTACAAAATAATTTTTTTCTTCATTTAAAATAAATAACTTTGAGGACAACATTATTTCATATAGTAAATCCCTACATATCATTAATAGTATGATTCTTGGATTTATAATGAAAGGAACATAATAAGGGTGAGTTAAAATTCCCAATAAGGAAAAAATATATATGAATCAATAATGAATTAATAGGAATAATAATCATGACATGGTAAATAATTTAATTCACACTTCATTTAATCAATAAATTGAGAAGGCAGTGCATAAAGAATAAGTAAAGGTAAGAAATATAAACACATGACATTCAAATAACTAAATAAGGTAGAATAAATATGGAATGGTCAGAAACAAATTCCCATTCCAGTTAATCAATGATCTGAAAATTCAATGTATCCATATATATATTGACGCAAAATCTCAAGGATGAATAATAACTAAAAATAATATAAAGGAAATTATTTCTTAATAGAGCTCAAGACTAAGGTACATGAAAACTTATCCCATCAAGACATTTCACAAGATGGTTTAAAACTACATATTTAAACCCTTTTAATTTTCACATATGATTTGTATCATGAAAACCTATTGATGCATTGATGAGTTATACAATGTCTGAGAATTTCTATCATTACCTATCCAATTCATTCCTCATATAGAATAATAATAATAAACAATATGCATTATCAAATATTTATATTGAATATAGAAGATGGATTTATCAATAATTCCCAAAATAATAAAATATAATTCAAATTGGATGTCATAAGTAAAATGGTATATGGTTTAGGTAATTTAAATATCCATGATAAATGAAATTGATAACTATAGGGAAATTAAAATCTTAATTATCATAAGAGTTTTAATATTTAAAGAGGAATAAAAAAGGATTCTAAGAGGTAAATGTGATTACTATCCTTGGAAAAATCAATAATATAACTTCCATTAGATTAATAATGATAGTATAAATACAAAAAATCCCATGTGCAGTAAAAATAAATGGTTGTTGTTGTTGATGAATAGAAAACAATAAAAATATATTTTAAAAGAATTTTTGAGGAAAATATACTTTTTATTTGTAAAACATTTTCTTTGAAAATATCTTTTGAAAATATTTTATTTAAAATTTAAACTTTTATACATTCAAATGAAGCATCAAATAAATGATATAGAGCAAGTCTCATTATGCCTTATGAGGTGAAATAAAATTCCATTTGCATGGTAAAAAGGATTGAAAAATTTCTTGATGGGAAATAGAAAAAATATTACTATGGGAATATTGGTAAAGTAAAAAAGGGTAAAAATTTATTTATAAAATAGTTTTTTTATTTTTTTAATAAAATATGATTTTTAGAAGAAAATAGGTTCTCCTACTATAGAGGGAGATAATGTTGGGTTTTTTGAAAACTATTTTCTAAAACATTTTGAGTACCAAAGCGTAGACAAATGGTTTTAATACTTGAAAATTTTCATGAATACTTAAAGGAGATAAAAATAATGGTTTTATTGAAAAATGGTCATATTATTTTGTTGAATATAAATACCATTGAAAGATATTTAAAGTTATTATTGAAGAAAATAATCTTCAAACATTCAAAATTGTCCCATACCACTTTGAATCATTTTAAATCCGAATCCTTATAAAGGTTTAACATTAAATGGATGTTTTAAATACCATTAAGGTAAATAAATTCATGATATAACATACAAAAATTGTTAGTAGATAAATCACACAGAAGTAGTAAGTGGTGAATATGACATTTATCTCACAGAAGTGAAAAGTGAGATGAAAATCCCTTATCTAGATTTTCCTTTCAGGTGATGTTCCTTTAACATATTATATAATAAAAATATGATAATTATATACTTTATTGAAATGGTTTTTCATTTTAATCATTTATTTTATTTCACTTATTTCTACTTTGTGTAAAACTAAATAATCATTTATGTTTACGTCAGTTGTTTTGGGAAAATTCTGTTTGTGTGTCAAAAACAGCTTCAGTTGGTCAGCTTCAGCCAAAGGTTTCATTATATAACATATCTAGAATAATAATAAAGAAATAATTATCATATTTATACACTAATTATACTATTAAAATCAAAAATTAAATATAGTTATGAAAAATGAATCATTACTTTAATCATAGAGATGGTAGGATATACGTATGCACAAGAAACGTTCCTATTTTTCAATGATCATTATAGAAATAAGGTAAGTAACAACATATCTATATAGATGGATAATTATATCATAAATAGAATATTATTTAATAATATATAATAATATTTATAATTATTTTAATGTAAAATTAATCACATCCTATCGAGGAGGTCGAAGCCCACATGTCCACGAATGATGTTATCACTTTTTATGTGGGTGAAAGGGTAATAATGAAAATGGTATATATATACAGTATATTTAAAGAAATTTAATTATGTAATTAATATCATATAGAGGTTTTTCTATGTCACATATTTATAATTTAAACCATCATTTATACTTTCTATTTATATTGTGAATAAATAACATCGCTTCGTGGGGGAAGTAATTGAAAGTTTCTCAAATGATGTTATCATATTAATGTAAAATGGAATTTATTAATTGTACATGTAATAAAAAAATTAAATAAGTATAATGAAATAATAAATATAATAAATATCTTAAATAAACAGAGTTTTATCATAATAGCCACCATGAGAGTTTGTAAAGGAAAAATGAACAACCATCATTTCGCGAGGCAATAGTTATCTGTACATAGAAATAGTATGTTCATTACCCTTTAGATGGAATTGTGTGTATTTTTTGTTAATAAAATAGTATAAAAACATCCTAGTATATTAATTATAAAAAAAATTTATACACTCTTAGAAAAATAAGGGCTTATGGGATAAATAATGGAAATACAACTAGAGAGTTTGAGAGAAGACGTTACATCTTAATCGGGTAAAATCTATTGGTTTATACCAAAACGATTCATTGGATTGAATTATTCACATTTTTATGATTATTTAATGAGGTCAGTTATTTTTAAAAGATATTTGGGAATAACTTGGTTGATAAAAAGTGTCTTAATAGGTGCGAGGAAGTGGTAGGAGAGAATGCCTTTTTATAGTGGAGTGTTATAGAAATATTTTTAAAATGGAATTCCATGACCATTTTTATTATTTAAGGTGGATAAAATAATAGTAAATGTTCTATAAAATATATTATATGTTCGAAATATTTTCAGAAAATAGTACTTGGACAAGTTTATCGGTCATTTACGGCCTTGAGGCTTTGGTTTTGTCCATTAATAAAATTCATTTACACTTAATTGTTGTAATTAACTCTAATAACTTTCACTAATATTTAAAAAAAAAAATAAGTTGTTAGTAATCGAAATTAAAAATTATATTGATTCCAAATATAGAATCCATTTTCCAAATTCCAATATATGTGGTGGAAATTGATTTAAATTTAATCCAGTAGGTTGGATAACAATGCATGGTTTTAAAGTAAAATCGCCTGATGGTTTGCTATGTTTTCTAATAAATATAAAAGTTCAATTGATTACATGACATTAATTGTATTAATTTATAAAAATATTATATAATTAGAATTTGAAACCATTTAAGAATATAATTTAATCTTCTAAATAAATTTGATGAAAAATCTATTTTCTTCTAAATGTCCGAATATTTAAGCATTCGTTAAAAAATGAAATGTTTCAGAAAAAAATAAAAAATTCTCCCTAACTAAATTTTTATATTTATCATTAAATTATAATGTTTATTTTTAAATTTAAAATAATTAATGTGTCAAAAATTATATTTAAAATAGATTATACATTAAAAGGAGGTAAAATTACCTTTATAAAAATATAGGTTTCATCTGTGTAAAATAGAGTTTGTTATTATCTTATGTCTATCAAACCTAATGTATGAATATCAAAGAAATTTGATACAATATAAAATATATATTAAATTAAAATAACTCACGAATTGTAATTAATTTAATATACTACCAAAAAACAACTTTTTGAGCATAAAAATAGTTTTCTATAAAACTATTCTTTTTGTATTCAAATGCTACTTATATGAATTTATTATTAATTTGTAACCAATTAAATAATTATATGTATTTATAAACCCAATTTTACACAACTTAGTTATCAATATACATAACTTCTAATTTATCAAATATTTTATATCTAATTCTATTTTAATAATATTTTATTGTTTGATAAAACCTCGTCTTATGTGTAACACAAGGCATCAAAGAAGGTAAATATTTCATGTAAAACATGCTAACTCAGTGTTTCATGCATTGAAATATATAAATATATTCTAAATAGTAAATATATTATAAAGTACCAAGATATTATATTACCTTGTGAACTTGGTATTTCATGTCACAAAATATTTCGAATAAAAGGTTATTACATTAGATTTTTTGGGATTCACATTCTTCATTAGCTTGGTGAACAAGAGATATTTTACAACATATTTGGATATGAAATGCTGAATTTAGAAGATATTCTATTGTAAACCACTTCACTCATTGATATTCCAAGTGGGTGACATTGATAAAATAGAACTAGTATTTTCTGGGTTGACCTCAATGTCATGGTGTCATACCATAAAGCTAAGTACTTTCATTATTGTTACCATAATAGTGAATTTCAGTGGATTCATCTTCAGGCTATGCAGTCATAGCATGCTAGAAACTATTTAAAGATATGTGAAGTGTTCACATCATTGTCGGTATTTGACAAGCATGTTTTCAACATAACATTCAGATATTCCTCCCATGAAGGGCTTAAATATGTGATAATTGATGTTTTGTTAGGCAGTTCTAACATTATTTACTTCCAAGGGAATTACTTGATAACAAAATATCCAATAGTGTTCTCTGAAAGAAGTGTGTTCCTCATTTTAGGGGTTATTTTAATATGATTTTACCCTAAGTACCAATCCATAAAGGATAGGGATCGAAAATCAATAGTTTCCTCAATCAAGACTTGTGTCACTGAAAATGGGAAACTATCCTTTGGTAAGTGTCAATTAAGGCCCCTAATGTTGAGGTAGACCCTACAATTCCCATTCTTTTTACTAACATGGACAATGTTGGAAAGCTATATTGGGTATTTCACTTCTCAGGCAAAGTTTTCTTTGGTCAAATTGTCAACTTTCACATGAAAATTGGTATCATGATAGTGATTCACCCTCCTTGATGCCTACATAAAAACATGATGGCCATTGGGGAAGCTATGATGGATTTTAGCTTCATCTAGAATCAGTCCTGGAATTTCAGTATGATTTGAAGTTGATATATATCACTATTACTTTAGAAATGTGATATACATATCCTTCTCCCTAAGAGGCATGGAGTTACTAATAAGTATAGGATGTGGGTATTCTTTTATTCCTATATTTACATACCTAAGTTAATTAATGGTGGTGGAGTCACCTTCCTCGAATTCAGGAGGGGAATTCCTTAGTTTTTTGTCCTTATTTCCAATGCTTTCTTCTGAGTGCGTGCTCCTATTTCCTTGAGGACGAGGGGCACTATTTTTTTCCCCGTATTAAAAGATTTCAATGGCGGGAGGCATTATTCACTTATCCAGGGACGTATGCTTCATAATCAAAACGGGATAATAGGATTTCGGCTCCTCCTTCTGTGGATTCCTCCTTAAAAATCATCACTTAGTCTGGGTCTCTCTTTTATATTTAATATGTTTTTCATGAAACCCTTCCTAGTTCCACATCATCTTGGACCCCAGTTAATTACGCTACTTCTGTCAGGAAATTTCTAGGGGTTATGTTAGGGAAACAACCATTGGTTGGGGGAGTAGTCACATTGGGCATCTATGGCGTTTCTGGGCATTGGAACATTGGTGCATCAGTCTTTGGTCCCTTATTATAGGGATTCTCGAGGGCGCGGAAGCTCGAGGCATCCCGCATCAAATACAAGGAATCCCATGCCCTAGGCATGTCCTTGAGGTTTTCCACAGTTTTCCATGTTTAACACAGGGTATGCCGCAAGTTTAACGCCCAACGGGGATGGATCGGACTGATCAGAACACTAACTAGAGTAGATCTGATGAGCGTAATCCCTGGAGGATGCACTAATATAGGTGGGTTGACATGACCCCATCGAGATACAGTGGCCCAGGAAAGAATCAATATGAATGATGGATTCTCAAGTGAAATGGGTGGTATGTGGGATGGAACCGCAGTGAGGACAGTGGAAATGTTGGGCTTAAGTCTCAGGGAGACTGCCTACGTATCTCTGTGGCAGGGAATCAATGTCCGTGTAGTTCAGATGAGAGATGGGAAACCTGAGGAGGTGGCCTATAAGAATGGACGTGTAGATGGGGCTTGGAAGAAGTGGATCCTCGGTATTAGAGAATGACCTTCCCAAGACACATAGGATCGATGGAAAGGGAAGGCGATGAGTTTGAATTAGGATGTACACATAGTACAACAACCTGATGATGTATGGTGCTTACGCGTGGTTAGTTGCTCGGTCTAGTCTGACGGCACTAGGATGAACAAAAAATGTGAGTCCCGACCATGGGGATTACAAAGGCTTTCCACTGAATAGGGGACACAATGAATTACTACTGATCGAAATACAATGGCATACCGCTCATTGAGGGACACAATAGCTTACAACGGCGTGGGGCACACCGGCTTACCGTTGTCTGGGATTTATAGTTTAATGTCATGCTGGATGAAGGTGATCCGACGTGAATAAGGACCTAGGGTCCAGATGGAGTGTGTGGTGAACCGACGTTAAGGGGGGTCAGAGTGACTGAGTGTTGGTCTGGAACCTCAGGGAGGATTCCTACGTACCTTGCCTTGGAAAGGATCAATGTCTGTGTAGTTCAGGAAGAGGGGGATTGGTGAACCGAAGTGAAGATGATCGAAACCGATGGATTGTGGTGGGATTGAACCTCAGGGAGGCTTCATACATACTCTGCATTAGCAAAGATGAAAGTCCTCGTAGTTCAGGTTGGGGAGCTTGGTGAATCGACGTGAAGTTGGTCAGGACAAATGGTAGTTGGGAATGAACCTCATGGAGGATTCCTATGTACCATTCCATGGAAAGGATCATAGTCCTTGTAGTTCTGGTGGCGGTGTGGGGCTTACACTCTAGGTGGACCAAAGAGGATGTCATGGTCGATGCTTACTCTAAGCCCACGTGAGTCATGCATGGTATGAGAAACGAGAGGCAGCACAGACCTGACGATTACGTCTCGAAAGGTGCGTCTGTGGGAAGTGAAATGGTGCTTACTTGTGGTAAGCTGCCCAAAGAGGAAACAAGGGCTTACACGTGGTTTACGGCCTAGGAAGGTGGGCATTGGGAATTACTCCAAAATGGAGGCCCAACGGTGACAAAGCCCATTATGAGAGGTATTTTTCAAGGAATAAGATATGAGTGCACCGATGCCCATCCCATCCTTCGTTAGCCTTTGGCACGGAAGAAGAAAGGAGGTGTAGGGGTACTACCTCCTGCAAGAAAAGCTAGGGGCTTACACTGAGGCAGTTGCCCTTCCTAGTGGACAGGCGTCACTCCAGCAAATAGGATCACATTCCATTTGAAGAAGTTCTCACTCCCATAGAGACGAGCAGGTGTAAAGAATGTCCGAGCCGGGGCACCCGACATAGGATGCATGGGGTGAGGTCACAATTTAACGTCATCTGCTGAGGACGGTAGTGCTTTGAAGTTTAACGTCCTCCATCTTCAATGAGGTGGGTTCACTCCACACCCCTAGGACATACATAACTGGTTCCCTCTGCACCTTGGTGAAGGGAATGAACCAACAATGTCATGGCTGGGGAGTGTCGAGAGGTGATCCAGTTGTGGTTCCACCTTAGCCTGGATATGCGAAGAAGAAATAGCCGTTACCGTACCTACGTGAGGAAACATGTGGTGATGCAACACAATGGGCAGTATCGTTTAAGGGACTTTGAAATTACTCCCTGCAAACCTGAGGGGCCACACGGTGAATTAGCGCATGACGTAGGCGCGTCGCGTGTAAGAGAGGTTTGAACAAGGTGCCTCAAGGTGAGGGCAACACATGGAACATGTGTCAAAGAATGGGATGAGGAAAATTAGAAAGTCTGTGTGCAAGAGGAAGGGTTGGCATGCAAGCTGGACCTGTGGCGTGCAAGAAGCAGGGGCTGCTCACAAAACTAGGGTTTGCGCACAAGTCAGGGTGTTGCGCGCAAGAAGCAGGTTGCGCGCAAATCGGAAAATAGGAGCACAAGGATGCCTAACATAGTGGTGGTGGGGGGGGGGGGGGGGGGGGGGGGCATGCAAGACAGGACCCCTTTAACGCAAAGTACTTAAAAATTTATGACCATCTGAGGGATCTTCCGGAGGCGCCGCCAACCAATCTTGAAACAACCATTACTTGAAGGACATGGGATTTCATGTGGTCGCGGAAGATAGGGTTTTCGCGTTGTAGAGAGTCACTTCGTCTTCTGTTATTGTCCCCCGATGAGATGGCAGACGGTTTTTTGTATAGCCACAGTCCCCGGAGTGCTTCAAAAGGGATTGAATTGTAGGGGAACAGTGCGAAAACCCCGGTCACCGTCGCCTCGGGGGTGGAAACGGGGCCGGCTCTGCAAATGGGCATTCAACGTTGCCTTCGTCGCAGATCCTGTCCCGGCGGCGCAAACCCCCTTTCGACGATGCCTTCGGCGCGGAGTGGGCCAGTGCGAAAACAGTCGTTCGTCATCACCTTCGGCGCAGAACCGGGCTCGTGCCCGCAAACCCCCTTTCGACGACGCCTTGGGTGCAGGAGCTTGGCCAGAGTGGTCTGCCGTGGAGGGAAACGTTTTAGGCGTCGTAGCGATGGCCGTCGTGCAACAATTTACGCACCAGAGGCTGCTTGCACGTACTTTTCAATTTTGCGCGCACCCACCCACCGGGCCTCGGGATCTCATTTTCTTCTTCCCAGCTTCATTTGGAGATCTTTGATCTGTTCTAAGTGCCCCTACTCGGGATTTTGGGGTCAAAAAATTCCCCCTAAGAATTGGAGCTAAAAGGGAACCGGAAGATCGGATTTTGAGGGAACGCCAAAGAATAAAAATGAAATCCGTGGGGGTGCGCAAATGCCTAGATTGTGCGCGCAAAAGGGATGCACAGGTGCGGAAGATGCGGCTGCGCTCTATAAATAGGCCGGGGCCCCCTGGGCCCTACATTGACTTTTTCCATTCTACAGGCCTGCTTTCTCTCGGGCGTGAAAAATTTCTTTTCAGTGGGTAAGATTCCGTGATTGACTCCTGGTTGCGCATGCCGTCTAGAATTTTTCCACGCACGTCAACCATCTTTCGCGCTGCCATCGTTTTGCACGTATATTCCTCCATCTTCCACGCCTACCCCTGCGTAGTTCTAAAAATGGCCGCTCATCAGACCCATGCTGAGAGGGAAGTTGTCGCTGCAGCAAGAAGAACCCAAATGACCGTGAACCCTCAGATTCTTCATGCGAGGAGGGTCATTTCTGAAAATTGAATGCTTTTCGGCATGTTGACGCAAGCACAAAAGGACTAAGTTCTGAGAGGTAGCCTGCTGCTATGGAATTTCGGTCTTCTGGAAGAAGTGTTGATGCCAGGTTTTGAGACGGACACACCACGATCATGAGTGACGCGTGAGGGTAGTCTTCCCCAATTCCACATTACTAACGACAACCATCCTACTAGGGAGACACTGAATACAACCATCTATGTCCTAAATCCGAAGACCAGGATGGTTGCAGGAAGTGATCCAGTTCCCGGGAAATTATGCTAGTACTTTCAGAAGCAACATTAACGATGATAAAATGGGCTGGCAGGAGCGGGATTTCAGATCCAGGGGAAAATTTACTAACAAATGGGCATGGGCGTAGAGGGTACACCGGACATGTGAGGAATTTGGGTTGGAGCTATGGTCCATTGGGCTTTTCGAGGCCATTTGGACATCTCAATTCTAGATTTACTGACAATAAGACTTAGTATCAGAGATGTTCAGTCCCTGGTCACCTGATACTAATAATTTTCACCACCATCATGGAGAGGTGGGCATCTGTCTGTGGGTTGTCTATTGTATCAGAGGGATCCCCTTGGAGGGGTATCAGTATGATGAGTACCTTCCGACAGAGAATGTATGGGGGATAGGACCCGCACCCCAATTCTGTCATTTCACCTATAGGAGCTAGCTTAGGAGGAACTCAAAATAAAAAATATCCTAAAGGACATATACTACTTAGGGTGATTTAGTCTCTTCCTGACCCAGGACACTTCCGTGAAAATGCCTGGTCATGGGAAGCAATACCCAAAAACATCTCAGAGGGGAAAGGCATGATCATATTGGAAGATTTTGGAGATGAGAGAAAATTGATCGTGGGGATTTGGAATAAATGAAGTTTGAGACCCGAATGTGAGATATTCCAAGTTCCTCGCCACATTCATGAGCATATGGTTGTTACCTGTGACAGACACGAGGATGGGAGTCCGCCCTGGGATGCTAGTGATGGCCGGGATCATGGCGGAAAAGAACAGGGTTAACCTGGGGGTACCAGTATTGGCTAGGCTATACAGTATCCTAGGGTGCATTTCAAGGGGTAGTACACCTAGTATGATATGCGGGAAATTACAGATCCGCCGCGGTTGGGTCACAACCCACTGTGGTTAGTATGACTTCTCGAATGCCATCCGCCCCCTGGAAACGGTATGCGGACATCCCTCCAGAATATCGTCGGGATCAGCCCATTGACACTCAGGGATGATGGAGTCAAGCTCAAGACCAGCAACCACACTCACTTTGACTTCCACCTGTTCCGAAACCCTATTCCCCAAATGGTAAATGATGGGCGGGGTCCACTGGAGCAGAGAGAGTACCTACAGAGTATCCAGGGCAGAGTGTTGGTTGCCCGAATTGACAAAAAATCTTATGTGAACCCTATGTGCCGACCAGATTTTTCAGGCAGTTTGGATGCATGCAACGAATTCCCAAGAAAGTATATACAGAGGTATGGGAAGAGCGGAATCCCTGAATTCTCCGCCAACTTTGGCTTATGTTCATGATGACTGGCCTGGGTGCAATCATTACTCTTCCCCCCACCGATGTCAGTGCCAGACTATCGACAGAGTATGCTGAACACTGGACGAGGACGTACCCCAAGCTGATTCTTTGGGAACACATTTGGAAAATCAAGGCAACTAGTGCAAGGCCTGGAGAGCAGGAAGGTCAACGAGATTCTGCGGGGGAAGTGAGTTAGATAATGGGTCGGGGGGCTAGTGCGGCGTAGGCCGACACTTCATTAGCAGGGGAAACACGGACTGAAAATGTGCCTCTGCCCTCTATGGAAGGGTGGTCTCGTGCAAGGCCTCGAGGCCCAATTAAGGACCTCCCAGTGAAGCAACTCAGGTACCTCCGGACGCCATCTTCTAATGCTATCTTCCATTCTCTCTGTTTTTCTTGGAGAACACTACGACAGTCCATGTCCGCCGTAGAGTTATGGCGAAGGATGATGAGTACCCGACATGATCTAGCAGATATAGGGCACATCTGGACACTGGTTAAGGTAAACTGTCATCATCGGCAGGCATAACTAACAACCATGGACATGTACGTATGCCAGCGGGGGCAATATGAAGAGCCCCATCTCCTGGTGAAAGAAATGCTTGTCCAGGCATAGGATCCAGAGCAGCTACCGTCTGAGGATGAAAGTGAAGGGGAGGAAGAAGAAGGAGGAGAAGAAGAAGAAGAGGAGGAGGAGGAGGAGGAGGAGGAGGAGGACCAAGTCAAGGGTCTTCGTGGCGAGGGGCCTTCAAAAGCTCCCAATCACCAGCAAAGTTCCCGGTAGAGCGGAAAAATTCTTTGCTCTGATACAGAACTGGCAGAGTAGCTTGAGGTATGGTTTAATCCTCATACCAGTCTTTATTTGTTCATAGTCTCGATCCTTCAACCAAACACCATCCTCTTCAGAAACACGTGGGCGAGGGTCCCCAGGAAGTCTTCTCCACTGAGGGTGCGGGTACGCCTATGGAGACCGGGGAGCAACCTCTGGGGCTAGTCCTTGGTACCAGGCGTGATGGGGCACCGATCTCAGCTGGACTAGGTGTTGATGAGCCACGAGGAGATCCCCCTGCCATCCCCATTGTCAAAGAGGAGCCAACATCGGTAATTTAGTTAAAAAGCGCTGAAGGTTGTCCCATGGCGGCAGCCCCTGCCATGACACATGCACTGGACACCACTGCCCTTGGCTCTTATAAGTCCTTTCTCCCTAGTTTTTTCCTCATTGCTGTAGAATTCAGCTGGTCAAGATACTGATTCATGATGTAGTGAACGCAAGGTTGGAGGCCTAACAAACCATCAAATTTGGGACATCTATTGGAGCATGATGGGCAGCGACCACATCGGCCTTGGCAGAAGAAACCATTCTATGTAACCCTACCCCGGTACATGGTGAGCCGGAGATTGCAATGAGGGATGGTAATGCCGCCTGGGTGGAACTCCAGCCCGACGAGGGCGAGGTCGCTGACGAGGTGGAGGTTCCTGGAGAAGACCCTACTGCAGAGCACCTCGCTGCAATCCCCGACTATCGGCCTACAGATCCTGAGGAGATAGATGATTTCGATTTGGAGGCAGCCGATGAAAGCCATATGACACCTCGTAAAGGGTGGAAGTGTATCAAGAGATTTCTTAGTCAGCCTCAGACGTAGTGGCTAAAACGTATGGGATTGCCCCATACCTTGATGTTCTTTCTCTGTTCTAGAGGGTTTGATGCTCAATGCCTTCATTTGATAGTCCGCGATTACATGGCCGAGAAGCTGTGTGAGAGCATCCAATGCTCCGACATTTACTGATGTGAGGAAGAGTCAGTGAGTACCCAAGCTTTCTTGAGGGTAGAACAGGATTTCCAACGCCTTTATGAACATATAAAGGATGAGGAGGTATTCATTGAAAAATGCTCTGATCTTGTTGAGAAATTGATGGCCCAGTTGGTGGATTCCCAAGAGAAGCTAGTTGAAGTGAGTCACCAAATGACACCAATCCAAACTGAACAGACGCAAGCACAGGCTAGGTTCAGTGAACTGCGCCCTGTGGCTGCTAATGAAGAGAAGGTTCTCAGGGGGTGGGAGGAAATCATGGAGGCCAACAGCCAAAAGGTAGCGGCTCTAGAGAAATTTATCCAAGATGCTGATCCCTAGGGGCACTGTTTTGGTCGAACTCATAAAAAAATTCATTCTTTATGTCCCTTATTTTGAACTGCATGTATGGATAGATTTATATACTTGTTTTTTGGTTTAATTCATTAGACCAGAATCCTGAAATAAATAGAAATCCATTCCTAAACTTGTGTGGGTCGTACCTGGTGTGAGAAACATGGGATGCTTGCACTATTACTTCATTTGAATGTAAGAGTTCCAACCAATATTCAGGAACCCAAGTTTCGAAAAACTAATTCAGATTCTCGGAAAGCGAAGAGAGAGACCTGACCAGAGAATGAAGTTCTCAGAATAGTCGAATAACCGTTTTATCGATGTGCTCTTGTGCACGAACCAAGTAACACCAGGGGCACTAGAAAAAATCTGAACTGGGGGGATGCTGGGTGTGAATCAAAATACCCATGATTTGGAACACTGTAGTAGTGGCGTGACAATAAATGAAAACTATTGACCATGTTCAAAACATAGTATCCACGTTGTGTTATCCTGAAATGGAGACGACAATGTGGGCCGACCGCTGACCATGTTCGAAACATGGGGCCTACCTCAGAATGTCATCCATTAGTCTCCTAGAACATCATCCCAGGACAATAGGCAACCCATAGGCTGAGAATTAATAGTATTAGGGGGTCCCCCAATACATGAAAGAGGACGAGGATCCAAAAAATGTGCTCATGCAACATGGACATGGAACAAGGGGAATGTCCCCATGAAAATTCCAGACTTCAGGCTCTTTTCTAGGATGCATCTGAGTACTACAATTAGATGCATCAGATGGAGGGAGTCGAGTCCCTTCCCAAGGACAAGGGTCCTGTGGTCGCACGCTTTCAATTCAAGGTCCTAGGGTGGACCACTAATGGGGGATCAATTCAATGGGTGGCGTGTTAGCCAAATGTGATGCGCATTTTCCACAAGGAGATCGTATTTTTGGGTCATAGAACTCATACCATGTCGGGGAAAGATCTGAGAATCACATAGTGTGCCTATCGAAAAACCCGACGTGAATGAGAACCTAAGAGATACTCATCACACCACATGTTCCAAAATTAGTTTGGGCCAAGGGGCCGAAAAAGGAGTGGCAGGATTTGGGGATTCCTAGGGCAGGACCCGGAGACAAAAATGTTTGGACGTTCCTATGTATCCCATGAGGATGGGAACCAAGCCAAACGTAGTTCTGGAAGATGTCATGCAGTTTAACGTCTTGTAGAAAGGACACATAGTGATCTTAGATTATGGTCATAGAGCTCAGACCAAGGATCAATAAGGAGTACGGGGGACACATGGTAAGGTAATTATAAAACCTGATGTGAATGAGGACCCGGAGTCCAGATCACCATGTTCCCCTTGGGGAAGAGTTTAGGTCCAGGGACCGAGCACAAAGTTAGGCTCGGCCCATGGAGAAGTTTCTGGGTTCTCCTACGTATCTCATGAGAATGAGAATCAAGACATAAATAGTTCTAAAAGTTGGCACAGTAATATACCAGTGTCAGAGATAAATGGGGTGTGCGGGTCTGGCCCTCACACTAAAAGAAGCGGCATTTGATGGGTCTGGTTTGTCCTTTATGGTGAATGGATGTGTGTTTTTTGTGAAGCGATGGGCCTAGAACAACTAATTCAGGCATCAAAACAAAAATAAATCCAAATGAAGGCATCTACAAATGGTACGGTGTTTGAAGGGTACCGAACATGATGTCCCTTGAGTGAGGACACCATAATGCAGTGCCGTTTTTCGTCACCTGGCTAGGATGATACTGTCATAGTTTAGGGTCATGTGATGGGACCAGCCATGCATTTTAATAGAATGCGTCATAGAAATAGTAGAAACGAGGCTAAATGGGGAATATTCACGGTGCGATAAAGCATACCTGACATGAATGAGGATGAGGTCCACATCACACCGTGCACGATTCATAGAAAGAAACCTCAAGCCTAGGGGCCAGAAAAGGATAGAAGGTTCAAAGCATGAAGGGCTAGCTCTCAATTAAGCTAAACCCGAGATGTCAGGGTGTTCCTATGTATCACATGTGAATAGGAATCAAGCTGTACATAGGTATATAAGAGGTATTAGTTTAAGGTCTTAGAGCTTGGACCATGGAGAAGTGGGGTTATTTCAAATATATGCAGACCTCAATCCAATCCCTAAGCCTACGTGAGTCGAAATCGATGTAGGAAACAAGGGAGGATAAGGTATTTTCAATATGTGAAATACATGTAAAGGGGAAATTGGGTGTAGAAGACCTAAATGATGCCATATTGCGGCATTTTTCCTCCAAACGTGCATATGCGCACAGAGGAATAGTATAAAGAGTTTACAAGTTCTACTTGGACCTAATGAAGTGGAAATGAATGTGAATCATGTAACCAAAATTTCAGACTTAATGGGGTTGGTGTGATGATGGAGGATAACTGTTTACCCTGTTCGAAACACAGCATCCACATCGTGTGGCATGAAATGGGAGCAACAAACGAACATCGACCGCTGACCGTATTCGCAACGCGGGACTTGTATCAATTCATTACTCGAAACCCTCAAGGAAGCTGGCCTGCAATGGTAGGAGGACCCTTGTGCCTAGCATCCATGCCATTCGGGAGTCCTTTCTGGTGTGAAAAGTGGTGGAATCCCTAATGAAGGGGAACACGAAGCCCGAAAAATGGGTGAATACATGTCTGGGTAGAATCTGACACTCTAGGCGCTCAACCAGAGTACCCTTGGGCACGTTGGTGAATCACCTAAGAGGGTTGAGTGGATCAACTTGAGAGCGGCTGATTTGAAAATATGATTATAGAACAAAGGGATAGAGAACTCTCTGGAGAAATAGGTACATGGCGTGGCCGTTAAAAAACCCGGTGTGAATAAAGACATAATCCCATTACACATAATATACTCCTCTCTCTTGGGGAATGTAGGCTAAAGGTCCAAGATGAGGCTGGATAGGTGTAGGATACCCCAACGAGGGGGGTGTATGGCATGACGAGTACCCTGACGTGAATGAAGACAAAATCCCATACCACACAGCTCAACCCCTCTCCCTGGGAAAATGCAGGACAAGGGGCCAAGAAGAAAGAGGGATTTCTAAGGGATAAAGCAGGACATAAAGATTATCCATTTGGGCGGTCCTATGTATCTCATAAGGATGGGAATCAAGCCACACGTAGTTCTAGAAGAGGGTGATGTACAGTTTACCGTCATGCCGAAATGACGCAAATGGGTAAGACACCCCAAACAAGGGTGGTGTACAACGCGATGAGTAGACCGATAGGAATGATGACATAATACTATACCACACCGTACAACCCCGGTGATATTAGTTTATGGTCCCAGATCTCGGACCATGGAGGAAAGTATTTGAAAAATTCACAACATAGCATTCATCCTTGCGTGACCAGAGGTCGGGGCAAACAATTTGGCTTCAACCGTTGACCATATTTGCAACACGGGACTTGTACCAATTCGTTGCTTGAAACCCTTGAGGATGTTGGCCTGAGATGGTAGGAGTGTCCTTGTACTGAGCAACCATGCCATTCGGGGGTCCTTCCAGACACAAAAGAATAAAAACCTAAATGGTGGGGCCCACAAAGCATGGCAGGGCCTGTTCATGTGGATGGGGCATAAATGGGGGAGTAATATCTCTTGGGGATGTGTGTGGCATGGCCATATAACCTAACGTGAATAAGGATGTGAGTCTATATCACACCGCACAATCCCAAACAAGAACTTGAGGTGAGTGGACGAAAGGGTTGGGGGACCTGAAGTTGGGCGTCCCGACCAACTGTTGCCATATGACCTTTTATGTAGGTAATAACTCATCATAGCTCCTAAGACCACATGAGCAATGCTTAGTGTGTAAAACAAGGAGTAGTACTTGGCTCTCCCCATTAACTAAGTGTCAGATAGCTGGCATCACTCGAGGGAAAAAACAGCTTGACGGTAAACGGGGCAAAATGAACCACTGCACTCAATATTTGGGACCAATAGGGTGGTGATAAAGACAAAGGATAACTATCGACCATGTTCAAAAGAGAGCATTCATATTTTGTGACCTAGAATGGGAACAACAAATGAGCGTTGACCGCTGACCGTATTTGAAACGTGGGACTTGTATCAATTCGTTGTATGAAACCCTCGAGGATGTTGGGCCGTAATGGTAGGAGGAACCTTGGACCTAGCATCCATGCCATTCGGGGGTCCTTTTGGACATGAAAGATTATAGAGTCCCCAATAACGAGTGGGAGTGTGGAATAAGTGTGCCCGTTCATTTCAACATTAAGTATGACAATGAAAGAGGTGGAAGTCTCTAGGGAATGGGATGCATGGTGGGATCATGATGAACTTTATGTGAATTGATGCAAGATCCTATACCACACCATATGTCTTGACCCGAGGGGAGATTATAGAGTTTTGGGGCTGGACCGATAGAAAAAATGTATGGGTGTTCCTACCAATCCCATGAGGATGGGAATCAAGCCATACATTGTTCTTGAAGGCCATGCAGTTTAGCATTGTGCAGTGAGGTCATTGGAGAATAGAAGAACGTGGAGGGAGCACATGGTGCAATATTCATAATTCTTACATGAGATAGGCCAAGATGCCTACACTGCACCATGTGGGGATCCTTTGAGAGAACTATACCCATGGAGGATAGTTTAAATGAAGAGTTTGGGGTCCGGGCTCGAGACAAGGAATCTGAGCATTCCTACGTATCCCATAAGAATGAGAATCAAGCCGTAAGTAGTTCTCTGGGTGTAGTCTATCATCTTACAGGAAAATATAAATTTTAACATTGTGTGGGAAATAGTAGTTTAATGTCTTGATGGACCCAATATAGTTTATGGTCATGTGAGACCTAAGCAGTTTAGGGTCATGCAGGACCCGACAGTTTAGGGTCATGCAGGACCAACTAGCTCAGGAAATGTATTTCTTCAGAAACATGACATTTGTGGGAGGATTTATATGCTCACCATCCATAGTTACCAAAGATTATGTACTATTGGGGTAGACCTTATGGAATATGTAATTTCATTCCCATTTGGGCTCTAACTATGGTGGTTTCCTTCCAGGTATCATTGGCATATGGAGGGACAATACCGGGTCACCTTGCAAGAAGGAGCAGAGGTGAACATTCTTGTTTAAAAATCTTGACATCTTATTCGGATTCCTTTCCAGATTGTGCATGGCATGAAGCCTATTCTCATCAAGTGCTTCCAATTTGTACAGATGAATTTCAGATACTTTATCTAGTGCCTACTAATCGTAGACCGCTTTGTGTAATGAAGGAAACTGATTATCTATATAAAGGACAGCCTCTGCTCTAGAAACTAGGGAATATGGCGCATCTTGGGTGGGATTACGAGCCATCATCCGATAAGCCCAGAGGGTATTAGGGAGATTGTCCGGCCAACTCTTGTTATTCTGACCAAACATTTTTGGCAAAATGTTAGAGTGGGTTTTGTAAAATGCCTAGATCTTCCCATTTGCTTGCACAAGGTAGCAAGAGGTATGGTTAGAACAGATGTTTTACTTGGCATAAAACTTCTTCAGCTCAGCTACTCATAAGTTGGTGTCGTTATCAGTGAGGGCGGTGTGAGGGACTTCAAATCGGTAGATGATATTGGATATCACAAAGTAAATGATGGAACGATCCTTGACCTCCTTAAGTAGGACTACTTCTTCCCACATGGAAAAGAAGTCCGTAGCGGTCAGGATGAACCTACACTGGTGAGCTGTCGCTGGCAGATATGGTACCACGACATCCAGTCCCTATACTGCAAAGGGCCAAGAGTACTTGGTAGTGTGAAGAGGCTCCGGTGGGCGATGCACAAAGTTATCAGGAACTCGACACAGATGAAACCTTTTAGAGAACTCCATGTAGTCATGGATCATGGAGGTTCAGAATCACCCCAATCTCCAGATTTGGTGAGACAGTTTCGACCCACCCTGATGGGCACAACAGGAACCGGCTTGAACCTCTTTCATGAATTGAGAAATCTCAACTCCTAGGATTCAACGGAGGAGAAAACCATCAAACCCACACTTTTATTGGAGCATCTCAAAACTAGGACCACTCTGTAGGGTAAACTACAACGCTCGACGTCGGATTCGCTCGCCCTCAGCTCGATCTGTCAGGAGGTTACTGTGTTGGAGGTATTCAACCAGGGGTATCCTCCAATCGAGGGTCTCTTCAATCACTGCATCTGGGGGACTTGGGGTCCTAATGTGGAGGCACCGACGGTATGATGGATTACCTATGGGACGTCCTCCTCACCTGGAGTGATAGGAGAAATGACTCTCTGGTGTGCCATGTGGATGATCATATCATCCTTTTCGGGCTCTGCAAGTGATATAAGGCCCCATCCTTAAACATTACTTAATCATGAATTAAATGAATAATTCACATAGATGATCTTTTCAGGTTTCGAGTTTTAGATAATTAGGTCATAACTATTACATCTCAAAAGATTACATAGTAGAAACTTCTACTAAGTTTCCATAAAATAAGAAAAACACATAAAAAGAAACATGTCTAGTTCCATGTTTTAGATAGCATGTCTTTCCTTGATCCCATCCTTGACCCTATTCATCTTTAAGTCCTGTGGAAAAATTTTCAAAAACTTGGGATGAGCATAAAAAGCCCAGTAAAGGATATACAAAGAAGAAAAACTGTTATTTTTTCAAAACAACAAGTAAACCATGAATACTTTACCAAAGTAATACTTTTCACCTTTATGAAGTAGTAAAAACTCTTCACTGAATAAAAGACCATTACTTACCCTTTTTTAACCAAAATATTACCATAAAAACCCATATAAAGAAAAAATAACATATAAAGGTAAATTGGTACATAAACATACTTAAATGGAATAACTATACGGTCGACTTCCACACATATCACTTAATGGAATAGCCATACGGCCGACTTCCATACCCAATGCATTGGAGGTTATAACGTAACCACCCATCCTGGTATTCATGGCACCACCCATCATATGGTTTATCACGTAACCACCCGTAAAATGTACAAGTACCATCATTACACATAAAATATTGAAAATTTAATCATTTCAATAATAACATTTCATTTTCAATCACAATAAGTAATTCCAAGATATTGAATTAATCAATCCATTTTCAAAAACCATTTAAAAGATATTTTTGAATCAAAGTATCCCATACCACTTTAAATCTTTTAAAGGAATTATAATTTTAAAACATTAATGTCTATATAAATAAATACTGAAAACCATTTTGAAAACATGGACATTAAAGATAAATATTTAGAATAATGAATCTTTAAATCATTTAAAACTATATTTCTGTTAAAGATTTTTTTAACAAAACGAGAGACTCTTGAATAAAAATAATTGTGGAATAACATTTAATCCTAACTTTATAATATCATGAGAATAAAGGGATTCATGATATAATATGTCAAAGAAAATTATACACACCATATAAGAGTGAATTGGT
Organism: Viscum album; assembly: GCA_963277665.1. Classification (NCBI taxonomy): domain Eukaryota; kingdom Viridiplantae; phylum Streptophyta; class Magnoliopsida; order Santalales; family Viscaceae; genus Viscum; species Viscum album. Next base: position 1,750,519,112 of record OY728120.1, on the reverse strand, counting down.
GCATAACAACAATGAAGTCTCAATGGAAATGTTAATTGAGTTGAAATCCATTATAAAGATGGTATCCTTAAATTAAAGATAAATCTATCACATATTTATGTGTGAGAAATATAAATACACCCAATATAAGTGGATATTAATTGTGAATCAATCATAGTTCATTCAAACATAATCTTGGAAAAACAAAACCAATGACACTGATATTTAACTCAATGAAATGAGGTTGAGTTATGATTTCCCATACAAGTTCGTAAGAATTTATCAATGAGATGATTATGTGTAGAAATAGTATATCTACACAAAGGTTTGTGGAAATTACAACATAGATATTCCACACATAATCTTGGCATAATAAAATCAAGAAGTATAGGTTTAACCCAAAGAATTGAAAGTGGGTTAAGATGTTCCCTTACAGAAATCCGACAGCCTAACGACGTCACTTTAAAATTCAGAAAATGAGTTGATGAGAGATAAAATGGTATCTCATCACTTGGAAATATAATTTACATAAATAAGGATATATAATAACATATCCCAACATAATATTATGTGAATTAAAAGTCATAACAAAAGAAGTCTTTTAAAAAGAGGAGGGTGAAAGGTCCCCTTACCGAGTTGGGTAACTTTCGAAACGTACACCCCATGGAAGAAGGGTCATACAATGAAGATTTAAATACCCATAAATGAAATTATAATACAAAAAGAGTATAATAATGGGCATTACATATACCACTTAAAGGAAATAGTGGAAAACGTAGCATAAATGTCACAGGAATAAAAGTGAGATGAAAAATCCCTTATGAAAACTCAGCAGCATAACGACGCCACTTAAAACCTCCAAAAATGGATTTATGAGATCAAATAGGGTCTCTCATAATATGAAAATAAAAATTACAGTATGAGGAATATAAAAGAACATCCCCAAACATAGGAAAGATGAGCTTAAAATAAATTACATAAAAGAGAGTACTTAAAAAGAAAGACAGAGGTTGGATCCCTTACCTCGTGTCCGACAGGAATCGATCATTCTTTAATCTCTTGAATAATGAAATTTGGTCAATTTATAATTTCTTAAGGACATCCTTTAAATATTATTATTCAGTTCATATCACATATTATAATGTTATAATAATTGGTTAATAAAGTGAGTTCATATCAGACGTTTTTGTCGATGTTCGGTACATGAGTAAAAAATGAACTTGTTTGAAAATGAATGTCCATGTAGTTATAAGTAAATAATGTCCAGAATAGTATTAATGATTTAATTATCACATATATCCAGTACATATTCATTTTATACTACTCCATAACATTTGGAGATAAAAAGAAATGAAATGCACCGTTCATGGAGACGGTAGGCCGTACGTACGCATGAATGCTACTTTCATTTCTTTGTCATATTAATGGAATTAAAAATAATTGAGAGATATATATATTATAATTCCAGTATAATATATATGTTATATAGGTCACATATGTCCATTAATTTCATTTTTTATACATTCTATGTATTGCATGAACGAGTCACATCACTTGAGGGGGCGGTAGTCCACACTTCCTCGTATGAAATTATCGCATTTGCACAACATGAAAAGAATAAAGGAATGTTTTAAATATAAAATTCAGAAGCATATAAAATAATAAATACCATATATATCATATATAAAATATAGTGATATCATAATGGCCACCATGAAAGGTGTTAAGAGAAGATTGAACAATCATCGTTTCATGAGGCAGAAATTCTCCATCCACAGAAATAGTATGTTCTTTAACCATTAGACAAAGGTGTGTTTAAGTGTATATCTAATACTTCACATAAAAACATCCTAGTATATTTAAGATACTGGTTTTGTTACAAAAGAAAGGAATAAAAAGAGTTTAGAGGGTTGGAGAAGCAAAATAAAACAAAAGAACACAAGGGAAGACATTACCTTTAAATCGGGTAACTCTTTTTGATTTGAGCTCAAAGCCTTCCTTGGAAAGGATTATGCCCAAAGAATAGGCTTCAATGATGAAGAGAGGGATTTTTAGAGATGAAATGGGCAGGGGTTTTCTGAGAAAAAGGCTTGAGAGGTGTGGGTAAGGTGGTAGAGGTGGGGGCCTTTTATAAGAGGAGAGGAGGGGCACTCTTGGAAAGTTATAAACTATTACTTTATTATAAAATGATTTTCGGATTTTAAAGGTCCCAAAATTATATATTTCTAGGATAAGGTGATAAGAGTTCTAAATACACCCATAAAATAGGTTTTTGACAAGTTTAGGTCTTACATTTTACATTATCTTTTCATTTTATTTAAATCGTTAAATAATGAGGTAATCGCTGCATCATCATGGTGTCATAAATAATTTTATTTATTTAATGTCTAAAAATTATAAAAAAAATATAATGATGTAGGAAATTTTTTTATATTTCTAATGAATATTTATAGTAAAAAATATGACTTGTATAACCCCATGTGAAAATTGTTTTAGTAAAACAATACATGTTTGTGACATTTTAATTTTAACTTTAAATAAAAAGTTATTAATGTCATTTTCCAACCAAAGTGGCTCCATGGGGTCCCCAAGTTGACCCATGGATTGTCTTGGTCGGCCATGACTCATCCAATAAGGGTAGGACATGTGTCAAGGTCATTTAATATTAGTAAAACATTATTTTTACCTTAAATTACACAAATTACCTTTAATCGCGATTAATAAAACTTAAAAGTTACTATTCACAAAAAAATTATTTTAATCTCATTGAACCACATTTTACTTCCTAATTACAACCATGTATGTTGAATTTTAGAAAATCAAATCACAGAAGTGGTAAACTTTCATTTAAATGAAAAATCAGTTTCTTTAACTACCACTTAGTGGTTTCACTATTCATCAAAAATTGAAGTTTTTCAGAAAAATACCAAAAATTCACCCTAAGATATATTTGATATTCCGAATTCAAAAATGATGTCAATTTTACAAAATTCCAAACATATAAGTTTCATTAATTAATTTAATAATTAATTCCCACTGTCAAAACAAATAGTGTGTTTTTAAGAAACAATATCTATTAAAAGATTAACACTAGTTTAAGTCCAATTTCAAAGTGTAATTAATTCCAATGACCAAAATTGGATTAAATGGTAAAAATATATTCTAAATACACTTTAATATTAATTAAAAATATAATCTATCCATATAAATAAATCATATTAAAAGGAGGTTTTGAATTAAAATGCAACATTTTCACTAAAAAGGATCTTTATCGAAAAAATAACAAAAATTTACACAAAGTAAATTTTGATGTCCAGATTATAAAGAAGGATTTTATTTTGTCAAATAAAACATATAAAACTATCAAAATTATATTTAAAAAGGGTTCTCCATCAAAAGGCGGTTAATCGACCTTTTAAAGAATATTAGAAGATTTATGCTTAAAATTGGATTCATTTGCATTTTACGCCTCTAAAATTTATTGGATAAAAGTAAAAATATTTGACAAACATATATAATCATTTTGTAGTTATTTTCGTTCTTTCCCGCCGTTACAATGGCTAGGCGTTAACTACCATTTAAAATAATATTATTTTATTATTAGAGTGCAATGTAAGATTTCAAAGGAACTCGTTGTCGCGTATTGGGTATGCCATCGAGCATAGCGTTACCTTTAAAGTAATATTAATATTTTATTCACAGATATGGATAAATATAAAAATTTAATATTCTTTATTTACCTGGGGTGTTACATGTGATGAAGCTAGGCCGGTCAAGGCATCAGCTCGACCGTTCTGTGATCGAGGGAGATGAGTAACCTCTGGAGAAGATGGGAACTGATCCATTAGCTGGAGAGTGTGTTCCAACAATGGTATGATCTCTGAATTCCTGACAACATAGTCACCATTGATCTACTCGATTAATAGTTCAGAGTCTCATTTCACGTGTAAATGGGGCACATAAATCTCAAGGGATAGCTCGAGGCCAGTGATGAGTGCCTGATACTCAGCTTCATTGTTGGTGCAACCTTCTGACAACAAGAATGAGTATGATAGGATGACTTGCACCGGGGTAATAAAGACAATAACTAGGCCTACTCTATTGAGTCTAGGATCATTGAGCCTCCTGCCGGTGGGGCTCTGGGAGGCACCATCGATGTGCATTTTCCAACATGGGATGACATTATCTACCAAGAGTATTTCCTCATTGGGAAAATCCAGGTTCAGGGACTAGTCCATGGGGGTTGGATGGGCTATAAGAAAATACACCAATTCTTGTCACTTGATAGCCTTCTAAGGTATGAACTTGATGTCGAACTGCTGGAGTATTTCCACCCAACTTGCTAGTCAGACTGTCAGCATGGGACGACTTAGGATATACTTCAGCAGGACTACGTGATACACTAGCCATACCTCATGGTGTTGTAGGTAATGTCGCAACATCTGCAGGGAAACTACAAGTTCAAGTTATTTTTTCTCGATGGGGGAGTATCTGGTCTCCGTATCGAGGAGAATGCAGCTGAGGTAGTAGGGGTGGTTTTCAGTTCCCTTATTGTTCTTTTAGGCGAGAAGGTCGCTAAGAGATCATTCCAGGGCAGTTACAAAAACAACCAGCAGCTTTCTGGAGACAGGTTCCATCAAGACCGGAGGCTGGAGTATATATTGCTTGATTTCCTCAAACGTGGTATGGCATTCTTCATCCCACTGATAAACAGTGACTTTATTGATGAGCAGAGAAAAGGGCTAACACATGGCATCCAAATTCCCAATGAATCAGAGTATGTAGGCCTTGTGGCCTTGGAAACCATAGAGTTACCAAATGTTTCAAGGGGGATACATCTGGCTGATGGCCTTGATCATCTCAGGGTCAATCTCGATACCCCGATACCTGACAACAAATCCAAGGAACGTTCCGGAGGTGGACCCGAGGGCACACTTAAACGGGTTCATCTTTAGGTGGCCATAACTTAGTAAAATGAACACTTTATCATGGTCCTTGAGATGGTCTTGGCGTTGGTAGTATTTGAAAACCAGGTCGTCCACATAGAATTCCACCAGGGTTCCAAGGGTAATCTTGAATATACGGTGCATAGACTACTGATAGGTGGAACCTACATTTTTTAAGCCGAAGGGCATGAATTGGTAACAAAACGTACCTTGTGGTGCCCTAATGGTTGTATAATCCTCATCCACGGAGTCCATCCATATGTGATTATATCTAGAGTAACCGTACATGAAGGAAAGGGCTTGGAACCCTGACACAACATTAATCATCAATTTCATCACTAGAAGTGTAAAATCATCATTTATGAAATGACGGTTGAGATCTTAGATGTTGATGAAGACTTTGATATGTCCATTCATCTTTTTGACTGGCACAATGTTGGCTAGCCACTTGGGGTATTGTACCTCTTTAACAAAGTTAGCTCTGATGAGGTTTTCAACATCATCCTCAACCATGATGCCTTGAGAAGGGTGCATCTTTCTAGGAGTCTCCTTGAACTCGCGATGATTTGTCGGGAGACCAAGGCAGTGGATGGCTACCTAAGGATCTATTCTTGGCATCTCATTATAGGTCAAAGAAAAAACTTCACAATTCTATTTCATGAAGTCTATGTATTATTTCTGCTGCTCAGGGGGCCTGTCGACATTGATTAATGTAGGTCTCAGATCTTCCTTGTTACTGAGGGTTACCTATACCAATTCATCTACCATAGCGGAGAATCCATCTTCAACAGCAGGGGGAGAATCTCCTAAGTCCTCTTTTTCAATTATGGAGAAGGGATCCTCAGTGGGAGTGGACTTCTCTGAGTCAACAGATCCCAACAGGAGGATGTTACCATCCTCAGCGGAAGTGGTCAATACATAGAGAGATTACAGCACTACCACAACCATAACAAAGAAGGTTTTCGACCAGATCCCATATGGTCTTCAGACCAAGGATCCACGCATGATAATATCAAATCTATAGCGGCGAGTCAGCTTAATCAGGTTGATTCCATCCTGGTGAAACAAGCAAGTATGACGTACTTCTGTTTCCATGGGGCGAACATCCTAATACCTGATGGGAGTAGGGGATTCCGGGATCACTGAGGCCTGATCCGTATAAGAATACAGAGTGATCTTTTGATGCCACCTGGACATGGGAATGTGGTTCCCCCTTTTCATAGAAACAACAAAAAATTTCCCCATATTGGGTTCTTGTCCTCCAACCGATGGATTGGGAAGAATTAGGCCTCATTCAGGCCTACCAAGGGGTCGGTCACAGCTGCGATGGGCTCAAAATCATTTGCCTGAATTTGTTTATCCTTGATTCTGTAATAGTCAGCATCCAAATAGAAAGCATTACATGAGGTGAAACGAGACATGTCACCTTGGATCAGGCATACCCGACCATTAAGGGAGTACTTGAGGCGTTGTTGATAAGATGAAGAGATTGTTGCGTGCAGGTGGAGCCATGGACTCCCCATCAGTGCATTGTACGTGGTGTCCTGGGAGACAACCATAAACTCAGTGATTGCAACTAGGCCACTGAACTGGATCTTCAAAAAGATCTTTCTGACTGTGGTCTATTCCATCCTGTCATATCCTCGGATTTTCTGGTCAGAAGGAGTCATATCATCCGCGGACAATCCCATCTTATGGAGTGTCTGCGTCGGGATAAGGTTGTTCCCGGATCCTGTGTCAACAAGGCAGCGGCAAGTCTCCACGCCTTTGAATTGGATGGTGATATAAAATAGGAAAATGTTACCCTTTATAAGATAACTTTCATCTTCTCTAGAAAATGAGAAGATGGCCTAACATTCAGCATTCTGAAGAGCCTCCTCATGATAGGCCTCTATAGCTGCAACCTCCGTCTTGAACTGGAGGGGGCTTCTTAAAGCCTCAACGAAGAACTCATGCATATTTAGAAACATGTGAAGGGCCGAAAGGATGGAGAGCCTCGCTGGAATACTGGAGAGATTCTTAAGGACATCATACTTGCGCGCCAGGCGTAAGCTTCTTCTTGCAGGAGGTCGCTCCACGGAAAGAGGTATGGAGGGCCCTACCAGTTGGACCGGTGGCTGGCTGATAGTGGGAATGTCCTACTACTCACTAGTTAAAGCATGTGGAGTGACTACTGTGCTAGGGATAGCTTACTGAGACTATTCTGCAGTGGAGCGTGGCCGATCATGATGAGATTTGGGTGACTCTTCTCGGTCCAGTAGCGCAAAAAACGGTGTAGGTAGGCCTGATGACACCAGATAAGGAGGATGCATAGGCAGAGCTCTGCGTTGGGAATGTTTTCTGGCCTTAGTGGCATGCACGTCCTGGCTAGAGGTTCCTACTGATGTGCCTCGATGACACATGTAGCTGCGGCTCTGACGATGCTGGTGTCAGCTGGGGACATTGGGGAGATTTTCCTGGAGCTCTCCATCATTGGGAGTCATGTAGGGGTGTACTAGCTCCATGGTGTTATCCAAAGTGTACCCTTGACTGTGACTCAAAGATTAATCCGCTACTAGTCGGATTCTGGGAGGGATCCCCATTTATGGGAGAATGAAGTCACCGAGAGTACGAGATGACGATGGAATTGGCGGGATGCATTGCTTTCCCTTGCAATGCCAATGCTTGCTCTTCTTGGAAGAGGATGGACAAGGCGATGATGTACAGGTAGTAGTCACGGCCTCTGAAGGCTTCTGCTGATTCAAGGTTGCAATGATGATACCATGGGAACGAGATAATGTCTTGCGAGCCATCCACTCATCATACTTCTGGGAGTGGCGGTTAGAAACCTGCTGCCACTCACCTTCGCTGCCACTACTGCTATCTATCCTCATGAAGACACATGAAAGCTGTGCCGAGGCTGGGCCCAACCTGACTATATTGTTGTTGACCTAGTATTGGATCCAGTCCTTGAACACGTTTCACTTTTTGAGGGTGCGCCCCAGTATCCAGTGATAGGGGCATTAGTTGGGGTGATCGGTGAGGTTCGCCTCTTCCGACCTTCTCCACTCAGGTAAGCAGACAATCCCCTATTCCATGGAACTTCAGAAATAGCTGGGAACCTGATTCTAGTTGAATGAGTACTTCTGGTTTATCCTATCTAGAAATAGGGACTTGGGAGCCTGATGTTGATGAGGGGCTGCAGGATCCTTTCGAGGAGGTGGAGCCTCATTATCCCACCTAGGAGGTGGCATCGCGATACGTGAAGGCGACTTCCCATTTTGCGACAGCCGCTATTGGGATGGAGGCTACGCCTGTGGTGGTAGTCCTCTATGAGGCTACAGAGGTGGCTCCATTGGTAATAATTCCAGCTTCCTGGGGGCCTCTATTTGGGCCACCACGATGGGCTCGGCTCTAGCGGCCATGATTACGAAAATTACAGGGGGAAATGTACATGCATGGATATCCTGTTGTAGGGCATCTTCCAGGTTCTAGGCCTTATCAAAGAAGTCTCTGAACCCTATAAGGTAGTTCTAGGGGATCAGGGAGGGAACCAGTTCTGTCTTGAAATTTCACACACACATCGTCAGTAACTTCTCATGAGTTGGTGGCATGTCAAGGTTGTAAGTGATCCCTTTCCACTAGGTGTTAAATTTAGTGACATGCTCATCATGCCTCTGTTTTTACTTGAAGAGATCTGCGATGCTTGTCTTCCGTGGTGGAGCTGAACTGGAACAAAAATTGTCTACGGAGATCTTCCCACCCTACTATCGACCCGACAGGGAGTTGGCTATACCAGATGAATGAAGGACCTTCCAGTGTATGTAAAAAACATCAGAGCATGGAGGCTTCTTGCTATGGTGGAGTTCCCAACATGGGTCCATACCTTGATAAAAAGTGGACCTAATGCTATGGGGGGTCACCCATCCCGTTAAAGGGTGAAGGTGGGATTTCTAAAACCCGTGGGTACTGGAATGTCATCTACCTATGCCGAATATGGATTTCCATCAGGTGTGAGTGCCACCTGTCGCTTTTCCAACGCCTCGAGGTAGGTGATGAGTGCCGCCATTGGATCATCTGGATGGGGTCCCTGTCTTGACGGGGGTCCCTAACCATCATTGCATTGGCTGGTTCATCAAAATGATAACTGGGCCTAGCAGCTCATGGTGTGGATAGTGGGGCGGCATGTGGACTAGCTGGGTGAAACTAAGCTCGATCCCAAGGGTTGTCATGTCGTTCAAGAGGATTTTGAGATATGTATCACACCATCTTGTCGTGGGTACTAGCCTCTACCATCTCAGCATGGGAAGAATATTCAGTATTACCTAGAGGCAACTCACTAGGGAGGAGTTGTGTCTGTCCCTTCTGTACTTGTCACAGATCAACGTAATCTGGACATTGTTCTACAGCATGGTCCGCCAAGAGTTTTTCGACCAAATTTTTCTACTCGGCTAGTTACTGAAGCAACACAGCCTTCTCAGGGTCTTCCTCCATATTATGTACTGAGGCGGATGGCTCAGATTTCTTGGTGGCTCCAAGGTTCTCTTCACCCTTACAGAGATTCCGACTGAGAACCAACACCTCGATGGGTAGAGGGAGACCCAGTATATTTATCTACGGGAGAATAACTCTTCCTAACAGATCTAGTAGTGGGGAATTCCATTAGGGGGGATATCCCCGTCAAGAAGATCGATCTCATTCTCTTCGTTTGATAATTCGACCATGTTGATTGTGACCCTTCCCAGGGGTATGTCCTCAATGTCTCCTAGTGAGTTAGGCTTCCATCAGATAGAGCTAATGTTGAGGGCAACATACTACTCCCAGTCATGGAATTTCATGTGGGGGAATCATCCTTAATAATTTTTCGGAGCATGTTGAATCTTTGAACACATTGTTGTTGGAGGTCTTTTTGGTGTCCTGGTGACTCGGGGTGCTGGGCCACGGGGAGTCTGTCCAAATCAACCAGACAACATTGTTCACTGACTTCTTCCAAGTGAACTTGGCTCCTGGGATAAGCCATTTGACAATAAAGAAGGCAAAAGTGCGTTGCCCTGAGGGTTTGACAGAAAATTTCATACTCTTTTTGGGTAAGGGATTCCAACGCATTGAAATTTGGCTCTGAAATAGGCCAGAACATCTCGGGGAAGTGGTCTGCCGTGAAGATATCCTACAAGATTCTTATCTCGGATTTAGGGTCAGGACCTTGATTTCCCCATTTGTCAACTGAGGGTGGATAAGTAACTGGAAACAGTACTGAGGCAGACCACTGGGATGACATGATGGATGGTAGAGATTATGGCTAATGGGCTGACTGGCCGCCGAACCTCGGGCTTCACTCCAAAATAGTGTCATGACCTGGATGCTACGTCACGATAAGACGGGCTGGTGACCAGGGTTTCTAGTGCAACATATATGGCCACTGGTAATGGGATACGCCATGGATCTTACGCCATTGATCCCAAAAACACTTCTCTGTGATCTCTAGTCGAGGTAGAGAGTGCTTTTGGTGATGGCGGCGGTGACTGCGAGGTCAGTTCCTGAGGAAATGCTAGACTTTCATCCTCCTGGATGTACACACTAAGGGAGGTAGGGATCTTTTGGACCTTACATTCTGGGAGTATGAGGCTGATGCACCTCGTTCCTACCCCATTCATTGACTCAAAGGACCGAGGGTAGGGTTTCAACGCTGAGTCGTACTGAGCTTCAGAGTCTGAGAAACATGCTGGCTTGATCTTTGTCTGGGCTTTCCCCGAGTTCTTCTTGTGGCAGCAACAACCCACCTTCCTACCCCTTGATGGCTCCTCAGGGCATGGAAGATTTCCGGCATGAGGAGGTCCTTCGAACACACATGTTCAAAGATATATAGGGTTTATTCTAGAGTAGGTCGGGGCGTGTGAAGCACCAGGACAGATATCGATGGGGACATGGGGAGGACCTCTGTGGGTAGTGCTGGATCGGGTAGGACCTCCACTGAAGCAAGAAAAACGATGCTGCCCCTCACTCCTCTGATTGCTGGGGTGAGGAGGTCTTTCGCCGACTGCAACAAAGACATGGGGAGGACACCCACATCGAAGAGTGACCGTAGGTGCAACGTTGCTATACATGTGTTATGTGGTAGGAGGAGAGACTCCATACCCGGTGTAGTGGGCACTAGAGAGACTTCTATGTTGAGCATCACCGCTGTGGGATGGACCTTCCCTTGGATTGATGGTGGAACGAGATGGACCTTCATGCCGAGATTGGAAGCAGGGAAGGTCCACGTTCTTCATGGTAGTGGTATGGGGAGGACCTCCTTACTGGGTGGAATCACTGCGGGTTAGTCCGCGATGGTCACTACATGTGCTGGCAGCCAAGAGAGTTGACCCAGCCTGCCCGTGGGGCAGTTGGGGCCTTAATCTAGACTAGGCATATGAACGTCCCTACTCAACGTATACAGGGAGCCGGTAACATGTGTCAGTGGTGGATCGGGCCATAGTAACCACCGCCATTGATACCCCTTGGCATGAATTCTCTTCCGCTTGCGTCCGATACTGGCATCGGGTCAGACGAACTGGGGTCAGAGGTTCAGGTATGTGGCTGACCTGCTCCTCGACCAGTAGAACCGGGTGGTGGTGCTGACGCGGCCAGGTGGGGGCCCTTGCTTGGAGACCCTGGAGCGGTACCCTGACTGGGTTGGCCTGAACATCCCCTACCTCGTCAGCGTTGGGTAGGGAGTCATTGATACATTCTGAGGACAGGCTCCAGAAATGATTATATGTTGGGGTGTGGAGTAGTGGCTCCCTACGTGGACCTTGGGGGCAGTGTTGACGGCAAGGAACAAACGCCTCTAAATCCATGCGGGCCATATCCCTCATAGGGATGATCCCCTCATCCTTGTAACATCTCAAAAGGTTATTGAATACCCTATGATGAATAACCTTGGAGGGGGAGATAGGTAATGGGTGCCCCATGGTTGTGGGTGAAAAGGCCATCGCGGAAGATGTCGAGCCGCGTGGGACATCCACATTGGTACTGCCCCCGCCCCTGCATCAATGGGCAGGCGGTGATCGAGCTCTGGACGCAGAAAAATTATTCCTGAAAGCAGGGAGATTAACTCATTAGTGCTAAAATGAAAAGAAATCAACGACCAACACCCCAAAATCATCCCATCTTCCATGCCCAGTAAGAGGGGTCTACCTTGACAACATCGCATATCAGGATGCCAAATGTTTTTCTGCCCAAATTTTGTTGAGTTACACCCCAGTCCCAGTATTTTATTGGCGGGACCCAACGCCCAATAATTGGATCTGATAACACACTAATTCATTGATGAACAGAAGGATAATAATCTCCATGTTGAAGAGAATAACTTCACGTTTGGTTCACCATTTCTGTTTCCAACAATTTCGTCGGGGCGCGCGCATCCGTCTGCTTGAGGAAGTGGTACGCGGTTTTTTTTGCCTTGCCTTCCCGCTTTCCAAAGGTGGCCGGAATTCGCCTCTTATTTAGGGATGTATGCTCCTTGATCGAAACAGGATGATAGAATTAAGCTCCCCCTTATGTGCATTCCTCCTCTAAACTCATCACCTAGTCCAGGTCTCCCTTATAGATTTAATACATTTTTCATGAAACCCTTCCATGTGCCATATCTTCCTGGATGCCAGTTAATTATGCTGCATCAGTCTGGACATTCCAAGGGGTCAAGTCAGGGCCGCAACCTTCAGTCGAGGGAGTTTTTATGTTGGGCATCTCTGGCATGTCTAGGCGCTGCAACACTGGCACATCTGTCTTTGGTCCCTTATTATAGGGATTTTCAAGCGCACGGAAGCAAAAGGCATCCCAAGTCGAATACGAGGAATCACATGCCCTAGGAATGTCCCTGAGGATTTACTCCTTTTCCCATGTTTAATACAGGGTATGACGTAGTTTTAACACCCAGTGGGGATGGATCAGACTGATCAGAACACTAACTAGACCGGATCAGATGAGTGTAATCAAAGGAGGATGCACTAATATAGGTGGGTTGACATGACCCCATTGAGATACAGCAGCCCAGGAAAGAATCAAGATGGATGATGGATGCCTAAGTTAAATGGGTGGTAAGTAGGATGGAACCACCATGAGGACTGTAGTAGTGTTGGGCTTGAATCTCAAAGAGACTTCTTACATATATCCGTGTAAGGGAATCAAAGTATGTGTAGTTCAGATGAGCGATGGGACACCTAAGGAGGTGCCCCATATGAATGGATGTGTAGACATGGCCAGGAGGAAGTGGAACCTGCAGATTAGGAAATGACCATCCCGAGACTTATAGGCTCGAGGGAAAGGTCAAGAGATGAGTTTGAATTGGGGTGTACACATAGGACAACAACCCGATGATGTATTGGGCTTAAGCGTGTTTAGCATCCTAGGATGGTCTGACGCCACTAGTAAAAACAATAACTGTGGGTCCTGACCAAGGGGATTACAACGGCTTGCCACTGAATAGGGGAAATAATGGCTTACCACTGATCAGAATACAATGGCTTACTACTAATTGAGGGACACAACAGCTTACCACTGCGTGGGGCACAACTGCTTACCGCTGACTGGGATTTACAGTTTAACGTCTTGCAGGACGAAGGGGAATCGACATGAATAAGGACATATGGTCTAGATGGATGGTGCGGCGAACCGACGTGAAGGGGGGTCAGAGCGACCGGGTGTTGGGATTGAACTGCAGTGAGGCTTTTTTACATACCTTTCATTTGCAAGGATCAAAGTCTGTGTAGTTCGGGAAGAGGGGCATTGGTGAACTGAGATGAAGATAGTCTGGACCGATGGATGGTGGTGGGATTTGAACCTCAGGGAAGCTTACTACATAACCTGCCTTAACAAAGATCAAAGGCCTCGTAGTTCAGGTTGGGGGGTTTGGTGCACTGATGTGATGTCGGTCGGGACCAATGGTTGTTAGTCTTGAACTTCGTAGAGGATTCCTACTTACCATGCCTTGGAAAGGATCAAAGTTCTCATAGTTTGGGTGGTGGTGTGGGGAATACACTCTAGGAGGCCCAAAGAGGATGTCATGGTCGATGCTTACTCTAAGCCAACATGAGTCTTGCTCGGTGTGAGAAACAAGAGGAAGCACAGACCTAACGATTACATCGCAAAAGGTGCGTTCGTGGGATGTGAAATGGGGCTCACACGTGGTTAGCATCCCAAAGATGAAACTAGGGAATATACAGGGTCCATGGCCCAGGATGATAGGGATTTTGAATTACTCCAAGATGGATGCCTAATGGTGACAACGCCCAACGGGAGAGGGATTTGGCAAGGAATAATATAGGAGGGTAACGATTCCCATCCCGCCCTTCATTAGCCTTTGGAACCGAATAATAAAGGAGGAGTAGGTGTACTACCTCTTATAAGAAAGGATAGGGTCTTACACAGAGGTAGTTTTCCTTCCTTGCGGACAGGTGCCACTCCAGCAATGAGGGTCTCATTCCATTTGAGGAAGATCTCACTCCCATGGACCTGAGCAGGCGTAATGAATGTCCGACCCAAGTCACCCTGCATAGGATGCATGGGGTGAGGTCACAGTTTAATGTCATGTGCTGAGGACGATGGTGCTTGGTAGTTTAATTTCATGCCGCTCGGACGAGGTGGGTTCTCTCCACACCCCTAGGACTTACATAACCGGTACCCCCTGAAACTTGGTGAAGGGAATGAACCGACAATGTCATGGTTGGGGGGTGTCGAGAGGTGATCCCATTGGGGGTCCACGTTAGAGTTTCTTTAGGAAGAAGCAATAGCCTTTAGCATGCCTATGTGTAGAAGCATGAGACAAACCAATGCAATGGGCGCTATCATCCATGGAAATTTAAAATTACATCGTGAAAACTTGAGGGGACACATGATGAATGAGCGTGTGAAGCAGGTGTGTCGCGCGTAAGTGTGGTTAGAACAAGGTGCCTCAAGGTGAGGGAAGCACATGGAACACATACCCGAGAATGGTCCAAGTCAAATTAGAAAGTCTACGCACAATAGGAAGGGTTGGCGTGCAGAAGGGTCCTGTGGCACGCAAGACGCAGGTGCTATGCACAAAACTAGGGTTTGCGTGCAAGTCAGGCTGTTGCGCGCAAGAAGCCGGTTGCACGGAAGTCGGACCAGAGGCATGCAAGGACACCTAACTCAGGGGGGGGGGGGGGGGAACGCAAGACAATACCCCTTGTGTGTAAAGGACATAAAAATTTACGAGGATATGAGGGCACGATCGAAGGATCCCCCAACCTATGGCACAAAAACTATTACCTGAAGGCCATGGGTTTTCACGTGGTTGCGAAAGATGCGGTTTTTCATGCCAAAGAGAGTCGTTTCGTCTTCGGTTACCATCCCCCGAAGAGAGGGGAGACTGTTTTTTATAGCCAGAGTCCCTGGAGTGCTGCACAAGGGACCGACGTGGAAGGTACTGATGTGAAACACCAATCACCCTTTCCTCAGACACGTAAATGGGGCCAACTGTGCAAACAAGAGTTCGACGTCGCCTTCGACGCAGAACTAGCTGTGGCCATGAAAACCCCCTTTCTATGATGCATTCAGTGCAGAGATGGCCGACACGAAAATGACCATTCTTCATCGCCTTTAGAATGGAACTGGGCCCATGTGTGAAAACCACCTTTCGATGACGCCTTGGGCGCGGGAGCGGGGCAGAGCAGCCGACCACGGAGGGAAGCGTTTTGGGCACCGCAACGAAGGCCGACATGCAACGGTTTGCGTGCCGAAGGCCGCTTGTGTGTGCTTTTCAATTTTTCATGCGCCCACCCATTATGCCCTGTGATCTCCTTTTCTTCGTTCCAACTTCATTTGGAGCTCCTTGATCCTCCTGAAGTGCCCCTCCACCAAATTTTGGCGTCAAGAGTCCTCTTCTTCCACCTCTATGATCATGGAGGAATTTTTAGATGAATTTGTATGTCTAGAAAGATCTATATCACTATAAATGTGAGAGAGGACATAAGATAAGACATTATCATCTGATACTACCTGATTTGTTGTAGAGAGATTCCATAGATGATTTTCTTTTACACTGTCACTAAGGACTGTAGGGGCTTGGACATAGGGGATCATGTCTATTTCCTCAACTAGGATTATCAGGAGCACATTGTTGGTGTCATGAATTTTCCATGTATTTGATGGGGTGTTATGCAATATGTTTTGGGGAATAACCTATAAATAATCATCCAACATTAATTATTTTTCTTCCCTTTCCAAAAACCTACCTCAGCATATGTTTCTTCATAAGCCTCGAATGGGGAATTGTGACCATATGATATGATTATCTTTCAAAAAACGGTGTATTTTAAACACTTATGGGATGTTGAGTGTACCACCACATGTATATAGAGATAAGGAATTCTTTTTAGGACATTGTATACAATGTATTGATTGATATCTGTAAGAACCTAGATCTCCTTTCAAGGTATGTTTTTCGTTTTTTGGTCATTTTTTGAGGAAAAAGGAAATTCTAGAAATTTTCAACATACACGCTGTGTACTTTATGAGTACACGCCTTTTACTTCCAGGATGCAGGAGGCCGTGTGCTATCTATGTAGTAGCCACACACATGTCCACATGGGAGTGAATTGGAGGCTGCTTAAAGAGGAGTATAGAAAAGGGAAGTGCACGCCATGTACTTCAAAAGTATACGCTGTGTACTTTCTTTTTTTTCATTAAATTCACCAAGGCCGCATCTAATCGACAGAAACACACCCTTCTTCATTCGTCTCATCTAGGAGCACCGTACGACCGTGGATCTTCGACGAACCTCCGAGCGTGCATCCGTCCTCCGAATCGAACATTGTTGGTTGCGTTGGAATCCCATCGGTGATTTCTCCCATCTCCTAGATCATCATATTCTGATTTCTTCTCGCACGTGAGATATCGTGGGTTGCCCATTTTAGACTTTTTTTGTAGATATTCGATGTTTTAAGGAGATTCAAGCTTCTAGGATCACATATAGCGATCTCCTAACCCTAAGGTAGGTGGTTTGTTCCTTCCAATTTAATGTCTTTGAGTATTATGTGCAAATTCTAGAAATACACTTGAATGGGGTATTGAGTGTTTAAGGATTTACCTCTGTTGATTTTCTAACATTCATGTATTCTTATGTAGAGGTAATTTTGATATTAATAAGGTTGATTGATATGCTTTGGATGTATTTCCCTTACATTTTCTACTTATGACCATTTGGTCCTGTTTAGTCGGTTTGGCTGCTTTTCTTGTTTTCCATGCCTGTTTCTGTAGGATGGAGAGTGTATTTTGACATGCTTATCATGCTGTAGACTGTTTAGCCCAAAAGTACTATAGGTTTACTTGGAAATATTACACTTTTATTCTCGTTGACCTACAGAGGGCTGTGAGAACCTGATTTAGTAGACTATAAGGGGAATTGACCATGTGAGCTTCCTCAAAGAGTCTTTGAGCACTTTAGGCTATAAGAGGGATTGACTAAGAGAGCTTCCTCAGAGAACCTAGGACCACTTCTGGATATAAGAGGAATTGACCGAGTGAGATTACTTAGAGAGTCCTTGAATGCTTTAGACTATAAGGGGAATTGACCGAGTGAGTTTACTCAGAGAGTCTTTGATTTTATTGTTGAACTGTTTAAGCTATAAGAGGAATTGACGGTGAGTTCTTCCTTAGAGAATCTATGAATGACCTAGGATATATGGGGAATTGACTAAGTGATCTTCCATAGAGAGTCATTGACCTTGAGGATATAAGAGGAATGGACTGCGTGAGTTTCCTTAGAGAGTTCCTGACTACCCTAGACTATAAGGGGAATTGACTGTGAGTGATTCCTCAAATAGAATTCATATGCATAACCATAGGGGTTAGACCGAGTGTGTTGCCCAGAGGGTTTCTCTTACTTGTTAGATAGGGCCAGAGGGGATGGCTGTGAGTACTTCCTAGAGGGTTAACTGTTTGTGTTTAGCTGCTTGCTCAGCTGTTTCTTGATATTGAAACTTTGGATTGTTTACTGCTGACCACTTACCTATTTACTGTTTCATGTACTTTACCTGCCATATATTCACTGACTATTAGAAACTGATCTTCGGGTGGTTTCCATCTGGGATATAGTCTCACACCCTATCTGGGCCATGTTTTTGTGCCCAAACAGATTATATTGCTGCAGGTATAGATATGGGAAAGATCCTGTCTAATTCCTGTTCATGACTTGTTGTGGAGCTGGAGAGCATGAGACCAAGCTATGGATTGCGATGCTGAGGAGTTTATCTATTTTATTTTTCACGTAGGTTTAGCACTGTTTTTATTTCCAGCATTTTGAATTGTTTCTATTCTTTACTAGACATATGTATCATGCATCATTTTATATATATGTGTGATTGAGTTGTTCATTATTCCAGTCTTCTGATGATTACAATTTTTTGATATTTAATGCTTCCTCTATTGTATGTATTTTTTTACATCCACGGTGTACTTTTCCAATGAGGCCATAGTTTCCCCACTATCACATCCAAGGCCCTTGCTTCTAGTCAGCAGCCTCTGGCTTTCGGGGAAATGTGCTTGAGGCCATGTGACCAATCGTGTATGGGGTGCCTCTGGGTGGATTTCAGAATCAGGACATTACAATGTGGTATCATAGGATTCTTTTCTCTGCATTTACTATTTGGAACCTTTATCCAGGGATAAGAAAAAATAGTTACATGGTAATAAGCTGTTCCCAAGAGTAGCTAACCCATGTATAGGGAAAATCTAATCTACCTCATTTATTTCAATTTCATCTGGTTTTTCATGTTTACGTTTGATCTGATTTTCACCGTTGGGTGACTAACATGATTTGTGTTATAACTGTTGATGTTATTGAGGTTCTATTTCTGTCACAACCCAATGAGACGAGGGTATTCCATCTCATGCATCGTATAGGCACTTTCTTGAAATCACATGTCATGCATTATTTCCTTGCCATCTAGGATGCATTAGCGATTGCATGTTGCTTTGATAGATGTTGTGTAGAATATGCATGTTGTTGTGATAAATGCCTTTATAAGAATAACTGTTGTTTTGATAGGGTATTGTTGTGTAAGGTTTTGTTTGAGTGAACTCCAAAATTTGGTCCTTAATGTGTTATGGGCCCTCATGGACCGGAATTTGGTTTATCATTGCTTTGTTTTCCTTTCAATAGAATGTAGAAGATTCCAAAAATTGATTCATGGGGAGTATGGGCCCTCACGGAGGGGAATTTGGCACTTTCTTTGTTCGTTTCATTGTTTTCTTGGATCCAGAGTAGTTTCTGAGGCTTAATATCCAAAAAATCCCAGAATACACGCAGTGTAGTGTTAAGTAAACACCATGTGTTCTTCTGTTTGGGAAGAAATAGTTTTTCTTATGTACATGATGTGTACATTATGTACATGCCGTGTAACTTATGTACATACCATATAGTCTCTAACCATGTCGTAGTCCATGTGGGTAGAGACATGGGAGAAGGGAAAGTCTAGAAGGAACATGTTGTGTACCAGTCAAACACACCGTACTGTGTTGACCTTGTGTCCACCCGTGTAACTAACAACATGGATGGATAAAACCTTAAGATATACACGCCATGTCAGTATTGAACACACCGTGTAGTTGGACCAATGTACCCGGCCATGTCACGAACAACACGGGTTGGTGTTATCCCTTCACGTACACGCCGTGTCCGTCTGGAACATGACTTGTAGTGTGAGCTTTATGTCAGGCCATGTCACTAACAACATGGGCCCGATGAAGCTTATCTAGTACACTTCGTGTCTACCATGAACACACTGTGTAGTCCTGTCTTAGGAGAGCCGTGTGGCTTAACCTTGAAAAAGGAATCGGGAAGGGGAATAGGATTCAAGTAAAAGTCGTGTGTTAAGACAACATGTCGTGTGTTTGGGGTGTTACACGACCAGTTTAGGAAGGAGTACACGCCCATGTAAAGGACGTAAGGGAACACACTGTGTAGGAAATGTACACGCCATGTAGTCATGTTTTGTAAAACATGATTGCTTTCTTTATCCTGTTCCCTTCTTACACTCCTTTTTTTAGTCCTTGATAACCTTGATCTAAGGTGTGTTCTTGACCATGTAGAGTCATGCCATCGAGACATCCTCCAGTTGTGTGCTAGTTGCTAGACTGTGATCAGACACCAGACATGGCTGATTAGGGACTACCTGCAGATCCTCCAGTTATGCCCGCATTGGCACCAGCCGTTGTACCTGACATAGGTACAAATGCATAGTTTAGGGAGGGATTTCTGGGGATGATGCAGACCTTTCATGGAGCACCGCCTCCTACCCCGTTGATGGCTGATTTGATGTGGGTCTTCCAAAAACAACATCCTCCTACTTTCTCAGGGGATGGAGAACCTCAGGCTATAGAGTCATGGCTGAAAGCCACGCTGACGGTTTTTGAGAATCGAGAGATACCTCAAGATAAGAGGTTGAATCTCTCTACATACATTCTTCGAGACTCCTCTAAGAAGTGGTGGGATGTGATCTCACAAGTTGGCTTCTAGTAGAATATGGCTTGAGAAGATTTTTGGCGCCACTTCTATGATTACATCTATCCAGAAACCTTGAGGGCTGATCGAGCCCGAGAGTTCATGATTCTGGAGCAGGGTACTCTTACTATTATGGAGTATTCCTCTCGCTTCACAAAGATGCATCATTTAATGCCTATTACAGGAGTTGATGATTTGTTCCTTGCGTGAAAGTTTGAAGACATTCTGAGGCACGACATCCAATCTTAGGTGAAAATATTAAGGTTGACTTCGATATCTTCTATCGTCAACCAAGCGCTGATCGCAGAGCTCAATCTGAAGGATTCTGGAGCTCTGATTCAGGGTAGTTCCACACCCAAAGTTAGTGATCTGCCAGCTGATAGCAGGAAGCGTTGCAGGGAGGATGCCCGAGGAGATCATTGCAGGCATGAAACATCTTCTTTTATTCAGGTGGTGTGCTACCAGTGTAGGAGAAGCGGGAATACGTGGCCATGTTTCTCAACAGACCTAGTGGAGTGATGATCTTGTGGAAAGATGGGCCATCTTCAATGCTTTTGTCTATTCTTATCACTAGTAGCTGGTGACGGGGGTTCTTCTATGACCCCACGTTCTGGAGAAGTGCCACCAGTTTCTCACCAGTCTGGGAACTGGAGTTCTTTCGACTGTTCGGGCCGAGGTGGAGGGTATGGATATGGTAGTCAGTCGCCGGTTCTTTAGTGACAACAGGGTGGATCAGCTCATTAGGGCCAGGCAAGGTCACAGGGTCGCGGCATAGGCCAGACATTTGCAGTGGAGCAGACCTAGTAGGAGCAGGATCCCAGACCCTCCAAATTTCAAGGTATGATCTTAGTAGCCTCAGTATTATCATCATCTCATTTTGACACATGTGCTTCCCATATATTTATATTTGTTTCTATTGTGGAGAGACTTGGGCTCTATATCGTTTCCTCTATCGATATATTGATTCTAGACACAACGATGGGGACTAGAACGGCTAGTGTACGTCAGTGGAAGGAGTTCCCACTAGAGGTTGGTCGATGTCACTTTCTATGGGACCTCTATGTCCTAGAGATGACAGGCTATGATGTCATTATCGGAATGGACTGGCTAGTTCCATTCTAGGAATTCATCTATTGTTATCGTCATAGGGTGAGTTTTACATCACCCTAGGGTTGATCCTTTCTTCATTTGGGTGAATGGGATGTCTATGCGAGCAGAGTGGGTCTAGAGCATCATGGGTTGGGAGGAGTTACATCCTAGATTTCTAGTCTATATCTGGATCACCAGGGGACTTCACAGTTAGGCTTTCCATCAGTGGTGGATCATTTTAGAGAAGTATTTATAGAGGACTTTTCAGGTTTTCCTCCATATCATGAGGTATAATTTTCTATTGATCTTTTTCCAAGAGCGGGAACAATGTCCATTACTCGTTATAGGATGCCTACTCCAGAGTTGCACGAGATCATGAAACAGTTGGAGGAGTTTTAGGCCAAAGGTTTCATCTGACCCAGTACTTCTCCTTGGGGTGTGCCTATCCTATTTGCAAATAAGGCAGACGATACCCTTAGTCTTTGTGTGGATTATCGTAAGCTGACCAAGTTGACGGTCAAGAACCGATATCCCTTGCCTTGGATTGAAGATCTCTTTGATCCTCATCGAGGAGCCCTGGTGTTCTCAAAGATTTAATTAAGTTATGGTTATCATCAGTTGCGCGTTATACCATCTGATATACCACTTACATCCCTCTAGAGCCGGTATGGTCTATACGAGTATATGGTTATACCGTTCGGTCTCACGAACGCGCCTTCTGTTTTCATGGAACTGATGAACCGAGTGTTCCATCCATATGTGGATTTCTTCGTGGTTGTTTTTGTGGATTATATCTTGGTGTACTCTCACACTCGACACTTTCCGTCTACCCACCTTGATATCGTTTTGAGTACACTAAGGGAGCATCAGTTATATTCTATTTTCTCAAAGTACCACTTCTAGAAGGATCTGATTCACTTCCAGGGTCATATTATCTCAGAGACATGAGTATCAATAGACCTAGAGAAAGTGATAGTTGTAGTCTCCTAGGAGAATTCGAAGAATGTCTTTTAGGTGAAGATAATTCTAGGGATGGCTGGATACTACAGATGTTTCATAGGTGAATTTTCATGATTAGAACCATTGCTGACAGGTCTGACTAAGAAGGGTGCAAAGTTTTTATGGTCAGACTCTTGAGAGTCAGCCTTTCAGGAGCTGAAAGGGATGTTGACTTCAGAACCAATACTAGTCTTTCCAGAGCCAGGAAAGAGCTATACTGTTTACTGTGATGCATAAAGTATCAGGTTGGGAGTTTTGCTTATGCCGGGAGATTGAGTCATTGTGTACATATCTCGGCAGTTGAGGCCACATGAGAGGAATTACCCGACGCATGATCTGATGTTGGAAGACGTTATTCACGCCCTATTATTATGGATACATTATCTTCTGGGAGAGCACTTTTTGGTTCTCATCAACCACAATATTCTCAAATACATCTTCACTCAGCGTGATCTCAATTTGAGACTGCGGAGGTGGGTCGAGTACCTATATTCCTTTGACATTGAGCTTGCCAATATTCTTGGGAAGGGCAATGCAATGGATGATGCGTTGAGAAGGAGGATGTATATACATGAATTTTGGGAGTCCAATAGTGAGTGTAAGCTCATGGATAGGTACTCTAAGATGCATTTGGAGATTCATGATAGAAAGGGGTGAACTTTTTTATCTTATGTAGTTGTTACCTCTATTCTTCCTGATAGAGTTCGAATGAGGTAGAAATCAGATCCTGAAGGCCTAGTCCTAAGGGAGAGTGTGTCAGGAGAGGAACCTATTCATGGATGGGAAATTGGTGAGGATGCGATCTTTCATTTCTAGGGGCGCGTTTGGGTGCCTGCAGACATACGTGAGGAGCTGATGCGAGATTTTCATTCCTCAGTTTGGGCAGTTCATCCTGGCA
Source organism: Viscum album (assembly GCA_963277665.1). Lineage (NCBI taxonomy): Eukaryota > Viridiplantae > Streptophyta > Magnoliopsida > Santalales > Viscaceae > Viscum > Viscum album. Next base: position 1,750,495,720 of record OY728120.1, on the reverse strand, counting down.
TCACCAAGATGTATCATGATCTACATCGTCAGTATTGGTGGCTAGGAATGAATAGGGAAATTTCTGGTTTCATCATAAGATGTCCCACTTGTCAGCAAGTGAAGCCAGATCATCAGCATCCAGTGGGGATTTTACAGTAGTTACCCATTCCTATGTGGAAGTGGAATGACGTCGCGATGGACTTCATGATCGGTTTACCGAGGTTGCCTCGGGGGAATGATGTTGTTTGGGTTTTCATTGACAGACTAAAAAAGGTTTCTCACTTCTTTCTAATCAAGGATACTTTCAGTGTTGATGAGATGGGACAGTTGTACTTCCGAGATGTCATACGTCTTCATGGAGTTCCACACTCCATTGTTTTAGACAGGGATGCATGTTTTACTTCTTGGGTCCTGCAGGGGATTTTGAAGGCTTTGGGTACATAAGTAATTTTGATTACATCTTACCACCCCCAGAGAGATGTCATGTTCGAGCATATGATTTAGGTGCTTGAGGATACGCTTCGAGAATTCATTCTGGATTTTGGAGGTTCTTATGAGAAGCATATACCTCTTGTAGAGTTTTCCTACAATAATAGTTTTCAAGAAACTATTTCGATGTCACCTTATGAGGCTTTATACGGTAGGCCATTCCGATCACCCTTATGTTGGCTGGAGGTAGGAGAGGCAGTTTTGCTGGGACCTCATCTTGTTTAGGAGACCACATAGTAGATACAGTTGAATCAGAAAAATATGGATACTACACTGTCTCGACAGATGTCTTATGCTGATCAGAGGAGACGACCTCTAGAGTTCGAGGCCGGGGATCAGGTTTTCCTGTGTTTCACACCCAGGTTGGGACAGAAGAGGATTATTAGATAGGGTAAGCTTTCGCCGATGTACGTCAGGCCATTTTAGGTGTTGGAGAGAGTTGGGCCGGTTGCCTATCAGTTGTAGTTACCTCAGAGGTACCGAGATATGCACGACGTCTTGCACGTTTCTCAGCTTCGACGTTACTTCCCATACCCATCCCACATCTTCCAACCCAAGGAGGTTTAGTTGGAAGTGGATGAATCCTTGGAGGAGCATCTTATCCAGATCATCGATCATAATGCGAGGGTTCTCCATGGCCAGTCTGTTCTTCTGGTATGGGTGCTTGGCAACACAGGCGGGTACATGACGAGACTTGGGAGAGGGAGGCGGACATGTGATCATAATGGCCAGAGTTGTTTGAGGTTTCTTCTTCTATGCCGCGCTTGGGAAATTCAGGGATGAATTTATTTAAGGGGAAAGTTTCTAAGAACACAGATCATCTTTTTAGGTATGTTTTTCCTTTTCAATTCGTTTTTGAGGAAAATGGGAATTCTGGAAATTTTCTAAGTACATGACGTGTACCTTATGAATACACGCTGTGTACTTCCTTGCTACAGGAGACTGTGTGATGGCCATGTAGTATCCACACACACGGCCGTGTTGAAGTGATTGGAGGCCACTTACAGTGGTGTATGGAAAAGGTGAGTGCACTTCATGTACTTCAAAAGTACATGCTGTGTACTTTCTTTTTTTCCATTAAATGCACCGGGGTTGCATCTAACAGACAGAAACTCCACCTTATTCATTCGCCTCATCTAGGAGTTTCAAACGACTATGTATCTTTGATTATCCCCTGATCATGCATCTATCCTCCTAATAGAACACCGTTGTCTGCATTGGAATCACATTAGTGAGTTCTCTCTTCTCCTAGAGCATCATCTTCTGATTTCTTCTCCCTCGTGAGATATTGTGTGTTGAATGTTTTCAACGTTTTTATAGATATTTGACATTATAAGGTGATTCAACCTTCGAGGTTCACATATAAATATCTCCTAACCCCTAGGTAGGTGGTTTGTTCCTTCCTGTTTAATTCCTTTGAGTATTATGTGAAAATTCCACCAATACCCATGAATGGGGTATTGTGTGTTTACCGTTTTACCCCAGTTGATTTCCTTCCATACTTGTATGATTTTGTAGAGGTAATTTGGATATGAATAGGGTTGATTTCTATGATTTGTATGTATTTCCCTTTCATGTTCTGTTTATGACCATTTGGTACTGTTTATCTAGTTTTGCTGGTTTGCCTATTTTCCATATCTGTTGCTGTAGGATGGAGAGTTTGTATTATAACATGCTTGTTATGCTGTAGACAATTTATCCAAGTAGTTCTGTAGGTTTACATGGCCATATAACATAGCTATGATCGTTGACCTACATAGGACCATGAGAACCTGGTGTAGTAGACTATAAGGGGAATTGACCTAGTGAGCTTCCTTAGAGGCCCTAGGACCACTTGGGGATATATGGGAAATTGGTAGAGCGAGCTTCCTCAGAGAGACCTTGTCTGCTTTTGACTATAAGGTGAATTGACCGATTGAGCTTCCTCAGAGATTCTATGATTTTATTCCTGAACTGTTCAGACTATATGGGGAATTGACGGTGAGTGCTTCCTCCAAGAGTCTATGAACGACCTAGGCTATAATGAGAATTAACCGAGTGAGCTTCCTCAGTGATTAATTATCCTAGGGGCTATAAGAGGAATTGACCGCATGAGCTTCCTCAGAGAGTTCCTGAACACCTTAGACTATAAGGGTAATTGACCGTGAGTTCTTACTCAGAGAGTCTTCATATGCCGAACCATAGGGGTTAGACCGAGTGTGTTGCCCAGAGGGTTGATTGTACTAGTTAGGTAAGACAAGAGGAGATGGCTATGAGTACTTCCCAGAGGGTTACCTGTTTGTGTTTAGCTTCTTTCTCAGATGTTTCTTGATATTGAAACTGTGGATTGTTTACTGCAGAGCACTTACATGTTTATTATTTCCTGTACTTTACCTACCATATATTCACTGACTTTTCGGCACAGATCTTTGGGTGGTTTCCGAATGGGATTTAATCTCACACCCTTTTTTGGCCATGTTTTTGGGCCCAAACAGATTATATTGATGCAGTTATAGATAAGGGAAAGTGCCCGTCTACTTCATGTACTTGACTTTCTGCGGAGATAGAGAGCTTGGGACCAAGCTATGGACTGCAATTCTGAAGATTTTATATGTTTTATTTTTCACTTTGGTTTATAACTATTTGTATTTCCAGCATTGTGACATTTTTGGATGATATCCTAGACATATGTATCTTGAATCATTATATATATATGTGTTATCCAGTTGTTTTTTATTCCAGTCTTCTGCTGTTCATCGTTGTTGGATATTTACTGCTTCCTCTATTGTATGTATTTTTTTACTTCCGCTGTGTACTCTGCTAATGAGGGCATATTCTCCTGACTCTCACACCCAAGGCCCTCGCTACTAGTCGGAAGATTCTGGCATTTTGGGAAATGTTCATGAGTCCATGTGACCAACCAGGTACGGGGCGCCTCTAGGTGGCTTTCGGAACTTAGACGTTACAATATCCATAAACATAGCATTAGATGTGAGCTATTTGAACTGAGATTTAATCTTGATGTTCTCAAGATTAAGTTTCTTATTCCAATAATTCCCCTCAACGTTCATTATGGTAGGGGAGAAATACCCTTCGCTATACTACAAACATTGGAGGGTTCAAATCTGGGCGAGGTTGATCCCATAAACATTTTTAGCCAAATAACTTCATATTTCAATAAAATTGAGACTACCAGAAATATATTGGGGAATTATGTGTCCTTGAAAAACCTCTTCCTTATCATTGTCTGTGAACATGATGGAAACATGTAATTTTTTTGGCATTGTCTCTACAAGATTTACCTCCCCTGTAGTGACATTTGTCTAAAACTCTTATGGGATTTAGAGGGAATCAACTATTTCCTCCATGAGTTATTTTGAAATTTGGATTGAATCATAGATTGAGAGATTGACTTTAATAATCACTAGTTGTTTTAGAATATTTTAAGTTTGTGCAATAGGTTTGCGCTTCCTACAGTGGAATTTCTTCCAATTATGTAACTTAGGAGTTGAGGGATTTGAGGTAGATGGTTCTGCCACTTGTATGGACATCAAGGGATTATCATATACCAGTGGAATAGGTTATCCCTTATATCCCTATTGCATGGGATGATTATAAAATATCACACCCACTAGGTGGTCATACATAAAAATTGGGAACATTAGACCACTTGAGGGTTTTGGGACACCTCCATGTATCTATTGGGCATGCTAGTGCACTTGTAAATGAGTCTCAGCTTCATATATACACCCTTTAAGGAGATTTGACTAAAATATTGGGGTTGACCAGGCCTGAGATTTCCTCTTTATCCTCCATTCCTATGCATGTGGCCTCCTGTCCCCCCTGATAGGTGTGGGGAACTCATAATACGAGGCATATTAATCATCAATGAAGGGTTATTCTAAGTGCATCACAATAATAGGACTGAATATGATATCTTCTTCTAATAAGGGTTTTTTTGTGGGATATTAAATATACTTCATATATTGTAGGGAAATATTCTTCTATATTCATGTATCTCATCAGATACGAATACGATTCCTCCTCTCTAGTTTCATCTTCTGGCTGATGGATGATTCTGAAATTAGGAGACATATTTTATGTCACCACTCGTGGTGATGGGATTGTAGTGGGTGTGAAAAGTTATGCTCTTAAGATGGCATGAGCTCAGTAAACAATCATTTGAGTGATCTAGTTTTTTAACTTATTTCTATGCCTAGGAAAAGCATTCTTTCAATCATCTTCAACTTCTAATTTGAAAATAGTTATTTATTTTACCAACCATGAAGAGTTATCCAACATCACTTGTCTATAATTGACTATTCCATGGAGGTTGTCATTGAAGATGAACCCATTCAAGATGATGTGACCTAGCATTTTATGGAAGTAGGAGTAGTTGGAGTGGTTAGTGAGGTCGAAATAATTGGGATTCTAGGTTGTGGAATCTTGAGATGGTTATTGTCCATGACTGAATGGATAAAACCAATGACATTTTAATTTTAGATGGAGTATTCTTTATTCATCTATTCCTCAAATCCCAGTGAACCTAATCTCTTTTGGATACTTGATGAGGGTGATTTTGTGTTTGTTTCATCCTGATAGGAGGCATTGTGTTGTTTTCAACCTATCTTGGAGATTTCATGGGAACTGATGTTGGTTTGAGGGTAACAATGGTAGTTTTTTCCATGATGATACTTTTTTCACTATGTTTAGTGAATTAGCCGATTCATAGCTCGGGTTCTCTGAATGGAGTCTTCAAAATATTGTGCAATTTCTACAAGCTCATGGAACCCACATGGATATTTTATTAGAATCATAGGTATATTTAACTCATTCGAAATATTTTCAACCATGAGTTACCATGATTTTTCCTTCGATAGAGGGATGGTGAGTGAATAAAGTAATCCATTCCATCTTTTTATAAATTATTAAAACCTACCATTTTCATATTTCTTTTAGTTCATGAGGTCCAAAATTGTCTTTTTCCTCATCATGGATCTGAACTAATAAAGTAATTTATGATGATGGTCTTCCCATCCTATAATTGATCCTGTTGGAAGGTTATTGTAACAAACAAAGGATGGTCTGAAAAAATAATGTACGAAAAATCTAATCATTTTATCCTCTTATTGATATCAATAGACATTATTGGATAACATCAGTTTAATAAGTGAGTGATATGTTGTTTTAGTTCCTCATGAATTAATAAGTGGAGAATGTAGGATTGTAGAAATTGGGTAGAGAAAATGTGTCATCCACCCATTTGGTATATGTATTTTTCATAGGATGCACAGGTTTGTGTCACACTTTCATGGATTAAAATAAATTACCTAGGGACTCAATGCCATTGAGAAAATCTAGAGGTACTACAATTTGAGCTGCCACCTATCTGTAAGGAGTAGACGTGGTTTGATTATATGGCCTTATTTTTTTCTCCTACTAATTACCAATTCCTGAAAATATAGAATGATTATCATAGAGAAGGAGTGGATATCGTCATAGTGAAGGGAAGTCACAATCATTTTCTACATCCACATTTATATAACCTAGCATCTGGGATCTGGAGCTGGTCTAATTCTCAGATGTTACTCTTGAAGGAGGATCAACTTTTGGAGGAATAATATTCATCTCTTCCTGAAGAAAATACTATATGGGAATGATTCCCCTCATTAGACCCCCAGTGAATTTTTTGAGTGTTTGAATCTCATTTTTATATTGTGAAAAAATTTCCTTCGTGGAATTATTATTATGTCTTATGGGTAGTGTATTTGGGGTATCTAAACCTTTCCCATTATCTTGGATAGTGTTCCATTGTATAGGTGGTAACTAAATATTCATAGGTGATATATTTTAGATATTTATTTTGATTAGTTTGTGTGAAGCTTCATTTGGTGCATCCTAATCACCTTCCACTTGGGATAAATTCTCCATATTGAATCCCTCTACATTTTTTTATGGTCCTAAATTATATGTTTTGTTAACTATGAAAAATATTCATTGAGTTTTATCATGAAGTGGTGATTTTATGATTACTTTCAATTAATGCAACTAGATGATTCTTCACTCCCTAAATTAGGGCTGTTCCACAAACCCTTGTCTGTAATGGTCCACCATAGAATGTAACTCTGGCGAAGTTTGATTGGCTTTATCATATGCTCCTCCCTTATTGGCATGTGAGTAGTGACCATGGGGGAGTGATAGATTGTGGTTGTCAAAAATGTCCCAAATAAAAGAGGTTTGTATTATTAATGGAGGAAAAAATGGGATATTGACCATTGATATTTACCTACCAACCTAGATAAGATTGATTCCCTCAGCTGTGATGATGATGATGAAAATTTCACGATCCCTGTAGGAAAGGGACTATTCAAGGCCACAATATCCATTGGTTGATCCTGTTTATGAGGATCCAATGATTTCAATTAAGTATTTTTTGACAGTTAAGATTGAGATTAAGATATAAATTCCACCATAACATAGTGTTGGGGTTGATCTAGGAACTCCATTGAATTTTAATAGGATCCATATATGGGACGATGAACATGGTGATGTAGATTGGGATATAAATTCCACCAGTATTGTAGACATGATTTTATTTGTAGTTTTTATGGATATGGATTGAATCCAATTGGGAATTCACAATCCAGGGGTATTAGAGGTGGAAGATATTTTATAGTCCCAACAGGATTGGTTCTCTCCTAAAATAGTTCTACAATAGCTGCTACTATGATGCTTTTGATGTGGAACAATTGTTCTTATGAGGGAATGGGGTGAAATGGTATCCCATGATTGGAGTCAGATTCCATGGAAATTTGTTGAGTTGATCAAAAATTTGGACACTATGTTTAAAATGAAAACCCATTATTTTGAGGGTCCTAGTTCAAAGTTATATGTTCTTTCATGTCTATCTATTTTTGATGTACATACATCATTGAAATGGGGTAGTTCGATGGCTGTGACTAACTAGCCCACACGTTAACCTATCCTTCGATTTTTCCATAGTATATTCCATTACTTAATGTTGTATAATATTGGTTTTATTTTTATAGGTATATAGTAAAGTGGAATACTCCATATTTCTCCCATCTTCATATACATATGATTTTTAATTCTCTAGAAATCATTTTTCAAAAAGTTTATGAGACGTGGAGATGAACTCTATGAATAAGTTTGTCATTATCCTCTATTCTCGTGTTCTAGTCTATGGAAAAGAGGCCATATATAGATTAAAAACGAATGTATTGGTAATATAAATGTGATAATCATATCCTTGATATATGAGTTGTCTATATCTTATCCTCTGATGGGTGTCCCACATAATATAGAATAGATAAGTCATTTGCTCATTTTATTTCTCATCTTGGACCTCATAGTCCAAAGTGATAAAGGGAAAAACATGTTGGGGAGGTTGTTTCTAGATAACTATCTCCATATTCCAAAATAAACTTCCTTTTAACATGGATTACACTCATCTATCTATTCATATGAAAAAATTTTGTTCCTGGGGTCACCTACTTACCGAAGTGGAGTGAATCTTAGAGATGATGGGAGCTATATACGGTTGACCCCGATGTTTTGAGAACCACTCTTTACGAAGGTGATTGAGATTTGAGAACCTTAAAATATACAGGGTTCTGGGAAAGGGGGTCATTTCTTTATATATTGGAGATACCACTATGGGGAGGTCGACTATAGGGGATGTCAGCATTAGAGTCTTTATGATCCATCTTTCCATTACCATGAGGAATAATGTAATGGTAATGATCACCTTATACATTGGTTAAAGAGTCGACGGAACCCTGGGGTGTTGAGAATGTGTCTCGAACTACCAAAAAGACTCTAGCATTGAGCATATTAGGAACACGATTCTCATTCACATTGTGGATTAAATACTTCAACCTCTCTTTTGAAATTGTGGAGGGATATGAGCAGGCTATATGAAGTACTCTAGAATTTTTTGATTATCATTTGGTGCCACAGGGGTATAAGCACACTCCAAAGAAGCAACTAAAATATTCTAATGAGACCCATTATTATTTGATGGATAATGATCCTTACCTATGTTATGCTCGGATCTCACATGGTGAAACTTGGTCAAGATGGGGATATGAGAATTATCTTGATCATTTGGAGTTTTTTCCTAGACTTTTTCAATAGGAATATGTGACTTTCCCAAGGCATGTGATACTCCAACTTGGTGAATCGGGGTTGGATTGGGAATATGATCACTATCCGAATATGAATTATTTGTCATAATACTTCAAAAGACCTACAAAATTGGAGAGGGAATTTTATCCTACTCTTGTATTGACATATAAGGATGCTAATGTAGTCATTCATCTATGGAATTTGGGATATGAGTATGGATTTCATGGCCTACTAGAATTTCCAGATAGATTTGCTGATTGTAATATGAGCATACCCTAAGGCTTGTTCCACACTCACATGGTCATCCCACGATAGAAAAATGATATGATCCTGATCCTAGACCTTTGGAGTATGCCAATGGTCTTCTTCGATAAGAGTATGAGCATGTCCCAGGGCATGTTCCACTCTCACTAGGAGATATCTAACATTAATGGGGATATGATCCAGATCCTGGGGCATTGGGATATGCCATAGATCCTTTTCAATGGGAATGTTCCCTTGTTATAAAGAATGTTCTACTTTCACCTGATGAACCCTATTTGAAATGATAATACGATCCTGATCCACTGCATCGTCCTTTATAAGAGCATACCAATAATCCTCTTTGATAGGAGAAAGAACGAATTCATTATCAGGAGAAACCACTTCTTTGTACTACTTAGAGTGTTGATCTACCCTGGCTACAGGGATTAAATTTTCACCTGTAACTATATATGTACTAGTGTCAGAATATTCTGATTTAGTGATTCATTTGTTGATAAGATGTAATGACGTTTAGGAAAAGTGTGCACATGGATGTGATCCTACACATTTTCTATATCCACTATATACTGCAATATGTATTCAGTTGATGTGTGAATATGATCACATTTATCTCTTCCTTTTTCTGCCACAATATGCTGATGGACTTCATGAATGGGGGTAGAGATATCTTCCCCCATGCATGCAGCATGAATATTCCCATAGATATTTTTTATGTGTTCGGGGATATGATTCTTCCCACTAGATATTTCCAAAATATTATACTATAAAATATCAGTAGGAGTTAGGATATAATCCCACTAACAATTATTCAGAGCCTTCCATGCCTGATTTATCTTCCTTATTGCCCATTCAGGGGTATCCAATATCGTATTAGGTCAGGTGGTACTCTTTGCAAGAAAATGAATGGCAGTCGTGGGATGGATCTACTGACAATGGTTGAATGTATACATCCTTAATGGCCTCTGAATTGGAATGGGTCCGTAGTTGTCTCCTTCACCCACCTTCACTAGATATTGATACAGGTGATTGTCATGATCTAGGGAAAAGCTTCCAATGTGGTGTTATGCGGTCCAGAGTACCATTGGCTTTATTGTAGGTTTATATTAACAGTGTTGACTCATTGGTTTTAGATTTTGGAGACCCTCATTGGAAGCCTTATGGGGAAGGATTGTACAATGTATATTGTAGTATTAAACACTAAATTTTCTACCTAACGTTGAAGCTGTCTAGTAGGTGTTATCACTCTATTCCCCACAAGAGTTGGAGCCATAGTTGATTTTCCAAAATAATTGATAGATGAATACAAGTCATATTTGGGTTTCATTTATGATAGAATTATATGTATCACAAAGACAATAAGGAACAAGGTCTCTGATCAATGCATCATTGTAGGTATGATTTATGCCCAATTAAATATTCATGGGTAACATAATCATCCTTTTATTACTAATCTGGCCATTTTAATCATGTGGAATTTTCAAAGAGATTATGAACTTAATTCATAAAAACTCCAACTATAGAAGATCATCCATATGATTTATGTCATGTCATGTCCTAACATATGGTAAAATGGTCATTCTATTATTTGAGAGATTCAATTGGAGTACAAAATTTTTATTTCTATAAAAAGAGATGGGTATATTGATGGTGATCATTCAGTTATACCTTTCATAGAAACTCCCAAGGGTTGAAACATCTATAAATGGGTACAATTTTTCTTTCCAATGGTAGGTAGTCAATTTGGATTTTAATCCCAATAGAACTTTGGAACTTAAATTGGATGATAGGATGGGGGTCAGTCTCATCACACACTTTTGGCAAGAATTGTTTCTTACAATGGGACTCTATTATAGATTTAATACATCTTCCTGAATCTCTTCATAATCATGGAATAGAAACGATTACCCAAATATAATTATCACAAGTTAATCCCTTTTATATGTTAAGGGGAATATTTTAGCAAATCTATCTATATATATCCTAGGTTATTCATACATTTTACCTAATTGATAGTTGTTTATATAATGAATCCAATATAGTATGAAACTTATGAATTTTTAATCACATATAGAGAAATTTTATATTTTTATAATGGGATTGATCCTTTTTGAAGAATCAAATGCATCCTAGTTATAGAAGGAATAAAATCCCAAATAGTTTGTTAAGACCATTTAGTTTAATGTCATGTATAAAGGATATATAGGTGGGAAATTTGGAACTAAGTATTTGAGTTTGATTCTCAGGGAGATGTCCAACATATCCTCATTATGGTCGGAATCAAAGTCATCATAGTTCAATAAATCCATTTGGAATAACCTTGTGTTCCATACCCTTGTATGTGTAGTCATATCTTGACACTGATCAGTGATTACACTTTGAGGGTTCCCTAGATTATGGGGATTAATTTTGTAAATGATATTAATATTGTAACTCCCTAAGTCATTGTGAGGCAAGATTGATGTGATGAACAAGGGATATTAACAAATTGCTCTCACTGAATATGGATGCAGGACATATGTATTAAGATAACCCTTAAAATGTTTAATATGGATCTCAAATAATAGGAAGGAATCCTACATATCCTAGTTATCACATGAATCAGAGTTATTGTAGTTCAATTAATTTCATTGTCCACTAATGGAAGTGATAACATGATTAACCCATGAGAATGATTGGTTCTCTATGGTTGAAATGTTAGAAACATGGGGGGACATACCCAAAAGTGGAATACTTTGTGAGAATAGAATTTAAGAAGGAAACCCACATATTGTGTTTATTGCATGAGTTAGAGTTCTAATAGTTTAGTTGATTGGAGATTACACAATATGGTTTCCCTTATGTTAAGGTAGTAATATTATGCCACTGTTCGAGGATTACCCACTGAGATGCCCCTTCTATATAGGATGGAAATGGTTATCAGGTCCTCAGATACATACTTGAACTGGTTTATTTGTTTTTCTGACATAATTGGTTGTCTATATGGAATGAATTGATTGTACACCTGACATGATAGAGTATGTCTAAAAATGTATTGCTATATTTCATACATATAAAAAAACAATCATATGATGCAGTTGACCTGTCTGAGGGACATTGAATAATTTGAATGACATGTCTATCCATGGAACTAATTATTTTTATTTTGGGAGCCACTATCCAAGGAAGATGCTTGGCTAGAATTCCCATTCCAAAAATTTATAAGAGTGCCACTCCTCCTCCACTGTAAAATAGTCACCTCTACTCCAACTTCGTAAAACCTCTCAATAAACTTGGTCCCAACCAATATCTACCAAAATATCTCATAAACATACATAATTTACTCATTTAATCCACCCTTTGGTTATAAATCCTTTCATGTAATCCCTTTAGGGCACACCAAAATGAGTTATCTGATTAAGAGGTAACACCCTCCATCAAGATCCTATCTTTTATTTTCTTTTTGTACCATATAAATTCATATAATTCCATTAATATACAAAAAAATATTATTATAAATATATTTATATGTTTTTATGATAATTTTTTGACCTAAAATTACACACATATCTATCTAATGGGTAACAAACACACTGTTTACATGTACAACGAACTACCTCTCCACTAAACAATGATTATTAATTTTTCATTTCCTACCTATCCTAGTGAAAATTATGATGGAAACTCTAATTATATATGTTACATGTTATTTATATTATCTATTTATGATTTATTAATCCTTTTACCACACATATATTTATACTTTCCATATGGGTTAAATATGATTCTTTTATTTGAGGAAGTGTGGACTACCTCCTCCTTAAACAGATGTGATTTTTTCACACACTACATAGAATGTATTAATGAATGTTTTATTGAAATTATATTATATATATGATATAATAACTCATCTTTAATAAATATACATTTACAAATATATAAATATATTTCATTTACCTTCTTTCTTTCAATACAACAATTAAATGGAAACAACATTCATGCGTACATACGACTTACCATCTCCTTGAATGGTGTATTCCATTTCATATTTATATATTAATGGGGTTCTTATAATACAAATTAAATTAATATAATTTATATTTATATCATGGTTTACATTTAAGAAATGATTATATAATTATAAGGACCAAATACATAAAAAATTAAGACACATGCGAAGAACAATGATGATATTACCTGAAGTGAAACCAAAACATGGAATAATTAACAAGACAGTTATATAAATTCATAATAAAAACATATATAGTTTTATATATAATAATACAGTTCTGTTATAAATGTATAATAAAATTATATTTTTTATATTGGAAGTTCATATGATTATAATGAGAATCAAGACACAAGGTAAGGGAAATTTCATCCCACTCATTATTTATGTGAGATACATGCCTTAGGCACAACTATTTTCATTTTTGTGGTGTATATAATTTCCATGGATGTTTTCCATAATAATAATTATTAAAATTTTGGGCATTTTCATATATATTCTATGATATTTCTTTTCTGAGGTTAATATTTCAAAAGTTACCAAATCAGTAAGATAATGCTTTTTCAATTTTCTTTCATTAAGACACATGATTTGTTATACTCCTATATTATTTTTCATGGAATATTTTATTCCATTTGAAATTTTATATAATGAATGTACTTATTTTCATGATGGTTTAATCTTCATGTAAATTTATTTTATTACATGGCGAGTATGATCTAAAGTTACCAAGTCATAAGAGTTTATTGAAGCATTCTCATCATTTATTGAGATTGTTTATGATAACACATTAAATGATGAAATATTATGATTCATATCTCAAAAAAATATTTATTTTATTTCTCCTATGTTTATTAATTTTATATCCATTTATTAGTAGCATTTTACACTCTTTGGTACCTAAAATAATTCTGAAAGTGTTTTTAAAAAAATCTGACTGTTCTTCCGTCTTTGATCCGAAATTTGTATTTTTTTCAAAAACCTTGTCCTAAAAAATGTTTTCAAATGATAATTAAAGGTAATTTTCAAGTAAAAAGGATTTTTATTTGTCTTCAATGAGTTAATTATATGTTCTCAAATATATTTTCAAATAAATAGTTTTTTTAGAATTGTTTTATGATTTAAAATTCAATTTCTAATAAAAATGATATTTTCTTCATAAAATGTTTTTAAAAGATATCTTAAAATATTTCAAATCTATGATGAAATACATTAGTGTTACTGATGACTTTATTATGAAATTATTCAATATTTCCATTCATATTTTTTCAATTAATGGTTTATGTTTTAATGAAATAATGTTTATGAAACCCATTTCTCTTTCATGGTTTATATGCCTTTGAAGGCCACTTCTTTTCATGGGTTATACTTTGAATGAATTGATTATAAAACCTATATATTTTTCCATGGGTTATTATATGATTAAATGTTTATGATACACATTTTATTTCATGGGTTATGATACGATTATTAATGATCTCATGGAACATGTATGTATGATTTCACTATGAGATGGTTGGGACCTATATCCCCCCTCAATGCATTGGGTGAAAATTTATATCTCATTATATAGTCTAATATGGGCTTAGGAGTGAACCTTGAATACTAGGATAGCCATGAGAGGAAACCATGACTACCAATATGGTATAAGAAGTAAACTCTTACTACTAATAAGGTATTAAGAGTGAACCATGACTACCAAGATGCTATTGGGAGTGAACTGATACTACTAAGATAGTCTTGATAGTGATTCCTTAGATACTATAGAAATCATATTATATGCTTATGTGTTTTTCAAAATTCTAGGCTTTATTCCTATGTTATACTTCCATGGATTATGTTCTTTATTTCATTATAATTCATATCTTGTGAGCTACCATTATTTATTACATGATTCATGTATATGATCTTTGATATGAAGTGTATTATATTCTATATTTTTGTTCATAATATCATACCCTTATGCTCATGACTATGCATTCACTTCTCCCTTCTTTACCCCTATAGAACATCTAAGCTCACACTATTTTATGTTTCCTTCCCCATTCTATAAAGATATTTATTGTGTTTTTTTGTCTAAGAAGGGTGGAATTCAGGAAGAACCTAGTGACTAATAATTTAGCTCACTTATGTACCAATGTTTATGTTTCCACGTTTTCAAAGGGACTATAATATTATAGTCATTTGGTGTCTGTTTGTATAATGTTTTAAGTATTTTGTAAAAGTGATGCAACGTCTATGTATACTAATACTGGTTCATTATAGTTGGTATAATATAAAAGGGTTAGTTAAAATTTGGATTCTATTATTGGAAAATCATACTGAGAACCCTAAGTACATGTCTTGGGATAATTTTAAGGACACTAAAAAGTACAGGTAAATGTACTCGAATTTTGGTTAAGGATTGAGTGAGTGGTTTACTAGAAATAAATCCCATTCTAGATACTACAAGTGGTTTTGGATCCCAAAAATTTGCATATTGGGGTAAAAACATCTACAAGATGTTCTGGGCCTAACTCGAGGTAACCTGGTACATGACAACAGGCCTTACTGCACCCCTTTTTGACACTCCCAGGGGATATGCTTTAGAAATTCACAAACTATTAACGAACCATTATAAATGATTTGAATATAAGATATATATTAATTTTAGAAACCCAAATCTTGACGTACATGGACATTACATTACTTTTTCGGATTAATTAATACATAACAAAAATGGAAACACAAGGACCGTAATAGTTTAGTGTCTTTGGAAACTCGGAATATAATCTTATAGTCGTGGTGAATGATCTTCAACATCTCCCATAAATATCTTCGTCTTTTTTTTACCTAAAACTTTTCTTTATATCCCGGGGAAAAGAAAACATAAAAGGGGTGATCTCAAATTCTCAATAAGGGTAAGCATAGAGAACATAAAACAATCCTTAGACATTTGAATGTAAAAAAACATGAGCATAAAATCAAAACATCAAAATCTTGAGCTATGACATAAAACATGGCAGTATGTAAGGCATAGATCATGAAGAAACATTAATAATGATAAATTAGCATGGGAATAAAACATGTAATTGTGGAAACCATTAAGCACATGATATGATTTCCATAGTATCCAAGGCATTGCTGCCAAGACCATCTTAGTGGACAAAGTCCCTTTCTAAATCGAGTTCACTCCTTGTTCCAGTCCTGTATTACTGAACCGGTTTAACTTGCCATTCCAGCCATGTCTATCTCATAAGATATAAATATTTACCCAATGAATTGGAGGGAGATATAGGTCCCACCCATCTCATAATGAAATCATTCTTACTTGTGCCACAAAATAAACTTGAAACATTCATCATAACCCAAAGAATAAAATGGGTTTCATAAACATCATCCCATCATTACATAATCAATATAAAATAAATGGATATCATTTCATAATAATAAAGTGAAACCATGTAAATCATAGAGACATTATACTTGAAACATACACATATGAAATAATTTCATCTTAGATGAAAAATGGTTTTGATAAAACACTTGAAATGAATTCTTGAGGAAAATATCCTTTCTTCTTCAAAATCATTTTCTTTTCACAAAATGTCATGCAATTTTAAAATAAAAGGATTTTGTTTAAAATATTAATGAAATATTTTGGAGGCATCTTCATGAAAATAAGGCTTTATAAAACTGTAAAAATCCTTTCATGCTGTATACGTTAAAAAAAACATTCTACCCGTACTTTTGTCGGAAAAGTAAAAAAATTACCTTGCAGGGTAAATAAATAAAGATTCCTTCAATACCAAGGGGTAAAATTAAAAATGGGTAAAAACGACTTTAAACATACATGAATACATTTTTATAAAACATGGACATGGATGATAGCAATAACCCCAGTAAATACTTACGAATAAGCAATCTCGGATAAAAATGAGATTTTCAAAATTATCCCTTACCTTAGGTCTGATATGCTTCGTACGTTCCAAACCTCCTGTATAATGATTTATATAATGTCATTGAATTATTACAGAATCATATTAATTTTTATGATATCATATATGTTTCACTTATGACTTTATATTACCCGTTCTTTTGTAAATTTCATGTTAAAGCAGCGTTTTGGGTAAAATCATTTCATTTATCGTATGTGTTTCGACTTGTCGTTATTGATATTATTACTTATATCCTGATTTACATAATTAAAGAATGTAAAACATGATTTATATATAATATATATTCATCATATACATATATATATTATAGATCGATAAAAGGAATGAAATACATCGTTCATGGAGATGGTAGTCCGTCCGTACGCATGAACGCTTTTTTTGTTTCCTTATTGAATTGAATGAAACTAAATAGATGACATAAATATATATATAAATAATTCTAGTAGAATTATTATTTCTAATATTTCATTATTATTCATTATATAAACTTTATGATCATTCATGTATGGTTAACATGGAGAATGAATCTCTTCGCGTCGTGGAGACGGTAGACCGTACGTACGCACGAGCGATGATATCATTCCCATAATTATTGAATAGAATTGGAGTGGATGGTATAATATTTCAGAATCATTATTATGTTATAATAGCCATATATATTTATTATTTACACCATTATACCCATCCATGTAAGGTGTTGGTGGAAAAACAGATTTCACCACGGCGTGGAGATGGTATTCCGTACGTACGCATGTGTGGTGATTTCATTTTCCGTAGGATGGATAGATGGTGAAATAGGGTTGTTTAATACTTATAATAGCATATCCTTATATGAGTTATACTGATGATATTACTTAATAATGAAACAACTAAAGAGGAAGAAGTGAAAGAAGAAATAAAGTTGAAAGAATCGGTAACAGACATTACCTCTTCTTTGAAGCGCCTCTTTGAGACCTCCTCTTATGGCACTAAAATTGGTCTTTGAAGAAGACCAGAACCTCTAGGATGTTTCTATGGAAGTGTAGAAGAGAATTTGTCAGGGGTTGGACGAGCTTGAAGTCTCAAAGTGGTGTGAGGATGAGAGGGAGGAGGTGCCCTTTTATAAGGGAGGAGAGGAGCACCTTTGGAAAAACTAAAAATATTATTTTATTATAAAGTCATATTCGGGTTTTAATAGATAAAAATTGATTTATTTAGAAGATAATGTGGGTATGGGTCGAAATCCTGTCATCCAATAGAATTTAGACAAGTTTATGTTTCTATTTTAACCTTATCATTTAGATTTAACCTTAAGTTAAATAATTTTACTTTTACCGTGTCTTCTTGTTTTCTTACACTATAAAGTTAATAAACTTACTATAACAAGCCAAACAAACCCAAAGTTGTTTATTATTAATATATATAACCTTATATAAGTCATGTTTCTGAAAACTTAGATTTTTAAGAATAAAATAACAATTAATAATATAATATTTGTTTTAAAAACTATTTTATGTCAATTTTGACACTATTTGGTAATTGATTTTTGTGAAACTCATAACAGAATTACTAGTTTGAAAAAAGTTAATTAAATAAATAATAACATGTAATATTAACCTATTAAATTAGTTTAATTCATAAAAAGTCTCAAATTACATTTATTTGGGTATTTATAACGTCAATTATGTCAATATTTCATTAATAAGATAATTACTCCATCATATTTGTGTCATAAATAAATTTAATTATTTAATGTCTAAAAATTATAAATAAACTACCATTATGTAGGATATATTTTCATCTTTATAATGAATATTTATAGTCTAATTTATCTTATGTATAACCCTATATTAAAAATGTTTTAGTTATTAATCTTTGATTTTAACCATTTTAACCCTTCTTTAAAGAAATTAATAATAAATGTCCTAATCTAATACAAGTGGACCTAAATGGTCATATTTTATTCCTATGGTTGTATTTGGTCGAATTACACTTATAAAATAAAATTAGGACATGTGTTATGGTAATAATAAAATCATTTTTACCCTTAATTATCCTATTTACTTTTAACCGTGGTAAATAAAAGTAAAAAGTTACTATTCACCAAAAATTATTTTCATCTCATTGAACCAAATTTTAGTCCTTGATATTAACCATGTCTCTCAGATTTTTTAAATTCCACTCACAGAAGCAGTAAAATTAGGTTTTATGAAAAATTCAGTTTTTTTAATTACCACTTAATGGTTTCACTATTCATCAAAAAATGAAAGTTTCCAGAAAAATACCAAAAATTAGGCCTAAAATATATTTGATATTATGAATTCAAAAATGATATCTATTTTACCAAATTCAAAACATATCAATCTCATTAATTAATTTAAAAATTAATTCTTGTCGTCAAAACAAATAGCATGTTTTTAAGAGATAATAACAATAACAAGATTGACACTTGTTTATGTCTGGTTTAAATGTGAAATTACATCCAATGACCAAAATTGTATTAAATGGTAAAAATATATTATAAATATAATTTAAAACCACTCATATTAATAATTTATCACTATTAATAATTTCTATTAAAAAAATTGTTTTTAATTAAAATTTAGTAATTTTCACTATTCATCAGAATATAAAAGTTATCTGAAAAGTACCAAAATTTCACCCTAAGCTAATTTCGATATTCCAAATCCAAAAATGAAGTCTATTTTTAAAGATAAAATTTATAAAATTTCAAAAAGTGGGTATTACTATTAATAATGCCTAGTTCATAATAATATTATAATAATATCTCATTTAGTGAAACTCGGTATTGCGTACTACACACGCTATCGAGGAAGGTCTTTATTGCATGTAATGCAAGCCAAGTCCGGGCTGTGTGTAGTGAAAGCTCTATTTGGTGTTGCGTATAACATAATCAAAACTTATTTCATTTATACATTAAACAAAATCTATACATAATGTTGTGTAGAATAGTTTCTACAAAACAAACTTGAAATTGTGTGTAATGCGAGCCAAGAATAGTGTTGCATATACTGCAAGTAGATACGGTGTTGTGTATATCACAAGGTAATTTTTGTGCAGCATACAACACAAGACATTAAAAATAATATTTTTCATAAAATCTCAGGGTGTTACATTCTACCCCCCTTAAAATGAATTTCTCCCTGGAAATTCGTCGGGGTTATAAATCGTTTACTATTTATAGAAACCCACATCATAAAAAGGAATACTAAAACTTAATTTTAAAAACTAAAGTATGAAATGTAACGATTACCCAAAGAAACTCATCACTGGGTTTCCATATAAGAGAACATAGGTGAAAATATGGATATGGAAGAAAAATATAACCATCAAGTTCTGATGGAGAGTGGTAGATAACATGGCTATAAAAAAGCCATCAATCACAAATCCATATATTTGTGATGATCTAAGGTTCCATCTAATTCATCGGATATAAGGACACTAGGACAACATTTTTGGTTTTCAAGATCATTTCCCTAAAGTTGATGAAATTGGAATTAGAAGAAAAACTTTGGTGATTTTGGTATAGTCTCACCGTTGGTCGTTCTTTGGAAAATTTCCACTTCATCTCTTAAAGAAATGAAGTTGAATTTTTCATTTGTGAAGTGTTAGCAGATCATGTGATAGAATGATGTGTCATTCCATCTGTCTCAAACAAAAGGTTATAAAAGTTATCAAAAATACATAAGTCCATCTATAATGAGATAAATCATATATGGTTCCTAAAATGGACTTATACTTCATATATCATACTACTTAATATAATAAAACTAGTTTCTACTAAATAGGGACTTCCTATAGGCTAGTGGTAGGCGATAAAGGCCAACCGCACTTCGGTTGTGGGTTCGATTCCCACAGCCTTGTTCGACGCGATGATCTATTGCCCGTCCTGCAGGTTGTCCTTTTTCTAAAACTACATTACTATAACATCCCATCAATAATATCGAAAATAGTTATATCCTTAAAAAATACTAACTTATGTCCAACATAATCCATTCCAATCATTAGGCTTATCCATAATACTACAGTCCACTCTCATATTATAGTGAAAATGATTACTAGAGATTTCATATAACAAGCATGTTAATACCATCGTTGATCCCCATATATCATAAGATATGTCTTGTTGGTCACATTCCAAACATTCGAAGGCCTTAATCATGTATTCTCTTGAAAAATGAATACCCATTGAATCTTAGTGAAAACATGAGTGCTGTCAAAAGTTTACTCTTTCCTCATACAAAAACCCCAAAATTCTATATACTCAAACCATGATATAACTATTTCCTTATATCAGTCATGAGCTCATGAATACTGTCAAAAAATTAATTTTCTCCTTATCCCTTCATTATGCACATATCATCTTTTTTCGAAAAATATCTCAATCACTTTCCATGGTTACCGGTACCATAAAATTATTGATAACCACAACAGACCAATACATAAATATTTCAATATTCCACGATACTATATACAACATTATTTTGGAATCCAATTACATAAACACTTAATCATTCCACCACATCATTGTCATATTCAAAATCGCCAAAAGTGATCGCATGTAACTTCCCTTTGTCCTTTGCCTTAAGTGGTTGCTCATGTCGATCATCACTAACCCTTGGATTAGGGAATTTATTATCATAATGCCCTATTTCCTTGCACTTGAATCATTCAAGTGTTGGTGGTGCGTTCTCTGTAGTATTTTCTTTATTCACATCATTGGCAACCCTTTTTCCATTACTTCGACACTCAGCTGCTCGATGACCTTCTTTTCAACACTTAAAACATTTTCTAGTCCCTTTAAGACAATCTCCACCATGCTTATTTCCACACTTTGATCATAAGGAAACATTCATCTTCTTTTCAACATTATTATGAGATTTCTCCTTGAACCCCATCTTTCGTTTCTTGTCAAAACCATGAGATGGATAAGTAACACCAACTTCCATTTTTACCTTGATAGCACAACACACAATTTCTTCATAGCTACTGAAGTCTCTTATAGCGAATGCCCTTCGAAGATTTGGTTTTAAGACACTAAAGAATCGATCAAATTTACTTTTAGGTTGGATGATAAATCCAGATGCATACCTTGGAAGCCTTGTAAAATTCGCTTCGTATACACCAACAGATTCATCATCCTTTTGCTTTAGTTCAAGAAACTCGTTCTCCATATTTTTTCGAAGAATATGAGGGAAGTACTTATTGAAAAATAAGTTCTTGAACTTGTCCCATTCCATGGAATCAATTTCATCTCTTGGCCTCGTATTCTTGATAAGATTCCACCATTGATCAGATTCACCTTCCAAATGATATACTGCTAAGATGATTTTATCATGTTCAGAACATTGAAGAACTGAAAATATCTTTTAAGTGGTACTGATCCACTATTCAGCAACAAGTGAATCAGAAGACCCATTAAAAGAAGGTGGACGTTGCCTCATGAAGGACTCAATAGAATACTGTTCCCTTCTCTGCTCATTTGGATGTCTAGAATGATTCATAGCTTGTGTAAGTATAGAAATAAGATTTTCACTCCATCTCCCATAACATTTGTTTGTTTAGGAGGACAATAATTGCATTGCCCATTGCATTGAACAACATGGTTCCTTCGGGATCCATCCATCGTCTAAATCCCAAAAAGAATAGTGTGAGAGGAAAAAATCATGCTAGGGATGACAACAAAATAAATGGGGAGTACCTTCAATATCTAACATCTTAGGTTTAATTCTAAGATCATTACCATAATTCTAGGACTATAACCTATACTTATACTTAACCTTAGGGACATAAATAGACATACCTTAGAAATATCTCTAAGGATCTCACTAAAGTTTTCGAATCCTAGTTTCCAAAGGTTGACTAAACCTTTCTTCTGATACCAACTGTAGAGACCCAAAGCTTGACGTACATGGACATTACATTATTTTTGCGGAATAATTAATACATAGAAAAAATAGACAGACAAGGACCATAATAGTTTAGTGTCTTTGGAAACTCATAGTATAATCTTCTAGTCGTGGTGAAAGATCTTCAACATCTACCATAAAGATATTCCATTTTTTTTACCTAAAACCATTCTTTATATCCTGGGGAAAAGAAAACATAAAAGGGGTGAGATCAAATGCTTAGTAAGGGTAAGCATAGAGAACATAAAACAATCCTTATACATTTGAATGTAAAAAAAACATGAGCATAAAATCTAAACATCAAAATCTTGAGCAATGACATAAAACATGGAAGTACGTAAGGCATAGATCATGAAGAAACATTAATCATGATAAATTATCATGGGAATAAAACATGTAATTGTGGAAACCGTTAAGCACATGATTTGATTTCCGTAGTAGCCAAGGCATTGCTTCCAAGACCATATTAGTGGACAAAGTCCCTTTCTAAATCGAGTTCACTCCTCGTTCCAGTCCTGTATTACTGAACCAGTTTAACTTTCCATTCCAGCCATGTCTATCTCATGAGATATAAATCTTTACCCAATGAATTGGGGGAGATATAGGTCCCACCAATCTAATAATGAAATCATTCTTACTTGTGCCACAAAATAAACTTAAAACATTCATCATAACCCAAAGAATAAAATGGGTTTCATAAACATCATCCCATAATTACATAATCCATATAAAAGAAATGGATATCATTTCATAATAAGGAAAGTGAAACAATGTAAATCATAGATACATTATACTTGAAACATACACATATGAAATAATTTCATCTTAGATGAAAAATGGTTTTGATAAAACACTTGAAATGAATTCTTGAGGAAAATATCATTTTTTCTTCAAAATCATTTTCTTTTCACAAAATGTCATGAAATTTTAAAAGAAAAGATTTTTTTTGAAAATAGTCCTGAAATATTTTGGAGGAATCTTCATGAAAATAAGGCTTTATAAAACCGTAAAAATCCTTTCATGCCGTATACGTTAAAAAAAACATTATTCTCGTACTTTTTTCGAAAATGTAAAAAAAGTACCTTGTAGGGTAAATAAAAGAAGATTCCTTCCATACCAAGGGGTAAAATTCAAAATGTGTAAAAAGGAATTAAAAAAAAATGAATACATTTTTATAAAACATGGACATGGATGATAGAAATAACTGCAGTAAATACTTACGAATAAGCAATCTCGGATAAAAATGATATTTACAAAATTATCCCTTACCTTAGGTTCGATATGCTTCGTACGTATCCGAACCTCCTGTATAATGATTTAAATAATGCCATTGACTTATTAATGAATCATATTAATTGTTATGATATCATATATGTTTCAGTTATGACTTTATATTACCTGTTCTTTTGTAAATTCCATGTTAAAGCATCGTTTTGGGTAAAATCATTTCATTTATCGTATGTGTTTCAACTTTTCGTTCTTGATATTATTAGTTATATCCTGATTTACATAATTCCATAATGTAAAACATGATTTATATATAATATATATACATCATATACATATATATATTATAGATCGATAAAAGGAATGAAATACACTGTTCATGGAGACGATAGTCCGTACGTACGCATGAACGATGTTTTTGTTTCCTTATTGAATTGAATGAAACTAAATAGATGAAATAAATATATATATACATAAATCCAGTAGCATTATTATTTCATATATTTCATTATTATTCATTATATAAACTTTATGGTCATTCATGTATGGTTAACTTGGAGAATGAATCTCATCGCGTCATGGAGACGGTAGTCCGTACGTACGCACGAGCGATGATATCGTTCCCATAATTATTGAATAGAATTGGAGTGGATGGTATAATATATCAGAATTAGTATGATGTTATAATAACCATATATAGTTATTCTTTACACCATTATACCCATCCATATAAGGTCTTGGTGGAAAAATAGATTTCACCACAGCGTGGAGACGGTATTCCGTACGTACGCACGCGTGGTGATTTCATTTTCCATAGGATGGATAAGAGGTGAAATATTGTTGTTTCATACATATAATAACATATCAGTATATTATTTATACTTATGTTATTACTTCATAATGAAACATCTAAAGAAGAAGAAGTGAAAGAAGAAATAAAGTTGAAAGAATCGGTAACAGACATTATCTCTTCTTTGAACCGCCTCTTTGATACCTCCTCTGAGGGCATTAAAATTGGTCTTTGAAGAAGAAAAAAACCTCTAGTATGTTTCTATAGAAGTGGATAAGTGAATTTTTCAGGGTTTGGCAGAGATTTAAGGCTCAAAGTGGTGTGAGGAGGAGAGGGAGGAGGTGCCCTTTTATAAGGGAGGAGAGGGGAACCTTTGAAAAAACAAAAAATATTATTTTATTAGAAAGTCATATTCGGTTTTTAATAGCTCCAAATTTATTTATTTCGAATATAATGTGGGTATGGGTCGAAATACTCTAATAAAATAGAATTTAGACATGTTTATGTTTCTATTTTAACCTTATCATTTAGATTTAACCTTAAGTTAAATAATTTTACTTTTACCGCGTCTTCTTGTTTTCTTACACTATAAGGTTAATAAACTTACTATAAAAAGACAAAAGAACCCCAAGTTGTTTATTATTAATATATATAACCTTATATAAGTCATTTGGCAGAAACGTATATTTTTACTAATAAAATAGCAATTACTAATATAATATTTATTTTAAAAACTATTTTATGTCAATTTTGACACTATTTGGTAATTGATTTTTGTAAAACTCATAACAGAATTATTAGTTCTAAAAAAGTTAATTAAATAAATAATAACATGTCATATTAAGATATAAAATTAGTGGAATTCATAAAAAGGCTCAAATTACATTTATTTGGGTATTTATAACATCAATTATGTCAATATTTCATTAATAAAATAATTACTGCATCATATTTGTGTCATAAATAAATTACATTATTTAATGTCTAAAAATTATAAATAAAATACCATTATTTAGAAAATATTTTTATCTTTCTAATGAATATTTATAGTAGAATTTATATTATGCATAACCCTATATTAAAAATGTTTTAGTTATTAAACTTTGATTTTAACCATTTTAACCCTTCTTTAAATAAATTAATAATAAATGTCCTAATCTAATCCAAGTGGACCTAAATGGTCATATTTTATTCCTATGGTTTTTTTTGGTCGAAGTACACTTATCCAATAGAATTATGACATGTTTTAGGGTAATAATAATGTCATTTTTACCCTTAATTATCCTATTTACTTTTAACTGTGGTAAATAAAAGTAAAAAATTACTATTTACCGAAAATTATTTCATCTCATTGAACCAAATTTTAGTCCTTGATATTAACTGTGTCTCTTGTATTTTCGAAATTCCACTCATAGAAGTGGTAAAATTAAGTTTTATGAAAATTTTAGTTTTTTTAACTACCACTTAGTGGTTTCACTATTCATCAAAAAAATGAAAGATTCGAGAAAAATACCAAAAATTAGGCCTAAACTATATTTGATATTATGAATTCAAAAATTATGTCTGTTTTACCAAATTCAAAACATATCAGTTGCATTAATTAATTTAAAAATTAATTCCCGTCGTCAAAACAAATAGCATGTTTTTAAGAATTAATAACTATCAAAAGATTGACACTTGATTATGTCTAGTTTAAATGTGAAATTACATCCAATGACCAACATTGTATTAAATGGTAAAAATATATTCTAAATATACTTTAAAACCACTCAAATTAATAATTTATCACTATTAATTATTTCGATTAAAAATTTGTTTTTAATTAAAATTTAGTAATTTTCACTATTCATCAGAATATGAAATTTATCCGAAAAGTACCAAAATTTCACCCTAAGATAATTTCGATAATCCGAATCCAAAAATGAAGTCCATTTTGAAAGGTAAAATTTATAAAATTTCAAAAAGTGGGTATTACTATTCATAACGGCTAGTTCATAATAATATTATAATAATATCTCGTTTAGTGAAACTCGGTATTGCATACTACGCACGCTATCGAGGAAGGTATTTATTGCGTGTAATGCAAGCCAAGTCAGGGATGCATGTAGTGAATGCTCTATTTGGTGTTGTGTATAACATAATCAAAACTTATTTCATTTATACATTAAACAAAATCTATACATAATGTTGCATAGAATAGCCTTTACAAAATGAACTTGAAATTGTGTGTAACGCGAGCCAAGAATGCTATTGCATATACTGCAAGAAAATACGGTGTTGTGTATATCACAAGCTAATTTTGGTGTAGCGTACAACACAAGACATTAAAAAGAATATTTTTCATAAAATCTCAGGGTGTTACATTAATAACCTAGTATAAACCTATGGATTCATCGATTAAAAGGAAGGTTTCATTATTTAGATATCCTATAAGTAATTTATCATAATTATTTGGTTTTCTACAATGAAAAATGTTGCTCACACTATGGTTTTTAGGTTTTAGTCAATGGATACAAACAGAAGGAACATGGTTAACATTTAATTTTTTAGATGTGGAATGTATAGGCATTATGTGAATTGACTTCCCAATTGGAAATATCATAAAGAGAAAAGGGAAGGTGGTATGAGTATTGGTTATACATATAATGATAACGAGATCACGAATGACATGTGAATGGTATGTGATGTTCATCCAGTATTGTTAATATTAATCACGATAATCACGATTATATTGATTTTGAGGAACCGTAAGACATGATATATATTTCAAATAACAAGAAAGAGGTATTATGAAATATGTTGCAAAATCATAAGTAATGGTTTAACAATAATATTGGGGGAATGATGTATTTCTATTTTGTAATTTAAAGATTATGTTATATGGGTCATGAAATATATAATTATTTTTAGTATATGTTTTCATTACGGATTTAAAATGACACATTGAATGGTGATCAATACATAGAAAAGTGATTCAATGGAAATCAGATATATTGTTTAATGGAAGGTAGCTATTAAATAGTACCTAAAACTGAGATAATGACGTTTGGATAAAGATATGGTGGATATGAATGAGTAAATTGGAATGTGTGGATTACCCTAGAACTGATTATTGAAAAATTGTTATATGAAATCATGGATAAAGTTTTCAACTTCTTGGATTTAATGAAAGTATATAGTATTCATTTGAATAAAGAAGCATGCATTTTTTTTCAAAAGGATTTATGCTAATTTTGGTTATTACCCTATTTCAAGGGAATATACGATTTGGATATTCCCATATAAAGAATTTAACAACCAAGAGAGACTTTATGATATATGGGGAGTCAATATAAATATGTTTTCATGACATTACTTCTACAGTTTTGGATTTTTCATCTTTTAGAAGGGTTATAAAGTTAACCATTTATTGGATGTTTAAGTTAAACATTAGATGATAATTTTGAGATTTAAGTAGTATCTCACCACATAAGGATTTATGCATATTAGATAAACTTCTATGAAAAATGTGTGTTAGTGGTAACTAATGATATATGGGATGAATTATCATGGATCTCATGATCTGTTAGGGCTTGAAGAATGAAAAATTCAACGTCCTTTTTATAGAAAGAGGCGAATTAGAAATTGCTGAAGACATGACCAAAATCTGAGATTTTACTTCTAAACAGAAATGAAATAAATTATATATAAATTCTCAGGAAAATTTATTCAACCATAGGGAAATGATCTTGAAATTGAAATGGTTTTCCTAGTACATTATTTTTCAATGAATGAAAGGGTCCCTTAGATAATCACTGATTTTCAGATCTATAATTGTTAACCTTTTCTCAAAAAATTTATCTATCACTCCCCTATAGAACCCGATAGTTATATTTATCTTCCATTTCCATGTTCTAACATTCCACATTTGACCTCCTATTTATAATCCTAGCTATGTTTTACTCTTGGTGACCATTATTGTTCACGCATAATTTTTAAAGGATGTTTTAGTGTTTATTTTTACTAATTTTTTTTTCTATTAATGGAACATAAAAGTATTAAATGATTGATAACAGAAATTAATTTTGGGGGAGAAACAAATTTTAAGGTGGGAATAATGTAACAATAGGAGACATATTGATTTTTCTGAAAAAATTTACCCTTTTTGATATTTTTCTTTTCACACATCATTGGAAATAAATTTTCATATATTAATGCACTATGTTTTTCACGTGTTATACACAAAACCAAGTTATCATGCCATACTTGAAACATAAATATTAACATATTATACTTGGAACACCTAAGAGATGGTATATTAATAGAAATATTTACATTCATCGATGGATCGCAAAACATGCAAAACCGAGTGTTATCAAACAATAATATTTTATTAAACATATTAATATTATATATAATAAGATATAACCTAGCTGTTAAATCAGTGGTTATGAAAAAGGTGTAACTAAATTATAAAAATATATGGTTTAAAAAAATATAAAATTTATTTACTGGTTTCAAATTAATTGGAAATGAATATAAAAACTCATTGAGTATAATGGAAAATATTACTATTTTTATGCCTAAAAATCCGTTCTACCCTAATAAACTAAATTAATTACAATTAGTGAGTGATATTAATGTAATATATAGGTATTATATATTCAATTAAATATTTTTGATATCAATCATGTATATTTTAAAGGATTAAGATAAAAAAAATCCAATTTTATACATATAATACTATATTTTTATTAAGGCACTTTTTTCACCTTTTAATGAAGATATTATATTAAATCCATTTTTTGGAACATTTATAGACTATATATTCCATAATAAAAATTATATTTTAATTAGAAAAATAAAAATTAGTTTAGTGAAAATATGTTGTATTTTTTCTGTGAAGTTTTAATTTTTTAATGAATATTTAAAAATTCTGAAATTTAATTCATAAATATTTTTAATCTAATTTATTTATATGAATAAATTATTTTTTAAATTATTTTTTATGTTTAATTAGTTCATATTATTATTTATTAATCCAATTTAGGTCATTTTTTTAATTTTACTATTAAATTTACTATGA
Source organism: Viscum album (assembly GCA_963277665.1). Classification (NCBI taxonomy): domain Eukaryota; kingdom Viridiplantae; phylum Streptophyta; class Magnoliopsida; order Santalales; family Viscaceae; genus Viscum; species Viscum album. Next base: position 1,750,465,945 of record OY728120.1, on the reverse strand, counting down.
AAATATATAAAACATTTAGAGGTTGTAACTTTAAAAACTCGCATTATAGACCTGATTCTAGGATTAATTTTGAATTAATTTTTTCCACTTACATGATTGAAATTTAGAAAATTGGATTCCATATTTAGAAAAAATATAATTTATAATGTGTAATATGTTCTACTTAATTTTTGACCTAATATTTAAATGAATGCAGTTAAAATTAATTAAAATGATTCATGTAAAATTAATCATATTAATGGATTAAAACATTTTCTTAAGGGACCAAATGACCTGTACAGTTGTACAAGATCCATTGGATGGCCATATTTAGACCCAATAATAACTTGGATCAAATTTTTTCCATTACAGGATCCATATTAGCATGGAAAAACATGGGTGGAATACTCTTTCAAAAAATTTACAAGAGTGCCACTCCTTCTCCATTATAAAAGGACACCTCTCCTCCCACTTCATAACACATATAAAGACACTTTGGCTCAACCAAGATATGAATAAATAGATCTTAAAAATACCTTCTATCCATATTTAATCCTCACTTTGGATAGAAATATTTCCTAGTAAGCCATTTTTTGCGATGAAAATGGAGTTACCCGAATATAATATAACACCCTCCCTCAAGATCCTTTCGTTTAATTTATTTCTCCACAACACCTATTTATTTAATTCCATTATAATAAAACAAAAAACAATATCCTAAATACAATGATATATTTTTTTGCTGGATGTTTTACCAACACATTCACACACGTCCATCAAATGGGTAAGGAATATAATATTTATGTGTACAATGAACTACCTCTTTACTAAATTATTATTGTTCATTTGTCCTTAACTACTTCTCATGGAAAAAATTATGTTTGAAAATATATTTATATACGTTATTTGTTATATTTAATATTTTTTAAGCTTATTTAATTCTTTTACCCCACATGTATTTATACTTTAAATTTTGTGTAAATACGATAATTTCATTTGAGGAAGTGTGGAATACCGCCCCCTCAAAATGATGTGATTCATACACACACTACATAGAATTTATTAAGGATGTTCTTAGTGAACATATAAAATATATATATATTATATAATGATACTTCTAAGATACTAATATATGTATATATATATAAATATGTAATTTACCCTCTTTCTTTCAATATGATTATTAAATGGAAATAACGGTCATGTGTATGTATAACATGCCATCCCATGAATAATGTATTCCAATTCATAATTATATATTCAGTGGATTATTATAATACACATATAATGAATATAATTTAAATTTATTTCTCGGTTTTAATTCTTTAAATAATGATATAACTATAAGGACCAATGATATAAAAAATTGAGACATGTGCGAAGAATAAAGCAGATATTATCTTAAGTGAAACCTTGACATGGTATTGTTAAAAAGAGAGTAATATAATGTTATAATAAAACTATATATGGTAATAGATATAGGAATAAATTTCTGTGATAGGTTTATTAATAACCTATATCTATTATACATTAATTAAATATGCGTATGAAGAGAGTAAAGACACAAGTTAAGGGAAATTTCATTCCACTTTTTTCCCACGAGATACATTCCATAGACACCACACTTTTCTTTTTTATAGTTTATATACTTACCATGAATGAATTATATTATTATTATTATTAAATTTATAGGTATTTACATAACCATTCTATTATCTTCATTTAATTGGGTTAACGGTTCAAATGCCACAAAATCGGTGAGACAGTTTTTCCCCATTTTCAATAATTGAGGCACATGTTTTTTATACACCATCATTAATTTTTGAGATTTATATAACTCCATTTTGAAACTTATACCTTTAATGTCCTTATTTTAAAGATATTTTAAGATTCATGTATTTTATTTTTCTTATGTGGATAGTATGATCCAATGTTACCAAGCGGTAAGACTTTATTAATGAAATCTCATCATTTATCGAGATAAATTATGATTATACTTTCATTAATGAGATGTTAGATTCATATATGAAGAAAAATCAAGATATTCCTTATCATATATTTATTAATGGTATATACATATATTATTACCATTTTTACACTAATTATTACTTAAAATAATTAATAAAATGATTTTTAGAAAAATCAATCCGTATCTCCATATTAGATCAGAAATCTATTTTCTTTGAAAACCCATGTTTTAAAAAATGATTTAAAAAATGTTTTCAAAAGATCCTTGATGATCATTTTCAAGGAAAAATGTTATTTATTTATTTTTTAATCTCCCTTAATATTTTTTCAATTCTATTATTAAATAAAATTTATTTTTAAAAAGTGGGTTTCAATTCGGAATGGATATTTTCATCAAGAATTTTTTTTAAATGACATGTCAAAATTATATTCCATATAAGATGAATTCCATTGGTTTTACTCATTAGTTTCTTTGGAAATTATACATTATTTCCACTCATAGTATTTCAATGAAAGGTTTTTTATTTGATTCCATGATTTTTATAAAACTTGTCTCTCTTTAATGGGTTATATTCATTTGAAACATGTTTCATTTCATGGGTAATAATTTTGTTGTAATGATTATGGAACTGGTATCTTTTCCATAGGTTATTATATAATTAAATTTTATGAAAAAAATTTATTTTAATGGGTTATGATACGATTTTTAATGATCTTGTGGAACATGTATGTATAATTTTACATTAAGATGGGTGGGACCAATATCTCCCTCTAATGCTTTGGGTAAATATTTATATCCCATGAGATTGACTATAATGGTGTTGGGAGTGAACCTAGTGAAAATTTATGGACATGAGAGTGAAAAATGGCTACCAATATAGTCTGAGAAGTGAAATCATGAAACTAATATGGTCTTGGGAGTGAACCATGACTACCATGATTGTATAGGGAGTGAACCCATAATTATATGATGGTTTTGGAAATGATACCTTCTCTAATATGAAAATAATACTATATTCTTATTTGTTTTCAACAATTAAATGTTTTATTCCGATGTTTTTTTCATGGATTATGTACTTTGTTTCCTTATGATTCATGTCTTATGAACTTCCAATCATTATTCCATGATACATATATATGATCTTTGATATACAGGGTATGATCTTCTATTTTCGCGGTCATGTTTTCATACCCGTATTCCCATAATTATACTTACATGTCACCCTTGTTTACCTTTAATAATCATATGAGCTCACCCATTTCTATGTTTCCATCCCCAGGTTATGAAGATATGTGCTATTTTTGATGTGTCTAAGAGGTATTAAAGTCATAAAGAACCTAGTTGGGTATAATTTAACTCGCTTATGTACCAATGTTAATATTTCTATGTTTCCAAATGAACTAGACTAGTACAATATTAGGGATTATATTTGTATAATGTTTTAAGTATTACTCAAATATTATGTAATGTTTATGTATGAAAAGATAGGGTCACTATAATGAACTCCTCATGGAATATTTAAAATTCCACCACAGATCAAAAATAATTTCACCTCAGATGATAAACAATATTTAATATGAGTTTGTGTAACATTCCATATACATGACTGTTTCTATTACATGACACGAAAAAAATATTTCATTAAAAATACATTCCTAATATCTTTTAGGCAGAGAGAATTAAAGAATTTTGAGAAATATATAACTGTCAGAATCCATTTTTTTTATATCAAATAGAAATTTTTCCCACTATATATGTGAATTCCAAATACATAAATATCCTTCAAAAAATCCGAAAAATCCTTCTCACACGAAACTGTTCTAGTCACATCATTTGTATTACTTTTCTTTATAACCAAGGGAAATGTAGAAATATGAATGTGGTGAGAAAGTATTCCCAGTAAGTGTAGAAATAAGTGATTACAATCAAGGATAATTAGTGATCATAAGTGAGAATATGGGTATAATCAGGATAAATAAGAAAGATATACCTCATAGTGCATAGATAATAAATCAATGAATAAGGTTTTGAATAGTAAATGAATATAAATATTATAGAAAAATGTGTGAATAAATATGATCCATTAGATCATAAAATAGTTGTGAGAATAATTATGAAATTATTTTATAAACATATGTATAGGGTATCATAATATTATTAAAATATTTAATTATACCCATGATTAATTTGTGAGAATATTAAGGAAGTACCACCCTTTAGTTTGTGAGAATATCTATGAAATCTCACACAATATTACCTCATAAGATCCCAAAAATTTATAAACATATTAGAGAGTGATATAAGAATCAAACTATAATTATATGTACATATTAATTCTATTATATATTAGTCATGTCACCATATTATGAAAATCCATTGTAAAAAACTGGGTTTCATTCATCACCATATAAAGAAACTACAAAAATAAAATGTTCTTCATATTTATTTCCAATGGAATCTTGTAAGTAGAAAATTCATGATTCCTTTAGTAATCATAACATGACAATAATATGGAAAATAAGTGGGTATCCAATGACATAATGTAATATTATTAGAAAATATCAATCAATAATGATATAACAAATTATATTTACATTAAATAGATAAATGGTATATGTTTAAGTAAATAATTCCACACACCACTCATTATGGGGCATTATATAAAAACAATTCAATAAATTTAATGAGAAATAGGGTATTCACATAGTTAATTAATTGGAAATAAAACTATTATAATATACCAATGATGATTAGTTAAAGAAATGGTAGGGGTATATTAATACTCCAAAAGAAAAACATATAGAATAATCCATATAATTAAAGAAGGTGGATGATAGCATTTAATTTATTTACATGATAAAATATATGAAATATCAATTAAAAACTACTTAGATAAAAAATACATTTTATGTGTCTTAGAAAAATCAGTCTAGAAATAACAAATATCCATGTTCTATTGAAATCAATATTACTTAAATATTATATAAAAATTTGATAAAATTTATTTCACCTAGAAAAAATGAAAATGTATATATAATGGTTTATATAAAATGTTAAATTTAGAGTAAATATGTGACTATATGGGAAAAAATAAAAATATATTATTTTCTAACATGGGAAAAAATGACCTATATAAAAACATATATAAATTTATTAAAAAAAATTAAAGTTGTTAATGTACAAGAAAAAACATTTAATCAAGTATTGATTTATAGATATGGACTTTTTTAAAATTATCCAATAAATAATGACATAGAAAAATAGAGATTCATGGATAAATATAAATAGAAGGGATAGTTTCTATACAATGGGTAAATAATGAGACAAGGGGTGAAATAAAATAAGGATAAGACAAGTAAATCCCAAGTAATTACCATAGGGGCATAAAATTATAGTGGATATATAGTGAAACATATATTAATTCTCATCATTAATTATTATTCAAAAGAAATTGGTATTTGAAAATAATAATTTTAAAACAACATTCAGGGTATGGGTAATGTAAGAATCAATGTATCTTAGAGGAAAATAATGAAATGGAAATTAAAATCTCATGATATGGACGATATTTAAGACATAAAAACAATTTATATGTTCAAGTAAAGTATATCATAAATAATGGTATGATGTATCAAACATATGTTATAAAATAAAATTACAAAAAGAAACACCTTACAAACATATGAAATTTCTAGAAAAACCCCCATAGTATTTAATATAAAATGAAATATTAAATACCATGATTAATTCTTGGATCATGTTACAAATTTTAAATGTGTCATATATAAAATATTATAAAGAAAACTTGGAATATAATAATGAAATTGTCTTGATTAGTTAAGATTTGAGAGAATAAACCCTTAAATCAATTCTTCACTTCCACTAAAGAGCTTGATTTTAATTTATGAAACATAAATAAAGTAAAAATATATTTCATAACCTTATTCATATCAATATGATTTTATAAATTTCATTTTTAATTATTCTATACATTTATATTTGTTATTTTTTTAATTTCAGTATCGTGCGTGATTAATGGGAATTGTTCTAAACTAGTTTCATAAAAGTAGTGTTATTATTAAATCTTTCCACAATGTTAATCAATTCAAAATAACACAAGGTACTAATATTGATGTTTTATAAATATTTATATTTTTATAATGCAATTCTACATGATTTCTGTTTATGATCTATAAAGATGAAATCGAAAATCTAAATGTTTCCAAGGATTTTTAATGAATGAAAATTGGTATCTTAATTGATGAATTTAATATTAATGTCACCATTATAAGACATATGTAAAATAATTATTTTACTATTTATATCATATATCATATATATTTATGTTCTCATAATCATCCATGATATTATTTTTTATCATCATTCATGTAGGTGGTTAGACTGACCAAAACATAAACACTCCATAATTAATGGATGAGTATGATTATGAAAGTTGTTTTTCTGAAATAATTATTATTATAGAATCATAATGATATTATTTATATAATTTTAATATTTTTAATCTCATATGAATATATTTTTATAAATAATGATGAAACTAGATAGATACTAATATATCTTACTTCCAAGAGAAGGTAGTCGAAAAAACACAAAGTAATCATTCTTATTTATCTATGAATGAGAGAGAAAGAAGTTTGATTATAATTTATATATTAAAAGTATATATATATATATATTCCTAATTTACCATTTATAATCTGGAAAGCGAGGTGTTATTGAAAAAAATAAATTTACTCACTATGTGGATACGGTAGTTCGAACTACACACGGATGCTAGTTTCATTTTTCTGGAAAGACATGGGGAAATGTGGATAATATATACTAAATTAAAATAATAAAATTCATTTTAAAATATATAATTATTTAATTTTATATTAATTAAAATATTATATTTTATAAATTAATTTATAATGTAATGGATGTTATGAAAAACAAGTACCCACGTTGATAATTTCTTCATTCAATTGGAAGACTGCTTGGAAAATGTGTTCTTATGAAAATAACATTTTACTAGAAGATAAAATAAAATAAATATTTTTATAATTAGATAATAATTGGAAGATTTTTAGGTGAATGTTTCTCTTTGGAAGTGGTTTAAAGGGTTTGTGAGAGGCTTCATTTATAAGAGGTGATAATGACAAATTTTAGATATTTTAAATAATTATAAAGATAACACTTGTTTCTCACGTGAATTGGATAAAAAATTGTAAATAATGGATTTGAATTTGAGATAATGATTTTGATTTATAAATAGATTAATTTTAAAAATTTTTAATAGGTTTCATGAACATTACCCCTTTGATTTATAAGTTTTATTATTTTACATGATTCTGTGCTAAATAGAATTTAAATGAGTAATTTACTTTTAAATATAATTTTTTCCCTTTATAATTAATTATATCCTCAAAATTTAAAATATTAATTATAGTTAAATATAGAAAATATATATTTTTATGAAATTTTTTGTTTAATAAAAGAACATGAAATGTGTAAAAACCCTTTTAAGTAAAAGATTATTTTTATTCTTAAAATTTTTATTGAGTATAAATTTATTAATAACTTTTTTTCCTAATAAAAAATATTTTTTAATAAAAATGAATATATTATGTGGCGTTAAAATTATCCCATAATATAATTCTACATAAATAATATTTAATTAAATGTAATATTTTAAAAAATTAGTTTTATTAGAAAATATTACTTATGTTTATAAAATTTTAAGTATAGGGTTTATATATTATGAATTTTATTTTGAAATATAAAGTTTTAATCATTAAATACAATTTTCATTAGGATAATTTTATATTTTTATGTTATAAATAATTATTTTTATAATAAAAAATGTGTTTATTTTTGTATGAAATTATTTTTTTAACTTTTTGACATAAACATAATTTATTTCAAAAAAAAAATAGAAATTAATCCCAAGACAATTTGGAAATTTTTAAAATAAAAATATAATTTATTTTAATCAAATTAAACTAAATAATGGATATATTTATTTATTTTAATTAAAATACAACTTATTAATAAATGGTATCGTTTTATTTTAAAATAACATTTTAAACCCAAAGAACCATTAATCTTAGAAATTTCAATATAATCGAAGGTTTAAATTCTAGATTATCAATATAAATATTTACAATTATAATAAACATTTAACTGTTATCAATATAATTTAAGAAGGTAAAATAAAATTTCTAATTTTTATGTGGTTGTTAAAAAGTCATAACTTATTAAATTTAATAATATATAACTATTTTAATTATCATTATGCTTTTGTTTCTAATGATTATATTAATATTTTAATTCTAATATATACTAATTTATTTTAATGAGTGTTTTCATTATTTTTTTGTTTCATATGTCACTAGATATCAAAAATAATATTAATTGGATGGTTCTATAATCATGGGTCATTACATTCTACCCTATTAAATAAATTGTACCCTCAAATCTATAATTATTAATAACTGGTTAAAGTAGATGATGTTATTATTATCATATTTATCATTTAGGATATTGTTTCAAATTGTAAATCCTACTTACTATCTTATTCTATGTTAATTTATTTATATTTTCTAAAAAATCATTAATATTTCATACGCCCTTTTTCTCAGCAATAAATACATGTTAACCATACATTCTAAGAAAATATCCCTTTCTCAAAACAAGATGAATCTATAATAAATTAAACCAAATTTAAAAAAAATATTCTTCTAGAAATTTACACTATCGTTAACCATCAAATGTATTAACCACTAGTTCATGAATTTACATACTAGTAAATATATATATTATTATCCCAAAAATCGGACTAACATCATAAAAAATATCACGAGGTTTCAATCACAGTTATAATAAAAAACTATATAGGCACTTTTTTATCAAAATTAACCAATAAATTATAATTTTAACATAAAGTGTTTATTAAACCTATGAGTTATCAATTCCTCAATCACAGGTCTTCAAGAGTTAAAGAAAAATATATAAGATTTTAATAAAATCACTTTTTATGGTTTTTGATACTATTTAATTTATGTTTCTGAACCATTAATGAAAATAAAATCAATAAAAATAAATAGACTTTTGAGTCAAATAAACCAACCATTAAAAAATATCTAAATTACATTGATAAATATAACTCACTAATGAGAATGTATGGGGGTGTGATGATTTAATTTAAATTATGATATAAAATTCATAACCTTAGGCATGATTAATAAAATTGCCTTTTCATTTAAAACAAACATACAATTTATTTTAATCCATTTTTGTATGTTTCAATATGTGACTATAATAAATATTTGATTCATGACATATATAATTCTAAAACTCTTTTCCACGATCGTATTATAACAAAATAATAAAACCAAAATTTCTTATAAAAAAATTTCGAATAAAAGATTATATGAAGATGAAAACCCAACGCTAATATGACTTCTCTATTGAAACAACCATTTCACCCTTCAAAACATCCTGTTTAATAAACTTTTTTTAATGTTTTTTACCTTGTACATCATATCCAAATACCAAAAATAACTATCAAAAAATTAACGTGAACATATTTGTAATATTATAAACCCCAAAACCAATGAAATCATTTATCACAATATTTTAAAAAACGTTTATCAAAAAAATAACATATCAGTTAATATTTATCTTTATTGATGAATCTCTATGTTTTTTTACAATTTATCTATAGTTATTAATTATTATGTTTTCTAAACTAGTGATATTCAAATACTTTTTAATTGTTCATAAAGAGAATTATAATTTTCTAAATATGATCCCATGGGAATTTCAAACCATTTTTGTACCTGACCTCTTTGTTTTACACAAGGTGATGATAAATTTAAATCCAAAAATTCCATTTTCATTGTTTTTACCCCAATTTACAGTTGTCCTAGAGACCACATCCACCTGTTGTGTCTATAAAGGGATGAAATTTCTAGAATAACCACATAATAACTTATTTACATAAACATTAGGATGTTATCCAATAATTATTTTTATTCATAGGGTTTTCTCTAAGGATATATTATCCTAATCCCTAAATAACATAACATGTTTCATATAAAAATGTTAATGTATTATATATACCTTTAAAACCATGGTCAAACTTCTTATATCAATCAATAATGTTCTTTATGACTCCTAATAAATCTTGAATTGATAGCATTCTAACCTCTAAATTAATATATACCCTATATTAACACCAATTGTAACAAATTGTATATGTGATCACAAATATTACATTAATTATAGAAAATATTTCATTAATATAAATTCTAATAAACGTTTTGGTTTAAAGACGTATAGAGTTAATACAATTATGTAACTAGAAGATCCCATTTTATTTATAAGAAATGAAAATTTTCTATCCATATAATAAACTACTTTATCAAAAACAAGACATCAATATCTCTCACGAATTCAGCACATAATACACTATTCTAGAAAAATTATACGTGTTTCATTTCTTCCTAACATTGTGAAATGGAAACATAAAAAATGGTTGAGGTAATATTCTTAGTAATTGTAAACATAAGAAATAACAAACATGGAAAATAAGTTAGAAAAAGATGAGAATATTATTTTAATAATGATAAAACATAATTTTATACCCAAAAAATCATTTATTATCAATTATGGCGTAAGGAATGGCAAAATTAAATAATCAAATGTCTTTGAAAACATGATTTAGAAAAAAATATATATGAGAGCATAAAATAGCCATGAGAAAAATCATAAAACTGTGGAACAAATATACATATAGTATATGATCACATTATGATAATATTGAATATTTTTTACACTTTAGTTTATGAAAAAATCTAATAAGGACCACCCTTTAGTTTATGAGAAAATCCAAGTAGTATCACCCTTTAGTTTGCGATCTTATCCCTAAAGGACCATGTTAATTTATCTATTGAGACATAAACATGATATAATTCATTTTAGGGAGATATATTTCCCCACCTATAACCACCCATATATATGTGTGTGTTCCGTAAGGTATAAATAATTTTAATATACCATGGAAACCCATGGTATGAAAATATGATTCATTCATTACCTCATAATTAACCCATTGAATAAAATGGGGTTAATGTCCTTATAAAATGGAATATCACACAGAATGAATTAATAATTCTATCAACAAATCATACATTATAAAATCATGAAAAATAAATGGGTATCCAATGAAATCATGTAACTTTCTTAGTAAATACCATTCAATTGAGATAAAGAATATAGGATTGACACCATATAGAATCTAGGTGAATAACCTTAATTCTATAGAATCAATATTTGGTTCCTAAAGAAGAATAAAATTTGATATAAAATTATGGTTATATAAATATAATGATTTAGAAATAGAAATAAAGGGATTGAACACTCCTCCAAAATAGAAGGATATAACATAATCCATCCTAAGAAAATGTATATGGTATATGTTGAATAGTTTCATTAAAAAACAATAAGTAATGTAATTGGATAATAAAATGGTTAAAAAAATACTTGATGGTAATTTTTTGAAAATCTCCTCATAAATTAGAAATATATAAGATATTTTGCAATCAATTTTCACAAAATATTTTATATAACACCCTGATATTTGAAGAGGGGAATATCATCCATCGTAGTTTATGTCACACAAAAAATGTCTAATAGGGAATATAACTCAACAATAAATTATGATATATTTATTTTTTAACGTACTCAGTATTATTTATAGTTTACGATGCACAAAATATTGAGTTTAAATGAAACAAAATATTCTTTTAAAATTCTATTATTTAAACATGAACATTATATCATTTTCATAAGGTTGGAATATATTAATGGGAATAAATATGTTTTGAAAATTATATGTTTTACAAAATTATAAAATAAAATAATATCTTATATATTGATTAGAATATAAAATAAAAACCATTTCAAAGAAAAAGAAATGTTTTTTATAAAACATTATTTTTCTAAACTACATTTTAGTTATGCCTTGAGAATATAAATTAATAGTAACTAATACCAAATTTATAAAATTTATTATAAAAAGTAACTTATTTTTGAATTCTACCTGTCAAAATTATCCTTGGGTGAAATTTTGATAAATATATGAAGAGGAGAGTTTTTTTAATGAATAGTGAAAATAATAATTTTTATTGAAGACAACCATTTTGTTTAAAAAATTTAAAATTTTAATTTTTTTTAATTTGGATATAAAATTAAATTAGATCAATTATAATAGTATTTAACTAATTTAGGTCATTGTAATCAATTTCATTATGAATTGTAATATAAAATCATTTAATACTTTTAAATGTTTTTCATAGGAAAAACTATTTTTTGTTTGGCCAATGTGTTTAATTATAAATGTAATTATTCATATTCTCTATATTAATTACATAAAAATGGATTCCAAATTTGGAATCAGCATAATTTATATTATCTAATAAGGTGAAATTATTTTTTTACCATCATGAATAGAAAAGGTATTTAAAATTAATTACTACGGTTAATGAAAAATGACTTTACTAGAGGATAATCTATGTAGATATTGGTTAAAACTAACCTAAACATTTGAAATCATATTTTTATATAAATATATCAACAATAATAAAATTATTTATCTATAAATTCCCATTTTTAAGCTTTTTTAATGAGAAATATGTGGGTATCACTTTATCTTTTCAAAAATTTCATGTGTGTCATTCACCCACTAATAAAATGCCACCCCACAACTCCTCTCTTCACACTTAAAAAACATTTGGTTGAGAAAATAACTACCAAAAAATAATCATTAATACCATAAAAACATACATGAGTCCTTTTCTGATTAGTATTACCTCATAATAAGTCCTTAGGTATAAACCTAAACATTCCCCCCTAAGAAGTGGTAAGATTCATAAACATCCTTATTTTTTTATTTCAATATTCACCTACTTCAAATGATATTAAAATATGGGAATATTATAAAAGAAGTTTCCCATATATAATTATATGTTATTATGTTAATTTAATAACCCAAATCCCTCTCCACTTCTATCAAAAGTGAAGAAAAACCGACTATTGTGTGCAAAGAGAACTACCGTATCACGAAACAATGTTCTTCAATTTCCACTACTAAAAAATAGGCCACTAGCGTCTGCCATTGGCGGTCGCTATAGGCCTATAGAGATCGCCCCGCGACCGCCATTGGTGGTCGCTTTAGCTTCGTCACTGTAGGCCAATAGCGACCGAGCAGGTCCATCTATTTCAAATAGCATAAACATCAAGATCATCATAAACGATAAACGTGCTTCAACAATCCGAGCAGGTCCATCTATTTCAATCTTCTGCTTCAATAAACCTACAATAAGACAAAAAAAAACAAAAAAACAAAACAAACGTAAATTGAATATAATTATTCAGTTATTATATATACATATAATAAAATTAAATCTGACATCAAATCATGTTGCTATAATAATTTAAAACCCTCAATTTAAGAAATGCTATCATTTTTGGTCATTCGGAGCATGTTTGCTCCGAATTCGACCGTCTCACGCCGTTTTTGGTGTTTTATGACACCAGAAACACGTTTCAGATCACCGCGATAAAACGAAACCTCCAATTGACATGCCGTCTACCAGAACATTTCACAAATCACACAACGACTGATGTCGTATGGTTTCATGGCACTCCGAGGTCATTCGGATGGTTTTGACCCCCCAACGCGCAGTTTTAGCGCGCACCGAGCTGTTGAAAACGACACAATCGGCCGTACCGCGCGCACCGCACGTACGATGGGTGCGTTGTCTCCTACTGCACATCACGAATAATATTACTAATGTTATTGTGTGGTTTCAGGTTATTCAGAGCACGTTTTCTCCGAATTCGACCGTCTCACGCCGTTTTTGGTGTTTTGTGACACCGGAAACGCGTTTCCAGTCACTGCGGTCAAATGACACCTCTGATTCACGTGCTGTCTACCCGACCATTTCAAAAATCACAAAAAGGCTGATGTCGTACGGTTTCATGACATTTCGAGGTCGTTCGCGTGGTTTTGACCCCCCAACGCGCCGTTTTAGCGCGCGTCATGCTGTTGAAAACGACACAATCGGCCGTACCGCGTGCACCACACGTCCGATGGGTGCGCTGTCTCCTCTTACACGTCACAAATAATATTAATAATGTTTTCGTGTGGTTTCAGGTCATTCGTAGCACGTTTTCTCCAAATTCGACCGTCTCACGCCGTTTTTGGTGTTTTATGACACCAGAAACGCGTTTCCGGTCACCACGGTCAAACGACACATACGATTGACGTGTAGTCTGCCTAAACATTTCAAAAATCACACAACGGATGATTTCGTACGGTTTCATGAAATTATGAGGTCGTTCGGGTGGTTTTGACCCCCCAACGCGCCGTTTTAGCGCGCGCCGAGCTGCTAAAAATGACACAATTGGCCGTACCGCGCGCACCGCACGTCCGATGGGAACAACGTCTCCTCCTACACATCAAGAATAATATTCCTAATGTTTTAGTGTGGTTTCAGGTCATTCGGAGCACGTTTTCTTTGAATTCTACCGTCTCACGCCGTTTTTGATGTTTTATGACACCAGAAACGCGTTTCTGGTCACCGCGGTCAAACGACACCTCCGATTGATGTTCCGTCTGCCCTAACAATTCAAAAATCACACAAAATCTAATGTTGTACGGTTTCATCACATTCTGAGGTCGTTCTGGTGGTTTTGACTCCCCAACGCGCCGTTTTAGCGCGTGCCGAGCTGCTGAAAACGACACAACCGGCCGTACTGTGCGCACCGCACGTCCGATGGGCACTCCGTCTCCTCCTACATGTCAAGAATAATATTCCTAATGTTATCGTGTGGTTTCAGGTCATTCGGAGCACGTTTGCTCCGAATTCGACCGTCTCACGCCGTTTTTAATGTTTCGTGACACCGGAAACGCGATTCCGGTCATCGGGGTCAAACGACACCTCTGATTGACGTTTCGTCTACCTAACCATTTAAAAAATCACACAATGGATGATGTCGTATGGTTTCATGTCATTCCGAGGTCGTTCGGGTGGTTTTGACCCCCCAACGCGCCGTTTTAGCGCACACCGAGCTGCTGAAAACGACACAATCGACCGTATCGCATGAACCACACATCCGATGGGTGCGCCGTCTCCTCTTACACATCATGAAAAATATTCCTAATGTTTTTGTGTATTTTTAGGTCCTTCGGAGCTTGTTTTCTCCGAATTTGACCGTCTCACACCGTTTTTGGTGTTTTATTACACCGGAAACGCGTTTCCGGTCACCGCGGTCAAACGACACCTCTGATTGACATGCCTTCTGCCCGACCATTTCACAAATCACACAACGGCTAATATCGTACGGTTTCATGACATTTCGAGGTCGTTCGGGTGGTTTTAACCCCTCAACGCGCCGTTTTAGCGCGTGCCGAGCTGCTGAAAACGACAAAATCGACCGTACCGCGCGCACTGCACGTACGATGGGCGCGCCGTCTCCTCTTACACGTCAAGAATAATATTCCTAATGTTTTCGTGTGGTTTCAGGTCATTCAGAGCACGTTTTCTCCGAATTCGACCGTCTCAAACCGTTTTTGCTGTTTTCTGACATCGGAAATGCGTTTCCAGTCATCGCGGTCAAACGACACCTCCGATTGACATGCCGTCTACCCGACCATTTTAAAAATCACACAACTCCTGATGTCGTACGGTTTCATGGAATTCTGAGGTCATTCGAGTGGTTTTGACCCACCAACGCGCTGTTTTAGCGCACGCCGAGCTGCTGAAAACGACCTAATCGGCCGTACCGTGCACACCACACATCCGATGGGTGCTCCGTCTACTCCTACACGTCGCGAATAATATTACTAATGTTTTCGTGTGGTTTCAGGTCATTCGGAGCACGTTTTCCTTGAATTCGAACGTCTCACGCCGTTTTTGGTGTTTTATGACACCAGAAATGCGTTTCCGGTCACTGCGGTCAAACGACACCCCTGATTGACGTGCTGTCTACCCAAACATTTGAAAAATCACACAACGTCTTATGTCGTACAGTTTCATGGCATTCTGAGGTCGTTCGGGTGGTTTTGACCCCCCAACGCGCCGTTTTAGCGCGCGCCGAGCTGCAAAAAACAACACAATCGGCCGTACCGCGCGCACCGCACATATGATGGATGTGCCGTCTCCTCCTACACATCATGAATAATATTCCTAATGTTTTCATGTCGTTTCAGGTCACTTGGAGCACGTTTGCTCCGAATTTGACCGTCTCACGCCGTTTTGGTGTTTTATGACACCAGAAACGCGTTTCTGGTCACCGCAGTCAAAAGACACTTCCAATTGACGTGTCATCTTCCCAAACATTCCAAAAATTACACAACGGCTGATGTTGTACGGTTTCATGGCATTCCGAGGTCGTTCGTATGGTTTTGACCCCCAACGCGCCGTTTTAGCGCGCGCCGAGCTGTTGAAAACGACACAATCGGCCGTACCACGCGCACCGCTTGTCCGATGGTTGCATCGTCTCCTCCTACACGCCACGAATAATATTCCTAATGTTTTCGTGTGGTTTCAAGTCATTCGGAGCACGTTTACTCAGAATTCGACCATCTCACGCCGTTTTTGGTGTTTTATGACACCGGGAATGCGTTTTCGGTCATCGCAGTCAAAAGACACATCCGATTGATGTGTCGCCTGCCCGACCATTCCAAAAACCACACAACGGCTGATTTCGTACGGTTTCATGGCATTCCGAGGTCGTTCGGGTGGTTTTGACCCCCCCAACATGCCGTTTTAGCGCGCGCCGAGCTGCTGAAAACGATACAATCGGCCGTACAGCACGCACCGCACGTCCGATGGGCACACCGTCTCCCCCTACATGTCACGAATCATATTCCAAATGTTTTCGTGTGGTTTCAGGTCATTTGGAGCACCTTTGCTCCGAATTCAATCGTCTCACGCCGTTTTTTCTGTTTTATGACACCAGAATCGCGTTTCCGGTCACCGCGGTCAAAAGACACCTCTGATTGACGTGCCTTCTACCGGAACATTCCAAAAATCACACAACGGCTGATGTCGTACATTTTCATGGTATTCCGAGGTCGTTCAGGTGGTTTTGACCCCCCAACGCGCCGTTTTAGCCCGCACCGAGCTGCTGAAAATGACAAAATCGGCCGTACCGTGCGCACCGCACGTCTGATGGGTGCTCTATCTCCTCTTACACGTCAAGAATAATATTACTAATGTTTTCGTGTGGTTTCAGGTCATTCGGAGCACGTTTGCTCCGAATTCGACCATCTCACGCCGTTTTTGGTGTTTTATGACACCAGAAACGTGTTTCCGGTCACCGCGGTCAAACGACACCTCCGATTGACATGCCATCTACCCAATCATTTCAAAAATCACACAACAGCTGATTTCGTAAGGTTTCATGGAATTCCGAGGTCGTTCGTGTGGTTTTGACCCCCCAATGTGCCGATTTAGCGCGCGCCGAGCTGCTGAAAACGACACAATCGGCCGTACCGCACGAACCACACGTCCGATGGGCGCTCCGTCTCCTCCTACATGTCACGAATAATATTAGTAATGTTTTCGTGTGGTTTCAGGTCATTCAGAGCATGTTTGCTTCAAATTCGACCGTCTCACGCCGTTTTTGCTGTTTTATGACACTGGAAACGCGTTTCCGGTCACCGCGGTCAAACGATACCTCCGATTGACATGCCGTCTACCCGAAAATTTTACAAATCATATAACAGATGATGTCGTACGGTTTCATGGCATTCCGAGGTCGTTCGGGTGGTTTTAACCCCCCCAACGCGTCATTTTAGCGCGCACCGAGCTGCTGAAAACGACACAATCAGCTGTACCGTGCTTCCCACACGTCCGATGGGCGCATCGTCTCCTCCTACACGTCCCAAATAATATTTCTAATGTTTTTGTGTGGTTTGAGGTCATTCGGAGCACGTTTGCTCCGAATTCAACCATCTCACGCCATTTTTGGTGTTTTATGACACCAGAAACGTGTTTCCGGTCACCGCGGTCAAACGACACCTCCGATTGATGTGCCTTCTACCCGAACATTTCAAAAATCACACAACGGATGATTTCGTACGTTTTCATCACATTCCGAGGTCGTTTGGGTGGTTTTGACCCCCCAACGCGCTGTTTTAGCACGCGCCGAGCTGCTGAAAACGACACAATCGGCCGTACCGCGAGCACTGCATGTCCGATGGGCACACCGTCTCTTCCTACACGTCTCAAATAATATTCCTAATGTTTTCATGTGGTTTTAGGTCATTCGGATCACGTTTGCTCCGAATTCGATCGTCTCACGCCGTTTTTGGTGTTTTATGACACCGAAAACGCTTTTCCGGTCACCGCGGTCAAACGAAACCTCCAATTACGTGCCGTCTGCCCAACCATTTCACAAATCAGAAAACTGCTGATGTCGTAGGGTTTCATGGCATTCCGAGGTCGTTCGGGTGGTTTTGACCCCCAACGCGCCGTTTTAGCGCGCGCCGCGCTGCTGAAAACGACACAATCGGTCGTACCGCACGCACCGCTTGTACGATGGGCGCTACATCCCCTCCTACACCTGAAGAATAATATTCCTAATGTTTTTGTGTGGTTTTTGGTCATTCGGAGCACGTTTTCTCCAAATTCGACCGTCTCACGCCGTTTTTGGTGTTTTATGACACCGAAAACACGTTTCCAGTCACCGCGGTCAAACAACACCTCAAGTTGATGTGACTTCCTCCCGACCATTTCAAAAATCACACAACAGCTGATGTTGTACGATTTCATTGAATTCCGAGGTCGTTTGGGTAGTTTTGACCCCCCAACACGCCGTTTTAGCGCGCGCCGAGCTGCTGAAAACGACACAATCGGCCGTACTGCATGCACCGCACGTCCGATGGGTGCGCCGTCTCCTACTACACATCACGAATAATATTCCCAATGTTTTCGTGTGGGTTGAGGTCATTCGGAGCACGTTTTCTCCAAATTCGACCGTCTCACGCCGTTTTTGGTGTTTTATGACACCAGAAACGCGTTTCCAGTCACCGCGGTCAAACGACACCTCCGATTGATGTGAATTCTGCCCAAAAATTTCAAAAATCACACAACGGCTGATGTAGTACGGTTTCATCACATTCCGAGGACGTTCGGGTGGTTTTGACCCACCAACGCGCCGTTTTAGCGCGCACAGAGCTGCGAAAAACGACACAATTGGCCGTACCGTGCACACCGCACGTCCGATGGGCGTGTCGTCTCCTCCCACACCTCACGAATAATATTCCTAATATTTTCGTGTGGGTTCAGGTCACTCGGAGCACGTTTGCTCTAAATTCGATCGTCTCACGCCATTTTTGGTGTTTTATAACACCAGAAACACATTTCCGGTCACCGCGGTCAAACGACACCTCCGATTGACCTGCCATCTGCCAAACCATTTCAAAAATCACACAAAGGCTGATTTTGTAGGGTTTCATGGCATTATGAGGTCGTCTCGGTGGTTTTGACCCCCCAACGCGCCGTTTTAGCGCGCACCGAGCTGCTGAAAACAACACAATCGGCCGTACCACGCACACCAAACGTCCGATGGGCGCGCCACCTCCTCCTACACGTCACGAATAATATTCCTAATATTTTCGTGTGGTTTCAGGTCATTCGGAGCACGTTTTCTCTGAATTCGACCGTCTCACGCCGTTTTTGGTGTTTTATGACACCAGAAACACCTTTCTGGTCACCGCAGTCAAAATCCACCTCTGATTGATGTGCCTTCTGCCTGACTGTTTCAAAAATCACACAACGAATGATGTCGTACGGTTTCATCGCATTCTGAGGTCGTTCAGGTGGTTTTGACCCCCAACGCGACGTTTTAGCGCGCGCCGAGCTGCTGAAAACGACACAATCAGCCGTACCGCGTGCACCGCACGTCTGATGGGTGCACCGTCTCCTCATACACATCAAGAATTATATTCCTAATGTTTTCGTGTGGTTTTAGGTCATTCGGAGCACGTTTTCTCTGAATTCGACCGTCTCACACTGTTTTTGGTGTTTTATGACACCGGAGTGCGGGTAAGGCTGTCTGGGGTGCGGGGAGGGCCGTCCAGAGTGCGGGTAAGGCTGTACGGGGTGCGGGAGGGCAGTCCGGGGTGCGGGGAGGGCTGCCAGGGGTGCGGGGAGGGCTGTCCGGGGCACGGGTGGGCTGTCCGGGGTGGCGGGTGGCATGTCCGTGGTGCGGGGAGGGCTGTCCGGATTGCGGGGAGGGCTGTCCGGGGTGCGGGGGGCCTGTCCGGGGTGCGAGGGGGGGGGGGGGGGGGTGTACGGAGTGCAGGGGGCCTGTCCGGGGTGCGGGAGGGACGTTTGGGGTGCGGGGAGGGCTGTCTGGAGTGCGGGGAAGGCTGTCCGGTGTGCGGGAGGGATGTCCGGGGTGTGGGAGGGCTGTCCAGGGTGCAGGGAGGGCTGTCCGGGGTGCGGGGGGGGGGGGGGGGGGGGGGCTATTCGGGATGCGGGGCGGCTGTCCGGGGTGTAGGGCGGCTGTTCGGGGTGGGGGCGGGGGGCTTGTCCGGGCTGCGGGGAGGGCTATCCGGAGTGCGGGGAGGGCTGTCCGGGGTAGGCCGGGGACTACAAATAGTGAACTCATCTCATTAATCATAAACAAGTTTAATGATTTATATTGGGAATCACGTGTTTTTTTAAAATATTATAGAACATGCAATTATAAACATTGAAAATTAAATGAACAAAAAATATCCATATCCATAATCAGTTTCATGGTTACTTCTCAATTCGTGCACACAAACATTGCATGAGGCCAAAATAAACATGATACCCCATTATCAAAAACAACTCACTAGAAACCCAACATAAATATCAATAACAACAACACCATTAAAAGCAGAAACACACCTCGTGAATATGATGTGTCATGCGTGTTCATCACTGACCTCTATCCGGTGGGCTAAGGTCCTACAACAAATAAACATTATGAATATTTTCATAACAAAAATAATTTAAATTAAATAAATAAATACAGTATAAACCTGCATCGTGTGATCCCCTGCACCATCACCTGGACGAACATATTCCCATAGTGCTCTAACCTCAGCAGCCAATTGCGCATTTGCCTCCTCGGAAGCCCGCAACCGTGCCTCAAAATTGACAACTACTGTGTCATCTGAGCAACAACAGGACCGAAAACCACAGCGTGTGACACTACAGAATGAGGAATCCCCGTTTCATAGGTCAAACTATATCCATTCCCGTCCCGACCAATGATGCGATGAAAGATCTCATCCCTTCGCATGGGAAGCTGTCGCTGGTCCTCTGGAAGATGTCGTTGGTCCTCTGGAAGATGTTCTAATTCAGCTTCAAATTGAGCCTGTGAAATATTTAAATATATATACATATATTAATATACAGATTTTATATAAGTATTGGTAATGAGTACAAGCACTTACTATCAATGCTGCAGCCTCTGGTTCATTGCGATCACGAGTCCTCATCCACACCGACATTTTATCAGTTGGTGCACCTTGCTCCCGCAACTATATATGAATAGAATATAAACAAAAAACCATATTAATTAAACAAATTAAAAAATTAATAATAAATACCTCATGTCGGATCTGAGACACATGACGAGTCCCGAGCCTATGAGGTGGTCCCTGCAATGCTCAATTCTCAGAATGGCGTGTAGACACCTCCTATATCCAATTCATTCAAATATCAAAAAAATCACACATTTTTGAAAATATATATACCAAAATAAATATACAAACCGAAACACCCTCAGTAGACCAATATGCAACTAAATCACACCACTGAGCCAGGAGGACACCTCTCGGGACTTTTTCCAGAATGTCCAGGGCACCCAAATTTGTTACCCAGTGGTCCCTCTTGACTTTGCCTTTATAGTTTTTCCACATCTTATGACATTTTCTCATACACACTGGCCGAAACTCATCGAGACATACTTTCAAATTTTTCTATTAAAGAAAAAAAATCACATATGTTATTGTTGTTTATACATAGAGAATAAAGTAAAATGGCCTTCTTACCTGAACCTCCCTCCAAAGACGATCTAATGTGTCCTAAGGGATAGAAGCCCAATCACGCGTGGTCAATGGAAATCGATGTGGATCACGTATGATATGACCCAACTGACAAATAAATGTAGGGAAATTCTATCCGACAGGATGAAATACCTCATCAAATGAAACATCAAAAGTCATGTCGGAATTCCATGATAATATGCCACGACCAGGGCCTCTCCTGCGAGAGGAAGAAGAAGTCGAGTCTGATCCTGTTGAAAAAAATTTTATATACAAATTGACAGTTGTTATATATATATATGTTTATTAATTACATAAAAAATAGAGACAATGACATTCCAACATACCTCGACCCTGAGACGTAGATGCCTCAGATGGATGATGTGGATCTTCTGCCTCTTCCCCTGACATGCCTGCAGTCATGGAAAACATTAGTAAGTGGACTATCCAAAGTGTCCAAATGATAAATTGGATTGTTTTAAAAAAAAATCAAACTTGTACAGTTGTTAATCAAACAAAAAGGGATTGAATAATTAGTTGTGAATGAATTTTAAAAAATCAGAAAGGTCACAAAACAGATATACAAATTATGTGCAAAACCAATCAATGCATAGCCAAATTTCAAATTGAATTAATAAAAATTCAAGTAGCACATGAACCAAATGAAGAATACCTCAATGGGAAGATAAACCGACAATAAAATCAATATAACATGAGTTAAATCACCCTAAATATTTATAACTGAATAAAATTCCAAAAGTGAGGATTAAAACATACAAGGATTTATAAAATCTTTAGATAATTTATGATATATTAGGCTGAATAGTGGGAAAACAATTATACCTTTCATTAAGAATGAAAATCGACCGTTTCTCCTTCAACATCCACTCTGACCCAATAAATATATTCTTCACGTTGAACTACAGTATGTTGATCAAGTTGTTGGGAAACAAAAGGAACAGTCTCGGGTTCATCTTGTTCAAATACAAACACTCCTCGCCGAGACATTTTGACAACAACTTTCCAACTTGGATTCGAAGGCAAAGAAACGAAGAATACTTGTTCCGCTTGTGATGTCAAAGTGAAAGGTTCATTATCAACTCGTTCATTTCTGTATACCATATAGTTAAAATTCACCAATGAAAATTGAAATTGATTGACTTTACATCCACACACTGGATCAACCCAATTACACTTTAACAATATGTACTTCAACCCGTTTGTGTATACAACTTCAATGATGTATATCAATTGACCATAGTAATAACAAGAATCGACAAATGGACAACCGATTCCACTGTTTTGTGTTGCTCGTTTGTCTTCAACATCTTTAATGCGAAATCAAAAACCATTATCATCTATAGATTTGTAACGATGAGCCGTTATAGATGGACCCTTAGCCAGTTGGATAAATTATTCATTTATCTTGGGTTCCCCTAACTCCCTCAGCTTATGAACCTACATAATTCATAGAATTCAATAATGATATATGAAGAAAGAAATTAGTATAATACTTCACTCATAATGAAAATCAATTTATATGTACATAATCCTTGAACCAATCATGAAATGACGCATAATGAGACTGTTGAATTTGCAACTCAGTCGCACGATACATCTCTTCTTTTATCTCATTAATGTGTTTTCTGGAAATGATAACGCAATGTTTAAATGATCAACTTATGCAAATAAAACATGTAAATGTTAAACAATAAAAGTGATAAGATACTTACTGCATTAATGGTGCAACTGATGGAGTATTGAAAAAGATATATTGACGTGCTTGTATCCACTCGATGTTGTCCATATCATATGTGGTTCCTTCTCCAACTAGACCATCCTGAATCTGAGAGGGATTATCTAATTTTGTTTCAACATCCATAATATATTCTGCACAAAAAGTAGTACACTCATCCATCAAATAACCATTGGCTATTGATGCGTCCGGATGAGCTCTATTGTGTACAAATCTTTTCAATGTACTCAAATAATGCTCAATAGGATAAATCCACCTGAATTGCACTGGAACAACAGCCATTACCTCATCAGTTAGGTGCACTATCAAGTGGACCATAACATCGAAAAATGAGGTGGGAAATAGTTTCTCAAAGTGACAAAGCGTAAGTACAATTCAGTCCTGTAAACTTTTTAAATCACCCATTTATTGATTTCTTAAACAAATCTGTCTAAAAAAATTACTCATCTCAATCAACGGCTGAAAAACATTGTGGGATAAACAATCAAAAATTGTGATTGGAATCAACTGCTGAATTAGTATGTGATTGTCAGGACTTTTCAACCCTTGCAATGTCTTTCTCGTAAGATTCACACACTTTGAAATATTAGAAGAGTAACCATCAGGCACCTTGAGCATCTTCAAAATGGAAAGAAATGTATCTTTCTCCTTTTTAGTCGTCGTATACTGTGCAGCAGAAATATATGCCTTGTTTCTATCAGCTAACTGTAAATGCAACTGTTTCCTTAAACCCATTTCTTCCAAATCACGGTGTGAACTAACACGGACCTTTTATTTCCCACTGACACCTAAAATGGTCCAAAATATGTTATCACAAACATTTTTTTCAATGTGCATGACATCCAAATTATGACTCAGCATGTTAGTTTTCTAATACGGAAGACTATAAAAAATACTTTTCTTTTTCCAATTGTGACTGCGCTGCCTACCTGCAGCTCGAATATTACGTACCGGAGGAGCCACCAAATCATGAATTTCATATACTGTGTGGATGTTTTCTTCCTCAATCTGTGATAAAATTTCGACTCCTATCATGATCTTTGGTGCTAGGATGAACTCTCTAGAACCATCAAATGCCAATCTGTCCTTTCTGAACCTGTGCTGAGGGTGGAGAAAACTTATGTGACCCATGTATGCCCATTTTTTGGAATGCTTAAGCCATACAGAATTTTTACTTTTGTTGCAACAAGGGCAAGTAAATTCTCCTTTCGTACTCCAGCCTGATAAATATGCATAAGATGGGAAGTCATTGATTGTCCACAATAAAGCAGCCTGCAGTTTGAACATTTCATTCGTTTCACAGTCATAAGTCATCACACCATCGCCCCAAAATTCATTCAACTCATCAATCAATGGATGAAGGTAAACATCAATCTTATCCCTCAGACCATTAGGTCCATCAATAAGAGTGGAAAGTAATATAAATTGTTTCTTCATACAAAGCCATGAAGGAAGATTATACGGAACCAACACCACGGGCCATGTGCTATGAGTTGCACCAACCATAGTCATGAATGGATTGAAACCATCTGCTGCCAGTCCCAATCGGACATTACGAACATCTTTGGAAAATTTGGGATGTCTCTTATCAAAATCCTTCCATGCATGAGAGTCTGCCGAGTGGGTTAACATATCACTTTCATGAACTCTTTCTGCATGCCATCTCATTAAATTAGAAACTTTAGATGACATAAAAAATCTTTTCAACCTTGGTTTAAGGGGAAAGTAACACATTTTTTTTACGACAATCGGTTTCCCCTGTATCACAATTTGACTTTGATGAGTCTAATTTCCCCTGTTCTCTTTCCACCTAGAAGCACCACAAACTGTACAAATATCCAAATGGGAAGTTTCCTTTCTAAACAACATACAGTTGGTTGCACATGAATCTATGGTATCATATGTAAATCCTAAGTTCTCTATCAGCTTCCGAGCATGGTAATACGACTCGGGAATCTTAGCGTCGACAGGAAGAACCTTTTTCAATAACACCAACAACATGTCGAATGATGTGTCTGACTAATGATTCAATGTCTTCAAATGCAACAACTCCACGATATGTGTCTGACTAATGATTCAATGTCTTCAAATGAAACAACTCCACGATAAACGACAATTTATTGAAAGAAGTACATCCATGATATAATTCTGTTTTTGCATCATCAATTGCTTCATAAAACCTCCTCGAATCGCGATCTGCCCCAAAGCGAAGATTTATCTCACCAGTCTCAAGATTCTAGATGTCAATGCCTTCAGGATCCAACCCAGATACCATTTTAGTAAGCATTTCATGCATTGGATCATTCATCATTGCATCAACATCCATCTGAACTGTCCCCGTATTTTCACAACGAACATATTCTTCTCCATGATGAGTCCAACACTTATAATTTTTCACAAATCCATTAAATAATAGGTGCTCCCTCACAGTATCTCATGTGAATTGATATCTTTTAGCATATTTTCTACATGGAAAAATAATATATTCACCTTCAAATCCTCTGGTGAAGTCAATAAACTGCATAATTCCATTAAAATACTCTCTAAACGTTAGATTTGGAAGATCAATCCAACTCTTATCCATAATAAGATCCCTATAACAAACATTTACACAAGACTTATTACATTTTCATTTTTCATATCAAATATATTTAAAATAAATACTAATTAATTGTTTGTGAACCATTTATAAAATAATAATGTATGTTAAATCCCATGTCATACCTGATTTCACTACAAACCTGGAAGGGAGGGGAGCCGAAGGCGGTGCTGCAAGGGAGAGGAGAGGCAGCGGTGGGGAGCCGGAGCCGGAGCTGGTGCGACGAGGGAGGGGACGGTGAAGGAGGGGACGAGTGGCAGTGGTGTGGAGAGGGAGGGGATGAAGATGAAGGGGACGAGGGTTGGCAGGGTGTGTGTGGGGGGGGGGGGGGGGGTGTTCGGGGTGCTGGGGGGGAGGGACGAGGGGGCGGAGGGCCGAGGGCGGAGGTCGAAGGCCGGATGGGCTGGAGGCCGAAGGCTAGAGTGTGGCCGAAGGGCTGCCCGAGGGTTTCCGGGCTGCCGAAGGTGGGTGGCAGGAGGCCCGAGGGCAGAGGGAGGCCGCAGGGCGGAGGGCGGCCAGAGGGCGGAGGGCGGCCGGAGGGTGGCCGGCGTAGGGTGGGGGCCGACGGAGGGCGGGGCCGACGGAGGGCGGCCGACCGGAGGGCGGGGCGGCGGAGGGCGGGGTGGCGGAGGGCGGGGGCGGCGGAGGGCAGGGCGGCGGAGGGCGGGGCGGCGGAGGCCGGGGCGACGGGGAGGGCGGGGCAACGGGGAGGTCGGGGCGACGGGGAGAGTGGGGCGACGAGGAGGGTGGGGGTGACGGGGAGGGCGTGCGACGACGGGGAGGGCGCGTGCGACGGGGAGGGGGGAAGGGATCGGGGGGGGGGGGGGGGGGGCTTCGCGAGAGGAGGGAGGGTTTGGGGGGCACAAATGCCCTCTTTTTTTAGGGAAACATAGAGACCGCCATTGGCAGTTGCTATTGGTTACCTATAGAGACCGCCAGTGGTGGTCGCTATAGGTAAAGGGGCTCAAAAGCCCATATTTCTAGTAGTGCCATCACATAATTTCAAGGATGAATATGATGATGGATTTAAATCTTTTAAATGATATTTATGAAACTATTACACTCCTCTAATTATGAATTCACATATAACTTTTTTACTTTCAATTCTTTTGGGGATATGATAATGACTCTCATGTATACAACATATTACCTTATCATGAAGTGACACAATTCGTTTTTTACTTATGAATCTAATGGAAGGTTATCAGTTTGAATTTAGCCAATATATGAGATATTTATTAACTAAATATAATTATAAAAATAATATCCCATATTACTTCTTACCTTATATTCTGTTGGAAAACAACAACGTTACTCGTGCATACGTGTGGACTACCACCTCTATATAACGATATTAAATGTTATAAATTTATTTTTAATGTGGATTGTAATAAGGATTGATTTAATTAATATAAATTTTATATATGATACTAATTATTCTTTAAAAAGGATTAAAATTTATTTTCACTATATTCTATCTTTTAAGAAAAATGGAAACAATGTTCATTCATACACATGACTTACCGTCTCCATGAATGATGTCATATATTTTTTGTCTCTAAAATTTATTGGTCAATATAATTTCATTTATAATTAATATATATTATATTTATGTCATTATAAACATTATATATGGGATTTAACCATGATTAATATAAAATGACAAAAATTACCAAACAAAAATATAAATGACCAACAAAGAAATTATCACCTGATATAGTTATTTTAACAATGAAATTTTGATAAATGGTTAATAAAATAATTTAAGAAAAACCTATATGGTAAAATATATATTATTATTTTCATAAATATATTCACAATAAACATATTTTTATATTATAGGAGTATGTTAAACATACAATGGAAATCAGAGTAGAGGTATGGGTTTATCATCTCACATTTACTTTCATGAGACACATTCCATATTCACCACTTATTATTTTCTATAGGGTATATAATTCCAATTATGATACATTTTATCATGAATCTATTTCTATTCTTGTCATTTAAAAGTCCATTTTATGTTATTTATTTTGTGGGTCTTATGATTCAAACACTACCAAATATGTAACATTGTATTTTGTAATCTCATCATTATATGAGATTGATTATATTTAAGACTCCCTTGGAGGATTTAATTAATATTTATTAAAAAATTAAATTTTTATTCACTTATGTCTATTGATGATCTTTTATCTTGAATATATGAAATTATTTCTCTCTTTGTTGGAAATAATATTTCAACCAAATCTATGTACTTTGAAAATGGTTAAATTAGTTTTAACACTTTAAAAATTATTTATTAAATAAACTTTTACCCCTATTATAATTTTTTAAAAACAAATTTGAATGATATCTTCATGATATTTTCCAAATAAGGGACCATTGTAATTTAATTAAAATGTTAAAATAATAATTTTTTTAATAGGTACGACATATATAGAATTTAACTCCATCATAAACAATCAATGTTTTAAATAACACCTTATAAGTTTAACATGTTATTTAAAAATAAAATGATTTTGATACTATTTGTTGAACACTGTTTTTTATAAAAAAAAATTTTAAAAAAAATTATATTTTCCTACAAAATGTTTTAATGGCACTTTTATGGTATTTCCTTCCATAAATGACATAATACATTTATTTTACTTATGGACAAATATGGATATATTATATATATTTCATCTATATTATTTCTCCATATGGTTTATGTTATATTTTTCATGGGATATACATTTTTACCATCATTTAAAATTTTACTCTGGATAGTTTATGATTATTTTTATTGATTGGGGTAAGTATTGACAATTTTTATATTAATTTTTAAATGAAATTGTTTATATTGATTATGTTACACCCATTTCATAAGAGGAATACAATGGAATTATTAAACCATAATTTGATATATATGAGGTTCCAACATGTATGAAGGAAATCGTATATGAGGTATTATTTCTCGTCGCTCTTTTATTTCTGAGAGACATTTGGAATAATCACTACATATTATTTTTTGTGGTGTATATACTGCATTTTTATAGCGAACCCAGACTATTACACATATCATTAATTTACTTAACAATAATTAAAAATAAAATTACATGTCCAGGATCGTAAAGTCTAGTGTCTTGGATGACTAGGTACATTATTAACCCTTATAAAAGATTTTTTTTTTAAATATCCATATTGAGATCCTAAATACCATTTTTCTCACACATCTATATAGGATAACCTGGGGATAAAATTTTCAAAGGGATGATATAAAAATACCATTAAGATAATAAGAATATGAATAAACGTTATCTCATGAGTTAGAAGGAATATCATAATGTTAAAAAGAAGCATAGTACACATTAAACCTAAGAAATAATAGAATTTATAACATGAGATAATATAATAAAAGAATCATAGGAATGTGGAGGAAAAATAAAACATGACTTTAGCATCTCTGAACTCATTGCACATAGAGGATCACAATTCAAGGATAACCACCAACACCATTGCACATGGAGCACGAGTTAGGGCTAACTGCCAAGACCGTTGCATAAAATGTCTCATGAGCCTAAAAATTACCCAATGAATTTGAGTTCTCTTTTGGTGAACCCATATTAACATGTTCATGAATATTTTTTCCATATAAATAATCATACAAATCCAATCATACATAAACATAAGTGTACCCACAGAAATAAATGGGTATCATAATCAAGACATAAAGCATAATAAATGGGTGTATCATACATGTTTCCATGAAAGAAAGGAATTAAAACATACATGGAAATTTATAAGGTAAAATAGGAATACATATATATGTTAATTGATTTCAAAAATAATTGATAACATAGAGGGAGAGTATTTAAGAAATTTTAGCATTAAAACATTTAGTGATGTTTTAAGAAAAATAGTAAAGGAAATATAAAATAAAAAAGGGAATAATATTTTTTATAAAAATAGATGTGAAAAAATAAGGATTTAATAATAAAAAGACAAATTTTATAAGAACATTAGAGTATTAAAATAGATGATATACTTCACATGATATTGGGTTATAATTCTGGAAGTTCCCATAAAACGAGCTTTCTTGTTGGGAAAAATTGAGAAGCGAACAACATATTAATATGTATATCCTTAGAATATAATGATGAATGGATCTTGATACTTGATATTAGAAAATATTAAAATAATTTATAATATTTACATAAAAAGAAAACCGAACTTCATTTGGATAAAAAGAAAGATAGAGAAACAAGAAGGAATAATAGAGGTTCGGGTAGAATCCCTTACCATAACTCTAAAGGTGTTCTTAAATTGATCATAATGTCATGGATAAAAAAATAAGATAAATTAAATAATAATTACAAAACCTATTATACATTTATTTTAATTATTATAACCTTATCATGTTCATTCATGGCCTTTTTGATGGGTTAAGAAGTTCAATTGCATTGTTTTTGAGCGTTTGTTTCCCTGGTTTTCCTGATTGGTATACTTATATACATGTACAGATAGTCATGTAAGATGGGTATGGTTGTCTAGAATTAATGTTATATGTTATTATAGAACATCCACACGATTAAATGGTTATAAAATACATTTGATAATTCTATGTGATGATGAATAATTATATAAAACATTAATGATAACTGTATGTGTTAATTGGGAGTTTTTATCACAAAGAAATCATCTTGTTTTATAAAATAATAACATATGTTAAAAATTATTTTATAAAATTATATATGATATATACGATAAATATTAATCTGGTTCAACAATAAAAATGGTTCCATGACTAGAATAAAATATAGTAGTAGATTTTGAAAACCAGTCATCCTTGAATGTGGAAAATTAACACATCACAAATGTTGTTTTGATTTCTATTATAAAAGGAGGTTAAAGGAGAGATGATGGCGAATTATTCCATTAGAATAAAAAAAATTACATTAAATGTAATTTAATAGAGATATCAAACAATTTAGATGAGGCAAGTTTTTTGGATATAAAATAATACAAAGGAACTTGAAAAGGAATTGAAAGAAAACGAATGTTGGGTTTTCTTCTTGATTCCTTCCTCTTAAGAACCTCCGTTGGGAATAGGTTTTGGTATTTTTATGAGGCCAATAGATCTTTGATTTGTGATAGGGTATTATGGGGGATTTTAATAGAATTTGGATAAGTAACAAGGCTTGAGATGTAGGAGGATAAGAGACGGTGAGGGGTGGGTGTTTTAATGGAAGAGAGGGGAGTATTATCAATATTTAATTAATTTGTTTATTAATTTTCTCAAGGAAATAAATAGTGATGACTATTATGACAAAAAATAGTAATAAGTTCATGTTATTTGGATACAATGGCCATTTACATCTTACATGAATCATACTTCATGAAAAAATATATTTATTTAGCATTTTTTGTAAATTACCGAATTAACTATTCACCAAATATTCAAGTCTTTCAAAATACCAAAAAAATCACCATAATTTTTTTGATGTGTAAAATCCACAAATGAACTCAATTTTAGTAACGTATTTTTTTTAAATATTATAAATTTAATTTTTAATTAAAATCATAACTTAATTGATTTTTTTTAGAATTGTAATAGATTTTATAAAACTTTGAAAAGTTAACGAAGGTCTCATAAAGTAATCTGATAATAAAATACATCAAAATTTTATCTTATGAATATATTTTGTTA
Source organism: Viscum album (assembly GCA_963277665.1). Lineage (NCBI taxonomy): Eukaryota > Viridiplantae > Streptophyta > Magnoliopsida > Santalales > Viscaceae > Viscum > Viscum album. The sequence continues at coordinate 1,750,433,849 of OY728120.1, read as the reverse complement.
AAATAAATTTCCATTGAAATTATTATACTAATCATAAAAGAAGAATTTAATATTTATAACTTATGAAAAATTCCAACACCAACATATTGTCACTTAAATTTTATTAATACTTTCATTGGTAAGGTTATTATTCACATGGCCAATTTACTATTCATATGGGTCATATTAATATTCATAAGGGTAAAATTACTATTCATAAGGTCTTGTTACTATTGTAAAAAAATATGTTTGTCTTGTTGGACTCAAAACGTCTTATTGATCGAACCTATGTATATCAGATTTTCAAAATTAAAATCACAGAAGTAGAAAATTATGTTTAGATCTCACATAGTATTTAGTAGTTTATTAAATAATGATATGGAATTCTACTATGATTTTATGTGATTACACTATATGAAGAAATTATATGTAGGGAAATTCCATTGATTAAACTTTAAGTCGTTACATTATTCTCCACTTATGAAATTTCAACCTCAAAATTTCATTTTACATTTAGTGCTGAAAACTGGTGTGGGTACTTTTCCATCATCACTTCCTCGAATTCCCATGTTTCCCCTTAATACTTATGGTTCCACCATAGTACTTTGACCATGTGAGTAATCATGTTGCATAGAAGATTATCTCTATGATCCTAGATATTCATTGGATGCTAACTTTAAGAAAGATCATTCTCCAACATTAACACCCATAAAGACCATACATGTGAAGGATCTGGTATGTGCTTCTTTCACAGGGATACATTGAATACGTCATTTACTTTAGATATGGTAGTTGGAAGTGATAGTTGATATTCCACAACGCCGACATGATCAAGAATCTTGAAGGGGCCGATGTTCCCGAGAATTAGTTGTCCTTTAATCCAAAATCTCATGGCCTTCTTCTATGGAGATATGTTGATGAATAAAATATCTCTGACATTAAACTCCAAGTCTGATCAATGAGTGTCTACATAACTCTTTTGCTGACTTTGGAAAGCCTTGATATACTACAGAATGGTTTTCACCTTCTCCACCATTTTATCGACCATTTTAGATCCTAGTAGCTTACCCTCACCCATTTCATCCCAGCACACTAGTATTCTTCACCATTTCCTATAAAGGGCTTTAAATGGAGCCTTTTGGATGATATAGAGGGATCTTTTGTTGTAGGAGAATTCGATCAATGGAAGATGTTGGTCCCATCATTTTTTAAGTATATAGAACAAACTCTCAACATATCTTCCATTGTCTAAATACTTTACTCAGACTGGATATCGGTTTGAGGATGATAGGATCTACTGAAGTTCATTTCAATTCTTATAGGATTTTGGAGACTTTTCCCGAACATCGAGGTGAATCACTGATCTCTATAAAATACAATAGATAGTGGTACTCCATGCCTACTTACCACCTATTTGATATATATATATATGTGCCTGTTGATCCAATGAGATGTCCTCTCGAATTGTGATAAAGTGAGAAGCAATTGTTAGATGATCCACAATCACCCATATTGCGTTGTTTCCATAGGATTTCAATGGAACTCGAGTGAAAAAGTATATAGTGATTTTCTCCCAATTTAATGTTGGTATGGGTATTGGTTGAATCATCAAGTTATACTTTTTTCTTTTAGAATTTAGTTGTTGATATACTAGTCACTTTCATGTATACTCACCAATAACCTTCTTTATATTTTACTACCCATAAATCTCCTTGAGATCTTGACACATCATTGTGCTCCCTGGGTTAATAGTTAATGTTGATTTATGTGCGTCATTAAGAAGATCCTTCTCTATCTCTCGATTGAATGGTAGAAATAATCATGACCTATATATTATGAATCTATTCTTGTATATAAGGAACATAGAGGATTTCTCATTTCTAAAAGGATCCGACCTTTTCTAAATATCAACATTATTTCGTTGAGCATCCTTTATTTTCTCCATGAGGGATGATAAAGAAATAATTTGAGAAATGATTGATTTTGTTTGTCCCCTATTTATTTCGATGTATATCCTCTAAATATCAAAGAATATAGGATCATTTTCAATTCTCATCATTGATAATGATGTAGGATGCTTTCCGCATAGGGCATCCACAACCATATTTGTCACACCTAGATGGTAGTGGATTGAGGATTCATAATCCTTGATGAGAAATATCTATATTTTATAGCACATATTAACCTCATTCTATATTAATATATTTTTTAGACACTTATGATTAGTATATATCTCACACTTCTCCCCATAGAGATAATTCATCCATATTTTCTACACAAAGATCAAAGCTGCCAACTCCACTTCATATGTGGGATAGTTTTGCTAATGAATTTTCATCTTCCTTGAGGTGAAGACTGTCACTTTATCATTTTTCATCAGTACACAACCTATAAACTTTTTTGAAGCATCAATTCACACCAAAAAGGCATCTACACATGTCAATATTTGGAGTACTAGAGTAGTGATAATCCTCGTTTTGAGCTCCTTAAATATTTCATCACATTCTTGAGTCTATAAAAACATCATTACCTTCCATTTTATCTTGATCATTGGGTTTGAAAATAAAGGATGTTCTTCAAAAAATGGTTGATAATACCCATCTAGTCCCAGAACGCTACATATCTCTATTACAGATATTGTCCATGGCCACACTTTGATTTCTTTTTTCCTTGGAAGGGTCCATAGATATATTTTTTCTAGTGATAAAATTCCACAAGAATGATACCTCATTAATGAATAAGTCACATTTAATGTACATTTCAAAATTTTATCCCATTAAAAAGTCTTCAAAAAAATATTCAAATGATCTTCATATTCCTCCTTTCTCTTGGAGTAGATCGGAATATCATCGATAAAGACTACCAAAAATTTTCGAAGGGAATATATAAAGAAAATACTCATTAAATTCATGAATATTTATAGAGAATTTTTTAGTCTAAAAGGAATAAAAATGAACTCATACTATCCATACCCCTTTCAAAATGATGTTTTGGGAATATCTTCCATCCACATCATTAATTGGTGATATATTAAATAGAGGTCCACCTTAGAGAAATAACTGGCCCCAAAAAGCTGATCGAACAAGTCATCTATTTGTGGAAGAGGATACTTGTACTTTATCATGATTTATTCATTTATTTATAATCAATGTAGAGGAGAATTGATATAGACTTATTCTTGATTAATAGGAATGGATCACCCCATGGTGAAACACTCAGGCATATAAAATCCCTCTCCATATTATCATGTAACTACTTCGTCAACTCTTCTAGCTCTACGGTGTCCAATAGATAAGTTGTCTTTGATATAGGTAGGGATCCAAAAATAAGTTCAATTGAGAACTCAACTGCTTGATCAAGAGTAGTAGAAGGAAATTCATTAGGTAATACATCATTATAATCCCTCATGATGGGGATATCATCTCTTTTGTCTCCATCATTTCAGTACGATATGATTTCTTAAAATGAATCATTATCTACACTTTAGACAATGATTATGAAGTATATTCATCTTCCTTCTTTCACATGTATAGGATTTGAGGATACTCTGGGATGTGATGAGTCATCCTCCTTTCCCAACAGTTAATGTTGACATTGAATAAAGATATCCAATCCACGCCCAAAATATCATCAAACACCACCAAAATAAGTATGAAAAGAATTATTGGAGGTACAGTCCAAAAAATTCAACCGTGGATGAGTTATATACTATGGATGAAATAATTTACCCATTCGTTGTTCTCACATATAAATAAGCACCCAATGTTTGAGGTAGTGTATGAATAGTTCTACTAAACATGAAAGATATGAAAGAATGCATAGAACTAGAATACAATTATACATTTTCTATTCATGAATTAATAACTAGTGTACCTAACACCACATCATTTTCCAGATCCACCTCAACAGTAGTGTTAGAGTAATACATTCCATATTTCTTTAGAGGTTGTTTTTGATTGCCTTTGACAACCCTATTGTTAGGAAAATTGTTCTCATATTGCACATGTTCTGTGTAGTTTTAACACTGTACAAATGGATGAGCATTGAAATGAACCTTCCATTATTGTTCCATGTAAGTGGAATTTTTCATATTCCTCTAATGGTTCTTAACCAGATTGCATGTTCTTCAACATTTGAATCAATTCATGGTTCCCTTTAGATTATTACCAAGTTTCTTCTTCCCATAATTTTTACATGTGGGATATTCGACCTTCTTTCCATCAGGGGATTTAATTGATGATCCACCCATATTAACCTCTATTTTCCACTTTCTCCACTAGCCCATGATGTAATTTAGACTCTCCAATGTCTATTTCAAACTTGAGGTCATAATAGAAAATCTCCTCATAACTTTCAAAATCTTAACTCACTAATGATTTTTGTTGAATCAGGTTTAGTCCCTTAAATAAAGGATCCAACTTGTTTTCAGTGTTCATAACAAAGATGGAAGAGTATCTTGAAATCCTTGTAATTTGAACTTCATACTCCCCAATAGTCTAATCTTCCTTCTTCATATGTCCTGTGAACTCTATTTCTATCATGAGATGGATGGTTCAGGGAAAATATTTTTGGAAAAACCATTTTCTTGAATGCCACACAATCCATGGAATCAATCTCATCATAGTAATTCGTATTCCTGATTAGTTTCCACCATTGATCAGATTCCCCATCAAAATGATATACCTCTGGCATGACATTATCTTATTCTGAGAACTTGTGGACATAGAATATATTATCAATATATTTAATCCACTTTTTCATGAGGAGGGGATCCTAAGATCCACTAAACATGGGAGTCCTTTTCATCACGAAGGATTTGGTGAAATTTTTTTCTTTCCTTAGAAAATGAGGATGTTCCACATGGTTCATGTAATTATTCATATTGTGAGCCACATGAGAATGTACTTTTAGGATGTTTTGATCACTCATTCCCATCATATTAGGCACATAATTAAGGCTATCTTCGCGTTCCCTATCACATTGATTATTAGAATGTGATCTTCTAATTCCCACCATTAACTATGAAAATAATGTCTCATTAGAGTGAATTATTACATAGCTAATAATAATAAAAGATAACTTTGAACATAAAAGGATAAAATTTTAAAGGAAAAGTATATCATAACTTGTGATTACCTAGTTATAAATCTAGGTTATCCTTGATCTGTTTCTCAAAATATATTCTTATGGGACCTTTTTTATTCCCTTAATAATGGTTAGTAACGAGCTTATGAATTTACAAAAATCATATCGCCTAGGAGTATCAAACTAGGTGTATAGTAAGGCTCGCTGTCATGTACCAGGTTACCCATGTTAGGCATTGAACACTTTTTCGGAGTTGTTACTCCTAGGTACATCTATGCTAGAACCACGTCAACATGTAGTATCTTGACATGGATGTATTTTATTTCTAAACCACATACTCTATACTAACCAAAATTTAGGGATGTTTTCTTATACATAGTCTTATCCATAAGGTTCTTACTGAATATCTCTATTCACAATCTCCCAAAATAACTAGACCATCCTACGATACAAACTATAGTGAGCCCAAACTTTTATACATATCATTAAATTATTTTAATCCTATGTAAACATTAAATTACATGACACGGATCATAATGTCTAGTCTCATAGAATACCATGTACATAATTAAACATGATAAAAGAAATTTCTATTTAATTTCCATATGGAGCTCCTAACTTCCATTTTGCATATACATCATCATAGGATAACCTGGGTATATCATGAAAAAAGGGATGATCTAAAAATCGTAGTAATGGAATAAACATAAGTATAAAGCATAGAAAATGGGATAGAAGGCATAACATAATAGTATAAAGGGGAATGATATATGATTCAACACAAGGAATCAAAAAATTTATTATATGGGAGGTAATAATCCTAGAATCCTAGGAATGTGGTTGAAACATAAAACATGTCTTTAGTACAAGACCAACTCATTTCCCATAGAGGAGCACAATTCAAGGTTAACCACCAAGACCATTTCACATAGAGAATGAGTCAAGGCTAACCACCAAAAATGTTGCACATAACATCTCATTAGTCTAAACATTACCCAAAGCATTTGAGTGATATCGGGGCACACCCATATTAATATGTTCCTGAATATGTTTGTCACATAAATAATTATACATAACAAATCATACAATAACATAAGGGTACCGATGGAAATAAATGGGTGTCACGCTATAGGAAAATGACCATTTTCAATGGTTTTTTTGGATATGGAGGCGGTTTAAACCGCTTCCATATGCTTCTGCGGTGGTTTCAAAAAACTCCCTCTATATTGTGTGTCAGCATATAATATGTGTGGTTTCCTAGATTTAGTTGTGATTTAAGGAAACCAAAATAGTGGAGGCATTTAGCGGCAGGTGTTTTATGTTTTTAGAGGTAGTGTTACCAGAAAAAATAAATTTAGGGGTGTTTTTAACCTTTGATAAAAAAAAATTTCACTGGGAAAACAACTTCTAAAACTAAGATAACAGCTACGAAATAATAAAAGAATATGACAACTATTTAGAAGCAGTTTTAATCACCGCTAAATTATTGTCTGTAGTGGAGGTTTTAATTACCACAGATAGAAAAATACCAAAATTGTAGTGGCAGTTAAATCTGGTGCTAAATATAATACATTTACATCGTGGTTGTTAGAACCACCGCTAAATCCATATTTACCAAAAAAGAATCTAATTCTTCATCCCCAGTACAAGTGCCCTGAAAAAAGAACCATTCTAATTTCACATGAACATACATCCCACATACAAAAGAATATAAAAATTCAAACATTTTCATAATAATCAAATGATAGATAATTGAATAAATGGTTTAGTATGATTTTGGTACATAAAACGTATTCTAAGTATACGAAGTTTCACTTTTGGATATAGTGGTTTCATAATCAAGGATATCAGTTGATCTTGTGTATGTTGATGTATTTGTGTATCTATCATAATTGAGGAATTTAATTGAAAATTGATATTTTATTAGATTATATTGAAATTAATGGATAATAATTTTGGATATCTCTCACTTAGAATTGCCAATGACCATAGTTACCAAGAATGGATTCACATTTGACTGTACATACTAGTGTGAGGATGTTTCCATAGTTTTGAAGAAGTGGTTTTTTTAGCTCAGATCCTAATAATTCATGATCCAAACATTGTTAATGAAGTGAAATGCTATGCATCTGGTTACAGATTAGGATATGTTGTGATTTAGAGTGATTAATTAGTTAGTTTGGGATTCATCTGCTTTTAGCCCACAAGATGAAATACTATAATCCTGTATTTTAGTTTGTAGTTTTGGTCTATGAATTTAAGTGATCACGAAAGAACCTCACGTAAGATCTATTTTTTGGGTAATTTGGTACCTAGAGTGCATATAACATTTTATCACTTCACGGACATAACCTTTATCAGATGAATTTCATTGATTACTTATATTTGTTTGACATCGATAAATAGTATTCAACTAGAAATAGAAATGTTGTGGTAAATGCATTGTGGTAGAAAATGTAGGAGATTGGAGAATCGATTTCATTTGCTGAATATAAGATCTTATCTTCATTGTAAGACTTGTTGGTTAGTGTAGTTGAGGGTTTAGGGGAAGAAATGTGGGTATCCTTAGAGATAATGTCTTCATTGTTTAAAAAAGTAAATAAAAGTAAGAATATTGTTCTAGAATGTATCATGATGTGTGATAGGATAGAAGAATGTGAAACTATTTCAAGACTGAATATTGGTATAGATGGAGTGTCTATAGTTCGTAGCATGGTAATGGCCACATACTCCATGAGAGATGAGTTTATGAGATCCTATAATGCTTTAATATTTTATGTTCACCTCGGGAAGACCATGATTTATAATATTGAATTGTGGATATTCTGGTGTCCCTCCATAGAGGAGACATTAATGGCTTTGTTTCCCATTGATAGACTTGTCTAGAAATTATCACAGAGTTTCAAAGTTGATAGTTGAGGTGGGATGTTCACCCAAGGCTGACCTATTTTACCTCGTAGTTTTGGTAATTATAATATAAGTCCATGAGTTGATAGTTGTTGTTTTGTATAACCTTTTATCCTCAGATCGATGACCAGTCTGCAGTACTGGAAAATAGCCCTATACCCACAATTTTTGAAAACCATGGGTATAGATGTAATATGGGAACCTATACCCATAGTTTTCTGAAACCGCGGGTATAGTCCACCTATACCAAACGTATTGGGCAAAACCTTGGGTATAGTTTTCTTTGAAGACATATTCCCACTATTTTGGAAAACTGTGGAGAAAAAGATAGATATAACCATGTTTTTTTTCAAAGATGTGGGTAAAGGAATTTTTTTCATGACCTATACCCATGGTTTTCCTAAACTGTGTGTATATGATTATTTTTCAAAGACATATACCCAATGTTTTATAAAAGTGTTGGTATAGCCTTCCCACGTTGTGGCGGGAAAAAACATTACTTGGAACACAACAAATGTTTGGTGGGAAAAACAATCCCCATGATTTTTCCTCCTATACCCACGGTGCAGATTAATATATTTAGGTAGATACAAATATATAAACATAAAAGCTTCATAGGTGAGTTTGTGAGGAACTGTGTATTGTTTGCTCCAGTTGTAGGTTCGAAACATGCTGACCACTTTTTTTCATAATATAGGGAGAAAAAATAATATTTTAAATTAACTGAATATATATTAATATAAAACTGAGCTGGTTTAGTATGTTAGGTGTAGGTTGCATGAAAATAAAGACGTCGGATCGAAACCCGGATGATATATTTTTTCACGTAGGGATGTCAATTAATAAATCTAGAAAAATATAGATTGATATACATATAAGTTACATAGCTTGAGTGGTGAGGATTTCCAAGATAAACATGCAGGTCGCAGGTTCAACACCTATAGATCTTTTTTTGAACAAAAATATATACCCACGGTTTTCAATCCGTGGGTATATGGTTTTGATAGCGTGGAAATAGGGTAGGAGGCTTTGGCGCGGTGGCCAAAAATCTAAGCCAACAGTTTGGAAAACTGTGGTTATAGTTTAGGGACCAATCTCAATGCCTCGGTTTCCCACAGTTCCCAAAACCTTCGGTATAGCCTATACCAACTGTTTTGGAGCCAATACACATGGTTTTGAACCATGGGTATAGGTTATATTTCTAGTAGTGCATGAAGGTTGATCCAAATGATATAGGACATGCTTCAGGATTGTATTATAGATTGGGGCCACCATATGAATATTTTATGGAGATAAAAATTCTAGTAGTGTAAGACACTCAAGTGTTCAACAGATAATGGTAAGTTATACTATTAATATAGTGGAAAGTCCCTTCACCTTAACACGATCAAGCCACTCAATTTTTCAATAGATATTTCTAAATTATTGTCAAAATTATTTTTAATAAGAGTAAATCATTTGTGGGAGTGGTCACATGCCAACTATAAATCATGGGAAGAGAATACTATAAAATTTGATGAATAAAGGGCTATACAGTAAAAACAAGTGGAAGGGAGTTATAAAACTAAATATTTCCATTAAAATAAATAAGAAGGCTGATCATTCATCCTTGTGTAACAAAACTAATAAATTTAGGAAAAATGAATCATAAAAAATGATTCATGACAACAAATAATCCATACATATAGTGCATAACAAACTCGAGAAATCAATACATAAAATGAAATGTCAAAATTCAATAAAATACATAAAAGAAAACATGAGAAATCAATAAAATGTTAGGTCATGAAATTTTTTGGTGGAAACTTTGTGCCACATAGGATACATATACAAACTGACTGTTAACATATTTCTATAAAATATCAACAATTCAACTAATCAAAGTCCGATGATGAACATAGCTCATCACCCTCTACACCTCCATCTCTACTTCCTCCTACCACTTGTAAGAACATTATATTGAAAATTATATATTTTTTATATTTATATTTAAACATAAAACTAATAACTATTGGAAAACTAAATGATTTTGAATTTTTGTGATTTACCTGCTCACCACCAGTCGATGCAATACCACCATGGGAAGATCTAGTTGTCTTCTAATATAAATCCATCAACAATTTTTGAAAAGTAGATATCTTAGCCACATGTTATTGAACTATGTTTCATAGAGAAACAATCTCTCTTTGAGTATCTCAGGGTATAGAATAACTACAATAAGGAGTAGATGCAGCTGCAATCCCCTGTGGCTTGACAAAGACCTCAGATGGTACGGGTCACAAACCCATCCCACACACTCTATCAGGATACTCCTTCCTAATGACTTTAGAAACTATGTCATCCTGGGATACTGAGTAGGACTGCGTAGGATTATCATCCTGAAGTTCATTAATTTTTACCTATAAATCAAATATAAGTCATATTAGAAGCTATATATATTAACATATTAACAACTGATAATAAGTTATTATAATGAAAAATGAGTTCATACCCCAACACATATGGAAGGCTCATTAACAAAACATCTATCAGATTTTTGTTGAACTTCCAACCACACTTCTTTTTGGCATGCTTCATGCCCTAAACATTGTGACTACATTAAACAAACCTAAATAAAAAATTTAATATATTAAACAAATAATAGTATTTTATTAATATTTAAACTATTAAAATGATTACTAGAGAATATCGGCTTCTAGAAAAACACTTTTACCCTACAGTGTGAGGGATGACCTGCTTAGCCCGACTTGATGAATTCTTTTTTGAAAGATCCTGAAATAAATAAAATGAAATTTAGTAGTAAGGTATTCAATTTCATCTCCCCTACATATACTTGTATAAATGTAAAATGATATTAATATAGTAATTTATATTTATATACCCTCTGCTTCCCATTACTATGTCTGTAAAAAAACGTTCCATTCCTCTTTGGGTACCCCATCAGGTTGATTGTCATAGATCAATTCGGTGGTCAACAAATTATCGTTGAAATATCCCCACAATATCCATTTAATGACTTTACATTTTTTCCATGACTTTTGAATGTCTACATTCGTGATATCACATCAGAAACTGTAAATTAAAAAAATATCTATACAGATAAATTCATTTTGAAAATATTAATAACATGACATTACCTTAAACCATAATGTATTAAAATTACCTTTCTTTGGGAATCAACAACATTATTTTTATAAATTGAAGGAATATACCTCCAATCATAATATGATATAAGAAGGGAAATGAGCTCTGTGGCCAGCTATCCTCAAATCTGGCTATGTAATCCTGCTGCATCATCCATAGGGACCCCATATGAATCAAATAAGACAACTATCTTTTCTCCAGTAAGGTTCCATATATCTAAACTTTTTATATTTTTCTCCACACTTTCATTGTTTCATTATTTAATTAAAAAATAGTTAGTATAAAAAATTGAAATAAATTTATTCATATTAAAATTTTTACTTAAAAGAGTCACCCTCCAGTATCCCCACAAAGAACTAGAAGTGGCACACTGATCCCCCACTACTCGGGTTCCGGAAGCTGGAAGCGATGACTGAGCTACTGAATGGACACTCACATAGGGTGTCAGAGATTGTGTAGAGAGAGATGGTGTATGGGGGTAAGTGAATGGTGGATCAGATGACATATGAATGGAAACAGAAAGATCGTCATCTGTCGTAGTGGTCTATGAAATAATATATTGGTTCCTCCTTGGAATTCAAACAATTTAACCACATAAAATTGTGTTCAGAACATATATTTCAAAAAAACTATACTAAAAAATATGAAGATGATAACAGATCCACATTACTAAAAAAAATATACATAAAAATGATAATCAATGATTGCATAAGTGAAATAAGTGTCTACTAAATTAATGCATAACTGTACAGATAATCAATTTCTCCTTCAATAATGTCCATTTCCTACTCCATTACTTCACCCACTTCATTCATCCTTGCTAGACTAAAATTTTCAATATCATGATGTTCAAATAATTACGATTCTTGTTGTTGATGAGATTCAATGTCAGAGGTCAAATCTTCCTCTTCATAACCCATATCATACAAATATCACTGTTTTACATGAGTGAATAAAATTCTACCATCATCCACAACATCATTAACCTAATATACCATTTTTTCATGTGATGATATGATATAATGATCATGAAGTTCACGATCACCAATATCCATCAAGCGATAGATGTTCATAGAATTAAATTACAAGGAATCTCTTTTAACACCTCTGAAAATATGGACCCAATTTAATTAGAATAAAAAAACTGAAACATTCCTATGGTATTTTAATTGAGAAATATCGGTAATCATTGATAGTATCACACTTGAGAAAATGTAAATATACCACTATTCTATGTTTTCAAACCCTCTTCTTGATTGACTTTGAAAATTCTAAATCGATTCCCATAGTAAGAGTCAAACTTTCTATCATTTTTTAGAGGACCTCGAGCAAGAAACATCAAATCTTCTGAGAACTCTACTCAAGTATCAGTATATATGATCTCAAAAAGAAAATATAATTTATTAGAATGATAAAATAAGTGTGTCAACCTAATATTCATATTTATTACAATATTTAAGAACTCACACATCATGCAAAACATTCTACATGATCTTTATTCACATCCTTCATTATATATTTCTCATCTGATATTTGGCATGTCATTCATCTAATTTTTTGTATCCTCAACTCTTCAATAGATGGATCTGAAATTTCACTATTCAAAATAACATATCTATATGCCTTTAATAATTCCATTTCTATCAGTGTAACATTTGAGGTCCTCCTAACGGATCCTCCAATATCAAGAAATATTTTTGATTTCCCATGTATTTTAGATTGATTCAATGTGTCTTCAAAACATTAAAATTAATTAAATATTGTCTCAATATCATCCATGTATCTAGAAAAAAAGGTAATACAATCCTCTACCAAATAACCTTCTGGAATAAAGCCTTCTGGTTGAGCTTTATTTCTCACGTATGATTTCAAATGCCAAAGATATCTGTCAAATAAATAAAATTATGTATTTAATTAATTGCCTAAAATTGATTAAATAACTGAAAAATATATAAATAATGTAACTCTCAATCGGATACATCCACCAATAATTAATGAGGCCTTCGAATTTAGCTTCTATAAACAAATGCACAATTAAATGCATTGTGACAGTAAAAAACGACGGAGGAAAGATCATCTCTATTGAAAAAAGTGTCAATAAAAACCTCTCCTAATGGTTATTGAGATAAAATTGATGTAGAGATTTCTCACATTGTTTTCTGAAAAATGTGTAGAATGGGAGTACAACATCAGTAACTTTTTCTGCTATTAATGTAAGCAATGCCAATGTCAGTAACTGATGTAACAAAATATGTGAATTGTGAATTTTCAATCCATGTAACAAATGATCCCATAAGTCGACCCACACAGAGATGTTACTTGAATACCCATTATATACTTTTAATTGATTTAAAATTAGATTCAATGTATCTTTATCCCTATTTTTCATAGATTAAATTGATGGAGCATACTTTTCATTCTCATCTATCCAGAGATCACATTTTATGGTCATTAATTATAATAATTTACAATCATTGAGGCGATATTTAGACTTTATATACTATTTATGAAATGTGAAGATCATATTTTTACAGAAATTATTCTCAATATGCATCACATCAGGATTATGGCACATCAAATTAAATTTCTAATACAAAAGTTTGATGACTATTCGTTTTTTCGTCTATTTTTTCATTCTGATTTCACTTGACGATGCACTTCAAACCCATTTCCAGTTATCATTAAAATGATGAACTTTCCCAAATATTTTTTCAACATTTCTATGTTGTATCTACTTTTAAGAACTAATTAACAACTATTTAGGTTGTCTACAATCAATAAAACTATTAAATTTTGATATCTTCACCTGAAATCTTTGAGATACATCTGGAAATCTTCGATGAAACTATCTGTTTGGGCACAAAGTCACAGTTAAAAACCAAACAAGAAAAACCTATTTAAGTGTCCCAACAAGATAAATTCCCAAGTCCATAGAATTCACTAATGGTTCATATTAAAGTAGCATGAATTTTGATCATTGTTCTAGAATAAGCATCAAATGTTTCAATACCATTGTTCCATAACTCATATAATTCATCAATTAATGGATAAAAGTATATAAAAATTTTATTTACATGCATTTTTTTTCATGTAATAATATTCCAAATGAAAAAAATATTCATCGCATAAACATACATAGAGGTGGATTGTAGGGGATCAAAACAACTATCCAAATGCTATAACAGGTACTCAAAGTCTCAAATGTGTTGAATCCATCAGTAAAAAATCTCAATCGATCATTCCTAGGATTAGATAAGAAATATGGATATAATGAATCAACTTTCTTCCATGATTTTGAATCTTGTTGATGTCGAATTAAACAATCATTTTTATTATCTATAGAATTCCACTTCATGTGTTTGGCAGTTTTCGATGACATGAATAATATTTACAATCGAGGATTTAATGTAATGTAATTAAAAACTTTTGTAGGTGTGTTAATTTTCTTCTTATTCATGGTAGTATGTTGATTCAGACTTCAAACATCACTCATTAACTGCAATCTAGAAGATGAACATTTTTTGCAATCCTGTCTACTTTAAACCTCTCGCCAATAAAGCATACAATCATTGGGACATGCGTGATTTTTTTGTATAATTCTAACCTTGCTTGTTAATAACTTTTTTAATATCATAAAAATACTTTAGGATGTTTTCTTCAGGAAATGCGTCATACAACAATTCCAATATCATTGAAATTGCCTTATTTTTAATTACATATACACATTTTATATTGTACAACATCAATAGAAAATAATGTTTTGAATATTTCAAACATACACAATACAACTCTTTATTTCCATCGTCCAAAAATCAGGAAACATTTTTTCTCCGTAAAGTTTTATATTAAATTATTGTCCACATAATAAATTGGAGGATCCACTGATATGTTACAATTTTGGTCTGCTTATCCTACAGTCTCAAAAAAACCAATTGTCACGTCGTTATTTGTAGCACCCTCATATGGTTGTTCTAAAATGTTTTTATATGGATGGTGGTGTCTTACAGTTCCGAATGAATCATTTATAAGGTTTTTTCATTTCATTTTGAATTGTTGAAAATGTTGGGAGCTCATTATGTGGATTGACATTAGTGCTCAACCTTTCTTTAATGTTTGATTCTCCATGCCAAATCCAATACAAATATTGACCATGGAATTGATTCAATATTAAATTTTCATAAACATTATCTCCCTTTAAACATATTTTAAATTAACATTTCGGAGATGGACATTTTATTCTTCCTTCAATGGATCGATTGGAAATGGAAAAATCTAAAAATTCATCCAAAACAATAACATACTGAGGTGTGTTCTTATGTAATGTGGCCTAGCATTTATCGACGTATATCAAAAAGTTCTTACACAATATTAAAAAAATTAAAACACATAAAAACTAATAAATAGGGAAATAGATCCATATATACTAGTTGAAAAAAACATATAACTATGTTAAATATGGCTTTCCTATATAAATACATATGGTGAATAATGAATCCTCCCACTGGAAAACCGAAGCATTGAAATTAAAAACGTCTATAAATGAAAAGGAGAATAAGGATCCCATTGCTTTAGTTTTTTGTATGTCATGCTACACCAAAATAGATGGACCAACATTTGAGGTAATAAATTTTATATCACTAAGGTATGGGTTTGGTAAATTGTGTAATAATTGAATAGAAGTTAAGAATATGAAATAAAAACAAACTCTTAACTTAATAGAAATATTTTGATGTTTTGAAGAGAGAGATATATGTTTGGGTTGGAAAGATCAGAAGTGAAATGGGTTCAAAATAATATTTTGATAATTTGAAAAAGATTTTTTCTATTAAGATTATGTCTATAAAATCCAATACCAATAAATCTAGAGTTTCTAATTTCAGTGTAATGGGGTTTTTAGATATCCCATGATGAATTCCATTATTTCTAGAATATATTTCTACAATAAGAAAATACGTTTAGAGCTTATATTTTGATAATGAACCCTTGAAACTTTGATTGAAATTTAGAAAGTGCTGGTTGAGAGGCTAAACAATGCAGAGCCTGGAGTTTAGTTTTTTGTTTGACTAGATGAATGTTATTATGTGAAAAAATGTTCAATATTCTAAGACTATTCATAATTTTCTAAAATTAAATCTAGTTGAGGCGTTGGAGATGTTCCACAATTCATGGTTTTTTATGAAGGAATAATATGGGATAATGAATTAGAATATTTAACTATTGACGAGGGAGTTAAAGGTAGTGCATTAGACTATTCACGATTCCTTAACAAAAATATTTATTTATGAGCCTAATACTTCTTCTCATATTACCCTATAACCTGTTAAACCCTTATTCCACTACTCATATACAATATGAGATTATTAATACAAAAAAATTATTTTTTTTAAATTATATTCTTTTATATCTTTATTATATATTTACATTTTACTATAGTTTTATTTTTCAGAGCCTATTTATTTTTAAGAATACATTTATTTTTGTTTAACATAACATTAAATAATGAATTAGAGTCTTTAAATACAGTTTTATGTTGTTTTCTTATTTATTATTCCACTTCTCAATATGCTTGAAGAAAATAGAAATGTATCACATTCCAAATCACAAAGGCTGGTTAATTTTTAAATTTATCCATGTATTTTTTAAAAGTCTAGAAAACATAAAAAAGTTTAGGGAACTTAAATAAGAAAAAAATAATATTTTTTATATTGAATGATATATTTAATGTGTTAGAACAACTAATCCCTGTTGGATCTCAACATAGATTTTTTGAATTTAGTTTAAAAAAAATCTCATTTATAATAGTTGTAAATAATGTTAGAAAATAGATTTTTATTGATAATCACATGAAAACCCAAATATTTTCATGAAATCCATTTTATAAAATTCAAATTTCTTCTCCTTTAAATGAAAATAATCATTTTAAAAATACTAATTTAAAACCCTTAAATTATTTAAAACCACCCACTGTAGTTTAATTTCTAAAAATAATTTAGAAACAAACTTTTGAAAACACTTCAAAAACAATTTAATGAATCAAACCCATTCTCAAAAACTGTAAAAATAAAACACCATGTCACCACATCACAAACGAGATATGAGTAAACAAGGAGAAAAATTCATGGTTCACACCATTTTAATAAAAATAGGGGAAATAAGGAATGAGAGTCCCCAAATGGAATCCATATAGTATCATGGGAATGAAAAAAGGTAATAATTTAAGATATTCATAGACCTTACCAATACATGGTACCTACCACTAATATATGTTTCAACAAAACAACATATGTTACTTGATTATCATGCACCTAGCATCATAAGGGAAACTCCCCACTAACCAGGTTATACAAAACAATTAAGGGACACCAATAGTGTGTGACTATATAGTGTAACATAAATATATACCTCTCTCTCAGTGCCTAGTGTACCCATGATAGAAATCATAGGAGACAAGTAATAAAACAAGTTACATGATTAATTAAAAATCATAATATAAATCTAACCTCATATCAAACACACTAGAAATAAACAAAACCAAAAATATCATCCATGTCATAAAAATAAATCTAAATAGAAGGTAGAATCATTGATGTTATTACAAATATTATAAGTAGTTCATTATTAATGCCGCAAATGAAACTTATTAAAATAATCATAATTCTATATCACTTTAATAATTTTTGAAATCCTATTTCAAATAATTCATTAAAACTAACCATTTAAAATACAATTTAAAACATTTTAAAGCATTAAACCCTTTCATTTAAAAACCTTAATGAACAAAAAACTTCATTTCCTTTGAAAAATTTCCATTAAATAAACATTATCCAATTCAAGAACCAAGTAGGTCTAAATCCCCTTAAAATAAAAAATTCATTTAAAATAGACTTTAAAACCATTTTATGAACACATTGAACATAAACTTATTTTTGAAAAAAAACCCTGACACACCCTTTATTCCAAGTGTGGAAGAACATTAGTACATGTATAAATTCAAATATAACAATCACATATAGATTCAAGTATACCAATCACATATAACTAGGGGATATAATAAGAAGAATAAGAATGATACTGAGGGGTGGCAAGAAGCATTGAGTGGTGGAACTGGTCAGGATCTGCAGCGGGGAGGCGAGCTAGGGCTATGGGGGGTCGATAACAATGGGTGGCGAGCTGTGTTGAGGGGAGGCGAGGAAATAATGCTTGATAAGGGGAGGTGAGATAGGGATTTGGGGGTCACCGAGGGGGGTCTCACGGGGGTCAAGGTGGAGAAGTGCCCGGACTAAAAAAACCCTGTTTGGAAGTGGTTTTTAATAAACCTATGCTAAATCATTTATAAAAAATTTGTGGCGATTTATTGAACCGTCTCAAAAGGATATTTATGTTTCAGTGTAATAATCACGTCATAAAGCATAATTAATGGGATTATCATTTAATTTTACATGAATAAAAGGAACTAAAACATAATGTACATTCATAAGGGAATATAGTCATATTTCAAGGTAATTTATGTCAAATTTATTTCATAACATGTAATACAAGTATTTAAGAAATTTCAGCATTAAAAAATTTTATTGCGGTTTTAAGGAAATTACTAATGAGTACATAAAATAAAAAATAGAATATTATTTTATATAAAACCATATTTGTAAAAATAATTTTTCTATATTAAAAATTATGATTTTATAAAAACAATGGTGCCCTAAAACAAATGACACAGTTCACTTGAAATTGGGTAAGGACTCTATAATTTCTCTTAAAACGGGCATGCTTATCGCGAAAAATTGAGAAGGGAAACACATAAAAATATGTATATCCATGAATGGTAATAAATAATGGATTTTGATACATAAAGTTGGAACATATAAACATCATTAAAAAATTTGTTCATAATAATAAAATATAACTTCATTTTGGTAAAAAATAATATAGAGCAACCCGAAGGAAGAATGGTGGTTCGCGTTGAATCCCTTACATTATGTCCGAAGGTATTCTTCACCAGATCTTAATTTCCTGGATAATGAAATTAGAATCAATAATTAATAATTAAATAACCTCTTATACATTTAATCAATCAAGTGTAACCATATTAAGTTAATTCATGACTTTTTTGATGGGTTAAGGGGATTAATTTCATTGTATGGGGGCATTTGTTTTCCTGGGTTTCATGATTGATTTACATATATACATGTAAAAATAGTCATATAAGATGATGATGGTTGTATATAAATGAGGTAATATGTTATTATAGAACATATATAATATTAAATGGTTATAAAATTTATTTTTTTATTTGGAGTGATGATGAATCATTATATAAAACATCAATGATAGCCACTTGGGTTAATTAGCAGTTTTTATCACAATAAAGTCATTTTGTTTTCTGAAATAACAACATATGTAAGAAATGAATCCAAAACATTAAATATGATATATTAAATAAATATTAATATGGTTATTCCATAAAAATGGCATGATGATTGGAATCTAATATGGTAATAGAAATTGAAAACCCGTCGTCCTTGAATGCGTTAAATTAAAACATCTCAGATGGTGTTTTCATTTCTAGTATAAAAGGAGTGTAAAGAAGAGATAATGAAGAATTATTCCATTTTTATAAATAAATTATAGTACATGTAAGGTACTAAAATTATCACACCATTTGGATGAGGATGGGTTATAATAGAAAAGAATAAAATGGAATATGAAAATGCATTGAAAGAAAAAGGAAGAGGGTTTTACTTCTTGATTCCTTCCTATTGACAACCTCCTTAGGGAAGAGGTTTTGGTCTTTTGATGTGACCAACATCTTTTGGACGTGGTATAGGGTCTTAGGGATGTATTTGAGAAGAATTTGGGAAGGAAACAAGGATTTAGAGGAGTCAGGAAAAGAGATGGTGAGTAGTGGGTTTTAAGTGGAAGATGGGAGTTTTCTCAATATTTAATTCATTAGTTTATTATTTTTCACAATAAAAAAATTATTGGAGATTATTATGACAAAAAATAGTAATAAGTGAATGCGAGTTCAAAAAAAAATCCATTTAGATCATCCATGACTCAAGCATTATGAAAAAATTTATTTTTTTAGCATATTTCGTAAATTCTCGAATTTCACTATTCACCAAAAATTCAAGCATTTCAGAAAAAAACCCAAAAAATCACCCTCACAATTTTTAGATATTTAGAATCCTAAAATGAACTCCATTTTATGAAAATAATTTTCTAAATATGAGAAATAATTTTTATTATAATCGTAATTTACCTGAAAAATAATTTTTTTAAATTTTAACTAATCTTCTAACACTTACTTAGGTCTAATAAAGTAATCTTATAATCAAAAGAAAAAAATATTATTTGATGCATACATTTTATGAAAATAAATTTTCATCTATATCATTAAATTAATCGTAAAATAGTTATTAAATATTTAGGACTTACCAAAAAATACCAACACTATCATATCATCACTTATATTTTATTAATTATTTTATTGGTAAGGTTACTATTCAATTGGTCATATTACTATTCATAAGGGAAAAATACTATTCATAATCGTATTTTATTATTCACCCAAAATTATTTTTGTCATATCAGACTCCAAACATCTTACTGATCGCAACTGTGTATTTCAGATCCAGAAAATTCAAATCACAAAAGTAGCAATATTATGTTCAAAGGTCACATAGCATATATTAGTTTATTAAAGCATGATGTAGTGTTGTGTTGTGATTTTATGTGATTAAACTATATGAAAAAATTATAAAAAGGGAATTTACATTGATTAACCTTTGAGTCATTACAATTTTATTATGTTATATCGTGAATATATTTCTCTTTATGACATTTAATGTTTAATTTTATGTTATTTTATTCTTGTGTCTTATGATTCAAATGTTACCAAAGTGGTATGTGTGTATTTTACAATCTCCTCATTATTCAAATTTTTTAATGTTTAAAACAAATTTGTGGGAATAATTTAGCATTTATTAAAATCAATATATTATTTTCCTATTATAATTCATGATGATTTTTAATCTATTGTACTATTTTACTAGTCTTTGGAATATAAAATGATTGAGATTTTTTAAAATATTATATTAGTTACATCCTCTATAAAAAATCTTTTTTTAGACAAATCAATGTTTCCTAAAAATGTGTTTAATTTTTTTTTCATCACTCGAAAAATAAATTTTTACACACATTTTTTCCCATGTTTTAATTTTTAAAAATATTTTTTGAATTAAATATTTATGTAATTTTCCAAACATGGTTTATTTGGATTTTACTGAAAAAGTGAAAGTAATAATGGTTTCAAAGTGTAAGGAAAGTACATAATTTCAGACTATCATGAAAAAATGTTGTTTAAATTATTAAATCATATATTTAAAAGGTTATATTCCTATAAAATTATATTAAAAAAATATTTTGAATAAGTAGTTTAAAAATATTTTCAAAGTACAAGGGTTATATTCTTAAAAAATGTTTTCAATTAAATTTTTATTGCATTTATATTCATCATTTACATAATGAAATTATTGATCAAATGATACAATGAGGGGATATTATTTTGGTACCATCCATCTTATTTATATAGATGGTATATGAATAATTTGATTGGGGTAAAAAAATTTCATTACCATTTCCCTTTTTACTCCGGATTGTTTATGATTTGGTTTTTCGATTGGGGTATGTATTATCATTTGGAATATTATATTTTAAATAATCTTTTTTATGTTGATTATGATTCGATAATTTCATATTAGGAATTAAGTATACTTTTTTAAGTGACAAGTAAAAACTTGGATTACCAGGCCCTTGATTAATCTGTTGGTTTAATGAGACAAATCAGTAGGAAAAATTAATTTGGGTTTTTAATAATAGATTTTAACTATAATATGATTGGTCCTGAAGGTGTTATTCATACATATAATATTATGAATCCACTAATTATGTGATTAGTTATTAATGTTCCATGTTATTATTCTATTAGTAATAATTTCCATGGAAATGTTTCAAGGTAATGTGATTATGTATATTGCATTATTTGATCATTATTTATTCATTACATATTATGGTCAATTAATTTATTTAATTTAATGTGTTTTAGATATTTAAATTGTGATATTGATTACTATTTATTTATTTAAAACATCCCCCGTATGAAAACCCCAACCGATCATTCACGATCATCCTTTCTTATGCATTATTTAATTAGGATACCTATAACTATTTTAGGATTTTTATTTAGGGATATTATATGAAGAAAATAAAATATTCTCAATGAAGAAACATTTTGTATTTTATGTTTCCAATTCTAAACAGTAATTAATGTATATATCTTGTTTACCAAGACTCATAAAATATACAGTCCTTAGGGAATTGATTCGTGGTATTATATTCCATTTAAATAATGTAACAATATACTATAGGGTACTAGGGAAAGGGTATTTATATATTATAAAACTTGGAGAAAAATAATTTCCTTTTGAAAGAATAAAAATATCGATTGAATGTTTCAAATAAATTTATAAAGGAATTATAATGATGTTTTAACATGGTAAATATTAATAAGAGATGATTTTCAAACATTGATATAAATGAAAAGTACACCAAATGAAAAAATTACATTAAGACATTAAAAAACAAACATGTTGATGAAAATGACCTTAAATAATTTGTGAGTCATGGAGAAGATAATTTTTAATTACATCTAATGAATATATAAATGGAAAATGGTAGGTTCTTGATTAAAATCAAATGTTAGGGATGATTTAATTACCATGGGTAAAAATAAGACATGGGGTAAAATTAAATACGGAGGATAACATAAAAACATCAATAATGGATATAGTAGATTATAATGATTGTTCTTTTATAGAAAAAATTATACAAATATAATAGTTCAATTATATTTAAAAATAAACACTAATTTTAAAACGATATTGATGAAAAACCTGTCAGTATATGGGAAACATTTGATTAAAAGGAAAATCATAGGAATATCATGAAATGTTAATTATAATCAATTTAAATTAAGTATATTTCATAAAATAATATAATTGGGTTTTTAATAGAACATAAAAACAAAATTATGTTGTGATATATCAAACATACTTCATAAAATTAAATTTTAGGAAAAGAACAACTTACAACCATAGAAAACTTTGAGTCAAAAATCCCCCATTGGATATGCAATCAATTGTTTCATTAAATACCAATAATAATTATAGGGTCAAGATAAAAATATTAATGTGTTTTTATATAAGACATTCTAAAGAAAACATGGTGTATAACAAAAAATATGCCTCGATAGGTGAATATTTAAGACAAGAAACCCTTACCTTAATTCCCAACTTCCACTAATGTTCATGAATTTCTTAAAATACTAATATAAAAATACTAATCAACTATTTTAGTACCTTTTTTATAAATATAACCTTTTATAATAATCATATATTTTTATTCTATAAATTTACATTAATTATTCATTATCTATTTTCAATAATAGTCGTAATTAATATTTATTGTTGATGCATGCATTGGTTTTATAAAAACCCCAACAAAACAATCTATCCCCAAGATACATGAAATATTATAATACCCAGATTATCCCTTTAGGGGGTTTCAATATGAGATACAAAACTATAACATTTTAATCATATGATTATGTTAGAATGTTTTTTGTTATTTATTACAACATCAAATATATATCAGTTAAATTGTACCCAAAGTTAAATAAAATTAAAGATAAAAATTGAAATTTATATAAATTTAAATTGTATTTTGAACTATATCTGATGAAGTCATTTTGGGAAAGATTATACATTCCGTATAGTCCCCTCTTTGATGTTCAAAATGATATTTAAATTAAATTTCGTAATTCCCATTCATTTTCATCCATATGAACACCTTATATTTCAGGGATACCATACAAATACCTATATATATCATTCCATTATATATATGTAATTCAATTACATGAATTCCACTAATAAATAAAATATAATAAAAATCACTATGCTCAACTGCAATATATTACAGATGAAATCAAAATAGTGAAATAAATTATTTTAATCAATCGATCGAAAAATCAGAAAAAAACAAACTTTTTGATAATGTATTAAATAAATGAATGTAATTATTTAATGAAAAATTATTTTAAAGATAAATTACAATTATAATACACATGGAGATCAAAACATGGAAGAGAGTGACCGTTGGTAGCATCCACCCACAACCAGTTGGTGTTTATCCTTTCAACACATGAGAATCAACTTTATTTTCCTTCACTTCTATTCTAATGTTAATGAAAAAAAAATTCATCAATATCTCAAAAAATACATATTATTTCCAAATCTAACCGTCATCATCTGTGAATATTTGTGGAGAAGTAAATATATCAAAGTGGTGGGGTCGAAATTTGTTTTCAAGTTTCAATACATCCGATGTAGGCTTGATTTTTTCCTACTTCCAGGATGACTCTCGACTATAGGGATTCTATAATTATGTTCTATATTGAATTATCTAATGATCCCATAAATTCAAATTCATTTGGAAAATATTAAAAAAAGTTACATCAAAATTAAATAATCCATACTTCTCCATCTAAATAGAATTTTCAAAATTTAATGGTTTCACATGCTAAACAACCCTCTTAATGATGTAATTTGAATATAAAATTTAATAAATTATTGAAAAAACGAATTATATTTTCCATTTAGTTATAATAAATAAATATTGAAACTTTTATCATGATATATTCCACAATTAATGGGGAGGAGTTGGTTCTATTGTAAAAAAATATTTTAAACATTTACAGATATATTTGGGAATCATAAATTTCAAATCAATACTTTGACTAAGTGAAAAATTATAAAAAAAATTTATATGTATAATGAATAATAATTATATTTGGATCAATATAAAACAATTTATGATTGAATGATAGAAGTGATTGAAAATAGTTAAAATTCATGAGTTATGAAAAAATCACTATTATGATAAAAAAGTCACTAAAATAAAAATGAAAAGAAATTAAGCTCAAATTGGTAAATTATAAGGGATTATATCATTGAAATACTTATGAAATATAATGGAAATATTATAACTATCAATTCAATCCCACATATCACATGGAGTTTTATACATGTATGAATCAAAATAAAATAATGATAAAATTCAAAACACATACCAATGAGATCGTCCAATTTACCCACAATATATAAAATATACCATAGTTACTAAAAGAAAAATATTTCATGTTATCCATTAATATCATTAAATCTATTTTAAATTCCTTTCTCCTGTGAGGAACATAACACACTTACTCACAATTATTTTCTCTCATTAGAAGAATATATATTTTCAACAAGCCTTTTCACATCCATAAACAAGCATGAATCATTATAGGATTGGTAAATTTTTATATCTATAACTAATGTAAATAAAAAATATATGATTATAGGGAGTAATATTATTTTTTGTTCAGTAGTCTTAGGTTGGTAGGATTTTGAAATCAAAATTTTTGATGCATGATAAGAAGGTTCTGGATATTTTCAATGAAAAAAATGCATGATTCAAATTCACACTGATGTATTGTAACCTCCTCACTCTACATATATAAAATTAATCTATATACATCATTGAAAATCAATTTTCCATCACAAAAAATAAATATTTTAGAAGAAAAATGGAAATTACCTTCTCCATTTTTTTTAAGTCTATATAGAGGCACAACATTGTTTGTTTGGATACTATATAATACATCAAATAACATTTCTAGATAACCTAAAGAAAAGAATTTATTCTAGTAAATTATTTTTAAAAAAATATATCTTTAAAATTTAAAATTTCCCCCAAAGTAGTATCAAATGGTTTAACCCACCACAAGTCAGCTTCCACCCACACTTATGTACAGCTAGATAATGAATGCTTCGTTCAATATTAGGTTGTAAAGGGAAACATTTATTGAAATGTGGCTAACCTAACAAGATATAAAAGGATAATAAGGTATGAAAAAGATCAAATGTTTTTGTAAGTAAAAACTAAATTTTATTCCTCAAAAAATATGGATTCTAGATCCATATAGGTTTCTTAATCATTTAAAACACATGCACCTCCACCCTCATGTTTTGATAGATATAAATCAGTTTCTAGTTAAAGCATACATGGATAACTTCTATCAAGAAATTTGGTGAATTAAAATAATACTCTGAAGGGGTTAAGAATACCCAAATTAAGGTGATTTAAAATATAAAGACAATGAAATATGGAATAAGGATTATAAAGAAGAGGATATCTCATAGAGGTTAACAAAGTTTTAACCTGAAACATAGACATTTACAATGTTAATTTATGATTTTTTTCATTGGATAACATGGTTAATTTATTTCCATCAGTTTAAAAAATGATAAATATAATCATTTAAGCCCACAAAAAATGTAAAAAATGAAATTAAAAAATAGAAAAATTTGAATAAAATGAATATAAATGAAATTTACCTAACCAGAAAATGAATAAAAAAATATTTTTTTGAAAAGAAAGCACAAAAAATCATTAACTACCGATAATTGTCCTCCCCAAAAAATATTTTGGGAAATGGACTAATTTATCAATATTTCTATTTTAGAAAATAAAATTCTATAAATGAAAGTCATAAAAAAATAAGTGGGATTGAAAGACAAAACCTATATTCAATTGTATTAAACATCATCATTATGGATCTCCCCCATTGGAGGCTCCTGAAAATTATTACTGTATAACTTCAAAATATTCACATTTACATTGAATGGCATTACTCTTTATTGTTATTTTATCTAGATTTCATCAAAATGAAAAACATGCGTAATAATGAATGTGCCAGACCATTTGAAATGATATTTATATGGTAAAAGCTTCCATCTGGAATCAAACAACAATAATTATCTACATCCTTTATTTATGTAAATTCATTCATTTATGAAAATACTTTTTTATTTATTTTTACAACATGTAGATCAAATATGAATTATTCCTAATATCCACTTTCTCTTGAAAACATTTTTTTTTCATTTCTAGTAGAAAGAAGATTCATGCCACATGTCTTAACATCCCAAAAATATTTTTGGTCAGAATCAAAAGTTAGGTGAAAAGTATTTCCATACATTTATCTAAATGGTTACATGTAAATTGGGTTTTTAAATGTAGTCTTGTAGGTCCAGAGTGCATTATCTATTATCAAACTCAAATCCTTTCCGTTGTCTTGATAAAATATTCAATGCCTTGATAATTGATTAGAAACTATGGAAGTCCAAATATAGAGAAAACATTTTCACAATATTTGACATAGTTTTGGTATCATAATCTCTCATGTGAATATTCTCTACCAACATGGACACATAATAAAAAAAATAAATATTAAAATAGATCTAAAATAATTTTGAAACATTAAAATGAAATTCATACCCCAAACATCAAAGGCATCACAAAAATGTGGTAACTGAGGGATCACATTGATCATGGAAATGTTTCCTTGAAATTGGAAAGTTTTACATTTTATAGAAAATTCAAAAGAATATATAATGATAGTGCACCAATATAAAAAATAATAAACACCTTTATTATAGTACATTGTTGTCCAATGTATCATACACTGCGCATTGTGTGCCAAAAATGTAGGAATGATTGAAATTTATAATTCAGAATTCATCTTATATTAATTTGACCACTACCAACATTCCCTTGGTGAGGATAATCCAAAATTAAATTGTTTTGATAAGTTGTATGTTTAGAAATATTTTTATTGGAAAAAATATGGGGAAATTCATCAGCTACAAAATAATTTATAAGACAAGAAAACAATGGTCTTTCAAAGTTAAAATATTATAAATCCCCATCAAGAGGTGTTTCTTTATTTGGGGGATAGATAAAATGATTTAGATTTAAAATAGATGGTATCCTACTAAAATTTCATGAAACTAGTTTTTAAATTCCTTTCAAATCCATTCTTTCAACATCAAGATCCAATAACAAGAAGTTATTTATCAAAATTCAAGGATTTTCCTCATGATTATTAATAAAGAATCTAATTTCTAAATGTTCTTTGAAAATAATCAAATTGGATCCTAGTATAAAACAACATAATTTGACTAAATAAAATAACAAATCCAATAGTTATTTCAAATTCATTGTGTATTTTGTTTGAGATAGATATAATGTTCTTGAAACATAATCAATTACATGATATTTCTTTTCCATTATTTGACTCAAAACATCCCTAAGAGAAAATTTAAATGAATCACTCATGATTTCAAACAAAAATACCCATTTTTTGGATCAATAATGGGAGGGGTTATTATTATTTTTCTAACATCCCTAATGTCCTATTTAAAATTCTCATCAATGAAAAAATTGGATCCACTTTTGGAGAAACCAGGAACAAAGAAGTTAAACCATACTAAAATCCTTTATAAATATCCTATAAAAACCAACTTGATCAAGGAAGGATATCATATCTATCACTATTTTTGGGTATGGAAATGATCATATGACATAAAATTTGGATTTATCAATATGAATTAAATTTAGAGACACAACAATTCACAACAAAATCCCTTTAAATATGATTAAGTGGACTTTTTCATAATCTAGGATAATATTATTTTTAATTAATGTTTCAATAAAATGAATAATTTTTTTTGAAAAACATTAAAATTATGAGCCATAAATAGTGACTTCATATTTAAAAACATCTGTGAATGATTGTAGAAAATGTAAGATGAGTCACAACATTCATGTTTGTAAATTTTCTAGAGCAATACATAAACTGAAGGGAAATATTCTATAAGGAAATATTCTAAAGGGGAATGTGAAAGTGTTTTTCTCTTTATCCAATGCTAAAATATTTAAATAGAAATAACAAGAGAATCCATACAAAAATAATTTTTTCATAACATGTCATCAATGGAATTGATCTTGAAATGGGAATGGGACATTGTCATTCCTTATCAAAGGATTGAGTTTCTGATAATAAATTCACATTATAAATTTATTTTGGAATCATAATAAGGAAATGATCACAAAATTAATTCCATTAGATAAAAAAACCCTTTTTGGGAACAAATTAGATAGTACTCACCCATTGAAAATCTCATATGGGAAAAACAATTCTAGTATCTAACAAGGTGGTGGTTTTTTTTCTAAACATCCAATAATTGTTTTTGGTATAATATTCTTTGAAATTGTCTCACCATAATTAAATTTTCTTCCAAAAAAAATATATGCTTTCATAGTAAATGAATAATTACAGTTATACCAGATTTAGTCTATGCTGTAGGATTATTATTGGTATTATGGTATCTAAAATGTTAGTTCCATTGAAATCTTGAAATATTTTTTGAAATGATGATAGATAATTGTTCATTTTAAAATACGAAAGAACATTTATAGTTCTTAGGTAGAGGTTTTAGTGCTAACTAAGGTGGTTTATTTTCATTGGTTAAGGGGAATTTAGGTTACTAAATGAATATAATTTCATCTATTATTTCATTATCCAAACATGAATATTCCATATCATTTTGATGATTATACACATGTTCTCTATAATAAGAAAATGTTTCTTAGTTCAATGAAATTATTTATTTGGATGGAAATACATGTCCTAAACAATTTTATTACTCTCTATATTCTCCATATCTATTTTTCATGAAAATTCTTTATTTGATAGGATGTATTTTTTTATAGAAATTATTCCATATTAGAAATAAATTTTTTGAAATATGTTTCATTATTTTAAATATTTTATGTATCAAAGTTATCAATTATAAGAATTTAAAAAAAATCATGTTCAAATGAGGGGATTATTTTTCCTCAATTGGGTATTTCAGAGACAAAGTAATATTTTAGTGAACAAAATATCCAAAAAATTCAAGTGAAATGGTACATTTGTAAAAATTTATTATATATTTAATAGTTTTAAAAATGTGTCTCGCTATAATGGAAGGTTCATGAGTACTAATTAAATAGTATTACATGTCTATTATGTAGAAATATATAAGAAAAATATTTTTTCCCACAAAAATAAGAACATCCTCTATAACTCCCAGAGGCATGGTGGTACTGTGGTTATAAATTTCAATGATAACTCAAGAGGGTTTTAATTCTTGAACATGATGTGATGCATCAAACAATGTGTTATAAAATTAATATAAGATCCTATATCTACAACAAAACCCTTGAATTAGAATTCCCCTAATGCTGTAGGGAATAGTAAATCTTACATGGTCTTTACATTTGACTAGAAAATCACATTTCATAATAGATGAAACATTCTGAAAGAACCTGAATCATCATTTTATGTTTGAACCATTAGTACATGATGTTTTTGAGGAAAAAAGAATAAATGTGAAATTTTCGATGTACACGTCGTGTAATCTTGAGTACACACTATGTAATCAGTTTCCAAAGGTATCAATGTACATGCTGTGTAATGGACAAGTACATGGCCATGTAGGTGACCTGGATGACATCCTAAAGCAGCAGTCGATTAAGGCTTGTACACAGCGTGTCCATTAAATGAACACACCATGAAATTTTCTACTTATTTGATTAATTAGACTGGGGTCATTTCTAATCTCCAGAAGTTTCTTTTTCTTCCTGTGTTTCATACAGGAGAGAGACAGGGTGACCCAGAACATCGAAGCCCTACCGTTCCTTCATCCGAGCTCCACTTAAGACAGCACCAGGTGTGTTGGATTTCTTCCGGTGAGTTCCCTCTTTCCCTAAAGCCTCTCTTATTAATTTTATATTCTATCGTGAGTTACTCAAGGTTGAACTATTTGATTTTTTTTAGATCTACAATGTTCTAGGCTGGTTCAAGGGCCTACATTCATTATTGTTCATTGTACAACATCAAGGTAGGTGTTTTGTGCCTTTCTTTGATAATATTTAGATTATATATTATTAATGTGATGAATACCCATGTTTAGGGTATTTCATGTTTTGGTATTTAACGATGATTAACGCCTTATATGTTTTTTTGTTTGAGAAAGGCTTATTGATTATGAATAAGGATTATTACCTTCATTATGGATGAGTTTACCATGTTCATTTGGTTATGGACAATGGGTCTAGAATGCATGTTATATTGATTTTTCCCATTATTTGTGTTGTTAGGATGGAGTTATTGTTTATATGAGATGCACATGTTACACATTATGAATGTTTGGCCAAGGGGAATTGACTGTGACAACTTCCTAATATAGGTTATTTTATGTATAATTGATATTATGTTGACCCATAGGGCATCAACTTTGAGAGCTACTGGGTGGTCATAGATCAGAGGGGTTAGACAGCGAGAGCTATCTAGAGGGTCATTATTAAATGAACGTTGGACCATAGGGAATTGACTATGAGAGCAACCATAGGGTCATTATAATTTATTTTTGTTATATAGACCATGGGGGTAATGACTTTGAGAGCTAACCAGGTGGTTGTTTGTATTTGATTTAAAATTTATGGGACCAAAGGGGTTAGATTGTGTGAGCATTCCCAGAGGGTCATTATTATTTATTGAGTTTATGAAATGCTAAAAGATGGGTTAGACTGCCAAGGTAAAGAAAAAGCTTGGACTCAGAATTAATTTTTTGTTAGATGGTCTTCTGAGAAGTCTGTTTTTATTTTTATACAGGGGATACTTAACTTATGATATATCTTGAGGTTACATTATTCAATGTATTGATTAATTATTAATGTAAATGAATATAATTGGAAACGTTAGGATAATTTACTTTTGAGTAATTCCTAGTTTATTACTTCATTTCTCCTTAATGCCTCCAATATATATTTACACCAATAGTTAGGATCATATGATTTGCTGGTTTTCTACTAGGATTCGTCTCAAACCCTGTTTGGGTCATACGTTTGGGCCTCAATTGATTATATGATTTTAGGCATAGAAAAGGGACATAAAACTTCTTAATCAGGTACTTGATTGCTGTTGGATCTGGAGAGCAAGGGACCAAACTAAGGCTTGTGATACTGTTGGTGTTTACTATTTTTTGTACATTGGATTCAGTATTGAATTTATAGCATTGTGACCTATTTTATTACTTTCCTAAATTCACGGGACATGCATTATTTATTTATATATGCTTCAGTTGTTTATACTATCAGCCTTCCAATATTTACTTTTTTGTATGGCATTACTACTTTGTCTACTGTTTTCTATTTGTTTTTCTTTGTTACTCGAAAAACGTGGGTATAGTTTCCCCACTATCACTCCAAATACCCTCACTAATGGTTGGAATCCTCTGGAATTCATGGAAATGTGCTTGAGGCCATGTGACCAACTGGGTACAAGGATCCTTTGAGTGACACTTGGAATCATGACATTACAAATTGGTATCAAAGGAATTTATTTTCTATTTTTTCTTACTATTTGGAGCCCATAGATAGGGATATGATAGAATGGGTAGTTGGTAATAAGCAATGCCTGGGATTATATAACCAGTGTATAGGAAAAATCCTGGTTACCTAGAATATTTCAATTTTTCTAGTTTTTCAATTGTGACAGTTGATTTGATTTCACCATTTAATGTTTTAATTGATTGGTGTTGTTATGATTTATATAATTGTGGATCTCTTTCTATTGCAACCCTATGAGATGAGGGTATGTCATCTAATGATTCATATAGGCACTTGATAGAGATCACATGTCATGCATGTTTATCATTCCATTTAGGGTGCATTACTGATTGAATGCTATTGTGATAGATGTTGTGGTAGATATGCTTGATGTTGTGATAGATATGCATGATGTTGTGATATATATGCATGATGTTGTGATAGATACTATGATATAATACATTCTATATTTATATTTTATAGTAATTCGTAATGATTCATTTAGATGGATGCCAAAATTTGATCCCTGAGGTGTTATGGGCCCTCTTGGATCAGAATTTGGTGGATCATGTTTGAAATTTAATTGAATTTTCTCACGTTTTGATATGAATTAGGAAACCAAACAATGATTCGTGGGATTATGAGCTTTCATGGGTTCGAATTTTGTATTCCTAGGCCAAAAATTTAAGTTTTTCATGGGTATCGAAGATGATTCAGAGGATTACTGTCCAAAAACATAGACAACACGGTGTACGGTGTCATGAAAAAAGACATGAAATCTTCGATTATGGAAGAAAAAACTTTTCTTATGTACACAACGTGTACTATATGTAAATTCCATGTATTCTATAACCATGTTAATGATTGTGTGAGATGAGACATGAGGTTGGGAAACTTTGGTAGAACATGCCAAGTAATGGGATTACATGCCGTTCCGTAAGGACCGTGTGTCTAGCCGTGTGAT
Source organism: Viscum album (assembly GCA_963277665.1). Taxonomy (NCBI): domain Eukaryota; kingdom Viridiplantae; phylum Streptophyta; class Magnoliopsida; order Santalales; family Viscaceae; genus Viscum; species Viscum album. The sequence continues at coordinate 1,750,400,392 of OY728120.1, read as the reverse complement.
GAACAACACAGCTGGATAAAATATAGGTTGTACATAAAGTTTCCTATTATTGAACACCATGTAATGTTACCTAGGAGAGAACTGTGTAGTTTTAATCATGTATAGGAACTTGGGTAGGAGAGAAAATTCAAGTACACACTGTATCATAGGAGGAACAAGCCGTGTGTCTGGGTGTTACATGATCAAGTTGTGAAGAGGTACAAACCCATGTAAGGCTTAAAAAGAACACACCGTGTGATAGTTATACATGCTGTGTATCCTTGTTTTGTGAACCTTTAATGTTTTTAGTATCCTATACCTTTATTTCACTTCTATGATTCAGTACATAATAATCTTGAACTGAGGTGTGCTATTGGCCTTGCAGAGTAAAGCCACCGATACATCCTTCAGTTGTTTTCTAGGTATAGGGAGATGACTAGACACTGAAAAGGATAGACCTGGGAAAACCATCATATCCTCTTGTTGTGCCTATTTTGGAGCCAACTGTTATACCAGACATAGGTGATGATTCACTTTTCTATGAAGGCTTTTTGAGTATGTAACAAACTTTTCAGGAAGCACCGCATCCTGCCCCATATATGAAAGAGTTGACGGGGTTTTTCTAGCAGCATGATCCTCCCATGTTTCTAAGGGATGGAGGATAACATGCTACATAGTTATGGTTGGGGGCCATGCATGCGATCTTTGACCATCTAAGGATACCTCTAGAGACGATGGTGAAGCTTGCGACATATATGCTGTTTTATTCCTCCAAGAGGTGGTAGGATATTATCTCCCAGGCCGGATGTCATTGGGATATGGTTTGGGAATAGTTTTATAGGATATTATATGACTATTTATACCCTAAGATGTCAAGGGATGATCGAGAATGAGTGTTAATGAATTTGGATAAATGTTCTCTTTTAGTGATGTATTACTCGTCCCATTTTAGAGAGCTTCAGTGCTTCACACATGTTCTGGGTGGTGATGAGTTTTTGTTGGCTAGATGGTCTGAGGATAGTCTCAGGTACGACATCTGATTTTAGGTTAATGTCTTCAGGATGAATTCATTGATGGCTATAGTGAACCCGAATCTGATTACCAAGCATAATATGAGGGAGTTTGGAGCCGCAAGCCAGGGTGGTTTAGCATCTTGGGAAGTAACTACATCTTTTGATAGTAGGAAGCGTCGTTGAGAGCCTTAGAATGATGATTCTAGTATCATAGATGTTTCTCAAGGTAACCATGTTGTATTATACTAGTGAGAGTGGGTATACGTGACCACATTGCCCGAAGGACCTAGTCGAGTGCCAATCTTGCAGCAAGACGGGCCACCTTCTACGTTTTTTTCTGGTTTTTCTCACAAGAATCTAGTGATATGGGTTCTTCTATGACCCCAAGTTGAGGAGCAGGACCACCAGTTTCTCATCAGTAAAGGAACTGGAGTTCTTCCGACTGTTCACGCCAAGGAGGAGGTTGTGGACATGGTGGTTAGGCTATAGGTTTTTTGTGATAACACGGTGTTCCAGATTAGGGTTGTAACGACCCGAAATTTTGAATAAATCTTGTTTCCTAATTTTATGTGTTATTTTATTTTATTTTTATACTCAACAAAAATGTTTCATTTGATAACATGATTATAATTAAAATGAGACTGTTGGGTTTAGACGGTTATATGACCATTGGTCAATATGACCGCTAAAAACTAAACGTTTTGATTATTGTCTCTAAATACAAGTAATATTGGTTAATTATTATAGAAAGAAGATTTGACGGCCTCACCCAGTAGTCTTGGACCGATTGAAGCCCATCTAACAGAACTTGGGAAGGAGGTAGCACCACTGGGCTTTGCTCTGGACCAAACCCAAGTCGAACTTCATCATGTGAAGCTAGAACGGAATCGCCTTTGCGAGAAGTTCAAACTGATAGAAATTACTACTCGTGCGATGTTAGTCGAGCCTCCCTCAGATTCTCTCAGCTTAGCACACCTTACACTTAGGCCCTATGCTGGTGTGATAAGGGGCTATGTAAGGAGACCGTAACTGCCTTGTGTAATCCTTTGTTTTAAATAATAACTGGGATTTCTTATTATGATGAAGTTTATGAATTTTCAAATGACCAGATAAATATAGTATGCATATTTTTGATGAATTTAAAAAAATGATATTTTAAAAATGTTTATGTAAACCTTAAATAATTAAAAATGTGTAATGATATTCAAAAAATGGTCTTCTACAATTATGCTCAGCACGAAATTTAGAGTCTAATAAGATCAACTTAATTTTTGATGAATAGTAAATTATGAATACTGATTTTATGATTAGGATTAGTAATGTGTCCAAATGGATTAGTAATCTCACTTAAAGAAAGTATTAATATAATCTAGGCACCTTGATTAAGTAATGTGATTCAATAAAATGGTTAAATAACGATTTCATAAATTATTATTCAAGTATTAGTTTTTTCGAGTGAATAGTGTTTTTTAATTAAAAATTAAATTAAAAATATTTAAAAAATTATTTTTATAAAATGGATTTCATTTTTGAACTCAGAGCACCGATATTATGTTATGGTAATTTTTGGGGTTTTTTCTGAAAAAAATGAATTTTCGGTGAATAGTGTATTTATTTAAAAAATAAATTAAAAATATTTAGAAAATTATTTTTATAAAATGGAGTCCATTTTTGAAATCAGATCATTGATATTTTGTTAAGGTGAAATTTTGGGATTATTATGAGAAAGTTGAATTTTCGATGAATAGTGAAAATACAGTTTTTAAGTTACGGGTGTTTAATGACATCATTAAATGGTGTACTAAGTATGTAATCAATATTCTTGACTTATGAATAGTAAGATAAGGTATGAGGTGTCCCAAGTGGCCAATACCATGGGCAAATACCATGGGCAAGCCCATGGTTTTTCCAAAACCACTAATGAGGTGTCCCTTGGCCATTAATGCCTTGTCCCCTCACTTTCCCTATAAATACCAAGCAATCCTCTCATCCATTCGACTACCCACTCTCCCCCAATGATGTTCTGGTCTCATTACCTCCCAAGGTTCCCCCAAGTCCTCAAGGTCCCAACCTTTGAGTTTTAAGAGTTACGTTTTAAGGTAAGGGATCCGATCTCTCTCTTTCTTTTCAAGAAATATCTTTTATCTAATTTCTTTTATGCTCCATGTTATTATGTTAAAGGGTGTTCTTTTATACTCCTCTTACTTCCCTTTTCATGTTCACATAATGAGAGATCCCCCCTTACTCTCATTATTTCGTTTTATGAAGTTTTAAGTGGCACCGTTAGGCTGCCGAAATTTTTGTAACGGATTCTTTTTCCCTTCTCATTTTTCAAGATCTATTTTCATGTAAAGTATTTGAAGTTGATTTTTGTTATGTTGGGGTATGATCTCTACATTTATCATACTGATCTTATATGATCATATGACGAGAGACCCCATTTGATCTCTTCAATTCAGTATTTTGAAGTTTTAAGTGGCGCCGTTAGGCTGCCGAATTTTTAAGTGGTTCTTCACCCTTCTCGTTTTTAAGTTCTACTTTCATGTAAATTATTTAAAGTTCCTTTTTGTTATGTTGGGGAATGATCTCTATATATATCATACTTTTCCTTTATGACCATATGATGAGATACCCCATTTGATCTCTTCAATTCAGTATTTTGAAGTTTAAGTGGCGTTCTTAGGCTGCTAAATTTTTAAGTGGTCCTTGCACCTTTGTCCCTTTTCAAAGTTCTAATTCCATGTCAAGTCTTGCAAGTTCCTTTTTATTATGTTGGGGTATGATCTCTATATCTATCATACTGATATTTTATGTTCATATTATGAGAGACCCTATTTGATCTCATCAATTCATTTTTTTGTTGAAGTTTATGTAACGCTGTTAGGCTGCTGAATTTTCATAAGAGAAACCTTATTTTTGTCTTCCTTCCATGTTTTTCATTTCAAATTTTATGTCCTTGAAATTTCATTACCATGTTCATGTATCCTTCTTATTCTGTCCCTCTACTATTTTATGGGTCATTTATGAATGTTTGACCCATGTCCCCTCTCTTTTCAATGTTTTCTAAAACCCCGAAACATAGCCGTTATGCTACAGAATTTTCATCTCAAAATGCCCCTTTCTTTTCCCAAAATTATTTTATGTTATAAAGTGAAGACTCAAAGCTTATATTTCTATAGGGGTATTCACATATATACCAAAATTTTCTATTTCAAATTCTTGGATTTACATACATGAAACCCGCTCTCCCCTTCCGTGGGTTTAAAGTGACGTAAAGATCATGTCTTTTAAGCAGTTTTTAAAACATTATGATTATGAAATGAAACCCATTTATTTTATGATATATGGGTTATTTATGAAATGTTTGATGATGATATATGTGGCTCACATGATAAAAATGGAAAATTTAAGGGTGCGCCCTGATAGCGCTCCAATGCATTGGGTAATGATGTAACCACTAGAGATTACAATTTTCACGATATCTTGGTGAATAACCTCGGTAATTTTCAAATGAAACCTTGGGGATGGACCTTGGTGATATGTTCATGATTGTCTATATTAAATGTTGCAGCCACATCTTCAAGTTATTAAAAATTTTATTTTTATTATGATATGACTCATTATTTCTTTCTCATGCCTTAATGTTCTTTTTATGACCTTATTAAAGTATCTCATGTTCACATGTAAAATGTTTCTCTTGTTTCCCTTACTAGGCCTTCTTCTCACCCTTTCATTTGATGTATGTCCCTAGGTTATGAGATGTAGTAATGAACCTAGGATGAACATGAGGAGAATCCTTTCAAGTGTTTAAGAAGAATCTTTTATGTTTTCATGTTTAAAGTTCCTGGTTTCCAAGACACTGAACCTTAAAGATCCTCGGTTTTGTAAAATGTAATGAAAGTTTATGTGATAAAAATGAGGGATTCTATAGTTGGTATCAAAGGATGGTTTAGTTATTTGTGGAAATTGGGATATGAAAACTCTAGGAAGAACCCTATAGAAAAGTTTAAATATAGGAAATCTTCCTGGTATTTTGGTGAGTATTGAGTAAGGGGTTGCCAAGCAAATACATCCCTATCTGGATACGAGCAGGTAGAGGTGGCTCTGGAACAGATGTACATAGGGGTAAAACCCGAAAACACCTCTTTGAGCTAGACTCAAACGGGAACTGGTACACGACAATGGGCCTTTCTGCACTCTTGGTTACGACACTCCCGGGGGATATGCTTTGGTAAATTCATAAGCTTAGTATGAACCATTGTTAAAGGAACAAAGATAAAATAAAATAAATATTCACATAAGAATATATGATCATGGATAACCTAGATGGGAACCTTGGGGATCACAAGTTAGGGTATACTTTTCTTCTACAAGTTATCCTTATATGCTTTCAGTTCCTTTTAATGATTATTGGCTAAGTATTTAAGCCCCTAATTATGGTTTCTTTTCTTAGTTAATGGTGGGAAATGGAAGAGTGTGTCCCAACAACCAATGTGATAGGAAATGAGACGATTGTCTTATTAATATGATAGGGATGATTAGGGGATTAAAATATGATTATTATTTTGGAAGACGTTCACTATTTTGGGGACCCTATATGATCGAGGTAAATAGATTACTACGGTATTTTCATTGAGGAGTAAGGTTGACTTATATTTTGAAGAATTGATGAATTTAAGGTGGACTTATAGTAATTTAGGTTACTTATGGGAATGATTAACCTATCTTGGGTAAAATATGTTTAGGTTAGATACTTTTGTTATAAGATGTTAGGAGTGGTTGATGTTGTTTGGAGATGAACAATGAAGTTTATTTTGGAAGACTATGTTATCAAATCCTTCTTGTATTTGGGTTTCAATATTAGTTTGGTTTTTTTTGAGGAATTTTAAGGACCGTTATTTATGGAATGGACTATGATGAACTTTGGGTAGTACCATGGAACTTTGAAGATTTAAAAGTAGTTTCCATTCCTATGGGATTATTTCTTTTTGAAGAGTTGTTTTACCTTACCCTTTCTATTTTTGGGATAATGTTTAAAGATAGAAGAAATAGATAGTTAATCTTTTGTGGATTATGTGATTCTCTAGAAGATGATTCTTGTGTTTTGATGAGACCAAGTAGTTTTTAATGCTCATATTTTGGAGAAAAGATTAGTTTTGGGTAGAAACTTATTAAAGGATGAAACTCTACATGAAGATAGGTATATTTTCTTATGTTTTTGTTTTATGTTGTAAATGAATTCCTCAAAATTATGAAAAGGAACGTAAAAAAAAAACGTTGTTGGTTTACGTTTCCTACTGGGTAATCAAAGAATGTTTACACACATCAAAAGTTTGGGATTTTCTTATGGTTAACATTCTCTTAATCATGTTTTCTATCACTCTCCCTCAGAACTTGACCCTTTGTTTTCTCCTCCCTGTCCATGTTTTCGTACATGGAATCCTAGTGTGGGCTAACTCGGGTGACCTGTGTACTTACCTTTTTTTCTTTTAAAGTAATAGTTTTACTGACTCCTTTTCCGATGTGTGACTTTCAATGAAATTTCAAAACCCAATTTTAAAAATTGCGAGGATGCAATTTCTTAAGGGGGAAGAATGTAATGACCCGAAATTTTGAATAAATATTTTTTCCTAATTTTATGTGTTATTTTATTTTATTTTTATACTCAACAAAAATGTTTCATTTGATAACACGATTATAATTAAAATGAGACCGTTGGGTTTAGACGGTTATATAACCATTGGCCAATATGATCGCTGGAAACTAAACGTTTTGATTATTGTCTCTAAATACTAGTAATATTGGTTAATTATTATAGAAAAAATATTTGATGGCCTGACCCAGTAGTCTTGGACAAATCGAAGCCCATCTAATAGAACTTGGGAAGGAGGTAGCACCACTGGGCTTTTCTCTAGACCAAACCCAAGACGAACCTCATCGTGTAAAGCTAGAACAGAATCGCCTTTGCGGGAAGTTCAAACTGATAGAAATTACTACTCATGCGATGTTAGCCGAGCCTCCCTCAGATTCTCTCACCTTAGCACACCTTACACTTAGGTCCTATGCTGGTGTGATAAGGAGCTATGTAAGGAGACCGTAACTGCCTTGTGTAATCCTTTGTTTTAAATAAAAATTGGGATTTCTTATTATGATGATGTTTATGAATTTTCAAATGACCGGATAATTATAGTATGCATATTTTTGATGAATTTATGAAAAATGATATTTTAAAAATGTTTATGTAAACCTTAAATAATTAAAAATGTGTAATGATATTCAAAAAATGGTCTTCTACAATTATGCTCAGTACGAAATTTAGAGTCTAATAAGATCAACTTAATTTTTGATGAATAGTAAATTATGAATACTGATTTAATGATTAGTATTATTAATGTGTACAAATGGATTAGTAATCTCACTTAAAGAAAGTATTAATATAATCTAGGCACCTTGATTAAGTAATGTGACTCAATAAAATGGTTAAATAACGATTTCATAAATTATTATTCAAGTATTAGTTTTTTCGAGTGAATAGTGTTTTTTAATTAAAAATTAAATTAAAAATATTTAAAAAATTATTTTTATAAAATGGATTTAATTTTTGAACTCAGAGCACCGATATTATGTTATGGTAATTTTTGGGGTTTTTTCTGAAAAAATGAATTTTCAGTGAATAGTGTATTTATTTAAAAAATAAATTAAAAATATTTAGAAAATTATTTTTATAAAATGGAGGTCATTTTTGAAATCAGAGCATTGATATTTGGTTAAGGTGAAATTTTGGTATTATTCTAAGAAAGTTGAATTTTCAATGAATAGTGAAAATACAGTTTTTAAGTTACGAGTGTTTAATGACATAATTAAATGATTTATTAAGTATTTAATCAATATGGTAGACTTATGAGTAGTAAGATAAGGTATGAGGTGTCCCAAGTGGCCAATACTATGGGAAAATACCATGGGCAAGCCTATGGTTTTACCAAAACCACTAATGAGGTGTCCCTTGGCCATTAATGCCTTCTCCCCTCACTTTCCCTATAAATACCAAGCCATCCTATCATCCATTCGACTCCCCACTCTCCCCCAACAAAGTTCTGGTCTCATTACCTCCCAAGGAGTCCTCCCAAGGTGCCCCCAGGCCCTCAAGGTCCCAACCTTTGAGTTTTAAGAGTTACGTTTTAAGGTAAGGGATCCGATCTCTCTCTTTCTTTTCAAGAAATGTCTTTTATGTAATTTATTTTATGCTCCATGTTATTATGTTAAAGGGTGTTATTTTATACTCCTCTTACTGACCTTTTCATTTTCACATAATTAGAGATCCCCTCTTACTCTCATTATTTCGTTTTATGAAGTTTTAAGTGGCGCCGTTAGGCTGCCGAAATTTTTGTAACGGATTCTTTTTCCCTTCTCAATTTTCAAGATCTATTTTCATGTAAAGTATTTGAAGTTTCTTTTTGTTATGTTTGGGTATGATCTCTAAATTTATCATACTGATCTTTTATGATCATATTATGAGAGACCCCATTTGATCTCTTCAATTCAGTATTTTGAAGTTTTAAGTGGCGCCGTTAGGCTGCCGAATTTTTAAGTGGTTCTTCACCCTTCTCGTTTTGAAGTTCTACTTTCATGTCAATTATTTAAAGTTACTTTTTGTTACGTTTGGGTATGTTTTCTATATCTATCATACTGTTATTTTATGACCATATGATGAGAGACCACATTTGATCTCTTCAATTCAGTATTTTGAAGTTTAAGTGGCGTTGTTAGGCTGCTAAAGTTTTAAGTGGTCCTTGCAGCTTTCTCCCTTTTCAAAGTTCTAATTCCATGTCAAGTCTTGCAAGTTCATTTTTATTATGTTGGGGTATGATCTCTATATCTATCATACTGATATTTTATGTTCATATTATTAGAGACCCTATTTGATCACATCAATTCATTTTTTTGTTGAAGTTTATGTAACACTGTTAGGCTGTCGAATTTTCATAAGAGAAATCTTATTTTTGTCTTCCTTCCATGTTTTTCATTTCAAATGGTATGTCCTTGAAATTTCATTACCATGTTCATGTATCCTTATTATTCTGTACCTATACTATTTTAGGGGTCATTTATGAATGTTTGACCCATGTCCCCTCTCTTTTCAATGTTTTCTAAAACCCCGAAACATAGCCGTTATGCTGCAGAATTTTCATCTCAAAATGCCCCTTTCTTTTACCAAAATTATTTTATGTCATAAAGTGAAGACTCAAAGCTCTTATTTCTATAGGGGTATTCAAATATATACCAAAATGTTCTATTTTAAATTCTGGGATTTACATACATGAAACCCGCTCTCCCCTTCTGTGGGTTTAAAGTGACGTAAAGATCTTGTCTTTTAAGCAGTTTTTAAAACGTTATGATTATGAAATGAAACCCATTTATTTTATGCTATATGGGTTATTTATGAAATTTTTGATGATGATATATGTTGTAACACCCGAGATTTTTATGAGTAATATTTTGTTTTTATATATCATCAATGGAATATTTCACTACACACTTTCTTGGCTTACTTTACACGCAATCACGACCTTCCTCGATAGCTTGCGTCGTACGCAATACCGAGTTTCACTAAACAACGATACGCTATTAAAATATTATTAAAACTAGCCATTATGAATAGTAATAACCACTTTTTGAAATTTTATAAATTTTATTTTTCAAAATGGACTTCATTTTTGGATTCGGAATACCGAAATTAGCCTAGGGTGAAATTTTGGTATTTTTCTGAAAACTTTCAATTTTTGATGAATAGTGAAACCACTAAGTGGTAGGTTAAAAACTGAATTTTTGCATAAAACTTTATTTTACCACTTCTGTGAATGGAATTTCGAAAATCCGACAGACACGGTTGATATCAGTAAGTAAAATGTGGTTCAATGAGATAAAAATAATATTTTGGTGAATAGTAACTTTTTACTTTTTTTTACCGCGGTTAATAGTAAATAGAGCAACTAAGAGTAAAAATGATATTACTATTACCCTAACACATGTCCTAATTCTATTGGATAAGATTAATTCGACCAAAAAAAAACTTAGGAATAAAATATGACCATTTAGGCCCACTTGGGTTAGATTAGGACATTTATTATTAATTTATTTAAAGAAGGGTTAAAATAGTTAAAATCAAAGATTAATAAGTAAATTATTTTTAATATGGGGTTATACATAAGATAAATTCGACTATAAATATTCATTAGAAATCTAAAAAGATTTCCTACATAATGGTATTTTATTTGTAATTTTTAGACATTAAATATTTAAATTTATTTATGACACAATGATGATGCAGTAATTATCTTATTAATGAAATATTGACATAATTGATGTTATAAACACAAAAATAAATTTAATTTGAGACTTTTAATGAATTCCACTAATTTTCTAGGTTACTATGATATATTAGTGTTGATTTAAACAATTTGGTTTGAACATATAATTCTGTTATGACTTTCACAAAAATCATATATCAAATAGTGTCAAAATTGACACAAAATAGTTTTTAAATCAAATATTATATTACTAAATGTTATTTTATTCCTAAAAATCTAAGGTTCGGCCAAATGACTTATATAAGGATATATATATTAATAATAAACAATTTGGGGTTCGTTTGGCATGTTATAGTAATTGTATTAACCATATAGTGAAAGAAAACAAAAAGACACGGTAAAAGTTAAATTATTTAACTTAGAGTTAAATCTAATTGATAAGGTTAAAATAATACCCTAAACTTATCTAAATCCTATTGGTTGATATGATGTCGACCCATCCCCACTTTAGCTTCGAAATAAGACCCTTTGGAACCATTATAAACCGATTTTGACTTTAATATAAAATAATATTTTGAGATATTCCTAAGGTGCCCCTCTCCTCCCTTTTAAAAGGGCACCTCCTCCCCCTCCTCCTCACACCAATTTGAGCACTCAAGCTCAGACAACCCCTGCCATTTTATCCTCTCCACTTCCCTAGAATAATCCTAGAGGTCCTGGTCTTCTTCAAAGACCAATCTTAGTTCCCTAAGTGGAGGATTCAAAGAGGCGTTCCAAAGAAGAGGAGCTTCGGACACGTACAAAGCAAATCAGACATAAGGTAAGAGAAATATCACAATCTCATTTTTATCCGAGATTGTTTATTCGTAAGTATTTAACGGGGTGTATTTTATCATCCACATCCATGTTACCTCAATATGTAATATTTTTTCCATCCACTTACAATAGTTTAAATCCAATTTTACCCTTCGGTGAGTTTTTAGTAAAGAATATGAATGGAATCTTTTGTCATTTTTTTCGTACGAGGTACTTTTTGACTTTTCCGACAAAGGTACGAAGAATGTTTTTTTAACTTATATGGCATGAATGGATTTTTAAAAACATTATTTCCAAGAAGCTTCCTTTACAAGTTTTCAAGTTTATTTTTAATCAACTTCTTTTAGTTTATAATTGTATGACATGTTAAGAAAAGAAAAGTGTTTTTGAAGAAGAAAGGATATTTTCCTCAAGAATGGAGTTCAAGTGTTTTATCAAAATTATTTTCCATCTAAGATAATATAGGGTTATGTTTTTATCCCTATTATTACATTTATTTGATTATGTTTTGAGGGAATTATTTTTATGAAGTCATTTACCTTATATGATTTGTTTTATGATGTCATGATGTTTCAAGAATCCCATTTTTGTTACATGTGTTATGCGATGATGTATGATTTATGATTATGTGGCACACATAAGAAAGGATTCATTATAAGATGGATGGGACCTATATCTCCCTCCAATGCATTGGGTAAAGATTTTATATCTCATGAGATAGACATGGCTGGAACGGTAGGTTATACCGGTTCAGTGATACAGGACTGGAACGGGGGTGACTCGGTTCAGAAAGGGACTCTGTCCACTAAGATAGTTTTGGAAATGAGTCATGACTAACAAGAAATGATGTTCCATGATTATGTGTGCATGCCACAAAGTTTCAAGTTTCATGTTATGATTATTGGGATCTCATTTTCACTTCTATGATTTATTCCATGTTAAGATATTATGATCTCTTTTGCAGGTTATGATTTTCAAAAAGATATGATATGATTTTTATTTCCTTTATTTGCCCTTGCTGAGCATTTGAGCTCACCCTTTTATGTTTTCTTTTCCCCAGGTCAGGAAGATGGATATTAAGTAGAATATGCTAAAAGGGACCCTAGATATGATGAAATAAATGGGAGACACTGTAGAAGATTTATGAACCAGTTGTTTATGTTTCCCAGTTTCTAAAGACACTATACCTATACGGTCCTTTGTGGTTTTGTCATATGTTGTAATAAGTGTGCTTCAATTTTGAAGTATTAACAATGTATGTAAAGTATGGGTCGTTATAGTTGGTATCAGAGGAAAGGTATAGTCAACCTTTGGAAACTAGGATGTGAAAGCCTTAGTAAGAACCCTAAGGATAAGTCTAAGCATAGAACAAAATCATAGTGTTTTAGAAATGGCCATGAATAACCTAGGATAAGACCTTAAGAATGGAAATTTTATGCTTGAATTATGTGGTTTTCCAATTATAATTAGTGTTGCTCACACTATTCTTCTTGGTTAGTCAATGGCTGGAACCCGAAGGAACCGTGTTAATGCAGAATGCGATGGGCAATGCAATGATTGTCCCCCTGAGAAACCAAACGATATGGGAGCTAGAATACAAAATATTGTAGCCATGCTCACACAACTTTCTCAAACTATGAATCATGCAGGACTTCCAAACGAGCAAAGGAAGGAGCAGCATTCTGTTGAATCCTTCATGAGGTAGCGTCCACCTTCTTTCAGCGGGTCTACTGATCCATTAGTTGCTGAAATATGGATTAGTAATACTGAAAAGATATTTTCAGTTCTTCAATGCTCTGAACATGATAAAGTCATCCTAGAAGTGTATCGTTTGGAAGGAGATGCTGATCAATGGTGGAATCTTATTAAGAATACGAGGCAAAGGGATGAAATTGAGTCTATGGAATGGGACGAGCTCAAGAACTTATTTTTCAATAAGTACTTCCCTCGTATTCTCCGAACAAAGATGGAGAAAGAGTTTCTTGAACTGAAGCAAAGGGATGATGAATCTGTTGGTACCTATGAAGAAAATTTTACAAGACTTGCAAGGTACGCTTCTGGTATTATTATCCAACCTGAGAGTAAGATCGATCGATTCTTTAGTGGCTTAAAACCAATTCTTCGAAGGGCGTTAGCCATAAGGGACTTCAATAGCTATGAGGAAATCGTTCGATGTGCTCTCAAAGTTGAGATGGAGATTGGAGTAACCCATCAGTCACATGGGTTTGATAAGAAGAGGAAGATGGAATTCAAAGGAAAATCTAAAGAGCACACTGAAAAGAAGATGAGCTTTCCCTTATGCTCAAAGTGTGGAAAGAAACATGGATGGAGTTGTCTTAAAGGGACAAGTAAATGTTTTAAATGTGGAAAGGAAGGTCATCGGGCATTTGAATGCCGCGATAATGGGAAGAAGATGTCTAATGATGCAAACAAAGGAAGGGATACATAGAATGAACCTACTACACTTCAATGTTTCAAGTTCAAGGAGATGGGGCATTATTCCAATCAATGCCCAAATCCAAGGGTTGATGATGATGGTCGACGTCAACAAAATATTAAGTCTAAAGACAAAGGCAAGTCACATGCAATTTCTATCAGCGATGTGGAGTACGATAACGAAGTGGTGAAAGGTACACTTACCATCCACTCTAAAGTAGCAAATGTTTTATTTGATTTTGGATCCACCCACTCTTTTATTTCTGAAATATTTTCTAAGGGTATCACCGTACTACCTCAACAATTAGATGTTGAGTTAGCTGTGACAACACCTAATGGCACAACAGTCGCATCAAAAGTTTATAATTCTTCTCTGATCGAAGTTTGTGGGAAAGTGCTTCATGCAATTCTTGTGATCCTTCCTTTAGTGGAATTTGATGTGATTCTTGGCATGGATTGGCTTTCTCTACATGGAGCTCATATCAATTGCCAAAGAAGGGAAGTCACATTTCATATTCCAGATCAATCTACGATCATCTATCAATGCAAGGATGAACATAACCTTCCAGTGGAAATTTCTTCCATCTTATGGGTATTGATTCCACTAAATGAAGGTTATTTATCTCAAATGGTTTGTGAGAAACTCACGATTAAGAATATTCCCATTGTACGGGAGTTTGATGATGTCTTTCCGGAGGAATTACCAGGTCTTCCACCAAATCGTGAAGTTGAGTTTTCAATAGAACTCGTACTGGGTGCTTTGCCAATTTCAAAGACACTTTATAGAATGTCCCCAATTGAGTTGCAGGAATTGAAGAAGCAACTCCAAGAGAATCTTGATAAGGGATTCATACGCCTTAGTGCATCACCTTGGGGAGAACCTGTTCTATTTTTTAAGAAGAAAGATGGATCAATGAGACTCTGCATTGATTATCGAGAACTTAACAAGATCACTATCAAGAACAAATATCCTCTCCCACACATTGATGACTTATTTGACCAACTACGCGGAGCTCAATACTTTTCCAAGATTGATCTTCGTTCAGGGTATCATCAATTAAGGGTCAAAAGGGAGTATATACCAAAGACGGCTTTCCGTACAAGGTATGGACACTATGAATTTATAGTGATGCCATTTGGTCTTACTAATGCCCCTGCTATCTTCATGGATCTTATGAATAGAGTCTTTAGAGACTATCTTGATCAATTTGTGGTAGTCTTTATAGACGATATTCTTGTCTATTAAAAGAGCAAGAAAGATCATGAAGATCACTTGAGAATTATATTGAAGACCCTGAGAAAGGAGAAGCTTTATGCCAAATTTACCAAGTGTGAATTTTGGCTTCAAAAAGTTTCATTTTTGGGTCACATAATCTCAAAAGAGGGGATATCTGTGTATCCAGCAAAAACAGAGGTTATCGAAAGATGGTCAAGACCAACAACAGTAACTGAGATCCGAAGTTTTCTTGGTTTGGCTGGATATTATCGACGTTTTGTAAAAGATTTTTCACGATTATCTAATCCACTCACCTAGTTGACTCAGAAAGGAGTTAAGTTTGTCTGGATAGAGGAATGTGAAGAGAATTTCAAGGAGTTGAAAAGAAGGTTATCCAGTGCACCTGTGCTCACACTGCCTTGTAGTGGAGAGAGGTTTGTGATCTACAGTGACGCATCCAAGAAGGGATTGGGGTGTGTTCTTATGAAAAATGATATGGTGATAGCTTATGCCTCACGACAGTTGAAAATCCATGAGCAAAATTACCCAACAAATGATTTGGAGTTGGCTGCGGTAATCTTTGCATTAAAGATTTGGAGGCATTACATTTATGGTGAAAGGTGTGATATTTATACTGATCATAAAAGTTTAAAGTATATTTTCACACAAAAGGAGTTGAATATGCGTCAAAGAAGATGGTTGGAGCTGATTAAGGATTACGACTGCTCAATCCATTACCACCCTGGGAAAGCAAACAAGGTGGCAGATGCATTAAGTCGACAAGACCATGCTAGTTTATCTATGATGAGGATCACAAAAGATCCAATATTTATGGATTTACAAAGGATGGATCTTGGAATTATAATGGAAGGGGAAAAATATTATCTTTCTCAAATGAATGTTCAACCATATATACATGTGAAGATTAAAGAGGCACAGAAAGAAGATGTCGAGTTACAAAAGAAGGTGAGAAATGTTCCTGAATTCAACCTTGATTGTGATGGGATAATAAAGTTCAGAAATCGGGTTTGTGTTCCTCCCATCCCCGAATTAAAGAAGGAGCTGCTGGATGAGGCTCATAGTTCATCATTCTCTATTCATCCTGGAAGCACGAAGATGTATAGGGACCTGAAAGAGTACTTCTGGTGGGATGGCATGAAAAGAGATGTTGCTAAATATGTCTCTCGATGCTTGGTTTGTCAACAAGTTAAAGCTGAGAGACAGAAGTCTAAGGGGATGTTAAAACCATTACCCATACCCAAATGGAAATGGGAAAACATCACTATGGACTTTGTCACAGGACTTCCTAAAACATCCAAAGGCAATAATGCTATTTGGGTCATAGTTGATCGTCTTACAAAGTCTGCACACT
The DNA here is from genome assembly GCA_963277665.1 of Viscum album. NCBI lineage: Eukaryota > Viridiplantae > Streptophyta > Magnoliopsida > Santalales > Viscaceae > Viscum > Viscum album. The sequence continues at coordinate 1,750,384,252 of OY728120.1, read as the reverse complement.
TCATTGCTTTTAGAGAAGATTTCTCTCTAGATCAGCTTTCCAGGATATATGTAAAGGAAGTGGTAAGATTGCATAGAGTACCACTTTCTATTATATCTGATCGGGATCCGAGATTTACCTCGAAGTTCTGGTGAAGTATTCAGCATACTCTAGATACAGAGTTGAGTTTCAACACTGCTTATCATCCCCAGAAAGACGGTTAGTCTGAGAGAACAATTCAAACCCTAGAAGATATGTTGAGAGCTTGCTCTATGGATTTCAAAGGAGGTTGGGATCAACACCTACCTTTGGTGGAATTTTCTTATAATAATAGCTTTCACTCCAGTATTCAGATGGCTCATTATGAAGCTCTCTATGGAAAGAAATGCAGGACTCCAACTTGCTGGGATGAAGTTGGGGAAAGAAAGCTATTAGGACCTGATCTCGTTGATGAAATGGCAGAAAAGGTCAGATCTATTCAACAACACATAAGAGCAGCTCAGAGTCGACAGAAAAGTTATGCCGACAACCGAAGAAAAGACCTAGAGTTTGAAGTGGGTGATAAAGTGTTCTTACGAATATCTCCCTGGAAGAGGGTTATGATATTTGGAAAGAAGGGGAAGTTGAGCCCTAGATATATCGGTCCTTTTGAAATACTGGATCGTGTTGGGAAGGTAGCTTACCGATTGGCGCTTCCACCGAATCTCTCTCAAGTTCATGATGTGTTCCATGTATCTCTCCTGAGAAAGTACATACCAGATCCTTCACATGTACTCAGCTCAGAAGTTCTACCGCTGGAGCAAGATCTTTCTTATGAAGAACAGCCGATAGAGATTCTGGATCGTAGCGAAAAAGTCCTATGAAACAAGACCACTCCCTTGGTGAAAGTTTTATGGAGGAACCACCAACTTGAAGAAGCTACATGGGAGCTTGAGGATATGATGAGGGAGAAGTATCCTCATCTGTTTGTTACAAAGTGAAGAATTTCGAGGGCGAAATTCTTTTTAAGGGGGGTAGAATGTAACACCCGATATTTTTATGAGTAATATTTTGTTTTTATATATTATCAAAGGAATATTTCACTACACACTTACTTGGCTTACTTTACACGCAATCACGACCTTCCTCGATAGCTTGCGTCATACGCAATACCGAGTTTCACTAAACAACGATACACTATTAAAACTAGCCATTATAAATAGTAATAACCACTTTTTAAAATTTTATAAATTTTATTTTTCAAAATGGACTTCATTTTTGGATTTGGAATACCGAAATTAGCCTAGGGTGAAATTTTGGTATTTTTCTGAAAACTTTCAATTTTTGATGAATAGTGAAACCACTAAGTGGTAGGCTAAAAACTGAATTTTTGCATAAAACTTAATTTTACCGCTTCTGAGAATGGAATTTCGAAAATCCGATAGACACGGTTGATATCAGTAAGTAAAATGTGGTTCAATGAGATAAAAATAATTTTTTGGTGAATAGTAACTTTTTACTTTTTTTTACCGCGGTTAATAGTAAATAGGGTAACTAAGGGTAAAAATGATATTACTATTACCCTAACACATGTCCTAATTCTATTGGATAAGTTTAATTCGACCAAAAACAAACTTAGGAATAAAATATGACCATTTAGGCCCACTTGGGTTAGATTAGGACATTTATTATTAATTTATTTAAAGAAGGGTTAAAATAGTTAAAATCAAAGTTTAATAAGTAAATCATTTTTAATATGGGGTTATACATAATATAAATTCGACTATAAATATTCATTAGAAATCTAAAAAGATTTCCTACATAATGGTATTTTATTTTTAATTTTTAGATATTAAATAATTTAATGTATTTATGACACAATGATGATGCAGTAATTATCTTATTAATGAAATATTGACATAATTGATGTTATAAACACCAAAATAAATGTAATTTGAGACTTTTTATGAATTAAAATAATTTTCTAGGTTACTATGATATATTAGTGTTGATTTAATCAATTTGTTTCGAACATATAATTCTGTTATGACTTTCACAAAAATCATATATCAAATAGTGTCAAAATTGACACAAAATAGTTTTTAAATCAAATATTATATTACTAATTGTTATTTTATTCCTAAAAATCTAAGGTTCGGCCAAATGACTTAGATAAGGATATATATATTAATAATAAACAATTTGGGGTTCTTTTGGCATGTTATAGTAAGTGTATTAACCATATAGTGAAAGAAAACAAAAAGACACGGTAAAAGTTAAATTATTTAACTTAGAGTTAAATCTAATTGATAAGGTTAAAATAATACCCTAAAATTGTCTAAATCCTATTGGTTGATAGGATTTAGACCCATCCCCACTTTAGCTTCGAAATAAGACCCTTTGGAACCATTATAAACCGATTTTGACTTTAATATAAAATAATATTTTGAGATATTCCTAAGGTGCCCCTCTCCTCCCTTATAAAAGGGCACCTCCTCCCCCTCCTCCTCACACCAATTTGAGCACTCAAGCTCGGTCAACCCCTGCCATTTTCTCCTCTCCACTTACCTAGAATAATCCTACAGGTCCTGGTCTTCTTTAAAGACCAATCTTAGTTCCATAAGTGGAGGATTCAAAGAGGCGTTCCAAAGAAGAGGAGCTTCGGACACGTACAAAGCAAATCAGACCTAAGGTAAGGGAAATATCACAATCTCATTTTTATCCGAGATTGTTTATTCATAAGTATTTACTGGGGTGTATTTTATCATCCACATCCATGTTACCTCAATATGTAATATTGTTTCCATCCACTTACAATAGTTTGAATCCAATTTTACCCTTTAATGAGTTTTTAGTAAAGAATATGAAAGGAATATTTTGTTGTTTTTTTCATATGAGGTACTTTTTGACTTTTACGAAAAAGGTACGAAGAATGTTTTTTTAACTTATATGGCATGAATGGATTTTTAAAAACATTATTTCCAAGAAGCTTCCTTTACAAGTTTTCAAGTTTATTTTTAATCAACTTCTTTTAGTTTATAATTGTATGACATGTTAAGAAAAGAAAAGTGTTTTTGAAGAAGAAAGGATATTTTCCTCAAGAATGGAGTTCAAGTGTTTTATCAAAATTATTTTCCATCTAAGATAATATAGGGTTCTGTTTTTATCCCTATTATTACATTGATTTGATTATGTTTTGAGGGAATTATTTTTATGAAGTCATTTACCTTATATGATTTGTTTTATGATGTCATGATGTTTCAAGAATCCCATTTTTGTTACATGTGTTATGTGATGATGTATGATTTATGATTATGTGGCACACATAAGAAAGGATTCATTATAAGATGGGTGGGACCTATATCTCCCTCCAATGCATTGGGTAAAGATTTTATATCTCATGAGATAAACATGGCTGGAACAGTAGGTTATACCGGTTCAGTGAAACAGGACTGGAACGAGAGTGACTCGGTTCAGAAAGGGACTCTGTCCACTAAGATAGTCTTGGAAATGAGTCATGACTAACAAGAAATGATGTTCCATGATTATGTGTGCATGCCACAAAGTTTCAAGTTTCATGTTATGATTATGGGGATCTCATTTTCACTTCTATGATTTATTCCTTGTTAAGATATTATGATGTCTTTTGCAGGTTATGATTTTCAAAAAGATATGATATGATTTTTATTTCCTTTATTTGCCCTTTCTGAGCATTTGAGCTCACCCTTTTATGTTTTCTTTTCCCCAGGTCAGGAAGATTGATATTAAGTAGAATATGCTAAAAGGGACCCTAGATATGATGAAATAAATGGGAGACACTGTAGAAGATTTATGAACCAGTTGTTTATGTTTCCCAGTTTCTAAAGACACTATACCTATACGATCCTTTGTGGTTTTGTCATATGTTGTAATAAGTGTGCTTCAATTTTGAAGTATTAACAATGTATGTAAAGTATGGGTTGTTATATATGTGGCTCACATGATAACAAAGGAAAATTTAAGGGTGCACCCTGATAGCGCTACAATGCATTGGGTAATGATGTAACCACTAGAGATTACAATTTTCACAATATCTTGGTGAATAACCTTGGTAATTTTCAAATGACACCTTGGGGATGGACCTTGGTGATATGTTCATGATTTTCTGTATTAAATGTTGCAGCCACATCTTCAAGTTATGAAAAATGTTATTTTTATTATGATATGCCTCATGATTTCTTTCTCATGCATTAATGTTCTTTTCTTGACCTTATTGAAGTATCTCAAGTTCCCATGTAAAATGTTTCTCTTGTTTCCCTTACTGGGCCTTCTGCTCACCCTTTCTTTTGATGTATGTCCCCAGGTTATGAGATATAGTAATGAACCTAGGATTAACATGAGGAGAATCCTTTCAAGTGTTTAAGAAGAATCTTTTATGTTTTCATGTTTAAAGTTCCTGGTTTCCAAGACACTAAACCTTAAAGATCCTCAGTTTTGTAAAATGTAATGAAAGTTTATGTGATAAAAAGGTGGGATGCTATAAGGGTAGTCAAGCATGGTCGTAGGGCCATGATACAGATCAGAATTTTGCAGTGGAGAAGACCTAGAAAGAGTAGGATCCTAGACCATCTATAGTTTTAGGTACGATTCTAGTTGCCTCTATTTTAGCATCTAATATTTTTTGATATAAGGTCTTCCCATAGTTTTATATCTGTTGCTTTTGTGGAGATTCTTGGGATATGTATCATTACTTCTGAGGATGTTATAACTCTAAACACTCCGTTGGGTATTAGGAAAACTAGTCTACATCAGTGCAATCAGTTCCCACTTGAGGTTGGTTGGTGTCACTTATTATGTGAACTATATGTCTTAGAGAAGATAGGTTATGATGTCATTCTCAGAATGTACTGGTTGCTCTCATTAAATGAAATTGTTGACTACTATCACTGTTGGGTGAGTTTCACATAACTTTAGGGAGATTTGTTTATACACAAGGGAAAATGGGATGTCTAGGTGAGCAGAGCTAGACCATAGCATCTTGTGTTGGGAGTAACTAAACCCCAGATTTATGGTTTATATCTCAATGACCAGGGGACTTCACAGATGAAATTTTCTTCAATGGTGGATCATTTCAGGGATGACATTCTAGATGACTTTTCAGGTTCACCACCAAAGAGATAGGTATATTTCTTTATTAAGCATATTTCAGGAGTGGCACTGGTGTCCATTCCACTTTATGGGATTGATACTACTATGTTATGAGATCTAAAAAAGTAGTTAGTGGAGTTGCATAAAAAGGTTTTCATCTGACCCAGTACTTATCCCTGAGGTTCGCCTATACTTTTTGTGAAGAATGTAGAGAATACCCTCATAATTTTTATGGATTATAAGAAGTAGAACCAGATGATGGTCAAGAAATGATATCCCTTTATGAGGATTGATTATCGCATTGAAAATCCTCAAGGAGCCCAAGTTTTGTGGAAGATTTAATTGAGATCCAGTTATCATTAGTTCTGCGTTAGACCATCAGATATACCACTTACATTATTTCATTGTACATATGGTCTATACAGAGGTGTAGTTATTTCGTTTGGTCTACCAAATGAACCATTAGTTTTTATGGAACTAATGAATAGAGTGTTCCATCCTTATTTGGATTCTTTTGTGGTAGTTTTCGTGTACGATATCTTATTGCACTCTCACACTTAACACAACCATGCCACCCATATTGATATAGTTTTGAGTACATTGACAGAGAATTTATTATATGATATGCTCTGAAAGTGACACTTTTGGATGGACCAGATTCACTTCGTGGGTTATGTTATCATAGAGACAAGATTATTAGTACACTACAAAAATGTGACATTTAACAACAAAAAATTACTGATAGATAATATATCTGTTGGTAAAAATTATTATTTCCAATAGACATTAAATTATTTTTATATTAACAATGAGTACCAAAAATTATTTTTACCAAAAAATATATCTGTTTATATTAGTAGTTCAATAAAATAAATTCTTTTACCAAAATTTAAATGTTTTTCTTCATTATAACAATATCAGAAATTGATTTACTGATAAATAAGTCTATTGTTAAAAATTATTATTACCAACAAATCATTTACTATCATAAATATATGTTAGTGATAGATTATTCAATAATATCAAATATTTTACCAAGTATTGAATGTATATATCATCCACTACAAACATAACATTTTGATAATAAATAAATTTATATATACTGAAACATCATAGAAATATTTAATAAGAAAACTATATTAATTAATATAAGTAATAAAAATAATTATAGTGTATATTTTTTATAAAAAAATTTATGAAACAATTTTACTAAAAACCCCACAAATGAGACACCCCCCCCCCCCCGCACCACCCCTCGACGCTACCCCATCTTCAACCCTACCACCCTTTTACCCACCAGAATTCCTCACAGACCACCTCACAGAAACCCTTCACTATTCCCAACCAGAGTTCCTCACTTACATATTCACAAGAATCCCTCCATATTCCCCGCCAGCATCTTCCTCCGATATCATAGTGCGAACCACCTCCCTCTTCCTGGTCGACATCCTCGCGTGAAACCCCTCATTGGACCTAGCCATTCTAGGTTTTCCAATTCATCGTCCTCGCTTGACCACCATCATCTGCATCACATTAGAAAATCATCCCCATGTGACCTCTTGGTCCCTAATACCCTAGCTCAACCCCAGTTGTGCACATAATCCCATCCCATCACCCACAGTCAATACTACGGTACATTCAAAATCTGAATTATGATCTTAGTTTATAGTACATTCAAAATACATATGTTGAGAAATTCATAATACATTTCATTCCTGAACATGTAAATTGAATCCCTCAAAAACAATTTAGTATATTTCCTTCTCTATTTTTAATTTTTAATTTTTCTTTTTGTTCTTATAATTGATATTTCATGTATAATTTATTTTTGAAAAATATGTATAGCTAGTGATGATAAATTAAATTTGATACTGAAGAGTTGAAATATTTCTCCAGTATTGGAATTTTTCATGGACTATTTTTATTAACTGTTAATAGAAATTGAATTTAACTTTTCTGCTTCCACGTTCATTATGTTGTCTCCAATTCCTACACACAAATGTCCCTAACATCAACTATCTCATAAAATAAATAATGATCATTCACATGATAGTGACATTGTTAATGAATGAAATGGAGAATATCTCTATGAATAAAAATTTCATGTATTTGATGTATATTATTATGAGATTATCATGTTTAGTTTTGTTATATCTTGTGTTTCAGTTTGGAATTTTTTTTCCATTACTCCACAATTCAGTTATGAATTCTTTTGTTCTCTTCATTTAGTTTAATTAAAGGTGTTCAATGGAGGCTAGTTCATGGCATCAAAGAATGGTTCATATTATGGCTTTTTACAGTTTGTTCAGGGTGTCGATCTATGATTTTACTGGCATGTATGTCACAATTCCCCACTGATCGGTAATGTTGGGTGTTTTTTCAGTGATGTTTTCTATTTTTTTTCTTAATATCATTCAACTACATGACTCACAATTTTGATGTGATGGGTTTATATAGATTTTAATTCCATACTCCTTGAATTCTAATACCGAGACGTGAACCAATCATGAGAATAATATGTGTTCATCCGTTTTTTGAGTGTTAGTTTACTTTGTAGAAATGGTACATTGTAATTCACACTTCAAATCAAGTAAAAATGGTGATTATTAGTGTAATGATATTCCTTTTTTTATTATGGGAGTGTAAAACTATCATTTTTTTTATTTTTGGATATCAATGATGAACTCAATATCCTAGGCATGTCCCATTTCACCATGGACCTATTTTTGGGTTTGGACTAATCTAGATCAAGCCAGACAAGATCTTATAGAAAATTTATTATAATACCCTTTTAATATTGTTTTATCCCCAAACATTTGATCATGGAACCTCTGGTTAGGTGGGGATTGTTCCTTACCAAAGGACCTAATTCTCAGTGGTAATTTATAAAATTTGAGGGGTTTTATTTCATTGATGAATAAAAATATTTATTAAATATAATATCTAAATTTTATTTTATTACCTGTAAATCCTTCATAGGATCAAATATTTACTTATAAATAAACCTGTTACTTGGAACTCATGATGCAATGATGTGCAAGGACATTGATTTCTCTCTTGATGGGAAGCAATTTAGTGTAAAACCTAATTTTTTACAATCTATCTTGTATATTGTTTACATGAACCTAGTCCCTTGAACCTTAGCCTAGTTGTATGTATCTAATTTTTCTATCAATGGACTTATTTCCCTCAAATTCTCAAATTCTTCACAATATGGGCTACTTATAACAGTTATCACATGTAATGGGCATGCTAAAAAATAAGAGGTGTCTATTTTATTTATGAAAAAAACATACATTCCAGGAGAAATCCACTTAATTACATTGAAAAAAGTAGGTTCAATGTTTTCAATAAATAAGGATATGTGCAATAAGGCGAGTATGTGTACTAGAAAAATCTTTCTGTGTTTAAGTAAGGTAAATTAGTTTCATTATTGGATGGTGAAGATGAAAAATGGAAATCTACATGTGTGTTCTTCATGAAACATTATTTTCCCTAGAAAAATTATGTTGTGACAAGAAATAGAACTCTAATGAGAGTGTGTACTAGAACACTCATTCTATATTCCATTAATGGAAATTAGTTTCATCCATGGAAAGTGTGTGTTGTAATTGATAGTGTGTGCACTAAAACAAACATGTTTTTTTGTTTGTATAAGATAAATCAATTTCATCTATGAAGATTGATCTTGTTTCATTGAACCTTATTGTGTTTATGATGTTTTATCCATGAAACCGTTCTATTTCATCCATGATAATATTGTGTTTTCATGATTTGGTGCACTAGTACACACATGGAATGTGTGTGTGCAGAAATGGAGTGTGTGTTCTTCATGAACAACACTCATGGAATGTTCTTTTGCACACACTCTTCCTTTCCACACACTCAATGTGCACTGGAACACTGATGCTCGTTACAACATTGAACACACTCTCCCTTAATTAATTGCGATTTCTGTTACTGAAATTTATTTCCCTTAATTCACACAAATTCCATGAGTGTTATAGTGCCATTTACTTTTTAAAGTTAACCCACAATGTTTATTATCTATTACACCGGTTACTTTTGAATTTTCAACTATCTTTTTGTTAGATTTGAATGCTTATTATTCTGTCTTCTCAACTGGAACCCTAATGTTTATCTAGGTATATTCAACTTTCTTTTAGGGAAACCTTATTGAACAGTTTTATGATAATATTTTTATCCATGTATGTTAATAGATTATGCTTGTGAATTGTTTTGACTAATGAAGTTGTTTCTTATCACCAATGTTGAGGAAGCTACTGTAGATTTTATTTTTAGTGGTTTGGATGCTAAGTTGATGTGTGGAGTTTACCTAAGTCGAAATGAGGTACTGGTTGAGATTTTTCTTACTAGTTTAAATAGTTTTGGAATTATATTAACCAAGATTGGGACTGACTTTGTTGGACATAAATTTAATATTAAATTCTATCTAAGAAATATTTTCTTAACCCAGACTGTGAGATCAAACTAGACTGTGAGAACATAAAAGTTTTGTATTTAAATTCTGTCTAAGAAATTCTAGTTTTTTCATCTAAGATATTATTTTAATTCATTAATGAATTATTCTATGATAATCTGAATTATTTTACTTCTTCCTCATTTTAGGTGTTGTTCTATCATAACTAGACTTATGAATCCATGGATTAAGGTCTAGTTTCATTATTGTTTTTCATTTCAAATCATTTCTAAAATTACTCCATTTTTGGATTAAGAAGTATCAATGTATGAAGATCCAAATATGTTTATTATTATAGAATGTTTTTCCTATTTACATAATTTTATAGATTGTTTAGATGAATGAAGTTATGATTTCTCACCAATAATATGATAGTATGATTATTCTGATGAGGTATGTAAGATGTAACATTTTTATTTTCTCTTATTTAATTTATTCTAACTCATTCACATTCCTATCCTCAGGTTCTTATATTAAATAATTTTAATGGAATGATTTGGTATTGCTTATGTTTATATATGGGTCTCTCCTCTTGGTATAAATCACAAAGGATCCCTAATCATATGATATGCTGCTTATTTAATTTTGGATTCCATAATTTCTATGATTGTCAACTTATTTTTTAATTATTCTCTGGTACATTATCATGTGTTGAGAAACATGGGTTAAGCCTTATAAGGATATTACAGGAAATGAATATCTTCCGACTCATAGAAAATGGGTAGTTGAATATTGATTTTGGATCTGTATATATGGATTTTTTTATTCAAGTTTTGTTTTTTTGTCGATGTTTTATTCATGATTATTCATTTTTTTGGTTCTGGTATGATAAATTTCACATCTTGAACATTGAGATAAGGAATGAAAAATTCCCATTCTATACAGATAAATATTTTTATATTTTTATTTTTTTCATTTTGGTTTCAAATCATTTTTTGTATTTTTATTTATTTTTTGGTGTTCTCTTTGGTTGTGTGGTGTAGATCTTGAAGCTAGAAGGTTCGGTATTGCATCAACATGAAATTCCCATATGGTACCCATGATGATATGATTTTTTTGAGATTTTATTCCATTCAGATCATTTTTTATCCAATAGTTTTTAATTTCAATTCATGAAGACATCTTGAACCAATTTGTGGGTATGATTTTTGATTGTGCAGTGTAGATTATGGGGCTTAAGGGTGAGGCATAACAATGACTTGAGGTTACTCTATGGTACTATAGTTGACTGGGTTTTTCTTCTAGTGGCCTACTTTGGGGGTGATCAAAGATCTTTGACAGAAGTAACTACCCTTCTACCATAATCGGTGTTGGAGGATTGCAGTCAAGAGATGACACACCAATGATGGAGGATTGCAGTCAAGATACGACAATGGTGGTGGGGGTGCGGCGGTGGAAACTACATAGATGGATCTTGGGTTTTTGGGGTTTTATAATTTTTTAGGTATCAATCAAATTTAACTATGTGTTGATTCATTTTTTATTAATTTCAATTGTTACTATGATTAATACATTTCTATGTTTGGACATGTATGAAAAAAGTCTTCAAATTGATAATTAATGTTGGTGTATTATATATGATAAATCAATATGATATAAAATTTTAGAAATATTTTTTAAATACCCAAACATAATATCTTATATAAAATATAAATTACAAACAAATATTAATTAATGGTATTGGTTATGAAAATAATATTAGAAATAGATTAATTTGATATAGAAATCTGTTGCTAAGAATTTTGACCAACATATTTATTATCTATTGGAATTATTATAATTACAACAAAATTATATTATATGTCTCAATAAGATTTAGCGACAGAGTTTTTTTACCAACAGTTTAATGAAAGGAAATTTCTTGAAGGTAAAACGTTTTACCCACAAAAAATGAACTTTTACCAACAGATATACCTCTATTTGAAAAATATAATTATTTTGTAGTTGTAGACTAGGAGGAAGTGAGATCAGTAGTTTCTTAGGGGCTGATGAAGAATAATTTTGAGGGAAAGAGTTTTCTGGGGATGGATGGTTACTAAATGTGTTTTATAAAGGACTTGTTACACTTTGCATCACCATTGAATGGCCTGACTAAGAAGGGTGAAAAGTACTTGTGGACATATTACTATGTTTCAGCCTTTCACGAGATGAAAAGGGGTTTGAATTCAGTTCTGATATTGATTTCTATAGATCCGGTCAAGAGTTACACCATTTATTGCGATGCATCAGGTATCGGGATGGGAGAAAAACTTATACAAGGGGAAGGAGACGTTGCGTACATGGCTCTGTAGTTGAGGTCAAATGAGAGAAATTACCTGATGCATGATCTTGAGTTAGAGGTAGTGGTGCATGATTTATGCTGTTGGACACAATATATTTTTGGACATCATTTTTTGGGATACACTGAACACAAAAGTCTTAGGTTGATCATTACACAACGTGATCTGAATTTGAGACAAAGAACATGGGATGAGTATCTTCAGTCTTTTGACATTGAGTTTGCCTACACGCCTGGGGAAGGAAATGTAGTGGCTGATGCATTTGTAGGTACATGAAAAACATGGGGAAATTTTTCTCTCATCTATAGATATTACTTCTACTCTTCTAGATCGAGTGATAATGAGGAAGCTATAAGATTATGAAGGCCTAGACCAATAAGAGAATGTGTTAGGAGAAGACCCTACTCCTGGGTGGACCATGAAATAAAACAAGATCATGCGTTTTCATGGATGAATATGGGTGTTAGAATACATATATGATTATTTGATGTGAGATTTCCAATCCTCAGTTTTGGAAGTTCATCCTGGTGTCCCCATGTTGTATCGAGATCTACACAGTCATTATTGGTGACCAAGTATAACGAGGTATGTTTCTGGATTTATTATGTGATGATCCACCATTCAGTAGGTGAAAGCAGAGCATCAGTGACAAGCATGGATTTTACAACAGTTACCCATTGTCGAGTGGAATTTCCATGATGTCGCAATGGATTTTGTGATGGGTTAACCAAGGTCACATCGATGGAATGATGTAATTTAGGTGGTCATCAACAGGCTCATAAAGGTTTCACACTTCATTCTAGTCAAGGAGACCATCAATGTTGATGATCTTAGATGTTTTTACATCTGATTTAATGTACGTTTTCATGGGTTTTTGAACTCTATCATTTTTATCATGAATTCCTATTTTACATCTCGTATATCGTAGGGACCATAGAGGGATTTGGTAACACATGTACTTCTGAGTACATCTTACCATCCCCAAATAGAAGGCTAGTCTAACTGCACGATTTAAGTTTTGGAGGAAATTCTTAGATAATTTTCATAGAATTTAGGGGTTCTTGAGAGAGTCACATACCCCTAGTGATGTTTTCCTACAATAACAGCTTTCATGTGACAATTTAGATGGAACCATATGTGGATTTGTAAGGTAGAAAATACCTATAACCCTATGATGGATGGAGGAAGGAGTGTCTGAAATTCTATGACCACCTTTTTCCAAGAGACCACTAAGTAGGTGGAGTTGATTCAGAAGAGGATGGCTACTCCACAGTCTCTACTAAAATCGTATGTTGATTGACGGAGATGACCGATGGAGTTCGAGGTTAGAGATCAGATTTTATTACATGTTACACCTTGCTTGGGAAACATTAGGATAAGGAGACATGGAAATCATTCACCCAGATAGGTTGGTCTATTTGAGGTTTTGGAGATAGTCAGTCATGTTTCCTATTAGTTGAAGTTACCTAAGAGGTACTTGGATAATCACGAATTCTTCAATGTTTCTCAACTATGCCATTAATTTTTTGATGTGTATCACTTTTTTCAACCCATGGAGGTTAAGTTAGAGGTGGATGCATCCTTCGTGGAGCACCCTATATATTATTTTGGATCATATTACAAGGGTTCCCCATGGCCAGTTTGTTTCTCTGGTATGAGTGTTATGGTAGGAAGAGTGAGTCAAAGATGGGACTTGGGAGAGGGAGGCCGATGTATGATCTTTGTGGCCTATGTTGTTTGAAGTTTCTTCCTAATCAACCTTATAAGGTAAATTTGGGGATGAATTGCTTCATGGGGGGATTTTTGTGAGAACTCGAATCTTTATTTCAGGTATGTATCATTATTTAAGTTTGTTTTTGAGTAAAAAGGAATAATTTGGGAATTTTCTAAGTACAAACCATGTACTCTTGAGTACACACCCTATACTCTTGAGTACACACCATGTAATTAGTTTCTGTGGGTAGCCGTGTACTAGCCATGTAACAGCCAAGTACTTGGTCATGTAGGTGACCGGGTAGACCACCTAAAGAGGGGACTTGTGGAGGCTTGCGCACAATGTGTACCTTAAATGAACACATCAGGTACTTTTCTTTTTTATTTTATTAATTGTACTCGGGTCGCATATATTATCTAAAAGCATCTTATTCTTCCTATTTTTCATACAGGAGAGTGATGAGAGGAGATAGAACTTTGAATACCTACTGTTCCTCCATCTGAGCTCCAATTGAGACGCTGCCAGGAGAGTTGATTTTATGCTGGGGAGTTCTCCCATTCCCTAAAGCCTATCTTCCTAATTTTCTCCACTCTTGGGATTTTTCAAGGTTTAATTATTTTTTTCATTTTTATATACCTACGATGTTTTAGGAGGATTCAAGGGCATACATTCAAGAGTCTTCATCATATGACATCAAGGAAGGTGGTTTGTTCCATTCTTTGAGAGTATTTTGAAAATATATTCTTAATGTGACGAATATATTTGTTTAGGATATTGCATGTTTTGGAATTTAACCCTCTTTAATGCCAACTATGGTTTGTTTTTTTTGATAAATGTTTATTGATTATGAATAAGGTTTATGGCCGTGATTATGGATAGTTTCCCATGTTTGATAGGTTATAGACATTGGGCCTAGAAATAATGATAGGGTTCTTTGTTTTCCATTCCTAGTGTTGTTAGGATGGAGTTTTTTGTTAATATGAGATTCTTGTGTTTCACATTATGAATGTTTGTCCAAGGGGAATTGATTATGGGAGATTCCAGAGACAGGGACTTTTATGTATAATTACCATTATGTTGACCCATAGGGTATTGACTATGAGAGATGCCATGTGGTCATAGACCAGAGGGGTTAGACCGTGAGAGCTACACAGATGGTCGTTATTAAATTAATTTTGGACCATATAACATTGACTATGAGAGCTTCTAGAGGGTCACTATACTTTATTGATGTTATGTAGAATAAGGAGGTAATGACTGTGAGATCTACCCAGGTGGTTATTTGTATTTGATTAGTACTTTGTGGGACCTAAGGGGTTAGATTGTGTGAGCTTTCTTAGATGGTCATTATTATTTATTTAGTTGATTACATGGTAAACCAAAGGGGTTAGACTGTGAAAACAATTCTAAAGGGTTTCTTTGACTGTTTGAATTATTATGATGAGTCTGCCAAGCCAATGCACATTCTTAGACTCGGTCTTACTTGTTTGTAAGATATTCTGCCGAGATGCCTATTTTTATTATTATATAGGGGGATACAGAGCTTAGGCTAGATTCAGAGGTCACATTATTCAATGGATTGAATAATTATCAAATTTCAATTAATGTAATTAGAAACTGTAGGATTGTTTACTTTTTAGTACTTCCTAGTTTATTGCATCATATATTATTATTACTTACTATATATATGTACTGATATTTAGTCACAAATATTTTGGTGGTTTCCTACTATGATTCGTATCACACCATATTTGGTTCATTATTTTATGCCCAAATAGATTATATGGTTGCAGGTATAAAAAAGGGAAAGAGCCCTTCATCACTATGTACTGGATTACTATTTGAGATGAATGGAAAGGGGCCAAGATGAGGCTTTCAATGCCATTGGAGTTTACAATTTTCAGTAAATTGGATTCAATATTGTATTTCTAGGATTGTGACTTGTTTGGATTATTTCCTAGATTCAATTGGAATGCATCATTTATTTATATATTTTGCAGTTGTTTATACTACTTGTATTTTGATGTTTACTTCTGTTGTTTCGTATTACTTCTTATGAAATAATTTTCTATTTGTTTCACTTTGATACTCTGCCTATGAGGGAATATTTTCCCCACTATCACACCCAAGGCCTTTACTGATAGTCGACAACCTCTTTCTTTTGAGAAAATTTTCTTGAGGCCAGGTGACCAATCGGGTACGGGGAACCTTTGGGAGGCACCAGATCTAGGACGTTACACATTCCTCCCTAAATTGAATTCTTCACCTCCTTTATGTTTCTTATAATGGGTACACATCTCTTTCAAGAATATATTATACCTTGTAATCCATTTCATAGAATCTAAAAAAGGTATGTTGAATTTATATCTCTTTAATTCTTCAAAAAAGACATTGTCAATTTTTTTTTCAGCATGTGCCTTTACTAGTGGATCAATCCTTGGATAAAGCAGTGCTTTTTTTAATAGTTCTAGAATATTCTAAGAACTGCATTGAGAATCATAAGGACCATACCTATTTATCAAATACTTATTGGTTCTTTAAAAATAGAATACATTGTTTTAATTAGTTTTCTCAATCATATAAATTTATAAATATCATAATTTTAATCAGTGGTGGGATTCACTATATTAGTGTCAATATCCTGACTAAATTTCTCGGTTTTCGGGTTAGTCAATATTTTTCCACTCCTAATTTCCATAACAACTAAATTTTATTTTATTTTTCTCTATAATTTACATAGGGTTTTAATGTAAAAAACCACTCATTTGATTTATCATGATACTTAGATCAGAGTCAGTTTGCCCCATTTGAGTCATCATGATATTCGGCATGATTTTTGTTTCTCTTGTTGTGATATCTTTACTTATTGTGTTTATATAATTTCATATTGTTTTATAAACTTTAATTATTCATGGTTACTTTGTAACATAATATTGTTCCAATTAAGATGAATGTTTGTTCTTGAATCGAAATTTTCTTAGTCATTAAAATATTATTGTTGGGAGTTAATTTCCTGACCTTGGAAAACCATTTTTTCTTATTTAGGTGGTTAAAATGATTCACCAAAGGATTTATTCCAATTGAATTTTTTTAGTTTTTAAAGGTATTTTTGGTCTTATTTAAAGTAACTTACAAGAATAAATGAATAAAAATTATCACATGTATATTTCATTTCTGGAATTTGGTCACTAAAATTTTCTTTTGAAGAACAAATTCCACAATAGACTTGCATTTGAAATGTTCTGGTAGGGATCAGTGGGATTGGTTGGTAGTTTGATATTATAATTGACCTCATCATGGTGGAAGAGTAATATTGTTATGTTAGAATCTTGTTGTTTTTAGAACTATCAATGGTGGATTATTGTATAGATTTCACATGAATATAGACTTTTTATCTAAATTGTTGAGCATTTCGGGCCATGTTTTCTATTATTATTCTAATATCAGCTAGTGTTTTATCAAATAAATACACTATTTTATTTGAATAAGCCATGTTATTATAATTTAAACACAATCCTTCATAAAAATATTGACTCAAGATTTGGTTAATGATTTGATGTTGGGGGAAAATAAAACAGAGTCTTCTAAATCATTCTAATTACTAATTGAATGTTTCACCGTGATTTTTCATAATCCCACAAATGTCCTTTATAATTGAATTTTTTCTTGAAGAAGGGAATATTTTTTTAAATAAAACCATTTATAATTTATTTCGATATACAATGATTGTATAAATGTATATAAAAACCCTTAATTGGATACACCTTTTAAAGAAAAAATAAAATTACTCATTTTAATTTCTCATCATATACATCAAGGGGCTTCTTATAAACACAAAGATAAATTAAATTTTGAAGATGTATATATATATATATATTAATTGATATTTCCATAAAATTATAACAAATCATAAATAAAACTCGATTTAATTTGAAACCCAGTAGTTTCATATGGATATTCCACATGGTTTGGTTGATTTTCATCCAAGGATAATGGCAATTATTTCCTGGTAATATTATTTTACATTTAAATTTCTTGTTAATAAAATATCCTTTTATGTGTTTTAGTTTCGTATTCACACCTAGGGAATTTGGGATCACAAATAGATCCATCCCCAGACCCAGAAATTCTATCATTTTCAGAATAAAATAGTTACATGATCGAGTCATAATTTCAAGTGAAGAATTTTTTTTTGAAAAAAATTAATTTCAACATACCTCTCCAAAAAAACATCAGGTTATGTATCATTTTTTTTCAAGAAGATGTAATCAAATAATTTATCCCTAAGAGAATGAAAATATAGTAGCCCTTAGATTATCTCGTGAGGAGGTTGAAATTTGTGTTTACAACTGTCATGTTTTCATCATTTTTAAGAATGATTTTTTTGGTATTTGATTAAAATTTCATATAGAAAAAAATAAATAGAAACAAAAGTCTAAAAAATAATGATAAAAATAATTTTTTTAAAATAATTAATTGTTATTTTAAACCAATATTTAAACAATATTTGTGGGAAAAAATAGACCTTCCAAACACTCCCATTTTCCATGATTAAAATAATTTATCAATCGAATTTCTAAATTCCCAAACAAATAACTCTATGTAAAACATTATTTTTTATTTATATTCTATCAAGAACAAAGTATTATTTTCTCTCTTATATATTTTTTTCAATTCCTTTAATACCTCTAAGTAATCAATCCTAATCAAACTCATTACCCTAAATGATAGTCCCTCACCAAAGGAAGATCAAATATTAAAATCAATTATTTCACACCATAGATTCAATAAACATAAGCATATATTTCAAAAATTTATTCCTGAATGAAAATGAAAAATTTAATTTGAAAAGATACGTTTAGGAGAAATTCTAATGAGATTAAAAATGAAGATCATAACTCGGGAGAGAGTTCACATCTTTACCCACCATCCACAACCACTTTGTGCATAGCCTTACTTCACTTGAGAATTATAATTCATATCTGCTACATAAATTATAATATGAATGATTTTAATGTTCATAAATATATATGGGTAAACCATTTTACTCATATCACTAAGAACTAACATCTTTGAAAATTTGTGGATATATTAATATATAAAAGGGGAGAGTTAGAAATTTTCTTTCCAGTTTCTATTTCTCAGAAGTTTAATTGATTTTGAACTTGTTTTAGGATGACTCTCAACTAATGGTATTAAATAATATTTTTATATATTTAATTATCTATCTACCAAAAAAATATCATGTCATTTTGACATGTTTAAAAAATTTTATCTCTAAATGAATGTATCTATTTATTTTTATTCAAAGAGACTCTTTAAATTACTCATGTTTCATGCACTTAATGACCATCATAACAACCTAATATTAATTTTAATTTCATTATAGAGGTGATACATTGAATTGTATTTCCAAAATAGTTTTAATCAATGCATTTATACACTTTACCCATATATATTCATTGTTTAATGAGGAGGGGTGATGTCTTTCATCCAAAAACATTTTTATAACGATTGATTTTTTTAGGCCTCAACATGTTCGAATCAGCACTTGTACCAGTTGGAAAAGATTTATAGCATGAAAAATTTTATCCTAAATATAAATAAATACTCAATTTGGGTCAATATATAAAATTTTATATGATACATTTATAGGTTTTTAAAACTATTTCAAATTATTGAATTAATAAATTTTCACTTTTAAGCACAAAAAAGTCATAAAATAAAAAATAACAACGCAAGTCAGCTCAAATTGGTAAATTGGTAGGGATTGAGTCATTGAGATACATAAGATAAATAATGTAAATGTTATCACTATTAATTGTTTTATAATAGTTTTGTAATAACATTTTATTCTTTATTCTTATCTGAGAGGTCATCATTCCTAGACCACATAAGATACTAAAATATATGTTTTATATCAATAAATAATATTATAATTTAAATCAATTTGATTTGGTTACAATTATAAATGTTGAATTCAAAGATGATAAAATCATAGTTATTTTTAATGACTGGACGTTGGCATATTAATTATTGGGTTTAAAAAAATGTTACCATTCCTATATAAAAATGGATTAATTATTTGGTCATTTATATTATATATAATTAGTAATTATGTTTTTATATTTATCCTTGATATTATTCTGTATAATTTATTATGTGTGTGGTTAAAGTGACCCAAATATGAATATTTAATTAATTAATGGATTGGTATGATTATGAATGATGATTATTTTTCAAAAGTATAATTACTAGAGAAAAAATTAAATTATTTAGAAAAATAAATATTTCTGAATTTTATTTTAATATATTTTAGTTAGTTATAATTAAATTTTATGAAAAACTAGATACCTTATTTCTTAGAGGATTTTTGTGCGCCCAACTCATGAATAAAATTTCCATTTATCATATAATGATAGGGAAAGATGGTGGATTATGATTTTTATCTTAACAATAATTATTACATTATATATATAAACTGTATTCCTCAGTTTCACATTTATAATGATTGAAAATAGTTATTGGTAAAAAACAAATGTCATCGGTATGTGGTGGTGGTAATGCACACAATCCAAAATTATAATTTTATTATCCTCAATTGAATCATAGAATTATGATTAATATTTATTATAATATGGATATAATATTAATTATTCAACCAATATTAATATAATTATTTAGAAATTGTAAAATTATATTTTAGAAGGAAATATAGAATGTAATAGAAGTTAGGAAAACAATTTCTCATATTGATAACATCATATTTTCCTTTGAACACTCTTTATAAATGGATTTATTATTCTGTTCTCTTTTGAATATAGGTTAAATGATAATGTAAAATGTTATCAATAAAGGAAAATTATAAATATTTAATGTTAAAGAAAACATATTTATTGGTATTGAAGGTGTGGTGAGATAAATATTTTAAAAATAGTTAGAAAGGATTTTTCTGGTAAATATATTATCTTAATATAAAGAGATAAATTACTTCACGTGTAAATAGGATAATAAGAAGAAGTAATGGAATGATGGATGGGATGTGGTAAAAAATCTATCAACCACTAAAATAGAATCATATTTTTAGCATGTTTTATTCCTTTTACCCTTTGAATTATTTGTTTACAATATTATATTTTCGAGTACTAATTAATTTTTTTTAAGTAATTTACTTTTAGTTCCTCAAAATAAAATATAAATTATTAAATAATTTAAACCAACTAATTTAATAAATGAAATTGATTTTATTGTAAAAAAAAATATGTGTATGGAAAAATAATTGTAACATAATCGGGTAGTGTTATGAAATAACGAAAAAAGAATATCACTTTTACAATTTTTTTTATAAATTAATTTATTACTTGCATGTGGGTGATTCAATTAAATCTTTTCATTAGTGTAACATTGATTGGTTTTGGTCATTAAAAAATTCATCCCTTATATCCAAAGGTTTATATAAAGATAATTCTATTTTCTAATTGAATATTTCATTCATTATTTATGTTTGAGATACCATTTATTATTGAAATTTGAGATATTTATATTACATTTAACCTTAAAACTAGATTATATAATTATTAGAATAATCCATTGTAAAAAATAAAATAATAAAAAAATAATGAAGAAAAAATATTACAGGAATACAAATCAAATAAATATTAATAATATTTAAAGTGGATTAAAATTATAGAAATTATATTTTAAAAATCAAAACATTGAATTGGAATAATTTTATTTTGTATTATATTTGGAAAATGTGAAGAAATGGGGTTTGAGAAATTTCACTTTTACGTGTAAACTGTTTTCATACTAAATTAAAGTATAATATTTATTATAAAAATCATAAATGGATTATTTTAAATAAAAAACAATTAATTAAATTTTATATCTAATCCAAAATATAATTTTACTTTTTAAATAATCAAAAAGAAAAAGAAAATTATAAATAAAAATCAGTGTTCTCCACTATTAATTGAAAAATAAATTTGTTCATAAAACTCTCAGAACTTCACCTTAAGGTAACTTTGAAATGATGATTTCAGAAATAATGTTAATTTTTTACCACAAGTTTTTAATAATTTTGTAGTTATGATTTTTAAATAAATCCATGAAATACATGAACATCAAATTTGGTTGGGATTAAAACTATGTTTTACTTATGACATAAAAATTCCCTAATATTATAATAATGAATATTATTACAAAAAATATATCTAATGAATTTTAATAAGATATTAAAATGTTTTATTCTAATTAATCTAGGGTAATTACATTCTTCCCCCATTTCTTAAATTGCATTCTTGCAATTTTATTCACTTATTAATCAAACGGGGATATCAATCTCTCATATCCTTTAAATATACCATGCTTTTTCTTGAACAGTATGGGTTTTCCAAAAAAACATAAACTGGTGAATTAACTTGTTCCAGATAAATTCACCTCTTCACAGATAAATCTTAATTAGTTATTCCTCATAATGAAGGTTAACTTACAAATTATCTACCTTAGGTCTCAAAATATGAGATGAATTTGGAACATATTTTCTTAACATCGAAGTAAGACAAACATTATGTACCTAGGATAAAATATGAGAAAATGATACTTAGTAAGAAAAAAGCACACATTCTCTAGAATTTTATATGTTCCAATAAACCACAGACTTAGCATCCCTATTAAAAAAACTATTAACATTTTTACATGGAGATACATTATGAAACATTTGATCACCTACCTTAAAAATGTTATTTCCTCTAGTTTTCACTATAAATTTTCTTCCTACTTTGAGAAATTTTATTATTTTACTTAATAACCTTCAACATAAAAAATTAAATCTACTTAATCTAGTCACATTAAATTCATTTTTTCTAGCTCATTACAAAAAATGATGTGTGTGATACCAATTTATATATAATTCCTCAATAGGTACAATCTATATACTAGAATGAGAAATATTATTATAAGAAGACTAAAATAATGGAATATTCTGATCCCCAAATCCTTTGTATCCATTTTATAAGAAAAAATTATATACCCAAATGTTCAAATAATTTTCTCAGACAGTCAATGAAATAAAATATGAATGGATGTACTAAAATTTCTTGATGTGCCTAATTAATTCTGAAGTGCTTTCCATAAATTGGAAATGAACCTCGGTTCATGGTAAGATATAATTGAGAGAGGAACACCACGTAACTTTACTATCTTTTTATGATATAGTAAATGATTTTCATTTAAGCACACAATATCTTGGATGGGATGGAAATGTGTATAATTAGTTAATCGATCAATAATAACCCACATCATATTATTACATCAAGATATCTTTTTAATTACCACTATGAAATCCTTGGATATATTTGTCCATTTTTAATCTGGTACTGAAATAGGGTAAAGAAACCCGTTTGATAATTTTGGTTCTTCATTAACCTATTGACAATTAAAACATTTTATAGTAAATTCAGTAATATCTATTTTCATTCAATCCCATAAATAATATTCTAGAAGGTCACTATACATATCAGAGCTTTCATGATAAATTGAAAACTTGGAACTATAAGCTTCATTAAAAATTCTATCATCAACTATGAATCACAAGGTACACACAATCAATATCCAAATTTGATAACGACCCCTTTATGAACATTATACTTTGAAAACATAACCTTTCTAATAGATTCTTACTTTTACTATAACCCATGACCCCCTTTCAAAGATTTCATAATTTTTTTGATAGAAAATATGTACTAAAACCTCAAGTAGAAAAAATTATGTTCCTTCATGAATAATTGGTAGACCAAAATACATCAAAAAATTAACCTAAGGGTCTTGTTTCAGATAACAAATGGTTAATATAGAATTATTTTTCCAAATCAAGGCATTGTATTGTTTGTTTTATTTACCAAGAGGGAAATTAATTATGTAGTAATAATACATTATAAATACTAGTTATATCTTTTATCACATTTTCATCACATTCAATGTGAATATATACTTTTTGATTTTATGATCAGTATATAATTAAAACATTACTCCATATAAATAATTTCTCAAAATATTTAAATGAAACACTATAACTATAATTTTAATGAAATGTGAAGGATAATTTGGTCATGTGGTTATAGTTGATGTTAGATACATAAAATTTCCCAATAATTCCTCATTATAGCAAAACACATACATCTCAGTGAATAATTAATATAAAAAATAATGTCACTATAACTAGATTACAAGTCTAAATCATGACAATTCACTAACTTATTTTTAATTACTAAAAACATTTTCTCAATAATTTATCTAGATTAACCTAACTCCCTTTAATGTTAAAATATTTAGTGGACTAGACAATGATATAAAATTTTCAAGGAAAAATCAATGGAAATAGACAAATAATCTATAAAAACCAATATACTTAATAATTTTTTTAATAATTGGCCACTCATCAACAAATTTTGTTTTAGATGGATAAAACTTTATTCCATACTTATTTATGATTTGTCCATGTAATTAAATATTCTATAATTAAAATTAAAATTTTCTAAAATTTCCTTATAAATTATTATTTTTTCAATGTTTATATAAAAATTATAAGAATTTTTATTTATACTCATGTATTCTATAATAAATAAATAAATCCTCGATATTAATCAGTACAAAATTATAAAAATAGACATTAAGAACTATATTTATAAGATATATATGTATATATGGGGAATTTGTAAAACCAATGGAAAAATACAACAACTCAGAATTTTCATACATATTATGAAATTATCTTTTTATTATTTCATCCTCATTTATCACAAGTTTCTATTACTTAGGCCTTTGGTTGAATTTAAAAAAATACTAATCTATTTATATCTGATGAAACAAGTCAATGAAATTAAGAAATTGATACTTATAATTAATATTAATTTTATTATAATATCTATAATCAATGAAATACCTCATGAAACCATATTAATTTTTTATCAAACAATACTATAACACCTCATGTTAATGAGGTTTGATTAATGAAAACATTATCAGGAAACTCCAATAACTACATTTTAAATTCCATTTGTTCTACAAGAACTATTTTTTAAAAAGGTTTTGATACAATCACAACATTTTTCAATATTCTTATAAAAATTCCACTTCTTAATTATGTATATCACTATACATATCATGAGGAAAATCATCTACATATCATTTGTCAACATCATCATCATTATTTTGAAATGATCCCTTATTTTCAAATATATACACAATATAACATTAATTTACATCATTTAACAATTTATAATTTTCTTGATTTGTTATCAGAGTTATGTATTCATTCTTCCATACAGGCATAAACTTTTTTTAAAAAAGAAATATTTTACTCTATAATATTTCATTTCAGGGTAAACAGAGAGAAATTCTATTGAATGAATAATAATGAACTATATTAGGGGAAGGAAAAAAATATTTTCAGGTAACAATTTTCACAAAAAATCTATAGTAAGTTTAATATAATTTATTTTTTCCTTATTACATCAATAAGTGTTTTTAGCATATGTTATGGCTTCATTTTTTGAGGTGAAATTTACAATTGTCCAAAAAATTACTCAGAAATTGAACAATGTGTATAATGAGAACATGAAAATAAATTAGAATAATATGAATTAATAAATAAAGATCATGTTATAACATCATTTTATAGTTCAAAATCTATCATTTTTTTGAAAAACTATTTCACAAAACACTTATAATAGAAATTATACATCACATTATTTTTGTTATTCATTAAAATCTTATTTTCATAATAACCCTTATCATTACATTTTTAATATTTTACTATCTATATATTAAAATTGGACATACTACTGAAAATATCATTTTTATTTATATTAAGATCCATATTCCCTAAGATAACACAATAGAAATACTTTCATGATTTCATAAGACATTCCACAGGTTTTTTACCACACATGTATCAAAATTGAAATGTTATTATCACATCAATATATGTATTCCTCCAATTTTACTTACATATCTATATCATCATAATGTTGTTTTCATATAACACATTATCTTATGACACACTATTTTATCCATCTTGATACATCAAACATGTTTCATATAACTTGTAAATTCATAGGAAGAAAATTCCGTTTGTTTTCATGGATTCAATCCACACTAAAACTGATTTATTTTACTACTATGGACCGAGATAAAATATGCTGTTAAGATTTCCAATTGAGTGAGGTTTTCTTTTTACGTGGCTACTAAATCATCCTCCTTCTACCTCAATCCCAATAATTGTTTTTTCATCCCAATATGAACATCATTAGGAAAATATTTATCAATAAAAATATTCCTAAATTAAACCCTTTTCAAGTTTTCCATATATTAAAATTATCTAGTATTATTAACCATTTATAACTTCATGATATTTTAATAAAAATAAATTAGGTTTGATAATGTGTACAACCCACACCAATGAGATTAAACAGACCACAAAATATTATTTAAATATTACGATCGTAACCTCTTCATTTAATTGGTAGGTATAAATATGGTCAACCACAAAATAATATATATATATAAATATATATATATTTAAATGTCCCAATAAATTCATATGAATATATTAATGCTTCATAAAAAATAACTCAATACTTTGCAAAGGCATTTGATTCCTAAAAATATGATTTCTTTGAAAACAATTTGTATTTGTTTTTGTGATAAAATATTATAATTAACATACAAAACTCATATAAAATATATTTTATAAAATAATATAATTTTTTCAAATCATCATGTTAAAATTATTATATGGAGAAATTTTTAGTTTTTGATGAAAATTTTAGCATTTCTGTCAATAGTAAAAAATGTTGATTTTTGTTGAAAATTATATTTTCTTACAAATAATTTTCTAAGGAGAAATATATTTTGGTCTTTTTTAACATATAATTAGTTTAATCTCAATTAATTTAATCAAATTATATTTTTATAAATTAATTCAACACTTTAGTTAATTATAAAAATATTTTTTAAAGGGTAATTTTTATAAAAATATTTTTTCCTTCACATTTTTGTAGTGTGATTGTAAATTAAATTCATACATACATGAGTTTTGAATATTGATACATGATTTAAATATTTAAAATATGAATTTATATTTTTCCAAAGTTTGTAACTTTTATTTCCAATCATTATGAATTGTAATCATACTAATTATCATTACAACTGTAAATGGTAAATCAGGTAATTATGGATTAATAATAATATGATACGAGCATGAAAATTACACAAAAACTTGCCTTAATTTTATATGATGGGTTTATTTTACTAATTATATGAAGATATTTAGTTATATGGTGATTTTATTTCATTTTTATGTGATATTTATCTTTATAATATTTCTTACAAAGAAAAGTTAAATAGATCAGACTCCTGTTTATAATGACTATAATATTTTTAACATGGGGATACAAGTCGGATGGGTTCAGATATATTTATTAATTTGAATGAAAAATGTTTCATATTGATAATTATGATTTATTTTTATGTTTAGTGAAGATAAAACAACTAGAATTAAATATGCAACATTGATACAATAATTATTCCATTAATGGGAAAAAATAAAATATATAAAAAAAGTAAATGAAATGTAATTTTAAATAAATAGACGATGCATGAATTTTGTAGAGAAATATAAACTTTTATATGGATATTTAATGTTATTATACTCTTATTACATCTTTTTATTAGAATTGTTTTTATTATGTGTAAATGAATAGTTCTATAAAGAATATTATTCATATATCATGAAAATTATATTTAAAAAAAATGAATTTCTAAGATTTATAAATTTATTCAGGTTATTATGATATTGTTTAAATTATCATACATGATTAATATAATTTATATTATTCTATTTATATTAAATATCTTGACCTTCAATTAGTAGAAAACATGTTTTTCATGGTTAGTGTTTAAAGGGTTAATGATTGTTTAAAAAACGATAATGGTATAAATGTGAGTTAAACATATCCAATTTTTTTGAGAATATTTGTAACCATACTCATGATAACATAAAATATTTTCAATTTGGTTCTACAATACCAAATATATTTATATAAAATTAATATTTTATGATACTCCAATAGTGTCCCTCCACTACTATAAAAAGGAAACCCCTTCTTATGATTTTATAAAACATCCAAAGCCTTTTAGTTCAGCCATGAGCTTCCCAAATAAATTAATAAAATCCATCCTATAATTATAGAGCTCTGGGTTAAGGAATAATACCAGAGCTATTTGGATTATGGTATTAAGAAAATAATCCTTTTAAAAGAAGAGGAAGATAAGGAACACATGTGAATATTCAGGCATGAGGTATAAGATTTCCTTTCTGTTTGCATTCATTATGGAAT
This sequence comes from Viscum album, assembly GCA_963277665.1. Classification (NCBI taxonomy): domain Eukaryota; kingdom Viridiplantae; phylum Streptophyta; class Magnoliopsida; order Santalales; family Viscaceae; genus Viscum; species Viscum album. The sequence continues at coordinate 1,750,356,295 of OY728120.1, read as the reverse complement.
TTTTTAATGTGGTGTACCTATTTAATTTTATTTGGTTAATATGATTCCACTTTTACATGTTATAACAATCATCCCTCATTCATATTTATATTTTACGTTTCAATTTGAAGTATTTCATTAAATGGTATTTTGTATAAATGTTACCATGTGTTAAAAGGGCTTCTTAACTCAATTTCCTTTAATTGGGTTATAAGTCTTCTGCATTGATTTTTTTATTCCATGATTACATGTGAATATATATTTAGATAATTTTATTCCATAGTTCCAATTTTTTTGGTGGATTTACATTTTTTACACATAATCCATTAATTACTAAATTATCAATTTAATTATATTGTCTATGTAAGGGTTATTCATCCAAAATTTTATTTTACAGGGAAATATGTTAATTTTATATAGATAAATTATTTAAAGAGGCTTATATATTACCCCTTTTACATGTTATATCAATAATATCATTTTTTCATGATATTTAATGTATTATTTTGTAATGTTCATTCATGGGTCTTACAATTGAAATGTTATTAGAGTTTAAATCTACATGAGATAAAATATCCCTTACTTTAAGGATTGTTAATGTCTATGGTTTTATTGTGGATATCAGATGATATTTTTTTCTTAAACCATATATGTTTCAATTTTTTATAGTAATGAATGTGGTTTATATTTTTAATTATTATTTTTTATATTATTAATTAATGAAACAATAATAATGTCATTTTTAAGTTATACCTATCATATATCTTATTTTAGAAAGGTAATATATCTCTTCCACATCAATGTTTTATATATTTTTTTCAAAATGTTTTTTTCTTACCATTAATAAATTCAGAATTATATTTCACATTATTTATGATTGTTTTTAGAGATGACATTAAATGGATTTTTTTTCCTTTTCGGAATGCGACACATTGTACTCCCTTTTCAAACTGTTTGAAATGAATGTTTTTTCGACCATTTATAACAAGAATGGATTTTACCTCCATCATGACTATTATTTTATTTGATGAATACTTTATGATTTTCCAAATAAATCTTCAATGAAATGGGGTTTCCCAACATTTAATGAATTTTTTGTTCTTAAATGTTATTTTTAATGTATAATGGTTATTTTCCCCAATAATGTTTTTATAATATTTTATGGTTTTACCATTCATCAATGTCAAAAAAACCTATTGTTAAAATTTCTCCACTCTGGTTATTTTTTAATGGTTCCATCCTAAGTATTTATCAAAATGAATTTTGATTATTTCAAATATATTTTCAAGGATCCAGTTTATTTTATACAAGTTAATCAATATTTGAAAGGTATAATGGTTGTTTCAATGAGTTTGATGATGAAATGAATTAAATATGTAGTTTATCAAGGTTATATTTCATTGGAATTGAATATGTTTCTGGGTGGTTCCATTATATCCATGGAAGGGTGGGTTTTTGGGTTCCATCTAATGTATTGGGTCTGATTGCAATTAATAGTTTCACCATGAGTGTTATTCCATGTATAACCATGATGGATATTTCAAGTGTAACTCTGATGGTTGCACCAAGTATTCAAGTTAACTATGAAGGTCTCTACAAGTATAACCATTTTAGTTATTCCATGTGTAACTATAAGGTTTAATCCATATTTAATATTGATATGAAAATGATTTCGTATGTTATCTAATTGATTTATATATTATTTCTATGGTTTTTTATAAAAATATTTGTATTTCTCAAGGAAATATAATGATATGATGTTTAATGAAAATTATACACCATTTTTAATGTTGAAAAGAATAGATTTGTGAAATACTTTTCATTTATTTTTCATGATTTTAAAGAAATTATTATGAGTTTTATAGTTACATTAATATTACTTATGAAATTATTGAAGAAATTATTTGGGTAGTGAGGTTGAAATATTTGATAATAAAATGTTTATTTTCAAACTAATGATTATTTTGAAAATGGAAAATTTTAGTAATTATTCATTGAATAATAATTTTTTTCTATATAATTATCTCCCTCAATATGATTTTGTTCTCATTCAAAATTTTAAAATGTTTTCAAAAGGGTTTATCGATTTTTTGGCTAATAGAATAAGTAAAGTTGAAAATCATGAATATTTGTAATAAAAATAAATCATGTTTCATTATAAATGTTTTTTATTGACAAATAGATAATAAGTAAATTCTTACTCTTTGTGATATATGTGGTTTTATGTAATATTTATGAAATAATTATCTAAAATTATAATAATAAAAATATAAGAAATGTTACAGAATGAATTCTTGATATAAAACAGGTGTCTTTATTATATTTATGTCTTCCCAAATGATTTAGTAGGATTGGATTTCTACTACAAATGGTGGTAAGAGTACCAAAAAAGAGGTGTATCTAGCCATGGAGTTCTCTTATGGGTACCATTTATATCCCACTAGTAATATGGTTTGACTATTATAGTTGTTATTATAGTATATTTTAAATAACTTTGGAGGTTTGGAAGATTTCATGGCTGGTTATCTAAATAGTATTTGGTACCATTATGAACTTATAAGTTTACGTATGATCATAAGTTAAATGTCATAGACATCCCTTTATTGGTTTTACTAGAATAAATTTTAAGGAGAATACTAATATTTTGAGAAAGGTTTTTTATGATATGTATATGTAACCTTTATTTTTAAAAAGAAGTAATATTTTTGAAATATCAAATCACTATTTTTGGTATCTAATAGGACTGGAATGAGATTACCTCTAAAGATAAAAAATTAATTCATATTTTAGATATTAAGGATATTTTTTAGGATTCAATGGTTGTAGTATTATAAAATTTCTAAGGGTATTGTCCTTACAAGGACTATTTTTATTGTGACATGCAACAATTCGTTTAATGTTTTAATGATTTTTTTCTTTATTGATTAATGGTTGCTTATCACGATGGAAGGAAAAGGATGTTACAAAACCATATTATCCGTTCATAATTATTTTATCATATCTATTAGGGTTAAGATCTTGCTCAAAGGATTTTTAATCCTTGTTAAACTTATATACAACCAATTTTTTTTGATGAATCCAATTCCTTTTAATTTATTAAAAATTTTACAGACCACGGTAATAATTTTATATTTTTTTAAAATGTCAACTCATATTTCTCATTGAGTAAGGGAAATACCATAAATGATAGTAATATTTTTTTTCTAGAGATATGAAATTCATGGATGAATAAAATGGGGACATAAAAAGCATAACAAAAACATATGATTTTTGGATTTACAGTATGCATTATTTTCATATGATCAATGTACTAATCATGGATCATAGAAACATGTATAATATTATTGAATAAGAAACAAAGGAATGGTTAAAGGTTTAAAAAATAAGTTTAATGACAGATGTGTTTATCAAGGATATTCTATTATATTATAAATATTTTAAGAATATGAAACATTATATAGTTGATTATGTATTTAAAATGTGAAATAATAAGTTAGATGATATCAATATGTTTGAGTACTGGTGTAGTGAAAAGGTGATTAATTTTGGATACACTCATTTATGGAAATATGATAAAGGGATTAAAAATCAATTCAATTAATATGTAAATGATTATAATGAATTAAGATTATTTGATTTTCATGAAGATGTGATATACAGAAAAACATTGTGGTTAAAAAAATTAATTTAAGGATTACTGATATTTTTGACGACATTATTCATATTTATTAGAAAATTAAAATAATTATATGAGAATAATTTCAGTAAAAGGATAACATGATGGCTGGGTGAATACCCAAAACATTCAGAAAGGACACATGGCTTGAACCAACAACTAGAGTGAGACAAGGATGCCCTACCTAACAATGGATTATGTGATATCCTAGTTAGTATGGTTGTAAAATTATAGTAGGATATGTTTTATCATATATAAATCCATGGGAATGTAAAATTATTTAGTGGTTAATTGAATTGTTTAATAGGATCACAATATATTTTTGAACAATATATGATTAAGTAAAATATAATATTATAGGATTTATTTGATTATTAATGTATTAATTATATTTTGGAATAATATATTTGTAACATCCTCGATAAATGACGAATATGAAATTTTCATATTTATTAATATTTGTGAATTAAATATTAATATTACTTTAAAGAGTTCTCTATGTTCGATAGCATACCTGATACGCAACAATGGGTTTCTCTGAAATCATATGTTGCACACTAATAATATAATAATATTATTTCAAATGGTAGTTAACTACTAGCCATTTTATCAGAGGGAATGAACAAAACTAACTACAATATGAATATACATGTTTGTTAAATGTATTTACATTTATCCAATAAAAGTTAGAGGCTTAAAATATGAATGAATCTAATTTTAAGCATAATTTACATTAAAAGGACGATTTACCGCCTTTTAATGGTGAACCCACTTTAAGTATAATTTTGGTCATTTTAATAAATTATATTTGACCTAATAAATTCGTTCTTTATAATGGGGAAATCAAAATATACTTTGTGTAAATTTTTTGAATTTTTCTAATAAAGTTCATTTACTAATGAATAGTGAAAAATATTGTATTTTAATTAAAAACTACGTTTTAATCTAATTTATTTATATGGTTAGATTATATTTTTAATTAGTTTTAAAGTTGTACCATTTAATCCAATATTGGTCATTGGAATTCATTTCACTCTGAAATTGGACATAAACAAGTATCAATATTTTGATAGTTATTATTTCTTAAAAACACGCTATTTGTTTTGATAACGTTAATTAATTTTAAAATTAATTCATTCCAATTAAATGTGTTGAATTTGGAAAAATAGGAATAATTTGGGAATTTGGAATATCCAATATATATTAGGCTTAATTTTGGGTATTTTTTTGAAAAACATCAATTTTAAATGAATAGTGAAATCACTTAGTAGTAGTTAAAAAAAACTGACTTTTTCATTTAAATGAAACTTTACCGCTTCTATAAATTGAATTTCAAAAATCCGATATACATGGTTGTTATCAAGAATTAAAATTTGGTTTAATAAGATGAAAGTAATTTTGGAAGAATGGTAACTTTTGACTTTTATTTACCACGGTTAAAGGTAAATAGGGTAATTCAATTTAAAAAGAATATTGTAATAATTCAAAATTACCTTAACAAATGTCCAAACCTTATTGGATGATTAATGGTCGACCATGGGAATCTTTGGGTCTATTTTGGGACCCCGTGAAAGAACTTATGAAAGATAATGACACTTTAGATTAATTAATTTAATGTAAAGGCCAAAATGACATAAACAAAATTGTTTTAATAAATTAATTTTTATATGGTGTTATATAAAGTATATTTTCGACTATAAATATTCATTGGAAAGTGAAAAGTATTTCATAAATCATGGTTTTTTATTTTTATAATTTTTAGAAATCACATACATTAAATTATTTATGACACAATAATGATGTAGTATTTACCTCATTAATAACAGATTTAAATAAATAAGATTATAAATATTAAAATAACTTCTAAAACCTATCCAATTCCAATTGGATGATATTATTTAGACTATGAGTCATTTTATCTTCAACTTTAATGATTTTTGGACCTTGAAAAACCGAATATCATTATATAGTAAAATAATATTATAACACTTTCCAAAAGAGCCCCTCCTCTCCCTTATAAATGAAGACCACTTCTGTCCAATACCTCACAACTCTCAAGCCTTTTATATCATCCAAACTCTACCCAATTAAGCTCTCTACATCCCTCTACTCCTATTAGAAGCCTTACCTTAGGCAAAATGCACTTCAAGAAGTCCTTTGGTTCAAACCAAAGGGAGTTACCCAAATTAAAGGTAAACATTTCTCTTAAATTTTTTTCTTTTATTTTACTTCTCAAACCCCTAAACTCTTTTTATTACTTTCTTTTGTAACAACACCAGCATCCTAAATATACGATCATGTTTTTATGAGAAGTATTAGAACTTCATTTAGAAACACCATCATCTAATGTGTGATGAACATAATGTTTTTGTAGATGGAAAACTAACGCCTCATGAAATGATGATTGTCCAAATATCTCCAACCACCTCACATGGTGGCCTTTATGAATGCACAATATTTATATATGATATATATTATGTTTATGTTTTCTTTATTCTTCTGTAAATTTCCATTTATAGAAATAGTTTATTGTTTCCATAATGGGTAAATTCGATAATCTCATTAGAGGAAGTGTGGACTACCGCCCCCTCACTACTATATATACGGGAATTAGCAGCGCTTAAAACGGGCTTTAACAGCACTAAAAAAGCACTGTAAAGATCGATGCTGATAAAGGGGGTACCCTTTATCAGTGCTTACTGAGTGCTGATAATGGTGCACTTTATCAGTTCTAAAAAAGCGCTGATAAATGAAACCTTTATCAGCGCTAAACATGCGCTGATAAAGGAAGAATTTCTCAATGCTAAAAGAGCGTAGATAAAACAACCCTTTATCAGTGCTAAAAGAGCACTGATAAATGTGTGTTTTATCAGCGCTCTTTTAGTGCTGATAAACTAATCCTTTATGAGTTCTTCTTTAGCACTGATAAAGGTTGAGTTTATCAGTGCTTTTTTAGCATTGATAAAAGCACTATATATCAGCGCTAAAAAAGAACTGATAAATGCCCTCTCTACTACTATGAAAAAATCTACAGCTGCACACTCGTACACTTGAAAAAAAATTCAGCATCTTAGTAAGCTAATGAATGAAAGTATACCCATACAGAATTAACTCATAAATCACAATCTAATTAGACCAAGTATACCCATACATCAAGTATACCCGTACACCATTAACAAATAATTCATAAGTTAATTAAGTACATAAAGAATTCAATTCATAATTCAGGGGGTTGGGGGCTGTTCAAGGGTTTGGGGTGGCTGTCCAAGGGGGGGTAGGGGTGTCCGGGGGGCTTTCTTGGGGGGTGGGATGGTGTCCAAGGTGTCGGGGGGGATTTAATGGGGGTGGGGGGGGGGGTTCCTAGAGGGGTGGGGGTGGTCCAGGGGGTGGATTGGTGTCCAGGGGGGCTTTCTAGGGGGTGGGCTGGTGTCCAAGGTGTCAGGGGGGGGATTTACAGGGGGTGGGGGTGTCTAGAGGGGTGGGGGTGTCCAGGGGTGGATTGGTTTCCAAGGGGGTGGGGGCAGTCCTGGGGTGGATTGGTGTCCGGGGGGGCTTTCCAGGGGGGTGGGCTGGTGTCCAAGGTGTCGGGGGGGGGGGGGGGCTTTACTGCAGGTGGAGGTGTCCAGAGGGGTGGGGGTGTCCATGGGGTGGATTGGTTACCAGGGGGTGGGGGAGGTATAGGGGGTATGTGGGGTTGACTCGTACATGTCACTAAGGACCCTTGGACTGTTCTTATAAAAGATCAAGGCAATCCGACTGCGTTTGGTTGGATTTTCATAGGTCTGTTGTTGTTTTCAATTAAAATTGTGTCCATTTTAAACAAAAGAGAGACCCTTTGAGTGCTAGCGGACACACCGTGCCCTGGATTGAGGCTAGGTTGACTCATACACGTCACGAAGGACCCTTGGATCGTTCTCCTAAAGGATCAAAACAATCCAAATGCGTTTGGTCGGATTTTCAAAGGTCAGTTGTTCTTTTCAATTAAAATTGTGTCCATTTTAAACAAAAGAGAGACCCTTTGAGTGATACCAGCCACACCATGCCAAAGATTGAGGCAAGGATGACTCATACATGTCACAAAGGACCATTGGATTGTTCTCCTAAAGGATAAACACAATCCGAATGCGTTTGGTCAAATTTCTGTAGGTCAGTTGTTGTTTTCACTTAAAATCGTGTCAACTTAAAACAAAATAGAGACCCTTTGAGTGGTATCAGCCACACCATGCCTCATATTGAGGCGGTTCTAACTCTTACACGTCCCCATGGACCCTTGGAATGTTCTTATAAACGATCAAGGCATTTTTAATGCGTTTGGTTGGATTTTCGTAGGTCAGTTGTTGTTTTCAATTAAAATTGTGTCCATTTTAAACAAGAGAGACCCTTTGAGTGATAATGGTCACACCGATCCTTGTATTGAGGTGAGGTTGACTCCAACACATCACAATAGACCCGTGGATCGTTCTTCTAAAGGATCAACAAAATCCTAAATCATTTAGTCATATTTTCGTAGGTGAGTTGTTGTTTTCACTTAAAATCATGTCCATTTTAAACAAAATTGAGACCCTTTGAGTGGTACCGGCCACACCGTGCCTCGTATTGAGGCACGATTGACTTGTACACCTCACCAAGGACCCTTGGATCGTTTTTATAAATGATCAAGGAAATCTGAATGCGATTTTCCAGATTTTTGTTGGTCAGTTCTTGTTTTCAAATAAAATCGTGTCCATTTTAAACAAAAGAGAGACACTTTGAGTGATAGTGGTCACACCGTGCCTCAGATTGAAGCGGGGATGACTCATACACATCACCAAGGACTATTGGATCATTCTCATAAAAGAACAAGGAAATCCTAATGCGTTTGGTCAGATTTTCATAGGTCAGTTGTTGTCTTCATTTAAAAGTGTGTCCATTTTAAACAAATGAGAGACCCTTTAAGTGGTACCAGCCACAACGTGCCTCAGACAGAGGCGGGTATGACTTGTAAACATCAACAAAGACCCTTGTATCGTTCTTATAAAATATCAAGGCAATCCTAATGCTTTTGGATGGATTTTCATATGACAGTTGTTGTTTTCAATTAAAATTGTGTCCATTTTAAACAAAATAGAGACCCTTTGAGTGGTACATGCCACACTATGCCTCGGATTGAGGCAGGGATGACTTAGACACGTCAAAAAGGACCCTTGGATCATTCTTATAAAATAACAAGTCAATCCGAATGCGTTTTGTCAGATTTCTGTAGGTCAGTTGTTGTTTTCACTTAAAATCGTGTCCATTATAAACACAAGAGAGACCCATTGAGTGGTACCGGCCACACAGTGCCTCAGATTTAGGCGGGGATGACTCGTAAACATAAAAAAGGACAGTGGATAGTTCTCCTAAAGGATCAACACAATACAAATGTGTTTGGTCGGATTTCAAAACGTCAGTTTTTGTTTTCAATTTAAATCGTGTCCACATAAAACAAAAGAGAGACCCTTTGAGTGGTACCAGCCACACCATGCCTCGGATTGAGGCAGGGATGAATCTTAAATTTAAAAAAGTTCTCTTGGATCGTTCTAGTAAAGGACCAACACAATACGAATGAATTTGGTCAGATTTCCTACGTCAGTTCTTGTTTTCACTTAAAAGCATTTCCATTTTGAACAAGAGAGGCCCTTTGAGAGGTATCGGCCACACCATGCCTCAAATTGAGGCGGATATGACTCATACACATCACAAAGGAGTCGTGGATCAATATCCTAAAGGATCAACACAATCCGAATGCTTTTGGTCAGATTTCTTTACGTCAGTTGTTGTTTTCACTTAAAATCGTGTCCATTTTAAACAAGAAAGACCCTTTGAGTGGTACCGGACACACCGTGACTATATTGGGGAAGGGATGACTCATAAACGTCACCAAGGACCCTTGGATTGTTCTTATAAAATATTAGCCTCAATATGAATGCGTTTGGTCGAATTTTCATAGGTCAGTTATTGTTTTTAATTAAAATTATGTCCATTTTAAACAAAAGAGAGACCCTTTGAGTGGTACCGGCCACACCATGCCTCAGATTGAGGCGATGATGACTCTTACAAATCCCCAAGGACCCATGGATTGTTATTATAATATATAAAGGAAATATGAATGCGTTCGGTCAGATTTTCACAGGTTAGCTGTTGTTTTCAATTAAAATTGTGTCCATTTTAAACAAAAGGGAGACTATTTGAGTGGTACTGGCCACACCATGCCACAGATTGAGGAAAATATGGCTCATACACATCAAAAAGGACCCGTTTATTGTTATTATAAAAGATAAAGGCAATCCTAATTCGTTTGGATGGATTTCAATAGGTTAGTTGTTGTTTTCACTTAAAATCGTATTCATTTTAAACACAAGAGAGACCCTTTGAGTGGAACTGTCCACACTGTGCCTCGTATTGAGGCAAGAATGACTCGTACACTTCAAAAAGGACCTTAATATCATTATCTTAAAGAATCAACACAATAAAATTGCATTTGGTTGGATTTCCGTACGTCAGTTGTTGTTTTCACTTAAAATCGTGTCCATTTTAAACAAAAGAGAAACCCTTTGAGTGGTACCATACACACCGTGCCTTGTATTGAAGCGGGGAAGACTAGTACACGTTACAAAGGACCCTTGGATTGTTCTCCTATTGTATCAAAACATTCCGAATGAATTTGGTAATATTTTAGTATGTCAGTTGTTGTTTTCACTTAAAATCATGTCCATTTTAAAAATGAGAGACCGTTTGAGTGGTATCGGCCACAACGTGCCTCAGATTGAGGCAGGGATGACTCGTACACATTACAAAGGACCCTTGGATCGTTCTATTAAAGGATAAATACAATCTGAATGTGTTTGGTCAGATTTCCGTACGTCAGTTGTTGTTTTCACTTAAAATCGTGTCCATTTTAAACAAGAGAGACCCTTTGAGTGGTACCGGTCACACCATGCCTCAGATTGAGGTAGGTATGACTTGTAAACGTCACCAAGGACCCTTGGATTGTTCTTATAAAATATATGCCTCAATATTAATGCATTTGGTAGGATTTTCATAGGTCAGTTGTTGTTTTCAATTAAAATTGTGTCCATTTTAAACAAAAGAGAGACCCTTTGAGTGGTACCGGCCACACCATGACTCAGATTGAGGAGAGTATTACTCATACACATCACAAAGGACTCTTATATCATTCTCCTAAATGATCAACACAATCAAAATGTGTTTGGTTGTATATATGTAGTCCAGTTTTTGTTTTCACATAAAATCGTGTCCATTTTAAACAAAAGAGAGACCCTTTGAGTTATACCGGTCACACCGTGCCTCGGATTGAGGCGGGAATGACTCTTAAACGTCACCAATGTCTCTCGGATCGCTCTCATAAAATATCAAGGAAATATGAATGCGTTTGTTCAGATTTTCATCGGTCAGTTGTTGTTTTCAATTAAAATTGTGTCCATTTTAAACAAAAGAGAGACCCTTTGGGTGATAGCAGCCACACTGTGCCTCTAATTGAGGTAGGGATTACTCATACATGTCACAAAGAAAACTTGGATATTTCATATAAATGATCAAGTAAATACGATTGCGTTTGGTTAGATTTCCATAGGTCAGTTGTTGTTTTCACTTAAAATCGTGTCCATTTTAAATAAAAGAGAGACCCTTTGGGTGGTACCGGCCACACCGTGCCTCGAATTGAGGAGGGGATGACTCGTAAACGTCAAAAATGACTTGTGGATCATTTTAATAAAGGATAGACACAATCCTAATTCGTTTGGTCGGATTTCCGTACGTCAGTTGTTGTTTTCACTTAAAATCGTGTCCATTTTAAACAAGAGAGACACTTTGAGTGGTACCGGCCACACCATGCCTCATATTGAGGTGACGATGACTCATGCGCGTCACTAAGGACCCGTGGATCATTCTCCTAAAGGATCAACCCAATCCGAATGCGTTTGGTTGGATTTCCGTATGTCAGTTTTTGTTTTCACTTAAAATCAGGTCCATTATAAACAAAAGAGAGACGCTTTGAGTGGTACTGGCCACACCGTGCCTCAGATTGAGGTGGGAATGACTCATAAAAATCAAAAATGACCCGTGGATCATTCTCCTATAAGATCAACACATTCTGAAGGCGTTTGGTTAAATTTTCATACATCAGTTTTTGTTTTTCACTTAAAATCGTGTCCATTTTACACAAGAGAGACACTTTGAGTGGTACTGGCTACACTGTGCCTCGGATTTAGGTTTGGATGACTCATACACGTCACCAAGAACCCGTTTATCATTCTCCTAAATGATCAACCCAATACAAATGCTTTTGGTTGGATTTCCATAGGTTAGTTGTTGTTTTAAATTAAAATTGTGTTCATTTTTTAAAAAATAGAGACCATTTGAGTGGTGCCGGCCACACCCTGCCTCGGATTAAGGCGAGGATGAATCTTAAACGTCACCAAGGACTCTTGGATCGTTCTCATAAAATATCATGGCAATCTGAATTCGTTTGTTTTGATTTTCATCGGTCAGTTGTTGTTTTCAATTAAAATTGTGTCCATTTTAAACAAAAGAGATACCCTTTGAGAGATATCAGCCACACCGTACCTCAGATTGAGGCGGGGATAACTCGTACACATCACCAAGGACTCTTGGATCATTCTTATAAAAGATCAATGCAATCCTAATGCGTTTGGTCAGATTTCCATAGATAAGTTGTTGTTTCACTTAAAATCGTGTCCATTTTAAACACAGGAGAGACCCTTTTGAGTGGTACCGGCCACACTGTGCCTCGGATTGAGCCGGGGATGACTTGTACACATCACCAAGGAAACTTGGATTGTTATCCTAAATGATCAACCCAATCCGAATTCATTTGGTTGGATTTCCGTAGGTCAGTTGTTGTTTTCAATTAAAATTGTGTCCATTTTAAACAAAATATAGACCCTTTGAGTGGTACCGGCCACACCGTGCATCAGATTAAGGAGGGGATGAATTATACATGTCTACAAGGACCCTTGGTTTGTTCTCATAAAATATCAAGGCAATCTGAATGCATTTGGTCAGATTTTCCTCGGTCAGTTGTTGTTTTCAATTAAAATTGTGTCCATTTTAAACAAAAGAGAGACCCTTTGAGTGATATCAGCCACACCGTGCCTCTGATTGAGGCATAGATGGCTCATACACATTAAAAAGGACCCTTGGATCGTTCTTATAAAATATCAATTCAATCCAAATGCGTTTGGTTAGATTTCTGTAGGTCAGCTGTTGTTTTCACTTAAAATCGTGTCCATTTTAAACAAAAGAGAGACCCTTTGTGTGGTACCGGTCACATCGTGCCTCATATTGAGGCAGGGATGACTCGTACAAATAAAAAATGACCCTTGGATCATTCTCCTAAAGGATCAAGACAATCCGAATGTGTTTGTTTGGATTTCTGTACGTCAGTTGTTGTTTTCACTTAAAATCGTGTCCATTTTAAACAAGAGAGACTCTTTGAGTGGTACTGGACACATCATGCCTCAGATTGAGGCGAGGATGACTCGTACACGTCACCAAGGATCCTGTTATTTCTCTTATAAAAGATCCTCCATAATACTATTGAGTTTGGTTGGATTTTCATAGGTCAGTTTTTGTTTTCAATTAAAATTATGCCCATTTTAAACCAAAGAGAGACCCTTTGAGTTGTATCGGCCAAACCATGCCATGGATTGAGGCGGGGATGACTCATACCCATCAAAAAAGGACACTTGGATCGTTCTCCTAAAAGATCAACCCAATCCTAATGTGTTTGGTTGGATTTCCGTATGTCAGTTGTTGTTTTCACTTAAAATCGTGTCCATTTTAAACAAGAGAGAGACCCTTTGAGTGGTTCATCATTCTTGCATGTTGTTGGTGCATATCATCTGTTAAAATGGGAAAATGACTCATTGGGGAAATGATGTTTTATTTAATAACAATTAAAATCTTCCTAAAAACATTTAAATACAACAAAGTTTCATCTTTTTATCCCCTTAACCCTCTCAAAAATGACCACCAATTGTACACGTCCCTAAGTTAGATCTTCATTGTATTTGAGTACAATCTGCCATTAGGTATGCAACCCACTCGTTTCTAAACACATCTATATCATATTGTGAGTATGCGGATTTTTTCCCGTCATTGTAGTACTGCAAAATATAAAAATAAATAATTAATAAATAACTTAAACGAACTAGTTGTTGTTTTTGAAAATACCTCTTCAGGGAAGCTAGTTTGTTGATGAAAAACGATCTCATTCATAAAATTACAAACATAATAACCTCAATCATTATTGTTTTTTTGTTTTGGACACTGAAAAAAAATATCATTAATAGAATAAGTAACTTGTGTTGAGATGTGTTTGGATAGTGTACTTTTATTATATATACCCTGATATTTGTCCAGACGTAGTACTTGATCGCCTCCCGATGCTTAGACCATGTCCTCATTCCTTTTTTAGATGATAATGATACACCACCATATCATAACATAATCCTCATTAAAAGATAATATAAATTATATTACTTGATTTTTAGACCTAAAACGTAAGATGTAGTGTCTTACAGATTCACAAACTCCATCATGTGTGGTCAGTTTCATGGATATCCATGCTTTGAATCCAGAAAATAAATATTCGGAGTATCCATGTTCAACGCAATTAGAAACCAATGTTGCCTAAAAACACAAAAAGGAATAAGTAATAAAATAAGTGAAAATATAATTGATATGCTTTAGTCGTAGTGTATTACCCCATCATGGTTGGTATAAGGAAAATTCTATCATCTATAATCTTGCTTTCAAATGTTTTCATCAAGACATTCACTATTGCATCCCTTTTTGATGGCTCTATTTTTTTTAGGTGTGTTGATGTTATATGAGGAAAAATGAGTCCAAATCATGGCTCATGGGAAAATTCTTTCAACTGTTTTTCATAAATGCGTCTGTCAACAATATAAAATTCATTTAGTCATAATTTTCACATTAGATCAGATTTTAGAAAATCAATTCATGTAAACATACCTCATATATACATTTACAACTATGATTCATAGCCAACCGTTTTCAATGATATCATTTACATTTTCAGCAGCAACAAAATCTTGACTTTCCTCTCCGTATATATTCTCTTCGAAAACCACTATATGACTATTACCATCTTTTAGCTTCATATCCACATGAGTCTTCAATGCTAGTAAATGTGGATAGAGAACGAGTGGTGTTATTGTGCTTTTAGTAGCTCCTTGGGATCGGTTGGTCGATACTTTAGACGGTTTTGAGCCGACATTTGTCACCCCCTTCCCTTTCTCCATCTATAACAACAATCATTGTTTCAGACACTTTTTCTTTAATTGTTAAGGGTTTAGCTTAAAAAAGGAAATAAATACCTCTTTGTCCACATGTACTCTTATAAGTTGTGACGACCATGCAATGAATGTCCCAATAGCCTTTTCGACCGTATGAATATCATCGTCATCAAGTGGAATAGGTAGCTCTACATTTGGCTCATAAGATATAGAAATCATCACTTTCAGATGATATTTCGGAAGTGGTCTATTATACAGTGTGGCATCTGGGATATTGAACACTGTATCCATCGCTACAAGGTGATAGGTGGGTGTTGACAGATATAAATCACAATCATTATCACCTGATAGAAGAAAAGTATATAAAAATTATCAGTGTTTGTCTGATTCACATTTCATGGGAGAAATTATTAGAATATTGATTTCCACGACTAAGACAGTTTTTTGAGGCGAATGGCTCACCTCAAAGCTGGTGGGGGGTGGGGTGGGATGTTCACGTGCAGGTTGTTCCTGAGTTGTGTCCTCACTTTGCTTCCAACCCATAAAAGTTTCTAGCAAGTCTCCCTGCCATTGCAATCATTCTTCAAGGGTTGTTATTTTTTTCACTCATTTGTTACAATTTTTCATCTATATCATCCATTTTTTTCTACTTCTCAAATTATACTCGGGGTGTCACCCCAAACCCTACACCTCTAACATGACTGTATTTTTTTGGCTGCTTCAAAGCCCTTGATAATATGTCTGTATCCGCTACAGAAGTATCTGATTCCTATGACTGTCAGATATAGGAAAATAACTAATTATTTTTATGAAATATAAATTTTAAACAAATCTTTTTATCGTCGTGTCATACTTACACATATTTCCCACACTTTCTGTGTGTTCTCATCTACTAACTCCCTTTATTTGTTCACACATGCCTTCTTCCATAGCACATGACGTGGGATGGAAGTGCATTTGGTTTTAGACTCATAAATCTACATATAAACATAGAAAGATAATTATGATGTTGTATATTGGCACCTAAAAATAATATTTTAAATTGAAAATACGTACAATTTTCTTTTCTAATGAAGTTTACCCAATCCTTTCTTTATGATAGGGGTATGTTGGTTTTGATGCACGTTCCTTATTTTTAGTACATAGTTTCTATTTCATAAATTAAATATTGACAATCAAAGTGATGAATACAGGTATCCTCAAACAACGTATTATCACTGACAATGTACCTGAAACTTCTCATCCCACAACAGCCAATAAATGCGTCCAATGCTTCTTGGGATATCAGGTGAGCGTAGACAATGGGTGGCTGCAGGTTTATTTTACCTTTAGAATCTTTCTGCTAACATCTTGTTAAAATAGCACGAAAACATCAATGAATCCTTCCTGCAAGACTTAGTACATAATCCTTGTGTGAATCGTCTACTATAAAAGTACTCTGTAAGAGATTGAGAAGAGTTATACATTGTTTCAATATTTTATTTCCTAGTAAATTAGAGAAATAAATTCACAATGTTACCATAATTTCTTCCCAGATCATAGCCTTCAGCCCAGACACAACATGGTGCCATGAATCGATGTCAATCGTCACGAATTTCCGAGTGACAACTCTAATGTAGCTGCTAAACATAGACTTTTTGGGATTCACATGTTGGCCTTGTGCATTCCATCCGACTTCAAATTTTATTCCTTTGTTTTTCGCCATAAATTTTTTGGCTAACACCGTCAAACTACGAAGCACCTGTGTTTTCTGTGATGTTGGTCCTTTATTCCCAACCATTTCATCGATATCAACATCATTTATATGTTCATATGCACTGATATCAATGGAATATTATGATGGTTGTTGGACCTAAACACTAGGATCAGAAGGAGCTGCAATAGTGGGAGCAGCAGCAGCTGCTGTAGGAGCAGTAGGAGCAGCAGGAACCACAACAGGAAGGAGCAGCAGGAGCAATAGGAGTCGTAGTTGGAGCAGTAGCAGCAGCAGCATGAGCTTCAAGAAATTTCCCCGGACCACAAAGTCGAATCTCTCTAAAAAAGTGAATCATCAAATGAACCATCATATCAAATAATTTTTGTGGGAAGAACATTTATAATTAACATAATATGATGAAAATTTCTTTTTCCATAGCTGGAAATTTCCCTGGGTCAAAAACTTTGCCACATATAGCTTTGAAAAAGAAACAAAGTTTGGATAACGTATGACGCACTTTCTTGGAAAAATGCAACGTAAAGCTATAGGAAGTAGATTTTGCATCAAAACATGGGAATCATGTGATTTCAAACCTTTTAACATTAAATCTTTCATTGAAACAAGGTTCTTGATATTTGATGAGTACCCCTCTAGAACCTTTACATCATTGAAGAACTTGAAAAACTGATATCTCTCTGCCCTAGAAAGAGTATATGCAGCTGGAGGAAGAAACATTCAATTTTCACCCTTCACGGGAGCCAAATCTTCTAGTATTCCCATGTCAACCATGTCCAACCTTACCTTAATTCCATCTTTTTTTTTTCCAGGGGCATTTAACAACGTTCCGATAACACTGTCACATACATTTTTTTTCCAAATGCATCACATCAAGAAAATGTCTGACGTACAGACAATTCCAGTATGGTAATTAAAAAATACTGATCTCTTTTTCCAACTGATTTTCTTAAGGTTTTTCGAAAGTGGTTTAACAAAAATAGTGTTAAGATATTTTACTTTCTCAAACAGCTGATCACCTGTTAGTGGAGACAATGTTGCACGTTTTTTTGAACTTCTTTTGAAATATGTCGTCCAAGATCTGTACTTATGCTGATGAGTTAGAAATCTACGATGTCCTAGAAATACATATTTCGATGAATTTTTCAACCTAATTGATTCTGTATCTTATTTTCACATAGGACACCCTTGATTTTCTTTAATGATATTTCCTGAAAAATTTCCACAAGTAGGGAAATAATTTATTGTCCCATACAAAATCATTCTCAACACGATGTATACACTTTTATAAGAATCATATAACATTAAACGTGAGTACCACAATAACTTAAAATCCTCGATCAATGGAGCCAGATAAACATCAATATCTTTACCTAGTTGTTTTGGTCCTGATATAAGCATAGATAACATGATGAATTTCCACTTCATGCATAAGCAGGGTGGAAAGTTATAATTTACCAAAATAACAGGCCATGTACTATGAGTGCTGGTTTGAAAACCAAAACGATTCAATTCATCTATAGATAACTCAAGATGAATGTTTTTCGGCTCATTTACAAATTTAGGATACTGAAGATAAATTTTCTTCCATTAAGGAGAGTCGGCGGGATGACATAATTTCCCATCTTTATTTATTTTATCTACATGCCATGACAATGTCATGTAGTTTCTTCACTTCCATATAGACACCTAAACTTTGGAATTATTGGAAAGTACCATACAACTTTTATAGGATTGGATTTATCTTTATTGTATCCAGAAGCACCACACTTTGGGCATTCTGTAAGTGATTTTTTCTCCTAGAGATACAATATACAGTCTTTCAGGCAGGCATGTATTCTTTCAGAAATCATACCCATCGAGCGTAGCATTCGTTTAGATTCATATGTCCGGCTTGTGAGCTCATTATCTTCTAGAAGAATGTCATTCAAGAGAGAAAGTATTTCCGTAAAACTATCATAACTCCATCTGTCTCCTGCGTTCAATTTATAAAACTTCAGTACAGCTGAAAATGTTGTATACTTAGTTCAAGCAGCATACAATGGCATCTTTACACATCTCTTTAACTTCTCAAACAATTTTGGGCAATCAAGGAGTTCGTCTTGAATTGTATTTTTCATTTCCTCAATACAATCCTCATCTTCACTGACATCTGTAATCACATCCTCTATATGGTCTTCTTCATTATCCATATTTGTATTCATATATGATGATCCATAAAACAAAGTTTTATCCTAGCCAGTAGCTACATTCACCTTTTCTCCGTGTTTATTCCAAAAATTTATAACTCCGATCTATTCCGTGACATATCAAATGTTCTTCCAACTCCTCTGGTGTAAGTAGTATATAATAACAACAACGTAACCATATAAAAAGTATTTGAGAAGTATCCTTTTCGTGATCCATTGCAAACTTAATGAACCCTTTCACTCCGTTCTCATACTCTATTGTTAAATGATTAGCATCCATCGAATCATTATTCATCTCCATCCTACTTGAATATAAAATATTAGTATTTATGGTTCAAGTACACAAAACAAGACTTCCAAAAATAGTATAAGAGAACCACTTCCTTATAAAAATAGAGATTAATAGAGCCTAACCATTAGTATTTATTCATATTTATTAAATATAATTACTTTAGATTCATTATAGTTTCCTCAAATCACCCCATACCAAACACAAGAATAATCAAGAATGATACATCTACTACTCCTAGGTTTCTGCCCTACATTCAATATCATCATGCCTATGTACCCATATATCCACACATACACATGTCACAAACACATAAAAAACCATATCCACATCAGAACCAAAGTACCAATATAGATTTCATTCAGTTTACTCGACTAAACTGGTGGTGTGTAAGAAATAATAAGAAAATATAATAAGTATATAGTCACACATAAATCTAAAACTGGTGTTAATAATCCAATAAACCAAAGGTATCATTCCATCTATCAAAATACTATGAAGGATCCCATATACGACAGTAGTCCCTGGTGGTAGTCCCAGGTGGTGAAGGTTCCTCAGGAGGAAGGGGGGAACACGCACCTATCGGGGTTCGAGGTTAGGTCACTGAGGTTGAAGGTGGCTTGATACTCCTACAAGTGTTCATTCAATATTTCACAAACCATGTACTGGTACCCTAGGATTTTAACCCAATGCAAGTGGATGTGAAACCATTCCTGATGATCATGAAAAGAAGAAATGGAAACCAAAAGGGGGGAGTGAATCAAAATACCTCAATCAAGAATGAAAAACATGGTATTTGAGAATAGGTTAATGGATTTCATGTTGGCTATACACCTATCCAATAGACTCCACAAGCGGTGATGGCCCCTGTAGTTGTTGAACCAGATGAAACTACCACATGAGAAGCTGAGATGAATGATGCCCTTCCCAGCAATGAATTGAACAAACTCCATGATGGCCTTCTTCTGGAATAGGCTTCTACCTTTCCTTT
The DNA here is from genome assembly GCA_963277665.1 of Viscum album. Lineage (NCBI taxonomy): Eukaryota > Viridiplantae > Streptophyta > Magnoliopsida > Santalales > Viscaceae > Viscum > Viscum album. The sequence goes on along the minus strand of OY728120.1, from coordinate 1,750,336,139 downwards.
CCTTTGGGTTGTAAATGACATTAATGTCACCCCCAAAAAACAATGGATGGTGGATAGGATCAAAGGTATTTTGTTCAAAAGGACAATCAATCCCCCTCAGTTATTTAAAATGCCAATACCATAAACCATTTAAAAACAAGACATTTTAATTTATTTTGGAAATCATTCCCAAAAAAATTCAATAAAAAAACTCATGCCAAACCATTTTTAATTTTATTTAAAGAATATACTTATCTTTATTTTAAATCATGATTTTCATTTATAATATCAAATCCACCAACGGTAGAAGGAAACCTAATTTATATCAATGAAAAAGGTTAATTCACAACAAGATACCATCCATTCCATATATTATTTTCATTAATAGGGTTATTTTGTGCATCAAAATGATCAAAACATGTCTAACCAACATCAAATGGATAAAATATGAATTCATGAAACACATGAATCCCAAAAAGAAGTTATAGTATAGAAACACCCATTTGGAATATTTGGGATCAAAACGAAATGAATCTGAATGAGTCTACTCAAATGAAGAACATTGAATCAAATAAATGGGATCAAAATAAAAGGTAAAAGAGATACTATAACAATAATTCCCCATAAAAATTATAGGTCTAGTAAATACCAAGGCTTCCATAGCCCCCATAATGAAATAATCAAGTGATGGAGAGAGATTGAAGTTCAAGAAAAGAAAAAAATACCAAAAGAGTATCACCATTTCGAATGAAACTTCAATCCACCAAGTGATGAGGATAGAAGATCCAAACTATCCAAAGGGGTTCCCAAGGATTGAGTGGGTTGAGTTAAACTTGAGGAAGAAGATAAAATATATAAATGGGGGTATCTGGGTGCAATTACCCTACTACCTCAATGCTTTCTCATATAAAACGACACCACTGGCTAAATAGTGGACCTCAACAGCTAGACAGTGGTTATAGTATAAATGTTATAACCATAGGTTATCCCACTGGCTAGTCACTATAGACCCACCAGCTAATTGATGTCTATATAATTTTTTGTATCCAATGTGAATCCCATTGCCTAGAAAATTACCCTCACTGGGCATTCGGTGGACCACATGAAGATTTGGAACCTACATGTTCACATACACACATTCTATGATAGTCTGGGACATCCTATGACCCCTAAAGAAACCCAAAAAAACTCAAAGAGCAATGCTTTGATGAAAGAGATACTAAGATGTTACAATTATCCCCATCGTTTCGCTTTTGATACAAATAAATATTCTAGTACGAAGGATAGAAAATGATGAGACAAAAATAAATTCAACACAATAATTATTGTGTGGACAATTCACAAAATATAGGAAGATTCACCAAATAGAGGACCAATATGAAAAAATTAAAATTAATAGATAACCAATATTCCCAAGAACCCTTAATGTATATCCTCCATGAACAACATACATCTCCAAATGACACGTCTACATCACTAAGAAGAGAGAAAATACCATTAATGTATAGAGACCTAGAATAGGTCACCCAACCATTTAAATTTTCACTAAAATGGTGGGATATAAGATGGAAATATACTAAGAATGCATCCCTTCACCCAAATAAGAGAGTAAAACCACTAACCACGAAGAACCACTAAGAGCATAATTCAATACCTGAGGAAAGGTACACAAAAAACATAGAAATGAATCCAAATGAAATAACAAAATCAATATCCATTAATGATTTGACCAAAAAAAGAACAATATTAAGACAATATTTGGAAAACATGCCTTAAAGGGTGGTCCGGAAAACTGAAGAGGGCATTGCGGACAGCGGAGGTCCAGCAAACCGAAGAGGGCGTTGTGGGCGGCGGAGGTCCGGCAATGTGAACTCAGTGGGCGGTGGAGGTCCGGAAATGAGAAGTGAGGGCGGCAGAGGTCTGGAAACACAAACTCAGTGGGCGGCAGAGGGGAGTCGTAGGGTTACAGTACCGCGAGAGCTTTAGGTCTTGATAAAACGATGGCACTGTGCGACCGTATTTATAAAAAAATGGACTAAGGTTTTATCAGCACTAACATTTTAGCACTGATAAAGGTATCCTTTATCAGCATTTTTTTAGCGTTGATACAGAGATTATTTATCAGTGATTTTATATAGATGATAAAGGGTTGTTTTAACAGCGCTTGTTTAGTGCTGATACAGAGACTCTTAATCAGCGCTTTTCTAGTGCTGATAAAGGGCCTCTTTATCAGTGCTAGAATTTTAGCATTGATATAGGGATTCTATATCAGAGATTTTCTAGCACTGATACAGAGGCCCTCTATCAGTTCTATAAAAGTCCTGATAAAGAGTCCCTTTATCAGTGCTAAAATTTTACCACTGATATAGGGTATCCTTTATCAGCGGTTTTTCTTAGCGCTGATATAAGGGGGAGATTCCCTTGCCCATTTTTGTAGTAGTGCCTCAAAGTGATATTACTCATTAATGCCTTATGTGGGACATATAATGGATGGAGTTAATAATATTGTATATGATATTATAATGAAATTTTAATATAAATATGTATCATTATGTTTTTAATTACATTAAAATAAGACAGAGAAACGGAAGTAGCGTTCATGCGTATGTACGGATTACCGTCTCCATGTACGGTGCATTTCATTTCATACCTCTAAATGGTATGTACTATTATAAATACATGTATATACTGGATATATATGATATATATGATATCTAAATCATTAATATCATTATGAAGTTAATGGATATCTTACCACATGAATAACTTGTAATTATAAGGTGTTCTTTTTTTAACTGAAGTACCAAATATCGACAAAACAACTGTTATTAACGTAAATGATTACATAATGTTTATAACATATTAATATGTAATATAAAAGGAATAATAAAAATTAAAAATGTTATTAAGAAAGTATAAATTAATATTATTATATTATTCAGGAGATTAAAGAATGTACGCGTGAAGTCAGACACAAGGTAAGGGATTTTCTTATCTCACTTTTAATTCGTGAGATTTCCATTTTTCACCACTTATTAATTTCATGTGGTGTATTTTGTACTTCCATTTGATATATATTATCATTATTATCATTATATTAATGGTATTATGTGATTCATTTGTTGGTTATTAACTTTTGGTCATACAACTCAGTTGATTACAACGAGGTAAATGGTTTAATCTCACTTTTTATTCCCGTGAGATTCATGCAATATTTTCCAATATTTTCTTTTGTGTGGTGTATGTACTTCCCATGATTGTAATATTTGTGTAATATAATTTCATTTATGAGTATTTACATCTTCATTGTATTATCCTTCTTTCATGAGGCGTTTGTTTTGTAAGTTACCAAATCGGTAAGGGAACCTTTCACCCTCATCTTTTTAAATTACTCTTTTTTGTTATGTATTTTAATTTACATCTTATTATGTTGGGATATATTCTTATTTATCCTTATTGATGTAAAATTTATGTCCAGGTGATGAGATACCATTTTTATCTCATCAACTCATTTTCTGTATTTTAAATTGACGTTGTTAGGCTATCAAATTTTTACAAGGGAACTTCTAAACCCAATTTCAATTCTTTGGGTTCAACTTGTACTTCTTGAATATGTCATCCTATGAATATTTGTGAATGAACTATTATTGTTTTACACATAATATCCACTTATATTGCATGTATTTTTATTTTTCACAAATAATTATGTGATTGATTTATCCTTAATTTAAGGATACCGTCTTTATAAGGGATTTCATCTCAATTTACATTTCCACCGAGGATTCAATTGTTTTTATGCACCAATTCACTATTATATAGTGTATATACTGTCCTATGACATATTATATCATGAATACCTTTATTCTCATTATATTATAATGTTATGGTTTAATGTTACGTCTCAATTATTTGTATTCATGTGTCTCTCTTTTTTTTCAAAAAGAACTCTTTAACTAAAGTATCGTTTTAAATGTTTTAAATATTTATTCTTCTAAATATTTCCAATTAATGTCCATGTTTTAAAAATTGGGTTTAGGATTTAATTATATGGAAATTAATTTTTTCAAATGATAATTCATTTAAATGATTCAATGTGGTATGGGACACTTTGATTCAAAAATCACTTTTTAAATGGTTTTGAAAATGATTTGATGAAGCATTGTTTATTTCAATATCTTGATTTGATATATCGGAATGTGGAAATGTTATCCTCCATTTATACTTTTATTATGTGTTATGATTATGTTATGGTTATTGGGAATTATTTACGTATATGGGTGGTTCCATGAAAAACATAGGGTTGGTGAGCCTGAGATAGATCTCCAATGAATTGGGTAACGTGACAGAGGTAAACATGATGTTTCTCCTAAGAGATTTAGGGAATATACTGTGATGGGTATTCCAAGTGTAACTCCCTACATAGCTATGATAGCTACAATGCAATTTTGATATGGAATCCATAAGTAACCAATATGATTTATGATTTGTGTGTGTTATTCACAAATCTTATGATTTCATAAGGTATATTATGATTTAAAAGTATGGATTCATTGATTTGTATTTATTGATGGGCTAATGTTTTCCATCCTTATTTTGTAACCCTTACCGAGATTTTTATGCTCATCCCAAGTTTTTGAAATTTTTTCCACTGGAACCAAAGATTAATTGGGTCAAGGATGTGATCAATGAAAATTCATGCTATCTAAACTATGGAACTAGACATGTTTCTTTTGAAGAGTTTTTATTTTATGAAATAATGGATACTGAGTAGTAGTGTCAACTTGTAATATTCAAGTTGTTATGCAATAGTTATGGAATAATTATATAAAAATATAAACCGGAAAAGACCCTCAATGTGAATTATTTATTTAATTCAATATTATGTAATTCTTTAAGACAGGGTCCTTATAGTGGGTATTAGAGGTCAGATTAGATAACTTTAGAGGTTAGGGTATTATTTAAGCATAAGTGACATTAACATAATGGATAAGATTTCAGAAAGAGTAATAGTTTTTTTAGATAAATTTAATGAGTTTAATATAACATGAATAATTATATCTTAGTATTTACCCTCTTTATAAGATATTATATTATGATTTTACTGATACAATCACAATTACCTTTCTGGTTTTAGTCAATGGTTAGATATAGCAGGCATCAATGTAATGATGGATGTGACGAAAACTATGACAGTTTTATGAATGCTCAATAGAATGAAATGGGAGATGCAATGAGAACTCTTGTGGTTATTCTCAACCAACTATCTAGAGACATGATTTACCAATTGAACCTTCGTGGTTTTTATAAGGCATCGTATATGCATGAAACAAATCCCCAAGGAAGTTTAGGTAATAATAAAAAAGGTATGCATGTTTGAAAACCTATGTGTCAAGGATGTGGAATGAAACCACTAGGAAAATGATTCAATGGGAAAGGAAGATGCTATAGATGTGGAAATGAAGGTCATAAAGCAAGAATCTACCATGGAAAAAGGAAGCATCCTGTTGAATCTAGGAAAGGGAAATAATTTCATTATGAGGGACCAATTGAAGGTTTTAAATGTGCTGTGCATAGTCATTATAAAAACACATGTCCTATGGAGAAGTTTTGGGAATGAGATCACCCGGATTGTAAAAATATTTCATACCAATACCTAATGCCATTCTGATTGAGGATGAAGAAATTGACAATGACCAATGAAATGTATGGATTATTTCATAACATATGTTTTGATATTATTGAATCTCAGGACATGATTCATGATTCTGTTTTTAGGAAAGAAGTATTTCAGAATAAGTTGTATAGGAATGGTTAACGGATCATGAATAATATTTGATGAGTAAAAAGTCAACATATAAGGGATTCAAGAGTTATGGTAGATTTTAAGACGGTGAAATGATTAAAAGTATCAAGGCTCTTTTGATGATGGGAATTATATTAGAAGAATTTTTATAATATGTGTAACCCTGAAGTTTGATATATGAAAATTTTATTCAAGGAATAATTATCCTTTCTTTTGTAGATATCGTTATAAAGAACCATTTGGGTTTATATGATCCTTGAATTTGAGGAAATGATAGGTTAATACATTTTTGGGATGCAAAATGAATATTATTAGAAAACCTTCATGGTTAAAATATGTTATGGTTATTTTTGATAAATTTATATCTTTTTGGGAATTCTATAAAATTATATAGTTTTTGAGAAAAGGACAACACACAGACCATGTGACAACCCGTCGTGTCGGAAAAAGCTGTGGGAATCAAACCCACAACAAAAGTGCAGCATGTATTTATCTCCTACCACTGAACTACGTGAAGTATCTGGTTTGTATGAATAATTATTTTTAGTTATATGATTTTATAATCTAGAATAAGTCGATTTTGGGTTATCTGTAAAAATGATTAACCTATCATGGAGGATATGTGATTAGGTTAATTACTTTTCAATATTAGACTTTAAGAGTAACTGATGTTTTTTGGAGATAAATGTTAAGATTTATCTTGGAAGACTATGTGATTAGATCTTAAGGATATATGGGTTTCAATATTAGTTTGTATTACTTTGAATAATTTTATGGGAAACTATTTATTGAATGGAATTTTTTTACATTGAGTTTTGTTTGACAAATTTTAGAGATTAAGAGTAGTTTTTTTTGTAAAAGATTATCCTTTTGGGGGATTATCTGATCTGGTGCTAACCATTTTGGTTTTGGTTAAGGTATAAAGTCATGGGAAATATATAGTTAATCTTTTGTGGATTATGTGATTCTCTATAAGTTTATTATAGCACACTTAATGAGGAAACAAGTCCTCATGAATACTCATCGTTTGGAGAAAATATGAGTTTGTGTTAGAAATCTAGTAAAAGATGAATGTCTACATGAAAAGTAAGTATATTTCATTATGTTTTCAATTAAGTTCATAAATAAATTCCTCAATGAAAAGTAACATAAAACAAAAACCTTGTTTGTTAACTTTTCATATCGGGGAATCAAATACTATTTAAGCCATCTTAATTTTGGGATTTTCTGGTTGTTAACTTTCTTCTAAACATGTTTTCTGTCACTCTCCATCAGAACTTGATGGTTTGTTTTCTCCTCTATATATAGGTTTTCATGGAATCCTAGTATCTATTGTCATAGATATCCTTTTTTTACTTCACTTCTTTTATTTTAAAGTGATAGTTTTATTGACTCTTTTTTTCGATGTGGGGATTTCAATGAAGTTTCGAGCCCAATTTTAAAATTGTGAGGACGCAATTCCCAAAAGGGGGAAGGATATAACATCCCGTATAAATGAAGAGTATGAAATTTTCATATTTATTAATATTTGTGAATTAAATATTTATTTTACTTTTAATAGGTTTCTATGTTTGATGGCATACCCAATATGGAACAACGTGTTTCTTTGAAATCTTATGTTGTACACTAATAATATAATATTATTATTTTAAATGGTAGTTAACTCCTAGATGTTTTATTTTAGGGAATCAACAAAACTGACTACAATATGATTATACATGTTTTTTAAATGTATTTACATTTCTCCAATAAAAGTTAGAGGCTTAAAATGTGAATGAATCTAATTTTAAGCATAATTTATATTAAATGGTCGATTTACCGACTTTTAATGGTGACCCCACATAAAATATAGTTTTTGTAATTTTAATAGATTATATTTGACAAAATAAAATCCTTATTTAGAATGGGGACATCGAAATTTACCTTGGGTAAATTTTAGGAATTTTTCTGATAAAGTTCATTTACTAATGAGTAGTGAAAAATATTGTATTTTATTTCAAAACTGTGTTTTAATGTAATTTATTTATATGGATAGATTATCTTTCTAATTGGGTTTAAAGTGTAATTAGAATATATTTTTACCATTTAATCAAATTTTGGTCATTGAAATTAATTTCACTTTGAAATTGGACATAAAAAAGTTTCAATCTTTTGATATTTATTGTTTCATAAAAACACGCTATTTGTTTTAATAACGTGATATAATTTTAAAATTAATTAATTCCACTTATATGTGTTGAATTTTAAAAAATAGAAATCATTTTTGAATTCATAATATCAATTATATCTTAGGTTGATTTTCGGTATTTTTTCGAAAAACATCAATTTTTGATGAATAGTAAAATCACTTTGTAGTAGTTAAAAAAACTGACATTTTTATTTAAATGAAATTTAACCCCTTATGTGAATTGAATTTCGAAAATCTGACATACACGGTTGTTATCAAGAAGTAAAATGTGGTTCAACAAGATGAAAATAAATTTTGGTGAATAGTAACTTTTGACTTTTTTAACCGCAGTTAAAGCTAAATAGGGAAATTCAAGGTAAAAAGAATATTGTAATAATTCAATATTCTCTTAACACATGTCCTAACCTTATCTGATGAGTAATTTCAGACCATGTTCATCTTTTGGTTTATTTTGGGACCCCATGGAGGAACTTATGAATGATAATGACACTTTAGATTAATTAATTTAATGTGAAGGAAAAAATTCCATAAACAAAATTGTTTTAGTAAATTAATTTTTATATGGTGTTATATAGAGTATATTTTAGACTATAAATATTCATCGGAAATATAAAACTATTTCCTTCATCATGGTAAGTTTTTTATAATTTTTAGACATCACATAAATTAAATTATTTATGACACAATAATGATGTAGTATTTACCTCATTAATAAATGATTTAAATAATTAAGATTATAAATATTAAAATAACATCCAAAACCTATCCAATTGTTATTGTATGATATTATTTTGACTATGAGTCATCTAATATTTTACTTTAATGAATTTTGGACCTTTGGAAAACGAATTTCATTATATACTAAAATAATATTATAACACTTTCCAAAAGAGCCCTTCCCCTCCCTTATAAAAGGAGACCACTTTAACCAATTTCTCACACCTATCAAGCCTTTTGGATCATCCAAAATCTTCCCAATTAATCTCAATAAATCCATCCTCTACTCTTATAAGCCCTACCTTAAGAAGAAGGCACTTCAAGAAGTCCTTTGGTTCAATCCAAAAGGAGTTACCCAAATTAAAGGTAACCGTTTCTCTTAAATTGTTTTCTTTTATTTTACTTCTCCAACCCCTAAACTCTTTTTATTACTTTATTTTGTAACAAAAACGAAATCCAAAACAAACAAGGATGTTTTTATGAGAATTATTCTAACTACACTTACACACACCTCCATCTAATGTGTGAATAACATAATGTTTCTGTGGATGGAAAACTAACGCCTCACGAAACGATGATTGTTCAAATATTTTCAACTGCCTCTCATGGTGGCCATTATGATGGCACATTATTTATAAAGGATATATATTATGTTTATGTTTTCTTTATGATTCTTTATTTTTCCATTTATAGAAATACTTTATGGTTTCCATAGCGGGTAAATACGATAATCTCATTAAAGGAAGTGTGGACTACCACCCCCTCAAAGTGATATGAATCATTAATGCCTTATATGGGACCTATATAGGATGGATTTAATAATATTGTATATTATATTATACGGGAATTATAATATATCTATCTATAATTATGTTTTTAATTCCATTAAAATGAGAAATAAAAATGGAAGTAACATTCATGCGTACGTTCGGCTTACCGTCTCCATGAAAGGTGCATTTCATTTATTACCTCTAAATGTTATGTACTATTATAAATACATGTATATACTGGATATAAAGGATATATATGATATTTAAATCATTAATATCATTCTGAAGATAATGGTTATCTTACCACATGAACAACTTGTAATTATATGGTTTTCATTTTTTTACTCAAGTACCAAATATCGACAAGACGACCGTTATTAACTCAAATGATTACATAATTTTTATAACATGGTAATAAGTAATATAAAAGAAATAATAAAAATTAAAAATGTTCTTAAGAAGGTAGAATTTCACATTAGTTTATTAATCAGGAGATTAAAGAACGTACGGGTCATGTCGGACACAAGGTTTGGGATTTTCTTATCTCACTTTTAATTCAGTGAGATTTCCATTGTTCGCCACTTATTAATTGCATGTGGTGTATTGTGTACTTCCATTTGATATATATTATCATGATTATCATTATATTTATTTTATTCTGTGATTAATTTGGTGGTTATTAAATTTTTTTCATACAACTCAGTTGATTACAATGAGGTAAATGGTTTCATCTCACTTTTTGTTCCCATGAGATTCATGCTATATTTGCCAATATTTCCTTTTGTATGGTGTATGTACTGACCATGATTGTAATTTTTCTGTAATATTAATTAATTTATGAGTATTTACATCTTAATTTTATGATCCTTCTTTCATGTGGCGTATGTTCTGTATGTTACCAAATTGGTAAGGGAAACTTTTACCCTCTTATTTTTAAAAGACTTCTTCTTGTTGTGTATTTTAATTTACATCTTATTGTGTTGGGAAATGTTATTATATATAATTATTAATGAAAAATTTATGTCCAAATGATGAGATACCATTTTTATCTCATCAAATAAATTTCTGAATTTTAAATTGACGTCATTAGGCTGTCGAATTTTTAAAAGAGAACTTCTTAACCCAATTTCAATTCTTTGGGTTCAACTTGTACTTCTTGAATATGTCATCCTATGAATATGTGTGAATGACCTATTATTATTTTACACTTAATATACACTTATATTGGGTGTATTTAAATTATTCACACATAATTATGTGATTGATTTATCCTTAATTTAAGGATACCATCTTTTTAAGGGATTTCATCTCAATTTACATTTCGACTAAGTATTCATTGTTGTTATGCACCAATTCACTCTTATATGGTGTATATATTTTCCATTGACATATTATATCATGAAACCCATTATTATCATGATATTATAATGTTCTGATTAAATGTTATTCCTCAATTATTTGTATTCAAGCATCTCCCTTTTTGTTAAAAAGAACCCTTTAACTAAAGTATCGTTTTTAATGTTTTAAAGATTTATTCTTCTAAATATATCTCATTAATGTCCATGTTTTCAAAATGAGATTTAGGATTTATTTATATGGACATTAATGTTTTTAAATGATAATTCATTTAAATGATTCAAAGTGTTATGTGACACTTTGATTCAAAAATCTATTTTTAAATGGTTTTGAAAATGATTTGATAAAGCATAGTTAATTTCAATACCTTGATTTGATATATTAGAATGTGTAAATGTTATATTTCTTTTATACTTGAGTTATGTGTTATGATTATTTTATGGTTATTGGGAATTTTTTATCTCTACGGGTGGTTCCATGATAAACCTAGGGTGGGTGAGCCCGAGATAGCTCTCCAATGCATTGGATAACGTGATAGAGGTAAACATGATGTTTCTCCAATGAGATTTAGGGAATATACTGTGATGGGTATTCCAAGTGTAACTCCATACGTAGCTGTGATAGCTACAATGTATTTTTGATATGGATGCCATAAGTAACCATTATAATTTAGGATTTGTGTGTGTTATTCATAAATCTGATGATTTCGTATGGAATGTTTTGATTGAAAAGTATGGTTTCATTGATTTTTATTTATTGATGGGATAATGTTTTACTTGCTTATTTTATAACCCTTACTGAGCTTTTTATGCTCATCCCTTGTTTTTGAAATGTTTTCTATAGGACATAAAGATGAATAGGGTCAAGGATGAGATCAAGGAAAAGTTATGTTGTCTAAAATATGGAATGATACATGTTTCTTTTTAAGTGTTTTTTATGAAAAAATGGATACTGTATAGTAGTGTCTACTTGTAATATTTATGTACTTTAATAGTTATGGTATAATGATCTAAAAATCTAAACCTGAAAATATCCTCAATGTGAATTATTCATTTTATTCAATATTATGTAACGTTTTAAGGACGAGTCCTTATAATATTATTTTAATGTATCTTTACTCTCAAATTTTTTTTGGGAATTGTGGGAACATTTTTAAGATTATATGATTAAGGCATATGCATTTTGTGTATGAGAGTGTAAGAGTGAATGACATTATTTGCAGTCAAATGTGGGAATAATATTTGATGAAACCATTCTAATATTTGGGTTTGAATATTATTATGGGAAATATCAATGAATTTTATGGATATTTATTTATATAATGAATAGTTTTGAATATTTTAAATTAATATTGATTTTTTGAGATTAATGTATGTTTTATTAATGTAACAGTTTTTTCAATTTGGGAACTATCTTACCTTGTAGAAAACATGTTGGTTTTGGTTAATTTTTAAAGAAACAGGAAATATAATTTTATCCTTTTTTGGAAGTATATGATATGATGGATGTTAATTTTAGTGATGTAAGGATAAAAAATTATTATTAAATATATGTCATTAGTTGAAAATGACGAAATTGTGGCGAAACTTTATAAATGTATAAAATTATAATTTCCAAGTACGTATATTTACTTTTTATATTATAAATGGAAATATAATATAACAAAAATTTTAAAATTATAATAAAACAATAACTGTTATCATATTGCATTATTTTTATATAAGATGATAATATTTTCACAACCCATTGGATTATGGTTTTGTGGCCACAAACATTCTCATGATCATTCACATTCTTTTGATTATTGATGTCTGTCACTCTCCATAATTATTTGGACATTATTATTTTCAATAATTTTAATATTTTCACTTTTGACTATTTTTCCTATTTCGAAACCTAGTATGTGTTATTTTAGATGAACATCGTATTTACCTTTTCCACTATTCAAGAGGATGTTTTATTATCCATTTTATGATGAGTTATTTTGAAAAATTAATATTCAAAGGAAAACCATTGATTACCAAGGTAATGTTCAACTTTTATAGAAACAATTTTTTTAATTGGGGTGGGGATGCAACAAGAACATATTTTTTTAAAAATTATGTTATGTTTGAAAACGTGTACAAGACACAACAACGAGATTAAACGACAAAATATTATTTTAATAGGATATATATAATCTATCCGATTAATAAAAGGGTATGAATAATATTGACTATATTATCCAATATATATTAAAATCTTAATAAATTAAAATTTATTTATTAATACATCATATGTAAGCACTGAATTATTAATAACATAATAGTATGCTTCAAAAATTCATTTCTTCAAATATAGTTTTATTATTTTTTGTGACAAGAAATTATAAATAATTTCTGGAACATTTATAAAATCTACTTGAAAAAATTTACATTATTTTTTATGTCATAATATAATAATTATCAAAATAATAATAATTTTCATGACATTTAATGATTTTTTTTGAAATTATTCATTTATTGAGATTATGATTGAAAATATATAAATACAAAGAATTATTTAATTTAGAATATAATTTCTTTATGGATTATTTATGTTCAACGATCCTTGGGGGAAGTCATATGTTTTTATTTTCATGAAGAAAACATTATTTTCCTCTTTAAATGAATATGGTTTACTTGTTTAATATCAGTTTTCTCCATTATTGATAAAAGAAACATCAAGAATGAAATATTAAAATTTTACTCATATTTTATTTTCTTTGATATAGAGAATTTTTCACTTGCATTTAAAATATTTTTAAAATGTATTATTTTTTTTCAAAACAAAAACTATTTCATAATAAAATTTCATTTGATATTTAAACTTCTATTGAAATCAATTAAAAATGATATTTTATAACATTTTACAAAATGTGTCACTATGATTCCATTTACAAAATGTTTTAAAAAACATTTATTTTTAACATTTACAGCATGAATTTAATTTCCCTACAACTTGAATATTATATTCTATGTTATTTCCTTTAAAAAATTTAAATGTTATTTTCATTTAAAATGAATTTCACAATATTTTTTTTAAAATTTTAGTTTTTAAAAAATATTTTCAATGTAAAAAAGAGTATATTGATCATGAATTTAAATATTATATTTTAATTGTATTTTCATTCATAAAAACTATCATCCCTTTATGTTAATTATGATCCAATGGGGATTTTTTTAATGATAAAATACTAATTCATTATCTTAATAACTTTTGATTTTTTCAAAATCTATTTACATAGATATTATTTTCTTTCAAAGGGATAATCATGTTAAAAAATCTATAATAATTTTTTCAATTAGTTTTATAATGATAAAAAATATATATGTACTTTATTAAAGTTATTTCTCATGGTAATTATTTATTATTATGGTTGGTTCTATTATCATATTTGGATGGGTGGATCCATGATAGGCCACCAATGCATTGGGTACAATTTTTGTTTGGATGTTGACCGTGAGGGTTTTTTATAGTATAATGATTATGGTTAAATCAAGTGTAACTATACTAGTTACTGAAAGTATTCAAGTGTAAATGTGACATTTAATCTATGTTTAATCATTATTTCTATTCCATGTGTATCCATGAGGGTTAATCCATATGATTTATTGATATGAAAATTATTACCTAGGTTATTTATATTATTTATCTATGATTTACATGGGGTTTTTATGAAAACCTACTGATTTAACATTTAATTATAATTATATTATTTTTAAAGGAAATTATATTCCACATTTTACAGGTAAAACGTATTAATTTTTTAAAAAGGGTTCATGTATTTTTTATGATTTAAAATAAACTATTATGTGTTTTTTTGTGATTTCTTCTGAAATTATTTGTGAAATATACTTGTATTGAAAATTATTTCATGGGTAAAAATGTTGTTATATTGAAGGCATTGATTACTTTTAAAAAGTATTTTTTTATTAGTATTCTTGTAATTACTGATTTTGTCTTACTATTTATGTCTATATTTGTTTTCTTCACATCCACATTAAAAAATATATTTTATAGTGTTTAATGATGATAATGGGAAAGGGAAAAAGAAATGTTGAATTTTATGTATATTTTTTATGAAAATAAAAAATATTTTGTTTAAAATATTTGTTTTTATAAAAAATGGATACTAAGTATTTATAACCATAGTGTAATAAAGAGATTTGTTATGTAAGAGTTTTAAAATAAATATATTAAATGTTAAACGAGAAAAGATATTAAAATGTAAAAGAAATAATTTTTTTACCAAATACAGTATATTATATAATGATTGAGGTCACCCAACAGCTGCATGAGAGAAGGTACACCAGTATATATAGTGGTAAGTGTCCCACCTATGATGTGTAAACTCCCATGGAATTATCTTTTAGGTATCATATATATCGAACTGAAAAAAAGTATATATAGTTATAATTTTATGCACCATTGATCAACATAACCTTTGAAATGTTAAATTTAAAATTTTAGCCATTGTTTCTCTTTTTAACCCATGATGTAAAAAATAATTTCTAGATATTTTATCCATCACTCAAATACTACTACGTCAGAAGAAGAATTTAATTTTGAAGGTGTTTTGTTATAAAATTATCCAATATTGACAAATTTTTTTATAGTTCTACATATTAGATATCATGTATCCCACCACCATTTATATCATTAGTTAATTGGGAAATTACTAGAACAAATTTCTTAATACCAATTTCATCCATTATGGGTTACTTATTTCGAATGAAATTTCAATTTTGGTTCCATGCCCCTTCAGTTTCCATGTTTCCTTTGTAGAAACCAATTCCTAACAGACATTGTTTAGATGAAAAATAAAGGTGATAATAAAATTATATAACATTATAACAAATGAATTTAACCACATTAATTATATTTACAAAAATTTTCCCTACATCTAAAATTATATAATCCATTCATAGGATACCAATATTAATAACCCAACATTAAACATTACATAATCAATAATTTAATGTCTTGATTTCATTTTGTTACATTTGGGGATATTTTTATTTTTGAGATTTAGAGATTTATTCCATAACCACTACATAATTAAATACTACATCAAAAATAATAATATTTGAATTAATATCCATTTTCCATACAAAACAAAACATTTATGACATAAAAAATTCTCATTTTAATAGATATCATCAAAAATTTCATGTAGACATAATTGTTTTCCAAATTTAAACGTAAATACCTATGAAATTTTTTTAAAAGGTGGGGTGATCATTAAAATATCTGCCAGGGACATAAAAATAATGTTTGAAACAAATTTTACATGAATAATTATAAAAAGTTTCATGTTTAAAAATGAATGTTTGGTTGAATTTTTTTTTCTTACCCAAGAAATCATCTTCTCTACCCAAAACCTATTATATAAAATTTCAAAATAAATATTAATAGAAAGAGAATACTATAAATTTTTTCCTTTTAATCATGAAAATTTCATTATATATTCCAAAAAAATATATTTTTCTCCCTTAATAAGTAGAAAATAAATTGATTCATATACTTGCTCGTTATCTTATATTGAATAATAATAATTTTCCATAAAAAAGATATCCAGAATAAATAAATAATTTAGATAACTTGATTCATGACCTTCATATCACACTTACATATGGAATTATTATTTTCATTATAAATGTGATAGCCATCATGGTTACAAAAATAATAACCTTCATAGTTACAAATGGAATAACATTTAGGGTTAACTTATAACAAAAATATTACCTAATGAAATGGAGGGTAATTATGGAGCCATCCATCCATAGTTTATAATAAAAACACTTATCCTTGATTTAAAAAAAATATCATAATTAAAATTTACCATGAACTATAAAAGTATCATAACACATAAAATGTTATATTTTTCATCATTAAACTAATATATATATATTCATTTCCCCATAATAAAACAATTATGGATATTGAAATATCCATTACTTATTTTTAAATAAAATACAAAGTATAAAGTAAAAGATAAGTTTTATTTGAAATAACATGAATATTTTTAATTTAGGACGGATAAAAATTAATGGTTACTAATGTGTTAAAAAATTATTGACACAATATACATTAAAATAGAACATTCTTTTTTTTTATTTTTTTCAACAAAATTCTGTATAAAAAACATAAAGATATTAAATTTGAAAAATGTTGAAGGAATGTAAAAAGTTACTTAAAATTTAATTTATAATTATATAATGTCATTATAAATACACAATAAATAAAATTTCATAAATATTTACATTAAAGAAAATCATTTAAAAAATAATCATTAAAGCATTTAAAATACGTTTTAAAGAAATGTGTCAATTAGATTGAGTCTAACTCATCATGTACGTTAGTTATATTATTTATAAATATATATGTTAATTATTTAATTTCTTTATATCACTTTTGAATATTATTATTCATTTTTAAATTTTATATTCAATTATTTAATCAATTAACTCTTTATCAGATGTTTTACTGATATTCGACTCATATATCCAAAATTAACTTGGAAGGTTAAATATGGTCGAATCAGTGATTATTCCATCATATGTAGAATAATAATAATTAAAATATTATCAATTTAGTATCCCAATTGAAATTTTAAAATCAACCACGAATATGGTTATCGAAAATGAATTACATTACAATAATGGATATGGTAGGTCATACGCAGGCGTGGAAAAATATCCATTTTCAATGATCAATATGGATATAAGGTATGTATTTTTTATCTTTTTGAAATTATAATGATATATTAAATAAAAAAAATATTTATTTAAATAATATTATATATAAAATTCACTTTATGAGGTACTGAAATAGTTATCACATCACTTTGTGGATGTGGTAGTCAACACATACATAGAAACATCATTATCATTTTTTCAAGGAATGGAAGGGTATGAAATTATATAGTATATTGATTATAAAAAAATATATAAATTTCTCAAATAAAATATATATATTATATCAAACAAAAAAATATATTTCATTGACAATGATGGAAAATGAATTATATCAGTTCACGAGGCGGTAGTCACCTTTAAACATAAACAAATGTTTAATTTCCAATTTGATGGAAGAAAGAGATGGCTATAGGTTATTAGATTATCCTAATCACAAAAAAATATATGGGATATACTGGTGTTTTTATTTTAACCTGGTTGAATAATATTTAAATTTGGTGGTAGAAGAAATAAAACTAAAACATTCGATTAGAATCCTTACCTTGTCTTAATACAATATCATTTTCATAAAACTGTAATATTTATAAGGTTGATATTCTATGTAAACCATGACATATAAAATGAAATTAGGGATTATATTATGTTATTTTAGTAGTCATTTTATAACCAAGAAGGGTTTTTATATTTTAATAGAAGAGGATAGGTGGTACCCTTTTATAAGTGGGGGTGGGGCAGTGTTTGAATTACTCGAAATATTAAATAAATATAAATTATGATTCATAAAAAATGGTTCCTAAAATATATATTTATAATATTAAATGAATTTATGTATATGTATTCAAATCTAATAATTTTTGTACAAAATTATATGATTAATTTACAATTATCTTGTTTATTTAACCTCTGTTAACCACCTTTTGACAATTCCCTCTATAACAATGTTTATTACCTTATTGGGGTAAATATAGTTACTATAAGAGAATAATTTGTCCATAAATGAAGCACACATGATATTATAAACCATATACAATAAAATTTGATTATTATAATTTTTTTAGTAAAATTAAATAATCTTGTAAATCATTATTCATGATTTAATATCATTAATATCAAATTTGGAAATCTTCATTTAATATGACACTATAAATAGATTGAAAATAAAAGAATTATCATAAATTCCTTCCACAAATCTATATCATGTAATTTTTTTCGAAAAAAATCATGTAACATAATGGCCACCGTAGAGCTTGATGAGATGAAAAAGCTGTTACAGGAGAGTATGGAGAAGGGATTTATATGCCCAAGTGGTTCACCATGGGGTATACCATTCTTCTTCTACATGAATAAGGATAGATTAATGCACCTATTCCTTTATTATCATGAGATCAATAAAATCAAAACAATAAACTAGTATCCCCTACCATAGATAAATTAATTGTTCGATCATCTTTATGGGTCCAGTTATTTCTCTAAGGTGGACCTTCGATCAGGATATCACCAATTAAAGGTGACGAGGGAAGATATTCCCAAGACTGTCTTTTGAATGACGTATGGACACTATGAGTTAATATTTATTCCCTTAAAACTAACTAATTCTCTAGAAATTTTCATGGATTTAATAAATAAATTCTTCAGAGATTAGATCGAAAAATATGTGGTAGTATTTATTGATGATATTATGATATACTCCAAGAGAAAGGGGGAACATGAGGATAATTTGAATATATTGTTAAAGTCATTGAGAATGGAGAATTTGTATGAAAAGTAAAATAAATTTGAGTTCTATAGGGTGGAAGTATCAATATTTGGGCATGTTATCACCAGCAAAGGGATATCTATGGACCCTTCCAAGAAGAATTCAATTAAAGAGTGTCCCAGGAAAACTTCTATAATGGGGATCCACTGTTATTTTGTTCTAGCTGGGTATTATGGACAATTTGTTAAGATAATTTCATGATTGTCAAACCCAATAACCAAGCTAACACGAAAGGAGGTAATGTTGGGTTGGACACAAGAATGTGAGGACTGTTTGATGGAGTTGAAAAAGAAGCTTATCATTGCGCTAGTACTCACACTCCCTAAAAGTGGATAATTATTTTTAGTGTATAGTGATGATTCAAAGAAGGGATTAGGATGCCCGATAATGAAAAATGATAAAATTATATCATATTTCTCATGCAAGCTGAAAATCATGGACAAAAACTATCCCACGCATGATCTGGATTTGGCGGCTGTGGTATTTGCATTGAAAATCTGGGAGCATTATCTCTATGGGGAGAAGTGTGAGATTTATACCGACCACAAGAGTCTAAAATATATTTTCACAGAGAAAGATCTTAATATATTCCAATGAATAGGAATAGATCTCATCAAGTATTATGACTGTTCAATCCACTACCATCCCGATAAGGAAAATAAGGTGGAAGATTCTCTAAGTAGAAAGGATCCTGCATCTTTATCAATGATGAGAATTGAAAAGGACCCAATCATCTTAGATTTTCAAAGGATATACATGATAATCATTAATGAAGGAACATCGTCAATAATTTCAAAAATTATTTCTCCACCATTCCCATTGGAGAAAATAAAGTATGTTCATTGAAAAGATGTGGAAATTCAGAAAAGGGTTGAAGCTATCAGAAATGGGAAATTATCAGAGTTCAGGATTGATGTGGAAGGAGTTGTAAGATTTGGGAGACAATTATGTATACCATATAATCCAGAGATAATGAAGGAGCTTCTGAATGATGTACATAGCTCAACCATCTCTATCCACCCAAGGAGCAAAAAGATGTATTGAGATATCCAAGAAAACATTTGGTGAGTCAATATGAAAAGGGAGATTATTGAATATACATCAATGTGCCTACTAAGTTAGCAAGTGACGACTGAGATGAAAAAGTCTAGGGGGATGATGCAGCCAATACCCATACTAACATTGATGTTTGAGAACATTACCAAGGAGTTTTTCACTGGACATCCAAGGTCATCGAGAGGAAACAATTCTATATGGGTTGTTGTGGATCGCCTTACAACAACAACTCACTTTATCACAATTCGAAAGGACTTATCATTGGATCAATTTGAATGGATTTACATCAAAGAAGTGGTAAGGCAAAAATGAGTACCATAATCTATTATATCCAATTGTGATCCAAAATTCACCTTGAAGTTTTGGAAAAGTCTCTAACATTCTCTAAGCTCATAACGGAACATCTGTACTACCTATAATACTCAAACTGATGGCCTATCTAAGAGAACTACTCAAAAACTGGAAGACATATTGGGGACATGTCTTATGGATTTCAAAGGAGGATGAGACCAATATCTTACACTGGTTTTGTTCTCCTACAACAACAGTTTCCACTCGAGCATCTGAATGGAACCATATGAAGCCCTTTATGGGAAAAGGTGCAGAACACCAATGTGTTGGGAAGAAGTTAGTGTACAGAAGCTGCTATGACCTGAAATTGTCGACGAAATGGTGGTGAAGGTGAAAAAAAATTCGTCTGCATATCAAGGCATCCCAAAGTCGACAAAAAATTTATGTAGACAATTGTTGATGAGACCTTGAGTTTAAAGCTGGAGACACGGTATTTCTACGCATATCTATATGGAAGAAGGTCATGAGGATCAGAATGAAAGGAATGTTATGTCCTAGGTACATTGACCCCTCCGAGATCATTGATCGAGTTGGAGCTATGGCCTATCGATTGGAACTTCCACCTACCATGTCAAATGTACATGATGTATTTCATGTATCCAAATAAGAAAAGTACATAACAGACCCTTCTCATGTACTCTTTTCAGAGGTTGTTCAATTGAAGGATGATATTTCCTATAAGAAGAAGCTAGTGAAGATCTTGGATTATAGAGATAAAGTTATACATAACAATACTAATCATCTTGTCAAGGTATTATGTCAAAACCATATGTATGAAGAGGCAACATGGGAACTGGAGGAAGCAATGAATGAAAAGTACCCGAACCGCTTTTTAGCCTAGAATGTAAAATGAAATTTCAAGGGTGAAAATTTTTAAGGGGTAAGAATTTAACAACCTAATGATTTATAAATGGAAATTCCTATCTTATAAATATGTTAAATAATCACATGAAAACAAATGATAAGGACCTACTAAGTTTTATGTGACCTCTAAACATATGTTTGTCACTTTTGTGTTTGGAATTTCGAAACTCTGACATACATGGTTGTGATTGAAAAGTTATTTGGAGTCTCATAACAAAAACATAATTTTTTGGTGAATAGTAACCTTCAAATATGAATAGTAGATTAACCTTATAAATAGTTTTATACCATAATGAATAGTAACCTTACCTATGGTATTATAAAAATAATGTTCAAGTAAAAGTATGATGTACCTAGATTTTAGAAAAAGTAAATGAATGTTTTAAAACTGGATTGTTAATAAAAAATTATGGGTTTAATTAAATATTTAAAAATCATATTTAGAGAATTATTTTTGAAAAATTGATTTCATTTTTGGAATATACATATTGAAAAATGGTTAGGTTGAATTTCTTTTGAAATACTTGAATTTTTGATGAATTGTAAAATTTGATAATTTACGATAAATGCGAAATAATGGATATATTGAGTCATTGATGATGATCTACAGTTGTAACCCCAATTGGTTTGATGTTATGTGAATTTATTACTGTTTTTTGCCATTTAATCATCACTACTTCTGGTCTTGAGTGAAAATAAAAACTAATGATTATAATATTATGAAATCCCTCCTCTCCCCCACTATAAAAATCCCCCTCACTCCCTATTCTCTTCACTAATCTCAATCCTTGTGCCATTCCAATATTCAATAAATATCCCTCTCCAAGATCCTCCATCACATCCAAAATCCCATTTCCTCTTCAAAATAACAAAATCTATCCCTTTTTTAGTTTCTTAAAGGAGATAAAATCAAGAGGTAAATTCCACTTTCAAATTCTCTTATTTCTTTTACATTCTTTTATTTTTTTGTTTCATTCCTCACCTCCCTTCAACCAAATAGTATGATAACACCAAGAAAATACATGTACTATAATGTTTTTATTCTAATGGGATATTTCATTATTTTCTCTCCATTCCTAACCTTTTATTTGAATGAAATGAAAGAACCGTTTTAGATGTGCTAATTTACCACATTCAAGGACAACTATTTACCAATTTATATTGTCATTATTAATTCTGGTCATGAAACCATTTGATTTATGGATGAACCAGATTATTCTATATGTAATATATCCTTTTATGGTTCTATAATCCTTTTTTACTAATGTTATTAAGTTATAAATCAAAACATGTTCATTGTAATCAAATCCACCAATTAACCAAAATATTTGTAACTATGGTTATATATATAATTTTTCTACTTCACTCTATGTAATAATATTAAAATTTTAACCATGTAATCTCATGTATGTCCTCTAATAACATACAACTTCAATTCTGGACAATCACTTTCATCATACGAATTTATCCAAACATGAACAAATTATTAATACCAAGGAAGCAAACAGACCCAAACAATGAAATTGAACCTCATAACCTATCAAAATGGTTATAAATTAAAATAAAATGATTATACTAAACCAATTAAATATATAATATGTTATGGAATTATTAATTAACTAACCTAATTTTTTTATTCATGTCTTTAATATCAAGTGGAGAACACCAACGAATTTAAGGTTTGGTATCCTCTTCATTTCCCTCTTAATCAAGATTTTCCTTTAAGCTATGACTTATATACGTAATCCAAAATGACGGGGTATGTTTTCTCACCAGACCATACTTCCATCATGATGAATAAGTGAATAGAAACACATTTTATATCGCGTCAACTTCTCTTGGGTGCACCCAACACCGCGCCAATAAACTGTAACAGATTATACCCCGACATTTTTTATTCTTTCGGGATTACTTATCTTTCTTTATATCAAAATGAATTTATCACATATATTTATGTAAATATTCTAAATTATGTTTATGTTTTAGAAAATTTATTTAATAATACCCTTTCATAATTCTCATTACGGGATATACATGTTTTTAAAAGATTCCCTTTTTTGAACTTTTCGACAAACAAACATCTTTTAAGGGAACTTCCCATATCGTTACCCAATTTCACGTGCACTCCATCCTCTGTTTTAAACCACCATTGTATTTATAAAATCCTGATTTTTATTATTAAAACCTTCTTTGTTTAATTCTGGTTTTATATAAAATATTTTCCTCTTTTCTATTTTAAAATATCTATAGTATTTTCCTTAAAACAACACTAATCGTTTTTATTGATAATGATTCTGAAATACATTTCATATATGTCATAACTTATTTTTGAATCCAATTACAATTTTATATTCCTATTTTACCTTATGAACGTCAATGTATGTTCTAATCCCTTTCCTTCATGGACACTTTCGTGATACACCCATTGGTAATGCTTTATGTCATGATTGTGGTACCCACTTCTTTCCATGGGTACCCTTATGTTTATGCATGGTTGATTATGTATGATTATTTATGTGGTAAGAATATTCATGAAAATGATGAGATGGGTGAGCACAGATAGTGCTCCACTGAATTATATAAAGTTAAATCTCATGAGATGCGATGTGAAATGAGATTGGCAGTTAGCCTTGACCCGTACTAAAATGTGAATTGGGATTGGCAGTCAGCCTTGACCTGTAATAAAATGGGAAATGGGATTGGCAGTTAGCCTTGACCTATACTAAATAAATTTTTTTATGATTCTACCACATTTATATGATTCCATATTGATATTATCCCATGCTATTATGATATGATTTTATACATTACATTCTTTCGATATCATTATATCATGCCTCATAGCTCATGTGCTTAAGATTTATTCTTATATTCATTCACTCACTGGGATTTTCAGCTCATACATATGTTCATGTGTTCCCCAGGTTACCCTATGCACATGTAAGGGCTCAAAAGAAGTTAGGATCACTTTGTGGACATTAAATAAGGAAATGTTTTTTATCCCCATGTTTTTTGTTTTATGTACCTAGTCTTCTAAGACGCTAGACTTAACGATAGCTGGCTTATACTCTGATGTATAATTACACTTAAAAT
Organism: Viscum album; assembly: GCA_963277665.1. NCBI lineage: Eukaryota > Viridiplantae > Streptophyta > Magnoliopsida > Santalales > Viscaceae > Viscum > Viscum album. The sequence goes on along the minus strand of OY728120.1, from coordinate 1,750,311,487 downwards.
AATGAAATGTTATAAGTAAAAGGCTTGGTTTGCTATATGATCTGATTGGGAACTATGTGTCACGTCTTGTATCATCTTGGTGGAATTTACAACATGGAATGGATCACTGAATGGAGCATTCCCTTGAGTTTCATGTCCCTGGATTCTTCTATGATGGAATCAGCCAAGGAAATTCAAAGTGATCGCCTGATACTCCTTTTCTAGGACCATCAAGGGATCCACAAATTCAATTATATTCATAGGTGCACACTCATGATACTCATTATAGGTGTCTTCCGGTATAGGGTATATCCTGGGTGTGATAGCACTCTTCAGAGGTCTATAGTCTCTGAGTTTACAAGCCTTCTCCAACACCGGTGGGGGACTTTTATTTCCCTAACCCAATTGATGAATACTCATCAAAGATATGGAGGGTTGAGAGGAAGATTCAGAAGTGGTACCTAGATAATGAACAATGGATTCTGAAGGATCTGGCTGACATAGATGGGTACAAAGTCTGCCATGGGATCAAGCAGATTCCCATGCGAGATAGCTAGCCATCATACTTCTAGGTCCTGTGGTTGTAGACTTGAATCCATTCTTCAAAACCATTAATATCACTATTTGTATCACATGTGATACGTTCTACATATTCTATAATTTTAAACAAGAACATCATACTTTTATCATTTATGATCTTAATGAATGTCCTTGATCACACATCACAACTTGATGGTATGCCCATGAATCCTTTGGTAAGGACTGTAGTTGAAAAAATCATTGAGTTAGACCTCTTGAGGCTTTCTGCATTCTAGGAGCATCATGGCTCCTTGATCCTTATGTTTGAATAAATAACCAGAAACAATGGCCATTGAGAAATAATATGTTTGTTTTCTCCTATCTAGAGGGAGAACCGTAAGAGATGGATACTGGTGAGGAGTTTGAGGTGGACGAGAAGCCGAAACTAGATTATCACATTTGGTTGGAGGAACCTACTAAGGAGGTTCTTTCAAACTATGAGGATTGTGAGAAATAGCTTACAGAGGCCATTGTTCTCTATAGGGAAGTTCATAGAGGTGTTCTTTGGGAAATAACTCTAGTAGATATGGGGCCCCTACCTACAGGATGGAATCTATCTCTATCTTGGTGGATCTTCTTGTAGAGGATGGAGGCAGAAAAATAAATTCTAGAATAAAATGATATAAGTATTCCTCTATGAATTCATACTCATTAAAAAATCCCAGAATATAGGTAGGATGTTCTATGTGATGTGGGTAGAGATGAATTCAGCTTTGAAATTCCCTACTAACATTGTCAGTCACTTATCTTCAATTAGTGGCATGTCTAGTGAGTAGGTGAGGCCTTTCCACCTAGTAATGATGTTTGGGATGGAATCATCTTCCCATTTCAAGAACATTAATATGCTAGAAATACTCATATTTTTTATGGTGTAACTGATCTGATAGAGATATTTTTTGCAATGATATTCTCGGTCAGTGATAGAACCAATGTGTAACTAGTTGTACTAGAAAAACACAATCCCTTCTGACGTATGTTCAAAAAATTAGAGCCTATCTACTTCCTACTACTATAGGGTTATCAAAATAGCTCTGAACATTGAGATAAAGTGGTTTAGATGTAGAAGTGGGCTACTAATCCCATTGAAGGGGCAATGGATGGGTTCCTAAAATCTAGTGGTTCTGACAGGTCATCCTCCAATGCCAGATACATCTTTCGATCAAGTGATATAACCACATATCGATATTCTTATGGTTTGATTCAAGAATAGAGAGTATATATAAGGTTATGATAGATTGGGGTCCCTATCTGGATGAGTATTCCTAACCACCATTGAATTTATAGGCTCAATAACACGATAAACTAGTTCGGATGCTCATGGAACAATCGGTAGATTAGCTTCCAGAGAGACTTATGGGACATATTTTTCCCGAACCAAGGGGTTTGAATTGAGACCCTCTATTTTCAAAAACATTAACATCACATAACTTTTTTTGAATAATTAAACATTATAAAAATAGGAGCCCAATTATTGTAGTTCATATAGTTCCTTTGGAAACATGGAAACATAAACACTAGTACATATGTGATCAACATAATCTCCAACTAGGTTCTTCTTTTCTACCACCCATCATAGACTTATCAAATATAGTATATATGAGAAGAACCTTGGGGATATGAAACATAAAAGGGGTTATCTCAAATGATCAGTAATGGTAAACAAGGGAGATATGTAAGAATAAATCTGATCATAAGGGTATGAGTATGTGATCATGAAAATAGAAGATCATACCCTGCATATCAAAGATCATAATAGAGATCATGGAATTAAGATTTCTAGTTGATAAGACATGATTAAAAATGAAATAAATAGCATAATCAATAAAATAATAACATGTTTATAAGATATGAAAATGTGGAAACACATAAGCATATACCGATTTCCATAGTTTCCAAGGAATAACTACCCAAACCATCTTAGTGGACAAAGTCCTTTACTGAACCGTGTAACCCCCATTCGATCAATATATTACTGAATCTAGTTACCCTTATTCCAGTCCTATATTATTAAACTGATTAACTCTAATTCCATCCTTGTATTACTGAACTGTGTAATCCCTATTCCATCCCTATATTACGGAACTGAGTAAACCCTTGTTCCAGCCATGTATTACTGAACCGAGTAAACCCTCCTTCCATCCCTATATTATTGAACTAATTAAACACTCATTCCAATTCTATATTTCTAAACCGAGTATACCCTCATTCTTGTCCAATTTATCTCATAAGATATAAATCTTTACCCAACACATTGGAGGGTGATATAGGTCCCACACAAGAGAAAATGGAATCATACATACATGTTCAACAACACATATCATAACCCAATAAATTAAATGGGTATCATAAACTAGTAAACATATCATAACCTATGTAATGAGTTATTAGATTGAAAATAATTTTATAAAAATCATAACCCATAAAAAGGAAATGGGTTTCATATATGTGGAACCCATTAAATAGAAATTGGTTTCATAAAGACCATGACACTAAGAATAACTCATTTATAGGAAGGATATGAATGTAAAAATTAGATCATTTCATAGATGGTATGAGTAACATTAATAGATTTAATATAATATGGAAAATAATTTTTATATATCATATATTAATTTTTATTGTGTAAAATATCATTTCATTGTTGAAAAATGCTTTTTATTACATAAAACCATTTGAAATTGATTTTAATAGAAAATAACATGAAAACTTATAATGAAGACATTAAATAATTTTGAAAACCATTTTCCATGAACACTTTAATAATATTCTTCAAAACATTTTACAGAAAAATATATTTGAAAACACTTGAATACTTTTAATGAATGTTTGAAAATGTTTTGAAAACCATTTCACTGAAAATACATTAAAAAACATACAAAGAAATCGTGAAATCTTTTTGAAAATCAATTTTCATGAAAAATTATAAAATAATAATGAACAAATTTCAAAATAAATATTCCTTGAAATTTAATAATAGAAACATTTTCTTATATATTAGCCTTTTTAACAATGCAATGCGAGCTTCAAATAAATGACAATGGGTATATATATACATGTCATATGAGGTAAAAAGAACATTCATTTTTCCTGGTAAAAGGATAGAAAAGTTCCTTGTTCTAAATGTGACCATAATATTCCCTTGAAGATATTTTTAAATCATAAAAGGGTAAAAATGAATTTTAGATATTTTAAGGTAATGATATACTATTCTTGGAACCCCTTTTTAGAAAACATCGATTTCCGACTGAAGAGAGGGTATAGTTAGACTTTTCTAAAAACACTATATTAACTATATTTTCTACAATAGAGTATAAAATTATACCAATAAATGAGTATTTCATGAAATAATATAGGATAAGGAAACTCATTCGTATTATTGAGATATGTATGATATTATTTCATCAATTGAATGATAAACATAAACAATCCCAAATTGAAATTACATTGTCTCAATAACCTATTATAACATGGTATCGTGGGATCATGCTCCCCATGTACGGAATAAAAATTAAATGATAACTAGAATATCAGTAAATGATATATATTCAAAATATTTCAAGTAAAATTTATTTATATTCACCTCAAAAAGAGTTTAGATGCATAACAAAACCTGAGTATCAAAGAATGAAAAATGAGACAAAAATATTTTTGACAAATTTTATAACTATTGAAAATTAAACCCAATTAAAGAAGGATAATAAAATGGGATTTTAAATAAAAATATATTTAAGTTAAATATACAAATAATAAAATTATTTTATGTACATATTCCACAAAAAAGGATAGAGTGGAAAACATATCATGTATCTCAAAGAAATTAAAAGTGAGATGAAATATCCTTACATTGTGTCTTGATTATCTCTGTAATCGTACATGATTCCTATATAATTAATATAACATTATAATAAATATTATATTGTATCATATTATTATATATAATATCATATATGGTTTTATTATTACTTTATATTAAACTCTTTTTAAGGATCATATGTTGAAGTTTCACTTCGGGTAGAATTCACATTGTTCTTCGTATGTGTTTTAATTTGTTACATCATTGATCCTTAAACTTATATCATGATTACAAAATGAAAAAAAGATATAAATAAATGTTAAATACATTATATTTTTATTATAGTAATATTTATAATAAATGATTACTAAATGTAATACATTGTTCATGGAGATGGTAAGTCGTACGTACGCATGAATGATGTTTTCATATTTATTGTTGTACTGGAAGAAGGTACATAAATGACATATAGATATATTTATATGTATATATCATTATTTAAAAAGAATTAATATATCATATATATCAAATATGTTCATTAAAACCATCCTTAATAAATTCTTTTTGGTGGGTGAATGAAACACATCACTTTACGGGGGCGGTAGTCCACACTTCCTCAAAAGAGACAATCATATGAACACAAAATGGAAAGTAAAGATATGTGTGTTGTAAAAAGTATAAAAGAGCATAAATACGTATTTAATATAATATATTACATATATAAATAGAGTTTTCATCCTAATTTACACCATTATTTGCGGTAAAGGAGAAATAAACAATCATCGTTTTGTGATACAGTAGTTCACCGTACACAGAAACTGTATGTTCAACATAAATTAGATGGAGGTGTGTGTAAGTGTTGGTCTTAAAATTTTAATAAAAACAATTTATTAAATGTATTATACTATTTAGATCATACAAAACAATAATAAAAAATGTTTATGCGATGGAGAAGGAAAATAAATTAATGGATCTTAAGAGAAGATTTTACCTCTGAATCTGGTAACTCCTTTTGGTTTGTGGAAAAAGGCTTCCTTGAAAAATATTTCTACAACATGGGAGGATTCATTGTATAAGTGAGGATTTTTGGTAGGGTAATTTGACAGATATTGGGATATATTAAAAGGATTTATAGGTGTGAGGAATGGGTAGGGGTGGTTGCCTTTTATAGGGAATGAAAAGGACTCATTTAGAATTTCTAGAAAAAAATCAGATGTCCTCATGTTATTAATTTAACAATTCCATAAAAAAATGCCAAAACTCGTTAATGGAAAATTAATGGATGAAGTATTGGAATAAAATGGGTGTTTAAAAAATTTATATTTCATTTGGGATCATAATTTTAAGGATTAGTTTCTAATTAAGCTTAATTCGGCCATAACCGCTGTGATTAATTTTAAACTTTTTTACTAATCATTTTAGTAAACAATTGACATGTTATTATTCGAAATAAAATTTTATAATTAATATAATGGTGTAAGTAATAATTTTTTAAATCCATTTCACATAAGAGGAAAAATTACGATTACCTCTAATCCCACAGGCAGGATGAAATAACTGGGATTTAATGTAAGAAGAATTTAAAAAGTTTGTGATGATTTTATATCTAGCTTGAAAGTGAAATTTAATGTAATAAATTAAATTGATTGAAAAGAAGAAATATTTATCTAATTTAACCTTGAAAAATATTTAAAATATAATTTTTCAGAAATAATTAATTATAAAAAATACGATTTATAACTAAAAAGGTGTATTTTTCATTATTCGTCCAAAAATGATGTTTCTCTAAAAAATCCCAAAAATTTACCCTAGGATAATTTTGACATTATAAAATGAAATAATGAAGATTATTTTTCCAAATTTAATTTATAATTTCTCTCAATTTAATTTTATTATTATAAATTGGTCCACTCAAGAAAACAATATTTTTATCATAAAATGACTATAAAAAAATCTCATATTTCTTTAGAAATATGTTTTATTTATATAAAAAATTATAAAAAATATTTGGAAATTAGTTATTAAAATTCCTATAAATATGTTAAATTTTTTGGTTATAATTATCTAATTTAATTATATATATATATATATATATATATATCTGAAGATGTCTCATAGAAATATAGTGTTTTATGCATTGTACATTAAGTCAGTACTGCTTCTAGTGTAAGCCATGTTGGTATTGTGTATAGCGCAAGACAAGTTTGTATTATGTGTGAATAGAATGTTTGAATTAGTGTTTTAATATATATATAAGGATCTATTTCCAGTTTCATGTGAATTGAAATATATTGAAAAGATATGTAACACCCCAAGATTTCATAGTATGTTATCTTTTCAATGTAATTCAATAACTTGCGCTACACACAACATCGAGTTCGAGCATAAATACTTAACAAATTAGCAATTAAAAAAGATGATATTAATATAATTAACTGAATTTTGAATTTTATATACTCCATATAATTTTATAATCCATATTATCTGTTTTTTAAACCTAATATAAGAACAAATTCATTTTTTTCCGAGAAAAGAAGTATATTTCAAAAAATGAAATTTTATGGCCTTTTAATGGAAAACCCTTTTTAAAAACCCATATTTGAAAATTTCAAATATTAAATTTAATGAAATGAAATTACTATTTAGAAGTGAAACATAAAAATTTTTGTTTGGATAACGTTTTGTTACTTTTATGATAACATTCATATTTTGACGAATATTGAAATATACTAATTTTTAAAAGAAATTTAATTTGAATTGAATTAATTTCTAGTGTTAAATTATGAATTTTAATGGGTTGGATGTATAATTAGATTATATTTTTGACATTCAATACAATGAAGGTCATTTTAAGTAATTTCACTTTAAATTTTAAATAAATACATGTCAATATTTTGATAGTTATTATTTTTAAAAAACCTTTTTTTTGAAAATTGGAATACATTTTAAATTAATTAATGCAGATTATATGTTTTGAATTTGGTAAAATATAATTTATTTTTTGAATTTAGAATATCAAAATTATCTTAGTGTAATTTTTTTGTATTTTTCTAAAAACATTAAATTTTAGATGAATTGTGAAAAACATCGCTTTATTGTTTAAAACCAACATTTTATTTTAATAAATTTATATTATGTCAAAATAGATATATAGTACCAATATATGTTCAGTTTAATTCAATGGAGTCATTTTATAACAAAATTATATGTATAAAATTATAATGAACTTTTTAACGACTTTTACCCACATGTTAGGCACATTTTCTAATTTTCATAAAATATAATTGTACCTCGTCTGTGAATTAAATTTCAAAAAACCAAGAGACATGGTTGAAATCAGTAAGTAAAATGTGGTTCAATAAGTTGAAAATATTTATTGATGAATAGAAACATTTGATATTTATTACCATGGTTAAAAGTAAATATGTTAATTTTATTTAAAAATTATAATATAATTACCCTAACACATTTCCTAATTCAATTGGATAAGTTTATTTCGACCAAAACCAACCTTAGGAATAACATACAATCATTTTGGTCTACTTGGATTAGATTAGGACATTTATTATTATTTTATTTAAAGAAATGATGAAAGTGTTAAAGTCAATGTTTAATAACTAAACCATTTTAATATAGGCTTATTAAAAAGATAAATTCAACTATAAATATTAATTACAGAGATAAAAATAATTCCTAAAATATTATTTAATTATAATTTTTATATATTAAAAAATTAAATTTTTTTATGACACAATGATAATGCAGTAATTACTTTTTCAACGAAAGATTGAAAAAATTGATATTATAAATATAACAAAAAATTTAAATTGAGGATTTAATAACGTACACTAATTTTTTAGGTTAATATGAAATTTTAGTGTGTATTAAATAATTTTTTTTGATTTGAAGAAGTTGTTATGACTTTTACTAAAACAAAATACCAAATAGTGTCAAAATTGACCTAAATGAGTTTTTAAAATAAATACCATATTATTTATTGATATAATATTTCTAAAACTCTAATTTTATGCCAAATGACATAGATAGGGATAGATATATCAAGAATTTACCACTTTTGGTTCTATTGTCTTTTTATTGTATGTACATTAACCATTTAATATAATAATACAAGAGGACATGGTAAAAGTTAAACTATTTAACTAAGAGTTAAATCTAAAATATAGGGTTAGTATGGTGACATAAAATTTTCTAAAATCTATTGGTTGGGAGGATTTTGACCCATCCATTCCATATCATGTAAATATATCAATTTGGAGCCATTAGAAGCCAAAAATAATATATAATAAAATAATATTTCAAACTTTTCCTAAAGTGACCCTCGCCTCTCTTATAAAAGGGAACTTCCCCTTCTCCCAAAATCACACCCCATAAGCTATTTTTCTAGGCCAATTCCTGCCCAAACCTCCTACAAACTTCCCTAAATTTGACCTAGTGTCTATTCCAATAACAGAAATCTAACCTAAGGATCACTTTTTTTTCAAATCAAAAGGAATAACCCAAAGAATAGGTAATTATTTTATCCTCTATTTCAATGTTCTTTTTCTCTTCCACTTTATTTTTCTTTTTTATATCCATAAAATATAATAACTCCTATAAATTCAATATATTTTGATGTTATTATAAATATGGTACAACCATAATTAATATTCAATCCACCCTATGAATGATAATGTCACCATGTGTGCGTATGTACGGCTTACCGTCTCCACACCGTGGTGTGATTTGTTATTAAACACTATGTTATTTGGATGGACATAATATTGAGTAATATTTATATAAATAATGAAAATAAGATGATAATTTCAATGTAAAATTAATATACCATCCAATTGAACTCCTTCTAATCATTAGTGAAATGATATCGTCGCTCTTGTGTACGTACGACTTTCCATCTCCACAACGCGATGAGATTCAATTCCAGGTTCACCATTCAACGATGATTATAAAAATATATATTATTAATAATTATGTAATATATGACATAATAATTCTACTGGATATATATATATATATGTATATATGTATGTACTTACATATATCTTATTTACTAACTTCTGTTCAATACGATATAAAAACAGAAATAGCGTTTAGGCGTACGTACGGTCTACCGTCTCTATAAACAATGTTTTCCATTTCATATATCTATCTATTATTATTATTTATATTCTAAATATTTATTTTCTAGAACAACCCAATACTTCATAGTATGTTATTTTCTTTAATTCAGAAGCTTGCGCTACACGCAACACCGAGTTCAAGCGCACCACGACTTACCAAACTTGCCGTTCAAAAGTAGTTATGAATAGTATTAAGTGAATTTTTAATTTTATATAATCAATATAATATTAGAATCCATATTATGTGTTTCATAGACAAAATATAAGAACAAATTCATTTATTTCAGAGAAATGAAGTATTTTTTTAAAAAAAATTCAATTTTACCACCTTTTAATGGAAAACCCTTTTTAAATAAAATATTTGACAATTTTATATATTAAATTTAATGAAATTAAATTATTATGTCTAATCGGGACATATAAATTTATTTTGTATAAATTATTTTTACTTTTCTAATAACTTTTATATTTTGATGAATACTGAAAAATACTAAATTTTAGTTGAAAACATCTTTTTTAATAGAAATATTTTGTAGTGTTAAATTATGTATTTTAATGGTTTGGAAGTATAATTAGATTATATTTATATAATTTAATACAATTTAGGTGATTATAATTAATTTCACATTAAAATTTGACATAAACACAAGTCAAAATTTTGAAAGTTTTTACTTTTTAAAACCCCGCTTTTCGGTTTTGACAACGGGAACTAATTTTAAAGTGAAACCTCTATGTTTTTAATTTGGTAAAATAGAATTTATTTTTGAATTCTGAATATCAGAATTTCCTTCGGGAAAATATTTGATATTTTTTCTGAAAACATTAAATTTTTGATGAATATTAAAAAACACAGTGTTATAGATTAAAACCGACATTTTATTTAAATAATAATTATTTTTAATTAAATTTATTTTAAATAAAATTAGATATATAATTCTTATATAAGTTCAATATAATTCATTGGAGTCATTTTATAATAAAATTAGATGTATAAAATTTTATTGATCTTTTTACCGTCTTTTACCCACCTCCTAGGTGCATTTTCTAATTTACATAAAACATAATTTTTCCGCTATTCTGAGTTGAATTTCAAAAATATGAAAGACATGGTTGATATTAGTAAGTAAAATGTGGTTCAATAATATAAAAATTATTAATTTTTAATAGTAACATTTTACTTTTATTTAACACGGGTAAAAGTAATTATAGTAATTAAGGGTAAAAAATGATATTATTATTACCTTAAAACTTGTCCTAATTCTATTGGATAATTGTAATTCGACCAAAAATAACCATATAAATAAAATATTATCCCTATAAATACTAATTAGAAATATAAGAAGATTTCCAACATAATGGTATTTTATTTATAATTTTTAGACGTTAAATAATTAAATTTATTTATGACACAATGATGATGTAGTAATTAACTAATTAATGAAATATTAAAATAATTTATATTATAAATATCAAAATAAATGTAATTTGAGACTTTTTATGAATTCCAATAATTTTATAGGTTAATAAGACATGTTAGGGTTTGTTAAATGAATTTTTTTCGAAATAATAATGCTGTTATGAATTTAGAAAAAACAAAATACTAAATAGTGTCCAAATTTACATAAAAGATTTTTTAAAAAGAATATTATATTATTAATTGTTATTATATTCATAAAAATATATGGTTAGTCCAAAAGACTTATATAATTATAGGTGTATAATTAATGAACCACTTGGGGTTCGTTTGGATGTTTATAATAATTTTATTAACCATATAATACAGAAATACAAAGAGACATGGTAAATGTCAAACTATTTAACTATGAGTTAAATATAAAAGATAAATTTAATATATGACCCAAAATGGTCTAAAACTTATTGTTTGAGTGGTTTTCGACCCATCCCAACCTTATCCTTTAAATAATTTATTTTGGATCCATTTTAATAGAAAATGATTTTATTATAAAATAATATTTCTAGCTTTTCCTAAGGTTCCGCTCACCCCTCTTATAAAAGGGTGCTCCCCCTTATCTCTAATTCACACCTTCAAAGCTATTAGGCTCAGCTGCACCCTACCCAAATATCCCCCAACTCTCCTCCATTCATCTTAGAGTCCTTACTTTAGTCAAAAATCTAACCTATGGTTCCCTTTTGATCAAATCAAAAGGAAGAACTCGAAGAAGTGGTAAATATTTCATCATCTCTTTCAAGTTCCTTTATTATTCCACTTTATTTTTCATTATTTTTTACATTATAAAATAATAAATCCAATATATTCTATATACTGTGATGTTATTATAAATATGGTACAACCATATTCATTATTCTATCCATCCTTTGATTGACATGTCACTATACATGCGTACGTACGGATTACCATCTCCACGTCAGGGTGTAGTTTTTATTAAATACATTATTATTTGGATGGGTACAATAATGATATATAATTGGTGTAAATAATAAATATAACCTGATAATGATTCTGTATATATGATATAACATCCAATTATATTTGATTTTAATATCAAAAGAAAGATATTGTCGCTTGTGCGTACGTACAGATTACTGTCAACAAGAACGCGATGAGATTCATTCCTCATCATATTAATCCTTGAATAATTTTCATTTGAAGATTAAAAATAATGTTTAATGACTTAATATCATTATGAATGTTAATAATATACATCCCATCCATAACAAACATTGCTTACCTAACCAAGCATATAAAGGAGAATGAATCAGTTAACAGCCGAAACGACGATAATACTAAAATATCAATATTAGATGATCATATATGATATCATATTAATGTATATGGTTATTTTATAATCTAATGACAATTATTTCACCATTATACAGAATATTAACATACCATCAACCAAGGAAAAGTAAAAGGTAATGGGTATCTATTCTCACATTAAATTCTATGAGATTACTATTATTCGCCACTTATTTATTGCATATGGGCTATTGTGTAATTAAATTTGATATATATTATCATGATTATCTTTATATTCATGATATTATGTGATATATTTGGTGGTTATTCACTTTTGGCCATATTACTCGATTGATTACAACGAAGTAAGGGTTTTTATCCCACTTTTTATTCCCGCGAGATTCATACTATATTGGCCACTATTTCCTTTTGTGTGGTATGTGTACTGACCATGATTGTATTCTTGGTGTAATATGATTTAATTTATGATTATTTTAATCTTCATTTTATGATCCTTCTTTCATGGGTTGTATGTTTCACATGTTACCAAATCGTTAAGGGAATTTCAAATTTCAATTTCCACTCAGTGGGCTTTACGCATACTTTATTGATTATTTTACTCCAAGATTATGTGTTGAATCACTATTTATTATTTATGTAGTAATTTCAACTCCCCTTTGCGTGGATTAATTTTTATACACATAATCTTTCTATTGATAATTTCTCAAGTCATTATTATAAACTTGATCTTAACTCAATTTCCATTTATTGAGATAAACATCCATGTCATTGGTGTTGTTTTTTACAATAATATGTTTGAATGTACTATTACTGATTTACAATGAATATCCAATCATATTTAGTGTATTTATATTTTCACACATAATTATGTCATTGATTTTTCCTTTACCAATAGATACTGTCTTTATAAGAGATTTCATCTCAATTTAAATTCCTTTCAATCTTCTTTACTGTTATTCACCAATTCACTTTTATATGGTGTATATACTGTTTTTTGAAATAGTATATAATGAAATCCTTTATTTTCATTGTATTATAATGTTTTTATTACCTCAATTGTTTGTATTCAAGCATCTCTCATTTGGATATTATCTCTAACTAAAATACTATATTAAATGTTTTAAAAATTTATTTTTCTAAATAATTCCCATTAATGTACTTGTTTAAAAAATGGTTTTAAGGTTTTATTTATATAGAAATTAATGTTTTAAAATTAAAATTCTTTTAAAATTTTTCGAAGTGGTATGGGGCACTTTTATTTAAAAATCTATTTTTAAATGGTTCCTTGAATATAGTGTAACTTTTAAATGTATTCAAGAAAAGGGGGATATTTCTCTGAAATAGTTTTGATGATTATTTTAATCTCTATCAATATCCTTCGTTATTCTTGATTGAGGCTAAATTTTTACAATACAATCTTCCATATTGTATTGTATGAGTTAGGTTTGACTGTGGATGTGCTCATTTTATATCATTCATGGTTTTTAGATAATGTATTGACATTTTGTATTCTAGTTTTAATGCGAATGTTTATGTAATGTTTAAAAAATTTCAAATGGGGAATGCATTGAACATAGTAAGTGACAAGAGGGACCTGATATAGCTCCTCGATACATCAGTAGGTGTCATGAGACAAACTAGTGTCTTGGCACAAGGCCTTGAAAAAAATCGTATTTACAGTCTTGACACAAGGACTTGACTATGTGGTTATGAAGTATGGAACTATACATTCTGTCATTATGAAAGTGGCTATTGATATTTCATGTGATTATTCGACTAGTAGAATATCCATGTGAATAAGAAAATGGAATTAATTAATTTTATCTTTTCCATATTATGCTAAAGTCCATGTTTAAAAGGCTTTTTTTATTCTTATACATTTCCTTAAATGTCTATGCTTATTAATAACGATTATACTTTATTGTTATCCTCACTGAGCATTTGATCTCACCAGTTTCTATGTTTTATTTTTCTGAGGACGTGAAAAATTATATTATGACTGACCTGTAGGGATAGTTTATGGGATCTCAGTGTTGTCTATGGAAACAATGTTGTTGTAGTTTTCCATTTTATGATGTAATGTAAACCTTATGAATGTATCTAGTACTTACAAGGCTACTAAAATAATCGGTGTTTCGAGACACAATCTTTTGTGATCATGAAAATGATACAAAATAATGCACCGACTCTAGGCTTCTGGGGTCGGGGCATTACAGTTGGTATCAAAGGAAGTTTAGTACAAACAATGGAATCTAGATTTAGATAAACAATGAATGGATCACATTACCCTAAGATAGACATTGATGATTTTTGTAGAAGAATATCCTTGAATTTTGGTATCATAGAGATTATGTGGGTTTTCTAAACAACAGATCCCAGTCTGGATATGAGTAGGTAGAGGCGACTCTGGCACAGATGTACCTAGGAGTGAAAAATCTGACAAGGAGTTTCGGGCATGATCCTCGGTATATTGGTTCACGACAAAGGGCGCTACTGCACTCTTGGTTATGAGACTCATTGGGGATATGCTTAAGATAATTCACATTTTCTTTATAAAATAATTTGAAGTATTTTAATATAAGATGAGAATAAATAACCTTCATTAATCCTAAGGTGTTTTAGATTGAAAATAAGGTGTTATGATATTATCTAAATGATTATATGACTCACACTATGCTTTCTTATGTTAGTATATGGCTGGATTCCAAGGAAGTCATTGTAACAGTGAACATGATGTAAAAGGTTGGCACATCGGAGGAAATGAGCAACAAAATGGAATATTTATTGGTGTAAAAGATATCACGTTCATGTCGAATCAGTTTCCCAAAAATATTATCAATAAAATATATATTAACGAACTAGCATACTCAATAAAGAAGAGTAAGATAGTGAATGATAAGAGCTCCAGCAGTGGAGACCATGGAGAAAAGGAATCTCAATTTCCATCATGCAGGAAATGTGGAAGGAGGAACCTATGGAAGTGTATTAATGGAACAAAGAAATTATTTATGTGTGGTAAAGAAGGACATAAAGTAATGAATTGCCGAGGAAAAATGAAGAGTACAATGGAAGAAAATAAAAATGATACCAAGAATCCATTTACAGTCATTTTCCGTAAATTTAAGGGACCTGGGCATTACCCAAGTGAATGCCCTATTCTATAGGATAACTCCTTGGTCAAGGAAGAACCTTTGTGGAAATAAAAGTATGGTCAAATGTTTAAAAGTATAAGTGCTCTTTGTTGATGGCGTTACATTGGAATACTTTTCTCTTATCTGTAACCCTGCATTTTATTATGTGAAAATTCTATTTTAGGAAGAATTGTGTTTTCTATTGTTGATATAGTCATAAATAACCATTTAGGTTTATATGATCCTTGAATTTGAGTCAATTACATGTTATTAAATTTTGGGATGAAAATTAGAGGTATGAGATAACATTTGTGGTAAATTTTTTTATAGTTATTTTTAGAAATTTATCTCATTTTTGGAATGTTATAAAATATAGTGTTATTTAAATAGGAAAACACGTAGACTGTGTGACAACCCTTCACATCGTACAAACTTGCAGGAATCAAACCCAAAACCATAGTGCGATTGGGATTTTTTCCTACCACTGGACTACGTGAAGTCCTTGGTTAGTCTGACTAATTCTTTTTAGTTAAATGATTTTATTGATCAATAATAAGTTGATTTGGGATCTTATGTCTTATCAAATGGATATCCTTAGTATAGGAAAATGATACGGGGATTAAGTAATAAATGTTATTTTGGAAGACTTATGCTCTGTTGGGAATACTATATGCCAATGGAAAATATAATACTATGGGATTTATTTTGAGTAGTAATGGTGTATTTTTATCTATGTTTTATTGTGGATTTATAGAGATTTGGGTTATTTATGGAAATTATTAACCTATCATAGAGAATATGTGATTAGGTTAATTACTTTTAAGTATTTGACTTTTTGAGTAGTCGATGTTATTTGGAAATACAATTTATTGTGGAAGACTGTGTAATCAAATTGTTATGTGTTTTGGGTTTCAATATTAGTTTGGATTATTTTGATGGATTTTAAGGAAAATTGTTTATTGAATGGTATATATTAAACTTCGGGTATTGTTGGTTTAATTTTATAAATTAAGATAAGTATTTCTTTCTCTAAAGGATTATCCTTTTTGGGGATCATTTGATCTTTTACTAAACATTATGGTTATGGTTAATCACTAAAGACAAGGTAAATATATATAGTTTATCCATTGTGTATTATGTGATTCTCTAGAAGTTGATTCTAGCGCTTCTGGTGTGACCAAGTCATTTTGAATACTCATTGTTTGAAAAAAAATATGAGTTAGTGGCCGAAATTTATTAAAGGATGAAACTCTACATAAAAATTAAGTATATCTATTTATGTTCTTTTTCAATCTCAAAAATAAATACCTCAACTTTATGAAATGGAATAGAAAACAAAAAATGTTATCTATTTACTTTTTCTACTAGGAAACTAATGAATGTCTATCTCATCACTAGTTTGTGGTTTTCTTGTTGTTAACTTTCTCCTAATCATGTTTTTTAACACTCTCCACTAGAACATGAAACTTATTTTATCCTCCATATCCATGTTTTTCTATATGGAATCCTATTGTTGGTTTTCTTGGTTGACCTTGGTACTTCTCTTTCTTTCATTTAAAGAGATAGTTATATTCACTCTTTTTCCGATGTGGGACTTTCAATGAAGTTCACAAGCCCAATTTTAAAATTTTGAGGATGAAATTTCCAAAAGGGAGGAAGAATATACCACCCCAATATTTTATAGTATATTATTTTCTTTAATTCAATAGCTTGTGCTACACACAACAACGAGTTCAAGCGCACCACGACTTACCATTCTAGCCGTTCAAAAGTAGTTATGAATAGTATTAACTGAATTTTGAATTTCATATACTCAATAATATTTTAGAATCTATATTATGTGTTTCTTATACATAATATAAGATCAAATTCATTTTTTACAGATAAAAGAAGTATTTTTCAGTAAAATGATAATTTACCCCCTTTTAATGGAAAACCTTTTTAAAAAAAATATTTGACAATTTCATATATTCAGTTTAATGAAATTAATTTCTAATTTATAATCAGGACATAAAAATGTATTATTGATAATTTTTGGTACTTTTCTAAAAACTTTTATATTTTGATGAACACTCAAAAATACTAAGTTTTAGTTGAGAATAACTATTTTAAAAGAAATAGTTTCTAGTGTTAAATTATGTATTTTTATGGTTTGGAAGTATGATTATATTATATTTGAATCATATAATTTATTGTAGGTGATTATAAGTAATTTCACATTAAATTTTGACATAAACACATGTCAATCTTCTGATAGTTTTTACTTTTTTAAAACCCGCTATTCAGTTTTGACAATGAGAATTAATTTTAATATGCAACTTCTATATTTTTAATTTGGTAAAATATAATTAATTTTGGAATTTGGAATATCCAAATTATCTTAGGGTAAATTTTTGGTATTTTTCTGAAAACATTAAATTTTTGATGAATAGTGAAAAACACTCTGTTATAGTTTAGAAACGACTTTTTATTTAAATATTTTTTTATTTTATTTAATTTTTTTTTGTAAAAATAGATATATAATACCTATATTAGTTCAATATAATTCAACAGGGTCATTTTATAAAAAAATAGATGTATATAATTTTATTGAACATTTTACCGTCTTTTACCCACCTCATAGGAGCATTTGCAAATTTAAATAAATCTTAATTTTACCACCTCTCTGAGTTGAATTTCAATAATCTGAGAGAAATAATTGATATCAGTAAGTAAAATGTGGTTCAATAAGATGAAAATAATTTTTTATGAATAGTATCTTATTACTTTTATTTACCACAGTTAAATGTAAATAGAGTAATTAAGGGTAAAAATGATATTATTATTAACATAAAAAATGTCCTAATTCTATTGGATAAGTGTAATTCTTCAAAAAAAACTTAGGAATAAAATATGATCCTGTAGGTGCTCTTGGATTATATTTGGACATTTATTATTATTTATTAAAAAGATGAGTTAAAAGTGTTAAATTCAACGTTTAATAACGATACCATTTTCAATATAGGGTTACACATAAGATAAATTCGACTGTAAATATTCATTAGAATGATATAAGGATTTAATACATAATGGTATTTTATTTATAAATTTTAGACATTATATAATTAAATTTATTTATTACACAATGATGATGCAGTAATTACAAAATTAATGAAATATTAAAATAAATGATATTATAAATGTCCAAATATATGTAATTTGATAATTTCAATATATTACACTAATTTTATAGGTTAATATGACATGTTAGGGTTAGTTAAATGAGTTTTTTTGGATGTAATAACGCTATTATTAATTTAGAAAAAACAAAATACAAATTAGTGTCCAAATTGACATAAAAGTGTTTTTAAAACAAATATTATATTATTAATCGATATTCTATTTCTAGAAATCTAATGTTTTGTCAAAAGACTGATATAATGATAGTTATATCATTAATGAACCACTTGGGTTTCTCTTGGAAGTTTATTGTATGTTTATTAAACTTTTAATATAAAAATACAAAGAGGCATGGTAAATGTAAAACAATTTAACTAAGAGTTAAATCTAAAAGATAAAGATAATATAGTGACTAAACCTGTCTAAAACCTATTTTTTGAGTGTTTTTTGACCCATAACCACCTTAACATTTAAATAATTCATTTTTGAGCCATTAGAATGCGATAATTATATTGTCATAAAATATTATTTCTAACTTTTCCTAAGGAGCCTCTCACCCCTCTTATAAAAGGGACATCACTCGTATCTCTAATTCACAGCATCAAAGCCATTAGGATCTGCCATCCACTAACCAAATATCCTCCCACCTCTCCTACCTTAATCCTAGAGGCCTTACATTAGTCATAAAGCCAACCTATGGAGATCTTTTGATCAAGTCAAAAGGAAGAACCTGAAGAAGAGGTGAATATTTCATCACCTATTTCAAGTTCCTTTATTCTTCCACTTCCTCATTCTTTGTTGTTTCAATTATAAAACAATAACTACAGTATATTTTATATACTATGATGTTATCATAAATATGGTACAACAATATTCATTATTCTATCTATCCTTTGAATGACATGTCACCATACGTGCGTAAGTACGGCGTACTGTCTCCACGTCGGGGTGTAGTTATTATTCAATAAATTATTATTTGGATGGGTATAATAATGATATATAATTTGTGTAAATAATAAATATAACCTGATAATTATTATGTATATATGATATACCATCCAATTATATATGATTTTAATATCAAAAGAATGATATTTTCAGTCTTGCGTACATACAGATTACTGTCTCCACGAACACGATGAGATTAATTTCCCATCGTATCCATTTAAAAATAATTTTAACTTGATGATTAAAAATAATTTTTAAAGAATTAATATAATTCTGAATATTAATAAGATACATCCCATCCATAACAAACATGGCTTACATAACCAATCATATAAAGGATAATGAATCAGTTGACAACTGAAATGACGATAATACTAAAATATCAATATTAGTAGATCATATATGATATAATATTAAAGTATATAGTTATTGTATAATTTAATAACAATTATTTCTCCATTATATAGGATATTAAAATACCCTCGACCAAGGAAAAGTACAAGGTAATGGGTTTGTTATCTCACATTTAATTCCTTGAGATTCCCATTGTTCGCTACTTATTTGTTGCATGTGGTGTATTGTGTACTGCCATTTGATATATATTATCATGATTCTATTTATATTCAGGGTATTTTGTGATTAATTTGGTTGTTATTTTCTTTTGTTCATATGACTCAATTGATTACGATGAAGTAAGTTTTTTTCATCCCACTTTTTATTCCAGTGAGATTCATGCTATATTGGCCACTATTTCCTTTTGTGTGGCGTATGTACTATCCATGACTGTATTCTTGGTGTAATATACATTAATTTATGAGTATTTACATCTTCATTGTATTATATGTCTTTCATGGGATGTATGTTTCATAATTTACAAAATTAGTAAGGGAATATCAAATTTCAATTTCCACTCAGTGGGCTTTACGCATACTTCATTGATTATTTTACACCATGACTATCTATGGAATCACCATTTATTATATATGTAGTAATTTACACTCACCTTTATGTGGATATAATTTTGATAAACATAATCATTCCATTTCTAATTTCTCAATTCATTATTATAAACGTGATCATAACTCAATTTCCATTCATTGAGTTAATCATGCAAGTCATTGGTGTTGTTTTTACAAGAATATTTGTGAATTTCCTCTGATTTATTTACACTGAATATCCAATAATATTTAGTGTATTTATTTTTTTCACACTTAATTACGTCATGGATTTATTTTTTACCTATAAATACAGTCTTTATAAAATATTTCATCTCAATTTACATTCCGTTGATACTTATTTGTTGTTATGCACCAATTCACTTTTAAATGGTGTCTATACTGTGAATTGACATAGTTTATAATGAAATAATTTATTCTCATGGTTTTATAATGTTATTATCACCTTAATTATTAGTATTCAAGCATCTCTCATTTGGATAGTAACTCTAACTAAAATAACATTATAAATGTTTTAACAATTTATTCTTATAAATCATTCCTAATAATGTCCTTGTTTTAAAAATGGTTTTATGGTTTTATTTTTATGGACATTAATGTTTTAAAATTTAAATTCCTTTTAAAAGATTCAAAGTGGTATGGGGCAATTTGATTTAATATTTTATTTTTAAACGGTTTCTCCACAAATAGTGTAACTTTTAAATGTTTTCAAGAAAAAGCGGTATATGTCCCTCAAATTGTCATGATGATTATTTTAATCTATATCAATATCCTTCATTATTCTCGATTGAGGTTAATCTGTTATAATAAAATATTCTTTATTGAATTGAATGAGTTAGGTTTTACTATGGATGTGCTATTTTTACACCATTCATGGTTTGTAGATAATGTATTGACATTTAGTATGCTAGTTTTAATACGAATGTTTATATTATGTTTCAAACATTTCAAATGAGGAATGCATTGGAATTAGTAAGTGATAGGTGGAGCCCGATATAGCTCCTCGATACATTATTAGGTCTCATGAGTCAATCTTGTGTCTTGGAAGAAGGCCTTGAAAAAAATATTATTTGTAGTCTTGGCAAAAGGCCTTGACTATGTGGTTATGAAGTCTTGCATTATCCATTCGATCATTATGAAAGTGGCTATTGATATTGCTTGTGAATTTTTGACTAGTAGAATATCCATGTGAATATGTAAACGGTATTATTTGATTTTATCTTATCCATATTATGATAAAATTCAAGTTTAAAAGGATTTTGTATTATTATTACACATTTCCTTAAATGTTTATGCTTATTATAAAAGTTTCCACTTTATTGTTATCCTTACTGAGCATATGAGCTCACCCCTTTCTATGTTTTATTTTTCCCAGGATGCGAAGAAGTATATTATGACTGAACTATAGGGATAGTCTATGGGATCTCAATGTTGTCTATGGACACAATGTTGTTTTATTTTTGTATTTTATGATGTAAAGTAAACCTTATGAATGTATCTAGAACTTCCAAGGCTACTGAGATAATCAGTCTTTCGAGACTTGATCTTTTGGGATCATGCCAATGATACGTAATAGTGCGCCGACTCTGGGCTTCTGGGGTCTGGGAGTTAAAGTTGATATTAGAGTAAGTTTAGTACAAACCTTGGAATCTAGATTTTGATAAACTCTGATTAGAGCACATTACCTTAAGATAGACTTTTAGTATTTGTATAGAATAATATCCTAGAATTTTGGTGTTGTAGAGATTATGTGAGTTTTCTAAAAAACACATCCCTGTCTAGATACGAGCAGGTAGAGGCGGCTCTGGTACAGATGTTCCTAGGAGTGAAAACTCTGATAAGGAGTTTAGGGCTTGACCCCGGGTATCATGGTTCATGACAACGGGCATTACTGCACTTTTTGTTATGACACTCTCGTGGGATACTCTTAGGATAATTCATATTTTCATTACAAAACGATTTGAAGGATTTTAATATAAGATGAGAATAAATAACCATCATTAATCTTAATGTGTTTTAGATAGAAAATAAGGTGTTATGATAGTCTATAAATGAATTTATGACTCACACTATCCTTTCTCATGTTAGTATATGGATGGATTATCAGAAAGTGATAGTAATATTGAGCATGATGTACAAGGTTGGAACAGTGGTGGAAATGAGCAACATAATGGAATGTTTATAGATTTAAAAGATATCGTGTTCTTGCCGAATATGTTTTCCAAAAATTTGATCAACAACATATATATTAACCAACTCCAAGACTCAATAAAGAATAGAAAGGTGGTGAATGATAAGAGATCCAACAGTGGAGACCATGGAGAAAGGAAAGATCTATTTCAATATTGTAGGAAATGTGGAAGGAGACACCTAGGGAAGTGTCTTAATGGAACAAATAAATACTTTATGTGTGGGAAAGAAGGACATAAAGTGAATAATTTTCGAGCAAAAATGAAGAGTAATATGGAATAAAATAAAAATTATCCCAAGAATCCATTTACAATCATTTCCCATAAATGTAAGTTACCTGGGCATTACCCAAGTGAATGCCCTATACTATAGGGTAACCCCTTAGTCAAGGAAGAACCTATGTGGAAATAAAAGGATGGTAAAAGTTCTAAAAGTATTAGTGATCTTTGTTGATTGGATTACTTTGGAATACTTTTCCCTTAAGTGTAAACCTGTAGTTTATTATGCGAAAAATGATATTTAAGGAAGAATTGTGTTTTTTATTACTAATATAATTATAAATAACCATTTAGGTTTATATAATCCTTGAATTTGAGGTAATTACATGTTATTAAATTTTGGGATGAAAATGCGAGGTATGAGATAACATTTGAGGTAAAATTATGTTACAGTTATTTTGAGGAATTTATCTCATTTTGGGAATGGTATAAAGTATATATATTTTTGAAAAACGAAAACATGCAGACCGTGTGAAAACCCATAGCATCAGACAATGCTGCAGGAATCGAACCCACAACCATAGTGCGATTGGGATTAATCACCTACCAGTGGACTACATGAAGTCCCTAGTTAGTGTAACTAATTATTTTAAGTAAAATTATTTTGTTGATCAATAATACGTTGATTTGGGATCTTATGTCTTATCAAATGGATATCCTTAGTATAATAAAATGATTTGGGTATTATGTGATAAATGTTATTTTGGAAGACATTCGCTCTGTTGGGAATACTATATGCTGAAGGAAAATAGAATACTATGGGATTTTATTTTGGGAGTAATGGTGGATTTTATCTATGTTTCATTTTGGATTTATATAAGTTTTGGTTATTTATAGAAATGATTATCATATCATAGAGAATATGTGATTAGGTTAATTACTTTTAAGTATCTGACATTAATAGTAGTTGATGGTATTTGGAAATACAATTTAACATTGAAAACTGCGTAATCAAATTCTTAGTATGTTTTGACATTCAATATTAGTTTGGATTATATTAATGGATTTTAAGGACAATAATTTATTGAATGGTATTTATTAAACATTGGCTATTTTTGGTTTAATTTTATAAATTAAGATAAGTATTTCTTTCTCTAAATGATTAACATTTTTGGGGATCATTTGATCTTGTACTAACCATTCTGGTTTTGGTTAATCTATAAAGATACAAAAATATATATATAGTTTATCCTTTGTGGATTATGTGATTTTCTATAAGTTGATTCTAGCGCTTCAGGTGTGGCCAATTCATCTTGAATACTTATCGTTTGAAAAAAAAGATGAGTTAGTGGTAGAAATTTATTAAAGGATGAAACTCTACCTAAAATGTAAGTATATCTGTTTATGTTCTTTGTCAATCTCATAAATAAATTCCTCAACTTTAGGAAGTGGAACATAAAACAGGAAACATTATCCGTTTTCTTTTGTTACTAGGAAACTAATGAACATTTATCTCATCACTAGTTTGTGGTTTTTTTGTTGTTAACTTTATCTTAATCATGTTTTCTATAACTCTCCATTAGAACAAGACACTTATTTTATCTTCCATATCCATTCATTCCTACATGGAATCCTAGTGTGGGTTATATCAGGTGACCTCTATACTTCTCTTTCTTCCTTTTAAAGAGATAATTATATTGAATGTTTTTCCAAAGTGGGACTTTCAATGATGTTCCCAAGCCCAAATTCTAAATTTCTAGGACACAATTTCCAAAAGGGGGAAGAATGTAACACCAAAAAATTTCATAGTAAGTTATTTTCTTTAATTTAATAGCTTGCGCTACACGCAACACTTAGTTAGAGCACACCATGACTTACCAAACTATCCGTTCAAAAGCAGTTATGAATATTATTAACTTAATTTTGAATTTTATATACTCCATATAATTTTAGAATCCATATTATGTGTTTCCTAGACATAATATAAGAACAAATTCATTTTTTTCATATAAAAGAAGTATTTTTAAAAAAAAAATGCAATTTTACCACCTTTTAATGGAAAATCCTTTTTAAAACCAATATATGACACTTTTATATATTCAATTTAATGAAATTAAATTATTCGCTGTAATTGGGACATAAACATTTATTTTGTATAAATTATGGGTTCTTTTCTAACAACTTTAATATTTTGATGAATACTCAAAAATACTAAATATTAGTTGAAAACAAAATTGTTAATAAAAATAATTTATAGTGATAAATTATGTATTTGAATGGTTAGGATGTATAATTAGATTATATTTTTATAATTTAATACAATGTAGGTGATTATAATTAATTTCACATTAAAATTTGACATAAACACGTGTCAATCTTTTGATAGTTTGTACTTTTTATAAACCCACTTCTCAGTTATGAAAATGGGAATTAATTTTAAAATAAAACTTCTATTTTTTTAATTTTTTAAAATAAAATTCATTTTTGAATTCTGAATATCAAAATTAGCTTACGGTAAATTTTGGGTATTTTTCTGAAAACATTCAATTTTTGATAAATAGTGAAAACACTATGTTATAGTTCAAAACTGACTTTTTATTTAAATAATTATTTATTTTAATGAAATTTATTTTAAGTAAAAATAGATATAAAATACCTTTATAAGTTCAATATAATTCATTGGAGTCATTTTATAATAAAATTAGATGTATAAAATTTTATTGAACTTTTTATTGTCTTTTACCCACCTTCTAGGAGCATTTGCAAATTTAAATAAAAAATAATTTTACCGCCTCTGTGAGTTGAATATCAAAAATCTGAGAGAATTGGTTGATATCATTAAGTGAAATGTGGTTCAATAAGATGAAAATATTTTTGGTGAATAGTAACTTTTTACTTATATTTACCACAGTTAAAAGTAAATTGAGGAAATAAGGGTAAAAATGATATTATTATTATTCTAAAGCATGTCCTAATTCGATTAGATAAGTGTAATTCGACCAAAAACCACCATAGGAATAAAATTGGATCCTTTATGTCCACTTGGATGATATTAGGACATTTATTATTATTTTATTCAATGATGAGTTAAAAGTGTTAAATTCAACGTTTAATAACTAAACCATTTTTAATATTGGGTTACACATAAGATAAATTCAACTATAAATATTCATTATAATAGTAAAAAGATTTCCAAAATAACGGTATTTTACTTATAATTTTTAGACATTATATAATTAAATTTATTAATGAAACAATGATGATGCAGTAATTATCTAATTAATGAAATATTAAAATAAATGATATTATAAATATCCAAATAAAATTAATTTGAGACGTTTTATGAATTATAATAATATTACATATTAATATGACATGTTATGGTTGGTTATATGAATTTTTTTGAAGTAATAATGCACTTACGAATTTAGTAAAAACAAAATACCCAATAGTGTTAAAATTAACATAAAAGAGTTTTTAAAACAAATATTATATTATTAATTTATATTCTATTTCTAAAAATATAAGGTTCAACCAAAAAACTTATTTAATAATAGGTCTATCATAAATTAACCACTTGGGATATGCTTGGAAGTTTAAAGTATGCTTATTAACCATATAATATAAAAATAAAAAGGGACATGGTAAATGTCAAACTATTTTACTAAGAGTTAAATCTAAAAGATAAAGTTAATATGGTGACCAAACCTGTATAAAACCTATTGTTTGAGTGGTTTTAGACCCATCCAAACCTTATCCTTTAAATACATCATTTTGGAGCCATTAGAAACTGAAAATGATTTTATTACAAAATAATATTTCTAGCTTTTCCTAAGGTGCCCCACACCCCTCTTATAAAAGGGAACTTCCCCTTATCTCTAATTCACACCTTCAAAGCCATTAGGATTGGCGAAACCCTACCCAAATTTCCTCCCAACTCTCCTCCCTTCATCCTAGATGCCTTACTTTAGTTATAAAGCCACTTAATGAGCCCTTTTGATTAAATCAAAAGGAAAATCCCGAAGAAGAGGTAAATATTTCATCACCTCTTTCAAGTTCTTTTCTTCTTCCGCTTCATATTTCTTTGTTTTTTCCATAATGAAATTATAACTCCAGTATTTTATACATACTTTGATGTTATTATAAATATGGTAAAACCATATTCATTTCTCAATCCATCCTTTGAATGAAATGTCACCATTCGAGGGTACGTAAGGCTTACTGTCTCCACGTCGTGGTGTAGTTATTATTCAATACATTATTATTTTTATGGGTAAAATAATGATGTATAATTGGTGTAAACAATAAATATAAAATGATAATTATTCTGTATATATTATATACCATCCAATTATATATGATTTTAATATCAAAAGAATGATATTGTTGCTCAAGCGTACGTACGGATTACCGTCTCCATGAACGCGATGAGATTTATACACCATCATATCCATTAAAGAATAATTTTCATTTTATGATTAAAAATAATTTTTAATGACTTAATATCATTCTAAATATTAATAATATACATCCCATCCATAACAAACATGGTTACGTAACCAACTATATAAAGGAGAACAAATCAGTTAACACCTGAATTGACGATAATACTAAAATATCAATATTAGAAGATCATATATGATATCATATTAATGTATATGGCTATTTATTTATTAAATAACAATTATTTCACCATTATACAGGAGATTAACGTACCCTCTACCAAGGAAAAGTACAAGGCTAGGGGTTTCTTATCTCACATTTAATTTTGTGAGATTACTTTTGCCCGCCACTTATTTATTGCATGTGGTGTATTGTGTACTACCATTTGATATATATTATCATGATTCTCTTTATATTCATGGTATTATGTGATTCATTTGGTGTTTGTTAACTTTTTTTTCATAGGACTCGATTGATTACAACGAAGTAAGGGTTTTTTATCTCACTTTTTATTCCCATGAGATTCATGCTATATTGGCCACTATTTCCTTTTGTGTGGCGTATGTACTATACATGATTGTATTCCTGGTGTAATATAATTTAATTTATAATTATTAACATATTCATTGTATTATCCTTCTTTCATGTGTTGAATGATTCATAAGTTATGAAATCGGTAAGGGAATTTCAAATTTCAATTTTCACTCAGTGGGATTTACGCATACTTTATTGATTATTTTACTCCAAGATTATGTGTGGAATAAATATTTATTATTTATGTAGTAATTTCCACTCCCCTATGTGTGGATACACTTTTTATATACATAATCACCCCATTGATAATTTCTCTATTCATGGATATAAACTTTATCTTAACTCAATTTCCATTCCTTGAGTTAAACATACAAGTCATTGGTGTTGTTTTTACATGAATATGCATGAATGTCCTTGTATTGATTTACACTGAATATCCAATCATATTGAGTGTATTTATATTTTTCACACATAATTATGTCATTGATTTTTCCTTTACCTAAGGATACTGTCTTTATAAGGGATTTCATCTCAATTTACATTCCTTTGAGACTTCATTGTTGTTATGCACCAAATATCTTTTATATGGTGTATATACTATCCTTTGACCTAGTATATAATGAAATACATTATTCTCATGGTATTGTAAATATTTTGTTACCTCAATATTTTGTATTTAATCATCTCTCATTTGGATAGTAACTCTAACTAAAATACCATTTTAAATGTTTTAAAAATTTATTCTTCTAAATATTTCACATTAATGTCCATGTTTTAAAAATGGTTTTAAGGTTTTATTTATATGGACATTAATTTTTTAAAATTTAAATTCATTTTAAATGTTTCAAAGTGGTGTGGTAAACTTTGATTCAAAAATCTATTTTAAATAGTTTCTTGACAAATATTGTAACTTTTAAATGTTTTCAAGAAAAATGGTGATATTTTTCTCAAATATTTTTGATGATTATTTTCATCTATGTCAATATACTAGATTATTCTCGATTGAGGTTAATTTTTTAAAATACAATCGTCTATATTTTTTTAATTATTTATGTTTAACTGTGGATGTGCTATTTTAATACCATTCATGGTTTGTGGATAATGTATTGACATTTAGTATGCTAGTTTTAATATGAATGTTTATGTTATGTTTCACACTTTTCATATGAGGAATGCATTGGACTTAATGAGTGACGGGTGGAGCCCGATATAGCTTCTTAATGCATTGGTAGGTATCATGAGACAAACTAGTATATTGGCACAAGGCCTTGACATAATATTATTTGTAGTCTTGGCACAAGGCCGTGACTATGTGGTTACGAAGTATGGCATTATTAAATCCATCCTTGTGAAAGTGGTTATTGATTTTGCATGTGATTATTCGACTCATAGAATATCATTGTGAATAGGGAAATGGAATTATTTGATTTTATATTTTCATATTATGCTGAAGTTCAAGTTTAAAAAGCTTTTATTTTAGTCTTATACATTGACTTGAATGTTTATGCTTGTTATAAAAGTTTTGGATTTATTGTTATCCTTACTAAGCATCTGAGCTCACCCCTTTCATTGTTTTATTTTTCCCAGGATGCGTAGAATTATATTATGACTAACCAACAAGGATATTCTATGGGACCTCAATGTTGTATATGGAAATAATTTTGTTTTACTTTTCCATTTTATGATGTAATTTCAACCTTATGAATGTATCTATTATTTCCAAGGCTACGAAACTAATCGGTCTTTAGAGATTTGATCTTTTGTGATCATGCCAATGATACGTAATAATGCACCGACTTTAGGATTCTGTGTTCTTGGCGTTAAATTTTATATAAATAATCTTTTAAAATATATAAGTATTTAAATCATGATCTAAATGATATGATCAAGAATAAAAAGTTAAAACACATACGATATAGAAAGAGATTATTACCCAAAATATTGACTTAACATGGAAATCATTATTAAATGGGTTTTATAACGACATAAATGAATCATGTATGATATAATAAATTTGAATATGGTTATGGTATAATTTAATAACTTACTATGGTGATTATACAAGAGGTTAAACAGCCCCTCTACCAAAGGAAAGTGCAAGGTAAGGGTTAATTCCTAAATACCATTTTTATCTGTGATTGTTTATGTGTAAGTATTTTATGGGAAATATTTATTATCCATGTCCATGTTTCATAAAATTCATTTAAAAATTAGTCTTTTATAGTACTCTTTAACTAAAACATCATTTTAAATGTTTTAAATATTTATTCTTCTAAATCTTTCTCATTAATTTCCATGTTTCAAAATGGTTTTAATGATTTATTTATATGGACATGATTGTTTTAAAATGTTAATTCCTTTCAAAAGTCTCAAAGTGTTATGAAACACTTTGATTCCAAAATATATTTTAAATCACTTACTTTATAAATGTGTGAATTTCAAATTATTTCACAAAAGAGATATTTCTCTCAAAAAGTTTTAATAATCATTTTCAACTAGGTCAACATTATTTACAAGATATTATTATTGATTAAGGTTGATTTATTATAATACAATATTCCATATTGTATCAAATGATTTATGGGTAGTTTTAGTATGGATGTTTTTTTTATACCCTAATTGCTCATGGTTGATGTATTGACATTTCATTTATTAATTTTAATATGAATGTTTATGTTATGTTTTAACATTTTCATATGAGGAATGTAGTGGACATAATAAGTGACCGGTGGATCCCGCTATAGCTCCTCAATGCATCGATAGGTCTCATTAGAAAAAATAGTTTCATGGAATAAGGACATGAAAAAAACTTTATTTGTTGTCTTGGCACGAGGCGTTGACTTTGTGGTAATGATTTTCACCATTAAGAATTCCCTCATTAGGAAATTAATTATTACATGTGACTATTCAACTAGTAGAATATCCTTGTTCATGTTTATAGGGAAATTTTTGATTTTTTTTCTACATATAATGCTCAAGTGTATGTTCAAAAAGGATGTTGTTTTTATTACACAGCTTACCTTAAATGATTATAGCTTCTGCTAAATTATTTACCCTTACTGAGCTTCTTAGCTCAAACCATTCTTATATTTTTTCCCAGGATACCAAAAAGTGTATTATGTTTGATATGCAGGGTTATGCTAGGGGAATAATTGTGTTCTCAGAGGATTATTTATTATGAGTTTTATGTTTGAATTTATAATGTAATATTCATGTATACAATCTATTTTCCAAGACTACTAAACTGGTCAGTCCATCGGGACGTGATTCCTTATAATCATGACAATGTATTAAAATAATCCACCGACTCTGGGCTTCTGGGGTTGGGGCATTACAAGATCAATAATTCAAAAAAAAATTAATTCTCAAATAGTTTGTGTGATACTTTCTACCACCCATAAAATGAATTTCTCCCTCAAAAATCATCTTGGTTATCAAAGGAAAAACACCTAAATGTTTCATTTATAAAAACCCATATCATTAAAATGGAAACTAAGAATTCCATTAAAATAGAGAATTTGGAACCGTAATGGTTACCTAATGTAACATATAACTAGTTTTCCAAAGAGGATAACATATGATGTGTGTGAATATTGGAAATGGATAAAAAGAATAATTATCTATTGGGAGTGATTGAGGTCATAAAATATAAACAAGTTAATGGTCAAATGAATGTTTGGGGTTTCAAAGTCATAAATATGCAATGAATTAAAACGAAATCAGCTCAATGAAATCTAAGTTATTTCGAAAACAATTTTTTGATCACTTTTTGAAGGATGAGTAATTATTGATAAATTCATATAATTTTTTCTTCATTTGTTGGATGCGAATTGAGAAATTTATAATATATCCATTACCTCATTGAATGAATGTCTAGAAATTAACATTTATTAATAGATCACTAGAATAATATTTTAACATAACTTAAGGCCCATAAAAGAATTAAAATTATAACTATTTGTTTCATAAAAAACATGCATTAATCTATAAAAATAAATTGTATCACTAGTAGTTCATCATAAATATATATTCAATACAGAAAAATATACATTTTCCAGGACATCGCGTTGGCCAATGGTAGACATGAAACTCTCATTGTCCTTTAGTCATGGGTTCAAGTCATGTGGCCTTAAGGAAAATAATTGGTCATCACATGAAATACACGATGTACTTTTTTAAAACCACACTAATATAATATATTATATATAAAACCATTAAATAACATCAATAACTGATTATAATTTTAACCACTATTTTCAATTCAAACATAGTGCATAAATACATCCTATGAAGTTTAACTTAAACTTTTCATGAATTATTAACCTTATAACCCTTAACAATGATGAAAATTCCAAAACAATAGAAAGAGAATCACAAAATTATATTAACATTGATCTCCATATATAACACAAAGTATGTCTTGGTTGTCAAATTCTAAGGATGTGAATACCCTCATCATATATTCCCTTAAAGCAAGTTATCAACCATAATTATCATAAATCCATTTGGAAAATATGCTCTCTTCCTCATTCTAACGTATATTTTTTAAATCCTTAAATCCAAAAAATGTTGTAAACTTTATTATTTTTAGCATAAAACACTGATAAAAAATTCCTTATTTTATTCTAAGGATATTAACACTGTCTAATTTACTTATTCATATCCCACATATCATTATCCATACAACATTGTATTATCATAATGAATATATTAAGGGTTACCTTCCATTAGTAAAAATATCATCTTGTCAATATATCAGTTCACCATTACATAGGGAATATTAAACATAAACATGAAAATATAGAGTAAAAAACATAAGTAGAATAATCTTGTATATTTCATTATTCATAATTTTTGAATCCAAATATATAAATACATTTATTACTTTATCCTTAATCCATTAAAAATAATACCTCTTTCCTTTTAGATGCCATCCGTATTCTCATCATCATATGTAAGGCAAACATTACTCACACAACCTTGCTGGTTGTCTTCATGAACATTACTCTAGGGACACTAGGTTACATAATGAACATTTTCTCCACACTTAAAACACTTATTCTTTGATGAAGACTTAGGGGGGCCGAAATTCTTATCCATTTCATTAACTAAACTCTTCAATTTTTCATTTCAATCACTTTATTTTTGTCCTCTTTTTCCACAATGAAAACACATATATGTTCCTTTAAGACATGAACATAGGTGATTCATTCCACCTTCACGACATAGGAAAAACTGAATCTTATTTCATTCATGATCTCAATTACCTGAACTCTAAATGAAATCCTTATTTCTATTTCATGGTGAGTCTGTGAGTTAGTTAAGGTGAAATTTTTTAATATGGTTCCATTAGATATTCTTAGTAATGATCATGAAATCTTTCAATATAGTGATAATCCCACATGACTACTCATCAGAAGATATTCCATCACATTTAACATTAATCAATTTCATCTAGTTCCTACATTTGACTAAAACTAGAAGAATAATGTGAGCAATACATATCCTAGAATAAAACCACATAGTCCTGAAAATGATTACTTATAGGATGTATAAATTATGAAACATTTTATAATCTATGACCCAATAGGTTTATCCTACATTATTCATAGATAAATTATATCTAAATCCTTCATGATCATTTTTGAGGGGTTTGTGAATTCACAAAGCATACCCCCTAGAGTTTCAAACCAGGTGTGGAGTAAGGACCATTGTTTTGTACCAGATTACCCTAAGTGAAGCCTGGAACATCTTATCATAGTTGATACCCCTAGGTACATCCGTGATAGGGCCGCATCAACATGTAGTATCCATATATGGATGTATTGATTATAATACACTCACTGTATCCTTTTCCAAAATTCTTAGACCTTTTCCTAATCATTAAATCATAAATTTAATTATCCTTAGATACATCCCTAGACATATACTTAGATATATACCTTGTGATCTCACTAAAGTTTTAAAATCCTTGGTTATAAAGGGTAACTTTATCTTTTCTCTAATACCAACTATGGAAACCCTCAAATATCAAAAAATTATCATTAAATAAATTTTTTTGGCATATTTAAACATTATAAAAACATATACCCAAAGATAATAGTTGGTATAGAGGCTTTGGGAACATGGAATCATAAAAACTAGTACATATGTGATGTACATCATCTCCCACAAGGTTCTTTTTAACTATCACCCTTCTTAGACATATCAATAATAGTAAACATAAAGGGGGTGAGCTCAAATGATAGGTAATGATAAAAAAGGGATACATGTAAGAATAAAAATGATCATAAGTGTATGAGTATATGATCATGATAATAGAAGATCAGACCTTGCATATCAAAGATCCTAATAGGGATCATGGAATAAATATCGGTAATTCATAACAACTGGATCATAACAAAATAAATAGAATTAACCATGAAAGATTAACATATGAATACAACATGGAATTGTGGAAACACAAAAGCAATAATGATTTCCATAGTATCCAAGGCGTCACTTCCAATACCATCTTAGTGGAAAAAGACTTTTACTGTTCTTGATAACCCCCATTATAGCCCTGTATTACTGAACTGAGTGACCCTCATTACATCCATGTATTACCGAACTGAGTAACCCTCATTATAAACTTTTATTTCTAAACCGATTAACCCATATTCTAGCCCTGTATTATGGAACCAAGTAAACCGTCATTCTTAACATGTATTACTAAACCGAGTAAACCATCATTCCGGCCCTGTATTACTGAACTGAGTAAAACCTTGTTCCATCTATATATTACTAAATCGAGTAAACCCTTGTTCCATGCCTATATTATTGAATTGAGTAAACCCTTGTTCCATCCACGTGTTACTGAACAATGTAATACGTCATTCAAGTCCTATCTAGATCATGAGATATAAGTCTTTACCCAGTGCATTGGAGGAAGATATAGGTCCGACCAATCACATAATGACATCATACAAACATGTTCCACAAAACATTCCATAACCATTGAAGTGAAATGGGTTTCATAAAAATTTAATGATATCACAACATGTGGAAAGATTTAAAAGTTTGGTTGTCATTTTATAAAAAGCATTACCCATGAAAGAGAACATATTTCATATACATACAACCCATGAGAGATAAATGGGTTTCTTAAACACTATGATATTAAGAATAACTCATTCTTAGAAGGGATGTGAATGGATACATTAGATAATATTCTATAAGGTATGAGTAAAATAAATATATTTTATATTATATTTAAAATAATGTTCAAATATCCTTTAAAATCATTTCTTGATAAAAATATCCTTTCTTGTTTGAAAACGGTTTTTCATTACATAAAAAACATTTAAAAATATTTTTCATAGAAAATACCATAAAAACATATAATGAATACATGAAATCATTTTAAAAACCTTTTTCCTTGATAATATTTAAAATGTTTCTCTAAACATAAAAAAATTCTTCTAAAACACCTGAAAAATTTTAATGAATGATTGAAATATTATTGAAAACCATAACCATAAAAATACATTGGAAACATATCATGGAAGCTTGAAAACATTTTGAAAATAATTTTTCATGAAAAAATATAAAATAATATTGAAATCATTTTGAAAAAAATATCCTTGTAAAATTTCTTTAAAAAAAAATCTTAACGATTAACATTTTTAACAATGTAAGTGGAGAATTAATGAAATAACGGTGGGTAAATCAGTACATGTCATACGAGGTCAAAAGAACATTCCTTCTTCCTAGTAAAAAGGATATAAAAGTGAATTTTTTAGAAACAGACATGAATATTACCTTGAAATTATTGGTAAAAGGAAAAATGTTACAAATTCCTTTGGGATATTATAGTGTAATGATATAATATTCCTGGAAACCATTTTTAGAAAACATAGATTTCTGACCGAAGAGAGGGTAAAGTTGGGATTTCCGAAAAACACATTCTTTTCTATCTTATGTAAGAAAGATTATAAAATGGAACTAATACATGATTATATCACGAAATTATTTGGTAAAAGTTAACTAAAAAATATTATTGAGATATGTATCATATGATTTCATTAATGGAAGCATAAACATAAAAAAAACTCGTAATGCAATGAGATTGTCTCAGTAAGCTCCTATAACATGCTATTATTGGATCATGCTCCCCATGTAAGGAAATGAAATTACATGAAGCATTAAATAACATTAAAATATTTATATTCATGATATGAATTGTAAAATGGATTTATATTATCCTAGAAAAGGAGTTTAGGTGCATAACAAAACATGAGTACCAAAGATGGAAAATTGAGAGAAAACAATTTTTACCGATTTGGTATCATTTGAAACATAACCTCCAAGAAATAAGGATAATAAAATTGTAATTTTAATACTAGTAAACTTATTTTCAATATAAATAAAATACAAACTTTTTCCGTATATACACTACCCAAAAGGAGATTGTGGATAACATAGCTTATATCTAATATGAATTAAAATTGATATGAAATTCCCTTACATCGTGTCTTGACTGTCTATGTAATCTTAGAAGCCTCATATATAATAAATATAAGATTATTATTTACCATTTTTAGAATCATATCCTTATACATAATACAATATATGGTTTTATTATTACCTTATATTAACCACTTGTTAACGATCCTATGATATAGTTTCACTTCGGGTAAAATTTACTTTTTGTTCAAGATGTGTTTTAATTTGTTACATAATTGGTAAATATACATATATAATGATTCTAGATTGTAAAAAACTATATAAATATCCCGTATATAATGTATATTTGTTTTAAAATAATCTAAATAATGTAGGAGTAAAAAAAGGAATACACCATTCATGGAGATGGTAAGTTGTATGTATGCATGAATGCTTCTTCCATCTTTATTGTCATATTGAAGTAAAGTATCTAAAAAACATAAATATATAGATTTATGTGTATATATATATATATATATTATTTTAATGTATAATTTTTATACCATATATATCTTATAAGTTCATTAAAACTATCCTTAATACATTCCATGTGGCATGTGAACGAATTATATCGCTTTGAGGGGGTGGTTGTCCACACTTCCTCAAATAAGATTATTGTATTAACCCAAAATGGAATGTAAAGTGATTTGTGTTGTAAAAGGAATAAATAATCTTAAATAAATAGTAAATAGAATATATAATCTATATAAATAGATTTTAGATTATAATTTCCACCAAGATTGGTGGTAAAGGAGAAATGAAGAGTCATCGTTTCGTGAGGTAGTAGTTTCCTGTAGATAGAAACAGTATGTTCAACATCAATTAGATGGAGTTTTTTTGTAAATGTAGGTTATAAATGTTTCATAAAATTATCCTAGTATATGGATGATACTGCTATTTTAATATAATGATGTATTAAAGTGTGTGGAGGAGGTGGAGAATAAAAATAAAGTAAAGGAGCATGAGAGAAGCGTTACTTCTAAATAGGGTATCTCCTTTGGGTATGTGCCGAAAGGCTTCATTGAGAATATTTATTACCAAAGGGAGGATTCAATGTAAAATGGTTTATTTTTGGGTGGATGCTTGGGAAGAGTGTAGGCGACCTTAAAATTTTTGTTTGGTGTGAGGAATTGGTAGAGGTGGTGGCATTGTATAGGGAAGGAAACATCTCATTTTGAATTTCTAGAAACAAGTTAGGTGTGAAAACAATCTTACCTAAAAAAGGCATAAAAAACCTACCAAAATATTGAATGTATGGTGTATGGATGAAAAAATTACAAAAAATTGTTTTGGGACAAGTTTTTATTTTTTTGGAACATTATTTTTATGCATTATTTTTTAATTTAGTTTAACATGGCCATAATTGATGTGATTAATTTTAATCAGTTTTACTAATAATTTTTTATATAAAATTAACATGTACATATTAGATAATAAATATTAGACTAAACTCAATGTTTTATTTCAAATTTATGAAATTAAATTTATAGAAGCATAAAAATTAATATTACGACTAATCCCACAGACATGACAATATAACGAGGTTTTAAAGTTAGAATAAGTTCATAAGTTTGGTAAGATGTAATATTCAAGTTCCAATTGAAATAGATTATAATAAATTAAATTTTATAAATAGATGTAATATTTATCTAATATTACCTTAAAAATATTTATATTATCCTTTATAATTAATAATTAATTAGGTAAAGAGTAGGTTTTTAACTACAAAGTTGTATTTTTCAGTATTCATAAAAAATGAGGTTTCTTAGAAAAATCCCCAAAATTCTACCTACTCTAAAAGTAACTTTTTGAATTAATAAATTATTTTTTTATTAAATTAGATTTCTAGATGTGTCTGAAATGAATTTTATTATTTTAAATCTGTATATTCAAGAAAAAAATATTTTTAACATAAAATGACTTTACCAAAAACAAAATAAGCATTCATTTTAAATATGATTTATTTATATAAAAAATTATAATGATTATTTTAAAAGTATTTAATACTATTACTATAACTTGGATTATTGGTTAGTTTATAATTAAGTCATTTAATTTATTATATATATATATAAATATGTTTTATAGAGACCCAGGGTTACAGGCATCATACACCATGTTGGTGTTGCTTGTAGTTCAAGCCATGTTGGTATTTCATGTAGCGCAAGCCATGTTGGTATTTCATGTGAAAGGAATGATTTACTAAGTGTCTTAATATATATATATATATATATATATATATATTACTATTTATAGTTTCTTGTGAAATGAAAAATATTGAAAAGATAAATTAATTCAAAAAAATTAAAAAACAAATTCTCAAAATCACCGGGTGTTACAATTATCACGCTTCTCGAGAAGATTCTATGACACATAGTATGATCGCATTCTATAGGTTCCATATACTTCTATATTTGGATACACTAGATCATTGAGGTTGAGTGAGGTAAACTGGCCATGAATTATATGTGGATGCCCTGACAGAGCTTGTGGAGGAGAAGCATGATCCTCTCACAGATCACCATAATCTGGAAATCACTCAGCAAGAATATCATTGATGATATGAAGCTAATATATATTATTCATTCATAGAGAATTGATTGCAAGATCATCCTCTTACATATACATTAAATCAAGGAGGTCAAAGGAATTTAGTGATCCCTTACCCTTGTCAAGATTCTCCCAAATAGGAAAAGATACATAGGGTAATACATGGATAGGAGTCTACCTCTAAATGATAGTGATATTACCTGGTTGGTCCATGACACACTAAGATTCCCTAGTATGATGATGATCATCATCAGTCCTTGCACCAATATCCCCGTCCTTAAGTAGTATGACCTCAATCATATTCACCGCAAAACAACTAAAATGTCCTTGATATCTCTATGTAAATTTGGATTCTTCATGATGGTCATGAAGTGAAGAGATACATACTTCCCCCAACCACATAACATCACATGTGGGGAGGCTTCATCAATGATCTTGCGGAGCACTATGATTCTCTAGAAGCATTATATTTTAAGGATCTAGTGGTAACTAGGGGATAGTGAATCATATGCAACTGGAAGTGTGGTTAAATCTACAATGAAACATTACTCACTAATTTTATCAAAGTGTTTTGATTAATTGGGTAGACCAAACG
Source organism: Viscum album (assembly GCA_963277665.1). Classification (NCBI taxonomy): domain Eukaryota; kingdom Viridiplantae; phylum Streptophyta; class Magnoliopsida; order Santalales; family Viscaceae; genus Viscum; species Viscum album. The sequence goes on along the minus strand of OY728120.1, from coordinate 1,750,272,050 downwards.
ATGGTTGAGAATGTATAAATTCATCACCCATATTTTGTAGTGAAAGCACAAGGCCTATTCGTTCCTTAATGATGGACTCTAGAATGTCAATTTCATGGAATCAATTTTGCCATAAAATTTTTGATAGCTGGTCAGTAGAGAGAGTTTCCCACAAGAATTCCTTCTTAGAAGTGGCTCCCAAATCATGGTTTTTGTAGAAACTAGTTTTCATTAGTTGAGAAGCTATAAATAACATATATATAGGACATTATGGTGATGAACTGGCCCATAGTGGCACTATTTTCTGAGATGACATGTCACTAGATGACAGATCATCTCACAAAGGTAGTATCGATCTCATCATCACATCCCTATAATATGGATTACTAACCATTTATTCATGTTTCATGGTCGTGATAGTAATATGAGGTTCCACCATGAACTTGCAGTCTATCATATCAAGAAAATAATCTAACTTATCTCATGTAGAGGTCATGAATGAATATGGTGATGACAGAGATTTCTACACTACAAGACCTCAGAAGGGAGTGAAATCTTCCTCCACATGCATATTCCTATGAAGGGATTTTGGGATATGGTAGATCTCACCTTCTAGGGTTATTATCATAACATCTTGGTCTCCTACCTCAGATTTCGATGTATAATACTAGGTGGAAGGATCCATCATTGGTTCCCATTTAGTTTTAGTATCAGATAAGTGAGTGGGATTCAAAACAACTTATCAAATCCTGTAGTTACTCCTTGAGTGGCGACAACTCACCCTTCTACCCTAGGACTATTTTTCGGGGAAGGGAACATTTTTGGAATAATGAATACCTTGATGATACTAGTTTATTACAAGGGGGCCCACCTATTTTGTAAGATGACGTGTGAGGGGAACCTAGGCATAAGTAAAATAGGATAAGGGAGGGCCTTCATACTGGTTATCACTATTGTGTGGAGGACCTCTTCTCTGATTTCTGAGGACATAGGGAGGACCTCCATATTGGATGTCACTAAAGAAGATAGGACCTAATATCTGACTTGGGAACACGATGAGGACTACTACAGGGATGGATATTGATGTATCATGATGGATGTTTGCTGAATCCATTAGGGATGGGGGAGGAACTCCACATCGATAGTTTCTGGTGAGGGGAGGACCTCCACTTTGACTGGGGGAAGCATGATGAGTAAATTCGCATTGCTGAAGAAGAACGCCGGGAAGAACTCCTTGTTTACCAGTGATAGAATATGTAGGACCTATTCTTGGTTTGTTTCTATAGTAGGGAGGAACTTCTCTGGATATAGGGATGACTTGAGGAAGAAATTTTCACTGATGTTCAGAGATTCGGGGAAGGCAACCTTATCTAGAACCATAAGCATGGGAAGGGCCTATGTATTGATCATCGATGTGGTCGGGAATACATCCTCATTGGTTGATGATGAGAACATGCGGAGGACCACCAATGATGGGTGTGAGAGTGGGGAGGACCTCCACTTTGGCTGGCGACTGCATGGGACATGCCCTTATGCTGAGTCTCATTATTATAGACTAGCCCGTAATGGTTTATATGGATAATGATTGATGTGAGAGTCCACCCAACTCACCTATGAGTTAGGTTAATGCTTGATCCAACCAGGTTTTGAGGAGTCCTTGATCTGCAGTTGTAGGGACATGTAAGAGTTCCCTAGATGTGGAAAGGGAAATAGGAGATGTTGAATATAATTCCCCCTAATATGAATATTGATGAGGTTTGGCCCGACACTGGCATCATGTGAGCTATACTAGGGCTGAATGGGTAGAGAAATGGTCCACCTGTTCCTTATCCTAAAGAATTTCTTGATAGTGGTGTTGATGTGGCATGGTGGGAGCCCTCCTGGGAGGATCTGGTGTAGTGGTTGTCACCTGGATGACAAGGCTGTCCCATAAATCCTAGGAATAGGGTAGAGAGCCAAATGATCACTTTGGGGATGGAATCCTGAAGCGGTTCACTATCAGAATGGTGAGAAATGACACCCTACGTGGCTAATTAGGGATGAGGTGATGGAAATCCATATAGACATCCAGGACCTGGTGAGCCTTGTCCCACAATGGATTGACTCCCTCTTACTCATATCATTGTATGAGGATGTCCACCACTATGCTTTGGATGATCTCAAAGGGTGATATGGGGTTTGGGTTCCAAGTTATTGCAGAATTTTTGGATTATATGGATGAGGTGGGGTAATGTGGAACCACCACATTGACAACTCTCATCCCTCGACATCAGTGAGAACTGGGTGAGTGGTATCCTACTAATTGGGTCTTGCAATGAAAAATGATTCAACATGTTAGTATAGATATAAGGAAAGAAAATGTCGATTCCCCATCATCATCCAATATTCCATGGCTTGAGAGAAATATTCACTCTTACAATGATGTTGATTAGGATACCCAACATTTAACTTTCCAACTACTTGTGAGATCTACACTGACCCCACAGTTTTAAAAGAAGGCATTGGAGTTTGATATATAGATCCAACAACATTCCAATTTCCTGAACCAATGGATTAAAATCTACTAGTATCCACATTTAGGAGAATAATTTCATGTTGGGATCTTATTTTATTTTTACAAATTATTTCTGTTGGGGCACATTTGATGTGTGTTTCTCTAATATCATGATGAAAAGGTAGACTTCATTAATTCCCTTCATTCCCTCTTTCCATATGGAGGCTCAATTAATCACCTTTTCAGCGATGCATTATCTATGATTGTAATGATATGATTAGATGTCCCCTCATTCCATGAATTTATCATTGATATTTTTATCAAAGTCTTGGTATCCATTATAGATATTAGTCATAGTTTACGAAACTCTTTCATGATGCCATATCTTTGATGACACATGTTAATTATGGTGCTTCTGTATGGATGTTGTAATGTGACATTGAAGGGAAGAAACCTTTGGTTAGATGATTAGTCATGTTGAGCATCAGTGTCATGTCTCAATGCTTGAAAACTGGAACACATGTATTATTCCTCATAAGAGTACCTCTAATTGGAACAAAACTCAAGGAATCAAATTTAATTCATAGGGTATCATATGACAGAGGAATGTATTCTGAGGTTTTCCGTAGGCATCCCTTGTTTAATATGGGTTAGGAAACGAGTTTAATGTCTTTTTGATTCAGAGTGTACACTGACCAGAATGATTAATAGATGTAGATCCAAGAGGTACATATCTAGAATAGGGCACCTGGATGGTTTATGAGATGCTTGGATAGACACCAAATGAGTGTGGACCTAGGATGGTATGTACAATAAAGAGAAGGATTCACACTCTGATGACTACTATGGACACCACTGAGGGTGTATCAGATAGGTGAACCCCAATGAGGGGAACACCATGGTTTTCCATTGGCTGGGATTGACCTAATGGAGGATTCATATGTACCATTAGATAGGGATCAAAACCCACGTAGTTCTAATGGTTAATGGAGGAGGGATTATACATTGTTAGCTTCTCCTCAGAAGTTAATATCTCTTAGTTGGTCTGTGGGGATTATTCATGGTTTACTTCCTGAGTGCTAGTAAGAGAAGCGATGGGGTGAATAGCTCTTATGCCCTGAGATGAACTAGATGGATACCATGATAATAGTATCATACAATTGAGGTGATCGATGTAGAATGGGAATATAATGGGAGGAATGTATGGAGTATGAGAGATACTAGTCTTGAAACTAATGGAGGATTTATACATTCCTATTAATAAAGAATGTATCAATTTCCACATTGTATGTGATGGGGTGATGAGACACCTTACAAGGAATCCTATTATAATAAATCATGAAAACTGGGACCTGATGTAACTATAAATTTTGGCCTACGACATGATCCTCCTGAGGAATGGAGTCTCGATCAATTGAGTGGGATGAGAATAGATGAATGGGTTGAACCTCAGGAAGGCTTCTTACATACCATGTTTGGATGATAGTGATCAAATTCCACGTAGTTCATTAGATTCATTGGTACTTTAGATATGAGTTTTTCCATTGTACATGACAGTTATTACATATGGTTAGAGGCCTAATGGATGGAGATGGGGTAATTTCATTGAATGTAAAGATATTACTGGGATCTGGATGTCTAGGAAAAAAATCAAGTTGGATGATGTGGGTGATGGAGGATGGGTCATAACACTCCATGGAGGAGGAACTAGTGTATTGTGTCCCATAAAAGTAATATGTCACATCACGAGTGTATATAATTAATTTTTGAGATACTAGGGTTACCATTTTATTGATTTAATATTATTATGGTTTCCTACATACCCTTTTTAGAGGATAGGGACCAAAACACCAATACATTGTATAGGGGTATGAGGTATTATTTCAAGATGGATTACCATGAGGAGAAAGGTGTCATAGTCACTACTAACATCTATGACAATGTGAGTTATTATCATTGTGAGCAACAAGAAGAACTAGAAAACCAAACTATCACGTAATGAAATATGCACCATTGAGAGATGGTGTGGAGATTGTGCGTAGTTTCTACCCCAATTAGATACCATTCTATGTGAGGAGGATCAAATTACATTAAAGGATGTTCTCACTTCAATGGAGAGAAGTGGGTGTGGAAAATGCCTGAGGTTTGTCACCCCATGTGAATTACACGGTGTGATACTACAGTTTACCAACTTGTTCTGAGGATGATTGTGTTGTAATGTTTTATATCCTACATCTCAATTAGTGGAGACTAACTCCTCAACCCTTGGAATAACATAAAAATAACTCTCAAACTCTTTGAGGAGGGATGGAACCAATAATTCTAGAAGAAGGGAGTGTGGAGGAGTGGTCACTCACAAGGTCCATTGTTAGGACCAATAGGGGCCCATATACCTTGAGAGGGGGGTTGAATCAGTGTATGTATATTCTTTTTCAAAATTCTTACTTCCCCACTGGATCATGAACTCTTTATTACAAGGGTCACTTGGTCTGCACTTGTGTATTTATTATGACCACTTATTTTCTTCTTTATAGGATGATGATGCTTTAAATGCAATACGGGGAAGCAAGAAGGCAGACACAGAGATTTTTACATGGATCACCCTCATTGGACTTTGTCTAAGGGAATACAATGACGATGTGCCATTTTACCAAATCCACTAAATCTCACTACCAATAATTTTTGGGATACATCACTTCTATGCCCAGGCTCACTACCTTTAAAATGTTTAGGGTCATCTCACTGCTTTCCCAAGGGCCACTCTCTATTTCTCTCTCACTGGACCAGTGCCAGTAGATTGGGTTACCTTATGCTTCTTCCTTGGCTCACTAAAAGATTCCTTGGTAGTAGTTCTATGACATGTGGTAGTAGTTCTTCAAATCTGGAGGTTAATCTTACTCTGGAAACATTATGTAGCGAAGAGTTTTGTTTTTTTGGGGTGATAGTGGAAAAGTTGACAGATAGGTCACCCTGACTGCCACTCTACAGAACAGTACATGATATTTTTTCCTCATACGGCTCCTCATTCAATTCTTTCGAAGTCATATAATCCTTTTCCGTGTTTAGGAATAACCCTTACTCCATCCCAAGTAAGTATAGGACCCATTCAGTCATGTTTTCATGTTCCAATGGAACACTTTCCATTTTAATTCTCAAAGGATAAGATTCATATTTTTACCAAACATATGTGGATCCAATCACCATCTTATAAATAATAAGAAAAGGAGATATTTATTGATCAATTTCCGCGATTCATCGAGAATCATCCTTTGAAATTTTTATTTTTTTTCATTTTGAATCTGGGTTCTTCTACTACTATTTTATTTCCCTATCTTTCTATATTTTCCCTTCCATCATTTCTGAAGTCCCTTAGTGATTTCATTGAACAATTATCTTATCATTTAGAGAAGGGTAGAAATCAATCAGATTTATTTTTCGATCAAAATACTATATCTTTTATGTGAAATACTCAGTTTTTTATCACCATATTCTCTATCCCTATCCCATAGGTATAACGTTTGAAAATCAAAAGATCACATTCATCTGTATGAATCGATATGTTTACATTCCAATTCCTTCCTTGAGTACCTCCTAAGGAAAAAACCGAATAGGATCCCATGGACGGGTTAGTGTGAGCTTATCCGTGCTGTTATGAATCATTCATCAATAGGAATCCATTTTTTGAAAGATCTTGGAATTTGTGATTTGGTGGGTCTCCAAGATCCTTTCGAGGACCTATATTGTGTTGAAGCGAACACTATAGAATCCAATCAATTTCTAATTCTTGTGGTAGTAACAGTGTATCATTATACCGAAAGGAAAATTTTTTATATGTTTTTTATATGTTATAGTATTTTATAGTATTTTATATTAGTATTAGTGAGTGATTCCGGCTCAGTGAGTCCTTTCTTCTGTGATGATGTTGGGGTCCTACATTTTTTGTCTCTGCGGACCGGACCGAGGAGAATAGGGGTTCCAAGGTACCATGATAGAAGAAAATAAGTTCATATATTTCATAAAATGATAATGTAGTTGGACTCTCATGTTGATCTGAATAATTAATCATACATTGTTCTACGTCTATGGAGGTCCATCTCTGCCTACTATGTAAGAGGATAGATAATTACAAATCCTGTATTGGTAGGACATGTATTTCTATTACTATAAAATTCAGAAAATAAGTAGTGAAGGGGGGGGGGGGGGTTCTTATCCTTTTTATCGTCACTCATATTTTATCTGTTCCTAATATAGAAAGAAATTTTTCTATTTTTCAGGGCCTGAAAGAAGGGGCATGGAAACATAATATGAACTCTTGAATGGAAATGGGGATAAGGGGATCACCAATTCATTCGGAAATGGTCAGAGATATTTGGGTCAAGAAGGGATGATGATCCATATGGCTTGGTTCTACTTCCTCTATGTATTTGAGAAGAATACCGAGTCAGGAGATTCTCTGACCCGTTGAATGCTGACCCAAATATTCTTCATGAAGAATCTTGATTTAGATCGAAAAAATCGTATAGTAAAGCATCAATGTGGTATGGTTCGAATCTATAGTCAATCCAATTTGATTGAGATAAGATATTAAACTTTTAAAATTGAATCCTATATTATTTTCTTTTCCCATTCTTTTCATTCTCTCACTTTTACAAAAACGAAGAGTAGGCCCTTTTCAGTGATACTTGATCGACCCTTTCATCAATAGGACGATTTAGTTCTATTTATCGATGGGGCATGGAAGGGATATAACTCAGTGGTAGAGTTTCACCTTGATGTGGTGGAATTCATTAGTTCGAGCCTGTATATCCCTAAACTAATGTGACTATTCTATTTTATAGGAAGTCATCAGTTCGAGCCTGATTATCCCGAAATTAATTTTAATTTAAAGTTTCCAGAGTACGATCCCCATATCTGGACACCAGAACTACTACCACATGTCATAGAATATATTCTTGGTTCCTAGCTACACTACCCACTATGAACTATGTGAATCCATTATCACAAAATTCCTTACTGAATATGGTACAAAAAAATGGTTCTGAATGTATAAGATGCACTCTCTGAAGAAAGACCGATCAAAAACTGTCCCCCCACCATTAATAGGGTCTCTAATGATACTAAATTCTTCATCAATATGATGTTCCCGATGAATCATCTTGAGAAGATGATATTTCTACTAAAAAATTGAGAAAGCATCCTCATCCCCTGATTCCTGGACTCCAATATGAAACTCTTCAAAGAGACCCATCAAGTTACACTATTCTATTGATTACTTCACAACCTCAATTGGAATTTATCCTACTAAAATCATATTTAATGACATTACCTTTCCTAGGGGTTCATAAAATATCGAAATTGAAAGACAACAATTATTCCATCCAAATCCCGTAGAGGAAATTTAAATCCTTTTGAGAGAAGAAATAACTGAATATCTTCTAGAATGAATATCTGATAAAAATTTATTCATATAGATATTTCCACCTAATATTTTGAGTGTGCATCACATCTTAAATTTCAAGGTCTTGGGTCAGATAATTCTTCTCATGTAGACTCGGCTAACAAGATTCATAATAAACAATAAGATCACAAATCATACGAATGAAACCATAAATAAGATGCATCATAGAAGTCCACATAACCCTACCTAGCCTCAAGAAGAGTCAACATCAGTGTAGTATTCAAAAGGTATTTTATCTCAACAAAATAACTCTAATATTTTTCAACATAGGAAAACATTACCCCCTTATAATTTATATCTATCATGAAAGAATACACCATTGAGATTTCCATAAAAACCAATCACAATAACCAACTAAATCCAAGAAGATCCTAGTAACCACAAAATTTGACGGCTGTTAACATGTCATAACAGCTTTTACCATCTCAGGGACAACTGATATCCCATTTTCTAGTAACACATGTCCCAATAATTTCACTTCCATAATATATAAATAACATTTCAATAACTTGGAATAAAGTTGTGGATTTCTCAAAAAACTCAAAATTTGTTGTTAGATGATTCACAAGATCCTCAATGGTTATAGAGTAAACAAAGATGTCATCCAAAAAGACTAAAATGATGGCATCAAGATAATCATGGAAAATAATATTCATCAAATCCATAATGTCAACAAGATCATTGGTTAGACCAGATGACATTAAAATGTACTCATAATGATCATACCTTCTCCAAAAGGTGGTTTTCTGAATATCCTATTATTTTATCCTCAACTAATGCTCTACAGATCTAAGATCAATGTTATAGAACCATTTTACCCATTCAACTAATCAAACAGATCATCTATCTATCGTAACACATACTTTTTCTTTAATTTTAATATATCAAGCTTTCAATAGTCAGTAGAAAGGAATTGTGAACCATCAGATTTTATAGAAAGGAGAATTTTCCCCACCCATGGTGAGAGACATGGGTGTTTAAATCCTTTTCAATAAAAGATCATCCAAATGTTCCTTTATCTATTTCATTTGAGTTGGTTCCTTGTGCTAATAAGGAATAAAAATGGTTGAGTATTGGGAACTAAGTCAATAGAAATGTCAACATCCCTCACCTGTGGAAAACATGAGAAGTGAGAAAGAAACACATTTGGATACTCAATGACCACTAGAGGGATATCACCTCTCAATGATTCCCCCTATATATCAAAAGAAAACATATATATTACTTTCCCCAACTCTAGATAACATTTTCATTCCATACATGACATTGGGACACATTATCCTTGAAAGATTGGCCATAGAATATCCGTTGTAATAAAGGAGACCCTTCAAGATTAACTATCAATCCTGGGTTTATTCACAACGAGCAAATCCATCCGAAAAGAAAACATATATATTACTTTCCCCAACTCTAGATAACATTTTCATTCCATACATGACATTGGGACACATTATCCTTGAAAGATAGGCCATAGAATATTAGGTGTAATAAAGGAGACCCTTCAAGATTAACTATCAATCCTGGGTTTATTCACAATGAGCCAATCCATCCGAAATACGACGTCTGTGGTTTTCTGTCGAGAACTAGAAAACTTCAATAATGATCGACATCCGATAGAGAGAAAACACTAGTGGGACAAAATTGAATATACTCTTTCTTCATAATAATAGGAACAAAAATATCTTGAAAATATGATAAAGGCTTTGTAGGAAATTATAATTGATTAACAATACGAGTTGAAATAAATCAATGTGATGAAATTGTGTCAAATAAAATAGTCACTAATGATGAAGCTATAAGGACAATACTTCTCATAGTCACTATACTCATATCCACTTCCATTGGAGACTCTTCCACTATGTGAAGTAGATTTATTTCAAATGCATGTGGCCAGAACCCTTTTGAACGTTAATTATATGATTTCCCAATAGTTTTAAAAGGATATAATGATCCTATTTCACTAGAAAAAGAGGAAATGATATGGGAAAACTTCTTTAATTTACCCAAACATTTGCAAGAGGTAAAATTCATAGGTTCCTTAGTGCACACCATCTTGAATTCCTAATCATTCCACACTAGTAGAAAATCATATAACCTTTTACGGGAACAAAAAGAGTCTTTGAATGACCCTTCTCTCAAGAACCATCATGAGAATCATTACACTTTAAAATTCTTGTAATGAAACCCATGCTTCTACTAGGAGGGAAAAAACACTTGATAACTTTGAATTTCCATCTATATCCATTTTGACCATTAGTATTCTATCCATATCATCAGTATAATACGATATATTTTGAAAGGAAACATGATAATGAATGTCATATCATAGTCCCAACTTTCACAATAGAGTCTTCATCATCTCATTTGATACTATCTTAGGTGAAAACTACACTATCTTGGAAAAACAATTAACAAACTCTACCACAGTTCTGTCATCCCACTCATGATTGAAAAAATTTGTAGCCTTGGGTAACACCATTATCCCTGGATAAATCTAGTGCGTGATAATAGATTTTAATTCATTAAAATCTAATCCCTCATGTTTATTCTCCATCAAAATAATGTACCATAATCTCTTTCATAGTCCTTCTAGCATAAAGATGGAACACTTCACCTTGATTTTGTCAAGTGTCTCTACAATAAAAAAACGCTCATTATTGGTGAACCATTCCTCAGCCTCATTATGATAATTTTATCCCTAGAGTGTTGGAGTATTATAGTAATGGATATAGTGAGAATAGTTCTGAAGATCAACCCTTTTAGGTTCCATAGTTGGAGCCCAAATGAGAACCATTGGTTGTGCCTATCCCAGATCTTGGACAATTCCCACAATTATCTCAACCTTACTCAATTTACCTGATGATTTTCTCAATGAGGTTCAATATAAGCTTCCTTATGTGTCTTGATGACATGTATTATCAGAGGAATGATTTTACATAACATTTGAATACAAAAAGAGTGAAACCATATTAACACTCAAGATGAGAAACAATGGAAAATTAATGCCAATATATATAAAAAAATATTTAGATTTCAATATATCCAAATAAAATTATGGGAATGTATTATAACTAAAAATCAAGGAGCCTTTCCCCAACCACCCCTATAGACATATATTTAATTTCGGTGAGATAATTATAGGAAATCAATTGCAACTACCTCCTAAGCCCAAACAAGAATACACAAATTCATTCTGACTTTAAGGCAATATAAAAACCCTACACCATTGAACCACTTTTTCAAAAACCATCCAAGGTAACCTACTAACCTGATAACTAAGCCAATGATAATATTTTTTTAAGGGAATTTTAGATCCCCATGGATAGGAAACTAGCAATTTGCAACATACAAAACTAGAGTAGGAAGAAATTTGACACAAACATTACTGAATCAAGATAATAAGACAATATGCATATAAGAAATACTCTAATAGGATAAGTGTATGAGAATTCAAATAAGTATAAAACAACACAATGTAATATAGTAAAGTACCAGAAAAAAGGAAATAATAAATCATGTACCAATGGAAAAAACTCTAATTATCCATATATATACATATAGAACCACCTCTAGGTGGTGTGTTACCCTTGTTCGAACCAAGAATGAGATAATCTAAAAACCACTCAAGGAAAATGTATTATGGGAGATAAAATACCAGTTGGGTCCCACAAATAATTACATAAAATATTGACACATTAAATAAACCAAATAAATAGCTTTCGATTTTCATATTAATAGTTTTTCATTTCAACAGTTTTTTTAGAGAAATTTTTCTTTACATTTTAAAATAAGGAATACATTTAAAATTATTTATACACTTTAAACAAATGGAAGAAATAATTTTTTTATATTAAACAGTTTATATAAATCAATATTCTTGTAAAACAGTTTATAAAAATGGAAAGTGTTCGTTTGAAATACAAACAAGCAAGGTACATGGTCATAAGACTAGGAAGGTATGATAGTTACAGCGTATAGGGACTCCACACTAAAGGTGACAAGACAATATATAGATACATCAAATAAAACATAGGAAAAATGTGACTCATCCCCTCACATAGGTGATTTGACATGATTTATTTATGTTTGGGAATGTCGTAAATAATAATGTGTTGTCCAAATAACCCAAATAACCACATATGGATTGTATGTTCTCTAATAAAAATAAACAATGGAAAATTTACATGAAGAATTTTTTTTATAATATTCATTCAATTATCTATTTCAATTAGTCTAATTTTCTATTTAAAAAAATTAATGTGTTTTTAATCAAAACATGCCTTTTCCAGGATGAACCACAATGGTTTATATCAAAACAATTTTACTTTTTTTTTCAAATATATTTTCAAATAATTTACAAAATATAAATTTATGAAATTTTCCGTCAACCCAATTTCACAATTTAAATGCATGAATTTATGTTTTCCCAATTTCCATAAATCTTCATACACACCACAATTCCCTGGAATTGGTGGTTTCCCCAATTTCACGCCAAACTAAAATTTACCAAACCAAATACCCCAATTAAATGGAATTGGGTTTTATATAAATAAATTTAATTTAATTTAATTTAAATGAATTTAAACAAAAGAAATAAAATCAAATCAAGAAATTTAGGTTATATAAAATTTTGTAATCAAAACAGAACCACTTACCTTTCACAAAAACATAAGGTCCACAATGGAAACCACCAACACGAGAGAAGTCAAAAAATATCTACGAGCTCAGCATGAAAATGTGACTCAACAACATAGGGTTTAGATCCTTCAACCCCAAGATGATATAACAAAATCAATGGAAATAAAGATGAATATATAAATAAATATAGGGAAAGGTTACCAGGAAAGTCACACTGTAACTACAATAATGATCCACAATTGATCGAAATGACTTATAAAGATTCTAATGACACAAAATGCATTGGGGTATGCCCTTGGATCGAGAGAAAAGGAAAATGGAAAGGGAAAATAGAGTTTTTATCTGAGAGGGCTATTTAAAAACAACATTCGAGACATTACATGACACGTAACCCAATTCCATATACCGTAATTGAAAATGCCCAAAATCATGAAAAAACACATAACCTTTTAATAAAAAAAGGTTTTATTATCATTATAATTAACACATCATGGAACCATATTTCACATCATTTAAATCATTAGTAGGCTATAGAATGATCATTATTTTATGCTAGGAATCTAAAAAAATCTATGACTTCCCAATTATAGATATCCTCTAAATTTCTTATTTTTCATACCTAGAGAACAAAAAAGGAAAACCTGGAAAATGTTTGAAATGTGCGTATCTGAAGAGTAATGGTATGTTACGTATTTGGAATCATTTTGTATTATGTTGTTTCATATGTAGCAGATATATATTTATTTTTAATACAAATTATATGGGTTTTTTTATTCTATGATTTTTTTCATTCCTATAATGGTCTAAAACTAAAATGTTCCAAAAAATATGAAATTAAAGAATTGATTTCATTTTGTAAATAAGAATGGTAAAATCTAGGAATTTATAGCTGATATCAATGTCAATATGAAAATAATTTCTTTATGGAACTAGACTCGGTATTACAGGTTTGAGGAATCATAGTTCATATCCATGTAATGGTTTTAATATATTCTGATATGATGATGTTAGTTGAGGATAAATCAAGGATTCATAAGTTATGTTTGACTTAAATATCATATATATATATATAACCATATGGAATAGTATAAGACTTAATCATAATGAAATAATTATTATTTTATTTATGGATTAGGATGAGATATGTTTAGTAAAAACTCTAGTAATATAACCATGTATTAGATAACTTCATGATTATTTGGTAAAATTTATATAACAATAATTTTCCTCGTATTACATCTCTCTTTAATTAGAGGAATGTGGATATAGTTTTGGCACATGTGTACATATCTGTAGTCACCCTAAAAATAGAATATTGGTTCACTGACTCAATCATAAATATTTTTTATGATGAATGGACATAATGATAAAATTATAGAAAGATATACCATTCGGTTATTATTTGGGTAATAAAATTATATTTACAAAAAATTACAAAGGATTTACGATTTATGTTAACTAATTATATTGGAGAACCTTATAGTAAAATGAAAATAGATAGCAAAGGATTTAACTATTGATTATAGGTTCATATGAAATAAAAATATGAAAAAATAAATGATTCTTGAGGTGAGAAATATTGATAAGAGCATTTTCATATTCATTTTTTTTGTTATTATAGGTATTTTTTTGGGGTTTTTTTGAAACAATATCATGATGATGAATCACCGAAAGGTATATATCTATAAATAAATATTTCTTATAGTAAAATAATGTATAATAATTACATAGTTAATAATTTTAGTATATTATTATTCTTATAGAAAATTTATGATTCATAGTACTACCTATATTTTGGATTTTGAAAAAAAAAATATAAAATAATTATTGAAACACTTCTTTATTTTAATTAGTGAAATTATATTTATATATTGAATATTTGGCATATTATTAATGTTATTGATGATTAAGTGAAACATCTAATGATTATTATTCAATACATCTCATTTAATTTTTGAAATAATTTATTATTATTATCAATAAAAAAGAGAAATTATTTTATTAAAATGTTACAATTATGGATATTTTTATTAAAAAAACATGTGTGATGGATGTATAAGTTTAAATTTAGTATATTGTTGATGTGGAGACAATAAATTATTGTGTGATTTAGAAATTCTTTTTTAATATAGTATCGATGTACTTGGGATTGATAAAGATTCATGATATTTTTGGTAATGACCATATAATTTATAATAATATGATATAAATATAATAGTTTGTAACCGTATGAACTAGTTGTTAATAATTTTTTTGTATTAGATATAAAGTTTATTTTTAGAGGAATATAGATTGTCAATGTGATTTATTCATGTGGTGTGTCAAATGGTTTTATGTAAGACATATTATGGAGAGCATATGATTATGGTGTATAAATAATTTTTTATATGAATGTATGAATGGATAATATTGTTTGCGGTATGACAAGTAACCTAATCATGCCGAAGAGAGAAAAGTAGATTTCATATATGATGTTATATCTTGAATGATGAATTTTCTAAGAGTAACATCACTTACATTATTCAATGAGTAATAATTAAAATTGATAAGAAGAAATTTAATTGTTTTAGTTACAACGAGACACCCCGATATGTTAATTTATTAATACCTTAAAATAAAACAATTTGTCTCATAGATTCCTCTTCCAAAACATTAAACTTAAATGAAACCATTATATATAAACATAACATATAAATGTTTTAGTATGACCATTAAAAATAAGAAATTGAATTAGAAGAATAAATCTGGGTAGCCTATTTTTGGATATATATGTATAAAAAACATAACGACATCTTTTCATATGAAAGAAATTCAATTAGTTTGCCTAAAATGACTAATTAGCCCAGATATTATTTGGAAAAGTATTTTTTAAAAAATTTCCTTTTGATGAGGAATCTATTTCTAGTCCAATAAAAATATTATTAATTAATATTAATAAATTTTATATAAATAATTTTTTAAAACCAATTAGTTGGAAAATTATATGAAATAAGAATAATAAAAGTTAACATTTTAAAATGTTATTTTCTAATAAAAACATATTTTCATTATATTTTAATATTTTATTCAAAAGTAAATTATATATGTAAATTTTAATTTTAATTCACAATAATTGGAATAATTTTTTGGATTGTATTTTTCATATTATATTTAGATTAAAATTTCTGTTTTTCCCAAAATGATTGATTTTTAGTCGAAAAATATATTTTTTGTGAAAATTTTTTTTATTATGATTTTATAATTTTAATACAGATCGATGAAGTTTAAAAAACAAATTGAGTAATAAATAAGGTATTTTTAGAATAAAATTATTCATTAAAAAATATTCTCTGAAGCTATAAACCCAATGTCTACTAATTTTACAATTTATTGTAATGGTAGAGTAATGGAAAAAATATTTTTTGTATTATATATGATGAATGTATATTCAGTGGATATTTTGAATTAGATTGAAATAAAATCACCATTTATTTTATTTTATTTATTATAAATCAATTTATTTCTTGGTAATTGATAATTTATATAACTATTTTATACATTCAAATATTAGTCCAAAAAGTATTATATTTCTAAAACAATTTCAACATGTTATGCCTGATAATCAAGAAATTAAAGTTTTAAAACCTCTGTAAATTTATTTAATAAATTTTTAATAATATATTAAATCATAAGGGTTAAATTTTTTTAAAAGGGTTCAAAAATAATTTTATTGTTAATATAAATTACTATGAATTACAATTAATTACACATTTAAAATTAAATTAGGAAAATTGAATAAAAGGAATAATAAAAGTCATAAAATACTCAATGATGACTCCAATTTGAGTTCTTGATGATAGTGAAACCCAAAATCTATTTCACCTCATATTTTTCAAATTTTTTCCTTTAACCTTAGAATATAAGTATCTTATTTTTTAAAATGTAAAGTGTGATACAAAAAAAAGATCATTTCATTCACTAATAAAAGTGAGACCCTTACACCAGTTGAAGAGTCACCATGATATATAAATTATCATTTAAATAGTAATAAATATCTTCTATTATAACTACATAACTCATTAAAATGATTTTTTTCAACATTATGTATCAAAAGGACCTCATTTCCAAGGATTCTATAAAGGAAAATTCTAGCCTCTTCAATGATTATAGTCAACAACATAGCTTTTATTTTAATTATTCATCATTTTTATTTATATAATCATAAATAATTTGTTTTTATAAATTTAAATTAAATTAATCAATGCTTATATATTAATGGTACTATAATTATCTATTCATCTAGAACTTCCATTATGAAGAAAAAAATTAATGTCATTGTATACCTACAAACAACCACCACAACGTGCAACAAAATTAAATTTTCACTGCCACCCAACCTTGACGGTTTCATGAATGGATATAATAATGTAATGTGATTTTAATTATATCATTAAGGTTATGGAATGAATAAATTTTGAACCTATTATTTATGTTATCAAAAAATGATCATCATTAATTAAATCATTTTATATAAGAATACTAAGATGATATTATTTTATTCAAATTGAATAAAATTACACATCGCTTCAATATTATTATTATTACATATAAATTAGATATATCACAATGATAAACACTAAATTATATTATTATTATTCTTTTATAAAGAAATTTTTATAGAACCACCAAATAAACATTCATCAAATCTGTGTATATTCAATTTTGGGTATGTCTAACTACCTTCATGAATAATTCTATGACTTTGTAACATGAATTGAAATTAATAGATAATTATGGGTATAAGTGGATATATATATATATGTAAATAATTATTATTTTTGGGTTTTTTTTAATTTATTTCAATATTTAATTCATTAATTATGAACACATACTTTGATCATCAAGAATCCCTGAGGCATGATTTTTACCAATTTCATCATCATAGAACTTGACTAAAATACTCATTATAGGAATTTAGAAACTATAATATAATTACAAATAATCCATAAATATAATCTTAATTATAAATTAATATCATTATTTGGTAGTAGAATTAATATGGATAGATCTATTATGAAACTATTTCAAATTAACAAGACTATTAACACATGATGTGGAAAATCAGTTGAATTCCTATATTGATGAAATATTTATGAATATAATAAATGAAAATGTTTATTATTAAAGTTAATTTTTATGTAAGGAATATATGTATTTCTATGATTTTTTGTATTAAAGTATGTTCATCGTATTCTGGACAAGAAGTAAGGGTTTTCAGCTCAAATTCCTAAATTTGAGGCATGTTTGTTATTATATGCTTACTTTTATTTTCAGTTTGTATATATAGCCTTTTTGAGATACAATATCTTGAATTATATTTCAATCATGGAATTTGATGTTTAATTATAAGACCACTTTTCCTAGGGTCTTTATTAACAGGTTAGTGAATCCACATGAATGTTCACTATCTCAATTATGATTATTAGAGAAATATTATATGTTATACACGATTTTTTTATTGAATAGTGTTCTATTGATTTAAATAACATGAATTTTCTCAACATTATTGTAAAATAATTCATGATACTTAATCAAAAAAATCCTATTCTTATCATTAAATGACTTTCGATTCAAGTCTCACCCTAGTCTAGAGAGGTTTTGGTAACTCAAATGTCATTTATTCTATTATGATCTATATCTTTATCTTATTTCATATAATTTGGGTAAATTGTTTCATTTTAATGAATTATTTGTTACAATATATATATTTTACATTTTTTACTATATAATCATTTTTTAAAATGTTTAATGCATCATAAATTGTGTTTCTTGCAAGGGATATTGATAACATAATTCTAATTTACTTGAGTTATTTTATTTCAAAATTGACATCATCCTTACATTATTTGGTTCTCCCACCATACTATTTCTATATGGTATTTTTCAAAAATACTTCTGAAAATCAAGTATTAATATAGATGAATATTTTTTTACTCCTCTAGCAATGTGACTCTTGATAGAAGGTATATTGAAATTGATAAATATGGGTTTTCCCTTCACTTTGATATGTTCTATCTTACTCTACCCATTTATCTATGATAAAATCGATGACTATTCAAGGATCCATTATAAGATACTCTTATTAGAAGTAAATGTTATAGAAATTATTCACATTACCTTCTCAAAAGTTACCTTGAAATGAAATTTTTATATTTTTTATTTTATATCAACGTGAAAAATGTTTTCTAAATTACCTTTTAAGGTTGCATTTCCAATGCTCTTTTTTATTTTTAAATGGGTTTACACTGATGGGGTTTATGATTTGGATGTTTCCTGAAATATATATTTATGATTAGTTATGTAATTAATCTCATGGTATCAAACTATTCTATTCTTAATCTATTATTTTGTGATACCCTTCGAATGATTCTTTTTACAACAATGTTTTTCATAATTTCCAACATAGTTTTAAATTTAAATTCGTACATTAGTGTAATTTCCCTTAGAAAACGTCTATGTAGTTTCACTGGATTGTATATGATCTTGTTATTCATTTATTGACTTGTCCATATAATCATTAATATATATAGTGGCAACAACACATTTTAAAAAAACAAGATTGGATAATTTTAAACATTGAAAAAATATTATTTTATTTACATGGAGAAATTTAATAGAATATAATTTGATTTAAAACCATTATATATGATTATTGGTGTTTTTACTATGTACTGATTCATCACCCTCCTTTCTATTGATGGGTTATGACCATGTTATATATTTTAGTGTGATTTTTAAATGTACTGATATTCATAAATATTATTTACTACCAATATAGGTTGATCATATATTGTAATTACATATTATTATAATATGTTTGGACATGTTTTAATTAGTAATTGATTAATTAGGGGATAGTGTGAAAAGTCTTATTGACTCGTATGATGAATTCAATGGACATAATCAGGTGATGGATGGGGCCCATAATTATATAACCCCTAGATGCATAAATGGGTCTGAGGAGACAAAACATGCTTTGGGATTTGGTGGATGCCTTCAAAATTCAATAGGATGCATTGAATATAGTCTTTAAAATAGATAAATTTATTAGAATTGGTCTTTATTGCATTTTTTTATGTCTTACAGTATGTTCTCGATCAGTATGAGATCATTATTATTGATATACATGTTTATAATTATAATATTGTATATTTAATGGTTATTATTTCATGTTGATTATGGATTCATTTTGATTACATATTACTATTGTGTTTTTTACTCCATGATTATGTCATGTTGTTTTCAGTTATATGGTTCCCATACAAAGTGTTTGATCCCACACTATTCATTTTTCAATTTCCATTAATTAGAAAGAATTAGTATTCACATGAAATGTTATAAAGGATAACATAGGTGAATGATTTCATGTAAGATGATTAAGATTAAATATGGATTATGTAGTTTCATTTATAGTGGGAAAATTGTATTTTTGATATAAATAACAAGGTTATTTTTGGTTTATATTGTTTCTTATTTATCTAAAGATCTAAACCAAATAATATCTTCTTAATGAAAATGATGTAATTATATTTTTTGATTTTGAAATCATGAATTTTTATATATTGGATATTGAAATTCGTATCAAAGTGAATATGTAATCTATATCAATATTGAACTAGAGTTAGGTGTGCTGGACAGTGGTGTAAAAATTATCCTTGAACTGCTTTATATTTTGTAAAATCATTATATCCTATATAAATTTTATTTGTTATATATATATATTTATTATAAAAACTCATATCGAAAACACTAAATTACCATAATGTCAAAATAAGATGCAATGTTAATCTCTGAACAGGGTCACACAAACACTCTAAACATTTTAGGCATAGAAAATGATTTCTATAAATATACACATAGTCTTGATTTTTATATATAATTTGAATACATGAAAACAACACCAACATACAATTTGAATAATGAAATATAGACATTAACGATAAGATCATTTTACTAGTAATTAAATTGAAACATCAACATGGATTTAATTTGGAATTATTTTTGAAGAATATATCTATGTATAAATGATGAAATTTTAGGGATATTTATTTTGATCCATAAACTAATTCATTAAATGTACCATTTTATGACATGATACATAAACACAACATAAGACTTTATAACCATTTTTAGGATGTCATGGTCATCAATTGTTATGACCAATTGGGGAAATATTTTGATGGAAAAACTAATGGATTTAACCATAAAGTATACTATAGTTATCAATGAAGAAACATGAGAAAGAATGAATATATAAACATTTCATTTATTATTGATCATTAACATGTGTACTAATCTAGAAACATAGAAACGAACAAGTTACATTTGTAAATATATATCATTTTTATTTTTCAATAATTCATTATATATTATTCTTATCATATTAAGTCTAAATTAATATAAATAACCTCTTCAAAGTATAAATTATCTAATAATGGTTTGTTCCTTTTTGAAAGGAAATTTTTGACATATTTTCTATCCGATCATAAAATAGGTTATTGTGGTTATTCCTCAAATAATAAAATTCCCACTGTAACTATTTCTAAATATACATTAAATTTCATAATTATTTAGTGAGAATATTTATCCCCCCAAGTAGTTAAACATGGAATGTTTATTGTAGAATGATCTTATCAATTAACACCACTATAAATATTTGACTTATTTCATTTAAAATTTTAGTTTAATAATTTTTTACAACTATAAATCACATTCTCTTTCATTCAATATAAACTATAATTAGGATGAATAATAATATCATAATATAAGTTCTAAAGAATATATATTTTATGCTATCCTTCGATCATATACAATTACCAATATAAGGAAAATATCATTTATAATAGAAAATCATGAAAATATTTGTGTATGGCTTCCATAAAGTGAAACATGCCCTTATGGGAAGAAAAATAATTCTAATAAACCCCCAATGGAGTATTATATGAAAATAGTAATCATTAGACACTAGAAATCAAGGGTAAATGATTATAAACAAATAAAATTTAATCAAAATTGTATTTATGGAAATTATAATAGAAAATATTTTTAATTTTTGTTTAATTTATATAATGAACTTTTTTATCAATATTAATTCTTTTGTCAACATTTTATATTGCAAGAAAACTTATGAGGGTTGAATAATTGTATAAATTAGAAATTATGTATTTATAAAACTATAATAGATAAAAATTATAATAATAATATAGGAGTATCATGCATATAATAGTAATTAAAATAATATTTTTTAAAAAATTTCCCATCTATTCATACTGATTAATAATCTACATGATTAGACTATCCAAAACCATAGAAATAACGTTACTGGTAGAAAGGGATTTGATATCCCTACTAAATAAATGGTCCTTGAAGATTTTGGTTACAAATAAAATAATATTCATCCAAAAAATATTCAATTTTTGAATTTATTTATTCTATAATAAGATATCAAATCTGGATTAAGAATCCAAACAAAGTTGATAATACATTAAAAGCGGGGGTTTCTTTTGATTCTTCAAATAACATTCCAATATAATATTCATATAATTCAAATGTTTATAATTTATATGATAAATATTATAGGATTCGTAAACGAATAATTAAAAATTCATAGTAAAGGGAAGTATTTTAGAATAGTCTAGGAAGTGTTGATAAAATTGTAGAATAAAATTTAACACATACAATTTGAATTTTATTTCCTCGATGGTAACATATTATGAGTTCATAATCAATAGGAATATCAAAAAATATCTCCCAAAAATAAGAAAATGAGATGAAATAATTTAGGAGTATATAATGCAAGGTCATGATGGATTCATGGAATAGTTAATATAGTTCATTCAGTAATGAATATTGTAATGTGAATGAATCTACAAATTTATTTTATTGGAATGTGTGACCCTATTTATTTTTTATTATCCTAAATATTAAATTATAACATTACTTATATAAATGATTAATGAAATTTTTTATAGTTTCAATAAGGATTAAAGCATTTTATCATTTAATATACCAAATTAATGTGAAACTATAATTTTTTAGAGGATTAAAACTATAAGTTAAATAAATTATTTAAAAAATGATGATTATTTACATCTTTTAGAAAAACATATGAATTTCATGATATTTAAATTCTCAAAAATAGGATTGAAATATTAGATTAATTATGTTGTATATTAAATAGTGGATGAAAAACATATAGAATTTTAAAATATTGAAAAATGTATGAGTAATTTAAATTTCATTCGATTAAGTGGGAAATGCCTCAAAATGAGTGAAAATATTATTATTGTATGAGCTGGTAAATGGGTTTTTACTCTGAATTGTTTCAAATGCAGCATGGAATGACATTTTAAAAGTGTTTTTTCAAATATTTTTATTCATTATTTGGGAGATATGGAAATATTTATATTTTAATATAGATCATGAAAAATATCATTTTGTTATCTAGTTAAAAAAATTAGTTCCGATTAGTGTAACAACTATTATAGTCAAACCCAAAATTACATGGATAACAAAAATATATTTTATTATTATTGTTTTAATTCTGATTCCATATAATTATTAAGAATAAATAACGCAAAATGGATGATGTGTTCAAAAATAACATGATATAATAATTCTAGAAATTCAAATAGTTTAGAATTTATGAAGGATACAATGAAACATTTAGTGAAAATTCCAAAGGAATGATCAATAGATTTCATGAAAAAGGTAATTTAGATTAAATAATAATAGACATGTTCCAATATAAACCATTTATTTTAAAATAATACAATACATCATTTTGTATTAATATTGAATAAAAATCATAAAAATCACACAATAATTGTATAGGAATTTTATCATTGTAATCTTAGATACATAACAAAATTGTTCATATGTGTACATAAATATATACCAATATAATAATAAAAAGTATCATCTTTCCATGAAATGTCAAATTTAATATATTTCATTAAGACATGGGAAAAAGTAATCACTAGAAAGGGTAAGATGAAATGCTTAGTAAGGGGAACTAATCGAGAAATAAATGATCACATGAGAATATCATGAGTGTAAGGGTATGAGAAAAATGAGTTTAGTATTTGAAAATCCTAAAATTTATATCATATATAATATTCATGAGTCCTTGAATAAAACATGGATGTTTATAATACATTAATAAAAATTGAAGTGAATATCATGAGAAATGAGAGAATAACATTGCAATATGACCTGGCTTTGTGGCATGAAAAAAATCATTGAAATAATTTCTATATTATTATATGGTGACATCCAGGAATTTCAATGTATATTGGTTTCACTCCTAAAACCAAGATAGTTGTAAAATATCACACCCAATACAATCTTAGTTGATGAATTCCCTTACTGAATAAGATTCACTCCCCGTTCCTATCCAGTTTATCTCTTGATATATCAACATTTACCCAACGAATTGGAAGGATATGTAATTATGGGCCCATTAGCCACACAATAAAATTAATAAATATAGTTCCACAAGAAAATAAAAATTTTATCATATAAAAATAGAGACAGATTAATGTATTTCGTTAACATTTGATCATATAATAACCCTAGAGAAATGAATAGGTTTCATAAAAATTTATTGATTTTATCATTGAGTAACCCATGTAAAATTAATGGGTTCCATAAAAATATTTTAACTAATATATAAAACATTTAGATAAATAATAAGGATCATAACATTAGATTTATCCTGAGTAATTAATAAGTGAAATCAATGGTTGTTGTCACTGATGAATAAAAATTTCATTATATTAATATTTATCTCATGAAATATCAATCTTTACATAATTCATTCGAATGGTATACAATTCCTAGAACCCTAATCAAATAATTAAAACCATATATATGTGTCTGAAAACATCACAATACCATCTTTATATTAGAGCCTATTATTATAAATGGGGTGAATAAACATTTCTTCATATCATAAACCATAGAAACACATATGTTTCATAAACATTTCATCATTTCATCACAAAAAACTAATGGAAAAGAAACATGTTTCAGAAAATTTTTATCACCAAATGTGTAAACTATATAGATAAAGAATAAATATGGACCCTTGGATCATATCCAAATTAAATCAGTAATTAAATAAATCTTTTTTCTGTCCTTGAATAATAGAAATACCATTACAATATAAATAAAATATTTATGAGGAAACATACTTTTCATTATGAAAATAAATTTTAAAAAATTATCCATTCAAAAAATATTGTTTAAAATATATTTCTTTAAAAATATCCATGGAAACCTAAAAAGGAAACGTTATAGTATCTTGTGGTCATTATATTTCGGAATTCCATTCATAACGTATAAGACTAAAGAACAAATTCCATTACCATTTTCATTAAAATTGAAAAGGTACAAACATCTGAAAATTAATTGAAGATTCTATTTAATTGATTTTTAGAAATTATGAATGGTTGAAAATGAATTTTTAAAGTCAATATATAAAATTAATAATTATAATATTTTTCATATGCATGGATTTGGATGAAAAATTATTTTTGAACGAAGTGTTAAATAAATTCAGTTTTCATTACAAATGTTAATTATAGATATTGTGTTATTAAGGAGAGTATAATGATATTAAAACATTCATTATCAAGGAATACTAGGTGGATAATAAATTTCATGATTTTCTTGGAGGCCTTCATCAGAATATTTCATCATTGGAAATTTCACAAAAAACATCCGTAATAATTGATGTAAATGCGACATAAAAACCTCACAACTATTATAACTTATGAATGATAAGACAAATTAAAGAAAGAATCATATATGGATTTCTAAATAATATTCATTTTCATAAAATAATAATAAGTGAAATCATTTATACGTCTATACACCACCCAAATGAAATAATTTATGAATTTGTCATGAGTCTCATATAAATGAACGTGAGTCAAAGATCCCTTACCACAGATCTGATATTATCTGAATGTTTATGAACAACCTAAATAATAAATAAATATTTATTAAAAATTTATTATAGAAATTTAATCATATATTTCATAGTATATATTACTTAATTATAACCTTTTCTAACCAATTTATTAATATTTCATTAATAAAACAATTCTTATAGTTCTTAAAATCATTAGTCTAGGTGATATTTTCATTATTTTTCATCATTGTTTTGGATCACTAGTTTTGGTCCTTATATATTGATCATGAAAAATAATCTCCACTAAATGAAATAATTATATTAATATTATGTATTTTCATTACATTTATTTTTTATTCATCCATAAATATATATATTAAAAAATAAATTACATCATTTATGGATATAGTAGACTGTACATATGTGATAACAATATATTTACTAATCATCGAATGAAATAAAAGAAATGTAAATAATAATATAAAATTATAAAATCGTTATTTTATTATAAACATAATTTATAATAAAATTAATACATAGTAATTACAATTCATGTAAAACAAAATAGAAAACTAAGTCACATCGCTTCATGGAAACAGTAGTCAACACGCACGCATGAGAAAAGTTATAATTTTCCAAAAGATATGAAGGTAAGATAGAATATTTCATATTATGATTCTAGAAGAATAATTTTTTAACACATTTCATATATATGTATTAAACCAATCTTAATTACATTCCATGAAATATGTTGGTGGAAAATGAAATGTGTCAGAGTGTGGATGCAGTATGTTGTATGTACAGACATGATATTCGTCCAAATTCTTATTTGACTAAAAATAGGGCGAGTAATGGATATTTCATAATCATCATATAATTTTATTTATATCATTAAAACTTAATGAATAATTTAAGGAAACATATATCAGTATTATCAATGGTAAAATGAGAATTTAAAATAATGTTATCTGTTAATGAAAATAAATATTCATTGAAAAAACCCGTTAGATATACTCATAATAATATTTGGGACAATATTTTTTGAATAATAAAACCTATAATATTTGGATAATTATTTTAATGTATTTTTAAGGGTACGGTTGATCACAACAGACTAGTGTGTTTTAAAAAATATGAAGAAGTTGTGTCCTTTTGTTAGGGTGGGGGAGGAAATGCTTCGAATTTGATGAAATATTAAAATATAATAATGTCATTATCAATTTTAAAAATTAAAAATTATTTGAGATTCAAATATAAGGTATTTTGTGGTTAAAAACCCATAAATAAATAATAATAAAAGAAGTTTAATTATGTTTTAGAACTTATCATTATGTTTATCCCAAAAGAAACATATTTTAACATTAAGTGTGATAGCATATTTTTCACTAGTAATGGATTATAATACTATATATAATGTAATAATTGGTTTATGAATTGACTGTTGAAGACATTTTTGATCATATATTTTCCTCATTTTCCTATTTCATGTTTTTTTATTTTTAAATAATTTAATAATATATTATTTTGATAAAATATAATTCATGTAAATTTTAACACTATTTACTTAATTTTAGAAAAAATAAATAAAAGAAAAGTAATAATTCGAATATAATACATTCTAAAATCACTAATATGTTATATTTATCACACAATTTATATAGAAATTTAACCCATTTAAAATATATTACTTCTAATATTTCTAAAAAGACTTTAATTTTTTTTGTAAATGAAGAAATACCATATTTTCATTGAAAAAAATTTAAAGATAATTATTTATTCAGAAAAAATGAAATAAATTAACACTATGAGGATAATTGAATTATTCATAAAATAGATAATTAATTTCTTTCATGACATTATTTTTCACTATATGGACACAGAATTGTGATTCAAAAGTAAGAGTGTGACATTTTGTAATTATATTTCCTTAAAATAATATATATGTCACCTTTATTGATTTATTTCCCTTAAAATATTAAACATTTATCATAATGTGATAATGGTTCGATTACACTCATAAAATAGGTATTTAGAAGACTAAGGGGGACCTTAAAATTCAGTTTTAATAAAGAGTAACATGATTTCCCCTTTATCGAGGTGGAAAATTTTACCACATGTACTATTCATAATTTGAAATCATAAAAGGGACCTATTTACCAATATTATAGTTCATTATTAAAAAAATTCAAATCATTGTTCTTTTATGATTTCTATAATTTTAGATATTAGTTTATGATAAATGTGAAACATTCTTTGAAAACCCAGTTTTATAAATACAAATTTTTATTAATAAACCCTAGTTTATTCTTATCCAATTTATAGAAAACTATTAAATTATAGCATAAATTTTTTTTGAATATATAATATATATAAAAAATTAATATAATTCACAAAAAATGATTTTTTTTATTTTTTATTTATAAATACATTGGGTGAATAGAAATTTTTTGAAAAAACAATTGCTTGGAAATTATTTGTTTATATTTTTAATTAATTGAAACCCAAAAATTCATTTTATACATATATAAACATTTGTTTTTAATAATATAAAATTTTATTTAAATTCTCTCCAAACTAATAGCTAGGTGATAACTGTCTCACAATATTATTTTTATATTTTAACATTATATGTTTAAACATGGTGTTGTGTCTAACACATGTTATAAATGAAATAAATTGTTTGGAGATTAGTCTGTTTTAAAATGATTATGGTTTATTGGTAACATATGATTATGATTTATATAATAATAATATTATTATTTAATAGTTCTATGATGATTTATATTATGCATAATTTGAGAATGAAAATAATATTTATTAATCAAGTTTTAATTTTATTTAATTATTTAATAAAAATTAATGTTTTGAAATATAAATTTAGACAATAATTTTTTGAAAATGATAAATGTATAAATGTGTTAAAATATATATATTTATAAATGGAATGAAATATTTGGTCACTATTATTTGAAATTTCTATATAATAATTATATATATATTAATGTTTTATAAAATCATATTCTAAATATGGGAAGACACAATCATTGTGATTCATATTTGAATTTAAGTATCATAGAGAATATTTTATTATATAAAATGATTTTAGTATGAGTAACCATATATAAATTGTTCATTTCGACTTGTTTGAGAAAAAATGATCATCGTGGATAAACAAGGATATATATTGGTGATGGTTGACTATTAAATTATATTTACATGAGTTTATATCATTACTAAAAAAATGAATATTTTTCAATTTTTTCACCTTATGATAATTTACTAAAAAATTATATAAGGATTATGATTACCTGCATAGGATGTGATTATAGTGTGGAATTTTAAAATCATTATTTTAGGAGATTATGAAATGATTATGGATTTTATCAAAACATCTCTCAATGAAACACTACTAGAAAAAAATACGAAAAAAGAAGAAAGTTTACTAGATATAACTATTATTAATGTGTAAAATATTCATAAAACTTTTTGGGGAAAATTATGTAAATATATCATGTTATTTTGTGAATGTAATTCTTCATAAGTCTATTATGAAATATTAAAATAATGAATTATGGAATAGAAAAATACATATAGTTAAATATTATATAGTTCTTATATAAGAATTTTTTTGTTAAATATAAAAGATAGTTTAGATAAAATCATTGGAATATAAATTTTAGTTATGGTTTAAATATATTCAAAAAATCAACAAGACAAACAATGTTTACATAAGGATAATTTTTTATGTCTATTCATTTAAAAATTTAAAAAATGATTATTTTATAGATTTTTTTTATTTTATTATATTTATTAATATATTGTTGGAATATAATGCTTATTATTTTGACCATAGATAGAAAATTTAAAAAAATATAGTTTTTTTCATTAGGGATTGTGACGTCTTAGGTTCAGATGCTGCTAAATAGTGATCTGAGTCCAGAAAGCCACATGGCGTCAAGAACATCTCCAAAAATGACAGAGGCTTCCAACTTCTATTGAGGGCCTATGTGAGTCAGTGGGGAGACTATGAACTCATTATAATAATGTAATATAGAGTAAATATATCACATTTAGGGGAAGAAGTTATACAATACAATAGAAACAGAAAACAAAATACTGATAAATGACAGTAACAAAATATGTCTCACATACCCAATGTTGTTACATGTCATTTTTCTCTAATAAAGTGGAAATAATATGAATAGAAGGGATGTTTACATTCCATATATCAAAATAAAAAAGGGAAAAAATATTCCTAGCAGTATCTAAATCCTTAGCTAGGTCCCATTCTTTTCTACTCCTAAGTAGAATATCATATACCCATAGGTGGGTTTTTTCAATTATCATTACTTGAAATCATACTAAATTTTTGGGTTCAAAATTGTAAAAAAAAAATGTTGTGTGAGAAAAAATCTAACAGGGAAAAACCCAATGAATGTGCCAATTAGCTAGAGAATATATATAGTAGGTAGTATGCAATATGAAAAGTAGTATGCAAGGAATTACTCAAAAGTAAACATTCTACATGGAATAGTTTTCTTTTCAATTCGTGTCATATTCAATTAAAAACTCAGTAATATTGAACCTATAAGTCTTAAGACCTGACTGAAGCCTAATATCCCCTTTGTAATTGGAATCACAATAGGTGGCATAAAAGTCAATCTAAAAAAATACAGGTCTAAACCGACTCCATGATTGTTCTTTGTCTTGGTAGACACGTCATAATTGTAATTTAATTCCTTATTCAATTTAGAACATGCACCTATACATGACATTCCTAATATGGAATTCATGTATCACTCCGGGTGCATTATCAACCAACAGCCCACTAGCCTATTGCTGACGAACCTCTCACAAAACCAGTATCACTGTATGTGAGGTATAATGTCCTAGATAAATGATGGCATCCTTAGAACTTCACATGGAGCCTTATTATCACCCTTGGGATAATAGTAAAATTATCTTTGAGTACATCCATGGAATTATAATAAGAATCCATGAATAACTCGGTATATAAGTCTATCCATAATGATTCTATCCATGGAATCCCCAACATCGATCCATGTTCTGCCCGTGTCTTAATCAAGGTTCATGTCAATGATTCAATCTATGGAATTATAATTTTAATGCACATATCCCACAAGGAATATATGTAAATAGGCATAAGAGTCTGTTTGTGGAATTACCATATGAATCCATGTGTCACCCTGGATAATTAATCATTTAGCCAATTTGATCTCATTTAAACAATTCATTTAACTTTCCAATTTAAAAGACAAGAACATACTTTAATAATCTAAAAAAATGGTGACTCAAGTATTGTCCATCCTCAGAAGGATTAGCCTTCATTTACTCCTATGGGTAAAACATTTAAGTAATCAACACATTTTTAATTAAAAATGGAATTCATGGGTCAAGGGGTAACTCATACATCCCATACCCTTAATTAATTTCATTTACAATTCATAATATTTGAATTTGGTTCCCAAAACAATTCACATTTTAACATCCAATTACATGGGGTTAAGGGAATGTCTCATAGGAATCCATGTCCAAAATCCATTAAAGGTCTATTTAAATAAAATAACACAAATGGGTTGTTCATTAAAGACATAAAACCTATAAAAACATTATTGATATTTTTAACTGAATAGGTCATGCCAATAAATTCTATGATTTAAATTCAATTTAGGTGACACCTAGAAATTTGGTTCAGGGAACCTTGATGTATATAAATAGATTGAATATAATAAAAAGGCATGAGACCACATAACTAAGGCTCATAATTGATAGATCATACAACATCGAGCTTTGTTTCAACCAGGTTTGGATGAATTCTAAAGAATGGGCGAAAAGGATAAATTATGGCATATGAGCCAAAATAGAATGATTTCAACAGATTCCTATAAGAATATCATAATATCAAAAAGGAATTAAGGCCTTAGTATTATAGATAAAATGAGGTGAACTGCGGTTAAAGCAGTTTCTAGTTGGAGAAGGGATATGAATTCATAGGATAAGCTTCAAGAGGGCTCCCTAAAGTTCACCTTGATGCGCAATTAGTGATGGAGAAAAATGAATTTATTTATAAAACATTTTAGTGTAAGAATTTTCATTTTACACAAAATACACGGTTTCATAGTTTACATGTATATTCTTTCAATCCATTTTCTAATCGCGCATGAATTCCTATAGGGAATGTGCAACTCTCACTATTTACCTTCTCGTTTTACAAACGATGTGAGAATTGTGTGAACAACATATATCAAGTTTGGTAAAACTATATAATAGTCCACAAAGTTTCCAAAAACTATGTTGCATGTAGGGATCTATTTTCAAGCCTTACATGGTTTATAAAAACCATATGGCCTTTGCAACTCGATTTATACTAACTAGATGCCAGGAACCCACGATCCGTCCATTACCTCAACATGAATTCATATTGTGAGATATTTAAGAAATTAAAATGATAATCAATGAAAAAATAGTGATATATACCTCAATGAAGAACTGGGTTTTACAAACATCCCCCTGTAAAGCTATTCATATACAAATTACCCTTTATATGGTGGTGATGCATAATTTGAGAACAACTATAGCCATTGTCATCAAACATCATCCTTCCACTCCAATATATTTTCTTGCAATTAGTCATGCTTCCACATCACCCATATTGAATTAATGGACCAACCTCAAATAAACTTTGTTCTACCTTACAAAATATGTATATGATGCTCCTTGAAGGATGCATCTTCCTACAACTAAACTTCCTTGGGCTGAAAACCCTGAGAAAAGTCGAAATAATATCCCCACAACTGAGAAACAAGGATTGAATCTTTCATGGTTCAGTACCTCTTAGTTAACAAAAACCAATAGGATACAAGCCTGACACTCTCCAAAATCTCCAATGACTGAACATACCTTAGTGAAAGCTTACCATGTCTCCAGATCCTGTTGTGTCCCAACATCAGTGAATCATGATGGAATACCTGATCCATGACCTCAAATTCTATAGGTTTTTTAGGTAAATAAGCATTTAATTTCTGTTGAGATTGTGCCATAGACATCTGGTTTTGAATCAACTAACCATACTTTGTGGCCTGCTAGACATGATGAAGTCCCAAAATAGCTTCTTCTCCTACCTCCACCAAACATAGGGTTTATCAGTATGGACTAAAATAAAAATAATTAAATAGAACATTATGAATAGTATCCTAGAAGATATTATTGTAGGATAACTCATCTAGGCGTATAATCCTCACCTATGATCCCTTAAAATCTAAGACACATTCACGAAACATGTCCTCATGTACCTGAATTGTGTGCTTTGACTAGGAATCTGTTTGGGGGTTGTATGTCATTCTTACAAGCACCATTGTACCGAAATCACATTCTATCAATTTATAGACTCAATAAGTAAAATGTTTATCACTATCTGAAATGAAAATATGTAGATCCTCATGTAGTCATACAATTTCCTAGATGTATAACATCTTAATCTCATTAACACTAAAGGATTCCATTATCTGTAAGAAATGTGAAACCATTATGGGCCTATCAAAAAATCCCAATAAAACATCATTACACTATGGTGACCTCTGAAAAAATGGTCATGAAATCCATCATGACATCATTCCACTTCTAATCAGGAATGGAAAGCTACTGAAAATGTTTGGTTGTTCCCTAGTGTTCTATCGTCACATGCTGATAGGTGGAACACCTCATGAAAAAACAAGATACATATCTTTTCATTAACGACCAACAATACTAGTGATTTAAATATAGATAAATCCTAGTGACACTGGGATTCACTACCCATTCCAAGGCCTGAAAATAATGAATCATATCCTCATTCATGACTAAAGAGTAATATATATAGCCTTGTACTTATAGGATCTCATCAGCTCCTACGGCCCAACTAGGAGGAGGGTGCTCACCTTCCACACATTCCAGTTTAACTAATCCTTCATAATCCTTTAGCTTCCTCAAATTCACTCTATATATAAATTTAGAATTTATAGAAATTGGTGAAAGAAATTTCCTCCCCAACAATCATGAAACTACAACTGCATCTCAGAGAACAGAGCCATAAGATGAAACACACTACTGGCCTACTACACTTCTTATATATGAGACCTCTAGGTTAGTGCATAATCAACTACATTGAAATTAATAGGAGTAAGAAAGATTGAAGTTAGAAGACTGTAGGTACTTAACCAACCATTGTTGTCTCAGTTTCTGACCATGTGGTGTGAATATATACTTGAGTCTTTTATGGTCCTTATCACCACAAAACTCTCTCCCAGTACGTAATGTCTCCAACAATGCAATTTTTGAACAACTATAGATAACAAAAGATCATACATTATGTAGTTTCCTTCATGTAGAATCAACTATTGATATTTATACATAATGAATAAACCCCCATTCATAAGAACTAATCATATCCTAATACATGATACCTCAAAATATCTACTATAGCTCACGCCAAGCACTGAATAAATCATTATCAATACTGAAGTCAAACTCCAATTTAGATGCAAAAATTCCATATCATAGGAATCTTACCATACATACTTCACACCATTCTTAGTTAAACCCATCAACAATGTTGTTATGCATCAGAATTCTTGTATAAAATGATGGTAATAACCAGCCAACCCTAAGAAAATCCACACCAAAAAGACATTATTGGGATTATCCCATGTAACTACCTCTCTCACCTTCTCTTAGTCCACTAATAATCCTTTATCTTATATGACGTGACCTTATAAATGAATGAAATCAGTCAATATGGGGATATTTTAGATAATCTCATATAACTGATAATCTCTCAGTGTATTCAAAATTAACTTAATTTGTTTTTCATGGTCACAGCTATTGTGATAATGCACAAAGATATCATCCAAAAAAATCATAACAAAAGAATCAAGGTAAGTATTAAGAACTAGGTTGATCAGTGTAATTAATACCTCGGGGGTGTTTGTTTGACCAAATGGAATAAAATAATACTAATGAAGACCGTACCTACATCAGAAGGCTATTTGAGGTATGTCTGATGGTCTAAAACACACAAGATGGTAACCAGATCTCAAATCAATCATTTATAAGATGTGATTTCTTCAGAGCTAGTTGAAGAGATCATCCGTCCATGGAAGAGTTTTGCAATTCTTAACCATCAATAGTATCAATTTCTAGTGATCCAAAAATAGCCTAAGGGTACCGTCCTACTTTTGTATAGAAGGAACGATGAACCCCATAGAGCAGTAATGGGTAAGATGAAACCCTTTTCCTCTATGTCCACTAGTTTCATCTTTAGCTCTTACAAATCCATAATATCCATCATTTAAGGAGGAATTGATATCATTGTTGATCCTATCACTAGTTCGATAGAGAGTTATACTTATATCACGTGAGGTAATCCTATGAATTCATCTAGGAAGACATCCCTGAGATGGTCAATGACTTGTTAGAAATGTGTTTGATTTATCCCTTGATCATCCAAATAAAAACTCTCAATTATGACTATCATCCCACCCAGAGTATAATGCTCGGGTGAAACTCACCTCTCCTGGACATCCCATTCAACCTTATGAATGAACAACCTACCCCATGGTGATGTAAATCTGACCCTACAATGATAGAAACCTATGATAGAATGAAAAAGAAAAAACCAGTTCATCATAATAATGACATCTAATCTTGTAATCTGGAGAACATAAAGGACCCATATTAAGAGAAACCCTCCAACATTAAGGGGGCCTCCATGATTTAATGCACATATACCATCCTGATCCCTAATAGACTGTGTAGCAACTTGATGTTAAAGGAATTATAAACACAGAGCCTTATACTCTCCATAATAGGAAAAATATAAATCTATGTGAACTACCTGTATCAAAGAGTGATGAAGCAAAAATGGAGGCTACTAAAATAGTACCTCTTATAGTAGAGGTTATGTGATCCAATTCATGATGGATATGTTGTAATTTATATGATGGGACTATATTGTACACCCTGAGGATGTGTGGATACCCTGAGCTAATCCACCTGACTATCACTATGAACTGGGGGTTTGGCTACCACATCCACTCCCACCACCACAACCCGATTGACTGGATTTACCCCATTTTTCTATCTTGTGGTACGCTACTAACCCTAATATTGAACATGTTTTCAGTGTAGACCCTCCCCCACTAGACACTGGTTGAAATGTTCTTCATAATTAATACAGGTGGCCTATCTTACCATAAGATATACAATCGACTGGTTCCTTCCTACACTATGGACTTGTATGTCCTTACCCACCATATTGGTAGCACCTCACCTGAATACCTAATGGGATGCTATTACTACTAATATCACCACATGGATGCTCTAAATGAAACTTCCTACTACTAGCCAATGCAGTACCATACCTAGGTGCCCAACCTCCCTAGATCACATCTCTAGATTCCATCAAGTTATGCTCTAGGATCAGTTCATGATTCACTATACTAGATATGGTAGTCATCCAAAATACATTTACTTGAGAACAGATGTATTATATGATACCATACTCAAATCACTTGAATTTGAATAACTCTTCAACCATCATAATAGGTGTGAAGCAATAGAACTCAATAAAATGGGTCAAATAGTCCATGACTGTTAGCGCACCAAACTGCAGATCTAATAACTCATGAGCTCTATCATCCCTCAATGTCTCATTATAGAAATAATTATAGAAGGCCATTTGAAATTCCCTCTAACCCATATACAGATGACAATTATTCTCGGTAATGACATCCCACCATCACTAGGAGGAATCATATTACAAGTAGTGAGCATCACCATCCTTAAGGGAGGTGTCTATAGGTGCTCGAAGATAGAAATCATGGCCTCTATCCATGAATTTACATCTTGAGGTACACCATCCCTAAAAAATGAGGAAATGATACTATTAAAACTCACATGTCAACTCTTCCACAGTTGGGGGAGGCTGTAGTGGTACCTGAATGGTTTGCATGAATCATATAAAGACTTCATGGACGAGTGCCAAAAAACCGACATTTGGTATTATAGATTGTGTTACATCATTCATGACTTGAGGGACTAATGGTTTCACATGTCTAACCACCTTTGGAGTGTGATCATCACCACCCTCATAATTTAAAACTAGAGGTAATCATGGTGGGAAGACTATAACATTCCAAAATCATGTCTCATTTCTATATCATTATCAAATTTCATAGGTAAATATCATAGATATCCAAAACATGATAGAAAAAAACCTTCCCTATATGAACTCACCAATTTTCCCTCCCCATGGGTTAGGTATGGGAATCAAAAAATGAGATACACTACTAAAATACACTCATATGATCAAGTTTGGTTATGTTCCCTATAACATGACATTTTATTTTCACTTGTCTATTTAAATGTTTCATTTCAAACAATTTTCACTTTCACATTCACTGAGTTGATACTCATTTCATGTTTATCAAATTTCCTTTATAAATTCAATTTACTAGAACACCGAATTCCAATTAGTGGTGGCCCATAACACCCACAAATAAAATCTTGGAATCCAACTGTGTCACATCATAACCCAAATAACATTATGGTTGAATTATGTTCCTCTAAATTTTAATGGAAGAGGTTCTATACACCTCCTGTATCAAATCTTTGCGTCCATATGCTTCATACCATAATATATTTAAGTACATCTAACCCTATAGTAGGAATATATAACACAACAGCTATCACAACACAATGGAATAAGTGATGAATCCAAAATGTAATGGAATTATGCATTTTATGTGAAATCTATCAGGAGAATATATGATGAATGAGATAACATACCCTCAACTCATGTGTTTCTAACACAATAGAACCAAAAATCATAAAATAATAATAACATAAATAAGGTTCATCACCCAATGGTTGAACCAATTAGATTGTAATATACAAAATCTAGAAAATAGTAATTCAATTTGAGTAAATTTGTCTTCTTCCAATAAGAAGAATAACTATGCCTAGGTATAACTCATTACAAAATTCCTATTCCATCATATGCCTTTTTGTTGTTTCCAAATCATAATGAAACCCAAAAAAGAAGACATTTGATACCAGTTTGTAACATCCCAGACTCAGATGCCACCCAATAGTGCTATGATCCCAGTTGGCCAAATGGCCTCAAGCGCATCTCCCTGAATTCCAGAGGCTGATGACTAGCTGCTAGGGCCTAGGCGAGTCAGGGGGGAGACTATTCCCTCATTTATAGAGTGCAAATTAGAGGAAATTTTAAACATGTAGAATAATTAGTAATACAATACAACAAAATAAATAACTAAATAAGGATAAATGAAAATAGAAAAATACATATCATATAATGAATGGTTCTATATTTATTTTTTTCTATAATTAAGTATCCAAAAATGGAATAAAAGGAATAATTACAATCCATATGAAAATAGTATAATTCGGATAAAATAAACCCACTAGCCCCTCAAGCCTCATCTTGGTCCCATTATCTCTTGCTCCTTAGTAGTATATGAATTACCTATAGGAGGTATTGTTTCCATATCATTATCTGAAATCATAAAATCTATCTGGGTCCAAAATTGTTTCCAAATAGCGTGTGAGATATAATCTTACTAGAAAACCACCCATAGTCTATGAAAATTATTTAGTGAATCTATATAGAAGGGAGTGTTCAATATGAAATGTAGTAAGCAAGGAAGTACTGAAAAGTAAGAATCCTAAATGCACTAGTTTTCATTTACATTCATTTTATATTTATTTAATAATTTAATTATAATGAATTATTAAGACTTGAGATCCAGATCAATCCCAACATTCCTTCTATAACTTGAATAAATAAAATATTCCTTAGAAGTACATCTATAAATCATAAGTCATCACCATCTTCATGATTTGGATTTGTCTTAGAAGATGCATAATAATATTAATTTAATTACATATTCAATTTATAACCTGATCTCATAGTTTAAATTCTTAATTTGGAATTTCAGTTTCACTCCTAGTGAATATTCAACCAACACCCTTCAATACCATCAATGAAAAACATCTAAAGAGCATAGTATTTTACTAGGTGAGGTATAAGGTTCCAGGAAATTGAATCTTACCTTGTCACTGTACACAAATCCTGAGTATCACCATTTGAATTATAATTTGAATCCATATATCACACAAGGCATATAAGTCAATAATCACAAGAGTCATTCCATGGAATTAAAATCCAAATCCATTCCTCAAACATTATAGTTATTAAGTTAACTAATTCGATTACATTAAAAAATTTCATTTATCATTCCAAGTTCAAAACTAAAAGAATCATTTAACAAACTTGCCTCAAGGGGAAACTGAAGAATTGGAAAATATAGGAAGGCTTATTTTTCATTTAATCACATGGGAAAATCATTTGATTAAGAAAATCATTCATAAAAAAGAATTTCATTCATGGTTTATGTAGAAAATCATCCATACCATACCCTTAATATATTTAATTTATAATTCATGAGACAATAATTTTGCTTATAAACCAATTCAAATTTTGACATACCATGACAATGGGTAATGGGAAATGCTTTATAGGAATCAAAGGCCAAAATCTATCAAAGGTCCGTTTAAATTAACAACACCCAAAGGGGTGTTTCATTAATGTTATATAACCTATAAAAATAATAATGATTCATCTTTAACTGAATAATGAATACTTATCAATTATCAAATGGAAATACAATTTAGGTGATGCCCAAGAATTTGGCACGAGGAACCCCGACATATATAAACAAATCAACTCTATAAGAATGTCATGAGAAAAAAAACCATAGGATTATGATTGATAGCTCATCCAGTATCATGATATGATTCATCCTAATTTGGAAGAAATATAAATAAAAAATAGAGAACAAGAAATTAGGGAAAGTGGGCTTAAATATAAATAGAATATTCGATTCCCAGAAGAATGAAATAAGATAAAAAAATGAATTAAGACCAAATAGTTATGGATCCAAGGAGACAATACATGGTAAAATCATATTATGAATGGATGAGGGATCTAAATTACTAGTTTAGGTGTCAATAGGGATCCCCAAATATCACCTTTTTGTGAAACAAATGATGGATAAAAAGTTTTTTATTTGTAAAACATTTCAATGGAAAATGGTCAATTTACACAAAAAAATATTAGGTATGCTGGTTTAGAAACATCGTATGGAAAACTGTGTGCTGATCATTCATGGATTATTATTGGCCTAGGGGAACTCACATAGTTTATATGTATAGTTTACTAACTATGGTCAAACCCTGTGTAGAGCCTCATTCATGTTCTTTAAAATCAATTGAACTGGTCACATCGTTCTGCGGACCCCCCCCGAACTATTTCCTCAAACCGTGCAGCCACTAGGCATCTACTGTCCAGCCTTGCATGGGTTATAAAAACTAACTGATAGGAAAACAACTACCCAAAACATGGGTTTTAGGCTCCCAACCACCTTTAGACACCCCTCTATCCATCCATCACCCTAACATCCATTCATATTATGTCATCTTATAGCTATTAAACTTGTATTTGGTAAAAAATAGTTATTTGTACCCCAAAAATATCTGGTTCTCATAGGGGGATCAAAATACATATTGACCCAATATATAGAGAAATAATTTAGACTACCGGATTTTTTTTTCAATTATATATGGTTTTCTAGGTTTAGATAAGGGATTTAACATGTGTGAACATAAAATCATTTTATTATATGATTTTATAAATGATATAACTAAAAAAATAGAAGACCCATGTTGGGTTATTACCATACAGGAGTAGCTAAACCTTAATTCTAAACATAAGTTATAAAAAATTTCATTTTTTATAATGGATTTATAAATTAATAAATATTTTTTTTGAAGATAAATATTATTGAATCATGATATATCATGAGGAATAAATAAAGACAATTAGTAAAGTGTTAAAATATATAATTCATGACAAAAATTAGAAATTATATTTTAATATTTCTATATTAGGTGTTCTACAAATTTTATTAGAAAATATTTCTCAAATTAACATTAGGATTTATAATACAGATGTATGAGTATAAATTTTTAGTGAGCTTGTTTCTAGAATTGTTATTGTTAAATGATCATTTTATTTTAATATGAGAAGTAATATAATCATGTGCTTATAAATTTCAATGTATTAAAAGAAATAATTCTAGAAAACCCATAGGATATCATTCTTATATAGAAATATATTGATATAATTATATTTATTTATAAAACCCAATCACTTGATATTATATATTTTATTCAATGGAAAATTAATTTGAATTTTTTTACTAGAAAGTAATTTTATTTTCAGTAATTTCATATCATTGAATGAAATGATAAATAATTATCTAATTTCAATGATTTTCATTAAGATATTCAGTTTAGTCTTTAGAATAATATTGATAACTCTAATTGGTGCATGTTTTATGATTAATATGGAATTATAGGGAATGTAAATGGATCAATGATATATAGTTGAATGATATGAACCCTTATTAACCTCACTATAAGTTGTCTATATATCATATTTATTGGTAACTACATTAAACAATTCAAGACAACCCAAATGAAATAATTTTTTCCATAGTTAACAGGATAGTGAATTATATTAAAATTATAAAATATTGTTAGTTTTCAATCCATAAAATCATATTTTGATATAATCAATTACAATGTTTATGATATTTGAGGATGTAAGATCAATGAACAGAGAATCTATATAATGTGTCACATTAGTATAAAATCCATGATGTATTGAAGATAAATTAAGTAATTATTGGTTAACCTATCTATTTTAGAGGTCAAATGTATTTTTGTAATATGTAACAGTGTAAAACCTATCTAGATAAGGTAGAATTAAAATAAGTATCCAAACATAGACATTACATAATCTTGTTAATTCAACAACATTTAACTTTAATACATTAGAAAAAGAAATTAGCAAAATTTTAAAATAATTAGTTCACAATTCATGCATAACTACTCACCGTCACACAGTGTAGATAATACTAAAAATATATAATTTTTTTTCACAATAACGATGTATTTAAAAATAAAACATGATTTCATTCAATGAACAATCATCACTACATTTATCTTGGATTCATATTTTCACTTAATGAAACTTAAACCTTGTGAAAATCATTTTAAAATCATAGTATGGGCACAAAAAACTCAGTAAGAGAAAAAAATAATGAAATAAACATTATTCCAAAAATGATTATATACACATGAAATATATAATTCTAAACATTAAAAGTAACCTATATAACATTATGAAAACGTGAGGCTTCCATAAAGTATTTTAAGCATAATCAAACAATTTAGTTAAATTTGGGAATCATTTTATTACAATAATAACTTATTATTATAACCCTCACGAGAACAATATGATTATTAACCCTCAATAACACCATAAAATGTTTCTATAAAGACTACCATATATTGTACCTATTACAATTACCCATGGAATAAACATTATTGTTAACATCCCTTATACAAAATGAATTTGAGGGATATGTTGAAACTAATAATATTTGATTTATAATGGAACAAACCATCATCATAGACAATCCCTAAGAACTATAACATAATAAAAAACGTGAATACATGCATCAGAAAATTATTCTATGAGGAAAATCACATAATTTAAAGGAATACAAATCTCACTCAAAGGAGAAAAGTTTCATTGAATATAAAAATATAATATTTTCAATGTGGATTCAAATCATTATGGATTCATGAAAGAGGGAAAATCCTATGATTCAATATAAGTTAAAAATATAGTTTTTTAATATTATGTAAAAAATCATTAATGAGGATTTAAAATAAAGTACCATATTTCATGTTTAAATTCAATAAAATGTGTTCAAAAAAACTATAAAATGGTTAAAATAAAGTTATTAAATTATTATAGAATTATACACATATTTATAATACCTTACATGATTCTCATACCATATTTCCACCCATTTATTAATAATATATGTTATTTGAATTATTTCAGCTGCTTTTGAATCATGGTTTTAGTGTCTATTCGTTATTTATTTCCATTCAAATGGAAATAACAATACCTATAAGAGAATACATACACAATGAAATATATATATATAGGTTAATTGAAACAATTAATATTGAATTTAATGTTTCCACCAATGTGGTAATGAGAAAAAAACTCATCATCCAGGAAGGTATTTAATCAATATACCATGGATGAAGATTTTATTTTAAAAAAAAATAGAAATAAGATACTTTAGGATGAGTAAAGAATTATAATAAAAAATATATAGTGTATATATATGATACTGGAGTTGTAATGAAACATTTTATAGGTGTTTAGGATAAGGGACATGTGAGAATGAATTTAAAAGAGGAGTAATTTGACTATTTAATATTTAAACT
This sequence comes from Viscum album, assembly GCA_963277665.1. Classification (NCBI taxonomy): domain Eukaryota; kingdom Viridiplantae; phylum Streptophyta; class Magnoliopsida; order Santalales; family Viscaceae; genus Viscum; species Viscum album. The sequence goes on along the minus strand of OY728120.1, from coordinate 1,750,229,075 downwards.
TGATACCCCCTTAGACACTTGGAATATGCCTTTTTATGAGACCAATCAGGCCAAAATGTGGAAAGGGATGATGATAATTGAATTAAGAAGATAATAGTTAGGAAACAAGGCTCAGGTTGATGAAATTGAGTGAAAAATGGGTCTACTTTTATATTTGAGGTGAATGTCAACTTAGGAATTACATAAAATAATAAAATATAATAACATTAACATAGGGATAAAGACTTCTAAAAAGTATAAAATTTTTATGAGAATAAATTTTCAATGAAATATAATCCCATTTTTCCTTATTCATGTTTTTTTTGTCTTAAAAATACTATAATAAAATATTTATTTATGAAACATAATTTTCATCTAATTTAACACTATTCAAAACTATTACACTAAGAAATTAAAATTGAATATAAATATTTAATTTTATGATATAAATATCATATTTTTCTTGATATTTATCGTATATTCTAAATTATTTAATATTTTATATATTTTTATATAATATAATATCATTTATTTTATTTTTCAATTACGTTATTAATTAAAGAAAAATTGCTGTGAAATCCTATAAGGTATATATTTGTTTCCTAAAAATTAGAAATAAATTATCAAGATTAAGATAAATTAATTATCTTTCCATAAACTTTTATGGTAAAAAAAGATTTTTTAAATCATTATATTAAATAGCTATACATATTGAAAACCATATTTTAAACAACATTAATTTATTTTAAATAAAATTATATAAGTGTCTTCAATTGTTCCAAGTGGATCTAAAATGTCGCAAATTCATAAAAAAATTATTTATGGAATTTAAATACTCATAAAAAATTGTTATTCAAATTTTTAGTTCATTATATTTTTCTTATAATTTTAATTAAAATCAATTTATGGATTTCTCTTCTGTATGCAAAAGAACTGCATCGATGTTACATAAGAATTAATGTTAATTATTTCAATTATATTGTAAAAAAAATTTAAAATAAGGAAAGTAATTTAATTAGGTCGATAAAAAACATTTATATTCACTCATTATGTATATTTACTAATATACATGTCAACCAAAATCCTCTATTTTGATAATTTGACTTTTCTTTCACTGTACGAGAATTACAGATGAATTTGGATAAAATTCATGTAATATAACTCTAAAAGATTAAACTAACATCCATAGAAATAAATTATACATAATAATGAACAAAAAAATCCTGAAAATAATTTTTATCAATCAATTATTATATATAAAAAACCAAATTTGACTTTCCCAACGCTACATAGGCACTGCGTCACTAATGAAAATGCTTTTTCAGCTTTCTCTAAATGAAATTATAACATATATGTCATGAAATATTTTTTTACAATATTTCTGTTATAAAATCCTAATTTTTTTATTAAATTATTTTTTGAGTTTTATATCCTAATTATATCTTGGATATGTCACAAATGTATGGTATATTTAAAAATAACTTAATTTTTACTATTCAATTTTTTATTTATCTTTTTCAGAAAATTATCAAAAATTCATACTTAGATAATTACAAAATACTGAATTCAAAAATGAAATTAGTTTCCTAAAATTAAAATTAAATAATTTTAAAAGTAATCAGTTCAATATAACAAGATATAAAATTCGTTTGATAATATTATTTATTTAAAAATTAATTAACATAGTGAGTATAGCTATTTAATTCAAGAATTATAATAAATATGCAAACATATTATTATATTATTAAATGGGTTGTCAAATTATCCCCACTTATATAATTTTCATCAATATAATATATTCTCTTATGAAACAAATCATGATACCTTTCCCTCATAGAATTTCCGAATTCCGATACTGCTTTTTCTACAATATTGTTTCTAGAAAAAACAACCTAGTGAGTTACCATGTTCCACAATACCATCGTATTACAATCATGAATCAGAATGAGATTCTATTTTTAAGAAATCTTATCTTCCAGGTGAACTACTTATGGGATCAAAAAATTAGACGAATCGGAAACACATATTATTGACATCAAAACATGAAAAACATTGTGTATGTAAGATAAACATGAAGGAAACAATACTCGGTAGGAAACTGGTTTAACATTCTCCTAGATTTCATAATGTCTAATAAACCATGTAAATAGACTTCCTTTGTTTACAAAGATCATAACAATTTTCTATGGATATATTTTAATGAAAACATGATCACCTACATCGAAAGAAAGGTACTTCCTTATCTAATCTACATTGGTTTTCTACCTACTATAAGATCTTCTCATATAATGAATGATCATCTTCACTTTCTCAAAAAAATACTCTTATAACTTAGGGCCCATCAATATCCTTTTCAAGACTACATCCCAAAACATTATTTTTCGACATAACTTTCCATATAATAACATAAAGGGTTCCATCAGTATACAAGAATGAGAAATGTTAGTATATGAAAAGTAAACTAAAGAAAGATGTTGATAAAAATTTATTTATTAATATATTGAAAAATATTATAGCTTGTGTTCCATGTTTTTAATTATTCATTCTGACTATACATAATAATGCGGATTAATGGAAGTACTGAAATTTAGTTCAGTACCCAATAATATCGATGGCCTTTCCAAAAATTAAAAGGGAATCATGGATCACAATTAGATGCAATATAGAGAGGAACTCCATATATCATTAATATCCTCATAATATAAAAAAACTATAGTTGGTTTACTAATATAATATATTTAATAGGAAGGAAATGTGTAGATTTATTCAGTTGATCATCAATAACCCAAATTTAATAGTTACCTATAGATGTATTTGGAAGTCCCACCATTATATCCATTTATATATTATCCCAATTCAATTCTAGTATTGGAAAAGGTTGATGAATCACTGTTGGTAGTTGAACCTTGGAGTGAACCTATTGAAATGTGAATAATTACTTGGTAAAATAATTAATATATCTTTCTATTCCTTCAAATTAGTAACACACATGAAGGTTACAACAAATCATAGTAGTGTGAGGATTAACAGAAAATAAAGAAGTATAAACTTCACTTTACAATCATTTTTGCAGTTGGGAATCACAAGGCACACATAATGTTCTTACAAATCTCAAGAATCAAGATTTATGGAAATTAATTTTAGGAAACATACATGTATTTTTCAATTCTACATTTTCATATTACATAGTGTCTTCCTTTTGATCATTCATAATTATTTCTGACAGTGATTACTATAGTAATACAGGAAACAAAAAAGATAAATTTACTAGACCCATAACATTTTGGGAAGAAAATTATAAAATCATAAATCAATGGTCTTTCTTCCACATGTAACATTGTTAATGGTGAATTACTTTTTCAACTCAAGGAATATTATACTTTGTTTGCTTTTCCTGGATAGTAAGTGACCTTGAAATCATAATTATTGTTGAGTAAAATAAATATTCTCCCCCTCATGTTCACTTCCTTCTGCGTAAATATAAAAATAAAACATTTATTATCATCATATATTTCACACTTAGATACATATAAAAGATTTGATAAAAAATTTAAGAAAAAAACATATCTTCTAATTACAATTAATATGTAGGATAATTTAACTCATGAGGTTATAGTTGTATTAAATCCAAACCAATTACCTAATCATTCTACATCATAACATAACATAGTCTAATCAATGAAGCCTCATTGTAGATGAAAAAAATTCACTATTACATGACATATAGAAAAAATAGAAGAATTCACCAATATTATATTTACTTCCAGAAAAAAATAATCACACACTTTTGTAAAGATAAATTTAAATCCTTTTTGTGTTGGCATAGTTATTTGTCAAGATAAAAATTCAATGTTTTAAATAAACCACCAATAATATTCTACTATTCCATGGATACTTTGAATCTCAACACCATTTGTGGGTCATTTCCATTAAACAAAAACTTTTTTTCGAAGGATTAAATGTTATGCCATCATTATTTACATTGTGAGCAAGAAAATAAATCTGTTATAACCCAGAAATATTGTTTGGTAAATTTTCTTTATAACTTATTTTTATTGAAAGTTTTAAAAAAAATCCCTATATATTCGTCATGATCCATATAATTTTTTTAAAACCAAAATATCCCAAAAAAACTAAATTCTTTTCCAAATATTAATGTAATATTCAATTCATATGATTTATAAATTTATCTATGGAATTTTTCAGTATAATGGGATTACAAAACATTCTCTAAATGCCAGTATCTAGTCCAGAATAATATTTTCCGAAATGTAATCTTCCTTCACAGTCAGTTAATGGTACTCGAATCTCAATTCAACAATGTAAAATTTCTGAGCTCCCTAGAGCTGATCAAAAAAGTAATCAATATGAGTTAATTGATTCATATGTCTAATATAAATGTTATTAAAAGAAGTATAATAAACTAAAATACTCGTGGATGAATCATTATTTTAGAGAAAAACAATAAGAGCAACACATGATGCAGTGATAAGGAAAATGAACCCATTCTCAGGAATCTTCAGTAAATACTTCTTCTATTCTAAAATATCAAATTTAGACATTCAAAATGGGGGTTTTGAAATTGGGTAAGAATGAAAATCTATATAAATGGTAAATTTAATGTCCTTATCATGTATACTGCATAACAAAAAATCACGGAAAAAACATAGTATTATTTTTCCACTAGCACATCATCTATCTGAATAGTTTCATTGTTTTCAACAATATGTTATAGATAACATTAATATTCACATTTTAACAGTTTCTATGATTCCTGATATGATATCAATGGTATGGGTTAATTATTTTTTATAAAATAGAAATAATTCTGAAAATTAACTTCACTATCTATACATTCAATCATAAAATGGTAAATCGAAATCCAATCCATACACAGAATAATATCAAACTCTATTAAGGGAAAATAAGAGTTACAGGTAATTTAATTCCACATAAAAAAATGGGATGATTCATATAATTAATGTTTTGGCATTAATATTTCCCATAGTGTTTTAACAATAATATTTTCTTTCATTTTGTTGGATGAAATTTCAAATTTATGGGAAAATTATTCCAAAATAGATGAATGTGTAGAAACTATACCAAACAAGATAATAAAAAATTATATGTATGAAAACAATATACCAGATACCAATTCGTTGAATGTCACAAAATCTACTAATTTAGTCACAATTTACTTTACCACACCTTTCTTCTTATAGTATATCTGCTTCCCATAATTCAAAACCTTATTTGGGAAGGTATGTGCATAATTCCCCATTCCACCACATTTAAAATAATTTACAATTTACATTTTTAAATTTCTCTAATTACCATTTTCATTGCAATATCAGCCCACATTTATAAAATTAACACATCAAATGCACTTCCTAGATTTGTTAATGCATTCCTCGTGGCACTTTTTATCACACATCCCACAAATTAGAAACTAGATTTCAATTCCTTCTTATTTTACGTATTGATTTGTACACATTACATTTCATTTGGAAAATTTTTTATACTTGTTTTCAAAGTACTCGTGACCTTTAAAAAACTAAATTTTTAACCACTCAATACATGATATAATTTTCTTATAATAGTGGAATTCATAGGAGTCTAATACACTTTGATACATTTCCTTCAATACTAAGTAAAAAATGATTGATTTTACTATCAATTCCCCAAATAAGACTTTGACTATAAATTTAAAATTGAGTTAATTTTTCTTAATACCTGACCATTGAATCTTATTTATTTTCTCAAATAAGGAATATATTTTCCATACTTTGTCGAATAAACTACGGAAAATATTTTTCAACAAAAATATTAATGAATTCATCCAATTCTAAGGGATCAATCTCTTCTCTTTCCCTAACACTCTTGAAAACTGACCACCAATTGTCGGATTCAACTTAAAAATTATAAATATAAAGTATAAAATTTTGATTATATTAAAACAAAATTGCATCAAATATCTTTATGGGGGATTTAATCCACCTTGGAGTCATAACCAGGTTAGAAGATCCCCTAAAAGATGGAGGGTTCTACCTCATTAAATGTTTCACTATTTTCATATTACATTGTTGTAGCTATTGATGTTCTCTTTCATGGATACCACCACCATTTATATCATCCTTAATATAATCCACTACTATCATAATCAATTTGATTCCAGTTCCCACCCTTCCATGTTCTATATTTAGAAAGATATCATTCTATCACCGCCTTCTAACTTTAGTTTCCCTATTTCTTCTGCGGAAAACCATTATAAACAGACATATCTTAAAGGAAGAAACATCATAATCATAAATTTTATATAATTTACAATTTTGTATAAAGTAAAAAATATTTATAATATTTTCTTAACATCTTCATAAACAATATATTTATCTAAACTTTGCATAACCTAGTTAATTAAACTATAATTCAATTATTTACATTAAAAATGTTCTACTCGGATTATATTTTTATAGAATATGGTTATAATTTATAAATAAAAAACCACAACTATACAATTCATATAGTACTAAAATAGTATCTATTGTTTTCATAACACATCCATATTTGTGAAAAACATGGTATATTTTATTGAAAATTCTCCACAACATTTATTGGGGCCTCATATTTTCCCTTTCAAACATAATACAATGTAATTTTTATAAAAAAACATAGGAATAAGAAGGAAAATATTATTATAATAAAACAATGAATGAAACATTAGTCTAAGAATACTTACAAACACATGAATGATATTATTCTCACCATTAAAAGTAATATAAAAAATACTTTTTATAAACATTCGGATTCCATAAAACATTGAATGAATAAGAAAATCATTTAAGATACATGGTTAATCATTTTCATAATGTAATTAATTATGAATGTACAATTATAGACACTCGATGATTTGTAACCCTGATGACTACGTGATGTTGTAACCCCGATGAGTACCTTCTAATGTAACTATCAATGATACACTTGAAATAACCATTATGGTCAACTTCCAAAATACCAAATGAATTGGAGCGCTATCATAGACCCAACTATCTTTGGTTTATAAAATTAACAACCATCATCATAACAAATTACCATGTACCCAAAAATAATCACAAAATATGAATACTTATATCATAAAAATTTCCATCTGTAAAATTAATTAATTCAATGGAATAATACGCACATACAAAGGAAAAAAATTCTCTAGAAATAAACCTATAGTTTTGTAAAGGAATATTGAAAACATAAGGATTTATGAGAATAAAAACTCCATTTATTCCATATTAGATATAGAACAATCATATTTAATTTTTTTAATAAGAATTAATGCTGATTTAAAAGAATGTCTATTATTATAGGTTGGATTATTTTAAAATTTTTCAATCCTATTATATATTTGTTTTAATAGAATTATTAATTTATTAAGGAATTATACTCCAATTTATAATTCCTTACATGATCTTCTTATAAAATATTTCCATACGTTTAATAATTGTATTTTATATTTATATTATTTTGGGTGTGTTCGTTTCATTGGTTCCTGGTCTATCCATTATATAATTTATTTTCAAATGGAAATAATAATTGAGAAGAAATAACATTTATATATTTAGGCCATTTTACAAAATTATCATTCAATATAAAATTTTCAGTAATTTAGTAATTAGAAATTAAAACCCATCTTCCACAAAGGCATTGAATCTACATACCAAGGATAAAAATTTTATTTTTAAGAATAAAAAGATAAAATTAATGATTTTATAATTGATTAACCATTAAAAAATAATATTCCATTATATGTGTGGAACTAGAGTTTTCAGGATATTTTTTTAGGGGAGATGATAAGGTAAAAGTGATAATGAATTTAAAATAGATGAAGGATAAATTTTTATCATGAATATTTTTCCATTAAAACCACCTTAGGCACTTGGAATTAAAATTTTTGTGAGACCAAAAACACTTTTATATGGAAAGAGAAGAGGAGAAGTTAATTTAGAAGATAATAGATGAGGAATAAGGATAATGGAAATTAAATCAAGTGAATGCATGTTTACCCATTTGTAATTGAGGTGAGGGAAATTTTGGAATTATATAACATATTAAAATATAATGAATGAAAATAAGCATGAAATAAAAAATAAAAAAAACTAAAAACAGAATAATATATTTTATTATATCTTTTCAAAGGCATAATTATCTAGATTACTAATTGAGAAGATTAATTATTTTATATTATATTTAATATAATTTTTATAATATCATTAATTTGATGTTTTTACTAAATCAATTAATACCACATCATTATTGTGAACTCTTTTAAGTTATTTATTTGTTACCTAAACATTAAAAATAAAATTTCATGATTAAGATTTTTTTTGTATTTATAAAAAATATTTACGGTTGAAAAACTATTCAGTAAAAACATTTGTTAAATTGTTATATTAAATTAAAATCATAGTGTGATCAACATCACATTCATTTAAATAAAATATTATAAAATTAAGAAAGTTATTTTAGTGGATAAAAAAGGTCCAAAATTAAAAGACAACATTTATGACTTAAAATTACTCATCAAAAAAAAAATTTGTTCCAATTTTGAGGTCATATATTGATTCTTATAATTTTAAAGATAATAATTTTATTTATTTTTATTCTCCTAACATAAGAGCTGCATCAGAATTGCATATGAAGTAATATTAATTATTTTAAATATAAAATTTTAAAAAATTAATATCATAATAACAAATTAACATGGAATAATGAAATATTTTATATTATTTATGTAAATATATTTCCTCATATTAATGTCAAAATAACATCACTAATTTGTTAAATTTATTTTTCTTCCCTTATATAAAAACTTCACATGCATTGAGATAAGATTTTTTTTATAACTCTATAATTTTAAAATATCTTCTAAAATATAAATTATTGAAAATAATTAATAAAATTATCATAAAACTAATGTTCAAGACTCTATTATTTCTATAAAGAACCAACTTTTCCTTTTCCTATTCTCTGGGGGAACTATGTCGATAATGATAATGAATTGTACACATACCATAAAATCTATGGTAACACACATGTTCTGAATTATGTTTGTAAAATATTTCAATTATAATAACCTAATTTTGGTAATTACATTATTTTAAAAAAATTTGAATAACAATTATTTCATAAATATTTCACAATAATACTATATAAATAATCTATATTTTTTAATATTCATCAAAATTATTACTTTTTAAAAAAATTCCCAAATCTTCATAAGGATATAATTTCAACATTCTGAATAAAAACATTTTTTTAAATTAGTATTCTAAAATTTTAACAATAATATTTTAAACGTAACCATATAAGAAATTAGATTAAAAAAATATTCACATTAAAAATAACATATCATGGTAAATTTAACTACTTAATTTAATGACAATAATGAAAATGAAACAAAATTATTCAATAAGTACCTGAGTTATTACTATTTAAGTGATACTTGTATGTCCGATGACAGGTTTGTGATTAATTGTGATAACTCATCTATCATATAAATATCTATAAATTCCTTATAACATTCATTGATGATTTATCTAGGGTTTTGACTATGAAACACCAGACTAGATATGGTGTAGCTCATACGTTGACTTCCAAATCCTATGATAAAAAATTTCTTTAAATAGTAGATTCAATACAAATTGAGACAAATTGAGGTAAATATAAATATATTTCACCTCATGTTCATAAAAAAATTTTGAAACTCAAAAAAATCTCACGATCATAATATTGAATGATTTAGTGCATTTGAAAATCTACTAAATCAGAAACTTATTTAAAGATACATTTGACATTCATAAGTAATATATCCATACTATAATTCCATCTATAATTAACATATGTTATACACATATTAATTAAATTGATAATCTAGTCATATTAAATGGGTGATCTCAAATTCCTACAAATGAAAAAACACATGATCATATCAACAAGGATTAGATCATAAAAATTGAGAAAATATGATAATGTGAGAATAATATTAATAAAACTAACCAAGAACAATAAATTTTTTTCATAAGCCTTGATGTGGGAACATTCAATCTCTTATGATCAAATATGTTCCATTGAATAAGACTGTGATATATGAATATAAACTTGACAGAAATCAATGATATCATATGTTAATAGAATAATAAATTTTAATCAAAAATATATTTTATAATATATTAAGAATAAGACTTGGATCACCTCTATGAAAACATAACATAGTTTTAATAGGTTATCCACATATTCACTATTGTCAAATCTCAATAAAATACAAATAAACCTGTTTTTCTTAGTCTAATCACTTGTGAACCATAATAATTTTCTAATAATAAGATAACATTACATAATGTTCCTAGGTTAACCACCCATAGAAAATACATGGTATCTCATGATATGAAAATATTTCCGTATACATTGGAGCACTATCACATCACAAAAATTATATTCATAACATTTACATGAATTAATGTTCTATATGTGGGAAACCCCATACATAAATCATCATCATTATAAAACACATGGGAATAAAGTGGGTTTCATAATCATGTTTCATGGAAAATTCAAAGGATATATGTTTAGTATTACAAAAAATAATAAGGTATTAAATAATTTTGGATGCTAATATTTGATAAATAAAAATATATCTATAAAATTTTGTTCCAATGTTTAAAAATCCATGAGAATTATTGAATAAATAATAATAAAAACTGTCCAAAAAGGTGGACTTTTTAAAAGAGTAAACGTTATTTTAAATAATGAAAAATATGTTTAAAGTAGATTAGTTCATAATTGAACCATGGGTGTTTTCCAAAAATTAACAAAGTTTTTAATTCTTTTAAAATTAAAAATCATTTAACAGAGTTGGTAAATTACATGAAATACAAAAATAGGATGTTCTCTTAAATTAGGTATTCTTAAAATTGGGAATCATGAAGGAGAATTAAAAAAAGTGTTATCCAAAACAAATAAAGATAAATTAAACATGGTATATATATGTAAGGAACCTATATATAGAATATGGATATTTCTATGAGAATAATATAGATTAAAATTGATATTATGAAATAAAATTTGAATCCCAGAAGTAAAATGGGTTGTTCAAAGGATCCCTTTTTATGTTATAAATATATATATTTTTAAAACCCACATCATTAAAAAAAATCCATTATTGTGAATAGGATTATGGATATATATTGGTCCCATATGATTTATAACAATTTTTTTCCCAATAAGAATGAAGAATATTAGCAGGAAGGTTAAATGTTGAGACATATGGAAAACATACTATTGAAATGACGACTCTTAATCTTAAGAATATCATAAATATTAGTATGAAATCAAATAAAAATGATGTTATAGATTTCATATAAGTAATAATCCATTGGAAAAATATGAGCAGCCTTCTATAATATACCAAATATTGAATTTGGGAACATAGAAAGGAACATACAATAAATATATCTTAGGGTCGTAATAGGAATAAAATTGATTTAATAAACAACTTATTACTTCATTAAAATTCAAATAGAAAACACATAATTAGTTGGTTTACCCCTATTTTTAGGCTCCATTTCAATGAAAACATTATAAATTATATATAATGTTTCACAGTTTATTCTTGTTAGATTTTTCATATTAAACAAAGAATTAAACACATTAGGTTTAAAAAAATTGAAGTATATATGTGTAACATTATCCCATAACCATAAATATATTTAATTCTCATAATATGAATTATCACTTACAAATTTAATTTTTATGGGTGTCTAAAATTTATATATGAATCATGATATAATTTTTAGGGATAAGACAATGTGATAAAAATATGAAATATATTATTTTTCCATAGAATATGTCAATCTATTTTTTTGTTTTATCTAATAATTGAGGCCAAATTTCCCTAATTATTAGGTATCATATATCTAATATTTTAATTATTCTTCTATGATAGATCATATCCATCCTTCCCCAGGTAGATTATCATATGATGGTTTGAAATTTGAAATGTGATTTAACTATTTTCTATTTAAACGGATATAATTTGGAGATAAATAATACCCTTAGAAGACCATATAAAATTGAGGTAAACATAATAAATCATTCATGTATCATAATTCTAGAAGTCATGAAGTTTATTTTTATAACATGGATATAAAAAATGATAGGTTCTTTTATTTATAATTTAATACTTAATAGTTTAGGAAAAGTTACATGACATACGACATCCAATAATATAGAGTGGAAAATAGGTATACCTGGCACCAACTAATTATCACTACCATTATCGATAGTAGTTTTATATTACATTTTTATTATTAACATGATCTAGTAGGTAGTTTGTATCGATTTTAATCTTGACCTCTTGGATGAGTGCACTGGTTTGCATTGTGACCAAATTTCACACAACTAAAACATTAAACTCGTAGTGTATAATTAATAACAACCTTATTTTTATAAATAATTTTAACTAGAATTTTCCATTATCCATGAAATATTGTTTCATATTTCAATACAATACATCATATAAATCATATTCTAGTAACTTTGATACATTCCCCAGGGAGAATCATCCCACATTCATGACATGATGGAATTAAAATATTCTTACCATGATAATCTTCATCACCTCAATATCCATGAGACTCTATTCAAACATTCTTTATTATTTTGGGAAACTCAAATATATTTATGCCATTAATCATAATTATTCATTACTATTATGACCTAATTAGAATAATATTAAGTTTATCTCTTATCCTGTTAGGGTTCTTATTGGTGAAATCATCACATTTCCTAAGTAAACTATTATGAGCATGGTTCAATCGATTATTAACCCTTACTAAAAAAGGGGTTGACATGGGGGATTAACAGTTAACATGAAAAGGTAACTATCCTAATTAATCTCATGATATAAGTAAATATAATATCCTTAATCTTTTAAACCATCACATTAGATTCTAGTCCACCCTAAATCACTCTCACTTCAAAATAGGGTTCTTTAGGTTGTGTTTTCACATGATTCTTCACGTAATTCATTAACATAAAAAATAATTTATAGAGGCTATTAAATATATTATTATACTCAAAAGAATATCCTTTAGTATTGTTAGTATTGGTTTTCAGACCTCGTCCCACTCATTGTGAACATATTGATGATATAGTTCATACACAAGAAACCATTTTCGGTGTGGTTTACACTAGTTCCAGCTAGGCCACAACTATATCCCCCAGTCTTTATTTAGGAATAGATGTAATTTCAATGTAAAAAACTCCAAACATTAAATAAATTCATGATCTTATCCAATAATAAACCAAATCTCTAGATTCGTGATTAATTTTTTGTTATCATATCCCTTAAATGAACTAAATTTTCCCAAAAATGATACTAAATTCTACCATGTGAGCTGCAAAAATCCAGCAAGCCTAGTTCTGTTGCTAAAAACACATTCCTTAAAAATATTATTTGATAATAATTTAGATTTCCAAAAATTAAGATATATATTTACCCTAATTTTCAAAACATAAACATTATTTCTCACCACAATTTAACAATCCCAAGAATAAATAGTTTATTGTTTTTGAGGATTACCTATATAATAAAATTATTTTATGATACATGTTAATATTTCTCCTTAATTGATACGAACTAGAATCCCCAAAAGGCTTCTCTTGAGTTATTATCATATGCATAATTTGGGGAATAAAAATATAGGAAATAGGTGAGATTAAACCCTATGTAAGGAAAATCTCCTCAACGTCTCAACTATTCCTAGATAAAAATCAAATGAAAAAATGACCATGGGGGAATATCATATATAAATGACTTTTAATAATAATTATTTCAATTAATTCATGATAATGAAACCTGTAATATATAATGAAAAACCATTTATCAAGGAATAAGTATGTGAGAGAAGCCATGTAATATTTATTATGTGAATGATATCATACTTTTATTTAATCATAAATATGTAGCAACAATATAAAGTATAACATCGTAAGCATAAGTCATGGATTTCTACCAATAAAACAAAACAAAGTGTGACAATTATAACCACCACTTTAACGTAGTAAAGGATCGCCTCCAAGAAAATATATCATTATATACTTAATAAAATTAAAAATTCACTATAGTCAAGGCTCACCAATATGACAACACAACATAGTCAGATTAGGCTAACTGCTTGTGCACCTTATATGATATCTGATTTATGAAAGAAATAACCAATGAATTGGGAGTTATGTCATGAAACAACAATATTATTATAACATGTAAATTGATATGTTATCCATAGGATGAAAATATACCATAAATAAATCACACACACGATGTAAACCATGAGAAATAATAAGTTTCATAATATGGTCTCAATGTATAACCAAAGGCTATATGAGAAGGATTATTATGATAAGAATTCATTAAAATTTTTTGTTTTTCATATTTGATAAATAATCACAGCTGTTCAGTATTTTGTTTCCAAATTTAATAAATTTATTGAAATATAGGATATTTTAAAAGAAAAATGTTCTAGTTAGGTGCAGATTTATGAAATGTGTAAATGATCATTTAAAGAATATATGATCTTACTATTCCCCTTTAGTCTATAATTGATCCATGAGGGTTTTAAAATTTAGAGTGCTACTCCATCCTTGAGGAACATGAAGACAAATTGTTCTTTATTACATCTTTCAGATCATGGGATAAGGGAGAATTGGGTTTGTTGGTTACCTCCTAACATGGGCCTGAAACAAAACTTTTATTATTCATGCATTGAGGGAATCATTCGAGGTAGTGGTGTGGTACAGGATGGTAGTGGAAAAATCGTACTCGCATTCACTACATTTTTTGGGAGGTGAAATTCTATCTAGGAAGAGGTCGAGGCTATTTATATGGATATCATGTTGTGTGATCAGTTGAATTTATCTCTTAGTGAAATTGAAAGTGATTCCAAGATGAACCATGACTCTATGAATGTCAATATTTCACCTCTATGGTTTATTTATTATATTATCAAGATGTGTATTTGCTTCCTTGGAAATAATAGCATATATTTTATTCATATATGGATTAAAGTTAAAAAAATGGCATATTATTTGGCATCAATGGTGGTGGCTGATCAATGTACCAATTTTTTTTAGTTCTATTCTAATGAAAATAAAAGGGTTGAACTTGATTAGGGGAGACCAGTTCAGCCTCCATTATTTTAGGGCACTATAAAAATGTTTTGTATGACCTTCCCATGGTCTTATTTATTATGGGATTTCTCATTTTATAATAAAAAAATCTACATTGAGAGAGTGTTACCTAAGAGTATTTGGGGTTTTTCGGTATATCAATTTTTTAAATACCATTATCAAACCCACATAATTAAAGGAATAATAATTGTTTTTTGAAAAATGGGAAATGATAAATATTAGAGTAATAGGAAATAAAAAAATTGGGGACCCAAATAACAAAGGAAAATATTTATGGGCAGTGAAAATATTAACATAGATGAGAAAATATATTATAATGTATTGGAATTAATGATAACAATGTCAATGAGTTTATAATGAAATTTTAAGAAAATGATGATTTTCAATATGAAGATATAATTTCGCATTGGAAAAGAGGATTTACCTTGTATAATATTGATATATAAGAATAAATGAACTTATAAAAATATATATTAAATAAAGAGAGCTAATGATCTAAATTGAATTAAAAATGAGTCAACACGACACTTATGACTTCATTATCCATTGAATCAAAAGCCAACAAAGGTAGAACACTGTATGTATTTGTAAGACCTATTAATTTAAAGAATGATATGATAATTAAAATATATGAGAAATATTTACATTATTAAAAGGTAATATGTTTTCAATACATATATTATCTCAATGGATCAAAATTATGATTTTTATACCCATTCATCATGTCCGGATTTATTGTATTTGTCTGCCAAACATCAACTACAATTGGATGTTCTACCTTGGGAAACAACATTGGGTTCACTATCTATGATATTTTTGAACAAAAAAGTGTATAAGAAATTTGGAGAGGGTATATGAAAAACTAGGTAAATGTTTTGGTCTTTCTAATGCCTTAGAATGGGTAGAGAAATAGCTTGGTGAGTGATGGTATTTATAAGTGTGATGAGTAGAGTTTTTATAATAATGTAAAAGGGTATGTGACTATTAAGGGGATAAAATGATAAAATAAAGTAAAATTATGAAAATGAAATAATTTATAGATTTGATGATTATCATAAGCTCATTTTATTTCATGTTCTTTAATTTTTTTAGGATTTCCATATTTGTTAAGCCTATTTCAAATTAAATTACCATTATTTTAGTAAATTATTTTTACCTAAGTAATGAATTTATTCAATAATAAATTAAATTGAACTTATTAAGAAAATTGTATTGAATAATTCAAATTAGGAAATAATTTATTTTATATGAAAGTTATATTTTGATTAAAAATTGATTTTAATATTTGCGCACATAACATATGAAAACATAAAAATAATGTTTACAGTAAAATTATCATATATTTTAAATTTAAATTAAAAAAGAGGTTATTAATTTAAAATTATGATTCATATAGTTTTAAATAAAAAATAGAATACTACCTTGTTATATAATAATAATAGAAAATGATAAAAAATAGTTTTTATTAGATATATAGACTACCTAGGTTTAAAAATGTTAAAATTGGGTTCTAAAAGTCAATAATATATTTATAAATTGATTTTTATCTTTATATATTATTTCTCATTGAATTTGTTTTATTGTTTTTTATTCGTTCATAGATAATGGTATTGTAAAAAATGTCACAGTATTAATAAAAACATTGTTTTTAATTAATAAAATAATAACTACGCATAAAAAAATATCAAAAAATATTACTAATATAACATTGAAATGATAAATAAAAAAATTACCATTTTTTTGAAATTATAATTATGATATTTAGTAATTTATCATTTATAAAACACAAAATATAGTGAAAATTTATTTTATATAATATGAAATTTGGAATATTTTGATTTAATCTTTAATTTTCCATAAATTATTAATTAGATTGGAGATAAAACATTATTCATATCAATGATATATTTTATATATAATATTTTATTTCAAAAAATATAGCACTTAAAAAAACTAATTTAAGATAAATAATATATTTCTGGGATTAAATAATATTTTTATTTATTTAGAAACATTAATTGAATATTATAAATGTATTAATATTAAAAAAACATTATATTTTTTTACTTATATTTCACAACACAATTATAGGTATTTTTACAACAATTTCAATTGATATCTTTTAATGGTTATGTAATGTGACATGGTTCATTTTAATTAAATGTATTATGTGAGGCACACTATTGAAGATATTAGGTTTTGAATGAAAATATAATTTATAATCATAGAGTTTTACATGATATATAGGTTCCCATATGGGTAATTAGTTGTTTTTGGTTGATTTTTTTTTATTTTTGAGTGTGAAGGATTGAAGAATAGTTAATAACATGGTATATATCCATTGTGGGATAGTGATTAATATCAATAAATGTTCTAATTAATTATGTTTAGTTAAGTATGTGCATAATGGTATAATGTGAACTAAATGTGGGGCCAAATAAACATGTCGACTATTTTCACATGATTTAGAACAAGGAATCATATACAATGATAAATAAAATTTTATACATGATTAATTATATTTATTTTCAATGTAAATATTATTTTAACTCAGATAACATTTATTTATAGTTACCTATGGGTTATTTAGACTATAGGGAACACTGTGAAGACAATTTGAGATTTTACAACGATTAAAATAAAATTCTATTAAGGAATCATCATATAGAATTTGAATCGATGTAAGCATTATAGTAATCAGATCAATTATTAGAATTATATCTTTTTTATTTCCAAATTTTAAAAATATATAAATCATGATGACAATATATACGGTAGATTATTTTGGTTGGACAATTCATGAATATAAAAATTTTAATGAAAGATGTATGGTTCATGAGACTGTAGTTCTTGACCGTAATCACAAAATTTGGGCCCATGGTATCATAGATCATTCATTAATTATCATATATGGTAGATGTATACTATCCATTTTATGTAATTATTTAATTTAATGTAATTATTTATTGAATATGAATGATCATGTACTGAAATTGGATGAATTTTATAATTATGAAATAATGATATATTATGGTTTTTACCCAAATGTAATCTATAAAAATTAAGGCATTTCAAAACCATTGTTTTGTTTAATTGAGAATGAAAATTTTAAAAGTAAATAATTTTGTTTATTATGGATTTTTTTTTAAAATGTGTTTTATCCATTGTTGATATTTGTAATGAAATTGTGTTTTCATGATTTTTTCCATTAAATTGGTTAAATGATAGGATAAATAAACATTAATGAAAGTATATCTATATTTTTTGGAAATTATATTTCCCTAAAATTAAACATAAATTGGGTTGAGTTTGACATATGATTTACGTATTCTTTATAATATTTATCAAAATATGCATGTACTTGTGTAAAAATTTATATATGTGAGAAACATTTTTGAAACATTTAAGATTCATCTATGATGATTTCGTGGAACATAAATCATGGTTTATATTGAGAAATGGTCAGAATAACTTGGGGATAAACATGACACCCATTATGTTGTGTGTTTTGAAATATGAATAGGGATTCCCAACATAGAAAATGTAGTTTTGTTGAATTTATTTCATTTTTCTTTGTGACAAATTATCAGATATATTAGATTATAAAAATAAGGAGGGTTCATTATACCTACGGGAAATGAGGTTTTTGTATTTATTTTTATAGAGAATGGGAATTTTGTTTCAATATTTTCAAAAATCATTATTACAAAACATTTTTTAAAAGTAGTATGTTACCTTTAAATTATATGAATGAGGTTATTTGAAAAATGATTTTTCATGGAGAAAATATTACTCTTTGAATATTTTAAATTATGGATGAATTTATTTTAATTTATTTTTGTAAAATTTAACTGAATTTTTATATTTTAATTTGGTAACATAATTTTGGAATTTTTTGAAGAAATAATATTTTTGAATTTGAAATAGGTTATGATATACATTTATTTATTGGTATTTAATATTGACATAGTTCATGTATAGAATTGTGTTGGAGCCATTTGAGACATGTTTATGAGTGTTTGGTCACCCATATGTGTATAATTTGATGTTAGAATAGACATGGTTGGTTATGATATAGATAAGGAGATGAATTCATTCTTCATTATTGGTAATTTATAGAGCCATATTAGTGATAAAAAAATGATTGTGACTCAAACATAGGTATATTTATTTTAAATTTTCATGTGTCTCATTTGAATTATTTTAATGATTTATTTTTTAAGACTATTATATTTTTAATCAGTAATATTTATTTATAATGGTTTAACAAAATATTTCACCTTTATATAAATTAATTGGTTTATATAACTAATGTAAAAACATTTCCAATGTTTTTCTTATTTTTATACATTACCACTTTTTAGTATCCCTAACCTATCATGGAATACACATCTGGTGATATTGTGTGTCAGCTGAGGACTCATGTCTCATGCTCTCTAGTTGGGTCCTGTGGTTGTAGTGATACAAAATGGTATCAGAGTGGTGATTTTGTGTTATTTCTTGGGATGTTAAGAAATCATAGAGAATTGGATAGTGGTGACTCAAAATGTTCCCATTAATATGTATAACTAACATATTTCTAGAGAATATTGAGTTATTAGGAACTCCAAGAATAAAAGAGGTAAGTGGAAACAATATAGTATTTTTATTTGTTCCATGTTAAACCATTATCGGTCAATGTATGGAATAATAGATTCATCATGATAAGCATGTTAAGGGATGAATCACATTAAATGGTTTTGAAGGGAAAATGAATTTTCAACCTGAAAAATGGATCTATAAGATTTTTATAGATTTAATGGTAATTTTGACATGATATATGTTTTCATACATAATTGAAATATTCATATTTCTGATCGGAATAATGATAATCCAATAGAATATAAATTCACATAGGTAAAGTAGAAAATATGAATTGTTTATTGTTGAATTATATACAAATTATATGGTTATAATCGGATACCTTATGTGATATAGTATATAAATTCAAGAATAGATGTGTTCTATCAACAACATGGAAAAAGAGTAGTGTAATATGATCATGTTATCACATAGCTTGTGACATATCTTAAGAATTTTATCTAGGGGAGTAACATTAATGTCAATTATAATGGTATTTAAAAGGTTGATATATTATCAAATTTTAAAAAATAAAATCCTTTATTACTCATGCGTGATTCTGGATTAGAGTTAGAAGAACAGTAGATTATAAAGATCAATTAAATACTTCATTTTTATTAAATTTCATTAAATGTGAAGGTTTAGATTTTGATATATTTGTTAGTGGAATGAATAGTAAGTGGTGGTAGTTGATTGAGAAAATGAGGTAGTGTAATGATATTTATTCCAAGGGAATACAAAAGATCGTAAATAATAAGTGATTAAAAAAAGCCTTTATGTTTGAAATGGTTTGTGAGTTCTGATATTTTGAGTAGGGTAAATGTTTCATTATGGATTTTATATTAAAATGTATTGATATTATAAAGTATGTGACAAAATTAGATGCATACAACAACATCATTGAATAATGGCTTTAAATGTGACTCTGACTGGATATAAAATCATGGTTTAATTGTTAATGTTACATAAATATAAGTAGGTAATTAGCCTGAATTATTTGTTTTTGTGGTAGATATAGTAAAATTATTAATGGGGAGTGCCATTATTAATTTTCTAGTTTGAGTGGAATGTAATTTTACTCAAAAAATTAGAAGTAGTGGAATTTTTAATGGAATTAAGCTAATAATGTTTCCTTGTATCTCTGTGGAAGGATTTTGGGGAGTGTTTATTGTGTGTTATTTTTGGAAAAATAATGTTTAAGATTCTAGTCATCCTGTTAGAAGACTCTAATAAGGGAAGGTGAGACATATAAAGATGTTTTATAGTCTGTTAGTGTGGTCTGATAGCAGTGGTACATCCAATAAACTATGATGCTCAATGACATTGATTAATATGTTGTGTCAGGAAGAGTAAGGTACTAATGAATGATTTGGGATTTCTTTTTATGATGGTATAACATTGATATAGTTTATGGGAAACTCTTCAGTATTCAGAAACCATTATGGGAGGATGTATAATATAAAACAACTTCTATAGTTTAAGGTAATATGTTTTTATATTTTACAATTATTTCTATATATTTATATTACCTATTTCCATTTATTTTTCCATGAAATATTTTTTGATCAATAATCATATTACATGGTTATGATTCAATGTTTAATGAAAATATACACTCCACTCGGTAGAAGAACCAAAAATATATTTTGGAATCTATCATACTCAGTAATGATCGGAAAATTGAAATCCCATGGGATGTTTTTGTTTCTTGAGATTAAAATGCATGATTTGATATTTGGTATATATGGGATAATAAAATTTATTTCTTATTCCACTATAAATAGTTAATTATATTCCTTTATAACACTAGTTGAGACTATCCACACTTTCATGATAGAGTGGAATATTGATTAATATAGTGAAGGGATGAATAAAGTGTCATAGGATCAATATCAAACGAACTACTGGGTCTAGGGCTTTTTTCAATGAAAGAATGTATTTTTATTTTCTTTTAGGGGTGGTATAGGGGTATCTTAATGTTGTTTTACTGTAATTATACATACTACCCCCTATGAAGAATGTCAAAATTTCCAGTCACTAAATACATGGGGAGAATACAATTTATGTACCATTTTATTGCATGAATTCATTAGTGTTTTATTAATTGATTGTGTAGTGAAATTAGATTTTACTAAAAGGGATTATCCAATTGAATATTTCACTATGTAAAGCACCGATTATATATAAAAATGAGGCCACTAGTAGCTTGTGGATGTATGAGGATTATTTAAATGTGATCTATGAAAAAATGAGAAATTTATATCACTTAAACATAAAATTATTACTTTTGTAATTTCATGAACCTGATTCAACTAAACCGGTTCTCTGATACAGTTCACCATAAGAAAACAAGAATACCTCCATGTATTTCAGTGTAAGAAAACAAGTAAAAACATCTTAATAGGTAATAGTGGGGATACTATTCCCTCATATCATATTAAGGAATCGATGGAAATAACCATAAATCGTCCATAGAATTAAATAAATAGATTACAAAATAAAGAAAGTGAAAACATGGGATAAATATAAAATGAAATTATATAAAACTAGGACATCCATGTAATATAAGAGAAACTGATTTTTCACAAGGTTGATCGCATATAAATGAGTAAATAAAAGAAACTGAAATATATGTATAATGATTAAATACATACCATGTGTTATACCACATACCCAATCTCCACATACATATTTGATCTATCCTATATGATTAATTATGAGAATCAACTAAAACTATTCCTGCAACCAAGTGAGAATATGATTAGTTACCCGAGTTAATTTCATGATTTACCAGGGTTTGTGTAAAAAACATAGTAGGATACCACCAATGTGGTCCCTTAAATAGCCAGTAAATGTAGTATACGTATATTTTAGGTTCTCATAAATAGAGAAATAATAATAATTACTAACTACTAAAGATAAAATTTATTTCAAGATCGTACATGGAATGATCATGAAATTTGATCAGCCTAGTCATGGAATAATTGTTAATAAAAGTTAAAATAAAACCTCTATTGATTATTGAGTTTGTGATGCCTATCGATGATACCTGTTTTTTACAATGCTAAAATTCCTCTAGATAGGATTATCCATTTACACAGATATATAAATAATTATATATGTATATATAGAATATATATTTAAAAAAATTATTGATATATATATAGATACATAGTAACAACCAGGTCCCGTGAAGTGAAACCATTGCATTCATATATAACAAAAATTGGTTTTCAAATATTATTAAGTGCCCATACCCCAATCCTTCTAATGGGAATATATAATTCAATTCCAAAAAAATAAAAATTAGATAGGTAATGTTTCATTTCCAACCTCCCAATAAAGGGGTGTGAATTGTCTTTTAAAACAACCCAAATGAATATAAGAATCACCATGTCCAGTATCTTAATCAAGGGGATTGAATCATTATGTCCACAACCCATATAATGGTGTGAAATGACATGTCTAGAATCCTAATAAATGGGAGTGAAATATTATGACAAACAACCCAATAATGATGTGCATGGAATTTTCCTATATCCTAGACCAAGGGGGTGTGAAGAATCATGTCTGATAACCCTAACAGAATCCTCATAGTGATTATCAAACATGAAGGTCCAAAAACCATATCCTAGAAAAATATTTTCAGGAATCCCGAAAATATAGAACATCAAATATATATCATTGTAAAAAACTAGAAAGCGCATATTAAAATCATACCAATATCATTAATTACCATGTTGAATAAATAATATTAGAGTAAGGATTTCCAAATGCCTACCCATTAATAATAACTCCCATTAGTATTACTTGTTCAAAAGGTGTTTTATTGTGGCACTCCCTATAATCATTACCTAAACACGTAATGCACTTTTTTATGTTGGTTAACCACCTGGGCACTTACTTGGGTCCCATAGATCAAAACATTAGAGATGAGTCATACTTGGGACGCTTGAGGTTCATATATAAGAAGAGGAATCCTTATTGGGATAAAATAGGTTTTTAATATTGTATCTAATCTACACCTAAAACACTAGTATTTGATAAACCACAACATAATAAAAATGTAATCATAGACCTACCAGCCTCATAAAGTCATATTACTAAGGTAATCTTCAGTAGATGGTTTATGACCTAATCTCAGTGCCATGGTCTATGTGGGATGATCTAAACATCCAAACCAATATTAGAACACATATGGTTTGGAATCCTAGGCCTATACAAAGGATATAATGTCACGCCAAGTGCATTATCACCTTCTAAGAGTTCTAGAGACATCTTGGTATCTAAAGGTTCAATCCATGAAACTAGAGAACATAGGTTATTAGTGACCCCAGACATTGATTCATTATCATCCACCCATTTAACAAACATAACTGATCATTGGATTAAAATAAACTTGATGAATCTCCCTCAAGTGTGATCCATATCATACTCAAACAACAATAAACATTCATAGATACCACCGATATGGTATGAAAATCCACCTAACTTTATGAGGAAGTCTATATACAATCCAAGGGATTAAATTAGATTCCAAGGACCACCCATACTCAAATGATATATACAGGGTCATACCTCACAACATACCCATCATATGATTATAAATTATAACTATATTATAATTAATTAAAAAATGTAAATGATTTATAAATAATTTAACATACCTGACATTCGTTGGAATAACCTCGTCTACTGATCTAATTGCACTGGAACTATGACCCATCTCTCACAAAAAAACCATTACACAAAAAAATAATTCAATTTATCATCATATCTATGAAAAAAATATTGAAAAAAATTCAAAAAATAAAATTTAGTTTTAAGAATATATCGATCCCCAAAGTTGATATAAGTCAATAAAAACCATCCAATGATGTTTAAATGACCTTCAAGGTTACCCTCTTCCAAGGTAGAGTAAAACACCTATAACCATTATCAAATTCCACTATTGTCTAGTTGAATATAGATTAGAAACCATAATCAGATAAAATAATAAATTATGAATCAAGAGAGAAGGAGGGGAGGAGTGAACACCATAGAAAAAATCATACATCAAAACTACATGGATGCCCACAGTGAAAACTAATTTTTATAATTGTGAAGAAGGGAATGACCGTAGAGGATAGATGACTGACATGAGAAAGTTGAGAATAAAATAATATGGGGCTCCCCACATAAAGATCCTATGAAAAAATAGAAATACTATCCTTTTCATTGTCCCCATGGTTTATCCACATGGTTGGATAACCCATTTTATAGCCATTAAAACATACTATACAAGGATGAAATATCATGCATGTGAAATAAACATGGTTTAATAGATTGTGTGCTAACTATATATAATTTGTTGAAATAAACTGAAGACAACTGTCTTGATTTTCTTATCCCACCATAAAGACTCCCCAGCATATGCACCTATAAAAACAAATCAATATAGTTAGGCCACATGATTTTTAATAAATATTTAACAGCTATTCACCCTAGGATACACATTTTATACAAAATTGATTTTTGTACGAAACCCCTATAGAGCTTTTAAATCCTATAATATACCTTATGATTATCATTGTATTTCTAAAAACACTATTTAGAGGCATATCAACCTTTGAATTTTCATTTCGAGTATATGATAAATATTTTACCAATCCAGCAATTCATAAATTTTATGTTCCTTTTGATATTCCAAACTCAAAAATAGCATGGGATTTTACAACCCCCTTACCTTAATTCTTCCCAACCTCAGGGAATATTTGTGGTATCAAAATTAAACACCATACCTAATTGGGTTAGAAACACTAATGAAATGGACACGTATTGTGTCTAATATCCCAGCATGCTTCCATGTCATTTTAGAAAAAATTGTGTTTATCTTTAAAACCACATCCCTCCTCATTGGAATATGGTTCAAAATATTTTCTACATGGGCTTTGGTGACATCCCTATGATTCCAAAGGGTATAAATAAATTCCAAGGTCTTCATAAAAGTTAGGGGTCAATTTTCCATTTGAAAAAAAGACAACAACAAAATGAAACACAATAAAACCCAATTACAATATGACACATTATAATAATTTAATACAAAAAAATGTAATATCAATCTAACAACTGACCTCACCAATGAACAAAGATTAAACCAAAACCAATATAACATTACAAATAAGTTGACTAAGCCAAAAAATCATAGAGACTGAAAATGAAATCAACTCTAAATATCCAAATGTACTCCAAGAAACAAAACCAAAATACATCCAAAAGTATAATAACCAATCACTCTACAAATTACATACTTATCCATTACATATGTCTTGATAAAAAATATCATCAAACACACCATGGTTCCCAAGTAGGGTTTGAGTAATGAAACTCAGTTGTTTTTCCCAAAATTACTTCCAAAGTCATTCCACAAGTATTGAACATTTTAGCACATTTATATAAATGAATTTATATAAAAAACATTAAAATATTTTATGAAATTATATAAAATACAAGATATTTCACCACAAAATTGTTTAATCCAAACTAGTTTTCATTGAAAAACCCAAAAAATTATTTAAAACAAATTTGGATTTCTTTTTGTAAAAATCAATTACATTCCACTTATCCAGAAATCCAACCACGTAGTACACCATGAACCACCCTATACACATGATTGTTGATTAATCCATTCACTAATCCATCAATTATTGATCCGTTTTTTGGGAGAAAGTTCATAACCATATAAATAACACTAATTATTGGGGAAACATCATACCATTATCTATCCTATGGCACTTGAACACCAAGAAAATATTATACCCAAAACCAACAAAAAATAAATCATTTCAATCCATTTCAATTATAAAATTCCTATTATATAAAATAATACCATTAATCCATTTTAATAATGATTTTTTTTTTAAATCTTCTTTTTAAATTCGATAAAACAAACACTTTCACAATAGATAAGTTTAAAAATATAATAAAAAAGCACCATTGAGGGTTTATCAATAAATTTCCTAAAAATTAAAACAAATTAAAACAATTTGAAATGAAGCCTCCATGTTTTAGTAAGATGAGAAGATATTGAAGCCACCAACCTCTGAAATGACAGAGAAAAGGAAAATTATTTTTTTTAAAAAATGAGGTTCAATCTAAAAAAAAAACCACCTTAGATATGATCCCATAACATCAACAGAACCAAATATCATCATAATTGGAATAAAAGATGAGAGATCTTTCCCCAAAAAATTAGACTTATTTATATAATAATGCGAAGGAGGTAAGACCTAAGAAAAAACACTAAGAACTGAGACATACAATGGAATACGGGCTTCAACACACCATGAAATAGTAATGGATATCTACATTATCAATAATAAAGGTATCCAAAGCCTGTGGGAAGACAAAAATTCATTTTAGGATCATATTATGGAATAAATGACCCATTAAGGATAAATAAATATTTTATATCCAATTGTTTGAAATCTATCTTTTTCTTTGCATGGTGAGGGGAGATTGTTAGGAAAAAAATATGGTAATCATGAAAATTCCTCGGTCCCAAAAATCAGGGTTTTACCTTGGTGGTTTCATGGTTTGGCCAAACCGTGCACCAAACCGTGTCTTTACATATTTCCCACTACCTCACTCTGCATAATTTTATATAGAAGTTTCATGATTTATACTAACTATTCTCAAGCATTACACCTATATAAAGGACACAAAAATATTCTAATAGTCTTCCAAACCCACCCAAAAATCACAAAAAATCATCACATACATAAAAAAATAAAGGGTTAATTATTGGAAATTAAGGCTACTAAATTCTCCCAAATATTGGCCTTTCCATCCCTAGAATGTCAAAAAATAATATTTATCTAATATGCTTTTGTCCTTGGATCGATAATTTCCTCCTACCATTCCCATGCCTCTTGTTGAACATAACCTTTTTTACACAAATCCCCTACAAAAATGGTTCTTTTTACACAATATACAATATCTTACCTATAAAAAATCTATACTAGAAATTAATCTAATAAATCATCTGGCTCTATGTCAACGTGATCCCATTGAATCTCAATTTTGTGATCAGGATAATACTTTATCAACTATGATACATAAAACATGTTATACACTTAACTAAACCATGGCGGAAAAGAAAAGAAATATAACATATCACCCACCCATTAATGTATCTCAAATGGTCTTATGTATCAAGGATTTAAGTTTAACATCATTTCAAAAAACTATTCCGAAACATTGGAATGATTATGAAGAAGACATGATCACTCAACACAAATGACAATGACTACCAATAGAGACCCACATATGATTTTGAAAACCATGAACCATCTTCATCCTTTTCATAATAAACCGAATCTTCTTCCATTTCTCTTATACAAGGATTAAAACAACCCCTAAATTTTCACATGTTTCCACCCAAAAATGTGGATAAGGATAAAAGAACCCCATGAAATGATTCAAAAGGATCCATATTTATAGATGACTAATAAATATTTCTATACCAGAACTTGACTAATGGTACATACTCCTCCAATGAACCACCAAATACTTTACACCAAATTTTACTATGTATTCCAATTTATTTATAATCAAACCATATTTTCAATTCATATACGAACGTTACACTATACTAATGATCAACTGAGTTACATTGGCATTCTGTGACAATTTCTATAAATAATTTGTATACCTTGAATCTCGGTCTAATACTATAAAAAATCATATTCCATGACTCTTTTCCAATTGTTTGATATAGATTTTAGAAAATTCTCAACCGTATGTGATTCATGATTAGGGATGAAATGGGATGAAACTATGAGATGATACACTATCATCCATAAGTAATTATTTTCTAATTTTTCTTTAGGTGGCCTTTCAATACAACCACAACTACATGATCACCATTATTAATAGGAATAGGTAATGACTAGAACATAGTTGTTGGTAGATGGTGCTCTTCCTTAACCTTATAACTGGTGAGGCATCTTGAAAAAAGACAACAACATTCATTTTATTACCATCCCACAAAAACATTGAATTTATTTCCCTATGAATCTTATATACTATAGGATTAATATCCCACATGTAGTAGACGTTAGTATGATGATTTTTCTCCTGAAAAGCTATAATTATGACCGTCAGATATTTAAACCACAAAACTAATCATCCAACCTATTTCTATCCCTCAATGCTATCCCCATTATTGATGTCTTACCTCATAGAATGACATTCTAAATCATTTGTTTATTCCTCATTAACAATCTTCACTTGATTCAGAACCAATGAATATTGAATGAAAACAGAAAAACTGCATTGATCTTCACTATCTAAGTTAATATAAGCCATAGACAACGTCAACTACAACTGATATATAGCATGTTAATCCAATTAAAAGTAAGATTTTTTTCTTAACACATATCCCATTGAATTATTTTTACGTAGTGTATACATCAAATAAATTTTATAAATCTGGAGATACTTTGTACATATTCTTTGTCTCATATTCATATTCCTTTGTGAGAAAATATTTTTCAAACACTTATGATCCATAAGAATTTTAAATTTATCAAAAAAATAATTAATGACACCATGTATTGAAATCATGTACAAAAATTATTAACTCCAAATAATGTTTTGGGTTTTTCTTCAAAAGAAACCACAACATACATGATCGATAAGAAAAAACATGAGCTTCCTTAATGAGAAAATAACTCAACTGGGATCCCGTAGCATCAAAATAAACCATGTACCCTTGTCCTAATTCTGGAAGAATCAATATAAGTGTGGATGTAAGGTGAAATTTCATCTCTTGAAATGAATTTTGACAATCCTCATTCCATTGGAATTTAATTTTTTTTCTATGTCAAATCTATTATACGTTAATCTAGTCATGAAAATTCATGAACAAAGAATCGATAATAAATATCCAGACCGAGGAAACTATGAATCCCAATGAAATTATTTTCATATTACGAAGATATAATCGCATCTATTCTATCTAGATTCATATAAGTACCTCTTTTAAAGATAACATGTCCATGGAAACATAACTATTGTATCCAAAAATCACACATTGATAATTTGGCATATATATGATGATCATTTAAAATTCTTAGAACTATCCCCATGTGATTCTTATGTTCAAACACTGTACATGAATGCACAAATATTTCGTCCATAAACACCACAATAAATAAATCTAGATATCATTGAAATATATGATTCATCAATTAGATAATGACTACGGGTGCATTAGTAATACCAAAAGGCTTAAAGACATTTATGTAATGGCTATATATAACCATGAATGATATCTTTGAAATATCCTCTAACTGAACCCACAATTAGTGATATTAGGATAAGATGTCAATCTTAGAGAACCACTGATATCCCATATATTTTTTGAACATATCATTAATGCGAGGAAGTGGATACTAATTCATTATCACAACTTTCTTAATCTTAAGAGAATCCACAATGTTCCAATGATTTCTATCCAACTTTTTCAAAAAAAAAGTCTGCCACTGCATATGGTGATGTAATAGGATTAATGAACCCTTTTATTTCTAGATATTACAACTCACTTTCAATTACCATAATTCTTTTGGTTCTATTTGATATGATGGATGTGATATAGGAATAGATCCTAGGAGGAGGACAATCATAAATTAGAGTTATCTTATGGGTGGAAACCCTTAGAATCATTCAATAAAAATATCTAGAAACTGATCAAACATAAGTGGAATACTAAACTCCTTGAACTCATCAACTTATTCCATGGACACTGTTGAAAAACGGTTTGAGATAGTTCCAACTTTTGGTTCTAGCATGTTTATCTCACAATCCTTTATGTAATTTTCTCCTATACAGAGATGCTCGAAGCCATCATCAGTCAGAAGACTAACTATTTGGGCATAATAACCCTTATGATCCTTGAACATAGTCAACCAATACATACCTAGTATATTTCATAGACATCTATCTCAAGATAAATGAAATCCTACATCAACTCACCCCCATAAAACATCATAGAACACTCTCTTCACATAGTTGATCAATAATCTCTTTGTCCATCAGTAGTTTGATGTTACAAAAAAATTAGTAATCTCTATATTTAAACCCATATTATCAATAAAATAAGAGAAATAATGTAATTTTTTTCACCTGTATGAAATAATGTTTTCATAATCATTGAATTCAAAAAAAAAAAATCAAACCTCTCTTTGTCGATGGTCTAGATTGATCATCCATAATATCATACATTAGTCCATATATATTATTATTAACTACACTTTGTTCTCATTCACCCAATTGGGATTTACCTTGCTGTGGAGTCATGGTGTTTCTTGAATCACCATTGCTAGATCGGTTATGGTGATGGGAGGTATTTTGTTTCCCTCACAACATCAAAGAATAATAAATTGGTGAAACTTGATATGTGTCCTCCATGCCCGACCTTGGAGCACTAGAACAAAATTTTGGGATGATTGTTTTCTACCTATATATATAAATGTAATTCTTTCTTAATTCAATATGCACCCTACCCTAGTTGATCACTATGTTCTGAACACTCCTTTTGTCATGGGGAAGGGTGTCTTTCACAACAATCCTGGAAGTCAGATGGCTAGATGGAAACCCGCTCAACCCATCACCCCCTTCCAGATTGTGATAGCCCAAGATTATATGATTATTTTTTTGTTTGTGAGTCCCAAGTCTCTGGGGGAAATTTGTGCTTCCCAGGTGTCTTTGGGATATGGTGTAGTTTGTGGCCCAATTGTTTGCATTTTAGTTGTCCATCCAAATTTTCACTGGGTTGAGATGTGTTGTGGTTCCTAGGTGTATTCCATATGTGGTGTATTTTATGGCGCATGGGACTTAATGTGGGATGATATGTGGTTTTGAAGCCTAGGTTTCTACATGCGGAATATGGTGTGGTATGTTTGGAAGATGTGGGAGTGCCCAGACGACTTATTTTATGGCGTGAGAGTAGGTAATCAATGGGAATGTGGTTCGAGGTGCCCGATCATCGATGTGACCTATATTAAAATATATTAATTTAGTTTTTTGGAGATCATACATTTAGTGATGTTGGGGTGGCTAGTATACTATTTTTGTTTCTTTCTCACAAGGGAATTAGTATGATTCTCCACTTCTGTATGAGAGACTTTGATTTTAACACTAAGTATATTGTCTGCTCACCCTACATTATAAAAAATTTGTTTTCTTTCCAGGTGAACTACATGGACCGTGATGGACAATACTAGCTTGGATCATAAAATTTAATATGTCACTAATATCACTACTATTGGATATTTCTTTGGAGACTCATTTATTTGTGTCCGTATTCATTTTAAACATGCATGCGGGTTGATTTGGAATTTCTTATATATATATATGTCTCTGTGTGTGTGTGTGTGTCTATGACTTGGAGTTGTTTAATGTTTTTTCATTTTATATCATGATAGTGGTTACTTTCAAAAGGGTGATGCCACCATTTTGTGAGATTTCTGTACCCTTGGTGCACATCCCCACTCAGGTTCCTACTAGAGGTGGGACTCAGGGGCCATCATCTCTTTTCCTTCATTTCAAGATCAGGATAGGAATCTTTTGGGGGATGGGGTTGTAACAATAAAGAACAACATTATGTTTTTTATTCCCTTTATATATTCGAAGCTAACCAAGGGTATTGGACCTTGATCCATGGATAGAGGTAGGTTGTGAAATGGGGTAAACAATTGGGATTTTTATTCTGGAGATATCAAGATTGGATCACTTATATCACTTCATAAAATCGGGGTGGGATATGTCCATACTATTTAGGAAATGAAATGTGATGTGGGTATGGCAAATCATGTTTTGGTAATTTCATTCATGGAAAAATATTTCCCAATAGGTATCCATTCATTTGGTTTTTTAGTGGTGTTAACTAGACCCTTCTCTTTTACATTCTGTTGGCAATGATGATTTGTGTTCAATGTGTCCTAAAGGAGAATCAAAATATGATTTTGTAACATGGGGAGGTAATTGTTCTTAGTGTAAGACTATTTACGTGGATTGAGATTTGGTGGATCATAGCCAAGATCAGTGAGAAAATCTGATGGTGAAGGATGATTAGTGGGACAGTGGTCTGTCCCTTTTGGTCTTTAGGCTTGGGAATTCTTGGATGTGAGGCTTGAGGATGATACATTATAGGTTGTGGAGGTAATAAGATCCCAATATTTAGTGATGGTATATTTTAGTTTATTTTTTTGGTTAGACTCTATTTTATGTTTAAGTAATTGTTTCTCAACTAATTGAGTAATTTCT
Organism: Viscum album; assembly: GCA_963277665.1. Lineage (NCBI taxonomy): Eukaryota > Viridiplantae > Streptophyta > Magnoliopsida > Santalales > Viscaceae > Viscum > Viscum album. The sequence continues at coordinate 1,750,195,934 of OY728120.1, read as the reverse complement.
AAAATGATCTAGGTGCGAGGGACAAGAAAAGGGGAGAAATGCGGATTGTAGGGAATCAAACATAGTTGGAACAAATTTAGTGTAAACCATGATCCTATCTCAGGAAACAGTAGGTATGGGAACAATTTTAGATAGAGGGGTTGCACAAGGTTGCCTCATGATTTTCCAAATTTTGCGGGTATGTCAACATAATCATTCGACCCATTAAAATTTGAAAAATGTATTATTTTTCAATATTTGGATTCTTAGATACGCACCTGATTTTTCCTTCATCTCACCCCCTATCAACAATATGGAAAAACCAAAATGACCCAAGCATTCCAAGGATGTTTCTCCTTCAAATCATGGCCATATGGAGCACTGTTGGGTGTGAATCAAAGACCCAGGTGATTCTAACACTCCACAATGATATATTTATCGGATTAGGGATTGTAGAATCTCTCCACTACATTCAAAACCATAAAACCATGGAATATTTATTGGATTTTAGGTTTGGTATGAATTAGGGGTTTGATTTCAACTCAAGGGTGTAGATTAAGCAAGTGTCCATCAATAATAATGACATAGGTGGTATTAATGTCTTTTTACCATAGTCTATATGTGTTATATATTTATGTATTTTTCCTATTTCACTATTTCTTATGTCATTATATATTAGGTTACATAAATGTATTTGACTTTATATTGAGGTATGAGAACCATCAAAGACCCCATTTTCTTTTTTAATGATGTGAGAACAAAATCTATGGAAACCCATGGGGTATGTTAGCGCTTTTTAGTTAAACAAATTTTGTAACACTAGATATAGTGATATTACGAGAGAGAATGGTTAGTGAAAATGAAATTTATGTGTTTATATGGTTAATGTATTGATAGAAAAAATTCAGAAGTTTTATTTTTTAATATTTTTAATGGTTTTGATATGATTTTGGTTGTATATTTGGGGATTTTTACAATTTTATATTTATTGATAGAAAACGTTTTTTGAAAGTGAGAATTGTTTTGAAAGGATATGTTGACCTAAAAGTGGTTCAATAGAGGTTCTAAGAGATTTGAAATGGTGTTTAAAATTTTAACAAGTTTCCCTTTTTCTGAAAATGGTTTAACAGTTGTCTTTATTGATTCAAAATGTAAATAAAATCTATATGGAATGTTCCATCTTTTCCCAGAGGAAGTTCCATGTTTAAAGGCTGGATTCAAGATTATTTCAATTAGTATTTTGAAACAGGTTTATTTACATGATGTAGTTTATATAGGTTCAATGAGACCATGATTATTGAAGGGATATAAGGTTTAGTAGTATTGAACAAATAACAATTATGTTGGATTGTTATCATGATTATAAAATGAATGAATTGATGAATGGGATTAAGGATGATATAGTATAAAGGGGTGTCTGGCATGATGTGAAAATTCGTTTAATGGGATTGGTGTGAATTCTCCCAATAGATTTTAGTTTTTAACTAAAATGAATAACTGAGTTAACATACAGAATATTTGAATAAGTAAAATGAGTTCAAGTGTGGGAATTAGTGAATATTCTTAATGAAATATGCATAAGAATTGGGAATTTGGATAAATGATAATGTAATGAAAATGTAAATGTGTTAATGGGTTATGGAATAATTTTATTTTCATGATGATCATTGTGGACTATGATTTCTATTTCTATTAGTTATATTTGGTTCCAAAATGGTATATTCTTGTTTAATTTATAAATAACCATGTTATGATGGCTTGGTAGTTAGAGGTATTGATTAGGTTGTATGCCCATAGGTTGAGCTAGGATGATGCTCCCAATTCCACCCCTTAATGCACAATTTTGGGAATGGGAAGGAGATATATTCCCCTAATGGTTGCATTCCAACCAGACTAAGTTTTTGAGTTGAGGATAATTAGTTTTTTGTGTTGTGTTTATCCAAAGTGAGATATGTAGTTGTTTTATTACCTTATTCACGGTATGTAATCAGCTTAGGTCGTTGTATAAAATGGTGTAATTACTAACCCCTAGATCATTAGTTGAAGATGAATTTAGTAAAGAAGATAGAATTTTATTTGAAATTGGAATAACGATGAAAATGGATTAAATTAATTTTGTATCTGGTGGTTATCTGATGAGTGGTTGTTAGATAAATACCATATGGTTAAATGTTTGTGTTACCTTGTTCACTGAAACATACTCTCATTGTGACCAGAGTTAGTTTTATAGATAGGTTAATTATTGTGAATTCAATGGGTTACGGGTTATTCAATAATTACTTAAATATTTTCATTTATACATGTTTATATATTTCACTTGATACATGCATAAAAAGTTTAATAGATTGGATACTTCATTATACGCCTTTTTTGGTGGCCTAATGAGTAGTACTCAAACCCTTCTCAGGCTTCCATGGAAAACAGAACATGTGTAGATGTTACATGATTTTAGGTACAAGTTCAGGACATGGACATGGTGTATGGTTGTTCATGTGATGCCGTGTTTTATATTTTGAGGTTTGAACCTAGTTGCAGCTCAGGTCAAAGTTTAGATTATTTTGATAGTTTGTCATCAATTTATATTATATAACATCTTCCCATATAGATTATTTTCTAGAATTTGTTATATCACGTGTATCTAGTAAATTATTTGTGTTTTTCATACTAGAAATTTATTTTTCATGTTTTTATTTATCTGTCTTTGTAACTTATAATTTTTATTCACTCTAATAAGCACGTATAGTCTCCGTAAGTTCCTTTTCAGACCCGAGCTGCAAGTCTACAACCTTTAGTGTATAGGGATAAATTCATGGGGTCTTGTGTTGACTGAGCTCATCTAATAAGTTATAGTGGCTTCTCAGTTGGGGATGATACATTAATGGAAATATTTCTTGAAAAGACATACCTTAGAATTAAAAATGTAATGTTCATTAAGATGGAGGATGAATTTTAAAAAATTCTGTTTTTGATTTCAATGACAGTATGTAACAGCAAAATATTTTGTGAAATACTTTTTTTAATTAATTAAATCATTAAGACATTTTTTATTTCATGAAACAAAAAAAATAGTTTATTTTTTATTAAAGAATTATGTTTGGATTGATTTATACAAAAAAACAAAGATAATCATGAACACTAAAGAACATAGATTTTACCTTTCTCTATTTGGATCAATGAGGTTAACTTGCATCACACACAATAATGCTTTTCCTTTATGGCTTGTGTAACATGTAAAACCAAATATAGATTATGATATTTTGTTAAAATATTCATTAATATGAAATTGATGTCAAATTATTATTCATGAAAAGGTCTATCTATCTAATGAAAATATACGTTTTACAAAAATATAAAATTAATTAATATGTTATAAAATAAATTAAAATTAACAAGAAAATGATTTAATATAATGGAATATATAATTATTTATATTCCGATAAAGTATTTTCCCTCATAAATTAAATTAATAAAAAAATATTAATTTATATTAATGTGATATATATATTATTTTCAATCAAATAATTTTTATATTCATACAATATATTTGATAGGCTTAATGTAAAAAAAATACAATTTCATGCATAAAATATTATACTTTTAGTAAAGAATTTTCACCTCATTTTAACAAAGAAACAATTTTATATAATTTTTTTGGAATTTTATGGATATAATATTTAAAAATAAAAATCATATTTGCAATGAAAATATAAAAAAAATTGGGATAATTGTTTGGTATTTTTCATTGTGGTCTATGATTTTAATGAATATTTGATAATACTAAAATTTAATTCAAAACTGATTATAAGGTTAAAATACATTTTAAATGTGTTTTAATGTTTAAATATATCAATTTTTTATCAATTAATCCAATAAATGTCTTTGTAATAAATTTCACATTCAAATTGATTATAAAAACAAAGAAATATTTTGGAGGGTTTTACATTAAAAACCCACTTTGTTGTCCCTTCGGTGGGATCAAATGTAAATTAATTTCTACCATTTATTTGATTGGAATTTTGAAAAATGGATTTTATATTTGTAATAAACATAATATATAATGTATAGTAATTCAAAATTAATTTTTTAACATAAATAATAGTGGATGTAATTAAAATTAGTTTCAACTATTAAGGAAAAATTATACGTAACTATTGACTAAACCATAAACAAAAATTTCTAATACACTTGTCGAAAAATGATTTTAATGAAATACTTAGTCCATAAAACATGAATTATGGAGTTTTTTAGATGAATTTTTTTAAGTAAAATCTTTTGACCACCTGTATTTTCTTTCAGACATGCCATGTGTGTCCATTCCCTCTCCTGTAAAAGGCTAATACCTCTCCCTCATATTCACATAACTCAAAAAACATAGGAAAAGAAAAAATCATTACAATATAATTCCCAAAACCCATTCCCTATTCATTGAATCCTCCCTTTGGGATGAAATCATTCCATTTAAGACCTTTGGTGATAAACAAAAGTAGTTACCCAAAGATGAGGTAACGTCCATCCCCAAGATCCTATATTTTATTTTTCATTCTCCACTCCTTAAACACATATTGTTGATGATTTTATAACAAAAACAATATATTAAATATAATATTATGTTTTAATGCTATTCTTTATACCTAAACATACACACTATTCAATCTAATGGCTAACGAACATATTGTTTATGTGTACGAAGAACTACCACCTCAAGAAATGATGATGGTTCATTTTTCAATTACCACCTATCTTAGTGGAAATTATGATAGAAAAATTATTTATATATGATATATATAATTTATTTATGTTTGTTAAATTTTAATTTATAACATACTATTATGCTTTCCATCCAGTGTAATTATGATAATTTCATTTCAAGAAGTGTGGACTACAACCCCCTCAGAGCGATGTGATTAAATCACAAACTACATGGAATGGATTAATGATGTGTTTAGTGAAATTATATGACATGTACAAATTAAAAATTCTAATATAATTATAAAATTTAAATATATAAATATATTTTATTTTATTTCATTCTTTCATTACAATAACAAAACAGAGATAATGTTCATGCATACATACGGTCTACCGTCTCAATGAACAGTTTATTCCATTTCACAACTATATATTGTATATATTATTATAATACACATATAATGAATATAATTGATATTTATATCATGTTCTAAATTCTTTAATCATGATATATGTTTGAAGAACAAATATATTACCAAAGAAGGCACATGTGAAGAAAAAAGTGGATATTACCCGAAGTTAAACCATAACATTGTATTGTGGAAAATAGAGTAATATAAAGTCAAAATTATACCATATATGATAATATATATAATAATATGATAATTTAAAATGTTTATATTAAACATAAATTTTTTATACATGTGGGTTTAATGAGTATGGGGAGTGTCAGGACACAAAGAAACAATAATTCATCTCCCTTTTTATTTATGTGAGATACATTCTTTATTCACCACCTACACATTTTTTGTGGTGTGTATACTACACATGAATTTATTATATAATTATAAAATTTATATTTACAGTTATTTACATATCCATTTTATAAAATACATTCATGGTGTTTATATTTGAAAAGGTAAAATGTTTGTAATGTAATTTTGTCTCAATTTTTCATCTTTCAGGCACATGCCGTGTTATGTAGCTATATTTTTACATGAGGTGTATATACTACCTTCAAAATTTTACATCATAAACTCCATAATTGGATGATATTTTATGATTCAGATAATTTCATTTTCCTAAATGTGGTCAATGGATCAAATTTACTATGATTTAAATGATTATTGAAACAATCCCATCACTTTTTGAGACTATTTATGATTACAAATACATTGATGAAATATTATTATAATTCTCTAAAGAAAATAGAAAAAATTATCTTACCATATGGTTAATCATTATATATTCATGTATTTTTACCATTTTTCTACTCATTTTTATATAATAAAGTTAAGAATGTGTTTTATGATGCTCGACATTATCCTCTATTCAGTCATAAATATTTGTTACTTCAAACCTTTTTTTTCCAAAAAGAAACGTTTCAAAAAATCTTCTAAATTTTCAGTTTTTAATTTAAAAGACATTTCTATCCATGATGTACCTTTTAAAGAATTCTTAATGAATATTTTTTGTCATTATCTGGTTAAGGCACTTTTCAAAACATTTTATAGGTAAAAAGGAATGTTTGTCATGTAAAAACTTACCCATCACCTTAACTATCTTTCCCGTGAATCCTCTTGTACCAAATTATAGATTTATTTTTTAAAAGAATTTTTTTATCATAATATTCATGAAATAACCTATTTTATAATGGGTTTCATTTAAAAAGGGTTTAGATTTTAAATATTTTTAAAAAGAATTTTTAATTGATTTCTATACATATTTTATAAGATCAAAAATTAATTTTAATAAAAATATTTTTCGAAATGATTTCAGTCATGTTCTATAAGATTTTAGGGAAAATGGATTTTACTATTTTTTCAATCCACATTATTATTTTCTAATGGAAAAGGGTTTTAAAAATTTCTGTAGTTATCCATTATGAGTTTTAATGTTTATCATTTAATAAAATGGATTTGAAAAGTTGTTAGGTTTTAAAATGAAATTTCTAATAATGAATGGCTGTATTCTTCATGAAATATTATTAAAAGTTATTTCAGAATTATTTTCCATATAATATGGTACCCAAAGGTGTTACTCATGACTTTATGTTAAATTATATAATTGTTCCATTCATATTATTTCCTTTAATGTTATCTGTTTTGAGGGAATGAAGTTTATGATAACCTATTTCACTTTTATAGGTCATATGATTATGAAACCCATCCCCTTCCAATAGTATTATGATATGATTACTTATTATGACACCTATTTAAATTCAAGTATTATGATAGGTTTTTTATGAATAACTATCTCCTTTTATGGGTCCTCATATGATAAATGATTTATTATGTTTTAGGACATGTATTGATGATTTTATTATGATATTGGTTTGAATCAATTTTTCCTCCAATGCATTGGTTAAAGATTTATATCTCATGAGATAATTATTTGAATCAATTCAATGGGAATGATCCACAATTTGATAATGGGGAAACATGATTTGTTACAAGGAAAGGCCTTCGACTGGGGATGGTGGTGTGTCATACCATGTAGGTGAAGTCACAATCAATATGGAAGATGGGGATACCCAATCCACTTGGTTAATATGGGGAATCCTGATCAACTATGGGAAAATGGGAAACCAAATCCCTTATAAACGAGTACTATGACTGGGATGGTGTTGTTTCCCGCCTAGTAAGTATGGTTCCTATGAATCTCCTTGAAAAGATGTAGAAATGAGTATTGACTTACTGTGAATGATATCTCATGTCCATGTTTGACAGAATCTGTGGGATTTTTCCTATGATATTTTTTAATGGATTGTGTTCTTTAATTTCTTATGATTCATGTCTGATGAACTACAAATCCTTATTCCAAGAATCATGTTTTTGATCATACTATATATGAATGGTATGATATTATAATGTTATGATCAGACTCATTTATCCTTATGATAATGTTTATGGTAACATGTCTCCCTTATTTACCCTTACTGATAATATGAGGTCAGCCCTTTTTATATTTCCTTTACTAGGATATTAAAATTTGTTTTATTTTTTATGTGTGTAATAAGGGTTATAGTCACGAAGAACCTATTATAAGATAATGTAACTCTCTTAATTACACGTGATTATCCTTCCATGTTTCCAACAGAATTAGAGTAGTATGGTATTTGGGAAACTGTTTTTATAATGTTTTACGTATTCCTCAAAAGTTATGTAATATTAATTTATGAAACAAAAGGTCATTTATAGTTGTTATCCAAAAAAATTATTAGTTAATAATTGGAATCTATGATGAGAAAACTATAGTGACAACCCCTTGGACATGTCTAAGTATAATTCTAAGGGATAATAAAAGTGTATGAAAATGTCCTAGTATTTTTATAATGGATAGAGTAATTGTTTTCTGAGTAATATATCTCAATAAATATATTAAAAGTGATTTTGGATCTAAAAAATATGTACGTAGGGTTAATAGCTCCGAAAAGGTGTGTCAGGCCTGACATAGTGTAACCTAGTAAAGGAAGATAGACCTTGCTGCACACCTAGTTTTACATTCCTAGTGGAAATTCTTTGGGAATTCACTAACTATTTACAATCCATCATTAAGGATTTTAATAGATGATGAATATTAATTACCTAGGATAAACCTAATGTAAATTAATTTAAATAAGTTTCCTCATGTTTTATACATCATGTAGGTAATTCTTTGTCATGACTTTGTTTTTTTCTACCATGAGAAGTCTTGATCAAACTCTACTTTCTAGGATTATTCAATGGTGGGAACCCAATGTAACGGGTTTAATGTTAAATGTGATAGAAAGTTTTCTAATTAGTAGTAAAATTGTCTAATCACATTATTAAATGATTTTTTATCATGCATAGTCAGTTTTCCTGGAACATGATAAACAACATGTACCATAACCAAATCTCAGACTCACCAAATAAGAGATGGATGAATTTTCCAAAGAGTTCATGTTATGGAGACCATGGCAGAAAAATATACGGAATCATTTGCGTAAATAATGTTTAAATTGTCATCTATGTGAAATATTTATATGAATAAAAAAGTTTTTTGACTGTTGAAATGAAAAACACAATGTACGTAAATAAAAGTTAAAAATGTAGAGTTTAGTTTGTGAAATGGAAGAGTGTATTGGCCTATTTAGGAATTTGTCGATGGTTATGTGTTTTATGTGTGGAATAAATGAACATTATGAAACTCAATGTCCCAATAATAAATCTCTTGAATAGAATCAGAGAGTTTTTTTGTAATAGTTACATCGGTGATGATGATGAAACTATAGATAAAATGTGAAATGAATGATTTATTTTGTAATAGGATGAGGTATCCCTTTAATTTAATAAATAATAAGTGTAATACTAAATGATTTTGTGTATTCAGAATCACGAATTATGTTATATTTATAGTGAAATATATAAGGGTTGTTCATTTTTTTTCTGTATGGATTTATAAGAACACATTAGATGGTTTCAATGGAATAATAATTTAATTTAATTGAATATTTATTTCCATGAGAAGAACATGATTAAGTGAAATTTAACCATTAATACGTTTTTATGTTAATATTATTTTGTATAGATAATGATATGTGGGACATGAATATGTAAATTGGATAGTACTGATTACTTTTGAACTAATTAAGGACTTTATGACATGTGGTTTATGCTATCATTGATGAAGATTAAATTTTATCTGGATTTATATAATATATCCAATATTCATTGGATTAAAAAACCATGAATGTATTATGTAAGTTTATATGGTAATTTAGGTCATTACTATAATGAACTTTTCTTTTCAAAACATTAACATCACATAACTTTTTCAGAATACATAAAAATAATACTAACTGATTCCCAAAGAATGCAGTGTGTGTAGTTCCTTTGAAAACATGGAAACAAAAACACTAGTACATATGTGAACTACATTATCTCCCACTAGGTTATTCATGAGTAGACCCTTTTTAGAAACTATAAATATAATATATATCTTCACAACCTAGGGAAGGAAACATAAAAAGGGGTGAGCTCAAATTCTCATTAAGGGTAAACAAACGAGATATGTAATAATAATAATGATCATAAGAGTATAAGTTTGTGATCCTGAAAATATAATATTATATACTAAATATCAATGATCAAATACATGAATCATTGAATAAGGCTTAGAAGTTCATAAGACATGAATAAAAATGAATTATAATCATTGAATGAATAACATTGGAGTACGAACTACAGTTTTTAGAAGAAATAATCATATAATGATATTCATTGTAGAGAAGGAATATCTTACAAGACCATATCAGTTGTATGGTATCCCTCCCCATACCATCATAGTAGACATGTTCCACTCACATGGCCATAATAGTAACATGAGTTCCTTCCTCAAAAAATCTCAGTAGTCATGGTTTACTCTCCTGGACATCATAGTAGTCATTATTAACTCCGAAGACAATATTAGTTGATCTAATGATATTTAATTCATTAAATAATGCATTGAACAGAGAAATAGGTCCCACCTATCACATTAATAAATCACACATACATGTTCCACAGGATCATAAATAATCATATCATAACAAATTACATTTAATGGGTATCATGATCATGTAAACATATCATAACCTATAGTGAAAACATCCTTTTAGATATATCATTACATGATTTTAAGCATACATAAAAATAAAATAACAATCCAAGGATCGTAATATCAAGTGTCTTGGAAGAATAGGTACATAATTAAACATAATAATAGAAACATTTATTTAATATCCAAATTGAGCTTGTAAATTCCATTGTTCTCATAAATTTGTATAGGATAATCTAGGTATAACTGAATAATGGGATAATATAAAAATCCCAATAAGGGAATAAATAATAGAATAAATCATAGAACATGTTTTAGAAGGCATAACATAATGATATAAAGAGTTATGGTATATGATTAGACATACGGAATTATAACATTTAGAACATAGAATCATATAATAATAGGATCATATGAATGTGGAGGAATCATAAAACATGAATTTGGAATGTGAACAACTCGTTTCACATAGAAGGGAACATGTCAAGGTTAACCACCAAGACTATTGCACATGGAGCTCGAGTCAAGACTAACTGCTTAGACCACTGCTCATAATAGATCATGATACTAACCATTACCTAATAAATTGGATCTCTATATGGGAACAACCGTCATAACATGTTCATGAGTATTTTTTACACATAAATAATAATATATAATCAATCATGCATAGACATAATGGTACCCATGGAAATAAATGGGTATCATAATCATGTCATAAAACATAATAAATCAATTTATTATAAAAGTGTCCATGAAATAAAGGAAGTAAAACATAGATGGTAATTAATATGGTAAAATAGGAATATATCATGTTATGTTATGTCAAATAGAATATATAACATGTAAGAAGAGTATTTATGAAATATTATCATTTAAATATTTTAGTGCTATTTTATGGAAAATAGTAAATAACATTTAAAATAGAAATTCGAAAAATATGTTATATAAACCTGAAAGAAAAAAATTATTTTTTATTTATAGAAAAATTAATATTATAAAAAAATGGTGGATTAAAACAGACTATAGAGTCTAAATGAAATTAGGTAATAATTCAGGAAGTTCTCATAAAATAGGCTTTCTTATTGGGATAAATTAAGAAGGGAACCAATTATAAATATGAATATCCCAAAAATATAATGACGAATGGATCGTCATACTTGAGTTTGGAATATATACATAGACTTTCTAGGATTAAACAAAAATTAATATATAAATTTTTTTAGTGAAAATAATGATAGAGAAACACGAATGGATAATGGAGGTTCGTGTTGAACCCCTTATCTTAATTCTGAAGGTGTTGTTCAATTGAGATTATTATCTTAGGTAATCAAATAAAATTAATTAATTAATAATTCAAGAACCTTTTCAACATGTAATTTTTTTATTATAACCTTATTATGTTCACTCATGGCCTTTTTTATGGGTTACGCGTATCAATTTTTTGTTTGGGAGAATTTCATTCTATGGTTTTCATGATTGGTTTACTTATATACATGTACAGTTAATCAAGTAATATGAGGCTGGATGTACATGATTGAATTTATATGTTATTATATATCATAAATAATATTTAAATATTCTAAAATTAATTTTATTATTTTGATTGTGGATGAATTATTATATAAATATTTAATGATAACCATTTGGGCAAATTGGCAGGTTTTTATCACAAATAACATATCTTATTTTAAAAAATAATACCATTTTTAAAAAATTATTTGCGACCATTAAATTGCATAAACTTCAAATATAGTAATTTTTTTCGACCATAAAAATCTTTTCATGACCATAATTTTGGATTTTAATCGAAATTGAAAAACTGACATCATGGAATGTGATAAATTTACACATCTCAGATGGTGTTTTCATTTCTAGTATAAGAGGGGAACAGAGAGATGATAATGATTTGTTCCACTAGAATAAAGATTTTATTTTTTGTTTATGGTACTAGAGATTTTATACTTTTTAGATGAGGGTAGGTGAGGAAAGAGAATAATGCAATGGAACTTGTATGAAATTCAAATAAAATGGAAAAGTGATTTACCTCTTGATTCCTTCCTCTTGAGAACATCTATAAGGAAGAGGTTTTGTAATTTTGATGAGACCAAGTTCTACTAGATGTGGGATAAGATATTAGGGATGTATTTGAGAAGAACTTGGGAAAGGCACAAGGATTTATTGAAGTGAGGAGATGTCATGGCGATGGATGCATTCATTAGTGGAGGAGAAGAGAGTTTTCTCAATATTTAATTCATTAGTTAATCATTTTTTTCAAGATAAGAAATACTGCTGATTATTAGGAATATAAACATTAATAAGTTAATTTGAGTTTGAACTAATGCAAATTTACATCATCCATGACACAATAATGCTGTTGAAATTTATTTTTTTATCGTATTTCGTAAATTATCAAACTTCACTATTTGCTAAAAAATCTAGTGTTTTTAAAAAATTAAAAAGCATCACACTAACAATATTTTGAAGCGTAGAATCAAAAAATTAACTCCATTTTATGACAAAACAATTATATATATAAGAAATTTAATTTTTAAAATAAAAACAAAATTTACATGAAAGATATAAATTTTAACATTGTATTAGATTTTATAACACATTGAAAAATAACCCAATCTCTCATAAATAGAAATTATAATTATAAGACATCAAAATATTATCTTATCATTACATTTTATGAAAATAAATATTCATTTAAATTATCAATTTAATCAAAAAAGTTTAATTAAATATTTCTGTCATACAGAAAATAACAACACTATCATATTTTCACTTATTAGATGGATACATTTTATTTATACATTCATTGGATAGGTTAATATTTTATTCTCCAATTTACAATTAATTAGGGTGTTTTACTATTCACTAATAAATTATGATAGTCATATGTTACTCTAATAATTTTATTGATCACAACTGTACATGTCAGATTTTAAGAATTCAAATCACAGAAGTGGAAAAATTATGTTTATAGTTTAGATAGTATTTAGTAGTTCATTAAAGCATGATGTGAAATTATGTTGTATTTTTATGTGATTATAATATATAAAAAATTATAATAGGGTAATATATTTTGATTAAACACTAGGAAATTAAATTCTTCCCTTTATGAAATTTCATCCTCAGGATTTCATATTTTATTCTAGGGTGATAACCGTTGTGGATACTTATCCATTATTACTTCCTCTAGTTACCATGATTCCACATCGTACATATAGATCCTCCATAGTACTTTTACCATGTGATTAGTATAGTTGAATATAAATTTATCCCTACGATCCATGGCTGTTAATTTATGTTCCTCGTATAAAAGATCATTCTACAACTATACAATATATGATTAAATCTCTTGTGAATCATCTATTATTTACCTCCTTAATAGGGATATGTGGAAGACATTGTGTACTTTAGACAAGATAGGTGAAAGTTAAAGTTGATAGGCTATAGTTATGGCATGATAAAAAATCTTGAAGGGTTCGACATACTAAGGAAATACCTTGTGACTCTTCTCAAATATCGTGAACTACTTCTATGGAGATATATGGAGGAATACCATGTATCTGACATTAAATTCAAGGTCTCATCGATGATTGCCTACATAATTCATTTCTCGAATTTTTTATTCCATGATATGTTGCTGAATGTTTTGAATCCTATCCATTAGTTTATTGGTCATTTTAGGTCATAGAAGCTTATGCTCACTAACTTCATCACATCATGTCGGTGTTCTGAACCTTTTCCCATAAAGGGCTTCATAATGAGCAATCTTGATGTTGGAGTGGAGATTTTTTTAGTAGATTTAAACTAGTGGAAGATATTGGTCCCATGATCCTTTTTAATCAATAGAACAAAATCCAAACATGTCTACCAGTTTCTGAATAGTTTTCTCAAATTTTCCATCATTATTTGGATTATAGTTTGTATTGATGTTTAGTTCACTGTTTGGAACATGTTAGATACTTTTCTAGAAAATCAAGGTGAATCTAGGATATCTAGCAGATTCAATCGACTTTAGTACTCCATGAATCCTTACTAACTCTTAGATAAATATCTGTGAGAGGCGGACCAATTAGAAGTTCTCTCGAATTGTGATAATGTTATTTATCATTATAAGACTATCCACAATGACCAATATATAATTTTTTTCCTCTAGATGTCCTCATATGTCCAATGAGGAAAGCCATGTTCATGTTCTCCCACATCCACGTTGGTATGGGTTGTGGTTGCACAATCTCCTTATAATTTTTCATTTTAGCCTTAAATTGATGACATACTAGGCACTTTGTTTTATACTCAACAATATTCTTCTTCATATTATCCCACCAATAATTCTCCCATAGATCATGATACATCTTCATACTCCCTATGTGAATAGTTAATGTTAATCTATTTGGGTCATTTATAAGATCCCTTTTTATCCTTGGATCAGATGATACATATAATCATGACCCAAATATTATGATCCCATCCTTGTCAATCATGATCATTGAGGATTTATATTTTTTTATAACTTCTACCATTTTCTAAATTTCCACATCATTTCATTGTGAATCATTTATTTGATCCATGAAGGATGGTTGGGAAATAATTTGATAAGGTATTGATGATGTTTCTACATTAATTATTACCATGTATATCCTCTGTAAATCAAAGAAGATTGGATCATTTTCAGTTATAATCATTGATAAAGATGCAGGATTATTTCAACATAGTGCATCTGCCGCCTTATTTTTCCTTACTGGGATGGTAGTTGATTGAGAAGTCATAATACATGTTGAGCTCTAACCATCTAAACTAGTGACTATTAATATCTATTTATGTTAATATATAATTGTACTCTTTTTATTAGTATATATCACACACTTATCCCCATTGGGGTATTGCATTCAGATTTTCAATGCAAAGATCAACGCCGCCAACTCTAGATCATGCATGGGATAGTTTTTTCTCATGGAAGTTCAGAAAACATGAGGTGTATGATATAAATTTATCATTTTACTTTAACAAATAACCCAATCCATTATTTATAAGAATCATTTTACATCATAAATAGTTCTCCATTTATCTGGAGTGTGTGTACTGGTGCAGTAATAAGCCTCTTTTTGAGCTCGTTATGGCTTTCCTCACATTACTGTGAAAAGAAGAAATTCACTCCCTTATGTTTCTTCTTGGTCATTAAGTTTTAAAATCATGATACTTTCATCACAAATAATTTATAATAACCTGCTAGTCCAAAAATTCTATGTATCTCCACTAAATGTTTCTTCATGTCCCACTATTCGATTTCATTTTTCCTGTAAGGGTCCATAAATATGCCATTTCTATTGATAACATTCCCCACGAAGGATAATTCTTCCATCTGGAACTCACATTTATTGTACATTGAAATAATATTATCCCATCATAATTCCATCAAAATATTTTTTATAATGATCCTCTTGTTCTTCCTTGCTCTTAGAGTATATTAGAATATCATTGATAAAGACTAGAAAAAATTTGTCGAGGTAATATCAAAGGAATCTATTCAATAAATAAATTAATATTTCTAGAGAATTAGTTAGTCTGAAAGACATATATATGATCTCAAAGTGTCCATACCTAGTTTTTCAGGATTTTTAGGGAATATCTTTCTTCATCACCATTAATTAGAGATAACTCAACAAAAATCCCACCGTAGTGAAATTACTAGCCCCACATAGCTGATTGAACAAGTCAACTATCTGAGGCATGATATACATGTTCTTTATTGTGATTTTATTGCACTCATGATAATCAATTTATAGGTGCATTGATCCATCCATATTCTTAACAAATAAGACCGGTTCACCCCATAGTGAAGAAATCAGGCATATGAAACCCTTCCATAGTTTCTCATCTAACTGCTCCTTTGGATATTCCTACATTACAGTTGCCATTATATAATGTGTCAATGATATACGTAGGGATCCAAGAATATGTTCCATTGGGAACTCAACCTCTCGATCAAGAGGAAGACCAAGAAATTATTCATGGAATACATTAGTTTAATCCACCATGATGTGAATATACTCAAGAAGTATCATCTTCTTTATCTCAATCATTTGAGGATGATATGCTTTTCAAAAGGAAACATTATCCATAGTTGATAAAATTATTCTGAAGGAGATTCATCTTCCTCCTTAAAATTGTACAGGATTTGATGGTACTCTGGGATGTGAGGAGTTATCTCCCTTTCCTGAGAGTTAATGTTTTATTTGTATAATGATAACCAATCCATGCCCAAAACTGCATTAAAATCCACCAGAGTACGTATGCCAATATTTAAGGGGAGGTTTAGCCGAAAAATATTTACATGGAAGGATTTATAAACATTGGACATAGTAATTTCCCAAGGCACTATTCTTAAAGAAAAATCGTCCTCCAAATTTTGATTTGGAGTTTTAATTGTTCTTTTAAACATTAAAGGTATGAATGAATGTGTGGAACTTGAATAAAATAGTATATTCTCTATTCTTGAATGAATAACTATCGTAACTATCTCCACATCATTGTCTGGATCCACCTCAGCAGTAGTGATAACATAATCCCTTCTTTATTTCATTGGAGAATGTTGTTGGTTTCCTCTAACAAACCTTGTAGATAATAAATTGTTTGCATAATTCCCATGTTAGATGGAGTTGTAATATTGCAGAACAAGCTAGTTGTTGATCTGAACATTCCTTTATTATTCCACATTAGTGTAGTTCTTCATATCCATTTGTTTATTCATAACCGGATGTCCCATTCTCCAACCATTAATTTAATTCCTAGTTCCCTTTATATGGATCCCATGATACTTATTCACACAATTTTTACATGTGGTGCATTCTGACATATTTCTATCATTGGATTTATCTTCTGAACAACCTATATGATACTCCATATTTTTCATTTTTCCACTAGGCCTAAGATTCCATTGGGAGTCTCTGATTTACATTTCAACATTAAGGGCTCAACGAAAAATATATTTATAACTATCAATGTATGGAATCTCAAATGCTTTGAATAAGCTCATCATTAATCCACTAAAGAAAGGATCCACCTTTCTTTCAGTTTTAATGAAGAATCCATAATTGTATCTTTTAGGCCTTGTGATATTTTCTCTATACACCCCAAAATACTCATCTACCTATTACATAAGTTTAATGAACTCTATTTCCATTATGAGATTGAGGGATTGGCTTAAATATTTATTATAATAAATTTTCTCGAATTCCTCACAATCCATGGAATCAATTTCTTCTTGGTACATCATACGCGTTATTAGTGTCCACCACTAATTATCATCCCCATTAAAAAAATGGATCTCCAACATTACATTCTCATTATTTGGGCATTGGTGGATGGAGAATATATTTCCAATGGAGTTAATCAACTATTCCGTGAGGAGGGGATCAGAAGAACCATAAAACATGGGAGGCCATTGCCGCTTGAAGGATTCAATGACAACAATATATTTCTTTATAGGATAAGGGTATTCCACATGATTCAAATTATTATTCATAAAATTATCTAACTAAGAAATTACTATCAATTAGTATTCATCACATGTTCCCCTCATATATGTAATATCATTTGGGAAGTATTCACATTCCCCATCACATTTACCATTGTCATATATTACTACATTTCCCTCCATTAACATTGAAAATAAATGGGAATTAGAAGACTTTAATACAAAGCTAATAAGCATAAATGGAAACTTTGAACATAAAAGGATAAACTTGTCATGAATGAGTATATCCTAACTTATTATTTCAAAGGTTTAAATCTAGGTTACCATTGATATTATTTTTAACTTATATTCTTATGGGATATTTTTTTGTTCCCTTAATAATAGTTTTTAATGAGTATCTGATTTTACCAAAACATATTCCCTGGGAGTGTCAATCAAGGTGTAAAGTAAGGCCAATTTTTGGGTACCAGGATACCCCAAGTCAGTCCTCAGACACGTTGTTGGATTTGTTACTCCTAGTTACATATTTGTAGAACCACGTCCACTTGTAGTATCCAGAAATGGATTTATTTTATGGATTAAAATATATACACTCTAAAAACCAAAATTAATGGATTTTTTCTAACATTTAGTCTTATCCAGAAGGTTCGTACTAAAGTTATTTATTCCTAACCTCCAAAAATAACTAGGCAATCATTTGATAACAACTATAGTAACCCTATCCTTTTCTACACACCATTACATGATTTTATGCATAAGTAAACATCAAATTAAAATCCCTGGATTGCAAAGTCTGGTGTCTTGGAATACTCGGTGCATAATTAAACATCATAGAAGAAATAATTATTTAATCTGCATATTAATCATCTCACATATTTTGTGCTCATACATCTTCATAGGATAACTTAGTAATGTCATGAACATATTTATGAACTAAAAATCCACATAAAGGAAATATACAATAGAATAATTCTTAGACCATGGGTTAGAAGGCATAACATAATGATATAAAGTGGCATGGTACATGATTAAACATAAGGAATCTAATATTTTAGAACATGGGATTATATAATAATTGAATCATATGAATTTTTTGGAAACATAAAACATCCCTTTAGCATGATCCCATTCAGTTGTACATAGAAGTGAAAAACCATAGTTTAACCACCAAGATCTTTGCACATGGAGAACGAGTCAAGGCTAACTGGAAAGACTCTTGAACATAAATTCTCATGAGACTAAAATTTACAAAATGTGTTGGAGTTATATATACATAAATACAACTTAACCTATTCATGAATATGTTTTACACATAAATATTCACTCATTTTAAATCATGCATAAATATAAGGGTACCCATAGAAATAAATGGGTATCAAAATCATGCTATAAAGCATAATAAATGGGTGTACCATAAAATTGTCCACAAAAGAAATTAATTAAAAAATAAATGGACACTCATAATTTAAAATATGTTAATTTCACTATATGTTATGTGAAAAATAAGTTACAAATTTTAAGAATAGTATTTAAGATATTTTAGAATTAAAACATTTTAGTGCAGTTTTAAAGAAAATACTAAAGAGAATTTAATATAAAAAGGGGAGAATCATCTATATAAAACCAGAATATAATCCTGAATGTGTCCATAATAAATTTAATGATTTTATAAAAATAATTTTTTCTTAAAACATATGATAGAGTGCACATGAAATTGGAGAAGAACACGGGAAGTTCATGTAAATTGAGCTTGCTTATCAGGATGAATTGAGAAGGGAACCAATTATAAATACGTATATACATAAAATATAAATATGAATGGATATTTATAAATGATTTTGGAAAATTTACATAGATTTTATAACATGGACATTAAATTAAAATATAAATTTATTTGGGTAAAAATATAGCAAGAGAAACTCAAAGGGATAATGGAGGTTCCAGTAGAATCTCTTACATTACGCCCAAAGGTGTTCTTCACTTGATCTTAATTTGATGGATAATTAAAATAGATTCATTAATTATTAATTATATATGCTATTATAAATGGAATATATTTATTAAAACCGTATATATTTCATTCGTGGCATTTTTAAAGGGTTAAGAGGTTCACTTCCACTATTTTGGGGTGTATGTTTCCATGGTTCTCAAGATCAGTTTACTTATACTAATATATGGTAAATCATGTAATATCATGATGGATCTCAATAAATTAAGTTATATTATAATAGGGATCATTTATAATATTAAATTCTTATTAAATTCATTTGGATATTTTTAGCAATGATGAACTATTATATAAAATTTTAATAATAACCATTCAGGAAAATTGGTGGTTTTTTTCACATGGAACTCATTTTGTTTTATAAAATAATACAATTTTTAAAAATGATTTAAAAACAATAAACAAGATATATTTCATACATATTAATTTTCTCACAATTATTTTTTTTCATGACTATAATTGAAGACAATAATAATAATTGAAGACTTGTAATCCTTGATTGTGATAAATTAACACATCTCAGATGCTGTTTTCAATGCAAGTATAAAAGAGGAGAAAAGAGAGATGATGAATAATTATTCCTACACAATAACAAAATTAAAATAAGTTTATTGTAATACAGTTTTATACCGTTTGGATTTTGATATGATTGTATAGAAAAAAATTTAAATGAGTATGAAAATAAATTAAATGAAAATGGAAAAGGGTTTTACCTATTGATTCCTTCTACTTGACAACCTACAGAGGGAAGGTGTTTTGGTCTTTTGATGAAGCCAAGAGATCTTTTAAGTGGGATAGGGACATAAGGATGTATTTTAGTAGAATTTTGACATGGATCAAGGCAGTAGAGGTGTGTGGATAAGAGGTGGCGTTGGGTGGTTTTTATAGTGGATGAGAGGGGAGTTTTCTCAATATTTAATTCATCAGTTTGTCATTTTGCTCAAGAGAAAAAATAGTTCTGATTATTGTGACTAAACTATGTAATAATTTCTTATTAGTAAGAGACAATATCATTTTACATCAACAAGGGTTTATTAATGATGAATAAATACATTTATTTTTTATATTTGATAAATTATCAAATTTCCCATTTCACTAAAAATTCAATTATTTTAGAAATGTCCCCAAAATTCATATTAGCAATTTTTTGAAAAGTAGAATCCCAAAATGAACTCCATTTTATGAAAATAATTTTCTAAATATGAGATTGTTAATTTTTTTTAACTAAATTCATAATTTACATGACAAATACAAATTTCAAAATTGTAAATGATTTTATAATATTTTGAAAAATTAACTAAGATCTCATAAAATTATCTTATAATATTAAGACATCAAAATATTATCTAATGAATAAATTTTATGAAAATAAATTTTCAATTAAATTCTTGAATTAACCATAAAATATTAATTAAAAATTATTGACTTACTAGAAATACCAACATTATCATATTGTCACTTATACGACAAATTAGTTTTATTTATACAGTCATTGGTAAGGTTACTATTTTCATGGTTGATTTAATATTCATAAAGGGTAAAATACTATTCAACAATAATTAATTTTCTCATATTGGACTCCATCCATCTTACTATTCTCAATTTCGCATGTCAGATTTTCAAAATTCAAATCACAAAAGTGGAAAAAATAAGTTTAAAGGTAATATAGTGTTTAGTAGTTCATTAAATAATGATGTTGCATTCTGTTGTGATTTTATGTGAATATTATATTTTAAAATTTTATTAGAAGTTAATATCCTTTGATGAGACATTGGGTCATTTCATAACATGTGAAAAAAGGCAGGTTCTATAATTATTTCATCATAAGAACAACCTGTGAAAAGAAGAGGGTTTCAAATACATATAGCCCATGAAAGAGATACATGCTTTATAATCATGATTACATAAAAACATAATCCATTCAATGAATGAGTATGAATTAAAACAATGAATAATTTCCCCATAAATTCTTGAGTAACACCAATAGACGTCATCTTATATGGGAAATAATTTTTAATTATCTTTTAAAAACATTTATAGTAGAAAATTTCCATTCCACTTTGAAAAATGTTTTTATAACATAAATCATTATGAAATTATTTTTCAATGAAAATAGATTTAAAACCTATTAATTATTCATTGAAAACAATAAAAAAAATTAAATATTTTTCCCTAAAAATAATCTTCATGGATATTTTGAAATAATTTAAAAAACATTTTCAAAAACATGTCTTTTGAATATAATAGATCTCCTACTGAAGAGGGAGACACACATATTTAACATAAAAAATGTTATCTAAAGTACCAAATAGTGGAAAATATGTTACTAACAAAAAATTCATCCTTGAATGAACATAATTGATGGAAAATCATGAATACTATTGAGTTATGGATCATAATATTTCATCAATGGAAGCATGAACATGAACAATCTCGAAAATCAATGAGATTGTCTCAATAAATTCTTACAACCTCGTCACTTGGGTTCATAATATTCATGTAAAAATTTAAATTACAATAATCTTATTATATCATTAATAGTAAAATATTCATGATAGAGAATGTATAATGGAATTATATACACCTCAAAAAAATGTGTTAAGGTTCATAAGAAATCAAGACTCTCAGAAAAGGAAAATTGAGACAAAATTGTTTTACCAATTTGGTAACATTTGAAAGTTAAAACCCTTGAAAGAAGGATGATATAATGTATTTATGAATACCCGTAAATTTATGTATACGATACATAGAATTATATCAAGGGAAGTACATACACCACAAAAAAGTGTGGTGAACATAACATGAATCCAATAGAAATAAAAAATGAGATGGAATTTCCATTACCTAGTGACTTGAATCTCTCCATAATCATTATAGATTCCTATATAATAAATATAAGTTTATTATTAATATTTTACAGAATAATATTATTATACATAAATCCATATATGATTTGATAATGACCTTAAATTACCCTCTTATTAACGATCCTATGTTAAGGATTCACATCGTGTAATATTCTCTTTGTTCTTCGCACACGTCTTACCTTTTTATATCCTTGGTCCTTATACATATAACATGATTCAAGTGTTTATATCATGAAATTAATATCATGTATATACCTTTTATTTATATTATAATAATATATGTCCTAATGAATAATTAAATAGAATACACCATTAATGGAGACTATAAGTCGTACCTATGCATAAACCATATTTCTGTTTTTATTTTTGTATTGAAAGAAAGTATTTAAATGACACACACACACACATATATATATATAAAATTATTATAGTAGCACTATTATATCATATATATCATATATTCTCATTAAACCCAGGCTTTATACATTCAATGTGGTGTGTGAACGAATCACATCTCTTTGAGGGGGTAGTAGTCCCCCCAACCTAAATAGAGATTATCATATTAACACCAAATGGAAATTAGATTTATTTTTGTTGTAGAAGTATTAAAAAAAATTAAATAAATATGAAATATAAAATATAAAATATATAAATATAATTTCCATCATAACGGCCGCCCTGATAGGTGGTAAATGAAAAGTAAACAATCATCATTTAATGAGGCAGTAGTTCACAATAAAAAGAAACAATATGTTCAATAAAACTTATATATAGATGTGTGTATGTTTAGGATAAATATTCACATAAAAAATCCTATTATTGTAACACCCCATGCTTCCATGGTACACTTTTCTTTGAATAATAGAGCAACGTGTGTTGTACGCAACCTCAAGTTGTAACACACCGCGACCAATCAAAGCAGCCATTATGAATAGTAATACACACCTTCTGAAATTATATAAATTTTATATTTCAAAATGGCCTTCATTTTTGGATTCATAATATTGAAATTAGCCAATGATGAATTTTTGGTATTTTTATGAGAACTTCAAATTTTCAATGAATAGTGAAAAATAATTAAAAACAACTTTTTTAATCGAAATAATTTATAGTGACAAATTAGACTATTGAGTAGTTTTAAAGTATAAGTAGAATATAATTTTACCATTTTATGAAATGGTAGTTATTATAATTAATTTCACTTTTAAATTGGACATAAACAATTTTCAACCTTTTGATAGATATTGTTTCTGAAAAACACGCTATTTGTTTTGACAGCAGGAATACTTTTTAAATTAATTACTGTAATTTCTGTGTTTATAATTTGGTAAAATGGATTCCATATTTGGAATTAGAAGGACCAAATAATGTAATTAAGACACTTGTTTTTGGAAATTATGAATAGTAACGACGACAATTATCTTTAATTATCATGATTAATTAGTAATTGGGTAGTTAAGGGTAATAAAATAATATCATAATAGTATACAATGACCCCAACATGTGTCCTAATGCTACGTTTTTGTCATGGCCGACCATGTGATGCCTTGTTCCAAACTTTGGGACCCCATGGAATCACTTTTATGTGATAGTGACATTTTATCTTTTTATTTTTAATGAAAGGAAAATATAAAAAATGTATGTATCACCCAAGTAAAACAATTTTAATTTTGTTAAAATAAATGATATATTAGACTATAAATATTCATTGGAAATATAAAAATATTTCAAAAATCATGAAATTTTTTATAATTTTTAGACATGAAATAAATAAATTTATTTATGACACCATGATGATGCAGTGATTACCTCATTAATGAATGATTAAAATAAAATGAAAAGATAAGGTAAAATATAAGACTTAAACATGTCTAAAGCCTATTGTATGGGAGTATTGAGAACCCTTATCACCTTATCCTCGAAATATATCATTGTGGGACCTTTAAAATCTGAAAATCATTTCATAATAAAGTAACATTTTAATCTTTCCAAAATAACCCCTCATCTCCTTTTATAAATGGCCCCCATATCTACCAGCTTATTCACACCTTAAAATAGATTTTTCTCAGCCATCCTCTGAACAATTACTCTCACAACTTCCCTCTCTTACTCCTATAAGCCTCACTTTGGGCTTAAGTCTTCCCAATGTAGCCTTTGGCTCAAATCAAAAAGAGTTCCCGATTTTATGGTAACATCTTCTCTTATGTTCTTTTGTTTTATTTTGATTCTCCATCCCCTTAAACAATTTTTATTCTATTATTTTGAAACAACACCAGCATATACAATGAAATAGGATGTTTTACTGAGAAGTATTTTATTTACACTTACACACACCTCCGTCTAATTGTTAAAGAACGTATTGTTTCTGTGTGGGGCGAATTACTGCCTCACGAAACGATGATTGTTCAATCTTCTTTTAATACCTCTCATGGTGGCCATTATGATGACACTATTTCTATATATGATATATATTATGCTAATGTTTTCTTTATGATGCTTTATTTTTCATTTATGGCATACCTTTATGATTTCCATTATGGGTAAACGTGATAATTTCATTTTAGGAAGTGCGGACTACCGCCCACACAAAGTGATTTGAATCATTTATGCCAGATGTGGGATGTATAAAGGATGGAGTTAATGATATTGTATATGATATTATACTGGAATTATAATATAAATTTTTATCATTATGATTTCATTCCATTAAATTCTAAATATAAATGAAAGTAGCGTTCATGCGTACGTACGACTTACCGTCTCCATGAACGGTGCATTTCATTTCTTACCTCTAAATGTTATGTAATATTATAGATGCATGTATCTAATGGATATATATTATATATATGATATCTAATCATGAATATAAGTATGGAGATAATGGATATTCTACCACATAAAAAACTTGTAATTATAAGAATTATATTGTTTACTCAAGTACCAAAGATTGACAAAACGACCGTTATTAACTTAAATGACTACATAATGTTCATAACATGGTAATAAGTTATATAAAAGGAATAATGAACTTGAAAAAGGCTCTTAATCAAGTAGAAATTAACTCTAGTTTATTATTAAGGAGATTAAAGAACGATCGAGTCAAGTCGGAAATGAGGTAAGGGACTTCGTCTCAATATCCTTTCATTGAGGCATATTTTGTTTTATACACAACTTTCTTTTATGTGGTGTATAAACCCATTTGACATTAACTTTTACACAAAAGGAATATTTTTATATGAAGTGTTTTTACTAAATGAAAAAAGGAATGTTTTGTCTTACGTACGCGGTGACAACGACTTCTCCGTCGCCGTGACCATTATTTGAGTTTCGACTTCCTCTACAAGCCATAACTTTTTTAAATGAAAAATGGTGACCATGTTTTACATTTCTTTTATTTTGGTATTGAAAATGGATTTATTATATCAATGTGTTGTATTGATATCTTGTGATTGAAATGTGGAAATGTTATGTTTCCTTTATGAATGTTTTATGTGATACGATTATGTTATGGTTTATGATATGTTTAAACATTTTCATATAAAAATGCATTAGACTTAGTAAGTGATGGGTGGAGCCCGCTATAGCTCCTTCATGCATCGGTAGGTCCCATGAGACAAACTAGTGTCTTGGAACAATGCTGTGACAAAATATTATTTGTAGTCTTGGCACTAGGCCTTGGCTACATGGTTATGATAGTCTGGCATTATGCATTCCATCATTATGAAAGTGGTTATTGATATTTCATGTGATTATTCAACTAGTAGAAAATCCATGTGAAAATGTAAATGGAATTATTTTATTTTACTTTTCCCATATTATTCTGAATATCAAGTTTAAAAGTCTTTTGTTTTAGTTACACATTGCCTTAAATGTTTATGTTTATTTCTGAAAGTTTCTTCTATATTGTTATCCTTACTGAGTATCTGAGCTCACCCCTTTCAATGTTTTATTTTTCCGAGGATGTGAAGAAATATTTTATGACTAACTTGTAGGGATAGTCTGAAGGGTATATGAGTGTGTACTATGGAGACTATGTTATTGTAGTTTTACACTTTATGATGTAATGTAACATTTATGAATGTATCTAGTGTTTCCAAGGCTACTAAACTAATCGGTATTTAGAGACTTGATCTTTTGTGATCATGCCAATGTTACGTAATAATGCACCGACTCTGGGTAACTGGGGTATGGGTGTTATAGTTGGTATCCGAGGCAGTTTATTAATAACCTTGGAAGCTAGATTTTTTATAAACTCTGATTAGAGAAAATAGCCCTAAGATAGACTTTGAGGATTAGTATAGAACAACTTCCTAGAATTTCGGTATTATAGAGATTTTGTGAGTTCTCTGGGAAATACATCCATGTATGGATACGAGCAGGTAGAGGCGGCTCTGGCACAGATGTACGTATGGGTAATACCCGAAAACATCACTTTTATCTAGACTTGAACTGGAACTATTGCACGACAACAGGCCTTGGTGCACTCTTGGTTACGACACACCTGGGGGATATGCTTATGATAATTCTCATTTTCTTTACAAAAAATTATGAAGGGTTTATGAGTATATAATTCCTCAATGAAAACATTTTTATGATTATAGATTACATCCATAAACTGTTCAATTTATGTTAAGTGTTTTACAAGTATGGAATTATGTATTTGGATTCATGAACTGATCTGGTTTATGCCATTGTTTAGAAATGGCGCCTAGTGGAAGGAATGGAAACCATATCAATTCACGCACTCCATGTAGGAATTTCCCTCCTACTCAAGATAAATATAGTGGAGCTGGTGATACAACTGGTGTTGATCAGCTTATCACCATACTGGGACAACTCGCTCAGGTTATGACTAATAACCTTACTCATATGGAGCACCCTGATCCGCAATGTGGAGGATCAATGTTAGATCGCTTCATGAGGCAACAAACACCAACATTCAATGGGAGTACAACTCCCTTATTATCTGAGCAATGGATAAATTCCATAGAGAAAATATCCCATGACTTGGTGAGTAGTGAAAGGGAAAAGGTAATCATGGCTGTTTACCGCCTCACTGGAGATGCTGATCAATGGTGGTCATTGATTCAAAACACAAAGGAAGGTTATGAAGTATCAAATATGAAATGGAGGGAGTTCAACGAGATTTTCTTTGAAAAATACTTTTCTCGGGACGATCGAGCATATATGGAAAGGAAATTTCTGAAACTGAGACAAAAGGAGGATGTGAATGTCACAAAGTATGAGGCCAACTTTACATGGTTAGCGAGGTATGCCGTAGATTATATACGTAACCCAAGAAGTAAGATTTATCATTTCTTTGATGGGTTAAAACCATTTCTCTTTCAAGCATTGGTCTCACAATCCTTCTCATTATATGAAGACATTGTCTCATGTGCCATTAATACGGAAAATGAATTCTCTAAGTCTTATGACTTTAAAGAAAAGCAAGAGAAGAAGAGATCTTATGATCCCTCAAGAAATGGAAATAAGGGGAAGAAGAGAAAAGCTGATTATCTATCCTGTAGTAAATGTGAGAAGAAACACCACTGTAATTTCATGAAAGTAATGGGAGTCTATTACAAGTGTGGTGAAAAATTCCACCAAGATCATGATTTCAAGGGGAATAAAGAAGATATCGATGTTCAATGCTTCAATTGCAGGGAGATGGGACATTATGTAAATGAATGTCCTAAGCCTTAGGGGAACTTACTTCAGAAAAGGCCAAGGTATCAAGGAAAAGCTTATGCTATCACTACTGCTGAGATAGAAGCTTCGAAAGACGCGGTGGCAGGTAATTTAATGGTTTCCTCAAGTTTCGAAAATACATTATTTGATTCTGGATCATCACATCGTTTCATATCTTCCCAGTTTGCTAAGAAAATTAGATATTTCCAATTTTATTTAACAAGGGAGTTTTCAGTCAAAACTACTAAGGGAAATATCATTGCAACAATGTTGTGTGAATCAGTTCTCATTAGAGCACATAAATGTTCTTTATCTACTGATCTCATCATCATACCCATGATTGAATTTGATATAATCCTCGGTATGGATTGGCTTTCAGACCATGATGTGAAGATTTATTGTAAGAAAAAAGAGGTTACAATTTTTGATGATGATGATAAGGAACAACCTATCTTTAGTGAAGGTTCTTCATTGCCTAATTCTTAACATGATCCACCCCCAGTAGCTCAACTAAATTCACTTATTGGGGAGGAGGAGAATAAAATAACTATGGGAGAGGAAGGGAATGTTCAAATAGACGATGTACATATTGTGAGAGAATATGTTGATGTGTCTCCAGAAGATTTACCTGTGCATCCTCCAAAATGAGAAGTTGAGTTTTCTATTGAACTAATACCTAGTTCAAGGCATATATCGAAGACCACATATAGAATGGACACTGTGGAATTAGTGGAACTAAATAAACAACTAGAGGAATTGAGTTATAAGGGATTTATTCACCCTAGTGTTTCTCCATGGGGAGCTCCTGTTCTTTTTGTTAAGAAGAAATATTGTTATATGAGGTTGTGCATTGACTATAGGGAGATCAATTCTATACCAATAAAGAACAAGTATCCCATACCTAGCATTGTTAATTTATTCGACAAACTACATGGAGCTCAATACTTTTCAAAGATTGACCATCGATCTGGATATCATCAGTTGTGTGTGAAGAAGGGAGACATTACAAAGACGGCATTTCGAACAAGGTATGGGCACTAAGAGTTTACAGTAATGCATTTTGGATTGAACAATGCACCCTCTGTATTCATGGATCTAATGAATAGAGTTTTCAAGGAATATCTTGATGACTTCGTAGTTGTATTTATTGATGATATCTTTGTATACTCCAAAAGATATAAGGGTCATGAAAATCATTTGAGTATTATTCTAAAGACTCTTAGAAGACACAAATTATATGGGATGTTTAGAAAGTTTGAATTCTGGATTCATGAGATTTCTTTTCTTGGACATATTGTCTCTAAGGATGGAATCTCTGTTGATCCTTCTAAGACAAGAGCTATCCACGAATGGCCAGTACCGATGAGTATAATTGAGGTACACGGTTTTATTGGTTTATCAGCTTATTATCGACATTTTGTGCATAATTTTGCCTGATTGGCTAACCCATTAACGAAGCTGACGCGTAAAGTGATTAAATTTGTTTGGATAAAAGATTTTGAAGAATGTTTCGATGAACTAAAGAGAAAATTAGTCAATGCTCCTATATTGACTCTACCATCGGGGAATGATGGGTTCATTATTTATAGTGATGCATCAAAGAAAGAACATGGTTGTGTCCTTATGCAGAATGATAGGGTTATTGCCTATGCATCACAACAGTTGAAAATTCATGAGAAAAACTATCCTACTCATGATCTCAAGTTAGAATTTGTGATCTTTTCTTTGATGATATAGAGACACTACCTCTATGGTGAAAAATGTGATATTTATACTGATCACAAGATTTTGAAGTATATTTTCTCACAAAAGAAACTCAACATGAGGAAAATGAGATGGCTTGAATTACTCAAGTATTATGATTAAACAATACACTACCACCCAGGGCAGGAAAATAAGGTGGCAGTTGCTTTGTGAAAAAAAGATCATGGAGTTTTGAACAATATGAGAATTGAAAGGGATCCTATTTTCAAGAATCTATTGAAGATAGACATGGGAATAACTATGGAAGGTGAAACATCAATGCTTTTTTCCAATGGTTTCCAAACCATCTTTACTAGAAATAATTAAGAGTTCTGAGACCAATAATGAAGAGTTTCAAAAGAAGATTAAAGCTGTGAATGATGGGAGATTGAGTGACATTGTGTATGAAGATGGAATTTTGAAATTTGGGAAGATACTTTGTTTTCCCAATATAGCTGGTCTAAAAAGGTAATTATTGGATGATTCACATAGTTCCAATTTCTCTATACACCCTGGTGGCACTATGATGTATAATTATTTGAAGGAAAACTTTTGGTGGGACAACATGAAGAGGGAGATTGCTGATTTTTTGTTAAGATGCATGGTTTGTCAACAAGTGAAAGCTGGGAGGCAACTTCCAGGAGGAGTTATGAAACCTCTTCCCATACCTGAGTGGAAATGGGATAATATTACGATGGACTTTTCCATGGGACTACAAAAGAATCCTAGAAGGAATGATGCAATATGGGTCATTGTTGATCATCTTACCAAGTCATCACATTTTCATGCTATAAGAGATGATTTACCACATGAACGTTTAGCAAGACTGTATATTAATAATGTTGCAAGACTTCCTAGAGTAACCCAATCAATTGTTTCGGATCATGATCCCCGTTTTACATTAAGACTCTATAAATGTCTTCAGAAAGTCCTAGATACTGAACTTCGTTTTAGCACTGCTTACCACCCTCAAACAGATAGACAATCAGAACAGACTATTAAAACCTTAGAATACATGTTGACATCATGTTCACTTGACTTTCAGGGTATGTGGAATCAATATTTATCTCTGGTAGAATTTTTCTATAATAATAGCTTCTATTCAAGTATTCGGATGGAAACATATGCAACGTTATATAGAAAGAGATGTCACACACCAACCTGTTGGGATGATGTTGGTGAAAAAAACACAAAGGCCTAGAACTTGTTGGGGAAATGATGGAAAAGGTGAAGGTAATCCAAAACCACATAAAAACAGCTCAAATTAGGCAGAAGAGATATGCCGATAACCGAAGTAAGGATTTAGAATTTCGGGTAGGAGATCATTTTTTCTTCAAGGTATCTCAATGGAAGGGAGTTATACAATTCGGTAATAAGGGAAAATTAAGCCCCAGGTACATCGGACCATTCAAAATTCTATAATGAATTGGGGCTATAGCTTACTGGTAAGCAATGCCTCCAAGTCTCTCTAAAGTTCACAATGTGTTCCACGTATCACTTTTGAGAAAATACATGCCCGACCAAATGCATGTACTCACTTATGAAGAATTAGAACTGGAACCTGATATGTCTTATTGCGATGAGCCTATCAGGATTCTGGATACGAGAGAACAAGTGCTGAGAAACCGGATGACTTGTCTGGTAAACGTTCTATGGAAGAACCATAATATGGAAGAGGCACCATGGGAACCCAAGGAACATATGATGAAGAACCACCCAATTCTTTTTATGCAGTTATATTATATAAATTTCAAGGATGAAATTATTTGAAGGAGGGGAGAATGTAACACCCCAAGCTTCCAGGGTATGCTTCTCTTTGAATAATAGAGCAGCGTTTGTTGTACGCAACCCTCGAGTTATAAAACACCACGACCAATCAAAGTAGCCTTTATGAATAGTAATACATTATTTTTGAAATTATAGAAATTTTATATTTCAAAATGGAATTCATTTTTGGATTCGGAATATCTAAATTATCCTATGTTTAATTTTTTGTATTTTTCTGAGAACTTCCAATTTTCGAAGAATACTGAAAAATACTTAATAACAAATTTTTTAATAGAAATAATTTATAGTGATGAATTATAATATTGAGTTGTTGTAAAGTATGATTATAATATAAATTTAACATTTTATTCAATATTGGTCATTAGAATTAATTTCACTTTGAAATTGGACATAAACAATTGCCAATCTTTTGATAGATATTGTTTCTTAAAAACATGCTATTTGTTTTGACAGCGGGAATAATTTTTAAATTAATTACTGAAATTTCTATGATTATAATTTGGTAAAATTTATTCCATATTTTTAATCAGAAGGCCCAAATTAAGTAATTAAGACTTTTGTTTTTGGACATTATGAATAGTAACGACGACAATTATCATTAATTATCATGATTAATTAGTAATCGGGTTGTTAAGGGTAATAAAATAATATCATAATAATATACAATGACCCCAAAATGTGTCCTAATTCTACTGGTTGAGTCATGTCCGACCATGGGATGCCTTGTGCCAAACTTTGGGACCCCATGGAATCACTTTTGTGTGATAGTGACATTTTATCTTTTTATTTTTAAAGAAAGGAAAATATAACAAAAGTATGTATCACCCAAGTAAAACAATTTTAATTTTGTCTACATAAAAGATATCCTAGACAATAAATATCCATTGGAAATCTAAATATATTTCCTACATCATGGTTTTTTTTTAATTTTTAGACATTAAATAAATAAATTTATTTATGACACCATGATGATTCAGCGATTACCTCATTAATGAATGATTTAAATAAAATGAAAATATAAGGTAAAATCTAAGACTTACACATGTCTAAATCCTATTGGATGGGTGTATTTAGAAACCTTGTCACCTTATCATCTAAATATATCATTGTGGGACCTTTAAAATCCGAAAATCATTTCATAATAAAGTAACATTTCAATCTTTCCAAAAGAGCCCCTCCTCTCCTCTTATAAAAGGCCCCCACCTCTACCACCTTATTCACACCCTCAAAGCCATTTGGATCAGCCGAACTATTCCCAAATACTTTATCAACTTCCCTATACTACTCCTAGAAGCTTAACATTCGGTAGAAGTATCCTAAAGAAGCCTTTAGCTCTAATCAAAAAGAGTTACCCGATTTTAAGGTAATGTCTTCTCTTATGTTCTTTTATTTTATTTTGCTTCTCCAACCCCTTAAACCCTTTTTATTCCATTTTTCTGTAACAAAACCAGTATATAAAATATATTAGGAAGTTTTTTATGAGAATTATTTTATTTACACTCACACACACCTTCATCTAATGGTTAATGAACATACTGTTTCTGTGGGTGGTGAATTACTGCCTTACAAAACGATGATTGTTCAATCTTCTTTTAACATCTCTCATGATGGCCATTATGATGAAACTATTTTTATATATGATATATATTATGTTTATGTTTTCTTTATTCTTATTTATTTTTCATTTATGGCATACCTTTATGATTTCCATTATGGGTAAACACGATAAATTAATTTTAGGATGTTCGGACTACCGCCCCCTCAAAGTGATTTGAATCGTTAATGCCATATGTGGGATGTATAAAGGATGGAGTTAATGATATTATATATGATATTATACTGGAATTATAATATACCTATATATCATTAAGATTTATTTCCACTAAATACGAAATAGAAATTAATATAGCGTTCATGCGTACGCACGACTTACCGTCTCCATGAACGGTGCATTTCATTTATTACCTCTAAATGTTATGTAATATTATAAATTCATGTATCTATGGGATATATAAGATATATATGATATCTAAATCATGAATATAATTCTGGAGATAATGGATATTCTACCACATAAACAACTTATAATTACAAGAGGTTTATTGTTGACTCAAGTACCAAAGATCGACAAAACGACCGTTATTAACTTAAATGACTACATAATGTTAATAACATGGTAATAGGTGATATAAAAAGAATAATGAACTTGAAAAAGGTTCCTAAGAAAGTATAAATTAACTCTAGTTTATTATTCATGAGATTAAAGAACGATCGAGTCAAGTCAGACACGAGGTAAGGGACTTCCTCTCAATCTCCATTCATTGAGGCATATTTTATTTTATACACAACATTCTTTTATGTGGTGTATAAAACCATTTGAATTTTACTTTTATTCAAAATTGAATCATTTTTTACGAAGTGCTTTTACTAAATGACAAAAGGAATGTTTTTTCTTACATACGCAGTGACAATGACTTCTCCGCCATCGTGACCATTATTTGAGTTTCAGCTTCCTCTATAAGCCATAACTTTTTTTAAATGAAAAATAAATACCATGTTTTACTTTTATTTTATTTTTGTATTGAAAATGGTTTTATTATATCAATGCCTTGTATTGATAAATTTTTATTGAAATGTGGAAATTTTATGTTTCCTTTATGCATGTTTTATGTGATACAATTATGTTATGGTTTATGATATGTTTAAACCTTTTCATAGAAGGAATTCATTGGACTTAGTATGTGATGGGTGAAGCCCACTATAGCTCCTCGATGAATCGGTAGGTCTAATGAGACAAACTAGTGTCTAGGAACGAGGCCTTGACAAAATTTTATTTGTAGTCTTGGCACAATG
This sequence comes from Viscum album, assembly GCA_963277665.1. Classification (NCBI taxonomy): domain Eukaryota; kingdom Viridiplantae; phylum Streptophyta; class Magnoliopsida; order Santalales; family Viscaceae; genus Viscum; species Viscum album. The sequence goes on along the minus strand of OY728120.1, from coordinate 1,750,161,271 downwards.
CCTTGGCTACATGGTTATGATAGTCTGGAATTATGCATTCCATCATTTTGAAAGTGGTTATTGATATTGCGTGTGATTATTTGACTACTAGAATATCCATGTGAATAATTAAATGACATTATTTAGTTTTACTTTTTCCATATTATGCTGAAGTTCAAGTTTAAAAGGATTTTGTTTTATTTATACATTGCCTTAAATGTTTATGTTTATTTATGAATGTTTCCGCTATATTGTTATCCTTACTGAGTATCTGAGCTCATCCCTTTCTATGTTTTAATTTTCCCAGGATGTGAAGAAATATTTTATGACTGACCTACAGGGATAGTCTGAAGGGGATATGAGTGTGGACTATGGAGACTATGCTATTTTAGTCTTACACTTTATGATGTAATGTAACATTTATGAATGTATCTAGTGTCTCCAAGGCAAATAAACTAATCGGTATTTCGAGACTTGATCTTTTGTCCTCATGCCAATGTTACTTAATAATGCACTGACTCTAGGTAACTAGGGTCGGGGCATTACAATTACGTTTTTCATACTTATTTTTTCACATATAAATGAAAAAAATATATTGGAGGGGTTGAAAAGGGAAAATAAAAGAATAGAGCTTGAGAGAAGATGTTACCTGTTAATTGAGAAACTAATTTTAGTTTATACTAGAGGGTTTCCATGAGAAGTTTTATAACCAAATAGAGGATTCAAGGTTATTGGGATGATATTTTAGAGGCCATTTGGTCAGATAATAGATGAAAATAATTTTTTTGAGAGGTGCGAGATATGGGTAGAAGTGGTGGCCTATTAAAGTGGACGAGGAGTGGCACTCTTGAAAATATTTGAATAGATAATTCAACAATCGTTTTTCTGGTTGAATGTGGGTCCAATAGTAGATTAACATTGAGAAAAGAAATGATAGGTTTGAGAAATGGAATGAAAATGGGTGTTGGAAAAGTTTCTAGTCGTTTTTGGACTTAAATTTATGGATTATGGCCTAATTAAGCTCAATTTATCCTATACGACTATAATTAATTTTAAACACATTTAAAAATCATTTTGAAAAAATAAAGTTAAACTTTTTAGTCATTATAAATTATTATAATTCAAAATATGGAATCTATTTTTCCAAATTCTAAACTAACAAGTGGTAGAAATTAATTTAAAATTTATCCTACTGCCACAACAACACTGTGGGGTTTTATAGTGAAAAAGAAATCATATTTTCTATGTTTTTATGTAAAATTTAATTGTTTAAATGTTTCCAATAATTAAAATTCTATTAATTGATAAAAATATTAAATAATTACACTTGAAAATAAAATTAAAATATATTTTAACCCTATAAATAAATATGATTGAAAAGTAGTTTTGAATTAAAATATAGGGTTTTTCACTATTCATATAAAATGTGGTTTGTTATAAAAATCCCAAATATTCATAGTAATCTAGTTTAGAAAGTCAAAATTAAAAAATTATGTTTAATTTATCAAAATAAATATCTTTATTTTTCAAAAATTAATATTATTAGGACATTGAAATTGGTATTTTTAGACCTAGAAGCACTGTACTAAAAATAATATCTTGTATTTTCAATTTTTTTTATTTATATATACAATTATGCATGTCAATATTATGTGTACCATATGCTACCCTTGTGGTTCTGTTTAATGTACACCAAGATGTGAATGTGTGTAACATTAGACAATTCAGATCTATGTGAAAAAAATCTTTTACATAGTGAAAATATTTTTCAGTTTTTCATGAAGTGAAAAATATCAAAATATTAAATTAAATCTAATAAAATTCACCAAAATCTCAGGGTGTTGCATTATTTCCCTTTGAAATTAATTTCACCCTCAAAATTATTCTAGGAAATCATTGGTTTAATAATTTAAATTTTTATTCAAATAATCCCACATATTAAAAATTTATACTATAAAATACCTTAAAAAGGGATATTTGGGACCATAAGGGTGCCCAATGTATCATATAACTAGGTTTCCATATAGGATAATTTAGGTTGGGAGTGTAGATTAGACGTGGTGGAAATGTGTAAATATCTATACGGTGTGATCACAGTCATCAATCAAAAACAGGGGAATGATGAATGGAAGGCTGATGGCATCAACATCATATATCTATGATGATTCTAGAATCCATCGGTTCAAAAAAAGTATTTATTAGGAGGATTTTTTTTAAAATTTTCAGAACATCAATTATTTATGGATAAATTTCTATAAAAAATAGTTCATTCATGTTTAGTTCTTTGAATTTTTTTTGATACATCCAGTGACAGGGGGAATTTATTATAATAAATTAACATTGATTCAAAAAACACTAAATTACCATTTTAACAAATCTTATGGCCCATAAAATAATTTAAAAAATATAACTATTTATTAGTTCAAATTCAAAATGAATAATCATAAAAAGTAACAGTACTAGTTAATCATAAATATTTATTCATTAAAAAGAAATATACAATAACTAATACATCACGTAAGCTAGTGGTATGCATAAATCCCTTATCATCCTTCGGTCATGGGTTCCAGACCCATAGACGTACTAGACATGATTGGTTGTCAACCAACATACATGATATCCATTTCTAAAATAATGCTAATATAATACGTAATATGTATATCATTGAAATAAGTTTAATCACTAATTATACTTTTATCCATGTTTTTAACCCAAACATAGTGCACAAATGCTTACACTCAAGATTAACATAACATTTTCTTTAAAAATTATCCTTATAACCCTTTTCAATGATTAAAATACTGAACATTTTTAAGAGAGACACAAGATCTTATTATCATTGATTCCCCTGTATATCAAAATGTAGCTCTAGGTCTTCACATTCCAAATATGTGATGACCCTTATTATATTTTCTCTTCAAACCTAGTAATAACCAAAATTACCATATGTCCTTTTGGAAGAAATGCATGCTACATAATTCCATTGAATATTGGATTTAATCCTTAAATCCAAAAAAGTTGTAAAATTCATTCGTGATAGCATAATCCACCTATAAACAATTCATTACATAGAACCAAGGTAATATATTATATACAATCTATATATTCATATCACATATATCTTTATCGATGAAAAATTATCTTATCATAAAGAACATATTAAAGGTTACCTTCCCCTAGAACAAATAACATATTGTGATTAAATCACTTCACATGTTCAACATTAACTTGTAAATATTGAGTGGAGAAAAAAATAGAAGTATAACAATCCTTTTATATTTCTTCATTCATAAATTTTGAATCCAAATACATAAATACTTCGATTACATCATCCTTAACCCATTAATAATATACCTCTTTCATTTCACATTTCATCATATGTCTCATCATCATCCACAATGTAACCATTACTCACACCACTATACGGATTCTATTCAGTAACATTCCATCTAGAACATTGGGTAGCATAATGACCATTTTATCTACGCTTAAAAGTCATAAACTTTGATGATGACGTTGTGTGACCAATATTACCATCCATGTCATTAATTAAACTCTTTCTTTTTCCCTTAAATTTTCTTTCTTTGTGTCCTTTTTTCCATAGTGAAAACAACTTATTATTACTATAAGACAATAAAATTTGAGATTAATTCCACATTCTTGACACTAAGGAATCTTAATATTCTTTCCTTAATGGTCTCTATTACCTGAACTCTCATCAGACTACTTCTTCGACTTCCTTAGTGAGTCCAATGGTCGGTTATGGTAAAAATTAATAATCATGTTTCATGAAAATTAATTTGGCATGATAAAGAAAACATTCACTCCAATGATCATCCTACATAACTGCTCACTAAGAAATATTCCATCACATTCCACATTAATAAAGTTTATTCCGGTTCCCTCTATTGACTAAAACATTATGTATAGTGTTATCGTTACTGGCCATAGCAGAACACACCATAGTCATGAAAAGAATTACTTCCATGATATCTAAATTACTATACCATTCATAATCAATGACACAATAATATTATACTAGGTTATTAATAGCTAAAATTAATCTAAATACGTGATTTTGTTTGGTGAAGTGTTTGTGAATTCACCAATCATATCCCCCCGAAAGTCAACCCTTGTGTCGAGCAAGGATCACTGTTGTGTAATTGATGACCCTGAGTTAAACTTTAAAAAACATGAATGAGTTGTTACTTCAAGTTACTTCTATGCTAGAGCCAAATCCAATTGTATTATGTAGACAAGAATTAATTTTAGTAACTCACTCACTATATCCACCACCAAAACATTAGATCCTTTTCCTAAATCATAACTCATACTTATACTTATCCTTAGACATGTCCATAGGGTTATCAGAACAATTTTCTCATCCATGTTTCCAAAGGTTAATTATACCTTTTCAATTATCTAAACTATAGATATCCTTTCTTTTCAAAACATTATCATTAAATAACTTTTGCAGAATACTTAAATATTTTATAAATATTTACCCAAAGACCGTAGTTGGTTTTGTTAATTTGGAAACATGGATACATAAACACTAATACATATGTGAGATAAATTACCTTCTTCTAGGATCTTCTTGACTTGAATCCTTCTGAGAAACCTCAATCATAATACATATCTTCACAACCTAGGTAAGGAAGCATAAAAAGGGTTGAGTTGAAATAGTCAACATGGGTAAAAAGGGGAGACATGAAAGCATAAGAATGAGAATAAGGGTATGAGTTTGTGATTGAAAAATAGAATATCATACCCTTCATATCAACGATCATATACATTAACAATGGGATACAACATGGAGATTCACAATAAATGAATAAAAAGGATGTATAAGAAATCAAAGAATAACATTGGAGTAATAAATGGAATTTTGGATAACACAAAAACATATAATTATTTCTATAGTAGTCATGAAATCATTTACAATACCATATTAGTAGTATGAATTCACTCCCCATACCATCATATTATTCATGTTTCAATACCATGAGAAACATAATATAAGTATTTCACTCCCCATACCATATTAGTAGTAATGGTTCACTCCAATGGTCATCAAAGTATTCAAGGTTCACTCCACGGAAAATATTAGTTGATATCATGAGATATAAATCACTACCAAACAGATTGGCGGTAGATATAGTTCCCACCCATAACATATACAAATCATACATACATGTACCAAAAGATGATAATAAATCATATCATAACCCATGAAATTAAATAGGTATCATAAACATATTAAAATATCAAAACCTATGGAATATGACGTGTTTCATAATCATTTCATCATAATAAAAACTTATTAAAAAAAATAGGGTATCAAAATCATATAACCCATTAAAAAGATACACTCTTCCTAAGCCTCAATCTAACAAAATAATAATCCATTCAATGAAATAATATAAATGGAATCATTGAATAATATCCCCATAAATGCATTAGTAACACCAATTGTTGTTATCATAAATGGGAAATAATTTTTAATGATCTTTTAAAAATATATCATTAGAAAAATAGTATTTCTTATTTGAAAAATTCCTTTTATAACATAAAACAATTTGAAAATTTTTTTATTGAAAAAAGGATTGGAAACATATAAAAGAATAATTGAAAACAGAAAAAAGAATTTAAAATATTTTTTCCCAGAAAATTATATTCATGCATATACTGAATCCATATTGAAATTTGAAAACATTGTTTTTGAATAAAATAGATCTCTAACCGAAGAGAGTGACATTAAGATTAAACATAAAAATGTTATCTTAACTACAAAAGAGTGAAACAATTGTAATAAAAATATATAATATCATTAATAAATAGAGGGTAAGAAAAATCATGAAAATTATTGAGATATGGATCATAAAATTTCATTAAATAAAGCGTAAACATGAACAATCTTTAAATGTAATGATATTGTCTCAATAAACATTTATAACCTGGTAACATGGGATCCTACTCTTCATATAAGAAAAATAAATTAAACAATTATTAAGATGTCATTAAAAAAATAAGATTTATGATATAACAAGTATAATTTATATACATATACCTCAAAATCAGTGTTTATGTACATAACAAAATATAAGTCTCAGATAAGGTAAATTGAGACAAAACTATCGTATTGATTTGGTATCTTTTAAAATTTAAACCCCATGAAAGAAGGGTGATATAATTTATATGTGAATACCCATAAATTTAAGTATATTAAACATATTATTCAATCATTTTATGCATATACACTACACAAATGTAATGATTTTTGAACAAAACGTGAATCTCACATAAATTAGAAGTCAAATGAAATTCCCCTTCTAGTTTCTATAGACTCTCTTTATACTCATACAAGCTTCCTGTATAATAAATATATGTTTATAATAAATATATTACAGAATAATATTCATAATAAAAATACCACATATGTTCTTATTATGACCTTATACTACCCACTTGTTAATAATCCTATGTTAAGGTTTCACTTTAGATAATATTCGCTTTGTTCTTCGTGTGGGTCTTTATTTTGTTATATCGTTGGCCCTAATACATATAACCTCATTGAAAAATTTAGATCATGATATTAATATCATATATATCTCTTATATTTAAATTATAATAATATATATAATACTGATGTATGAAATTGAATTCACAGTTTATGGAGACAGTAAGACGTATGTACGCATGATCGATGTTTTCGTTTTTATTATCGTATTGAAAGAAAGAAAGAAAATCAAATATGTGTATATATTTTAGTATATATATATATATCAATATTCTAGTTGCAATTATATATCATATTTTTAATATAAATTCATTATACCCATACTTAATACACTCTATGTGGTGTGTGAATATATCACATAACTTTGAGGGGTAGTAGTCCACACTTCCTAAAACAATGTTATCGTTTCAACAAAAAATGCAAGGTAAATATATTTTTGTTTTAAAATTATTAAATAATATTAAATTCATAATAAATATAACATATTACATATATAAATTGATTTTTCCTCATAATGGACACCATGATAGGTGTTAAATGATAAATTAATTGTCATGATTTCGTGAGGATGTAGTTATGTATACACGGAAAAAATATGTTCAGTATTCATTAGATGAAGGTGTGTGTAAGTTTAGGTAAAAATAGTTACATAAATAAAATACTAGTATATTAATAATCCTGGTTTTATCATTCAATAAAGGAATAAATATAGTGTATGGGTGAAGAAATGATATAAAATAATTAAGCTTGAGATAAAAATTTACCTATTAATCTGGAAACTCCTTTTGCTTTATGCCAAAAAGATTCCTCGAGAATCTTTTCTAACAATGGGATGATTCATGGTCTAAGGGAGGATATATGGAAGGATATTTTGACATACATTTGGTGAAAATGAATTTTTTTAGGTGTGATGAATTGGTATAAGTGCAATACTTTTATAGTGGAGGAGGAGTGACACTCTTGTTAATATTTCGAGAGAGAATTCCACCCATGTTTATCATGATGAAGTTTTACCCAATAACTAAAAAATGTAGATAAATTGATTATATTATCTAAATATGGAAATAAAATTGGTTTTGAAAAAAATTTGTAGGTCATTTTGGGTCATAAATTTATGGTTTATGGGCTAATTATCCTTAATTTGACTTTAACCAGTGTGATTAATGTTAATAGATTTTTCTAAAGATTTTTGTAAAAAAATGTTGGCCTAAATAGAAATTATATATTTTTATAATTATAAAAATTTAATCCATTTTTTAAATTCAATCCACAAATGTGGAAGTAATTAATGTAATATTAATTCTATTGTTGGGACGACACTACGCGATTTTATAGTAAAAATGATCAAATGTTCGCAATGTTTTTATATCCAAAAAAATGTGGAAACTATTCCGATGAACCACATTGGATTAATTAATAAAAATATCATCTAATTAAAAATATAAATAAAATTAAAATTAATTTTATCATTACTAAAAATTTAATTATAATATAGTTTTTAATTAAAATCAAATATTTTTCATAATTCATCTAAGAAATGATGTTTTTATAAAAATCCCAAAAATTTACCCTAATCTGTTTTCAAAATTATAAATTCAAAAATGTGGATTTTATATAAAATTAATTTTTTTTTATAAATTTAATTTTATAATAAAGGCATTGAAGATGGAAGTTTTAGTCATTGATGGACTTTAACAGAAATTATATCTTGAATTATCAATGTGTTTTATTTATATAAACAATTATGAACAATATTTAAAAAATATTTAATATTATTCATATTCATAAACATAATGGATAGGTTATATTCCATTATAACATTAGTATTAATAATATATTATAGTTAGGTTACACTTGGTCATGCGTGTTACGTAAGCCATCAGGGTAGGTCAGTCTTGCCTCTAACATATGCTGACCATATTTTTTCGTGTAACGTATGCCAAGTTGAGATTTTCTGTAACATACATCGAGTTAGATATGTGTGAATGTAATTTACAGCATTGTTAAAATATATTTTTATTTTTTTCACGAAGTGAAAAATATAACACGAATAAATTAATTCAAATAAAAATCACCAAAATCATGGGGTATCACAATTACTATGTTTCATGTCAACACATGATGAAGGTATTCACAAGTTTGGAATGTGACATCCTAGAGCTAATTTGGTGATACTCTCGGAATAAATGAGAATCTTATATGATGACTTCATTATTTTTTGTTTTGGGATTCCGTCATTCAAAAGGGATATATGGTTATCCATCATGTAAATATTAAGTTAATCTTTGGAGGAAGTGTTTATGTATTGAGATTGTATTGAAACACATAGTTAATAGTATAAGTAGTGATTAAACTTATTTCAAGGATATTAATCATATTAATTATTGATATTATATAGGTTATTTTTAAGAAAATAATGTCATGTTGGAATTTTTAAAACCATTTAATTTAGGAAAGGACATGGTTATATAACCCATGATAGAAGTACGATAAGGGTTTCATACCTACCACTAGAATACATGATGTCCTAGTTAATGTATATTACTTTATTATTAATAAATATTTATTATGAAACATTTCTGTTACTTTTATTTTTTATAAATTAATCTATTAACCATATTTATTATGTAGGATAGTTATAGATAAATAATTATACTTCTCATTCATTTAATAGCCTTATGATCTACTAAAAGTGTATTTTAGTGCTTTAGGCATGAAAGATAATTTCTAGACATCTATCTCATGAAATAATGGATTAATCATAAATTGATAAAAGCAAAACCAATGAATTAAATGTTTTTATACACATATATCATTTTATTATATTTCATTACAATATTGGTTAATAAAATAATTAGTAAAATAAATTGTTATAATAAAAAATATATTTGTTTTCATAATGCCTTAATTTTTTATGAAATGATTTCCATTTAAATCATCATAGATATATGACTTCAAACCCTACACATTTTCTTTGATTAGTCAATTATTTTTGATTGATGATCTCAATCACTCCCTATAAATATTTACGGGTTCCCCTATGACCAATATTCAGTCCCAACCTATGTTCTCATATGTGGAAACCTAATTATGTGTTACATTGGTCACCCATTATGGTTCAAACATTTCATTTTTATGAAAAGTTTTAGTATTCATTTTTTTCGATGTGAATTTATATGAATGAAAAATTATATAATTAAAAATTTGATAACATAGATGAATTTCAAAGGTTAAATTAATTTTAAGGGATAGATAATTTAACACATTATGATTGTTTGAAATATTTATTTAAAATTAATTTAAGATATTAGATATATTTTATTTCACGAAACACTAAAATAGTGTATTTTATATTAAATTACTATGCTTGCCTTTAGTTATATGAAAAACAATATAAATATTTCACTACATAGATTTTTTTTATCTTTATATAGATGGAACACTTATGTTAGCTTTAATTACACACATTACATTACATGATAGCTAATATAAAATGAAATACTGATAACGATAATGATATATTATTATAATATTATTTCATATAACCTGAACATTAAATTATTAGTTATGAAAAGGGTTAAATATATTAGGAGAATCTATCTTTTTGAAAAATATAAAATGAATTTATTGGTTACAAATACATTTTTAATTAATATGAAAACAGATTCAATATAACAGAAAATAAAATTATTATTATGACCATATAATTGTTTTACCGTTATAATTTTAATTAATTTAAATTATATATCGATTTTAATGTCAAATAAGTTATATATTAAATAAAATATTTTCTATCTTCATTATATAGATATTATAAGATTAATATAAAACATACAGTATTTTATGCATAAAATACTATATTTTTACTAAGCCATTTTACATCTTCTTAATAGAGAAACTCTTTCGAAAACCACTTTTCAATGTTTTATGGAATATATTTTTCATAATAAACACAATATTTAAAATTTAAATAAAAAATAATGTTAGGGTAAATATTTGGAATTTTTCTATGAAGATTCTATTTTTAATGAATAGTGAAAAATATTGAAATTTAATTCAAAACTGCTTTATCATCAAATTTATTTATAAAGTTAAATTATATTATAAATATTTTTATTGAATAAATAAGGAATTTTTTTTCAAATAATTCAATATAGGTTATTGGAATCAATTTCACATTTAAATGGACTATAAAAACATAACATTGTTTTGTTGGGTTTTTCTTCAAAAACCTACTTTGTCGTATCATCCACAAGAATAAATTGAAATTAATTCCTTCCACTTATGTTATTTGAAATTGGATAACTAGATTCCATATTTTTAATTATAATAATTTATATTTCTTAATAATGTTAAATTATTTTCCCCTAAACAAATGTAAATGTATTTGTAAATAATTAAATTGATTAAGGAAAAATTATGCATAACAAGGTACTAAACCATTATCTTATGATCTAAAATTACCTATAAATTTCTCTATAACCAATTTAATAGAAATATTAAGGCTATAAAACTTCCATTATTGAGTTTTTTTTGGTTTTATATTACTTTTTTAGGAAAAACCATTGTCAACTAACTTGTTTTCGGAAACGCAAACTATATCCTTTCCCTCTCCTATAATAGGCCACCACATCTACCTATTCTTCAGAACTATAGAAATTATTAGGATTGGAATCATTAGTCCAAATAAAATTACAAACATCACTCACATCCTCATTGAATCCTCTATTTAGGAAGAAATATATACAAGGGAGTCCTGTGGTGAAAACCAAAAGAAGTTACCCAAGAAAAAGGTAACATCCCACCTCAAGCCCCAATCATTTCATTTGAAATTCAAAACCATAATATATTACACTTAAATAATTAAATAAAAAACAAAAACTCAATATAATATGATTTTGGTTATTCTAATGGTTTTACCTACGCAGATAAACATTTCTATCTAATGTTTAAAAATGTACTGATTTTGTGCACGACGAAATACCATCCCATGAAAAGATAACTATTAATTTTTTTCTTCAACACCCCTAAAGGTGGAAATTATTTTTAAAAATATATTTATATATGGTATATTTGAAATTTTTATTTTCTATATAGTTCATTACTATTTATCTATAAAATACCATGTTTCATTCCATCTGGTGTAAATAGGGAAATTTCGTCTTACGAAGTGTGGACTACCACCCCCTCAATGTGATGTGATTAATTAACATACTACATAAAATATATTTAGAATTTATTTAATGTTATTATATGATATATGTTAAAAAATTATTTTATTTTAATCCTATAGAATACATATATAAATATATTTCAATTTGATTCTTTTATTCAATATGATAATAAAACAAAATAGTGTTCATGTGTACGTTCGACCTACCATCTACATGTATGGTGTGTTTAATTTCATAATTTTATATTATATAGATTATTATAATACACATATAATGAATATAAATGATATTTATATCATGTTATAAATTGTTTCAATCATTATTTATGTATAAGGACCACGATATGGGGAAATATGATATATGGGAAGAATAAAGAAGATATTACCTAAAGTGAAACCTAAACATAGAAATTTGATCAAGAGGGTAACATAAATTATTAATCAAAAAATATATGATATTATATATGAGAATATGTTTGTGTATATTTTTTATAATAAACATACATTTTTATATTGGAGGTTTGAATGAGCACGACAAGAGTGTTGACCCAAGGTAAGGAAATTTCATCTAACATTTTATTCCTGTGAGATGAACTCTTTATTCACCACCCATTCCAATTTTGTGGTGTGTATAATAATAATTTATGTATTATATGGTTATTATAATTACTATTATGGTAATTTTAATATCTATTTTATGATATTTATTTAATGGGTTTTATGTTTTAAAGGTTACCAAATCCGTTAAGCAATTCATTCTCAATTTGAATTATATTAGACACATGTCATATTATGATATAATATTATTACATGAGTTGTATATAATTCCTCTAAAAATGTATATAATTAATATAATTTTTATCATGATATTTTAATCGTAATTTAAATAAATTTTCATAAATTTTGTGTAGTGGTTTAATTTTAACAAGTGGTAATATTTTAATGAAATAAACTCATCAATTTTCAAGATTGTTTATGATTATTATTCTATTGATGTAATATTATGATCCATATTTCATTTACACTCATTATTTTTCTTCTACTCAATTTATTCATGAAATATTCATGTATTGGAACCACTTTGTCACTCATTTTTACAAAAGGAAGTTATTATGTGTTTTTTAGAAAGCCAGACTTTTCCCTCTCATCGGTAAAACATATATGATCCCTCAAACCATGTTGTAAAAAATTAGTTGTTCCAAAAATATTATAATATTATTCTATGATAGTTAAAAAAAACTTCTATCCACGTTTTTCGATTCAAATAATTTTTATGTAATATAATTGTATTTCAGATTAAGGCACCTCACTATATTTTTTGTAGGGAAAAACAAAAGTTTGGAATGTATGAATTTACCCAACATCATGATCATCATCACATTGATTCTTATTGTATATTATTAAAAAGTTATTTTTGGTAAAGAAATGATTTTCCTAGTATTTTATATATTCATATTTTTAATGTGGTTTTCAATGAAAAAGGCTTTCAAAATTTATTTATGGTTAAAAAATATTTTAAATTATTACAATGATTATTTTATAAGTTCTAAAAGTGTTTTCAAGGAAAATAGTTTCAAATTTTTTTTCAATATTATTTTATAACATCTCTAGGAAAATTGTTTTCCAGACATTTTTAAGCATATGGTATATTATCTAATGGAAAAAGGGGTTTTACAAATTATTTAACACTACATTATGAGTTTTCAAATTTATATATTAATAAAAAAGTTTTCCAATAGATTTGTTTTTTCAAAAGAAACTTCCAATGATGAAATGATATTTTCCGGAAGAAATATTTCTATAATATATTTCAATATTATTTCCCATCTAAGATGATGATTTTCTGTTTCACTCATGATTTCAGGGAAATGATCCAAAGGTTACGTTCATAACATTCTTCTAAACAGATTTTTTCTTTGATGTAATGTGGTTTATGAATAACAATTTATCTTTCATGGGTTATATATATATAAGAATCTCATTCATCCTAAATAATGATTATGCATATGAAACCTAATTCTTTTCCCAGGTTTTTCATTGATGAAAATATTACTAAAAATAACATTTTACACAATATAATATATGACCAGATGATTATGAAACCCATTTCATTTCATTGATTATGATTGGATATTTATAAAATCTATCTATTTTTATTGTTGTGATTTGAAGAATGTTTTATTGTCTTGTGACATATATGTGAATTTTTTTATTCTGAGATTTGGTGGGGCATATATATCTCTCTAAATCATGGGTAAATATTTATATCTCATGAGATAATGATATAAATAATGTTGATAAGAATGATAAACTATGGGAATATGGGGAAAACCTATCCCTTACAAGGAATAGACTATGACCCTAGATTTTTGTGTGTCCCGTCGAGTAGGTGTAGTCACCATGAAGATGTAAAATAGGGAAATCTGATCCACTATAGGAAGATGGGGAAACTAGATTCACTATAGGAATATGAATAAATGTGATCCCATATATAAATGGACTGTGAATTGGGATAGTGGTATGTACCACCGATAAGGTGTTGTTCCCGTAAAGTGCATTGATAAGATCTAGGAATGATTCTTGACTTATAGGGAATGATATCACATGTGTATGTATTTTAAAATACTATTTCATGTTAACATGATTTGATTTCATTACTTATGTTCATTAGTTACTAATAATATGGGTCATATGGACTTCCAAGATATATAAATTGATTTATGATTATGTTCTTATGATATGGAGGGTATTATCATCTAATGTGATAATGACATTCACATACCCCAATTCTCATTTTTATTCTTAAGTTTATTCTTGGTTTTTACTTATTGGGAATTTGATGTAACCTTTTGTAATGTTTTTTACCTAGGTTATGAAGCCATGTATTAGGGTTGATGTATCTAAGAAGGGTTTTGGTCATGAAGATCCTAGTTTGAGATAATATAGCTCGTTTATGTACCAATATTTTCGTTACCATTTTTCTGAAGGAAATACACCAGTATGGTCTTTAGACATCTATTTTTTTCATGTATTCTGTATTCCATAAATGATATAAAATGATAATATATGAAAATTGAGGGATTATATACCATAAATGGAAATGTTTCCTTTTTGTGTGTTTATTTTTGTAGTTTATTATTTTATATTGGAATTTTTCAATCTAGTTTTTGATTTTTTATCTTCTTTTATCCTACAGATTTATGTTTCTCTATATTTGAATGATTTTTGGAAGCAATGACACTTTTTAGTTGATTGGTAGGTTGCTGTTATTTGATTTCCCGAGGTAGCTTACTTTGGATTTTTAATTACCCCGATCAATTTTATTTTCATTTGAATTAACTCAATTATACCTTTATTCCAGTTCACATATCATTATGAAAGAATTATTGATGGATATGGACATCCCATATAATCCACTTGCTTTACTAATTCTATTTATGAATTACTTTGATGTGAGATTTTGACATTTTTTTAATGTCTATATTATTTTATGATGGCCATGTGATTTATTATATAATATGTCATAATAACTTGATTGAATCTATTTTATACTATATTATTCATTTCATTCTTCTTTCTAGATCATGGACATGATGTTTGGCCTTATAATTCAATCATGTTTTCTAATTTTGAACTTCCTACAATGCCTGGATATTATGTATATTATGTCATGAAGGATGGGAGGAAATCTACATTTGTTCTGATTCCTTTCTTTGTGGTGTTGATTGATTTAGACTAGCTACACACTAATTTTAGAAATTAGACATGATTATAGTGTCGTTGATGAAATTTTTTCATATTTATTTCTCTTGATTGGACTCCTTATTATTGCCTCTTCATTGGGATATTTGATTTCGATTTTCTGTTTTATGATGATGTGATTTATGGAGATGATAATGCTTCTTATTTTACCGTTGTGTTGATGTTTTATTTTTTTCATAAACGGATCTATGGAGTTCACAATAGAGAAGTGATAATTACATTTGGGATGATTTATACTATTCAACAAGAATCATATTACATTTTTTTATTTCGTTGGGATAAAAAAATTTATGGGCTTCAACACCCATAGTCTATGACAACATGGTGGGGGTACTACCAATGATTATGATTTATTGATATCTATGAGAATTTTTTAGAAATTGGGTAAAGGAATAATACATTTCACTTGTATTTTTATTACAACTCAGTTAATGATCCTCTTACCATCAGTTTATTTTTCTTCATAAGGATTGAGGATTCATTATTTTTATTTTTCTATACTTTTCGATACTTTTGTATGACCTTTTTATCTTCTTTTTTTTCACTTTTGTTTTAACATTCCTCAAATATATATGGTGTAAGGTCATTAGACCTCATTGTTTTATTATAACCATTTTTTTATTTTATAAATTTCTAAGGGGGATGACTTGGATAAAAAATTAGGGTTCATTCTATTTAAAAATGGATTGTGATAGATGTAATTGAAAATAAGAATGTCCATAATCATGCGAATGTTAATAACCACAAAAATTTCAACCAAATAAGTAAGAAAATGTCCCTCGATATCATCATGAATGATAATAATAGAATAAATATTCATTTCAGGATCCATTTCTAAATGTTGGGTAATTTTTATAAGATGTTATAAAAAATTGATTTCATTCCATTTCATAATATCAAAACCATAATTTGGTTATTACTTGATAAATTTACACCTAATAAATTAATTTATGAAATGGTGATGGCATTTTTTCAATGCATGAAGCACAAGTGGATCATAAGATCCTTTAATTAATGATAATACATTCCATTCTCTCAAGGTAGTAAAATAAATATCATTTTTATAGTTCTTTACCCAATAACATCCAAAGTTGAACTTAATATATTTCTTGAATAGTTACCATTAAGAATACCCAATGTATGAACAAAACTAAAATCCAATAATTTATAAATAAGTCCCCAAAATTTCCAAAACAAACATATCCTTAATCACCCCCAAATATAGCTATTAAAGGCACATATAATGTATATGAATACATTTATCAAATATTTTAATGAAATATGTTAATAACATAAATTACCGTAATTTAATATTGAAATAATAAAAGATAACTTATTCAACAAATAAAACATATTCCATTTTATATATTCCATAAATCCAAAAATATGTTGTAAACTCCATCATTGATAACATAAAAACACTGTCATCAAATTAAAAATAAATTCCAAGGTAAACATACTATCAAAATTTCATGAAATATATCAAAAATATATTAATCCCAACATTTATATCTCAATGTTAGGATGTTATTAAATGTTAAATTTTCATATCTCATCTAATTTCCAAGAATGTCATATTATCATTAAAGCACATTTCTTGGACATCTTTATTAAACAACATACTATTAAAAAACCATAATTAATAACTTGTAATTAACAACCCATATATATTTCATGATTCATAAAATATATATATTTAATTCAAGAATATAAAATATTCAATAATTCCAAATCATTATTGAACCATTAACCAGGCTTCACCTTATAATTCCTCAATTCCTCCATCCATTCATATGTCATTCATAGTCTCTTTATCATTAAAAACCATTACTTTTACCATATAACTGATCCTTTTAATGAGATATCCCCTACATAAATCAATTTTTAACATGAACATACATTCCATAGTTAAAACATTAAACTATTTATATAAATATAGGGAGACCAATATTATTATCCATCCCATTAACTGGTCTTTTAATTATTCCTCAATAGTTAATTTTTACCCATTTTTCACCAATAATAAATATTTTTCTAATTCCATTGAGATATTCCCTATAGTGAGTTTTCCTATATTACTAACTTATTGGTAATTTATTATTCATTACTCTTCTGTCTCCACCATTAGAAAAGTCAATGAACTATATCATAATGTGACCAATAATAATAATAGTGGGAAAACACAAAATTCTAATAAATAATTTATACGATTCTTAATTAATGAAACATTCTATCCAATCAATGATATATTAGGTTTAACGTAGGTTATTAATTTTTATCATCTATTCAAATCCATAATGATGGATCATAAAGAGTTTATGAATTTATAAAGTATATCCCCATAGAGGTTCAAACCTGGTGACCAACAAGGCTTGTTATTATACAGTAGGTAAGGATTTATTTCAATACAGTACTCCCTTTTCAGACATATTAATCCTAGGTACCATTATATAAATGGAAGATCCACTCGTATTATACATAAATGGATCTAATTTCTTGGACACCACTCAATGTATCCCTTTCAAAAATTCAAGGACATTTTCTTATAATTTGACTCATTCTTAAAGTTATCCTTAGAAATATCATATGAAATATCCATTGGGATATTAAAAATGTTCCATCATCATAGTTTATAATGATTTAATAAAACATTAATCTGATACAAACATTAGAGACCTAGAAATTACATACTTATATTTTATATCATTTAGTTTAATATTCATTACATTAAAAAAACACACATGAGTATTGTACATGTATAGTTCATTTTAAAAAATGCAATGATAAAAAATATATTAGTCAGAGATCTAAATCATCTCCCACATATTTCCTCATAAATATAACCCATCTTATATATATTTAATTTAAAATCTATTATCATAACCTAGGGAAAATAAATCCCAAAATGGTGACCCAAGATTCTCAGTAAGGGTAAACATGTTAATCACATAAAAATTATAACACTATAAGGTATTCTATTTTGAATAAAAAATGTGCAAACCATACCGATAATATCAATTATAAAAACCCTGATTCATCATTTTAATATTGAATGATTGTAGTACATTAATTATAATTAAATCAATTTGGAAGATCTATGAGTTCATGAAATAGACATAAGAAATGGAATTTTTGCAAGAATATAATAATTTAAAATTCTTTCCATAGTATTCAAGGATAATTTCCAAAACTACAAAAGCGGGATGGATTGTCTCCCCAAACTGACATTGTAATCAAAATTCACTACCAAGACTATCATAGTGGATAAAGTACCTTACTAAACATGGTTAACATCACATTTCATTCACGATTATCTCATCAGATATCAATATTTTAGTAATGAAAAAGATGGAGATAAAGGTCCCATAGGTATTTTGTTATAACATAACAACCATCATTTGTTATAAATTAACATCCATTACATAAAGAAAACAATACATAATTGTTACACATGATAAAAAAATTCTCCATATCAAAACCCATGAAAAGAAATGGGGTTTATAAATCATACATATATCTAACCCCAAGAAAAATATTAGGTTCCATAAAACTTTTCAGCATAGTATAAGACATGGAAAAGAAACCAGTTTCAAAACCAACCCATTACTATAAGAATAATCATTTTGAGAAATAAATAGAATGGTATCCTTGGATAATATTCATAGTTCAGCATAAGAAAATTAAAATAATGTCATCATATATGGAATATGATTTTAAAAGATCATTAAGACCATTTTTTATGAAAATATCCTTTTCAAATTTGAAAACATTTTTTTAAACATAATATATTTTCAAGAAACATTTATTTTGAAATGATCTTGTGAAATTTTATTGGAATATTTATGAATTATTTGATTCATTTCTTTGTGAAAATAAACATTTCTTTTAAAAATTACATTTTAAAAAATAAAAAATTTTCAAAGCCATTTTAATTTATAAAAATCTTGGAAAACATATATGTTATGTTTTATGAATCATTTCAAACATTTATAGAGGAAAATTAAAATTTCACATTAAAATAAGAAAATAATAAAATATTTTCCAATTATATAGTAAAAACTAACCTGGTAAACATAATATGAAAGATTTAAAATATTGTGTGTTCATGATTATGGAAAATTAACTTCATATATAACCTTTAATTCCCTATTTGATAAGGAGAAACATGAAATTATTGAAAAGTGTCAAGTAATTTCATTTCAAACTTCATTGTAAAAAATTAAAAAATTATTAAAATTGTTTTTTATAAATCATTATGTTAATTAGAAAATTATTTTTTTGAATTTTTTTTCCCGAAAACATAGTTTTTGGTTAATAAATATTTCTAACGAACTGATAAATAAAGACTAATTCCCTTAAAAAAATTATTTTGAACACGTCTGTAAATAAATAGTGGAAAATGAATGAAATTCTTTTATTATCATGAAAATAATATTAGATAAGAGAATTAATTATTTTAATGAATCATGGATCATATAATTTAATCATCATTAGTATAATCATATAAAATCCCAACAAATAATGTGATTATATCCTAAACACATTCACTTTAGTAACATATAAATCATAATTAAAATGGAAGAAAAATAATATATGGGTTTTAAGTTATAATGAGAATTAATAGATTTATGATATTACATTTGACAGGGGTTTTATATATAGATAAATAATTAATATAGGCACATAATGTTACATATGTCTCAAAGAAGTAAAATTGAGACAAAAATTCCTTACCACAATGGAAACCATTATACATTAAACCTGATGAAAGTGATATCATAATATAGATATATAGATTAAAACTATTTTCAGCATAATTATAATAAAACTTATTCATGAATTTAATATAGACTAAATAAATGTATTACTGGTTGAATATGGAATATCTCATAGATGTTAAAATTGTAAAAAAATCAAGTACCTTAAGTATGTAATTTATTTTTACAAATTCAAAAAATATCTAAAAAATATTTTTTAATTATAAATATATTAAATAACCAGACACACACACACACACACAGAGATATATATATATATCTATCATAGCTTATATAATTTACTTATGACAGTTTATTACACATGTATCAAAAATTCCTTCAAAAAATCAAGGTTCATATAAGAAATGTTTTTCATGTATGTTTTGATTATATATTTTTTGTAATCATACATTGGTCATTGTTCCATATGATAATGATTTTATATCATGATACAAATGTTATATATAGTCATTATATATTTATTTATCATATTCCTTAATTTTTATAGATATAAAATCAAATACAACACTCAAGGATATATTAGACCATAAATATACTTTAACGATGTTACGATTTTCCCCAAGAAAAGAATGAATAAATGGTAAATAAAATATTAAAATAAAATAGTTTTTTAATTAATTTATATAAAATATTTATATAATAATATGTCTTTATTACCGTCCATGTAATGAATGTTTGAAAAACAAATGACATCGCTTTGCTAGGAGGTAGTCTGAAGTACACACAAACAATGTTATTATAGCCCCCATGGAATAGAAAGTAATAAGGTATATGTGATATTAAAATTAAAGTTGTAATATTATATAAAAAACATATTATGTATTAATTTAATATATTACTATTACCATCTAATTATAATAAAAATTAAAACCACATAATATCGATTCGATGGCCAGTATTCTCCTGACAGACGAGTGACATTATTATTTTATAATGATATAGGATTTAAAAAGGTAGTTATGTTTTTATAATTTTATTGGTATAATAATATAATAAATATTATATTTAAACAAAAAATTCATCATTATATACTATTGTGAGAATAGGGGATGGTAAATGAAAAACATCAATTTGCGATGAGGTGGTCTATCGTACACATTAATGATAATTTCTCTTCACATTTTATAGAAGAGTATCAGGATATCAGTTATTAAATAAAAATATTTAAATCATAGTACATGGATGATTATACGATTATTGTATTTTTATTTTTTAATATTAATTCATGTATGTGGAGGTAGAAATAAATTAAATAACTCGGTCAAAGATCTTACCTCTTCCTCAAAAAACTTTTATTAGTTCTCACCAAAAGGATTATTTGGTTAGGTTTCTAGAAAAAGGATTATAAGATGAGATGTTGTAAATGAGGAAGTTATTTGTAAAGATATTTTCCTATCAAAATGTTTTTATATGTGTTAAGAAGAGTGGATAGGTTGTGGAAATTTATATTTTTGGAGAGTGGGATAGTTGTAAATTTCTTAGTTAAAAAGGTATGCCCACATTTTTCACATTCTAGAATGCTAAAAAACGATCTATTCTAGTGTATTATAGGTTATAAGGTAAAAATATTTCAATAAAATGATATTTTTATATTTGATTAGTAAAATTGAGAAATATAATATTAGTTTGATATCCCGATGTACCCATTTTGAACATAACTGTACAAATTAATTTATTATTGCATTTATTATCTATGATGTTTAAAATGTATTTTGATGATTAAAAAATATTAATAATTATAACTATACATATATAATTCATTTACCTAAATTCTATTCATATATGTGGAAAATTTTAATTTTAAATTAATCCCACAAAAGCGATGAAAAAGCTATTTTCCAAATAGAAAAGATTCAACATACAAAAATTTATATCATAGATAAATATAAATTTAACTCAAATATAACTCATTGTATTTGGATAAATATAATTTATCTAATTTTACTTTTTAAATCATATAAAAATAAAATTTATCTTGTAAATTAATTCCACGAAAATAGAGTCTTGTAAATTAAAATCATTATTTTTCACTATTTAATAAATATTTTTCATAAAATGATCATGAAATAAATATAAGTAAAATTAAAAAAAAAAATTATTTCAAAATTGAAGTTAACTTTTCACAATATGTATTACAAATTTTAGAAAATAAATTTCAAATAAGTTCTTATAATGTGATTAAACAATGTTTTTAGAAAAATATTGTTTTTATTCATAAAATTTGATTTATCCTTACCTATTTGTAAAAAATAAATAAGATGGATGGTCAATGATTGTTTGAATATATAATATATAAATTTCATTAATATAATTCAGTTGATGTGTTTTGTCTAATTAATTGAGGTAAAATGTGTTTGTGTGCATAATGAATATTTTATTTTGTAAATACATTTCCTTTGGTTAAAAATTATTTATACATTAATTTATAATTCTTTCCTCAATAAAAATTCAATATATATACAATTTTAAAACATATATTCTCATAGTGTATGAATACCTTTCATTCCCACCATCTCAATGGCTAGGTGATAATAAGAATATAAAATAATAATATTTTTATAGTATGTTACATTTCTTTTAAAATCGATATTGCATGTAACATAAGATATAATCCATTTTTCCTGTAACAAAATATAATATCATTGTTGAGGGTAAAAAAATATAAATTCTATGTTCTAAGTAACTAAATATATCAAAAATATCATTTTTATTTGGAAAACATATTTGACAAAATCTCTTTGAATTATAATTAATGAATATTTTTTCCAAGATATGCATGTAACAAAAAGAATTTTGATGTTATAACATGAATTTAAGGAAAATAATTGTTAAATTTGACAATATAGTATTTAATGATAATGGAAAATTAAGGACATCATTATTAATTGAAGAGGGTATTAATGAATCCTAAGGAATTAATGAATGAAATCATAGGATAAATTCAATAGAAATTATAGATATTCCCGAAACTCATTCTAATTCTAAATTTCACAATGATAAACAATTATAACTGAAAAGTGGAAAATATTTCACAACAAATAAAAATTATTTCATATCTCATAGTGTACTTAGATACCATAGATTTGGTGTAAAACCTATGAGAATTCTTTTGGAATTATATCAATACCAACATACATCACATGTTAAACATGAAAATGTTTATAAATCATTACTACATTAGGATTATATCAAATTATAAAAAGTTAAACCATTAAATTAGTTTCAATCATTAAAGACATTATTTTATTGGGAAATAATTTTTTTTATAAATACAAATTTTTTGGGAAATGAAGTACAAAGTAATTATTTTATAATTTTCACCTAATACACTAAAATTGATTGTATATAATTTGATGAAGCACTATTCCACAACCAAGGAATAAAAGATGTGAATATTTTCTGTGATATTTTTACAATCAAACTATATAATGTTATAAATGTAAAATATTTAATTTTTCATAAATGGTGAATGTGAGGATGTGGATTAAATTAAAATAACCCATAATCCTTTATCTATATTGGAGATAATTGTAATTTTTATATGATAAAAAAATTACTATATGGGATTTTAAAAGTCCAATATCCATGTCATTAATAGAAAAAATTTTAATTTATGAGAATTATTATCATTAATGGAACTGTGGATACTAGTATATATTTCAATAAATATGATTCAATATCACTCAGTATGATTGTGTAAATTGATTACATTATTCTCTCTAGAAAAAAAATATAAAATATGTGAGTAATTTTTATCACACATATTTGTTAGGAAATTTCAATTACTAATGAAGTAATTTTTTTTCATTCCTTTTTATCGTATGAATACTAATGTTGATGTGTTTCAATGAAAACATAATAATGATTTTTATTTTTTGAGTTGATTCAAAATACAAGAATGGAAAAAAGATACTTTCGTATATATAATTTTAGACTCTGATATCCTTGGTTAATCAATGATGTGGAGTGGATTAGAATGTGTTTTGATAGAAAATCAAAACCTTTCATTACCTTATACAATCTAGACTGGATATTGAACATTTTATTACACATTTTTTCATGATTCTAAAGCAACGATAATTATTTTTATCGTAAAAAATGGATGATGTTTAATTATTACAAAATTTAAATTTTTTCTTAAGGTTTGAAAGAAACATTACATTACAGATTTTGGTTTATTCTATTATTGATTAAAATGGTGATATTGAACATTTTATTTTAAATTTGTGAGTTTCATGCATTAATAGTTAAAGATGAATTTCTTAATACTACACGATGTAGAATTTAGTAACATTAATCACAATGAATGAATATTATTTTGAAATTTTTTAATTAATAAACCAAATTTTTGGGGTGATTTTATTAAATATATATTTTGGAAAATTTATCATACCATTTGATTATTTTTTGTGAAAAATAATGAAAATGAATGTATTTAATGAAATTATTGAAGCATTGGAGGAATACATATATTGATATCATATATCACTTTATCATGGGAAAGGGGTTATTTAGATATTTTATTTAAATATGATTCAATGATATAAAATGTTGAATATATCATGATGAATCCACAAATTAATAATTCTTTTCAGCTATTAATAGTATTATTATGAATGAATTATATCCCAAAAATACATTCATGTTTATTTTTTTTATTTTACCTCTTTAATTAATTTTGATTTGTTAAATAGGTAGATAATATATTGATCTCTATCCACTAAAATATAGAGATACCATTTTATTACATGAGGAAATTGAAAATATAGGGTGATATAATGGAAACTATATATTATAGGTGAATTCCAATGGTGCCGGTAGACTGAGTTTTGGAGAATATATTACAATACATTCATGTCTTTAAAATAAATAAATTGGAGATTTTGATAAAACCGTGGATATTGAAGAAACTAATAGAAGTGGATTTATAAATATGCAGATTAGAAGATCTTAATTTATAATATTAAATATGGTGTTTATGTTTATACCAATTATTTTAGGTCTCTCAAAAATATCATTATATAAAATGGTGTGGTGTTTTCCAAACTCTACTACATTGGTATTAGGGCCTTAATAATTTCATAATTTAATTCATTAGTGTGTTTTGAAGATGATTTAACGTGGTTTTTGTTTTCATCATGCTCATGGTGATTGATCAGAATATATTTAGTAGCAATGGAAGACACATTTCTTAAATAATAAATAAACTACATCATGGTGTGGTGTCATTATACAACAATATGATGAAGGTACAAGAGGTATTCTATTTATTTTACAATCATAATACAAGGAATACATATTATTGTATTGTAACATATTAATGAATAATAGTTATAATCTTATATATGGATAAATATATAATATCATGTCAAGATTTCTTCTAGATAATTGAGATACAGATGTGTGAAAGACTATTTATTATGGAAAAAAGTAATAAAAAATATAGAGGATTTCCCCATAGATGTCGACTTCATTCTACAGTTTTTAAATCTTTATAATGTTTATGTGATAATAGAACTTTAGGCTAGAACCTTATGTTTTACTAGTTAATAACGACAATAAATCATTTTTCCATTTTGTTTTCAGCGATATGTTGAAATAAATTTGTTTCACATGATTAATATTTTCTTAGAGTAAAACATTCAATGATGGTGTATATAATTTTGACCTTGGAGAATATTTTTGGGAGTTTAAAATATATTTTTCTATAATTATTAGTTATGATTTTCACTACTAGATTATGTTGTAATTAATATTTTCATGAAAATAATTATTAGGTCATTTAAAAAATAGATACTTTTTTCCAAATGCCTGATAAAATATTGTGATGTGTGATCAAACAATTAAAGATTTGTTATGTTGATATTTTTAAGGTTTAAATAGAAGAACATATAGTCACAATAGAATTAACCTTTGGATCACATGTGGAGGAAAAAAGAAGACTTTTTGACATAATTATTCTCATTTTTATCATTTCTTATACAATTTTTAGAACCATCATACCAATATAATATTCATTTATAATAACAATAAAAAAACATAGATTGTTGTATTTTAACCATTAGAAACCAAATATTATCCACTTGATATATAGGTATTGTGATCCATAGGAAAATAGTTTATAACATGTTTGTTATATATCACCCTATATCTCATTCTTTCACTGATTGGATTAGTTCCTTTATCATTCAATCTTAATAGTATTAACTACACCCAATATTTTTTAGGAATCCTAAATCACCCCCTCACAGAGTTCTTTCAACTTGTTCCCATGCCTAAAAATTATTAAATAAAAGGATATATAAATAAAATTCATTACATGCATTGTTTTTCATATTTTAGAGGATATTTCACATAAACATGTGATTTAATACATGATATATAAAGAATAATGTCATCCATTAGTGGTGTTAAATTTATGTAATATTTATCACTAATCCTCCCTAATGAATTTGTTTAATGTGTTATATAGTATATTATGTCTATCACCAAAATCATGGGATGATACTGAAATGAAAAATAAAGTGTAATGTAGTTTACCACAATATATTATAAAATAGGCTTATCATATTTATTATTGGATAATATCTTCTTAGAGTTGAGATAATTCACATTTAAGTCGTTATAAAATAAAATTTATATTCCAAATTGGAGGTTATATTTTACAGAATGTGACTCCTATGTTGGGTCATAGTCTGACTGGAAAACAATGGATTATTTTTTCCCAGATAAAGGGGGAATTTTGAAATCATAAAAAAATTAATAATGAGGATTTTTTAATTAAAAGTTTTACATTGTTATGTTGTTACACAAAAACATTTCAAAATATTTCAATTGGATATGTATCAATCAATCCAAATACATGAATTTTAGTGGGATATCAATGATTTAGATATTGATTTGTCTTTTCTAGAATGTATTATTTTTATGGTGTGTTATGGATTGAACATACATGGATTGTTTATTATTATATTTTATTGTGTTTTTGAATATTTGTAATGATATAGGTAATGGATTGGGGGGGGAGGTATTAATGTGGTATAAATGAATAAAGAACTTCATACTGATTGGTGATCAGTTAATTTTTGTGGTAAAAAGGTCATATGATGGGAAAAATTTTGAATTTCCATACCAGCTATGTACATTATAATTTGTTGACTTTTGGTTCCATGGTTATTATATGGAACTTTTTTTTGTAATATGGAGTGTACATGGTCTCATGACTATGTGGTATAATCATTCATGGAAAATATCTTTGAAAATAAATAATAATTTTATGACATATTAATTGGGGAACTATAAGAACTAACCATCAAAATATTAGAAAATGATTTACCACATGGTTAGGTACATTGTTTCCTTGACAATAAATTTAAACCAATTATGTCTAAATTAATTTTACAATTTTTATTTACATAACATTTCTATTTCATATAAACTTCATATACATTATCTTAATGATGAGGGTGACTCTTGGAATCTTTGTGACTAAAATTAGGGATTCTATATTCACGAATAATGAGTTTCTCTATAGTATTGTTAAATAAAAATTTAATTTAATATATTATCTTATTGATACATTGAATTATTATATTTTTATCATAGTTCCCTCATTTAAAAAACTAATTCACCATGTTATGTTGTTCTAGGGTTGAATATTTTAGTGGACCAGATAATGAAAATTAGATTTTGATTACATCATTATGCTTCTTTGTTATTGAGGATTGGGCCATGATCCAAGCAATATGATAATGATTTATTAAATTTTTGGTCCCTATCATCTATGATAGGTGGAATTTATCACATTAATGTTATTTACTAATTTAATTTAATATTTTCATGATATTTCATTAATTCAAAATGAATATTGATGAATTTTGTGAAATTATGACTGTATATAAAATTTTGATCTATGAGATAACAATATTTTCTGTAAATAATTTCTCTTCACTCTAACAGTTTTATTGAATTGAAAACACATGTTTTCATTGTAAATTGTTTGGTTTAATGTGGAATTGATTTTCAATGTAATTTTATCAGTTTAAGTGGTTTTGGATAATTTATTATATTTTTTATTCATCAAAATAGATTAGAAATCCAGGTGAATTCATTTTTATATAAATATATGTTTAATTTTTGTAAAATTAATTTAATTAAAATTTAATATAGAATGGTTTAGTTTTTATATGACATTGGAAAATTATTTTAATGATTTATCCCATAGCTTTTCAGTGCATGTGTGTGTGAAAATATATTACTCATTAGAACAATTTTTGAAAACTCTTGTATTTAACTATGGCGAAGCGGTGAAATTGAAATCTAGTGTTAAGGAAATATGTTTTTAGGATAAGTTGAGATGAATGGGGACAATCACTATAGTATTTATTTCAGATGTGTTATTGGGGATCCACACCATTGAAAATTTATCTTTAACTAATTTAATCAATTATTTTTTTTAATTCATTTTTACAAGGGCATCTCTTCGAAAATTAGGGTTTCCATCATGACATGAAGAAATGGAGAGTTTTAATAAGATATTATTGAAATAATGGCTTTCCCATTTTAATTTGAAAACAATGACATTAGACTATTTGTGAATGTGAGATTCTTCATTAATATTATGTTAAATAATATATTTTAAGAAAATGTATTATAGTGAAGAAAAATTTATAGATAATTATATACATTACAATGATTTTTTTTTTCTAAAAAAATCTTTATTTTTTGAAATGAATTATCATACTTCATTTTGTTATCATGGTTTTAGATATATTTGTATAAATATAGTGTTTTTTTGTTATAATTTTTTTTATTTTAAATTGTTTATGTGAAACATATACTATGATTTCTCATTCATGGAAGTGTATTAGATTCATCAATTAAATAATAATGTGTTTATAATAAACTAAAACATGTGAACTTCAATAGATATGTATACATGATTGGTTATGATGTAGTTAATTGGAAAAAATACTTCTTCATCAATTATTTTCCATAAAAATTTCACCAAATAATAAAAAATATTTTCGTGGATCAGTGATCAAACAATATAATTTAAATTTTCATGTGTCTCATTTATTTAATTAAATGGTAAATTTTATATAACTATTTCTTATATTTATGATAATCTATTTTAAGAGGGTAGAATTTTTTTTATAATAATTAAAAGGATTATACACATGATGGAAATAATTACCATTTATATTCATTTTTTCCCACATTAGTTATTGTTCACCTTCGAAAATCAGTGGACAATCTTGTGGACAAGTGTCATGATGAATTGGGTTTTAAGATTTTTATAATCATTCAAGGTATTATTGAGACATCATATTATTTTTTATCATGCAAGATAGTGTGAAATATGTTTAGTGTGTGTTCTATAAATTACTAGTTAGTATAGATCACTATTAAACTATTATAGGTAAATGGGATTTGAATGTATAAAACATTGTATTAAAATGATGAACACTTTTTAAAATAATTATTTTTATTTACAAAAACAATTGACAAGATAATTCATTAGAGTGTTAATTTTGTTATCAAATTAATATCATCTATATAATATAAATATACCTATCATCCAATGAAATGGTGAAATTCTATCTAAAATAGAATCATAAAGTTGTTTAAAGTGCCTCATGATATTTGTAGTTAGAAGCACTGAAAACTCATGATGTGTCAAGCACATAATATTGCTCAAAGTACATATTTTATTAGAAGAGATAACCTGGGAATTTTTTTATTTTTTGGTTTATTAATTGAAACATGTTATATATTGATTGAAAAAAATGACTTTTTATCTATATTAATAAATTAAAATTAACTCAGGTGGGAAAGATCAATAGTTATTAAATTTAATATCATACAAAAATACCGTTATATTAAACATTCATTCCTGTAGTACCCCTAGTTTCTGGTATAAAACCTTTACATGATTAATTTGATGGTTATAATGTTTATGGGTGATGGATGGGAGAGTTGGGAGAACTTTTGAAGTAGTTTTGAAGAAAAATGGGAGTCTCACGGGTGGCGCACGATTTATCTAAACGTGTAGCCAAATTGTGTGCTTTTGGTCCTCATGATGCACTGGCTCTTGCACGGTTGGAGCATGGTTAGGTAGATCGTGTGAGGAAGCTATGTGAGGGTCTTCCTAGGCAGTATCTAAAGCATAGTTAGCACATCGTTTGTCAAATTGTCCAAACTAACTATGCCTATGCTTACGTGAGATCTTAAAAAGTAGATCTCACACATTTTTTTCTAGGATTGGCTCGTTTTTTCAACTATGTGATCATAACATAGGATTTTTCTTCTCTTAATGCCAAATATGGTTCTCCCATCGATCCAGAGGTGATTCGGAGGTATCCATTGTTGAATTAAAGTAAGGTTATTGAGGCATGTTATCGATCATCTTCGTTCATGATTAGTTTCTTATATCTACTTAGTTCTACTTATAATATTCTCTTGATTTCACAGATATATGACTGCTATGAGGAGATCTAGGTTTGGGGATTCAAAATATGATATGATTTGGTCTTGTTCTTTCCAGGAGAACAGATCTTTGTTAGGTTCTTCAAGAATCGACTCAGTTTTCTTGTATGTTCTTCGTTCATTGGGGGTTTCCACAAAACCTTTGAGGTAGGAGGACTCATCATTGAATCCATTTAGTTAAAATAATTTTAATGATTTAAAATTGAACGTGTGGTGTTTATTTTATTGTAATTTTTTTTGAACACATATTGGAAATCATCTTGAGTGATGGTTGTAAAATATGGAAAATTGGGGATTCTGAATGCGTGCTTTATTTTAGTATTTTTAAACATGGTTTGTAAAAAGGGAATTTTTTTGATTAGTGGTAAATAAATTGGATATGTTATTTTTTATTGAAGTGGCCATTTTATTACAATTAAATGTTCCTTTGAAATTGGTTGTTCTTTGTATTTCAATACAAGATCAGTTTTATTGAATTGGAATGTTTTTGAAATGGAAATATTTGGAAAAAATGATGTTGGTGTGGGTTCAGGCATAACGACCCCTTAATAAGGGATGAGTACCATTTGGGTATGAGGGATGTGACCCTAGATCAGAGGAGCGTGTCATTGAGACACAAGGTGATTAGATGAGGGACCACTCATGAGTATGGAACTGTCAAAAGAAGCATGCATCTATGGGTGTGTGGTAAACTATGGAATGGTTATGCCAAATGACAAGAAGAATTGGTTTAAAAGATTTTATTAGAAATTTTTAAGGAAAAATAACTTGTTGGAACTTTTTTCCATTTAGATTTGTTTTCACTTGGTTGTAAATGGTTTTTGGATCTTGTTTATATATGGATATAAACTGTTTTGTTAAGTTATTTTATATAAATTGTTTTACATAAATATGGATACCTTTTTTATGCTATTGGCCTGAGTATGGAAGCCACTGGGGAAAAAATACTGAGTTTTATAGTCACCCCATATTTGGCACTTTTTTTTATTTTCTAGATGCTATCTTCCCGGACTAGGGAAGAGGTTACCTTTCCTACGTTTTTAGAACTACCTTGTGTTTTTTGGGTTCTTCGATGATTGAAGAGATTGGAGCTTGTGGTGCATGGAATATATTGTATTTTAGAGAATTTAGTAATTTTATACACTGTTTACATTGATATTTGGTTGGTCTTTCGTTGTTGCACACATTGATGGGGTTTTGAGAAACTTGTAGTATTTTAGTTGTATTCCTTGGTTCATGCATCATTTATTAAATTGTTTGATTGTAGATTGTTGGTTATTTAGTTTATTCCATAATGGGTAAATTGTTTCCCACTTGTATGTGAAACCCTTCAGCAATTATTTCCTACCTTTGGCATCTCTGGGATGTCTCTTAAGGAAATTAATGACTCGTTGTTCACTCAAACCAATGAGAATTGGTGGGTCGTTACAAATGGTATCATTCTGGACTTTCCTTTGAAATACAAATGTTATCATCTTTTTTGGATCTTTCCCAACAATTGGTTAAAAGTGTTCATTTATGGAACATGAAATGTATAGAATAAAAGCGTGTAGCTAACCCTTTTATGCAAAATGTCATGTTACCAGGGTGTTGGGTACATAAGTGTTTGGAGACACTTCGAGGATGTAGGTATCTAATTGTCATGGGTTTAGCCAATGAGACGACCATAACATGCATTATAGAAGAATGACACCCTACTAGGAGTGCATACATAATTTTTAAGAATGATTCATGTTGTGAAAATGTGTTGATTTTTATAAAACTATTAAATTTTTTTCAAAAGAAAGATTACACAAATGGGAATGATTATGGTTTTTTGAAAATGGATTAAATTAAAAAAGCATGCGAAATGTTTTAAAAAATTAGTGAACATGTAATTTTTTTGAAACAATGTTGTGATAGTTGTTGTGATAGAATATGAAATGCTAAGCCATTAGTAACTAGAGAGTGAGAATTATAGATTTTGTCGTTTTTATAGAAAATGGAACATAGTTGGAGTCGTCGAAACCATCCCAAATAAGGAGAGGAGAATGTGGTTTTACCTGAACCACGAGTGGACAAAGAGCTGGTTTAGATTATTTTCCAGGATTCTCAAGAAATGGATACAGGGAACCAGAGGAATGATCCAAGGCATGTGGATCATACCATATAGTTCATAATGAAGAATCCACTTAACTTCTAAGGTGATGATGTTCCTGAAATAGAGGATGTGTGGAAGAGTATGATGAATCATATCATTTATTTCATCAGCACACCAATGGAGATATAGTTCCATCTAGTGATGTATATTCTCGAGGATCTTTCACATAAGTGATGGGATTTAGTAATGCATGCAAAATTGGATGAAGGCCTTACATGGGAGAATTTTTAGGAATTGTTAAAAAAAATTATACCCTCACACAATCAAGATCTAGAAAATGATAGATTTCTTCTACCTAAATCAATAGAGTCTTTATGTCATAGATTATGCAGATAAATTCATTAATTTAGTACACTTTGAACAATAAGTTGAAGAAAGTGCAGCATTGAAGGCACATATCATCGAATCGGGGAAATGTCAGGAGATAAGATCAATGATTGTGGTGCTCTTTATTACGAAATATACAGAGATGGTAAACAAAGACACTATGGATGAACGTGATATATTGGGATCGATAAGAGGATGTAGAATGATACCTTTATGTAATGGTGGAAACTCAACCGCTAGGAGCATGATGAAAAGGGACAACTATTTCGAAGATGGAAGGGGAAATCAGAATAAGGTGGTTGGATGAATGGAACTTCCACCACAACCCCATTGAAAAGAATGTTTCATTAAATGTTGTCCGTTGGGACATTTAAAGTGAGAGTGTATGAAAAAACCTATAGAATGCCATAATTTCAACAGGATGGGATAGCATCAATGCTATTATCATAGTGATCCATGGTCAGGTTCATGAGACACTTACCAGGTGTCACAAGAATCACATGATTCAACATGGTGAGGAAAACATAATAAGTCTTGTCAGAAGAATAGAGAAAGACATTTTGATTCTCGAAATACCATGACTCCTCATCCAGGTAAATCTCCTCAAGGTAATAATGATAACTGTGCGGCAACAATGTAATTTTATTGAGCTAAGCAGAATATGGTTGATGATTAATTTGGGATATCTATGGTGAGATGTAAGATTCTTTCAAATTTGACACTTGTGAAGGTCATCTTTAATATTGGTGCATCGCATTTTTTTATTTCTTCTTGTGCATTTGAGTTTCAATGTTTAATGATAGAAATGAAACCTTATATTATAAAACAGAAAACACTACTTGTTGAAAGAGAATGTCAATCCATTTTGTGTCGAGCATGTGTTATAATTATTGATAAATCTGAGATGAAATAGGAATTCATTGATGTTTAAAAATAATTTCTATGATTTAACCCTAGGTATTGATTGGATGAAAATTTTATAGGCTCCCATCAGCTGTTATATGAGAATAGTATGTTTAAGGACTGGGGATGACATCAAAGATCTCTTCAAAAGAGAGAGTATTGTAATGAAAGGTGAAAAGATCATGTTGGAATCAATGGTGGAAACGATCTCTTTGTAGTTGGTGGCATTTAATTTGGAATCAACTGAAGATATTTAGGGAATTAGTTTTCTAGAAGTTGTAGTTCAATTTCCAGATGCATTCCCCAAGAACATATTAGTGTTACCACATATAAGGGAAGTAAATTTTACAATTGATCTCCTTCTAGGGACCAGTCCTATTTATCTTCTATCTCATAGGATGGAAAAAACAGAGTTACATGATTTGGAAGTGAAACTGTTGAACTGGAAAGCAAGGGTTTCATTCGAACACGTACGTCCCCATGGGTAGCACCAATTTTTTTCGTGAAGATAGATGATCTTACTCTTTGGTTGTGTGTTGATTATTGTAAGGTTAACCAATTTATGATAAGGAATATATATCCACTTACAAACATCGATGATTTTTTTGATCAATTAAGGGTATCTCAGTGGTTATCCTAGACTGACTTGCAATCAGGATATCATCAATTTCTATTCTAGAAGGAATATATTCCGAAAGACATATTTTTGAAGCATATATGGCCACTAAGAATATATAGTCATGACTTTTGGTCAAACGAATGCACCATCGGTCTTCATAGATTTGATGAATTGGAAATTTCAGCAATATTTGGATTCATTTTTTGTGGTGTTTCTGGATGAAATCTTCATGTATTCAATGACAAGGGCAGATAATGAAGTGAACTTTGAAACAATCTTATAAATATTTAGAGATCACAATTTGAATGAAAAATTATCAATGTACAATTTTTGGAATCTGAATGTACATTATCTTGGCCATGTCAAGTATTAAAGATGTGTTTATGTGGATCCTAAAATGATATAAGTAGTTATGTCATCGAAACCACTGACGAATGTCTTGGAGATATAAATTTTTCTTGGCCTAGATGATTACTATTGAAACTTTTTTCATGATTTATATTGAATAACATCGCAAATGATAGCTTTGAAAATAAGAATTCTCCATTACAATGGATAGGGGAATTACATAAGTAATTCTAAGAGCTAAAAGTTCAGTTTACATCTGCATGTATCATGATTTTTCCAGAATTTGGACAGGGGTGTGGAGGGTACTGTGATGTGTCATGATCATGGATGGTCTGTGTTCTCCTGTTGGGAGACCATGTTGTTTCATATGGTCAAGTTAGTTCATACTTCATGATAAGAACTACCCAAAAATGATTTTTAGTTAGCTATAGTCGTCCATGATTTGAAAACATGGAGACAATATATATTTGGTGAGAAATTTACTATGCTCGTGTACCACAAAAGATTGAATGACATTTTTACAAAGATAGATTTGAATCCGAGGAAAAGGATATGGATGGATTATCTCCAGATGTTTGATATTGACTTGATGTATACCCAAGTAAACATAATTAAGGGGAAGATACATTGTGTAGAAAGTCATTTGATCAGTTGGAAAAAGAATCATTAGATGGATGGGAGATGTTTTTGTCCTAGATGACATGCATGTAGAATGTGAAAACCAAGGAGATGTTTCAGTTTTTTATTATCTATACTTCTTCCTGATTTTATAAATATGGTAAATGTGGCCCAAACATATGATGTATAATGGTAGGTTATGAGTTAAATACTCAATGGTGGGGAGAAAATTGAGGGCTGGAAACATGATGGGAGTTCATTTTTTGTGTTATAGAGATCGGATAGTTTAACCTATGGTTGGTTTGGAACACAACCTTCATGATTACATCAATTCCATATGGGCTATACATCTAGGTACACAAAATATGATTAAGTAGTTAAAGGTGAAGATTTGGTGGAGTGACATGAAAGGAAGAGAAGGTGAGTTCGTCTCGAGGTGATAAACTTTTCATCTAGTGAATGTGTAGCATCAGAGACCCGTAGGTATGTTGTAGTGATTACCTGTCCCATTATGAAAATGGGAATTGTTATCTATGTGTTTTGTTACAGTTATTCCTAGAACGGTTCAGAAACATGATCCCATATGGGTTATAGTGGATCATCTTACCATGCCATCCCATTTCATCCCAATTTGTTAAAATTGAATTCTGGTGGATCATTAGAAAATCTAAATTAGAGAAGTGGCAAAGAGGCATGGAATACTAGTGTCAATAGTCTCAGATAGAGATTTGAGGTTAATATCTCATTTCTGGAATTCCTTACAGCAATATTTGGGGGATCAGTTGAGTATGAGCACTACGTATCATCCTTAGACGGATTGGATATCCAAGCAGAAGATACAGACATGGGAAGACATGTTGTTGGCTTGTGTAATGGATTTTGGTGGCTCATGGGAGGATCATATAACCTTGGTGGAGTTCTCATACAATAAAAACTTTTAGGTCTTGAGACATACAGATTCTTTTGAAGCATTGTCTGGGTTTCCTGGTCATTGTCCACTATGTTGGGTGAAAATAAGTGAACCTTCACTAATTAGGCTGATTGTTGCCCATGAAACAATGGAGAAGATCCATTTGATCAGAAAGAAGATGTATATGGATTAGAGTCTTCAGAAATCTTATGCAGATCACCATCGTTGGCCGTTTTCATTTTCTTTTAAGGGATCCTATTTTTAGGAGGATCTCTCCAAGAACAGGGTATCACCATTTCGTGAAGTAAGGAATGATATCTTCATGATACATGGGCCTTTTCGAGATACTGGAACGTGTCGGAGAGGTGGAATATCAGTTGGCCTTACCACCACAGTTCCATTATGTTCAAAATGTGTTCCATATATCTCAGTTGAAAAAGTATCATCCTGATCATGACCATGTTATCAGATGGTATTTGTAGAACCTCGGGACACCACGAGAGGGGATGGGTGAATCAGGGTGTCAAAATTTTCTTTTGAATACAAGGATCATGTTCGCACGTTGGTAGGAAATAGTTAAACCTATATGATGGAAATGATCAACAATGAATCATTGACATGCAAAGAGATGACCCATCAATTTTTATATGGTTCACCACTAAGGGCTACGTCCAAGGAGTATACGCCGATAGGTTGTCGGTCATACCAAATACCACTAAACTTCAGTAGCTATGGATTACAAAGGTTCGGGCACAATCACTCTATCCCAGGATTAATTCCTTATCAAAATTTCAGGGATAGCTCATTGCATCCCTAGGGCCACTCTCGTTAACTCCCCATGGCTCACTGCCCTTGGTGAAGTCCCACTCAGTTTAAGGACGTTAAGGTCTCTTCAATAGATTTTCATTGAAGTCTTTGATTCCTGTTCAGCATGAGACAATGCTTGCATCAGAGTACTGAGTTGATGCTCTTCTGTATTCAATCTTCATCCTTAGTGCAATAACTGAATGCACTAAATCTTCTTCTTCTCTTTATTTAATTCCCAATACCAACACTTTAGTGTATTGATATATTCCCATATTTCTGTGCAGATCTGAGTTCAGTTGCATGAACCATTCTTCTTCTCTTTGCAAAGCACAATGAGGGTGTTAAACACTAGTCATGTGTGTGTGGTAAAACTTCTCATCATAAAAACAAATTGTTCATTGTTCTTCCATCATCGAAAATGAATACATCATCTGTTGCATCGAAGGTATCAGGCAATCTTCCAACTTTTTGAAGCAACAAAAAGACAGGAGTGCTCCAACAACACCTGGAGATCTTCTCCAAGCCCAGTGTGCAAGTCCCAGTATGGCACGCAAGTCTTCATTGTGCAAGTCAAAACTAGCGTGCAAGTATCACAAAATCCCCTCGGCGCCTTCTTCAACTTCTAACTTGCACGACTCACTTAATTACTCTCCCAAAACTCTTTGGGCGTGTAGCCAACATCTAGCACGCAACTTCTAAAATTTGGCGCGTAAGACTCACCAAACCACTTGCGTGACCACTCACCACATGTGCCACCACCAGACCTGTGTAGAAAGAGCTCTGATTTTTTATAAGTGTTGAGATCATGTGGAATAAATAGGGGTCGTCCAGTATTTATAGGCATTTGGACACCCTGCACAACGGAGCGCAAGTCTCCCCTCGGCGCGGAAGTTTTGGCGTACAAGTCTCTTCCCCCGCAAATCACATACGTGACCATCTTCAAAACTTGTGTGATCCTTATCCCTTTTCTATATTTTAATCTTGTGATCATGAAAAACATATTGATAACAGGTTTCCTATCTTCTAAGTACACGACATGCAAGTTCCTTTGCCAAAACCACTATTCTCTATTTTTAGATTTATAGGCCCATAATATGGAAACAATAGAAAACGACACCACCTTCAACATATTCTTTGACCATAACCTTAATGTTTCTTTTTTATGACTTGGATTCTTCATCAAATCTTCTTCTTTCATCACAAACTCCAATATCATGATATATATTCTTTGATAGATCAGCTTTAGCATCATCTTATTTTGAGAAAATGTGAAGTGCATGGCCATCTCAGAATTCCAATCCCTTCCACACTATCTTCTTATTAAACCGTCATTCTATAGTTAATGAAAATCATATGATTCTATTATTCAAGAAGTATCTTACATGGTTCTAATTCAATCATGCAGAATGGCATGGTCATCATCAAATCCCCATTTTTCTTTAATCATCTTCAGATGGATTATACCTCACCATTCTTCACTGTTGTAAACAATGTGTCACCTTTGACACATGTTCTTTGAACTTATGATCTGTACACCAGTGATATGAATTTTCATTCATCTATTTCATTGGATTACTTCTTGACCTCCTTCATTTTTATCATCATTGACAACTATTGACAACAAATACAACCTTATACACAATGTGGTCCCATCAATATCATGTGGACCTAGTTCCAATTGCTTCATTGATAAATATCATGCTACATATTATGGATAGGAAAGATAATGTCTTGATTTGGGAATGAATCAGACTACTACATGTTTATGGTAGCATGGATAGATTCAAAAAGAGAGTTGGGAACGTTATATGGAAATGAATGAGTCGTGGCCAGAACTCTTTCAGGGAAGCAAATGTTTTCTACTTTATAAGGGTAGAAAGAGAAATGGGGAGGAGAATGTAGTACCCTATGATTCTGTTATGTAACCTTTACTTGATGAATTTCATTGTTATAATATTTAATGGTGATGTATGATATATTTAAGAGAACTTTGGAAGTAGTTTTAAGAAACATGGAAGTTGCACGGGCGCCGCATTGTTTGTCTAACCCTGCTTCCTAACCTTTCATTTTTTGTCCGTTTGAGGTAGTGGATCTGACACATTTTGAGAATGGTTTGGAAGAACATTTAATGAAGTCAGGAGAGGGTCTGACTAGGTAGTATCTAACACATGGATAGCGCACAATTTTTCTAACTATTCTACCTAACAGTGCATATGATTAAGTGATATCCTAAATAAGGGGATCTCACATGTTTTTGCCTCTAAGTAGCTTGTTTTGTTCTCCTAAGTAGCCATAAC
This sequence comes from Viscum album, assembly GCA_963277665.1. NCBI lineage: Eukaryota > Viridiplantae > Streptophyta > Magnoliopsida > Santalales > Viscaceae > Viscum > Viscum album. The sequence goes on along the minus strand of OY728120.1, from coordinate 1,750,121,602 downwards.
TCGAGATGTTGTTTCTTAACGGCCAAATATGGTTCTTCCATCGATTCAGAGGTGATCCAAAGGCTTCCCTTGGTTAATCGATGTTATATTCTAGAGATATGTCATCGTTCTTCTTGGTTCTTGATCTACTTCATAGATCTACTAAGATCAACTTCTACTCTTCTCCTGATTTCTTAGATATACACCTGTTATGGGTAGATATATGTTTTTGGATTCCATGAATGATGATATTTGGTCTTGTTATTTCTAGAAGAAGAGATCTAATGCGTGTTCGTGGAGAATTGACCCAGTTTTCTTGTATGTTTTTTTGTCTATTGTAGATTTCGTCAAAACCATAAAGGTAGGAGGCTTCATTCATCACTCCACTTTGATGAACTAATTGTAATGGTTTCAAATTAAATAATTTGTGTTTAATTGATTTTTATTTGGTTATTTAACACTTTTTGGAAGCCTTCTTGAGTGATGGTTGGGAAATCTGGAAAATTGGGGATATTAACAGAGGCTTTGGTTCTTGGTTTTAAAACATGGGTTTCGAAAAGGGGATTTTTTGTGATTGATGGAACATAAATTGGATTATTAGTTTTCAATAAAAGTGTATTTTTATTGAAATTAAATGTTTCTATGAAATTGGTGGTGCTTTGGATTTGAATAAAAGTCCAGTTTTATAGAAGTGGTTTGTTTTGGAAATGGAAATATTTGGGATAAATGGTGTTGGTTTGAGTTCATTCTTAACATGCCATTAATAAGGGATGAATAAAATTGGGATACAAGGGTTGTGGCCGTATTTCAGAGGTGTGTGTCATTAGGACACATGGTTTTTGGATGAGAGACCGCTCATGAGTATGGAACTGTCAAATGAAGCATGCATGTGTGGGTGTGTGGTGAACTATGGAATGGGTGCGCAAAATGATAAGAATAATTGGTTTTAAATCTTTCTATAGTTACTTATTTGGAGAAATGACTATTTTTAAATTGGTTTCATTTAGTTTTTCTTCCACTTGGTTACAAACAGTTTTGGAACTTTTTTATAAATGGAAATAAACTATTTTAGAAAAATGTTTTATATAAGGTAGTTTATATAAATGTGGCGAGATTTTTCTGTCATAGTGGACTGAGTAGGGACATCATTGGGGGAAAACTATTGTGTTTTATACTCACCCCATATTTGGATATTTGGTGCTTTTTTATATTCTATCTTCCATGATAATAGAAATAGTTACATTTCCCAATGTTTTTAGCACTACATCGTGATGTTTGGGCTGTTAAGTGATAGTGTGTCTTAGAGCATATATGTCATGGAGTCTTGTGCATTTTTGATAGCCAATCGTGGTTTTATATGCTTTGTACATCTATATTTGGCTGGTCTTCGACTGTTAAACACTTCTATGTGGTTATGATATTCATTAATTTGTTTAGTTGTATTCATTGGTTCATGAATCATTTAGTTAATGGTTTGATTATGTTTTTTTGGTTATTTGGTTTATTTCTTAATGTGTAAATCATTCCCCTCTTTTATGTGAAACCCTTCAGAAATTATTTCCATCCTTTTGCATCTTGGGGATGTCTCTTAAGGCCATGTAATGACTCATTGTTCCCTCAAGCGAATGAGAATTGGTGGGTCAATATAATTCTCATGACAACAAATTATAAAAAATTAGTGAATTGCTAAAAGGAAAATAATGAATGTAATATTGATATAGAATGATTAAAAAAGTATAATTAAGACAATGTGTCTCTAGGAACAAATATTCCATATTAATAAATTCATTCCTTTTGATTCAATATTTTTTTAAATATCTAAAATAAGATAATGATATAAATTACATAATTTCTGAATGAAGATCCATGAATTTTTGACTGAATAATTTATTCTTACTCTATAGGGAAGGAAATTATTTAGAAATAATTTTATGTTAATTTAAAATAAGTGAAATTATAAAGTATAAAATTATAATTAAATTAATTTAAATGTTTAAATGGGAATAATATAGGAAATGTAACTGGGTTTCAAGACAATAAATCTATCTAGAACTATTATTTCCATATGTTTGTCTCATTAGTGTAAGTCAAATTAACCAAGGATTGTTATGCATGATCATATTCCTCCTCTCACTGGAAAATCAGATTCAGAAGGTGATGAAACTCCAGATCTAGGAATATTGACACGAAACGAAGACAACCTATATTTTCATTCATCGGTGAGTGTATTTTTCAACAATAAATGGTCCTAATTAGAAATGAATTTTAAATTTATGGGGTTTTTCCATTATTGATTAAATTGATTGATCAGGATCACCCCTTTCTTTGAATTTCACTAATCATAATCCATTTCATGCTCCCATATACATATTTATATTATTATTACATTTCTATCGCATCCTCAATATATCTGATTGTATATATTAGTGAATAAATTCTAGGAAATGATCAATGCATCTAATTTTTTTTATGAATTTATTTCTTTACTATTCATGTTAGGAATCACTAGACCATGGGGGCTTGATTTGACACTGTTGAGTGGGATTAATCATGATATGACCCTCAAATTAATGAAAGATACATGTGCAAAAAATAGACCATCGATTCAAGTATGGATACAGAGGAATTTCACGTTACATGTGATGGTTTTTCTTGATCAAAATCCAAACCGTTGTATAACGCAACATGGGATACACATGTGGTACGTGCCTGAATCAATGGACCAAATAGAAATCCATTTCTGGCCAATGTATTACTGAAGCAATGAATCGAGGTCATTTCCATCGATATTCTGTGGTAATGAGGCTAGATTCGAAGTAGAGGAGATGAGTATAGAAAAAATGTTGAGGATATTAATTTTTTGAAAAATCATAGTATATTCCATGTACCTCTAATGACACATTTCATACAGGGAAATTTCTATAAAGACTAGATTTTTTGGAAATTTTTTGTATAAAATGTCATGTGGGGTCCCCCACACCATGTGTTTTTGTCCTCAAAACCAGGTGTGTATATAAGAAGTACACTGGTACAATAATGGCCAAGCACACATCATAGGTTACATGATAAGGAGAACATATATGTACCCCATTTAGCTTCGGAACAATGTGTATTCCACCTACATGACATTTAATTCTACATGGGAAGGGAGCCATGTAATGGAGATGACACGACTGAGATAAATAGTGGAACCACACACCTTGTGGATCCCCAACACACCATGTACCCCTTCTTCCCCTTTTAGGATACTTTAATATCTTGTATCTAAATTGTTTGGATTAATATTTGTTCCCACTAGTAGTCTATGTAATGTGTTTTTCAATGAAATGGAATTCTATGATTTCCTTGATAGTGGATTTTGAGATATGATGTTAGATGTTCTGAGTGAGTGGTTTTTTTAAAAAATTCTAAATAATGGTACTAATTTTTATAGATCACTGGGGAATTTAGAGTGGATCCCTCCATCAAGTGTCTGGTATGGGTCCTCTACTAGTCCTTAGTGTGGGACCCCACATTGACACTCGGAATAAGTCATATGTCAAAATTCAGAGTGGAACTGAGCTATTAAGATGGGGCATGGGTCCTCTACCTATCCTCCGAGTTTCACCCTCCTGGGGAGTAAGGGTAAGGGTCCTCGACAATGATAGATGAACTTTATTGTTGGGAAGGGCATGGGTCCCTTATCCTTTAAATGAGTGGCACCCTCCATTGGTATAAGGGTATGGGTTCTCGACTATTATATTGGAAACCACCAGTGGTCCGGACATGGGTCCTATATAAACCATTAGAGTGTCATCCCCCAGTTGGGATAGGCATGGGTCCTCTGCTAATTACTTGAGTGGAACCCTTCTATGTAGTGAGGGAATGGTTCCTCAACCATTATAGTGTCACCATTTTACTTGGAAGGGAATGGGTATTATATCAACTATTTAGTGTAACCCACTTCATGTACCATGGTATGTGTCCTCTAAATTGATATTGTGTCCCTCAAATGTGTGGAACCATTGAATTGTGTGTCTTGACATAAATATTTATAGTAGAATACATGCGAGATGATGATCATTATTGATGGGAACATGGATGTGCTCACACTCTTTCCTAGGATGGGTTGTGATATGAAGATCCCCTTCAATCTTGTTTTGGTTTTTTGTTATGAGAACACACACACACACACATATCCATGTTTTTTATTCTATTTAAACTATAGGATTGGTATGAGATGTGTACTGTATATCAAAATATATATATATGGGATTTTCCAACACATTTCGTGTCCTATATAGATTATATATAGGTTGATGGTGACTACATAGGATATTAGTGGTACCTAGTGCAGTTGATATCTTATGGTGGCCGGATAATGGAGATTAGGATATAGGATTTCCCAGTATTTTTACTCTCTATTTTTGAAAGGTTAGGATATATTTTTGGATTAATGTGTATTTTAACCCTTTACTTTCAGTTTTCAATTTGGATATGTTGTGCACTCTATAATTTTTTTCATATGCAAGGTTGTATTCTAGATAATGAATATTTTTATTTTTATTGCTCTACCCTTTTCACCATTTCGGTTGGGTTTTATCATATAGTTACGTTAAAAAATATCCTTTGATTTTAGATATGTATTTATGGGATAGTCTATAGCCCCTTTCTTATAGAAGCGGGCATGGGGTAGTTATGGTTCAAGCCCCTTTTTATTAGGTCTTGAGAGATTGGTATCATATTTTGTTCAATCCAAGTGACTATGATTGGAGTAGACTCCTTATGAGGATTTGGTTTTGATTTAGGGTAGCAGTTTCAATGTTTCTCGATTTTGGATCTCAAGACATTGAACCTAGTGCTGGTGTGGTAAATGACATATCAATTTACTAAGACTATGGCTACCTACTGTTCGAATGTCCATATAGAGTATGTGGTTTCAAGGATTATATGTAACTTGAATCATATTGTATTGATTCATTTTTTTATCCTTATTGAATTATCTCAACATTGTATACATATTTTCTTACTAGAATGAGGTATGTGTTAATTAAATTTTCCATATTCTACTTGGATGACAGCCAGCCCAGACACCAGTTCTGGATCATGTTGGATATTCAAAATATGTTGAGGCATTTATATAGTTTCCATACTATGAGATTTTAACACTATGTGGTTATATAGAATACCATCACCTATAGATTGTTAGATCATATAATTTGGGTATGAATAGGATGCATATTGGCATAACTAATTTCACAGGTTTTAGCGCTAGTGGCCTTGGAGTATCTATGGAGAGCCAGATCCTAAGGAAGTAGAGGATTGAATAGAATCATTCCTCCATGCCTTTAGAATTTTCATAACACCAATAGATAAGGTGGGTTCACTATCATCTAGCCTTTTCCCTAGAGCTACTAGGTGCTGGTAGAGTCTTGATACCCAGATGATTAATCAATCGACACTATAATTGCCTAAATTCCAATTCTTGGTATGTTAATAGAAATACCCCTATTCCTTGTGATCATTTTCGATATAAGAGCCTATAGAGCTACATAATGGAGGGATAATTGTTTCTTTGTATGTCATGTGTAACTGCCTAACCCCTGTTACCTAGAGATGGTTCATTATTACATAACATTAGCATGATACAAGGAATCAAGTCCCGAATGACCGATCAATTTAGCAGTATTGGAAAATAGATTACATTCATGAACGTTACATTACACATTAGAAAATAAAACACAACATAAATGGTCCTTTGAGAATGCTATTAATCCACTAGCTTAACCCTTCTTATCAATCATAATACACTTCTTGGAATCCTGGGAAAATTAAAACATAGAAATGGGTGAGCTCAGATGCTTAGTAAGGATAACAATATAGCAGAAACATTCATAAATAAGAATAAACAATTATGGAAATTTATATGACTAAAGAAAAATATTTTTTAACTTCAAATTCAGCATAATATTAAAAAGATACAATAAAATAATTTCATTTTCATATTCACATGGATATTCTACTAGTCGAGTAATCACATGCAATATCACTAGCCACATTCATAAGGATGGAATGGATATTACCAGACATCATAACCACATAGTCAAGGCATTGTTCCAAGACTACACATAAGATTTTTTCAAGGCCTTGTTCCAAGACACTAGTTTGTCTCATGATACCTACCGATGCATGAAAGAGCTAAAGTAGGCTCCACCAATCCCTTCCTAAGTCCAATGTATTACTCATATGAAAAGGTTTAAACATACATAAACATTCGTTTTAAAACTAGCATATGAAATGTCAATACTTTATCCATAAACCATGAATGTTATAAAAATAACAAATCCAAAGTCAAACATATCACAAAACATTCAATAAAATATGGAATATTTGTATGATAATAAATCAACTTCAAACAAGTTTAAAATCCTTCAAAGGATGTTGACATATATGAAAATGATTTGTAAAAATCATTGAAAGAAATATCCTTTTTTCATGAAATCATTTAATGTTACAAAATTTAGAAAGGAAGACATTTAAATACATTTTTGAATAAAAATGACGCATACCACTTTGAAAATGTTGAAAGTAATTAACATTTTTAAAATCATACATGTCCATATAAATAAATCCTTAAAAACCATTTTGAAAACATGGACATTAATGAGAAGGATTTAGATGAATAAATATTTAAAAAATTTAAAATGATGTTTCATTAAAAAAATTACATTAAAAATATTCCATTTGAAAACTATTTCATGAAACATGGTCATGGATAAGAAATATGTCCCAGTAGATACTTACGTAAAAACAACCTCGGATAATAAAGAAATTGTGAAATTAACACTTACCAATTTGGTAACTTATGAAACATACACCCTATGAAAGAACTATCATAAAATGAAGATTAAAATACACATAAATTAATGTGTATTACAGAAATAATACAATTATGGGTAGTATATACACCACAGAAAAGGAAATAGTGGTAATAAAGCATGAATCTCACAGGAATAAGGAGTGAGATGAAAACCCCTTACCTTGCACATTCCTTTGTTCGAGGGTACGTTTATCCTATTGTACAATGACCGTTATTTTTCATTTGATTATACCATAAGAATATCCATATTTATTATATCATACATGATTCATTTATGAATTTATACTAACCATTTAATAATTATTTTCATGTTAAATTAACATTTTGGGTAATAATTGCTTTCTTTATATTACATATTTTACTTGGTATTCTTGAATGTATCATTTAGATCATGATTTAAATATTTCTAGAATAAAAACAATGATTCATATATCTTATATATTTCGAATATAAATATTTATAATAGATTTATATATGAAATGGAAAACACCATTTATGGAGATGGTAGGCCGCACGTACTCATAAACGTTGTTTCTGTTTTCATATCGTATGGAACGAAAGTGAATAAGATATATGTAAGTACATAAATACATACATACATACATATATATGTATATATATATCTTTTAGAATTATTATGTCATATATTACATTATTATTAGTAATATATATTTTTATAATCGTTGTTGAATGGTGAACGTGGAAATTAATCTCATCGCGTCGCGGAGAAGGTAATCTGTACATACGCACGAGCGATAATATCATTTCCATAATTGTGTGGAATTGGATAGTATATTAATTTTACAAAGACATTAGCATGTTATGTTTATAATTTATATACACATTAATAATCATTATATCCATCCAAATAACAGTGTTGAATAACAAATTAAACCACGACGTGGATACGGTAAGTCGTACGTACGCACGCATGGTGACATTATCCTTCATAGGATGGATAGAATAATGAACATGGTTGTTCCATATTAATAATAACATTACAGTATAAATAAGGTACTGGAGATATAATTTTGGTATGGTAAAAACAAATAATGAGTATTTTGATGAATAAAAGTACTTGAAAGATAGTGGTGAAATCATTACCTATTCTTTGAGTTCTTCCTTTTGATTTGATCAAAAGAGATTAACAGGTTCGATTATTGACCCAAAGAAGTCCTCTAGGATGAATTTAGGATAGTTGGGAGGATATTTGAGTAGGGTTTGGCCGAGAAAAATGGCTTTTGAGTTGTGAATTTGAGAGAATGGGAAGTGCCCTTATATAAGAGGGGTGAGTGGCACCATAGGAAAAACTTAAAATATTATTTTTTAGTAAAATTATTTTTGGTTCATAATGGCTCCAAAATGTATTACATAAAGGATAAGGTTGGGATGGTTTGAAAACCACTAATACAATAGGTTTTACATAGGTTTGGGTCAATATATTATCCTTAACTTTTATATTTAACTCTTTGTTAAATAATTTTACATTTACCGTGTCTCATTGTATTTTTATATTATATGGTTAATAAACATTCTATAAACATCCAAGAGAGCCCCAAGTGGTTCATTAATTAAATATACAATATTATATAAGACATTTGGAGCAACCTTATATTTTTAGGAATAGGAATACAATGAATAATATAATATTTGTTTTAAAACTTCTTTTATGTCAATTTTTATAGTATTTGGTATTATGTTTTCTCCAAATTTATATTAGGATTATTACTTCGAAAAAAATTCATTTAATCAACCCACACATGTCATAATAACCTATAAAATTAGTGTAATTTATAAAAAGTCTAAAATTACATTTATGTGGGTATTTATAATATCAGTTATTTTAATATTTCATAAATTATGTAATTACTACATAATCATTGTGTCCTAAATAGATTAAATTATATAATGTCTAAAAATTAGAAATATAATACAATTAATTAGAAAATATATTTCTCATTCTAAGGAATATTTATAGTGGAATTTATATTATGTGTAACCCTATATTAATAATTCTTTAGTTATTTAACATTGAATTCAACACTTTTTACTATTCCTTTAGTAAAATAATAATAAATGTCCTAATCTAGTCCAATTAAACCAAAAGGATACTATGTTATTCGTAAGGTTGTTTTTTATCGAATTAAACATATCCAATAGAATTAGGAAATGTGTTAGGGTAATAATAATATCATTTTACCCTTAATTACCCAATTAACTTTTAACCGTGATAAATAAAAGACAAAAGTTACTATTCAGAAAAAAATATTTTTATCTTATTGGACCAAATTTTACATATTTATATCAACCGTGTCTCTCAGATTTTTGAAATTCAATTTACAGAATCAGTAAAATTATGTTTTATGCAAATTTTTAAATGCTTCTGGGAGGTGGGTAAAAGATGGTAACAAGTTCGATAAAATTTATATATATATAAAATTATTATAAAAAAAGTCAAAGGAATTAAATTGATCTTATATAGATATTATGTATCTATTTTGACCTAAAATAAATTTAAATATAATAAATTATTATTGAAATAAAATGTCTATTGTAAACAATAACACAATGTTTTTCATTGTTCATTAAAAATTGGATGTTTTCAGAAAAACAAAAAATCACCCAAAGCTAATTTTGATATTAAAAATTCAAAAATGAATTCTATTTTACCAATTTCGAAAAATATAATTTTCATAAATTAATTTAAAATTATTTCCCATTTTGAGAACCAAAAACCGTATTTTTAAGAAATAACAACTATAAAAAGAATAACACTTCTTTACGTCCAATTTCAAAGTGAATTTACTTACAATAACCAAAATTTTAATAAATGATAAAAATATAATATAATTATTCTTCCTAACTATTCAAATGTATATTTGAACACTATAAATTATTTTGATTAAAAAAGTTTTTTTCAGTTGAAATTTAGTAATTTTCACTATTCAACGAAATATGAATGTAACTAGAAAAACACCAGAAATTTATCAAAACTATGTTTTTAAGTCCCGATTCTAAAGAAGAAGTTTATTGTGTCAAATTTAATATATAGAAGTGTGAAATATTGGATTTGAAAATGGTTCACCATTAAAAGGAAGTAAAAAATGTATTTTATGAAAAATACTTATTTTATCTGAAAAAAAGAAATTGTATTTATATTATGTCTAAGAAACACATAATATGGATGTTAAAATTACACAGAGTATATATGATTAAAAAATTAGTTAATAATATGTATAACCTTTTTTTAATGGCATGTTTGGTATTGTTCTGGTGCGTTCGAACTCAGTGTTGTGTGTAGAACAAGCTATTTAATTACTTCAATGAGATAACGTACTATGAGATCATGGGGTGTTACATTCTTCCCTGCTTCAATAAATTTCATCCTCTCAATTTGAAATTGTTCTTTGAAAATATATGGTTAAAATAGAGAAATACTATTGTGGAAATCCCATATATGAAATTGGGTTAATAAAATTTAGTCTTAATGAGAGGGAAAGTGAAATTAAAAAGTTACCAACAAATTATGATCTCGATTAAGTGAACATTTGTGGAAATTAAAGACACATAATTGGAGGGATAACGTAAATATTTTTAGAGAGTTATTGAGGTCCTCAATCATAGTATATCATTTAAATATATTTACATAACAAATCCATTATAAAAACCATTTTCAATACCAAAATACTTAAAAAAAGAATATGATATTTATTTTATTTTTTAAAAACATTTTGGCTTGTTAAGGATTCGGAAGAACAAATAAAACTCCTGAGGGTGGAAAGGCCATTTTCACCGCTAACATTAAAATGAAACATTCCTTTTTTGTCATTTAGTAAAATTCTTTGTCGAAAAAGATTCTCTTTTAATGAAATGAAAATTCAAAGGTGTTTCAACAGCGTATAAAAGAATTTCATGTATTAAAACAAAATATTCTTCAATGAAAGGATATTGAGAAGAATTCCATTAACTAATGTTTAATAATTTATTTAGTCATAGAATTAGAGGGATATATATATATATATACATGACAAGTTGGGTTACATCCTTTAACTAACTTCTACCGCAAAATCATCTTTCACTTTAAAAGATAATTGAACCTAAAAATATTTTATTTATCCTAATCATATAAGATTTAAAAAATAATAAAGTTATAATTCATTTTTTAGACTATTTAAAAAAACAACATTATACAAGCTAGGAAATTACGTAGGCATGTGTTAGGTGATTCACCCCTGTCGCCCTATGGTTGCGGGTTCTAGGCTTGCGACCATAACAGATGCAACGAGTTGTCCCCGGACCTCCGGGTTTTCCTTTTTATGAATATCCAAAAATAATCTCATGAAATGATTTAACCATAAAAATAGTATGAAATATCAAACTTAATCAATTCCAACCATTAGACTTATCCAAAACAATTCTATCCAAACAAAAAATAAAAAATTTATAAGGAAGGAAAACAAAATGAAGATTCTTTTTTCCACATAATAACATGTAAATTCTTTCATCATGTATTCTTTTAAAACATGGTAACACCCTGAATTAAAATAAAACCTTGTTTATTACATTCATGAACCCTTATTCCTTATAGAATAATGGATATAAACCTTTTATCTAAAAATGTTGTAAACTCCAACAATTATGGAAAAAACAAACCCTTAACCATTTCCAAGGATGTCAATAATATTGAATATAATAAAAAAATCATCTCTTATTCCAAAATCAATATATGAGTATCTGGACCATATTGATGTTTTGTCTTTCCTCTATCCATGTATTTTCCAAAAAGTTTAACTTCCCATTGAGTTAAATTTCTTAGTTAAACACAATCTCAAGTCCTTAATGAAATAGTTCTTCAGTACAATCATTATATACTCTCTAAAACAATACTCAAATGAAACAACACTTTAAAAACAACATAAAAATCGAATCATTCCTTTTTATCTCCGGTAGTGTCATAACTTGATTATTTTCCAATGAAATCATTTGTGGTATACTCTGATGACTGGGACATTGATTTGGGTAGTGTCCCAATGCCTTGGAGATGAAACATTTTACATTGGAAACCTTTTTCTTACCCTTGTAATCATGTACTTGGTGTCCTTTTTCTCCACACTTATAACAAACTCGCATTCCCTTCAAGCATTTACCAATGTAATTATTTCCACATTTATGACATATGGGAAAATTCTAATTTCTCCTCTTCCCATTATCCATATTTCTCTCTACCATCATTTTCATCTCTTGCTTCCCTTCAAAGCCATAAGACTCAGAGAATTAATTACTTATCTTATTAACACATGATATTATTTCTTCATATGTTTAGAATACATGAGAGAATATTTCCCTTATAATTGTTTCCTTAATACCATTAATGATATGATCCTTCTTACTCTTTGGATCTTATTTATTGGTGGAATTCTCATTCCTTCTACTGGGAACCATTTTTATAAAATGGCATACACTAGGTCAGTTTATAAATCACAATGAATAATTCCAAACATGTAAAATACCTAACATAAATTGAACAGTTGTGGACGTAATCCGTAACCATAAAAATGTTTTCTATGAGAAAATAATTACTCTTAAATCCTTCATAATGACTTGTAATGAAAATGTGAATTATCCTATACATAACCCCTGATAGTGTCCTATCCAAGAGTACATCAAGGCCCTTTGTCGTGAACCGGTTCTTGTTTGAGTCTATCAGAAAGTGGTGTTTTTGGGCTTTACCCCTAGGTACATCTGTGCTAGATCCACCTCTACATGCTTGTATTCGGACATGGATGTATTGTATGGAATACTCACAAAATCTCTACCTTACCAAAATTCTAGGAAGTTCTTCTATACTAATCCCCAAAGTGTATCTTAGGGTACTTTTCTCTAATCATATTTTATCTAAATTTATTAACAAGGTTGCTGCTAAACTTCCTATGATACCAACTGTAATGCCCCAATCTTAGTTAGCCAGAGTCGGTGCTTTATTAAATAACACTGACATGATAAAAAGAATCTGGTCCCGAAATACCGATCAGTTTAGCAATCTTGGAAAATAGATTACATAAATTAATGTTATATTACACATTTGAAAATAAAACACAACATAAAGTATCCTTTAAGAACGCCATTAATCCCCTAGATTAACCCTTTTTATCAATCATAATACACTTATTGGAATCCTGAAAAAATTAAAACACTGAAAGGGGTGAGCTCAGATGCTCAGTATGGATAAAAATATAGAAGAAACTATCATAAATAAGCATAAACATTTAGGGAAATGTATACAACTAAAACATAATCCTTTTAAACATAACCTTAAACATAATATGGAAATGATTCAATAAAATAATTCTATTTACTTATTCACAGGGATATTCAACTAGTTGAATAATAACATGCAATATCAATATCCACTTTCATAATGATGGAATGAATAATCTAGACATCATAACAACATAGTGAAGGCATTGTTCCAAGAATAAAAATAATATTTTGTCAAGGCCTTGTGCCAAGACACTATTTTGTCTCATGAGACCGACTGATGCATCAGGGAGCTATAGCGGGCTCCACCCATAACTTACTAGGTCCAATGCATTCCTCATATGAAAAGGTTTAAACATACTTAATCATTCGTATTAAAACTAGAATAATAAATGTCAATAATTTTCCTATAAACCATGAATGATATAGAAATAACACATCCACAGTCAAACATATCACAAAATCATTAATACAATATGGAAGATTTGTATCAAAATAAATCAACTTCAAAAAAGTTTATAATCCATCAAAGGCTGTTGAAAAAGATAAAAATGATTTTTTAATCCTTTTGAGAGAAATAACCTTTTTTTATGAAAACATTTAAAATTTACACAATTTATAAAGGAAGAAATTTAAATAAATTTTTTAATCAAAGTTCCCATACCACTTTGAATATTTTTTAAGAAATTATAATTTTTAAAAACATTCATGTCCATATAAATAAATCCTTAAAAACCATTTTGAAAACATGGTCCTTAATGAGACGGATTTAGATGAATAAATAATTAAAATATTTAAAATATTGTTTCCGTAAAAAAAAGCATGTTAAAAAATTCCCATTGAAAACTCTATCATGAAACATGGATAGGGAAAAAATATGTCCTATAGATACTTACGTAAAAACAACCTCAGATTATAAAGAGATTGTGAAATTAACACATACTAATTTGGTAACCTATAAAACATAGAATCCATGAATGAAGTATCATAAAATGAATATATATATACACATATATTAAATTTTATTACTCAAAGAATAATATTATAGGCACTACATAGACCACACATAAAAATAGTGGCAATATTGCAAGAATCTCACGGGAATAAGGAGTGAGACGAAAACCCCTTACCTTTCACATTAGTTAGGTCGAGGGTATGTTTAGCCTCCGGTATATATCCCATTGTATATAATTAGATTATACGAGAACCATATTTATATTTATTATATCATACATTATTCAGTTGTGACTTTATACTACACATTTAATAATTATTTTCATGTTTAATTAACATTTTGTGTAATAATGGATTTCTTTATCGTACGTATTTTAACTTGTTATTCATGAATGTATCATTTAGATCATGATTTTAATGCATTCCAAAATAAAAACCTTGTTTCATATATCATATATTTTTAGAATATAAATATCTATAATAGATAGATATATGAAATGGAAAACACTGTTTATGGAGAAAATATACCATACATATACATAAACGTTGTTTCTGTTATCATATCATATTGAACAGAAGTAAGTGAATAAGATATACATAAGTACATAAATAAAAAATAAATATATCTCCAGTAGCATTATTAAATCATATAATACATACTTATTAGTAATATAAATTTTTATAATCGTCGATGAATGGTGAACGCGGAAATGAATCTCATAGCGTCGTGCAGACGATAATCCGTACATACGCATGAGCGACAATGACATTTCCTTAATGGTGTGGAATTGGATGGTATATTTATTTTAAATAGACATTATAATGTTATTTTAATTATGTTTATACATATTACTCATCATTATATCCGTCCAGATAACACAATGTTGAATAACAAATTACACCACGACGTGGAGACTATAAGTCGTACGTACACACACATGGTTTCATTTTCATTCATAGGATGGATAGAATAATGAATATGTTTGTGAAATATTTATAATAAAATCATAGCATAAAAAAGGTACTTGATTTATTATTTTGTTATTTTAAAAATAAAGAAAGAGTTAGTGGAAGAATAAAAGAACTAGAAATATGGTGGTGAAATCATGACCTCTTCTTCGTGTTCTTTTTTTTTTGATTTGATCAAAAGGGATCTGTAGGATGGATTTACGACTAAAGTAATTCCTCAAGGATGAATTTAGAATTGTTGGGAGGATATTTGGGCAGGGGTTGGATGAGCCAAATGTCTTTGGAGGTGTGAATTTGAGAGAAGGGGAAGTGCCCTTTTATAAGAGGGGTGAGGGGCACCTTAGGAAAACACATAAAATCTTATTTTATAAGAAAATAATTTTCGGTTTATAATGGATCCAAAATATATTAATTAATGGATAATGTGGGGATGGGTTGAAAAAACTCAACCATTTAATTTTAGGCAGGTTTGGGTCACTATATTAACCATATCTTTTATATTTAACTCTTCGTTAAATAGTTTGACATTTACCATGTCTCTTGGTATTTTTATATTATATGGTTAATAAACATACAATAAACATCCAAGAGAAACCCAAGTGGTTAATTATTGACATATATAATTGTATTTATGCCCTTCGACCATTCCTTATATT
The DNA here is from genome assembly GCA_963277665.1 of Viscum album. NCBI lineage: Eukaryota > Viridiplantae > Streptophyta > Magnoliopsida > Santalales > Viscaceae > Viscum > Viscum album. Next base: position 1,750,105,927 of record OY728120.1, on the reverse strand, counting down.
TTTAGGAATAGAATACCAATTAATAATATAAAATTTGTCTTAAGAACTCTTTTATGTTAATTTTGGAACTATTTGATATTTTGTTTTTACTAAATTCATAACAACATTATTAATTCGAAAAAAAATAATTTAATCAACCCTAATATTTTATATTAACCTATCAAATTAGTTTAATTTATAAAAAGTCTCAAATTACATTTATTTGGGTATTTATAATATCTATTATTGTAATATTTCATTAATAAGGTAATTACTGCATCATCATTGTGTCATAAATAAATTAAATAATTAAATGTCTAAAAATTATAAATAAAATATCATTATGTATGAAATATTTTTATATTTCTAATGAATATTTATAGTCTAATTTATATTATATGTAACACTACATTAAAAATGTTTTAGTTATTGAACTTTGAATTTAACACTTTTAACTCTTCTTTGAATTAAATAATAATAAATGTCATATTCTAGTCCAAGTGGACCTATAGGAACATATTTTTTTTCCTTAGGTTTTTTTGGTCGAATTAAACTTATCCAATATAATTATGACATGTTCTAGGGTAATAATAATATCATTTTTACCCTTAATTTTATCTTATTTATTTTTAATCGTGGTAAATAAAAATCAAATTTTACTATTCAAAAAAATTATTTTTTTCTTATTGAACCACATTTTACTTACTGATATCAACCGTGTCTCTCAGATTTTTGAAATTCAATTTACAGAAGCAGTAATAATATGTTTTATGAACATTTTCAAATGCTCCTAGGAGGTGGGTTAAAGATGGTAAAAAGCTCGATGAAATTTTTATATATCTAAAATTATTATAAACGAAATACAATTAGTTACAATGAATATATATAGGTATTATCTATCTATTTTGACATAAAATAAATTTAAATAAAATAAATAATTATTTAAATAAAAAAGATGGTTTTAAAGAATAACTCAGTGTTTTTCACTATTCATCAAAAAACAGATTGTTTTCAAAAAAATACCAAAAAATGACCGTAAGATAATTTTGATATTATGAATTGAAAATGAATTCTATTTTACCAATTTCAATACATATATGATTCATTAATTATTTTAAAATTTATCCCCATTGTCAATACCAAAGAGCTTGTTTTTAAGAAATAATAACTATCAACAGATGTAAACATGTTTACGTCAAATTTCAAAGTGAAATTACATATAATGACCAAAATTGTATTAAATGATAAAAATATAATCTAATTATACGTCCAAAAAATTCAATTATACAATTGAACAGTATAAATTATTTTTATTAAAAAATATGTTTTCAGATAAAATTTTGTGATTTTCAATATTCTCCCAAATATGAATGTTAACAAAAAAACATGAAAAAATTTATCGAAACTAAATTTTTATGCCCTAATTATAAAGAATATGTTTATTTTTTCAGATTTAATATATAAAAGTCTAAAATATTGGATTTAAATAAGGTTCTCCATTAAAAGGCGGTAAAATTTCATTTTTTTAAAATATTTCATTTATCTGAAAAAAATGAATTTGTTCTTATACTATGTCTATGAAACACATAATATGGATGTTAAAATTATATAGATTATATAAGATTAAAAATGTATTTTATAACATTTATAACATCTTTTTTAATGGGTATTTTGGTAATGCTATGATGTGCTCAAACTCGGTGTTGCATGTAGTACAAGATATTAAATGACTTTAATGAGATAACATACAATGAGATACTAGGGTGTTACATTATGAGGTTCAATGACCATACATGAAACTCCCATAACATGGTTTTTGAAGGATAGAACTCTACACAAAATTTTTATCAGGGACTGTGTAGAGAGATCTACACAAGTCAGGTACTCTTGGGGATTCCCACCTATGCTGGTGTATTATAGTGGGAACTAGTGCTAGAGATATTACTATCATTTGGATTCTAGATAGTGGGAGATAACACTATGTTTCTTTGGGATGATTCTTTTATAGAAGCTAATAGATTCATGTCAACAGGATCTTAATGGAGGAGGTCTTCACAGGATCATGATCGGGTGCAAGGTCATGGGAAGAATAGAGGACCATGGAAACCCATGTAGTGTTGGTTCCATTCTTCTGATGGAATATGTATCATGGTGTAGGACTTCTCAATTATATGTTTAGAATAGAATAGGAATATAGGAGATTGACTTCCAGGGTTAAGGAAGAACCATGATTATGGATCTCCCAGTTGGAGGTAGGGTGGCCCAAGGGAGGTGATGATAGAAGAGAATCATGTGGATATCCTTGAAAAGAAGATATGGGTGGTGTAATAAGATTTGATATCCTTCAAAAACCACCACCATAAGTCCCGCATCACTCTCAGGGAGCTCGAGGTAGGGGTCATAGATGGCTACAAATGATAGTTCCATACAACCCCTAAGAATATGATTTGATTAGGGGTACAATCATTGTTTATTATATGATATCCTCTATATTAGTACACATAAGTGAAATGAATTCCATCATCTCTTTACTCCATGTGTGAGGGATTGAGCTCTATGTCGAGGTATCACCCTCAAAACTTTTTCCTAAGGTTTTTAGAGGGAATTATTATTCAATATCATTTATCAACAAGTAATGTGATATATCAATTAGTGGAGAGACGTCGACGTGTTACATTTTGGTTACCATTATAGAACCCTATGAAATCATCTTGGGTATGGATATATGGTCCACGGTCCGAGCCTATATTATCTATCACCACAGATGATTCAGAAGAATTTTCACTGATGGGATGAGGTTATATATTTTTTGGAGATATAGATTACATGGTGGGACGAGTGGGTTATACATGCATGATGTTGTATCCCATCACCGATCGGTTGGTAAGTTTACCCCTTGGCATAATTGGATCTTTAACAATATTTATTCCTTTAACCAAGGAGGATTTTATGGATGTCTTCCCTGAACATTTTTTAAGACTGCCTCAAATGGGGTATACATAGTTTTTGTTGAATTGTATCCCATTAATTCCTAGATATATTCATCATCATATCCTATAGACCCCACCAAGCTCAAAGAGGTGAGGTTTTAGTTGGATGAAACTCAAGAAATTTTTTCATTAGGACAAACGTTTCTCCAATGTAAATCCAATCTTTTTGAAGAATAAGACATACATGATGTTGAAGTTTTATGTATATTATATTTTCATGAAAAAATCATGTATAAATAAAAATAACACCTTACTGAGATTTATGGTCTCTTTGAATATTTATGTGGAATGAGAGGGTTCTTGATGATCAAATGTTGTTCACCAACCACCACTTCATAGTTTATGAGGAAATATTATGAAGCTTGTATTCTGATACAGCTATAGATAATATGAGTTCCTAGTGATGGCCCCTAGTGTGTTGAATTCCTCGGCCTTTTATATGGATTTTTTGAAAAAGTTATTCTTATCATACATGGTCTAGTTTGTGGTTGTTTTTATTAAAGACATACTCATGTACTCTGTGATAGAGGAGAAGAATGCATAGCACTAGAGGATAGTCTAATTATTTCTTTGGTATCACTAGATTTTTGGAACTATCTTGAAGTGAATGCTATGAATTCATGATGTTTAAATTCTCATGTATATAATTTCTGAGCATTTTCAAGTCATGTTCCCAGTGATTGTTGATGTAGTTTTTTCTTGGTATCCACAAAGACGGTGTTATAGGTGCATAGTTTTTTTATAGGCATTTTATTATAGGGGGTTTGTGAAATTTTTCTCTCAGATGAAAACCCCTTTGACTACCTTTATGTGGAAAGGGAAGTCTTTCACCTATACTGAGAATTGTAGAGGACATTAAATGTGTTGAGGAAAATGATAATGATGGTCATATTTTGAGACTATAGGAGGGGGGAAATGGAGTATGTAGTGAATTGTGATTCTATTGGAGGAGGGATATTTATACTATAATTGTCATAGTATGTGGTTATTGCATATGTGTTGAGGTATTTGAGACACCAAATGAATAACTACATGAGTCAGGTCCGAAATCTATAAACTATGGTCTTCTACTAGAGGGTTCGGAGACACAATCTTCTATGTGACCTCTTCATGGTTTAGTTCGACCATCAGAGTCATAGGTATGTATTCATATATAGGGAATTGATAATGATATAGAGAAACTTGTTTTAATGGTATAAATATGATGACATATATATAGTTTATAATTCAAGGAAGGGGAATAGGGTATCAGATTACCTTAGTATGAAATCCCATGCCATTTTGGTATTGGAGGATTCTGAGTAGTTAGCATCCTTGTAGCTGACCATGTTTGGGAAGGAGGTTTTGACTTTTAATCATTCGATGGTGGAAAGGACTCTACTTCTCATGTTTATGAGTGATTCCCAATTCGATACATCAATGGTAGGGTCATTCATGACTAGATATCCTTAGGATATTTAGTTGATGGATTTTCTGAAGGAGGGAATCATGTCACCCATTTCTCGGGATGGATAACTGTCCCTGTTATGATACAAGAGGAGGATATATGGGAGTTCTACACATCTGATTTGAATATACATTATGGTCTGGGGATGATTTATAGATACCTATAGTGATAGTTTTGGTGGGCGACATGAGTTGAATCATGGAAGAATTCATTTCTATGTTCATCACCCATCAACAAGTGAAGGATGAGAACCAAGATCCAATAGTTTTGTTACAGCCTTTTGAGATACCATAGTATAAATATAAATGCATGTACACCTACATCATGAGAAGGATTCAATAAAAAGAAAATTACCACAATGACTTCTCGGAGATAGTTTACCGACTCGCCAAGTGGGTACACTTCCTTACTATATGGGAGCAGAGATTAGTGTAGTGTTTGGGTAGATGTATATATGGGAGATTGTTCACATTCATGGGGTTACCAAGAATATTATCTCATAATGTGAGACATGATTCATATCAAGGTTGTGGTGTGGAATTTAGGTAATTTTTTGGATCCAGATCAGGATTTCTATAGCCTTCCATGCCTAGATAGAGGAGAATACTGAGAACATTATCCAGATGTTAGAGAAATGCTGAGGGATTGAGTGTAATACTTTTTCTTGAATAAGTATGATCAAATTCACTTTTTTAATTTCTCACAAAAAATAGATACCATTCTACTATCAGTAACGCAACTTTTGTTCCATTTCATGGGAAACAATGCTTGTCACTCTTGAGTTAGGGAGCGATCAGTGAAGCATATCTTACGGGTCAATGGAATTTGCACGATATGATGAAGAAGGTATAGACCATCCTATAATGGATGGAAAATTCTTAGAGAGGTATTAAATACTATGGAAATCAATGTCATATTCCCATGGTGTTCAAGTAGAGGGATTTTGTTTTCCTAAGAGTCTCCCCATGATGAGGATTATAAAGGTTTTTACATGGAGGAAATATATCCTCGAGGTTTGTCATGCAATTTGAGATCATGAAAGTGGTTAGTGAGGTTTCTTACCAACTCTACCCACCCCCAGAGTTTGAGACTATTAACGTCATCTTCCATGTATCACAACTGATGATATGTGTGTATAACAACACACAAATTATTAACTGGGGGACCATGACATTTAGGATGGATCCACATTATAAGAGCATCGTATGGTGATCTAGGATCAGTATGAGATGATCCAAAATGGATAGACAATCCCCTTAGGTTATGGGTTGTGGCTGTAGAAGGGCATGAATCAGATTTCAACGGGGAGTGAGAGATAGACATGGTATCAATATCCTGATCTTTTTTTCTTTTTTTTCTTTTAAAAACTAGAAAATTGAAAAAAGGAATGATTTTGACACCCTATTGTTTCCTTTTCTATATTTCGATTATATCTATATGTTTTTGGGAGTTTTTTATTAAGATGAAATTCTATTATGTGTCATGGAGTTCTTGTAATTTAATTTAAATATTTTTAAAAATAATTTATGTCAGACACAGATATTTTCAAAATTAATATTGAATAACTAGTAAAAGAATTCATGAATAAAAAACATGAGGCCATAGTTGATTCATGAACATGATTTTTACCCTTGGTGCTACCACAAATTGGTTGATTCATGGTATATAGATAAAGGAGGCTATAATCTTGTTCATTTATCAAGATAATTAACTAATTTTATTTAGTTAAATAACTAAATCAATTATATTTTAATAAATAAATACATTGTCATGGATGGGTTTATATGTTTAACCACAGAACCATGGGACCATTTCATAGTGAATTCATCCTCCTTCCATTGGAAAATAAGATTCAAATGATATAGAGCCTATAGATCCCATAAATATCAACACACAAGGAATGAAACATGGCCTCTCATTTATTTGTGACAGTTTTTTCAATGATTAATCATATAAATTTGGAAGAATAATAAATTAGTTAATTAGAGAATTATTTCTTAAATTTATTTAGCATGATCACCCATTTCATTGATCTACATCAATTTTAATCAATTCCAAGGTCCCATGTGAAGATTTATATGATTATTCTTTTTTTTTCACCCCAAATATCCCCGTATATTTTCAATGTAAAAAAAACTCTGAGACAATGATTGTTTCACCTCAGTTTCATGTGATTTTATTTCTTTATTAATTGGGTTAGTAATTTCTGGACCATGGGCTTGAGATTTGATATTACCACATCGGATCAATCTTGATCAGACCCCACAAATTCATGATTGATTCAATTTTCATGAAATGAATTTCCATTATGGAATAGAAACATAGGATTTTTGGATTTTTGGTGATTTGTTTCTTGATCATAATCTAAATTTAAAGATGGTTCAAAATGATATACTTGCATGGTGTAAGTAGGAATTGAAAGAAAAAAATATATTCCATGAAAACTAATAATAGTAAACAAAAAATTAATGTCATTTCTTACAATTATGCATTTATATAAATCTAGAATCAATGTTTTATAAAAGGATATAGAAATGTGGGTGAGGATACAAATTATTGGAAAAATATCATCTAGACACCCAGTAGAATGGCGTGTGGTTCCTAGGATATTTCAGACATGGTTTTGGGATCCATAATGTATAACATGTTTTGTGGGGTCCCCTCACACTAAGTGGAATGTTTCTATATACTAGTAATATACACCAGATGTACATGTGAACAAGAATGACTAAACACATGACTTGATGTATATTTTTAGGATAACACAAATTGACCCCAAGTAGCGTGGAAACGTTGTGTACTCCACATTCATGTTGTGTACTTCATCAGGAGTAGGGAGCTATGTGGTCATGAGGAAATGACCTAAACAAATAGTAGTACCACAAACCATGTGTTTCCCCTAAATATAATGTACCAATTCTTCCCTTTCTGGTGAACATAAATATAAAATATCTCATTCATTTTTCCTCACACATTATCCCGTGAGTAGTCGATCTGGAGTGTTTTTCAGTTTAGAAAAATATGATGGTAGACTCTATAGTGAAAAGTAATATATGATGTTGGATGTTCCAATTTGTACAATTATTTTATTTATGCTCAATAATAGTAGTGATTAGGTCAGATAACCAAATAATTTAGATTTTCACCCTCCTAATGGGATATGGAAAGTGTCCTTAACATATCTGTAGAGTGAAACCCCCCATGAAAGACAAGGAATGAGACCTATACATACTTCCAGAGTGTCACCCTCCTACTGAAATAGGAAATGGATCATCTTCCCCTCTATTTAGTGGAACCCTCTTACTATGGAGGGCATGGTTCTTCTAACTGATTTCTGAGTGGAACCCTCCAAGGGTATCAATATTTTGGTCCTCCATAATTAGTGTGGAACACTCTTGCATGGATTTCCATGATTCATCTGCTTATCTTTAGAGTCAAAATCTCTAGCGGGGCTAGTTATGGGTCCTCTACCTATTACATATGTTGAACCCTCCTATGGAGTTAGGGCTTGGGTCCCCATAAATTAGTGTGGATCCCCCTACTAGAAAAGTCATGGGTACACTTTCAACTATTGAGTAGACATTCCTAATATATAGGGGCATGGGTCTTAAACATTGATATTGTGTCTGTCAACTGTGAATCATTGTTTTGAGGTGTGTCTTGAATGGAATATTACTGTTGGGAAAATTCACAAGATGCATGGAATATTTTATAAACTCCTGGAACTGGTGGAGCTATTTCTCAGATTGAGTAATAAGATTGATATCCCCTTACCACTCATTTGGGTTTCTTTGGATTGAGTATATATATATTTTCATCCATGTATTGAAAGAATATTTAATCTATAGAATTCAGTTGAGTTTTATATTTTTTATCTATTCCTAACATGTCTCTTACTACTACCCATTATAGTATTACGGAAACCTACATAGTATTTATATACTAACCCCTACATGGGATTTCCCTATACATGTCAAATTTTATGCAAATTATTGGTTGCTCGGTCGTGCATAAAACTGATCTTATGGATACATATTACATTGGGCCACATATGGTGGTAGATGAATGTAGGTTACGAGATGGGCACTATTGGTAGTTTTACATTCTAGTGTTGTTAGTTTGGGACATATTTTTGGTTCATTGTGTAGTTTTATTTATTATGTTCAGTTTTTACTATCTTAATTTTAAACATCCTATAGGTTCTTCATATTTATTTTTTGTATTATAGATATTTCACATTTTTGTTATTATTCCTATGCAATTCTAAGTTGTTATATTCTAGTGTGTGTATAGGTATATTAGTAAAATTCGTCCAACGATATATATTCCATTCAATACAGGTTTCCAACCTCGAACCTATGGTGGAGGCTTTAGGTAGATACATATAAATCATCACTAGGTCGGGTTGTGATAGGGTATACTTAATGGATGTTGGACATTTTAGAGGAAGGAGAAGATGAAGATGGGGAATATTAACATACTAATCTAGAGTCTATCATTGAAAAAATAATCATATAGGCTAATAAAAATACGAATTAAAAAAAGTATTGGTTATTTTAGATAAAACATATGAAATTAAAAAGAGGGTACAAAATATTACGACAAAAGAAATCAATTCCCAAATTTTATTATATATAGAATCACAATTGTATAATATATAAATTAATCTCTATATAATACCAATAGAATCCAAATATTATTTTATAACATCAATTTATAATTATTCTTAGATTGATTTAGTTCTTCAGTGAGTATGGGTCTCATAATTCTAAATCATATTAAATTCATAATTTATAATATATAAGTGTTTTATCTAGAATTATGGAATAAATTGAATTTCATTTTTCACTTTATTCTACATAAAATGAAATTTTTGTAAAAAATTAATTCTTCTTATTTAGAATACCCAATTCCATATATATATATATATATCAAGGATTATATATTAAATTTTTTTGTAAAAATTATATCTTTTATCCATGAATATATCTTGTGACCATATTATATCATCAATTTATAAAATCCTGTTATCTACTTTGACCATATATTTGAAGAACATTTTATAAAATTAATATATTTATTATAATTTCCATCTTTTAAAGATGATGATTAATCAACAAATATTGTTCTGTGTTACTAAAATAAAACCATGATTTTTTAATTTTATAATTTTTTTATATTTTGGGATTAATATCTTTAATTTATCATTATCCAACTCAGGATCATGAGAATATCTACTGAACTTTGAGATATTGAAGAATAAATATTGATTGATTTGTTCATAGAATGACGATTGTAATGATAGATGTTAATAGAGTTGTCAATTTAATTTATTTTTCATTACATTATCTATTATACTGATAAAAATGGCGTTAATTTGAGTTTTAATAAATAATGAATGTGCCTTACAATAAAAATAAAATTCAATTTTGAAGTAGAAGTTGAATCAGTTTATATATTGATTACAATTCTATTATCAATGGAATAAGGTGGATGTTATGAATCTCATAGTGGATCACTAGGAACTCAGTAGGAGGAAATATAATATTTTATTAAATATATGTAAAATATAATTCTTAATTAATGTTTTAACACTTTTTAAATGATTAGAGTAATATTTATAATACATAAAACTCCCATGGTACTCTTATATGTTCTATGTTCATCCTCTTATCCCATGTGGATCCTTCTTCCATAGTTGATTTGGATCATCAACAAGCTTCAACAAGATCCTTTCTTTTTATAGGGTGTTGTATGGATAACTTATTCCTTAGATTATTTCTAACTTATTATTTAGTAGATGACTAAATCCATATATATATATATATATTAAATGTTTAAATTCATACAATGGGATAAATCCTCTCATTTAATAACATTTGGATTATATATTCTTAGGTTATTTTATAAGTGGAGAGTCATGTATCACATATTACCACATTGTAATATCTAGATGAGGCATGTGATAATGCGATACTCAACAAAAAATGTATTTTTCCGCAATGAATAATTACTCTTCTAAAATATAGTTTTAACATGGATTTAATTTATTCAATTTGTTTATCCCACACTAGTATATGTTATTTTAAACTCTACCTTAAACTATTTATTCATTCATTATCATTATTATTATGTATTTTTCTCTTTAAATTATGATATATATCATGTTGGATATTTTAATTTTGATTAGGTGTGTGTGTGTTTTATTTTCATTTAATTATAATTATGTGGAATGGTGAAAATATTTTTGTAAATTATTTACAATTACTTCAATCCAATATGTGTTTGTAATATGGATTTACATAGAGTATCCTTATAAATTTGGTATATATTTTACATTCCACAATATGGGTGTGCAGGTCATCACATTATTAGTTTCTATCCTTCCTTTAATGAAATTGTCTCTGAAACATGATTAATTTTTTATAGATTTTTACAAGAAGACATGTTATTTCCCCTCTAGAACAGATTCCAATAATTGATTATAGTAGTTGTGGCTTTATTCACTTATTAATATTCTAGAACATAGGAAAAAATTACTATAGTAAATTAGTTTATCTACTTTTGTAACTCACATAATTAATATTTCTTTAATATTTATATCAAAATTCATAATTCTACACCACTTATACATATGGTTTTTTATAAGATAAAATGGTATTGGTTTGGTGGTCACCATCTATATGGTATAATATACTCACACTCTATATATGTATCCATCAGATATGTGTGGACCATGTTTTCATTGATCCATGTTTTGGAATGGAACTAGTGAAAGTGGGTTCCTAGGATGTGGGGATAATTGTCTTAATAGTTGTTTTGGAGCTGGAAATAGGCCATTAAAATAGTGATAGAATTCGAAATATTAAAATATTAAATTCAAATTGAGTTTTCATATTTAATATTTTTGTTCCATTTTCAGATTAAATTATTAATAATATTTGGTGTCTTTCATGGTATAATTATTTGAATGGTGGAGATTATATGTTTGGAAATTTTTTTACATGGATTGTTAATAATTTAAGTTATTGTTTTATATAGTTAAACTTGGGTGATAGGGTCCCCATTTCACACATGATTTATATAATCATTTATTTTTTGATATATATAATAGTAATTTCAAATATATAATAGAATACAATATTGAGCTAAATTTTCACCAAATGTGGGTAAATGTAATCCCCAAAAATTATATTTTCCCTCAACGTTTTCATAAATAGTTTACATTCATGAAGAGTACATGCTATATTATACATATTTCATTCAGACCCTTGGAATCATGAAATGGTAAAAAAAGGTTTTCAATGAACTCTAGTATAATTCCATCTTATAAATTTTATATCTCTGAAACATTTCATAATATCATTAAATTCAACTTTTCTTCTTTGGTAATAATTTGTAATTCATGCAATATAATTTCATAAATATCAAAACATTTCTGACACTAAAATTTCATGAATTCTTTGCCTTTTCAAAAAAAATTATGAGGCAGTCCTAAATATCATTCTTTCATGAAACTTTCTCCTTCACAAATATGTTTGTCATGAAAAAACTATAAAAAATTGGGAAATAATCAAACATTATCCATTTAATTTTTTTTATCACTAATAGAGATTTAAAAAAAAATTTCTTGATTACTTTTCAAAATAACAGATTAATTATTTCACTGGAACTCCACAACAGACTTTGGAATCCATCATTTTCAACAAAAACAATAACCCAAAAGCACTTTAATGTTACCTTGAGGGATTTTGTCTCTAAAATATCCTACATTGTGGTATTTTAGAAAAGACATCTCCCATTGATACCACCTTGAATATTTAATTTCCAATTTTTTGACAACACATCTTAGTCTTGCATGATGTAGAAATGTTCAATTCCCACCAATCCATATAGCGATAAAAGATTTATTATTCATAAAATCTTATCCCACAAGAGCCAAGATTGGAAAGATAAGAAAGATTAGCATGAAAATTAATCCATGAATTAAATTGTTATAAAAATAGGAAAATTATTTTAACCTGAAAACCCTCTATCTTGATACAAAAAATTTGATTGAACATCTTCGACAATGTTGTGATTAAAGCTCCACCATTTCTCTACCCACTTAGTCATCTTCTCTGCTTAACACGGTCAATGATTTTTCTCTCCCTTTTTATTAAAATGAATGGCTAATTATTTGAGGCTACAACATATTAATGGAAAAATTTTATATCATATGAAAAAGATTTCATGCCTCTAGGATAAGAGGTTCCACGTCCACCGATATTTATGTTTGGGATGATTAATGAACACCATGTTCCCGTCAATGCCACTCAAATGCCTTTTTATGGAATACATACATCAAAATGTATATAACCTATTTATCTAAAGGAATATACCCCAATATCAAAATTCCATGACACAACTTCATCTTGATGAAATGAAACTTGATTTATTTTTCATTCTATGTCACCGATGAACTATTTTTTTAGGATACATTGAACATGAATTGTTATAATGGTCTCTAATAATAGAATTCACATATGTTATCATATCATCAACTTACTACAGTATCCAAAATAATAACATTTATTTTTTAGTATACCTATTCTATTAATAATGTTCTGTGATCGATGAAATTAAATTATGTTTCATAATTAACCATTAAATAAATTAAACACAATGATAGTATAAAAAACAAGATGTTTCTTTTCTGTCATCTATTCAACCAGAAAACCTTACATCCCTTAACTCTAATAACTCTTTTATAGATTTTACATTATACATTAAACTAAAATCCACCATGACCCTAATACACTGTAGTATTATATTAATAGTTCGTAAGTGGATTTCCTTGGGATATATTCACAGCACAATACATTTCCTAAGGGAAAAAAATTACATGTCATGTTTTTGTTGTTTACAACTAAATTCCATTGATATGCCTATATTCTATAACATTAACCTATTCTGCATCACCATCTCTTGAAAGTTTCAACTTTGTAGCCACTAGATTGTTCTTTTATTTGGAATCACCCTATTGAAATATTTTTATATACTCCCTAAAATATTTTAATTTATGAATAATGATTCATTTATTTCTCAAATAAATTATAATCCAAGAAAAATAAGTAGTTCTCAAATAAGAGACATTTTTATGTCACTTTTTAGGAATTTAGAAAAATATTTTCACTATACTTCATAGGATCCACAAAATATTATGTTGTTGATATACACTAGCACCATCATCCCTTGATCACTCCCATTGTAAAAACAGAGATTGTAATTAACTTGATAATGTCGGAAACACATATTTTTCCAAAAATGTTCAAGTATTAAATACCACTCACTTAGTTATTGATTCAGCCCATATAAATCCTCCCACATTTGAAAATATCTGTTCCCACCTACATGTGAAAAAAACAACGGATTTCATTGTAAAATTCATCATAAAGAACCCCATTAAGAAATTAGTACATTGGAACCTTCTAGAAAAATAGTGAATTTACTTTTCATTACATCTTCAAATAGTTAGTGAATAATCATGATCATTTAAACATGTGAAAATGTCTCATCCACATCAATTCGATAAATCTATTATAATCCCTTCAAAACTAGTCATGCTATTTTTTTGAATTATGAATTCAAAATAAATATTTTTAGGAAAACAGACATGTTTTCGATGTAATACACATCTTTATATCTTGAAATAATCCCCAATTTATGATTCCTCTCAATTGGGACAATATCTTTATTCATATCCTAAACCAGTTCTCATATCTAGATGAATTTTTTTTTCTATTCCTAAGATAAGATTTATTGATTCTATAAATACAACATTATTGTTGTTTGAACTGGAGTTTCCTAACCACAAACGATAATTCTTCAACAATTTAATCTTGAAAATTCATCTTTCATGTAGATTAAGATTTTTATTCAAACCGATCATAATCAGTATCTTCCTTCCAAATTATAATTTTCCACTTATAAACTCTCTGAATTTTTAAATTCCACATCCCTATCATCAAAGTGATTTTCACAATGTTGTTGATTATATTTTTCATTCTCTACATTAGTGACTTCATTTATTTTACCCACATTTCCAAACTTCTTTTTGAATCATTTACGTTGCTTTGTTTTTCCTGAATATCCATATAATATCCCCTCATCTCAACAAGATTAAATATATTATGTTTCTCAAGATTGAGTATAAATAATTCTTTTTTAATTTAATATACATAAATGATGTCCTCCTTCCCTTCCATACAATATACGATGACATTTCTTATTTCATAAAAAATTACCTATTGGATATGTAGAAAATTTTTAATATTGATTCCTTCTATAATTTATCTAGTTGGGTGATTTCAATATGAAATATTCTAGCTGGGTTGTATTTCATCTACTTTGCCATCTCAAAAACTCCATTTTATGAGGAGTTATCCCTACTATTTGTTTTATTAACACATGTTTCTCAGGATAATACTCTACATTGTTTTTTGAGAATATCATATCATTATGAGTTCAAATCTTCCAGGTATTATTTCCATCAAATCCTTAATACTTTCTCTAATATTATTTTACCTGAATGAACCAAACATAATTGTTTGAAATTAAAAATATCGATTCCATCCAATTGAAATCATCATCAAAATGAACATAATACTTCATCGTAGTAATCAATCATGGTGAGAAATAATCACACACATAAGAATTCACCAATTCATGAAAAGTATTTTACTTTTTAAAACTTCTCCTTCAATATATTTCATATAATCTCAATATATTGAATAGAGTCGTACTTATAAGTATGGTAATTTGAATGATTAGTGGGATATCGATATAGATTGCAATTAATCAGATTTTTCTTGGGATGGTTTGAATAGATAGACAATATTTTTTATGTGACACTATTTTTTTCCTCTCTGGATAGAAAGTTCATATCATCTTACTCACTTATGATGTAGAGATTCCCCTTCATGATATTTCATTGGAATAGATTCATAAAAATTTTTCCTTGGGGATTCTTAACTTCTTGGTAAATATTATATCATGACCCATGTCAACACTTTTTCCAAAAAATACCTTGTTCTGACGAAGACCTTTAAAAACCAAGACATTAGATGATCATATATAATTTCCCTTATATTTTTCATTCCCTAAGAAAATAATCATCACTCCATAAATGTTTCTATATTTGATAAAAGACTCCATATCTTATTGGATACGATTAAAAATATCCTCGTAGCATGAGGGTAAAAAATTATCTTATAGTCCTGAAAATAAATTTATCATTTTTAAATAATTCAATGAGATTTTATGACACTCTTTCTAAACACATTGGATTTTTTTCAAACATTCATCTATGTTATTGATGATAAATATAATTCCATGTGTTTAAATCCTCTACATATGAAAGAGTGATAATAAATATCATTTTTTTAATATTGAAATATTTATGGAATATATTTCTTATAATGTACCATGTAATTACTCTTTTATATGGAATGTACATTTTGGGAATCTCTCAAATATTTACATAAATAACATAGTATACAATGAGGACTCCAACAATTCATTATTATAGGATCTCTTGTTACATGGTTTCTCTAAACCTTATTATTCTGATATATACCCAAATAAAATTTAATCCTAAGAGTGGGATCATGATCTTTTACCATAATCGTCACACATATCTATTTTCAATCAATCCCCATATCATCCATGTCAATTCGAAATGACTGTTGCTCTAGTTGTTCTCGACTATTATGATAATATAGTAAATTTTCAATCACTTCAGTAATACAATTTCCATATATAATATTGATAGTTGGGATTAATTCCTAATATATTATATTTATTCATTAGCAGAAAACTTCCTCTTCATGTTCATTGATGTTTTTTATTTGATCATTTCCTATTTTATTTAAACTATCTGGCTATTTTATTTGATCTACATCATTGATTTTTTACTCAATATAATATTTTCAGTTATTTATAATTTATAAATAAATATTTTCAAATTAATATTTTCGATTCGACATATCTTTATGTTGGTGATTCATATTGATTTTTGAATCATGAACGAATTTTTTTGATTTATTCTTTTCAACTCTCTAAATATATATATTTTCAAAATAGTATTACAATTCATTCTAGAGATCAACCCCTTATTTCACTTATCCTTAAACATTTCCAATTTCCACCCTTTTTATGAGTTACATAAAACTACAACTATATAATTTTCACCCATAATCAATGTATTCCTCCATATATTCTACCTCATATTCATTATAACTTACATTTTCTTATATTAGTATGATCCTCTTAATGAATACATTTTTCTTAAATATATTAATACCATTCACATGTTTTGAAAACAACTTTACGGGAATTTGGACTCCATCCTCCTCAACTTCTTGAATTTTACTGGGGAACCTTATTAAATGATTTAAATCATTTCCACACCTAAATAATTCTAGATGAATTTTCCCTTGGAATATTCTATTTCATCTTTGTCGTTTTGAGGAAAATAATGACATGACCTCATCCATTTATTCTTCCTCCTATCCGTCTCTAATAGTGTGGTTCTTCAAGGAAATTAATTCCACCTCTTTATTATATTAATATTTTATATAATCATTATCATTATTTCTCTTATCAGATAAAAACAATACTTTTTAAACCATCAAATTTTTTCTCCTTTGGATAATTATATTATTGTAATAATACATTCATATTTATCTAAGATGGATATATTACCAAGATTTACATAATGATATTTACATCTTCAATAATATCATTGAGACTACTAAATCCTTATAAAATAAAATTCACATTGTAAAATAATGTATCTAAAGACTCATAAGGGTGCATTACCATGTTCGCATATTTTTCTATTAAATGTATAATTTATATTATCATAATGTTGAATCTCCCTCACTGATATATAGTGGGGGTTCAAACATTTAATTTCCAATTGGATGACATAAAACTCATAAATATTGTGTTACATAAAGATCATACTAATGCATTAATTCTTTTGGAATCACCGTCCAATTATTTTAAGCCTCCTAATGATAAAAATCATTTGTGTACACGAACATAAATAACGTAAATCAAAGCTAAAAATAAATACATACCCAATTAGTTTTCATAGATCAACATATGATTATTCATCAATTGAAAAATATTTCCAGCAATGATTGTAATCCCTTGGTGATTGAAACCCTTGATTAAAACTAATGAGAGAGAAATACATATTTTAAAATTTATATTTGATAGCATATGGTAACCCAACTAGATTAAATACCATCAGTGGTGGGTGGTGAGTGAACTCAGGATTGATATATTATATTGACTACCCTTTTGGATCTTGTTTCTTTATTTATAAAACAATCTTTTATCCCATTACACTGAAAATGTATGAGTGGATATGAAATATTGATAGAGATATAAAAATATGAAATGGTTTAAAATCAAAATGACACATCTAAGGATAAAAGATAGGAAGTTTTCATATGTAGAAAATATACTAATGAACATTGCTATTAAAATGTTTGGAGAAGACTCACTATCCATCCAATTTCAAAACCAATCACAATTTGAAAGATCATTTCTCTGTAAACTGGTCTTTTCTCACATTTCCATCAGCAAATTTATTTATTGATAAGTTGAATCAATATTTTTTACATTTAATTTGGTGAATCATGTGGTTCCACTTCCACCCACAAGATAAATAACTATTTACATCATAACTTTTATAAAAAATACTTCGGATTATCTTAAGATACACTATCATGAAACCCATTCTCAACATTCAGTAAAATATATAATTATTTATTAAACTTCTCAAAAATTCATAAAACATTTACATTATTGATACTAAAAACCATTCGAGATGAATTAAAATATTTCAGGAAATATATTTCCATTATAAAACTGATGTTCTTATAAATCATTAACAGTGGAAATCATTCATGATATTCCTTCATGGATTCAATGATTTTTTATTTTTATTAAGGATCCTTGTACATAATGAAAGGGGGTATCTGGTTATTTATAAGAATACCCTCCCATTTTTGAAACATTCATTCATTCCAACAGATTTTCTCAAAACTCTTCATTCGTGTTCATGAAACTACCATTTTTCATAAAACTAATGGGAAGTTTCCCATTCGTGATACATTTTTTAATCAAATAACATACTACTTATTCCATCATGCATCATATATCTTTCATGAATCATTAACTCACAAATATATAAACCCTCACAACACAAAATTTTCAAGATTTCTAATTATGGTCAATATTTTTTTATGGAATTCATAGAAATACATATTTCCCAAAAATTGGTTTTACTAATAATATTTTCACACAAAAAATTGTAAACACTACAATACAATGCAAACTTGTACATGCTATTTGGTAACCACTACCAGAGATTCCACACAACAATATTGAATCATTTTCAACATACCTAATTAAAAATCACATTGTAACTCCACAACTAGACTTCTCAATATATATTTTTAAAAACTATATCAACTAAAAAATACCACAATGTTACCTTGAGATATATTTTCTAGAATGTAGTTGTATGAAAACTATGTAATTTACAATAAAAATACCCAAAAATACACAAAAACCCCCATATATGAATATCCAAGGTGAAAAAAAACATCCATAATCAAATCATCATTCATCCATAAACACTGTCAGATATAATAAAAATGGTTAGGGAATGATTTTTTTGTAAAATAGGTAGATGGATTGATGGACAAGGTTTTCAGAAGATAATAATAATCACAATAATCCATAAAAAACATATGAAAAAAACATAAAACACTAAAAATATTATATGAAAAGACTAGAAGAATGAAATTCACATAAAACTGGATAAGAGACAATCATAGAATTAGAAATGAAGAGCACGGTGGGAGGGAGGGTTGCCATCTATCAAAGAAAATGTGCAAATAGTAAATGTTTGAGGAAGAAAAATGAAGAGGTATATATGGGGTAGAATGGAGTAATCCCTTCCAAAATAGAATTGAATAGATATTTCAATAAAATATAATATTACTACAATAAATAAAATGATAATAATTATTATTTTAATCATATAATGAATAAAAACAAGAAAATAAAATTTTATAATAATCAACAAGAAATAAAAATATTGTAAGAATCATATATTCATTCCCATGGTCTCCCATGAGAATTGTAACCTTCAGTACAACTATAATGTAAATATATAACATTATATATTTATTAGTCACATTGAAGGAATTTGAAGAATTATTTTTTGAGAATTATATAAGGATACATATAGGAATGGAAAAGGGTAATGTTTCCATAATATCATAATTGGAAATATATAGTCATTGGGTATACAGTCATTTGATGTCACGTAGAAAAACATATTATCTATTTAATATTACATACATTCAATTATTTAAAATTAAAATTATGTAGATGGTACAAATATTTGAATTTTTAATTACATATATTACATATAATAAAAATATAATAAATATATATAATAAAATAAATTATTAAAAATTCATTGGTGAATATATATTTTATAGGGATTATAATTTATTTATTTTTATTTAAAAATTTTAATGTAACTTTATTAATGAATTATTTTAGTATAATTTAATATATATATATATATATAAATTATATTTGATTATATCATTTGTAATTAATAAGAGATAAGAATAAAATCATTCAATAATTAAAATGATACATCTCTAGATAAATTTATTTTTTATGATAAATTTATTTTTATTTACAAATTTATATTTATAGCATATAAATAATAATTTTAATAAAAATGGTTTCATATTTTACATTTATGAAAAAGTTGAGTAATAGGATTAATATCAATTTTTGAATAAATTTTTTACCTATATAAAATGTGAATTACGAAGGTAATGAGAATAATGTTGTAAATAGTGAAAATAATTAATGTGGTGAATTGTTTTAACAAAACCTTATAAAATATATTGGTGGATAAGAAATGAGTATTTGAATAAATGTTACATAATATTATCTTTAAATGGAACCTTCATAAGACCGACGAATGACACATATAATTTTAGTAATTCTAAAATATTTTGGCCAAATTTATTTCGTTATAATCCAATATAAATTTTGTGGAATTTTTTCCATGACTAAGCCTTGAGGTCTTAAAATAATAATTTTCATAATGGATGATTTTAGACATCAATAGATGTTTTTTCTTAAACAATATATATTTTTCATTATATAACTATTCTAAAATATTATTTACCATCATATTGATATGGAATTAATATTTATACATAATTATAATAAGTAAATAAAAATGAAATATATATTGGTCTCAAAGAATTAATTCTTTATAGAAGTTTGTATTTATGTATATTTCACAATTAATAAGAATTTTTTTATGGTATAATCCTATTTTTTACAAATAAGGTTAGAAAAAAAATGAAAAATAACTATTAATGATAGATAATATGAATTTAGGTTATATATATGGATCAAATATAACAATTCTTTTTTGATTTTTTTTGTTATAATATAATAGTTCATGATTTGAAAATATACTTGAAACGAGAATGTTATGCATTTATTCCCTATTAAACATACCCATATTAATTATGAAATGAACATGGATCATCAAAATAAATTTAAAAATTATTAATACAACATCTAAAAAATATCAAGATTGTGAACTCATAAAATTGATAAAATGAACGAAATCACCATTCTTAAAGAAGAGAGGAATGATTACAGAAACTATGTCCCAAAAAACAATAATGAAAATTAATAATTAAAACTAAGTAATAAATGTAGAATTAATTTATATATTTTAATATAAATATGGTTAATATCATAAAATAGTTACTTTTTAAACAATATTTTTTTATGTTTGGAATTACACCATATTCGATAAATGAAAAGTTATAGTAATGGGTTTTCATAAAAATTCATTTATATTACGATTTAGATTCATTATTTATTTTATATATGTATTTATGTATTATATATTCTAATGATTTTAGGTTTGAATGGGGGGTTATTCATGTTAAATCATTCAAATTATTATCCCCTAATGAATTAAATATCACACTCCCAGATTTTTGTTCGAGGAGGTTGTAGGATATTTTAGAAAATATTCCCATTTATATTTTGTTTATAGAAAAGTTAAATTATTGATATTGATTTTTATTATAGATAAATTGAATATAGATCAATTCAATTAAAAGAAATCATTCGATCAATTTATTTAATGAAAAATATATTTGGATTGATGAAAAGAGTCAAAACCATATTCTATAGATAGATATAATGGAATATTGTTAATCTGTCATACAATTTCTACATCCATGTGGGACTGGATTCTATAATTTAATTTCCAAATAAATACTTGATAACTATTATGAGTACTAAGTGATGTCCATAAATACTTTCTCATAACCTTATAATGGGTGTTGATCCTCTTATTAATTTTATTCAAATACTTCAATAACTCCTAATAATTGAACAAGATTGAACACAATATGTTTATTGGTAAGACCTCTCCAATTAATTTTAAATAGGTATATAGAAAAAATACTTTAGTAAGTTGAACTATAACATAGAAAAATTAAAATTAAAATTATTCAAAAAATAAAGTTTCACTATTTATTAATATATATTGATTCTATATTAAAAAATAAAGATACAGTGAAATGGAAAACACATATAATGTAGGATTCCTTATATTAACAATACCTATAGCCATAATGTGATTATAGCCGAGTATGGATAAATTTATTCACATCATCTTTTACTCCCTTTGCAGAAATAGTTATTTGTGAATTTTCAAGTCTTCAAAACAAAAATCCCTTCCCAATATTGATTAATCACTAGATTATGTCATGGTATTTTCTTCCTTATATTACCTTTATACAGGGATACTATTTTCCAAAAAAAGACATCTTATAATTACTTATTTGGATTGTCCACACACAAGAAACAAATTTAGACATTTATCCACCAGATGGGTATTTCAGAATTTAAGAATTAATATAAAATTTCCTGAAATATTCTCATGTATTATAACTTAGGTCTTCTATACATTCTCCCCAAATCCAGAACTCCATCATCGTCAAATTTTCATATCCATGTGTCAAGGAATGTGGTATCCAAAATATTTAACAATGATGCTTATATTATTTTTCGGGTCAAAATAATTTATAATTTTAAATATCATATTTGAAAAGCTCATTATATATGTCACATGAGATCAAATATATAAGGGCATAGAGAAAAAACCATGTGGATTAATAATGTATGAGTTTCAGAATAATATTTTATGATATGTATATTATCCTAATGGATTAAAAATTTAATAAACATTATTCAAAATAGTTTACAAGATATTAAAATATCAAATATGAATTAAAAATTCATTAAGGGGTTAACATAATCTCTTAAAGAGCTATAATTATGATATGAGTCTGGGTCATCATAAAAGATAAATATTTTTATAGAGGAAATTATCATATGTGCGGACGAAAATTTTTTATGTAGATGAAAAAAATATTCCATGTAGGTAAAATGTCATTAAATACATGATTGTTGAAAAATTAAAATATCCAACATAGACAAGAAATTTCATATGAGACTCAAAAAATATCACACATCTCAACTGGAAAGGTCTTAAAATAATTTTTATTTATTTTTATTTCCAATTTCATGTTCAATATGATATTTTAAAAAGATTTAATAGATTCTAATAAAATTATTATACCATTAGTTAATTAAATGATAAGAAACATTAAAACCATTAAATAACACCGTTTTCACAAAATACATGTTATATAAATATATATAAAATGTTATTAAATTATTTTGAAAAAATCAGATTAGTAGGGATTGTTATTTAAAATTAACATTAAATAATAATAAAAATTACATCATTATCATTATACAACTAATAATATTTGGAACCCATGCAAGTAATCATCCAAAAAATACCAATGCATTTGGATAATATATTCACATGAGATAAAGTTATTTATTGATAATGGACACAAAATCTCAAGATGATTTAATAAATGTACTTTAAAATTCAGCATTTTGTTTATTCCTTCAATTATAAATTAATTAATTCATATGTTTAAAATACTAATTAATTCACTGATTTTTTCTCTCATTACACAAATTTTTATTTTCAACACTTATTTTGTCATAAAAAAATTTGAAAGGGTCAACATAGAATTTTTATGTTCCTAAATATCTACCCAAATGAGTTTAAAAATTTTGTTAATCATGAGGAATTTTTATGTTTTTCTTTCCTAGGGAATGCATGTTAGAGATATGAAAAAATTCTGAGGGAGAAAATGGAAGTTTGGATATTTGGGATCCAATATTTAATTATTCAATTTATACAGAATATTATTTTACAATAACATATTTGAAACGATTCATATAAAAAATCAAGAATATCCTTATGTAGATTTCCCCCTCCTACATTTTATAAAAAAAATTATCCCCTTAAATAACTTCACATATTTACATATTTTTAATATTTCAATTCCACCATTATTTATTATTGATCATCATGTTTTAAAAATTATGTTAATAAATTTCTCCATCGAAATATATTGTTCCCATCCAAAAGTTAAATTTTAAAACATAAATATTAATTCTTTATCAGCATCATATTATGCAGTAGAAAAATTCATATATCTCAGTTTAACATGGTTATCAATTTTTTAATCCTATATAAATTTTTATTGGGAAAAAGAGATTGTAAAGTGGTCGTCAAATATGTTCATTATAGTTTTATAAAGTCTAATAAGGATACAATATATAGGGTAGGGGAAAAGAAAAAAAGGAGAACATGAAATGAATTCTTTTCAAATAAATGAACATTAATGAATATTATATATCGAAATACCATTAAATATTATCTTTTGAATTGTTATCAACAAATTCTTTTTATATGTAGAATTGTTTTCTACTATGAAAATTTTAATTAAAATAAATGAATATGGATAGAATGTTAAATATCCTCTTAATATGGTAACTGTGAAGTTAATATATTGATTTCTTGCATGATAATCAAATATCATATCTAATTTCAAGTGATTACCAAAACACTGAATATTGATAAATGTTATATTAATATTAAATTTCATTCAGTTGTATAAATAAAAATATTTCATTCAAAAATATTTGATTAAAATATTAAATATGTATGAATATTATTTCACAAGTTTTAAAAAAATTTAATAGAGTACTATTATAATATTAAAAATGAAAATAATAAACATTCTAAAAAATTTAAAACATAAAAAAAACAAAAATCCATATCTAATAATGGATTCCCCCTCTATGATTTTGTAAAAATTGTTAATTGTGTAATAGTTTATATAGGAAATAAAAATTTGAAATCGTTAAAAAGAAAAAAAATAGAAAACTAAGAACATAAAATCTTGAATGTGAACCTCCACCCCTAGAGGATCTTGAATATTTATTCTAAATTGATTTAATCTATGTCCATTTAATTTTAATGGGATATATTTTTCTGGATCATTAATCTAAATAGTTCCATATATAATAACAAGAGTAATAAGAAATGGTCAAGGGTATTGGAGTGAAATTTCCCTAGAAAAGAATTAATTATATATTTAATCAACGATACCTTGTATCCTTAAATAATTTATATTTTATGATTGCTTCATTAATAAAATATTTTTTCTCCTTTTACATCATAGATATTTGTAACGTCCCGAGTCCGGAGCCCTTCCACTAGTGCCCCATACCCGGTTCGCCACATGACCTCAAGCACGTTTCCCCGAATGCCAGAGGCTGCCGACTAGCAGTGAGGGCCTTGGTGAGTCAGTGGGGAAACAATTCCCTCATTCAATAAGGTATACAAGGTAAGAAAACAATAATAAACAGCAGAAGCAGTAAACAACATGCATAACAACAGAAACCAAACAGCAGAAACAATGTATATATATAACTATGATGAAAATGATGCAGAAGGTACAAGAATCTAAGGAAAACAACAAACACAAAAACATGCTAAAATACAACTGAAGCCAAGTGAAAAATAAAAACAATGTAATCTACTCAGCATCGCGAGCCACGGCTCGGTCCTATGCTCCCCAGCTCCTGGTGCAGTCAAGATCCTGAAGAAGAAGGGCGCTTTCCCTTGTCTATACCTGCAACATCATAATCTGCTTGGGCCCAAAAGCATGGCCCAAATAGGGTGTGAGATATAATCCCAGTAGGCAATCACCCAGATATTTGTGCCTAACTGTCAGTGAATACATGACAGTAATAAAACAAGAAGCAGTAAAGAGAAAAGCACAAGCAGATACAATCCACAGTTCTAACAAGTAATGCACACAAGCAAGCAGTCAGCAACAAGAAGAAAACAGGTAACCCTCTGGGTAGCTTTCACAGTCTAACCCCTATGGTTTAACCTCTAAGTACTAGCAACCCTCTGGGAGGCACACACTGTCTCACCCCTTTGGTTCAGCTACGTAATTAAGAAGACTCTCTAGGGAAGCACTCACCGTCAATTACACCTATAGTCTCGTATCGTGATAATGGATCTCTGGGGAATCACTCAACGTCAATTCCCCATGTGGCCCGTGTCATAATTAAAGACACTTTGGAGAAGCCCTTCCATCAATTCTCCCCTTGGTCTGACATCATTATTAAAAGACACTCGGGATAAGCGCTTCCATTAATTCCCCCTTTGGTCTACTACTCTAGGTTCTCACAGTCCTGAGTGAAAGGTAAAACATACTTAGCGCGCATGTACATCGACCAAGTAAACCTCAAGAACTACTTGGATATCACTAAGGCTCAACAGAAAAACAAGGCAATAGTCCACAATCCTACAACTATGCATGGAAACTGGCTAAATACCAAACAGGAAGAACAAGTAAGGCATAAAAATATGAGCACAAAAAAACTACTCTAATCACAAGCAATAACCTCTACTAAAGCAATCAAGAAAAGAAGGCAAGAAACACGTGAAAAACAGAAAACACGCAATACCCCGTTCAAGGTTATTGGTGGAAATTGCACAAAATATCCCTGAACTTTCTATGGAAACGCACAAACCACCTATATCAATCTTAGGAGATCGATATACGTGAACCTCGACGACAGATTCCTCTTAGAACGATGTAGATCTGAGAAAACGCACAAAACTTTCATCCCACGATAAATTGAAAACAAGGAGGAATCAAGAAACAAGGCTCAAGCAGAAGGAAGAACTCACCGCTGCGATTCCAACGCAATCGACCGTGCTCGAATCGGAGAACGGATGGAGAGGCGGAAGCTTAGAGAAGATTCGGCCGTACCGACGCTCTTGGGCGGTCGAAAACTGATGAAGAAGACAAATATGGGGGTTAGGCGTGACCCCGGTCCGTTTAGTGAAAAATAGAAAGCACCCGACGTGTACTTATAGAGTACATAGGGTGTACTTCAATTTTTTCCGTACTCTGAAAAAACGTCCTCCCCCTCAGCCTTACACACCGTGTGTGTGTCCCGGACATGTCCAGCACATGGCTTCAAGTCAGAACAGAGTACACTGCATGTACTCAGAAATCACATAGTGTGTACTTTGAAAATTTCCAGAAAAACCATTTTTCTTAAAAAATCCAGAAAAAAGGAAAAGCATACCTAAACAAAGATCCGGGTTCTTAAAAACTTCCCCCCTTAAAGAAATTCGTCCCCGAATTTCCCTAATGAGGTGGAGAAGAAGAATCCCCAAACAGCTCCGGCCACTGCGATCGTACATCGACCTCCCTCTCCCATGTCTCGTACAGTACTTGCCCGTGCTGCCATAGCACTCGTACCAGAGGAACAGAGCACCCACGAAGAACCTTCGTACCATGATCGACAATCCAGATAGGATTCTTCTCGAATGACGCATCCGCTTCAAGCTCGACTTCCACAGGATGAAATATGTGAGATGAGTCTGAAAAGTAATGTCAGAGATGAGAGACGTGGAAGACGTCGTGCATGGCCTGATTCCTCTGAGGTAGCTACAACCGATAGGTGACTGTCCCCACTCTCTCCAAAACCGCAAACAGCCCGACGTACCATGGCGAAAGCTTACCCTGTCTCTGAATCCTCTTATGTCCCAACCTCGATGCGACACGTAGGAAAACCCGATCACCGACCTCGAACTCTAGAGGTCGTCTCCGCTGTTCAGCATAAGACTTCTGCCGAGACAGTGCTGTAGCCATCCTCTTACAAATTAGCTCTATCTGCTCTGAAGTCTCCTGTACAAGACGAGGTCCCCACAAAGCTGCCTCTCCTGCCTCCAGCCAGCATAAGGTTGATCGGAATGGCCTACCGTATAAATCCTCGTATGGCCCCACCTGAATGGTCACCTGGAAACTGTTGTTGTAGGAGAACTCCACCAAAGGGATATGCTTCTCCCAAGAACAACCAAAGTCAAGGATGCAAGCTTGGAGCATATCCTCAAGCACCTGGATCGTGTGCTCGGACTGGCCATCAGTCTGTGGGATGGTATGCTGTACTCAAAAGTACCTGTGTACCCAAGGCCCTCTGATGTCCCTGCCAGAACTGAGAGGTAAAGTGCGCATCTCTATCTGAAACAATAGAGCACAGAACTCCATGCAGATGCACAATCTCTCTGATGTAAAGTATTACCAGATCAGCGACACTAAAGTTCTCCTTGATTTCCATGAAGTGAGTAACCTTCGTAAGTCTGTCGATGACAACCCAAACCGCATCGTTCCCTCACGATGACCTCGGCAAACAAGTCATGAAGTCCATCAAAACATCAGTCCACTTACACTCCGGAATGGGTAACTGTTGTAAAAGGCATGCTGGTCGCTGATGCTCTGCTTTCACCTGTTGACAAGTAGAACATCTCATGAAAAAACCAGCAACATCCTTCTTCATACCTGGCCACCAGTACTGGCGATGAAGATCCCGATACATCTTGGTGATGCAAGGATGAACAGCCCAACCTGAGGAATGAAAATCCCGCATCATCTCCTCGCGTATGTCTGCTGGCACCCATACGCGTCCTAGGAAATTCAATATCTCATCCTCGCACACTGTCCATCCAGGAAGAGGGTCCTCTCATGACACACTCTCCTGCAGGACTAAGCCTTCCGAGTCTCATAGCTGCCTTATCCGTACCTGATCAAGTAGCATGGAGGTAACAGCTACAGAAGATAGAAAAGTCTGTCCCCATCTGTCATGAACCTCTAGATGCATCTCAGAGAACAGAGCCATCAGCTTCCACTCACTACTAGCCTCCTGAACTACCTGAATATGAGTTCTCCTACTCAACGCATCTGCCACGGGGTTTCCCTTCCCTGGCGTATAGGCAAGATCGAAGTCAAAAGACTGTAGATACTCAACCCACTTGCACTACCTCAGATTCAGATCACGCTGAGTGCAGATATACTTGAGACTCTTGTGGTCAGTGAAGACCACAAAGTGCTCTCCCAGAAGATAGTGTCTCCAACAGCGCAAGGCATGAACAACAACTGCGAACTCCAGATCATGCGTAGGGTAGTTCCGCTCATGTGGCCTCAGCTGCCAAGACCCATACACAACGACTCCATCTCCCTGCATAAGCATAGCTCCCAACCCGATTCTTGAAGCATCACTGTAAACAGTGTACCTCTTTCTTGGCTCTGGAAAGACTAGTATCGGTTCTGACTTCAACCTCCTTTTCAGCTCCTAAAAGGCTGACTCACAAGAATCCGACCATAAGAACCTCGCCCCCTTCTTGGTCAGACCTGTCAAGGGTGCTGCTAGACAAGAAATGTCCTGAATGAAGCGTATATAGTATCCAGCCAGCCCTAGGAAGCTCTGTACCTAAAAAACATTCTTCGGCTGCTCCTAGGAAACTAAAGCTCTCACTTTATCTGAGTACACAGATACTTCAGCCTCTGAGATGACGTGACCCACGAAGTGAATATGATCCATCCATAAATGGCACTTCGAGAGTTTTGCATAAAGTCGATTCTCACTCAGTTTACTCAGAAAGATCTCAAGATGTGTGGCATGGTCGTGTTGAGTGTGAGAGTACACCAAGATATCATCCACGAAGACCACGACGAAGGAATCCAAGTAAGGATGGAATACTCGGTTCATCAGTTCCATAAAAATTGCAGGTGCATTCGTGAGTCCGAAGGGCATGACCGTATACTTGTAAAGACCGTACCTGCTCCTGAAGGCTGTCAGAGGTATATCTGATGGTATAACGCGCAACTGATGATAACAGGACCTCAAGTCGATCTTCAAGAACAACCGGGCTCCTCGAAGATGATCGAAAAGTTTATAAATCCGCGGTAAGGGATATCAGTTGTTGACCGTCAACTTCTTTAGCTTCCGATAATCCACACAAAGCTGATGGGTACCGTCTTCCTTCTTCGCAAATAGAACAGGCGAACACCAAGGAGAAGTACTGGTTCAGATGAAACACATTGCCTATAACTCCTCCAACTGCTTATTGAGCTCCTGCAACTCAGGTGTGGCCATCCTATAGGGAGTAATGGACACCGGTGCCGCTCCTGGCATGAGCTCAATAGAGAAGTCTACCTCACGCTTCGGAGGCAAACTCGAAAAGACCTCTGGAAAGACATATCTAAAGAGATCCACCACTGGAGGAAAGTCCAACTGTGGAGTCCCCTGATCATCCAGGTAAATACTAGCAATCTGGGTTGTCACCCCTCCTAGACCAAGATGCTCGAGTCCTACCCGACTCACCCGAACATCCCATTCACCTCTAGGAAGGAAGGATTCACCCTCTGGTGAAATGAAACTAACTCTACGGCGATAGCAGTCGATGGCTTCCGGAATGGGAATAAACCAGTCCACGCCAAGGATGACATCATAGCCTATCATCACTAGGACATAGAGGTCCCATAAGAAGTGATACCCTGCAAACTCGAGAGGGAACTCTCTATACTGGCGTACACTATATGTACTCATTCCAAAAGGTGTGTCTAGTGTCAACGAGTCGGCAGAAGAAAAGACGCAGTGTCCAAGGCTCTCCAGAACAGCAACAGAGATAAAGCTATGCATAGCACCAGTATCAAAAAGGGATGAAGATAAAACAGAGGCTACTAAAATCGTACCTCGAACAGTAGAAGGGATGGGATCATGCTCATGATGAGTCTGCTCCATAGAGAAAGACTGGCCTGCACCGCGGCCCTGCACCACTGACTGACCACTCTGAGCTGAACCTCCCTGATGGTGCTGAGGGACTGGTGGCTGACCGCCATGGCCTCGACCTCCACCTCGGCACGAATGGCCGGAAGAACTCCAGTTCCCTGACTGGTGAGAGACTGGTGGGGATGCTCTTGAACGAGGAGTCATGGATGAACCCCGGTCACCTGCTACTAGTGAGAAAACCAGGAAGAAATGCTGAAGGTGACCCATCTTGCTGCAAGATCATCACTCCACAGGTTCTCTCTGGAACTACGGCCTCCAGTGCCCTGTCTGGACACACTGGTAGCATGTCACATGGCTTCCTGATGATGCATCTCGCTACCTCGAGTCATCACGTGTAGGCTCTCTACGACGCTTCTTGCTGTCATCTGAAGGAAAGATTTCTCTGGAAGCAGAACCGCCCTGACTCGCAGCTCCAAAGTCTCTCAGATTGCGGTCCGCAATCAGTGCCTGGTTGACGATGGAATTAATGGAATTCAGCTGGAAGATTTTCACCTGTGAGAGAATGTCCCTCCTGAGTCCATCCTCAAAA
Source organism: Viscum album (assembly GCA_963277665.1). Taxonomy (NCBI): domain Eukaryota; kingdom Viridiplantae; phylum Streptophyta; class Magnoliopsida; order Santalales; family Viscaceae; genus Viscum; species Viscum album. The sequence goes on along the minus strand of OY728120.1, from coordinate 1,750,074,765 downwards.
TTCCTCACAAAAAACACCCCACTCCCATCCTGAAGGGGTTTATATCGCTGAATCATAGTGAAATGAGAGGAATACTCCATGAAATTTAGAGTACCCTACTCTAAGCTCATGAAATCCCAGTCTCGATCGACCCTCAGGGTCTACGGGTAAAAGTAGTCATAGAACACGCGCTGGAACTCCTCTCAAGTCATAGCATGCTGCTGAACCACCTATGAGATCATGTACCACCACCTCTTGGAGGAGTCTCGGAGCATGTAGGTGGTGAGATTTACCCACCACTCTGGAGGCGTCTCCAGATGCTCGAATATATTCAGAATTGCTTCCATCCATGACTCTGCAGCATGAGGTCCTCCCTCCCCTGAGAACATGGGAGGATGCTGCTTCTGAAAGACCCGCGTCAAGTCTTCCATAGATGAGGTAGGAGGCGGTGCTCCCTAGAAGGCATGCATCATCCTCAGGAAACCCTCCCTGAACTGCGCATCAGTGCCTGCAACTGGTACAACAACTAGTTCCAAGGCTGGCTCGGATGGGGGATCGACATGAAGTCCCTGATCAGCCCTGTCTGGAATCTGATTACTACCTGACGACAGATGTATAACCGAAGGACGTCTCAGAGGCATAGCTCTGAAGGATCAAAAGCACACTTTAGATTAGGAAAACAAGGACAAGGAACACAAGAGTACAAAATGGGAACAGGGGAAGAAAAACACACAAGATAGCAAAACATGGCTACACGTGTGTATAAAACTACACGTCATGTCTTCTTAAACCACTGACATGGGAACGTACTCCAGCCCTACTAGTCATGTACACTTCAAACTACATGGCATGTTGACCCCCACACACGGCGTGTACAAGAAAACTACTCCCCTACCCGATTCTCCTTATACGACTAACCCACATGGTCCGACTCAACCCGATCCTACACAACGTGTGCGAAACAAACACGACGTGCACTAGACAAGGCTTCGGCGGTCTGTGTTGTTGAGTACATGGACGTTTACACGGATGGACCTTACACGGCGTGCTCCGAACAAGTACGACATGCATAGGTGAAGGTGACACCGTCCCGTGTTGTTTGGGACACAGCCGGGTGCCTAGGCAAGACTACACGACGTGTTCCGAACAAACACAACGTGCAGAAAAGAAGGTCACGCCGGCCCGTGTTGTTCGTGACACGGTCGGGTACCTAGATAAGACTACACAGCGTGTTCCCTACAGACACATCGTGCGGAAAAGAAGTTCACGCCAAAACGTGTTGTTCGTGACATGACCGGGTACCTGGATAGGACTGCACGACGTGTTCCCTACGGACACTGTGTGTTCTACCAGAGCTTCCCCGACCCCTGTTGTTAGTGACACGACCGAGTACATGTCTCCGAACTCAAACGACGTGTACCAATTTTACACAACGTGTTCCAGATGTTACTCCTACGACACCGTGTTCTGTTCACACTATCAGTGACATGGCCTAAAAACTACACGACGTGTATCTAAAAAGTACTCGCCGTGTATTCTTGGTTTTTCTGGGCAGTAGCTCAGAAACTGCAGAGAATTCCAGAAACACAAAAAAAGGGAAAGGATTCCAAATTCCGATCCGAGAGGGCCCATAACACCTCAAGAACCAAAATTTGGCATTCATTTTAAGAAATGAACAAAGAAATAGTTTTCTAAGACAATATTAGAGAATCTATCAAACAACTATCACAACAGCATGCATAATCTACACAAAGTCTATCACAGCAACATGCAATCTCTAATTCACCCTAGATGGCATGGTAAGAATGCATGACATGTGATTTCTACAAGTGCCTATATGATGCATGAGATGTCATACCCTCATCTCATTGGGTTGCGACAGAAATAGAACCGAAATATCAAAACAATAACCGCACAAGTCATACGAATCACTCTAGGTGAAAACATCCCAACCATAAAACCTTAAAACCAGAAAACTACAGTTAACGAGGTAGTATGGATTTTCCCTGTACATGGGTTAGCTACTACCGGGAAAAGCTTAATTCCAAGTATTGAATCCGTCCTATCCCTGGCTAAGGCCTCCAATAGTACGTCAAGAGAAACAAACTCCTCTGATACCACTTTGTAACATCCCGAGTCCGGAGCCCTTCCACTGGTGCCCCGTACACGGTTTGCCACATGACCTCAAGTGAGTTTCTCCGAACGTCAGAGGTTTCCGACTAGTAGCGAGGGCCTTGGTGAGTCGGTGGGGATAGTAAGCCCACATTTGGTAAGGTATACAAGGTAAGAAAACAACAATAAATAGTAGAAGTAGTAAACAACATGGATAACAACAGAAACCATACAGTGGAAACAATGTAGATATATAACTGTGATGATAATGATGCAGTAGGTACAAGTATCTAAGGAAAACAACAAACACAACAACGTACTGAAATACAACTGAAACCATGTGCAAAAGAAAAAAAGTTTGCTCCTCAGCATCACGATCCATGGCTCGGTCCCATGCTCCCCATCTCCTGGTAGAGTCAAGATCCTGAAGAAGAAGGGCTCTTGCCCTTCTCTATACCTACAACAACATAGTCTTCTTGGGCCCAAAATCATGGCCCGCACAGGGTGTGAGATACAATCCCAGTAGGAAATTACCAAAATATTTGTGCCTAATAGTCAATGAATACATGTCAGTAATAAAACATGAAGCAGTACACAGAAAAGCAGAAGCAGTTACAGTCCACAGTTCTAACAAGTAAAGAACACAAGAAAGCAGTCAACAACAAGAAGAAAATAGGTAACCCTATGGGTACATCTCATATTATAACTCCTATGGTTTAACCTCTAAGTACTAGCAACCCTCTAGGAGGCACACACAGTCTCACCCCTCTGGTTCAGCTACGTAATTAATCAGACTCTCTGGGGAAGAACTAATCGTCGATTCCCCCTATAGTCTCGTATCGTGGTAAAGGATCATGGGGGAAGCACTCAACATCAATTCCCCCTATGGACCGTGTCATAATTAATGACACTCTGGAGAAGCCCTTCCGACAATTCTCCCCTTGGTGTTGCATCGTGATTAAAAGACACTCTGGAGAATCCCTTCCGTTAATTCCCCCTTTGGTCTACTACTCTATGTTCTCACTATCCTGAGTGAAAGGTAAAACATGCTCAGCGCGCGTGTACATCGTCCAAGTAAACCTCATGAACTTCTTGGTTATCAGAAAGGCTCAACAGCAAAACAAGGCAACATTCCACAATCCTACAACTAGGCATGGAAACTAGCTAAACACCAAACATGCAGAACAGGTAAGGCAAAAAAATCTGAGCACAAACAAACTACTCTAATCACAAGCAATAACCTCTACTAAAGAAATCAAGAAAAGCAGGAAAGCAACAAGGGAAAAATATAAAACACACAATACCCCATTCAAGGGTATTGGTGGAAATTGCACAAAATATCCATCAAATTTCTACAGAAAGGAACAAACCACCTACCTCGACCCTAGGAGATCAATATACGTGAAACATGATGATCGATTCCTCTTAGAACGACGTAGATCTGAGAAAACACACAAAATGTTCATCCCACGATAACATGAAAACAAGGAGGAATCAGGAAACAAGGCTCAAGCAGAAGGAAGAACCCACAGCTGTGATTCCAACGCAATCGACCGTGTTCGAATCAGAGAACGGACGACGAGGCAGAATCTCAGAGAAGATTCGGCCGTACGGACGCTCTCAGGCAGTCAAAAACTGAAGAAGTAGAGGAATATGGGGGTTAGGCACAACCTCGGTCCGTTTAATGAAAAAAAAGTACACGGCGTGTACTTTTAGAGTACACGACGTGTACTTCAATTTTTTCTGTACTTCGAAAAACCAGCCTCCACCTCATCCTTACATACCGTGTGTGTGGCCCGGACACGGCCAACACACGACTTCGAGCCAGAACAAAGTACACGGCGTGTACTCTGAAAGTACATGGCGTGTACTTTGAAAATTTCCAGAAAAACCATTTTTCATAAAAACTCCAGAAAAAAGGAAAAGCATACCTGAACGAAGATCCGGGTTCTTACAAGATTTCATATAAATTATTCATAATCTCTAAAATCTCTTTAAAAAAAATTATCTTTATTTTATTGTATAAAATTGGTTCATGTTACATATTCCAATTTCCTAAAATATATTTCGATTAAATTCAAATAGAGAGATTCTATTACTTCTGAAATATTAAAATAAAACGAGGCATCCTATATTTTGAATCTATTATATTTTTTTGGTGATTGGTAATTGAAAAATACTTTTTATTTACCTATTTATAAACACTTCCATTCCTTTTGGATGGCTTATATTGTGTTGGTACACACATTATATTTCATCAAAATTGATTTTAATGTTCTATTTTAGAAGTTGGTTACTTGATTAGTGATGAAATTTTTTGGTTATAATTACATCAAAATATATTTCTAGCAAGAAATATTTGAAAATAATTTCATTATCAACTATATTTGCAATATCTTATACCCAATTTGACACATAATCAACAATAATAAATAAGTACATTTATCTAAAATAACGATGAATGTTTCCTTTGAAATGCATATCTAGTATATCAAACACATCACAAATCAAATTTTATTTTCAATTAATTTATCATGTAATTGAAATATTACATCATATTTGGAATGAATTACAGGGTTAGAATATTTTAAATCAATATCTAATAATAGTGTGTCAATATAAACTAGAATAAATAACCTTGATAGTGGTTATTTAGATAAAATTATTCCACTACATTTTACTATATGGAAAAGATTCCAAAATGATGGAATTATGGAATTTTGAATGAATCATATAAAGAATATATTAATAAAAAAATTCCATAAGAAATGATCACATTAAACATTGTTATATGAAAAAAATATCATCATTAAGAAATTTTTATTGGTTATCTAGTGTATTACATCATTAGAAGCATGATAAATTATAAAATCAACAAACCAAATTATCAAAATTATTATAAGATGTAATTTTTCATCAAGAATGGTATAATTAAATAGTGAATAGATCTAATTTTTGTCATCTTGACATGAAAAAAATCAACATAAATGGTAAGCCTTCAACTTCTATTCATATAGTTTATTTAAAAACAAAACTCATGTTAAAACAATATCCATCTTAAAATCCATTTTCTTTCACTATGTATCATAATTAAAAATATGGTTATAGGATGGTCCATGAAAGTAATAACATTCGATCCTTATAGGTAACATCCTAACCATTCAAAAGAAAATAAAACATATAAACATGCCAACTCAGTTTTAATGAAGTTACAAGGAGCAATATTTTTAGTTAAAGATGCATAAGAAGTCTCATGAGACTTATTTTATGTCATTTCAATTAGAATTTTCTCAAGGAAAAATCCGAGGCTTTTTTCATACATTCAAATGGTGATATCCTTTTTGGGGGATGAATAATTGGTGGGTCTATCAGCTATATAAATTATTTTCTATCACTCTCTCCAAATATAAATTATGAATCGTTATAATTAATTCTGAAAAAAACTTTATAGAATCTTTATTTAATTTTTAAAAAAATCATTATTCCCATTGATAAGTATTACATACCCAACTTTTTTCTATTAAAGGTAAAAAACAACCTCAATAACTAATTGGTATACATGAATTCAATTTGAAAACATAACATGAAAAATCATGGTTCCTTTATCTACCATATACATTTTTTTTTCAAAATTGTGGAAATAATTTTTTTTGTGTTAATGTTACAATAATAGTTTCTAAAATTCCAAATCAAATCTCAAAATATTATCCATAGAATAAAAATTTATCCATATTATATATATATATATTTATTTAAAATATGATAAATTTCCAATAATAATTATTTTCAAATATAATCTAAAATTTCAAATCTAAAGTGCATAGATCTATAAGAAAAATTCTAAAACAAATGGTGATTGTGGTTTTCTATTGATCATCAGGTGTATGAATGTTTTTTAACTAAAAAATCCATAATGAAAACAATATTGGGTTTATCTATATAATCTCTCAAACACTAGGTCATGAAATTAAAGAGTAAAGTGTTCTCTCGTACTCAATAAATTGAGTTTCCTACTATTAGTGCACATCTCCTTTTTTGTATCCTATTATGTGAAAGATTGTAAATTAATTATTCAAAATTATAAATGTACATTTCTTATAAATAACATTCTTGGGGATCGGTTATTTTGTACTATATATGGATAATATAATTCCAATATCTATTATGGTAGTAACATAATTTTTAACAAAATATAAATGTGACGGGTTCTATAAATTTTAAAATTGCCTCATAGGTTTGGAATTATTTTCTAACAGAATTCTATGAAAGAAAAATTTTGTGTCTATTCGAGTTAAATCAAATAAGTTCAATCATAATTCTCTCTATTATTTTATAATAACTCATAATATTTTGTTCTATTGATATTTTTTCAACTCTTTATAAATGATCAAAGGAAATTACTCATTTTATGTAAAGAATGGACATTTGATATTTTCATGTACTTGTTTAACTTACAATTCAAAGTTATAATTTTCATTGAATAATGAATAATTATATGAATAAAAAAAATCATAATCATATAATTATTCAAGGAAAAAATATATAATATTTTTCCACTTTGGTATAGTTGGATGTATAACTTAATATTAACATGTGTGATTTGGTAATAAATGTTAATATTTGATTGAACATGCAAGGTATGAATTTTAAGCATAATTTTATTCAATTTTCAAATAGTAATCACTTATTTCTAATGAAAAAATATATTTATTTTTAGGAAAATATAAAATGTATTCATCAATTTCATTAAAATAAGAAGTAGAATAAAGAAAACTCTATTAGTTCAAATTAAATAGTATTAAGAGGTCCAATTTGTGAAATGATTGTGTGAGGTTCAAAATTTTCATCATCATCATAAAAGAATAAGAGATTCATTATATTCAATATTTTTAACTCGTTTATTATAATATATATAAAATACTTCCTAAAAGATATTTTTTAAAAAAATTCAGAACTCATACTCTATTCACATGCATAATTTCAATTTCATTTGAAAATCATTTTACACAGTAAAAAATGAGCCAATTTTTGGAAAATAATTGGTGGTTCATCACATGTGATATCTGGGAATAAATCATTAGAAACCCAATCAGTCATATTCAGTTCAGGGGATTCATTATCTTTCATTAGGTGTTTCATGGATCTAATAACATCGAATTGAATATTATTTCCTAAAAATTTAAATGAAACTATTCCACTGTACACAATAGTGATGCTCTTAATTTTTTGTAGAAATTATCATCCAAGAATGAGAGGATCATGTTTACAAAATTTACATTCTATGATATAAAAAATAACAATCAGCTGAAATATTTATTTCTTTTACTAAAACCAGGTCATTAACTATTATCCATGATTGTTTGGTTGGACACTTGTGGCATGTTAAATTATAATTATAGTAGGTTTTATCTTTCTAAAATATAATGTAGTTTAAATTTAGTAGGTGATAACATTAATAAAAACTCTTATGTTTAACATGGGATTTTGGAATTACCACTTCACTATGGTTCATGGAATTTTTAATTTCAAAGATTATTAAATTAAATATGGAGAAAAAGTTAAATAAATGTGGAAAGATTCCACCATTAATTGATTTTATCTCCCCATATTAATTTCTTATTATATGAAATAATTAATTTTTTTAAAAAATAACACCTTTGAACATGTTTCATAATAACATGAAATGTGTTATTTATAATGAATTTACTAAAAATCAATAACAATACTTTATTACGATCATTTTAAATACTTTAATTCAATTGGGGATTACTACTTGGAAATTTATGAGGTGTTTTGTAATGTACATTACCATTTCGAGAACTTTTTTGGGAAACATAAGGACAATCGTCCCTTTCCAATCATTATATTTTATTTCAATAAAATGTATTTTTATGGAAATGATATTTCATTCAAAATATATTGTAAATTTTATGTAGGTTCGACATCAATTTCATTGTATTTATCATGATCTAAAATATATAGAAGATCTTTATAATTATGTTTTATATTATTGAATTTCGATTTGGGTTTTGAATTTTTAGTTTTTGTATTTTATCTCTTATTTCAACACTTAAGTTAAATGTCACTGAAATTTTCTTTTCCTTTGTCCTTGGGATTCACTATAGGTTATGAAAAAAAAACATGAATGAATTTATTTAATAAAGTACTAACATTAGGGTGAAATTGTTTCATTTATGATGTTAATGTTTTTATAATGATCTAATATTGTCTTAAATTTTCTTATCTATACCTCATTGTTTCATCATTATCACTCTCAGGTTTTAAATAGGCTATATAGAATGTAAATTTCATCTAAAAATAGAATTGAATTACTTTGATAGATACATTGGTTGAGAATTTCATGATGACCATTGTAAAATTTGGAATAGTTTTTCCTACAGTCAAAATTATTCTGGTTGTTGAGTATTCCATAATTGGTAAATAAAATTTGGTTGAAATTTCATTTTTCATGTTTATTGTTATATTAATCCTATAATAAAAACATTTTAAATTTTAAATCAATCCTAAATTCTCTGAAATTTTTCACTTAAATGATAACTGGAAGAATGTATTCAACTATGGTCTTGAAAAAAAAATTTTCATTCAGATCTTTGTTAGGTTAAGAAAGTTTTATATTTTATAATTTATCAAATCAAAATGTCACTGTCACAATTTGTACTCAGATTACTTATCTTTTAAGAAGTGGAAGTGGAAATTTGTTGAACCAATTTGACATAATAAAGGTCCCCTATACCGAATTATTTAGCATTTGGTCCAGTTTGTTAATTAAGTTTCTATACGTAGTTATTCTTTTATAAACTAATGATACACCAAAAAATATTATTTAAAATGATTCTATTAATAATAAAAATTAAATCATAAAAATATTAAATAATTTTTTTTACTAAATTCAGGGTGCATGAAACTATAATAATTTACATTAATTCAATCCCAATGTTCCTGAAGTGGTTGAACTTGTGTTTTTCTAATACCATAATGATTTTTTCTAATTCTAAGAGTACTCGACTTATAGAAAAATAATATGATGAAAAATAATTTTCAATTATTTCAAACATCTTATGATATACAATTTTGAATAGAAATACAATTCCATGGAAACTCATTCTAATACAAAAATGAAAAGGCCACAATTTCATATGAACACTCTTCACTCATTTTGAAATCATGTTAATATAATAATAACTATTCAATTTAAGTTTACTTTGTATATCCCCATCGATAATCCCATATAATTTTTAAATATTGAGTTTAATAAAATTATTTCTCACCTATAAGTTAAATTAGACTATTCTATAGTGTTTTAAATGATTGTCTCCAGAGGATGAATGAAATTATTTGTGTGTTTATATACTCATAAACTATTAATCCAGGTTTAAATGTAATTATTATTGGTTTATTAGTGGTGGATCCACAAATAGACATAGTGGAAAATATATCATCTATTTCCCCAGAAAGATAAATCCTCTAAATATTTGGATTTAGTGGTGAAAAATTAGTGTTTTAATTCATTAAAATCCAAAATAAATCATTCCACTTGGGTAACATCCACAAAATTGTAGAAATTGTATTTTTTCATACATTTATGTTTCCATTATGATAGTTCATCACTTAAATATTTCTATATAGGATTCCTTTGGTTTTGACTCAAGGGATTTTCTGGTTAGGTAAGAAAACAATATTTTTTTTTCTATTTTAATATCGGAAAATTATTAAATAGGATTTATCTATTCAGATGATATATGTATGGAAAATAAAATAATTAAATTAAAAAAATGATATGTTTAATTGATTGATAGAAAATTATACTTAGAATAATGAATTTTTTAAAACCATATTCTTTAAATAGAAGTATAGGATATGTGTTTATCCTCTATAAACACCCATATTCCGTGTCAATTATGATTTCTTATTGAATGTCATAATTTATACTTTATTATTACAATATGTACACATAAGAGTTATTAAATACGATACCAATACCTAAGTATGACTATTTATCCACATATGAATGTGATTTAATGGCTCAATGAAATATTGGAAACTGAAGATTATTGAGTAACTATTATCATTGGAAAAAACTGAAAAAGTCAATTTAAATTATGATTACAAACACTTTACAAACATAAATTCAAAAAAAAAAAAATATTATAAGGATTGGTATTGATGAAAGATATTTCTATTTTATATTCATGATCATAGTTTCCATTGATATAAAATAAGATAGAAAGTGTAAGAACCCTGGTTTTTAGAACAGGTCAAAATCCCAACCCAGTTTGAATTTTTGACATCTTTCTGAGGAAACTAGAGGAAATGGGTATTTTCTAGAAATTTCCAGACTACACGCCCTATACTGTATGTACACGCCGTGTATGTGAAGGCGAGTAAGAGGCCGTGTGCTCTCTGAGTACATGTCATCTGATGGCTATGTGGAAATTTCATACTACATGGCATGTAGTTTTGTGACACACCGTGTACCCTTGGGAATTTGGAGGCCATACATGGTGTGTAGGCTTGTAGGCCGGGCATAATTGTTTAAACCAAGAACACTCCATGTTCCCTTTGGAAATTCTGTCTAGACTGGCCATGTATGAGAGAAATTCATAGCATGTGGGTAAGTTCCTGAGGAAGAGAAGGGAAACCATGTACATGCTGTTTACCCCTTGGTATAGGTCGTGTACTAATGTCCGAAGGTTTTGGGAAGTAATTTGGAAGATTTATAGCCTCTAAATGAATAGTTAAAGGACATTCATGGTTTTTAGTCCTAACGTACACTCCATATAGTTTCTTTTTTTTCTTGCATTAAAACGGACAATAGCTTCCTTTGGAGGTAGAACAAGTGTTTTTGGCTAGGTTTTGCGAACCAAGCAGGTCAGACCTTCTTTCTTCTCCCAATCGTCCATCCATGACCCAATTCGAACACCGATTGGTGCATTGGAACCCCCTCGGTAAGGCCTCTATTCATCTTTAGTTGTTTTGTTTGATTTCTGTTCTAGAATGAGTTATAGGGGTTTTAGCGGTTTGGATTCTTTTGTATATATACAACTTTTTAGACCGAATTGGAGGCTGTTATGGGAGGAGTAGCATCATACAAGTCTTAGTTAGGTGTTTCATACCTTTTTTGTGTTTTCATGGACACTTGGGTAATGCGGCCTTCGGCGCATTTTTGTGTATTTCGAGTGGGACCTGTTTTATCTTTTATTACATATTTGAATTGTTTTTTGGTCAATGGGATGCCTTTGGGTATGCCCTGTTACTAATTTTTCATGAGCGGGGTCAGGCGAGGGGACGTAGCTCATCAGGAAATTTTCACCAGAGGATGCCAAAATGGTTAAATTTGAATAATATTGTTATAAACTGTTGAGTTTAATTTATTAAGACTGATATAAATTGTTATAGGAATTTAAGACCTCAGTTCTAGTAAGGGACAACAGCTTTCATAGTGCAATTCAAATGTTTATTTTTTTTCCTGTTTATGTTTTCTATTGAAATATGTGATATACGCAATTGCTTAATTGCATCTTTTGGACCCTTTGGATGGTTTTAGGCATGGCCCGAATATTCTTGAGTGATGTTGATCATAGGTTTGGCTTGGCCCAGGTTACATTGGGTGGTTTTGACAACGGGATTGGGCATCCTGGACATCGGCTTGAGGCAGTACGACTGTCAGGTTGGGTATGACTCGAGTTACTTGGATGGCGAGGCCATCAGACATGAGCGGCATGGTCACAGGGACACATGGTGTCCGATTTATTGGTGGCTTAGGTACTATTTTGGTGATTACCGCACACCCAGAACTTTGAATAGAGTGCACACAGTGATACTTCGTGATGAGGTGGTTTTTACCACTCGTGTGGGTGAAGGCTCCCGTAGATGTGGTTTAGGTACTTTGGTTGGGGGTTCTTTTCGTAGAAAGCCACATGGGAGTTGAGAAGACTTCTTAGGATATCATTTAGGCTATTGGGTTTGGGGCTAAGGATCGTCGTTATTTTAGTGCAGATATCACTGTCCCTCCGGATACGTTATGTGAGGGAAAACATTGTTGTTCCTCTAGGTTACTTCATGGGCTTGCCTTCGAGACGTCGGTACATGAGGCACAAGGTGTCAGGAGGCACACGGTGCCAGTTTACTATTAATTTTCGTGCCTTTGGGACATCTGTACTTGAGACACGCTGTGTCAGGTGGAACATGGTGTCAGGTTACACGACAGAGATTCCAGCATTGGCCGAAGCAGGTGACACTCCATGGTGGCTATTTAGAACTAGTGGAGTTTGTGATTATTAGTGAATCTTTTTGTTTACTATTTTCTTATAAATTCATGTATTCTTAAACACTTAAATTAGGTACGCACCGTTGGGTGGTATCCTACTAAGATTTTTCTTACACCCAGCACGATCCCTTCAGGATGCGTGCAAACTTTATGGATTTACGTGTAGGAAAAAGGCCAGCTTCAAGAGCTAGGCTGAGTTAGTAGTATCATGGAGATGGTGTGGACCTTGAGGTCTTACCTTACTAGAGTTACTTTGTTTTTCTTTATTTTCTGTATCATCATGTGTACTTGTCTTAAAACTATAGTTGGTTAGCTATTGGCACCTTTATATTTAGATATGTATGACCTTCTTTGGATGCATGTGTTGTTGTTAAGTGGTTGTTACATGTGATTATCTTTCTATTGTGTTTATTTCTGTAGCTGTTATATTTATTGCTTATGCTGTTGTCACTATTGTTGTGCTTCCGCTATGTGGTTCTGGTTCGAGTCTGTTGAGTTGTTTATTCCAATACATAATTATTATTATACTCAGACCAGTACCATTTTTATCCATTGAGAGGGTATAGCCTCACCACTATACCTATAAGACCCTAAATTCTAGTCGGAAGCCTTTGGAGTTCGGGGAGGTGCGCCTATGGTAGTGACACCTGACCCATTTAGCACTGTTTGGGTGGCTGTTCTGGTCCAAGCCATTAAAAAGTGGTATCAGAGGAGTTCTTGATAGAGATTTATTAGCATCGTTTTACTGGATACTAATGATATTGATACTTCTATTTTATTTCTACTGGTTTTACTATTTTGGATATGGTAGAATAAAGATAGTTTTTGACTGGAACTGGGTTTCAAACTTGTGTTTGGGTGCCTGCAACCCCAGGTAAGAGGGATGGACCAAGTTTCCATGGGTGGGAATTGTTGTTTTCTTTTTGCTCAAATTACAGTTGATATGATTTCCACAACAGTGGAACACATGATGTTTGATGTTGTTGATTTTTATATGCGACCCTTTACCTGATGCGGTAAGGGAGAATTGGACCTTGGCCTGGTATGCAAAGGCTTATTTTCTTGGATTTTGATAGGTAAATTTTAGGATATTTGAATTTCATAATTTCACGTATGATTTGTGAATTGATAATGTCATGTGAATAAAAATAAATTTCCATGCTTTTTATATTTTTAGAATTGGATGTGGCATTGAATTTGGGTCTGGATCTTATGAGAGTAGGAAGGTACTATCGGTAGAGGTGATTTTGATCACCAGGATTGGGCGACTCGGTCATCAGTTTGCAGAAATTTTGGTTGTCCGGACGGGCATGGCCTGAGGTACTTTGGATTCTAGGCTCTGTTAAGGGTGGGTAAGGAGGCTATGAGGCCGAGATGCCAGGGGGAATGGGTTGTAGTGGGGTAGAGTAAGGGTAGTAGTTATGCACTGTCTTCTACTGGTTTCTTATCTGCATTGAATATATATTGTTATATATATATATATGGTCTGTTAGACCATTTATGGTATCTATTAGGGTCATTCTAAACGTCTCGATGGGGCGTTAGATAAGTGATGATATAGTGCCGCTGGTGAAGGATCAGGTTCTGGATTCGGTACAGGTAGAGCACAAGCCACAGGTACAGGCTCAGGGACATGATCCAGTGCAGGCAGGACAACAATCGAGTTTGTCATCCTTCAGGTCGTGGCTCGATGAGTAGCTCCGAGATATCCTAGTAAATGTCTTGTAGGGGATCAACAGAGGAACGCAGGGTACAGATCCATCTATGGAATATTTGACGCGAGAGTTCTAATTGCAGCACCCACCACTTTTTCAGGGTGAGGGTGGTCCGCAGGCGGCTGAGAGTTGGATAGATATTTTTTAGATGATCTTAGAGCTGCTCGAGATGCCTCCGGGGCGGAGGGTCAAGCTTGAGACGTACATGCTAATAGGACTAGAAAAGCATTGGTGAGATGTGCATGTTCAGGCTTAGAGGCACGAGTCACTGGAATGGAAAGACATTGAGGACATGTTCTTTGAGCACTTCTATCTAGAGACACTGAGGACAGAGAGAGCTTGAGAGTTCTTGACTCTTCAGTTGGGAGACATGTCCATCATGGACTATGCAGGTACCTTCACAGAGTTGTCTCGCATTTCACCTGGTAAGGTAAGGAATGACGTGGCTAGGGTGAGGTTATTCGAGAATGGATTACGACACGCCATTCAGGTCCAGGTGAACATCTTCAAGCTGGGTTCTTTCTCCGAGGCGGTGAACCATGCACTTATAACGGAGGGAAACCAGAGGGATAGGCCCCAGGTTGGTCAGGCGATAGCTTCAGGTGACGGTTCAGACAGCAAGAAGCAAGGACGGGATGAGTTCCAGTAGGGTAGTTAGGCCAAGTATTCAGCTAGACCACCTCGTGGTGGTTATTCAGTGATTTTCTTTTAGTGCGGACAACTGGTACATGTTCGGACTCAGTGTGATAGGCCTCCAAAAGTGTTTCAGGAATGTGGCCAAGTCGGGCATATGGACAGGTTCTGCTGGCATCCTTCTCTGACAACCGGCAGGCAGGGACCAGAACAGACAGTGGCATTCATAGTTGGTTCGGGTTCGGTACCAGGATAGGGTAGTCCATGTTCATCTACATGCAGAGGACGTGACAGAGATAGGGGGACCCAACTGAGGGGTCAGTGGCTAGTGACTGGAGTAGAACCGCAGGGAGGTCAGGCATCAGGTAGCCGTACATCTGGCTAGTTTCACGCTGTGGAGCTGCCAGAGGATGGGCAGGATGGTTATCTGATTACGGTTATAGGTACACCACGATGTGGTCGTGATCTTCATGTTTCCTTTTTGGAATGACCTGTATAGGCATGTCTGTTTTGATTTCACGTGGTGCACATGATCTATTTGGACTAATTAGATGCTAGTTTGTGGGATTGGCACTATATCGGGTGTGTGATATATTATATATATATATATGTATGAGATGCATAGAATCAGGGCATCGAGGATGCGGGTTACATGAGGTGCCTTGGGCATCGAGGCATCGAGGATGTGGGTTACATGAGGTGACTTGGGCATCAAGGCATCGAGGATGCGGGTTACATGAGGTGCCGTGGGTATCAGGGCATCTAGGATATTGGTTATTTGAGGTGCCTTGGGAATTATGGCATGAAGGATGGAGGTTACATGAGGTGGTGAGGGCATCGGGGCATCAAGGATGTGGGTTACATGAGGTGTCTGGCACCAGGACCACGTAGACGTGGGTGCGAGATATGTTGGGTGTCGGGAAGGACGCTAGAGTGCCAATGTGGTGAAGGGGTGATGATGCGTCACGGGAGGTCTATGAATCTTGGAAAACAGGATAGTAAACCTTGTTTTCTTTGAGTTTTTTGGGGTTGAGACCGGGTTAGGCGATTTATACGGTGGGGAGACCCCTTGTGGGATTTAGCATGGACCCTTGAACTGGGGAGTCTGGGTTGCTTTGTTCAGGGTGGTATATTTGGTGCCATATGTAATATCCCAGGTAAATAATGAATAAAACATTTTCGTATTTATTAATATTTGAGAATTAAATATTAATTTTAATTAAAAGGGGTTGCTATGTTCGATAGTGTACTCGATACGCAACGATGAGTTTCTTTGATAACTTACATTGCACACTAGTAATAAAATAATATTATTTTAAATGTTAGTTAACACGTAGCCGTTGTATTGGCGGTAAATGATAGAAATAACTAAAATATGATTATATATGTTTGTTAAATGTTTTTACATTTAAAAAATAATAGATAAAGGCTTAAAATACGGAAAGACTTCAATTTTAGGCATTTATACCCTAATTTTCACTAAAGGTTCACTTATCACATTTTGATGGCGAATCATCATTAAATATAGTTTTGATCACTCTTATAAATTCTATTAGACCAAATATAACTCTTCTTTAGAATCGGGATATCAAAATTTACTTTGTGTAAATTTTTGGTATCTTTCCGATAAAGTTCATTTTTTTAATGAATAGTGTAAAATGTAGTATTTTAATTCAAAACCTATTTTTAATCTAATTTTTTAAGATGATTAGATTATCTTTTGAATTGGTTTTAATCTAAAATTAGAATATATTTTTACCATTAAATCTAATAGTGGTTGTTGGAATTAATTTCACTTTGAAATCGGACTTAAACTAGTGTCAATCTTTTGATACTTATTGTTTAATAAAAACATGCTATTTGCTCTGACAGCAGGAATTAATTATTAAATTAATTAATGCAACTTATATGTTGTGAATTTTGTAAAATGGACTTCATTTTTGAATTCAGAATATCAAATATAGCTTAGGGTGATGTTTTGGTATTTTTCTGAAAAACGTCAATTTTTGATGAATAGTGAAACCACTAAGTGGTAGTTAAAGAAACTGATTTTTCGTTTAAATGAAACTTTGTCACTTCTCTGATTTGATTTTCAAAAATCCGACATACATGGTTGTCATTAAGAAGTAAAATGTGATTCAATGAGATTAAAATAATTTTTTGGTGAATAGTAACTTTTAAGTTCTTAATCGCGATTAGAGGTAATTAGTTTACTTTAAGGTAAAAATAATGTTTTAATAATATGAGATGAGCTTGACACATATCCTACCCTCATTGGATGTGTCATGGCCGACTGATACAATCCATGGGTCAACTTGGGGACCTCATGGAGCCACTTTGGTTGGGAAATGACATAAATAACTTTTTATTTAATGTCAAAGTAAAAATGACACACACATGAGATATTTTACTAAAACAATTTTTACATGGGGTTATAAAAGTAATATTTTTGACTATAAATATTAATTAGAACTCTAAAAAGATTTAATAAATCATAGAATTTTTTTTATAATTTTTAGACAATAGATAAATTAAATTATTTATGACATCATGATGATGCAGCGATGACCTCATTATTTAACGATTTTAATAAAATGGAATGATAATGTAAAATCTAAGACCTAAACATGGAAAAAACCTATTGTATGGGTGGATTTCGAACCCTTATCACCCTATACTAGAAAAAAATCAATGTGTGACCTCTTAAATCTGAATACCATTTTGAAATAAAGTGACTTTTCTTTTCCTTCCAAGAGTGCCCCTCCTCTCCTCTTATAAAAGGCCCCCACCTATACCTCCTTACCCACACTCCCAAAGCCTTTGGCTCGGCCAACCCCAGCCCATTTTGTCTCTCCACATCCCTCTATAACTCCTTGAAGCCTCACTTTGGGAAGATGTCTTCCCAAGGAATCCTTTGAGCTCAAACCAAAGGGAGTTACCCGATTTTAAGGTAATGTCTTCTTTTGAGTCCTTTTGTTTTATTTTGCTTCTCCAACCCCATAAACTCTTTTTATTCATTTCTTTTGTAACAAATACAGTATCTTAAATAGACTAGGATGTTGTTATAATAAGGATTCGAGCTACACCTACACACACTTACATCTAATGGTTAAATAACATACTGTTTCCGTGGATGGCGAATTTCTGCCTCCCGAAACGATGATTGTTCAACATTCTTTTAACACCTTCAAAGGTGGCCATCAATATGACACTATATTTATATATGATATATAATAGGTTTATGTTTTCCTTAAGCTTCTTTATTTTTCATTTTGGGCATACCATTATGGTTTCCATTATGGATAAACACGATAATTTCATTTTAGGAAGTGCGGACTACCGCCCCCTCAAAGTGATGTGATTCGTTAATGCCATATGTGGGAAGTATAAAGGATGGATTTAAATTTATTATATATGATTTTATAATGGAATTATAATATACCTCTATATCATTTTTATTTCTTTCCATTAATGTATGATATAGAAATGAAAGTAGCGTTCATGCGTACGTACGACTTACCGTCTCCATGAACGGTGCATTTCATTTCTTATCCCCAAATGTAATGTAATATTAAAAGTACATGTATATAATGGATATATATAATGAATGATACATATAAATGATTAATATAAATCTGGAATTAATATATTCATACCTCTCATTTAGTTTTAATTCCATTAACATGACAAAGAAATGAAAGTAGCGTTCTTGCGTACGTACGACTTACCGACTCCATGAACGGTGCATTTCATTTCTTACCTATAAATGATTATGTAATATTATAAATAGATGTATATTTTGGATATATATGATATATATTCTATCCAAATCAGGAATGTCATTCTGGATATAATGAACCTTTGACCACACGAACAACATGTAATTATAAGAAGTCCACTTTCGACTTAAGAACCAAATATCGACAAAACAAACATTATTAACATAAATGGTTACATAATGTTTATAACTTGGAAAATAAGTGATATAAACAGAATAATGAACTTTAAAAAGGTTCTTAATCAAGTATAAATTAACTCAAGTTCATTATTCAGGACGTTAAAGAACGATCGAGTCATGTCGGAACTGAGGTAAGGGACTTCGTCTGAATCTCCTTTCATTGAGGCATATTTCGTTTTATACACAACTATCTTTTATACGGTGTATAAACCCCTTTGAATTTTACTTTTATACAGAAGGAATTTTTTTCTACGAAGCGTTTTACTAAACGACAAAAAGGAATGTTTCTTTTAACATACGCGGTGACAACGACCATTTCCGCCCCACGAGTATTATTTGGTCTTTGGCTTCCTCAACACGCCGTAATGTTTTTAAAATAAAATAAATATCATATACTCTTTTATGTATTTTGGTATTGAAATTTTTTTTTGATAAAGGATTCTATTATTTCAATATATTAAAATGATATATTGTTATTGAAATGTGGAAATGTTATCATTCCTTTATATTGGTTTTATGTTTTATGATTTTATATTGGTACTTGGACATTTTACGGGTGGTTACGTGATAAACCATATGACGGGTGGTGCCGTGAGTACCAGGATGGGTGGTTATGTTATAACCTCCAATGCATTGGGTATGGAAGTCGGCCATATGGCTATTCCATTAAGTATGTATGGAAGTTGGCCGTATGGCAATTCCATTAAGTGATGTTTGTGGAATTCGACCGTATGGTTATTCCACTTAAGTATGTTTATGTCCCAAGATACCTTTATATGTTATGTGTTCTTTATATGGGTTTTATGGTAATATTTTGGTTATAGAAGGGCAAGTAATGATCTTTTATTCATTGAAGATTTTTTACTACTTCATAAAGGTGAAAAGTATTACTTTGATAAAGTATACATGGTTTAATTTCTGTTTTGATAAACTATCAGCTTTTATTCTTTGCGTATCCCTTACTGAGCTTTTTATGCTCACCCTAAGTTTTTTTTTGAAATGTTTTTCATAGGACATAATTTGGAATAAGGTCAAGGATGGGATCAAGGGAATGTCATGCTATATAAAACATGGAATTAGACATGTTTCTTTTTAAGAGTTTTTTTATTAAATGGAAACGTAGTAGAAGTGTCTACTTTGTAATCTTTTGATATGTAGTAGTTATGTTCTAATTCTCTAAAAATCTAAACCTGAAAAGATCCTCAATGTGAATTATTCATTTAATTCAATATTAAGTAATTTTTAAGGCTGTGGCCTTATACCATCTGTGGGTTTAATTTGATAGCTTGGGGACGAGCTATGTTAAGGGGGGGATATTGTAAGAACCAAGTTTTTTAGAACGGGTCAAAATCCCTACCCTGTTTGAATTTTTGACATGTTTCTGAGGAATCTGGAGGAAATGGGTAGTTTCTGGAAATTTCCAGAATACACGTCATGTACTATAAGTACACTTCGTGTATGTGTATGTGAGTGAGAGGTAGTGTGCTCACTGAGTACATGTCGTGTGATGGATGTGTTGAAATTTCGTACTACATGGTGTATAGTTTGGTGACATGTCGTGTACCCTTGGGTGTATGGAGGCTATACATGGTGTGTAGGCCTGTTGGCTAGGATGAATTGTTTAAACCAAAAACACTTCGTATTCCCTTGGTAAATGCCATGTAGACTGGCTGTGTATGAGTTAAATACATGGTGTGTGGGTACGTTGGTGAAGAAGAGAAGGGAAACCAAGTACACAGCGTGTACCCCAAGGTACACGCTGTGTAATCACATCGGCAGGTTCTAG
This sequence comes from Viscum album, assembly GCA_963277665.1. NCBI lineage: Eukaryota > Viridiplantae > Streptophyta > Magnoliopsida > Santalales > Viscaceae > Viscum > Viscum album. Next base: position 1,750,054,294 of record OY728120.1, on the reverse strand, counting down.
AACGTAAGTCGGTGGAATTCCAGCCACCAAATGAATAGCTAACTGACATACATGGCTTGTAGTCCTTATGTACACACTGTGTAGTTTATTTTTTTTTTGCATTAAAATGGGATGTAGCCTCTTTTGGAGGGAGAACAAATTTTTTTCGCTGGGTTTTGTGAACAAAGTTGGCGGAACATTCTTTATTCTCCCAATCGTCCATACAAGACCCAATTCGAACATCGATTAATGTGTTGGAACCACCTCGGTAAGGCCTCGATTCCACTTGATCTGTTTTGATAGATGTTTGTTCTAGAATGAGTTATAGGGGTTTGAGTGGTTTGGTTTATTTGGTAGATCTACCGTGTTTTAGACCGAATTGGAGGCTGTTATCCAAGGAGTAGCATCGTACGAGTCTCAGGTAGGTGGTGCATACCTTTTTTTTGTGTTTTTGTGGTCATTTGGGTAACATGGCCTTCGGCGCATTTTCTGGTATTTTGAGTGGGACCAATTTTATCTGCTATTACATATTGAACTGTTTATTGGACCTATGGGATGCCTTTGGGAATGCCATGTTAGCATTTTTTCTTGAGTGGGGCTGGGTGAGGGGTCATAGCTCCTCGGGGAATTTTGGCCAGGGGATGCCAAAATAGTAAAATTTGAATTATATTGTTATAAAACGTTGAGTATAATTTATTAAGCCTAATATAAATTGTTAGAGGCATTTAAGAACTCAGTGCTGGATTGGGAAGACACCTTGCATAGTGCAGTTCAACTGTTTAGTTTGTTTTTCTTGTTTATGTTTTTTGTTGAAATGTGTGATATACGCAATTGCTTAATTACCTCTGCTTGACCCTTTGGGTGGTGTTGGGCATGGACCAGATATTTTTGATTGATTATGATCACAGGTTGGGATTGGACTGCATTACATTGGGTGGTTTTGAAAATGGGATTGGGTGTCATGGACGTCTGATTGAGGCAGTATGACTTTCAGGATGGGCATGGCCCGGGTTACGTGGATGGTGAGGCCATCAGACTTGAGTAACATGGTTTCAGGGACATGAGGTGTCAGCTATGTTGTTGTATTAGGTACTATTTTGTTTATTTCCACTCACTCGGAACATTGAGTAGTGTGTAGAGATAGATATTCCGTGGTGAGGTGGTTTTGACAACTCGTGTTGGTAGATGCCCACATAGATGTGGGTTAGGTACTTTGGTTGGGGGTGCTTTCCATAGAAAGCCACGTGGGAGGTGAGGAGCCCTCAGAGGATAGCATTGAGGCTATCAGGATGGAAGCAGAGTCTCTCTATTATTTAAGGGAAGATATCATTGTCCCTCCGGATACGTTATCTGAGGGCATACATCACTGTTCCTCTGGGTTACTTATTGGGCTTACCTTAGGGACGTCAATACATGAGGCACGAGGTGTCAGGAGGCACATGGTGTCGGGTTACTATTTTTGGGCGTGCCTTCGGGACGTTGTTACTTGAGACCCGCGAGTTCTGGAGGAACATGGTGTTAGGTTACACGATAGAGATTCCGACATTGGCCGATGCAGGTGACACTCCATAGTGGATGATGAGCACCACTATAGTTTGTGTTTATTAGTGCATCGTTTTGTTTACTGTTTTTTCACATTAATTAATGCCTGATTAAACACATATATTAGGTATACACCGTTGGGTGTATCCTACTGCGATTAGTCTCACACCCTGTATGGGCCCTTCAGGACACGTGCAGACTTTATGGATTTAAGTGGAGGAAAGAGGCCAGATTTAGGAGCTGTGCTAAGTTAGTTGTTTCATGGATATGGTTTGGACCTTTAGGTATTACCTTGCTAGAGCTACTTTGTTTTTATTTCTTTTCAGTATCAACAAGCGTACTTGTCTTAAAACTATAGTTGGTTACCATTGGCGCCTTTATATTTATATATGTATGACCTGCTTTGGATGCCTATGTTGTGGTTCCGTAGTAGTTACAAGTTATTACCATGTTGTTGTGTTTATTTCTGATGTTTTCATATTTATTGCTTCTGCTATTGTCATTATTGTTGGGCTTCCACTCTGTGGGTCTGGTTCGAGTCTATTGAGTTGTTTCTTCCACTGTTTATCTATTATTATACTAAGACAAGTACCATTATTATCTTCTGAGAGGGTATAGCCTCCCCACTATACCTATAAGACCATTTCTTCTAGTCAGTAGCCATTGGCGTTTGGGGATGTACGCCTAAGGTAGTGACACCCGAAGTGTTTAGCACTGTTCGTGTGGCTGTTCGTATAAGGACCTAGTCCATAAACCTTACTTAATCTTGAGTTATTTCAAGAATACCTATTGAGGATCTTTTCAGGTTTAGAGTTTTAGAGAATTAGATCATAAATCATGCATTACATTACACATTTAAACAAAGCGGTTTCATAAAAGATAATACACATTTTTCCCATTAATGGAATCATATTTAAAATAAAACATGGACTCTTTCTTAACACTTCCTTGACACTATCATCATATCATGTACCATTCCCTTGACCTGTGAAAAACATATCAAAAACTTGCAATGAGCATAAAAAGCTCAGTAAGGGATATAAAAATTCGGAAAGGACACATTAGTACATGTATACATAAAAATCAATAAAATCATACATTACTCATAAAACATAAGCACGTTAACATACCTCATGAAATCATTAGATTTATGAATAACTCATAGAAATCATAATACATGAAGGAAACTTGAGGGATTTATAACATTCTTACATAGGGAGTAACCCTCAAGGTTACGTTTGGAATACCCATCACATTATATTCCTTAAATCTCTTCGGAGAAACCTTAGCGTTTAACCATTCGTGTTACCCAATGCATTGGAGAGATATATTAGGCTCACCCGCCCTTAGTTTATCAGGGAACCACCCATTTTCATAAACAATTCCCAAGAAACAAAACATAATCATAGAACATAACTAAATCATAAAGGAAAGATAACATTCCCACATTGCAATAAAAATATAACTTTTTAAGATATTGAAATATTGAATCCATAAAAAAAAACCATTTTCAAAACCATTTAAAACATTCAATAAAGATATTTTTGAATCAAAGTATCCCATACCACTTTGAAGCTTTTAAAATTTTAAACCATTAATATCCATATAAATAAATCCTTAAAACCATTTTGAAAACATGGATATTAATAATAAAAAATCATTAAAACATTTAAAGCAATATTTTAGTTAAAGGGTTTTTACCAAAATTAGAGAGACTTGAATACAATAATTGAGGAATAACATTTAATCAAAAATTTATAATATCATGAGAATAAATGGATTTCTGATATAATATTCCAAAGGACAGTATATACACCATATAAGAGTTATTTGGTTCATAACAACAATGAAGTCTCAACAGAAATGTAAAATGAGATGAAATCCCTTATAAAGAAGGTATCCTTAAATTAAGGATAAATCAATCTCAAAATTATGTGTGACAAATATAAATACACCCAATATAAGTGGATATTAAGTGTAAAACAATCAAAGGTCATACAAACTTATTCAAAGGATTACATATTCAATAACTACATGTTGAACCCAAAGAAATCGAAATTGGGTTATAAAGTTCCCTTGGTAAAATTCAACAGCCCAACGGCGTCCCTTTAAAATTCATAAAATTAGTTGATGAGAGAGAAAATGATATGTCATAACTTGGACATAAAATTTACATCAATAAGGATATATAAGAACATATCCCAAAATAAAAATATGTAAATTAAAAGACATAACAAAATAAGTCTTTTTAAAAGAGGAGTGTGAAAGGTTCCCTTACCGATTTGGGAAACTATCGAAACGTACATCCCATGAAATAAGGTTCATACAATGAATATTTAACTACCCATAAATGATAGTTTATTATACAAATAGTAAAATAATGGGCAGTACAAATACCACACAAAAGGAAATAGTGGCCAATGTAGCAAGAATCTCACCTGAATAAAAAGTGAGATGAAAATCCCCTTATAAACATTCGGCAGCCTGACGGCACCACATAAAACTTCCAAAAATTTATTGATGAGATAAAGTAGGGTATGTCATCATATTAACATAAAATTTAAATCAATATGAATTTTAAAGAACATCCCCCAATATAAGAAATAGGAGCTTAATGTAAGTTACATAAAAAGAGTACTTAAAAATAAAGAGAGAGGCAAGATCCCTTACCTCAAGTCTGAGATCTCTTGTTCATTTCATTATATTCCTAAATAATAAACTTTGGTCAATTTATAATTGATTATTTTCCTCATTTAAAGAATATTATTTAGTTCATATCACATATTAAAATGTTATAATAATTGGTTAATAATGTGAGTTCATATCAGATGTTTTTGTCGATGTTTGGTACATGAGTCAAAAATGAACTTGTTTGAAAATGATTGTCCATGTAGTTATAAGTAAATCATCACCAGAATATTATAAATTATTTAAATATCATATTTATCCAGTACATATTCATTTTATACTATTCCATAACATTTAGAGATAAAAAGAAATGAAATGCACCGTTCATGGAGACGGTAGGCCGTACGTACGCATGAACGCAACTTTCATTTATATTTCTTAATTAATGGAGTGAAATTATAATGATATAAAGATATATTATAATTCCAGTATAATATAATATATAATGTCATTAACCCTATCCTTTATATATCCCACATAAGTCATTAACGAATCAAATCATTTTGAGGGGGCGGTAGTCCGCACTTCCTAAAATGAAGATATCGTGTTTACCCATAATGGAAACCACAAAGGTATGACATAAATGAAACATACCGAAGTTTAAGGAAAACAGAAAAATATTATATATCATATATAAATATAGTGACATCTTAATGGACACCTTTTAAGGTGTTAGAATAATATTGAACAATCATCGTTTCGTGAGGCCGAAATTCGCCATCCATGGAAATAGTATGCTCATTAACCATTAGATGTAGGTGTGTGTAAGTGTAGCTAGAATCCTACTTATAAAAAAATCCTAGTATATGGAATATACTGTTTTTTTATAAAAGAAATTATTAAAAATAGTTTAGGGTGTTGGAGAAGAAAAATAAAACAAAAGAGCATTAGAGAAGACTTTACCTTTGAATCGGGTAACTCCTCTTGGTTTGAACCAAAAGAGTTTCTTGAAGAGCTTTCTGCGTATGTTCAGGATTCTAGGATAAAGATAGGGATGTGGAGAGATAAAATGAGCAGATATTGGCTGATAAAAAGGCTTGAGATGTGTGGGTATGGAGGTAGAGGTAGTGGCATTTTATAAGAGGAGAAGAGGGGCACTCTTGGAAAGGTATAAAATGTTTCTTTATTTTCAAATGTTTTACGAATTTTAAAGGTCCCAAATTGATGTATTTTGAGGGTAAGGTGATAATGGTTCTAAATCCACCCATCCAATTGGTTTTTGACATGTTTAGGTCTTAGATTTTACATTATATTTTCATTTTATTTAAATCATTAATTAATGAGGTAATCACTGCATTATCATGGTCTCATATATAATTTAATTTATTTAATATATAAAAATTATAAAAAAACTACTATGATGTAGTAAATCTTTTATCTTTCCAATGACTATTTATAGTCCATGAGAGCATTTATGTAGACAAAATTAAAAGTGGTTTACTCAAGTGTTACATACTTTGGTTACATTTTCCTTTCTTTAAAAAAAAGATAAAAGGTCACTATCACAATAAAGTGATTCCATGGGGTCCCATGTTTGGAAAAAGGAATCCCATGGTCGTCCATGACACCACCAATATCATTAGGATACTTGTTGGGTCATTTTATATTTTTATGATATTATTTTCTTACCCTTAATTACCCGATTACTAATTAAACAAGATAATCAAAGATAATTACCGTCGTTACTATTCATAATGTCCAAAAACAAAATAATCTTAATTACATAATTTGGAACTTCTGATTCCAAATATGGAATCCATTTTATCAAATTAAAAACAGATAAATTGTAGTAATTAATTGAAATGTAAATCTCATTGTCAAAACAAAAGACGGGTTTTTAAGAAGTAAAATTTATCAAAAGATTGACTTGTTTTTACATCCAATTGAAAAGTGAAATTACTTCCAATGAACAAAATTGTATTAAGTGATTAAAACATAATTCAATTATACTTTAAAAACAATTAAAATGATAATCTAAATATATAAATGAATTGGATGAAAAGGTAGTTTTGAATTAAAAACTGTATTTTTCACTATTCATTTAAAAAAGCATTATCAGAAAAATACCAAAAATTAACCCTAAGATATATATGATATTTCAAATTAATAAATGATTTCCATTTTAACAAATTCAAAACAATGATTATTCATTAAGAAATCATATAGTCAATTCCCGCTGTGAAAAAAAAGCGGGTTTTTTGTAAGCAATATCTATGAAACGTTTGGCACTTGTTTATGTCCATTTTCAAAGTGAAATTAATTCTAATGACCACCATTGAATTAAATTGTAAAAATTTATTCTAATTAAACTTTAAACCCATTTAAAAATATAATCTGACCATATATTTAAATTAAATTAAAAAGCGATTTTGATGTAAAATGCAATATTTTTCACTATTTATTAAAAGAATGAACATTGTCAGAAACATACCAAAAATTTAACCAAAGTAAATTTCAATATCCCAATCATATAGAATAAGTTTATTTTGACAAATAGTGTTTATAAAATTGTCAAAATGTAGATTAAAAAAAAGTTCGCCATCAAAAAGTGGTAAAACAATCTTTTAAAAATATTAGAGTACTTATTCTTAAAATTGGATTCATTAGGATTTTAAGCCTCTAAAATTTATTGGATAAATATAAAAATACCTTACAAACATATGTAATAATTTTGTAGTTATTTCTGTTCATTCCCTCAATTACAACGGCTAGGCATTAACTATTATAATATTATTATATTATTAGTGTGCAACGTAAGATTTCAAAGAAACTCGTTGTTGCGTATTGGGTACGCCATCGAGCATAGCATTCCCTTTAAATTAGTGTTAACATTTTATTCACAAATATTGATAAAAATTAGAATGTAATATTATTTATTTACCTGGGATGCTACATCCTTCCCCCCTTTTGGGAATTTCGTCCTCACAATTTCAAAATTGTGCTTGGAAACTTCATTGAAAGTCCCAAATCGGAATGAGAGTCAGTAAAACTATCACTTTAAAAGAAAGGGAGAGAAGTACAAAGGTCACACAAGTTAACACATACTAGGATTCCAATTATGAAAATATGGATATGGAGAAAAAAGGGTCATGTTCTGATGGAGAGTGATAGTAAACATGTCTAGGAGAAAGTTAACAACAAGAAAATCAAAAACTTGTGATGGGTTAAACCGTATCCGATTCCTAAGTAGGAAACGTTAATAGACAACATTCTTGTTTTAAGTTACTCTTAATTGAGGAATTTATTTTTGAGCTTAACTAAATCATAATGAAACATACTTACTTGTCACTAAGGCTTTCAACTTTTACTAGATTCCTTAATCAAACTCATATTTTCTCCAAAAGACGAGTATTTAGGAAGACTTGTTCGCATTAAGAGTACTATAATCAACTTATTGAGAATCACCTAATCCACAATAGAGAACTACATATTTTCCATGTCTTTAGATATCAACCAAAACCAAACAAAAAATATTAGTATGAGATCAGATAATACCAAAAAAGGATATTTTTTTACAAAAAGAAAAACTACTCTTAATCTCCATAATTTGTCAAACAAAACCCAAAGTTCAACAAAGACCATTGAATAAACATCTATCGATAAAATTCATCAAATTAAACCCAACTAAGATTTAAACCCAAATATTTGAAGGATTTAATCATATAGTCTACCAAGGTACAAATTAACATTTATCTCCAAATAACATCAGTTGCTCTTAAAGTCTTAACCTAATCACATATCCTCCATGATAGGTTAATAATTTCCATAGATAACCAAAAATAAACTTACTCTTCATTCATAAAATCATCTAACTAAAAAATTATTCAAACTATCCAGGGAATTCACGTAGTCAAGTGGTTGGCGATAAATACCAGTCACACTTTGGTTGTGGGTTCGATTCCCGCAGCATTGTCTGACACGATGGGTTGTCACACGGTCTAGGTGTATTCCTTTTTACAAAACTAGATAATTTTTAAAAAATTCCCCAAAATGAGATAAAATATTCAAAAATTACCATAACATAATTTAACCTCATGTTTATCTCATGTCATTCATATTCCATCTTAACGTATAATAACACATAATTACCTCAAAAGTAAGGATCATATAAACCATAATGGTTACCTTTATAATTATTACCTGAAATTCCATGTCGAGTTGGTTATCTCACACAAGATGCATTATAGAACTCACCAAGGTTAAAGTGGTTGATAATGACTCCTAATAGTTAGTTTAGAATAACAATAAGATTTCTCATTGAATCCCCCATTTCATCCAGTCTCTTAATCAGAGAACCACCACAATTTCCTTCAAACCCATTATCGCTTTGGTTCCTTATAGATCCATCAATTTACTAAATCCAAAAAGGTTAGTGTGAGTATATCAACAAAATCATGAAGTACTAAAGAGGAAGATGAACACTAAGATATACTTATCCAAGTTATCTCAAACTCATTCCAACATTGAAAAAAATAACAATGACTCCATCTAATATAATAACCATTGTGGTTATACAAAACTTTTCACTTATGCTTAAACAACAATCTAACATCTAAATTTATATAAATCGACCTTTGATACCAACTATAAGGACCCAGTCCTTAAACCTTACTTAATCTTGAGTTATTTCAAGAATACACGTTGAGGATATTTTGAGGTTTAGAGATCTAGAGAATTAGATCATAAATAATGCATTACATTCCACATTTAAAAAATGTGGTTACATAAAAGATAGTACACATTTTCCCTATTAATTGAAACATAATTAAAATAAAACATGGATTTTTTCTTGATAATTTTTTGACGCGATCATCATATAATATACCTTTCCCTTGACCTATGAAAAAAATTTCAAAAACATGGGATGAGCATAAAAAGCTCAGTAAGGGATATACAAATTCTGAAAGGATACATTAGTACTTTTATATATAAGAATCAATGAAATCATACTTTACTCATAAAACATAAGCACGTTAACATACCTCCTGAAATCATAATATTTGTGAATAACTCATAGAAATCATAAGACATCACGGTAACTTGAGGCATTCATAACATTCTTACGTAGGGAGTAACCCTCATGGTTACGTTTGGAATACCCATCACAGTATATTCCCTAAATCTCTTTGGATAAACCTTATCATTTAACCCCTTCTTGTTACCCAATGCAATGGAGAGCAATATCAGGCTCACCCGCCCTTAGTTTATCACGGAACCACCCATTTTCATAAACAATTCCCAAGAAACAATACATAATCATAGAACATTACTTAAGAATAATGGAAATATAACATTCCCACATTGCAATAAAAATATATCTTTTTAAGATATTGAAATAACGAATCCATTCAAAAAAATCCATTTTCAAAACCATTTAAAACATTCAATAAAGAGATTTTTGAATCAAAGTGTCCCATACCACCTTGAAGCTTTTAACAATTGAAACCATTAATATCTATATAAATAAATCCTTAAAACCATTTTTAAATCATGGATATTAATAAGAACAAATCATTAAAACATTTAAAGTGATATTTTAGTTAAAGGGTTTATACCAAAATTCGAGACACTTGAATACAATAATTGATGAATAAAATTTAATCTGAACTTTATAATATCATGAGAATAAATGGATTCATGATATAATATTTCAAAGGACAGTATATAAACCATATAAGAGTTAATTGGTGGAAAAAAACAATGAAGTCTCAATAGAAATTTAAAATGAGATGAAATACCTTATAAAGAAGGTATTTTTAAATTAAGGATAAATCAAGCTCAAAATTATGTGTGAAAAATATAAATACACACAATATAATTGGATATTAAGTGTAATAAAATCAATGTTAATTCACACATATTCAAATGATTTCATATTAAATAACTACATGTTGAACCCAAAGAAATCGAAATTGGGTTATAAAGTTACCTTGGTAAAATTCGACAGCCCAATGACGTCCCTTTAAAATTCATAAAATTAGTCTATGAGAGAGAAAATGGAATCTCATAACTTGGACATAAAATTTACATCAATAAGGATATTTAATAACATATCCCAAAATAAAAATATGTAAATTAAAAGACATAACAAAATAAGTCTTTTTAAAAGAGGAGTGTGAAAGGTTCCCTTACCGATTTGGGAAAAATTTGAAACGTACACCCCATGAAAAAAGGGTCATACAATGAAGATTTAACTACCCATAAATGATAGTATATTATACAAATATTAAAATAATGGGAAGTAAAAAGACCACAAAATGGGAAATAGTGGCCAATGTAGCATGAATCTCACAGTAATAAAAAGTGAGATGAAAATCCCCTTATGAAAATTCTGCAACCTAACGGCACCACATAAAACATCCAAAAATGGATTGATTAGAAAAAATAGGGTATTTAATAATATTAAAATAAAATTTACAGCAAGATGAATATAAAATAACATCCTCCAACATAAGAAATAAGAGCTTAAAGTAAGTTACATAAAAAAGTACTTAAAAATAATGAGAGAGGTAGGATCCCTTACCTCAAGTCCGACTTGTCTTGTTCGTTTTTTTTATATTCCTGAATAATAAACTTTTGTAAAGTTATAATTTATTAAGATCCAACTTTAATGATTATTATTCAGTTCATATCACATATGACAATGTTATAATAAACTTTTAATAATGTGAGTTCATATCAGAGGTTTTTGTCGATGTTTGGTACATGAGTCAAAAATGAACTTGTTTGAAAATGATTGTCCATGTAGTTGTAAGTAAATCATCTCAAGAATATTATTAATGATTTAAATATCATATATATCCAGTAAATATTAATTCTATACAATTCCATAACATTTTGAGATAAAAATAAATGAAATGCGCCGTTCATGGAGACAGTAGGTTGTACGTACGCATGAACGCTACATTTATTTCTATTTCTTAATTAATGGAGTGAAATCATAATGATATAAAGATATATTATAATTACAGTATAATATCATATATAATATCATTAACCCTATCCTTTATATGTCCCACATAAGGCATTAACGAATCAAATCATTTTGAGGGGGCTGTAGTCCACACTTCCTAAAATGAAGACATCACGTTTACCCGTAATGGAAACCATAAAGGTATGCCATAAATGAAAAATACAGAAGCTTAAGGAAAACATTAACATATTATATATCATATATAAATATAGTGACATCTTAATGGCCACCTTTGAAGGTGTTATAAGAATATTGAACAATCATCATTTCGTGAGGCAAAAATTCGCCATCCATTGAAACAATATGCTCTTTAACCATTAGATGTAGGTGAGTGTAAGTGTAGCTCGAATAATTCTTATAAAAGAATCCTAGTATATGTAATATACTGGTGTTTTTACAAAATAAATGATTAAAAAGAGGTTAGGTGGTTGGAGAAGCAAAATAAAACAAAAGAGCATTAGAGAAGACTTTAACTTTGAATCGGGTAACTTCTCTTGGTTTGAACCAAAAGGGTTTTTTGAAGAGATGTCTGCCTAAGATAAGGATTAAAAGATTAATAGAGGGATGTGGAGAGATAAAATGATCAGATCTCGGCAGGGAAAAAGGCTTGAGAGGTGTGCGTAAGGAGGTAGAGGTGGGGGCCATTTATAAGAGGAGTGGAGGGACACTCTTGGAAAGGTATAAAATGTAACTTTATTTTCAAATGAGTTTCGGATTTTAAAGGTCCAAAATTGATGTATTTAAAGGCTAAGGTGATAAGGGTTCTAAATCAACCAATCCAATATATTTTTGACATGTTTAGGTCTTAGAATGTACATTATCTTTTCATTTTATTTAAATCGTTAAATAATGAGGTAATCGCTGCATCATCATGGTCTCATATATAAATTAAATTTTTTAATGCCTAAAAATTATAAAAAAACTACTATGATGTAGGAAATATTTTTAGATTTTAAATTAATATTTATAGTCCAAGAGATCATTTATGTAGAAAAAATTAAATTTTTTTTACTCAGGTGTTACATACTTTGGTTAAATTTTCCTTTCTTAAAAAAAAGATAAAAGGTCACTATCACACTAAAGTGATTACATGGGGTCCCAATGTTGGAACAAGGAATCCCATGGTAGAACATGACCCCAAAAATATAATTAGGACACATGTTGTGGTCATTTTATATTTTTATGATATTATTTTCTTAACCTTAATCACATGATTACTAATTAAACACGATAATTAAAGATAATTACCGTCATTACTATTCATAATTTCCAATTACAAAAGAGTTATAATTAAATAATTTGGACTTTAGGATTCCAAATATGGAAGCCATTTCATCAAATTCAAAACACTTAAATTTTAGTAATTAATTTAAAAGTAAATTTCGTTGTCAAAACAAAAGACGGGTTTTTATGAAGTAAAATTTCTCAAAAGATTGACTTGTTTTTAAATCCAATTGAAAAGTGAAATTAATTCCAATGAACAAAATTGTGTTAAGTGATAAAAACATAATTCAATTATACAATAAAAACAATTAAAATGAAAATCTAAATATATAAATATATTGGTTGAAAAGGCAGTTTTGAATTAAAAACTGTATTTCTCACTATTCATTAAAAAAAGCATTATTAGAAAAATACCATAAATTAACCCTAAGCTATATTTGATATTTAAAATTAAGAAATTATTTCCATTTTACCAAATTCAAAACATAGAAGTTTCATTAATGAATCATATAGTTAATTCCCACTGTCAAAATAAATAGCGGGTTTTTTTGAAGTAATATGTATGAAAAGTTTTGCACTTGTTTATGTCCATTTTCAAAGTGAAATTAATTATAATGACCACCATTGAATTAAATTTTAAAAATATATTCTAATTAAACTTTAAAACCAATTAAAAATATAATCTATCCATATATTGAAATTAGATGAAAACACAGTTTTGATGTAAAATGCAATATTTTTCACTCTTCATTAAAAAGAATGAACATTGTCAAAATCATACAAAAAATTTAACCAAAAGTAAATTTAAATATCCCAATAATAAAGAATTATTTTATTTTGACAAATAGATCTTATAAAATTTTCAAAAGTTAGATTAAAAAAAGTTCACCATCAAAAGGTGGTAAAAAAAATCTCTTAAAAATATCGGACTATTTATTCTTAAAATTGGATTCTTTTGGATTCTAAGCCTCTAACATTTATTGGATAAATGTAAAAATATTTTACAAACATATGTAATCATTTTTTAGTTATTTCTGTTCATTCCCTCCATTACAATGGCTAAGCGTTAACTATTATAATTTTATTATATTTTTAGTGTGCAACGTAAGATTTCAATGAAACTCGTTGTTACGTATTGGGTACGCCATCGAGCATAGCCTTCCCTTTAAAGTAGTATTAACATTTTATTCACAAATATTGATAAAAATTAGAATGTAATATTATTTATTTACCTGGGATGTTACAGTTCGGGTCTAGGTCGATATAGAAAAAAATTAAAAGGACATAATGGGATAGTATCCATGGATTTACATTTCCATCAGCTTCATTTCAAGGATATCCCAACATAGGGAAATAAAAACCCATAATATTACAATTCCATCATCCACAATATTTTTGTGTGAATACTACCACAAAAAACAAACATCACCATTATTGTTCATGATTTACCTATTTGTTCTTTTGTAGAGGACTCTTCTATATACTCAAAATATAGATGAATTTTTTTCAATAATATAATGAACCCTTAATCAATTCTTTATAACCACAACTCAATTGTAAGACTTCCAAACATTTAAAATTATTCATTTAGTAGCAATGTTTTGGTTTCCCTAATAATGTCACATACAATTATCATCCATATGTTGTGGTTAATATTCCATAAATTATCACATGATCTATAGCCTCATCATCATCATATTTAATAAATCTATAAGGTTGGGTAAAATTGTAGTCTAATGTTTTCTAGTGATAATGTTCTATTTTTTTTGGTTTCATAAAATATTACAATGAAAAATATCAAATTATAAAACTCAACAAAAATTTATTATGAAATTCAATATCATTATGGGTATATAAAGGACCTACTCGTAAAAATATCATATATGTTCATGAAAAATTTATTATTAGAGAGAAACTATAACATTATATTAAAAATATATTACTCAGATTTAAAAATAACTTATAGGATCTGAAAATGTAAAACATGTATCATAAACATCACAAGGGATTAGAGAAATATAATACAAGATATAAAATTTTCATTTGTGTTTGAAAAAATCACACGTGAATTTTTTTTAGAAAAAACATTATCATATGGTCACCCCAAAAATGCCATGTGTAGATTAAATAATGTTTTCTGGGTAGATAAAATATCTTATGTAAAATATTTTTTAATAAATAAAATTATCCTACATGGATGAAAACTTCCCTATAAATATCATATTATATATTATATATTTGGTATAAACTCATAAGAGATTATACATATAACAAATATTTCCCATTTGATGTTCAAAATGATATTTTCATGATATTTCACATAATAAAAAATAAAAAAAAAAATCATGTTCAATTAATTATGAAATAATTAATGAAATTTTTAAAAGACTGAATTGGTCCATTTTCAAAAACATTAAAAGTTATCCTTGAAGAAAATTTATAAATTATATTAAAATTAAAACTGGATGGATTTACTCCTTGAAATTAATGTCAAAAAAATAAAAAAATTTGGCTTTATAATTGTATATTACATTTTAATTATCTTATTTTATGGGTTATAAATTCATTTTATCATCCCATTTTTGATTGATCATATGTAAATTATAAATTATAAAACCTATTAATATTTTATATCTTATCCATTAATGTTTTGATATTTAATCATTTCTTCATAACCAATTTTCATTTAGGTGTACTATTCTGACGCATAGAATTATATTATTATAATCCTCTTTGAATTTGAGGATTTTCCATTCATTGTCAATTCCCTATTATATTTCTCCACAATACTATAAAAATTATTATGCTTTCCTATTAAATTTTGATTCACCATGAATAATATTTATTTGAAGAATATTTTTTTATTGATAAAATTCTCATTTCTCTCTCTCATATACTAGTTTGTTATATTTAATTTTCCTTTATTACTCCCTTTCATTTATGTATACATCACATTTACCTCCCCCATTTTTTTCTACAAGTCTGTTATATTATTTTATTAAATCACCCTCCTCTATATCATTTTTTAAATATTGTAGTGGAAAATTATTTCTATTACTCTTATGTGAAGTTATATAATTTCATTATATTAAATTTTCAATTTTCTATAAAATTGATAGGTTTATGTAAAATATATTCTATATACTAAAAAATTTCTAATAATATTTCTTAAAAATTTTCTCAAAAATTACCAATCTTTTTTAAGAAATATACTTTTATATGAAACTATTTCTATTATATTGTAAAAAAATATTTAAAACATATATTTATGGAAATATAATTTCTACTTATAAGATTTTATGAAAATAATGAGTGAATAATTTTCTTCTATATTATTTATTATTTCATCATTTCATAAAATATAATGTTTTGATACTTTAATATTAAATAATTTCTAATATTTAACTGAATGATTTTTTATCTTATTAATACTCTTTTATAAATCACACCTTAAAATTAAAAATTTTATTTTACTAAACATTATATTATTTCGTAGAAGTCATTATTATTCTCAAATAATTCCATTGTTAATTATAAAAACCCATTTGTTTCCTTAGTGTAATAGAAAATAAATCCATATTAGAGGATTGATCCATCACATAATCTATCTTGAAATTTTATCAACTACCCATAAATAAAATACAAACACCAATACCATTCAATTTTTAATACTCTAAAATTATTTCTTTGGATTAAATGATGTTCACTAAGAAATCTATATAATTCACCTTAAAAGTGGAAACTATAATTCACCGTACTATAACCACGATTATTATATAATGAGTGAATACTCAATTATACATTATTATAACTTAAGGTTGTAATAATAGATATACACTTTATCATGTTGGACGATTTTCATACATAATTTATGTTTTTATAATGGAATGTACATTCCTAGACCACAACATTTATGTTTTTAAGGTTGGAGGATTCTTGGATGATGTAATGAAGTGTTCAGAGGGGATGGAGCTATAAAAGGAATGTAGTAGTTGGTTTATGACATAAAAAATATTCACATCCGAAGTTCTTGACACATAATTTGTATAGCCAGATAGTTTTATGGATTGTGTGTGGTGGTCGAGTAATTTTTGAAATTTATTCACAAAATGAAATTAAAATCCACAATCTATAATTAATTAAATATGAAGAGAAATAATTTTATGAGGAATATAATGATGCGGGGAATTCATCTATTAAAGGGAATTCATGGTTAATAATTCAAGGGATCTAAGGAATTCACATAGTTAATAAATTTTACGATGATAAAGGTGTGTTTTCTCAAATTTTATTTCATTTTTGGCCAAATCATTATCATTCATCTATGTCTTATTGTCTCTAAATTGTGTAGAACTGTATAAAATTTTGAAGGAACATTATTCTCCTCCACTCATTCTCTTATATGTGGGTTCTTGTAGTTGTTTGTCAGAAATCGGTGGAAAGTTATCTCCCTTCTCCATCAATTTCATTCGATTCTTATATAGAGATTCACTGTGAAATTTGTTTTTGGTGTTGGGCACTCATGGAATTCATTTTTTAATAATTCCATTTTTTGTGTTTTTATTAGTATTTTCCATATATTTTTATGGGTTATTAATTGTTTCTTCATCATACTACTATGCACAAGAAGTTGGAAAAAATATTATTTTAAGTAGGGTTTCCTTCACGTCACATCTTTTATATCATACAAGAGGCTTTTACTTATGTTTTTCTATGAGGGATCTTCTATATTGGAATAGTAAAGATATATTAATACATTTAAATGATTTCATGGGTAAGGTTATTATTTCATTGTTTTTTAATCATTATAATTATTTTTTATATTACGATTGTATGTATGGACACCCTACTAAAAATTGTGTCAATTTGATGATTTTTTGTATTGTAGTTAATGAGTTTTAGATCCATATTTTTGTGATATATTTATATCACCATGTTTAACTAGAAACAGTCCAAACAATCATATATTATTATTAAAATGTACTTCCCATAATACATCGTTAATGTGATGGGCCCCTAATATAAAGAAATAATGTTTAGTAAAGCACACCGTGCTCAATTTGAACAATTTTTTGTAGATTTTTTTTATGATATGGATTTGTTGTGGAGTGTTGATGTTTGGTGGGGATTCTATATGGGGTGTTGTGTGGTTTGTATGAGGCCATAACATGGGGTGATGATATGTGTTTTTATTTTTTTATGTGGTGAACTATGGTTGGTATGAGGATATCCAATGTGGTGGGGATGTTTGGTTGTGTTATATGGTAGATGATATGAGAATCAGTGTGCTGTGAAAGACCCTTAGGAAATGATGGAATAATGTGAAAATAATGATTGAAATGGATTACGCTAGTTTGATAAATGGGATTGAAATGGTTGAAGAATAAATTAATAATGAGATTAGTTGTTAGATTCGGTTGTTGAAAAATAATTAAAGGAATTGTATGTTTAAATGAATTATTCTTTTCCTATATTGAAAAGTGAGTTGGATCTCGTGACTTGTTATTATCATGTGGCCTTTCCATTTATTGGTGGAAACAAAAGTTGTGCAGTTTTGAGTTGGTTGGTGGTTTTTGTGAAACCATAGTATGGGATTGTTTATGTGGATATACCTTGAATATATATATTTATTTCAATAATCAACCCAACCATGTTCAGAACAGTGTACCAAAACCAATTTTTTTATATATGAAGAGGGTAATTTTCAATATATTGGTGGTGATGATGGATGGATAGTTACCTGCACGTTCTTGATCAAAATTATATAGAAGTTGATACGAACAGTCTATAAGGGAAATAATTTAGATAATTCACTATCTAATGTCCTATGAAATTATGGGTGAGATATTATTTGACCATTCTAATGGATGGAGATAGGTAATGTGATCATTCTATAGTGATGTGGGATTTGATGTGAATGTGTTGTGAGGTGTCTTATGATGGGTGTCCGGAATGGAAGGAGGATGTTATGAGGTAGACGTCCTTAATGATCATGATAACCTACTACTCTGATTATAGTGGTGCATGTGGTTTGATGGCTTATGTGTCTATATGAAATATGTGATATGGACATGTTGTAGGGTAATGATTTGGTGTATGTTATACAGAATATATGATAGCAAGATGAATTTTGATATTCGGGTCTGATAATGGAATATTGGTTGGAATGTTTTGTAGGGTAACCATTATATATATATTTCATATTATGTTATTATAAATTTCTTGCTATATGTTTTATCATTCCTTTGTGAGGTGGTTGGATATATGACCTTTTTAAGAATGAATGGTTCTGTAGTTTTCTCATAGGTGAATCTGAATGATTCTTTCACATGTTCGTGAGAGACATTGGGTTTGTTATGAGGTATACTTTTACTATCAATATATTTATATAAACTAATTTATAGGTTTCTTAAAGGACTATATAGAACATTATGGAAAATAATAACAAATAACATTTGAATTTTGTTATGTTCTTTACTTATCCTTTATTTTGGGTATTTATATTAAGATAATTTTATATATATCACTTTAATAGTATATATATTATGGTATTGTTTTGGATTCATTTTTATAATATGTAATGATTTTCTTCTAGAATTTGATTCATCATATCTCCCAATCATATTATTAAATGCATCTCATTTGTGATATTTTTATATATCATTCATACTAGTCACAACTCAGGGCCTACTATAGGCAGTACTTGGGTGAAATTATCAATTTACCTTTATTATGGTATCTATTGGGGTATGGGGTCATGATAGAGTGTTATTAGAGTTTTATGGTTAATTGATAGGTTAAAGTAAGGAATAGTGATGATTAAATGTATTTTATGGAAAACATGGCCAATTGACCTTGGTGTGGGGAAATTTCTAGGGTGACCATCAAGGAAATACGATTTTAGGGGACCCAGTGATGTAGTAGATTATAGCATAGCATACATACTGACTATGTGATGTGTAATTATTTATATGGTAGAAAAAAATGAGATGATATTACATTATGATTGACATGAGTTCTTATTAGAATTTGGTTGTTATGATTAAATGAAGTTATATTGAATTTAAACAATTTATAATAACAATCGACAAAATAATTTTTATAATATGATTAATTTGATTTAATATATGCTTTTGGTCACTATATATGCATGGTTCAATGATTTCTTATCATATGATTGATTCAATTGAGAAGGATGAGGCTTTGTAGAGTTCATTTTACATTTTTAAGTGGTATTATTATTGTATATAAAAGGGCGGTGTCTAAGAAGTGGGTATAAAGTTATATTAAAAGGATCACAATATAGTTTTCTGTATGATTCATAACTTGGTGGAGTTATGGGTCCATTTTGATGTTATTTAGATGTGAGAAGCTATACATCATTGATGGAATCTATTCATTAATTATTGGAAGGATTCATATGTTTTGTTTCCAAATTTCAAGTGGGATTTTCATTCAGAGTTTCATTGATCAAATAAGATTCCTATGAATAAAATTTATATTATATTTCTTAAAAAAATGTGGTTTTCTATACAAGAGTATATTATTAAGTTCCATGACCTTTCTTTATCCCTAGATTAAATTCTAGATTAGGAGACTTGTTTGTGGTGACTTGAGGAGGTTATCTATCCTTATATATAGTAATTATTTTCTCTTTTGTATGTTTTTTATGTATCTAGAGGATATGAAGAATATGGATTTGGCCTATATGATTAACTGATGAGGCAGATTACTATGATATGGGAGTGATTATTGTTTTAAGAAGAGTAGGGTTGTTAGAGGAAGGTCACATGTGCTACAACCCTTGAGGTTTTGAAATTAAGGGAGTCGACCTTCGTAGTATCATTTTTAGCATTACGGGGGTTGTGGTTTCAAATCATATCATGGGGCCTTCATGATAGTGTTTGATGACCATGGGTTTTATTCCCATCAGCAACAATAGTGCCCATAAGATCTTCAGACTCAGTTTGGTGGAGATTGTATAGTGTCTTTCCATCCTCAATAGTATTTACTATGGAATAATATTTAGGTGTATGGGTTTCATGCATATTATCCACCATGATGGATGGAGCAAGAATGGTTTAACCACAACATTTTTCTCATGTTTTGAGACCCCAACCAATGCATGGATGCAGATCTGGCCATATATGGAGTGTTAGGGGATCTTGGAGTAGTATCATGCCAAAAATGTTGGTAGTAGCTCATGAAGGGCAAAATATTACGTGATATGTACTCAACTTTTTGTGTACCATTTTTTGGGATCTGTTTGATTCATGATCTATTATCTTCTTTATTAAACCTCTATAGTCAATTATTTATTAATAGATATAGATATACTCCCCTTTCCACTCATATTGACTATTATATTTCATAGATAGACTATATCCATGGATGTGTGTTGTTTGTTTATACAAAATAAGAGGCCACATCAGTCCTTTGTAGATATATTTAATATATAGGTGAAGAAAAAAAATGTAATTCTTAGCATTGGAATGTTTCATTCAATGGATTTCATAATTGATTGATTCTATAGGAAATTATTGTTCTTGAATGGGAATTCACAACATGTGGTTTTCATTATCATATAGAGTTTTTATGTGGACAATAGTCTAATGGATCCCTTTAATTCATTGATGATTTATAGTTCTTTCACATCATCTAACATTATGACGATGGTGGTTCATAGGGAAATAGTTGTGTTTATGGATTTTTTCACTATAGAGTTTGTGGTGATACCCCAAGACACGGCATTTATATTAATATATAAATAAAAAATCATTCTTTTGTAATTACAGTGGCACCTTATAAATTGAAACCTTCTGAGGTGTGGGAGATGAGGATTTAGTTATTTTATCTGATGTAGAATTGTTTCATAGGACCGATTATATCATCATGGGGTGCTCTAGTGATATTCACCATGAAGGGAAAGACATATTTTTAGATATTTTATAGAGTCAAAGGTTTTGTTCGGTGCCAATCAAGAATAATCAACCTCTTATAAGGATAAAAAATCCTATTGACCAGTTGAGAGTGTCAATAAGGATTTCTAATATTGATCAATGATCACAGTATCACCAATTGAGTATGATGGAGGATGAGACACAAATAATACTGTCATATATAAGTATGGTATCATTTATTTTGGGGTCATTCTATTTTTTTTCATGAATTGACCATCAATGTTCATGGGGATTTTTATTATTATTTTTTTCAATTCATTTTACAATACATATTATTTTTTTCATAATATATTAATATATTCATTATCATTAGAGGATAATTCCTATCATTTTAGAGTTGTCCAATATGTTCACAGAAACTAGAAAATTTATGGGATATTGTATTCGTGTATTTTTTAGATAGGAAAGGTCTATTTCCATGGTCATTTTGTGTCCCTGTAGGGGTTTTACATAGAACCATTGAAGCAGTTACCAATTTCTTCTTGGGAAACACCCAATAATGTGGCATTTTTCTGTAGTTTCCTTCAACTTTATTGATATCAATAGAAGTTTTAACCAAATTTATCATATAATACATCTCCAATGAAAATTTTGACTTGGAAGGACCATGATATTGTGTGGAATAATCAGTGTTATACATTGTTCGGTTATTATAAAGAGATGTTGATCGGTCCTCATGTACATTAGTTTCATTAGGAGGGCTCTATTTATGTGGTGTTTTATAATGTTTTGAATATTGGCTTGGGAATCATATTGATAATGAATAAGGAAGTGATCTACTATGTGTTTAATTAATTAAATGTTCAAGAGCATAACTATTCCACCCATATCCTGGAGTTAGAGAAAGTTATATTATTTCTAATGTTTCATTGACATTATCTCATTTGGGAGTGATTTTTTTATTCACTAATCAGACTTGAGTTTTTACGTTTTATAGTGTGATATGAATCATTGGTAATGAAGGAGGATGAATTTTCTTCAAAAACAATTTATATCTTCTACACCATCGGAAAAGAGACTGTGGTGGTTGAATAATTGAGTAGAAATTCAATTATTTATGTGGTTTATGATACATGATATACATGGGGATAGATGGATGATTTGGATGTTCTACTCCTATATCCATGGGTAGTTGATGGTGATGGATTAATTTTTGGAAATTAAAATTTAGTCTCCCATAATCAAGTTGTGGGATGATTTTTGATGATGGGAATATAAGGTACATGTGAGGAATGATTGTGTTTTCTATATTGATTCCTTGAAGCTATGGTTAGAGGATAAAAAATAGATATTTTTTAGGTGATGCTATGTTTTGTGGTAGAAATTCATGATATAACCCTCTATGAGTTTCAATGATCGACTTTTCTAGTACAAAAACTTGTATCCAAGATGCAACATGGATTGAGGATATATTTTTAGTTTCAAATATTAAAATAGGATATGGAACATTTGGTGGATATGTGTTTGGTTATCCATTATATAAACACTAAGAGTTGAGTTCCTTATGATTTATTACATAATTTGGATGTTCCCTACTGAAGATGCGATGCAATATTGATAGATTTCACTATACGGTTTCCCTAATCTCAGGGATTTTGGGATGTAATATTTGTAATCTTTTATTTGTTGATGAAATTGACCCACCTATTATAAATCATGGACTCTTAAATAGTTGAGGTTTTTTGATGAGTCATGTGGATGAGGAGGTGTGTGTTCGTAGAGTTACATGGTCTATTGTCTTAAATTAGGACTTATTTTTTACAATGTGAGTCTAGAGATGATGTAAACAAGATTTATGTTCAGTGTTTTAACTCAATAATTTAGTACACCCTAATAAGGATGTGTAGACAGAGTAGAGTATCCAGATGATGGAGGATATATTCTGGGTGTGAATCATGGGAAACTGTAGATCTAGTGTATGACACTTTCCTATTATTGAGTCATCAGATGAAAAGAGATGTTAATTTTCTATTATATTATTTACATTTGAGGTGATGTAGAAGAGGAAATGTAATTATCCATTGTGACGATGGAGGTTCAAGAGTCTATAGTTTTGATCCTGAGGTGGTGAAGGGAACAAAAGAGAATGTTCATCTTGTTCATGTAAGGATTAAAGTAGTACATGAATTCCATAATTATTATTCAAATTTTCTGAGGATTCCCATTGAATTTAGTTTTGATAAAATGTGTTCAATAAGGTTTCTCCTCAATTGAGGAATAAGTAATTTAGAATGGGGAGTAATATTTATCCTAGGTTCTTTGGACCCTTTGAGGTGTTAGGTTGAGTTTGCAGGGTGGAGTATCGGTTGTCATTTCCATCATGTGTGGAGATGATCTAAGATGTCTTCGATGACTCTCAATTCCATTGGTATTATTTTGACTACTCCCATAGAATGGATTGGGTGAGTTGTGCATTGATGATGATGTGACAGTCATGTAGTAACTAGTAGATATTTAGGATCGTTTAGATAAGGTGCTGCATGGTTAGTCCATTCAATTAGTTTTCATATTTTGGATGCATAATGACCTATAAGAGTGTACCTAGGAGTGTTAGAGACATATGTGTGCCCAATACCCAAATTTATTTTATGATTTGATTTTATCATTGATTCTGTTGGTTGTTAGTAACAAATAATTTTATGGAATGTTTTTTCCATTATTGTGACGTTTTCTTAATGTTTCATGTGTGAAAATCCCCCTAAAATATGGAAATGGGAGAAAAAAATTTACAATCCATAAGTTTTATAGACTAATATTGTTAAATCTATATAGGATAGTCAATTCCACTAAATGAGGATAATATCATGACATGGAAGATTAAAATATCATGATTTGGGTGCATGGGTCTTTTAATATGATGGTTCAAAAATTTTATTGGCTTGGGTAGTTGAGATGTTGAGATGATTTTTGGGACAAGTGGATATCTGAAAACGTGTTGGTTTGTTTCCTATAAAAGATGAATTGGTTTTTTTCATGGTGCAATGTGGTTATTTAGTTTTTCAATGAACCATATTGTTGGGGAATTTTTGGTTTTTTTGGTTATTGAGGTTGGAAAGTGGTAACTTTTTTAGTGTGAGAATATCCTTTCATGGAATATCATGGTGTAGTTTCTCTATACCCTATCATTCATCAATGTTTCATTTGATTGTAGTGGGAAATTAACAATTGATATGTATCATATCTAATGGTTTATTTCTTCATGCCCCATTATATGTCTAATTTTATTTGGTTGGATAGAACATGGAGGCAAACACATATTTTTCTTAAGGTATGTAGTGGTAGTATGACTACCACAAGAGGATATTGATTTCAACAATATTCACAATATTAGTTATCGAATCATGGATGGTGTAGCTGCTATGGTTGATGGTTTTTCAATGGTGGAAGAATCTTTGAAATTTATTTGCACCATGAATCTAAAATTTCTAATGGGTAATTAATTTAGTCTGAAGTATTTTTTTAGAAAAAATAAATGATATGATAAATTCAAGGCTCAAATTTAATACATGTGATTTTTTATATGTTAAACTATATAATTCACATCATAAATTGAATCAACAACATGAATAAGTGTTTTCAATGTTTTATATATAATTTTTGACTTATTCATTTTCATTCAACCGCGTACCCCCTCATTTGTGGTGAACTGTAGTTGATTTTGATGGATTTTAAAAACCTTCATCTCCTCCATTGATCTACAGGTTTTAGTGGGGTTTTATTGGTTATCATTGGTAACTTATCATTCCTTAACCGAGGCATTAATTCCATTTTTTTGAGAGGCACTACTTGGTTGTGGATTTGGTTGAGGGAGTGTGTAGTATACAATTGTATTCTCTTTGATTTTGGTGTAAGTTTATCAATGTCACACCAAGTGTGGTTGTGGTTTGGTGGTGTTTTACCCTAGGGTCCATAGTTAGTTTGTAAAGATTCATTGATGTAGGGTTTACTTTTTTTCACATCATGTGTACTATGTGGGATGCGTTTACTATTTTATATTTAATTTGGGTTGTTTTCACTCATCTAATAAAGATAAATTAATTGGATTAACTGATTTTCTTAGTGATGGATATTGATTCAAATATTTTTCTTGTTTGAAATACTCTATGATATTCTAAATGTAATAGAATATTTACCCACTAAATATGGAAGTTTTAGAAGCTTTTATTCAATGTTGATAATGAAATCTGGAACCCTTTTTATGATTTTTAATTTAATCACTTTTAATAAATTTAAATCAGATATCAACATATTTTTAGTTAAAATAATGGTCAGCCCAGGATTCCCCTCGAATAAATATGTAATATTAATGAGATATCCACCTTGTTAAATATGATTATTTTTCTGATGATGTGACGAGATGTGGCTATATTGTGGGGTGTAAATGGGTTGTTTTGATGCTACTCGGGTTGATTTGTTGTTGGTATGAGGCAGTGTTGTGGGGAGATGATGTGGGGTTTTGTTATTTTATGTGGTCATTTGATGTTAGTATGATGCTATGTTATTGGGAGCGAACATGACGGGTTTCATGTGGTAGATAAAATGAGAATAGTTATGTTGTTCTAGACACCTGGGTAGGGATCTGATAACTGTAAATTATTGTTTAAAATGGATTGGTTTGTTTTGGTTAATGGGATGTAAATAGATAATTAATGAGTAAATAATGGGATGTGATGTCAAATGGAGTTGTCAGTAAAAAATGAAATTAATGTGATGTTTAAGTTAAATTTAGTAGGATATTATTTAAATGTGGGATGTGGATTATAGGTTTCTATTGTTACATTGTTCTCCTATTTTAGTGGAAACTGATAAAGAGGTTACATTTCATGTTGGTCATTTCTTATTGTGAACCCATTTTACATGATCCTATTTTTGGCTATATAAATACCTAATATATTCCATGTTTTTTTATATTCACCCTACATACATACAACAATATGTGAAGACACTTATCTCTATTGATATATTGTGGGTGGTGTTTTTCACAACATCCTAGTGGTATGGATGGGTGGATGTATACTTTCTCTTTCCCAATCAACTGTAGCGTATTTTATATGCACAAACTAGAATGGTTGTATGTCATATAATCCACTAGAATATAGACCTTGTTTCTATGGGTTAAATGTGTTGTGACAATGTAGTGGGGTGGGTGGTGTTTCATGATTGTGCTATGGGTTGGCCTAGGGTGGGGGTTATGCATGGTAGGTGGGGGCCTGAACATGATGTCCTTCATATTTAGGACTCCATAATACTCTGGTTATAGTAGTGGGTGTGGTATGATGTCAATTGTGAATGATTATGAGATGTGATATAATCAAGATATATGGCGGTACCTCGTGGTATGTTAAATGAAATAGATAGGAGGGCCAGGATGTATGATGTTTTTGCGTGAGAGCCGAAAATATTGGGGAATTTTTTTTGGGGAAACATTAATTGATATGATTAATATTACGTTTTTATACAATTCTTGAGTTGGTTCTGTGTGTTCCATGTATATATTTTGTTGTATAGTTTACCTATTTAGGTGTTGTTGGTTTTTTTGTATTCTTGTGGGTGTAGTAGTATGATTCTATCACATTATTGTTAGAGATAATGACTTTCCTACATAGTATACTTGTATTCAAACCCTCTATATATAAACTAATTTTCAATTCTATATGAGGACTATATAGACCATGAAACCCATTAATAGATTAGTCCATTGGGCTGTCATTATGTTTCTTATTTATCTATTCTTTTTGGTATTTCCATTTAGATATTTTTTTTGTATTATTATTATATATACAAGTATTGTGGTATGGTTTTGATTTCTTTTTTATATTATGTTTTTTGACTCAAAATTATCATATCTAGAAATTATATCATTTTTTATAAATAATCAACACATTAAAAAAGTACATGATCGAGGACCAAAAATGATTTGTTTCTTAGGAATCTAGAAACACAATTATCTAAAATGGTGAAATATTTTCACTCTTTCCAACAAAGGTCATCCTCTTTAATACGCTTTGTTAAAAATTTTGTTTACCAAATTGGGAATGGATACAAAATATAGGGTGTGCTCAGATGCTCAATAAAGGTAAATAAAGGAGATATGTAAGCATAACATGAACATTAATTTATATCAACAATATCATAAAATTAGAAGATCATATCATACATATCATAGATCACATTCTTCAATCATGACATAAATATTGTTCTTTACTAAGATATGAATCATAGAGGAATCAATGATAATAATCAGAGTAGAAATAACAAAGGTATATGAAATTGATTTGTGGAAAACACATAAACACTTAAAATCATTTCCACAGTAGTCAAGGATCCTTGGAAAGTATATAAAAGTGTAATAGATTCACTCCCCAAACCGTCTTAGTAATAAATGTTCACTCCCAAGAAAAATATATTTGCAAAACTCCTTTCCGGAATTGGGTGACCGCATTTGATGGGGTCACCCAAAAATATCTATGATGCCCCATCATATAAGATATAATGGAATTACCCAGTTATATCTAGTCTGGACAGTCATATATGTTTTAATGGGCCCACCAAATGTTGTTTGGGTCTCTTCTTCATGTATGTTAAGTCCAAGAAACACTACAGGAATAAAGTAAAATTGGATTTCAAATCATCAAAACAACTCATACAAAAACCATTATTCATTCATAACCAGATTACCCCTTGGAAAAATGGGTTTCTTATCAATATCATTGAAACATGATTAAAAAATTTAAATTAAATTGATAAATTAAAATTTATTTGGAACATGATTTATCTGTGGAAATGAAATAGGTTCTACATACATAATTCCATAATAACCTAAACCATTCAAAGAAATAATATCAATGGTATCTTTGGATAATATCCCATCTAATGAATAGGTAACACCGGTGTATGTCATATTATATGGAAACAAATTAATATATAATTTAAAACATTTGTTGGGGAAAACAAACATTCCAATTTTGAAAATGATTTACAATACATACAATATATTTTAAAAACATTTCATTAAAAATTACCAGGAAACCTTATAATGGAATATTTGAAAACCATTTCAAATTTTTTATAACATAATGAATTTAAAAAAAGTTTCTCTGAACATGGAAATAATATTTAATTTAAAATGAAATTATAAAACATTTTTAGAAAAGACGTTTTTTGAATAAATTATATTTCTTAATAAACATAAATATTTGGTTAGATTTTCATAAAAACAATGTCATAATTTTTATTAGTAACAAATTTTATAAATATTCAACCATTATTTTAATATATCATAAAAAATATAGTTTAATAACGTTCATGACAAATAATGAGATATGGATAATAAAATTCCATCAATTGACACATAATCATCAAATTTTGTGATAAACAATAAGATTGTAGAAATAAACGCTAACCACTTGGGTAACATTGAACCAAAACCCCCATGAAATAATAACATTAAATGAAGTATAAAATATCATGTGATATGTATATTCATGATATGTTATGACATATGGGTAATATAATATCCTTGTAAAACAATATATGTGTATACCATAACATGTGTCTCAAAGAAGGAGAATTGAGACAAAATTCTCTTCCCACTTTGGTAACAGTGAATGAATAACCCCATGAAAGAAAAATCCTAATGTGGGTGTGTAATTACAAAATAATTTTGGTCAAGGAATTCTATTTTTAATTCTTGGGTTTTATATACACCATATAGAATAATGATGTAGTCAATATAGCATGTGTCTCTAAAAAGTAAAAAGTGAGACATAAATACCTTACCTTATGTCTTGAATTTCATTATATAAGTTTGAAAATCTAGTATAATAAATATAAGTTTGTTATAAATGTTCCACGGAAACATATTAAAGTATATATCAAAAACAATATGATATTATTATGAAATTATATTACCTATTTATTACAAATTAAATTTTAATGGTATGTTTCTCATAATTACCACTTTTATCAAATATATTTTGACATGTTTTTTTTATTCTTACTGTGATATTGATTTCATCACATGTAGAATTTAAAATATGACATAAATATTATATATATTCAGAATAGGCATTTATAATAATATATAAAAGATATAAATATTAAATGAAATAGAACATTCTTGTAGAAAGAATTCCATACACAGAGAAGAACAATATTTCCATTTTCTTTATGTAATGAATTTTTAAAAAATAAATGTGATATAAAAATATATATTAAAATTATAGAAGATATATTATTTTACATTTATAACATATTTAATCTATAACAATACATAATACATTCCATGTATGGTGTGAATCGATCACATCACTTTGTGTGGATGTAGTCTGTCATACACATGAATAAAGTAATCATATTATCAACAAATTGAAAGCATGAACATATATGTTATATATTAACTAAATATTAATTAATAAATAAAATATATCACATATATAATATAAAAATTGCATAATATCGTTATTATGAACCATAATATATGGTAATCGAAAAGTAAATGACTCTGGTTCGTGAGGGGGTTGTCACCATACACAGGAATGATGATTTCATAACCCATATCCTGGTTGTGTATTTGATTTTAAGCTATAAAATTAACTTATCAAGATATAATTATATAGATTTTTCTAATATTATTATATAATCAATGTATAAAAATTATTATTTTTCTTTGAGGAAGAAATAACCCAAAAACATTCTCTGATTAACATTACCTCTTCTTCAGGTATCTCGCATTGGTTTTCACAAAATGACTAAATTGGTAGGATTAAAGAACAAATTAAGGTCTCTAGGATGATATTATTTAATTTGGGAAGTTGTTTTTGAATTTTTATGTTAATAAAAATTTCTTTATGGGTGTGAGGAACAAATAATAGTGAATTACCTTTTATAATCAAGGAGTAGTGATTTTCATATAAATACTGAAACGTATTCGGAATTGGGAAATCTACATAAATGTTTTTTTATAAAATAAATAATATTGAGTTTATGTTGAATTATTCTATATAAATATCCTTCACATATTATAAATCCATTTTTTATGAAGTTACTCATTAGTAATTATGTTTACTCAATTTTATCATTATGGTTTTTTCAAAGGCGAAATTTAAATTTTCATTTACCTAGGTAATTTATATATTATGATTATAATTAAAAAGAGATTCATTTGATATTTTACACTCAATTATTCAAAAGAAAAAATAAAAAAACATTATATAAAATTCATATCTGTGTGTGAAAATAATTTTAATACAATAGCATGTAATGCACAAAACACTATGGTAACCATAATCATGTTAATTAATTTTATATACTTTTGTAATAATTATGATAAAAATATAACATCAACTAATAAGTTCATGTGATTTTTTTTATTCCACATATGGAACCGATTTATCCAAATTCCATTTGAAAATGTGATAGATTTTAATTTTAATGTAATCCTATAGATGGTATGAGAATGTAAGTTTTGTAAAATAGTATTTCTAAGAGGTTTATAAGGTTTTTAAATCCAATTTAAATATTAAATTGTTTCATATAAATTAAATTTGTTTTATATATTTTTAATTTATATAATAATAATTAAAAAAACTAAAATATAATATTACTACCAAAAATTATTCAAAATAAATTTTAATAATCAATTAAATATTATTAAATATTCATAATGAAAATGAATCCTTCTAGAAATAATTATAAATATTAACCAAAACATATTTTTTAGAGTCATATTAACAAAATGAATCATATTTTATCAAATTGAATTTATAATACTGTAAAAAACGGCTTTATAATATTTGTATCTTAAAAATTCAATAAATGTTCCATTTAGGAATAAATCTGTTTATGAATAAGATATGAATTATACATATGAATTATGAAGAAATCACATAAGATAAAAGTTCAATAGTTTATTGAATATTTGATATATATATTTTATTAAAATCATATATAAAATTTCTTGTGTTTATTTTTTATATAAATTTTCTTTTTTTATACCGAACTAGTTCTTTAGAAATGAAAATTCATTATTTTCAAATAGTATGTACATTCATTTACAATTAGTTGGTTAAAAAATAATCTTTTCTATATACATACAGAATATAAATTTTCATAGTTTTTTTAATATTTTTCTTACCCTCCATTCCAATGGCAAGGTGATTACTATGGTAATATTTTAATAATATGTCAAGTTTTATTTAATCCCAGTGTTGTGTGTAACACAAGATAAGATCAGTTTTGTGTGTAATATAATATAAACATAAAATATCATGAAACACACACCAAACACAATATTATGTATTCCAAAATCTGAACATAGTGTTTCATGTAGCGCAACGTTAATGTGGACTTGATTATAAACAAATCATATCTTTGTCAATGATGCAATGTAGGCTAACAAATAATTTTATTTTATAGAAATTAATAATAATTTATACAAACATTTGGAGTTAGATTCTACCCCACATAAAATTAATTTATCCCTATAAATTCACATAGTTCATGAAGGTTGAAATACTTGAATGTTCCTTTATTAGAAACCCATATATTAAAAATTATTACTAAATATTCAATTAAAAAGGGAATGTTGGAAACATAATAGTTACCCAAGTATACTCATAACATTGTTTCTACATAAGGTAACATTAATGGAATGTGAATATGTCAACAAGAAAGAAATTTATAAATAATTTTAGTGATTTTCAAAGGAAATTGAACAAAAGAATGTGAATTATCAATGAAATGTTTCTACGATGAAAAAAATGAATACGTGATTATTAAAATGACCATTAGTTCATAAAAAATTAATGTATTTAGATAAAATTTCTGTGTGTTGAACCTTCTTCTAGAGATATTTAACTATTTTATGTTATTATAATATAATGAAATATACATGCATGATGTGTTTCTATTTCATAAGAATAACATTATCATTTGGTTGTTCTTCGAACAATTTCCAATTCCTCCCTTATTCCAAAAAATTAATATACATGAATAATTTTTTATGGATGATGAATATAAATCAACTTTTAACAAATCATAAGATCCATAGAGGAGTGAAAATTATTTATATATATTAATAACAATTTTTTGAAACCAGTATGGTTTTCACATGTCATCTAATATTAATAAATATTTAAATTTGGAAGTAATAAGTTAAAAATTAAAACATTGTTCATTTTTAGACATAATGAATTTAATAAATGGGTTTTCATATGATCATTTAGAAAGAATAATATCCTATATGTGAGAAACAATGTGACTAAATTTCCCAAAATCAGCAAAACATTTATCCCATACATATCATAAATTATCATTTGATTATCACTTACCAATCATATGAATAAATTTATCTTGAATTCACTACATACATAGTAATAACACGAATGACTATATAACCATAATTAATATATATAGTCTTCCTCATTAATTGAATAAAACCAATAATTATTATTTATATTCTATTGATCTATTAATATTGTGAACTCCATAAATTATATCATGAACTAAATGTTCATCAAATACTTCATCGGGTTTGAGGTCATCAACAACATCCATTTAACAATATTCAAACCAATAATCTCATAATAAAATTTAAACAACATTTTCTACATATCCCCGAAATATTTGGGGTTACTTTCTCATAATCAATATATAAAATATTCATTAAATCACATTTACTGTCCATCAACACCATTAATCATTTTCATTTAAATCCTTAATAAAAAACATATCCTAAACAACCCTAATATATTAAAAATTTCAAAAGTCATAAATCCAAATAAATAAAGAGTTATGTACTTACACTTCAATGATTGGGATGGATTAGTTCGTATGTTTTTCTAATATTTATTTATTTGGTCATGGAATTATGTTGGGTAATGGCCATGTTATATATTGATAAAACATTTAACTCCTAAAATTTTTTCCACTCTATGACCCACATAGAAAAGATATTCCATAATATTTTCGATATTCTATAGAGTATTTTCTTCCCACCTACTTGATATGTGGAATCCTGAGTCTCCATTTCACTATGTCTTTTACCACATGTTATTTCATAAATTTCAATTTTCATCATAATATATGTGTCATGAATCTCAGTGATCGTTATCTTGTTAATCATATATCATTATATCATGTTATGTATAATTACTACATCATTCTCTCCAGTCATTATCCAGTTTGATTTATCATAATGACTGAATTTTCTATTAGATTAAATGTAAACATCAATCCTTATATTTCCAGCCATTGAATAAAACCCAAAACCTAGTCAGATTATTAGTAATCATAGTGTAAACAACAAAAAATGAAAAATAACTTGTATTATTTTTAAATAATTAGACCTTCACTAAAATATAAGGTATTATAGTGTATTCTAAGGTCATTCATAGTAATAATCTATGTAAATCATTAATAATGAATCATAAGGTGTTTGTGAATTTCAAAATTATAACACCTTGGATTTTCAAACTATTGGTATATTAAGGCCCATTTTCATGTGCTAGTTCCAGGTTAAATATATATTAATACAGAGTTATCAAGGTTATTACCCATATGAAAATTTGGGCTAGATCACCTTCAACATGTAGTGTCAATACAATGAGTTATTTCCAAGAAAAACATGCTCTATCTGTAAAAATATTACAGGATATCATCTTATCCTTTGAGTCATCCTAGTATTATCCTATGTAATATCCCTAGAAATAGAATTTGAAATATACTTAGGGAAATCAATAGATTTGTTTCATTCTAGTTTCTAATGATTATCTGGACATTTCCATTGATACAATATATAGTGACCCATTCATATCATATATGGATATTACATCATTTTGATTGAATATTGAGCATATTATAGAAGTACTATGTTGAGACCATAATAGTTTAGTGTATTTGGATATGTGGAAGTCAATATTATAACTTAGTGAATGAAATTTACTGTATTTAAATAGTTGTTTGAATTTAGTACTGAATCTAAAAATCAATACTCATAATCGGAGAAAGGAAACATAAGAAAGTGTGAACTCATATGCTCAGTATGGATAATTAATAGAGATATATAAGGATTACATGTTCATGAGTCTATGATAACACGATCATAACAAAAAAAGGATACCATGCATTTCCAAGAACATAATCTTGAGTGATTTCTTATTGATTTGAATTCATAATACATGAAACATAATGGAATCAAAAAGAATAATCGTTTTTACTATAACATCTTCAGAAGACATGGAATTTAAGAAAATTCATAAATATATAAAATAATTTACATAGAAGTAATGGATCGCTTACATGTCTCATTAGTGTAAAAAGATAACTCCCCAAACCATATTAGAATTTAATTTTCACTCCCAAGAAAATCATAGTGGATAAATAACCTTATTGAACTTGGTTTACACCCCATTACATCCATGTGTATCTCAAGATATATAAATCTTTACCAAAATAATTATAGTGATATCTAGGTCCTCCCATCATATAATATATTCTAGGATTACCAAATTACATCAAGGATATCCCATCAAATAATCTATACATGGATTAACCTGTGCCATACGAGTAACCACATCTTATAATCTCTAATAGTATTTGTATGGACCAGCCTTAAACATTACTTAATCATGAGTTAAAAAAAGAATTCACATTAAGAATCTTTTCATATTTAAATTATTTAAGAATTAGGCCATAACTATTGCATTATATTTAAAAAATTACAAAGTTGACACTTCTACTCAGTTTCAAATTTTTTATAAAATAAAAACTCTAAAAAAACATATCAAGTTACATGTTTTAGACATATTGACTTTTCCATGATCACATCCTTGACCCTATTTATCATTGTGCCCTATGAAAAAAATTTCAAAACATGGGAAGAGCATAAAAATCTTAGTATGGGTTAAAAAAATAAATAAAGAAAAAATTAGCCATTAAATAAATACAAATCAATGAAACCATTTTTTTCAATCATGACATACCTCATAAAATCATATTATTCATGAATAACTCATAAAAATAATAAATTATATTGGTAAATTGTGACATCCATAAAAAACCTGCATTGTAGCTATCAAAACTACATAGGGAGTTATGTTGGAATACCATCATAGTTTATTCCCTAAATCTCTTAGGAGAAACATTCCCATTTACCTTTGTCACCTTACCCAATTCATTGGAGAGATATCTCGAGATCACCCTCCCTATATTTATCATGGAACCACCCTTAAATGTAAAAAATGCCCAAGATCCCTAATATATTAACCACACATAAAAAAACATAAAGGAATTATAAGATTTCTACATTTATATCTCAAATATATTATTTTATGATATTGACATAATCAATTCTTTATCAAACAATTTTCAAAAAACCATTTCAAACATTTAATACATATATTTTTGAATCAAAGTATCATACCACATTGAAACTTATAAATGAAATATCATTAGAAATCATTAATTTCCATATAAATAAATCATAAAACCCATTTTTAAAACCTGGACATTAATGAGAAATATTTTTGAAGAATAAATATTTAAAACATTTAAAATGATATTTTAGTTTAATTGTTTTAATGAAAATGAGAGATAATTGAATAAAAATAATTGAGGAATAAAATTTAATTATAATATTATATTATCTTGAGAATAAAAGGATTCATGATATAATATTCCAAAGGATAGTATATACACACAAAAAAGGTAATTGTTTCATAACAAATTGATGTCTAAATGGAATATAACATTAGACGAAGTCCGTTATAAAAATTGTATCCTTAGATTAAGGATAAATCAATTACATAATAATGTGGGAAAAATATAAATACACTTAATGATATTGGATATTAAGTGAAAATAAATCATTGAAAATTCAAACATATATTTTTAAAAACAACACCAATGACATAGATGTTTAACTTAATGAATGGAAATTGAGTGAAAATTACTCTTACAAAGTTCCTATCGATGACTTGAACATTTATCATTGGTGTGATTATGTGTATAAAAGGTATATACACACAATGGAGAGAGGAAATTAAAACATAAATAAATATATAGTGATTCCACACATAATCATATCCTGGCATAATTAATAATTACAATTTTAACCCCAGGAATTGAAATTGTGATAAAATGTTCCCTTACCGATTTGGTAACATACGAAACATACACCACATGAAAGAAGGATCATATATTGAAGATATAAATATGAATAAATTAAAGTATATTATTCAATGAATACAATAATGGGATATACAGACACCACACAAAAGGGAATACTGGAAAACATAGCATGAATCTCACTGGAATAAAAAGTGAGATGAAAACCCCTTACCACGTTGTAATCAATCCATTCGTATGACCAAAAGTTAAAGACCACCAAATGAATAAAATAATACAATGAATATAAATAGAGTAATGATAATATATATCAGAATGGAAGAACACAATACACTAAAAGAAATAAATAAGTGGCTTACTATCGAAATCTCACGGAATTAAAAGTGAGACAAGAAACCCTATACCTTGTGTCTAAATTGACCAGTTTGTTCTCTAATCTCTTGAATAATAACATAAAGTTAATTTATAATTACATAATAAATTCTTAAAAGTTTATTATTATTTTTAAATCACTTATTACTATGTTATAAACATTATGAAATCAGATAAGTTAATAATGGTTGTTTGGTCGATATTTGGTAATTGAGTCCAAAATGAACTTCTTAAAAATACAAATTGTCTATGTGGTTAAAAGTCTATTATCACCAGAATAATATTGATGATTAAAATATCATATATATCATCTATATCCAGTATATATATATATATATTTACTTATTTATAATATTACATGACATTTGGAGATAGGAAATGAAATGCACCGTTCATAGAGACAGTAAGTCATACGTACGCATGAATACTACTTTCATTTATATTTTATATTTAATGGACTGAAAAATTAACGATACATATGTATATTATAATTAAATTAAAATATAATATGATATATATGTTACACAATTTAATTAACTCCATCCGTTACACAATCCACATATTTCTTGAACGAATCATATCTCCTTGAGGGGGCAGTAATCCGCATTTCCTCAAATTAAATTATCATGTTTACACATATTGGAAAACATAAAGGTACATTATTAATAAAAATTAAAAAATAATATATTAAACATAAAAATGATATATAACATATATATATAGTTCCCTCATAATGGCCACCATGAAAAGTGGTAGTAGAATATCGAACAATCATCGTTTCATGAAGTAGTAGTTCGCCCTCCATAGAAACAGTATGTTATTTAGCAATTAGACGGAGGTGTGTGTAGATTTAGTTAGAATACTTATAATCACAACATCAAAGTATATTGAGGATAATTTTATTATAAAAAAATAAAGGAATAAAAATAGATATGTGGTTGGATAAGTAAAATATATAGAAAAGAACTTAAGAGAATACGTTACCTTTAAATCAGGTAACACAATTTTGGTTTGAACCAAAAGGATTTCTTGATGTGCCTTTTATCTAATGTATGACCTGTATGCGTAAGAGAGGTATATTTACAGCTTATTTGGGTAGAGATTTGATGATACATGTGGCTTGAGAGGTGTGAGTAATGGGTTAGACGTGTGGGCTTTTTATAAGGTGGAGGAAGGGATCTTTAGGAAAGTGTGAAAATATTATTTTATTATATAATGGTTTTTGGTTTCTAGAGGTCCAAATTTTATTAATTTGTAATATAATATGACTCACGATATAAATAAAATTTTGAAATAATAATTTGATAGATTTTGGATATTATTGTAATATTTATAATCATATTTATTTAAATCATTCATTAATAAGGAAAACATTGCATCATTATTGTGTCATAAATAATTTTATTTATATGATGTCGAAAAATTATAAAAAAATTCTATGTTGTAGTAAATAATTTTTGATTTCACATGAATATTTATAGTCAAATATATCAATTATATAACCCCACATTAAAATTTAATTATCAAAACAAAACATGTTTATGATATTTTTATTTTTACTTTCAGTAAAACGTTATTAATGTCATTATCATAACCAAATGGATTTCAAAGGGAAATAGACATAACCAAGGATTTTATTGGTCGAAAATTACTCATGCAATGTGGTTAAGACAAGTGTTATGGAAATTTTATATTATTATAATAAAATATTTACCCTGAATTACTCTATTTACCTTTAACAGCTGTAAATAAAAGTCAAAAGTAAATTTTCACCAAAAGTTATTCTAAATTTATTGAACAACATTTTAATTACTGATAAAAAATTTTATGTTGGATTTTTGCAAATTAAAATCACAAAATCTGTAAAATTGCATTTAAATTAAAAGATGGTTTTTGTAACTACCACTCAGTGATTTCACTATTCATAAAAAAATTGATTTTTTTAGAAAAATACCAAGACATCAGCCTAGTATATATTTTATGTTCCAAATTAAAAAATAATGTTGATTTTATAAAATTTAAAACATTGTAGTTGAAATAAATAATTTAAAATTAATTCCTGCTGTCAAAACAAAAAGAATGTTTTTATGAAATAATAACTATAAAAAATTGACACTTGTTTATACCAAATTTCAAAGTGAAATTACTTATAATATCCAAAATTGTATTAAATTCTAAAAATAACATCTAATTAATCTTTAAACCTATTTAAAAAGATAATCTATCGATATAAATAAATTATATTAAAAGGAATTTTTGAATTAAAATACAATATTTCTAACTATTAAATAAAAAACAAAATTTATCTGAAAAACAATAAAATTTTATCCAAAGTAAATTTTGGTTTCCTAATTCACAAGAATATTTTTATTTTGAAAAAAATAACATATTAAAGTTTTCAATACAATATTTAAATAGGGTTTTTCATCAAAAGGCGGAAAATCATCCTTTTAGTGATTATTAGTGTATTTATGCTTAAAATTAGATTCATTCACATTATAAGACTCTATATTTTGTTGGATAAATGTAAAAACATTTTACTAACATATAAAATAATATCTCAGTTACTTATATTAATTTTCTCCAATACAACAACTATGTGTTAAATTCCATTTAAAATAATAATATTTATTATATTATTTTTTTTGTATAACTCTACAATGTGTGAAACATGAGATTTTAATGAAATCCGTTGTTGCGTATCAGGTACACCATTGAACATAGAATATCTATTAAATTAATATTAATATTTAATTCACAAATATTAATAAATATGAATATTTTATATTATTTATTTACCCAGGATGCCACATCCTTCACCCCTTTTGGTAATTATGTATTCAAAATTTTAAAATTTGTCCAGGAATCTTCATTGAACATACCACATCAAAAAAAGTGTCAATAAAATATCACTTTCAAATAAAGGAAGATAAGTACAATGGTCACCTGAGACAACAGATACTAAGATTCCATTAAAACATGGATATGGAATTGAAACTACTCTCATAGATTAATATGGAGTGATATAGAACTTGATCATGGAATGCTAACCAAAACAATACAATAATTTCATGGTTGGGTAAAATTTTGATGATAAAATAGGGCTTATAACATTTTTTTTCAAGATATTTTTCATAGGGTTGAAGAATTTTATTATTAACTAGAATAAGATCGTACGAAAATGTACTTACATGTCATGTAGTGTGTCATCCTGAAATAAAATTCTTCCACAAACCCATCTTTTCTCCAAACAGTAAGTATTCATGATGACTTCGTCACACCTGAAGTGCTAAAATCAACTTCTAGAGTATCACATAATCTAAAAAATATGAACTATATATTTTCTTTCTTCTTAGACATCAACCAAAACCAAAATTGTTAATATAATATCAGACAATCCACAAAAGGATAATCCTTTATATAAAGAAATAGTAATCTTAATCTCCAATATTTATCAAAACAATTAAATGTTCAATAAATACCATTCATTATACAATTTTCCATAAAATTATCCAAAATAATACAAACTATTATTGAAACCAAAAACTCAAAAGGATTTAATCCCATAATATTCCATAGAAAATCTAAACATTTCTATCCAAAAACATTGACAACTATTAATGTCTCACACTGAAGTGTAATTAACCTAATAACATATTTTCTATTATACGTTAATCATTTTAATAATTAACCCACATAAATTAATGTCCACAATAAAAACATAGATTCTTTCAAAATAATTTTTCAACCATTACTCCACAATTTAAATCCAATATTATTCTGTTTTTCTTAAGCATGTAATTTTCCCAAAAGAGAGAATGTCTTCCAAAATAACATTTATCACATATTTCCCAAATCATTTTCCTATAATATGGATGCACATTTGAGAAAACATGAGATCCCAAATCAACTTATTCTTGATCCATAAAATCATTTAACATAAAGAATTATTCATACTAACTATGGACTTCACGTTGTCTAGTGGTAGGTGATAAATCCCAATCTCACTTTGGTTTTGGGTTCAATTCCTGAAGATTTGTTCGATGTGACGGGTTGTCACATGGTCTGTGTTCTTTATTTTTTCAAAAACAATAAAATTTCATAAAATAAAATAAAAGATACAAATTCCTCCAAAATAACCATAACAAATTTTATCCTCAATGGTTATCAAATTCCATTCGTTTTTCACCCCAAAATGTAAGAACTATTTATCACCTCTAAATTAACTATGAATCATTCTAATATAAAAACCATTATATTTAAATCACTTATGCTTAAATAAAAACCTATCATCTATATTTATCTAAACCTGCCTTTGATACCAACTATACGAACCTAGACTTAAACATTACATAATCTTGGGTTAAAATAAGAATTCACATTGAGGATCTATTCAGCTTTATAGTGTTAGAGAATTGGATCCTAACTATTACATTACATTTCAAAAAATAAAAATAGACACTTCTACACAGTTTCCATTTATTTTATAAAATTAATACTTTAAAAAAATAAGTCTAGTTCCCTGATTTAGATATCTTGACTTTTCCTTGATCTCATATTTGACCCTATTCATCTTTGAGTCCAGTGAAAAATATTTCAAAAATTGGGATGAACATAAAAATCGCAGTAAGGGTTATTAAACAAGGAAAGATAAAATTATCCCATCAATAAATACAAATCAATAAAACCATACATTTCAATCATGACACATCTCATGAAATCATAAGATTTATGAATATCACATATGAATCATAAATCATAAAGGTAACTTGTGGAATCTATATCAAATGAAAATTGTAGCTACCAAAAATATGAAGGGAGTTACTTTGGAATACCCATCATAGTATATTCCCAAAATCTCTTAGTATAAACATTAAAATTTACCTTCACCACGTTACCTAATACATTGGAGAGCAATCTCAGGCTCACCCGCCCTAGTTTTATCACTCAACCACCCGTATACATAAACAAGGCATAAGAACCATAACATATTCATAACAAATAAAACAAAAATAACGGAAAGATAATGTTTCTGCATTTCTATCACAATATATTATTTAAAGATATTTACATAATCAATTCTTTATCAAACAATTTTCAATAACAATTTAAAACATTTAATAATGATATTTTTGAATCCAAGTGTCCCATAAAACATTTAAACTTTTAAATGAATTATCATTTTTAAACAATAATGTACATATAAATAAATCATAAAAACCATTTTGAAATCATGGACATTAATGAGAAATATTTATAAATTTTTTTATTTAAAACATTTATAAAAAAATTCTACTTAAAGTGTTTTTAACAAAATGAGAGACACATGAATACAAATAATTGAGGAATAAAATTTAATCAAAAATTAAATTATAATGAGAATAAATGGATTCATGATATAATATTCCAAAATAATGTATATACACCATATAAGAGTGAATTGGTGGATAACAACATTGAATTCTCAATGTAATGTGAATTGAGTCAAAATCCCCTAAACAAATTGTACCTTTATAATAATGATAAATAAATTACATAATAATGTGTGAAAAATATAAATATAATAAATATGGTTGGGTATTCTATGTAAATCAAGAAGATAACATTCACACATATTTTTGTAAAAACAACACCAATGAATTGGGTGTTTAACTCAATGAATGGAAATTGAGTTAAAATTACTCATATCAAGTTCATATTGATGGCTTGAGAATTTATCAATGGAGTTATTATGTGTATAAAAAATATATCCACACAATGTGGAGTGGAAATTAAATCATAAATAAATAAATAGTGATTCTAGACATAATCATAGCATGATATAATTATGAATTTCAAGATTAACCATAGGAATGAAAGTATGGTTAAAAACTTCCCTTACATATTTGGTAACTTATGAAACATACACCACATGAAAGATGGATCATACAATGAAGATGTAATTACCCATAAATTAATTTATATTACAAAATGAATACAATCATGGGATGTAAATACACCACACAAAAAAGAAATAGGGGAAAATATAGAATGAATCTCACCGGAATAAAAAGTGAGAAGAAAACCCCTTACCACGTTGTAATCAATTGAGTCATATGACCAAAAGTTAATAACCACAAAATAAATCCCAAAAAACCATGAATATAAATAGAATCAAGAAAATATATTTCAAATAGAAGTAAACAATACACCACATGCAAGAAATAAGTTTTAAAAAATGGAAATCTATAGAAATTAAAACTGAGATAAGACACCCCTTCCCTCGTGTCTGACTTGACCCATTAATTATTTAATGTACTGAATAATAAACTAATGTTAATTTACAATTTCATAAGAAAATTTTTAATGTTTATTATTACATTAACATCACTTATCACAATGTTATAAAAATTATGAAATCAGTTAAGTTAATAATGGTCGTTTTGTTGATATTTGGTACTTTAGTAAAAAATGAGCTCCTTATAATCACAAATTGTCCATGTGGTCAAAATTGTATTATATCCAAAATCATATTTATGATTTAAATATCATATATATCATATATAGCTAGTATATATATATATATAAATATTTATAATAGAACATTAATCTTTGAGATATGAAATTAAATGCACCGTTCATGGAGACAGTAAGTCGTACGTACACATGAACGATACATTCATTTCAATTTCATATTTAATGGAATGAAAACATAATGATACATAGGTATATTATAATTACAGTATAATATCAAATGATATATTTGTTACCCAATCTTATTAACTCCATCCTTTATATATTCCATGTATGTCTTGAACGAATCATTTCACCTTGAGGGGGTGGTAGTCCTCACTTCCTCAAATGAAATTATCGTGTTTAAAAATATTGGAAAGAATAATGGTATGTATATAAATAAAAAATTCATAACTATATGGAAAAAATAATAATAGTATATATCATATATAAATATACTGCTATTATAATGCCCACCATGAGAGGACGTTGTAGAAGATTGAACAAACATCGTTTCGTGAGGCAGTAGTTCGTCGTCCACCTAAATGGTATGTTCTTTACAAATTTGAGGAAGGTGTGTAGTTTTGGTTATAATAAGACTCATATAAATATCCTAGTATACTGAAGATAATATTTTTTTAATTAAATAAAGGAATAAAAAGTGTTTAGGGTGTTAGAGTAGTAAAATAAAATAAAAGAACAAAAGAGAATACATTACCATTAAATTAGGTAACTCCCTTTAGTTCGAACCAAAAGGATTTATTAAAGTTCATTATGCCTAAGGTAAGGATTATAGGTAGAAGATAGGTATCTTGAGAGCATATTTTGGTAGAGGATGGAGATTACAAGTTGCTTTAGAGGTGTAAGTAATGGGTTAGAGGTGAGGCCCTTTTATAAGTGGGAGGAGGTTCTCTTTAGGAAAGTGTGAAAATATAATTTTATTATATTATGGTTTTCTGTTTATAAAGGTCCAGAATTTATTAAATTAAAAGATAATATGACTCATGGGTGAAATAAAATTATCCAATAATAATAGTACAGGTTTTGAATATTTTTTTAATCTTTATAATCTTATTTATTTAAATCATTCATTAATGAGGTAAACATTGCATCGTTATTGTGTCATAAATAATTTTATTTATTTAA
This sequence comes from Viscum album, assembly GCA_963277665.1. NCBI lineage: Eukaryota > Viridiplantae > Streptophyta > Magnoliopsida > Santalales > Viscaceae > Viscum > Viscum album. The sequence continues at coordinate 1,750,009,792 of OY728120.1, read as the reverse complement.
TGTCTAAAAATAATAATAAAACCCCACAATTTAGGAATTTTTTTAGATTTTAAATTCATATTTATAGTCTAATATATCAATTATATAACCCCGCATTAAATTTTTTTTAGGAAAACAATACATGTTTATTATATTTATATTTTTACTTTAAATAACAAGTTATTAGTGTCATTATCTTACCCAAATGGATTTCAAAGGCCACAATTCCTAGCCAATGATTTTCATGGTCGGCCATTACTCATCTAATAAGGTTAATAAAAGTGTTATGGTAATTTTATGTTATTATAATATTATTTTTACCATGAGTTATCCTATTTATCTTTAACCGTGGTAAATAAAAGCCAAATGTTACAATTCCCCAAAAATTATTTTCATCTTATTGAACAGAATTGTACATACTGATAACAACCATTTATTTCAAATTTTATAAATTAAATTCACATAACTATTAAAATTTCATTTAAATGAAAAACTCATTTTTTAAACTACCACTCTGTGTTTTCACTATTCAGAAAAAATTGAAAGTTTTCATAAAAATACCAAAAATTCATCCTAAGCTATATTTGATATTCCGAATTCAAAAATGATATATATTTTACCAAATTAAAAAAATAGAAGTTTCATTAATTAATTTAAAATTAATTCACGTGGTCAAAACAAAATGCATTTTTTTAAGAAAAAATAACAACCAAAATGTTGACAGTTGTTTATGCCCAATTTCAATGTGAAATTAAATAAAATTACCAAAATTGAATTATATGATAAAAATATATCCAAATAACCCTTTAAAACCATTTATAAATTCAACATTACCATATAAATAAATTATATTAAATTTCTCTTTTGAATTAAAATACAGTATTTCATCATATTCATTAAAAAAGGTATTTTATCTGAAAATACAAATTTTTTACCCAAATATAATTTTAATGTCATGTTTATAAAGAATAATTTAATTTAGTAAAAAAGAACATATAAAAGTGACCAAAACTAGATTTAAAGAGGGTTCATCATCAAAAGGCAGCAAATTAACCTTCTAAAAAATAATTTAGTATTTATGATTATAATTAGATTCATTCACATTTTAATCCTCTAAAATTTATTGGGTAAATGTAAAATAATTTAAAAAACAGATATAATAATATTTTAGTTGGTTATATTCATTCCTACGAATAAAAAAAATTATGTCTTAACTACAATTTAAAATAATAATATTTATTATATTATTTTTTAATATAACTCAACGTTGTGGGCAACGTAATATTTCAAAGAAACCTGTTGTTGCATATTAGGTACACCATTGAACATAGAATCCACTTTAAAGTAAAATTAATATTTAATTCCAAAATATAAATAAATATGAAATTTTTATAATCTTTATTTACCTAGGATGTTACAGTCTTACAAGATGTTATCTATTCCACCTCATCTTATAAGCTCTATCCAAGAACCACAACATGAATAATGTATAATGTGGTTGTATATCTTCATTAAAACTCATAAAAACCACCAATGTTTTTTAATAACCTTGTTAACACTTGGAAAAAAATGTGGTTCACGTCAATATCTTCAAAAAATGATTAACCATTCGAAAAAAAGTGGGTTTCATAACAATATATTTGGAAAATGATAGTTATGTTGAAAATAAATTGGATCCATAAATAAGAGGACAACAAAAAATAAACCATTAAGAGTAAGAATATGAATGGTCTCTTTGGATCAATCCCCAATATGGCATAGGAAACACCTACATATGTCATATTTGATGCAAAGTAATTCTGAAATCATCATTTCAAACATTTCTCGAGGAAAATGTCATTTCCTCAATTAAATTGTTTTTTTAATATAAAAATGATTTTGAAAACATTTTTATTTTGAAAATAATCGTGAAACCACATAAAGAAATACATAATAATCATTTAACACATTTTTTAAAAGATAATTTTTTTTAAAAAAATATTTCCATTATAATTATCATGAAATATTTTTTAATAACATTTTTGGAAACATTTTTAGAGAACGTGGTTTTTAAATAAATCTAATTTATGACCAAATTCAGAAATGATATAAGATTATATTTAAAATGTTTTTTTATTATCTAATACACCTAAGAGAGGGAAAATAGATCAATTTCATGATAAAATCAGTAATTAACAAAGGAAACGAAAATTTATGATAATTCATTGTATATGAATAAAAAGAATTATCAATTGAAGCATAATCACAATCAATCCTCGTAAACTATGTGATTGTTACAAAATAAAATATCCATAATTGTAACATTGAAGGAAAATCACCATGAAAGAATAAAATTACCTGAATCATGAAATATCATGAAAATAAGGAGATTCATGTTTTAAAAGGATAGGGGGTGTATATGAACCTCATATAACAATATAGGTGTACAACATATAATTCTCAAAAAAAGAAAATTGAGAAAAAATTATCATACTACATTGGTAAATTTAAAACCATAACCCTGTGAAAGGGAGATCCTAAAATGGAAGTTTAAATAAAAAAATTATTTATAGGAATCATTAAGTGAATTCTTTAGATCATTAAATGCCACATTGAATAAAGAGGTGGTTAATATAGCATTAGACTCACAACAATAAACAGTTGTTCGTAAATCCCATACAATTAGTCTTGAAATCCTTTGTAAACAATAAAAAATACTACATAATAAATATAATATTATAAAAATATACCATAGAATTATATTTACATATATCATCTCATAGATTATTTTATTATGAATTTATATTACATATTCATAAGAAAGAATATGTTAAAATTTCATTTCAGGTAATAACTTTTTTGTTTTTCATATATGTTTTTGGCTATTATTTTTTCCCCCTTACATTATTAATGATTTATGGATTTCATAAATGTTAAAAAAAATAAATATAAAATTTATTCAGTATATATATAATTATAATAATAAATAGATGATAAAAATTGTAAATTAGATTAACCATTCATATAGAAGGTTGGATGTATGTATGAAAGAATGTTGATTCCATTTTCATGCCATATTAAAATAATGAATTGATAATGAAGTATATTTATATATATAATAACTAAATTATCATTAATAATTCATGTATATAACATATCAATATTTCCAACTTCTTTAACAAATTCCATATTAAGCATGAATGAATCATACCGCTTCATGATCTGGTTGTCAGTTGTACACACAAACAATGTTAACATATTATTACAAAATGGAAATAAGGAATTTATGTGTTATATAATAATTAAATACTAATATATACATCATAAATATCATATATATAATATATAAAAATCACTTCCATCATTATTCAAAGCCTTAAGTAGTTTTATGGAAAAATGAACAAAATCAGTTCGTGTAGCTGTAGTCTATTATACACAATTATGACAAGTTCATAACCTATTTGGTGGAAGTGTGAATGGATTTAGGTTTTACCCATAACTAATAGAAATATAAATATATTTACTATAACAACGTTATTATATTATCATGATATAAATATAATTTAAGGGGTTTGAGTAATGAATAAACTAAAGACATTCATTGATGATTGTTACATCTTCTTCGGGTTTCTCTTTTTGTTTTTCACCAATGGAAATCCATAGATAAATTTATACCTAATGTAATGATTCTATAATTATATATGTTTATTTTGAAGATATTTCTTAGTGATTTGTTTATCCAAATATATTGAGATGTGCAATGAACTAGGGAGAGTGAATCCCTGTTTATAATGGAGGAGGAGTGAAATTATTATAAAAACCCAAATGTATTCACTATTTTGAGGTCTCCCTCGACTAATATTCCTACAAAAAAATTAATGGATAATAGATATTATATGGTTGATAAATTAGTCTATCATAGTAAAATAAATTATGTTTTTATGAAGTTATTCCTTAGTCTTTAGGTTTATGAAATTTTATCATTATTGTTTTTACAATGGTGACTTGTATCATTTTATTTAACTATGAAAATTTATCCATTCATATTGTATTTATAAATATATTAATTAGATATAATTGACCCAATTATTTTATATATTAATCCAAATTAATTAAATAAAAATCCTATATGTGTGTAAAATTAAATATAATACAAACACATGCAATTCACAGAACCTAGTTTTATCCTTAATTGCATTAATTAATTTTAACTATTTTCACAAATCAATATGGATTTTTTTAATTTGAACTTATTAGATAGTTTAATTTACCCTAATTCCCAATATTTAAACCAATTTTTTCCCATTATATTCACATAAGTGGAATAGATCAATTTTAAATTAATCATGCAGGTGGGATGAAAAAAGGAGTTATTTTAAAATGAAAATGTTTAAATGTCTTCAATTTATTATATCCTGATTCAAAATTAAATTTATAAAAATTACTTAAATTGGATTAATATATTCATATTTTATGTAATTATAAATTAAATCAAATTTTAAATATAATTTATCAATATATACTATTTTATCAAGAATGTAATTTTTTTTGTTAAAATTTAATATTTTTCAATATCATTAAAAATGAATCATTTAAAAAAATAAATCAACCCAATATAAATTTGAAGTTATAATATAGTAATTGAAGATTATATTTAAAAATATAATTTATCAATGTGTTATTTATTAGTTTTCAATATATTCTCTATTAAAAGGTGGAAAGACATCCATTTAAGAATACATTTGTTTATGTGTAAAATTTGATATATTGTTATCTATTATATATAAAGAACATAAGATGAATATCAAATAGTTTATTTAATATATAATATATATATTATGTGAAATTAAATCAAAATTTTTTATAAATTTTTAATCCTTTTCATACATAGTATTCAATTATATAGGTGATAAATATGATAATATTATAGTAAAATGTCTTGTTTCATTTAAACTCAGAGTTCTGTATCATGAAACGTAATATTTGTGTTGCGTGTTATGAAATATAAACATGTTATTTAATTTAACATAAGAAAATATTAGTGTTACATGTATCAAAAGATAAAATCAAAGTTTCTTATTGGAAAAAACTGAATTTTTGATTTGTATAAATCAATATTATCTTTGTGTATCATGTAATTCAATAAGTTAAATAATTTAAATTTATCAAAAAAATAATTCTTAAAAACAAGTGGCATTAAATTACATCATGGATATTATTATGGTGGATTCATCATATATTATGATCTCGTTATTATACACATTCATTCCACCCATTTATTATATTTTTATATATACCATGATCTAGTCACCAACATGTGTGCTACTAGATTTTGAACTCCAAGACCATTATCTCTCTCCCTTCATTGTGTAATCTCCCTGCGGTGGGTGTCATGGATGTATTTACAAAATCCATTTTACTTCCATAGGATAATATTAATATTAATATTTATGCGTCAATGATTGTTATAAATTTAATATGGAATATATATGTAATGTTATATCATACGATCTCATTTTCATGACCCGACCCTATTAGGATACTCGTAAGTAGAAAATTAGATTGGGATTCGGCTTGTGTCATGTCTCTAATAAATAACTGGGTCACATATAGATAAATGGGTATATAAATTTTATATGGAATATATTACTTACAAATAAAACTCTAAAAAACATTATAGACCTCAAATATGATAATATATATCCTCTAAATTGATTTAATTATGCATGAATATGTTGAAAAGAAAACCATCAAAAAATTCCAAAAAATGAATTCGATGGAAAAATAATCAATATTTACTCTAGTCTCCATTATACATATCACCACATGAATAAATAGTGATTTTTTAGATCCAACATAATAATTTTCATGGAATAATGAAAAATATAATAATAGGTAGAGAATTCAAGTTTTCCTAGTGGGATTCTCCTCATACATCCTCTATCTATAGTGAATATTCATAAAAATGACTTGGTCGGTGAATAATATAATTATAAATTAGTTTAGAATTAAAATATACAATAACCATAATATCATCAATTAAACAGCACATGTCACCCAATTCACCTTCCATATCTTCTTCACATTATCACCACGAGTAGTACATCAAAATATCACATTTTGTTATCAACTACTAAGAAAAATATCTCAAATTATGATTATTACATATCACTATAATGAGAATCATATAGATAGAGATAATTAAATGATATATCAATATAGATATAAATAACAATTAGAACTTGGGGGGAATAAAAAATCCCACCACTAAAATACAAAATAATTGTATACACAAACTCATATAATAATATATCCCTTTATCACATAAAATAGAGTATTAATTTGACATTCCAACCTATGTTCCACACATTGGTGGTCACATATAGTCAGTCAAGAGACCTCAAGGGTGACTCCCCATTTTCCTAGGTATAATGACTAGTAGGGAGAGTTTAATATCAATCATTGGGAGACAATACCCTCTTTCCCAAAGTATCACAATTTTGGAAATAAATAAAAAATTTCCAAATGATATGAAAAATAACTATAAAACAATTTTCAAATCATGACTAAAATAGGGAAAAAATATCCATAACTAATAAATAGATATATAATGTGGAATTTGTGTGAATTGTCAATATGAATAACACCCAAAATATATAGACACTCAAAACTCCCAAGAGGGTCCCGATTCAAATCTTATCCCTCAACGACACTCCTTCCTAACTTATCCATATAATATATTGAACATTTACTTAACCTATTATAAAACCATGATATCAATTTAACCTCTAATCTAGAAGTCTGAGTGTAATATGAGAAAAATTTAGTATGTGACCACCAATGAAATTTAAAATGATATCTAGTAAAAATGGTCAATATAATAGTATAATGAGTAAAATACAAGAAATATAGTGTATAATCAACATTTTTTAAATTAACCTTTATATAACATCATAACTCCCATGTTCCCCAAAACACCTGAACTCTCAAAACCTTCTTTATCCCAAGCTGGAGTTTGAAACATATAACATATTAATTACATTATTTATTAAATATGAATTCATTTCCACTACTAATTTGAATCGTGGTCCAATGAAAACATGTGGAGTCTTGGTTTTTAGGACTAGGATGTCACGACCCATCCCCCAGGGCACGTGCCGTGACTACCCCAAGCCCGACATCCATAGGCAAGGGGCTGGCGACTAGAACCAAAGGCGTAATCCCTAAACTAGGAAGGCATTGACTTTGTAACTGAAAAAACACACAATATAGTACATAGCTGAAAGAAAACACCAAGTAAAAACTATATAACAAGATAGTGCTTAAATTTAAAGGGGTAGGAAATACAATCCCATCTGAAAGTAAAAGTACTACTAAAATTGACAAAAACAACCGAAAGTAAAAATTAGCTCCTGGATCATCGACCACGGATCCTACCTGAAGTGTAGGTATAGATAGCATCCTCAGCACTCCATGTATTTATGTCTCATCTAGGTACCAAATAATTTTGAGGTCCACCTCTAGGTACTGTATAGTCCTCGTAAAATCTGCCTCGATCAGCACTATCCATCATCCGCATCCATCAGGACAAGGTGCGGGCATAGCCCGTGCAGGAGTGAGTGTAAAAATAAAATGTAGTGACCCAGAGACCCTCAAAGTCTCAAAAATCCAACAAGGATAAACCATAAAGTATGAAATCAAAAGTTAACACCACATAGGTATATTACCATACATATACCTAAGTTATCTAGTAATCCATCTCAATCATTCAGAAAACAAAAGTTACTGACTCAGCTCACACAGGTATACAACTTTTGTAGAGAGATAGAGATGATCAGATGTAGCCACTAAATCATCTAAGCTGTTAGAATCACAGAGGATCTAGGACCAGCAGTTAAAACTGTTAGACCCACACATGATACAATAATAGTAGTCAGAGTTTTTGGACCCACACAGGATCCAGGACCATCTATTCTGTCGAGCCAACATGGGATCCAAGAACAGAATTCAGAACTGTCGGACCCACACTAGATCCAGGAACAGTAGTCAGAGATTTTGGACCCACATAGGATCTATGACCAGCTATTCTATCTAACCCACACAGGATCCAGGTACAGAAGTCATAACTGTCAAACCCACATAGGATCCAAGAACAGTAGTCAGAGATGTCGGACCCACACATGGTACATGAACAGTTATTAGAGCGCAGCTAGCCACATGGTTTCTACAAAGCACACTTGATTCTGGGAGGGACCACAAATCAATAAAAAGGTCGATACTTAAACTTCCAAAAATTCATACAAAGAGGTATATTAATGGTCCGCCTCATCATAAGGGTCTCAACGCAACAAACGGCGCGTCAATCGGATGCCTGGTTTGTGAGTTATTATCCTTTTTGTCCCGAGGGCCCGGTAGGAATCGTGTACGATCCAGCCTGACCGTATCTCAACTAAACCCTGAACTCTAGTCAGGTATACTCAAAGGGACAGCTACACTCCAATATTTCTAGTGTCGTGGAATGTTCGTCAAACGGACGTCTGGTGCCAAAGATATGTCCAAAGGAAGTAAATGGTCGGTTATAGGCCGGGTTCCGGTACGACCCGATCGGACCGACCCAATTTGGGTCGACCTTGTCTGACCTGATGGGTCTGTCCTGACCCATTGGATGGGCCAACCCGTTATGTTTGGCCCACCCCACTAGGCCGCGCCTAGCAGGCCGTGAGGGCGGCTTGGCTCGGGCTTGTGGTCGTTTCAGCCCTGGAACATCGTGAAGGCAGGATCAGCGCGGCACGGCCCAGAGGTTGTTGTCAGGACGGTTTGGCTAGGGAACCGTGAGGGGGGGAATTCCAGCTTGGATGGGAGCCCGTAAGGGTGACGGTTATCCAGTTCAGTCGAGAGGCTGCAAGGGGGCCAGTTTGCCAGCTTGGCCGCGAGGCCGCAAGGGGGGCCATCTTGATGCGGCGCGCATGGGTACGTGGATGCCGAAAGGTAGATGGTTTGGGTGAGGCCAGGCGGGTGGCCATTTCAGTTATTGCGTGACCAGCACGTGCAGCCAGGCAGCTGGGTAGGGTGTGGGTCGGTGCAGGGTTCCACAAGGGAGCATGGATGGCGCGGGCGGCCGGACGACCGGGAGGCCGGGCCGTTGCGTGTTCGATCGGGGCTCACAGGAGACGTGGGCGGATGGTAGGCCGGGTCGGTGGGGGGTCGTCCGGGGTGTTGAGATGGCGCAGGTGGCCGGGATTCTGGGATGGTGCAGGCTCGAATGGAGGCGGTGCGGGACGCTGCGGGGGCGGCGCCGTTCACAGAGGCCGTGGGTAGCGCAGCCTCTGCCTTTGCCGCCTCCATCGCCTCGTCATTGTTATATAGTCATGCCGAAGAATGTCACAAGAATGATAATCGACTGAGGATTCTGGTCCGTGTTAGGTAGGCCTGCACCCTCCGCATTTAGTGAGGTATCAATTGGATACTCAATAAAACCAGATGAACAATAACTCATCCGCAATAAATTCCTTTCTAGTCATTGAATAAGATAAAAAAAAATGTATAACATCATCATGTAATAAACCCACTACCTTTGATTGTCAGTCATTGTTCATTGGCGGAGTCACGGAAAGTAGACAGAGAAAATCGTCATTCATCGTGTCCAGCACACAGTTCCAAACCCAAGCTGTGTCTGCTGTGGAAGACGCTACACATCAGTAGGTGTCCGTGGAAGAAGTTGATGAAGGATCATCACCGACATTCTTCGTAGGAGGAACACATTCTTCGATCAACATTTGGTGATTTATAATCCTTCCAAGCTCTCCACTTTCCCATCTTCCACCCAAATTAAATGTGAAATAATATTAGATTTAGTTGTCTAATATTTCATTTCCATAGATATTCAAATAGAAGAATTAAATTGAAATGCTCCCCCTAAATAATTCACGAGAGTTAGCAAAAATTAATTAGGGGATATTGGAACTAATTAATTACGAGAGATTGGCACAAATTAAATAAATGGTGGTTGAAGAGGATCCCCTATATTAATTGGAGCTTTTGGGGTTCTCCTCTTTAATGGCGAGTTTCAAGGTGTTAATAGCCCGGGTGGTCCCCACCACATTAATCTGCCCATGGGAGGTTGAGTTCAGGTGGGCCCCACCACTATAACCTCTAATGGTAGGTTAAGGTGTGGTGGTCCCAAATCCAACCTTCATGAGGAGGTTTTAACCCCCACACACCAAATGGTGGCTCAAATTAAATAACGTGTAGCTCAATTTATTTTATTATTATTTTCCATGAAAACCCAAAATCTTACATTTATTCTCGACCAGCTCCCATTATGGTGAAGGTCTCCTTGAGCGAATATTTGCGCTGCGAGTTTAAAAGTACCATTAGATTTCAATTCTGAGCACCGGTTCAAAAGTTATAAATTCTTGCTCATACTTTTACTGAATGTATCTGAACAAAACATCATAAATTGATTCTGTGCACACTGGGCCTCATAATCACATGACGTCAGTTTTTGCGGACTCGTAAAATTCCCATGTATTTATGGAAAAATTTTCCATGGAAATTCTGGGTCGTTACATTCTAACCAAATCATTGCTTTACGTCCCCATAAGCTAAAAATTGAACTAAGGGAATAAATGGGGGTACTAAGAATGCTTCTGAGCCTCCCGGTCATATGTGCTCTCCTCGAGGATCTCGTGCTTCCAATGTACGCGCACCAAATGTATCGATCGTCCATGAAGGACCCACTCCTTTTGATCCTCAATCTCTACTAGAGCCTCTGTAAATGTCACCCCATCATCGACGTCAATCTCCCCATTGCCGATGATGTTTGAAGGGTCGTGCAGGTATCTCCTAAACTGGGATACGTGGAAGACGTCGTGCACCCGATGAAACTGAGGTGGAACAGCCAGGTGGTAAGCCACCTCTCCCACTCTACTGATGTCCTAGAAAGGTCCGATGAATTGCAGAGATATCTTGTCAGCTCGGCCAATTCTCTGTAAACCTCGTCGGGGTGAGACCCATAGAAAAACGTGGTTTCCATCATCGAACACCAGAGTTCTCCTTCTCCTGTCAGCATATGACTTATGCCTGCACTGTGCAGTCTACATTCGCTCCGGGACAATCTTCACCTTCTCTGTAGTAGCCCGTACCATCATTGGTCCCACTTGTGCTGACTCTTCTGGGTCTGTCTAGCACATCGTCGATCTTCAAGGTTGACCATACGATGCCTCAAAAGGTGCCCTCATTATGGTCGAGTGATAACCATTGTTGTATGAAAACTCCACCAAAGGTAAGTGATCCTCCCAGCTATGACCGAAGTCAAGGGCACAAGCACGTAGCATGTCCTCAAGGGTCTGAATGGTCTGCTCGGTCTGACCATTTGTGAGAGGATTGAAGTCAGTGCTCAGATGAAGCTATGTCTCAAAAGCCTCCTGAAACCCCCTCCAGAGCCAGGAAGTAAACCGTGTTTCACAGTCGAAGACAATAGAAGAAGGAACTCTATGTAGCCACATAATCTCTTGTACGTAGAGGCGTCCCAAGATCTCTACTAAACACTACTCTCTGATCGGTAGAAAGTGGGACGACATGGTGAGTCTGTCAACAATCACCCAAATCGAGTCGTGACACCTGGATGTATGTGGATGTCATGTCATGAAGTCCACCGATATCCCATCTCACTTCCACTCTGGGATGACTAAAGGCTAAACCAAGCCTCCTGGTACCGTGTTCTCCACCTTCACTTGCTGACAGGTGAGGCTTGGAGAGGCAAACTCCAATACTACCTTCTTCATAACTGGACACCAGTGTCGTCGTCGAAGGTCCTGGTACATCATTACCACTCCTAGATGTACCGCTAGAGGGGATGTATGGAAATCCCACAACACTTTCTCCTAAAAAGACACTGGCACCATAGGACGTCTTCTGAAGAGGATGACGTGCTCCCCACCATCATAAAATCCATTAGGTTCATGCCCTGTGGATATATGAGCATGTCGTGTCTCGCAGTCAATGTCTACATGCTATGCTTCCCTTCCCCGCTGAAGAAGTTAGGAATGACTGTAAGAGACCGAAGAAAGTGATGCTATATCTCAGTTCTGAAAGGATATCTGTAAAGCATCCAACTGCTCTGTCGCACCTCCTTGCAGCTATATACCAGATCTCCTAATGAGTGCATCTTCTAGAACGTTCCCCTTCCCAGGAATATAGACTATCTTGAAGTAAGAGTCCTATAAGAACTCAAGCCATCACCGCTGTCTTACGTTCAGGTCCTTCTGAGAGTAGATATACCTGATACACTTGTGATTAGAGTACACGGTAAAACGTTCTACCATAAGATAGTGCTACCACATCTACAAGGCGATGACCACTGCGGCTAAATCCAAGTCACGGGTAGCATAGTTCTGCTCATGTTGTCTTAGCTACCAACAACCATAAGCGATCAATTCTTTCTCCTACATCAGGACACACCCATGTCCGGTCCCTGATGCATCACAGTAGACAACGTACCCCACGCCTTCCTTCGGAAGCCTCAAGATGGGGGCACTAGTCAGCCTCAACCTCAGCTCCTAAAAGCTCTGCTGGCATCTCTCCGACCACACGAAGGGTTGCCCCTTCTTTTTCAATGCTGATAGTGGTGTTGTAACTCTAGAGAAGTCTAGAATGAACCTATGGTAGTACCTAACAAAACCCAGGAAACTTCGTACCTCCATCACACTCCTGGGAGACTCCAAAGAATGTAACGCTTCAATCTTTGATGGATCTACTGAAAATCTAGCCTACAAGATGACATGCTCCAAGAAGTGAACCTCTCGGATCCAGAACTGGCACATCGAGGGCATACCAAAAAGATAGTTCTCTCAGAGTGTGTCTAGTACTACTTGAAAATGGTAGGTATGCTCCTCCTCATTAGTTGAGTAGATCAGTATGTTGTCAATGAAGACTACAACAAAGCAATCGAGGTATGGGTAGAAGATCATTTTCAGGAGTCCCATGAACACTGCTGGAGCATTGTTTATGCCGAATGGAATAACCAAGAACTCTTAGTGGTCGTACAAACATCTAATGGATGTCTTCTGTACATACTCTTCTCGAACTCAGAGCTGGTGATAGCCTGATCTAAGTTCTATCTTCGAGAACCACCATGCTCCGTTCAGGTGATCAAAGTGGTCCTTAATCCTCTAGAGTGGGTACTTGTTCATCACAGTCACCTGGTTCATGAGACAGTAGTCAGCACAATGCCTCAAGATTCCATCCACCTTCTTGGAAAACAGAATCGGGGCTGCCCAGGGAGAAACAGTAGGCCAGATGAATCGATTCTGCTACAAGTCCTCAAGCTATACCCGTAGCTCGCGAAGCTTAGTGGGATCCATCTTATAAGATGGTGTAGATACCTGTGCCTTCCCAGGGTACAAGTCAATGTTAAAGTCCATATCTTTGTGAGAAGGTAGACATGGGACATCATCCGGGAAAAGATCTGTGTACTCGTCCACCACTACAGGATAGCTAGTACATTGTACCTCTACTACTCTGAGGGTAAGAAAGACCGAATGATGGGTGATCAGCTGCACTCTCCTCCTGGTAAGTATGTCCTATGCTACAGAGGATCCCTTCTCGCTGGTGAAGGTATACATGGTCCCATCTGTGCAGACACACTAGACATTGCGCCAAATACAGTCTATCTGTTAATGGACTGTAGATAACCTGTCAATACCTGATATGACATCGTAAGGCCTCGAATGTCGCTACTATGAGATTCGAGCCGAAGCTCACACCTCCTAGACTAAGCTCTTACTGTCGGAACCAGTGTGTAATTGTTGAATCAGCTCCCGTAGGAGTCTCTAGCAATAAGGGTCAATATAACGACTCCTTGAGAATCTCTAAGCTTCAAACGAGGGATGTGGCAATGAAAGAGTAATTGGAACCTGTTTCTATAATAACATCAACTAAGGAGGAGTAGACATAAATTGTACCTTGAATCATATCTGGAGCTCCATGGTCGTATGACTCAGCTACCTGAAACTGATCTCTCACCTGTCCAACTGCTCTCTGTGGTTGAGGTGGACCTCATAGTGGTGGTGGTGGTGACACCTCGAAACGTCTCCCACCGCCAGTTGCTCAACTAGCTCCATTTCCATGTCCACCATCTCCCTATGGACCACCTCGATCGAATCATTGTCTCTACCTGGGCGATCCATCGACCTTATTTTGATTGAAAATACGGTGGTTCGGATAGTCACAAACAACATGGCAGTCAATGCTATTCTATAACAAATTAACACATTTACCAATTAAGATTCATTTCAATTTAGAAAAATTCAGATTCTCATGTGTTGACCTTTTATATAATTTCAACATCCCATATACCATATACAATATTCATCAACGACCATAAATTATCCTATTTATGCCATTAGTTATTTCAGAAGCATTTACCCACTTATGAGTTTCAAGTACATTTCACATATATCACAACACGACCCTTTAATACATTCAACCTGCGGGCATACCAAAATTTCCATGTATTAGCCCATTAAATATATTAATAACTTTCATTATTACATCCCATTGACATATTTCTGATTTCCTTCCAATTATCTAATCACATGTTCACCATTTAATATGCAATAAACATCTTAGGAATTTTTTACTAACATTCGTGAAACAATTGACATAATCTCATTTGACCCCATTTTTACAATTAACTTCTCATGAAAAATAACCCCTTATTACCATATCACTATAGTAAATACTATAATTATAACATTTACAACTTGACCAGCTATTTAAAACATATTCTTCATGGGTTCTACATTATTATTCGGTAAAATTTCACTTAACCCCAACACTATGTAGGTCCATAAATGTCGGTGCACCCCATGGGTGGCCCTAAATTGGTCATGTCATCCTATACACAATCCCATGGGGATCGTTATGGTTTCCAATGGTCACATAGACTGCCATTTTTATCAAACACTCTAACGGTATAAAAAACACAATTGGGGGAAAATAATAACACAACCTTCCATGCACAAATCTAGAACAAAACTTTGGGATTAAACTTGTAGACCACCTACCTCAAATCTAATGATGAATACACTATTAATAGTAGCATTGGATCTAGATTCAAACATCCCATGAACACAGAAAGTAGATCTCACAAAAAAGGGGTTTTAGAACATCATTAGGATATGGGAGAAATATTAAAACCCTAATAAAAAGGAGGAAGAAAATAGGAGATTAGACTAACATGGGTATTCGATATAAAACCAAATATGCTCTAAATGGATAAAACTCCAAGGAGAACCACCATTGGGAAGCATGGTTAATCCAAGAAACTCACTATGATTATAGGGGGTATATTGGAGGAGATATACATGTAGTAGAAATTTTGTAATTTTCTCAATGTCTCACAGTCACATGTTTTACCTACACAGTTTTCCAAACTGTGTGCAAATAGTGCATGAGAAACTGTCCAAAAAACACCTATTTTCATTGTTTACCCACACAGTTTTCTTAACGGTGCACCAACATTGCGTTTAACTCTATCCAAGGCTTCACGGTATCCTTGGAATCCTGCATGGTTTGCACTAACCATGTACAAGCCATGAAACATTCACAAGAACTCCCTTTTCTTACTCTTTTGTGTCCTGGCCACCCAAAAAACCACCAAGACTTCACCAATGCACGAGGAAGACTAATATACCCAAAACCAAGAGGCCCATCCCAAAACATAAGAAAAAACCAACCATCAGATAATCCGGGACCTGGCAACCTCACCACCACATAACGACGTGTCCTCGAACCGCTCGTCCATGCATCACTAAGCATCTAAACTAGTAGTCATTCCTCTAGTCTGGCCTATATATTCCCATATTAAAAGTTTCTCGTTGCACATCACAAACCCCTATGAACATGGATCAAGGGAAATTTCTTTTCCCACATGTCTTTCTCACCAAAATCTTAACATAAACAAAAAATCCTCATGAATGCATCAACATCAACCATGCCCAACCACTAAACCTTTGAAGAGAAAACATAGGAATCATCACCCAACTAACAACACATGGATACTTGCGAAACAACAGATTCTCATTTTAGTGAAATGAACTAGAACATCAACATTCTGATCCTCTTTACAACTCATGACCCAAATCAAATGGCGGAATTTGCTCTATTTTTCAAACTCTAACAGTGACCAACCCAATTCCACATGGAGGAGATCACGTTATCCTTCCAACAACATTTAATGAATATTTCATTCCACAATAATAAAACCTAAATAATCCAAAAAGTATCATAGAATAGACCAATTTAACCTACGTCAAAACACTCTACCAGGGCCATGAAACCCCAATGATGACTACTGGAGTCATTCTAACTTGAAACTTTGATCACATTGTCAACAAACCATTTAACCAATATATTTCATTCCATAATTTTTGATTACCTTTCCCCTCCACATTTGACAAAATACCCACTGATCTCTTCCCAAAATTACCATTATATAACATGCTCCAACTCACCATTCCCAAACATCCATATTCGCATGACCCTAGATTATCATGTAGCCATATCCTCAAAACCATTCGGGAGGACATCCATACACAATACATTCAGTGATTAAGTTCATCTTTTCCTCACTCAGGTAAAAATTCTTTTCAAAAGGTTGTTTCTACAATGACATGAAGATGAATGTGTGACTCACTCCCTATACCCATTGATGTTTACCATCTCAGGCCTAACCACCCCTAGATGGCTTGTACAAGAAAACCCATATTCCTAGAATGGTACACTACCCCTTTATCACCATTCCATGGTGGTTAGTAACTAAAATCATAAAATAATCACCCCACACAACCACTAAGGTCCCTCCATGAAATCCGATATAATTCCATCATCACGGTAATAGAGCCCTCCAATCATTTATCAGGAATCATCCCTACTTGTCACCACATCACATGGACAATGTTTCGTCAACATCAATATATCCTAAATCCACATGAGGAGAATTTTCCCAAGTATAACCACGATCTTAATTGTAGATTTAGAAAACACACTTCATGCTGGATCCTATTGTCATATCCAACCACACACTTCTAAAACATTAACACAAACATCACAAGCATCACATGGTGCCACACTGACTTTCAATACATCCCATGGATCTTCATTCACCACATCCATGTCCCACATCTCAACTCCAAGGAACCTAGAATGTACCTTGCATGTTCCTCATTGGAACCCCAGTGCCACAATGTTGACTCGATGTTCTCTTCGCCACATTCAAGACTAACTTATCTCCCCCCTTATGAGTTTTTACCACTGCTTCCATGAGGGATTCCAACCACTATGTCTTAAAATTGAACAAAATACAAATACCAAATCCTATATGTGGACATCTAGATATTTCCAAATATAAGAAAACTAACATCACATAGTGCTCGTTCTAGGAACCTGTTAACAGCTCCCCTGACATTTTTCAGTATCTGGTCTATCCTGGGGACCTCACCCAAAGCCATTTTGGATGTAAATCCCATACTCAGACTTCACACGTACCAATAAATATAATTTAAACTACATGATGTCCCTCATCCAACCAATAACCTTCATGTATCTTGGTAAAATTATAGATCTTCTCAATGTACATGGGATATTATCATGATATGGGCCAATATCATAACTAGCTATGGTATGCTAAGAAGTATTTTAAGAAAACCACCACCATCTTTTCCATTTTTGATGTAAAACATTCGGACACCATGACATAGCATGTATTCTTTGGCTACCCAACTAAACTCATTTTACCAACACTTAACCACCACTGATCTGGTGTGTTTTCCAGAAAAGTTGAACAATAACATCATGACCAAATCACCAAGAAAATATGACCCAATGTTTTATATGGAACTACATCCACCACATAGATAAAGTTATTTCTATGAATCCATGACTTCCAACAACCGAAACACAATGGTCAACCACATCAAATAAACCAATTGTATTTCACAAATAACCCTTTATATTTGTGTATTCCATCACCTGCTTACATACCAGACCACATATCATGGTTATTCAGTCTCATCATCCCTGAGGAAACCTCTATCTCTCACCGAAAAAATAAACTAATCACAAAAACTAGTTCATCCACGTGACAACCCTCACCTTGGGTGTCATAATCGAGGAAAATCATATGACCGCACTTCATTCACTCTTCTCTCGTTTTCTAGAAAACAACTTTTTGTCCTCCATTAATCATAATCCAATAGGGGAGTCAGGCATCCCTATGATACAACCACTATAAAAAAACATACCTCCTATTTCAAACACTAGGGTACCCTTATTAATGGACCATGGTAGATATACAATTTACTAAAGCTTGGTTGTACTTAGTATGCATTGACACCACCTATGAAGCATCTCACATGCTTCATATTCCGAGGTACTTGCATCGTTGGCCAATCATCCCACAAGCTCACCAATGATTTCACGAAACTATCATCGCGTAACAAAAATTCATGTACGACCACAATCCATAGACATTACCACTTTGACCTTTAGGAATAAACTACACCATAAAACACACGGAGTTCCACTATCAATGTCCAAAACATCTACATGTGCGATACACACCCCAAGGAACTAGAGACCGTGTTTGAACAATCTCATAGGTCACCTTGATGTTTTAACGATACCAAATACCAAGACTGGAGTCACAACCAAGAAAATCCATTGGTCCTCTTTCCAAACCATACATCTCACAACAAAAACAATGTAAACCTCATTAATGGAACTCTCACTAGCGTACTGAGGGAAACAATGACAAGTGAAACAAACAACCATCTATTAAAGATTCCACACCAATGGTGTACACATTCATCATCATAATGAACCAAAATTCATCTTCGGGATTCAAAACACAACTCGCGAGGTCTCTACATGGCAGGTCACCATGACCCATGTACCATCCTTAAGGTCCCTCATGCACTCCTTATGGTCACGAACCATGAATGGTTCCACACTCACATGTCTGAGAAACACCTAACAAGCCAATGAACAAAACCCTAGAAAGGGTTCCTTAAACACACATCCTATTGCATATCCTTACTATAAAGGCCATACAATACAGATACAAAATTTTAAATTAGAGAACTCACACTACCCCAACCCACACATACAAGGGTCAAAAATAAAAAATAAAGGATACCAACCATTGAACTAAATCATTATAATCTTAAACATATTATTTACATGGGGCTTTAAATAATTACCAATATGATTTAACGACTGATAGAAATTTCTCACACTATCAACCATAAACAAACCACTCTTCATACTCATTTCCAATAGTCATCGTCACACATTGAACACTACCCTCTACCATACCTACCATGGTTCATGGTTATAATGGGGTAACCAATTCACTTAAACACAAGTATTTGGTCAAATCTATTAAAATCTATTATTTTTTTACCACATGATCCCTTCCACTTAGTTAAATGTCTTATTTCACATCATGTTATAATCCGAATTTTAACTCATTTTCACCTTTAATTAGGAAAATTTATTAATAATTTTATTTCCATCCTTTACAATTTAATGAAACCAAAAATGTTAACTCGATGAAAACATTTCATTAAACAAGATATTACTTAACTGTAAATTTTTATTCTTTTCGTTCATTATCTTTCATTAACATCATTGGGCATCATTTTAATCATATTTATCAATTAAATAAAATTAATTGTACTCTCTATATTCCCTATAATCCCATCCCGTGTGTGTTCCTATAATGTTGAGACCTACATATATCCATAGGTGTACTAAAATGACGCATGGAAACACAACCCCATTCAATTCTAGAAATAATAGTAATACCATAAATCATTCAAATGGCATAACAAGTGCATCACCAAATACTGAAATATCATTCAACAGTAACAACACACATCGAGAACAAAAATTACCACCCATAGTGACTTGGGTTTTCCCTCGTATATGTGTGAGATAATCCCAAGAATGAGCTTATTACCAAGGACTGACAATATCCTAATATGATTTATACCCTCCCAAAAGGGTAATAAAGAGTAAAGAACTAATCTAATTCCACCTTTTAACATCCTGACTCGGAAACCACTAAACTGGTGCCCCAAACTGAGTCGTCAGATGACCACAAGAACACATCCTCATACGCCAAAGGTTTATGACTAGCGGTGAGGGACTAATGAGTCATGTGGTGGAACTATAACCTCATTACTATAGTAATACACAATGTAAAAAAAGAAAAGTTACAGAAACAATATGAACAACCAAAAAACATGCATAACCTAATGATTCAAAAATTTGGGTACAACCACCAATCAAATACAACGATGCCATTCCGTACTAGTACTGAAAAGTGAAAGGAACCACAAAATAATTTTATTTCCAAAACACCAAACCAATCCCAACAATATGTCGGTGTCCTTCCCCATGTACATCCCAGGCCTAACATAACATCTCAGAGTAGGAAATATATCCCTATATGAAACTGCAACCAAGATATCTTCTCAGGTACCTAATAACAGCCTAAGAAGGGTGTTAGTACAAAAATCAGTAGTCCACCACCAATAATTTATACAAAATATACATTTTAAAGATAGTTCATTAATGTAACCAATAAATGATAAATGAAAAAAAGACAACTTGAGAGCCATTAGGTATCCACAATTCAATTAATTAATTCCTAGCATTTATCCCAATTTCATTTTGTATGTCCTCTTCATTACATAGTCCATTTTGACCACATGTTACGTGGGTTAGGAATAATTATCATCTACATAAGGGTATAAGGAAATAAATCACAATGCATAGGGGAAATAATTCAAGTACCTATCTCGCTAGAGATCCACATATCTCATCAAAATATTATCCACACTTTGAACCCTTAGTCTAGGTGGAATGAAACCATTATGTGAATAGAGCATCCATTCCCTTCCCAACTAGTGTATTTAAGGGATTTATTTTAGATCCTCACTCTAACTCGACTCATGGGTGTTGAACCTCAAGTAAATACCCCAATATTTCAAGCCATGTTCACTTGGTTATTTATCATTTCAACACAACTATACCATAAAACCACATAACATAACCAATTCCATTTGAAATCACAATACATAATAGACAACATGTTAATTAATTCTATACCATAACCCATTAACACATTTACCAAATATGATTCATAGAAATTCATCCAAATTACCATTCTCTTGCCTTAATAATTTTGGTTATTAAAAAACCCCTATTCCTCATCAAATATTCATTAAATACCATACATTAACCCATTTATCACATTTATTATTTCACAATCATTTACCAACTAATGCATTTCGGTAAAAATTAGAAATCCCATTACACAACCCTTTAGTACATTAATTCATTATGTGAACCAAAATTCCCAGGTATTAACCTATTAAATATATTAATTTATTCCTTTATTAAACCCCATTAACATATTTCCCATTTTCATCACATTATCCAGTCAAATTTTAACCATTTAATATGAACTAAACCTCTTAGGAATTTCTAAACAAGATTCATGAAACAATTGAAATGTTCTCATTCAAGACAATTTTTCAGATTTCAATGTCATTCCAAATAAAAAATTATTCCCTTTTCACCATAGGCCCAACTATCATCATTCCATTTACAGCATGAAAAAACATTTAAAACATGTTCTTCAGGGATACTACATTATTATTCGATAATATTTCACTTAACACAATCACTCTCTAGTTCTGGTATTGCTGGTGCACCGCATGGGTGGCCCAAGAATGGTGAAGGAAACCTCTAAAAATCCTGCAATGGTCATGATGGGTTCAATTATCCAATTGGACACCCCTTTTTTCAGACCCACCAGACCGAGAACACAATTTGGGAAAACAAGAACACAAACTTCCATGAACTAATATAGAATAAAACTATGGGATTATAGTTATAGACTATGTACCTCAAATATCATAATGAACACACTCTTAATGATAGCCTTGGAATAAGATTCAGACACCCCTTGATTCCCCAACCTAGATTTTAGTAAAAAAGTGGGTTTGAGAGATTTCGAATGAGATGTGAGAATGTGGAAAATTTTAATCGAATGGAGGAAGAAAGGAGTATATTAGAGTTACCCGAGGTTATGAT
Organism: Viscum album; assembly: GCA_963277665.1. Classification (NCBI taxonomy): domain Eukaryota; kingdom Viridiplantae; phylum Streptophyta; class Magnoliopsida; order Santalales; family Viscaceae; genus Viscum; species Viscum album. Next base: position 1,749,987,667 of record OY728120.1, on the reverse strand, counting down.
CCGAAGAAAAAGACACTCAAAATAGACAAGAATCGAAGAATAACCTCCCTTGGGAATCTTAGTTCATCCATGCTCGTGACTAGGGTTGTAGGGGGTGGAATGTAGGTGAAACTTGAGTTGGGGTTTAAAATCTAGAAGTGACAATTTTTTAATTTTCTCAATATTTTTGGGTTGTATGGTTTACCGGTAAGATTTATCAAATAGTGTGCAAACCATGTGTGATCCACTATCACAAAAACACCGCATCTCATGGTTTACCCACCCGGTTTCCATAACTATTATAATAGTATTGTTATTTTTGAATTTCATATATAATTAACTATAATTAATAAATTAATTTAAAACAATATTTATTTTCCATCTAATGTTTTCATAAATTAAAAATTTATTTCCTCTGTATTTAGGATAATTTTATAAGACGTTATGTAACTTTTCATTGCATTATAAAATCAGTTATATTTTAAAATATGTAATTCTCATGCAAATTATGATTTTAATTGAAAATTAAAATGAGCATATTTAGAAAATTATTCTTGAAAAAGTTATATAATTTTTGGATTCTTCACGTCGAAAAATGGTCATGGTGAATTATTGGAAATTTCCTAAAATACATAAATATTTAATGAATAGTGAAATACGATAATTTACAAAATATGCTAAATATATTATTTACTAAGTCCTGAGTGATTTTATGTTGATTTGAGAACCATTGGTTAGAACCCACATGAGCATATTACTATTCTTGGTCATGGAATAATCTCTATTTATTTTCTTATTATCAAATTATAGAGTAATGATTAAAATATTAAGAAAACCCTCCTCCCCTCCCCTATAAAAAATACCCACATTTCCAACTTCTATTCACACCTCTCAGTCCTTGTTCCTTCCCTATATTATACCCAAATATCTCCCCAAGATCCTCCCCCAAGACTAGAGGACCTTTTCCTCATCAAAATACCAAATCCTCTCCCATTTAGGGGCTCTCAAGGAAGAATAAATGAAGAGTTAAATTACATTTTTTTCTTTCATTTTATTTTCATATTCTATTATTTAATTTTCTCTCCTAACATATCCTCATACATATTGTATGAAAAATAAAATACCATACATATATTATATTTTTTTTTCTATTAGGATAATTAATTATCATATATCCTTTTCAATTATTTTTTATGAATGAAATGAGAACACCATCTCAAATATGTTCATTTATCATATTCAAGGACGATGAGTTATCAATTTCTATTAACATTTTAAATTATGGTCACGAACCCATTTTTATTCATGAATTGGACTATTAAATATGTATTTTATATAATGTGATGTTTTGGAATTCTTTTTCACACATGATGTAAAATAATAACACAAAACAAGTTAATTTGGACAAAAATCAACAAATTAATCCAAGTGTTTATCATCAATGTTTTATATAATCATTCACCTCCACTTAAAATAAATAAATGAATTTTATAACAATGTAATTTTTTTTATTATCTTCAATTTCATATAAAATCAATTCTAGGAAACCGTTCTCATCATAAAATGTTTATCAAAATATGAATATAAGTGATATAATCATTAAAACCATGGAAGAAAATTCTCCCAAACCATGAAATTGAACCTGTTAACTCATCAAAAATGAAATGGATAAACATAATAAGTTTATAAAAATAAATAAAATGTATTAGAGGTTCTAGAATTATTAATTGAGGAATATAATTTTATTATTCAGGTCGTTATGATCAAGAAAAGAACACCATATGACATAAGGTAGGGATCCACTCTTCCTCACATTTATTCAAGAATTTCATCTATGTTATGTCCTTTTATGTGTAGTTTCTAATAATGGATTCTGATTTCTCACCTCCCTAATACATTCCTTATTTTTTATAAATACATAATCACCCATTTCTCTCTCATTATGACCACATATGTACACCTGGTACCATACAGATATTCCATAATGGATTCTACCTTAACCTCATACATTCATTCGGGTTCCACTAACTTTATTTTTATCCAATTGAGTTTTTATTTTTTTATGTAAAACATCTTCAGGCAGTTTATATTTTAAAAACTCATGTTTGAACATCCAACCTACATTATATTTTGAGGATATACATGTTTATAAATAATTCACTCTTTAATACTTCCCAATAAGAAACACCATTTTAAGGGAAATTCCTAAATTCTTACCCAATTGTAAGTACAATATAAGATATGTTGTTAATAATACATTATATTTATAAATATACTATTTTTATCATTAGGAAATTCTTTGTTTACTTGTGGTATTATATTAAATATTATCCCATTTTTTGAAATGATCTATGACATTTTCAGTAGACCACACGAAAATGATTTCATTTTAAATTTTCTCAAAAACAGTTTTGCATGTTATCAAATAAAATTGGAATTACTTATTATGATATATTCAAATTATAACGCTTGAATGTAAATGCTTGATTTAGTTCATTTTTTTCATGGAAACTTCTATGATACATACATTAAATTATGTTTTATGGCATGATTACGATACACATTTTATTACATAGATACCCTTATGTTTATGCATGATTGATTATGTTTGATTCTTTCTGTGTAAAATAAATTCATTAACACATTATAATGGTTCATCTATTTAGTTCTCTAATACATTTGGGAATGTTGAGTCTCATGAGAGGTTATGTGCAATGTTATTTGTGCATAGATTTCACTCATGCTACCATGTGCAAAGGTCATGGTGGTGAACCTTTACTTGTGCTCCTCTATGTGAAACATGTCGTGACTCATTCCAATGTCATTTTTTCTGTTTCTAGCATATTATTATTACTCCATGTACTTATGATCACCTATTTTTACGTTTTTATTTCCCATGTTCCATGCCATTTTATATAATTATTCCGTGCCTTCAAACCCATGTGATAATTCATTGTTAATATTATTTTTTCCTTACTAGGATTTTAGTGAATCCATTTGTTCATGGTACCCCAAGGTAATCCTATACAGATATATGAGCAGAATAGAAGTTATGAGATGATTATGGATATTAAATAATTTTTTATAATGGTTGATAATGTACCTAGTCTTCCAAGACACTAGAATTTATGATCCTTGGCTTGTCATTTGATGTTTACATATGCTTAAAATAATGTAATGATATATGTAAGAGGATAGGGTCTCTATATTTGGTATTAGAATATCATCTAATTATTTTTGTAAATTAGTAATAGAGAACATTAGTAAGAATCTTGAAGATGAGAACATGTATAAGAAAACAAAAAAAAATTATTGTAAGTATAGATTAAGTGGTTTATCAAGAAAATAAATCCATGTATAGATACAAAAAGGTAGAGGTGGCTCTGGAACAGATGAATCTATGGGTAAAAACCAAAAACACCATGTTGATCTATAATTGAATGGGAATAGGTGCATGGAAACAATCCATGCGGCACCCTTGGTTTGATAGTCCTAGGGGATCATCTTTTTTTAATTCATGATCTTAGTACAAACCATTATTAAGGGAAAAAATATCCCATAAGAATATATGTTCTATCAATAGATCAAGGATAAAAAAATCAATCTTACGGAATAAAAAGTTAGTATATACTTCACCATCAAAATTTTATCCTTTTTTGTTAAAATATTAGTTTTTATTTTTAATATCTAAGTATTCAAGACCTATAATTGAACATTAGTTTTCTTAGCTAATGTAATGAAATTGAAAAACATGTGACAAGAATAAATGTGATAGGGAATGTGAAGATCTACCTAATGATATACCAAATATGATGGAGTAGGTGCTAAAAACATAATGATGGTACTTGCTCAGCTGGCTCATGTAATGAATAATAACCTAAATGACATGGAGTTCCCTCTTACCCAAAGGAAAGAGAATTTTGTTGTAGAATCCTTCGTATAGAAAATTCCTCACATGTTTAGTTGAAATTTTGATCCCCTCCTCATAGTATAGTGTATTAACTCTATTGAAATGATATTCTATGTCCTTAAATTCTAATAAGAAGTGAATATTGTGCTAGAGGTCTATCATTTTGATGGGGAAGCTGATAAGTGGTGGATACTAATCAAGATTACGAATCCCCAAGAGGAAATTGATTCCATGAATTTGTAGGAATTAAAGATAATGTTTTTAATAAATATTCTCCCTAAACCCTCTGTATCCAGATGTAAAGGGAGTTCCTCGGATTAAAAAATATGGAATATGAGTCAATTGGGGCGTATGAAGAAAACATTAAAAGTATTTCAAGGTATGCCTCTAGAATATACATGAACACTAAATTAAAGGGGGATCGCTTCTTTAGCGGACTGAAGTCAAGTCTATGAATGGTGTTTGTGACTTGATAATTTTACAGCTATGAGGATAATGTTCATTATTCCCCTAATGTTGAAATAGAGATCAGAGAATCGTAGTGGTATCATTGTCCCATAAATAGAAACAGTAAATGAAATATAATATGGATGGTTCCACATAAATATTCCATGATGTAATAAATCCTAATCATCCCACATGTAAAAAATGTGTGAATAAGCATCCTGAGAAATATCTCATGGGAACTAAGAATTGGTTCAAATGTGGAAAGATTGGACGTCATGCTAGAAATTGCCGACAAGATATGATGAATCCTGATAATGTGGAATAATAAAGGAAGGATCAAATAAACACTCATCTAGTGGTGTAGTGTTATAACTATAGGAAGCAAGGTAATTATGTGAACAATTATTCTATTCCAATAGCTGAATTAAGAAATTAAAAAAAATCCTTTATGGAAATCGGGAAGGGCGTATTCATTCACTACTACTATGGTGGTGTTGGATAATGATGCGGTGACTGGTATGCTAGTCATTCATTGTTGACTATAGAATGTACTATTTCATTATGGTTCAATGAATTCTTTCATATCATTAATTTTTAGTAGAACTTTTCAAATACCGCCTCAACATTAGAAGGATATGTTATCTATGAGATCAATAAACGAAGAAATTACTGCGTCCAAGGTTTATAACTCTTCCTTGATAAATGATAGTTGGTTAAAACTCCCTACCAATCTTTTCATACTTCCTTTAGTAGAGTTAGATTTTATCATGGGCATGTATTGTCTATCTGTATACAAATACAACATCTAATTTCATTAAAGGGATATCACTCTTTACCTCCCAAAGAATCCTCCAATTCATTACATGTGTAAGGAGGAAGTTGAATCTACTTTAAATTCATCATCTCATGTGTGGATATTAACTCTTTATGAGAAATAATTTCTAGCACAAATGAATGAGATAAAGGAGAAAATCTTCCTTGAAGACATTACTATTGTGAGGTTTTAGATTATTTTATTCCATGATGTGTTTCTTGGTATTCCTCTTGATCGAGAGGTTGAGTTCTGAATTGAACATATTCTATGATCCGTAAAAGTATGAAATACAATTTATAGAATGGCCACTATAGAGATAGAAAATTTGAAGAAGAAGTTACATGAGAATATGGAGAAGGGTTTTATACCCCCAATTATTTCACCATGGGGTTCACTAGACCACTTCATCATGAAAGAGGATGGATCAATTTTCCACTGCATTAATTATCATGAGATCAATAAAATCATGATGAAGAAAAAGTATCACCTAGAATTGATAGATGACTTGTTCGTTAAGCTTTGTGGGGTTAGTTATTTCTCTAAAGTGAACCTTTGTTCGGGATTTCACAAATTAAGGTAAGGACGAAATATATTCCATTGACTACCTTTCGAACACGATATGGACACTATGAGTTCACATTGATGCACTTCAGACTCACTAATTCTCCAACAATATTCATGGATTTAATGAATATGGACTTTATATATTACCTCAACAAATGTGTTGTAGTATATATTAATGATATTACGATATACTCCAAGATCATGTATAAACCCAAGGAGTATATGAATATGGTGATAATGTATTTTCAAAGGGATAATAATTATGTAAAGTACTATAATTGTGTGTTTTAGATGGAGGATCTATCATTATTGGGAAATGTTATCACTAGAAAGGGATATCTGAGGACCCTTACAAGATAATGGAAATGGAAGAGTGTCCACATCCAACATCTATTAATGATATCTGCAGCATTCTAGGTCATTCCGGGTATTGTTAACGAATTTTGAGTAACTTATCACAATTATGAAAGGCAATGAACAATCTAACAAGGAATGGAGTTACATTTTTTTGGACTCAAGAAAGTGAGGATTGCATTAGGGAGGTGAAAAAAGAGCCTTAACACTACACCAATACTCACATTACCTATAATTGGAGAAATACTTTTACTATACAATGATGATTCAATGAAGGGATTGGGATGTGTGCTGATGATAAATGATAAAGTGGTAGCTTATGATTCATATCAGATGAAAATCCATGAGCAAAGCTATCTTATGCAAGATCTACAGTTTCCATCTGTAATCTTTGCGTTAACAATATGAAGGTATTATATCTATGGGGAAAAGTGTGAGATATATACTGATCACATGTGTCTCATATATATATTAACACAAAAATAGATTAATATGTTCCTACATAGATGGATAGAACTCATAATGGATTATGACTATTCAATCCACTATAATACCGGTAAGGAAACCAAGATGGCAGATGATCTAAGTAGAAAATATCATGCCTCTTTTTCAATGATGAAAATTGAAAATGATCCCATATTATTATATTTGTAGAGGATGGACGTGGGAATAATTAAGGGAGGAATATCATCGATCCACTCTTAAATTATTTCTCAACCATCACTCATGGTGAATATAAGTGATGTTGAATGAAAAGATGTGCAAATTTTAAAAAAGGTGAAAGCTATTAGGAATGGGAAATCCTCTATGTTAAAGATTAATGAGAAAATAATTCTATGGTTTGGGTCAAGATTATGTGCACCATATGATCTAGTGCTAAAGAAGGATATTTTAAATGACTCATATAGCTCAACATTCACTATTCACCAAGGGAGCACAATGGTGTATCGATATGTATGAGAAAACTTTTGTTGGGACCATTTAAAGAAGGATATTTTTGAGTATACATAAAAGTTCTTAGTATGTCATCAAGTTAATGTAGAATGATAGAATCCTAATGAGATGATGCAACCACTACCCATACAAACATGTAAGTGGGAGAACATCAACATGGACTCTATCACTAAACATAGGTACATTTGCTTCTTCAAGATTATTGATCATGTTGGGACTTTGTCTTATCAACCAGAACTCCCACCTACCATGTCCAAAGTACACAATGTCATCCAAGTATCGCTCTTATGGAAGTACAAACCAGATCCTTCATATGTACTCTCTTCAGATGTGGTGTAGCTGTATAATTATCTTTCTTACAAGGAGAAGTCAGTGGAGATCTTGGATCGTAGAGATAAATCACTAAGTAACAAGACTACTCACCTGTACAAAGTACTATAGTGGAACCATAAGTAAAAAGAGGCAACATGGGAACTGGAGGTGGCATTGATGGAAAAGTACCCACACCTGTTTATGTCATAGAATGTAAAATTAAATTTTGAGAGAGAAATTTCATATATAATGAATAATGTAATTATCTAATGTTTTATCAATGAAAATTACCTTATTATAATTATGTCATTTAATCACATGAAATCAAAACACAATGAGCTATTATGTATTATGTGACATTTAACCATAAAATTTTCACATATGGGATTTGAATTTAAAAAATATGATATACATGGTTATAATCAGTATGATGTTTGGAGTCTGATGGAAGAAACATAATCATTGGTTAATAGTAACCTACCCTTATGAATAGTTACATACCTTTATGAATAGAAATATGAAAATTATGAATTGTAATTCCACAAAACTAATAGTAACATATCCCTATAATGTATAAAAACTGTTTATAATATTTTATGTTATTATATTACCAGATTAAATGTATTGGTAAATTTGTAATTCATAAATAACGAATTAAAATTAATTATCTTATTTAAAATAAATTTTTTTCCTTAAAAGGTGTTTATAAATTATGAATTTTATGTCTTGTGGTTTGAAGATAATTTTTTCTGACCTTATAATTTTTGAAAGCATTTTAAAATAAGTAAAAATTGAAAAATTTATATTTTTCAGGTTAATTAGGATTATAAATTACAATAAAATTAATCTCATTTAGAAATTTATTTTTGAAAAATTGATTTCATATATTGATTATACACATCAAAAAATTGTAAGGTTAATTTTTTTTATATTTTTATAAAATTCATCAATTATTCATGAATAGTGAACTACGATAATTTAAAAAATAAGATAAATATGTTAATTAATGAGTCATTAGAGATGTTATGATGATATAAGATCCTTTGTTTCTAACTCACATGAACATATTACTATTATTGGTCATGCAATAATTTTTTTTTCATTTCTTATAGAGAAATAAAAAATGATGATTAAAATATTTAGAAAACTCTCTTCCACTCCAATATAAAAACCACTGACAATTCCCACTATGCTTCACTCTAGTCAAGCCCTGTTAATTCACTAAATTCTTCAAAAATATCTCCTTAAGATCCCCCACACGTCAAGTAGCCCTTGTTCTTTTCAAAAGACCAAATCCCTTCCCCTTAAGAGGCTCTGAAGGATGATTAAATCAAGTGGTAAATTCCACTTTTATTATCTTTCATTTTATTTTCATGTTCCTTTTTTAACTATTCTCTCCATTCCCATTATTTTATATGAACTAAATTAGATCACAATCCCATATGTGTTAATTTATCACATTCAAGGAAGAAGAGTAATCAATTTCTATTACCATCTTCAATTCTGGTCAAGAAACCATTTTTATGGATGAACTAGACTATTAAATGTGTATTTTATCTCATGTGTTGTTCTATAATCCTTTTTTCACACATGATGTTAAATAATTACATAAAAGAGGTTAATTATGTGAAAAAATTCCAAATTAATCTAAGTGCTTATCATTAATCTTTTACATATTGATTCACCTTCACTCCAAATAAACAAAATGAATTTTATATCCTTATAATCTTTTGGATGTTAGCTAATGTCATATAACATCAATTTTGGACAAGCATTCTCATTATACTTATTTATTTAAACATGAATACAATTGAAATAATTATTAAAAAAATGAAGCTATCACTCCCATACAATGAAATTAAACTTCTTAAATCATTAAAATGATAAATATGAACTTAATAACATTATAATAAATCAGTAACATGTAGTAGATGTTATTTAATAATTATTTAATAAACATAATTTTATTATTCACATCATTAAGATCAATTGAAAAACACCATAAGACATAAAGTAAGGGATCCCCTCTTTCCCACATTTATTCAAGAATCTACTTTATGTTAGATCTATTTATGCATAGTTTCTAATGAAGGGGAATGATTTCACAATTCCCCCATTACTCCACCATAATGTATAAAATAATATATTCCACTTTATCACTAATTAATCCCTCTGAAGTACACCTAGAACTATGCCGATATTTAGTAAGGGATTCTACCCAAACCTCCAACATTCCTTCATGTTTCTCTATCAATCTTTTTATCCAAATTTATATGTCATTTAATTTTATGTAAAACCTATAAATAATTATAATATAATCATAAGTTATGTTTCAAAATCCATACTGTATTCTCTTTTAGGGATATACATGTTTTTAAATATTTCAATCCTTAAAACTTCACAATAAGAAACACCGTTTTAAGAGAAATTCCCAAATTCTTACCCAATTACATGTACACTATAAGATCTGTTTTCAAGAAACCATTATATTTGTAAGACTATAATTTTTATCATAAAAACCTTCTGGGCTCACTTCTATTTTCATATAAAATATTATTCCCTTTTCTATTTTAAAGGATCTATGATATTTTTATTAGACCGCATTAAAATGTTGTAATTTTAATGCTTCTTAAAAACCCTTTTACATGTTATCAATTAAATTTGGCATCACTTATTTTTAGATATTCCTATTATACATTATAAATGACCACTCATGATCTAAATCCTTTTTTTCATGGATAGTTGTATGATACCCCTATTAAATTATGCTTTATGTCTTGATTACGATACCCTTTTCTTTCCATGGGTTCTCTTAAGATTATGTAGGATTGATTATTTATGATTATTTATGTTGAAACAATATTCATGAACAAGATAATATGGGTGCACCCATATAGAAGCCTAGTTAATTGGATAAATTTGAGTGTCCTGAGATGTTATGTTCAATGGTCGTGGTGGTTATTCATGACTCATGCTACCATGTGCAACAGACTTTGTGGTTAAACATGACTTGTGCTCATCTATTTGCAATGAGAATTGACTCATTCTAAAGTCATGTATTATTTTTCTGGAACAATATTATAAATCTTAGTATATATTATCCCATGTTTATATTTTATGATTTCACACATTCCATGTCTTTTTATACCATTAGCCCATTCCTTCTGACCGATTTGCTAAAGCTTCATTACGATACCTTTTCCCTTAGTGGGATTTCAGCTCATCCATTTGTTCATGTTATCCCAAGATTATCCTTTGTATATGTATGATCACAATGTAATATAGGAGATCATTATGGAGGTTATGTAAAAAGTTGTTTTTGTAATGTTTGATTTTGTACCTAGTCTTCAAAGACACTAGACATTTACGATCATGGGCTTCTAATTTGTTGTTTATTTAGGTATAAAATCATATAATGATATATGTAAAAGTCAAGTTCTTTTATATATCAATTCATTAGAATATTTATAAATTTATTGTTGAATATGTACATGTCGTAAATGGTTACATTGAAAACATGGGATCATTAATACTATAGTATTGGTTTTTTTTCATGTCCTTCTAGAGTCATATACTATGATATAATCATTAAATTTGAAATATATTTATAATATTAATGATTTATGTGTGATGATATATTTCTATGATTCTAGGAGAGTTCTATGTTGATGGAAAGTGGAGTGTCAAGGAATCAGTATAGGGATCCACTCATGAGGTGTTTCCTCCAGGAGAGCATGAATTAGTGCCATCACTAGTCAAGTAATTCATATATCGTTCAATGGGTATGGAAGATAATCATCAGTGTGCTAACCAGTTGATATATCTAGTAGTAAATTTTTAGGGTACACATATAATTGTCACATCACATGAGTTCTAAAGATAGAGACCGCTCAATATTGTGTTGATCCATACCCTTAGGCATTGGAGGATTGACTGTGGGAAATGGAATGTGATTTCAAACTTGTCTAGATCCTAAAATTATTGAAAGGAAATTATTCCGAATCATTTTCACCATGGAGTATCAGTTGGCTCTAGTTATATTAATAGAATGAAAATATTTTATGAGTTCAATTCTTGAGTTCTAGAGGTTGATATCTCCTAGGTTAAATGGTGGGAAATTCCCCCTTCACCTATAGTAGAAGAATACTTTGAATGTCCCACATGGATGAGAACCATTTTTAATTTCTTCCCTAGCCGTGATACATATTTAAAATGTATAATGGAGTTCACAGATCCTTGTGTCAGTGATTTGTTATGTGACATTGGAAATAAAATGAATAGGGAAAATTCTCCCACTAATACATGCTCTTGATACGATATCCTAATTCATGATATCGAGTTAGTGCAACCTAAAGTTGATAGTGTTGAGGGTTGGTGGATGAATTTCTCTGATCGGTGTGTATGTGGTTGTTTGAGGTAATAATGTGATTGAGAAATGACTATTTATTGTAAATAGTTTGTAATGTGAAAGGATTAGTTCCATGAAGTATGAGATCAATAGTGGCTTCTAGTATATTTTAAGGCATAATGTGTGTCTTCACTTACCCAATTTTAATTTTCACACAACTTAATGATCCAGTTTTTCCATGGTGTATCAAATATTTATGACTAGTAATACTAGTGGATCCTATTGTTTGAACACTATGCTATAGTTTCATGATGATTGGATCATTGATCACATTTATCTATTTTATTTTTGAAGTGACTCTATGGGGAGATAGATCCTTTCATGAAATATTTTCATAATGGTGGTGGGGTCCTGTGATATTTTCCTCAGTATGGGATAGTCATTTCTCTTCCATGGTAATACGATTTCTAATAGTGAGGATAAAAGTGATTATTATTTTTCATGATGGATATTTAATCATTTTATTAGGATATATCCCCTTTCAAGGAATTATGATATCATTCATAGGATGTTACATTCACTTCCATTTTAGTTGTTTAGTTTTACCCATGGAGTTTTTTTCCTATGAGATTTCATCTATTAAAATGGTTGGGGAATAAGTGGATTTCCATCTAGCTAATATTCCATGTTATCCCTCCTTTAAGATTTAAATTTTTGATAGGATAGTACTAGGGATTACCTATATTTATGGTACTATATAGGATGACCACCAGTAAGTGTGGTAGATAATGGTTTTGTTTTAGGAATATATAGAGATGGGGGTATGAATGAACCAAATTTTTTTATTTGGAATCCTAGTTTTTTCTCCCAGAGAATGAAGAGATAGTGAGGTCTAGTTAGGATTGTAAACACCCAATCCAGAAGAATATTTTAGGGGAGTATCCACCTCATTAATTGATGGATTCTTAAACCTATAGTTTTGGGGGAAGTGGAATCTGAGTATGACATCTAGATAGGTTATCAACAACTCTATTTTTAGAGAAAGATATACTAGAAGTGTCTTTATATATACACTTCAGTTTTTTGGATCTCAAGATGATACCCCTTTAAATATTTGTGTAGTATAGAATATTTTTGAGGCATATAGATCATATCCATAACCCTTTATAGAATAGCTCATGGTAGTCTTCCGTAGGGGAATCTATGTATTCTTGGTGCCAAATTTTTATGTGATTCACTTGATAATGGATTCTAGGAATTTGTTGAGAATACCAATTTCATGGGGATCACTCAGAGAGATATTTCAAGATAAAATAATATACTTATTTTCATTTGTATCTATTAACATGGGAGTGATGAATGGAATGGTAGAGGATGGGGCAATGTAATTTTTAGATCCACTCACACGTGTGGATATAATAGTAGATGTTCATATCATGATTATATTTCCATTTTTTGGAGAGATTTAATGAAACAGATGACCCTTTTGACTTAGGAGGACATAACATGTCTCTCTTCAATGGTGGATAACCCTCAAATTTTTTGTGTGGTAGGGTGGAACATTTTAGATATTTAGTTTGTAGGGACTTATATAACCAAATACCTACAAGACATATCATGATGAATTGTTTATACAAGTGGATCCCATAATCCCTATTCGAAGATGGATAATGGAAATATTCATGTTATGAAAGGAGGTGATAAGAAGAGTATCTTTTATAAGTATTAATCAATTGTATGTGAGGACGTAGAAAGATCTATTGAAATAATTTAGAAACAATGGTAGTTGCAGAAATGTTTCGAATAAAAATATTATTGTTTCATCTAGATATGGGTGATGACCAAAAATGATGTGTGTAGATTTTGGGACACTTGTTGATGAACTATTTCGTTTGGATTTCTGGGATTCCGTCGATAAAAATTTTAAAATGTGAAGATTACATCACCATAGGATTAGATATTGGAAGATGAAATTCATTGGGGTTATAGTAATACATAGGAATAGTTTTTACCCTAGTATGTTAGCTAGGTAAGGTGGACCATTTAGGTTATAGTGAACATGAGTAGGGTTTGTATGTCAGTTTTGAGTCATAGTTGGGTGGATCATATAATATTCGGGTGGTTTTCATATCAAGAATATTATCACTCCACCATTAGAGTATCCTCATTTCATGGACATGTTTGAGTGTCCACAATGGAAAATGTTATAAAGGTCATAGGTAGTGGGTAACATTTCATGGATCATAGTTTTCATTATAATTTTCGTTATAAAGGGTCTAATGTATTAAGGGGAGGATGAGGACTTCCTAGAAAACATCATGAATCCTCAGTGGACTAGTGATGAAGTCCATTTGAGTTGGAGTGGTAAGGATTAATGTCTCGGGATTAGGATATCTAAAAGGATTATAGGACCTCTATTTTTAATTCATATATGTTGTGTTAGTGTTGTGGTACATATATTAATCCCATGACCATAGAAGTTTTTGTTTCTTGGATTTCTACAATGGTCATTATTGAGGAGGTATGTGCATACATCATTGCATGATACAAAATAAGGTAATATGGTCTATGGTAGGGGAGTTCCATTTCACAGATTTAGTGGGATAAAGAAATTTGGGACAACTACACTTCATGAGAATGTTACTTCCTTGGTTGAATATTGTTTATAGCATAGAAACCATGATGTGATATCATAGTTGTGGGAGGCCCATTTGGGAGCTCAGTATCACCAAAATTTTCATCAGCTTATACATTTAGGAGATGAATATAATTGAATAGGGGAATAATTTTCTGTTATAATTTTTTATAGAATACTATCAATCATTCCTAGGAATATTTATCGATCTATAAATAAAGAAAACATAAGATCATGGGGCATGATGAGTTAGAAATTGATGATTGTGGTAAATTAAATACATTAGGGTCACACATGCACAATTTTACTGAAATGCAGAATAACTAATAAATAGAGCAATGGATTGGAAATATGAGACCCCTTTTTAGTCCAATGAATGGGTTTTACATTTGGAGTAACATAACATTGGAGTATGTTAGAGATTCGTGTTCGGGACTGTCAAGGCTGAATGGTAAAATAAATTAATTGAGTGAAATATTTTATTTAAATAAATTTCTAAGACCATGAGTTTGTTATAAATATATATATTCTAGGAAATATAAAAATAACTAACATAACCATGGATCCATTGGAGATTTTATTGGGGTATTGTTCATGGATGAAACAAAACTGTATTGTCGATTGATGATCGGTAGTCAACATTAATTAAAGATATATAAAAAAAACATTGTAAATTCCTTCTTAATTAGTTATCAATCCATATTAAGGTAGGATGTAGTTTATCATTACATTTACTCATTTGATATATCTTATAATTAATGTGAAAAAATCTTCTTAAGTATTGATTTAAGAATCATTTGTATTATGGTATTGAGTTTTATTTATCTAGTATTGGTGATTTATTTTTCTTGATAATGCTATGTATCTTTTTTCATAATTATAGTGGAAATGAATCAAGGCCAAAACAAACATTTTTTTATGTCCATTACATTATTTTTTTCCACATGATTTACATTAACATTCTATATTCACTTCGATTAATTACTTTTTCATTTTGTTCAAAGTATACATGGAAATAAATAACTATGCATATATTCTATAGAACAATGTATTGATACCGCATATCTAGGTTTGAAATGGTGATGAGATCATTATATGAAGATGTATCTGGAGAAAAAAATTATATCACGGGAATGAATCATCGTCGAGGTGTGATAGAGGTTCTTCTGAAGCACCAAATAACGAGAATCTGGACAAGAATAGTGAATGAGGTTCAATAATCTATATATCCTTGGAGAATGGAGAATCCCATGATGATATTAAAGGGATGGGATGTAAAAATTAATTCATGTGAATAATCCTATGGGTTCAATGAAACCCTCAACTACATGGATTTTAGTTTTATGTATACATGTTGTGTATTACATTTTCATACATGGGTAGGTTTTTAGAGTAGATATTAGTATCATAGTACATGTGACTCGAGTCTCACACTATGTGACACTTATCTAATCAATATGAAATATTTTGGGTGCACATGACTAGGAGGACATGTTGAATTACACACCATATGTTCCAATTCACACGTCGGATAATGCATTTAAAATGGATCAGTGTGTACATGGAGTACACACCAAAGAGGCTGGGTAACACTACAAATAGTGTGATCCATATCACATATCGTTTATACCATGGAATGATGAAAACATGTACTGAGGGTAAATCCAATGGAGATCATGTTTCCCCCGAAACAATTTGTGGAGGGATTCACATTGCATACTTTAGAAAGTACCTTGAAATGGGGAGCATACATGTCAAGTGATGACATATACTCCTAAACACCGTGTTTCTTTGAGAAACACAATTTATTTTCTAAAAGTGAATTCTATGTGAGAATGATAATTGAGATGTTCTAGGAAAAGTGAGTGACTTTTAGTACCTATAATGATATTCCATGTACTCCCTTGAGGCCAGGATAGTTCAACATTCTCCCCAATTCAACATTGTTGTGATCTTATTTCAATTTTATTAGACCAGCAGTGGTTTAGTTTGTTCCATTAGTCAATTCCTTTGATTGATTAGTGAAACATTAGTTAATCATCATATAGTGTTCCCCCTATATATCTTCTTTTAGATCATTACAATATGAGTGTGCTCAATTTTTCTTGAGTGATTCATTTCAAACGCTTTGACAATACAACATGTTGCCTTAAATAATCTATCCCTCTGAGTGTCCTAGATTGATCCTAATTTTTTTCCTTTTCTTTTGGTAGGATTGTTACAATTTTAAAAAACATTATTTACACATTCATATATCCATGATATTAGAGGAGGTCTCTAATAGGATTTGTTGACCCCCTAGGGAGTAGTACACATTGACCCCATATATTATCATCAAGTTCTGATCATTTCGTTGATTTTTACTCTAACAGAGTGTGTTTCATAGATAAAACATATCTGCATCCTTCAATACTCTCCTATTTGGACTTGATGAACATTACCATTGGGATGTGTGTCAATTTTGGCAGTATAACTTATGTATTTTATTTTCATATACCTATGTTATATAGAACCATCGACTAGATTCCTTGTATTTCATTTTATATGTGATCATACCATGAGATTGTGTTTCTATTATTAGTATACATAGATATTTTACTGACTTTTTCACATTATTATTGACTTGTACGATGATGATTTTACTTATCTTGATTCAATATGTGTTGTGGTTTTTGGGCATCCTACTAGAAATTGTTATACTAACACTTTGATGGGATCAACCAACACATGACATGAATTATTTATATGAAGGACCATTTTATGGAGTACCTAGAGGACCAAGAGCAGGTGGATATTAGTTTTTGCTCGAATAATTATTGTGTATATTTGAGTTTCATTAGACAATAATACCCTATATATTAGTAGGGTGGGCATCATTCACATTTTTAGTGTGATTTGATTTTCCCATTTTAATTAGTTTTGACAATTAATGTTTTAATATGATTATAGGATCATAACTGTGAACATTTAGCTTTCGAATATTTTTCATATTCTATCATTATATGTTCATGGAGATGTGTGCATGCATATTTCACTTTTTTAAAATTCATCCACTTTTTATGATAAGCCATCATGTTGAATGTCTCTATACCATAACCTATTAGTGGTGGTATTGCTCATGTTTTGGAAAGGATACCAATGGTTTCAGTCATGATAGAGGCTCATTCACAAAAAAACACAAATATATCATTCCATTTCCATTTACCATTAGAGTTCCTTAGCATGCACATATAGATATGGGTTACTCCAAGAATATAACTCAGGAAAAATCTAAAACATCATTAGAAACAAAAGCTGATTCAGAATGATCTTGGTACATCCATATCTCTCATTTCTGTTTTATAATGGAAAATATTATCAAATATACCACTTCATATATAATTAAATATGCCTTCATCTACTCTCATATGGATTATGTGCTCCCAAACATCCAAAAAATCACCAAGACTATCATCAGTGGATATCTGGTCACCATGACCATGTAATCGATATCCTGAAGCTAGGTGAAATGACTAAAAGTTTTATAAATATAATATACCTTACTATAACTATATTATGTATTATTAGTCACACATTTTATATATATATAAAACACTTTTGACATGATAATATATTTTAACAATGTCCTTAGTAAAAATTAAAACATTTATAATGTTTATTTTTCAATAAAATTATCAAATTTCACTAAATAATTATATTTATTTAAATAATTAAATTATAATATTTAGGTAATTATTTTGATGAAAAATAATTCTAATTTTACTTTTTTTTCACAGTTAATTTATGGTAAATGCTAGGAAATTTAAAAATGATTTCTGGGTAGAAATATAAAATAATTTTTTAAAAAAATCCCAGAACTCTTGTTAAATAATTATTATATCATCATATCTTAAATTTTATATAGAATTAATCTTTATAAAAAGGTATTTATTTAATTACATAATATATAAGCAGTTACATATGGAAGAACATTAATATAATTTTTTTAAACCTTGATTTCAACCATTAAAAATTGATTTTTGAGTTATATGCGCATCACATTAGAAATTTTATAAAACATTTATAATTTTTATAATGTCGAATGGGATAATTATTTTTAATTTTACTATATAAATTATGTAATAAGTATAATTTAAACTATGGATATACAAAAATTTATCATAGTTTGAGTAATATAATATGACGGGTTAAAGTTTAAAGGAAAATGAATAACATACCTATACACTCAAACATTAAATTAGTGTTTGATGTTTTTTAAAGAATAATCGGCCCTTATAACAATATTTTTCAACCAAATTTATTGCACATAATTCCACCAATAATGGTATGCACTATAAACAAATAATCAATATTTAATCACATCAAACTAACCCCACAATGTATAAATAACACCCATCACCACCCATTTAATCCCACAAGCCCTAATGATTTTGCAATATCTTCTAAATAAATTAATACACACTCCACCAGTGTTCATGTTCTCATTTAGTGACCCAAATTCTAATTCAATGGTCCTTACGTTTTCCTTCAATGAGGTGGTAATCAAGTGGTATTTTTTTCCATCCCCCTCTCTTAATATATTTTATTCTTCTTACTTATAATCACCTCGTTAATCTATAAAATAATAACAACATATATATCATTTATGTGCATTAATTTTATAGAGATAATGGAATATCTAATATCCATCCATTTTTTATAATGTCTTATTCAATGAAATGAAACACTTTTCTAAATTATGCTGGTTAACTGTATCCATGGGTAATCAATTTTTGTTTTCTGTTATTGCCATCATCAATGGCTATAAAAGTATTATTATGTAAAATAATATTATAATAGGAATATAGTATGTTTTTTCTTGTTCTGGATGTAATATATAAATATGATATTATGTAAAAGGAAACTAATTTCTTATGTTTGAAAAAGTCATTGAAATAACATAAATAATTATAATTAACCTTTTAAAAAAGAATTATCCTCATAAAATAAATAAAATTTATATATGGGACAATAAAATATTATGTATGTTCATTAATTATAGTGAATTAAAATTATAGAGTTCTATTTCCTTTTAATAATATCATCCATAAATATGCACAAGTGAATTGACCATGGAACCATGTAACAGACACACTCTGAACAATGAAAATGATCATTAAAACTCATCAAAATTGAAATAAATTATTATAATAAAATTATAAGAAATAAATTATTTATGGAAATGGTTCTGAATTATGTATCTAATTATCCTAATTTTATTATCCTGGATATTATGTACTACTATAGAAATTATTCATACATAAGGTAAGGGATCTCTCCAAACCACAATATTAGAGCTGAGCTACACTTTCTCTCTCTTTTGATCAATTTATCTCATAATTCCTCTTACATACATATCATATATTATATTTATGTGTACCACACATATTGAATTAGTTTTATTAATCTTTATTTTATGGTATATTGCATGTTTAAAAGTTTACCTTCTTAATTCCACTCTATAATAAAACTCGATTAAATGAAACTTCTATATTGTTTTCTTATTTTGAAGTACGCATTGTAATTTATTTTACACTAACCATATGATATAGAATAGTTCATTTTATTATGAAAACCCATTTTATATCATTGTAGGCCTTATGTGAATAATTAGTCAATTACACTCTTCCAAAATGCATTATTCATTTCCCCCAATCTTGGCTCATATTATACATTTCTAACGTCACATAGCCACTCTCTTTGTTGTTCCAAATTTTTGTTTCCGATCAATACTCATGATATGTTTTTTATTATTTATTTAGATGAAACAAATAATGATTTAAATCACCTCATTCATGGGTGCCATTATGATACATTATTTTTATCCCTTATGGCGTGATTATAAAAACAATTTCCTCACATGTGAAACCATTATGTTTAATCCTTATGTCTGATTCATTATGTGGAACACGTATGCCTGAACAAGTTATGTTGGGTATGACCAGATAGCAGTACAAAGTGTTGGGTATTTTCTATTCCCATTAGACATTTTTCATGGGACTATGGAATAATCCTCTTCCATTATCAGACTCTTCCCACTATGTTATATCGTCTCAGATATTATCCTTGACTCATGATTATTTCATGATATATGATGCCACCACTTTACATTATTTCCATTATCATATGATTCATGGTTCAAAATTTCATGCCTCCTTAATTTTTTGAGCCATTTATTTATGTTGTTTTTTTATTCTTTTTTACTCATGGTATATGATTCATTTCCATGTTTACTCCATTACATGGATTTTTAGATCACTACTTTTGCCAATGTACTTTTCCTTATTATCCTATGCTGTTATAGGAACTAAAAAAGAGTTAGGATCTCATTATAGAGATTAAAAATTAGATTATTTATTCTAGTATCATGTTTACTATTTATGTACAGAGTCTTCTAGTGACACTATACTTTTCTCTCATGGATTTTTATTTTTTGGATAGTTATTATTAAAATCACATAATAATATGTGTAAATGAATTTTCTTACTATAGATGGTATCAGAAAATGGCCTAGTTATTTTTGGTGATTAGGATAAGAAAACATTAATACGAACCATCACGATTATTTTATCACATCGAATATCCTTGATTTAATCTTAGAGATTTAAATGATAACATATACGTTTCTTTTATAATATTATCCTCGTATGTCAAGATATAGATTTTTAATTCTTAGTATATATGTATTCAAGCCATATTATTTTGTTTTTCCTCTCATGTTAATGATTATAAATAGGATAACCCATTCCAAAAAAAAAATGTAATAGGTAATTTGATGAATGAACAAATGATAATCAAATCCTAATAGTCCTGAGAGCATAGATCATTATGATAGTACTCGATGAACTGGCTCCAGTAAGGATTAATAACAATAATGGTGGGGAATTACCTACTTCTCATAGGAAAGGTAATTTTATTGTTTAATACTTTATGAAGCAAATGAATCCTATATTTAATGTTTGTTATGATCCTATAATCAAATAATAATGGTTTAACATTATTGAGTAGATATTATAGAACATGCGGTGATCAAAAGTAGAGAATTTCAATCCAACATACTATCAATTTCAGGAAGGAATAATATTACTAGTGGAAACAAATAAAGAACATATAGTGTTATTAGAAATGTGATTCAATTTATTGAAGAAGATTTATGAATATTATATTAAATAAATATTTACCCAAAAAATCTATCTTTTTAAGGAGTGGGATCACCTTGGATTGAAGAAAAAGGAAGATGGGAACAATGGGGTTGATAATGAATGATTCAAAAGTATTTCACAATATACCAATGGATTTTTCATGAACACTAAAAAAGGATGATTTAATTTTTGTTAGATTATATCTATGTCCAAAAAAATCATTAGCAATTAGAGACATAGATAACTATGATGAGATTCTTCATTATTCCCCTAATGTTGAGATGGATAATGGATAGTCTTATTGCTGTGATGGGATATGATAATGAAGGAGGAAAATTGATTTGAGTATGGGATGATCAATTTGTATATCCCATGGATAAATGAAAACCCATTATAACACAATTAAAAAGTGGTGGAATAATCATACCTAAAACAATTAAAAGGGAACCAATAAATTATATAATTATTTAAAAGAGATGAATCATAATAATAATTGTTTACGATATATTGAGAATCCCACTAATGTGGAAGAAGAAAAAAATTCCATGATAAACACACAATATGAAGTACAATGTTTCAAAAACAAGAATCAATGGAATTATGCGAGACAATTGCTTGTGATAAGGGTTGGTAGAGACAATCAATGAAAAAAACCTCCATGGAAGAATGTTAGGGAATATGTCTTATCTACTGCAGAGGTGGATCCCAATAATGAGGTTGAAAAAGTTATGCCAGTTACTCAATCATGAATTGACAATTTTCTCTTCGATATTGGTTTTAAAAAATCAGTCATATCATTCATGTTTAGTAAAAAAATTCCATCAACCCCTACAAATATAGAGGTTATGTTATCTATTAGAACTATGAATTGGAAAATAATTGCATTTAATTTATAAAAATTCTCCTTGTACAATGTTGGGGGACTGAACCTCCACTTAAGTAATTGATTACATCCATTATGGGATTTTGATGCTATATTGGGAATGGAATGTCTATAATTATAAATATCCAACATCTAATTTAGGTAGAGGGAAATAATAATTCACCTCTAGAGACATAGTCCAATTTTGTACGTGTGTAAGGTGTTGAATGAATGTCCTTTAGAATCATAAACTCAAGTGTAGATATTATTCCAATTAGATCAAGTATATTAGTCAGAAATTATTGATAAAAATGAGAGGATCATCCTCAACAAAATGCCAATTTAGGGGGACTTCACTGATGGGTTCCCTAAATAATTTCTTGGAATTCCACCAGAATAATAGTTTAAGTTCTTGATTGAACTTATAACTTTATCTTTTACCATATGAAAGTCTATGTATATGATAAACACCATCTAGTTGGAGTTTCTGAATAATAAATTACAAGAGAATCTAGACAAGGGTTTTATACACATGAGTTCTTCATTGTGGGGTGTGCTAGTGCTCTTTATCAAGGAGGAGGATGGATTAATAAACATATGCACTGATTATTGTGAACTCAAAAAATTCAAAAAAAAACATGTATCCATTATCACAGATATGTTAATTTTTTGATAATATATATGAGGTGAAATATTTATCAAAGGTGAATATTTGGTATGGATATCACCGTATAAAGGTAAATAGTGAAGATATTCCCAAGACTGCCTTTTGAGTGAGATATAGACACTATGAGTTCATAGTGCTTCACATACAACTCACTAATGCTCTAGAAATATTCATGGACATAATGATTAAAATATTTATAGATTAGGTCAATAGATATTTGGTCATCTTTATAGATTATATTATGATATACTCCACGAAAAAAGAGTATCATGAGGATAATTTTAATATTGTTTTAAAGTCCTTATGTAGGAAAAATAATATGGTTGAATTTTAGTTAATGTGTGTTTTATATGGAGGGATTTTCATTAATGTGACATGTTATCAACATGAATGGGATATATGTGTTCCCATATATGATAAATGGAATTGAAGAGTGGCGCAAAACCTGATCTATAATAGGTATCCATAGAATCCATGGCATAACTTGGTATTAACAATCATTTGTTAAGAACTTCTCATGACTATAAAACCCACTATAGAAGCTGAAATAGAAGAGAGTAATGTTTTTTTAGACCAGTGAATTTGAAGACTGCTTCGAAGAGAAAAAAAGAGGGTTATCACCAAACCAATACCACACTAACCACATGTAAAGAACAATTTTTTCTATAAAATGATTCATAAATGAAGATATTAGTATTTTCACTATAAAACAATGATAAAGTGATAGTATTCACCTAAATGTTGATTAAATATCAAGATAAAAAATTTCCCACACATGATCTAGAGTTTGTGGCTATAATCTTCAACTTTAATATTTAGCGGCATTATCTCTACGGTATGAAGTGTGAGATATATAATAATTATAAGAGACTTAAATATTTATTCACAAATAATGATATTAATATGTTATAGTGATGATTGTTATAGGACATCAAGGATTATGACTGCTAAATCCAATATCTTTCTAGTAAATAAAATAATGTGCTTGATGATCTATGTAGAAAGGATCCTATAAGAATATCAATGATGATAATTGAGAAGGATCCAATCTCCTTCGACATACATATGATAGGCATGAATATCATAATGGATGGAATATTATCATTCCTTTCTCAAATTAATTCATGATAATCCATTAGGATGAAGGTAAGGAATTAATAAATAAATGATGTGGAAAATCAAAATAATGGGGAAGTTATCATAAATGAGAAATACTCAGAGGTAAAAATTGATGTGGAATGATTCATAAGATTGGGGTCACAACTATAGGTACCTTGAAACCATAATATAAAGAGGGATATCTTTTAAGATTCACATAGCTCGGACTTCTCCATCACCCCATGTGAAAAAAGTTTTATGGACACCTCTGAGAGAACTATTTGTGAGAAATAATGAAGGATATCACTGAATTTGCATCAATTTTCCTAGTATGTCATCATGAGATGGATTAATAGAAAATGTATAAAGGGATTATATAACCATTACCTATACCTTCTTGTAAATGGGAACTCAAAACTATGTAATTATTCAATTGAATTTTGAAGACATCCACGGGATGTATTGTGATATGGGTTATTATGGATCATCATATAAAGAAAACACACTTTTAATAATTAAAAAAATGCATTATCACTTAATCTATTTACATGGATATGCATTAGAAACGTTGTGAGGTATTATGAAGAATAATTATTTATTTTTATCATATTTAGATCATATATTTTCCTCCATTATATGTAAATGACTCCAATATTCCATAAACATTACGTAAAATTTTAGTATGACATGTCAAGACCTATACTAAAAGACCATGGGAAAAAACTACCCATACATTGAATGATATTTAGAGATCATGGTGAATGGATTTAAAATGATTATGGGACCAATATTCTTGTCTGGTCGAGTTTTTTTACCTCAATATTTCCCATTCAAGTATCAAAATGGCTCCACATGATGCTAGTTATGGGAAGGTATGTAAAACACCATCATTTTGGGTTGATGTCGGTGAACATAAGTGGGTAGACCCAAAAATGGTCGAGGAAATATATGAAATGGGTATCACCATTCAGTTTCACATCTGCACAGCCCCATAAAAATATAATATCTATACAACTAATCATCAATTCGACAAAGCTTTTGAGTTTAGTGATAATGTATTCCTGTATATATCTACATAGATTTTAGAAATGAGATTTGGGAAGTAAGGAACACTTTCTCCTATGAAAATCATCCCCTTTTCTATTCATGATAATATTAAAGTTGTGGCCTATCATCTAGAAAAACCACTAAAAATGTACGAATTACATGATGTATTCCATGTATTCCACTGGTGTATTTATATACCATATCCCTCACATGTATGGAATTCAGAGATGGTACAACTAGAAAATGATATATCTTATAGGGATCATATGGTGAGTATCTAAATCCATGGACATAAAATTCTATGAGACAAGATTATTCAACTTGTATACTTACTATTGATAAACCATAAATATGATTATGAAAAATTTGAGCCTGAGGAATAGATAAGGGTGATTTACCATCACTTGTTTTCACCTTAGTTTATAAATCTAAATATTGATGGAGAAATATCAAAATGGGTGAAAATATGATGACCCATAATTATATCAATTGAATTAACCTTGTTATAAATATTTAAATTAGTATAAATCACATATATCACATAAAGAAACCATCAAGACACTTTTTACATGATAATATATTCGAATGAAGCCCTCGGTAAATTTTAAAATTGTCAGAATATTTATTTTTCTATGGAATTGATAAACTCCATTAAATAATGATATTTTTTAAGAATATTCAATAATTTTATTTATAGAATTATTTTTTTAAAGTAAAATTCATTTTTTGACTCATAATATAAAATTTATATTGGGGTAATTTTGTGAATTTCCTCAAAAAATAAATTTTGGATTAAAATGTTAAAAAACTATTTTCACAAAATACCATAAATCGTAGGAAATAATTATTATATGATCAAAATTTCATGTTTATTATTACATTCAATAGAAAAAAATGTATTTAACTAATAACATAATACACATTTATTTTCATTTAAGGACACTCACTTTTAATTTTTAAAACCTAGGATATTAACCATTAAATAAATGTTTTTATGAGATATATATGTATCATATTAGAATGAAATTTTACCACCTTAATAAATAGAATAATGTAAATCTGATTTTATATTTTTAATTTTATGGTTAAAATTAATTTATATTTTCAATTTCATTTATCTATATATAAAATTATTCATGGTAAATAACGTCAACGCAATATAAGTAATATAATGTGATTGGTAAAAGTTAGAGGGTAAACGTTTACGATACATAAATGAAATAATATTAAATGGGGTTTTAACAAATTTATTGAAATTAACCAGCCTTTATATAACTAATTTTTATCAAAATGAGTTTAAATCAATTCCATCCAAATGTGGTTGGTGCTAAATATAAAATAAGCATTATTTAATCACTTAAAACAACAGATCCTCAAGTAAAAATATCCCCTTTCACTGCTCCACTCTTCTTGAATTCCCTGAATTGTTTGAAATATCATCCAAAAAATCTCTATCACACTCTCCCTATGAACATGTGACTCTGGCCTCACCCAATGACAAATTCTAAGATCTGCAATGGGACCTTTAAATAGGTGACAATCATGAGGTAACTTTCTCTATCCACCTCTCTTGATTTCATTTCTTCTTCTACCTTCTATTAACCACCTTAATATATCAAATAAAATGAACACCAATATCATTTATATACTATAATTTTATATTTATACTGTAATATATTATATACGTACCATTTCTTATGTGTTTTAATGAAAAAAATCAATCCATTGTCCAAATTATGGCGGTTAACGATCACCATGTGCAATTAATTTTTATTTTTCATTACTACCTTCAACGCTGGACATTAATGTACTTTTATAGTTAAATCTATATTTACGAGGTATATTATAAATTATTTATTATTATTTATGTAATAAAAAGACACTATAGTAAGTAAAAAAAAACTATTTCATGTTGGTTGGAAAAAGTGACAAAATAAGTTAATCATTTAACATTAATATTTTATCAAATGAATAATCCACACAATAGAAATAAAAATAATATATTATACCATTTATACTTATTTAATTAAAATAATAACATTATATTTCAATTTAGGAGTTCTAATTCTATTTAACATGATCATTTATAAATATATAGATGTGAACCGAGTTTGAAACCATTAGACGAATGCTACAAAAAAACAAAATTGATCTTTATATTTCATAACATGGACACTTATGAACATAATAAAAACATAAAAATCAAATTTATATAATAGGTTACTTATTATGTAATAAATTAATCTAATTAAATTATCCATAACATTATGTACAACAGAAAAAAATTTCTAATATAAAGAAAGCGATCACTTTGAACCTCCATATTGCCTTTGGGTTTACATTATAACTCTTTTCCTGAATTCATTTCGTAATTAGTCCTATATAATTATCCAGTATTATTTTTATATGCACTGAAAAAATGTATACAGTTCAATGTATCTTTCTTTAATTGGGAATTATTTGTTTTAAAAGGTTCATGTATCAGTTCCTCTCGATAATCCAACTAGATTAAAGGGAACTTCTTTATGTTTCACCCATTATTATGTACACAACATAAATTTTTTTAATCCGTCAATATTTTATAAAATCTATCCTTGTATCAAAAAAAATTATTTTACTTCATTTCTGTTGTTGTGAAAATAATTATTCCATTATAAAATTTAAAGACTACATTTTCCTTTCTCCAAAACATTGCTGATGTGGAACATTTCTAAAGTTAGATAGAAACTATCATTTTAATTTTCAATTCAATTTGAATTAATAATTCATAATATATTATTATTATTCCCTCATTAATTACCAATAATTATTTAGTTCACTTATCTTATGGAATCCATTATAATACACACTTTGAATATCTCTTATGATATGATTATGAAACACATTTCATTCCACGGGAATCCATTCTGTTTTTTCCTTATGTTTGAATTTTATGTGTCACACATACGGATGATCATATTATGATAAGTGAACCTAGATACTGCTCCAACACATTTTGTAATTTTTTGTCTCATGAGATATTATGTATGACATTAGGGAGAAAAACTAACAAATTATGAGACTCTGTCAACAATGTTATATCGTCCTATAAGATATCCATGACTCATATTTATGTCATGATATATGTTTCTCCCACATTACATTATTTCCATAATTATTTGATTTAATGTTCTATATGTTATTCATTTTTATTCTTATTCATTATCTAAGCCTTTTGTTATCGTTTTATTCCTATTAAATCATTCTCTATGATTCATTTCCATGTTTACTCTATTACTAGGCTTATTTGATCCCCCTTTTGTCTGTATACATTCCCATGATATCAAAAGAAGTTATAGGAGATCAGAAGGATTAGGATCTCGATTGGAAAATTAATAACAAGATGTGTTATTCTTGTGTCATATTTTAAATTTATGTTACTAGTCTTCCAAATATACTAAAATTATCAATCCTTTATGTGTAGTAATTGTATACCAAATCACAATGACATGTAATAAAATGTGTAAAAGGATTTTTTTACTATATCGCGACCCACTAAATTTTTAACGAAGTAGAGGGATAACTACAATCAATTGGAAATATTATATATGATCTTCATCCTCAATTTTTGACTGATGTGATGTTAAATTTTATGTTACATCATTTAAACACATTGGATATAAACATCACTATGAGTATATAAAACAACAATTGCACTCTTTGGTGGATCTATTGATATCACATCCTCAAATACTTTTGGTTCCCTTATCAACAACATGTCCAGGAAGGAATATCCAAATTATTTCACCTCATGAATCTATAACAAAAACATAGAGATCCTTTGAAGAATATGCTACTCTCTATGAATTTTTAGAGACATCATCAAGTGTCCCCTATGATCAAACTCAAATTCTATGTATGCATGGATGTAAATACTGGAGTCTACCCAGATCTATTCCAAAATGAATTTGAAGGACCTAGATGATATGTATAAATAAATTTCAATTTCAACACAAAAAATGATATAATAGTGAACTAAAATAAACTATAGAGGATTTAGAAATCAACATTTAGAACATCCTATTCTTAATGAATTAAGTAGTGATAAGTTATCCAAAGGTAAAACTCCAAGATCCACCATTCCCCAAATCATTATATGAAGAAATCACTAATTCATAGTGTTGTATTCTACTCTCATAAAATCACCTAGTTGAGGTGATGTAAGTATACAAAAAAACATAATATCTCATTCTCCTCTTAGAAGATAAATATAGGGTAAAATTGGTGAAAAAACCAGTTCTTACAATGTAACGTCACACATTATTTATCTAAACACACCACTATCATTCACAACTAACCTGACCCATTCAATAAGAGGGCATAATATAGAGTTTTCCCTTGGTCCACATCCAAGAATAAAATAAACCGTATGTGTGGGTGTGTAATCCTATCCCATCCTTTCGGAACACATCCTTGTATGTATCCCACAACATAGGAAGAAAAATATCATATAATCATTTCCTATTTGGTAAATACCATCCAATTGATATGAATTTAGGTCTATCCTCTCACACATGAGCTCTACGTGCCATTCTCATGAATATATCTCACCAAATAAGGGTAAATAATGTACAAATGGCTCAAGTAAAATGTAACCAACACTAGAAGCAATAAACTAATCATCTATGTTAGATAATTCATTATTAATGAAGAAAAAATCATAGGTTTTCACCACCTACAAAATAAAGATTTATTGTGTGGATATATAACCACTCAATGTATAGTCAACATGTTGGGATATGTGTGATTAATTATCCTACTCTAATAGATCCTTCTGGAATAAGTGAGGTGGAAAAAATATCTAGTAGCATTGTTAGGCCATGAAAATGGGTTTCATCTCAGGAAATATGTATCTAGACTATAGATAAACTAGTGCTTGAGTAGAAGAGTCACATGTTAGACCTCAATCTACACATGAAACCTTAGGGTCACAGGCTCGTACGTCATGACACTATACTTTCCATTACCAAACTATTGACCAAAAACATGGTATTGCTGATGCATTATCCTGTCAACATAACCATGAACGTACATTTTAGGGAATTTATCCCCCACACCATGACACTATCCATATTTCGGGTCACTAAATTTCATTCATAGTTTTAGACCATGTAGTAATATTGGCTCTTAGAGGGGGAATTTTCTATCATACTCAGGTGTCAAAAACCATGTCAAACATCACCAATTCATGTATATAACAACACTCTGTGTCACCATGGTATTTTATAACATGAAATAACCCCATAAAGAGTAGTCCAATACAGGTGCTACTTTTTTCACCATAAGATTGTGATATCCCTCTACCTACATAATAGGGGGTCTATCTTACCACGAAACCTGGTATAATTTTATCTCTAGAACCTCATATGTGTAATAAAAATAAATACATCATCTTCTAGTAACCAATTAACTTACTTATACTATATGAATAAAAATGGTTGTAATCCAATCATTTAATTTATCTTGGTCCTATCCTTTCATAAAACATAGACCACTACCTCAATCCATGCCCTTCTACTCGAGGGTATAGATCATCCCATAAACTGAGTCATCCTCACTAATAGAACCCATGCAGCATTCTAATAAAATATGAACCATATTCCCATCATGTTGGACCCCTCCATTAATCTACAAGTTTTTTATAATATTTTTAGACCATTGGAGGTGGGTTTATGTGCTATTCAAAAGGTAAAATTCATTATCTTTTCCCTCCTAGAGTGAGCACATTAAAAAATGTTACCAAAACTGATGTCACGGTATTCAGATGTTATTAGTCATCAAATTATCTTGAAATCCTAGATTGATATTAAATGGTAGACATCGCAAATATCATCCAGACCCACTATATTCGTATATTATATCAGAAGAGATGATTGAAGTTGGACAAGGATAAAATAATGTTAATATATAAGGCATAACATAATTAAATTTTACTAAAACTAGTGACTACTTGTATTGAGTATAAAATAATGTGTTAAAATTATTGGTGAATGGTTATGTTGGCCAGAACACTTATACTAGAGTTCCTCACCTAGGTTCCAAACACAAAAATACAAAAACATTGTTTCCATAAATTACAAACCAACCATCAGCACTAAAAAACCACAAAACTAGTATCCTAGGATGATACCTATATCTGAAAACAGATTATCATGACCTGATCCACCAAGAAAAATCTAGCCTATGGTAAGAAGTTTTTTACAACAAACTTCCACATATAATAGGACAATAGAAGGATACTGCTGTTGTGTAGGAATATCTCATGCATGGGACGCCACAGAGAAATTACATATACACATCAACATAAAAATAAAGAAAAATTATGAATTATATAGAGAAAATGATACCAAATTGATTGGAAAGAATTTATCCCACAAAAGACTATAATAGAAGTAATGGGAATAAATGAAGGGGGGAAATAATATCATGGAAAAAAAAGAAAAAAGTGTCCAAAATACTCAACGGGAGAAGAGTATTTCCCAATGTAAAATATAGTATAATTTTTTTTATATCCGAATATATGATCCAACTACACATGATCTTATATGGGATCCATAAAAATTAATGGATTTTAAATGAGACATGACATATGTGGGATGATCCAATTCACAAGTGAGAATAGAAACACCTTATAGGAAACCCAAAAATCAATAAACAAAAGTTCAAGATAGTTAATTAGTTCAACTAAATGAATACATGTCAATCATAATACAAGTAATAAAAATTGGAAGAAACCCATATTTACTCATAATATACTCCCAGGAACATGGTATCCAAAAAATTTAATCGACCATATGATTTTTCTCGATACATCCTGGCAATGCTCTGCATGGAGAACTCACTCTACGAGCCATGATATCACTGATGATTCTCATCTGAGAGGTTATGTATGTGGGTCCTAGACGAAGAGTTAATCACTAGTTATTCATGATTATTATACATTGATAGGGGGTCACAAAACATGTTCATGGAGGTAAATACAAACCCAATCATGAATCACATGCTAAAAACTCTAGGGAGATCAATACACATGTAGGGGATCATACCCAAGTATCAAGTGCACACTATAAAACCTAATTAGAGTAACCTTATATGTAGGGGATCACATCACTACAAAACGTTTTCATCAATATTATTGTAAATCCACATAGGGAATATGATATGATATAAGATCCACTGCGACGTCATGGTGGTATTTATTAATATTCTATCTGAGGGAAACCCATATAGAGGATCCCAAATGAATGGTGATTATATGAATACACACTAATTCCTCATAGGTATATACCAAGGGGAAAAATAAATTAATTCATGATTAAACATAAATTATGGAGGTCCTCATTCTACCAAATAAAATTTACATAGGATGTACTGGGATTACATGGATTGTTTTATAAACCCTAGATCTTTATGGGTTTCTCTGTTACAAACATCATGTATCTCTCCAAATAAATTCATTGTAACATCAAGATTAATTATGTATATGGAAAAATTCAGAAATTATCATTCCACCTACCCATGAAAAAGTACATGTCGTCATGCATTTGTAATTTTGGATGTGGCAATGTGGTTGGCATTTTTTAGTCCCAGGATGTGAACTTGTTCTCCACTCCATCCCCATTCCCTGAACCTATTTATTCCTATGTAGCTGAGAACGTACATATTTTGTACCTTGAATATTGAAACCAAACATGTGACCTGTGTCACATGGTGTGTGATATTTTCCTCTATTAGAAACCCTAGAACCACCGAAGAGGAACTACATAGTGAGTATTCTTAAGAATACACATCGTATAGTAGAGAATTTTTTAGAAGGTTCATAATTCATATGATTTTCCATAAACAACACTACTACAACCTATTAAAACATTAAACTCACTTATAGACCCATATCTCAATCTGCTCGATTCGTTCTAAAACAATCATCTGGATTCCATCCATCAATATTAATGAAAACCCTCCACTTTCACATTACACCATCACATAATGACCAAACATTAACTGGGGAATCATAGATCTAATCCCAATCAGCCTCTGATCACCATCAAATCTTATCTCACCTTGATATGTCTATTCATCATGATCCCAAACCAACAACATTGAACCACTATATAGATAAATTTTCATACAACTCTCAAATACCTGGTATTTTTCAAACTATCTAAAAGATGGATTTTATTTGATGAACATCCAATGAAATAATAAATAATTGAAAAAAATGTAGAAAATAATAATCCATTTTTTATGATGCAATCAATTAATTTGAATTATAAGGAAGAAAACAGTAAAAAATAAACACATAAATCAATTCTTAATCCATAAGATTATAAACCCATATTGTTATAATATGATAGTCACATGAATCAAACTATTAGAATATATTGATTCATATTCATCATCGGAAAAAATGGGGGAAGTACATATAAAATATAACAATATATCGGGTTAGAACATTCATTGGTGAAGAATAGTTTCATGCTATCTTCATATGTGAGATCTAAAATATCTTATTAGATCATTGATTTAAAATCATTGATTTACCACTATTATTTTGATAATCCACCATGAATACTTATCAAATGGTACCTCTAATTCCTTGTGATTATGTGACTAGACCTAGGACATAAACAAAACTGAGTTTTTATAATTATAGGAAGTGGGGTTTCTTGTATAATAATAATAAATAAATTTATATTATTATTTATTTTCTTGACTGCACAGTAAAAGAAATCCTGACATCGAAAATGATTATGTCATACCTAGGATAATAACGACATTCTAGAATAAATGTAAATCTCATATTTATATTCAAATACTTAATTAAATATTTATTCCATTATATTTAGTAAATAATAATTGTTTGATATTATATTTTTATAATTTTTATTATATAACATATTTTCTTCTTCAAGCCACGAAATCTCATCTCCTCTAAGCTCATGTCCATAAAAAAATTTATTATAAAATTCTATAGGATTTAACTGAAAAAATGTGGTCATTATAGCTAGTCATTTAAATGGATCACATTACACATTATTCTCAGATATCCTAATAAGTCACTTGATTTATCTTGTGTCAATATTTCTCTGATGAGGAGGTTATACTTAACTTTTTTAAATGAGGGTTACATATAATGATTTTGGTTATTCAAATTAGAAGATTATACTATTATTGGAATGAACCAATTAGTTCTTACGGAGAGATATCAATAAAAATAACATTCAGAAAAGATTGATATACTAGATTGGGAATATTACTAGGATATAATTTTTATCAATTTATCATTTTGATTCCACTTATAATTAAGTATGGAATGTGTTTTTTTCTATCTCTACTAACAAGAATTAATATACCACATGAAACACATCACTATAAGCTATTTTTACTTTATTAATAATTTAAAATTATTTTTATCACCATAGTACCACAATTTCCAAAAAAAAACTATAACATAATAAAAAAGTCACTTGTACGTAAACCCATACTTGTAGAGCCCAAAAAAGTAAATATATCTCTCATAAAATAACTACAACCATAAACCACTAATACATAAATAATAAACAAGTAAATATGCACCACATAAGTACATAATTCCATCATTCGACAATCATTAAATAGATATGGTTATTAAAATGCTCAATGAAATCATTATTATCAATATATATTTCATTAAAATTACATCAACACCAAATAATTAATATCAATGAAGATATAATCCATTTTTTCATATCCAATTTTTTTTTATTATTTAAATTCAAAATATTACAATTTTTATTATCCCATAATTTTCGTATCCTATGATGTTTGTGTTTAATAATATATGTTTTTGTGTGAATCAAAGATAACTAAATATTCTCCAAATATGTTTTGGACTCGTTTTTCGACCATGTATCATGGAATATAAAAGGTATTAATACTTCACAATCATAAACATATTAGGAATATAGTATAATAAAACTCCTTTAAAATGTTCTATATGAAGACATTTGACCATATCTCTAATAGAAAAAATTGGATGGTCTGTCACTAGTTCAATGCCTAAGAGCCAAATATAAAATCTATAGAATTTATAAATATGGAATATATATAAATTCTATAGGGATAGATTTCATATTCGATTATGTTATCCTATATTATTTGGAATTATGAAGCGGTAGTTGATCTTACTGTGTGTTATATTATCATCAATGTAACTAATCCACATAAAATCATAATTAATTCCTTGTTATAAAAAAGAATAAGGTACCTTTCATCATGGAATATTCCACTGGGATGAAGATGAAGAATTATTTTCTACATTTTTTGTGATATAACCGTATCTAGATCTTATATAAAGAGGTACTATAGATCAATTTAACTAATTCATAAATAGATCGTATCATTGACATTTAAAATTAATAATTTTAGGCTATTTATTATTAGTTTTTTTAAAATGTTATATAATTAAAAGATGACAACAACGATGGGTCCTAGGAAACATTAATGCAAGATCAAGAGAATCGTTAATATGATGATACATCCACTACGTTTCTGACCACATAGAGAATAGATATAAATAAGAGTAATATGGGATGGATATATAGACTTTTAACAACATTTTTAAATATAACCATTATATTTACCATAATTCATGGCAAAATTTCTTCTCATGGTGTAAAGAAATTAAAGGAGAATGAGAATACAAAGTTATCTAGACAAGTTTACATAAACATATACGGGATCAAACATTTACAAAATGATTTTTTCTTCTATCCCAACATGGTATTATACGATCATTCATGTATATTATTTATGTTGGAAAACCCCACATTTAGAAAATATCCCTTTCATTTATCAAAAGAATAGACTAATGATGAGGACATCTGGTTAGACACTGAAAAAATAAAATAGGAGTAATAGCTATATAAAACCATATGATTTCCATGGGAATAAATATGTATAACCCAAGGCTACACACTATTGAGTGATGTAATGTTAAAATAATGATGATTGTTGGTCTATAGGATCATAATATTGAAATTATTCAATTTTTAGGAAATATTATTTTTATAGAGGTGGATAAGAATTTTATAGAGATGAAAATTTTGAAATTTCACCTATCATACTCACTCCATTGGGATGATATGGTTACCTATGGGAGCGAATGTCTGCATTGGAAAAAACAGTAATAAAAAAATAGTGTAATTCAAAAAACATTCTCAACGTTATAATGTTTTTTTATAAAAATTAAACCATATATAGAGGATACTTATCAATATAATAATGTGAATATATATCCCCAGGAGAATAATTGTTAAATTACAGTATACTACATTGGAACTAGATGGTTCATGGTGGTCGATACCTTATAGAAAGTAATAATAAACCTATCATATATTCTTTCACTTTGAAATTGTTTCACATACCAATTAAATGATGACCACCTATTTAAAGGGGGTTGAAATAAAAAAGTAAATTAATGGAATAAACATGAAGCCAATAAATTTTCAAAATGGTTCTCAAGGCTCAATCTACATATATTATTGGGATATTATCATTCATAAAATTCTGATGGACATGATAGACTATTTCAAGGGAAGTTGATTATATTTGGAATGATCGCATGACATCAGTAGTCCTCATCCACAGGGTAAAAAATACATATAACATTTCTAAATTTCACATTAATAATATTTATTACATTTCATACAAAATTCTTCAAAATATTTTATATTATATCATATCTTATTCACCTTCTACACATATCACTGATGAATTACAATGATTCTTTTGTGGATGGAGAATTCATGGTGTCATCACCCTCGATAATGAAATGGTTTTGAACCTAAATAGAAATGACAATGGAACTAATATCATTCCAACTATCAGTATACAAAAGTATTATTATAAAATTTAATGGAATTATATTTTTATAATTATGAGAAAGAAGTAATTTTTATGTGGGACAATGATTTGTTCTTCAACTATTATTATTCACCATGGAATTTCATCTCTCTAATGGGAATTTTTTTTAATTTTATAAATATAATTTTGGATTAAAATATATATAACCCTTGTAACATAGTATATTCATCCTCTCTAAATATTTTGTCAATAATAATCTCAAAAAAATCAATTAGAATATGCAAACACATTTGATGGTTGGTATAGAACCTATAGGAAAACATATTTATTATTCATGAATGGAAAGTAATTTTTTATGAGTATTTTAAATAATTTTATAATTTTTTTATTTATATGGGTATAATAATTGAGGAGATAATTTAAAAAAGTATTAAATTAAGGATAATTCTTGTGTATGTATTAGAATTTTTTTTAAAAAATAAATCTCTCCAAATTGGATGGTGGCATGGTCTACTTAAGATAATTCAATACATGGAATATTTTGGATTCTCATATAAAATAATTATTTATACCCATAACATGTATTTTTCTTTTCATAGTTTATATGGTGAGGTTACTAGATGATATATAACGTCTTTATCATTCATCAGTTAGATCACCCAAATAATAAACACAGAAATCTACCACAACCCTTCTGTTTTTAGTAAGAGAATAAAGTGAATAATTATCGTAGAACATTAATTATATTGTTTACCACATCCTTTCAAATTCCAAAATTCATGGAAATTACAACTAGGAGGTTTTGATGTTGTTTTCAAATTTTATTTTGAAATATACCATCAATTTGAGTGTGATAGAGGTTTCTGTGAATGCAATGATGGCTTAATTGGAATTGGAAGTTATTGGATGTCAATTTATTAGTATCAATTTATCCTAAATAAATATTATATTATCTCCAAATAATGAACCAAAAAAACCCCTTGGGGGGTCAAGATTGATTTTTGAAATAATTATGGATAGGGAGAATAATCTTCTTCCACAGTTATCCCACACAATATATTAACTTTAAAAAGGTGAAATATCCAACAAAAATTACACTATATTTTCCATGAATTTTATTAATGTTTAATATGTGTTAACTATATCATTATTTATTGTCAAATATAATGTCTATTCCGTATATAATATTAGGGAATTTTACATTATATATACCTCATAAATTAAAATTAAAAAATATTTTGGTAAGAAATATGGGTTGATACTTTTTGGGGGTAATCGTATAAATTTTAAACTATTTTTTCTAATGTAGTTAGTATATATAGGGGATCATACAATGGAAAATGTTATTCAAATATGGGGAATCTCTATTCGATATATGTTCCTTGGTTGAAACATACCTAATGTGTAATCACATAGAATCCATTTTATAGAGGGATCCAAGGATCACTCTATTTGGAATATCCTTGGTAGAATGGTTGATATAAAAATTTATCAAATCATTATTGAAATGTTTATATTTTCTTAGTCCTATAATTTAAAATTATAATATTTTTTGAGATGGATTGATTTATAATTATCATAGAATGAATATAGATATTATATATTGGAGACATAAAATAATTAAAGATATTAGGTTCCTCTATGTCATCACAATGACCTAAAATTTCGAAAACTAAATCTAATTATTGATATAACTATAGGAATCAAATTTAAATAAAATCATTAATTGATATAACACTATACTAAATTTCATATATGTCCAGTGGTATGAACTGTTGTTTTTAGGAGTACTAGTGTGATGGAATACGTAGACCAATGGAATAAAAAACAACCACTATAGAGCTTATGTTAAAGGGATCATGTGGGGATGGAATATTGTCCATGACTCTAGCATCTTAGTCCTAATTCCTTTTTCAAACATATATGGAACATGTAACTAGATTAGAACTAAGAATTTTTAACATCAAACCGGTGTAATGTAATGTATTTAAAATAATATAAAATTGGATACATTGGAAAATAATTAAAATGTAATGGTTTAATGTTTTTGAATTTGTTCCTACACTCACTGGTTGGTCATGTAGACCGTTACATTGTATAAGAATATATTGGATCACTATAATACCATCCATCATTTACAAAATGAATATTTAATGGAAGATGATATAATTTCATCTAAGGGGGAACCATGTGATCATTACAATGTATTCTTCATTATGGTTTCTCTACACCTAGATTTTAAAATTACTTTTTATAATGATTCCCATGATCTATACTACAATTGATGTTGGTGGTGCATTTTTTACTATATTTTAATTGCCTATTTTTTTTATACTTTTAATATTGTAATGGAATTAACAATATATATCTCTATTAAATTATTCTTATTAGACATCATGAAATAAAATTTATTATAAAAATTCAAAAAAAATGTATGAAATAGATCATATAATTCGCTTTCATCTTCACGATTATATATAAAACATGAATAGAAAAGATGTAACCAATGATTTTATGAAAACAATATTCTATGAATTATTTAATAAACTATATACAATTCTTTACTCATCAAAAATATTGTAAAATTCACTATTACATAAACTAATCTACTCTCATTACCATTTTTAGGAAGAATAATGAAAAATAATTATATAATAAAGAAGAAAAGAACATTGGAATATATTGAATGAATCTCCCAAATATGGATCTCAAGTGACACTGATGGATTTAAATTTCTATCAAAACATAATCTAAAGATATCTATTTTTTGACATAAGACTAATGAATTAAAATAATGGATAAGATATTTGTATTTTTATAATAAAATATTTGGTAAATGAAAAATTTCATTGATACAGAATGAACACATCATTGATGAGTTTAGTCCACAAAAATATGGTAATCATGATCTTTATTATGTAAGTTCCTCTCATTTATCATAGGTAATTAGGGTTTCTCAATTCGATATTTGTTGTTTTCAGGGAATAAACCACATGAAAAGAAACATTTCATTTTATTTATCCACTCAATATACTACTACCATTGTATAATCTCCAATGAAATTAGTATTTACATTCTAAAAATCCAATAATGCCTAAAAAATAAAACAATATTATTATATATATTTTTTCTTGATGGTTAATGTGTATCTCCTCTCATTGTACCCTATATATGGTTCAGAGTTCCACATTTCCTAATATCTACCTTATTCGATATAAGAGGATTTTGTCTAGTGTTAAGGTATAATATCATAAATTAGTGAGACCTTTTTCTTGGTATTGATTCACCATATCATAATTAAAAGAGATATATTTAATAAAAGTAAAATATGGGTAACGAAAAATAATTTATTATTGATAATATAAATCATATCAAATTTAAAAAAAATGAACCAATACATATATAAATTGCTAGTCCAAAATGATACCCCTAGTAATTTGATCAATAAATATGATAGAAAAAGATTTAACATAATATGGAGTTTATAATATTATTTTACCCTAGAGTATGACCTAGTATCTCTAATATATATATCCAAGATGACAAATCCAAGAACACAAAAAGGGTCCTTCATATTTTGAAGATCATAGAAATCAACTTATTCCCATGAATTTGTGTTCTGGTGTATATTGTTAGTAAAAAAACATAGTATAACACCTTGAATAGTTTATTAGCAATAGTTTAACAACACATATGTGAGTTCTAGAATTTTTGGTAAAAAAACAAATCCACATTGAATTTCATCAATCACATAATAGGAAACCCTAAAACACAATAATAATGAATTATACCAACATAAGAAAAATAATGTTTCTCCATAAGAATCAACCTTTAAAGACCAAATATAAAGTGGTCAAATGAGGGAGTAAAAATCCTAAACATCTAAAAAATATAAAATATGATAAGAAATGTTTGGGGTACAACAAAATTATATCATATAGAGAGGTCGATATCTGAAGTTGTTTAAGGAGGGTGTAACATATTGAAAATAATATATGTGTTTAGCCAATATCCTCATCAATGTATGGTAATTTGGTATCTCAAATACATTTCTTAATGGAGTTGAACATAATAGTGTTTGAAAATTTAAACCTATTTCATGAGACAAACAAAAAATATCCCTAGAGGTAAGGTCCTAGGTGTATGTTATTTCTCAACTCATTTCATAACCATAAGAGTATTTATCAAAACCAACATCAAAATACCTGATAGTCAAAAAGTCCATGCTAATAAAATAAGTCAATCGCAAGACTATTGGAAGTGTTTTTGTTACATACACCTCAAAATTTACCCATAATAATGAATCATATTAGACATTACCCATAATTTACCCATATTTAATAAATGTAGATTTATATATATATTTGTAAGCCAATCCATATTCTATTCAGTACCAATATCTTTCCTATGAATCTCACATAAATCCCAGACAAAAAATGAAAATATCAACATGTAATGAACACAATAACAAAACCATTAAGAAATAAATGGTCCAAGACCCCCATAATACACATTCACCTAGTCCATTTCATCATATAGATTCTATAAATAGAGTTTTATAACATCGATAGAAATTAATTTTGAATATTCACACAAAAATATTCCTGATAGGTTATGAAATCCCATAAAAATGTCACCACATGCTAAAGAGTTTCTACCTCAAGAATTGGAGGGATAACACTCCATAGGAGCCTCCCGGATTCATTCTTAATCATTCACACATCGAAAATCTATCTAACATCCATAACATTAGGGATTTATCCATGGGATGGATAACTAGATAATAATTATAATTTCCAGGAATTCCAAAGAAACAGTATGACCCATATTGGATCAAATCCACTAATGGATGATGACTCAGACATCATAAGTCACTTGGGGCCACCTAAAATCAATTAAGAAACAAAACATTAAGGTCTTGATTTATGTTGGCTCATGTAGAGGGGAAAATAAGGATAAAATAGTAGGTTTATGAAAAATACTTAAAATATCCCAAAAAACATAAGAAGATAGACCTTGAGGTACCTAATTTGTCCGTATTGAGATTTAGATGCACTATCTGGCACTGAAAACAAACCCATTGGCCAGCTAGTGGGGCCGTAAGGGGTGAAAATCCCATAGAATAGTATCTTGGTAACAAATTCTTGAAAATTTAACATCCTTTGTTTATAGATGATTTTAAACATTTGGTGCGTCCCATATAATCATATCTATAATGAAAATAACACTAATCCTCTATATTCAAAAAAATAATAATTAATATATAATAATTTATAGGTATAAATGATTTCAATTTTACATAATAATTTTGGGGTCAATACCAAATCAACTCCTCAGGGATTACCATCATTGAGAAGAATCTTTTGTTTTCCACATATAAAAATTCTATCCATAGATATTACATAATAGAGTCTCACTCTAATTTATCTTCCTATATAATCTCTATCTTCCACAATAAACATATACATGGTGTCACATTCCCTCATAGATAATTTAAATTTTGATCCATGAATCAAACATGAAATTATACAAAACATCCACCTACAACCCAATATACTCATTCTCAGTCACATTCATGGAACTATCTTACAGTTTTAGTGTTATAAAAATTTAAATGCATCATTAATAACTTTATTTCTTGGTGGAATTTCCAATTGACAAACCATAGTACAAATATTCTCAATAATACCAAATAGACTAATGAATGATGGAACAAGTTTTACATACATCCTCAATGAATGATTTTCATATCGAGGAGATTCGCATAAGAATACATTATCATCAATATTAAACATCGAAGGAAAGCACCATCTATCCTCATATAAGAACATACTTCTCTATGTGCGATCCAACTACTTCATGTTCAACATCATTATCCTAGTCATCCCCCACATCATGAAAAACATGATGATCACCCACTTTACCGAATCATTCAAAAAAGGGGTGAGGGAAATAAAGGACTATATAAGTCTTCCTAGAGATCCATCAATATAAAATACATTTATTTAATATATAATTTCCAAGTAAAAATCATTATCCCATTCACTAATGATGTCTAGAACACATTTCTAGAGTATATCTATGAGAATATGAATAATCATATTAGGTTTCCCTTTGATCAACACATAATACATTTTACATAGCTTCAACTGATTTTAAAAATAATTTTATGACCTCTACCATAATATGGGAATTATAGTGGCATGCAATCTCATATGACACTCATATTTTTTTCATGAAGAAACCCATAATCCCATAAATTTGGATTTATCCAATTACCGAAAAACTAGTTCTGATAGATTGATAAAAAGTGAATGAACATCATTAATTAGTTTACGAATAATTTCTAGTAATCTTTTAAAGGACAATAATGAAGTCCCCAATCACCATTTCCCATATCCAAAATGGATTTAGGAGTTTCAAACGCAATCCTTTTAGTCATTGGTGATCTATCTTTACCTTTAGGATAGACAAACAATGTCCCAAATGTCATCTGATGTCCCACATCATACTATCCCACTATATATAGTGCCTGACATTTTATTACCTATTGGAAAACCCTATGTGCATAGTCTAACTAAATATATGGAGTCCCTCCCCAACTACTCCCATAAAAATTTGGAACCATAACCATACCATGAACATAAATCACACCCTCTTCATGATGGTTCCACCCTGGAAGATGAAATATACTGAATATATATTCCCTTATAAAATCATAATTTGAAATGGACTCTTGTATAGATTTTTCTAATTCCAAATGGAAAATCATGTTTATGAATTTCATAAACACCGCTAGTATATTCATCATACAAAATAGACTCATTAGGAATTCATATAATCAAAATATATTTATATATACCATCTATAGTATATTCATTATTTGATTAAGAAATGCATGATTTCTTCATCCTAGATAAATCAAGTATAACGATCGGTATCCTCTCAACTAATTGAATAAATCATATATCCAGAGTATGTTATACATAAACATTACAACAACCTAGTTTAATTATGATTATTCCAATCAAAATATATATCTTTCCTCAAATTTTTGGAGAAAATAATGATATAACCATATGTAAAGTTACAAAAAATGGTAAATATAGTTTATTCACGATCCTTGATTTGTTTAATTTATACTATCTCC
This sequence comes from Viscum album, assembly GCA_963277665.1. Taxonomy (NCBI): domain Eukaryota; kingdom Viridiplantae; phylum Streptophyta; class Magnoliopsida; order Santalales; family Viscaceae; genus Viscum; species Viscum album. The sequence goes on along the minus strand of OY728120.1, from coordinate 1,749,943,462 downwards.
TACTAAAATGTCGTATATAATCAAAATTTATAGATATAGGTTTAGATATTGATACTAGATATACCAAAAACTAATTGATGCTACTATGTTGAGAACATGATAAATAATCATGGAAGATATCATTGAATCTATTTTATACTTAAGGAATAGAATATGGGAATATATCTTTCATCAATGAAAAAACCACCAATTTCATCAGTGTAATAAGGGATCATCACTAATTGACTTTAGTTCAATCTCTCAATACAAAAAAACCATTTCACTACAAATAGTAAAATATTATCTAATGAGTTATGTGAATGGAACACTCATTTATTATCAATTAATGTGACCTAGAAAATATTTTAGCTAATACATTCGAATGATATCCACAAAAAAAAGTTAGATCATAAGTCATAAAATCCCATCATGTGACCATAGCCTCATAATACATTATAAAATATATGATATCTCCTCCCATGAAGTAACCTCTTATGAAGATGCATATCCAAAACCAATACATATTAATAATACTCCACAAAATCCCTAATAATTATATATGATTAATAAAAAATAATAATGTGAAGAGATTATGTTAAATAATGAAATAAAATGAAAGATGTGTTGAATATGTACCTCATATGGTTGAAAAACTATCTTACCCATCATTTAATACAAAATATACTTGAAAAAATCCTTACATTGATAAATTGGCTGACTTTTATGATCTATAATTTACATGATTATCCATCCCTAATGATATAAACTATTGCTACTTTTATCATCTCATCCATCTTCCTACCTATTCCTACAAACAATGACTGACTCTATACTAATATAGTTTCACCTAAAAATTATCAAGAGGATTATGATACTCTAAATCATCTTCTTGAATATTTTTAGTCACCGATTCATAGAAGAAATATAGGTCACCTATCTTACAAACAAAATGGTTCTCCCCATTGGGTCAGGGCATAAACTACAGAAATTACCCAATAAATTTCACTAATAATATAAGATTCTCACATTATAGTGAGGTATGTTTCATTTTTAATTATATATAATGTCATTTTAAATGGTTAATTCAATGGTTAAATGGATTAGGGGTGTTTTTTAGAGTTTTTCACAGTTTTAATACATGATGAAGAATGAAAAATGGAAATATTATCTATATATCATGGTTGAAACATGGTTTTTTTAAACAAATCACCATAACATTGTGTCCTAGGGGAGGGTGGAAAATGTTTCAAAAACTAAACTAGGAGACATAAAGATAGCATGATCCTTTCTCCCTAGTATAGAAGAAACATCATAGATACCATATGGTTTTCAAACCCTCTGGGTGCTATAGAAAAGTCATGTGACTCAGTTTCCTCAGGGACTGAGGAATCATTATTGTTGATTGAAGGTCTAGGTAAGCATTGAAAAAAAAATCGCCCATTTTGAATTGTGTTTTTATATACTTTTCCTCTCACAAATAATGAATTCTATGAAAAATTCTCACAAATTCACCCTCAACCGCCATGGCTGGGCACCTGGAACTCTTCCCTTATCAATATATGGTTATATTTTGTTTGATAGGAATTTTGTCTATTTTTTGTGTGAATCAAATATATGGCATGTATCCAACTTATTTTATCTCTATTTTTATGGTATTCATTCATTAGGACCCTTTCCTTCCCTTTATTGTAAACTCTACTTCTAGTGGGTTATTCTCATCATTAATTATGGCAATTTTCAATTAAATCAAGCGTCATGGTTGGATGATTGTTTTTAAACAGAATGAATGTAGGGGGTCAATAAGATATTTCATATAGTCAAAATATTATCATTATGTATATTTTAAGGTTAACACACTTCATTTAGGTGTTTTGGTGTTCATGAAAAATCATGGAATTTAAATTCTATGTGATACCCTTCACAAACCATTTCACGAAACGTGGTTGTTTAGGTCTAGTCCAAGGGCTACCATGGGGGTATGTAAACTCTTAGAAGTGGATTAATGAAATTATGAATGATGTAGTATAGAATTCATGAGTGTAATGTATTGTGACTGTAATATTTTATGATATAATGGATAATGGTTACCTTGTCTAATTTTATGGGTGAGTAATTCTAATATGTTAAGGGGATTATTTGAAATTTTTTATATGCTAGGATTTCGTGGAATTCCTAGGAGGGATTTTGAAATGGTATAAATGGGGCACTTTGGATTTTTACCAGGTTGTAGTTTTCAATGTTGTATAACCATGTATTAACATCCATAATGTTTTGAAATTAGGTGTAGAACTCAATGTGATATAAATAGGGGTTTTGGAATGGATTTTTAAATGTTAATTTGATGTGAGGGTGTGATTTCAATTAGGGTAAAAATTCCTTAATGGATCCATTAATGGTATTAATTTTAAATTAACGGTATTTTTTATGTTTTTTTTCTCAAAGGGGAAGAGCTATTTTTTATTTTACTACAAAATATTTCACTTTTTGCAATAGGGGTATATCTGTTTGTAAAAGTGCATTTTTTATTGGTAAAATGTTTTACCAACATTTATCTCCATGTTAATAAAGTGTCAATAAAAAATCTATCATAATTTATTTGTGATAGATAAAATAATATGTTTCCATTATAATAATACCACATGATAATATATATATTGTATAACATTTTTAGGATTAGGTTTTGGTGATTTTTTTTGTTGGTTAAAATATTACAAATATATAATATTTTTTATAAATTATATTTGAATAAAAAATATAAATTAATATTTCCAGTCAAATTCATAATATATTTATTAATTTATTTATCATATAAAATACATCCCTTGTAGTTATTATACTGAAGAAGATTTTAGGAAATGTATTGACGTCGAAAAAAATAATTATATTTATAATGAAATTCATTACAAAATTGATCAATAAAAAAATGTTGTACCCCCCCCATCCCAAATAGGATCAACCACAGGGTCCCTAACCCAGTGACCCAACACTAGTTACAAGCTCTAGCTAGTCAGCTTCAGCAATAGAAGCTCCAACCCATCATCAATAGCGAGGATGCGCAAACTCTAGTAGCTAGATCCCATCATCGATAGAAAGATATCTCAGACAGCTAGAGGTCACCAATGACCGATCCATGCCAGTGCGTAAACTCTAGCGCCATCCCATCCATTCCAACAATCCATATCTAATAACCCATTAATGCAAGTGTTTTTTTATTAATGATATTTTATATATTCATGAATAAGGTTTTGTTAAGACCAATTTTTTTATGAAATATCCATAAATGTAAAATGTATCATGAGATACATTAATAGATAAGGTATACATAGTTTTCATTAGTTGAACTATACTTCTCAAATTGAATTCTGATTCCTTACAAATTTTTTTTAATGTTATTCTTTGAAACATAATTCATTATGGCTCCATATTATTTATCCTAAAAATTAATTGTAAACAAAAAAAACCATATCACACATCATAAACATGGGAATTAAATGAACCATTGAAAATATAAAAATTCATAACTAATAAGAAATAAAACTACAAGAGGACAAAATAGAAAAAAATTACAAAAAATGAACCAATCTAGAACTAGACACATATTTCATGTGACCAACTGGTTTTCACCATCATAAAAAACAATATTTCTCTATATAAAAACCATGACCTAAATTAATCTACAAAACAACATGTTCTATTTTGAACAATTAAGGTGTGAGTATAAGTGCTTCAGTAGGTATGCACCAAAAAATACATTAATGTATTTTCCAAAGAACACCTTCATAAATCAATTTTTAAATACATTTAAGAAAGAATTATTTTTATCTTTAAAAAATTAGTACTAAATTCCATAAATAAACAATAAAAAACCATGGCTTTCCATTTAAAAAGTATTTTTTATTTTTAATCCTATATTATAGACCAGAAAAATTAGACGTATAATCGAGAAAAGAAATAAGGATAATACAAGAAGAACTAAAAAATTGTAAAGTAATATCCAAAAAATCATAAATAATGAAACATGTAAATCTTAAATGAACCATTTAAATCCTAATGTTTGTGTACACATATATTTAAAATACATACAGTTTCCATAAAAATTTGATATATATGCACAATTTTATTTTAAAAACGATACACTATATTCATGTACAAAATAAAAGATCATGTGACCTAATTAAACAAATATCATAACATGAAAATCATGGATAATTCATGGTTTATACAATAAGTAAATACCAATGTATGTGTAGGGTTGTATATAAAATACATACACAGTCAATATAGAATTATTATATGTGTAAAATTGTATTTTTAAAATGATACACTATATTCAAATAGAGAATTATACATATACAATGTGTGATGAGTATATGATATTATTGAATCCATCTATGGAGGTGAAGAAACAACCTAAAAACAACCTAAATCGCAATATATATGCGGATTAGAAATTATCATTGTCAAAAAGCTAACTGAGTTAATGTATATTCGTAATGTCAGGGAAATAAGTATTTACTTGAATCAGTGTGGAAGAAAATTATATCAGATTAAATGTTCCCTTATATAAAAAGAACAATATTCTTTATAATGTATTTAAAATTAAAGATATAATGGTAAATATATATATAAATACAAAATCAAGTCATTTTTGAAAAAATGACCCAATCAGTATGGATATATATTTTGGAACCAATGCATTTAATAAAAATGGAGAATTACTAATTTAAAAACATAAGAAATACAATAAACATAATATTCATATGAAATTTTATATAATTGATAAAAATAAAAAATCATTAACCTAATGAAATAAAAATTCATATGAGCACTAGTACATCATTAACAAACACACAAAAACATTTCACTCAAATACTAACTAGTAGTTTCATGAAAAACAACAACTACCTTGAAAAATAATGGCTTCATTTAATGTTTCACCATTTTCCTCTTAGATTCCTCAAACTTATATCAATAAAAATTCAAAATTATAATGATTTTTATAGGACCTTCATCTTTTAAATATTCAAGAGATTTTTAGAAATTTACTAACAACAATTGTAACCCTACATCAAATGAATTGGGTTGGATGGAACACAGAAACACATTTTAACATTGACAACATTTGTGACATACAAGATTCCATTAAAATTCATAGAAATATTAAATTTCATCATAAAAATAATTATAACGGAATTTAAGGAGGAAAGACATACATAAAATTTAAATCATCCATATTATGCTCTATCAAAAACACAATGTGAAATTTATTCTCAAACACTAAATAAGAAGAAAGCGTTCTGGTGTCATCATCTAAAAAAAATGTTACAAAAATGGATAATACACAGAAATAATACCATATCACAATGTATAATAGTACCACTAAATTCTAATATATTAAAATCATATTTTTTTCATAGAATGTTTATGAATAAAAACCATAAGTGAGAATTGCATCAAAGATTGTGAAAAATGTATAACCTTCAAAACAAACTAGAGATTTATTGTAATAAAATGCCAAAAATTAATTTCTAATGTTTTTGAATATAATAATAATTCTTGATCTAAAAATCAAAAAACATTTTGCATGAACTATGTTATAATACAGTAATCTTAATAATCCACATAACATGTAATGAAATTATATTATTAACCAGCTAAAATATTATGGATCTCTTGAAAAGATCACCAAAATGTCCTAAATATTATTAATGATAAAACAAGTATATGACACAAGATAGAAGTTGTGAATAAATAAGGGGGTAAATCTAGATGCTCAAATGCCTGAAAGAATCATTAATAGGGAATAAGGAATCTTATATGCTGATCCGATTTACAAAAATTCTGGAACATCCATGCTTGATAAATATATCATATAATATTATTGAAATATCAACAACACAAAATTAAGGAGATCCTCCCTAGTACTCATGAATATCCACCACACTCTATTTCTAACAAGGATATAGGAACATGCTCCATTAAGAGACAAAGAACTTCAGGTTTGGTGTTGGTCTTCCCCTTACTATGATCCCTTGTTTCTCTATTCTGTACTAGATGGAAATCATGTGATGTACCAAAACAATAATAGAGGGATATTCATGATAAAATAATTTGTAACAACACACTTTCAATAGTATCCATGATTGGTGCTAAAAAATATCATAATGAATGATACTCACATTAGGTGAAAATTATAAATACAAGTCCCAAGGACAGTGAGATCAAACTGTAAAAAACTAAAATATGATTAACCATAGTCCACATCATACTAACATGATTCTCATGGAAGATAAATCAAGAACAAAAAAAATAATAACCCAAAAGGTATGATGTTAAATTCAATGAAACCTCATAAAAATAAATGTGTATTTCCTGACCAAGATATGTAGCGATAAGACAATGATCATGCATTCTGTTTATACACTACCCATAGAGATACATTGTTGTATTATTTCCCGTAACTAAACAAACATTATTCACCCCAATATATATTTATTGAAAAAATAACGTATATTGGATGAAACATTGTATACAAAATTTTTAATTTTGTAGGTTATTATATAACAATGGTAAAATCCATTTTAGATTCAACATTTTTTTCATAGTGTAGAATACATTTTCCTATCCTAGATCCCCCTTTATAGAATAATGTTTTGATAATATTGACCATCCTTTCATGAATAATGTAAAAAGTTAAGATATATTTGGAGTCTACATTGATTTTCAACAATGCTAGGATGTTGATCTCTTCCTAAGCATGGATGTCTAGGTAATTACTTGAACTGTAATCTCTATTAGGATGAATATTTGGCACCACGTAAAAAATGTCTGTAATATATTATGTAATGGGATAAAAATATGGAATTAATTCATCCATTTATCAAATATACGTGGATCTCCTGAAAACTCCAAATAAAAATAGAGGATGTAATATTTTATTAATTAAATTAATGCCACAGGGACCATGAAATCACCACAATATTCCTATTTTATTATTTAACCTATGAAATGGTTTCATCCTAGGAGAGGATACCCATGATTCAATTTTTATAGAACATTATTAAATCCTATCCACTCACGTATCACTTATCTAGTTAATTCCTCTCCCAAAGTCATCCCCGATGAATTTTTTGTTACGGATACTATCAAAAATTATCCTAGAAAATAAATTAGGATTGGATCTCTTTTCCTGATCCATAATTTTGTTTTCATGATAAATCATAAAAAAACATCAATATTTTCTACTACAACTTTATTGGTAGTGTTTTTCCAATGGCTTATTCTGTATCCTCCCCTATCATAATTCCTATGATTAAACACTCTATCTAAAAAATTGGGATATACATTCATCTGAAACAAAATGTACAAAATCCTAGATAGAATCCTTAATTGGAAGACTTGAGCCTCTCCTCCTCATCATTCTCTTAATAGAACAATGTGGGCTCATTGATGAACATCGACTCATGGATAAAATTTTATGGATTAACAAATATTAGAAATTATTAACAGAAAGATAATGGGTGATAATATCTTTATAACAGTTCATTGTGATATCGATTTTGACATAAATTATTGAAATATTATTTAAAAAATCCTTTATAAATTTAGATTATTTAAATAGTTACGTGGACTTGTATGTCATTACTTTCATCTCAGTTGATCTTGGATTCCCTTATGATTTGGTGGTGTGGATTTATCATGTAAATGTGAGAACTAAGGTGAAGTGTTATAATGACTCCTGACCTACTAGATAATGAACACCATGGCGTCAGATGTAATGATTATTAGGGAATTAAATTTGTGGCAGTAGAGTAGTTCTGGGGCCACTACGGGGTCTGTGACATCTCTAAAATCCTATTTACAGATTATTTGAGAATATTCCATAATGGTAAATAACAATATATGAAATTATATAAATATATTATTTTTAATTAAAACCACATTATCATCTATAAGACCTTTTTTTCCAAGTAGAATATATACAACATTGAAAAGGTCTAATAGGAGAACTCAAGTGCTTTAATGAATTATGAGCCTTTTGTAATAAACATAACCTATAATACTTGAGTTTTTCATTTTAAAAATGTAAGGCTTATTATTGGTATATTTATAAATTTGATTAATAATATATTATGAGTAACCAAAAAAATTAAAAAACTAGAACATATTGTTAATAGGAGGACCATTTCTCACTAATAGTTTCCTTTCATTAATCATGGTTGAAATTAAAAATATCATCTAGGTCTTTAAAAATAATATAAATAATTTATATTTTTTTCATTCTTCCTTTAAGATTGATATAATTATGGGAAAACTATTTGTCTCATTGTAAAAGTCTCCCCAGACCATTACAAGAAAGAGTGATCAATACTAGAAGGCACGTAAATTCCATGTAGTGAAAAAAGGTGAATGTAACATAAGAGAAAATCACAAGACACATTCTTTAGGATCAATTATCTAGTATGATGTATTGGATATTGATTAATTTAATCAATTCTAAATTTTCTTATACTTCCATGATAAAGTTTAATATAATAGCTTCCATCAAAATTCTATTGTAAAACTAACAATTTATTATTGTGAGGTGGAAGAATAACCTTTTTAGGTAATATAGGTTGGAAAACCACTTTACCTAATATAATACCCCTAACCCAATATTCAATTTAAATTTGAAATATTGAACAAATATTTTAATAATATACTTATTGATGATCATTAGCAAAAGGAAATAAAGGCAAATTGAATATGGGATTTTTAAAATAATAAATTAATTCAATATACATGAAATTATTCTTCTCATTTTTCTTGTATACATTTGATAGTATTCAAAGTTAAGTAAAAGAAATCATTTTCATCACTAAATCCTTCAAAGGATTGTTGTACATAGAAAATAACATGAAATATAATAATATAACTATTTAATAATCATTATGGTTCAAATTTAACAAGTTCGATTTCTTTTCATCAATATCCATTTTCATTTAATAAATTGAGGTCCATTAAAAATACCCGTGACTTTCCAAAGGGTTCCAAAAATATTAAAATTTTATTAGTATATAAAATTTGTTCCTTGGATAAATTCATTTTCATCCCACAGAATATAATATATCAAAATTCATATTTACCTTTAAAATTAACTGAGGTAGGTGATGATAATTAATGTCCAAACGTTAAGGTAAATTATCTATAATACAAATTCCATGTGAATGTGCATGTTTATGTGAAATGAATTGTTTTATTTTAATCCACACAGTTTCTGAAGAGAATTATTACCAAATAATCTCATTTTCATGATTCTAATACCATAGAAAGCCTCAATAAATTTATTATCGAAACATTTTATTGAAGATGTTTTGTGATTAAAATGTGTCTGGACAATGAAAAATATATCTAGTGATAAAATATATTTGAGTGTAAGAGATTGTGTTGCTGTAACATGCAATGAAATATTTGAGTTGTGCAGAGAGGCATAACATGAAATTTTTAGGTGTTATTCACTATGTAGTGGAATGAGGTGTCAATAAACTTGATGGAGTACCCCAAATTACATTTTTATGAGTATATTAAAAAATATTTAACCATTGAGTTTTGTATATGAGATTATATTTTAATATAATGAAGACATACATACCCTATCTCACTGGATGTGGACTAGGGTTTTGAAGAATTCTTAAATGATGAAAAGTCACATAGTTTAGATTGAATATAATATGGAAATATCACATGATTTATGACCCAGAGATTCATTGGTGAAAAAATTATTTAGATTATGACTGCAATTGAGACCCCTGATCATCACTATTATCATGTCATGTTCTTCACGGTAAGAAAATTTAATGTTTTGGATGAGAAAAAATCAGATTATGTTATTGATTTTCATTACCATGGACATCCTATCTATGAATTTCAATGTAATTTTGGAATAAATTTTTTTTCATGATAATAAGGTTAGGGGACTCTATATTAGTCATGGTAATTTACTCTAGAATGAATAAATGATTATGAATTGGTTAGTTTTTGGTGAATCCATAATAGAATTTATATATGCCGCTTGTTTGGTGGGGTAGTTTGATGTGCTGACACATGGATCATTGATATATTTTTTACTTATGTTTGAATTCAATAAATTTTCTGTAATTTTTGATTGAATTTATGGATGAGTGCTCCTATATTTCTGATAAAAAATGATTTTTATGTCACATAGTTATTTTCCATGACAATTTAAGTGTGAATGTTTTCAATTAACAAAAAACATCACTAGCCAATTAAAACAACTTTCTATAGGATATAAGTGTTTCAAATTATACTTTAAAAATAAAGATTATCAAATTATAAATATTATGATCTAATCATTAAAAAATAAACATGAACACTTAGCTTAATGTAATCCATTTTCTAATTATATTAAGTACACTTTCCACTAAAATTTAAATCAATGGTAAATCATGGTCCATCTATGGAAAATTGAACAAGTAACTCTGCACGTTATCAAGTATGATATTAATAAGTTATACTAAATGTGGAAACAAATATATCATTATATTTTTCTTTCTAAGTTATATTTTTATCTTTTCATAAGCCGTTTAATGAATACTCTCCACCGATGAAACATTTAAAAATAAAACTAAATCCCCTGCAAGAAAATATTTTAATTTCAATTTGGTTCCCCACAAATAGACAACCCATACTAACCAATATCCAATATGGATATATAAATATTAATTAAAACGCTGGAATAAAGTACATAATAAGTTCATCGATAAAATTATCTATCCATTTTTATTTAATTATAAAACAGTTTGAATAGTATAAATCAACGAGGGCCTCCAAAAGAAAACAAAAAAAAAAGAACATCCTAATATAAAATTATATAAAGCATTGTGTGGGATGAATCTGATGATGTCCCTTCTTTTTTCCTATATTTCAATCCTATATTTCTTCAAAGAGTGAATAAAATGGAAATGTATTGAAACAGAATGGTTTTGTATGTATAAGGAGGTCAGAATCAAAAAACTAGAGTGGATATAGAAAATCATTCATCTGGAAAAAAAATCTCTAGAAAAAAAATTGAAAAAAAATTTCATCAGAATTTTACTGAAACCCTAACAATTTTTCAATTCAAAAGCTGGATTCCCATGATTTCTAATGATTATAACCTAAAAAGAAAACGAGCATACCAGATAAAAGACTTAATCATCAACCTTTTAAATGAAAAATTGGTTTATTTCTATCCACTATAAATACCTAATATTTTTTTGGAAACAAGAAAAAAAATCATTTGAGCGTCTAAGGACATGAGTTGTAGGTGATACTGAAGAATCAAGGGGGTGCGGTTGTGGGTGCGGGCGTTGTTAGTGAACCATGTCTCGGAATAAATTTATAGACAATTAGTTTTGGAGGTATCACTAGAAGAAGACCATGATGTGGGGAGTGGGGAGGCACATGTAGTGTGATGATCATGGTTTTAATGTGTTTTCATTTTATTTTTATAGATGGATTTTTAAATGTTAATTAATTTTTACCTTCTGTTCATTTGAAATGAATTTAAAAAATAATTTTAATTCTATACCAAATATATTATATATTGGATCAAATATAGAATTTATTCCTAATATTAAAAAAATTACTTATTAATGAAAATATATTTTTCAATTTTTATGTTAGAAGATAGTATTATATGTATTTGTATTTTTATTTATATAAATATACTATTTTTACTAAAAGGTAAACTAATATTTTAAATAAATTGGTTTCAAATTATTGATTGTATTGAATAAATAATGGATAAAATTTCAACAGTGATGAAAATAATTTGAAATAATGATTAATAATTACATATTAATTTGTTAGTAGAAAATTGTTCTCATTAATATGATAAAGTGATGAATTTATGTGTTGGTAATGTGTTGTTTGGAATTAAAAAATTAATACCAACACATATATGTGTTGTTCAAAATAAATACACGTTCTTAAATTTAATAACCAAAAAACATAAAATTTGTTTGAATTGGTAATTTTTACCACCAAATATGATATCTGTCACATATTTTCTCATTGTATAAGTCATTTTTTAGTAATTATATGTTGCTTCAAAATGTTTATTAGGTGATTCTTAATCCATTATGAAATATGAATGTGGTTTGGTTTGATATAAGTCATCGTTGGTTTTAAATGACCATACAGACCCTGTTAAATAATGAAATAGAGGGTTTATGAGATTAAACCTATTAGACATGTGGTTTGACATGGTATCCTGTCATAGTTGATCATTTGGAATAACATGGAAAATTGAACATGTATTGATATAATAATATGGAAAAAAATGAAAAATAAATTGGTTAATGGTTTCATTATTAATGGTTTTAATGATTAATTGAGAATTTATGTAAATGAATAAATTGTTATGTGGAATACATATAGACTTTTATCAAAGTGGTTGAGTTTTCATGACCATCAGAATGAAATAATTCATAAATGGGTTCACAATTGGTGAAACTTCATGTATAATGAACCTTATGAATTTTGAATTGATGAAATGGATAGAGGTGATAGACACGACACCTCCAACCAAGGAAAAATTATTTTTTACATACTAGTACTTATCCTGGAAACATGTTGTCTATACATGATTCTCAACATTATTGACTTAATCTGATGGAAAATTCTCTCCTTATTTTTAGCTTGGTTGAATGATCTGATGAAAACATAGAGTCCAAAGGGCTAATTAATAATTTATTGTTGTGGAAAATATATTTTTATTTTATATCATAACTATTGGTTATCTAGATAACCTATTTTATAAATGAGTTATTTCATTAGGTTCCATTACTGAAAGCCTTCTAAACTTTACATCCACCATACTTGTTCCACCATGCAATATGGGTATGAGATAAGATGATACTAATTTCGGTTTTTTGTTTTAGATAGGGACAATGATTTTTATTTATGCATTGGAAAATATGATGTAGAATGGGACACTGAGAATTGGTTTGGACTTCAGTTCATTTTTGGTGATTTTATTGTTTCTTTATTTAGGGTATTGTGACATGAATTCCAGACATGTAGAGTGTAAAAATCAATTTTATGTCATGAATAAAACTAGATATTATTGGCACATTATATATGATATTTCATTTAGAATTTATATTTTTTATATATGGATTAATATTATGTACTATTTTTTTAAATTATTAACTAGTATCTTCTCCCCATTTTACCTCTATTTACCCATATTGAAATTCATCATCCTATGGCGTATAGAGGATGGCTTGAGGCCATGTGGTGAACCATCATGAGCCCATAGATATGCAGATCATGGGCCAGTATGTCTCAAAGTGATATCAGAGAATTCTTATATATTCTTACTATTTGGGAATGATAGATATGATTCTAGGATATTGTCAATGACTTTAAACGATATCATGATTGGGATCATGTATCCCCATTTAAGGGGAAAATCGAGTTACCATGGGTGGGAAATTGATGTTCTTGTTGCCTTTACCATTGAATGATATTTCAAACTCAAGTGGTTCACTATTTTGAGATGTTACTATTTTATGAATGTTTTCATTTTATCCTGATATGGAAAAAGGGTGTGCATTCATGCATCATGTTAGGAATAATTTATTGACAGTTTTTCTATATGCTACATTTAATTGACTATTCCATGGGAATCATTATACTCTTATTGTATTATCATTACGTGGACTATGTATTTTGTTCCTTCATACCTACTTCTTTGTAACAAATTTATTAATGGGGTTTTTATAGTGTATACATCCACTTATATGTTTTGTATATAAATGTGTATGGTGGAACATAATCTGGAAAACTCTTTTGGTGACTTTTATGTAATCAAATGCTATAAAATAACTTTTCTGTGATAGTACTAGTAAAATAAAGAGTTAGAAAGATACATTTAATGAGTTTTTAAATTATTATATTGGAATAAAATTATATTTTTCAAAAACCAATAATCATGTAATGTAATAATGTACAATTTTATGAAATTTTTTGTAATGAAATTTTCTGAAATGTGAATCCATGAGTTTCAAAAGGGAAAAATATAGATTAAAGGGAAGTGAGAAATTGTGGAACCTATAAGGATTCTGGAAATGGTTACCCCTTTGGGTTTTTTAATTTGACCTTAGATATTAGTGGTTTGGGTTATTGGAGTGAAATAATATTGAGACCATTGGATATGGGATGTGATTCCGTGATTACCTGGGATACCCTGGATAATCATATATTTTTTTCAATGCATAGGTTTTTATACTTGGGCTGTGTGGTGTTCCCTAATATCATGGATTTGGTGACAATTTTCAGTTAGGATCATACATGATGTGTTTAAAATATAAAATGAGTGTCTTGGTTTATGGTTCAATTAGTGTTTTTTTTCTATGGTTTTGGTACATAATATAAGATGTTGGGTTTGGTTTGTTTGGATTCATTTGATCCAGAATGGGTTAAAGAGTATTGAATTTGTTTAGTGATTTATATATGGTTAAATATGAATGTATATATAGTATAGATATTGGTTATTTTAAAGAGTCATGAGATGTTTCAATGAGTCTATATCCATGTTTAATTGATAAAAATATTGATGGTAGTTTTCCATGTAAATTTAGGTGTACGGGGATGGGAAGAACATGTGTAGGCTTTTAAGTAGGAATCGAATCAGGATAGGTTCCACTGAGATTCAGTTAATGGAATTTTAATGTCTTGGGTTATTTTCTAAGTGGAAAAACTTTTGTTCTAGTGGCATTATTTGAGTCAGTTTATGGAAGGTCAACATAGTTTGGTTTCATGTCCCAACTAGTTTGGCACTGTTTAATATGATGATACATGTATACCATGGGATGAAATGAAAACTATGAAAATATTTTTGTAATGGACTTCTAATTTCATAATGATTCCTGGGGAGAGAGGTCTCTATTTGGTTGGAAATTTATGGTGATAATTTTTTAGTTTTTGGATGCAATCATCGAGGATACACTTATCTTAATGTGTCAATAAATCTTAGAGGAATGGTTATTTGGTTGTGTGGGAATTGAAATGAGATTCATTAACATATGAATCATAGGATGTTTATTAATGATCATTTGTAACTCATAGGAAATTTTTAGAACTTGGTGTTTTCATGTGTGGTATTAATGGTCCCCATGTGATGGATATGCATGGTGCTATTTGGGATAGATTATCAAGTGGCTCAAGAGAATGAGCCTATCATATTTTGTGAAATAGAGGTGATGTGCATTAGCTATTCATGATACCCATTAATTTTGGATCATTGTGATGTGCCATTCCATATTGTTGAATGATTATTCAAATTTTGGTTAAATTAAAGAATCAGTTTATTGGCAATAGAGCTAGAGAAAATGTTAGCACATGACTTATCGTAATAGAGTGGTGTTTTGGGGGAGATTTTTGGATTCTATGTCCCTCTTGAATCATGGTGATAAAGATATCATGGCATTCACACTTGACAGGTGACCTGTGGAATTTGTTGAAAATATACTTTTACTTCGAGATATCGTTGACATCAGAAATGTGTATTGTTGTAGTTGTATTCATCGACATCATCTTATTGTTCACCTACTTTAGAGACATTCAGTCACAACGTCATAAAATCATACTGAGTACACTAAATGTTAATTGACTATACCCTAAGCTATTTAAATGGAATATGTTGTTTCATGAAGGGAATTTGTTTACTTTTTTCATGGGGTAGTGTATGAGTGGTGGTTTGGTTGGAAGTGCACCAGAATTCATATATAAGTTAATTATTTACGATGAACTTGACTTTGAGAAATTAAATATGTTCTATTATCAAAATCCATGAATGGGATATAGATTTATCTTCCTTATGACACTCATGTGGAAGTGATATGGACAAGTACACTTTAGGTGTTCAGATGTGATTGTGACATTGCTTTTGTTGGTTGGACATAAATGGGCCAATTATCCTAAATGTTTCTCATATAGTAGGTAGTGATGATTTGATCATGTGAGTATAAATGACACCCTGCATATGTCAGGGAGATGTCTATCTAAAAGTGGATTGGTCAAGGTGGAATTAGAATTATATAATTAAACTAATGAGGTGTGTTCATAAATTATATATTTAGTTAAATTAAGTAGACATATGTGGTGTATGATCATTCCATTCATTGGTTTCTGGATCAAGGTTATTCAAATTGTAATCTAATGGTTTTTCCTTAGTGGAGAGAATGGTAATAGTAATTTTGTTGAGACATTATAGGTTTTATCTTTGATTCTCACTGGGTTTCGAGTGTGGGCACTCTTGGGAAATTTTGTCTTATAGTGGAATGAAATATAGTGTGAAGAAATCATGACTATATAATATATTTATTCACTAACAATGAGAGATTATCATTTTAGTGAGAATTATTCTATGTTTTATATGAAATTAAATAGTATATGGAATTTATTTGGATAATTTTCAACCATATATCAAATATCATCCTTGAGAATATATGTCTATTCTGATTAATAAAACATTGTTTTAGGTAAAATAAATTGTTTTCATAGTTCATTCTTGGATGATGAGTATGTGTAATTTTCATATTTTAATCATTGATGATTATTTTTATCAATTTTGATATGAAACCTCATATATTGTTGGGTATTGTAGGTTTGGAATCGTACTGGGAACAATGTGGGATCTTGAGTTTCCTATTCTCGTGGGTGTTTCCAGTAGAAGATGTAGAATGGATTAGAAATTTGTTGTAGCATGATAATAATTATGATGGGGGGAAGATAGATATCTGGTGGGGTCACATAGTGAAATGTTATGTTTTTTAGTTGTATCGGATTAAGAAAATACCATATTAGTATACTAGTTATGAAAATTTCTATTAGCTTATGTTTTTTTCGAATAAGAATATGGATTTGGATGTTTTTGTTTGGTTTAATTTTAATTTTCCAAAAGATAAAAAAGGCAGATAATTAACACTTTTTATTAACATAGGTTCAATGAAATTTTTGAATTACTGCCAATATTTCATGAAGATGATAAGTATTACAGGGTGGAGGTTTTATGATCCGAATATTATAATTTGTCTATTTAACAATAATTTTTTTATAAAATCCATTTTAATGGTTTGAATAAATACTTTTCGATAGTAGGGATTCTTCTTAGAGTTTCTTGAGTATATAGTATATTAAAACTAATTTAAAACATGATTACATTCAAAGGCTCATTATTGGACCATTTTTTGTGATGATTTCTCCCAATAACCATGTCACATGATGGAGGGTGGATCACAGTATGAAAACCATGTGAGGAGATCCCCAGAGACAATGTGGTCGAATCCCCTTGTGTAGAGTTTACCAAAAATCAAACAAATGGCTTTTCAAAACATGCGAGTGGCCCATAAAATACATTAAACACTTTAAAAAGGGTAAATTTAACTTCTTTCCATCTCGGATTAAATCTTTCCCACATTATTTTCTCACTATTTCATACCTAGTATCCTAGGGTGTGAACTAGGATATCTTCCCATTTGCATGGATGGTTCATTTATTATTCATTGGCATTTGGTATTCTGTTGAGTGGGAATATATTATCTAGGTATGTCTTTGAATCTATTTTCCCCTATTCTCTAGGAGGGTCTCTTCTTTGTTTTTTATCTTCTTCCAAATCTTATAAACCATTTTTAGGTTGTTTTTAACTAATTTATTGAGAATATTTTAGCTCAAATCATGGGTATTGGTTGAATATGTGGTTGTCTATGAGAATGTGATAGGTGGTCTGAAATATTTTTCATATAAACTTGATATTGTGCCTCTATATGTTGTTTTGATAACTCTATAAATTTAGATATTTCAGAGTCCTTTAAAAAAAATACATTAGGTCATATGTTCATTTGTGATTCCCTACACAAAAAACGTCAGACCTGTTGGTGGTTTTAGACCAGTCATACTTATTCTCATAATATATACCATCCCTTGGAAGTGAAATTATGTATTTATAAATTATGAATTAGAAAATTTATTTGAGTTAAGCGATCTGAATTTTTATTTTGTATGATGGCATGGTTATGGGATACTTTGTGTAATTTTACAGTTGAGTCTTTATGAGTAGTTGATTGAATTAGATGAAATGTTTTGTATAGTATAATTTTTATATTACTACATAGCCTTTTGAAATAGTTTAAAGGGTGTTCTATAAATTTTGACACTATTTTTTTCAATATGAAAAAACTATGTTTTAAATTGGATAGTAATTTTAATTGGGGTGTTGTAATCAAGGTGATTTTGAAATTTTTTTTGAACGTGATTTCAAATTAATATTTGAAACAAGGTTGTGGTTTCCCTATTGGTGAAAATAACTTAAGGAATATTTTAATTGTTTTTATTAGAAATGATGGTCTTGGGTCCTATATTGTTTTTCAATCTGGAAGGACCATGTTTGAATTAGAGGGGTCTAAATTTCTATCATGGGTGTTATTTGAAATATTTTTTTAATATACTAGGGGATGGTTTTAATTTGATTCCATTTTTTGTTAATGTCCATTGGGCACCGTGTAAATTATGGTATTGAAGATATCTGAATTTATGCTTATTAAGATAATTTTTTGACATGATAGCCTATCAAAATGAACCATTTGGGATGACTTGTAACCATGAATGTGTAATGATATGATATAAAGGTAAATATGAAATGTGATGTTTTGAATGTTTGTATTAATACTGATTTTTATGAGTATTTAACCATTGAGTTAAATAAATAAATTGTTAAATTGGTTATTTGTGGATTTGGGGAAAGAGGTTTACTATGTTAGAACTCAAAATTGAATAATTGTAGGAATGGGTGAATCCAAGTATATGCGGTACATTTTAATGAAACATGTGAAATTTAAAATGATGAAATGGTTTGATATAAGGTACAAAATAGATCCCACCAATGTGTATTGGTATATGACATACAACTATGTATCCCAGATATAGGATAGATGGACATATATCATGGAATCCATGAAATCTTTTGATGATCCTGATGATAAATATTTATGGCTTGGGTGATGGAATGGAAATCTGACCACTAAAGGAACTATATATGTTATTGGTAAATGACTCGTTGTACATTGGAAACCATATTGGTAATGATTTATAGACTTTTTCATTTTAATATATTTGTTTTAACCCCTAAGAATATAGATTCATACATTCTCTATGGAAAAAATAAATTTGGTTGGTATAAGGATAAGATATATCCCAAGGGTCCAATTGGATAATTAATAAATTATTATTATGGAATATGATTTAATAATATTCTTGTTTATATGGTATTTTGATTATCTTTATACACTAGTGATTAGAATGGTTATATCTTTATAGAAAATTGGTAGTTTCAAAATGAGATATACTGACTACATACTTGGGCCACCAATTCTCTTTGGTACCTGAGTAGATACATGTGGATTTTAGTACAGGTTCGGGTATTAGGATTGAATCTTCGTTTATACAAGGTTTGATAGGATGAATCATTGTACATTTGAAATGGGTTTGATTTTCAGTAGTGTTTGGGGTTTTCAATAGTTCAGTTTTTTGTTTATTATGACTATATGACTTGTAAAGTGCATATATCACTATTATGTCATTCTTTAAATTAGATATTTATTTAACCATTATATGTTGTTCTATTTAACGATTATATTTCATTTAATAGCTTTCGATTGTTAATTACAATAATATTTGACATTGATATGATGGAATAGTATTAAAATATTATCTCTTTATACTGACACTAAAAATCAACAACCATTTGAGTATACGGAGTCACTTCATGTTAAATTTTGATATTAGTATTCGGGCACTAGATTAGTGTTTAAAGGGAGTCATGTTTACAAATAACACACCAGAGGTTCTTGTATTGGTGGAGGAATAGATAAACCTCCACATCTTTTCTACCAATAATTTTTATATAAAATATCATTAGAACTATTATTATTATAACTGGTATATGAAAAACCACCTATAACAATGAATAATGATAGGGTGGTTATTAATATTTCCATTGGTAAGATCACACTGATTGCAAAAGCCTTGTAAAATTCATTAAAATATTACATCTTGTTGATAATAATTACATTGTGCTATAAATGTGGCTGAATAACTTTCCTAAACATACTAGTTATCTACTCATCTTTCATTTTAGTAGGGGAAAAATGAAAACACTATAAAATTGTGTTATAATTCATCACATTACGTGACCCTTTATAGGGATATATAAATTCCTAATACAGCCCGAGTTTTAATGAATCAAATAAAAACTCTTTAGAATAATTACTATTTATGTCCAACCACCTTTGGTCTTATAGCCTGCTAACTTAAACTGTCACACCCCATCATCTCCTATAAGGTCCCTAATTCAATTATAAAATTACTCTACCCACCACTAATTATGTTTCTCAACCAATATTAACATTCCGTCAATAATCTCAATTCACTTATTATAATTATGAGGACCTCCAGTGCCATAAAATGTTATAGGGTGATATTTTTGGATGTATGATATAATGTATACCATTGTATCTTCACCCTTATTTGAAACCCTACCATAAAACAATAAGATACAAAATTCATATTATTGGAAAATATATTCTTCATAATCTATAGTATGATTATTATGATAAGTATCATCTTCCCTTACATAATCATCTATAGTTACTATAATGGTATTCTATAATATAGAATCATCCACAATCATATCATCGGGTCACCCGACATGACATTTTCTAAGTGAAATTTCCTTAAATTCCATTTGAAATATTTAGAAATTCTATATAGAAACATCATTATTGAAATTAATCATACACAGACACATACATATAGAACCACCATTAAGTAAATCTACTAGCCACCCTAGGAGAAACACACTAAGGGTTTATTAAAGGAGTCACAAGAAACCCCATGATACCCTAAACGATGGTATAAACTAAAATAGAAAGCATCTTCGCATCATTCACAATCATAAAATAAATGTAAACTAATAAAATATCTATTTTTCATTAATTTGATGTTAATAATAAAATAATTTGGAAGACCTCGAAATTTTTTTTAAAGATATTTTGTTTACTAACATCCCCTTTTTTGAAATACAATTTTGATCACATGATGTTAGGAACATGACATCATAAGATACTCTCCAACATGATTCATGAACTCACTCCCTCCTAAACTGCAATTTTATAGTGAAATACATAATCTAAAACATCAAAAATATCATTCCAATAATAACCATGAAATAAAAAAATCATTATAGAAAAATAAATTCCACTAACATGGAACATGTAGTTCATATTATTCATGTTCTATATAGATATAATCATAATATTCAACATGAGTAATGGATATACCATACCTAGCATATTGATATTTAAATAGTAAATAACGTAAAAAGGAATATAATATAATTTGGTAACACCCTATTTTGATAAACCTTGATTTAGTTTAAGCACTACATAGCCTCAAGCATGAATGTAATCACACAATATACTACTGAACAGGTGTGATGTCTAATGACATACATTAGGGGGATCATAACCTGTATATCGAATCATCTAAAAATTAATAAACAAAAAAGTAACAACTAAAATAAATTATCTACATATAATAAATGATTAATTGAAAAAAATATAAACAATATAACATGTAATAAAATAATATACCAATTTTTTCATACAAATATAGTCAATTAATGATCCTCACAAGTGGTTGATTAATATATATGATATAATTATGAGAAAATATTAATGTAATTCATGATATAAAATGATTGTGAAGTATGAATTGGTATTACCTCAGTCTATATCCAACTATACCTACTCAATCACCTAATATAGGGACCATACAATTATAAAACAATGGCAACGAAATATGAATAGAAATCGGGGTTCTTGTGAATGATGTGAGTATACAAATTTAGTAAAAATTGAATGGGTTGTAACAACCTAAATATCATTGTACATATAGATTGATCGGGGCTCGATGTATCCTTATAGGTTCTCACCATAACCCAATATGATGTATACTAGATGCGAGGGTATATGGTTTGACTATATAGAGACCATAAACACACATCAATGTAAAACAAAAAATGGAAATATAAAAAAATTATTTAACACAATACTGAATAGAATAAAAATGACCAAGATAGGAATGCTAAAAATAATAATAAAATACACATTTTTATATAATATATTTAACTATCCAAATTGTAACACATGTTATGGAAAACTAAGAAGATACCTTATAAGAATTTTTATTACTCACCTATGAAAATAATAAGAAAACAAATACATAAAATAGTCCATAGTCCCAAATAGGTCCAACCATCTAACTGTATATAGGCTATCCAGATCATCCATTAAATATCAAGAATCCTACCTAACTGGACATATGATAAATTGGTCTTACTAGGTAACAATATGATTTCTATTCCTAAGGAATATATTATTATTATTATTATAGTGACCCATTAATTTTAAACATATCATTTCATAATTTTTATACCTAAATATCTGAAATGTACAACCCCAAGTATCACCTGGCACCATTAATTTGGAATACTAGAGTTATATTACATCAAAAGGAAATTAAAACATGGAATATTTATTTTATCCTCTATAGTGATATCTAAAAAATTACATGAGAAAAAATTGGGAATACATAACGAAATGGCAGAGTGAGAATCCAAAAAGGGGAATGAACATGAAAAGGAAACATAACACAAGATTCAAATGTATAACACAATATCACAGAAGAGAAGGCTCACAAGCTACCAAATTGAAGTATAATATATGGAACATTGTATCATAAGATAAAGGAATCCTAGGAATGCTTCGAACAACATGTAACATGACATAAATATGGGAAAGGACCAGCATCAAGCATAGTAACACATGGAATAAGATGGCCAAAAATGGATTAGGGATACTCCCCAATCCTATTTATGAGTCCTCATGGTTCTAAATATTAAAACCATGAGTTATAGTTCTATGTGGACATACACATGATAAGATGTAGATGATATATCGTTAACGTGATTTGTATATAATTATATAATATATTGTAATAGTTATTTAATTATCATTCTTATAAATAAATTATATATTTATAACTATTTATGACATATGGTTATGAAAACCCACCTATGTTATAATCATATATTTTTTTAAGACGAATGTATGCATGAGTAATGTTTCAATTTTTAACCAATCTGGATTGAAAGATGATAAATGTTATTTTATTACTATATATTGATAAATATATATCATAAATTTTATATGATTTCTTAAAATAATCTATTATATATTCTCCATGTGATGTATTAAAATGAAATCCCATCTCTTCGAGTGAAGTTATTCTATCATACTCACGAATGATGAGAATATTTATTCAATGGATGGAAAGGTAAGAAATTATATAATATATTTATTTTTCTAAAATATTATTATTTAATTAATACCATATATAAACACAAACTTATTCATTATTACCATTAACATATTGTAGTGAATAAAATCAAATCACATCACTTCACGAGGTGGTTGTCATCTTTACACGTGCGCAACATTAACATATTCCCTACATAATTGAAATTATGAAATTTTATTTTATATAATATGTATAGAAGTATAATTATAACATAGATATAAAATATAATCATTAACTACATCAATATATACATTAGTAAAAATTAGGAATGATAAATGAATTATGTTAATTCTCAAGGTGGTAGTCCGATATACAGATGCTCAATAGTTTAAGTTCCCATTAAAGGTAGGAGGATAGGGAAATATGTGATTACCATAACATAATAAAATAAAATTATATATTGGATAAAGAATTTATTATATCGTAACTTTTTTAAAAAAATTATGGAGGTCGGAGAATAAATGAAATAAAACACTCGTTGACGAATAATACCTCATTTTCCAATAACTTTTATATGATGAAAAAACGATTCCATGTTGGATTCCTCATAAAATTAGGAATCTAGGATGAGGTGATGAATTTATCAAATTTATATGGCATAGAAATGGCTAATAAATCAGTTTTTGTTTGAGTCTAAATAATAAATATATGGTGTTTCCATTTATGAGTGGGGGAGAAGAAAAATTTGTAATTTTTGAAAATAACGAATTACAACAACATTTCTCATAGAAAGCTCAGATCTGAAATAGTAAATCTTGTAACCAAAAAATATATAGAGTCAAAATATTTCAATAAAAATTGAATTCTACAATCATTCAGTAAATTTTCACCATAATCTATTTATTTTATCCCCTTAGTAAACATGTTTGTACATTAACAATAGTAATTAGTTTTTAATGTGTATAAAATTAGTTATGGTGAATTACATTGTAGAAATTATTAGTTAATATAAATTATATTTATTATACATATGGAATCCAATTTGTGAAATTTTACTCAAATTATTGGATAAATTTAATTTATAATAGAAACCACAAACATGTCAAAAACGGGTTGTAAATAAAGGTGTTTTTATGCCATGAGAAGATCATTTAATAACAATATGAAAAATAATCTTAAATAAATGAATTGAAATTTAAATTTACACATATGTAACCAATAAATATCATTTAGTTCATTCAAAATTATGTGTTATTTTAATTAATTAAAATAAATAAACAATATTAACATTAAAATATTTTTATCAACAATTATACTAAGTAGGTCCATTAAATACATTTAATAAACCACGTAAACTTATTCATACAATCCGATTTAACAGAAATATTAGAAAAATATATCCCAATTAATTTATACTTAATTATGGATGTTTAATAGGCTTATTAACATATTGTTCATTCTAAATAAATAGGTTTTACATTCCACCACTTAAAACAATTGAACACTCAAAATTTAATTTTTTATAGTAAGCAAGGGATAAAAAATTTAAACTTCTATTTGTGAAATATCACATCAGAAAAAGGATTAATAAAATTAATTATGATAATAGGTAATTTTAATTATTAAAGTCCTCAAATTACATGGATTCAACATTAGATAACACGGGTGGAATGTTATAATATGGAAATTTAAAAAATTAGTAAATAAGTATGAAATCTGGTAGATGTCATTTATAAAAATAATTAATTACCCCTAGAAATTAAACATCATAACAAACATAAATCTGTGATGCATTAATATAATATTTATTTACTAAATATGATGGTAAGAAGATAACATTTTCTCTTCAAGATCGATACCATAGAGTTAGGGTATTCATTTACAATAATCATAGAGAACACAAAAAAATATACCTAATTTAAATATTTATATTTCATAAACACCATTTCATGTTTTTTTGTTATTATATCACCTCCCACATTTACTCTTCCTCTAATGATAAAATATCCAAAATTATTTTATTTTCATTTAAGCAATAATATTAACTTTTAATGGACTATAATAACTATAAAAGAGTGACATGCTTTTCCTACTATCATTATTGAAACCATAATTGTTATAATAATTTAAGACAATACTCTAAATGAATATTAATATATTAATCTAAAAAATTCAATAATGAATCATAAGGTTTAACATAGATAATCCATTAAGTAAATAACCTAATATCTTAAATATCCTATATAACATAAATAATAAAAAAAATGTTTTATCCTAAAAGTATATCTCATAGACATTCAATATACATATCGAAAAAATGATAGAATCTTCTCCAAATAATCCATTACATTATAACTAACGTTTATATATATTTAAAACCAATAAAATATATCCAAAAATATTATAAAAATCCAAAAATTTATACAAATAAACAAATAAATTTTTTAACACTAATGTCATTTATATAAATATTTTTTCAACAAAAAAAATATTAACTTATATTAATCACCTAAATATCAATTACATACCATGTATTATCATATCACAATTATTTTATTTTTATAGAGATACAATCTTAACATACATAGAAATTTTAAAATTTTATATTAATGTTCTGAAATTGATAATTGTATATTCCCAGATATCATAATAGTTGAGTGTATTTGGAAAATTGAACTCATTTTTCTAATTCATTGTGAGATTGGAGACATATCCTATACAGATCTTCCCATTTTATACCCCTTCAAAAAACAAGTCTTCATTACATTGGAAAAAAAATGTCTGGCATTAGATGCACAGTATGGTTACAAATAAAAGAGATAAATAATTATCAAAAAAACATAAGGGTATGTGATCATGAAAATAACATTTGAAGATAATACCATGGATATCAAAGATCATACACATGATTAATTGAATAATTATTGGCTGATCATAAGACATGAATCATAATGGAATCAATGAGAGTAATTGATGAAATCATAAAAATATAATAAGACATGGAATTGTTGAATACACCTAAGAACTGAAAATCATATAATATTAGTCAAGGGTCATTTCCAATACAATTATAACATACAATGTCCTTTACTAAACAGAGTTCTCTCCATGTGAAAACTATTTTTTACTGAACTAGGTTTGCTTCCCATTCCAACCCTATATTATTGAACTGATTCCACTCCTTATTCCAACCATGCATTACTGAACTGATTTCACTCCTCATTCTATAATTGTATTATTGAGCTTATTTCAATCCTCTTTCTAGCCCCATATTACTGATAAAAATCCACTCCTCATTCATGTCATATCTATATGATAATACATATAAAGATTTTCCCAATTAATTTATGTTTTTAATAAATCTCTCTAATATCATAATTAAATTATACATATATGTTACACAATTTAATAAAACATTCGTCATATCATGACCTATAAGAGAGATTGGTTTCGTAAAAATAATATTATAAAACATGAAATAATATATATAAATATCATGTAATCATATCATAACAAATTGAAAATATAAAATTTTAATAAACAATTAATCAAGGAAAACATCATTAAAAGAAGTAGGTTCCATCCAAATATAACTCATGAAAGTGAAAAGAGTTCCATAAACATAATTACCTTAATTAATTAACCATTCAAAAAGATAATATGAATGGTTCCATTGGATTATACCACATTAAAGGCATGAGTAACACCAAAATATTTCTTCGTTGGTGGATAATATATTTGATATATATTTTAAAAACATTTTTCAGTAATATATCCTTTATTGTTTGAGTTATTCTACTTAATACATATTATTTTTTGAATTTTTTTTAAATATAATTGAAAACATATAAATAATGATATGAAAATAATTGAAATAATTTTATTTTAAGGTCATATTAAAGGACCATATGAAAAAAAATTACATCATTTTATGAATACAAGGATTTTGGAGAAAATATGTTTCTGACTTAAGGGAGATATAATGTCATATTTTCATTAAACAATTTGTTAATTATCTTAAGTACCAAATTGTGAAAAATGGTACCATTAGATGAATATAAAATGACTAACCAGAGATGAATAAATCTAATTAGTATAATTTAGAGACAGATTATAATATTTCATCAGTGGAGGCATTATATAAAATAATCTTGATAAATGAGGAGATTTTTGTAATAAACACTTACAACATTTAAAACATTTAATCTTGATCAGCATGAAAGAATAAAATTTCCTAAAGCTTAAAATATCAGGGAAAAAATGATATTCATTATATAACATGTCAATGGGTGTTATATATGTAACAACATGAAGTTTTATAAATAAATTTACCCTTTTGAATTAATTAAATACACTATTATATATTATAGAAATAAAAAACATGAACTTATTTGGTTTCATTATATCCAATCAGATATAGTCGATAATAATTTGTCAATAAGATTGATAATATATTTTTTTGGATATAGGCCATATTATCAGTATAAATATAGGTTTTCGACAGTCCAATTGACATAGAAAAACGATGTGATAGCCTCGACCAGTAGGATCGTACCCCACAAAGACCATTTTTTATATATTTATAGTGAGATGGTATCACTATGATTTATGATTGACCAATCCCAATTTGATATCCAGGAACTTTAGAATGAGAAAACCTTTTTACAAAAGTAGTTCAAGCTCAACCAGATCATGACCCAAACCATGAATAGTGTACCACCCCATGAAAATATTACCATTGTGCAACATACCCGTAGGTTATTTTATGGTGTATTAAAGGGATATATATCAATAACAAATTAACATGATTGTGTAAATTCAATATTCAATAGAATAATTGTCATATTTATCTATTATTGTTACTTTACATAAGTTTTTTATTTTGATACAATAAAGAACAAATTATATTTTAGAGTAGTATAAAAATTCAATTAATGAATTTATTTTGTTGAATTTATGAAATAAATAATATTTAAATATAATATTATTATCAAATATTTTTTATCAAATATAAGTGATGTAATAATTTTTATAATGTTAAATGAATTTTTTATAAGGGTTCTAAAATAGTTATTTTAGAAAAAACAACATTTCTCATTTAATGTTTATTGTTATTAAAAATGTGAAAATTAACATATTGTGGGAATTATTTGGATAAAATAAATATAAATTTTTATTAATATTTCGAAATTTTTTCAATGTTGTGTTTTTTATCGTTTTATGAGGATCATATTTTCAGGTAGAAATTCAATAATTTATAAATATACGGTGTATATTATGATATCACAATGAACCAAAATAATGTAATGAATAAAATAAATGGAATCCATTACAAATATATTATTACCCTTTAAAATAGTATAATTTTTAGTTTATTTTATTCATTTGTTAATCTGTTTATGAATCTTACAAAACCAAAAATAGGTTTTGGGGTTTTTAAATCATTAGATTATGTGTATGAAAAAATTCCACATCACCAAGGTTAATATTTTAATAAGACAAAACAATTGAAATATAAAATATTTTAAACCAATCCACTTTTTTAAAAACAATGGGAAGGTTTTTCATTATTATTATTTTATTATATTGATTCCAAAATCAATGTTTGAGAAATGATAAAGAATTCCCCACTAATTTTCTATATAAACCCTATCAAGCTCTAATTTCACGTCACTCAAAAACCATGGTTCACATCCTTACTCTTACTTCCAGTATCATGTTTTCTCCAATGGTTCACCAATGTTATAAAAAATGTTCTAGATTTCATTTGGAATCCCCCTCTCAAGGTAAGGGGTCCTCTCCTTCTACTCCTTCATGATTAATTATTGACATATATATTTTTCCTCAAATCCCTAATGATGGGAAAGGTTCTTAAATATCCCAATCACAGATCATTTTAGGTTTTTATGGTTATATGAACCATTTAATAGATTATTACGTTCAATGAAAATTTACTTTGAATTGTTATTTTGGAGAAATATCACTATGATTTTAATTTCAAAACTATTCTGTAGTGAATACCTATACCAATTTCCTATCATGTTTATTCACCTATATGAATGTATACATTATTTATTTGGGAGTTAAATGTATGTATTCCAAAATTATGGATCATGGATGTAAATTTTATGAGAAATTATTCAGTTTTTTATTATACATGTGTAACACTTATTCATGAGAATGAAATGAAAGTGGCGGGTGGGCCAAAAAATTTATAGTGATCCAATACATTGATTAATGTTTTAATCTCATGAGATTTCATGCATGGGATTAGGGATTGATCCTATTCAATCATGATACATTTTCCATCATGATATCATGGAAGCAAGTCATGATGAATATTTAGGACGTTGTGATGTAAGTTCTCACCACATTTCCCATGTTGTGTTTATGTTATCAGGTTATATCATACCTAATTGTCAGTGATTATGATAATAAACCATATTATGTAATGTTGGCATGCCTATTGTTTAAAATTTATTAAATTTAAAAATTTATTCAATGATTATTCCCATACTATGATTTATTGATCAAAACATTCTGATATATGTCCCTAGGTTATCACAAGTACTGTTAGGTGTGACAGAATAATATAATCCTGTTATAGAGGTTTTCAATAATGTTGATTTATTTCATTTTATATAGTTTTATGAAATTTACCTAATTCTAGAAGACAATATACTTATCAATCATTTGGGTGGTATTATGAGTAACTATATGCAATAAATAATTAATAAATGTATAATATGCAATTGAACTATCATATTTTGTATTAAAGGAAATGTTTAGATATTTTTTTCGTATTTGGAATAGAAAACTCTACGGAAATCCATATGTCAATTAATATGTATAAAAAAACATTCCCAAAATTTTAATATGTATATAATAAGTGGATTATGAAGAAAATGAATCGTTGTTAGGATACTACAAGTGGATATGGATTTGGAAAGGTTGTATATATGCGTAAAACGTGAAAACACCGCATTGAGCTATATATGACCTGGTAATGGTGTAAAAAAGGGTTCCTCTTCACACCTAGTTATACAATTTAGATGGATGTGATTTGTTAGATTCAACAGATTAGTACAAACATTTTTTAAGGGAACAAAAATTCCCATAAAAATATATGTAAATAATATGATCATTGATAATGTGAACTGCATCCATGAAATTCAAATGTTATGAAATAAATTTTATTTAGAATTTATACCTTTAGTGTCATTTTATTTTGATTAATGTTTTTAATAGTTAGAATATATTCATCCATAATTTTCCCATTATTTTATCCAATGGCCAAAAATATGAGGAATTGGGTAAATAATCAATGTGAATGGAAATGTTAGAAAAATATGAGGAATTGGGTAAATAATTGAATTAAAAACATGCATACCTATCCCTATTTATTTTTTGGGATCCACCTCATTGGTTCACACACCAAATTCAGTTGTACAATTTAGATGGATGTGATTTGTTAAATTCAACAGATCAGTACACACCCAATTGAATCATTTTGGGGTTCACATTTCAACTTCTTCAAAAAGAATAACGTGTCAATGATCCTTTGTATTGATAATAAAGAGGTAAAAAATATCACAATTAGGAATATGTATCCTATTTCATAGATATTAGACTTATTAGATAGTCTACATAGAGTAAAATAATTCTCTATGGTCGACCTTCAATAGGGATATTAGTATGTAATGGTAAAGAATGAGGATATCCCGAAGACTACATTGTGTATTAGGTATAGTCACTATGAGTTCATAATAATTCAATTTAGACTCAAACATTCTCTAGTAATATTCATTTACATGATGAATATATTCATTAGATTTTACGTTTAGTTTTTTTATTCTTTATATATGATATTCTAATGTACTAAAAAATAATGGAGTTGCATGATGTGCATTTGAAAACTGTGTTATTGTCCTTACGATAAGAGTAATGGTATTCCAAGTACAAAAAAAGAGTGTTATATTTTTAATTAGTATATTTAATGGGTAATAATATCACATTAAATATGATATATATATGAAAATCGAAAATAGATGGAATTAAAACATGGATGAGGCTCACATTTGTGATAAAAATCCATAGTTTCTATGGGTTAGATTTGTATTATTCATAATTTGTGAGAAATTTATCATGATACTGAAAAACTCTAAATAAAGTAACTCTAAATGGAGTTAATTCTGTATTGAATGAGGAATTTGATGGGAGATTAATGTAGTTTAAGAGAAGTCTTATCATTGTACCCATACTCACACTACCCAAAAATAGAGACATTTTTATGGTATTTAGTGATGATTCTATGAAGGGATAGGATTATGTGTTAATATTGAATGATAGGGTAATAACCTATTCCAAATGGAAATTTATTATTCATGAACATAAGTACCGAACACATGATCAAGAGTTGTATATAGTGATCTTCATGTTGAAAACCGGTTAGAATTATCTCTTTTGGTGGAAGTGTGAAATTTTTAAGGATCATAAGATCCTCAAGTATATATTCACACAGATATATTTGAATATTTTAATATAAATGTGGCTAGAGCTAATCAAAGAATATGAATGCTCCATCCACTACCATCCTACGAAAGTGTATGAAATGGTAGAAAATATATATAGACAGGATCCATAAATTTTATTATTGATAATAATTAAGAAGGATCATATCTTTTTTATTTGAAAAGGATTGAAATGGGAATTATAAAGGATATGACATCATCAATACAATCAAAAATGATTTACCAATCGTCCTTTATAGAGAGGATAGAGGCTTCTCAAAGGGAAAATGTAGAAATTCAGAATAATGTTGAATCTATTATAAAACGAAAATCCCCATTGGTCAATATTAATGATGACTAAGTTATTTTATTTGAGCTTTT
Organism: Viscum album; assembly: GCA_963277665.1. NCBI lineage: Eukaryota > Viridiplantae > Streptophyta > Magnoliopsida > Santalales > Viscaceae > Viscum > Viscum album. The sequence continues at coordinate 1,749,911,189 of OY728120.1, read as the reverse complement.
AATATGTCAACCATCAAATTTTAAATAAAATAAGATGTTGTTTGATGATACAAAAAAAAATCGACCATATCTCTCAAGCCTGGAAGTATGATGATGTATCATGTTCTTAAAGAGAACTTTTGATATGAAACTATTAATAATCAGATCATGTAGTGCACATCAATATCCCTTTAATGTCAGAAAGTGAAGTTGGAAAGGAAAAAATCATAGGGGATTATGAAACCATTACCAATACCTACATTGAAATTGGAAAAACTCACCTTGTAATTTTCCACTATTACATTGAAGTCATTAAGGGGAAATATTTCTACATGTATTGTGGAGGATTGTCTTACTAATATTTTTCACTACATTTAAATTAAATAGTACTTCTCACTAGATCAAAATGCAAGGCTATACATTCTATAAGACATGTGGTTTCATGGAACAACCCGATCAATTCTATATGATAGATACCCAATAGTTACCTCTATATTTGGGAAGAGTATCTTACATTATCTAAATAATTATTTCAACATCATCATGAATTATCAACCCCACACACATATCTAATCTTGGAATACTATCCAGATAATCGAGTAAATGTTGAGACCATGTTAAAATGACTTCAAAGGATGAGGGGATGAACATCTTCCACTATTAAAGTTCTCATACAATAATATTTTTGGGAACAAGAATCCAAATGTCTCCCTTTAAATACCATTATGGGAATAGGTGTAGAAAACCTACAAGTTGGGGTGATGCTAGGAAACACAAAAATCTAGGTCCCAAAATGGCCAACGAAATTGAGGAAAATTCCATTACTATTCAACATCACATCAATGATTCTCAGAGTTGGATGAAGAGCTATAATGAAAACAATCAATGAGACCCTGATTTCAATGTTAGATACATGGTATTCCTGCACATATCTCCCAGAAATAAATTAATGATATTTGTGATGAAGATAAATCTTATACCAAGACATGTTATTCCGTTCAAAATCATTGATTTCATTGGATCGTTAACCTATCCACTAGAACTCCCAATAGATCTATCATAAGTACATGATGTTTTCCATGTATCAATTTTTAGGAATTACATTCAAAAACCATCCCATGTACTCAATACAATAGTGGTATCATTGGAGAACGAAATCTCATATGAATAAGATAATGTGTATGGTCAATGTTCTATAGAGGAACCACACGTTTCATCAACCAATGTTTGAACCATAGGAGGTGATGAAATAAAATTTCCATCGTCTATTTTAGTGTGTAATATTAAAATTTTATGGTTGAAATTCATGATGGGGGGATACTATAATGACACAATATCTTATATGTAAATTTACTCAAATGATATAATTTAATACACTATTAATTTGTCACGACCCGCCCTCGGGGTCCGTGCCGTGACTACCCCAAGCCCGCCTTCCATAGGCCAGGGGCTGGCGACTAGCACCAAGGCGTAATTCCCGGTAAAAAGGGAAGGCATTGCCTTTGAAAAGTAAACACACACCACAGAGTAAACAAGCGGAAAGTAAACACTAAGCAAACAGAGTACGACTGAAAGTGCGGAAAAGTAAATGGGCCAGAATACAAACCCAAACTGAAAGTAAAGTACAACTCGAAAAGGGAAAAACAGCAACTGAAAAGTAAAGGCCGCAACTCCGAGCTGTCCACTGGAAATCCCACCTGAAGGGTGGGTACAGATAGCTCCTCTGCTACACGGGTCCCGTCGTCCGCTCCGAGCACGTCCCGCCCAGTGGTCCACCTCCGGGTACCGTCCCGCTCTGCAAGCCTCAGCTAAGGTCAACGCTGTCCGTCGTCTGCAACCAACACAACGAAGTGCGGGCAAAGCCCGTGCAGGGGTGAGTATAAGCTACTCAGTAGGGACCCCGAGACCCCTGAAGGTCTCTCAAATCCACAAAGGATAAATCACGAAGAAAAGTACAATCACGAAGTAACAACCGACACTGCTTAGGTATATGCCCATACATATACCTAAGTCATCAATTCAGATACGCTCCAACCTCCGAGCCCAAGTACAACTCAGTCCACGCAGGAAAGTATACGTATTCCACAAAGGAAAGTAACAGGATTCAGCTCACACAGGTATAATTCATCAAGGACGATAAAGATGATCACTGATCCATCTAAGTCGTCGGACCCACGAAGGATCGATAGGTAACTAACCCCCGCAGAAGACCCACACAGGATCGGGCTCACACAGAACCTGTAGGCGCTGGCTCACACAGAACCGCTGAGCGCAAGGACCCACACAGGATCGGGCTCACACAGAACCTGTAGCACTGATCCACGTAGGATCGCTGAGTGCTGTAGTCGTCGTCGTCGAATCCACACAGGATCTCTGTACTGTCGTCGTCAAATCCACACAGGATCTCTGTACTGTCGTCGGCGCAGTCACAGTAGCAGTCGTAGCAGTAGAACAGTCGCAGCCAGCACTAGGGTTCCCGCACACAGCAAGCTCGTACGGAGGATCCGCTCCACGAGCCGAGAGGCTGATACATCAACTGTCACGAAGACCGAAGTTGATGTATCCAAAAGTTCCGTATCGTCAAAAGGAACTCAACGCAACAGACGGCGCGTCGATCGGACGCCCGGTCTGAGAGATAATGGCATTTTCGTCTCCGGGGCCCGGTTGGTTTTTAAGGCAAAACCAACCCGACCGTACTCCACCTGCGTCCAAACCTCGGGCGGAGTATGCCAAAAGATCCGTCTCACTAAGAGGAACACTACGCGACTGACGGCACGTCAATCGGACGTCCGTAGCTCAAGATATGAGCGTTTTCGCTCCGAAGGCCCGGTTGGTTTCGTGAATGAACCAACCCGGCCGAACTCAAAGTAACCCGAAACCTTGAGTGCGATATACCGAAATGATCGTCTCGATCCAAGGATCGCGTTGCCGCAGACGGTTCGTCATTCGGAGGTCCGAGGCTCAAGTTATGAGCCAAAAACCTAATCTGGTCCGAAACGGGGGGTCCGTGTCCGGGCCGACCCGGCCCGACCCCCCCCTCTGGACGGCGCGGCGGCCGGTGGCGGCGGACGGCGGCGGCGGACGGCGGCGGACGGCGGCGGCGGCTGGCCGCGTGGCGGCGGCGGCGGCTGGCCGCGTGGCGGCGGCGGCGGCGGGCCGCGTGGCGGCGGCGGCTGGCGGACCGCGTGGCGGCGGCGGCGGGCCGCGGCGGCGGCGGCGGCGGGCCGCGGCGGCGGCGCTGGGCGCCGCACGTGATTGGCACGCGGGGCATAGCCCCGCGTTTTTCTTCAAGCGGCACGGCTCAAGGCCGTGCCTTTGACAAAAACGGCCCCCGCAAATGGGGGCCGGCTTGATAAAACCGGGGGGCTGTTGCCCCCCCCTCTTTAAATGAACCGCCCCCCTCTTTAAGAGGGGGGTTTGAAGAGCCGGCCGGGGGTTTAAACCCCCGGTTTTTATGATATCCGGCCGACCCGCTGGCCGGCCGGTTTTTACCAACGGGACCGGAATTTCCGGTCCCGCCCTCGACTTCCGACGCCGGCGGCCCGGCCGCCGGTCTTTCCTTCCGCCGCGGCCCGGAACCGGCCGCGGTCTCCTCGTCTCACCGCGGCCCGGAACCGGCCGCGGTGTTCGTCGTCCGGCGCGGTGCGACGGCACCGCGCCCCTTTCGCCGTGCCATGAATCCTCCCAACGCGGCGCGACGGCGTCGCGTTCTTGAAGTCTCTCCTCGGCGAAGCGCGACGGTGTTGCGGAAAATTATAAGCATGTTCATCCGCGTGGTGCGACGGCACCACGCCTCTTGCTTCCACCCGCATGAATAAAACGAGAACTAAGGAGGGGGGGTTCGGCCGTGTTCATGCGGTCCGACCCCCCTCACGTTAATTAATAACATAACTAAAGAATGTCCAAAAGCCTCACATTTAGTCATGCTAAAATCCATGATTCAAGAATGGAATAAAAATAATCAATAATGATCATCCCCTACCTCTGGTTTCAAGAACGAAGATCGTCAACGACCCGCGGAAGACGCGTCGCGGTGGTCGGCGTCACGGAAGAAGGACGTCGATGTCGTGAAGCGAGGATTCGAAGTTCTTTGACGACGATTTCGTCGCGGGAAAAGATGACGCGGAAGAAGACGTCGTCGGTGTCGCGGGTATGGCGTCGCGAAAGACGATTCCCGAGTACGTGGCGTTCTTCGTCGATGTTCGAAGGTTCTTCGCGTTCTTCAAGGAGGAAAAAGAAGTTCTTCAAAGTGTAGAACTCTTCCTCTCTCAAATCTCCACACAACACAGCAACCCCCAAAATAAAATAAGCTACCCTTATTTTATTTTCACTTTGCCCACCTTTCAAAAATTCAAAAGTTGAATTTATTACATTAATTAAAATCTTGAGTTGTCAAGAAATTAAATGGAAAGATAAGTTGGCAAGTTTTAATGTAGGGGAGAGTCACAAATTAAAGAGGGGGTTTAGAGGGGTTAGGGAATTTGAAAAGGTGGGGGGTTCGTGTGGGCCCCACCTCCCTCATAACCACACATGGGAAGTTGGGTGGTTGCGGGCCCCACCAACAACTTCCCATGAGAGAGTCTAACCACCTAGAATAAAATAAAATTCACACACAATTTTATTTTACTTATCTTTTAATCCCCAAAACTAACTTTCAACCCGCAACATACGCAACTCCCGAAAGGGTCTCTTTAAGCGAATATCGGCACTGCGAGTTCATCGGTGCCCTCGGATTTCAATTCCGAGCACCGGATCAAAAGTTAGGAATTCCCGCTCGTTCGTTCACTGAACGTACCCGAGCCAAACTTCGGAAATTAATTCCGGGCACTCCGGGCCTCGGAATCAGGTGCCGTCTGAAACCGCGCTCTTGTAAAAAATCCAAAGAAAATTAAGAAAAAATTTCCCTTGAATTTTACGGTCTTTACATAATTATTATGGATAGGGAAACCCCATGAACTTATTTGTATCCATTATAAACAATTAGATTTATAATAAAATTATACACCATTATCATTGATAATAAAACCATTTACTAGTGATCACATGATTAGTATAAATATAGAAATTGAAAATCCAATTGAAATAGATAATTGATGTGATGGATTCATGAAGTAGGATTTTTGCCTATGAATCCCATTTATCAGAGCTTCTGAGGGAGATAACAATAATGGGAATTCCATTGAACAAACACAAGAATAGATCCAATAACTTATGATTGAGGGAAACCATTTATGGGAGATGTTAATTCTCATCATGATTGTAACCCAAACCATGTATGTCAAACCACGCCAAAAAAATATGATCATCAAAAAACATGCCATTATATATTTTTCAAATGTATTAAAGACATACACTTCATGAGAATAATAATATGATTATTTATATTTTAGTATCACAATAATAATAGGTATATTTAAATCTTACTATTACTCTGAAAATGGTATACATTTTGATACAATAATGTTTTTTATGTTTGAGTAATATTAAAATTCACTTAAAAAATTTATTTTGTTAGATTTTTTAAATATATAAAATTTAAATAAAATATTGTTAATAAATAATTTTTATCTATTATAAACTTTCATATCATTTTTATGAAGTCAAATTTATTTTTTTATAAGTGTTTGAATACTAAAATATTAAAAAACCAAGAATTTTTTTAAAAATATCAATTCTAATATGAAAATCAAAAGTTTCACAAATTAATAAATTATTTAGATAAAATAAATATTATTTTTGGAATAATAATGATTATATTATCCAACAAAATGTTTTTCATATGTTTTTTCTGTAGTCAAATTTTTCGGTAATAATTAAAAACGTTAAAAATATAATGTGTGTATTATGACATCATAATGAATGAAAATCATATAATAAATAATATAAATGGTATCAGTGACCAAATATATGTTTCCCCTATAAAATAATAAACTTTTTATTTTATTTTATTAATTTTTTAATTCCCTTATCAATCCTACAAAACCTATAATATATTTTTATATTTCGAAATAAATTCTTTAAGAGTGTGACTCACATCTAATTTACTGAGGGAAACATTTTAATTAGTTAGAACCATGGACTTATTAAATAATGAAATAATGTCCACATTGTTATAGAAACCATCTGCAATTCCATTGGATGGTTTTTAGTTTTAGTTATTTTATTATATAGGGTCCAAAACCTATGTTTTAAGAATGATAATGAATTTCCAACTCATTTCCTCTATAAATTAATACAATCACCCATTTAACTTCAATAAAAAATCCAGGATCACATATTTACTCTATCCTACCCTATCTTTAATCATATTAAGGTTCCTCTAAACACTCAAGAATTTCCTCTTAATCATTTGGAATCAGGCTATCAAGATAACTGTTCCACCCATTCTCTTATTTATTCACATTTCTTAATTATCTTATGTCATTTATCTGCAATACCTAATAATGTGATATGTTCTAACATATCCTTATTACTATAAATTTTTTCTTTAATGATCATATAACCCATCGAATCTCATTAATCACTTCCATGAAAATTTATACGGCTCTATTATGCTATTCAAATTTCACCATGATTTTTTATTCCAAAAAGTTTTATAGTGAATACCCATAACCGTTTCCTATCAACAGTAGTCACCATTATGAGCAACTAATTCATTTATTGGGAATTAAATATATGTATTCCACACTCTATGATAATAGTTTTTATTTTCATGATACATTGTTATTGTTTTTATGATCCATGTGAATCACTTCCATTTGAGAATGAAATGATAATGATAGGTGAACACAATATTATATAGCACTCTAATGCATTGAATATTGTTTTAGTCTCATGATATATCATGAAATGGAATTTGGAGTGATCCTCATCCATCATTATACCTTTTCCACCAAGATGTGTTATATTTTATCCTTTACCTATGTTTATGATTTAGTTTCCTATGTTATTTCAACATTTCTTATGTTTCCTTTATGTTATCACTATACATGATTTCTCATTGTTCATGTTTATGATTTTCACCACATTTATGACTCACTGATATGACTATTGTATAAAATTTATCAATTTCAATGGCTTTTTTCAAGATTATTCATAGTATAGGATATATTGTTCATCCTGTTATAATTTTTCCCTCTGTTATCTCATTCATTATTAATTATGAAGGAATAATAAGATCATGTTAAGTATGTTTTCAATAATGTTTATTTATTTCCTCTATTATGTTGTTATATAATGTACATAATTCCCAAAGATACGTTACTTATTAATCATCAGGTATATATAATGATTAAATATATGTAATAAATCAGTAACATATGTGTAATAAAGATCTTTTTCATAATACAGACATTGTAAAATAATATTTTTGCATAATTTTACATGTGTCTCAATAATGGAAAATTGAGAAGAAAATTCTATATTGATTTGGTTACATTTGATATGTCAACCTTATGAAATAAATATCATAAAATTGAAATGTATATAACAATAACATTATGGATAATAATAATAGGATAAAATCATAAGATGTATATATACACCACACTAAATATATAAGTGGTGAATATTACATAAATCTCACAGAAACAAATGAGACTATAAACTTAATCACTCCTTGAGTAACATTTGATCCACGATCCCTATCATATAATAACATCATTTGAAAATATTAGTATAATGAAATAAATGACATTAATTATATAACATTTAATATGATATTATATAAACCACAAACAAGAAATGGGTGTTGAATAGGGATTGTACCTCATAGATATTAAAAGTGAGATGATATTCTTTTACTACTTGATTAACTCTAGATTCATGTTAGAATTTAATTATTTAAATAAATTTAAACCTTGAGTATCATTAAATAAATTATATTCATTATATAAGACATCATATGGTAGTATATACATCACATAATAATAATATGCGGTGAATATAGAATATGTCTAACAAAAATATATGTATGATAGGAAACCCCTAACCTTTAGTCTTGATATTCATCATACATGTTCAAAGCCCCGATATGATAAATATATGTTTATTTAAAATATAAAAAAAATGATATATTTATATAACTTTCCTGATATGATTTTATTACAACATTATATTATATATTTTTTATAGTTTCATGTTGTTGATACATTTTGGGTAATAACCTCATTGTTTTTTTGTATATTTTCGAAATTTGTATTCCTAGTTCCTCTTAATGAGATCATAATTTACATATTTAAATATTTTAAATCATTATTTAAAAATAATATATTTTAAATATATATCTATTTATATAAATCTATAATATATTGAAATACATAATGATCTAAACCATTCTTGGAGCTGATAGTTCATACGTACACGTGGATGCGATTTCCATTTTATTGATGTATGTATAATGAATTAAAAGTAATATATATATATATATATATATATTTATTTATTTATATATTATAAATCTTCTAGAACTATTATTTCATATATATTACATATTTTTTTAAAACAATCTATAATACATTTAATGTAATGAAAAAACAAATCAGATTTCCTTGATGAGGTGATTGTCTATAAATAAACAAAAAAATATTATTGTATTCCCAAAAAATAGAAAACATGAAGATCTATGTTATATAATAATTCCACCATAATAGTGACATAATAAATCTAATATATCATATAAAAATAGTAATTATTTCATTATTCACAACCACGCTATGTGATAATGGAAGAATAAATGACATCAGATCATGAGACGGTAGACCGATGTACACAAAAATAATCATTGAGCTTCCAATTTTATGGATGTGTGTGAAGGTTTTGGTAATAAACATATCATAAAAAATTATCATTATATATATATATATATATATATGATATAGTGGATTTCATATAATCATGTAATAAGAATAATCGAATTTGTGGAGAAATAAATAAATCATAAGTGTTTGTTTAAAAAAAATTCTATTATTCGAGTATCACCTATTGGTTTTCACTAAAAGAAATCATTGGACATCATTCTGAAATTTTTTAGTCTTATATGATGCAATGCGGGATGTTTGTAGGGGTTTTTATGGTTTTATATTATTCAAAATTCATTATATGTATTAATAAGTTATGGGGGTCAGTGCCTTTTATAGTGGGGCTTGAGTTGTATTCTTGTAAATAAAAAAATGTATATATTATTGAGTTCTATCCCATTAATAATGAGCCTCCAATATTGAACACTTTCGATAAAAGATGTTTCATGGATTAAATATGGGAATCCAATAGATTTTTAAATTGTTTTTAGGTAATTTTACAATTAATATTATTGTTTAACCACTAAGTTATCTCATTTAACACTTAATTTCTATAATTAATCTTATGTACATTCACTAATAGTTTTTAAAAAAATATATTTTTACCATAAAAATTAATATATGTTATGATTTTTAAAAATATTGAATCAATTTTTAAAAATATCAATCGTAGAAGTTTCTAAAATTAACTTAATATTAATCCCCACAGATTTAACTAAACAAAGGGTTCTTTGAGAAGAAAATAGTCAACTGTTTTAAATTATTTTATTCCAATTTCAATGTAAAATGGATTACAATGACCAAAAATATATTAATATAACTAAATTTTTTATAAATAATCTCAAAAAAGAAATTAAAATATAAAGTAACTTTAATAGAAATGATGTGAAATGTTAGTTATCAATTAAAATAAGTATTTTATGATATTCATAAAAAAAATAAAACATTTAAAGATATTATAAAAAGTATACCCTTATAAAATATTCAATTTATGATTTTAAAATTGAAGTTTATATATTCAAATAATATATATATATATATATATATTTAAAATAATTATTTTACAATCGGGCCCCCATTAAAATGCAGTAAAAATAATTTTTACAAAAAATATTTATTTTTTTTGCATAAAATTAGATTTATTCTTATCAGTTGTATTGAAAACAAATTATATGAATTTAAAATAGTTGATTGTATATATACTATATATTTTTAATTAAAATAACTAATCAAAACTGATTTTTTATTTTTTTTAAAAACAATTTACTTGTATAGAAATATAGTTTTTATGAAATAGAATTTCATTAGTTTTAAATTGGTTATACTTTAATTTGTAATTAATTGGTGTACAAAAACTTTGTTTTACATATATTAATAAAAACTTTATTCGTAATTTAGTTAATAATATTCAAAAAATCTATTCTAATATCTTGTTGATAACTATAATAATATTTTAATAATAATACTAATAGTATATTTTAGTTCAATAAAACATATTCTTTCCTATATGAATAGTTATCAACGGATCTAGGAATTGTGTGTAACACAAGAAAAACATATTGTTACAAGGGTCAAAATCTAATTTCTATGTTGTGGGTTGTGAAATATATTCTTAGTGCTTTGTACAATGCATAATTAATGTGGTTTTTCATATAAGTCATAATATATTAAGTGATACAAGAAATAATAAATATCAAAATGATTAAATTAATCCATAAAAAAATATTCCCCAAATATCATGGTGTTATGTTCTACAAAAAATAAAAAGAACTTAATCCTCTAAATTCACCTCAATAATCAATAGTTTAATACCTGAATTTTCCTTTCATATAAACTCACATCATCAAATTGAATTTTATAACGTTCTTTTCAAAAAGGAAACTTTGAATCATAAAAGATACCCAAAGTAACTCATTACATGTTTTCCTCATATGAGATCATTGGTAGAAAGTGAAAATATAGTCATAGAATGTAAAGTACCAATCCTGTTCTTTTAGATTCTGTATATAAAAAGGTTGTGTATTTTTTATTAAGAGTAAATTAAAAAGTACACAAAAAACTAACATTCCATGACCCTTTCATATATAGGTAATATATGATTATACAAAACCCTATATATTTTTGGAGAATAAAAAGATATAAAATAACTAAATCCATACCTGTGTTTAAACTCATTAAGCGACGTAGCGCCTCTTAGAACATCAAATTGAACTTTTAAAAAATTTCCGAAACAAGGGATGAAAAATATATATCTTATTAAATGGGTTTCTAAAAGTCTAGTGATTTTTTTAAAAAAAATATATTTGAAAATACATTTTAAAAGAAAAGTTAAAAGTATATAACACATTGAATATATATTATAATTTATCCAGTGACTTTTCAAGAAAACATTATGACATATTTTTGAAACAAAATCAGTGGACCACATGAAACATGAAATTTTTTCTATGCCTAACCACCATCCTGATGGTTGGGATCAATCCCCACTTCCGAATAATTTTTTCAATGTTAATGTTTTAAATTTAATTACAAAATTTTATATTTTTTATACATATAATTAAATTTTTCACTGTAGTGTTTTCTTTAAAATCAAGGAAATATATTTTATAAAAATATAAATTTATATGTAAATAATTTGATAGTAATAAATCTTCTATATTTTGGAGAAACATATAGCATCACCATTACACATTTCAAAAATGAATCAAATGTTTAATAACAAAAATGTATTACAATTTCATTCATAAACTCAAAAAATCCATTTTGAATGTAATTCCCCCAAAGGAATAATTTATTCCATTCACATGATTATATAAATGAATGTTTGAAATGCGATGAAAATAAGTAAAGTATATCCATAATAATGTCCATGAAAGACATGTATATAAAATTATATCATTAAATGATATGAGTCCATTACCTGAAAATATGATATTTTTAACATTTATAAAATAACACATTAATGGTATTTGTTTTCAAAATCATTAAAAAACATTAATATTTTATTTAAGATTAGTTATAAACATTAAAATAAGACATGTATATAATCTTTAATAACATGAAATTTCATAATAATGAATACATGTAAGAACATGAAAATTAGAAATTAGTGTACATATGTATATACAAATATTCTTGAATAATATAATATAGAATCTTGAGAATATTATATATATATATATAAATACACACACACACATACATATATATATATATATATGTTTGTATGAGTGAATAAAAATACTCAATGACTTGAATATAAATTTTTTATTTTAAAGCACTTAAAAACTATCATATAAAATTTTGATAATAATATTAGTATAATTTACCCTTACTATCATAAGTAAATTAAATCAAACCAAATATCATTATTGGACATAATACTTGTGAACTAATAAATTTTTATAATAAAAGTTTCAAATTCATTAACAATTTTATATATTGAAAAAAAGTTCTTAACTAAATTTACGTCTGACTACAACCATAGAAAGGAAAAACTAGAAGGAATGGAAATATGGTGATGAACATAGTTCCCTCTTATAAAGGTTGTGAAATTATAAAGTTGAATATTCAATAGGGTGTTCAGAACATATGAAGTCATATGGAACATAAGAAATGTGTGACATACTAAATAATATATAAATATAGAGGTATTTCTATTGAATACTCTTGAATTAAACTCATATTTATAATCCCAACATCATTATTTAATTAATATATAAATTTTTATAATTTAACTTTTGACAGTATAGATATGTGTATTAAATAATAATTCAAAAACAAATGGAGTAAACAAATATAATTCAGTGTATAAAAATCCACTTTATTTTCAGTCCGCGCCAATTGTAGAAAAGACCATTGTATATAGTCAAGACAGAGATCATACAATTCAAATGAACCAATAATATATATATATATATAATGTATCACAATAAATGGAGGAATTTATTTCAAAAGGAAAAAAATAATAAAAATAGTTATCTTCTCATCATAATCATATCTGTAATAAAATTAAATGTAGGGTACAATATTTTTTTATATGGATAGAGATAGGGAGAGATGAAATTGAGAAAAGTGGAATGAAATGAAGAAAAAACGAAAATATAACTATCATGAATAAATAATCCTTTCATGCTGGATCTACATAAATATTTAATTCCTATATATAATATAACCACATACCACACTTTTTTGGATGACGACTTAAAATCATGACTATCATCGCTGATAAGATCTATCATTCCATTTACACTAATGATGAAAATTCACATATTTGAACCACCGTAGTTAGTCTACAAATAATGAAGGCCTCGCCTATGTTCAACATCATATATTTTGTTGATAACCACGCACTATACTCGATCCTTCTTTAGCATTAATCTTAGGTGGAACCCCTTTCATTCGTTGCTTGGTCAGCCTCCCGAGGTTGAATCCATATGCACTCGTGTTTCCAAATCCCTCTGTTTGGGAGGTTAAGATAAATACCTCTCACATATTTACTTGTCTTATCTATTCTTTTCCTTATTTAAATGTTTAAAAAACATTAATATTGTATATTATATATATATAAAACATTTTATCATTATAATTTTACAGTAATAACATTCCTAATTTAGATTTTATATGATGAATTATTAAGAACCATATGATTATAATAATGTATTCATAATTTATGATTTTAAAAAATGGAAATATAAGTAATAATTTTATATAATTAAATATATTACATAAATTTTATAATAATAATTCTATAATCCTCACAATTGACGATTTTATAAAACAAATAAAAAAACATACAGTTCCATATAAAATATATCACCTTAACAATGATATTAATTTTTTTTAAAACTATATGTTTTACCCTTTATCAATATTTTTATTATTTTTATCATTATCTCTACTAATTAAAATTTTAATCCAAATGATAATATTCATATTTAAAAAAAATATGCTTGATTTTTTTAAATTTCAAAATAATATAAAATTTCTAATTGTATTTTTTATCTTAAATATTAAATTAGAGACATACATTTTATTAATAATGTATTCTATATTTTAAAATTAAATTCTTAATTAATAATATTAATAATAAATTACTTACAGAAATATTATATTTTTGCAGTATTGATTATAAAAATATATTTATATTAAAATATTATTTACAATATAATAATACTATAAAAAAGTATTAAATTAAAATATTATATTATTTCTTGAAAATTAAAATTTATTTTTAATTATAATTACATATGATTTGAAAACTATGATTTTTCATAAATTCATAGTTGATGAAATACAAATATTTACAATGAATGTTTTATTCTTTTAAAATTTAATGTAATATTTTTATAAGTTGTATTGTATAATTATAAATATTTAAATTATTTTAAAATCAAATTTTATATTGATAAATTAAATCACATAATTAAAATTATTATCTTCATAACATAATTTATATTACAATATAATATTAATTAATTATTAAACAATAAATTTTTTAAAAAATTTAGTATGTTACATTACCCACCAAATCCATGAATTGCACCATTGAAATTTTTTGTCCAATATAACAAATTCATTATTTCCATCTTCATAATTTTGAAAATATAAAATTTTTTATAATATCTACTCTAAATATTTGATGTTATTAAATGAAATTGTATAATCCCTAGTTTTTTCTTGACTGTTTCTCTAAAACCAACTATAAAGTAATAAACACACTCTTTTGGATGCAGTATAAAAAAAGGTATGTAATTTTTTGTATAAATAGTAAACTAAATAATAAAGAGAAAATTTTACATTCCATTACCTTTTCCCATCTATTATATGGGGAATTAGGTAAAATGATTCATTTTTTCATAGAAAAAATGATTAACCAAATATATTCAATTATGATAAAACTATAGGTGAAGTCTCCCATATTATAACTTCTATGTAAACTGTGAAAATAGATTCAAAACATAGGATGTGAATTAAATTTCCTAGTAAGTGGGATTCTAAAAGGATACTGAAGTAATATTTGAAAATTCCATTTGGAAATAGATTTTGAAAAAAATGTTTAAAAAAATAATACATTGAATCTACATTTAAACATCTTGTGATTATTAGAAAAACAATAAGTAAGATTTCGAAAACAAAATAATGGGTCTACTTGCAAAAGTGAAGGCCAACCAGGTCAATCCACATTTCCTTAGGGATTTATTCACTCCCCACTTCTCTATAATAATTATAAAGTTTAAGTGGCTAATTTTATTAAATCATTTTATGTATTCCTTTCATAACTATACATTTTTCAATGGAGTGTTTTATTTAGAAACATATAAATAAATTTGGAAACATTAAAATATTTATATGTAAATAAATTTTAAATATAGAATCTCATTTATTTTAGAGAAACCAAATTTCATCTCCATTCAAAATTTAACAAATTCATGGAATGTTAATTAACTTCCTTGTATTAAAATTTCCTTCAAAAACTCGTCAAATATATTTTATAAGTTGTTTTTATAATTGAATAATTTATTAAATTAAAATTATTGTATATATATATTTACGAATGTATATATATATATATATATATGAAATTTCATGACTAATCAATAATGTATACATATAATCATGATCATGAACATCGTGTATATAAAATGATAACATAAAATGACATGATACCATTACATGAAATTATGGTATTAATAACACTCATTAATTAATAAATTGTTGAAAAATGTTTTTTCCTACCTAAATAATCATAAATTATTTATTTAACTACATTTATAAATGTGAAAATAATACATATATACATTCTCCAATAAAGTAAAATTTTAAAATAGGTAATACATGTATGAACATGAAATCTATAAAATAGTGCATATATCTATACATAAATAATTTGATCTCTGAAATTGAAGATAACATATGTGTGTGTGTGTGTCTTTGTGTGTATATACACACCCTAACTTGAGTATTATTTTTTAAATTAATATCCCCAAATAATGAATAACATGAAAAAAATTGAAAATAATATAAATATAAGACACACATCCCATCATAAATAGATAAAACAACAAAAATATAATTATGTAATACAATATAGATGAACGAACAATATTTTTCATATAAAAACCAGAACATCCCAAAAAAATTCAAGATTTATTAATTATTTAACTTACATTAAATTCATATTGACTAAATTATTTTCATTAACATAATAAAATAAAAGAATATAGAGTGTAGAATAAAGTTCCATCTTGCATTGGTTGTTTAACACTGGAGTTGGGTGTTCAATTGGGTGTTAAAAACACAAGCAGGGATAAAAAACTTAAGCAATGTGTGTAGAACAAAATAATAAATTAAAATCGAGGTAGACTTTTTTAATATTCACGAATGAATCAAATATTAACAATCTCAAAATTACAATTAATAATATATATATATATATATATTCACTTTGGGCAATGCGGAAATGAGTATTGGCGAATCCTTTGAAAACAATGTAGAAAAATATAATTTAGTATCTACAAATCTATTTGAGGTTTGGTACACACAAAAAGAAGAACTGACATAAGTGTTCAATCAAGATAGTGATCGGAAAATCCAAAATAAGCAATCACACACACACATTTATATATCTTATGCATCACAATAACAAGGTGAATTGTTTTGTACTGACCGAAACCAAAAAAAATGAATTATGTTCATAAAAAGATCTCCAATAAAAAAGGATAAATACAAAATTAATATTAATGGTGAATGGGAATGTTGACAAAAAATAATGAAGAAAAAAAGTGGAGAAAAAAATGAACATATCAATATAAACAGTAAATCGATCATTCAAATTTGATGTATATAAATATTTAAATGATGGAAATAAAATAAACTCCTACCTCACTCAGGTGCAATAATACCTGAAATCAGAAACCTCACCCCCGCTCAGATCTAGTTGTTAATTTATATTGATGACTGAAAACTTCATAATTACCACATTATACTCGACCACCAAAAATCTAAGGCCTCATCGACATTTGACTAATGATCCATAATATATCCCATTCAGCTAAGCTCAATCTAACACAATATTTAATGAGAGTTTGAACCCTTTTCCCCTTCTACTTTCTTGTCCTCTTGAAGGAGGATGCCTATATATATAATATTCTAGATCCCACTGTTTTTTCAGTCGATCTGAACAACTCCATAATATAAATTTATCTTTTCTTTTTAATAATTATTTTAATTTATAAAATATAATTATTAATTAATATTTTACATGAATAATATATTTTATCCTTATTGTATTAGTTTATTAACATTTTTAGGTTATATTTTATATATGAAGTCATTAGTACTCATATGATTATAATAATATATTCATAATTCATTATTTAAATAAAATAAAATTATAAGTCAATATTTCATATAATATAATAGACTACCTTAGGTTTATAAAAATATTTATTAATTTTCTTAATTAAAAATTATATATATATTTTTAAAATAATTAAAATTTCATATTAAATATATCACCTTAATAGAAATAAAAATTAAAATTTTAAAACAAATATTAATTTTCATAATTTAATGAAAAGTTTGTAAATTTTATTTATTTTAAAATAGTGGTAAAATATTAATTAAAATTATTATCTTAAATATAGAATTTTCTAAATTCACTTCATTACACATTTTTATAAAAAAATTAATTTTTAAATAATGATTTTAATTTTAATAACATAAACATATTAATATTTTATATTTACAAAAAATCATATAAATATATTTACATTAAAATAAACATTTCAATAGAATAATAATATAAAATAATAATTATTTAAAATTAAATATTATTTCATGATGTTAATAATATATTTAAAAAGTTTATAACACAATATTTAAAACCAATAAATCTGTTATAAAATCATACATGATTAAATATAATTCTTTATAATAAAATTATTTTTCTATAATAATTCAATGTACTATTATTTGGAAGTGTTATTATATGAATTTAAATATATGAAATAACTTGTAATCAAATTTCATATTTATTAATTAAAACAAACACTTTCAATTGTAATTTTTTATAACTTAGTTTATTTAATGATATAAAACAGTTAATTTAATAAGAACTAAATATTTATGTATTTTATGGTGTTATAGAATATATAAAACTAACAGTCAAATACATGTGGATGGGGATATACATAACTGATAATCTGAAGTGGGACATCAATATAATGATAAACAGAAAAAAATGACAAATATGTAATGATTTAAGGGACCATTTGTTTAATCATAAATGTGGGTACTATGAGGAATTTTATGGATTCAAGATGATTTTCTTAAATTTGAATATATTTTTCACATGATGTTATACTTACTTTATTTCATTCTATTTCATATGAAAAATTTCTCTATTGGGTTATTCCATGAAAAATTTAAACTTCATCGATTGCACCATGAAATTAATGTTATTTTTTATTTCCTAACAAACTATTAGACCATGAGGTCAACAAATAAATATACAATTCATTCCAAATATATTTATTTATCACCATAAAAAATGGTTGTAATAGGTTATAAAATATTCATAAATCCTCATATGGTGGAATAATAATTTATCTAAAAAACTTCATGGGATGATTAAAAAAACCATTCAATCAATTTTTGACAATGTAACCAATCCAATATATAATAATTTAAAACATTGGAAATATGGTCACTAAATTTCTCAAAATCACTTTGACATTGATTCCACATTTATCCTAAATGTGTTCTTGGATATCATATTTCAAACATTTCAATAACTTCATCATATATTATTTTGAAACATGGTAATAACATGAATTACCAAAAAATACATATTAAAAAAAGGAATTATTTTTATTCCAAATATTAGTGAATATAATCCGTAAATATAAAAATGTTGTAAGACCTATCCATGATATAATAAACAACTTTTTTAAAAAATCATTTATCATTTTTGAGGACAATAAAAATATTGAATCTAATATAGGTTACAATATAGGTTACCTTCCCTTAATCAAAAAATCACCATTACATTAAATAATCATTCTAGGTTATCAAAACCATTCAATATATATTTAAAAATCCATAGTTACCAAATACATCATGATATTCATAACATAATTCTTGAATTCCAATACATGTTCTCATCAATCATCCAACATTATTAATAAACAATTACTTTTGTTTTGTCATCATATTTCTTAATACCCATTTACTAGAATATAAAATATGAATCATTACATAATGTTCATCAACCTCCATTTAATCATACTTTGTATGTTTATTGAAAACAATATAGTTAAAATAAACCATACCATCCCCGTGTCTGTAACGATCTCTTTATCATTAGTATTATAATGAATACTCTTTCCATCCTCTCGATTCTAACCATGAATGTTTCACTTAAGAAATATATTTGAATAATTCATATCCTATTAACATCTAATACATTAAATTTTTATCTAGTTTCTTCTAGTTCCTAACATATACTAAAACCCAAAATCATAGTGTGAGAAAAACTTATCATATAAGAAAACAGAATAATAATAAAATTGACTTATAGGATTTAAAAATCATGAAACCTCATTTCAAATCTATGAAACCTTAGACTTATTTCTATATACATTCCTAGACAAAATCTTAAAAATATCCCTTGATATTTCACTAATGTTTCCGAATCCTATTTTCCAATTGTCACCACCCATCCCCGAGGGGCCCATTCCATGACTCCCCAATCCTATCTATAATAGTAAAAAGTCTACAGACTAGCACCGAGTAGTAATATCACTATCTTGGGAGACATTATTCTATGTACCTATACACAAAAAAGTTATAAACCTATACGATTCTGAAATGTAAAAAAACTTAATAATCATGAATTTTTACATTTAAATCTGACAAATAGAGTATGATAGGATGTAAGGGAAACAAAATAGGGAAAAATAAAATCCAATTATAAGGATTATGAAAAATTATTAAAACATGATGTAAAACTAGATCTTCTATTAGAATAACGTATTAAAACACCTCAGTCTCTCTGGTGTCACTAAGAATCGTTTGTTCATTTTATGTCAAAAACCCTTTCAAATGTTTAGACATCGACAGATGACATGAAATATATTGGAAAATCCCTTGTAGGTTTTAGTACAATAATACAAAGTAGAAAACCTCAAAATCACAAAGTGCAGAAGGAAGGAAATATATTCATCTATAAATAGTTATATGTCTATAACACATATAACATTAATATTCAGATACAATCAAAAAATACACATAGTCTAAAGGTATGCCTGAAAAGTAGTATTCCAACCTCAGATTCTAGCTCGAAGATTGCATATAGACCTCATACTATATATAATGCTGCTTGGTATGATTGAACTGATTTCGTTTTTCCTAGAAGAAAATCATTTTGGGTCCCACCATGAGAATTTACCCGTTGTAGTTCAAAGAAATATAAAACATAGATGGGAATCACTCCCAATGATAGAGGGTTATAACAAAACCTCATTGTGGATTAACCCACTAATTTGTGAATTGGAACCCATGAAGTTTTTCTCACAATTATACAATTAAATTCATATTAGACATGAAGATGAATAGAGGATCTCACATCAGGACTCACAGAGAGATTCTAATAAATATATCCACGAATTCCTACTATAGGTATTAGTTTCTTATGTGTGGGAGATGATTCCATACTAAAACATAGAAAAATTATACGAGGAATGAACCTGACTAAATATTTTCCATGATATAGAGGACAATGGATCTATTACATTTATAATATACTACATTTTCTATAGTTGGGGCCTCATGTTTTGTCACGTGAAATTGGGTCTTGCCTTTGTAAATAGCATGTGTCTTTTGATCAAGTTCACATAGAAGTAAATATAGTGTTGGATTCCCATATAATATACCCCTGTGCCTTTACAAAACTAATCATGTGTACTAATTCCATTCCATGTTGTTGTATGGGAGTGTACTATGTGCTCTAACCTATGTTCATGTACCCTCTGAGGTCCGCATCAAGTCCATAGAGAGAGGTCACACTCTTTTTAATAGGGAAACTTGATATGTGATCCTTAACTGTCCCATGAATTCATAAAACCCTCTAGGAGGGTCCCACATGTCATGTAGTCCTAGATTACATGTCTTGTTGATTAGGATTTTCTAGGAACCATTATATTTTACAAACATATTTTGATTTACCTCATGCCATTGATCATGAAAATGTGTTTCTGGATAATCAAATGTCAACCATCGATAAATGAATTCCTGTCTAATTAAAATGTTTTTGGTGTTAGATATTTCTAGAAAAAAGGGGTCATTTTTTATTATTTATTATTCATAGGGGAATAATAAATCAAGTATCCAAGGCTGTTAGATTTTTCCCCACATCAATCATCACACTACTGTCAGGCCGTACAAATCCTACATCTATAATATCAGAACATTACACCAAGAAATATGTTTCCAACAATCAACTCATCAGAATATGTTGACCCTTATTCCTAATGGAGAATGTTATAAGGTGAACAAAGAATTAGGGAATAAATGAAAACCAAAAAACATAAGGAATAAACCTCGAGAAATGTTTGTTTTGGAATCAATTTATCACCATTAGACTAAAAGTAATCAATTGACAATCAAATGAAATACTAAAGAATAAAATCACCCAAAAATTACCCATCCAAATATATGCATGATCCTTGAATAAATCTGTTGGTTGATTAATTCATGTCCATTTAAGAAATTTATAATGGGGAAAGAAAAATTATTCAATAAATCTCCCTATATTTATTTAGATTGATCTAAAATAATAAATGGAGTTCCACCATAATCTTTGGCGAGATCCTTCAATTCTATTTCACATCAATTGTCTAACCATAATCTAGTCACCATTAATCTGAGAGAGATCCACTAATTCACTTTAAAATAACTCTCCCATGACACCACGGTTATGAGGATCACCCTGAGACTTCTTAATATAAATCTATTTATGGACACATCTATTGTTGCATCATAAAATAGAAATAATATTATTTATGTAATTATTTTATCCATTTCTATGACTGTGATGTAATTTTTACAAATCCCATGTACCAACCTAGGTTATTCCATACCTAGGGTAAAACCCATGTTCCAAATTCAATTTTTCCATTGTATTTATAATCAAATTCCCCCGTTTATATTTTATTAAAACATTATTAGGAAACAACACATGCGGTCTATTCAATATTTTCAATAGATTTTACACATTTATTATTGACCCATCTGACCTTAGAATCTTACAACATCTCAGCACCCAGTCCAAAAAATAATCCATACAATATCCTAAAATAATAGATATGACTATTTTTTCATTTCATTTTCCCCAACATGGAGAATTAAGTCCCCAAAAATCCAAAACAAGGGGTAAACAAAGATATATGTGTATTAAGAATAAATAATATCATCCCACTAAAATGTACACTCTTAAAGATTCTAATGCTACGACCAGACATGAAATAAATGAATTGATCACCTGCAAAGGATCCTCTATTTTTGATCCTCTATCTCTGTGTGGTACTCAACAAAGGTCACTCCAACCGTGATGTCCATATCTCTATAGTCGATAAAATGAAATGTTTCATGAACATACCTCCTCAGATGTGACAAATGAAATATGTATTATATGTTTTATAACTATGTTGGTATATCTATGAGTTAATCCACTACCCCAAATCTACATTGTATTTGCGTTGGGCCAATAAATATCAAAGATAAAATTACTCCCTGACAACATCTCTAAAATACATTCCATGGTGAAACCAATAGGAAAACATGATCTCCTACCTCAAACAACAAAGGTATAAATCATTTATCATCAAAAGAATTATGATTTCTTTGTGTAGTCTTCATCTTTTGTTGGATGATCTTCACCTTCTCAGTAGCTTCATGCACCAATTCTAGGACCTTTATTTCCGACAATATTTGATCAATCCCACAAATGTGGTGAATTAATTTGTATTCTATAGAAATCCTCAAATGGTTACCTAATAATGGTGGAATGGTTGTTGTAGCTGTATCCAAAATCCACCGGTGGTACGTGATCGTCCCAACTATATTCAATGACCAAAATAAATGATTGGTGCTTTTGCACCATAATGTGAGTAGTACACTAATTCTGGTCATCAATTTGGGGGTGAATCACTTTTCTTAAGCATAACTAAGCCCCAAAATCCTCAGGAAATATAATAAAAAATTTGGGGTTGAGTCAGTAATCATATCTAGAAAAAATTGTCAATTGGGAATCTATGGGGAAGAACTATGTCTTATACATAGAAGCATATCATTATCTCTACTGAACTCTTCTCCAAAATTCCTATGAAGTTGGTAAAACAGTAATTTAGTCTATGATCACCCATGTGGCACCATGTACGTAAGACGAAAGTGGTACTCCTATCGTGAAGTCCATGGATATTACATCCCACTTCCCATATAGCACCATAAAGGGTTGAGTTAATCCCGTTGGATCATGGTGCTTAGCCTCAACTTGCTGACATGTATGGAATCAAGAGACACAATCTGAAACTCCATTCATCATCCAGGTAAACCAAAATAGACATCAGTGGTTATGATACATATTTTCCACAACAAAATTTACATGCAAAGTTGATGTAGGAAACTCAATTCGAACAACCTCCTATAATGTCACTACTACCATTATAAACTCTCTAAAAAGAACATAAATCACCCCACCATTAGAAAATAAATCAAGAGATTCCCCAGTGGATATTTATGTATATAGGGTTTCATAGTCAGTATAACCTAGATGTTTCTCCCTAACTCTTTGTGAGATTAGAGGAGTGAAATCCATCAATTAGAGGTACACTTCTCTATCTCAGTCCAAAAAGGATAAAAAATGATGGAAAATGCTAAAACACCTCGTTTAGTAACTGCAAAAAATATCTCATTTTAAAAGAATCTGGAATAATCATCCCAATCCCAATATCATAGGCAGTTCATATTCATAATCCTAGAGGATATATATCCGTTTCCTCTATCTCAGGATAAGATCCTTCAAAGAAATGATGTAAATGATACTATTTTTACCAGAATAGATGATAAATAACTCATGCATTAGGTAGCTCTGCCAAATATTTATTGTGAAGACTACAACTGCTAAATCATGATCGTGGGTCACATAGTTATGCTAATGTTGTATCAACTAACAATAACCACATGATATAACTTCTTGTATATATATCATAACACATCCATGTCTAGTTCTTGATGCATCTTATTAAACTATGTAATTGACACCATCATTTTATAATCTATCGATTGAAGAGCTCATCAAACTATGCCTCAACATCTGAAAATCATACTAAAAAATTTCTATACATAGAAAATTATATCCCTTTCTTGGATAATATTTCATGGGGGATGATATCATAGAAAAATCATGTATTAACTACTAGTAATATTATACCATCCCAATAAAACTTTGCATCGTCATCACACTACTGGGTGGATCCAAAGGAAACACTACATCGATATTGGCGGTGTCTACATCCACACTATCCTTTGAGATAATATGTCCTATAAAGTGGAACACATAAATCCATAAATATAACATCAATATTTTTAATTAAATTTTCCCCTCTTAGTGTATTTCCATATCAATCCTTTATTGTCTTGATTTTTCCTCTTCAGATGATGATTACACAAAGATATCATCGATGAATATTAACACCAACCTATTTATTAATGGATTAAAGATTATATTCATGAATCAAGTGAACAATAATGGGGTTTTGTTGACAAAATATGGAATCACCATGTACTCATAGAGACTTTTGTGACATCTGATGGTTTTATTAGGTATATCATCAACCCATACTCACTAAGGGTGATCAAATGACTTGTGGTCAACATTTGAATACCAGCGTTCCCCACTGAACTGATCAAATAATCATCAATTCACAGTAGTGGAAACCTTTTCATCATGGTAACAAGGTTCAAGAACTGGTAGTGAACACACAACCTCAAGATCCCATCATCCTTCTTGGTGAAAAAAATTAGGGCTACCTAGGGTGGAACACTAATCCTAAAAAATACCTTCCTCTAAAAGCATGCCAACTATACCCTCATCTTTTGAACCTTTTTTAGATCTATCTAATATTTTTCCATAGATTTGGATTCAATAATTAGGATTATATATATGCATAATTCTATCAATCAGTTTAGAAGAAACCATGGAACATCCTCAAGGATGAAGTCCACATCCTCCACCACCACAGCTTGAAATTGTAAACTCATAACATTCTCTATACCAAGGGTGTAGCTATAAATCTAATGAGTTATAAATTAAACCCTTAAATTAATGACATATTCTTGTACTACATGTGTAACATTCTAGCCAGATAGATCACTAATACGATAGTTTGACTAGAATGATTCATGGCCTCAAGTGCGCAACCCCGTATTCTAGAGGCTACTGACGTGAAGGGAGGGTTTCAGGAGTGGTATGGGGGATACTATACCCACATATTAGATAAACACAACGGAATACCGTAAGTTATATAAAAAATAACATTATATGAAACATTTAAATAATTGATATAGTATAGGAATAATAATAACAATTAACTGAATACAATTGGCCTACACAAAATTATAGAAAAGCATGTTTGACATATGATGTTGCAAGTATAAGTTATAAAAAAGAAAATAATAAATATAATGTAATAATGGAATAACTAAAAATCAAATTGATCAACTACAATCTAGTGTTCTAGATAAGTCATGTGTTCCTAAATCCCATGTGTAGGAAAATTATCAGAATCAACAGTCTACAGTCTTACAAACATAAGGTCTACTCAGATATGCTAGTGAAATAGTGTCCTCAGCAGGACATGTGATATAAATAATAGCAGGTTGGAACCCATGGTGTCTAAAAGGAGGCCTGAGAGGGGTGTGAGATATAAATCTCAGTGATCCAAAATACACTATTTCAAACACAATCCATTTAATCAATTTTAATTAAATAGTGTTCTTGCAATATGAATCAATAAATAGTAGTAAAATAATTACATAGGTAGGCTCTGGTTAGAATCATACACCTAGATGACTCTATATGATTAACATCTCTTCCAGAAATATTTTTGATCATGTTACTATATATATATAAAGAATAATTATATATATTGGTGAGTTATATATTGCATCCACTTATATGAACCAAGTGTAGTTGAATTTCTAAATGTACATGTAGATAGAATTATAGTGTTGGATCGATGGTGGCATAACCCACATATCCAAGAATAGTCTAATGAGCCTAAAATATCAGGAATTAGGGTACATTGCATATATCTTGAAAGACTGATAGATTTGATATTACATCATCCGGGATGGCGAGTGAGCCTCCATGGAAACAATCTATTAGGAAACATGGGATGTAAATACCATAGCCCATATCGTATCCCTAGTGTGAGAAATCATGATCAAAAACTTATGTAAATGATCATGGTATCACTATACTCAACTGAACCCTTACAATCATATCACATCATCTATAAACGAGCATGATCAACATTATCAAAAAAGAAGGATGAAATAACCTTCATTCTTTACATATATCAATCCCATACAAAGGCATGATAATATTTATAATGTAATCCATGAGTAAATACCTCTTATTCTTTGCATTTATATAACCAATTATAATGAATGTATAATATTGTAATTAACAAATTAAAAAATATGTGAAAAAATAGAATGTTGATTCTGCCATTTAAAATTTATTAATTTCGATTTAAAACAAAAATTTCATGTAAGGTAATGAAAACCACAATTCATTGGAAATGAAATTTTAAAACATGCCATCAAATTCAACAAACATGATAATTCAATTTATCAGACACAATGAGAAATTAGATGGTGTCATTAGAATTTGGTGCATTAACCTATATGGTTAAATCTAACTAAAAGTGATCCAATAACCTAAGAGGTTTTTTGGTTTCCTTTTAATACTACTATGTCAAGGTAAATTGCTTTTAATGTTTAATCCCGAATCTAATTAGGTGTTCCATGAAAAAGGATTTTCACAATTATGGGGAAACTCATTTATGAACATCTCTAATGTCCACGTTCTAAACATGACAAAACACTTTCTATAATAAAGGCATCAAAGCATAGAGGAAAACTAATAAAACAAGCTAATAATGGATTATATCATTAATAATTACATTTTATATTACAATAAATCATAACACCATGGAGTGGTTTTATTATAATAACATGACATTATTCTTTTAACAATTCATTTATCATACTAAGTTTTTCATTCAAGAATAAGAATCTATAAATAATTTCCATGGAAGGATGTAACATAGAGTAATTAATGTGTTTTCATATTTTAATAGAATAGAATGTGATGTTACCTCATAAAGAAGAAGGCCAAGATAAACACTTCAATGTGTAATTTTCTCATCGGCATCCACTCAAAAACGCTCTTTCCCACCCCTATGTCATAATCACCTTCACATATAAATAAGATCACATAGCCCCTATGTAACCATTCTCAAGGACTTGAATATATACAAGGGGATCCATAGACATATTCTTATACATGCATACACCCATTTCCACACACACCCATGTTAATGTTTCACATATTTATTCAATCTCACTTATCCCCCTATATACATATATATTCACATACGTGGGTGAGTTTACATATAATGTGGGAACATACGTAAATATATTCTAACATATTCATATTTATTAAGTCTCCTTTGACAACAAAAACCCAAAATTAATTCAAAATGGTCCATCATACTATAGAATATTACCGGTAGCTGAAAAATTAAAAAATCACGAAATTCTATTGGGGAATAATAAAGAATGAAAGAAATACATATGTAAAATTAATGATGATTAGATCAAAATGTTCCAATCTACTACAACTTTAGTAGTGGATGAAAAAGCACACATGAAGAAGTCCTTGGAGATGCACCACATTACCAAAAAATTGATGAAAAACAAAAATCTAGATTTACCAAATCCCTAGGGTATGGAAAAACTAAAATGGGTTACTGGGGGAAGAAAGACTAGACATGGATTGGATGAAAACACTATCCGAGGCCTTACATCTAGGGTATAATATAGAATCATGATGTAATCAAGGAGGATTTGTCAATCAAAGTGGACTTTGGGATGGGTGAATAATGAGAATTAAGGAGAAAGGGGGGATGGGTGTGACACACAGTTAAATTGGGGGTAGATATTGGTTTTTGTTATTAATTTTATTTTATTTAATTTATTTTATTTCGTTTAATAGAAAATCACAATGCATGGTTTGGGTTGCACGGTTAGCAAAGTAGTGCACCCACTGTGGAATGAATAGTTCTTATGTAATGCCAAATTAGAACTACCTATGTTGGAGGGGAACATGGATATGGAAAACCATTTGTAAGTAATGCGAGGAATTTTAACTCCTATAATATATCATCATTGTTTAGGTTAAAGGGTCGAAGAGTTTCAGAAAAATTGTGCTCCCTATCCATAGCACACAATCAATTGGTTTACAAGGTCTGACATTCCCAAAACTCAATAGTGCATCCATGGAATCGCTCATACCTTCACCCAGGAGTATAAAAAACACATAAAAATGTTACAAAATTCATAATTACATTCCAATGATTTGTATTAAAAATTGCCCATCCAGTCAACACCAAAAGATAATATTCCATTATATTTTCATCCGATCAAAATCGCATGTCATTACAAACATACCACAATAGAAAATCTATCCCTTGATATGATTTTAGGAACAATATAAAAATACATCAACCGACTAGGGTCGTGAAGTTATATTAAAATCATTCTATTTCTTTTCTAACACCCAAAGCACCTCAGAGAATTCATTATTGCTTATGAACCATAAGCTGTAAAAACTTGAGCCAATGCTCATTTTACAACTAAAACACCTATTCGATACATACATGATCCCTTTTAGCTAGAGAAAAAATCACAATGTCATCTTGTTAAACCTCATACCAATGTTTCTTACCACATTAATGCTTTACCCATGAAGGGGCCAATTTCACATCCCAGTTCCTCCACCACCGAAATTATTTTAAAATGATTTCCATTATGTTTTGTAACGATGAACCTGGGGTTACAACCTTATTAGGTTGAACATAATTACTTATGAGGCCAAATTAGTGAACTGTTTCTTATGAAATTGTCGAATTAAAATCAGCCAAATCAAAACTGGCCATGTAAGCTTCCCAAGAAAACACTACTGACCTTTACCCCACAACCTCCTTAAAATGACAATGTATCAAAATGGTTCCATATGTACATTTATATCAAACGAGGAGGGAAAAAAGTCAAGCCACACTAGCATACATATCATGATAAAACCCCATCTTAGATGAACTGATCCGTAATTCCTTTTTCCAAGGAATCTAGTAGATACAATAAACACGTTCACCAAAGTCCATACCTGACTTCTGAGGATGTTTCCTTACTCAAACTATCACAGGAACATTTATATTTTCATGCCTTAGTGTGAAAAATAGGCATAACCCAGATCCATCACACATGAGTAGTTAACCTTTAAAAATGACCTCAAAACCCAACAAAAGTTGAGGGTAACCTCACATTTAATTAAATATATACATTGGAGATAACTATGGGAATCCATTATCCTTTTTTGCAACTGTTATGTTGGTAAAAAACAAAAACATCCAAATATTATTATTGAATGGTCTTTAAGTGGATTTATCCTGGTGCATGATTTATAATAAATGGTTAGTACCCAAGAGTTAGTCTAAGGTTTTCCTACATGGTAACCCATGTACCTCTCAAGAGAAACCATTACATGATAAGAAACATGCATCCAGCTTGTAACACCATGGAATACTATCCTAAAATATCAAACTACATTTCAAGAGTTAGTGCAGATTATGACTGACACTCTCTTAGTGAATCATGGATGAAGTCCATATAGGGTACATGCTCATCAATATGATGAATTACACAAAGATGATTTGAATAGTTTCTAAATAACCAAGAAAACCAAAATGAACATTCGATCCAATACTGGTCAACCTCTTGAAGAAGCTTTACTTCACTCACCAATGCACTGAAATTTTGAAAACTACAATGCCTTTACCACTGAATACATCATGTCATATCTCAAGAAAAGCCACCAAATTCCCTCCAAAACCATTGGTGTTTCAGGATATTTAATTAACTTCCAACCACATCATCATCATTCTGTGGAGCAAGAAACAATACTTTTTAAAACTCCTAATCCTAAAATGATTTAAATCAAGACCAACTATTTACAAATGGTACTTTTCAACAGTGTTCCTTCTACCTAGAAGTAAAACTTTACAAATATTTTTGTGATGTTCCCCACCTTAAGGGTGTCCATGTCGTCAATAGAAAATAGAGTATAACCACTCATATGTGTTCTAGACCAAGACCTTCATAAATGTATGCTTGTCACTCCTAAGAGTCTCAAATAGTACGTCAATGAATATTCAATGTAATCCAAAACCGACTTATGTGAATGTAAAAATAATAGATTCTCTTTGAAGTCATAACATCCATTGGTACAAACCTAATTCTGTTAACTTATAGGAAACTCAACTAGAATGAAAATCATAGCATGTACTCAGTTTCTCAAGGATCAATGATCACACCAACAAAAAAAATTTCAATAAAATTTCACTCAACGATCACAACATATGTGAACATATACTTACCCAAGGTTACAAAAGAACATGAAACATCCTAAATTTTATCCATAGGATCTCTACCCTCTGAAATTATATATCAAATGGATAGTACATTTTATTTATATCATATCACTATTTTCATATATGACAATCAAACATGATCATGACATACAAAGTCATCAATCAAATTTGAAGATAATGTGACAAGCGACCTATGGAGCAATTAGTCAGGCTTGAGGCATGTATAACCTATTAAAATAGAGCATCATCCAATTCTGACTCCCACAAAAATAGTCTAGAATATAATGAACATCTATCCAAAAGATGGTATCATTAGAAGCTAAGAGCAATATTAGGAACAACAACACCAAAATAGAACCTATAATCATAATGTTCAATGGATTTCACAACGAATTTAAAATAAAAGGGTGATACCTACATCGGGCCAGGCCTTACATATGAAAAAACATCAACCTTATCACAAGGTGACACCAACTAAAATCACCATCTTAAAACCCAATCATTTAATCCATTTATAAAAGAAAAATAACTCCCATTAAAAACTAAGTTTCTTCCTTTCCAATAGTACAAAAAGGGAAACATAAACTGCACTTACACAAGTGTCCAAAAAGAGGACACTGCCACTGTTTACTTTTTATGGCCTTTACATTAATTCAAAATTAATCTTTAAGAACTAAAATATTTCAAAAAAAACACATAGAAATTCATGAAATCTATATAAAACATAATTTTTAATGATTAACCATTATTGATATCCCATTATCAATAGGGAATTTATCATGTAGAATATTTTTTTAACAAAAGTGGCATCCTACGAGGGTCCTAATAATACGACTTGGGTTCGTTGTAAATAAAAAAATATAAATTTCTTAATTATTTTAATTTAAAACACCCGTAGTGGTGTTTCTCATAAAATCATGCCCTGAATGAACTAATTGGGCCAAATTATGCATTTACATTTTTAATCAATTCATTTCGTTGTAAAAATAAGCTTATGTTAAATTTATAAGAATTTCAAAATACATGATAGTCATACAAAATGTGTTTTGTCACATGAGTTTCCACCACAATAGTCTATATTGCATGACACCCTTTATATACTAAATCATGGCTCCAATTTAACTAAAACCAATCCAATTTAAAATTATATACTATGATCATACAAAATGGTTAAATTAAACAGGTGAATATATAAAAAACTATATATATCCCATACAAATTATAGTTTGATACATGGATCCCATTAATAAAAAGCAATATACATTAAAATTTTAACATTAATATTTTTTTACTTTTTAACAATAGAATTTATATATATAGCATAAAAGAATTATAGAATATTTGGGATATCTTTTCAATATTACAGGGAACCCATAAACCTAATAATTGAAAAATAAATCCCATTTAATCACAACCCATATATTTATCATATGAAACCATATACATATTGTCAAACAAGACTATATTTTCATTATATGACAAAAATAGAGAACCATGAAACTTAGCAGAGAAGAATGGTACATAAATTGGAGAAACATGCAACATAAATTGGCAGAATGTAACATAAATACCCAATCATATTATTAAGGTATAAAATTTGAAGAATAAAATACTTAGATTAAAAAATATAAATAGAATAACTCTCGAGTCATAAAATCCAATTCGACAAGAATCCCTATGAATGCCACTACATTGCATAGAATATTCCTGGAATGTGAATTCTAAATGTGCCTAATATGATGAATGAAATTATTCATCCATTACATACTAGGAAAATGGTAAAATAAGAAAATTATCATTAATATATATGAAATAGATTGTACTCCATTCACTAGAGGTATAATCATATCAACTGTATCATAGAATAACATGAACAAAAATATCATCCCTGGACACTTGGTTATTTACCCAGTGGTGGGGTTATCAATCCCAGAACTAACTATTTACGAAGCTCTAACACATTCATAGACTTCTAAACACCATCCAAAAATAGATATACTAAGTAAATATCATCATATGATACCAATTTGTAATGTCCCATCCTAACTAACTTGTATGATGATAAACAGAATAGTGGGTCACATTGCCTCAGGCATGACTCCACATAGACCAGTGGTTGTTTATTAGAAACAATGGTCTAAGGAGTTGATAGAGGGGAAACTATTCCATTATATCAGAGTAGAAAATTGATATATCAGAAGGTAAATAATATATAAAAGTTGAATCAGTATTAAATATTAGTAAGAGAATGAGAGGAGTAATAATAATCAACTGAATAAAAGGGGCTAATGAAAAATTACAAAAACCAATGTTTGAATGCTGATCCAAAAATATTAAGAAGTACAAAAATAGAAATAATAACTACAGTGTGATAAATGAATAATGGACCAAGTAATAGTTCCAAAATCATATCTATCACTAAATCAGTCTTGTTCTTCTAACTCTATGGTAAACAAAAAATCAACACACGCAATAGTCCTTATAAAAGAACATGATTTTTCTATATGGCATCGATCTGTTAAATTTCAGTAAAAATAAATAGATTGGACCTAATATGGAATTATAAAGAGATAAATAATGTTACAATGGTGTCAAGGGATTAATCAAAGATCAGAACATGGATTTTAAGAAAACTATTCCAAGTGCACAGTTTGTATAAAACCATTCATGAAGGCCTAATGGTTAGAAAAAACAATGTGTGTGGTGAGATTCTGGATAGCGACTTACCTCATGGATGTTGCATGTTTTCCCTAACCATGTACCCTAATCATTCTAGTTATATTATTTCCCAGGTACCCATGTATGGTTTCACCACATTTTTTTAAACTTCATAAATTAACTGTTTCTAGGTTAATTTCTGGATAATTTTTCATTTCCCCCCTTAATGATCTAATTAAGCCACCTCCATCCTCCTAATATGAGTTCTTTTGATATTATCCTCAATTCCTTCCATTTTAGTTATTTTTGAAGTCCAAATATAGGATGTGATTAATATCATTAATTAGGGACCCGAACATGTTTCTATTCAGCACGTTAGATGCATAACAGTAAGTAATTGAGTACTTTAGTGCCATTATTCATATACCTTTCTCTCATCCTAGTATCAAGGTTTTAGAGTTTCTCCTATTCTCATAGATCTACTTCAGTTTGAACCCAATCAATGTGTAATACTATATGAATATATTTTTACAATCCTATGGTCAGAAAACTCATCTTTATGTATTCTGATTTTGGAATTGTCATGTGGGGCTCACGGATATAATTTGGTAACATTTATTGAATTAATATTCCATTAAAATATTCAATAGAAGCATATGGTTCTCCACAATAAAAATATGTGATTAATTCTTGGTTGTTACACCCATAAATCCATCCATCCCATGTAGGTGGTTTTTCCATAATTGGGGTTTTAGTGTTTCACACATTTTACCCATAGTTTACGTGTGGCTTTGTTTTACCCAATTTGTATGATTTTATATATTAAATGGATTATTTACATTTTGGAATTGAAAATTTGAATGTAACATGAATACTAACTATTTAAACAACCTAGGTTTAGTGCTTCAATTGATTATTAAATTTAAAATGGAAATTGGAATGTATGCTTAGTATATAACAAGACCAGATTTAATGAAGATAAATAATAGGTTTCATGTCTATAGAACCCTTTATAACATTGAGGTACGATAGCTAAATGGACCATAATTATTGAATATTATTTAAATGTATTTTAAAAAGGTTTCATTCTACGTGGATTTGGCCCACATATGAAAGGAATGGATTGAACAAATTGAAATTATTGATGAATTAATTATTAAACAGGAGTAGAATTACACATGATCACCTTGAATTTTTATCATGGAATGCCATGAGCACTCAAGAAACCCATTCTACTTCAAAGATAAGTATTTCATAATTTGATACCCTCATAGATCTAGATAATTTCCTATTCATAAATTCTTGGTATGACAATATAAGATCCCTCACATAGTATTTAAGGATTCCATGGATAGAGTCCTTCGATCCAACATTAACATGTAGGCTCTATAGTTAAATCCCATAGGTCCCAGTCAATGCATAGGCCCATTTTACAATTTATTATAACATTGGATACGATAGGAGTATTATTATGGAAATGCTTGGACTATGCTCTATGGATTAAATTTCTACCCTTAGTTAGACCCTATCACTACAGAGTTAGCGACCCTAGAGGACTATACTTCATTGGTTAATACAATGAAGCCTTATATTATAAACTATCAATTATGGTTACCTTGTAACATATTAGAGCCTTCGCCCCTAATAATTTCTGGAATTTATTAAAAATTTATACAATCTCATAATGACTCGTTTATATGTTCAGACACCATTCATGTATGGAAGAAGGTACATGAGTATTTAGATAAATTGTACTGATTTACTTTATATATGCATTCCTATACATAGTTACATTTCAATTACATGGGATGGATGTTATAGACACCATTGGTGGTGACCCAATGATATTTATATCACACCTTCTATGGGAGTAGTTTGGTGAGTTAGGTAGATTACATGAATGTAGGTGTTGATAAAGGAGAGTATACATATTCAAATAATTAATTTATTACTATTTTGGATATTTCTTGATAGCATATGACTGGTAGGGAGAATGGGATGCTTGGGATGGTTGTTTTATTTCTGTTATCTTATTTTGGAACATGTTATGCCTATCTTTTTATATCCATATTTTCTAGTTTTCTAGTGACATGACATATCATCATAATTAATTCCAGTTGTATATTCTATTGTCATTGTTGTCCCTATTTCTGATGTGACCCCTATTAACATATATTTCATCCACTATTTCCTCTATTTATATATTTATACTATGATACACATTGGTAGAGTGGGAATAGTCTCCCCTCAGACACACCCTAGTCCCTCTCTTCAAGTCAGCAGCCTCTGGTATTTAGAGAGATGCACTTGAGGTCATGTGGCCCATAGGGATCAGGGCACCAACTATGAGGAATCCTGGTACAAGACGTCACAATGTGGTATCAAAGTCATTCCTTACTTTCATTACTTTTTGGGGACAATATTAAAGATCTTAGGAACACTTGGAACATGGCCATAAACTGTGAATGGGTGTTTCTGACCCATGTTTTGTCTAAAAACCACGTTACCTGAATTATAATCATTTCTCTACTTTTTTGTGTTATAGTTGATATTATTTCACCTTCGGGTGACACACATGATGTGCAGAGTTTTTGATTATTATTCAAATTCATAATTTTATTTTATCATTGTCCCACTGATATGACGGAAAGATACAATGTTACATGCATCATTATAGGCAAATAGAATTCGCATGTCATGCATATTTCCATTCCATATACGTTCATTTCACTAAATTGTGTTTTTGATATTCCTCTTATCGTTTAGTAAATATGTGATAGTTAGCTTATGATAATATTACTATTGGTTGTTATTGAGTGACTGCATATCTGAAGTGATGAGGTTCATGGGACCTCATAGGTCGGGATCAGAAATTTACAGAGGTGAGGAATTATGATATAATTAGATGGTTTCTATTTTCCATGAAAAGGAATAAGGGAACGAATTTAATGGTAATCATTATTCCTTATAAAGTGAAATGTGACTTTTAATATGAAATAGTTTCACATACTTATCCTGTCATGTTATGTTTATTGATGGTGAAGGGTAGAAATTAGTAATTAAATATAAATTAAAATGATTCTGATAGTTGAGTACATAAAGACACGTGGCTCTCTAATAGTGTAGTTGGATTAATATGCCTTTTTTATTCTTTTTTCGTACATTTAGCTTCCAATAGGGATTATATAAATATTATTAAATATTTTTTGAGGTCTGTACATGGAATTTGTAATCCAATTCCACCACAATATTCTCATATCATACGCCATGATGATTGTGGTGACCATGCTCCAAACATGATCGGCCCTAAGCCACCAATATTACCTCCAAGAGTTCCCCTTGAGGGACCACCAACAATATCTAATCTGTGAAGTGATGCCCATGTTCATAATAGTTTTGTACATCTGATGCAGTCCATTCATGGTGCTCTATGAGTTGAACCTATGATGGCGGATCTGACTCGTGAGTTCCATTAGTAGCATCCTCATATTTTCTTATGGGACGGTATTCCATAGGCTGTTGAGTATTACAAATAATCCACTATATATTTCTTTGATCATCTAGAAACACCACTATAGTGGAGGATCATGCATTCCTGAAACATGGTTTTGGATTCTTCCAACAATTGATGGAATTTGCATACCCTAGATGGTCATCATTAGGGCATGTTCTGGGTTAATTTCTAGACATCCTTTTATGATCATTTCATTCTATAGACAGTTTTAGATTATAGATCCAAAGAGTTCAGGCTTCTTTAGTGGGGTTCTATATTAGTTATTGAATATTCAACACATTTCATAGAGTTTCAGAGTTTCTATCCAGTTCTAGAAGGTATTGAGATTTCATGTTCTAGATATTTAAATGATGTGATCTAGTATTCCATTGATAGGTAGTTGAATGTCTATTGTTTACCTACATTATTTTTTGAAATATTCAATTAGGCTCTTATCACTAATTATAAGCTGGGGGAAATAATATCGATCAAAGAGGACCACTTTCATGGTAGGAATGTATTTCTACTAATGCAATGACACGTTCCCTATTTGTTTCTCATCAGGGATGTGATAACCATTGTTTCAATTTTGTGACCCCCATAGTGTGTCATAAGTGTGGATGATGGGATAACCTAATGGACCACTATGATAGTTAAAAATGCTGGGTTGGTATTTTCACCGTTTAGGGAATATTTAGTGTTTCTACATGACCATTCCTCAAGAATCAAGTGGAATATGGTCTACACTCGATAAACCAACAAGAGTGGGTTATTTTGTTCCATGTTAGGTGGGGATTTGGAGTTGCACCGACAAGACTAGCCTAGGAGGAGATCGCGGCCGTGTTATCCATACCCCTAATCACTTTTAGTTCCAATATAGTAGTTATGATACAAGCAGTCTTGTTGTTGCATAGGGTTGTGGATAATGTCATTTTAATGTACTACAACTGATACCCGAGGATCATACTGTGAGACCATAAACTATATGAGGTTTTATTTCTCTAGAATCTACTATAGTAGCTACTTTATTTGATACAAGTGATTCGATCTATTTTATCATTGTATCTATTGTCAAGTGTCTCAGACTAGAGATACATTATTTCTATAGTTAAATGACCCGAGACACTCTGTTAGTGGTATGAGAAGAGAGATTATGATAATGTAGGGATAACCCCGTTAAGGCTGTAAGTTACACTTTCTCATAGAAGCACTTTGTTCTTGAGATGACGATCTTTGATGTAATTCTTCATATATATTTCTTCATTTGGTATCATTTATATGTTGACACTTACCACCACAGTGTATAATTTACATCACCATAAGGTATAAACATTCAACATAATGGTGAGATGGATCTCCAGGATAGTAGAGAGACACCAGAGAACACTTCTGGATTGACAAAGAACACTTCATCGGTCATATCATATCAGAGTCAAGAGTATCTTTTGACCTTGAAAAAGTTACTGATGTGGGTTTCTAGGATCATCCCAAGAATTTTTTTGATATACTGTGTTTCATGGGGATGTCTGGATATTAAATCATTTCCTATAGGATTTATCTATACTAGATTCACCTCTCACTATCCTTATGATGAAGGGTGTCAAATTACTTTGGTACAAA
The DNA here is from genome assembly GCA_963277665.1 of Viscum album. Classification (NCBI taxonomy): domain Eukaryota; kingdom Viridiplantae; phylum Streptophyta; class Magnoliopsida; order Santalales; family Viscaceae; genus Viscum; species Viscum album. The sequence goes on along the minus strand of OY728120.1, from coordinate 1,749,872,862 downwards.
ATGTTCAAGAAATCATTTCAAGAGATGAATGGGAGGATTCTATAAGAACATATTCTAATTCATGAAGAGCTAGGTGTATGTTATATTGTCTTCTATGATGAAATAGGCATCAGCCTATGAGGAGTGATAATTCATGAGGACATAGACATTACATATGGATATAGGTAGTTGAGGCCCCATGAGATAATATACTCAACACACATCATTGAGCTAACAGTTAGTTTCCAATCCTTATGTAGCTAGGGACATTATTTGTTGTGTGACAACATTATGGTGTACTTGGAACACATGAGACTCAAATATATATTTACTCAATGTGACATGAACCGAAAATATTAAATATTATTATAATATATAATATTATTTGATTTTGAGATTACCAATATGTCTAACAAATGAAATTTGGTTGAAGATGCCCTATGTATAAGAAATCAGGCCCATGAATTATGAGAATCCATTGATGAATGGAAATTTATGCCCCTATTATATGATAAACATATTGAGTTACATGACAGCCACAAGAAGTCCTACCTCTCATCTTTGAAAGTTACCTATTCCTTATTTGGGAAGGTAATGAGTATAAAATATTCAGATCCTGAAGGATTGGTAAATCATGATAGTATATCAAGAGATAACCTTCCTTCTGATTGTAATGTAGATAGACAAGACATCCAACATATTCATGGAAGAGTCCGGCTCCAAACAGATATGAGAGAGGAGTTCATGAAAGAGTCACATGCCTCAATGTGGGTAGTTTACCCATGAATTTTGAAGATGAATCGAGGCATGAAATTCTAGTATTGATGTCCTGGGATAAAACACCAGATAACGTGAATTAGCATTAGGTGTTCCACATATCAGTAGGTGAAGGTGAAGAACTAGATACCTACAAGCTTTCCATAACCACTTCGAGTCCTAGAATGGAAATGGGAATATGTTTCTATGGATTTCATATTTGTCATTCCTCTATTTACTAGGTGTATTGATGTTATATGGGTAGTTATTAACTAACTAATGAAATTATCTAACTTCATTCCTATTCTAGATACATTCTCAGTTAATGATCATGACAGACTATATGTCTATCAAATCATATGACTACATGGGGTCCCTCGTACTATCCATTTAAACAGAAATGCTCATTTGACAGCATGATTCTAGTAGGGATTGTATATGGCTAAAGGAAATTAGGTGATTATATGAAAAACCTTCCACCATCAGACCAATATAAAATCAGAATGGATAATACATGTTCTAGGGGACATGTTCTAATCTGGTGTCCTTGATATTAGTGGTTCTTGTAAGAAGCAAACCCCTCTTATTGTGATTGCCTATAATAATAGTGTTCAAAAAAAAATTAAGATAGATCCAATTGAGAAGTTTTATGGTATGTTGTGATGTTCAATGTTTTGCTGGATAGAGTTAGGTAAGGATGTCCTACTAGGTCCTCATATCATTTTGGAGACTTTAGATCTTGTTCATATTATCAGAAAGTGTATGAATACTACTCATCCGAGATAGAAATTTTACGTCGATCAACGTCAATAAACTTTTGATATTGAGGTTTGAGATTGTTTATTCCTTTGGGTATCACTTGGGATAGGGAATATACAGTTAATAAATCCTTTAAAATTATCAGATAGTTATCTAAGGTCGCTTGAAATTTTAGAGACAGTCAGACTAATAGCCTATTTGTTTCTGTTACTTCAAAGTTACTATTCCATGCATGATGTCTCCATTGTTTAAAAACATCTCCAGTATCATGTTAGCCCATTTCATCAATTTGATACCAAGGAAATGGAGTTAGATAACGATGCTAACTTTTATTAGTATCCAGTACGTATCACTGATCAGAGAACGAAGGCTCTCTGAGGTGACCCCATCACTCTGGTATGGGTACTATGGAAGAACATTCGTATGCATGATGATAAATAGGGTTGAGAGGCTGACATATATTGCTAGTGGTCAGAGTTATTCTCAGATGTTATTTATCCTCCCATGGAAGGTGAACGCAGGGATACATTCTTTTAAAGAGGGAGGATTGTAAGAAACCAGTTTCTCTATTTTGAATGGATCCATTAAATTTAGTGATAATTCACTATTGTTTTACCTAATATGGATATATAATGAGTTGGTGAAGGTTAATAGGAGGTTTGATGGTTTTTTCATATCCTGGGAAAATGATTTTGGGAAAACTAGGCTTGGTGCATGGTTTTTAGTAAATCGTATGGGAAGGCCCCATGGTTAGATCAAATCGTGTGGGTGGTGCCATTTTGTATAGATCCTTGACATGTAGTTGGTAAATAGTTTCCCTAAAAATGTGTCATATTCATGATAGTGCCCCTATTCCCCAGGTACCCATGTATGGTTTACACAGAGTTTGGAAAACTATGCAGACTAACCATGTTCATGATAATATATGGGTAATTTTACTGTTCTACCCATTTTGATCTAATTAAGCCTCCTATTTCCTAATAATATTATCTCTAGTAGGATTATCCTGAATTCCACTCATATTAGATATTTTTGAAGACCTTTTCTAGGGATTTAATTTTATCTTTCATCCAGAAACCTAGCAAGCATTTATCCATCATGTTTGATGTGTAACATTATGTACTTGAGTATTTTTGTGCCCTTCCTTGTCTCTCTTTATCTTTACCAATTTATCGAGGTGTGAGAGTTTTTCCTATTTCCATAGATCTACTATGATCCAATCCATATCAAGGGATGATACCAGATGAGGAGTGTCATAGAAGCCTATGGTGGGTGGTATATATCTTATCCCTCAAGTTCATTGATTTGTGGAATTTTTTTGTTTGACCCACCGATTTCAATGGGTATTTTTTATTGAGTTTATACCCCATGAGTACATTCATTATAACCATATGGGTACACTATTTCTAAATATGTGAAATATTATTGATGGTTATGACCACATCTCCATCCATCCCTAGTAAGATGTTATTTCATATTTGGGTTTTTGTTATTTGACATGATTGAGAAACCATTCAGGTGTACATTTTCATGACACTTCTATAGGTAATAATATCTATATTAAATGTATTGATATATATTTTAAATTTCATAATGTAATGTACAATGTATAATAACCACCTTAGCTGACTATGTTACATTATTAAGTTTAAAATTAAATTGGAAATTGAAATCGAAAAGGATACTGATTATATGTCTTGACAATATTAAATGTAGACAAATAATAGGTTTCATGTCCATAAATCCCATTACCACATTCATTGATGGAAGATAAATAAACCTTAATTATTGAATATTACTTAAATTGATTTAAAAATTGTTTAATGCTACTACACCTTTTCACGATAAGGAATTTCAATTCACATTGAAATTGAAATTATACATGACTTCATTATTAAACAGGAGTGGCCTCACTAGAGCTCACATTGGATTCTTATTGGTAAATCCATGACCACCAGGGAACCCCATTCTGATTTATGTATGCTTCTTTCTTAGGCGGAGACCCACATAGATGTTGATCATTGTCTATTCATGGAATCCTAGTATGAGAACACAAAATCCCTCACATATTATTAAAGGATTCCATTTATACACTCCTTGGATAAAACATTGAAAAGTAGGTTCCATAGTAAAATATAATGGGTCCCAGTCACTACATTCCCCCATTTTAAATAGGATGTTCACCTTGGATTCGATAGGAATATTATTGTGGAAAGACTTGGAATATGGAAATTTGATTACACTCTAACACTTATCTAGACCCAATTACTACTGAGTTCATGACTAGTGATGTCTTGGCATATTGGATTACACTCTTACCCGTAGCTATACCTGGTTACTACTTAGTTTGGGACAAGTGTGGTCTAGGATTCCATGGTGATTACCTTGGAACCACTTATTTTTTAATGTCAATTATTATTGTCTTTTTATATATTTGATCCTTCACCATTAGTTATGTGTCACTTAATTATAAATTTGTATAATCAAATAATGACGTTGTTGTGAGTTTGAAAACTAGACAAGGGTTGATGTTGGTATATGTGTATTTAGTTACATTGAACTTATATACATTATATATGTGTTCCTTCACACTTTTACATTTATAAAATACAAGACAAATGTTTTAGAAACCATTTGTGGTGGCCCCCTGATATTTATCACACACCATCTTCGAGCACCATTTGAAACCTAGGGTAGATTACATGAATGTTGTTTTTGATAAAGGTATGCATACGACTTCAAAAACATGATTGACTACTTCTTAAGATGGATATTGATAGAAAATTATCGAGCCTGATCTCAGAATTCTAGGGATACTTATTTGATTTTTTATATATTTTTTAAAACATGTTATACTTTTTTTTCGTATATTTAGATATCCCAATTGTCTGGTGACATGACTTATCATCAACACGTATTCCAATTATTACTGTTTATGTTAATATTATACCCACATTCGTTGTTTCCTATGTTTACTAATATTACTTTCTCTATTACCGCTGTTTATTTATATACATTATGAAAAAATTTTGTAATGAATGAAAAGTCTCCCCACAGACACATTTTCGGACCTTTATACTAGTTTAAACCCTCTATAATTTTGGGAGATAATCTTGATGTCATGGGGACCATCAGGTTTGGGGAACCTACTAAGTGGCATCCTGGTCTGGGATATTAAACCATAGTTCTGAAAACCATTGTGCTACTAATGTAACTATGTGAAATGGAAACCCCAGTATACTGTGAGACATAATTCCATGTATTCTAAAACCTATGGTGTTTATCCAAATAAATTTAATTCAATTTATATTAGGAAATTTGCATCAAATATGAAATAATAATGTTTACTGAAATAATAACATAGGTCATCTCAGGTTGCAAATGGACACATGACCGACTCTACTTGCTCCAGATCACATCCATAAAGAAGTATGATCCTATAAATAAATAAATAAATATTAATATTATATATATAGTTTAGTTTAATATTTCATCCACCTCTGTGAACCTTGTGTGTGTGGAACGTCTAATGTCCTTATACATAGGGTTCAATTGATGGCTGGACCGGGGCGTAAGTCATATATCCATGACAAATCAAATGGGATTAAAAAATACTGAAATATGGTAAATTCCATGCATAATTATAGAGTGATAGATTCCATAATACATCAGCCGATATATCGAGTGATCTTCTACGAAATAGATCTAACATGGAACATGAATCAAAAATCGCATCTCAGATATTGGATCACTAGTGTGAGATGCCATGGTCAACACCTGATGTATGCTTGTTTGGTATCACCATATTAATATTAATCTTTACCATCATATCAAATCCTCTATAAAGAAGAATAATCATAGTTATCAAAAACATACATTAGTCAATACCTATAATTCATTAAATTTTTCATTCCCATATAAAGGAATCATCATATATACAATTTAAAAAAATAGAGAAATACATATCAATAATTTCATTTATATAACCAATTATAATCATGGTAAAATATTCAAATTAAATAATTTAATAATACATGAACAGATAGTTTCCCCATGCCACCATTTTTAATTCATTCTTTTATTTTTAAAACAATTATTTCATGTAAGAAAAATCAATCCATCATGCAAGTGATATTCAATTATAAAATATTACATCAAATTAAAAAATATGGAAAATTAAATTTATAAGACTGAATTATCAAATAGAAGGTTTCACTAGAAAATGGGGAATTTACATTCATGGGTAAATATATTACTATATGGTTTAACCCCTATGTGGTTAATTATATTCCATTTAATACTCATGCCTCATGGGAAATTACTTTTAATTTTTAAGGAGGAAGATAATTAGGAGTATCAATTAATATCAATTTTACCATTTTGGGTAAATTCATTTTTGAACATCTCTAAGGGCCATGTTCAAAAAATTCCTCCAAACTATACATAAAAAGTAATAAAATCATAGATAAAAATCGATGCAACAATCTAAGAATGGTTTTTATGTATAATCATTGACTTTTAGTTTAGATAATATCCCACCTCCTTCATATTGTTTTATTATAAATACATGACATTATTATTTTAATAATTAGATTTAGCATACTGAAAATTTCATTCAAATATCTTAAATGTTAATCAATTTCCATGGAATTTGTTTAAAGTGACTTCATAAAGTATTCCCAAATTTAAAGGGAAATTGAAATGGATCCTACCTCAAGAAGAAGAAGGACAATCTAAACACATCGACATATAAAATTTTCATCAGTGACCACTAAAATCAAAACTTTCCCACTCCCCAAGGACCTTCACCTTCAATTATACATAAGGTCTCATAAACCTAATGTAGATATCCACATGACCAATAATATATACAAGGAAAACCTTATATATATGCTTATTCATGCATACTCTTATTTCCACATAAACTAGTAAGCATTATCTATATACATAAGAAGAACTAGCCCTATATATATATATTCTGTCCATGAGTAAATATACATTTAATAGTGGAACTTATAGAAATATATTCCTACTGTTAGAAACAACTTTTTTTATCTGCATATCGATGAATCTCTCAACCTCCAAAGATCACACTTACAACCAAGAATAAGTAGGAATGCATAGAGAGATAACGTAGGCTCTGATGTATCTATTAATAAATCACATGAAGTTTTTATTGTTGAAGAAATCATCCTAAATGTTATCATTCATGTAAATAGAGATGTAAGTAAACATGTATTTATACTAGATTACGGTCATGCATCTCTACTGCAGCTGAAGAACTTATTTGATATGTACATCCCCTAAAATAGTTAAAGAGAACTCCCCTCTAAAAAGGAACTCAAAATATTAACATAGGATTGTCACATCATCCTATATCTGGATCACTAAAACCCACAATCACCTTATTGATTCATCAATAAGGTTCTCCACCATGACCACTATATACTCAGTTGGTGTCCTAATTTGTATGAAAAATATGATCAGCACCTCAACCGAGTCCTCAACCGCCTATTGGTTAGGCTCACCTTAGAACATGTGGGGTCTCTGTCGGGGATACTCATGGCATTTTATTATCCTCCGTACCTCCTCTAATGGTAATACAGGATTTATCGCCTTCTCTATAGGTGGTGGAATTGATGGTGCACCACATTGTTTTAGAACCTCTAGAACATTCCCATATGCCGGTATATCATCACTAAGGGGATCATAATCATGATCCTGATGTTGAATATTATCCCACATAACTCATTGAGGAATCATGATTGTAAACTAGATATACCATGTTAATGAGTATATCTGTAGGGATGTCTTAAGTGGGACATGGATGATACAACCCTTCCTGTATAATGCATGTACTATTGTTTTCCCTACAACCAATTTCTTCAGATAATCAGTCAAGAAATAGGTAATTAGAATCTATATATATTTATAAATATACTTCTACACTAACACTAGAGTACGTATCCTAAATATGAACTCAAAACACATAACACTATCACCCCAAACCAAAATTCTAGACACTCATTCTAAGGTAGAACTCACTCCATTAATACCACTTTATCATGACCTATCCTAGTGGGGCTCATTCTTCTACTCCCCACGCCTGCCTCTAATATTTCATGGTTTGGAAAGTAGAACTGAATAGGAATACCACTAAAAGGAGAGACCTCATCGTATTAAGATGTACACACACACACATATCTCCAAGCATATATAATGTAATTTTTTTTGAAAAATTTAATTACCATGCATGCATACATATAAATCTCATAATGAGAGTATGACAAGATGTAATGGAATAAAAAAAGTCTAATACATTCCCACCATAATTATTTTGAAAAAAAATGTTCAAACTGAAATTAAATTAGTGGCTATTATCATTATAATGTTGGAACACAACTCCATATATCCTAATTATCTATGAACCAACATGTCCTATTCTATCAAGCACATTGTCAAATGGTCAATGATGAACATAAAACAGTGCACATGAATTACAACATTATTTTGGGGTCAGTATAACAATACCAAGTAGGACACAACAAAACCAAAAATCATAAAAAAATTGAAATATATTCATCTCTACGTAGTTATATTTCTACAACACATATAACAATAATATCAAGGTATACTTAAAAAAAGACACAAAGTGTAAATGTATGCCACAACTATAGTATGCCATACATGGTTTCCAGCTCAATGATTCCACATTGCCCTTATCTCAGAGAACACACTTCTATGTAGGATAGTCCTAAAGAAATATATACAAAGGGAAATGCTGATCATGTCTCTATATGAGCAAGTAAATGCTGATGTATAAAGAGATACAATACATAAAATAGGATCACTCCAAATTCCATGAAGGGATTCCAATAAATCGATATGGATTAAATTGATATGTATAGGATCGGTACAAAAAAGTTATTATTCATACCTATAAAATGAGATACTCATAGTACATGAATATAAATAAAGTATCCCACTCTATGCTTCATAGAGGGATTCCAATGACTCAATCCATGAAGTCATACTGAATGGATCATTGTCATATTTGTAGGAGACGATTCCATACTAACCCTCAGGGAATGTATTTAGGGAATTCACCAAATAGAAACAATTCAATGATACAGAGGACCAGGTTTCCAATCCATGTATAATAATGCACTGATCGTGTAGTAGGGGTCACACGGCAGGTCCCTTGACCTCAGGTCCTACCCATGCAAAAGGCCCATGTATCTTACTCGGGTCTACGTAGAAGTACATGGCATGTCAGCTACCCATGTGGACTTCACATGTTCCAATACATGAAATAGCCCATGTACATGGTCCATATAATTTCTGTGTAAGAGATGGAATGGTGTGTTACAACATGTATACTCTAACCCATGCCTGTGTACACTATGTTTTATCCATTGAATTACTATGCATAGGTCACTTGTTGTATAATTGGTTTACATTCCTTGTGATACTTAAATACAAAATTAAATACTAGAAACCTCTATGTGGGACCCAGTTGTCTTGTAATCCCTGATTACATGCCACATGGATCAGTATTTTCTCTATTCCTAGATCCGGTACATGCATCTTCGGTTATTCCACCTTGTATCAAAATAGTAAAATCCATTCTAGATAATTGATGATAAATACATGATTAATAAAACCATCAATAACTAACACATTCTAGGCCTTCGATCTATATTGAAAATGGGATCATTCTTCATTCATCATTTTTCACTGAAGTGCATAAAATAAGGTATCTAAAGCTATTTGATTCATTTCTCATCTATAGTCACTCGACCATTGTGATGTACTAAATCCAAATCTACAATATCAGATTGTGTCCCGATGATAATGGTATAGAACAATTGATTCATCAGGATATTTCAAACCCTTGTCCAAACAAAGGATTCAGGCTGTAAATGAAGAATAGATGGTGAAATTCACACAAAAAATGAGAAACAAACAATGGTCAATGTTCATGGCAGCCCCAATCCATCGCCGTTAATATAAAAACGAACTATCATAAATCATTAGAAATTATACTTACCAAAATTCACTAAAATAACCCATCATAAAATACGCAAGATCATTGAATCAATCTGTTGGTTGAGGATTCATGCTCATCGTAAAAGTTTAAACAATGAAACAAAACTGAATCGAATGACAGACCTATATTGATTCATATTGATCAATGAAGAATAACAGAGGTGTAATATAATAATTAGATAGATTCATTAATAATTTTAGGTATCAATCATCGATATATAATCCGTTCACAATTCATTATGGAGAGATCAGCTAATACTCTCCAATGGCTCTTTAATGGCTCCAATTTTATGTAGTTAACTCGTTGATTTGTCTATAGAAGTCATTTTTAATACACGTCAATAATTTTATAAATAATTAGTAATAAATTAATTTATTTAATTATATTATCCATTTATATTCCCTCAATGAATTATCTACAACTAACATGCACTAAATAAGGTTATTTTGATCCTAAGGTAAAAACCACATTATAAATTCAACAGTTCCCTTTTATTTTTGATCCAATCCTCCATTCATATATTAGTATAATTTATCCATAAAATTTTTTACATGTTCTATTATTATATAAAATATATTTCAACCATTTATTACTTGAATACAAGTCCTTAGAATTGGATGCCGTCGTAATGTCAGGTCCCTAAAATAATGCATACAATATGAAAATATAATTCATTGATAATAAGAGTCATCACACCAAAAGTTAACTAAACATTTCCTTTCAGACAAAAAATAGTGACCCAGGAATAACATTAATGTATATTAAATAATTTCAGATAAATACATTGAATATTAAAAAAATATATACTTTTGGACAAAAATAGTTATCTTTTTTTTGGAAGCATGGAACACATTCTTCTAATTTGGTGAAAGATCTTCAAAATCACCCATAAATATTTTTTTGGTAGTACTACATTGAAACATTGTTTATAACCTTGTGAAATGACATATAAAAATGGGTGAGCATAGATGCATAGTAAGTTACAAAAGTTATTCATAAGCATAACATGGATATGAGGGTATGAGAGCATGATATTAACATTTAAATATCATTCCCTATATATCAAAGATCATATACATGAGTCTTGTAATAAGTATTGGAAAAACATAAGACCTGAAAAATATGGGAACCATAATAATAAATAAAATCATAACATAGGAATAATACATAAAATTTTGAAACACAAAAAATAAAAGATTACAATTTATTATTGGTCAAGGATCACTTCCAAAACCTTCATTATTGAAAAACCCATTTTATATAATAGGAAAACCCACATTCAAAACTTTTATTACTCAACTATGTTCCCTCTTTATTCCATTACAATATTAATAAATTGATTTCACTCCCTATCCCAACCATTTATTGTTGAATCAACACCACTTCTCATTTGAACCATGTATTAATGATCTAAGTTCACTCCTAAATTCATCCCTTTATTACTAAACTGAGTTCACTCCTCATTCCAATCCATTCTATCTCATGAAATATATAATATATACCCAATAAAATATAAGTTCGTATACTTCTCACCCATGTCATAATGATATCACATAGGTTTGTGCCACAAGATAATAAAACATTTATCATAACATGGAAAATAAAATAGATGGTTTTCATAAACATAATATCGTAACCCATGAAGAGAAATGAATATCATAAACATATAAAAATAATATAAAATGATTAAAATATACATTTTTTTAATCAGTTCATCAAATCATAACCCCTGAAATGAAGAAAGCATCATAATTATATAACTCGAGGAAGAGAAATAGGTTTCATAAACATCATTCTATAAAAACACATACCATTAATAGAAAAAATATGAAATATACCGACAGATAATGTCCAGATAAAAACATTATTAACCCCAAAATATGTCAGATTATAGAGAATGTAACATTGAAATATCATTTAAGAACATTTCATGAGAAATGTATCCTTTCCATTAAAAAAATATTTTTTAAACATCAACATCTTAATTGAAACCAATTTCAGTCAAAATAGATTTGAAAACTTATAAAGAAATATTTGAGTATAATTGAAATAATTTTTTTAAAAGTCACATTATAAAATCATTTTAAAATATATTTTATTTGTTTTATAAATACATATATTTGGAGAAAATATATTCTTGGCCGAATGGAGAAATAATGACAAATTTTTATAAATAAATTTTTATAATTTTCATAAGAACCAAAGATTAAGAAAATGGTACCATTACATGGATATAACATGAATAACAAGATGATAAAAAATTTAATTAGAATTATTGAGAGATGGATCATTATATTTCATCAATGGAAGCATAATCAAAATCAGTCCAGATAAATAATGTGATTTTAGAAATAAAATCTTGCCAAATTTGTAATGTTGAATTATAATCCCCAAGAAAGAATAAAATTACACGAATTATAAAATATAATAAAAATAATTATATTAAAGATAACACAATTATATATTCATTATATAATCCTTTTAAAATAATATATGTGCATACCATAACTTATGTTTCAAAGAAGAAAACAAGAGACAAAATTAACCCTACCGATTTAGTTACATTTTTATTCTAAACCCAATAATTGTTATATAATAAATTGGATGTGTAAATAACATTAAATATAAGGATAATTATCATAATATAAATTCATGTATTTTAAATATTCCCCACACAGAAAATCTATTCGTGAATAGGACATAAGAATTTCATAAATAAACGTGAAACTATAAATATCCTTACTACATGGGATAATTTTTAATCAAGATCCCCATGATACAATAAAATCAATTAAAACAATTAATAACATCGGATAAAGGATCATAATATTATAAAATTTCATAGGGAAGTATATAATACCAAAAAATGAATCAGGTGGTGAATATGGAATGTATCTCATTGATATAAAAAGTGAGATAAAATTCCATTACTACTTGAGTAATGTTTGAATCATGAAATATGTGAAATAGTAATATTAATTGAAACATTATATATAATGAAATATAAAAAAATTAATTATAAAAAAATTATATTTTAGTATATACACACCACAGTATGAATAAGTGATGAATATTACATATATATCACATAAATAAAAGATAGACAAGAAACCCTTACCTTAATTACTAACATCCTTCGTATAAGTTCAATCATCATGTATAATAAATATAAGTATATTATAAATCTACAATAGAAAAATATTAATTTATATAATAACTTAACTGATATTATTATTAATTTATATTTCCCATTTATAAAATATTTCAAGTTAATATTAGGTTTTATATAGTACTCACTTTTTTGTATATGTTATGACAAGTAATTCTTGATCAACATTATTTTATCATTATTTACCTGTTTAATGACATTAAAAATGATATTATGTACATATATATTCAATATATAATGTTTTATAACAATATATAAATAATATAAATATGTAATAAAATATAGTATGACCCCATCTTTTTTCAAGTATGATTCTTTTTATGTTTTTCGTAAAGATGGGTTGTTTATATTTTTATTCAAACCCTGAGAAATTTCCACCACTGAAAGTGGATCAGACCACATTTTGAAATGTCCCATACGCATTTTACAAAAACTATAACTAGTTTTCATGAGGTTTTGACATGTCACAAAACTAGATTTCACAACATGTAATTATATTTCACAGTGTGTAAGAGTATACCACATGTAATTAGATTATTCCATGTGAAATATTCATTATTTATTTTTTAAATGGATTGATGGTAGTTACATGAAAAAATGGGAAATATTTTATAATTTATTTACATGTCAAGAAATGGGAACTCACATTATGTAATTTTGATTCCCATCATATTAAAAACATGTATTCTGTGCAGCATAACCCTCAGAACCCACTTCTCATTGTCATAAATTCTCCATGCACCGCCATAATCCATATAAGATGTCATATACACCTCCTATAATGATCAAAACCTGTCCTCACAACATTTTCTTCAACTGAAGACCCTCCAGACACCTCCTTCCTTGTTGCGGGTGTTCTGCAATTGAATTTCGGGAGTCTCCTTCAGTCCATAAGTGATCTTGCATCATATCATGGATATTTGTACCATTATTTTTAATTTATTCTTTTATATTATTAATTCTATTCTAGATGATTTTATGATTTAAATCAGATTCTTTTTTAAGATAATCTATAAGAAAATTTTTACTGTATATGGATTGGTTATTTACATCACATACTTTTCAATCAAGGAGTCAGACCTAAATCATGTGTTTTGATGTTTAATTTATTGTTCATTATTAGTTTAGTTATATTCATTGGTGAGAATTCATTTTCACTAATATTTAGGTAGGTGGTCTTACATTCAATCACAGAAAATTTTATTTTATTTTTGCGTATGTAGTTATAGAAATGTTTTGTTATGATTAACAATTGAGTTCTTCTATATTCAATTAATTAATTGGGTAAATTATTCAATTTAGTGATTATAATATTGGGAAAGAAATAGTTTTTCTAAATAATCAATTGATGGATTAATTATGAATATCTTTCAATTGTATATTTCCTTATATTATTGTGGAATTAATTATTGGTTATGAAGTGATTAGTTAATTTTTTATTTAATTATTGTGATGGCTGAGATTATGAAAATTATATAAATAATTAACTGTTGAATTAATTGATTATGAGTAATTTAATTGGGAAATGATGTTATTAATTAATCATTGGGTTAATTAATGTGTGTGGGTTATGAATAATTAATTAGTTAAATTGAAAATTGAATTTTAGGAATTTAATTAACTAACAGTTGAAATGTATAATTAATTATTGAACTAATTGAAGGGTTTTATAGGAATAATTAATGGTGAATTAATTAATGGAATGATTTGTGAAATAAAAATTGTTACATGGTATTTCAAAATTTTTAATTAACTGAGTGATTAAATATTCATTAATTTATGAAATAATAATGATAACATGGACAATAAAATTGTGCGATGAAAATAATGGAAACATATCATTCATTTTTAAAATATGAAATGTAACATGGTCATTAAAATTGTGTTATTAAATGAATTGTAACATGGTAAAACATTTTTGAAATAATAATGGTTACATGGTTATTAAAATTTTGTGATTTAAATGAATTTTGACAAGTTTATTAATTTGAGAAATAAGAATTGTGACATAGACGTTCAATCACATGGTATCCCATTGGGAAATTTTAGATTCCAACATGGGACCGAGAAGGTATTGAGGTATGAGTTTGTATGAGAAGATGGTGTCATCATTTAATTTAGTAAAGAATACATAATAATGTGATAAAATGTTTATTTCTCCATTATACTTACTCTTATTATAATTGAATACACATTTGTTGACTGGTTTATTATACACCATGTGTTATGGCATACTGATTTCTAATAAAACTATATTTGGTATTCCTGACCAGTAACAAAAAAGACATTATTGTTACATTAGAGGTTATGTTAAAAGGTTATGTATTAGATTTCTGATTAGGGATAGATCATGGATGAGTGGACAAGTCATGGTTCGGGACTCTCCAATGAATTGTTAGTGTCTCTACTTTTAGTTGAATTTTAGACACTATGAGTCTCACATTGACATGTCATGTTTTCCCTTTCAGTATAGTACCATATTTCAGTTGTGGTTATCTTGTGACCTAGGTAATATTTATGATAATATATTCTATTGATATTTTTAATTTATTATCAATTTTGTTTTACACATATAATAGAGGATATAGTCTCCCTATGAATGACATACCAAACCCTCGATGCTAGTCACTAGCCTCTTTTAAATGGGGAGATGTGCTTGAATTCATGTTACCAACTGGCTCAGGGAACCATTGTGTGGTACACCTGTCGGGACGTTATGAAGTTGTATCATAGGTCAGGTTTTCTTTCTTCTTCGGTCTCTAACGCTTTCACTAGGGCACACACATTTGTTTATTTGGAGGATGAAGACACTATTTTGTGGCCCCATATTATAGCTTTCCGAAGATGGGCTACATCCATCAATTGTTCATGGACGTTTTCTCCTTGATCGAAATGAGATGATTGGAATTCAGTTATTCTTTATGTGGATTCCTCCTCGGAACTCATCACCTAGTCCAAGACTCCCTTATATATTTAATATGTTGTTTGTAAACTATTCCTAGCACCATATCTTCATGGACACCAGTTAATTACGCTGCTTCTGTCAGGACATTCCAAAGGGTCCGGCTAGGACATCATCCTTTAGTTAGGGGAGTAGTGATGATGGACATCACTGGTGTGTTTGGTCGTAGGCACGCTACTATGTCTGTCTTATGTCCCTTATTATGGGGATTCTCAAGGGAGAGGATTCCTGATTCATCCTGTGTTGAATGCGAGGAATCATACACCCTAGGCATATCTCAGATGTTTTATTCAGCTTCCCATGTTTATCACGGGGTATGCTGTGAGTTTAATGTCTAGAGGACACATATTAGACTGATAGGAACACTAACTAGAGTGGATCATCTGGGAGAATCCCTCAGAGGGTACTCTAATGTTGAGGGGTGATTTGACGTGATCCCAATGGGATGTGGTGGCTCAGGTAGGAATCAAGATGGATGATAGGTGGTTGAATGGAGTGGATGGGTAATGAGATGGAACCGTCGTGAGGATGACGGTGATGTTGGGATCGAGCCTCAAAGATATTTCCTACGTATCCCCATGGTAGGGAATCAATATCCAAGTAGTTCACAATGGGGGTGTATAATTAGGGTTTTCATAGTGGACAATGACCCAATAAGACACTAGGGATTTTGCGCTGTCATCAGCCCGAATTGGTCTCACAACCAGGGGTGGACCAAAAATGGGAGTCCCAATAGAGGGGACACCAACGTCTTTCCACTGATTGGGGAAAACAACAGACATCCTCTAGATGGGTCAAAATGGATTACTGTTGAATGGTTCACAACAGCCTACTACTGGGTGGGTTTAATCCTCATTGAATCTTCCTACATACCCTGCCTATGATATAGAGATCTAACCCACGTAGTTCATATGGTTGGTTGGAACTTACGTGAAGATTTGCGAGACCAATGGGTGTTGGTCTTGAACCTCGTGGAGGCTTCCTACGTACCTTGCATTAGAAAGGATCAAAGACGTCATTGTTCAGGATGGGTTTGGTAAACCAATGAGATGATGGTAGGGACCACTGGTTGTTAGGATTGTTCCTTGTCGAGGCTTCCTACATACCTTGCCTTAGCAAGGGTCAAAGTCCAGGTAGTTTGGGTTGGGGCGTAATGGCATACCACTGGTTGGGGGACAATGACTTACCGCTGATTGAGGTCCACATTTTTATATCATGGAGGATGGGGGTGAACCGATGTGAATGGTTAGGTTCATTATGATATTGGGCTTGAACCTCATGGAGGCTTCATACGTACCTTTCCATATCAAGGATCAATGTCCATGTAGTTAGGAATGGGGGCTTGGTGCAACGACATGAAGAAGGCCGGAACCAAGTAGGTGTTGGGCTTGAACCTCGGGGAGGATTTCTACGTACCCTTCCTTGGAAAGGATCAAAGTCCATGTAGTTTGGTATGGTATGGGGCTTACACTCTAGGATGCCTATGGATGATGTCATGGTTGATGCATACCCTAATCCTACGTGAGTCATGCTCGGTGTGAGAATCAAGATGTATCAGAGACCTGACTATCACGTCTCGAAAGCCGCGTCCGTGGGATGTGGAATGGGTTTACACATGGTTAGCGCCCCAAAGAGGAAACATAGGTTTACACGTGGTTAGAAGACCAGGGACAAGGAGATTGGGACATACTCTAGGATGGATTCCCAATGGTGAAAAATCCCAATGGGAGAGGGATTCAGCACGGAAGAGAGGAGGGTCTTGGTGCCCATCCCGCTCTTTGCTGGCCTCTGGCACCGAAAACGAAAGGGGGAGCAGTTGTGTAACCTCTTTCAAGAAAGATTAGGGTATTACAACAAGATCGCTTCCCTTACCCATGGATAGGTGTCGCTTCAATGAAGAGTATCTCATTCCATGTGAGAAAGATTTCACTCTAGTGGATACTACTGGGCATAAATAATGTCTAAGCCGAGGCACCCCAATAGAATGCATGGGGTGAGGCCACAGTTTAACATTATGTTCTTAGGACGATGGTTCATGTCATTTTAACGTCTTTCAGCTCGGATGAGGTGGGATCACTCCACACCCATTGGACATACATAACCACACCATCTACACCATCGTGAAGTGAAGGGACCGGCAACTCTGTGACTAGGGGGTGTTGTGAGGTGATCCCATTGGGAGTCCACTTTATCGTGTCTATGTGAAGAATAAATTTATGTTCAAATGCCTATGCGAAGAAGCATGAGGTGAAGTAATACAATGGAATGCACTGCCCAAGGGACGTTGATGTTACTTTGTGAAATCCTAGTGGGTAACATGGGAAAAGGAATTGCAGAGAAAAGGGGACCATAGGTAGAAGCCTTTTGAAGCTCTGATGCTTCATGTAGTTGAGGGGACTCGTGAAGGGGTGTACATTGTGAAGTGTAGTGGCCTAGCCTAGGTGTAAGGAATAGGTTAATATAGAAAATTCTTTGCAATGTGGAAAGGAATTATTGAATCAATGATTTCCAAATCAAGTGTTCCACATGAAGCGTAGTTTTGGGATGCAATGGGCTTCGTGAAGCACAGTGACCATGCTTTAGCATGTTTTTCACATGTGCACGGAGGGTGCTTCATGAAGCATAAATGCTCCACAAAGACCCAAGTACCATTTAGGATCACCTTCTTTCACAGAGGACCGTGGTCTCTATGAATGTAATCCCTCTCTAAAGATGGACTTAATTAAAGAAAAGGGGGAGGCCCTTTGCAATGAAAAAGTACTTTGAGCAGCTCATGGTTTCCAGAGAAGAAATTGGTTGGCGATTTGAGATCTATGAAGGAGAAAGGTCAGATGATCCATCCTTTGCGCTCACGAGGAGCCCCGTATTTATATCCAAGATGCATTGAAAAGAAGAGCTCTCTCAGTATGAAGAAAACGTTTTCTCCGAGGCGGGATCCTGAATGTTAAAGCGGTTCGCATGACATCCCACCTCTTTGCTTCGTGGTGGGCTCGCGAACATAAAATCCATTCGTAGGTAATCCTGCCTCCTTGCTCCATGGTGGGCTTGCGAATGTCAAATTGGATCACGGTAAGCCAACCCCCTTGCTCCACAGTGAGCACGTGAAGGGGTGCTCTGCGCCGGCTATGTGGTCATGGGGGCTCCATGAATGTTCTACAAGAGGCATGCCCTAAGGTTTCCCACATATTATTATTCATCCCAAAATTTGGCGCCAACAATCCCCCCCTCAAACTAGAAGACATGGAGAAATCGAGGGTCAATGTCTGAGGGTCAATCACCAAAATCTCTCAGCCATTCGTGAAGAACCCTCGTGAAGGAGGCTCATGAAGCTGAGAGGCATGCACATAATGGGCGTGCCATGGACCCTCTGCGGTCCTCGCCTATAAATAGGGGAAATGAACACTCTTATGTCCTTTCTCTCCTCTGTTATTTTTTTATAACTCTTGATTCACAAAGAACTACGTACTCCTTGGATGCTTTCTGCGAATCGGGTGTTCTACATTGCGGTGCTCAACGATTCTTTGACTTCGCATCAGAGTTCTTTGCGACTTGCGTTTGAAGGCCATAGTAGGTCTCAGCACACAAAATTCATGAACATGATCCGTGAATTTTCTCTGCAAAAGAGAATAGTGAACCAAAATCACAGAATTCCCCAAACTCAAAAACGGAATGGCTCACCAGGAGGCTTCCAGGGGTTCATTGCAGACTCTTCCCGAAGGGAGGAAATTACGAATAGCTTGGGTCAAGGGAAGTTAATACAGGGCCACTCTGACAATAATTCAGTGGTGCAACTACTTTTGGAAATCCAAATGAATTATACGATGTGTAAGAGGCATCCTTTGTATGGCTTTGGGCTGAGGTATGGCATCTTAATACCTGGGGAATGTAGGGACAAGCCAACTTACGTGTTCAGGACAAAGCAATGACAAAGCCAATGGTTCAGGGCGACTAACGGCCATAACCAAGAGGAAATCACCCATATGAATCCTAATTACCAATATAATCACCTGAATAATTTGGACAAGATTTCATTGTAGCTGGAGACATCCCCCCTTGTACTAGAAAATCTTGAAGGTATCCCTGAGGAACCCGGGGAAGGGATGGTATGAGGAGTGGGAACTACGCCATGGGCGACAACTTCACAGATGATTGGGGATGGGCCTACTGGGTAGATGCCTCGTGTGAGGAGTTAGGGGTGGAGCTGAGGAGAGTGGGACTGTATGAGGTGTCTTGGGCCTCCCAATTCCCCATCTATCATCCGAAGCAGCTGATGTCGGAGTTATAGAGAAGGTGGTCATTGGATACCAATACCATGCACATACACCACAGGGAGGTTGGTATCAGCTTGTGGGATGTGCAACAGATCTTAGGGGTCCTTATATTGAGGTACATGTCTGACGAATTACTCCTCATCAAGGGTGCGTAGGAGGATCCAGAGTGAATTCTTCCTCTAGCGATGGAATTGATGGAACTGGTGCCAAGGGAGGAAAAAGAAGCAGTGAGAGGGGTCCTCTTCAGATGGTGGTTGAAGCTGTTCCTGACTTCCCGGAAGATAGGCAGTTTCTGGTGGGACCTTGAACATTCCCAAATGGGGCTCAATGGGGAAAGGATCACTCATATTTGTGACTCTTGGAATAAATCCAGTTGAACATGTGGGGATTCAGTGCTAACACCAAGAAGCAACCAGTAATCAGGCTGGCATCATTCATCGCGGCTTTCATCTAAAGTTGGATCCTACCTATGAGAGATACGAACAAGGGCCTGCAACCAAGCTCATTCATCATGGCATCCATGTTGGCGACTGGAGGGCGATTCAACCATGTGATCCCGATTCTCATTAAGATGTACAAGATTTTGTGGCACATCAGCAAGGGGATGAGGCCACTGAGGATATACGTGCTATTCCACCTCTTGTATGGGTGGAAAAAATCACTCATCAGGGGTTATATGAATATAATAACCCCATATCCCCTCCAGAATTAAACTTCTAACCCTCCATAATGGACACCGTAGGGAGAATTCCGGCCAGGCTGACCGTGTCGTCGGTATTGAACCGGGTGTGAAAGGTACAAGAGTTCTAATTTCACCCATTTCCACTGCCAACTGGTTCTTTTAACGATGATGGACATGGAATGGAAGAGAAACAGTCATATCACATGGCCTTTCATGGTGGAAAAAGTGGACCGTGAGCCTCTCTATGAGCTATAAACCCCACACCAATTCACCAGACAGTTTTGGTGTATGCAGCGACTGACCCCATAGGTCTATTTAGGGGGTTTTCATAGAGTAACATCCATGTTTGATGAGGTAGATGTGGCTCATGTTCACAAGGGATTATGGGATGATGCGGAGAGAGCTACCTCTTCCCACCTACTTCTTTGGATTGGTGAAGGATTACGCCAAAAGCTGGGTGGCGGCCTACCTGAGAGAGATAATGAAGCACTCAACTGTCTGGGTCGGTGATGGAAAGACTCCTCGTGCTCGAGGCAGGGGCCAGAAGGTGGCAAGGACATCTCACGGTGGCGGGGCTACTGTGGCGGTGAGGCCCACACTAGTTGAGGGGGTAGAAGTTGAAGTGGATCCAACAGTGGTAGAAGAATTGTTGGTCCCATAAGAAAAGAGTCATCCATAGGGGAGGCCACCAAGAGGGTTCTGTAGAATATCCACTTCGGATTTGGGGAAGCGGATGCACCATATAGACATGCCGGAGAATGTCTTCTTCCTGGAGGCCTGGGACATTTGGGATGCTAAAAGGAAATAATTAGCCCTGTCAAGATGTGGCAACACCTGAACCATATCGGGATGGATTTTCCAGGGATAGTCTTGGTTAGGGATGACTTTGCAGTGTCCCAAGCATATGGGGAGAAATGCCTGGTCGAGATGGAGGACTTCGTGCATTCTTGGGGTGCTCTATGTCCAATGAAAGGTCATGTCAAGGTGTTTTTGGATTGTACGGTAACCCCACTATTGTCAAATGCTTATTTGAGCGAATATTTCCCTATGGTAGAAGAATCGGATAAATCTTCCTTGGGGGACAAGGACAATATATGGAGCCTGTTGGAGGAGGGGGAAGTTGGTGATCAAGAGTCAGACCATAAATAATTTGTAGTGGCCCATGAGGTAAAATCCCATGCCCTTACTCCAGGCATTATTATAGGTCATTCTATACTCCAAACTAATACTTGAACTATGCAGGAGGGTCTCACACACAGAACTCGTTCCCTCCATAAAGTAGATACAAATGCATGGCCTTCGGGAGCCACGTCTGCGGCTAAATCAATTACCACATCTAGCGGGGCCAGGACACCCGAGGTGGATCCTCCAGATCTTCTAGATCTTCCAAAGATATACGGAGGGCCATGCCATGGGGTACTAACAACATCAAACTAATAATGAGACTGAGAATTCGATCTCTGTAAGACCCCTATACCAAATTCATGATTGTCACCTATTGACCATTTTAATTGACATACATGACCTATATTGGTAGGCAATGTTCTTCAAATGGAATGGGCTGCCTTGGAGAGGGTTTTTGGGACTTATGGAGGCATCTTTACAATGATAGTGTTTGTGATCGTGGAGGTGAATATCCAGACCAAAAAAGATGTGGTAATCCCAATCACCGGTGGGACCATCAGCTAGTCTGAGCCTTATATTATTGAGGTGGGATCTGACGATGATGATCGATGAGACATCTTGGGTCCCACCATGCTTGATCAAACACCTTATTTGGACCCAGTTGATATGTTCCTAGGGGAACTCCCCGCATATGATCCTGCTAAAAATGCCAATGGAGACAAGTCAACCTCTTATGAAGAGGAAAGAAAAACTGTCCATCGCTGATCATGGAAGATGATCAAGCGCTTCATCGATGACACCCCCAAGCACAATAGTTTGATGACAAGGACATACATCGCTTGTGACGGCATAAACTGTGTGTTGGGGGGTATATGCCCAACCTCCCCACAAGATCTCCCAGGGTATTATGGAAGATAAGATTCGAAAGTATGACAATGGAATAGGTGTGGGATGACAGTGGAGAAAAGCGGTGAACATCAATAGGATCCCGGAGGCTGAAAACGAGATTCAGCGGCTGCAGGTCTAGGAGGATGAGCACTCAGACACCAAAAACGCACAGTCAGAGCTAATATTGAGATTGAAGTCCTAACAGGAAGAGGCCGAAGAGCACATGAAGCTGTTCTATGAACAAATGACCGTCATCCAGACAGGCGTGGAGTATGCCTGGACCGTGGCTGATGAATTTCACCCTATCGCTACCAAGGAGGAGCGAGAGCTAAACAGGCGCCAAAAAATCTTGGACGCCACTATCCAGAGGGTGGAGGAGCTACAATTCTCTTTTGACAGGGTCACCCCATCCATGGGAGCGGTCGATCCTCTAGTGATGTGATGCGTGTAAAATTTTAACGTAATTTCATGATTTGATTGATTTATGCCAGATGCATGCATTAATTCCATTATTTACATTGGTTTTACATGCACATGGTATATTCATGAAATTCCCAACGACCAATCCCTATGATCACATTGGTCGAGCCCAATGTGAGAAGCAAGGGATGAGCACCAGGTTATTCTTCCAGAATATAAGAGTTCATACCAAGCTCTGGGAATTTGAGGTTTGAAAAACAAAAATGGATATCTAGGAAGAAAAGGTGGAGAGGCCTGACTAGAAGAGGAAGGCCTCAGAATAGTCGTATCACCATTTTCCAAATGTGCTCTAGCACATGAGAGAGGTAACACTAGAGGCGTTGGGAGTCAATCTGAACACATGGGAGTGGAATGCTTGAATCGCAATACCGATGATTTGAAGCACTGTGGGGGTGGAATGGAAATGAAGTATAACTACTGACCGCATTTAAAACATAGTTTCCTTATCGCATTATCCTGATATGGGGAAAACAGACTAGGGCTGACCGCTGACCATGTTCAGAACAAGAGGCCTGACTTGAAATGTCATCCATTGGTCTTCCAAGACGTTAGACTAAAATAGTAGGTGATCCATAGACAGAGAATCCATACTTTTAGGGTATCCTTTTCAATGTAAATGATGACAAGCGTCTGAATAGAGGGCACACAAAGCATGGGGGGTAAAGTGGTGGGTTGTTCGAGTGGAATCCAACACTCTTGAAATTACACAACCATGGTGGAATCACATTAGGAGGGTGTATAGGTCCAATAATTGATCATTCCTACTTCTAGATTTGGCCTCTATGGTGTGGAAGTTGTCATGTCCCAATGTTGTCATGGGGAATCCTGAACTTGTTCAGGGTGGAGCTGCAATTACCTGGTTCCCCGAAAGAGTTCTGACCAAGGGGAAGAAAAAGAGGGGGAAGAGGACTAACGATTTACGGGGTCGGACCTGAAGTCAAGATTACTGAGTGTTCCTATGTATCCCATGAGTATGGAAATCACGTCGTATGTATTTTTGGATGATGTAATACATTTCAATGTCTTGTGGTAAAGACACATGATGGTCTTAGTTTATGGTCATAGAGATTGAACCAAATACTATAGGGAATGTGGGAGACACATGGTGAGGTTATTATGAAACCTGACGTGAAAGAGGACCTAGGGTCTAGATCACCATGTGTTCCATAGAGTGGTGTTTATGTTGAGGTATTGAAAACTAAAGTTGGACTGGGCCCGAGGCGAAATGCAGGTGCATTCCTATGTATCTCATGATAATGGGAATAAAGCCACACATAGTTCTGGAATGTGTCGTAGTAAGGTACCAGTGCCAGAGGTAATATGGTCTGTGTGTCTGGACCTTTCTCAAAAGGAAGAGTCATTTGATAAGTCATGTTTCTCCTTTAGGGTGACTGAGTGTGTTTTTTTAAGCTATGGGCCTAGAACAGAATGTCCAGGAATCACTATAAGAATCATGCTGTATTCAGCCATTTAAGAATGGTATGGTGTGTCAAATATACCAAACATGTTTTCCCCTTGAGTGAGGGCACCACAATGCAGTGTCGTTTTTCTTCGTGCTTCCAAGACGATAATGTCCCAGTTTAGGGTCATGTGATGGGACTAGGCAGCATAATTTAATGTCACATGGCTTGGACATATACATGATAGATGAGGGTCAAGGGGGAGTGTTAACGGTGTGATAAATCATACCCGACGTGAATGAGGACATAACCCATTCCACACTGCACGTGATTCCAAGAGAACGACATCAGCCCGATGGGCCAGAAATGGCTAGAGGATATAAGACAGAAAATGCTATATCTCAGTTGAACTGGACCCAAAAAAGATATGTCAGGGTGTTCATACATATCCCACGAGGATGGTAATAAATCCATACATAGTTCTTTAAGGTTCCTTTTAATGTCATGTAGGACAAAATACAATTTAATGTCATGCAGGATAGTATGTAGGAGGGAATATCTCCTAGAAGGGGGAGTACGTGGTGTTATTATTGCAATCCCAAAGCGAAGGAGGACATAAGTCCACACACTACACAACACCACACAATCCTATAAGGGTGGGGAACTAAAAGGTAGAAAAGAATAGATGAATTAGTGGAACAAAAGCTTGTCCAAAAGAGGGGATGTTAGGGATTTCCTATGTATCCATTGAGGATTGGAATCAATAAATACACAGTTCTAAATTGGTGCAATATGAATAGATCCTTGTTTAAGGACTTACTTCTTGGACCACGGAGAAGCGGAACTCTTCCAAGTAGGTGAATACCTCGACCTGATCCCTAATCCTGTGTGATTCAAACATAGTATTGGAAACAAGTGTGTAAGAAACCTTGGGGATACATGGAATGCATGCAAGGGGGAAATCGGTATAGAGCCCCGAATGACACCTTACCGCGGTTTTGTCATCCTAACGTGAAAATGTTCACTTAGGGATATTACCAAGATTGTCAAAATTCCACATTAGACATGATGATTTGAATCATGCAACCAATATTTTGGGCATAATGGGGTTGGTGTGACAATGGAGGATGACTGTTGACCGTCTTCGAAACACAATATCCATATGGTGTGACCTGTAATGGGAACATAAAATGTGATTCGACCACCGACTGTATTCGCAACGCGGGACTTGTATCAATTGTTTGTTCATAACCCTCATGGATGTTTACCAGTAATGGTAGTTGGGCCCTTGGATTGAGCATCCAAACCATTTGGGGGTCCCTTCAGATGTGAAATATGATGTAAGCCTAAACAAATGGGAACTCAAATATTGGATGGTGGGTGAGAACACTTTTGTGTAAAATCTGACACTCTAGGTGTTGAACTAGAGTACTCATGGGAATGTTGGAAAATCACTGAAGAGGGTCGAGGGGCTCAATTTGTGAGAAACCAATTTGAAAAGATTAGTATAGAACAAAAATACATAGAAATATTCAGAGAAAGAGGTACATGGCATGGTTGTTACAAATCCAACATTAATGAGGACATAATCCCATACCACCCAATATATCCATCTCATAGAAAAATGTAGCCCAAGGGGCCTAGATAATAGGGATATTTCTATGAGATTGGCTGGGATCAAAGACTAGATGTGTGGGCGGTCCTACGTATCCCATAAGGATGGGTATCAAGCCACACGTAGTTCTGGAGAAGGTTGATTTGCAGATTACCATCATGCAACAAGGATGAAAATGAAGGAAAGATAACCCAACGAGGGCTGTGTACGACATGATGAGTAACCCGACATGAATGAGGAAATAATCCCTTACCACACCGTAATGGGATAGGGTCCTGAGAAGGAAGAGGGACATGATATTGGGCCATGGACAGAATGTCAAGGACAAATTGTTGTTTAAATTCTTACAGTGCGGAAGATAGTGATCTTAGTTTATGTTCATAGAGCTCAGACTGTAGACGCCTAGTTTAAATGTAGCAGTGATGATAGTGGAAATTTGTTTACCGGATTCACAAAAAATTACCCATCCCTGTGTGACCAGAGGTCAGGAAAAACAATTGAGCATCAACCATTGACCATATCCACCACACGAGAATTGTATAAAATTGTTTCTCTAAATCCACAGGGATATTGGAATAGATTGCTAGGAGGGCCCTTGGTTCATGCATCCACGCCATTTGGGTGTCCTTTTAGATATGAAAGATAATGGAAACCCAAATGATCGGAATCATGAAGCATGGAGGGGCCTGTGCTCGCAGAAATGATGATAATCGAAGGAGGTATGTCTCTTGGGGATGTGTGTGGCATGGAAAAAGTAGCCCGGCATGGATTAGGACATAATCCCTTAACATAACATATACTCCAAATAGAGAAATTGGTCCATGGGGATGAAAGGGTCCAGGGACCTGAGATTGGGTGTCCCAACCAACTGTAGCCATTCTTCCTCTCTTGCAGGGATCACCTCATCATGGATCCTAAGCCCACTTGAGAAATTCATGGTGTGGGAAATAAAGAGTAGGTCTAGGCTCTCCCCATCATACAAGGGTTTGAAAGTTGGAATCACTACGCTTCTTAGGGAAGATCGATGCATGAAGAGACTGTGGGGAAAAATGAACCACTACACTCAATATCTTGTACATATGGGAATGGTGACAATGAAAAAGGATAGATGTTTACTAGATTTGAAACACAACATCCATATCATGTGACCTGAAATTGGGACAACAAATGAGCGCCAAACGCTGAATGAATTCACAACGTGGGACTTCTATCAACTTTTTCTCTGAAACCCTTGAGGATGTTGGCCCAAAGTGGTAGTAGGGATCTTGGACCAAGCATCCATGCCATTTGAGGGTCCTTTTGGATTTGACAGATAATGGTTTCCCAATTAGAGGAGTGAGTTAAGCATAGATGTGCCTATGCATTTTAATGTCACGAAGTGTGGTGATATGGGGGAATGTATCCACATTGTGTGATGTATGGTGTGATCAAGATGTACTTGACGTGAATTTGGGCAGAATCCAATGACACACAATTTGTTCTGGATCGAGGGGAGATCCTGGTGTTTGGGCTTGGACAACAGAAAAAATGTTTGGACATTCATACGTATACCTGGAGGATAAGAATAAAGACATACATAGTTCTTGAAGGCCATGCAGTTTAGCATCATGCGTTATGGATATGGGAGAATATAATAACGAGGAGGTAGCACATGGTGTGATCATCATAATACTAACCTGAGTGGGAAAAATATCCTACAATACACCATGTAAGGATCCTCCAAGAGAACTAACCTAGGGAGAATTTTCAAAGAAAAGAGTTTGGGGGCTGGAATCAAGACGCAACGTCTAAGAATTCCAACGTATCCCATACATATGGGAATCAAGACATTGACATTTTTAATGGAAATACAGTTTAACATTGTACGGTGAGGACAATGGATAGTTTAAATTCTTGTAGGACCATTAATAGATTAATGTCATCTAGGATGACATATAGTTTAATTTCATGTGGGTCGTTTCACAGTTAATGGTCAGGTGAGACCATATAGTTTAAGGTCATGTTGGACCATATATAGTTTAAGGTTGTGTGAGACCGTATATAGTTTACGGTTTGTGGGATCAGGAAGTTTAGGGTCATGTAAGACACAGAAGTTTATGGTCATGTAGGACTAGGCTTGTTCAGGAAAATTATTTTTTAAGAAACTTGCAATAGGTGGGAGGAGTTATATGCAACGACCCAATCTTTTTGAGTAGTATATTAACCTAATCTTAATGATTTAATAAGATGTTAATGGTTAATGCAGAAATAGAAGTCGATGGCTTCATCCAGTAGACTCGAACATTATGAATCCCACTTATCAGAGCTTGGGAAGGAGGTGGAATCTTTGGGCTTCACTTTGGACCAAGCCCAAGCTGAACTCCAGCGTGTCAAACTTGAACGGAAACGCATGCGGGAGAAGTTCAAGTTAGTAGAGATTACTACTAGGTCAATCTTATCTGAGCCTCCCTCGGATTCTCTCACCATAGCACACCTTACACTTAGGTCATATGCCGGTGTTATAAGGGGCTATGTGATTATACCCTAGCTTCTTTGTGTAATCCTTTGGGATGAATGAATTAAGATTTATTCCTTTAGTGATGTTTTTGAAACTTCAAATGTCCGGATAATTTTAGAATGTATTTTATTGATGAATTTTGAAAAAAGGATATTTTAAAATATTTATGTAAACCTTAAGTAATTAATGATGTGTAATTATTTTCAAAAAATGGTCTTCTACAAAAGTGTTCAGTAAGGAATTTAGAGTCTAATAAGATCAACTTAATTTTTGATGAATAGTAAATCATGAATAGTGATTTTACACTTAGGATTAGTAATGTGACCAAATGGATTAGTAATTTCACTCAAAGAAAGTTTTAATATAATTTAGACACCTAGATTAAGTAATGTGATTCAATAAAATGGGTAAATAAAGGTTTCATAAATTATTAGTCAAGTATTAGTTTTTCCGAGTGAATAGTGTTTTTTAATTAAAATTTTAATTAAAAATGACTAAAAAATTATTTTTATAAAAAGGTCTTTATTTTTGAACTCAGAGCATCGATATTATGTTATGGTAATTTTTGGGGATTTTTCTGAAAAAAAACGAATTCTCGATGAATAGTGTTTTTATTTAAAAATTAAATTAAAATTATTTAGAAAATTATTTTTATAAAATGGAGTTCAAAAATGTAATTAGAGCCTCGATATTTGGTTAAGGTGAAATTTTGGGATTTTTCTGAGTAAGATGAATTTTTTTCAGTGAATAGTACAAATGCATTTTTTGGGTTTCGGTATGTTTAATGACATTATAACTGTGTCATGATGATTTCATGAGATATGTTAAGGGTTGGCCGGCCAAGGGTGATGAATTATTGTTTTGGAAGCCCCATGTGGCCTAAATCACTGGTAAATGCCAAGGGAGAGCACGTAGTTTTGAGAAAAGCACTTGTGAGGTGTCCCTTGGCCATTAATGCCTTGTCCCCTCACTTTCCCTATAAATACCCACCCTTTCCTCCTTTAGTTTTCACTCCCAACTCTCCCCCAACGAAGTTATGGTCTCCTTACCTCCCAAGGAGTCCTCCCAAGGTTCCCCCAAGCCCTCAAGGTACAAACCTTTTAGTTTTAAGAGTTACGTTTTAAGGTAAGGTATCTGACCTCTCTCTTTCTTTTCATGTAATCTCTTTTATGTCATTCCTTTTATCCTCCATGTTCTTATGTGAGAGGATGTTCTTTTATATTCCTCTTAATTCCCTTTTCATGTTTATATGATGATAGATACCCTCTTACTCTCATCATTTCGTTTTATGAAAGTTTAAGTGACGTCGTTAGGCTGCTGGATTTTTAATTGATTCTTTCACCCTTCTCATTTTTCAAGTTCGATTTTCATGTCAAGTCTTTCAAGTTACTTTTTATTATGTTGGGGTATGATATCTATATCTATCATACTGATATCTTATGATCATATGATGAGAGACCCTATTCGATCTTGTCAAATCATTTTTTTTATTGAAGTTAGGTGACGCTGTTAGGCTGTCGAATTTTCATACGAGAAATCTTATTTTTGTCTCACTTCCATTTTTTTCATTTCATATGGCATATCTTTAAAATTTCATTACCATGTTCTTAAATCCCTTATATTCTGTCCCCCTACTGTTTTATGGATCATTTATGAGTGGGTGACCCATGTCCCCTCTCTTTTCAATGTTTTCTAAAACCTTGTAACATAGCCGTTATGCTGCAGAATTTTTGTCTCAAAATGCCCCTCTCTTTTCTCAAAATTATTTTATGTTATAAAGCGAATACTCAAAGCTCTTATTTCTACAAGGGTATTCACATATATATCAAAATGTTCTATTTTAAATTCTGGGATTTACATACATGAGACCCTCTTTCCCTTTCCGTGGGTTTAAAGTGACGTAAAGATCATGTCTTTAATGCAGTTTTTAAAACGTTATGATTATGAAATGAAACCCATTTATTTTATTCTATATGGGTTATTTATGAAATTTTTGATGATGATATATGTGGCTCACATGATAATAAATACAAATTAAGGGTGCACCCTGATAGCTCTCCATTGCATTTGGTAATGATGTAACCACTAGAGATTACAATTTTCACGATACCTTGGTGAATAACCATGGTAATTTTCAAATGACACCTTGGGGATGGACCTTGGTGATATGTTCATGATTGTATATGTTAAATTATGTAGCCACATCTTCAAGTTATGAAAAATGTTATTTTTATTATGAAATGACTCATGATTTCTTTCTCATGCCATCAAGTTCTTTTCATGTCCTTATTGAAGTATATCAAGTTCACATGTAAAATGTTCCTCTTGTTTCCCTTACTGGGCCTTCAGCTCACCCTTTCTTTTTATGTATGTTTCCAGGTTATGAGATGCATTAATGAACCTAGGATGAACTTAAGGATAAGCCTTTCAAGTGTTTAAGAATAATTCTTTATGTTGTTTTCATGTATTATGTTCCTAGTTTCCAAGACACTAAACCTTAAAGATCCTCAGTATTGTGTAATGTAATGAAAGTTTATGTTATAAAAGACGGGATGCTATAGTTGGTATCAAAGGATGTTTTAGTTATTTGTGGAAGTTAGGATATAAAAACTTTAGGAAGAACACTATAGAAAAGTTTATGTATAGGAAAACTTCCTGGTATTTTGGTAAGTATTGAGTAAGTGGTTTATCAAAAAAATACATCCCTGTCTGGATACGAGCAGGTAGAGGTGGCTCTGGCACAAATGTACATAGGGGTAAAACCCAAAAACACCACTTTGAGCTAGACTTTAACGAGAACTGGTGCACGATAACGGGTCTTGCTTCACTCTTGGTTACGACACTCCCGAGGGATATGTTTGGTTAATCACAAGATTTTTATGAATCATTATGAAGGAATTATAGAGAAGTGTAAATTGTCTAAGCATGAAGTGTTAGTTAAAAGATTCATAAATGAAATAAGTTTCTCCCTAAGGTTTTATTCTTTTATAAAATGGCGGGCAATTGGAGGAATCATGCCGATGGTGACCGCAATGCACCATGTGCTGACAGCCCTCCGATGGAAGCCAGAATGGAATCATTCATGCGAATGATGAACCAACTGACTCAAGTTATGAGTAATAACTTGAATCAAGCTGAGAGGCCGATCTCACCACGAAGGGAACAACTTTATGTTGAGTCCTTTATGCGTCAACGACCACCAAAATTCAGTGGATCTACTGACGCATTGGTTGCGGAAAAATGGATAAGCTCCATTGAAAAGATCATTTCTGTACTTCATTGGTCGGAACAGGAAAAAGTCACCCTTTCTATTTACCGCCTAGAGGGAGAAGATGATTAGTGGTGGTCACTGATCAAACACATGAAGCCAAGAGGAGAGATAGAAGCTATGGAGTGGGAAGAGTTCCGGATAATATTCATTAATAAGTATTTCCCTTGTTTGATGAGAACGAGAATGGAGAAAGAATTTCTCGAGCTGAAGCAGAAGGAGAATGAATCAATTGGAACCTACGAGATGAACTTCAAAAGGCTTTCCCATTATACCTCAAGCTTTGTCATGGACCCTAATGGGAAGGTTGATAGATTCTTTGGTGGACTACGACCTCATCTACGGATGAATCTAGCCAACAGGGACTATGATAGCTATGAAT
Organism: Viscum album; assembly: GCA_963277665.1. Lineage (NCBI taxonomy): Eukaryota > Viridiplantae > Streptophyta > Magnoliopsida > Santalales > Viscaceae > Viscum > Viscum album. The sequence continues at coordinate 1,749,840,579 of OY728120.1, read as the reverse complement.
AAATAGTTCGAAGTGATATGAAAGTCGAGCTAGAGTTTGGGGAGAGACAGTGCTCTCACAAATCTAATGAGAAGAAGAGAACACTAGAACCAAGTCTGGGAAGATGTTTTGATCAGGAAAGAGGGGGAAAGCATATGCAACATGCCACATGCAATAAGTGTGGGAAGAAGCATTCAGGGAACTGCTTGATCGGAAGTGGTAAGTGATATAGGTGTGTAAAAGAAGGCCATATTTCTCGGAATTGTCGTAGTGATGTGAAGCGTCAACATCCCAACACTAAAGACCGAGGAAATATGGTTCTGTCCCTACTCGCAGTCACATGCTTCAAGTGTGGACAGCTTGGGCACTTTGCTAATCAATTTCCAAATCTGAGGGCGGTGGAGGGGAATCACCATCAAACTCAGCAGAGGCCATGGGAGCAAGGTCGTGCTTTCGCTATCACAAAAACTGAAGTTGAAGTTCTGAATGATGTGGTAGCAGGTACTCTTGTCGTCCTCTCAAAACTAGCAAGTACTTTATTTGATTCTGGTTCTATTCATTCCTTTATTTCCTCCAAGTTTGCAAGGAATGTAGAATCATTCCCCGAAATGCTAGAGGTAGAGTTGTCAGTCAAGACACCAAGTGGGATTATCCTTGCATCAACAGTATTTAGAGACTCTAGTGTTTACTTTGGTGAGAACAATCTTATCGAAAATCTAGTAGTCATTCCCATGATGGAATTCGACATTATACTAGAGATAGACTGGCTCTCAAAGTATAATGCTAAGATCAAATGCAGATGTAAGGAAATCTCAGTAGTATTGAATGAACGACCTACATTTATCTTCCAAGGAGAGATATCCCGAACTGATCCCTATCTAGAAGCACCTCCTATAGGTTTCTTTATGGAGTTAATCGGTGATGATGAAGAAGGAAAAGGGAGCACACAAATAGAAGATGTTATGATTGTTCAGGAATACATTGATGTATTTCCTGAGGAGTTACCTGGACCTCCCCCAGAAAGAGAGGTAGAGTTCTCCATTGAACTCATACCTGGGTCTCAACCAATATCAAAGACTTCGTATATAATGGCAAATGTGGAGCTATAAGAGTTAACGAAACAACTCCAAGACTTGTTGGAGAAGGGGTTTATCCGTCCGAGTGTGTCTCCATGGGGAGCACCAGTTCTCTTTGTGAAGAATAAGGATAGATCAATGCGGCTATGCATTGATTATAGAGAACTGAATGGGATCACATTGAAGAACAGATATCCTCTTCCATGAATTGATGATTTATTTGACCAACTTCGCGGGGCTCAATTCTTCTCTAAGATTGACCTTCGATCTGGTTATCATCAACTGAGGGTAAAGAAAGAAGATATTCCAAAGACTGCCTTCCAATCAAGATATGGGCATTATGAGTTTACTGTTATGCCCTTCGTCTTGACTAATGCTCCTCCTATTTTCATGGATTTTATGAATAGAGTCTTTAAGGACTACCATGATAACTATATGGTAGTTTTTATTGATGATATTTTGATATATTCAAAAAGACGTGAGGAGCATAAAGATCATCTGAGGGTTATTTTGAAAACTCTACAGAAGGAGAGGCTCGTTGGAAAGTTCAGCAAGTGTGAGTTTTGGTTATAACATGTGGCTTTCTTGGGGCACATCGTAACCAATGAAGGAATCTCGGTTGACCCTGCAATGACAATGGTTGTGGAGGAGTGGCCTCAACCCACAACAGTAACTGAGATTCTTAGTTTCCTTGGTTTAGCGTGATATTATACGAGGTTTGTGAAAAACTTTTCATGGCTTTCTAATCCACTAACGAAGTTGACTCTAAAAGGGGTTAAGTTTATCTGGAAAAAGGAATGCGAGGAAAGTTTCCACGAGGTGAAGAAGAGATTGGTTACTCCCCCTGTGTTAACACTACCCTCTATTGGAGAAGGATTCGTTATTTTTAGCGATGCATCTCTGAAAGGGCTTGGGTGCGTCCTCATGCAAAATGACAAGGTAATTTCTTATGCATCTCGATAGTTGAAGATTTATGAGCAGAATTATCCTACGCATGATCTGGAGCTGGCGACAGTTGTTTTTGCTCTAAAGATATAGAGGCACTATCTTTATTGGGAGAAATGTGATATATACACTGAACACCAATGTCTAATGTATATTTTCACGTAGAAATAATTGAACATGAGACAAAGGAGATTGTTGGAGATTATTAAAGACTATGATTGTTCAATTCATTATCACCCTGGAAGAGCAAATAAAGTCGCAGATGCGTTAAGTAGGAAAGATCATGTTGTTCTGGAAATAATGGGGATCCTAGGAGATCCCTTGATTAAAGATCTAGTAAAAGTGGACATGGGAATTATAAGGAAAGGGACATCATCAACCCTATCCCAAATGATTTCTCAACATTCATTACTTGAGAAGATCAAGAAAGCTCAAAAAGAAGATCCTTTGCTCCAGGAGAAGTTGGAGGCTGTAAAAGATGGGAAGTTCCCTGATTTCAATATTGATCAAGAAGGTGTATTGAAATTTAATACAAGAATATGTGTTCCATCTATTCCAGAGATAATGAAAGAACTGATGGATGAAGCTCATAGCTCTACTTTCTCTATACATCCGGGAAGCACTAAGATGTATAGAGACCTTCATGATCATTATTGGTGGGATAACATGAAGAGGGAGATTGCTGATTACACTACCAGGTGCCTGGTGTGTCAGCAAGTAAAGGTAGAACGACAACTTCGTAAGAGGGTATTACAACCGCTACCCATACCAGTATAGAAGTGGAATATTATCACTATGGACTTTGTAACGGGTCTCCCGAAAACATCCAAAGGAAACAATGTGATATGGGTTATTGTGGTCCGTCTCACCAAGACCGCCCATTTTATCTCTATTCGGGAAGATTTCTATCTGGATCAACTTACCAAGATATACGTGAAGGAAGTGGTAAGGATGCATGGGGTACCACTATCCATCGTGTCTGATCGTGATCCAAGATTCACATCAAAATTCTGGAGAAGACTTCAACATGCTCTGAGTACTGAATTGAATTTTAGTATGGCCTATCATCCTCAAACTGATGGCCAATCTGAAAGAAATACTTAGACAATCGAAGACATGCTGAGATTATGCTCAATGGAATTTAAAGGTGGATGGGATCAACACCTCCCATTAGTTGAGTTCTCCTATAACAACAGCTTCCATTCGAGTATTCGGATGGCACCCTATGATGCTCTGTTTGGAAAGTGATGTAGAACACCTACTTGTTGGGATGAAACTGGTGAGAGAAATATTCTTGGGCCCGATCTTGTGCAAGAGATGACAGAACAAGTTCATTCCATCCAACAACACATAAAGGCTGCTCAGAGTTGGCAGAAGAGCTATGCTGACAATCGTCGAAGGGACTTGGAGTTTGGTGTTGGCGACAAAGTCTTCCTTCAAATTTCTCCATGGAAGAGAGTCATGCGGTTTGGGAAGAAAGGGAAGCTCAGCCCTAGGTACATTGGCCCCTATGAAATACTTGATCGCATAGGAGCAGTGGCCTATCGTCTAGAACTTCCACCGAACCTATCTCAAGTTCACGATGTCTTCCATGTTTCTCTCTTGAGGATGTACATACCTGACCGATCGCATGTACTGATCCCAGAGGTGGTACAACTGGAACATGACCTCTCTTATGAGGACCCACCATTGGAGATCTTAGACCGCAGAGAAAAGGTTCTATGAAACAAGACTACCCACCTTGGGAAAGTTTTGTGGAGGTATCATAAATATGAAGAAGCGACTTGGGAGCCTTAGGAAACAATGAAGCAGAAGTACCCTCACCTTTTCGACTAAGCCTCATGTATTAATTTCTGGGACGAAATTTCATAAGGGGGGAAGAATGTAACGACCCAATCTTTTTGAGTAGTATATTAACTTAATCTTAATGATTTAATAAGATGTTAATGGTTAATGCAGAAAGAGGAGTCGATGGCTTCATCCAGTAGACTCGAACCTTTTGAATCCCACTTATCAGAGCTTGGGAAGGAGGTGGCATCTTTGGGCATTGCTTTGGACCAAGCCCAATATATACTCCAGCATGTCAAGCTTGAACAGAAACGCATGTGGGAGAAGTTTAAGTTAGTAGAGATTAATACTAGGGCAATGTTATCTGAGCCTCCCTCGGATTTTCCCACCATAGCACACCTTATACTTTGGTCATATGCCGGTGTTATAAGGGGCTATGTGATGAGACCCTAGCTTCTTTGTGTAATCCTTTGGGATGAATGAATTAAGATTTCTTCCTTTAGTGATTTTTGTGAAACATCAAATGTCCGGATAATTTTAGGATGTATTTTATTGATGAATTTTGAAAAAAGTATATTTTAAAATATTTATGTAAACCCTAAATAATTAAAGATGTGTAATGATTTTCAAAAAATGGTCTTCTACAAAAGTGTTCAGTAAGGAATTTGGAGTCTAATAAGATCAACTTAATTTTTTATGAATAGTAAATTATTAATAGTGATTTTACACTTAGGATTAGTAATGTGACCAAATGGATTAGTAATTTCATTCAAAGAAAGTTTTAATATAATTTAGACACCTAGATTAAGTAATGTGATTCAATAAAATGGGTAAATAAAGGTTTCATAAATTATTAGTCAAGTATTAGTCTTTTCGGGTGAATAGTGTTTTTAAATTAAAAATTTAATTAAAAATGATTAGAAAATTATTTTAATGAAAAGGACTTTATTTTTGAACTTAGAGCATCAATATTATGTTATGGTAATTTTTAGAGATTTTTCTGAAAAAAACGAATTCTCGATGAATAGTGTTTTTATTTAAAAATTAAATTAATATTATTTAGAAAATTATTTTTATAAAATGGAGTTCATAAATATAATTAGAGCATCGATATTTAGTTAAGGTGAAATTTTGGGATTTTTCTGAGTAAGATGAATTTTTTTCAGTGAATAGTAAAAATGCAGTTTTAGGGTTTCAGTATGATTAATGACATCATAACTGTGTCATGATGTTTTCATGAGATATTTTAAGTGTTGGCCGGACATGGGTGATGCATTATTGTTTTGGGGGCCCCATGTGGCCTAACTCCATGGTAAATTCCAAGGGAGAGCACGTGGTTTTGAGAAAAGCACTTGTGAGGTGTCCCTTGGTCATTAATGCCTTGTCCCCTCACTTTACCTATAAATACCCACCCCTTCCTCCTTTAGTTTTCACTCCCAACTCACCCCCAACGAAGTTATGGTCTCCTTACCTCCCAATGAGTCCTCCCAAGATGCCCCCAAGCCCTTAATGTCCAAACCATTGAGTTTTAAGAGTTACGTTTTAAGGTAAGAGATCTGACCTCTCTCTTTCTTTTCATGTAATCTCTTTTATGTCATTACTTTTATGCTCCATGTTCTTATGTGAGATGATGTTATTTTATATTCCTCTTACTTCCCTTTTCATGTTTATATGATGAGAGATTCCCTCTTACTCTCATCATTTCGTTTTATGAATGTGTAAGTGACAACATTAGGCTGCCGAATTTTTAAGTGATTCTTTCACCCTTCTCATTTTTCAAGTTCGATTTTCATGTCATATCTTTCAAGTTCATTTTTATTATGTTGGGGTATGATCTATATATCTATCATACTGATCTATTATGATCATATTATGAGAGACCCTATTTGATCTTGTCAAATCATTTTTTTATTGAAGTTAAGTGACGCCGTTAGGCTGCCGAATTTTCATAAGAGAAATCTTATTTTTGTCTCAGTTCCATGTTTTTAATTTCATATGGTATATCTTTCAAATTTCATTACCATGTTCTTAAATCCCTTATATTCTGTCCCCATACAGTTTTATGGATCATTTATGAGTGGGTGACCCATGTCCCCTCTCTTTTCAATGATTTCTAAAACCTTGTAACATAGCCGTTATGCTGTAGAATTTTCGTCTCAAAATGCCTCTCTCTTTTCTCAAAATTATTTTATGTTATAAAGTGAATACTCAAAGCTCTTATTTCTAAAAGGGTATTCACATATATATCAAAATGTTCTATTTTAAATTCTTGGATTTACAGAAATGATACTCGCTTTCCCTTTCCATGGGTTTAAAGTGACGTAAAGATCATGTCTTTAAAGCAGTTTTTAAAACATTATGATTATGAAATGAAACCCATTTATTTTATGCTATATGGGTTATTTATGAAATGTTTGATGATGATATATGTGTCTCACATGATAATAAAGACAAATTAAGGGTGCGCCCTGATAGCGCTCCAATGCATTGGGTAATGATGTAACCACTAGAGATTACAATTTTCACGATACCTAGGTGAATAACCTTGGTAAATTTCAAATGAAACCTTGGGGATGGACCATGGTGATATGTTTATTATTTTCTATGTTAAATGATGTAGCCACATCTTCATTTTATGAAAAATGTTATTTTTATTATGAAATGCCTCATGATTTCTTTCTCATGCCTTCAAGTTCCTTTTATGTCCTTATTGAAGTATATCAAGTTCACGTGTAAAATGTTCCTCTTGTTTCCCTTACTGGGCCTTCTGCTCACCCTTTCTTTTGATGTATGTCCCCAGGTTATGAGATTAAGTAATGAACTTAGGATGAACTTAAGGATAAGCCTTTCAAATGTTTAAGAATAATTCTTTATGTTGTTTTCATGTATTATGTTCCTGGTTTCCAAGTCACTAAACCTTAAAGATCCTCAGTATTGTGTAATGTAATGAAAGTTTATGTTATACAAAGACAGGATGCTATATTATACGCTCACCATCAATGGTAACTAGAGAGTATTAACCATTTGGGTAGACCATGGGAACAACGTAAGGCCCTTCCCATTTGGGCTCCAACTAGTGTGGTTTTCTGCCAGGTATCATTGGCGGCCTGATGGCCAACACCATGTCTCCTTACCAGAAAGAGGAAAGGAGAACTTTCATGTTGAAAGCTATAGCCATATTGTTCTAATACCTTTCCAAATTGTGCAGGGCACAAATCCAATTCTTGTCAGGTGCTTCCTATTCGACCTTCCGAATTTCAACTACTTTATCTGGCACCTACTGGTCAAAGATCATTGTGCATAATGAAGGAAACTGAATCTTAATGGAATGGATGGCCTATATTCCATACACTAGGGAATATGGGGTCACCTGTATGGAATAGTGAGTCGTCATTTGATTATCCCAGTAGGTGTTGGGGAGCTTGTTCAGCCAAATATTCATGTTTTGACCAACCATTTTATACAAAATGTTAGAGAGGATATTGTTGAATGCCTCAATATTTCCATTCTCTTATTAATTGAAGTGGGAGGTATGTTATGAATAGATGTTGTACATGGAGTACAACATTTTCTACTCGGATTCCTGGATGATGGTGCCGTAATAAGTAAGGATGGCGTCAGGGACTCCAAATCACTAGATAATATTGGATCTCCCAAATTCCAAAATGGAATGGGCCTTAACTAAATTGAGAAGAACTACTTCTGCCCACTTGGAGAAGAAATCTATAGCGGTACGGATGAACTTGGACAGGCGGGCCATCGCCGGTGGATATGGACCCACGACATCGAGTCCCCATACCATAAATGGCCAAGAGTGTATGGTAGTGTAGAGAGGCTCTAGTGGGAGATGCAAAAATGTGGAGTGGACATGAAATTCCTAGAACCGTTTAGAGAACTCTATGGTTTCATGGATCTAGGAGTGCCAAAAATACCCCACTCTCTAGATATGGTGAGATAGTTTTGGCCTCGTCTTATGGGAACAGTTGGAGCAGGCATGATCCTCCTGCATGACCTATTAATTCTAAACTCCTTGAATGAAACAGAGGAGAACACCATCAAAACCACACATATAGAGGATCTGCTCAATATTGGGACCACTCTAGAGTGTAAACTGTAACACGCAGCGTCATATTCACTCCTGCTCGGCCTGGTCTGTCGAGAGATTACCGTGTCAGAGGTAAAACACCAATGGTATCCTCCTATCGGGATGTGATTCCGACAATAGGGCATGGTGACCGGGGCGCCCTGGTGTGGATGAACCAGTGGTAATGTGGCTTACCTGTGAACTATCTTCATCACTTGGGGTGACGGGAGTGATGAATCACTGGTGCACCACATGGATAATTAGGTCATCTTGTTCGGGTTTTTCATTCGATGCAGCTAAGCTGGCCAAGGTGTCAGCTTTTCCGTTCTATGACTAAGGGACATGAGTAACTTCTGGACGAGATGGGAACACGGATATTAACTGAATCGTGTTCTCCAATAATGGTATGAGCTCTAGACGTTTGTTAACATGGTCATTGTTGATCTACTTGATGACTAGTTCGGAATCTCCTTTCACATGGAAATGGGGCACGTCAATCTTGAGGGCCAGCATGTGGCCAATAATGAGAGCATGGGGCTTCGCCTCATTGATGGTGCAACCTTCTGATAGAATGAATGAATATAGAAGAATGAATTGTGCCTGGGTAATGTAGACGATAAACAGGCCTAATCTATTGAGTCTGGGGTCATTGAGTCTTCTACCGATGGGGCTCCGGGAAGCTCCATCGAAGTGTATTTCCCAACACGGGAAGGATTGGTCTACTGAGAGAATAACTTTATCAGGGAAATAAAGATCCATGTAATGGTCCGAAGGAGCTGCATGGGAATCAAGGAAGTCTTCCAATGATTTCCCCATAATAGAATTCTGAGGAATGAATCTGATTTTGAACTATTGGAGGATTACCGCCCACTAAGTTAGTCGGCCTGTCAGCATGGGGTATCTCAGGATGTACATAAACAAATCAACCCAAGACACCAGCTGTACCTCATAGTGCTGTAGTTTGTGTTGATATTTCTATACTACGAATACGAGCACAAGGTATCTTTTATCGATATGGGAGAATCTGGTCTTGGTATTGAGGAGCATGCGGCTGAGGTAGTAGAGGATGTTATCGGTTCCCTCTTTGTTCATCTCAGTGAGAAGTGTGTGAAGATATCATTCCAGGGTGGTCACATAAAAGGACCAACAATTTTTTGGAAACTGGTGGCATTAAGACCAGAGGCTGGAGCAGGTACTGCTTGATTTCCTCAAATGCGGTCTGGAACTCTTTATCCTACTCATAGACGGTTCCATTCTTCATGAGCCAAGAAAAGGGCTTACACTGGATGACCATATTGAATCAGTGTATGTTGGTTAAGTGGCCTTGAAAACTCGAAACTCACAAATGTTTCTCAGGGGACACATCTGGCTAATCGCACGGATCATCTCTGGGTCGATCTCGATGCCCCAGTATTTGAAAATGATTTTAAGAAACTTGACATAAGTTACCCTGAATGCACACTTCAACAGGTTCATCATTAGGTGGCGATAACGGAGGAAGCTGAAAAAACATTCAAGGTCTTTGATATGGTCCTGACGCTGGAGAGCTTTGACCACCAGATCGTCCACATAACATTACACCAATGTTCTTAGGATCATCTTAAATATGCGATGTATAGAAAACTAATAGGTGGCATCAGCATTCATTAAACTAATGGGCATTACTAGGTAATAGAATGTACCTTGTGGTTTCATGAAGGTTGTATACTCCACATCCTCATTTCCAGTTGTATCGGGTTGTACTCGGAATACCCATCCATGATGGAGAGAGCCTAGAACCCAGCTATGGAGTTGATCAATAGTTCCATCACAGGATGTGGAAAATAATCTTTCAGACAATAACGATTGAGATCGTGAAAGTAGATGCAGACCCCTATCGGTTTGTTCTTCTTCCTGACACGAATAGTGTTGGATACCCATTTGGTTGGTCGTACCTTTTAAACAATATTGGATCAAATGAGCTTATCAATTTCTGCCTCAATAATGGTACCATGGGAAGGGTTCATATTTCTTTGAGCCTTCATGAACCCTCATTAATTTTCTGGGAGACTTAGGCGGCGGACAACTACCTGACAAACTAGTCATGACATCTCATCATAACTCTAGGAAAGCACATCACTGTGTTGTTTAAGAAAGTCTACGTACCATTTTTTATCCTCGAGGGACATGTAGACACTGATCAATGTGGGTCTCATGTCTTCCTCACTACTAAGGATCACCTATACCAATTCATTAATTGTGGGGGAGATTCCCTATTAAAATACTGGGGGAGTACCCTTTATATCTTCATATTCACTTATGGAGGAGGGATCCCCAAGGGTTGGAGTTTCCTATTAGTCGACAGCTCCCGATTAGAGGCTGGTACCAGACTGAGAAGGAGTGGACACTACATCTGGAGATTCCTATTCTATCGAAACCATGGCAATGAAGGTCATCGATCTGTTCTGATATGGTATTTGTCCCAAGGGTCCACTCTTCATGATATAGATGCAATAGTGGCGTGTCAGCTTGACCCAATTAATTATAGAACGGAAAACAAGAAATTATGAAGTATATCCACTTCCATGGGGTGGACATCCCTGTAACTAATGGGAGTAGGGGGCTCAGGGATCACCAAGGCCTGATTCGTATAAGAATACGAGGTGATCTCTCAACTCCTCTTAGACTTGGGAATGTGGTCCCCCTTGTCATGGAAACAAATAAGAATTGTCCCATGTCAGGGGCTGTAGCCTCCAATTGTTGGATGGGGAAGACGTAGGAATCATCAATATCTATCCACAGGTTGGTCATATCCATTTCATGTTCAACCTCATTAGTTTGAATCTTCTTGTCTTTTCTCTTGTAATAGTCAGTATCCAGATAGGGGGCTTCACAAGAGGAAAAGGGAGATGCATCATGTAACACCCCGAGATTTTATGAGATATATTATTTTTAATTTATTCAATGGATTATATTATACAATACACCAATATTAGCTTGTACTATAGGAAACACCGTATTATCTTGCATTATATTCAACAGTATTCTTGGCTCATGTTACACACAATTTCAAGTTCGTTTTGTGGAAATTATTCTACGCAACATTAAGTATAGATTTTGTTTAATGATTAAATGAAATATGTTTTGATTATCTTATACGCAACACCAAACAGAGATTTCACTACATGAATCCCTATCTTGGCTTGAATTACAGGAAATGAAGACCTTCTTCGATAGCGTGTGTAGTACGCAATACCAAGTTTCACTAAACAAGATATTATTATAATATTATTATAAACTAGCCATTATGAATAGTAATACCAACTTTTTGAAATTTGATAAATTTTATCTTTCAAAATGGACTTCATTTTTGAATTCAGAATCTCGAAATTAGCCTAGGGTGAATTTTTGGTTTTTTCTGAAAACTTTCAATTTTTGATAAATAGTGAAAACACTGGGTTACTATTTAAAAACCGACTTTTTATTTAAATAAATATATATTTTATTTGATTTTATTTTTGGTCAAAATTGATACATAATACCTATATAAGGTCAATGTAATTCATCTGAGTCAATTTATATTAATTTTAGATATATAAAAATTTTATTGAACTTTTCACCGTCTTTTACCCACCTCCTAGGAGAATTTGAAAATTTACTTAAACCATAATTCTACCACATATGTGAGTAGAATTTAGAAAATCCTAGAGACATGGTCTATATCAAGAAGTAAAATGTGGTTCAATAAGATAAAAATAATTTTTGGTGAACAGTAACTTTTTAATTTTATTAACCACGGTTAAAAGTAAATTCTTTAATTAAGGGTAAAAATGATATTATTATTACCATAAAACATCTAATAATTCTACTGGAAAAGTCTAATTCGACCAAAAACAACCTTAGGAATAAAATATTACCCTTTAGGTCCACATGGATTAGATTAGAACACTTATTATTATTTTATTTAAAGAATGGTTAAAATAGTTAAAATCAAAGTTTAATAACTAATTTTATTTAATATAGGGTTATACATAAGATAAAATCAAATATAAATATTGATTATAAATATATAAATATTTACTACATAATGGTATTTTAGTTATAATTTTTAGACATTACATAATTTAATTTATTTATGACACAATGTTGATGCAGTAATTACCTTATTAATGAAATATTAACATAATTGATTTTATAAATACTCAAATAAATGAAATTTGAGAATTTTTATGAATTACACTAATTTTATATGTTAATATAATATGTTATTAATTATCCCCTTATCATTCTTCTAACTAATCATATTTTTATGATTTTCACAAAAATCAATTACAAAATAGTGTCAAAACTGACATAAAATAGTATTTATAAGAAATATTATAGTATTAATTGTTATTATATTACTAAAAATATAAGGTTCAGAAAAATGACTTAGATAAAGATATATATACTAATAAAGAAGAACTTGAAGTTTTTTTGGCTTTGTATAGTATTTTTATTAACCATATAGTGTAAGAAAACAAGAAGACACTGTAAAAGTTATATTATTTAACTTAGAGTTAAATCTAAATGATAAGGTTAAAATAGTAACCTAAACTTTTCTAAAAACTATTAGTTGAGAGGATTGAGACCCATCCCAATTTTAGATTCGAAATAAATAAATTTGGAGCTATTATAAAACGAATATGACTTTATTATAAAATAATAGTTTATGTTATTCCAAAGGTGCCCCTCTCATCCCTTATAAAAAGGGAACCTCTTCCCACTTTTATTCACACCCTTTTGAGCTGTGAATCTTGGCCAACCCCTGACAATTAATCTTCTGAACCTCTCTAGTTATATCATATATGTTCTGGTATTCTCAAAAGACCAACTCTAGTGCCCTAAGAAGAAGTTTAAAGGAGGTGCGTTGAGGAAGAGGTATTCTCTTCTACAGACACTTTCAAGTTTCTTTCTTCTTCTACTTCCTCTTCATTAATTGTTTCATTATAAAGTAATAATATCAGTATTAATTATATACTGATATGTTATTATAAATATTATACAAACCTATTCCACTTTCTATCCATCCTACGGAAAACAAAATCACCATGCGTGCGTACGTACGGAATACCGTCTCCACGCCTTAGTGTAATCAGTTTTTCCACCACCACCTTACAAGGACGGGTATAATGGTGTAAAGAATAACTATATATAATTATTATTACTTCATAATGATTCTATGATATTATATAATCCACTCCAATTCCATTCAATAAATATGGTAATGATCTCATCGCTCATGCGTATGTACTGATTACCGTCTCCACGAAGCGATGAGATTCATTTTCCATGTTAACAATTCAAGAATGATTATAAAGTATATATAATAAGTAATCATGAAATATATGACATATTAATTCTACTTTATTTATGAATATATATATTTATTTCATCTACTTAATTAAATTCAATTCAATAAGGAAACAAAAAACAACGTTCATGCCTACGTACGACCTACCGTCTCCATGAATGGTGTATTTTTTCCATTTATCAATCTATTATATATATGTATATTATGAATATATATTATATTAATAATGTTTTGTAACTACCCAAAGTATTTCAATAGAAAAATACCTTCTTATATCTATGTCATAAAAACACAAAATAATGAACTACTAAGTGATAAGTGGCCCTTAAACATAATTTTGTCACCCCTATGTTTGGAATTTTAAAAATCCAACATACACGGTTGTGTTCAAGATAGTTCTTGGAGTCTAATGAAACAAAAATAATTTTTGGTGAATAGTAACCTACCCTTATGAATAGTAACCTAACCTTATTAATATTAACATGACCTATATGAATAGTAAATAAGAGTAACATTACCTATGAATAATAAAATAAAATTTAGACATCTTAGAAAGTGACAATTTGACCTTAGTAAGCATTTTTGGTGTTTTATATGTCATAAATAAATAAATAATTAATTAGAAAGAATATTTATTCCCTAAAATGTATTAATAAATTATTGAATCAATGACTAATAGTTTTTTGATAAGTTTATAAGACCCTACGTAAATTTTGAAAGAACTATAAAATCAGTTTTAATCTTAAAACTATTTTTTTATGTAAATTATGATTTTAATTAAATATTAAATTAATAATATGTAGAAAATTATTTTTGAGAAATGGACTTCATTTTTTTATTCTACACGTCGAGAAATGGTTGGGGTAAATTTTTTAGATTTTTCTGAGATACTTGAATTTTTGATGTATAGTGGAATCCGATAATTCACAACAAAACCTAAATAATGTATTAATTGAGTCATCAATGATGTTATGCTGATATAAACCCACTTGGTTCGGGATTACATTATAAAATTACTATTATTGGTCATACAAGACTCACTATTCCTTGTCTTGGGTTAAATTAATAAACTAATCAATTTTATATTAAGGAAACCCCTCTCCCCTCCACTATAAAAGCCACCCTTCACTCCCTCTTTTCCTCAAATCTCTCAAGCTCCAAGCCTTCTCTAAACACTTCCCAAACATCTTCCATAGCACCTCCCCCACGTCCAAAGGCTTCTGGTCTAATCAAAAGTCCAGTCCTATCTTTCTTAATGAGGATCTCAAGAGGAAGATTCTAGAGGTAATTTCTCTCTCTTCTCCTTTAATTTCCTTTCAAGTTCAAGTTCCTTTCTTGATCTCTCCCTACATATCTTCATCCAAATTGTTTTGTAACTCCATTATTATACATATAATGTAATATTATGATTATAAGGGTATATTATATCACCCCACACCCTTTACCTCTTCCTTTTATTTTACTAAAGAGAACGTTGTTCATGTGGTGATAATTTATCACCTTCAAAAACGACATGTTCTCTTCTTCCATTTTTACCTTCAAACTAGTCATGAAACCATTTTTATGGTTGAAAAAGAATATTTTATATGTATTATGTTCTATTTTAAGTTCTGGAAATAACCTATGGCCATATTACTGAGTGAAAAGTTAAAATGAGTTCGTTGTGATCAAAAAACCGCTCAAATTAACCCAAATAATCGTCATTTAATTCTTATCTAATGATTCGTCCACATGGATCTAACATAACTCATTATAAAATCATTCAAGCTTCTGTAATATCATTAATAACATGTAATATCAGTTTTGTATGTTTACCCATGATCTACCCAAACATCAATTTAAGAATACAAGTGGACCGTTCAAGAAAACCATGAAAACGAACATCCCTGATCAATGTTTTTAAACTCTATAAGTCATCCGAAGGAACATAATATTAAATAATGAAACCATAATGAACCCTATTAATGTATAAAAGGTTCTGTAATTTCTATTTAATTGATATAATGTCATTATACATGACATTAAAGAGAAGGAGGCATTCAAGTACAAGGTAAGGGGAAATCTCGAACCCAATTTTCTTCCTTCGGGTTCTCCCACTTTCACTACATTTTTGATATGTTTACTCCTAAAAGATAATTTGTTCATCATTTCCTTTACTTTTATAGGATATAAATGTTTTTCACTAGTATTTATGTCCATCAAAATGTTTTCCAAAAGAAATCTTCTTTTAAGATCTCACCTTTTACCTCTCATTCAAGGTTGATGGTTCTTGTATCAAGTATGTTGTTCCCTCTTTCTTTTGGGAACCCAAAGCTTATGAATGTGTTATTATGAGATGTAACCCATTACATTCCATGGGTTATTTATGTACATGTTTGACATGTGTTCTATGTTGCAATAATGATAATCATAATGTTATGATGTGACGGGTGCGCCCGGAATTATATAGTGCTCCAATGCATTGGGTAAAGTGATGAATCTCATGAGTAAATGTGAAATGATGTGTGAACATGATGCTATCTTTGTTCACAAGTATGTGTGGTAGTTAACCAGTAAGACATGATGTTTCATTTTTATGCATTGACACATTTCAAGTCTTTTACTTATGCTCCTCTCATGTACATGAACTTTTGCCTATGTCATGATTATGATCACCCCATGATATATTGTTCTTTTCTATCCTCTTACTGGGCTTCTAGATCACCCCTTTTTATGTATATCCTCAGGTGGCTACATGTTCTACGGAGAGGACAAGTGCCACTAAGAATCTAGTGAAGAAGAAGTTAAATAAATGTTTATGGTTGACGTTGTATTTGTCATGCATGGTCCTAGTTTTCCCAAGACACTAAACCTATATATCATCTATGTCTAATACTATTATGTTTTTTATCTTATAAATGATGTAATAGTAATGTAAGAAAATGCCGGGTTGCTATAGTTGGTATCAGAGGAAAGTTTTAGTTAATTTGGGGATTATGATTAGTGAACCCTAGAGAAAACCTACAACATGAGACTAAGTACAAATATGCACACAAGGATATTTACCTAGGGATCCCGTATGTTATGTTTTTGGTATAATTTTTTAAATGAATATGTTATTCATGACATGTTTACTTATGTTTTGTTCTAACCATTTCTATTTTAGAAAATGGTGGGAACCAGGAGAAATCAGGCCAACAACTCTTGCGAGGGCCAATGAAACGATTGCCCAAATGACATCCCCAATGATTTTGGAGGTGGAGTTCAAAACTTCATGGTGATTCTTACCCAATTATCTCGGGTTATGAATAACAACCATAATAATGGGGAACATCCTCCTTCACCAAAGAGGGAAAAACTAGCTATCGAATGTTTTATGCAGCGACGACCACCGACGTTTTGTGGATATTCCGATCCACTAGTTGCGGAACAGTGGGTCAACACCATGGAGAAGATATTTTAGGTTCTTCACTTTTCTGAGATGGAGAAGGTGACACTAACCATTTATCATCAAGATGGAGAAGCTGATCAATGGTGGGATTTGATTAAGAACACCAAGCCAAGGGAGGAAATTGAAGAGATGGAATGGGAAGACTTTATGATAATGTTTCTTAATAAGTACTTCCCAAGAACTCTTCACATGAAGATGGAGAGAGAATTCATAGAGCTCAAGAAAAAATAAGGAGAATCTGTCACAACCTATGAAGAAAATTTCACAATGCTCGCAAGGTATGCTTCGAGTTTTGTTATCAACAATGATAGAAAAATTGATAGATTCTTTAGTGGATTAAAACCACATCTTTGAAAGGCTCTTGAAATTCGAGACTTTGGGAGTTATGAAGAATTTTTTCGGTGTGCTCTCAAAGTGGAGATGGAGTTTGGAGAATCGTCCCATGGAAATGGTGATAAGAAAAGAAATATGGAGTTTCAAGCTGGTAGATCTAGTGATAAAGATGGGAAGAAAACACAACGACCCACATGCCAAAAATCTAGGAAGTTGCACCATGGGAACTGACTCAAAGGTATGGAGAAATGCTTTAAGTGTGGGAAGGAAGGACCCCAAGCTCACGAGTGTCAAAAAGACATGAAAACGAAGGATAATGTAGCCGATGAAAGGAGATAACCACTCGTGGTTCAATACTACAAATGTAGGGATCTAGGGAACTATTCAAACCAGTGTACTAAACGTTGAGCTCTCGAGGGTAACCAGCGCCAACAACCACCAAATCCAAAGGAACAAGGGAAGGCTTATGCCATCACTACTGTGGAGGTGGAACATGATAATGAAGTCGTACAAGGTACACTTCCTATTCACTAAAGAATGGCAAAAGTCTTATTTGATTCTGGTTCTACGCATTCCTTTATATCTTGCAAGTTTGATAGAACTATAGAATCGAAGCCCCAAAACCTTGAAGTTGAGATATCTGTAAAAACACCAAGTGGTGCAATCATTGCAACCCAAGTGTTGGTCTCTTCTCCTGTTGACGTATATGGGATGATTCTTCCGGAAAATCTCGTAATACTTCCCTTGGTGGGATTCGACGCTATAATGGGAATGGATTGACTCTCGTTATATAGGGCACATATCAACTGTCAGGAAGAGGAAATATATTTTCATATTCCGAACCATCCCATGCTCCTCTAAAAATGAAAGGAAGATCATGAATATCCTTTGAAAAATCGTTCAATGGTGTGGGTGTTGATTCCCTATGAAGAAGCATACCTCACCCAAATGGTTGAGTTGAAGGAAAGATCCAACCTTGAGGAAATGCCCATCCTAAGGGAATACGGTGATGTATTTCCCAAAGAGTTACCTGGAATTCCACCGGATCGTGAGGTAGAGTTCTAAATTGAACTAATACCCGGAGCTACTCCTATCTCGAAGTGCCCCTATAGGATGGCTCCTATCGAACTGGAGGAGTTAAAGAAGCA
This sequence comes from Viscum album, assembly GCA_963277665.1. Lineage (NCBI taxonomy): Eukaryota > Viridiplantae > Streptophyta > Magnoliopsida > Santalales > Viscaceae > Viscum > Viscum album. The sequence goes on along the minus strand of OY728120.1, from coordinate 1,749,822,464 downwards.
GCTGCAAGGGCATCTGGACAAAGGGTTCATACGCCCTAGTGCATCACCTTGGGGTGTGCCAGTGCTCTTTGTGAAGAAGAAGGATGGTACAATGCGGCTGTGTATCGATTATCGGGAACTCAACAAGATCACCATAAAGAACAAGTATCCTCTCCCAAAAATTGATGACTTGTTCGATCCGTTAATATGAGCTCAATACTTCTCAAAGGTGGATCTTAGTTCTGGATATCATCAAGTAATGGTGAATAAGGAAGATATTCAGAAGACTGCCTTCCGTACAAGGTATGGGCACTATGAGTTTTTGGTGATGCCATTCGGACTTACTAATTCCCCTTGAATCTTCATGTATTTGATGAATGGAGTCTTTAAACATTACCTCGACGAATTTGTGATAGTGTTTATCGATGATATTCTCATCTACTCCAACAGCAAGGAGGAACATGAAGAACATCTAAGACTTGTGTTGGCAACATTGAGAAAGGAGTAGTTGTACGCCAAGTTCAAAAAGTGTGACTTTTGGATGAATCAAGTCATGTTCGTGGGACATGTGATCAAAAGAAAGGGAAATTATGTGGACCCTTCAAAGGCAAAGGCGATTGAGGAATGGACCATGCCCTCTAGTGTCACAGAAATTCGTATTTTTCTTGGATTAGTTGGGTACCATCGACGTTTTTTGAGAAACTTCTCACGATTGTCAAGCCCACTAACTAAGTTAACTTGGAAAGGGGTAAAGTATGTATGGACGGATGAATGTGAGGGAAGTATCAAGGAGCTAAAGAGAAGGCTGATCACTGCACCTGTACTCACACTACCGAAAAGTGGAGAAAGTTTTGTGATATACAGCGATGCTTCAAGGAAAGGCTTGGGTTGTGTACTCATGAAAAATGATAATGTGATAGACTACGCCTCACGACAGTTGACGATCCATGAGCAGAACTACCCGACGCATGATCTATAGCTGGCAGCCGTGATTTTTGCCTTGAAAATCTGGTGGCACTACCTTTATGGCAAGAAGTGTGACATATACACTGACCACAAGAGCCTAAAGTATATATTCACACAAAAGGATCTCAACATGCGTCAAAGGAGATGGTTAGAGCTAATCAAGGATTACGATTGCTCTATTCACTATCATCCTGGAAAGGCGAACAAGGTAGCTAATGCTCTAAGTAGAAAACAACCTTCTACTCTATCCATGATGAGGATTGAGAAAGACCCTATCTTCTTGGATATGCAAAGGATGGATTTGGGAATCGTAAGGGCCGGGGATACATCCTACCACGACCAAATGATTGCGCAACCATCCATCCAACAAAAGATTAAGGAACCACAAAGGGATGATGTGGAGATACAAAAGAGGGTGAATGCAGTAAAGGAAGGGAAGCTGCAAGAGTTCCATATCGACGATGATGGTGTGATTCGGTTTGGAATGCGGCTTTATGTTCTTTCATCAACCGGGAAAAAGAAGGAGCTATTGGATAATGCACATAGCTCAACTTTCTCTATCCATCCTAGATGTACCAAGATGTATCGTGAATTCCGAGAGAACTTCTGGTGGGATAACATGAAGAAGGAGATTGCGGAATATATATCAGGGTGCTTAGTATGTCAGAAAGTTAAAGCTGAGAGAAAAAAGTCCAAGGGTATGATGCAGCCATTGCCTATACCCATGTGAAAATGGGAAAATGTTACTATGGACTTTGTCACGGGTCTCCCGAAGAAGTCAAAGGGGAATAATGTGATATGGGTTGTGGTTGACCGACTCACCAAGACTGCCCATTTTATCGCAATTCAGGAAGACCTATCGCTTGACCAACTTGCAAGGATATATGTGAAGGAAGTAGTGAGATTACACGGTGTTCCACTCTCGATTGTCTCTTACCGTGATCCAAGGTTCACATCTAAATTCTGGAGGAGCCTTCAACATGCTTTGTGTACTGAATTAAATTTCAGCACGACCTATCACCCCCAAACTAATGGCCAATCTGAAAGGACTATTCATACTCTTGATGATATGTTAAGATCCTGCTCTCTGGAATTAAAAGGTGGTTGGGATCATCATATTCCATTGGTTGAGTTCTCATACAACAATAGCTTCCACTCGAGTATTCAGATGGCTCTGTATGAAGCTCTTTATGGGAAGCGATGTAGAACTCCAACCTGTTGGGATGAAGTTGGAGAACGAAAGCTACTTGGTCCTAATCTTGTTCATGAGATGATAGAGAAGGTTCAAGTCATCCAGAAACACATCAATGCTGCTCAAAGTCGGAAAAAGAGCTATGCTGACAATCATCAAAGGGACATGGAGTTTGACATTGGAGATAAAGTCTTCCTTCAAATATCTCCATGGAAGAGAGTCATGAGATTTGGAAAGAAAGGGAAGCTAAGCCTAAGGTACATTGACCCCTTTGAGATCCTTGATCGTATAGGAGCCGTGGCCTAACGTCTGTAACTTCCACCGAATATGGCTCAAGTTCATGATGTGTTTCATGTATCACTACTGAGGAAGTACATACCAGACCCCTCACATGTACTAAACTCAGAGGTGGTACAGCTGGATGATGATCTCTTCTCTGAGGAGCAGCCTGTAAAAATTTTGGATCGAAGTGATAAGGTTCTACGCAACAAGACAACCCGCCTTGTCAATGTGTTTTGGAGGAACCAAAAATTTGAGGAAGCAACTTGGGAACCAGAAGAGGCAATGAAGGAGAAGTACCCTCACCTGTTTGTGTAAAGTGAAATTTCAGGGGCAGAATTTCTTAAGGGGGGAAGAATGTAACGACCCAAAGTATTTCAATAGAAAAATCCCTTCTTATATCTATGTCATAAAAACACAAAATAATGAACTACTATGTGATAAGTGACCCTTAAACATAATTTTGTCACCCCTATTTTTGGAATTTTAAAAATCCAACATACACGGTTGTGTTCAGGATAGTTTTTGGAGTCTAATGAAACAAAAATAATTTTTGGTGAATAGTAACCTACCCTTATGAATAGTAACCTACACTTATGAATAGTAACATGACCCTTATGAATAGTATATAAGAGAAACAATACCTATGATTAATAAAATAAAATTTAGACATCTTAGAAAGTGACAATTTGACCTTAGTAAGCGTTTTTGGTGTTTTATAAGTCATAAATAATTAATTAATTATTTTAAAAGAATATTTATTCCCTAAAATGTATTCATAAATTATTGAATCAATTACTAATAGTTTTTAGATAATTTTATAAGACCGTATGTAATTTTTGAAAGAACTATAAAATCGGTTTTAATCTTAAAACTGTTTTTTTATGTAAATTATGATTTTAATTAAATATTAAATTAATAATATTTAGAAAATTATTTTTTAATTATGGAATTCATTTTTTTATTCTACACATCGAGATATGGTTGGGGTAATGTTTTGAGATTTTTCTGAGATACATGAATTTTTGATGAATAGTGGAATCCGGTAATTCACAATAAAAGCTAAATAATGTATTAATTGAGTCATCAATGATGTTCTGCTGATGTAAGACCACTTGTTTCGGGATTACATTATAAAATTAATATTATTGGTCATCCAATACTCACTATTCCTTGTCTTTGGTGAAATTAATAAACTAATCAATTTTATATTAAGGAAACCCCTCTTCCCTCCACTATAAAAGCCACCCTTCACTCCCTCTTTTCCTCACACCTCTCAAGCTCCAAGACTTCACTAAAATCTTCCCAAACATCTTTCCTAGGACCTCCCCCACGTCCAAAATCTTCTGGTCTCATCAAAAGACAAATACTATCTTCATTAAGGAGGATCTCAAGAGGAAGATTCTAGAGGTAATTTCTCTCTCTTCTCCTTTAATTTACTTTCATGTTCAAGTTCCTTTCCTGATCTCTCCCTACTTATCTTCATCGAAATTGTTTTGTAACTCCAATATTATACATATAATGTAATATTATTATTCTAATGGTATATTATATAACCCCACACCCTTTCCCTCTTCCTTTTATTTTACTAAAGAGAACGTTGTTCATGTGGTGATAATTTATCACCTTCAAAAACGATATGTTCTCTTCTTCCATTTCTAGCTTCAAACTGGTCATGAAACCATTTTTATGGTTGAAACAGAATATGTTAGATGTATTATGTTCTATTTTATGTTCTGGAAATAACCTATGGTCATATTACTAAGTGAAAAGTTAAAATGAGTTCGTTGTGATCCAAAAACCGCTCAAATTAACCCAAATAATCTTCATTTAATTCTTATCTAATGATTCGTCAACATGGATATAATATAACTCATTATAAAATCATTCAAGATTATTTAATATCATTAATAACATGTAAAATCAGTTCTGTATATTCACCCATGATCTACCCAAACATCAATTTAAGAATACAAGTGGACCATTCAAGAAAACCATGAAAACGAACATCCCCGATCAATGTTTTTAAACTCTATAAGTCATCCAAAGGAACATAATATGAAATAATGAAACCATAATGATCCCTATTAATGTAGAAAAGGTTCTCGAATTTCTAATTAATAGAAATAATGTCATTATACAGGACATTAAAGAGAAGGAGGCATTCGAGTACAAGGTAAGGGGAAATCTCGAACCCAATTTTCTTCCTTCGGGTTCTCCCTCTTCCACTCCATTTTTGATATGGTTACTCCCCAAAGGTCATTTGATCATAATTTCCTTTAATTTTCTAGGATATACATGTTTGTCACTTGTTTTTATGTCCATAAAAATGTTTTCCAAAAGAACTCTTCTTTCAAGATCTCACCTTTTACCTCTCATTCATGGTTGATGGTTCTTGTATCAAGTATGTTGTTCCCTCTTTATTTTGGGAACCCAAAGCTTATGAATGTGTTATTATGAGATTAAACCCATTAATTTCCATGGGTTATTTATGTACATGTTTGATATGTGTTCTATGTGGCAATCATGATAATGATAATGTTATGATGTGACGGGTGTTCCCGGAATTATATAGCGCAATATGAATGTTTAAATGTGACGGGTGCGCCCGGAATTATATAGCACTCCAATGCATTGGGTAAAGTGATGAATCTCATGAGTAAATGTGAAATGATGTGTGAACATGATGCTAGCTTTTTTCACAAGTATGTGTGGTAGTTAACCACTAAGACATGATGTTTCATTTTTATGCATTGCCACATTTCAAGTCTTTTACTTATGCTCCTCTCATGTTCATGATCTTTTGCCTATGTTATGATTATGCTCACCCCATGATATATTGTTCTTATCTATCCTCTTACTGGGCTTCTAGCTCACCCATTTTGATTTATATCCTCAGGTGGCTACATGTACTAAGGAGAGGACAAGTGCCACTAAGAAGCTAGTGAATAAGAAGTTACATAAATGTTTATAGTTGATGTTGTATTTGTCAGGCATGGTTCTAGTTTTCCCAAGACACTAAACCTATGGATCCTCTATGTGTAATACTATTATGCTGTTTATCATTGAAATGATGTAATAGTAATTTATGAAAAGGCCAGGTCTCTATATGTTTTATATTCTGTAATTAAATATTCATGATCTATGTAATCATATTAATAATTAGAAATAAAAACACGGACGATAAATGAAACGGTTTTACCCAGAAACCTGCTTTAACAAGGAATTGACAAATGAACGGATAATATAAAGTCGTAAGTGAATCATATATGATATCATAAATATTTTTATCATTCTCTTACAAGTTGATAATATGTTTAAACCCACTATACAGGAGTCTCAGACACATACGGATGATATTAGACATAAGGTAAGGGATAACTATTCCAATCTCGTTCTTATATGAGATTGGTATTCGCATATATTTACTGGGTTATTGTTATCATCCATGTCCATGTTTTCTAAAAATGTTTTCATGTTTGTTTAATGTTATTTTTAGCCAATTTTGACTTTTACCACATGTTATTGAAGGAATATTTCTTTTGTTTACCATACGAGGAACTTTTAACTTTTCCTATAAAATTATGAGAAGAATGATTTTTTTAACTTATACGACATGAACAGATTTTTTTTATGGTTTCATAAAGCCTTATTTTCATGAATCCTCCTCCATAGGATTTCAGGATTATTTTCAAAAAAATCCTTTTCTTTTAAAATTGCATTTCATTTTTTGAAAATAAAATGAATTTGAAGAAGAAATGATATTTTTCTCAAGAATAAATTTCAAGTGTTTTGTCAAAACTATTTTCCATCTAAGATGAAATTATTTAGTATGCTTATGTTTCAAGTATAATATCTGAATGATTTACATGGTTGGATTCTTCTTATGATGAAATGGTATCCATTTGTTTTATATGAATTACGTTATGATGGGATGATGTTTATGATACCCATTTTATTCATTAGGTTATGATGAATGATTTATGTTTATGTTGTGGTACAAGTAAGAATGATTTCATTATGAGATGGGTGGGACCTATATCTCCCTCCAATGAATTGGGTAAAGATTTATATCTCATGATATAGACATGGATGGAATGGTAAGTTAATCCAGTTCAATGATACTGGACTGGAAGGAGGAGTGAACTCGATTAAAAAAGGGACATTGTCCACTAAGATGAGATTGGCAGCAATGCCTTGGATACTATGGAAATCATATCCTGTGCTTAATTTTTTTCCATAATTACAAGTTTTATTTCCAAGATATTTTATCATGATTGATGTTCCATTATGATATATGTCTTATGTACTTCCGTGTCATATGTCATTGCTCATGATTTAGATGTTTAAACATTATGTTCATGTTTTTATGTTCAAATGTACATGGTTTGTTTTATTTTCTCCATGCTTACCCTTACTGAGAATTTTATCTCACACTTTATATGTTTTATTTTCCCTATGATATCAAGAATGTTTTTAGGTAAGAAAAGAAAAGGGGAAGATCTTTATGGGAGATGTTGAAGATCTTTCACCATGATTAGAGGATTATGTTCCGAGTTTCCAAAGACACTGAACTATTACGGTCATTGTGTGTTTGTTTTTGTTATGTATTAAGTATTCCACAAAAGTAATGTAATGTCCATGTACGTTAAGCTTTGGGTCTCTACAGTTGGTATCAGAGGAAAGGTTTAGTTAACCTTTGGAAACTTGGATGCGAAAACTTTAGTGAAATCCCAAGAGATATTTCTAAGGTATGTCTAGGGATGTCCTTAAGGTTATGTATACGTATAGGTTAGAGTCCAAGAATTAAGTTGACGATCATGAATAACCTAGGTTGAACATAAGGTGTCATGGAATAAATAATTTTTGATAAGTTATACATCCCATAAGGGACTTTTTATGATTATTTGGTTCCTCGTTATTTTAACTATTTCATAAACTATGGTTTCTAGTCTTCGTCAATGGAGGGAACGAGAAGGAATTCAGTAAACATTGATTCCAATGGAAAAATTGGTGACTACGATCAATGAAATTATGTAACACCTGAAGAGGAAGATATTGTTATTATTCCAAATCAGTAATCTTGATAAGTGATTAATAAGGTGAACATTAGTTGTTTTCCAAAGTCATCAAATAAGAAGAAGATGAAATTTTATGCATGTTAGCATGGTGAGGATCATAGAGAAAGGAAGATTGAGGTTTCTAAATAATAGAGGAAGAACCTTGATGAATACATCAAATGTAGGGGAATATGTTATCTGTGTGGAGAGAAGGGTCATAGAGTGAGAGACTATTATAGAGTTCATTGACTTATCTGTAGAGAACATGGGAATTTTACAACTCAATGCCCTGACCTAAGAGGTTACTTCTAAATCAAGGAAGGACGTATTCCATGAAAAAAATTAAAGAGAATGGATTGAAGTGTTTATGTATTGGTATTCATGAATAATGTTGTTGAGGTACTTTTATGGTATATTGGAATACATATGTATTGGACCATTGTGGTTTTAAATAATTATATGGTACCAGTAACCATGAAAAGTGATTCAAATATTTTGGAAAGCTGATGATATGTGCATAATGAATGTATAAGGGGAAAATAATATGTTTGATAGTATTCATGAGATCATGATTGATATAAGGACTAAGTGATATCATGGTTTGAGTATATAGAATTTTTGGGATTTTGTTATGTGGAAGGTGTTAACTTTTAACTACATTCATGGTTTCACTAAGGTTCAATGGGTATTAATTTTTCAAGAGAATACATGATTAAGGCCTTCGAATGTTTGGAATGTGACCAACAAGACATATCATATGATATATGCGTCTAAATGATGGTATTCAAATGCTCGACAGATGGAATTTCTAGTAATTGTTTTCTTAGTACTATTAGCATGAACATAAGTATTTTGGATAAGTCTAAAGAATAGTATGGATTTTGTCAGACATCAGATATTATTTTCTAAGGTACATATTTATGTTATAATAGTATTGTTTTAGAAAAAGGAAAACTCGTAGGATGGGTGACAACTCGTTGCCTCAGAAAAGGTTGCGGGAATTGAACCCACAAGTGAAGTGCCACTGGCCTTTATTTCCTACCATTGGCCTACAAGAAGTCCCTGGTTAGTAAAAATTAGTTTTGTTTTTTTAAGAAATTTGATAGTAGAAATATAAGTCCACTTTTAAATCCATATACGATTAATCTCACCAAAGATGGACTTATGTATATAACTATTTTCTAACCTTATGTTTGAGAGAGATGGAATGACCCATCATTCTGTCACATGATCTGCTAACACTTCATGAATGACAAATTCAACATTATTTCATTAAGAGATGAAGTGGAAATTGTTCAAGGCACGAAAAACGGTGAGATCATACCGAAATAAAGTAATTATTTCTTCTAATTCAAATTCTTTAACATTAGGGAGATGATCATGAAAAACCTAAAATGTTGTCCTAGTTCCCTTATATCTAATGAATCAGATGGTACCTTAGATCATCACAAATTTATGGCTTTTTTATTTTTGGCTTTTTCATAGCCATGTTCCCTACCACTCTTTATTAGAACTTGATGGATTGGTTTCTCTTCCATATCCATATTATCACCTATGTTCTCCTATGTGGAAACCCAGTGATGAGTCAATTTGGGTAACTGATATGTTTCATACTTCACTTTTTAAAATGATGTTTTAGTCCTCCATTTTACGATGTGGGTTTCTATGAAAGAAACATTCATGTAGTAAACCATTTATAACCCTACCGAATTTCGAGGGCGAAATTCATTTTATGGGCGGTAGAATGTAACACCTCGAGATTTTATGAGATATATCATTTTTAATTTCTTTGATGTCTTCTATTATACACTACACCAAGATTATCTTGTAATATATTCAACACCATATTAGCTTGTAGTATACGTAACACTGTTCTTGGCTCATGTTACACATAATATCTAGTTCGTTTTGTGGAAATTATTCTACACAACATTAAGTATAGAATTTGTTTAATGTATAAATGAAATAAGTTTTGATTATGTTATATGCAACACCGAATAGAGCTTTCAATACATTTAGCCCTAACTTGGCTTTCATTACATGCAATAAAGACCTTCTTCGATAGAATTTGTAGTACGCAATACAAAGTTTCACTAAAAGAGATATTATTACAATATTATTATGAACTACCCGTTATGAACAGTAATATCCACTTTTTGAAATTTTATAAATTTTTTATTTCAACATGGACTTCATTTTTGAATGCGGAATATCAAAATTATCCTAGGGTGATTTTTTTGTTTTTTCTGAAAACTTTCAATTTTTGATGAATAGTGAAAACACTAGGTTACTATTTAAAAACCGACTTTTTATTGAAATAAATATTTATTTTATTTAAACTTATTTTTGGTCAAAATTGATACATAATACCTATATAAGTTAAATGTAATTCATTTGAGTCATTTTATGATAATTTTAGATATATAAAAATTTTATTGAACTTATCACCGTCTTTTACCCACCTCCTAGATGAATTTGAAAATTTACATAAAACGTAATTTTACCGCTTCTATGAGTGGAATTTCTAAAATACAAGAGACATGGTTAATATCAAGGAGTAAAATTTGGTTTAATAAGATAAAAATAGTTTTTTTTTGAATAGTAACTTTTTACATTTATTTAACACGGTCAAAATTAAATAGTGTAATTAAGGGTAAAATGATATTATTATTACCCTAACACATGTCCTAATTCTATTGGATAAGTATTATTCGACCAAAAACGACCTTATGAATGAAATATTACCCTTTAGGTCCACATGTAATCAATTAGAACACTTATTATTATTTTCTTTAAATAAGAGTTTAAATAGTTAAAATCAAAGTTTAATAAATAAAACAAATTTAATATAGGGTTATACATAAGATAAATTCAAATATAAATATTTATTAGAAATATAAAAATATTTCATATATAATTTTATTTTATTTATAATTTTTAGGCCTTAAATAATTTAATTTATTTATGCCACAATGATGATGCAGTAATTAACTTATTAATGAAATATTAACATAATTGATGTTATAAATACTCAAATAAATGTAATTTGAGACTTTTTATGAATTAAACTAATTTTATAGGTTAATATGACATTTTAGTATTGATTAATTTAATGTTTTTCTAACTAATCATGTTGTTATGATTTTCACAAAAATCAATTACCAAATAAGGTCAAAATTGACATAAAATAGTTTTTAAAACAAATATTATATTATTAATTATTAATATATTTTAAAAAAATATAAAATTAGGACAAATGACATATATAAGGTTATATATATTAATAATGAACCACATGGGGTTCTTTTGGCTTGTTATAGTGTGTTTATTAACTATATAGTGTAATAAAACTAGAAGACATGGTAAAAGTTAAATTATTTAATTCGAGTTAAATCTAAATGATAAGGTTAAATAATAGCCTAAAATTTTCTAAAACCTAATTGTTGAGAGGGTTACGACTCACCCCCACTTTATATTCTAAATAAATCAATTTGGAGTTATTATAAACCGAATATGACTTTTTTATAAAATAATATTTTAAGTTTTTCCAAAGGTGCCCCTCTCCTCCCTTATAAAAAGGGCACCCCTTCTCTCTTCTCTTCACACCCTTTTGAGCCTTGAATCTCGGCAAAAACCTGAAAATTACTCTTCTAAAACTCTCTAGTTATTTAATAGAGGTTCTGGTCTTCTCAATAGACCAAATCTAGTTCCCTAAGAAGAAGTTTAAAGGAGGTGTGTCGAGTAAGAGGTAGTCTCTTCTACCGACTCTTTCATGTTTCTTTCTTCTTATACATCCTCTTATTTAGTTGTTTCAATATAAAGTAATAATATAAGTATTAATTATATACTGATATGTTATTATAAATATGAATAAACCCTATTTCACCTTCTATCAATCATACAGAAAATGAAATCACCGCACGTGCGTACGTATGGAATACCGTCTCCACGTCGTAGTGTAATCAGTTTTTCCACCACCACCTTACATGGATGGGAATAATGGTGTTAAGAATAACTATATATAATTATTATTACCTCATAATGATTCTAAGATATTTTATCATCCACTCTAATTCCATTCAATAAATATTGGAATGATATCATCGCTCGTGCATACGTACGGATTACCTTCTCCACGACGCGATGAGATTCATTTTCCGCGTTAACAATTCTGTAATGATTATAAAGTATATATAATAAATAATCCTGAAATATATGACATTATAATACTACTGGATTTATATATATATATATATATATGTCATCTACTTAATTCCATTCAATTAAATAAGGAAACAAAAAACATGGTTCATGCGTACGTACGACCTACCGTTTGCATGAATGGTGTATTTCTTTCCATTTATTGATATATTATATATACGTATATTATGAATATATATTATATATAAATCATGTTTTATATTCTATAATTAATTAATCGTGGTCTATGTAACCATATTAATAATTACAAGTCAAAACACGGACGATAAATGAAACGATTTTACCCAAAACACTGCTTTAACAAGGAGTTGACAAATGAACGGATAATATAAAGTCTCAAGTAAATCATATATGATAACATACATATTATTATAGTACTTTTACAAGTTAATAATATGTTTAAACCCACTATACATGAGTCTCGAACACATAAGGAAGAAATTGGACATAAGGTAAGGGATAAATATTCCAATCTCGTTCTTATCTGAGATCGTTATTCTTAAGTATGTACTGGGGTTATTATTATAATACATTTCCATGTTTTATAAAAAAAATTCATGTATGCTTAATGTTATTTTTACTCAATTCTTACTTTTACCACATGTTATGGAAGGAATCTTTCTTTTGTTTACTATACGATGAACTTTTGACCTTTCCAGTAAAAGTACGAGAAGAATGTTTTTTTAAACATATATGGCATGAATGGATTTTTTTATGGTTTCATAAAGCCTTATTTTCATGAAGATTCATTCATAATATTTCAGGATTAATTTCAACAAAATCCATTTCTTTTAAAATTTCATGGCATTTTGTGAATAGTAAATGATTTTGATGAAGAATGGATATTTTCCTTAAGAATTAATTTCAAGTGTTTTGTCAAAATATGTTCCATATAAGATGACATTATTTAGTATGATTATGTTTGAAGTATAATATCTCTATTATTTACATGGTTTGATTCTTCTTATGATTAAATGGTATCCATTTGTTTTATATGGATTACGTTATGATGAGATGATGTTTATGAAACCAATTTTTTTCTTTGGGTTATGATGAATGATTTATATTTATGTTGTGGAACAAGTATTAATGATTTCATTATGAGATGGGTGGGACCTATATATCCATCCAATGCATTGGGTAATGAATTATATCTCATGAGATAGACATGACTAGAAGGGTAAGTTATTCCGATTTAGTGATATAGGACTGGAATGAGGAGTGAACTCGATCCAGAAAGGGAATTTGTCCACTAAGATGGTCTTGGATGAAATGCATTAGATACTATAGAAATCATATCATGTGATTAATGTTTTTCCACAATTACAAGTTTTATTTCCAAGATATTTTATCATTATTGATGTTCCATTTTGATCTATGTCTCCCATACTACCATGTTTTATGTCATTTCTCAAGATTTCAATATTTAAACATTATGTTCCTGTTTTTATGTTCAAATGTATATGTTTTGCTTTATTTTATCCATTATTACCCTTGCTAAGAATTTGAGCTCACACTTTATATTTTTTAATTTCCCCAGGATATAAAGAAAGGTTTTAGGTAAGAAAACAAAAGGGTAAGATCTTTATTGGAGATGTTGAAGATCATTCACCACAATTATAAGATTATGTTCCATGTTTCCAAAGACACTAAACTATTACGGCCCTTGTGTGTTTGTTTTTGTTATGTATTAAGTATTCCACAAAAGTAATGTAATTTCCATGTACATCAAACTTTGGGTCTCTAAACATCACCTTGGAGTACACCAACTCGACCATTAAGTGAGAACATAAGGCACTGGTGGTACGATGAAGGGACTGCCACATGAAGGTGGAGCCATGGTATGCCCATCAATGCATTGTACGCAATGTCTTGAGAGACAACCATAAATTCAGTGCTAGAAACTATTCCACCGAATTGGGTCTTCAACCAGATATTTCAGACTGAGTACTACTCTGTCCTATCATAACCAAGGATTCTTAGGTCATAGGGACTCATATCATCCTCGGATAGCCCTAGTTTCCGGATTGTCCATGTTTGGATTAGATTAACCCTGTAGCCTGTGTCGACCATACAACAGCAAACCTCCATGAAATTGAACTGACCAGTGACGTAAAATTGGTGAATTATCCCCTGTATGGGAGAGACTTCATCATCTCCATATAAGGAGATAATGGTCTGAAATTCAGAATTCTTGACTTCCTCAGCATGAAAGGCCTCCGTGGAAGCTACACCTTCTCAAACAGGAGGGGGCTCCTTAAAGCCTCAGTGAGGGATTCACGCATCTCTGCCGATAGGAGAAGGGCTTCATTGATGGATAGCCTTTCTGGGATGTTGTTGATGAGTTTGGGAACATCATACTTCCATTCTAGTCGTGATATTCTACTTACAGGAGGAGTCTCCATGACAAAAGGTATGACAGGCCATGCAAGCTAGGTATGTGGCTGACTAGTGCGGGGAATATCACGCTAATTAGTAGTTGAAGCCTATAGAGTTACTTTTAGAGGAGGGAACAATGATTGAGATCAGTCTGTAGCTAAGCTTGGATGGTCATAATGCAATCGAGGTGACTTCACCTGATCGAGAAGCACATAAGTCAGCAAAGGTGTACCTAATGACACCAAATGAGAAGGCTGCGCGCAGTGAGCTCTGCACTGGTCCAAATTCCTGGTTTCAGTAGCATGAATGGTGTGGCTAGAATTACTGACTAAAGCAATCTGATAACCAATATTTTCATGGATTTGTCGACCCTAATGAAAATAGGTATGTTGGGAGGACCTGCATGGCACACCTCATTGTCAGGGATCATTTAGGGGTTTACCAGCTCTACGGTATTAATTGAAGGGTACCCAGGACTATTACATGATGAGTCATCCACTACTCGGTGGATTCTAGGATGATTTTCCATCTTAAGGGGAATGAATTCCCCGAGAGTATGGGATGATGATGGCACCATTGGGGGACATTGATTTCCCTTGCGTTGTCGACTCTTTCTCTTCTGGAAGGAGGATTGTTGAGACGACGATGAAGAGGTAGTAGCTATAGCTTTTGAAGTCTCTGACCGATTTAAAAATGTACAGATAACACAATGGGAGTATGCGACCATTTTACAAGCCTTCTAGTCAACATACTTCATGGAACCCTTGCTAGAAACCTTATTCCACTCTCCTTCACTGTCAATTCTTCTATATTTCTCCACAAAGAAACATGCTGCATTTGCCAGGGCTGGGCCAAAGCTGACTATATTGTTGTCGACATGGTCTTGGAACCAGTCCTTGAACACGTAGAAATATTTGAGGGTGTGCCCCAGGATCTGGTGATAAGGGCAGTAGTTGGGGCGATCTATGAGGATCGCATGTTCTGGAATCCTGAACTCTTGAAAACCTACAATCCCATGCCACATGGTACTACAGAAGTAACTAGGAACCTAAAACTCATTGAATGAGTAGGTCTGGTTCCATCTCTCCAGAAATGGGGCCCTTGGAGCCTGATTGTGGAGAGGGGATGTAGGAGACTGTTGAGGTTGCTAAGCTTGATTAACCCGCCTGGGTGGTGGAGGCACTTGGCATGGGTGCACTTGACGATTTGGAGGTAGATTCTACCAAGAAGGAGTTTGTGACTATGGTGGAGGCCCACTGCAAGGATTTGCAGTTGGATTCATAGGTAACAATTCCAGTTGTCTGTGGGACTCTACTTGGGCCCCTGCGGTAGTCTAGTCCCTAGAGGACCTTCTCGCGGGGATTCCAAGAGGCAGTGGACATGTTTGGATGGCATGTTGCAGGGCTTCTTCTAGGAGCTGGGCCTTATCAGAGAAATCTCAGAATCCCTCGTGTAGTTCTTGGTGACCTGAGAGGTGACCAGTTCTGTCATGACATCCCCAGACACATCTTTAGAGGTTTCTTTTGAGTCAGTTTCATGTCATGAGAATATTTTTCCCTTTCCACTGTGCAATATTGTATGCGACGTGCTCATCAGGCCTCTTCTTGCACTTGAATAGGTATGTGATGCTTGTCTACTGAGTGGTGGATGTGAAATGGTAAAGAAATTGCCGATGGATTTCTTCCAAACCGTCTACTTATCCAATGGGGAGCTGGTTGTGCGAGACGAATGTAGGCCCCTCCAAGGTATGTACAAAACACTAGAATTTAGCGGCCTCTTGCTGCATCGGAGTCCCCAAAATAGGTCCAAATATTGAAATATAGTGGGTCAGATGCTGTAGTGGGTCACCCATCCCATTAAAATTGGATAAGATGGGATTTCCAAAACTCGGGGGTGCTAGCATAATATCCACCCATGTTGGATATGGATTTCCATCAGCAAGGAGTGCCACCTATCACATTTCCAACACTTCACAGAGGGTGATGAGTGCTTCCATTGGATCATTGGGGTGGGGGTTCTTGTCTTGACGGTGAACCCATACCACCGGTGCATTGGCGGGTTCTTAGACATGATAATAAAGCCCAGCAGCTCATGGAGAGGCTGGCCAGATGCCCTGTGGGGAAACTGAGAGATCTTGAGCTCAATCTTGAGTGTCTTCACACCGATCTGGAGGACATGGAGATACGTATCACGACCAATTGCCGTGAGTTCTTCCCTCAAACCTATCTACGAGGGCAGGATGATTAGGGTCAGCTAGGGGAAACTTTCCAGGGGGAAGTTGTGTCTGCCCCAGTTGTACTGGTTACAGATTGCCATAATCTGGTTGTCACTACGCTACACATTCATCCAGGATGTTGTCGAGCATCTTTAACTGTTCAGCAAGTTACTGAAGCAACGCGACATTTTCCGGGTCTTCCTACATCTTATGCACTGATCGATATGGGTTAGTTGGTTTGGCAGCTCCGAGATGCTCTTTACTCTTACCGTGATTCCAACTAAGAACTAATTCCTCAGTGGGTGCAGGGAGACCTAGCAGTTTTCTCTATTTGCATGCTACCCTTCCCAACAGGTCCAATAGTTGTGGCACGCCCTCAGAGGGTAGGTCCCCATCATGGAGATCCATCTCATTATCGCTGACTAGTATTCCCTCTATGTTGACAGCTACTCTACCTGGGGTTATGCCTTCAATATCACCTAAAAAATCAGGCTTCCGTCGGATATGAAAGAGGAGGAGGGTATCATACTACCCCCAGCCGCAGATCATTATGTGGGGAGTGGACTCTTTGATTATTCTGCAGAGCACATTAATGATATGGACACATATTTGTTTTAGGGCCTTATGGTGACCCAGTGACTCTGGGCGATGGGCCATGGGGTGTTCATCCAAATAAAACAGAATGCATAGTTCACCGATGTCCACAAAATATGCTTGGATCATGGGGTATGCCACACATTGGTGATGATGATGAATGTGTGTTGCCCAAAGGGTCTGATAGAAACACTCAACTTCCTTTGGGATGTGGGATTCCGTTGCACTGAAATCTGATGTTGTAATGGGCCAAAACATTTTAGGGAAGTGGTCCATTTTGAAGATATTCCACAAGCTCTTTGGATCTAATTCAGGGTAAAACCCTTCATTTCCCCACTCATCAACTGAAGGCATCTAAAAAACCTGTAGAGGTACCGAAGTAGAACATTGGGATGATTGACTGGCCGTCAGAGAATACGATGAGTAGTCTGACAAACCACTTTTTCTGGGGCTATCCTCTTAATGGTTTAGTGAATTCACCACCACATCACGGTAAGAAGGTCTGGCGACCATGTTTTCCTACACAAAAACTACCAAAGCTGATGATGGGCTAAGTTGTGGCTCTTCCTCCATTGATCCCTAGAACATCTATCTGTGATCTGTATTAGAGGTTGGGAGTGCTTCTGGTGATGATGACGGTGATTGTGTGGTCGGACCTTGGGGAAATGCCATATTTTCCTCCTACGGGATATAACTATGGAGGGATGTGGGAATCCGAAGGACCTCACATTCTATAATTAGGAGACTAATGCTCCTAGTTCCTACCCCAACACTTGATATGTAGGATATAAGCAAGGGTTCCACCGTTGAGCCGTACTCTGACACAAAATGTGAGAAGTAGACTGGTTTGATCTCGGTCTGAACCTTCTTGGTATTCATTTTAGGTTGACAATGACCCACCCTCCTACCGAAGGATGGTTCTTCGAGATAGGGTATATTTCTAGCATGAGGTGGAACTTCAGCCGTACTAGTGCTGGGGCATAGAGGACTTTCTCCAGAGTAAGCTGGGGTGAGAGGAGCACTAGAACAGATATCAAAGGGGACACGAGAGGACCTGTCTCAGAAGTTCTGTAGTGGGTAGGACCTCCACTGGAGCAAATAGAATCACGGGTTGGATCTCCATGATTATTTCCCCAGGCGACATCAGTGTGAGGAGGGTCCTCATACTAGTTGAGCCGAACACGGGTAGGAACACAATGTTGGGCGCTATTGAAGCGAAGCTGGCCTTCACTCCTATGATTACTGAGTTGAGGAGGACCTTCTATATCTGCTACAAGAATTTGGGGAGTTCCCCTACGTTGGAGTGTGACCAGATGTGCAACGTCCTTACACCAGATGTCTTTTGAAGGAGGAATGGCTGCATACCCTATGTAATGATCATGGGAAAGGCTTCTGTACTAAGTGTCACTACAGTGGGGAGGACCCTCATTGGGGATGAATGTGGCCCGGGGTATACCTCCATGCCAGGCTTGGAAGCGGTATGGACACACGTTCTCCCTAGTAGCTGTAATGGGAGGACCTGTGTACTGGGTGTCATTATCGCAGGTTAGTCCATGGTGGACACTACCTATGCCGACAACTAGTAGATTCAACCCAGCCTGCCCATGGGGTGGTTGGGACCTCGATCTAGGTCGAGTATCACACTTCCCTTTCTCATTATACACAACTTGCTATTGGTCAACATCGGTGGTGTCACAGGCCACAGTAGTCACTGACGTTGATGCTCTTTTCCAGGCGTCGTACTCAGCATGTGCCCAACGGGGGAGTCAGGTTATGCGAACATGGGTTGGGGGTTAAGGTTCATGGATTACCTACTCCTCGACTCACGTGGCTTGGTTGCAGCACTTACACGACCTAGTGAGAGTCCTCCTCGGGAGTCCCTAAAACGGGATCCTGACTGGGCTGGCTTAGATATCCCTATCCTCATCGGTGTAGGTTAGGGATTCATCGAGGCATTCCATTGACATGATCCTAAAACAGTTGTAGATTCGATTGGGGAGGAATGGCTCCCAACACATACATTGGGGGCAGCGATGGTGATGTGGCACTGATGCCTCTCGATCCTGGGGGTCCATATTCCCAGTCGGGGTAATCCCCTTCTCGTCGTACCTACATATGAGGTCATTGACTACCCTCCGGTAAATGAATTCAGTCAAGGCGATGGGGCATGGGAACCCATCATTTGGAGTAGTGGACAGTGCCGCAAAAGCAGTAGAGCTTTGTGGGACATACACATTGGCATTTCCCCTGCCACTGTGTCGGTGGGCGGGTGGTGATCAGATTCCTGTAGAAAATTTATTCCTGAAAAGCAGGGGGATTAAATCATTAGCGTAGATAGAAAAAGGAATCAACGAGCAGTTCCCCAACTCAATTATATCTTCCATGTTTTTTAAGAGGGATCCACACTGAAAAAGTCATAGATCAGGATCTCCAATGTTTTGACTACGCCAAATTCTGGCATGTTTCACTACAGGACCACTATTTTCATGGCGGGACCTAGCACTAGATAACTGGATTTAGTGACATGAAAATATACAGATTTATTGAACGCTACTAATCTCCACATTGAGGAGAATATTTCACATCGGGTTCATTATTTATGATCCCGAAGATTTTGATGGGTTGCACACATCCGTTAGTTTTGAAGATGAAGAAAATGTTCTGTGGCCCCGCATTTCGACTTTCCCAAGGCTGGTGGCATATGTCGCTTGGTCAGGGACATTTTCTCCATGATCAAAATGGGCAGACGGGATGTCAGTTCTTCCTTTCGTGGATTCCACCTCGGAACTCGCAACCTAGTTTGGGTCTCCTGTATATATTTAAAAATTTGTTTTTGAATCTCTTTCTAGTGCCAAATCTTCATGGACACCGGTTAATTAAACTGCTTCCATCACAAAATTCCAAAGGGTCTGGCAAGGGAAGCATCCTTCAATCGGGGGAGTAGACACTTTGGACATCACTAGAGTGTCTGGACGTTGGAGCACTACCACGTCTGTCATCTTTCCCTTATTATAGGGCTTCTTAGGGGGGCAGAATCCCGAGGCATCCCATGTCGAATGTGAGGAATCATATTCCCTAGGCATGTCTTATAGGATTTCCTCAGCATACCATGTTTATCACGGAGTATGCTGCGAGTTTAACATCTAGCAGATATGGATCAGACGGATCAGAACACCAACTAGAGTTGATCAAATGGGAGAAACCCCCGAAGAGTACTCTAATGTTGAGGGGTGAGTTGGTGTGACCCCACAGGGATGTGGAAGCCGATGTATTAATCATGATGAATGATAGGTGGTTGAATGGAGTTTATGGGGAATGAAATGGAACTGTCACGAGGATGATGGTGATGTTGGGATTGATACTCAAAAATACTTCCTATGTAT
The DNA here is from genome assembly GCA_963277665.1 of Viscum album. NCBI lineage: Eukaryota > Viridiplantae > Streptophyta > Magnoliopsida > Santalales > Viscaceae > Viscum > Viscum album. The sequence continues at coordinate 1,749,802,196 of OY728120.1, read as the reverse complement.
CCCTGTGGAACAGAATCAAAGTCCATGTAGTTCATGATGGTGGTGTAGAATTAAGGTGTGTACAGAGGACAACAACCTAATGATAAACAGAGGCTTATGCGTGGTTAGAAGCTCGAATTGGTCTGAGACCCGAGGGTGGACAAGAAATGTGAGTCCTAATAGAGGGGAAACCAACAAATTTCCACTAATTGGGGAACACAATGTCTTACCGTTGTAAGGGTTACTATGGATTACTACTGAATGTGTCAAAAACGACTTGCCGTTTGGTGGGGTTTATCCTCATGGAGGCCTCCTACGTACCATGTCTAGGATACATAGATCAATCACACATAGTTCATATGGTTGGTGAGAACAGACATGAAGATGTTTGGGACCAATGTGTGTGGGGCATGAACCTCATGGAGGCTTCCTACGTACCTTTCCTTAGCAAGGATCAAAGTCCTCATTATTTGGGATGGGTTCGGTGAACCGACCTGAAGATGGTCGGGACTAATGGTTATTGGGATTGAATCTCATGGAGGATTACTACATACCTTTCCTTATCAATGATCAAAGTCCACGTAGTTCGGGTGGGGGCACAATGACTTACCGCTATTTGGGGGGAAATGGATTACCGCTAATTGAGGTCAACAATTTAACATCATGAAGTACTGTGGTGAACCGATGTGTGTGGTCAGTTTCTATAGGTTTTTGGGCTTTCACCTCATGAAATATTCATACGTACCTTTCTTTAGTAAGGATCAAAGACCATGTTGTTCAGAATGGGGGCTTGATGCACTGACGTGAAGATGGTCGGAACCGAGTAGGTGTTGGGCATGAACCTCAGGGAGGGTTACTACACAACTTGCCTTAGAAAGGATCAAATTCCATGTAGTTAGGAATTTCATGGGTCTAACACTCTAGGATTCTTATAGAATATTTCATTGTTTATGATTACTCTAAGACCACATGAGTCATGCTTGGTGTGAGAAACAAGAGGTCATAGAGACAGGATGATCACGTCGCAAATGGTGCGTCCTTGGGAATTGAAATGGGGATTACACATGGTTAGCGGAAAAAAGAGGAACAAGGGAATACGCATGCTTAGTATCCCATGGAGATGTAGATTGGGACATACTCTTGGATAGAGGCCCGATGGGAGAGGCATTCGTTACGGAAGAGAGGAGAGTCTTGGTTCCCATCATGCCCTTTGCTGGCCTTTTGCACCAAAAAAGAAAGGAGGAGAAGAGGTGAAACCTCCTGTAATGAAGACTAGGGGATTACACCAAGATCGTTTCCCCTCCCATGTAGAAAGGTGCCACTCCACCGAAGAGGATATCGTTTCATGTGAAGAATATTTCACTCCTGTGGAGGCGAGATGGGATAAAGAATGTTCGAGCTATGGCGCCCCGCATAGAATGCATGGGGTGAGGCCACAATTTAACTTCATTAGCAGAGTAAGATGTTGATTTACAGTTTAAAAACCTACAACTCGGATGAGGTGGGTTCAATCCACACCCCTGGGACTAACATATCCATCACCCTCTACACCTTGTTGATGGGAAGGGACCGACAATGTCGTGACTAGGGCATGTCGTGAGGTGTTAGCATTGGGGTCCCATGTTAGCATGATTTTGAAAAGAAGAAATAGCCATTAGCATGCTCATGAAAAGAAGCATTGGGCGACGAAAAACAATGGAATGAACTGCCAAATTGACATTGAAGTTAATTCGTTAAAACCAAGAGGGTCTCATGAGAAAAGGAATTGCGGAGAATAGGGGACTATAGGTAGAAGCCTTTTGATGCTCTGGTTCCGCATGTCGTGGAGGGGCCTCATGATGGGGTATGATTTGCGTTGTGAAGTGGCATAGCCTAGGCATACGGAATATGTGAATATGGAAGGTTCTTAGAAATGTGGAAAGGCATTCGCAGAGAAATTCCTCACGAAGAAATGGTGCCTCACAAAGCATTGTTTTGTAATGAAATGGGATTCTCGAAGCACAGTGACCCTACCTTAAAATTTGGGTCACATGTGCACAGAGTGTGATTCGCGATGCATAAGTACCTTGAGAAGATCATGGTTTATATAGCATAAATTGCATCGCGATTCGAGAGCTAAGAATGCCAAAATTTGGATGATTCATCCTTTGGGATCGAGGGGAGCCATGTATTTATAGGCCGGAGGAACTGCGAAGTAGAGATAACCCGAAAAAAAGACAGAGTTTTATCTATGGAAGGTTTGTGACTGTAAAAGGGGTTCATGGGACATCCCACCTCATTGCTCCGCAGCAGGCTCGCGAACATCAAATCAATTCATGGGGCATCCTGCCTCCTTTCTTCATGGTGGGAGGTGATCAAATTCCTCCAAAAACATGGTCCTTGAAAAGCAGGGGGTTTAACCCATTAGTACGAAAAGTAAAATGAATCAATGAGTAATTCCCCGATGCCATTCATTATTCCATGGTTGGTAAGAGGGTTCTATGCTGACAAAATTGCAAGTCTGGGATATCCAATGTTTTGACTACCCCAACTTCTGGAAAGTTTCACACCAGGCCAACTATTTCCTTAGTAGGACCTAGCACTAGATAATTGGATCCGGTGACATTATAATCTATTGATGTCTCGAAAGCTACATATATCCACATTGAGGAGAATATTTCACATTGTGTTCACAATTTTTGTTTCCAATGCTTTTTCTTGGGCACACACATCCATCTGTTTTGTGGAAGAAGATGTTGTTATGTGGTCCAAATGCCAGCCCTGAGTTTATGGATGATTCTCAAGACACCACATACAATGCATTGATGGTCAGACCATGGCTCCACCTACATGGGGTGGTTCCTTAATCATACTACCGGTGCCTTAAGTAATACCTTAATGGTCGATGGGGCGTACTCCAAGGTGACACATCTCGTGTTTACTCATGCGATGCCCGCTATCTGGATGCTGACAATTACAAGAGTAATTACTAGTAGATTTAGACTAATGAGGATGACCATGCCATGGCTGTGACTAACCTATGGAGTGATCTAGATGATGCCTATGTCTTCCCAATCCACAAATTGGAGGCTACAAACCAAGACACAAGACAATGCTACATTATTTTTGGGACAAGGAGGGACCACATTCCCTATTCTAAGAAGCATCGAGAGATCACCTCGTATTCCTATAGGAATCAGGCCTTAGTGATATATGAGCCCCCTATTCTATAAGTTACCGGTATGTCCACCACATGGAAAAGAAAATACATCATACATGATAGTTTCGATTGGATGGAATCAACTGGCTCAATCTGATACGCCATTATATCTTGTATATCATCAAGCATGGCCCCTTGGGCTGAAGATCATATGGGATTTGATCAACAACCTTTATTGTTATGATTTCGGCAGCAAATGGATCTCCCAACGTAGTTTCCACTACCACTAAGTCTGGTACCAAACTCTCATTGGGATTTGTGACTTAGAGGAATCTCCCCCCTTGGGGATCTCTCCTCCATAAGTGAAGAAGAGGATTTGGAGGAAACTCCACCCACGTTAGAAGAGGGCGTCTCCGCCACAGTTGATGAATTGGTACAAGTGAACTTCAATAATGAGGCAGACCGAAGACCCAAATTAATTAGTGCCGCCATGTCCCCCGAGGAGAAAAAATGGTACATAGACATATTTAAAAAACATTGTGATGTATTATCTTGTAGTTACCACTAGATTACAGGTCTAGATCCTCAGGCAGCCATCCACCACCTCGGTGTCCCAGAAAATCATCACAGGTTCAAGCAGCCTGCCTGAAAGATGCACCATTCCCATGGTGCCATGGTTGAGGTAGATGTTGATATTCTCATCAGATCCAATTTAAATAATGAGGTTTAGTACCCCAAATAGATATCCAACATTGTTCTAGTCAGGAAAAGCCATGTTCTCAGGGTGGTATTGTTGTTATTTCTATTTCTTGTTACAGTTGAATCTTATTTTATGTTTAATTATGCACTTGTTTTGTGATGTGATAATTTTTTGTTGAGATTCTATTAGAATTTACTAATGGCATAGAATGAAATGAGATTTTATTACTCATTTATCATTATAGGCACTGCAGACTAGTTTTTACATGCATCGTTTTAGGTACACAAGGGAAAATGGGTAATGGGTAAAATATTGAACATAGACAATTTTTCCTCACTGTTGAATTTAAATATAGAATGGTTCCTAATATGAAATTTTAATTGGTAATATAATGATACAACTGGGAATAAATAGTTGTCTAAATGAAAATATATATTAATAAGAATGTGTTTACCCTCTTTATCTTGGACCTATGTGTTGGGTGGTTATGGGTTGTAATAACACCTAATTTTTTACTATATGGTGGGGTTTGGGGAAAAAATTTATTTCTGTCTTGTTCTGATTTTCATCTAATTTAAGTTATATAATGATGTGTATTGAGTCCAATTACATGTTTTAGGAATGATAGAGATATGAATCCATGACAATGCTTGTTGATAGGATGACTGATGGACATGGTTGTGGATGATCCTCTAGTGGAGGGACCTGAGGTACCGATAGTGCCGGGGGAGGAAGTCGGAGAGATATTATGAGAGAACAACACTTATTTCATTAAAATAATTGAAGGATACCAAGGGATGGTTGTGAAAAACTTTTATGATCTTAGAAGGGAGTTTCCTTTGTATCAAACTTCAAATAACACTTGAGAGGTTGGACCTGACATAGCTGATATTTGGTATGATTCCATCGAGACAATATTTGACCATATGGAGACTCCTTTTGAAAAGTGGGTTAAGATAGCTACTTTTATGATTTGAGGATTACTTAAGAGATGGTGGGAAATTCATGGGTGGATCAGATAAGGTGATCGAATTGTATAGAAAGAATCTTTGGAGATGTTTTTAGAGAACATAAATCCAAAGAAACTGTGGAAAAAGAAAGAATTGTATTTCATGAAACTGCCTAAGGGGAGTATATTCGTTATCTATTATGTTGGACACTTTACATAACTACATTTATTTTCCCCTACATTATAAAGATATGATGTAGCTATAAAAAATTATTTCTAGATGGACATAATTGGTAAATTAAGTCACAATAAAATATATGTTGATTAAATAATTTTTCTGAGGTGGTTGATCAATCCCTCATAACTGAAAGAAAAATGAGGGATGCTTCTAGTACTGGATATATAGTTTTTAACACCCCAATATTCCATAGTAAGTGATTTTTTTAATTCAATAGCTTGCGCTATATGCAATAACGATTTTGATCTCACCACCACTTACCAAACTAGTCGTTCAAAAGTAGTTTTGAATATTATTAACTAAATTTTGAATTTTATGTACTATATATATTTTTAGAATCCATATTATGTGATTCATAGACATAATATATGAACAAATTGAGTTTTTTCAGGTAAAAGAATATTTTTTCAAAAAAAATTGCAATTTTACCACCTTTTAAAGGGAAACCCTTTTTAAAACCAATATTTGACACTTTTATATATTTAATTTAAGGAAATTAATTCTTCATTAGTGTTGGGACATAAAAATTTATTTTCGATATATTTTTGGTACGTTTCTAATAACATTTATATTTTGATGAATATTGAAAAATACATAATTGTAGTTAAAAACAACCTTCTTAAACGAAATAATTTATAGTGTTAAATAATGTATTTGAATGGTTTGGAAATATAATTAGATTATATTTTTATCATTTAATACAATTAAGTTGATTATTAGTAATATAACATTTAAAATTGAGTTAAACACATGTCAATATTTTGATAGGTCTTACTTTTTAAATACCCGCTTTTTGGTTTTTACAATGGGAAATAATTTTAAAATAAAAATTCTATGTTTAGAATTTGGAAAATTATAATTCATTTTTGAATTCATAATTTTAAAATTTTCTTAGGTAAATTTTTGGTATTTTTCTGAAAACAATCGATTTTTAATGAATGGTGAAAAACAATGCGTTACAGTTTAAAACCGACATTTTATTTTAATAATTATTTTTTATTTTAATTTATTTTAATTAAAAATAGATATATAATACCTATATAAGTTCAATATAAATCATTGGATTCATTTTATAATAAAATTAGATGTATAGAATTTTATTGAACTTTTTACAGTCTTTTACCCACCTCCTTGGAGCATTTGTAAATTTACATAAAATGTAATTTTATCACTTCTGTGAGTTGAATTTCAAAGATTATAGAGACACATTTGATATAATTAAGTAATATGTGGGTCAATAAGATGAAAATAAATTTTTTTTGAATAGTAACTTTTAACTTTTATTACCACGGATAAAAGTAAATAGAGTAATTAAGGGTAAAAATGATATTATTATTATCCTAAAACATGTCATAATTATATTGGATAAGTGTAATAATACCAGAAACAACCCTAGGAATAATATACTATCCTTTAGGTTTACTTGAATTAGATTATGACATTTATTATTATGTAATTTCAAAAGGATTTAAAATTGTTAAATTAAATGTTTAATAACTAAACCATTTTTAATATAGGGTTAAAAATAAGATAAATTCAACTATAAATATTAATTTTAATGATAAAATGATTTTATACATAATGGTATTTTATTTATAATTATTAGAAATTAAATAATTAAATTTATTTATAACACAATGATGATGTAGTAATTACCTAATAAATCAAATATTAAAATAATTAATATTATAAATATCCAAATAAATGAAATTTGAGACTTTTTTTGAATTACAATATTTTTATAGGTCATAATGACATTTTAGGGTTGGTTATATTAATTCAGTTCGATGAAATAATGTTGTTATGAATTTAGGAAAAACAAAATTCCAAATATTGTCAAAATTGACATAAACGAGTTTTAAAAAATATATATATTATATTATTAAATGATATTCCATTCATAAAAATAACATTATTGTACCAAAGGCTTATATAATTACAGGTTTATCATTTATTAACCCCTCGGGGTTCACTTGGAGGTTTCTAGTATGTTCATTAACCATATAATATAAAAATACAAAGAGACATGGTAAATGTCAAACTATTTAACTAAGAGTTAAATCTTAATGATAATGTTAATATAGTTACACAAACCTGTCTAAAACAAATTTTTTGCATGGTTTTTGACCCATACCCACCTTAGCCTTTAAATAAATAATTTTTGATCGATTAGAAACTAAAAATGATTTTATTATAAAATAATATTTCTAGCTTTTCTAAAGGTGACCATCACCCCTCTTTTGAATGTGCACTCCCCATTCACTCTAATTAACAAATTCAAAGCCATTAGGGTCAGCCAAACCCTTCCCACATATCCTCCCAACTCTCCTACCTTTATCCTAGAGGCCTCACTTTTGTCATAAAGACAACATATGGAGTCCTTTTGATCAAATCAAAAGGAAGAACCCGAAGAAGAGGTTAATATTTCATCACCTCTTTCATGTTTCTTTCTTCATCCACTTCCACTTTCTTTGTTGTTTCCATTATAAAATAATAACTCCAATATCTTCTATATACTATTATGTTATTATAAATTTGGTAAAACCATATTCATTATTCTATCCATCCTTTGAATGACATGTCACCATACGTGCATACGTATGACTTACCGTCTCCACATCATGGTGTAGTTGTTAGTCAATACATTATTTCTTGGATGGGTATAAAAATGATGTATAGTTGGTTTAAATAATAAATATAACATGATAATGATTTTTTATATATTATATACCATTCAATAATATTTGATTTTAATATCAAAAGAACGATATTGTCGCTCGTGCGTACGTACAGATTACCGTCACCACGAACACGATGAGATTCATTTCCCATCTTATCCATTCCAGAATAATTATCTTTTGATGATTAGAAATAATATTTAAATACTTAATATCATTATGAATATTAATAAGATACATCCCATCCATAACATACATGGCTTACATAACCAATCATATAAAAAGGAATAAATCAATTAACACCCTAAACGATGATAATACTAAAATATCAATTTTAGAAGATCGTATATGATATCATATTAATGTATATTATTAATGTATAATTTAATAAAAATGATTTCTAAATTATATAGGAGATTAATTTACTATCTACCAAGGAAAACTGGAAGGTAATGGGTTTCTTATTTAACATTTAATTACGTGAGATTTCCATTATTCGGCACTTATTTATTGCATGTGGTGTATTGTGTACTTCCATTTGATATATATTATCACGATTCTCTTAATATTAATTGTATTCTGTGATTCATTTAGTGTTTATTAAATTGTGGTCATACAAATCGATTGATTACAACAAAGTAAGGGTTTTTAATCTCACTTTTTATTCCGATGAGATTCATGCTATATTGGACACTATTTCCTTTTGTGTGGTTTATGTATTGTACACGATTGTATTCTTGGTTTAATATAATTTAATTAATTAGTATTTATATCTTCATTTTATAAACCTTCTTTCATGGGTTTTATATTTCATAAGTTACCAAATCGGTAAGGGAATTTCAAATTTCATTTTCCAATTACTGGGATTTACGCATACTTCATTGATTATTTTACACCAAGATTATGTGTGGAATAACTATTTTTATTTATGTAGTAATTTCCAATCCCCTTTTTGTGGATATTCATTTGATACACATAATCACTCCATTGATAATTTCTTAAGTTATTTATTTTAACTTATTCCTAACTCAATTTCCATTAATTGAGTTAAACATCCAGGTAATTGGTGTTACTTATGAATGAATACTTGTGAATGTCCTATGATTGATTTACACTTAATATCCTATAATATTGAGTTTATTTATATTTGTCACACATAATTATGTCATTTATTTAACCTTTACCTATATATACTGTCTTTATAAGGGATTCAATCTCAATTTACATTCTGTTGAGACTTCCTTGTTGTCATGCACCAATTCACCTTTACATGGTGTATATAATATCCTTTGACATAGTATATAATGAAATCCTTTATTTTCATGGTTTTCAATGTTGTTATTACCTCAATTTTATTTATTCAAGCATCTCTCATTTTTATAGTAACTCTAACTAAAATAACATTTTAAATGTCTTAAAAATTTATTCTTTTAAATCATTCCCATTAATGTCCATGTTTTAAAAATGGTTTTAAGGTTACATTCATATGGACATTAATGTTTTAAAATTAAAATTCCTTTTAAATTATTCAATGTGGTAAGGGACACTTTGATTCAAAAATCTATTTTTAAACGGTTTCTTGACAAATAATATAACTTTTAAATGTTATTAATAAAAAGGGGTATATTTCTCTCAAATAGTTTTGATGATTATTTTCATCTATGTCAATATACTTCATTATTCTCGATTGAGGTTGATTTGTTACAATAAAATCTTCTATATTGTATTGAATGAGTTTTTATTGACTGTGGATGTGCTATTTTCATACCATTCATGGTTTTTGGATAATGTATATACATTTCATATCATAGTTTCAATACGAATGTTTCTTTTATGTTTTTAACATTTCAAATGAGGAATGCATTGGACATATTAATTGATGGGTGGAGCTCGCTTTAGCTCCTCGATGCATCGATAGGCCGCATGAGTGAAACTAGTGTTGTGGCACAAGGCCTTGACAAAATATTATATGTAGTCTTGGCACAAGGTCTTGACTATGTTGTTATGAAGTCCGAAATTATGCCTTTGATCATTATGAAGGTGGCTATTGATATTGAATGTGATTGTTTGACTAGTAGAATATCCATGTGAATAAGTAAATGACATTTTTTTATTTTTTATTTTCCATATTATGCTGATGTTAATATTTAAAAGGATTTTGTTTTAATCTTATATGTTTCCTTAAATGTTTATGCTTATTATGAAAGTTTCCACATTATTGTTATCCTTACTGAGCATCTGATCTCACTCATTTCTATGTTTTTTTTTCAAAATATGCGAAGAAGTATATGTTCACTGAACTGTAGGGATATTCTATGGGATATTAGTGTTGTTTATGGAAACAATGTTATTGTAGTTTTCCATTTTATGATGTAATGTAACCCGTATGAATGTAACTAGTACATCCAAGTCTACTAAACTAATCGGTCATTCGATACTTGATCTTTTGTGATCATGCCAATGATATGTAATAATGAACCAACACTGGGCATATGGGGTTGGGGCGTTACATAGTTTCTACTATACAATTAAGAGATTTGTCATTTTATATTAGGATGTATCATTTGGAAAACATTATCTTGGGAAGTGGGAATAATAATACCCATACAATAGGATCGATTGTACATGAAATTTATAGAGTGGTCCTCTATCTATGTGGTGGGATGTTACATTATTGGTGGAACTGTTCTTGAGCAATATTGGAGTGGAGATCATGTGGAAGGATGGGAATTCTACAGAGGTTCTATGGAAACCATTGACAGAATGTTACTGATAGAGGTGGTTGATAGAACCAGGGTGTGGGACAGGGTTATTCTGCACCATATCAGTCAGGAAGACAATGTTCTACTAGATGTGGTAGTAGAGGTAGTGGATGTGGTGATTCTAGTAAAGTGAGATCATATAAGAAGATTTGCGTAGCTATGATGAGTTAGACAACACAACAGGGAAGTGGGGTGGGATAGTTTCATGTGCTACAGCCTACACTTTTGGATAGTTTGGATGAACCATTGAGAGTGAAAGGCACTATATTTGTAGCATCTACAATACTGAAGGCTTATCAGGGCTTCCACCTGAATGATATGTGGAATTAACCACTGTTCTCATAACAAGGGATGAGGCATTGTCCATTCCAACATAAAAAATGGATCCAATAGTGCTTTTAGAGATCATGAAATTGCTAGTGGATAATGCATTTATCTGTTCAAGTACATCGCCTTGGGGGTCACTTGTATTTTTCATAAAGATGGTTGGATGCAGTTTATGTTTTAGTGTTGATTACTAGAAGGCTCATAAGATAAATTTGAAGAATTGATATCCTTTTCCAAGTATTGATGACCAATCTGAAAATTTAAAAGGAGCATCTATTTTCTCAATGATCAACTTGAGACCAGGGTATCATTAGGTGAGAGTTTATAATTCTTACATACTGATGACTTATTTCATAAGCAGGGATGGCCAATATGATTTTCTCCTAATTTAATTTGTGCTGGTGAAAAAACTATTATTTTTTATGTTCATGATGAAAATAATCTTCCATATGTACCTGGATTAGTCTTTTGTGGTGTTTATGTATGACTTCTTTTACTCCAAGACACAAGATGATAATTCCCAAAATTTGGACATCATCCTCTGTACATTGATAGAGAATCATCTATATGCAATGATATCTAGGTTCTAGTATTGTATTCATCTGTTAAAATTCTTAAGACACATCATATTTGATCGGGGTGTGACAGTGGACCCAAAGAATATTTCAATTTTTATATCGTGGGAGAATCCTAAGAATGTATTTGATATACCATAGTTTTTGGGATTAGCTAGATATTATAGCATATTCATGAAAGTCTTTTTTTATCATTAATTACCTCTTTTACGCATGTCTAAAAAGTGTGTAAATGTTGAATGGTCGTAAGTCTGTGATTATTCATTCTAGGAATTAATTAATCCTTCTACAACAGCACCAATTTTTATCCTATAAAATTTAGCTGAGGAGTATATTGTGTATTTTCATACTTCTGGGATCGACATTGGATCTGTGCTGATGTAGGGAGATCATGTTATGGAGTATGGGTCTTATAAGATTAGTCTACTTGAACGAAACTACTATATTCATGAACTCGATTTGGTAGCTGTAGTTTAATCTTTTATCTGTTGGTGACATAATCTATTGGGTAACATGATTACATTGTTTACTGATATAAAGAACATGTAGTATATCATCTTTCAACGAGACTTGAACCTTTAACAATGGAGATCGGTAAAATATATGAATTAATTTGATTTTTAGCTTTAATACGTTCTTGGGAAAGGAAATAGTGTTGTTGATGCTTTGAAAAGGAAAAATGAGACTCAAGTAGTTTGGGATTATATTGCTAAGTTGAATATGATAACATTGATAGCTGACATGCATGATGTAGTTCATAAGAGTCAGGATATGATGAATGTCGTATCATATTATATAGAGTCACAACATTTTATATGGACCATGGATAATCAATATTAGGATTCAGAGTTCTTGGTCTTTAGGGACAATGATAAAGGTGGAGATACACCTTCATACTAGTTGATATATGAGGACGAAATCATGAACATGAAGTGTTTTTAAGCCTAAGAGCATGCCAGAGGATATCATGAAAGAATATCATTTCTAAATGTAGGTAGTTAATCTAGTTGTGAACAAAATTTTCAATAAACTATGCACATTGTTTTGGTGGCTAGTCATGAAAATGAAAATATTAGGGTTTTTGAAACAATGCTACACCTATCATCAGGTGAAGGTAGAGCATCAATGACCTGTATGTTTTCTACAGTATTTTCTATTCTAGAGTGGAAGTGGGAAGACAAAACCAATGGATTTTTTTCTCATTCATTTAATGATTTTTAGTAAGTAGGGATCTATATAGGTTTTTTGGATCTATTGAATAATGTAGAATTTTGAATTGCAATACAAGAAACTATCACTATTGTCCAGTTGTGAGAACATTATGTTTTGGAGATAGTCCATCTGTATGGGTTCCACACACTATAGTTTTAGTCCACATTATTTGTTTCACTTCAATCTTCCTGTTGGGCCAACAAAAATTGATTTTTACACATGTTTTATTGAGTACGACATTCCACCCACAATCATATGGACAATGAGAACGTAAAATACTTGTGCCTCCAGATATGTTGGGGGGGGAATGTGTTCATGCCTTGGATGGTACATGGGAAAAACACCTAACATTGGTGGAATTCACATTTAATATCAGTTTTTAAGAAACTATACAGATAGAAACATATTATGTTCGTTATGGTGGGTTGTGTTGATAACCATTGTGCTAAATGGAGGCTGGTTTGTCAGAGTTCTTAGATCATACTATCATGCATGAGATAATAGATTAGGTATAACTTGTTTTAAAACCTATGGATATGACTAATAGTGTGTAGAAATTGTATGTTGACTCATAGTGATGACCCCTAGAGTTTACATATGGTGATCCTTCTTTATTTTTGGTGTGGACATGTTTGGGTCACCAAAAGATAGAGAAGTAGTGAAATTTGGTGCCCATGATTGTTGGAGCTTGTGAGATAGTAGAGATAATAGGGCCAGTGGAATACTGATTGTCTCTTCAAAAGAAATACAACACTATTCATGATGTTTTCGATGTATCACAACATCGGTAGTATCACCCTGACCATTTTCATATGATCGGTGTGGATTATTTCGTGCTCGAGATAGAAGTGTCATTTGAGGACCATCTGATAACTGTGTTTGATAACATTGAGAATGTCTTCTAGGGTAATAATATACTGATATTTCATGTTTTTTAGAATCATGGTTGAGTCCAAGGAAAGACTTCAGAATAGGAAGAAGAAATGTGGGTGTTGTGGCCCAAACTTTATGACTCTGAATCATAGAGAGTCTTCGGACTGCAGGTCAAGGACAAGGTATTACATGGTTGGATGATTTTATGATCCTATATTTTTTCAAGTATGACTCTTTTTATATTTTTGATAATTATTGTTTTATTTTATTTTTATTCAATACCTGAAAAATTAAACCCCTTATAAGTGGTTTTTACCACATTTCAATATTTCACTGATCTAGATTACTCAACCTATGACTAGTTTCATGACTGGTTGACAAGTCACGAAACTATATGTAAACACATCTAATTAAAAATCACCATTTATAAGATTACACCTTTTGTAATTACTTTAAACATTTTTGTAATTTGATTACAACATGTGTAATCTTCATTAATTATTATTTAAATTGTTTGATAGGATTCCCATAGGGGAAAATGGGAAATTGGTTATGATTTTTTGTTGACATGAAAAGGGAACTCACGTCATGTAATTTTGATTCCCAACATGTTATGAAAACATATTGAGCACCATTTAACCCTCTAAACCTACTTCTCATTGTTGCATACACTCCACACACCTTCATCTTCAACTGAAGAATTCCAATTCACCTCTACCATCGATCAATTCCTCTCCTCGCACCACCGTCTTCGACCGATGAACCTTCATGCACCTACATCCTTGCATTCGGTCATCAACCATTGATTTTTGGTTTTCATGTTTTTTTATGTATGTGATATTTGATTGGATCTTGGATATACAGTCCAATATTTTTACTTTTTTCCTTATGGTGATTAATCTTCTTATATATCTATTTATAAAAGATTATCTTCTTCCTGTTGAATTGAATTAAGAAGCTATTTGTTATAGAAGACATAAGGTTCTTGTAATATCTTCCTACACTTTTAAGAAGTTGGATCAAAATAATTTTCTTCAACACATTCATGAATTATCATGCTCAGTTTATGTATATTCATTGGTGAGAATTCATTAGAACCGATCTTGAGGTACGTGGTCTAATTTCTAATACCACAGTCTTAATTTTGTTTTTGTGTATGCAATTATATAAGTTTTATGGTATGATAAAAAATACGTTTTATAAATATATTCAATTAATTAAATGAGTAAATTAATTAATTTTGGGGTTGTGAAAATGTGAAAATAATTATTTAGTTTAAATAATTAATTGATGAGTTAGTTATCAGGATTTTATGGTAGTAGATTTGGTGATATAATTTTAGAATTAATTAGTGGTTTTGATTTGATTAATTAATTTTTTTAATTAATTAATTGGATAGTTCAGATTATTTAATTTATGTAAATAATGAATTTTTGAATTAATCCATTATCAAGTAATGAATTGGGAAACTCATGGGATTAATTAAACAATTGGTTAAAAAATCTGTGTTGGTTATGATAAATTATTTGTTGAATTAATTAATTGAATCTTAGGTATTTTATTAAATGATGGGTCTAGAATGACCACAAAATTATTGAATTAATTGAAGTGTTTTTATGACTAAATAATTGTAAATTAATTAATAGAATTATTTTTGAAATAATAATTCTAACACGGTAATTCAATTTATGAGATTAAATGAATAGTAATAGGGTCATTTTGTGGGAAAAAATGGTTACATGGTCATTAATGTTTTTTGATTAAAATATTTTGTAACTTCTTCATTCATTTATGAAATAATAATTGTAACATAGCCATAGAAATTTTTAAATTAAATGAATGGTGACATGGTTATTCATCTATGAAATAAGAATGGTAACATGGTCATTCAAATTTTCTGATTTAATTGAATTTTAAAATTGTAATTCATTAGTTAAATAAGAATGGTAACATGGATATTCAAACACTTGGTATCCCGTGGGGTAAGATCATATTCTGGTATGGCCTAAAGTAGGAATTGAAGTACAATTATGTTTGGAAAACAAGGGATTTCATGTGATCAAATATAAAATACATAAAAATATGATAAACTATTTATTTTTCAATTATACTTATTCAAATTAAAATTTCATACACTTTTGTTTATATTATTTATATTAGTCACTATTGTTGGTGGCCTAATTAGTTTTACTCACATAGTAATCGGGCATCCGTATTGGTCTAGGAATAGATATTATTTTTTAATGACATGCTTTGTGAAAGGGACCTAGATTTGATTCATAACTGGTGATAGATATTGGATTAGGGAATGCGATTTGGTTCAGGACCCTATCGAGAGTCATTATTGTCTTTACTTTTAATTTCTTTTTAGACACATTAACACTCACATTATGAGGTAATATTTTCCCTTTCAGGTGAAGATTTTATTTCACGTTGTATTTATCATATAAAAATATAATTGTTTATGATTATCTATGTTTTCTAGGATATTTATTTATTTCAGTTGGAGTTTTCCTTCAATAAAAGTGGGAATAGTTTATCCATGAATGACATACCACACCATCACTACTAGTCGACATCCTATAGCATATATGGGGGCACACCTGAGGTCATGTGACTGACTAGATCAGGGATCTATTACATGGATGTTGGTTTGGGATGTTATAAATACACTGTTCATTGAGTCGGTAGATTGTACACATTCATGAATGGTGATTCCATTTTCTTGTAATATTTTTAAAGAAAGAATAGTGAATTAAAATTATAAATTTTTAAATTTAAATATTATAATTCCTAATAATTATTATATATTATATATAACATATTTATAATAATCCCATAATTGATACATTCCATGTAAATTGTGAGAAAATAATATATCTTTATGGATGTAGCAGTCTAGACTTCCACAAATGATGTTATTATATACCTAAAATATGGAAAACTTATTTTATGTGTTATATAATAATACAAAATAATAATTGAATAATAAATCATATATATCACATAAATGAAGTATTTCCAACATTATTCCCAACCAAGATAGGTTGTAATGGAAGAAACATATGACATCAGTTTGTGAGGCAATAATTCAATGTATTCATCAATGATGATTTCATATCACATATCATGAAAGTGTTGAAGGTGAAGGACATAAAAATAATATTAAAAATATCATTCTATTTCGTATAATTAGGTTATTAAATATTTATGTGAAAAGATTAATTTAAGGGGTGTATAATGAAATAATAAAAAAGTGCTAGTTTAGAATGTTAACTTTTCTTCATGTAAATCATATTTTTCTTCGTTATACCTGATGTGAGGCATCTAGTTTGAGAGGAGGGAATTTTTATGATTATATGAGACGGTATTAGATGAAAAAAAGTCTTTAGAGGTTTGAATAATTTAGGTGGTGACTTCCATATTATAGTGTTGGAGGATTTTGAATTCTTGTGAATAGAAACGGTAGTCAATATTATGAGGTAAATCATAAAGAATGTTCCACACATAAAGTTAAATTATTGAGTGAATATGATTAATGGATGAAATAAGGTAGTAATATTTATTTTAAAAATATTTATTGGTTATTGTTCCCCCTATGATTAATGATTAGCGGCTAAGTATACCCATTTTCTCTTAATTACATTAATTATATTTATGTCCATTCACTAATTGTTTATTTTAAAAACAATGTTGAAATTTTAAAAAATTATAAATTATGTTGATTGCAAATATTTAATACATTTTTGAAAATTCCAATTACATTTGTAGGAGAAATTAATTTAAAATTAAACTCTCAGAAGGGATGAAACAATGAGTTTTAAAGGTGAAAATGGTCAAAAATTTGAAATAAATTTTCAATCCAATCTCAAGGATAAATTGTTTACATTGAACTTAATTATATTAATAGATATATTATTTTCCTGAATATACTATAAAACAAAATAAATTATAAATTAACTCTATAACTAATGTATGTGAAAAGTCGCCATTCAATTAAAATTCATTATTTTCCACTATTAATCCAAAATGACACTTCTTAAAAAATAACAAAAACAAATCCCCAAAAAATAATTTTGATGTTCCTGATTTGAAAATGAAGATTATTTTGTCAAATATTATTTATAAAATAAGAAATTTTCAGTTTTAATATATGAATTCTATTATATTGTTGTAAAACTACTTTTTAGAAAAATCTATATTTTTAGGCATATATTGTATTTATTTTGATCTCTTAATAAGATAAAACATAAGATGAATGTTTAATAGATAAATTAATATATAAAATATACCTTTATTTAAAATAAATAATCATAAGTTGTTTTATCATTTATTTATATACAACATGTGTGTGAATAAAATAGTATTCCTTAAAAAAATCTCTTTGATTTCAAATACTTCATACATTCATTTATACCTAAGTTCTTAAAAAGGAAATAATTTTATAAACATTAATATACAATATTTTTAAAATTTATTGAATTAATTTCATACCCACCATTCCAAAATCAAGGTTATAAATATAAGAATATCTAAATAACAATAGTAATATTATGTTGTAGTTCAGTAAAACTCAATCATGTGTGTGACTGATGTTATCGAAGGAACTCAATAGTGTTGGTAACAGATAAAAAAAATATTCCTTGTACTGAAAGATATTCTCTTTTTTGATTGTAGCTCAATATAAATTAGGTTTTTCAGGATAATATATATATGTTTTTTATTTATAATAACACAAGCTATATACAATATTTCATCAAATAAATAATATAAATTAAATAATTTATTTGAAAAAAATATTTCACAATATATCTGGGAGATATCGTTTGTCCATTTAACATAAAATTATCTTTATATAATGATTAATGTTTATTATTATTATCCTAAATATATATTAAAATACATAATGGAAAATAATAATAAATATTCCTTTTAATTTTCATCATTCTTGTAACCAATATACCCATGATTAAAAAACATCAACAAGATGAATAATCGGTCACAACACCTAATAAATTAAATAATTATACTTTAATGTTTATCATAACATAGTAAATTACAAATTAATGATTATATTAGGTAATTGACTTTAGTAATGACCAAGTTCCCCCCCCCACAAATTTTCTACATTGGACGGTTAGTGGTTCCTTCAGATGAACATTATTTTTAATCATATTATAAACTAGAATCATCAATTTTCATCTAGAATTTTCTATTTTATACCAAACGATTCCACATATAATTAATCTCCTAGTTACAATAAGTAATTTTCGTTGGATCTTTCTCCCACATTTATGACATATATGAAATTGTATATTCTTTTATTTTAAATCCTTATCACTTGAACTTCCCTGGGACCTGATCATTATGATATTTAGTTTTTTGGAAATTGAACTGTGTTCATGCTGTTAATTTTAATTATATATAAAATTTGAAATAATAAAAATATGTCTAAAACCAGTTTATATAATGTTAGGAATCATGTATATGAAATCATTAAATTTCCAATCAGAGTATTCAATAGATTTCTTCCTCCTGTTTCCTTCCATTTATTGAAAATTTTAAATTAAAAAAACATTTAAATGAATTAATATACAATAGTGGAACATATGAATGCTAAATTTCTTCTTGAATTAAGGGAGTCTATGTTTCAATATAGATTATCCATGGTAATAATTCTTATTATGCATTTTTAACTAACAATTCATTTAATCTCTTCATAATTATCACTAATTTGTTTTTGATTTTACAATTCATATTCGATGGTGGTTCAGAACTATATAAAATATATGTACAAATATCATTTAATAGGTATTTATTGAGACTATCCTCAGAAACCTTTATTAGAGTTATTACTCGTTGGTATATTTGTTAAGGAATGATATCTATTTATTGTATTATGATAGTGATGTAATTTCAAGGAAACAATCCTATATATTATTTATAATTATTTATTTATATTTTTCAGTATATAATATAATTCACAAAATTATCCCTAGGTTATCAAAAATATTTTCTCATTGTAGTTTCGAAAAAAAGAACTATACCTTTTCTCTATTAGCACTTATTGTGGTATGAATTTTTTACTAGTGGGATACAATTGATACCTATCAAATACCTCCAAGTGTAGATTCACCTCATATTAATGACATATAGAGACATTATAGTGGACAACCATTTAAGATAAATCCATTTCCTGGGGATCCATGATTCTCCAAATACTATTAGGTGAGATTTCTAAAGGATTGGATTCCTTACATTCCATTCATACCACCTATATATTAACCTTAATTTTACAAATATAATTTTCAAATATATATCTAATATGTATGACCCCAAAGATCATGAGTTCTTTTGTCTTTATATGATAAGGTTGATATTACATAAATAGGAACATAAAAGATGGATTTTTTATTTTATTATCTATTGTGATCTTTCAATACCCCATTGTTCACTTAAATATGCATTGGATAACATTGTTAATACATATAGAATTAGGTGAGAAAAAAAGTCATGTTATGGAATAAACATGATATGGAAAAAAAACTTGTGAGTCAAAGGAATAAAATTATATAACAGAAGAGAAGTACCATAACTAGTGACTTGAATTTATAACACAATGAAAAATCTACGACAACATCATTGATTCAAAACAAATGTGGGAAAAATATATTACAAAACACAAACATGACTCTAGGCTAACCACCTAGACAATATCACATGGAAGGTAAAGTCCTACAGTAGAATTGGTTTACTCCCGTATCACATAAATGACACCTTATTATACTAATGTTGGGGCCAATGAATTGGAGAACTATTTGGGTGCACCCATCATAGAATTTCAATGATATATGTGTTATACATAAATGAAATCATTCATAATTCATAACATAATCTTAACAATGTGATTAAAATAGGATGTACAATCATGGTCCCAATCATAATAAAATTTAATCTCAAAATGATGGTATTTTTGAAATTATCATATGAATTATATTACACCATTAAAGGAAGATAGAATAAAAA
The DNA here is from genome assembly GCA_963277665.1 of Viscum album. NCBI lineage: Eukaryota > Viridiplantae > Streptophyta > Magnoliopsida > Santalales > Viscaceae > Viscum > Viscum album. The sequence goes on along the minus strand of OY728120.1, from coordinate 1,749,781,738 downwards.
TATATATAATTTATAAATATATGTTGAATTTAGAATAAATTCATAACATTAAATATAATGATAATGTGAGTTATAGAGAGAATGTGAATAACCCAATGAAAACAAAAGTTTTGATAGAAGCCTTACCTTATGTTCGTATCGTCACCTTTGTTTTGTACCTTCCATAAAAATAAACATATATTTATTATGTAATACATTAATACTTTTTTAAATCTTAATTATTACTTTATTTTATTTGTTACAATTTAATATTCATTTACATAACCAATTATTTTCACATTGTATTTTTTATGATAAATGGTTCAAATGCCAAAAGTAATTATAGTATGTTCAATAATGTCAAAGTGGATTTGTTAATTAAATCCTTAATGGATGTCATGAAATAAATATTATTTTTATAAATAATGTGTACATTAATATCCAACCCTGACATATGGTAATGAAAAATAAACTATGGTAACATCATAGAGATAGTAAGTCATGTATACCAACGAGTAATATTTCCATTTTTGAAAAATAATGATGGAATGAAGGTAAGAATTATTTTCTCTTTTTTTATTTTTTTATATCATAAATATGACATTATATATTTGAATTAACCAACATATACCATCTATTTTTATGTAAAAAATTATTAGCATTACTTTGTGAAGCGGTAATCATCTATACACGTGAATGTTGTTATCATTTATTCAATGTATTTAAAGTTAAGAAATTGTCTGATATAATTATTTAATTGAATGATGAAAATTTCTTGAATATCATATATAAACACTGAATTAATCCTTATTACCTTTCATGTAACGTATAGTTGAAAAATATCGCATCCCCTTCTTTTAAGGTAGTCTACTGTACACACGAGATGTAAAGAACCATAAAATTCAAGGGAAATTTTTTCTTAATTTTCTTTGGGATTTTATAAAAATGCAGATTCTGACGGCACCTGATTCCGAAGCCCGGTGTGCCCGGAATCAATTTCAAAAGTTTAGCTTGGGTACGTTCAGTGAACGAACGAGCAGATTTTTCTAACTTTTAAATCGGTGCTCGGAATCGGAATCAGAGGGAACCGATGAAATCGTAGCACCGGTAATTGCTTAGGAACACCTTATCCGGAGTTGCGTTGTTCGGGTGAGGTTATTAAAAAATGGGTTAACTAAAGAATGAAATAAAATATTGTGCTACAATTTTATTTCTATTCCAGGTAGTTTAAACCTATGATTGGTGGTTGGAGTGGGTCCCACTAATATCCTAATTCCACTAGGTAGGATATTAGTGAAGTGGGGCCCACACGAGCCCCACCCCTTCAAATCCATTTTAACCTCCCTCTCATGCATATGTAACTCACCTGCACCCCTTTTAAATACCAAGTCAACTCTCTTAATTAATGAATTGAATTAAGGTATTCAATGTAATCAATTCTTGAATTCATTTCGAATTTCGAATTTAATGTTGGCTTGTGTGTGTTAATTAAATAAGATAAGGTCTTATTTTCATTAAGGGTTTTTGTTGTGCAAGAAGGTTGGAGAGGAATTTCTCAAGCCTGGGAATCTTCATCTTCCTCCTTGAAGAACGGGAAGAATGCACAGTCACCGACGAAGAACGTCGGCCTACGAAGAAGGATGATGAAGAACACTGAATCCTCGGAGATCGACGACGTGACGCTCTGTACCGCGACGCCGACGATTCTCTTCTCCGCGACGCCGACGAAGATTACAGAGCCTCCTTCCTTTCCGCCTTCTTCCGTGATGAACCTTCGTTCAAAAGCACCTTGAGGCAGGGGTTTATTTTTGATTCATGGACTTTCATTGCATCCCAAATGTCTAAATTCCAATGCCGCTTGTTAATGAATTAATGGGAGGAGGTCGGACCGCACGAACACGATCGACCCTCCTCCCCCTTTAATGTTGTGTTGACGCGACACGATTAAAGTTGGCACGGTGCAATGGCACCACGCGAAAACAAAGAAGAACGAGAGAAGAAGCGCGGCACCGTCGCGCCATGCCGTTGAGGCCGAACGAAGCCCCGTCGCTGTCGTGCCGTGCTGGTCAGACAAGGACGCTGCTCAAAGCCGCGATGGTGCAAGGCGGTTCGGCAAGAACCGCCGGCCGCCGGCACCTTGGAGGGCGGGACAACGAAAGTCCCGTATTGGCAGCCCCAGATAGCCAGAATGGGACTGCCGTTTCATGGGGAGACCGGGGGTCGTAACCCTCGGCTAGCAAGAAGGACCGGCCCCCATGTGGGGGCCGTAGTTTCTCAAACAGGGGGGGGGGGGGCAGTGCGCCCCCCTTCCTCTCAGCTCAGTGCTGGCCAAGCTGGCCATGTGTGCCGCGCGCGCGCGCCAGGCCAACCGGCTGACGAGGCTGGGCCGGGCCTCTCCCGATTGGGCCGGACCCAGACCCGGGTCGAGCGAACCGGTTCGGGCCGACCCAGGGTGGTCTCGGGCCAGGTCGGTGCCGGGCCAAAACCCCCTAAAACTGTACAGGTTTGTTCTTTTTCCCATATCTTGGGCTACTGACCTTCGATCGACGCACCGTTATTTGCAATGCGATCCTTCGATCGTGACAGACATTTCTGTATATTACACTCAAGGTTTCTAAGAACTTTGGGTACGGCTGGGTTGGTTCGAACATGAAACTTACCGGGCCCTCGGAGCGGAAACGCTTATAACATGAGCTCTGGACGTCCGATTGACGTGTCGTCAACTTTGTTGGATTCTTCTTAGTGAGAAAGACATTTTGGATAACTCCACTCGAGGTTTGGACACAGTTGGAGTGTGGTAGGGTTGTTTTTGACTTAAAAACCAACCGGGCCCCTGGAACGAAAAAGCCAATAACTCTCATATCAGGCGCCCGATTGACGCGTCGTCTGTCACGTTCAGTTACTCTTGTCGAGATGGAACCTTGTGATACATCAACTCCGGACTACGTGTCAGTTGATGTATCGACCCCCTTTGGCTCATGGAGCGGACCCTCCCAGAAATGAGCATGCTGTGTGCGAGAACCCTAGAGCTGGCTGCGACTATGACGACGATGATGACTGCACTGAAATCCTATGTGGGTTTAGTAGTGATGGTGACTGCACTGAAATCCTATGTGGGTTCAGCAGTGATGAAGTCCGTACTGAAATCCTCTATAGGTTCGATGGCAATGAAGACCGCACTGGAATCCTATGTGGGTTTGGCATTGATGAAGTCCGTACTGAAATCCTCCGTGGGTTCGACGACAATGAAGAATCCACTGAAATCATATGTGGGTTCGGCAACTATGAAGACCATACTGAAATCCTCCGTGGGTTCGACCACAATGAATACTGCACTGAAATCCTATGTGGGTTCGGAAGCGATGAAGACCGTACTGAAATCCTTCGGGGGTTCGACGACAATGACTATTGTTCTTGTATCATACGTGGGTCTTGCAGTGTCTGACTCTCTTCTTGCTATCCTACATGGGTCTGGAAGAGTTGCTGGTCTGTATCCTATGTGGGTCCAATAGTTTGGCTGGTTTAGTATCCTATGTGGGTCCCAACATAGATGAATCAATGGATATTTCTGATCATCTCTATCACCGAAGAAGTATACATGTGTGAGATAAGTCTTGACTTCAATCAATATATTCTATATGATTGAATTACTATCCTGTGTGGTTTGGGTTGTACAATCCTGTGTGGACGTGATCGAACTTGGGCTCAGGTGTTGGAGCTGAACTGGAATTGATGACTTAGGTATATGTATGGGCATATACCTAAGCAGTGTTGGATGTTACTTTGTGATTGTATCTTTCCTGTGTGGATTATCCTTTGTGGATTCTGGGAGATCTTCGGGGGTCTCGGGGTCCCTACTGAGTAGCGTATACTCACCCCTGCACGGGCTATGCCTGCACTACGTTGTATTGGATGCAGATGATGGAAATCGCTGATTGTGGTTGAAGCTTATGTAGCAAGTCATTTCCTGGAGGTGGACCACTGGGTAGGATGTACACGGAGTAGACGGCTGGACCCGAGGAGCTGATGAGGCCATCTATACACACCCTTCAGGCGGGACTTCGAATGGATGGCTTGATGTTGCTTCTTTAATTTCAGTTTCTCCACTTCTTTCCAGTTGTACCTTACTTTCAGTTTGGGTTTGTATTCTGGCCCATTTACATTCTGCACATACTATTGTACCCAGTTTCACTTAGTGTTTACTTCGGATTTCTTACTCTGTGGTGTTTGTTGACTTTATTATGGCAATGCCTTCCCCTTTTTGTCGAGATTTACACCTTGGTGAAAGTCGCCAGCCCCTGGCCTATGGGAGGCGGGCTTGGGGTATTTACGACACAGGTTCTAAGGATGGGTCGTGAAAAATTGGTATCGGAGGAGTTTGGTTCTACTGGAGACCTCAGGACTCTGATCTTTCTTCTATGTGAAGTAATAGTGTTAAGGGTATTGAGTGTGGTTATCAGTCTAAGGAGTTAAGTGTTGTTGCGGCAGCCGACGTATCTGTACACCAGGACCCTGAATTCTGATTTCCGACTCAATGCACGAAATCATTAATTGCATGTGTGTTTCAAAAGTATTATTTGTGATTACTTTGTGTCAGCTCACTGGGTTTACTAATTGACCGTGGGAAACCTATTTTTCTTTTCAGGAAGGACCCAAGATGGCAACCATCTAGGGTTCTGAAATTTGTGTGAGACGACAGACCATCGAGTGACGAGGCCTCAATGCAGGGACCTTTTTCAGTGGAGGCACCAGTGATATCTCTACCTGCCGAGCTAGCGATGCTACCATCCCCAGCCGCTGAGAGTGCATGTCGCCTTAGTGCACTGTACGAGTTTCAGCATCACAGACCACCAAGGTTCCATGGGGAGACGGACCCTCATGCATCTGACGATTAGCTGGAGGCTGTAGTTAGAGTTTTAGGTTAGTGGGGACAACAGCTGACCTCATGGTGATCCTTGCAGCGAGCCTCCTGGACGTGGCAGTAGGTAGATGGTGGAGCTTGATGCTCCAGGTGCACGACGAGGAATCTCTCCTCTGGACGGACTTTGAGGGCCTCTTTTGCAAGGTGTTCGTCCCATCCACCGTCCGTGCGGTGCACATCCAGGAGCATCTACAGCTGCAGTAGTGCAGCATAACGGTCTCCCAGTACTTGGCGAGATTTACTGATCTCTCGCGTGACTCGACGGACATGGTACAAGACCCATTCTTCTAGGCCCAGACCTTCGAGTAGGGACTGAGGCATGAGATCAGGGCATTGATGATCTCCCTCAACATTCCGACACAGGCAGGATTACTGGAGAAAGCTATTCTCATAGAGAGCTTTCTTGCTGAGCCAACGCCAGCAGCGAGACCTACCGTAGGGCGACACGTAGTAGAGACATATGCAGCTGTCAGTCGACGAATGTCACAGGGGTCCAGGCAGAACAGACCATCAGGCAGACAACCTCAGGACACTAGCTCAGAGTAGTGGGGCACAGGGTGCAGTGCTAGCCTTCCAAGGAGTAGGTAGTGCTACGCATGCGGTGGTCAGGGCCACATTGCTTGTGACTGCCTTACCCGCCATGCAGAGGAGCAGCAGACGGTTGAGGGGCCACCCAGGCAGAGGCACAGGGTCGACCATGGCGGTCCGCCGAGAGTAGGCGGATGAGGCAGGGGAGCTGGCCGAGCATCAGGTGGTGGGAGATGCTTTGAGGATTTACCACCACCACCACCAGAAGGCCCACACCGACCACTGGGAGCTGGCGGGAAGAGACAGGCTCAACTTCAGGCAGTGGAGGCCTACGACCACAGCGCCCCGGAGATGATTTGAGTTATTATCTGTGTCTACTCCACCCTTGCTGCAGTTCTTATAGAAACAGGTTCGAGTAATTCATTTATTGTCGCTGCCCTTGTTCGGAGATTAGAGATTCTGACGGATCCGTTGGGTCAATCCTTATGGATAGAGACTCTTAAGAGAGTAGACTCAACGATTAAGCACTAGTTCCGATAGTGTGAGCTTACTCTAGGATGAGAGACCTCCGGCTAGGATCTTCATGTAGTGGCGTTGAGGCCTTACGATATCATCTTGGGCATGGATTGGTTATCCACATTCCAAGATCAGATCGACTATATTAGGTGTAAGGTGCGGTGTGTTGCACTGATAAGAGCATGTTCACCCTCACTGGCGAGAAGGGAGCCTTTGCAACACAGGATAGACTCATGCTGAGGAGAGGACAACCCATCACTCATCAGTTGTCTAGCCTCATCCTAGGAGTAGTTGACATGCAGAGTCTTAGTTTTCCTGTAGTGGTGGATCAGTATGAGAACGTTTTCCCTAACGACATTCCAGTACTACCTCCTCGCAGAGAGGTAGACATTATATTGACTTGTACCCCGGGACATCCCCGATATCCACTCCAGCATGTCGAATGGCTCTGTCTGAGCTTCTAGGGCTACGGGTACAGTTGGATGACTTGTAGAGTAAGGGATTCATCTGACCCAGTGTTTCACCCAGGGCATCCCCGATATTGTTCGCCAAGAAGGCAGACGGGAGCATGCGACTGTGTGTCGACTATAGTCGCCTGAACTAGGTGATCGTGAGGAACAAGTATCCGCTACCAAGGATTAACGACCTCTTAGATCACCTCAAGGGAGCACGGTGGTTCTTGGAGATAGACCTCAGATCAGGCTATCATCAGCTCAGAGTTCGGGACGAGGACGTACAGAAGACGGTCTTCAGATGTCTGTATGGCCACTATGAGTTCTTGGTTATGCCATTCGGCATAACCAACACTCCAGCAGTGCTCATGGGTCTGATGAATAGGATCTTTCATCCATACCTAGATCTTTTTGTCATGGTATTCATCGACGACATTTTGATATACTCAACCACTGAGGAGGAGCACGCCAACCACTTGCTGGTTGTACTAGGTTCACTCTGAGAGCACCAACTTTATGGTAATCTCTCAAAGTGTTTGTTCTGGTTACACGAGGTCCACCTCTTGGGACATGTCATCTCTGAGGTGGGAGTTGTGTTGGATCCTGCGAAGATCGAGGCAGTGCTAGCTTGGGAGCCACCTAGGAGCGTGACGGAGGTGCGGAGTTTCTTGGGTCTAGCCTGGTACTACCGGAGATTTGTGCCAAACCTTTCTAGAGTTACGACACCACTCTCAGCTTTGATGAAGAAGGGGAAACCCTTCGTGTGGTCAGACAGATGTCAGTAGAGGTTCTAGGAGCTGAGACAGAGATTGAACAGCGCATCTATCTTGAGGATACTAGAGGAGGGAGTGGGGTACGTAGTCTACTGCGATGCATCAGGGACCAGAATCGGATGTGTCCTGATGCAGGAGCGGGATGTGATTGCATATGGATCACGTAAGTTGAGGCAACATGAGCAGAAATACACTACCCATGACCTTGAGTTATCAGCAGTGGTCTTCTCTATGAAGTTGTGGCGACACTATCTGATGGGTGAGCTCTTTACAATCTATTCTGACCACCAGAGTCTCAGGTACATCTTCTCGCAGAAGGATCAGAATCTGAGACAGTGGTGATGGCTTGAGATCCTCCATGACTATGAATTTGAGATAGTATATACTCCTAGAAAGGGGAACGTAGTAGCCGATGCTCTCAATAAGAGGAAGGAAATTCAGCTACTCGGGGAGGCGACAGAGCATCTAGCCACTTTGCAGATATACTTTGTGGATAAAGATGGTGCAACCTTTCTTCAGTCACTCACAGTCACTCCTCCACTACTGCAGCGGGTTAGAGAGGCACAACATGGGGACACTGAATGTGAGACGGGGCGTGCACAGATTTTCTCAGGACATGCACCTGATGGATTCTCTGTAGGAGGAGAGCACGTCGTCCTTTTCAGAGAATGTACCATGGTAAGAGTTTCATTTCAGGAGGAGGTGCTGAGAGAGTTTCACACATCCCCTTTACCGGTATATCCAGGAGTGGCGAAGATGTACCAGGATATCAAATGACAGCACTGGTGGCCAGGTATGAAAAAGGTTGTGGTAGAGTTCGTTTCTCAATGCCTCACCTTCCAGCCGGTGAAGGCAGATCCATAGGTACTAGTAGGCTTGGTACAACCCTTGGAGGTCCCATAGTGGATGTGGGAAGGGATATCTATGGATTTCGTGACTGGAATTCCATGTACATCCAGAGGTCAAGACTGCATTTGGGGGATTGTCGACTTACTCACCATGTTGGGCCACTTCTTACACATCAGAGATCAGAGCTCAGTAGAGAGATTGGGATGTCTCTACTTTCAGGAGATTGTACATCTTCATGGTGTTCCATCATCTATCATCTCTAATCGAGATGCTCTCTTTACTTCCCGGATTTGGAAGGGGTTGCAGGAGGAATTCGGGACACAACTATGTCTGAGCACCGGCTTTCACCCTCAGAAGGATGGTCCGATGGAGAGGACCATTTAGACTCTCACGGACATTCTCCATGCATGTGTCCTCGACTTTGGTCGCAGCTGGGAGGACCACCTACCCTTGGTGGAGTTCACGTACAACAACAGCAACCACTCCACCATCAGGAGGGCACCATACGGGGCATTGTACGTCCGACCATGAAGATCACCTCTGTGCTGGACAGACCCTAGGGAGTCAGCACTTGTGGGACCGAAGATGGTCCAGGCCATGACAGAGAAGATCTAGGTCATCCAGGAGTGGATGAGGACGGCTCAGAGCTGGCAGAAGTCTTATGCTGATAGGAGTTGTAGGCCACTGGAGGTCGAGGATGGCGAACACTTCTTCTTGCGGGTCTCAACTCAACGTGGATTGTTGAGATTTGGCTGGGGCGGCAAGTTATCTCCGCGCTTCATCGGACCATTCCAGGTTCTCAGCAGGATAGGCGAGGTGGCTTATCGCCTAGCTCTACAACCTCAGTTGCACCGGGTGCACGACGCCTACCACGTATGTAACACCCCGAGATTTTATGAAAAATATTCTTTTTAATTTCATTAATATCTTGTGTTGTACTCTACACCAAAAGGAGCTTTCACAACACGCATCCCTGACTTGTCTTGCATTACCCGCAATCACAACCTTCCACGATAGCGTGTGTTGTACGCAATACAGAGTTTCGCTAAAAAACGATATTTTATATGAACTACCCGTTATGAATAGTATAAACTAAATTTTAAATTTTATAACATTATTATTCATCTTACACATTTTCTAGAACATGGTATGATAACAAAATCAATTTTTCGAGTAAAATAAATAATTTTCAAAAAATGTTGTTTTGCTGCCTTTTGATGGCACACCAACTTTAAATCTTCTTTTTGACTTGTCTATAAGTTCAATTTGACAAAATAAATTTCTTCATTGGAGTCAAGATATAAAAATTTACTTCGGATAAATTTTTCATATTAATCTTATAACTTTCATATTTTAATGAATAGTAAAAACACACTATATTTTAATAAAAACAGCTTTTTTCATCACAATAATTTATATGGTTATATTATCATTTTGATTGGGTTTAAAGTTTAATTAGAATATATTTTTACCCTTTAATCCAATGTTGTTCATTGGAATTAATGTCACTTTGAAATTGGATATAAACAAGTATCAATATTTTGATTGTTTTTGTTTCTTAAAAACATGCTATTTGTTTTGATAACAGGAATTAAATTTAAAATTAATTAATTCCACTTATATGTTATGAATTTGGAAAAAGAGACATCAATTTTTAATTTGTAATATCAAATAATTCTTAGGCTAAATTTTTGGTATTTTTCTGAAAAACTTCAATTTTCAATGAATAGTGAAACAACTTAGTGGTAGTTAAAAAACTGACTTTCTTTAAATTAAATTAAATTTTACCACATCTGTGAATTGAATTTCAAAAATCCGAGATACACGGTTAATATCAAAGACTAAAATGTGGTTCAATGAGATAAAAATAATTTTTGGTGAATAGTAACTTTTTACTTTTATTACCACGGTTAAAGGTAAATAGGATAATTAAAGGTAAAAATGGTATTATTATTACCCTAACACAAGTACTAATTTTATTTTATAAGTTTAATTCGACCAAAAACAACCTTAGTAATAAAATATGACTATTTAGGCCCACTTGGATTAGATTAGAACTTTTATTATTAATTTATTTAAAGAAGGGTTAAAATAGTTAAAATCAATGTTTAATAAGTAAATCATTTTTAATAAAGGGTTATACATAATATAAATTCAAATATAAATATTAATTATAATTATAAAGAGATTTACTACATAATGGTATTTTATTTGTAATTTATAAACATTAAATAATTTAATTTATATATGACACAATGATGATGCAGTAATTATCTTATTAATGAAATATTGACATAAGTGATGTTATAAATACCCAAATAAATGTAATTTGAGACTTTTTATGAATTACAATAATTTTATATGTTAATATGACATGTTATTATTGATTTAATTAACTTTTTTAGAACTAATAATTCTGTTATTATTTTCACAAAAATCAATTACCAAATAGTGTCAAAATTGACATAAAATAGTTTTTAAAACAGAAATTATATTATTAATTGTTATTATATTCCTAAAAATCTAAGGTTCAGAAAATATAATTATATCATGATAGGTGTATCATTAATGGACCACTTGGGGGTCTCCTGGATGTATATGGTATGTTTATTAACTATATAATATAAAAATACAAAGTAACATGGTAAATGTCAATCTAATTAACTAAGAGTTAAAAATAAACGATAAGTGTAATATAATGACCTAAACTTTTCTAAATTCTATAGGATGAGAGGATTTAGACCCATACCCACCTTAGCATCGAAATAAATCAATTTGAAGATATTAAAAACCGAATATAACTTTATAATAAAATAATATTTTTAGTTTTTCCAAAGGTTCCCCTCTCCTCCTTTATAAATGGCATCTCCTCCCTCACTTCCTCACACCACATTGAGCCTTCATTATCATCAAACCCCTGTCACATTCTATTCTCCACTTCCATAGAATATCCAAGAGGTTCTGGTCTTCTTAAAAGACCAATTTTAGTGCCCTAAGAGGAGGTCTCAAAGAGGCGCTTCAAAGAAGAGGTAATGTCCGTTACCGATTCTTTCAACTTTATTTCTTCTTCCACTTTTTCTTCTTTAGTTGTTTGATTATGAAGTAATTACATCAGTATAACTCATATAATTATATGTTATTATAAGTATGAAACAAACCTATTTCACCAACTATCCATCCTACGGAAAACGAAATCACCACGCATGCGTACGTACGGAATACCGTCTCCACGCCATGGTGAAATCTGTTTTTCCACTAACACCTTAAATGGATGGGTATAATGGTGTAAAGAATAACTATATATGGTTATTATAACTTCATACTGATTCTGATATATTATACCAACCACTCCAATTATATTCAATAATTATGGGAATGATATAATCGCTCGTGCGTACGTACGGACTACCATCTCCACGACACGATAAGATTCATTCTCCATGTTAACCATACACGAGTGATCATAATGTTTATATAATGAATAATAATGAAATATATGAAATAATAATGCTACTGTATTTATGTATATATATATATATATGTACGTCATCTATTTTGGTTCATTCAATTCAATAAGGAAACAAAAACTGTGTTCATGCGTACGTACGGCCTACCGTCTCCATGAACGGTGTATTTCATTCCTTTTATCGATCTATAATATATATATGAATATGATGAATATATAGTATATATAAATAATGTTTTACATTCTGGAATTATGTAAATAGGTATATAAGTAATAATATCATGAACGAAAAATCGAAACACATACAATAAATGAAATGATTTTACCCAAAACGCTGCTTTAACATGGAATTTACAAAAGAATGGGTAATATAAAGTCATAAGTGAAACATATATGATATCATAAGAATTAATATGATTCTGTAATAAGTCAAAGAAATTATTAGAATCATTATAAAGGAGGTTCAGATACGTACATAGCATATCAGACCTACGGTAAGCGATAATTGATCAATCTCATTTTTATCCGAGATTGTTTATTCGTAATTATTTATTGGGGTTATCTTTATCATCCAAGACCGTGTTTTCTAAAAGTGTTTTCATGTATGTTTAAAGTCCTTTTTACCCATTTTTGAATTTTACTACATGGTATTTAAGGAATATTTTTTTTACCATATGAGGTACTTTTTGACTTTTCCGACAAAAGTACGAGAAGAATGTTATTTTTAACTTATACGGCGTGAATTGATTTTTACAGTTTCATAACGCCTCATTTTCATGAAGCTTACTATACAAAATTTTATGACTATTTTAAACAAAATACATTTATTTTAAAAGTGCATGGCATTTTGTGAAAAGAAAATGATCATGAAGAAGAAAGAATATTTTCCTCAAGAATTCATTTCAAATGTTTTATCAAAACAATTTTCCATCTAAGATGAAATTATTTCATATGTGTATGTTTCAAGAATAATGTCACTATGATTTAATTGGTTTCACTTTCCTTATTATGAAATATATCCATTACTTTTATTTTATTATGTAATGATGGGATGATGTTTATGAAACCCATTTTATTTATTGGGTAATGATGAATGATGTATGTTTATTTTGTGAAACAAGTAAGAATGATTTCAGTATGAGATTGGTGGGACCTATAACTCCCTCCAATGCATTGGGTAAATATTTATATCTCATGAGATAGACATGGCTGGAATGGAAAGTTAAACCGGTTCAGTAATGCATGACTGGAACGAGGAGTGAACTCGATTCAGAAAGGGAATTTGTCCACTATGATGGTCTTGGCAGAAATTCCTTGGATACTATAGAAATCATATCATGTGGTTAATGGTTTTCCACAATTAAATATTTAATTCTAATGCTATTTTACTATGATTAATGTTTCTTTATGATCTATTCCTTACGTACTTCCATGATTTACGTCATTGCTCAGGATTCTGATGTTTAAATATTATGTTCATGTTTTGAAGTTCCAATGTATATGATTTGTTTTATTTATTCCATGATTACTCTTACTGAGCATTTGAGCTCACCATTTATATGTTTTCTTTTCCCCAAGATTTAAAGAAAGGATTTAGGTAATAAAACATAAAGGGGAAGATCTTATGGGATATGTTGAAGATCTTTCACCACGATTAGAAGATTACGTTCTATGTTTCCAAAGACACTAAACTATTATGGTCCTTGTGTGTATGTATTTTTTATGTATTAAGTATTCCACAATATTAATGTAATATCTATATACGTCAAGTTTCGGACCTCTACAATTGGTATCAGAGGAAAGGTTTAGTCAACCTTTGGAAACTAGGATGCAAGATCTTTAGTGAGATCCCTAGAGATATTTCTATGTTATGTCTAGAGATGTCCCTAAGGTTATGTATAAGTATAGGTTATAGTGCTAGAATTATGGTAATGATATTATATTAAACCTAAGATGTTAGATATTGAAGTTAATCCCCCTTTATTATGATTTTTCCCCTCACATATTCTTTTTGGGTTTTAGAAAATGGCTGGAAACAAGATGATTCACGATAATGGAGGATATGATGGACAATGGAATGATATTATTCATGAGATACCAAATGAAATGGGATTTCGAAGTCCAAACATCATTATTATGCCGAATCAGAAATCTCATAATATGATCAATAAACTCAAATTTGGTAAGTTTCCTGACTCAGCTAATAAGAGAAAGATGGAGTTTCATGATGATTATAGAGGAAAGAAAGTTCAATTTTCCTTATGTAAATCACGTGGGAAGGGGCATAAAGGATAATGTTTCAAAGGAACTAGAAGATGCTTTGGGTGTGGAAAAGAAGGACATAATGCCAGTAAGTGCAAAAGAAAAGGTTCAGTTAACACCATGGATGAGGATAATGGTATTGCTACGATATCAAAAATGGTTAAATGTTTTAAATGTGGAATGTACGGGCATTATGAAAACCAATTCCCTAAGGGAAGGTCTCATGAATATAATCAGTATGGTCATATGGGTAGTATTTATGTTGATGATGATGAAGAGACTACAAATGATATGTGAGATGAATGAATTGTTGATGCTCGGTCAATGGTTTAAGAAGGCAGTGGAATGATTACATGTTTATAAAGTGTAATGTTGTATAAGTAATCTCATGGTACTATAGAATAAAGAGACATCTAAGTATTGTTACACTTTTGTCTTTCCTTATGTTTTGAAAGTGTATGATTAATGGTACCAGTAATCATGAAAGGTTATTCATATATTTTTGGAATGTAGATGATTTGTGCATAATGATGGGATAAGGAGAAAATTAAATGTTTGACAGTATTCATGAGCTCAGGACTGATATAAGGAGAAGGTTATATCATGGTTTGAGTATTTAGAATTTTTGGATTTTGGTATGTGGATAGAGATAAAGTTTGACAGCATTCATGTTTTCACTAAGGTTTAATGGGTATTCATTTTTCAAGAGAATACATGATTAAGATATTCGCATGATTAGAATGTGACCAACAAGATATATGGGGGATAAATGATGGTATTCACATGCTTGGTTGATGAAATTTCAAGTAATCATTTTCTTTATACTATGATCTTGGACAGAAGTATTTTAGATAAAGATTACAATGGATTATGTTGGACATAAGATAGTATTGTTTAAGGATAGAAATGTTTTTAATATTATTGATGGGATGTTATAGTAATGTAGTTTTAGAAAAAGGACAACCTGCAGGATGGGTGACAACCCATCGCATCAGACAAGGGTGAGGGAATCAAACCCACAACCGAAGTGCGACTAGCCTTTATCACCTACCACTGGCCTATAAGATGTCCCTGTTTAGTAGAAACTAGATTTATTATATTAAGCAGTATGATATATGAAGTATAAGTCAATTTTAGGAACAATATATGATTAATCTCACTGTATATGGACCTATGTATTTTTGATAACTTTTATAACATTTTGTTTGAGATAGATGGAATTGCCCATCATTCTATCACATGATCTAATAACACTTCACGAATGAAAAATTCGACTTTATTTCTTTAAGAGATGATGTGGAAATTGTCGAAAGAATGACCAACGATGAGACTATACCAAAATCACGAATGTATTTCTTCTAATTCCAATGTCATAAACCTTAGGGAAATGATCTTGGAAACAAAAAATGTTGTCCTGGTGCCCTTATATCCGATGAATCAGATGGTACCTTAGATCATCACAAATCTATGGCTTTGTGATTGATGTCTTTTTCATAGCCATGTTCTCTACCACTCTCCATCAGAACATGATGGTTAGATTTTTCTTCCATATCGATATTTTCACCTATGTTCTCCTACGTGGAAACCCAGTGTGGAGATAATTTGGGTAACCATTATATTTCATACTTTAGTTTTTAATGCCATGTTTTGGTATTCCTTTTTACGATGTGGGTTTCTATTAAACAAACTTTCAAGTAGTAATCCATTTATAACCCTGATGAACTTCGAGGGCGAAATTCATTTTAAGGGGGGTAGAATGTAACACCCCGATATTTAATGAAAAATATTCATTCTAATTTCATTAATGACTTGTGTTATACACTACACCAAAAGGAGCTTTCACAACACGCATCCCTGACTTGGCTTGCATTACATGCAATCACGACCTTCCACGATAGCGTGTGTTGTACGCAATACTGAGTTTCCCTAAACAACGATATGTTATATGAACCACCCGTTATGAATAGTATCAACTAAATTTTGAATTTTATAACATTATTATTCATCTTACACATTTCCTAGAACATGGTATGAGAACAAAATCAAATTTTCGAGTAAAATAAGTAATTTTCAAAAAATGTATTTTTGCCGCCTTTTGATGGCGCACCCACTTTAATTCTTGTTTTTGACATGTATATAAGTTAAATTTGAAAAAATAAAATTCTTTTTTGGAATCAGGATATAAAAATTTACTTTGGACAAATTTTTCATATTATTCTGGTAACTTTCGTATTTTAATGAATAGTAAAAACAAGGAATATTTTAATTAAAAACAACTTTTTTCATCCCAATAATTTATATGGTCAGATTATCTTTTTAATTGGGATTAATGTGTAATTAGAATATATTTTTTTCCATTTAATCCAATGTTTTTCATTGAAATTAATTTCACTTTGAAATTGGATATAAACAAGTATAAATATTTTGATTGTTTTGGTTTCTTAAAAACACGCTATTTGTTTTGATAACAGGAATTAAATTTAAAATTATTAATTCCACTTATATGTTATGAATTTGGAAAAATAGACATCAATTATGAATTTGGAATATCAAAAAATTCTTAGGCTGAATTTTTGGTATTTTTCTGAAAAACATAAATTTTCGATGAATAGTGAAACCACTTAGTGTTGGTTAAAAAAACTGACTTTTTCTAATTTAAATTAAATTTTACCACTTCTGTGAATTGAATTTCAAAAATCTTAGGGACATGATTAATATAGAGGACTAAAATGTGGTTCAATGAGAGGAAAATATTTTTTGGTGAAGAGTAACTTTTTACTTTTATTTACCACGATTAAAAGTAAATAGGATAATTAAGTGTAAAAATGATATTATTTTTACACTAAAGCATCTCCTAATTCTATTGGATAAGTTTAATTCGACCAAAAAAACCTTAGGAATAAAATATGACAATTTAGGCCCTCATGGATTAGATTAGGACATTTATTATTAATTTATTTAAAGAAGGGTTAAAATAGTTAAGATCAAAGTTTAATTAGTAAATCATTAATATTAAAGGGTTATGCATAGAATAAATTCGACTATAAATATTAATTAGAAAGATAAAATGATTTCCTACATAATTGTTGTTTATTTGTAATTTTTAGACATTAAAAATTATAATTTATTTATGACAAAATGATGATGCAATAATTATCTTATTAAGGAAATATTGACATAATTGATGTTATAAATACACAAATAAATGTAATTTGAGACATTTTATGAATTAAAATAATTTTATATATTAATATGAAATGTTAGTATTGATTTAATTAACTTTTTTTGAACTAATAATTCTGTTATGAGTTTCACAAAAATCAATTACCAAATATTGTCAAAATTGACATAAAATAGTATTTTAAACAAATATTAAATTATTAATTGTTATTATATAACTAAAAATCAATGGTTCATACAATATACTTATATCAGGATAGGTGTATCATTAATGGACCACTTGGGGGTCACTTGGATGTATATGGTATGTTTATTAACTATATAATAGAAAAATACAAAGTGACACCGTAAATGTCAATCTAATTAACTAAGAGTTAAAACTAATTAATAATTTTAATATAATGACCTAAACTTGTCTAAATTCTATTGGATGAGAGGATATCGACCCATACCAACCTTATCTTCGAAATAAAATAATTTTTAGCTATTAAAAACCGAATATGACTTTATAATAAAATAATATGTTTAGTTTTTCCAAAGGTGCCCCTCTCCTCTCTTATAAAAGGGAACCTCATACTTCTCTTCCTCACACCACATTGAGCCTTCAATCTCGGCCAAACCCTTCCAATATATCTTCTCCACATCCATATAAACATATTATCGGTTATGATCTTCTTAAAAGACCAATTTTATTTCCCTAAGAGGAGGTCTCAAAGAGGCGCTTCAAAGAAGAGGGAATGTCCGTTATCGATTTTTTCAACGTTATTTCTTCTTCCACTTCTTCTTATTTAGTTGTTTCATTATGAAGTAATAACATCAGTATAAATCATATACTGATATGTTATTATAATTTTGAAACAACCATATTTCACCAACTATCCATCCTACGGAAAACGAAATCACCACGCGTGCTTATGTACGGAATACCGTCTCCACGCCGTGGTGAAATATGTTTTTCCACCAACACCTTAAATGGATGGGTATAATGGTGTAAATAATAACTATATATGGTTATTATAACATCATTCTGAATCTGATATATTTTACCATCCACTCCAATTCTATTCAATAATTATGGGAATGATATCATCGCTCGTGCGTACGTACGGACTACCGTCTCCACGACACGATGAGATTCATTCTCCATGTTAACCATACATGAATGATCATAATGTTTTGTAATGAATAATAATGAAATATATGAAATAATAATGCTATTGGATTTATGTTTATATATATGTATGTCATCTATTTAGTTTTATTCAATTCAATAAGGAAACAAAAACAACGTTCATGCGTACGTACGGCCTACCGTCTCCATAAACGGTGTATTTCATTCCTTTTATTGATCTATAATATATATATGTATATGATGAATATATATTATATATAAATCATTTTTTACATTCTAGAATTATATAAATCTGGATATAAGTAATAATATCAAGAACGACAAGTCGAAACACATACGATAAATGAAATGATTTTACCCAAAACGCTGCATTAACATGGAATTTACAAAGGAACGGGTAATATAAAGTCATAATTGAAACATATATGATATCATAAAAATGAATATGATTCAATAATAAGTCAATGACATTATTTAAATCATTATACTGGAGGTTCAGATACGTACAATGTATATCAGACCTAAGGTAAGGGATAATATATCGATCTCATTTTTATCCGAGATAGTTTATTCATAAGTATTTACTGGGGTTATCTTTATCATCCAAGACCCTGTTTTCTAAAAATGTTTTCATGTATGTTTAAAGTCCTTTTTACCCATTTTTTATTTTTACTACATGGTATGTAAGGAATCTTTAATTGTTTACCATATGAGGTACTTTTTGACTTTTCCGACAAAAGTACGAGAAGAATGTTATTTTTAACTTATACGGCATGAATGGATTTTTACGGTTTCATAACGCATCATTTTCATGAAGCATACTCTACAAGATTTTATGAATATTTTCAATAAAATAGTTTTATTTTAAAAGTTCATGGCATTTTGTGAAAAGAAAATGATTGTGAAGAAGAAAGGATATTTTCTTCAAGAATTCATTTCAAATGTTTTATCAAAACCATTTTCAATATAAGATGAAATTATTTCATATGTGTATGTTTCAAGTATAATGTCTCTATGATTTACATGGTTTCACTTTCCTTATGATGAAATGATATCCATTTCGTTTATATGGATTATGTAATGATGGGATGATGTTTATGAAACCCATTTTATTTATTGGTTTAGTATGAATGATGTATGTTTATTTTGTGGCACAAGTAAGAATGATTTAATTATGAGATGGGTGGGACCTATATCTCCCTCCAATGCATTGGTTAAAGATTTATATCTCATGAGATATACATGTTTGGAACGGCAAGTTAAACTGGTTCAGTAATACGGGACTGGAACGAGGAGTGAACTCGATTGTGAAAGGGGCTTTTTCCACTAAGATGGTCTTGGAAGCAATTACTTGGATACTATAGAAATCATATCATGTGCTTATTGGTTTTCCACAATTACATGTTTAATTACAATGATATATTATCATGATTAATGTTTCTTTATGATCTATGCCTTACGTACTTCCATGATTTATGTCATTGCGCAAGATTATGATGTTTAAATATTATGTTCATGTTTTTTTTGTTCAAATGTATATGATTTGTTTTATTTTATCCATGCTTACCCTTACTGATCATTTGATCTGACCCTTTATATGTTTTCTTTTCCCCAGGATTTAAAGAAAGGTTTTAGGTATGAAAACAAAAAGGGGAAGATCTTATGGGAGATGTAGAAGATCTTTAACCATGATTAGAAGATTACGTTCCATGTTTCCAAAGACACTAAACTATTACTGTCCTTGTGTGTCTTTATTTTTTATGTATTAAGTATTCCTCAAAAGTAATGTGTTATCTATGTACATCAAGATTTGGGTCTCTACAACATATCTCAGCTGAGGAGATACGTGCACGACCCGATGCATATTATCGACCATGGGGAGCTAGACCTTGACGATGGGGCGAACTTTGCGGAGGTCCTAGTGGAGATCGAGGATCGAATGGAGCAGGTCCTATGTGGGTGATCGATTCTTCTAGTGCGCATCATATGGCAGCATGGGATCCTACGGGATAGCACATGGGAGCGGGAGGCTCAGATGCGTGCTCAGTACCCACATTTGTTCCTCTAGTTTATGACGTATCTTTACGAGGACGTAAAGCCCTAAGGTGGGAGTAATGTAAAGACCCGTAAAATTCAAGGGATATTTTTTCTCAATTTTCTTTTGGATTTCACAAGAACACAGTTTCTGACAGCACCTGATTCCGAGGCCTGGTGTCCCTGGAATCAATTTCCAAAGTTTATCTCAGGTACGTTCAGTGAACGAACGAGCGGGTTTTTATATCTCTTAAACCAGTTCTCGGAATCGGAACTGAGGGCACCGATGGAATCGAAGTGCCTATAATTGCGGAGGAACACCTTTTCTGGAGTTGCGTTGTTCGAGAGAGGTTATTAAAAAATGGGTTAACTAATGAATGAAATAAAATACTGTGCTACAATTTTATTTCAATTCTAGGTAGTTTAAACCTATGCTTGGTGGTTAGAGTGGGACCCAATAATATCCTAATTCCACTAGGTAGGATATTAGTGAAGTGGGGCCCACACAAGCCCCACTCCTTCAAATCCATTTTAACCTCCCTCTCGTGCATTTTATATGTAACTCACCCGCACCCCTTTTAAATACCAAGTCAACTTGCTTAATTAATGAATTGAATTATGTTATTCAATTCAATCAATTCTTGAATTCATTTTGAATTTCGAATTGAATTTTGGCTTGTGTGTGTTAATTAAATAGGGAAAAGTCTTATTTTCTTTAAGGGTTTTCGTTGTGAGAGAAGGTTGGAGAGGAATTGCTCAAGCCTGGGAATCTTCATCTTCCACCTTGAAGAACGCGAAAAACGCACCGTCACCGATGAAGAACGCCGGCCTCTGTCAAAGGACGACTAAGAATGCCGAATCCTCGGAGATTGATGATGAGATGCCATGTACTGCGAGACCGATGATTCTCTTCTCCGAAACTTCGACAACGTTTACGGAGCCTCCTTCTGCGATGCCTTCTTCCACGATGAACCTTCATTCAACAACACCTTGAGGTATGGTATTTTTTTTGATTCATGGACTTTCGTTCCCGCCTAAACGTCTAAATTCCTAAGCCGCTTGTCAACGGATTAACGGGAGGAGGCCAGACCGCACGAACATGGCCGAACCTCCTACCCCTTTGATGTTGTGTTGATGTGGCATGATTAAAGGTAGCGCAGTGCAACAAAACCACGCGGATACAATGAAGAACATGCGATGAAGTGTGGCGCCCTCACGCCGCGCCGTTGTGGCTGAACGAAGCCGCGGCCAGAGCGGGGCCGCGGAGGGGGGGGGGGGGGGCGCCGTCTCGCCACACTGGTTGGACAAGACCGCGACACAAAGCCACGGTAGTGTAAGGCGGGGCGGCCGGAACCACCGGCCACCATCACCTTGGAGGGCGAGACAGTGGTGGAAGCACCGGCCGGCTGGACCGGGCCGGCCATTTCAGGGGGAGACCGGGGGTCGAAACCCCCGAATGGAAAGCAGGACCGACCCCCACATGGGGGCCGCAGTTTCTCAAACAGGGGGGCAGCGCGCCCCCCCTTCCGCTCAGCTCGGTGCTGGCCGAGCTGGCCATGCTTGCCGCGTGCGTGCGTCAGGCCGGGCCACGCCGGTTTGTCCGGGCCGCTCCCACCTGGCTGGTCCACGTCCTATTGGGCCGGACCCGGACCCGGTTTGGGTCGACCTAGGGGGGTCTCAGGCTGGGCCCAAAACCCCTGAAACCAGACAAGTTCATTCTTTTTCCCATATCATGGTCTTCGGACCTCTGATCGACACACCGTTAGTTGAAATACGATCCTTCGATTGATAAGGTCATTTCGATATATTACACTCAAGGTTTCTGAGAACTTTTAATATGGCCTGGTTGGTTCGAACACGGAACCAACTGGGCCCTCGGAGCGAAAACACTTATAACATGAGCTCCAGACATCCGATTGACATTCCGTTGACTTTGTTGGATTCCTCGTAGTGAGACAGACTTTTTTGGATTAATCCGCTCGAGGTTTGGAAGCAGTTGAAGTGCGGTCGGGTGGGTTTTGACAGAAAAACCAACCGGGCCCCTAGAACGAAAAAGCCAATAACTCTCAGACCAGGCGTCCGATTGACGCGCTGTCTGTCATGTTGAGTTCCTCTTGTCGAGACGGATCCTTGGGATAAATCAAATCCGGACTACATTTCAGTTGATGTATCGACCCCCTTTGGCTTGTTGAGCGGACTCTCTAGGAAACGAGCATGCTGTGTTTGAGAACCCAAGAGCTGGCTGCGACTGCGATGACTATGATGACTGCACTGAAATCCTCCATGGGTTCAGCAGTGTTGAAGACTGCACTGAAATCCTATTTGGGTTTGGAAGCAATGAAGTCTGTATTGAAATCCTCCGTGGGTTCTACGACAATGAAGACTGCACTTAAATCCTATATGGGTTCAGAAGCAATGAAGTCCGTACTGAAATCCTCCATGGGTTCGACGGCAATGAAGACTGCACTGAAATTCTATGTGGGTTCGACAACGATGAAGACCGTACTAAAATCCTCCATGGGTTCGACAACAATTAAGACTGCACTGAAATCCTATGTGGGTTCGGCAGCGATGAAGTCCGTACTGAAATCCTCCGTGGGTTCGACAACAATGAACACTGTTCTTGTATCCTACGTTGGTCTAGCAGTGTCTGACTCTTTTCTGACAATCCTATGTGGGTCTGGTAGAGTAGCTGGTTTGTATCCTATGTGAGTCCAATAGCTTGGCTGGTTTAGTATCCTACGTGGATCACAACTTAGATGAATCAGTGGCTATATCTGATCATCTCTATCACTGAAGAAGTACAGATGTGTGATCTGAGTCTTGAACTCAATTATTATCTTCGATATGATTGACATAATATCCTGTGTGGTTTGGGTTGTACTATCCTGTGTGGATGTGATCGAACATGGTCTCGGGTGTTGGAGCCGAACAAGAATTGATGACTTAGGTATATGTATGGGCATATACCTAAGCAGTGTTGGATGTTACTTCATGATTGTATCTTTCCTTTGTGGATTATCTTTTGTGGATTTTGGGAGACCTTTGGGGGTCTTGGGGTCCCTACTGAGTAGATTATACTCACCCCTGCATGGGATATGCTTGCACTATGTTGTGTTGGATGCAGACGACAGACATCGCTGATCGTGTTTGAGGCTTGTGGAGCAAGTCGGTACCTGGAGGTGGACCACTGGGCAGGACGTGCACCGAGCAGACGGCTAGACCCGAGGAGATGAAGAGGCTATCTATACCCACCCTTCAGGCGGGGCTTCCAGTGGACGGATCGACGTTGCTTCTTTACTTTCAGTTGCTGCAATTATTTCACGTTGCACCTTACTTTCAGTTTGGGTTTGTATTCTGGCCCATTTACTTTCTGCACTTACTATTGTACCCAGTGTCACTTAGTGTTTACATCTTCTGGCTTACTTTGTGGTTTTTGTTTACTTTATAAAGGAAATTCCTTCCCCTTTTTGTTGAGATTTATTCCCTGGTGCTAGTCGTGATCCCCTGGCCTATGGTAGTCGGGCTTGGGGTATTCACGTCACGGGTTCCGAGGATGGGTCGTGACATGAGAGATGTTAAGAAATTCCATATAGAATGGAATGTAAGGAGTGTCAAACATTATATTTAAACAAGTATAATTATATCATAAATATAATACAGATAAATTACATACATTCTGATATCCATATGTGAGAAGATGTGATGGAAACCAAATTATGTATGTTTTTGAGGTGGTAGTTCACCATAAACATGATCAGTGGTTTCATTTTCCATCGGAGAGAGGAGGAGATGGATTAATTTAATTACCAAAACATAACAATTTATACGTATATGTAATATAGTAAGGATTTAATACATCATGGTTTAATAATTTCTGATTTTGGTTTAAGAAGAATTATATTAAAAATACATTTTTAAAAATTACTCATCTTCTTCATAAAACATTATTAGGTTTTCACCAAAATCATTCAGAGGCTTTATTTCTCATCAGAAAGGACTCTTGGATGAGAGAATGGATATAATTATGTGATATTTTCAGGCAATGTTTCATCAAATTTGGGTTGGATGTATATAAAGGATATTATACGTGTTGTCCTTTTATAAGTTCTGTAGAGGACACATTTGGAATTTTGGAACAGAAAGAATTACACACAATGATTAAGTGTTTAAAAAATAAATAAAGTTGATAAATGTATAATATTAGAATATATAAGTTAAAATTATGTAATCAAATAGTAATTAGACATGTTTTGGGTCATTATTAACACATATATTTTTAATTTGATACGATGTGAAACCATTTAATACCTCAACCAAAAAAATTTATTTTTAATGTTTTAACTATAATTGATTGTAAAAAATTAATTTAAAATTATTTCATAATATAAATTACTCTGATTATAATAATGTAATTTATTTTTACAAATTTATATTATAGTTTCTTAAAAAATTAACGTTAAATTAAACCCATAGTTGTGTTGAAAAAAATATTTTTTTTAAGAAAAGCAATTTTCAAATGTAAGATGATCTTAAATTTAATTTAGAAAAGTAATAATAATTAAATTAATTAAGATTAATATAAATATATATCATTACACATATATATAATATAAATTTCATTTCAATAATTTAACATTAGTTTCATTTTGAATAATTAAAAATGAGAAAAATTATACACTTTAAAACAGTTTTCAGAACAAATGAGTTTTTTATGCCTAACAATAACTTTACAATAATGTGAAAAATAAAGATAATTTATAGGAATTTGACTATATATGATATAACTAAATGATACATATTCTAAATTTAAATACAATTAAAAGAGTAATTGGATGTTAAAATTGTCTAATTGATTAAAAAAGAAATGACAATTATATAATAAACACAATTTTTCATTATTCATTATGAATGTAATATTTTCAAAAAATATATTTAACCCAATATTAATATAAATATTATTATTTAGAAAATGAATTCCATTTTATGAAATACATTCTCTTAATGGGGAAAAATAAATAATATTATTTTCTCACAGAAGTCATTAGAAACTTTTTTTTGAAGGGAACATAATTAAATGAATTATAAATAAATTGAGTGAATTGTTAATTTTAAATTATATACATTTCATAAAGTATTTAACATTAGTCATACCATAAAATTTATTTCATACTTTAAAATAATATGTCCACTTTTTAAAAAAAAACAATGTTTATATTGAATACTGTATCAACAATAGTCTTTTATTAAAAACAAGAGGTTTTACATGTATAACGTAGTAGGAATCCAAAAATAATGTTCCTATCATAAAATTTAAATATTGTTTATTAAAAAATTTATTGTCTTATAATTAATAAATGTTAAATAATATAAAAAATACAAATATTAACAAATAATTCTAATCACGATTCTTTAGAATTACCATTCCTTATATGTCAAGTGTGGGATGTCTATGAACATATCACCTAAAACCCTAGGTGGAGTGGTTTACATACCCTACACACCATCTCATATATGAAATATCATCAAGGTAACACTATATTACTTGTAAACCATTATACATTATTTGTAATAATAGTATTTATCCTATATACCATTATATAATTAATGTGGAAAGAGTCCACCATATATACCATCATATATTATTGAATTGAATACCACCCAAATCCAAAACAATTATATATCATCAAGGAGAATATCTACCACCCTATAAATCATATTATATGGGTAGTAGGAATAATTAATTCCCCTTATACCATCATATATTATCACTTTAGTATTGATTTCTCCATATACCATAATGAATCATCATGGGAAATACTAAATTCATTATAAATAATCATAAATCACAATGGGAAATATTAAATTCCCCATATACAAGTTTATATCACAATAATAAAGTGATAAGTTACCCACAAGAATATTACCATATATTATAATCAGTTTTTAGATAAGAGGCTTTATTAAATAACCTCATATATCATTTTTAATAGGAGAATAAGTTTCCTTCCTTGATATCACTATATATTATAATCCTTGATTTATGTGATTACTTTTTTGGAAATAAACAAATATCATAATCATCGGGGGAATAAAATAACCACATTATATCATTGTATATCATATTCATATTGGTTAACAAGTCACCATAACCTAATATATTGAGCCTATTTTGGCCTCACATGATAAAACCCTATTTTTTTTAACAAACATATATATTCATATGATTTTATTAACACCCTTTTATATTCATATTCTATGGAAATCCAATACTATGGAATCAATTATTTTCCCCTAGGCCACATCAAGGTCCATAATCCCCAAAAGAATAATTTTTATCATTCATAACTCATGTGTTGGATAAAATCACATAAAAGACCTCAAACCCTCAAAATTTACATGATTAAATTATGTATTAATCCACCACATAGGTAGTGAAATTAAATTAAAATATAGATGTGATGTTATATTATACATTTCACTTTAGATTCAAAGTATTTTTCTCCCCTCATGCTCAACCAATTCATAAAACCATTCATAGTATACACATATGATGACCATTCCTAATCGATAACACTCTTAAACCTAGAGGGAAATAATAGTACATAACACATGTTCAACTATGAACTATCATTATATTGATACACATATATGGTGCATAGATCATATAACACATATTTTCGGTCAATACCATTTCTATCAGTGATGGAGGCATTGAGCGTAGAGTTAAAGGGTATGTCATTATCCTAAATAATTATTTTATACCACTGGAAGTTAAAAATATAAAAAACATTTTTATTTCTGAGTTAATGACACGCATGTTTTAAGTCAATATATATCATTCTATATAACTAAATTAATTAACGATAACGATATTTTTAAGTACCACCTTTCTAATTTAAAGTATCTTTCATTGAATAAAACTCATGAGAGAATGTGGACCAACACGATACAAGCACAACACATCAATGAAACACCTCTACTCAATAAATTACAACTTAATCTAACAATAGTCATATTTTTATAAATAATTAAACTAATAATTTATTTTATTTTATTTTTTGATTTTTCAAAAATATATAATTAATCTTTCAGTGATATTTCATATCCAAAACCACGTGAAATGGGACATGCACCACTAGTAGAATCCACCAGAACTATAGAATATAAATGCTCCAAATCCTAATTTCAACTCATTGACAATTTTCACCTAATATTATGCAAATCCATAAAAAAAATTATTTAGATGACCCTTTTATAATATATAAAATATATTGTGTTCATCCTCTTGAAATTCTCTATTGTAGTGACTAATTAAATTCCCAATATATAATTCTTGATTCCACTAATACCTAGTGGTATCAAAATTAAAACATAACATAATATGAAAAAAATCGGAGAAACCATTGATAATGAATAAATTTGGGAAAAATAATAAAGCTACACCATATAAATAAACACACCTCCTATCCCCAATGATTACAAAGGAAGAATGTTTTAACGTGAATCATAGATGATATAAATCACCCCTATTTGGAGACCCATAAATGGTTAATTATCCAGGGAGAATCCTATTTAAAATATTTAATGAAATATCATGTCTTTGTCTAATAGAAACAAGGATGAAATATCATAATGGTGTGAACCATATGGTTCATTTTGAAATTCCTCTACCAAACATCCCTAATGGATTACCCTTCATGTCAATGTGTTCCAAACCATCATTTGTATAGTTTCTAATAGTGATCATGACTACCCCAGTTCATGTTATATTGTTACCCATCCCTTTAATTCATAACCAACAACATAGAGAAACAAAATGCTTCTTCCTACTGATGGACCCTCAACTATGGAGCCTACCTACTGTGACATGAGATATCTCCTTGGGTAAATGATCATACTATATCCCTCATCCCCCAAAGTCCAATAAATCATGCTCATGATTAGAAATTTATAGGTTTATCCTTACATATCAGAGTTGAGCTTATATATCCTAGGGTAACTATTATGCACCATAAAAATTAAATATTATGTAATTAAGGAACTAAAAATATGTTTCATATGATGTATCTGTAATGATAACGTTATGAATAACAAACATTTCCAAATTTAAAACCTCGTGTATTAGAGGGAAATCCTTTGATACACTTCTATGTCATCTGGAAAACCATTCTAAATTTTATAACACATGAAAATATTTATAAAAACGATACATAAAAACATATTTATTAATCATACAAAACTATTACATAACATTTGGAATACCCTCATGGATTTTAGTGGGTATTGGGTACTTTCCAGAGCTTCAACCTAATTCGTACCCTTAAACATCCTTCTAATGACCCCTATATATTTTATTTTCCATCTATACAACTAAAATATTACCATTTACACAAGAAACCCATACATATTGGATTTCATAAAGGTGACCCTTATATATGATAACCCTTATGCATCTCAACCCAAACACATGACACATCCCAGACATGAACCATTAAAATTTCATACAAAAATATGACCCACAATTCATCACCAGAAATTTAAAATTCAATAATTTTCATATATAATCATTAAAAATAGATATTTACCTCAATTATTCATTACAACCATAATTATGTGGTTCCCCTTGGATACAGAGTAACACATATCCAACCCAAACATACATTCCAATACAGCACCTCAACACACTTTTATTCCCTGTGTCACGTTGTACTGTTCTGATAGTGACAGAAATTCATAGTAAGGCCACCATGACCATGATCCAATGCTTTATAGAGTACCCAATAAACATATTGGGCCTCCAATCACACACAAACATTCTTCTATATATTTTTTAATTTTCAAAATCCATAACTAAATAGGAATTCTCCAGATGAATTATAGTTTATAACATAAAATTTTAATTTACCTTAGTTTCTATAAAATTGTACAGATAAGGTCACTAAAAACTTTCCAACATAACACTGGTCTTTCCCAATAAGTAATCATATACATAATTAATTTACCAATACAATCACAAAGACTCAATGAATGACCTAAATCCAAATTCTCATGTTCATTAGGTGTTTTATAAAACTACACTAATAATATATATACTAATTTAAACTTTACCTGCATTTACATCATAACTCCATTTATTCTCAATGACTAAATAATTGTTCCCCAATTTCAATGGAATTATGGAATTCAAAATCATATTTTGTTCTACTACCTTAGTATTTTCGTTTCTCTACAAAAGGCCATCACATGTCGAGTATCACACTATGGTGTCACTGGTTTATTTTCATCATAATGAGAAATATCACATCTAAGACTATATATTCAATAGAAGGCCCCACTTTTTTACAAGTTGGTTTACATTCAATTTACAATAATATTCTATTGATTTTTCCACTCTATTATGCAATTACTAGGAAGACACAACTTGACTTATTTGTTAACCATAATCTTGTATATGGTGGTTCATTGCTATTTAATATGATGTTGGTATTCAATACTAATAAATTTATATTATCATTAATGAATTTTCCCAATATATCACATACATATAAGAATCATTCATATATGATTCATTAAATTTTCATAACCCCCATTTGGTTGAATTCACTATAATATTTTCCAATATGTTTAAATTTTACTACTCAAAATGAGTGGAATGTTCATAAATATCATGTTTGTGATCCAAATCACAGAATATCCATCATTAACAATCCTTTTGAATGAACTTACCTGAAATCCACCTCTAATAGTATACTGAAACTCGCTATACACACATTTATTTCACTCGGTTCCAATGTTATTATAGTTTCCCACACAACAAATTTTGATTTTTATCAATAATCCACTACCTTACACTCAGTAAATATAGATCAAACTCATTATATATGAAATTTATCACCATTATTTGAGTGACACAGTCTAAATTAATATGGAACCATACCTATACCAACTAGAATAAAAAAATCACATTGGTTCCCAGCTGACCATTGTTAAGGAACTCTCTTGATTCATTATCCGTAATAATGATCCATTCATCCAAAGAGTGTATCAAAACACCAATTTGTTATCACACTAATATCACTTATTTTTAATAGTCGAAGGATATATCTTGTGTGAGATTACCTTCCTACCATAACCCAAATCTAAATATCCTTTATCTAAGTCACAATCACACTATTGAAATATCGCCTCACACATTTCTCTCACCCACTACACCATCATTTATGTGTTAAACCACACATCCCCACACTTCATATAATAACATGCTCTAACCAATATAATTTATAACAAAAAGGGGAAATCCCCCTTTCATATGTTATATAAACATAAATAATTTCCAAAAAACATTCCACCATATTCTCAAATATGATAATCACTCAACGTTGATACCCATCATGCCTTTCAATAATCAATGACCTAACTCCAGAGAGTAATGGAATTACGGTTTTATAGACATGATCACAATACAATATAACTTAACATGGTCTTTATCCTCAATCATGAATCAAGGTAAAAAATATGTATATCCCCACACTACAATTGTACACATTATGATCTCAATGAAATGAAAATCTGACATGTTTTCAGTTGTTTCCATGAGTTCACCCCATGAATAACATAAAATTTAAAAATCAAAATCCTTATTTTAGATACTTCCCAAAATCCACCCATAATCATGAATCTCATGCCATTGAAACTACTAAAGACTAACAAAAAATGTATCTCCCCTTACATAGGAGAACATTATGTCACAACAATCATCTTAGGACATATGATATGAATAAGCTCAATCTCTTGAACCTGGGTATGATTTTATCTATGTTAAAATTATCTAAATTGTGTATAACAACAACTATTTCATAAATTTTTTATAATGAAGCAGTAATAAACCATTGGGTTACAATTATATTCCATTCAAATCATTCCATATGAATTCATATTCCTTGATCCCTATGATCATTTTCCAAACTCATCAAAATGCCTGAAATACGCACATGTTCATCACATTAATTAATGATATTATTTCCTATTTAGAAATCTAATAATTCCTCTTGTGCATGTAAAAAAAATAAAAACATAGGAAATACCCATGATTTTAAATATAAATTCTATAATGAATCTCCATGGTAATATCACATTCTCAATAAAACATCTCACATTTTGTTATCAAACATAAAGCAAATACTCATGCATCAAAACTCTGATGTTACTCATAGGACTAAGATAACCCCTCTCAGATTACCATTATAAATAATATATTATATATAAAAATAAAATGAAAATAGCATACTACTCAGTTTTAAAACATAACTCACCTATATCCCATGTCTTCTCCCATCCTCACTAGGATCACCCACTAATACCATAAATTATATCCCATATAGATCCAAAATCTAGGAGAAACATAATTCCTCTAATATAAGTTACCATAGATACACTCGTAGGTTTTTTAACATAATATAGAGTTTTCATATATATATATATATATAAACACACAAAACATTTTTCATGTCATACTCAATTGAACCACCCAATATATGGAATTAATACCCACTAAGACAATAACCCACTAAACTAGAATAACCAATATATGGAATATGGAAACTAGAATAACCCACTAAAGACAATGGAAACAACAATTTTCATATAAATTGAATCTAAATTGGAAGATATATATCTAGAAAACCATATAATTATGGTTTGGATAAGTATATTTAAACAAATAAGTTATCATGTAAGACCCCAAATGAGTTATTTCTAATAGTTGAATTAACCATAAAATTATATTTTCATAACCAGTATCTCAATCAATCATATGTGTGTACATGATATATGAAATGAACAAACTATGATAATTCATGAACACTCATGAAGTATTCAATCATATCCATGAGAATACCAATATATCAAAAACAAATCATCATATTATATAATAATCATACCATATAAAAAATTAGAAAAACAAAATGTCAATCCCAACTCATTGGTAACATGGACTTCTACTCATACAGTTACTACCCATTAAATATATATATAATCCATCAATGCTTATAAAAAATAAAATATCCAACATATTATATTCTTGAATGTAATAAAATTAAAATTATTCTCTAATACGATTTTTTAATATCTGGAGCCGAATTACAATATAAAAATTGAATGAGAATACTATGTGACCACAAGTGCACATCCCCATACACTAGAGGCTGGTGAATATCATCAAAGTTCTATGATCATATTTTTGGAAGACTACGGCCTAACAATAGTGTCAAATAAACATAATCGAAATATCATATAATTCGTCATCATAATGATTGGAATAAGAGTATGGACCAAGATTACTATTTTAGAAAAATGAATTTTAAAAAATTCTATAATAGAATGAATAATGTAAAATATCATATATATTAGATAAAACATATCACTACTTCTCGTAATAACACTATACCTACCACGATTCAATAGTAAATGAACTAAACCAGAACCCAATCCCGATTCATGAGCTAATTCTTTTTTCCCCCTTAAAAGATATCTATATCATCCATCAAATACTAGGACCTGATCATTCATGTACCTATGGTCCTGATATTATATTCGGTAGAAGTGTGAATCATTTACCAGATATGGGTTTCATTATAATTCAACAGGAAAACAATAATAGTTTCCTAATAATAAACAATATATAATATCTTTTTCACATTGATATGCTCTGAATGAACAAATTAGACAAAATACATAAAATATCTATCATGTTTTGGGTACTATCTGTGTCACCCATGAGTGGGAATAACGACTTTTACAAGGGTTTGATATCATTAATCATGTCAAATAATAACATAACGAGAATTAGGGTTCCAAACGCATAATTGTACCATATATTATATATCATCATGTGGAATAAAACTTCCATCGTATATCATCATATATCATTTGGGGGAATATTTACCACCCAATATACATTTTTATATCAATTGAATATCAATTGGAGGAATAAAACCTATAAATATATAATAATATATTATCTAAGGGAATAGAGATATCCTTATAACCAATTTTATTACATCTGTGGGTATAACCGTAACCTCATAAACCATAACACACCATTATCTGATAATATTTCCTGCCAAGTATACCAACAAATATTACTTTTTGGATTATATTTGTTATGTATACCATCTTATATCATCAGGGGTAATGGTGATATCCCCCTAAACATACTATATAATCAATAGTAATAGTTACCAACCTCTATAATGACATATATCATAATAATTTTGCTATATTAATCCTTCCCAAATATAATAATATATTATATTCATCATGGGTATAAGTGGCCTTCCTGGATAGGACCATATGTCACATTAATCTATGTGATTAGAATCCAATATGGATATCTCAATATATCATAATAATTAATGGAATAAGAGGTATAGCCCAAGAAAACCATATATTACACAATTTAGGGTGATAAGAGGAGAACCTAAATATAATCATACATCACCCTTACTGGGTCCATCAAAATCCTAAAAACCACTATTGTTTTCCATATATATCCTCATATACCAACAATCTATTTTCATACTAATAGTCATACAAAACTATAATTATGTTAGACCCTTATTATAATACTCTTTAGTGATAAACCCAAAATAGGGGAAACCATTATTATCTCCTAGGTCACATTAGTATTTGGAAACCCTATATGCGGCTTTTATCTCATTGTTAACTGCTGGGTAAGACCCCATTTCTCAACTGGTATTGAGTCCAAAAACATATCCTTGACCACATCATTTCCTGAATGGCCAAAAAGGTAGTATAATGTAAGAATAACACACAAGGGTGTTACTAAATTTTCTTATCCCTTGTTCAACTATATTTTATAATTTAATGTATACCCTTATAGGGTAAATATAATATATAAAATTTATTCACAGTCAGTCACATGACCATCATGGACCAAAGGTTCATGCTTAGTGTTCAAGGTTATATTTTGGTAAAAAAATCTATTATAACTGGGGGACAAAAAGATAAATAGTATTTTAGTTCATCGTTAATATAATGAAATTGGGGAGACTTTATATCAGATGATATGCACCATAAATCATTATACTTATTGATTTTTTTATGAACAGTTACCAAATTCAAATTTATTCCCATTATGAAAAATATAAACAAATTTCAACCAAGATAAATCGTCCACATCCCATAAAATTAAGTCTTTATCTACATCAATATAACAATAATAAAATATTAAATCAACCATAATGAAAATCATAATTATTCCAATAATTATATCCATATTAATATTTTTCTAAAAAAACAAATTTTTGACGAGATGATCTCTCATAAACAAAACTATGTGAAATGGAGTATGTAGTACCCCAAATATCCACCTTTACCTATAGAATAAAAAATTGAAAATTTCACATCTAAAATCATATATAAGTTCATCCAAACCAATTTAAATCCAAGAAAAAAATAATGGTAAATTCAATCTTCAAAAGGAAAACAAATTACATTGTGAAATTATACTCTTTGGTTCCCTTATAGTCTTTAAAAATTAAATCACCATCACATTAATACTGATTCAACCAATATCTACTGGAGTAATAATTAATCCATAACCCAGAATGTAAGAAATAATGGGAACCTAATAAGTGGAGGATCAAAGGAAGATATATAATGGCGTACGAGAAACAATGTTAAAAACCCACCATAAAGAAAGGTTGTTTAACTTTCAAAGAGGATGGGGAGAGGAGGTTAACCTACCCATGTTTCAAATTTCAAGAAATGAATATTTAAATTTTATTTTCTAATGTAAAATCACAGAAATACCCCCTTTCCTCTTGTTGAATGAAACTAGATAATAATCCCATTACTATGTGAACCTCATATGTCATGGTATAATGACTCTTCAAAAAACCCTCACTATGTGGCCCTTTAGGTCATTGTGTGGAAAAAAACCAATAGTACAATCAAAAAATTGAAAAAACATTCTATATTTACATTATATCATGACACAATAATCTCCTATATAAAAACACATCTATAGTGCGTAAATTTTTATTCCATATACAGACTCTCTATGGCGAATCATACCCACTGCATCATGAGACTTCCCCCCTAATATTATTGTTATGGACTGACCCTTATCTGTATAGAATCTAGTCTATATCCATAATAAAAATAATACTTTTGTCCTTAAATATCCCTATTTAATTCTTTTGAACCATCGAAGACAACCATTATATATTAAGGAAACTAAAAACAACATCCTTATTACTATAATAAATATAACACATATATATTATGTACATTTATATTTTTCAAAATTATTTATTTAATGAAAAATATTATATAATATTATGTATCATTTGGATAACCCTTATTCATTATCAAATAAACTTCATCTACTTTCACAAATCAAAAATCAAACCTTACATATACTATATATAAAACTATTATGTATCATCATGAAAACTGTTCGTATCATAGTGTAGATTGAGAAAACTGGAAAACATTAGGCCCTATTATTACTCAAACACAGAATTCTATGTACTATTATATATTTACATAAACTCAATCTGCACTTATATATTTTATTTATCTTAGAAAACCCTTACATTTAGGATTATCCATAAGAAAAAGTTATATATGAAAACTCATACCCATTAAAGCCCTTACACATGAAACACCGTAGACATAAACACTTCCAAATATGACTCACAAAAAGGTCAACACTATAGATCCTACTACATACCAGATGAAAAATTACATTTAATAGTAATTAAATACATGAATGGAAAAACATACTACATCCATACCTTCAAACAATAATGAACATTGGATATGAAATGGGATAAAATAATCTAAAATAATCATTAAAAATGTATCCCATAACCAAGAAATGACTCGAAAGATCTTTTCATGGTGATCTACCATATATATAAATTAAAAACATGGAATCCTCATCCCTTCTACAAAAAACACCAGATCACCAAAGACAGCTCTTAATCCTATGAAAATAATCATGAAAACCATTTCTAGAACTTCCAACTATCATTCTATATATCCCTTGGAAAATTATGAAAACCTCTTTTTCACTATGCCCAAAAATTTAAATTTACTGATATTTTTACTATTCCAAAAAGATCATGGTCATTACAACGTTAATTATCAAAATGGTGACAACACATTCTATGTGAATGCAAGGATAGTGAATAAAATAAAATAAAAACACACACAAATTTTATGTAATTAATTACTAACTCGAATATAATGAATCATAACAATGAATAACGTAGCCAAAATTGGGAGAAAAATTATATGGAATACCTTTTACCCATAATAGTCATCATAGGATATAATATATGGATGTGATAACATATAAAATCTCCCATATGATTTAAAATTTTTGAAAAGTTTTTTATGGACCCATAAATATATTTGTTTTATATTATTCAATATATATTTTTGTATAAGGATGGCATAACATATCGATTCTCCCAAAAAAGTTATTCTTAGACCATATTCCATGTATGTCAGCATGGATAATAAAATATACTACATAGTTGAAGCATAACTAAATAGGATGTGACATAAAAAAACAAGTATAATATGGACCAAAATACTCCCAAGAGATTATTTATTATTGTTAATCCATATCTCGTATGTTGACACAATTAGAAGGTGATTAATCAAAATCGTTCCCAGGGAAACCATTTTAAAATAACCATTGAAAATATGAAATCTCAATAACAATACCTCAAAAAGATAAATCATTAGATAATCCTTTAAATCATCCCAGATCAACACCAAATATTTGAATTTCATAACAACAACCCCTTCAAAATTGATGGTTGTTTCTACTATTACATGAACTCTATTCGATGGGACATTTAGTACAATGAAAATTCCATTAAAAATAACACTATTTAAAGATATACATGGGGGATAGACCTATATAAACACTCCACTAACACTATCTCAAAGTTATATACTTTATTAACAATAATAACACCCCTTAAATTGTTTTATTCCAACATATGAACGATTCATTTCGACTTTGATTCCTCATGCAGAAGGTAAGGTAGAATGAACAGATAAACATAGGATAATGATAGGTCTTTAAATAATAAATATATTATGAAACGTAGAAATCAAATCCGATATTAATAGTTAGAGTTCTAAATCCCCATTTAATCTATATAATTATAGAAATATTAACTATAATTCACAAACATAAAAAATCAATGATATTATTGATTTATACTTAAGAATAAGAAATAGGAAAAAGGATAATATATTGGGATACCAAGGTTATATTATAACATTAATTCAATGAAAAAATTAAGGAATTTTAATTTACCTTGAATCATGAGTTAGGGACTTCTACAAGAATGAAAGGACTTAAAAATGGTGTCTTGGATTATATTGGCCAAAGTGGATGGATATGAGAATGAAATAAATTTGATTCAAAATGAATGTAAGATATTACCCTTAAAATAAGGAATACCATTAATTATAAATTTTACTTATACTGAGTAATAAATGATACCTCATCCATTTCTATCACCTAAATTGATAGTCGGTGGGGATCTAGAGGTTTCAGGGGGCCTAGATGAGTCAGTGAGTTTATGATGAAATTTAATTTTATAAAATTGTATCATGTTCCTAGATATTCATATCTAAAATTCCCCCACTAGAAACAAAAGCCTTTAATATAACATAATAACCATCGTATAATTATTTCACTAAAATATGATATCTGAAATATGAATCAAAATATTTGTTTCTTACATCAAGCCTGAAAAAAATCATATTCATAATTCATCATTTGGAATCTAAATTGAATCAATATACATTAATAATTAAATCCCAAAAATAAATAACGAATTGTTCCTATATAAAGAACAAAATTGTAAATTAGAAGTTAACACCTTTAACTTAATAAATTTGAATATTAATATATCTTTCCTTATATGAAAAATGATAGGAAAAATAATGCATGAGTCTTGTCAACAACATGATGATCATTGTGGGAAAAAATTCATGAGCTGACTGAACACCTCAACCTATTCATTTATTTGGTGAAATTATGAGTTTCTTAGATTCATAAAAAACTAAGGTTTGTTTCTCAATGAATCTTATACATGGAGTGATGTGTAATTTACTGATACCTTCCCTTGTCTTTCACCTATGATAGAATGTAACAATTTGGAGGTTAGATTTTATCAATGGGTGAGAATATAATATCACATCTTTTGTATGGAATTTGGATTCCCTAAATTACATGTCCACATTAATTAAATATATCATATTTTCAATCTAAATGATTTAACTAGAGCATAAGATGAATTGCACAGAACATGAATCCAAAATAGAAAATTATTCCTTAAATAATGATAGAAATTCTAAAATAAAATTAAATAAATATCATTATTATAATAAAACTATATGTAATATTATTCTTAATACTATAAGAGGGTAACGATAAAAACATAATGAAAATATAGTTATATTTATATAATATTTCTTATTTTATTTCATTATATTTAAACAATAATATATAATTATATAAATTAATCAATATATTATAAGAATGATATAAATTTTGATGGAATTGGGTGATTTTCTTGTATAGAAGCATATAAATAAATAAATATATTTATATATATGAATAGTATAGGGTAATGTGAATGCTATATATTAAATTTAAAATATATTATTTAAGTATATATTTATGGGTTTTCATACTCATAAAGAAATTTACAATTTATAATGTGACCATTATATGTACATTGAGGATAATGCTTCATTAGGCATATTGTCATTGGGAATATTTTGTCCAGGGGACTATAGGAGAAGACATTGGTTAGAATTATAGATCATTTTCCCTTGTTTATATGATTCACCATTGTTGATGTACATGTTATTGCATTTTTATGTACAACACACCACTTGAATGTTTTCCCTGTATCTAAAACCTTGTGGTCATACTCCTTCCACATTAAAAGAGATCAATTGTTTGTGGATATCTGTGTTTTTTAGTATATTTCCAAATACCTATCAAAATTCTGTAATCTTAAAAACTATAGGGGACACAATAAATAACTATTTCTGTTGAAATATAGTTATAGAATACCTTTTCCATCCCATATCAAAAACATTATTGTTGATTTTGAAAAATAAAAATTTTATTTGAAATCATTTGTATTGATAACAAATAGGAATATTAATATAATGTGTCTTATAATTTTATTTTATTTGGATATTTATACTTCTCTTAAAATGTGTTTTGATATATTGAATAGCTCGTTGATGTGGATTATATTATAGAATGTATTATCATTATAATGGTTCTCATGGAGATATAAAATTAAATTATGATAATACTATAATAAAATTTCCTCAATCCTCACATGTAGGAAATCCAAACCATGTTTACATTGTTAGTGATGTTTCTCAAAATGATGAAAATTTGATCATGATCAATTGACTGATGATGATGTGGGATTAATACCTTTACTAATGAATTTTGTGATAGAGCATATACTTCAGTGGAAAAGGTGAAATCTAGATCTGAGAAAATTATGTTTGTCAAATATCTTCTACTAGATTATGAAGTTATTACATTAATTTCTTCACCCATACTAATTATTTATTGAGGAGTAAGGGGAAATGGACTATGTTGTTCTTCCTAACATATATATAAATTCATAAAATCTCTATCATGAACCATTTATTCTAATATATTTTATAATCTATATACTGATTTGTGTATCATAAATTTTTAGTCTCTACATATGATACAACAATATCTAATTGATAATGCGAATCAATTTTTGGTGATAAATAATGAATCATTCAACAAAGAAAATATGGGGTGTAAAATTGGGATACCTATAAGGAGGAATAATAATTTATAAACAATTACACATATATATTATAATAAATAAGAAAAAATGAATAAAAATAAATACAATTCCTCTAGTAATGTTGTTCATGTCCATCACTAGATTATGAAGAGAACAAAGAATGAAAACAATAATTCCATCCTTATTTGGAAATGAAAAAGAACTAAATTTTTTTCCTCTAGATAATTTCTATTAAATATAGATAAAAACTACTAGTAATAATGTTTATTTATAAATGGAAACAATAAGTATTCTAAAGTACTACAATTATTTACTGAAACTTTTCGAGATGAGTTACATATATAAGTTATTTATCTCTATAGAAAATTATATGTCTCTTATATAAGTGAATATGTAGATATTGGACATTAGGTAAGGCCATTCTGTATATAAATGTAATCAACTATATTCAAAACATTTATACCAAAGGACTAAACCAATTGATGATCCATTATGATGTAATGAAATTGAAGAATTACAAACACATTTATACGAGAAAATCTATGGAATATATTATTTGTATAATAAAAAAATGGATTAATTAAAATACAATGATATTTTCTATCATTTATTTAATTATGGTGGTGAAGGAAATGATAAAATAAAAGTGTTCACCTTAGGTCCTAATGAAAAAATCTAATAAATGGCTATACTCATAGAAGGATATTAGTATTTTGAATTTGGATTGTAAAATCTTTCTTATCTATTCATATCATGTGGTTTTTGATTTCATATTTAGAAAACCTAAATATCACCTGGGTATCTATATAAACCAATATATCACTGATTATAAA
Source organism: Viscum album (assembly GCA_963277665.1). NCBI lineage: Eukaryota > Viridiplantae > Streptophyta > Magnoliopsida > Santalales > Viscaceae > Viscum > Viscum album. Next base: position 1,749,740,936 of record OY728120.1, on the reverse strand, counting down.
TAGAGTTATTAGTAAAGAACATCAGGATAGTAAATTTGTAAGGAATTTTTATGGTGTTGTACTAGATATTTATTATTAGATGATTTTTATAGGATTAAAATTGAGGTGCCTGAATATTTTTTCTATAGTTCCCACATTAACCCAAGTAATTTATTTTAAAAAATAATAAAATAATTTCTTGTCAGTTATTAGGTTGGTTTTCTTTCAATAATAACACTCTTTATGTTTTATGGAATGGTAATTTTGAAAAATTTCAATCACATATATATTTAATCAGTAAATTCTTCGACACATTTAAAGATACATATTTGGTTATGTTTAATATTATTAATATACATAAAAATGTTCCCCTAAACCCACCCTTAATGTTTTATAGCCTTCAGTATTATGAATAATTCATAATAACATTAATTCATATATGGTTCTTAATGGAAAATTAAACACTTCATTATATGTTTTGGATTCTCCATAATTTATATCCTTTATCTCTATCTTATTCTAGTTTTATAATATTATTTAATAATATAATAAAATATAGTTATCATCATCATAATTATTTAGTTAGGGTATAGTATGAAAATATATACATGATTTTATTCACACATTATTAATAACAAGTTGTTGTTTGGGTTAGTTTATCATTCCAGATGATTTATTCTACCTAATTTCCCAAATAATTATTATAGATTGTTAAAAATATTTGAAAATTGAGTTTGTGTGGGATATCATATTAATTTTATTTACTATTATTTTTTTATATGGTATCATTGAAATTAATAACCACTATAAAGAAACACATGGGTTATTTTTATTTTTATTTGAAACGTGTATGTTAACGATATATTAAATGTAAATCAAACTCATTCTTATATATTAATGAACATGGAAAATAATAACTCATTATAGATATAATTTTATATTATATAGATTATTCACAGAATGTTGAAATATTGAACATGGAATAATAGTTTACACTGCCATACCAAAATAATCCAGGAATGATTGGAACTACAAACAAATGATGAAAAATAGTTATTATAGTTAGGTAATAAATGATTGAATAATTAATTTGTGGTTATTATTGATGTAAATAAATATAAATAGTGTATTCAAATATCGAACCTATAATCTATATTTCATTACCCCTGGAGTAAGAGTGAGGTCATGATTGTCAGGAGTTACGGATGTTACCTATCATTCTCAATTGTTTCCACTTATGATGGAAACTACATATTCATTGTATATTTTAATTAAAATGACATAAATTTTCTTATATACTTGTATAATTCTATATTTTACTCATATTTTGTAGGATATACATTCATTTTATTCTCCTATATTTTAATAATCCTTTATATGTTTTATATTACTAACAATTTATGGGGTTTTACTAATAGTATTCACTATTTTGGGATTATAATATTTATATTACTCATTGTTCTTTTAAAAAAATATTATATGAAAATTTGTAATATTAGTTTTAATATCTCATAATTTTGGAATTTTAATTTCCTCCACATATTCTCAGATTAATGGATCATTAATACCTTTATTATGTTGATGATTATACATATTTATATCATAATCTCCCTTAATATTTTTATTATCTATATCTAATCATTATATGAATAATATTTTTTCCCATTCCATTTTAGTTCCCAAATTTTATGTTTTATATTCAATTTTAGGTTTTAAAAAATATTTACTATTTCTATTTTATTTAATAATACTTAAATTCATATATCAATTGAAAAGGGATATTTTTTTAACAACACCCTTTATTTAATCCTTCTCTAAAATATACATGTTTTTAATAAAATTTATTTGGAATAATTTTTTAATATGTCCTATAATTTCATTATTCCCCCTTCTTAATTTTATTTAGAATCCTTATGTATATTTTCATTATAGTTTATATACTAATAAAATTCTAAAGAGAATTGATAAATATTTTATTTAAAAAAATTAGTTTTTCAAGTAAAGGATATATTAAAATCAAATTAGTCATAATATATTTTTAAAGAATAATTTATTGAGATATGAAATTTTTTTCATGAAAAATATATGTTGAACATACTTTTTCTGTTTATCAATTATTCATTAATTTATTAAAAAACTAAAAATTATATTCTTAATCACATGGAATTTTAAATACTGCACTAAATTATATTTCATATATATCAATAAACACTTTTATTAAAATTTTATAAAAGATATTATTTAAAAATCCATTTAATTATATAGTTTTTCTAAAATCTATTACTATAATTAAAATATATTTTTTAAATTATTCTAATACCTATATATATTGGGTGTTATAAAAAACAAATCTACGAGATAATTGATCCATACATACATTTTTATTGACTGATCATCATCTATGTGTAATGATAAGTTTTTTGTAATAACATTTAATTATTAATTTTCTATAATTCCTTTCCCTAATTAAATGGTGTCAACAAATATATATATATATAACTCTTTTTATTGATATAAAAAAATTTATGTTATTGTGCACTTATTTATTATATATTCTGTGAATAGAATATAATTAAATATTTTAATTACTGTATTTTTATCTAGATATCCTCATTATCAATTTAGATGATTTTTATATCATGAATATTTTTATATTACACATTTTTCTTCTGTGGGTTATCTATAACCTGATTTTTTATTGATCTATGATTATTATCATATATATATTGGACACTTGAGTAATGAAATATTTAATATCATTAGTGGTCAACAAAAATTTATCCATCCACTGATTTTGGTATATATGTACATAATATGATATTATTTTATGAATATATGTTATGATGAGATGGGTGGTCCTAAAATATTTCAACCCCTAAAATGAATTTGGTCCAGCTAATTTCTCATGGGATTATTACATTTATGTAATATGAAGTTATCACAGACCATTCTATTATAATTTTTTATTGAATCTATCTTTAACATATTCTTATGATATCCTATAATTATATATGTATAAATTTGTTATTTTATATCATAGTATTTCAGGAATATTGTTATGTAATTCCATATTCTTATTCTAAAATATATGTTATATGTTCATGATCATCATTTTATGGTTCTGTGATTTTATGTCATGATCATTGAATATGATATCATTCCACATTCTCACCTCTTATGATTTAATTGCATCATTCCATTAGTCATGTAATTTATCTCATGACCATGTAACTTATTGGTTTTTATCTAAGGATAAATCACATGTAAAGAATTGATTTTATATTACCACTTAGTGAGAATTTTAGTTCAATAATGTCTTATATTTCATTAATTCCCTCAGAAATTATATATATGGATATTTAATGGATGGATTCATATATAGATTATTCTTATACAAGAACTGGTTATCAAATTAAGTAATAATGATGATATATATAAAATATACAATGAATCTATATTTTTTTTTTGTTTTAAGATATTTTTTATTTACCATATGTAATTTATGATCAATTAAAATGGTATAAAATCTATTTTTTATACCATATCATATATGAATATATATTTATAGCACCAGATATTGATGCAATTTCATATGGGTTCTTCCTACCCATTACTTATAATGTTATATTATTTGATTAAATATATTTTGAAATTGATGTTTACTATAAGGACCAACTTGTTTTCATCAGTGATTAGATTTATATCATTCTATATGGGATGGTAATTCATATGATATGGGAATAATGGAATAATGAAATAATTCAAGATAAAATATATAAATAATAATTTGATTGCAAATCTTAATTTCCATGATTATTTCCGTAGGATTCTCATCAATTATTTTAAATGGCAACGTGGCCAATTTTATGGTGATTATAATTTTTCTATTCATCTAGGTTGTGGACAATGTACCCAATGGAATATTATTGGGCTCCCAATGATAATTAATGTGTGTTATAGAACCCTTGTATTTGATAGAGGTCACATGGTCTTCATAGAATATGTATCTGATAGATCACTAGTTTCTCAGTAGTCCCACACTATGTACATTTTATGATTAGAGTTGTTTTATAAATAATGGAAAAATAATTCTTTCAATTAATCCTATTAATTAAGTATAAATGTGTAATTTCAGATTTCGAATAAAAAACTCAAATGTGGAGCACTCCAATGTAATATATTCATCATTATCCTCTACTATGTATAACCATATTATGAATATGATTTGAATCAATATCAAATGATGTTGGATATTTTAGTTTGTAAGCGTAACATACAAAAACTCTATTCAGATCTTAATTACCAATTTTTTATTTGAAATGTGATTAAATCCAATGATTCTAATATTTTTTCGTTATATATCCATTATGTGGTGGAATATTAACTTCTTCTATCTCTCTAATTAGGGGTCACCAGGTTATTTGGTAGCTAGAAACACCTCCCTCACAATTTTATGATACTGTAATACAAAATAGAGGGATGGGATAAAATTAGACTCAACTTATGATAGATTATTTTCCCTCCGAATAAACAATTTTTGAAAACCTGTTTTCAACTTTCATTTTATTTCATTAAGTAATTATTTCCAAATAGTTATTTATCATTTTTAATTAATTATCCCACTAGTTATAGTTAGTATGTTATACAAGTTATATTGTATTTTTATGAAATATTAAAATATATCATAATGGATACTGTAGTTATTTCTAAAATATTTTTTGGGTGATTTTCATCTCAATATTCAATATATATGGAATGGTGAATACAATTTTTATGATCAAATTAAAGGTACCATAATCCATCGACAAAAAAAAATCAAATATATATCACGACACCTAAAGTAATAAATGTGATTTACACATCTTCCTATATAGGTTTTTATATAACCCCATGATCTGTTATTGCATTTCTTTATATTGGTGTCCCTCTTGAAAATTATTAGTTTCTAATCTCCTTGAATAATAATCATGTTTTTTTAATTGCACAGATTACCCTCATGTTGTGAATATGCTTTAGTTTCATTCAACCATGGATTCTATAGCCATTAAAAAACTAAAAACTCTTGGTGATTTGTTTATTAACATTAAAATAATACATAATAAATTAATTATGGATATATTTTTATTAGATTATAATTATTTTATACTACAACATACACATGTTCTTTTTTTATTGTTATTGGTTACGTGATGACTAACTATAAGTTAGGTTATAAAAATACCTAAAAGGTTTCTCCTATGGATTCAGGAGAAACTAAATATTTATGATCCATGTAATGTTAAATAAACAAGTAAAGGTGGGATTAAGATCTTGTGATATTTATCATGATGTACATTTAGTAGCTAAATATGGACATCTCAAATAGGTATGAATTTGGGTCCATTTTTGTTTTCCTATTTTAATTGGTTTATAAAAATATTTATTTGTTACTATTTTTGGATCCTTTTGTATTTTACGTTTATATGGACTAATTATAATTTTTGTTTGAAAAATGGAAAATATATATTTAGAAGACAATTATTTCACTCTACACACATATAAATAGTCATTTATATTATTTATATGGTATAATAAGTACTCATTATAATACTTGATTTCTTTTTTATGAATTTTCTATTATAAGAATGGTTTATTAAGAATTTATGAAATAATTTATAAAAATCCATATTAAATCCAAAATATTTAAAATCACTTCCCAATTAATTATATTAGTCCCTCAGAGACGTTTCGAACATCTAGTGATTAATAAGATAACTATAATTCATTGTATGACTTGAGGTGAACCATTGGAATGAGGATTGAATTGTTAAAATTTTACATCATTTGATTTTGTTTATAGGTTAGAGTATAAATGTTTTGATAAATAGCAACATATTTTATTTTTATGGTGATTATGATATTATTTTTTGAATCTAAATCATTAATGAATATATATTATAGAATAAATTCTATTTCATTATAAATATAAGTTGAGGATGGATTTACAATAAATCATATCTAGTTAATCAATAAATTATATCTATAATTTCTTTAAATTATTATCATATTAATAGGATATGTTAATAATACAATTTGAGGTAAGAACATCTAGTTCACATGTTTCATTCAGTACTTACCTTATAATAAAATTTTCCTAGGGATCATATGGTCTTTATACACATCGATTGATGACTATTTGGATGATGCATCAAAAGGATTAGGATCATAATAGTCACAAATATAAATCATCAATGTGTTTTATAAGTCCAAAGAAGTAATTTTAATCAACCGATTTTTTGGAATGTTGGATAAAATATTTTCCATTTATCAAGGGATGTATATGGTATTGAAATTGTTGCCTATAAAACATTACTCAATATTTATTTTAGTTGATTATAAAATGGAATAATTATATTAAAATTAAAAATTTAATTTTGATTAATTTATTCAAATTCAATTATAGGAATTCAATATGGTTTCACAATGACAATGCAATTTGGTATACATATATAAATAAGATAGATTTTATTCTGGTTTTTTGAATTGGTAAATCAATTCCATTTGAAGGAAATATTAAAATAAATAAACCAGCACATCTATTTTTTTTATATATTAAGATAAAAAATATATGTATTATATTATCTCTGTACTCTTAACATGTTAATATTAGCCACATATTGAAGGCTTATGTCGATACCATATTATATTTTAGAAAGGGAAGCTATCAAATATATACTATATGATGCCAAATATTATCCTAGAAAATAAAGTTTATTTAAAAATAAAGGAATGTAAAATAAAGGGTGCATTGAATATATTATATAAACCCCAATTATTTTAAAAAATAAACATGTTAAATCAAAATTGATAAATAAGAATAATGCAACCAATTGTAAGGGGAATGAGTTTATAGGAAACTGATTCAAAATCAATTATTTTATGGCATATGATTATATATATTCCATTTAATAAATAAATTAAAATAATCTAATAAAAGTATAATGTAAATTTGAAATTAAATAAACTCTATTTTATAATTTTTGATTATTCTGATCCCACTCTCTAGAATTGTCCTTGGCTAAAAAATTATTGGAAGTTATATTAAATAAATATATATGAAAAGAAAAGGAATGATAATGATATTTATGAAAAAACAACATATATTAGGAATATTTATTTTTATATAGGTTTCAAAAAAATCCTTAATACCTATATATATATATATATGGAATTATTATCCTGAGATAAACTGTTATTTATGATTCAGTATGGGGGGAAGACCTTATCTAATGTTGGGGTCATTCTGTAATCAGGAAATTATCAAAAGATGTGAAAACATGAGGAATAAGGGGTCTAAATAGGAAGAAATACTATAAGCGAAGTGATTATTTTTCAAAATATATTAAAAATTATATGCTTGGGAGGTGTCAAGATACCATATCTCTACTTGAGTAAAATATTTTCCCCTTATATTAATTGATCTTCTAGACTTTATAATTATATGTTTTTTGTTTTAAATGACATCACTTGGGGAATTTATATATATTTGGGTGTCTATATATTATAAAATACATTCATTGGTGTGGTTGTTACGTATAATATGATCATCACCCATATAAAAAATATATCTAGTGAATCCTGTCCCATGGAAATTTTACTTCACGATATTTATTAACATTGTATAACACATATACAATTAATTATTTTACTAGAATGTGAAAAATGGCCATTTAAAGTTCTAGGTTTTGGCGCATCATCAAACGATAAATACAAAAGTAGAAATTTGTAATTCTCTAGATCTATCATGAAATACATACATGTCTTATAATGAACATAAATAATTATACATTTACCTCATATATAGTTTGATGTATCTGTACTATGAATTATGTAGTACACCTCTTGGAGATCACCATGATACAAGTAAAGTACACTCTCCTCTATAATTATTACACCAACTTCAAGAATCCCCATAGACTATAAGATCTCCCTTGAACTCTAGTGGTCTGATAGCACATTTTTCTTGATGATAAATGAAGAAATGTAAATAAAAGAGATTTATATATATCATAGAGAAATAAAAATACATAGTAGGATGATTATATTCATTATATAGTCTCCCTTTATTCAATAAGCATTGTTATACATTGACATCCACTCCATAGAATATGAAATATATTACATTAACATATTCCTATCATAGTTTAATAATCTTTGAACTTTTCAATGATTATATCATATATCTAGAACAATAAATGTTTAAACCAAATGATTTATATACTATGGTAAATAATGCATAATAAACGGTGTTATAAATTATATAACCCCCTATTTTTGGTATATTCCCCTCCATTAATGTATCTTGTGTAAATATAATGATTGGGTTATGTTTTAGGAGGATATATGTGGTTATGGTTTATATTGGGAAATTTATGCTCATGAAATATTTATACATGGTCAGTACAAACTATGAACCACAACCAATAAACTGTTAATGGGAGGAATGTGGAAACTATGTAGGTATACAATTGGTTAATCGTTTGAAAAAAATATTTGAGTTCCCAAAGGAAACTTGGAATATGAAATTGAGGGAAAACCATGGTTGATGCATGGTATGTCTTACAATTAAATACAACCATGTGATGAGTTTACGTGAGAATGTAACTACATAATGATTGTTCATGGTTTGAAAAACTATCCAGCCTATCCAAACACAATATAGTTTCTCTCTAATTTTTTTTGTTTTATTCCATAATAATACACCTTATCCATGTTTTTTTGGAAATAATTTCAATATATCAAACTCATTTTACTCTATAGGGTTGATATATTATCCAATTTTACCTAGAAGTTATTATTATGAGAATTATTGTGAATTTATGATCCTGATTCCTCATGAAGGTCACCTGTATTTTGACCAGATCTAGATGATTTATGTGGTCTTCTTCAATTTCAACAACTATTTTGAGGAAGGTCACATGTCTCTCATATCTTCGGTACCAATAATGTTTAGGAATATGTAACACCCCATGATTTTATATTAATTTATCACTTTCAATTAATTTAACATCTTATATTTCATGCAACACTAACATGGATTTTGTTATACGAAAGATTCAGTTTCGGCAAAACAACACGTTAGTATTATAATTATTTAAATGATATATTTATTCATCAATTGAATATTCTAATATAAATAGTAACATATAAATGTTAAATTATATTTATAATGTTTGGATATAAATATAATATATTTATAATGAAATGTATTTGTTTTGTTAAAATATTTATATATCTAAAAAAAGTTATTTTCTTAAAACAACTAATTTTTATGTCCTTTCTGAACAATAAAAAATTAATTTTATACACCCTTAAAAATTGAATTTGATAAAATGGACATCCTTTTTGTATTAGTAATATCAAAATTATATTAGGCTGATTGTTTTTTATATTTCTGAAAACATACAATTTTTTATGAAAAGTGAAAATTACTACATAGTACGTAAAAACCGTCATTTTCATTTAAATTATTTATTTTAATTAAAATTTTATCGTTAATTCAAAATAGAAACATAATACATATAATTATACAATGTAATTAATTGGTGTCATTTTATAATAATATTATATATATAAATTATTTTATTGAACCATTTTAACGTCTTTTTACCCACCTTTCGGCACATTTACCCACCTTCTAGGCACATTTGAAATTTTTTATCAAAAATTATTTTACCGCATCAATGAATTGAATTTAAAATATCCAAGAGATATGGTTCATATCCATATGTAAAATTTGGTTCAATATGAATAATATAAATTTTTTTTGGGAATTGTAACTTTTGAATTTTATTTACAACGTTAAAAAATAAATATCGCAATTAAGTGTAAAAATAATAATCAAATTACCCCAAAAAATGTCCTAATTAAATTAGAAAAGTTTATTTAGACCCAAATAAACCTTAGGAAAAAAATAATATCCTTTTTATCCATTTGGGGTTGATGAGGATATATATTATATTTTATTTGAAGAATAGTTAATAGTGTTAAATTCAATGTTTAATAATTAAACCATTTTTAATATAGGGTTACATGTAAGCTACATTCAACAATAAATATTCAACGGAAATATAAAAATATTTCCTACATCATGATTTATTATTTATAGTTTTTATTCATAATATAATTATATTTATTTATGACACAATAATGATGCAGTATTTTCATTATTAACGAATGAATCCTATATATGATATTACAAATATTAAAATAAATATAATTTGAAAATTTTGATTCCATCCATGAATTTTTTAGGTGAATCTGAAATGTTAGGGTTGATTTGATATATTTTTTCTATGTAATCAATTTTTTCCAACTTTCACAAAAACTGTATATAAATTAGTATAAAAATTTACATAAATGAGTTTTTAAAACAAAAACTTTTTTATAAAATGATATAATACTATTAAAAATCTAAGATTTGTCCAAAGGACATAGATAATGATATATGTGGAAATAATGAACCACTGTGGGTTCTATTGGAAATTTATACAATGTTAATTAACAATATAATATAAAAATACAAGAAGACATGGTAAACGATAAACTATTTAACTCAGAGATAAATATAAAAGATAAGGTTAAAATTATGAATATAACTTGTCTAAAACCTATTGGTTTAAAGGATTTATACCCATCCACACATTATCTTAGAAATAAATCCATTTGTAGTGATTAGAATCCTAAAATTATTTTATATGATATTAATATTTCAAGCTTTTAATAAAGTGCCTCTCCCCTCTCTTATAAACGGGTACTTCCCCTTCTCTTAAATTCACACCTCTACAACCACTTGACTCAGCCCAATCCTACTAAAATATTTTCTCAACTACTGTAAAATAATCCTAGAGTCCATACATTTATCATAAATACAACCTATAGATCCATTTTCTTCAAATCAAAAGGAAGAACCTGATGAAGAGTTTATTATATTGTCACCTCATTCAAAGTTCATTTCTTCTTCCACATACTATTTCATTATTGTTTCCACTCCAAAATAATAACTACAGTATCTTATACATACTGATAAATTATTATAAATATGTCTCAACCATATTAATTATTCTATCCACCCCATGAATGAAAAAGTCACCATACGTGAGTACGTATGACTTACTGTCTCCACGTCGTGGTGTTGTTTTTTATTCAACAGTTCATTATTTGGATCAGAATAATAGTGACTATAATTGATGTAAATAATAAATATAACATTATAATGTTTGTGTATATATAATATAACATCCAATAAAAAAATCACCATCAATAGGATGATATCTTCACTCGTGCGTACTTAGGGCTTACAATCTCCACAATGTGATTAGATTGATTTCTGTGTTCACCAATCAAAGAAGATTATTAAAATATATATTATAAAAAGTATGTAATATAGTACATAATAGTGCTAAATTAAACACACACACACAGACATATATATTTTTATTTACATATATCTCATTCACTTACCACCATTTAACACAATATGAAAACAAAAACATCATTTATGCATACGTACGACATACAGTCTTTATAAACAGTGTTTTCCATTTCATATATATATTGATAATAAATATTTATTTTCTGAATATATATGATACATATATTAAATTTTATATTATTGATTCAATTAAATCATGATATATGTGATACGATCAAGAATTACAATCTAAAACATGTACGAAAAAGAAAATGATTATTACACAAAATGTTATTTTAACACAGAAATTATTATTAAATAAGTAGTATAAAGCCATAAATGAATCATGTATGAAATAATAAATAAGAATACGGTTTTTTCATATTTTAATAACATTCTAGGGTCATTATACCAAAGGTTAAACATATCCACGACCAAAGGAATGTACAAAGTAAGGGTTAAATCCTCAATCTCATTATTATCCGAGATTGTTCATGTGTAAGTATTTAGTGGGACATATTTATTATCTATTTCCATGATTCATAAAAGAGTTTTCAAATTTATTATTTTGAAAGGGAATCATTAACTAAACCATATTTCTAAATATTTTAAATATTTATTCTTCAAAATCTTTCTACCAATGTCCATGTTTTCAAAATGGTTTTGACGATTTATTTATATGGACATGAATGTTTTAAAATATTAATTCCTTTCAATGGTTTCAATGTTTCATGGGAAACATTGATTCAAAAATAATATTTAAATGTCTTTATTTATAAATGTGTTAGATTTAAATGATTTATAAAAAATGGATATTTTTCTCAAAGAGTTTTACTGATCATTTTCAACTACATCACCATATTTACTAGATATTATTCTTGATTGATGTTGATATATTATAAAAAAATATTCAATATTTTATATAATGAGTTATGATATGTTTTACTATGAATGTTCTATTTTTATACCATTCATGTTTTATGGTTAAATTATTGTCATTTTGTATCCTAGTATTAATACAAATGTTTATATTATGATTCAAAATTTTCATATGAGGAATGCATTGGACTTAGTAATTGACGAGTGGGGTGTGTTGTAACACCATGATGCATCGGTATGTCTCATGAGACAAAATAGTGTATTGGAATAAGGCCTTTACAAAATTTATATTTAGGGTCTTGGAACGAGGCCATGACTTTGTGGTTAAGATGTTCGACATTATGCATTCCATCATAATGAGATTAGTTATTGATGTTACATGTGATTATTCTACATGTAGAATACCCATGTGAAAAAGTAAATGAAATTAATTTATTTATATTTTCCATGTTATGTTGATGTTTTTGTTTAATGGGATTGTGACTAAATTTTACACCTTTCTGTAAACATTTATGATTATTCATGAAAGCTTCCTCTATATTTTTTTATCCTTACTGAGTTTCTCAGATCACTCATTTCATGTGTTTTATTTTACCAAGTTTACCAGTAGTATATTATCATTTATATGTAGGTTTATGTTAATGTAATAATGGAGTTCTAAAAATATTATTCATTCTATTTTTTATGTTATAAATTTAAATCTAGTGTCCATGTATGTAATCTATTTTCCAAGAGTGAAAAACTGATCGGTCCTTTGGGACATGATTCCTTGAAATCATTTCAACATATTAAAATATTTCACTAGCTCAATGATTTTGGGGTCCTGGTGTTACAGTTGGTATCAGAGGAATTTTATCAACAACCATTGAAATTGATATAGAAAAACTCTAATTAGGAAACATTACCATAAAATTGACTTTAAGGATTATTATAAAATAACATACAATAAATTGGTAATGTATATATTATGTGGGTTTTCAAAGAAATACATCCTGTCTGGATACTACAAGAGGGTGTGGTTCTGTAAGTGATGTACCTAGGAATGAAAACTCCAATATAGAGATTCAACATGACCAGAGGTTTCCTGGGACATGCCAACAATCCTTACCACGCACTTAGTTTGACACTATCAGAGGATATGCTTAGGATAATTCACATTTTATTTAAAATCCATTATGAATAATTTTTTATAATATATTTCGGAAAGAAAACCAATGTTATGATTATGAGACTATATGGGTTGAAATTATCAATTAATTTTGATATTTTCTATAGTTTCTTTATTATACATTATGATATGATATAACCAAGTTTTTGTTGTCCTTTAACAATGGATCCCATTAGATGGAATGCGAACTCCCGAAATATGCATAATTCATAGAGAAATAAGGATCATATAATTCATGTTCTTAATCCAACATTTATAAGTGATATTTTCTCCCATGTATCCGTATAATATTAAGAAATATTATCATGTGTTAATAAAATAAATAAACAAAAATCCAACAGTTATGGATTTGACGGGAATCAAGAAAAGAAGAAGATGGAAAGAAATATGGATAATGGGAAGAAGGGAAATATGGATTTTTCCCACTTGTGATAACTGTGGAAAGAATCACCTTGGTAAATTCTTGAAGGGAATAAGAGTATGTTATAAGTGTGGGAAAAAATGACACCACATTTGTGATTGCAAGGGTAAGAAAATGGTTTCAAATGAACAATGATTTATTTTCAAGGAGTTGGGAACATATGAGAATCAATGTCTAAATCATCAGAGTATGCCCGAAATGATTCTATGGGAAAATAATCAAGTTATGTTACTACTGTAGAGGAAGAGGACTGACTATTGTTCTTTTGTTGTTATTAATGAAATTTTAATTGGAGTGCTATATCAATGATGTACAAGATAGTGAATTATTGAAATAATAAAGGATTGTAATGTAGTACTATTTCATTGAGGATTTGAGATTATATAGTTCTAAGAGAAGTGAGTCAATAGAAAGTTAATTGTTTTGGAAGATACATAGTTAAATGAATTATAAACCTTAATATGGCTCTGATACGGAGGTATTGATGTTGGAATAATATTTGATTGATTTGGATAAATTATATTGAATATTATTGACTTCCTTGAAATTGATTAATGATTTTTATATTCAATCTTTATTGGAGTTCACAACATTTTAGAATTTAAGCAGTATTTCCAGTATTCATTATTTTACAAAAGGAATAAGGAAGTACGTACATATTCAAATAAGTTATTATGGTAATTAAGTCTCTTACCATGTATTAAAAAAATACATGATGTTGTAATTCACATGATGGTATTCATTATGTTATGTTTAACTACTTTATAAATTGTTGGACTGTGATTTTGGGCACAAGTATTTTGGATAAGTCTAATGGTTGGAATTGATTCTGTTGAAAACATTGTTTTTTTGTAGCAGTTTAATGTATGATTTGTTGAATACATTGAACTAACCTTTTGATTTTTTTAAAAAAATTAGAGAATTAAGGGAATAATATTGGACCTTATGGTTTATCAAATTTTCTTCAGGTGTAAAAAAATAATTTCTTTATTATTCATTTCCTTTTGTAAAAGATGAGGTCATAATAGATCGAAGCACAATCATGATGCGATAATGATTATGACAGGTAATGAAATCAATTTTGTTTTCTTGATTTCTTTTTTTTATAGTAAATTATTCCCCCCTCTTGAAAAAAAGTATCTAAAAAATGTGTTATACTAATAACAAATGTTTTTTTAACCGTGAATAAATTAAATCATCATAGATTTGTTGCTTTGAGGCCCTAAATTTTACATTTATTGTTCACTTGTTTGTGATTGATGACCTCAATCTATCCCTATAAATATTTATGTTTTCCTCAAATTATGTGTCTCTAATTTCCACAAATTTTCTCATATTTGAAATACTAATTTAGGGGTGAATTTTTCATTTTCATTTACCTCTTATTGAGATTAATTTTATTAACCCTATTTTCGATCTAGGTTTTCCAAAATGTTATTTTCTATTTTCAACCATTTCTTTTTGATGAATAGTTTCAAATTGTTGGGAATAAATTTATTGAAAGGGTTTAGAATGTAACACCCCAAGATTTCATATTATGTTATATCTTTAATGTAATTTAATATCTTATATTTCATACAACACCGACTTGTATTGTATTATATGCAAGATTGAGTTTTTTCGAAATAACAGAACTGTATAATAATTATTTAAACAATATATTTATTTATCAACAAAATATATAAATATAAATAGTAACATATAAAGCTAAAATATTATTCATAATTTTTTCAAATAAACAAATTGTATGAATAATTAAATGTATAAATTTTTTTCTTATATTTATATATTGGAAAGAGCTATTTTCTTAAAAGAACAACTTTTCATGTACTTTTGTGAACAATAATGAAATTAATTTTATAAACTAATAAAAAATTAATTTGGTAAAATGAACTTAATTTTTGAATTCCGAATATCAAAATTAGCTTTAGGTGAATTTTTGGTATTTTTCTGAAAACATTCAATTTTTGATTAATAGTGAAAAATACAACATAGTACACAAAAAATGAATTTTATACTTTAAATAGTTTATATATATAAATTTATCTTCACATTAAAAGAGAAACATAATACATATATTAGTACAATTTAATTCATTTCATCCATTTTATAATAATATTAGATATATAAAATGATAGTGTACCTTTTTAACGTCTTTTTACCCATCTTCCCAGAACATTTACCCACCTTATAAGAACATTTTAAGATTTGAATTAAATATATATTTACCAATTCTTTGAATTCAATTACAATAATCTGAGAGACATTGTTTATCTCAGTAAGATAAATATGATTCAATAGGATGAAAATAATTTTTGTGAATAGTGACTTTTTGAATTTTATTTACCACAGTAAAAACTATATAATGTAATTAAAGGTTAAAATAATATTAAAAATTCCCAAAAAATGTCTTAATTCGATTTTATAAGTTTATTTAGACCCAAATCAACCTTGAGAAAAAAAATAAGATCCTTTTTATCCATTTTCGTCAGATTAGGACAATTATTATATTTTATTTAAAGAATAGTTAAAAGTGTTAAATTCAATGCTTAATAAGTAAACCATTTTTTATATATTGTTAATCATAAGATGAATTTGACTATATATATTAGTTATAAAGATAGAAAGATTTAATATATAATAATATATTATTTATAATTTTTAGACATAATAAAAATATATTTATTTATGACACAATAATGATACAGTATTTTCCTTCTTAATGAACGAAAAAAATATTTGATATTATAAATAGTAAAATAAATATAACATGTCTGTTATTATGTGATCCACAAATTTTCTAGATGAATATAAAATTTCATTGTTTAATCAATTTATTTTTTTTGAAGTAATCAAGTAGTTCTGATTTTCACAGAAACCAAATACTAAATAGTCTCAAAAATAACATTAATGAGTTTTTAAAACAAATACTATTTTATTATATGATATATTACTATTAAAAATATAATATTTGTCCAGAGGACATATATTAGGATATATAGGGCATTAATGATCAACTTCAGGTTTGGTTGACACTTTATACTAAGGTTATTAACCATGTAATATAAAAATACAAGAAGACATGGTAAAAGATAAACTATTGAACTGAGAGTGAAATATAAAAGATATGGTCAATATGGTGACCAAAACTTATCTAAAACATATTGGTTGAATTTATTTTGATCCATTACAACCATATACTCGAAATAAATCCATTTTTAGGAATTTGAAACTGATAATTAATTTATAAGAAATTAATAATTAATGCTTTTCCTAAAGTTCCCATCACCTCTCTTATTAAAGTGTACTTCACCTTATCTTAAATTCAGACCTCCAAATCCATTTCTCTCTGGCAACCCCTACTCAAATATCCACCAAACTACCCTATAATAAATCTATAGTACTTACTTTGATTATAATGCATTTCTATGGAGCCCTCTTGTTCAAATCAAAGGGAGGTACCTGAAAAAGAGGTAATTATTTCGTCACCTTATTTAAACTTTTTTCGTCTTCTAATTCCTCATTCATTGATCTTTCCACACCAAAACAACAACTCCATTATATTATACATACTGAAGTGTTATTATAAATATTGTACAATCATATTCATTATTCTTTCTATCCTAGGAATGACAAAGTCACCATACATGCGCACATATGGCTAACTACAACACCCCATGATTTCATAGTATGTTATTTCTTTATAGTAATGCAATAACTTGAACTACCCGCAACATTGAGTTCAAGTGCAACACTATATACCAAACTAGCAGTTCAAAAGTGGTTATGAATAATATTAACTCAATTTTGAACTTTATATAATCCTTATAATTTTAGAATCCATATTATGAGTTTCTTAGACATAATGTAAGAAAAAATAATTTTTTTTCATAGAAAAAAAAATTATTTTGTAAAAAATGTGATTTTACAACCTTTTTATGGAGAACAATTTTTAAAACCAATATTTGAAACTCTTATATATTAAATTTGAAAAATGAAAATTCTTCTTTACAATCATGACATAAGAATTTAGTTTAAATAATATTTTTTTGTTTTTTTGATAACTTTCATTTTTGGGTGAATAGTGAAGATAATTATATTTTAACTGAATTCTTTTAATCAAAATTATTTATAGTGTTGAATTATATATTTTAATGGATTAGAAGTATAATTAGATTATATTTTTACAATTTAATCCAATTATCGTCATTGTAAGTAATTTCACTTTGAAATTGGACATAAACAAGTGTCAGTCTTTTGATAGTTATTATTTCATAAAAATATGCTTTTTGGTTTTGAAATTGGGAAATAAATTTAAATTAATAAGTTCGACTTAAATGTATTAAAATTGGTAAAATATAATTCATTTTTGAATATGGAATATCAAAATTATCTTAGGGTGATTTTTTTGGCATTTTCCAGAATACTTTCAATTTTGGATGAATAGTGAAAAACACCGAGTTATAGTTTAAAACCGAATTTTTTTTAAATAATTATTTATATTATTTAAATTTGTTTTAGGTTAAAATAGATACATAATTCCTATATAATTTCAATGTAATTAATTGGAGTCATTTTATAATAATTTTAGATATATAATAATTTTATTGAACTTTTCACCGTTTTTTACCCACCTCCTAGGAGAATTTGAAAATTCACATAAAACACAATTTTACCACATATGTGAGAGGAATTTTAAAAATCTAAGTGGAACTATTGATATCACTAAGAAAAATTTGGTTCAATAAGATGAAAATAATTTTTTCTGAATAGTAACTTTTTACTTTTATTTAACATGGTTAAAATTAAATAGGATAATTAAGGGTAAAATTGATATTATTATTACCCTAACACATGAATTCATTCTGTTGGATAAGTGTAATTCGACTGAAAATAACCTTAGGAATAAAATAAGATCCTTTAGGTCTACTTCGTTTAGATTAGGACATTTATTATTATTTTATTTAAACAATAGTTAAAAGAGTTAAAATCAATGTTTAATAACTAAAACATTATTAATATATGGTTATAAAAAAGATAAAATAAAAAATAAATATAAAATAAAAATCAAAAACTATTTAATACATAATGGTATTTAATTTATAATTTTTATACATTATAAAATTGAATTTAATTATGACACAATGATGATGCAGTAATTACCGTGTTAATAAATGATTAAAATAATTGATATGATAAATATAAAAATAAATGTTATTTTATAATTTTTATGAATTAAACTAATTTTTTATGTTAATATGACAATTTAGGGTTGGTTATATGAATTTATTTAGAAGTAATAATGCTGTTATAAATTTAGAGAAAACAAAATACCAAATAGTGTCAAAATGGACATAATAGAGTTTTTAAAACAAATATTATATTATAAATTGATATCATATTCCTAAAAAACTAAAGAACATCCATAATACTTATATCATGATAGGTGTATCATTAATTAACCACTTGGGGTTCGGTTGAAAGTATATAGTATGTTTATTAACCATATAATATAAAAATACAAAAGGACATGGTAAATGTCAAACTATTTAACTAATAGTTAAATCTAAATGAAAATGTCTATATAGTGACCTAAACCTTTCTAAAACCTATTGGTAGGGTGGTTTTATACCCATCCCCAACTTATCCTTTCAATAATCCATTTTAGAGCCAATAGAAACCGAAAATGATTTTATTATAAAATAATATTTATAGATTTCTATAAGGTGACTCCCACCCATCTTATAAAAGGGCACTCCCCCTTCTCTCTAATCACACCTTAAAATCCATTTGTCTCGGCCAAACCCTTTCCAAATACCCTCTCAACTTTACTCCCTTAATCATAGAGGCCTTAATTTAGTCATAAATCCAACCTACTGAGCTATTTTGATCAAATCAAAAGGAATAACCTAAAGAAGAGATAAACATCTCATCACCCCTTTCAAGTTCCTTTCTTCTTCCACTTCCTCTTTCATTGTTGTTTTCATTCTAAAATAATAACTCCATTATCTTATATATACTGTTATGTTATTATAAATATGGTACAACCATATTAATTATTATACCAATCCTTTTAATGACATGTCTTCATACGTGCGTACGTACGGCTTACCGTCTCCTCGTCGTCGTGTAATTGTTATTCACTACATTATTATTTGGATGTGTATAATAATGATGTGTAATTGATGTAAATAATAAATATAAATTGATAATGATTATATATATATGATATAATATTCTGTTGTATATTAGTTTAATATCATAAGAATGATATTGACGCTCGTGTGTACGTACGGATTACGGTCTCCACGAACGGGGTGAGATTCATTCTCCAACGTATCAATTCAAGACTAATTTTTATTTTATGATTAGAAAAATGATTAAATAGTTTATATCATTCTGGATTTGAATAAGATAGATCCCAACCATAAAAAATATGACTCACATAACATATAATAAAAAGGAAAATGAATCCGTTAACTCTAGAAACGACGATAATACTAAGAAATTATTAACAAAGCAATGTTAAATGATCTTATATGATATCATATTAAGGTATATGATTATTTTATAATTTAATAAAAATTATTTCACCATTATACATGAGGTTAACCCAACCTCAACCAATTAAAATTAGAGAGTAAGGGTTTATTTCACAATCTCATTATTATCCGAGATTTTTTATATGTAAGTATTTACTGGGACATTTTTATCATCCATGTCCATTTTTCATAAAAATTATATCAAAAGGAATATTTTAAGGAATTGTGAAATGTAATATTCATCAAGAGCATAATATTAAATGTTTTAGTGATTTATCTTTCTAAATATTTTTAATTAGTGTTCATGTTTTCAAAATGGTTTTAAGTATTTATTTATATGGAAATGAATGTTTTGAAATAATAATTATTTTCAAAATTTTCAAAGTGGTATGGGAAACGTTGATTAGAAAATATCTTTTAAATGGATTATATTATAAATATGTTACAATTAAATGATTTCACAAAAGTGATATTTTTCTCAAAGGTTTTAAATGATTATTTTCAACTATGTCAACATTCTTTTTGGATATTATTCTGGATTGAGGTTGATTTATTATAAATAAAATCTTCAATATTATATTGAATGATAAATGATATGTTTCACTATGAATGTGGTATTTTTAATCCATTCATGGTTTATGGTTATTGTATTGAAATTTTGAATGCTAGTTTTAATACAAATGTTTATGTTATGAATCGACATTTTCATATGAGGAATATAGTGGACTTAGTAAGTGATGGGTGGAGGCCGCTATAGATCCTCGATGAATCGGTAGGTCTCATGAGACAAACTAGTGTCTTGGCACAAATCCTTGACATAATCATATTTGTAGACATCGCACAAGGCCTTGACTATGTGGATATGAAATCCTAGAATTATACATTCCATCATTATGAAAGTGGTTATTGATATTGCATTTGATTATTCGACTATAGAATATCCATGTGAGTAAGTTAATGGAATTATTCGATTTTATCTTCTCCATATTATGTTGAAGTTAATGTTTAAAAGTCTTTTGTTTTAGTCTTATACAATGCCTTAAATGTTTATGTTTATTTATGAAAGCTTCTTCTATATTGTTATCCTTACTAAGCATCTGAGCTCACCCCTTTCTATGTATTATTTTACCCAGGATGCGAAGAAGTGTTTTATGACTGACCTGTAGGGATATACTGAGGGGATATGAGTGTGGTCTATGGAACCAAGGTTGTTGTAGGTTTTCATATAATGACGTTATGTAAACCTTATTAATGTATCTAGTACATCCAAGGCTACTAAACTAATTGGTATTTAGAGACATGATCTTTTGTGATCATGCCAACGTTATGTATTAATGCACTGAGTCTGGGTAATTAGGGTCGGGGAGTTACAATTGGTATCATAGGAAGATTAGTACAAACCTTGGAAACTAGATTTAGACGAACATTGATTAGAGCACATAGACCTAAGATAGACTTTGAGGATTAATATAGAAGGACATTGTAGAATTTTGTTATTACAGATATTTTGTGAGTTTTCCATGCAATACATCCCTGTCTAGATACGAGCAGGTAGATGCGGATCTGGCATAGATGTACATAGGGGTAAAACCCAAAAATACTGCTTTGAGCTAGACTCAAATGAGAACTGGTGCATGAAAACGGGCCTTTCTGTACTCTTGGTTTTGTCACTCTCGAGGGATATTCTTAGGATAACTCTAATTTTCATTACAAATAATTATGAAGGATTTACAAATATATACCTCCTCAAAGAAAATATTTTTATAATTATGGATTATATCCATAAATAGTCAATTTATGTTAGGTATTTTACATGTTTGTAATTATTCATTGCAATTCATAAACTGACCTAGTATATTTCAATGTATAGAAATGGTGCCCAGTAAAAGGAATGTGAACTCCAGCAATACGTATGATCCAAAGAGTAAGAAGGATCATATCTTTCATGGTATTAAGTGAACATTTAGATGGGATGTAGCCTCCCATGTATTTTAAACATATAAAGAAATATTATAATGTGTTAATAAGATAAGTAATGAATTTTCTGAGTCTTAAGGCTTTTAAGGGAAGAATGAGATGAAAAGGATGGAAGAGAGAATGATGGATAAATGGAAGAGGGAAAAGAAGTATTTTACCAAATGTGATAACTATTGAAATAATCACCTTGGTAAATGCATGAAGTTAATGCAAGTTTGTTATATGTGTGGAAAAAAATTTCACCAAGTACGTGATTGTGAGGGTAAGTAAAAAGTTTCAAATGTACAAATCTTCATATGCATGAAGTTGGGACACTACATGAATCAATGTTAGAATCATCAGAGTATACCCCAAATGCTGCAATTGGATAATAATAATTTTATGACACTACCGTAGATGAAGAGGAATGATTTAATTTTTTTGTTGTTGTTATTTTATTGTGTCATTTGAGTATTCTAATAATGATGTACATGTTATAGGAATTATAGAGTATATAATGATTATAATACAGTACTATTTTATATTGGATTTGAGATTATATGGTTCTATGAAAAGTGACTTAATAGAAAGATACACATTTTAATAAATACATGGTTGAAGTAAAGGTAATCCTTAATATGGTCCTGATAATGAGGTAGGGATATTGGAATAAGAGATGGTTGATTTGGATAAATTATATTGGATATTCTGGACTTCCTTGAAACTGATTAATGATTTGTATATTCCATCATTGTTGGAGTTTACAAAAGTTTTGGATAGAAGGAGTATATCTAGTATTCTATAAGGAATAATGGAGCACGAATTTAATCAATAAAATTTTATGGTAATTCAAGATGTTTTAGTGTTTTAATAGAATACTAGATGAAGGTGTTCACAAGTTATTACGTGGAATAAAGGATCTTCATTATGTTTAACTTCATTATAAATTTTGTACTGTGAGTTTGGATAGAAGTATTTTGGATAATTCTAAACGTTGGAATGGATTATGTTTGAAATTTTATTCTTTTGTTAAGGTTATTTTTTGATTTTCATAAAAAGAACAACACACAGAACGTGTGACAACCCGTCACATCGGGCAATGCTGCGGGAATTGAACCTACAACCATAGTGCAATTGGGATGTATCGCCTACCATTGGACTGCATTATGTTCCTGGGTTTTATAATGTAGTTTCTTTTTTTAAAGGGTATGATAGGTGAATTATAAATTCATTTTTGTTGGAACCCTTTACGAATAGGATAAATAGAATATTTTTTTATGTTCTATTATCTTTTAGAGTGGAAGATGAGTTTGTAATAGAAATTAGTTAAAGGATGGAACACTACTTGTCATGTATATTTTTTCATCTCTTATTCTATGAATAAATTAATTATTAAACATTGAGTAAGGGATCTTAAAACTAAAAATTTGTTATCCTAATACCTAATGTTTTGTTGAACTGATGAAATTTTAAATCATCATAGATTGATGTCTTTGAGGCCATCAATTCTACAATTCTATGTGACTGATGACCTCAATCACTCCCTATAAATATTTACGTTTTACCTCCAATTATGTGTCTCTAATTTCCACCAATGTTCTCTAATCGAGATCATAATTTGGTGGTGACTTTTTCATTCCACATTTTCCTCTTATTAAGACTACATTTTATTAACCACATTTCTGATTTGGGTTTTCCCAAAAAGGTATTTTCTATTTTCAAACTTTTATTTTCAAAATAAAATTTCAAATTGTGATGATTCAATTTATTGAAGGAGGGAACAATGTAACACCCCCAGATTTCATAGTACATTATTTCTTCAATGTAATGCAATAACGTGCACTACACGCAACACTGAGTTCAAGCGCACCAGGACTTACCAAACTAGATGTTCAAAAGCGGTTATGAATAGTATTAAATGAATTTTGAATATTATATAATACTTATAATTTTAGAATCCAAATTCTGAATTTTTAGACATAATCTAAGACCAAATTCATTTCATTCAGATAAAATAATTATTTTTCAAAAAATGCCATTTTACCGATTTTTAATGGAGGCACATTTTTAAATCCAATATATGAAACTATTATATATTCAATTTGAAAAAAAAAACTTCTCCATTACAATGGAAACAAAATAATTTAGTTTCCATAAATTTATGGTGTTTTTCTGATAACATTCATATTTGGGTGAATAGTGAAAATACTATATTTTAACTAAAAACAACTTTTTTAATCAAAATAATTTATAGTGTTGAATTATAAATTTTAATGGATTATAAGTATAATTAGATTATATTTTTTCTATATAATTCAATGATGGTCATTGTATGTAATTTCACTTTAAATTGGACATAAAAAACTGCCAGTCATTCGATAGTTATTATTTCTTAAAAATACGTTTTTTGGTTTTGACAACGGGAATTAATTTTAAATTAATTAATGAAACTTATATGTTTCTGAATTGGTAAAATATAATTCATTTTATAATTCTTAATATCAAAATTATCTTAGGGTGAATTTTGGGTATTTTTTTGAAAACATTTAACTTTGGATGAACAATGAAGAACACCGAGTTATAGTTTAAAACAGAATTTTTTTGGAATAATTATTTATTTTATTGAAATTTATTTTAGGTTATAATAGATACATAATACCTATATATGTTCAATTTAATTCATTGGAGTCATTTTATAATAATTTTAGATATATAAAAATTTTATTGATCTTTTCACCGTCTTTTACCCACCTCCTAGGAGAATTTGAAAATTCACATAAATCATAGTTTTTTCGCTTTTATGAGTGGAATTTCAAAAATACAAGAGAAAAAATTTATATCAGTAAGAAAAATTTGGTTCAATATAAAAAAATTATTTGTGAATAGTAACTTTTTAGTTTTATTTACCACGGTTAAATATAAATTGTGTAATTAAGGGTAAATATGATATTATTATGAACCTAACACATGTCTTAATACAATTGGATAAGTTTAATTCGACCACAAACAACCATAGTTATAAAATATGATCCTTTAGGTCCACTTGGATTAGATTAGGACATTTATTTTTATTTTATTTATAGAATAGATAAAAGAGAAAAAATGAAATTTTAATAATTAAAAAAATTTGAATATAGTGTTATAAATAAGATAAATTCAACTATAAACATTCATTATAAATCTAAGACTATTTCCTACATAATTTTATTTTATTTATAATTTTTAGACAATATATAATTAAATTTATTTACGACACATTGATGATGTAGTAATTACCGTATTAATAAATGATTAAAATAATTGATATTATAAATATCTATATAAATGTAATGTGAGACCTTTTATGAATTAAAATAATTTTATAGGTTAATATGACATGTTATGTTTGGATATATGAATTTTTTTCGATGTAATAAGGATGTTATTAATTTAGCAAAAACAGAATACCTAATACTGTCTAAATTGACATAATTGAGTTTTTAAAAAACATATTATATTATAAATTGATATTCTATTCCTAAAAATATAAGGATCGGCTAGAATACTTATATAAGGATAGGTGTATCATTAATGAACCACTTGGGGTATTGTTGGAATTATATAGTATGTTTATTAACCATATAATATAAAAATACAAAGAGACATTGTAAATGTCGAACTATTTAACTAATAGTTAAATCTAAAAGATAAAGTTAATATAGTGACCCAAACCTGTCTAAAACAAATTGGTTGAGTGGTTTTTGACCCATCCCCACCTTAACCTTTAAATAATATACTTTGGAGCCATTATAAACCGAAAATAATTTTATTATAAAATAATATTTCTAACTTTTCCAAAGGTTCCCCTCACCCCTCTTATAAAAGGGCACTCCCCCTTCTATCTATTACACACCTTCAAAGACATTTGGCATGGAAAAAACCTACCCAAATACCCTATAAACCATTCTGCCTTCATCTTAGAGGCCTTCCTTTAGTCATAAAGTCATCCTTAGGAGCATTTTTGATCAAATCAAAATGAAGAACCCGGAGAAGAGGTAAATATTTCATCACCTATTTCAAGTTCTTTTCTTCTTCCAATTCCTCATTCTATGTTATTTAAAATCTAAATTAATAAATCCAGTATCATATATATACTCTAATGTTATTATAAATATGGTACAACCATATTAATTATTCTATCCACCCTTTGAATGACATGTCACCATATGTGCATACGTACGGCTTACCGTCTCCACGTCGTGGTGTAATTGTTATTCAATACATTATTGTTAGGATGAGTATAATAATGATGTGTAATTGATGTAAATAA
Organism: Viscum album; assembly: GCA_963277665.1. Classification (NCBI taxonomy): domain Eukaryota; kingdom Viridiplantae; phylum Streptophyta; class Magnoliopsida; order Santalales; family Viscaceae; genus Viscum; species Viscum album. Next base: position 1,749,714,230 of record OY728120.1, on the reverse strand, counting down.
TAAATATAACATGATAATGAATCTTTATATATGATATAATATCCAATTATATATTAATTTAATATCATAAAAATGATATTGTCGCTCGTTCGAACGTACAGATTACCGACTCCATGAACGCGATGACATTCTTTCCCCATCGTATCCCTTCAAGAATAATATTCATTTGATGATTAAAAATAATTTTTAAAGATTACATATCATTATGTATTTGAATAAGATACCTTCCATCCATAACAAATACGACTCACATAATAATGAATATAAAGGAAAACAAATCCATTAACACCCGAAACGATGATATTACTATGATATTATTAACAAAGAATTGTTAAATGATCTTATATGATATAATATTAATGTAAATGATTCTTGTATAATTTAATAACAATTATTTAACCATTATACAGGAGGTTAACCTACCATCAACCAAGAAAAATTACAATGCAAGGGTTTATTTTACAATGTCTTTTTTATCAGAGATTGTTTATGTGAAAGTATTTACTGGGGCATTTTTATCATCAATGTTCATTTTTCAAAAAAATGATTTAGAATTGAATATTTTAAGAATTTTTGAAAGGTACTCTTTATCAAGATCATAATTTTAAATGTTTTAAATATTTATCTTTTTAAATCGTTCTAATTAATCTTCATGTTTTCAAAATGGTTTTATGTATTAAATTATATGGACATGAATGTTTCGAAATAATAATTATTTCCCAAAGTTCCAATGAGTTATGGGTCACTTTGATTCAAAAATCTCTTTTAAATGACTTACTTTATAAATGCGTTACATTTAAATGATTTCACAAAAAAGGATATTTTTATCAAAGGTTTTTAACGATTATTTTCGACAATGTCAACATCCTTTTTGGATATTATTCTTCATTGAGGTTGATTTATTATATATAAAATCATTAATATTATATTGAATGAGTTATGATTTGTTTGACTGTGAATGTGCTATTATTATAGCATTCATGGATTATGGTTAATGTAATAAAATTTCGTATGCTAGTTTTAATATAAATGTTATGTTATGTTTCATCATTTTATTATGAGGAATGAAATAGACTTAGTAAGTGAATTATGGATCCTGCTATAGCTCCTCAATGCATCGGTAGGTCTCATGAGACAATCTAGTGTCTTGGCACAAGGCCTTAAAAAAATCTTATTTGTAGTCTGGGCACAAGGCCATGACTATGTGGTTATGAAAGTCCGGAATTATTCATTCCATAATTATGAAAGTGGTTATTGATATTGTAATTGATTATTCGATTAGTAGAATATCCATGTGAGTAAGTAAATGGGATTAATTGATTTTATCTTTGCAATATTATGCTGAAGATCATGTTTAAGAGGCTTTTGTTTTAGTCTTATACATTGCCTAAAATTTTTATTCTTATTTATGAAAGATTAATCTATATTGTTATCCTTAATGAACATTTGATCTCACCCCTTTCTATGTTTTGTTTATTCCAGGATGTGAAGAAGAATTTTACGACTGACCTGCAGGGATAGTCTGAGGGGATATGAGTGTGGTCTATGGAAACAATGTTGGTGTATTTTTTTTTCATATTTTGATGTAATGTAAACCATATGAATGTATCTAGTAATTACAAGGCTACTAAACTAATCAGCCTTTCGAGAATTGATATTTTGTGATCATGCCAATGTTATTTAATAATTCATCGACCCTAGGTGACTAGGGTCGGGGCGTAACACTAACGGTCTCCACATTGGTGTGTAGTTTGTTATGCAACACATCATTATTTTTATGGGTATAATAATGATTATAATTGATGTAAATGATAAATATAACATTTTAATGAATATATATATAAATATACCATCCAATTACATACAATTTCACCGTCAACAGAATGATATCATTGCTCGAGCATACGTACGACTTACCGTCTACATGACTCATTGAGATTCATTTCCACGTTCACCATTCAACGTTGATTATAAAAATATATATTATAAATAAGTATGTAATATATGACATAAAAATCATAGTGGATATATTTATATATGTATGTATGTATGTATGTATGTATTTACATATATTTCATTCACTTACTCTCGTTCAATATGATATGAAAATAGAGACAGCGTTTATGCCTATATACGACATACGCTCTCCATAAATGGTGTTTTCCATTTCATATATATATATATATATAATTATATATATTCTCAATATATATGATACATAAATAACTTTTTATACTCTGTATGTAGTTAAAACATGATATAAGTGATATGATCAAGAATAAGAAGATAAAACACGTATGACAATGAATGTGATTTTTACCTGAAATATTATTTTCACATGGAAATTAATATTAAATAAGTACTATAATGTTATAAATGAATCAATTATGAAATAATGAATATTAATATGGTTCTGGTAGAATTTAATAACATACTATGGGCATTATACATTAGGTTAAATGTTCTGTCCACCAATGGAATGATCAAGGTAAGGGTTAATTCCTCAATATCATTATTATCCGACATTATTCATTTATAAGTATTTACTAAACATATTTATTATCCATGTCCATGTTTCATAAAATATTTTTCAAATGGATTCTTTTTTATGTGACTCTTATACTAAAACATCATTTTAAATGATTGAAATAATTATTATTCGAATTCATTATCATTAATGTTTATGTTTTGTTAATGGTTTTAAGGATTTATTTATATGAACCTGGATGTCTTGAAATATTAATTCCTTTCAGAAGTTATAAATTGTTATGGGATACTATGATTCAAAAATCTATTTTAAATAAAATTTTTTATAAATGTGTGACTTTTAAATGGTTTCACAAAATGGATATTTCCCTCAAAGTGTTTATTGATAATTTTCAACTATGTCAACATCCTAAATAGATATTAATCTTGATTGATGTTGATTAATTGTAATATAATATTCAAGATTATATTGAATGATTTATGATATGTTTGACTATGAATGTTCTATTTTTATACTATTCAAGGTTTATTGTTAAATTATTTACATTTCGCATGCTACTTTCAATACGAATGTTTATGTTATGTGTCAACATTTTCATATGTGGAATGGATTAGAATTAGTCAGTGAGGAGTTGGGCCCTCTCTAGCCCCTCAATGCATCAGTCTATCTCATGAGACAAACTAGTGTCTTGGAACAAGTCCTTTCCAAAATTTATATTCATAATCTTGGCATTATGCCTTGACATTGTGGTTTAGATGTCAAACATTATGCATTATATCATTATGATATCGGTTATTAATGTTACTTCTGATTATTCGACTAGTAGAATAGCCTTTTGAGTAAGTAAATTGCATTATTTTATTTATCATTTCCATTTATGTTGATGTTTCTATTTAAAGGTCTCGTGTTTTAATTTTATACGTTTCCATAAATGTTTGTGTTTATTTATGATAGATTATGCTATATTTTTTATCCGTACAGAGAATCTGAACTCACCCCTTTATTCTGTTTTATTTTCCCAGGATTACATGAAGTATATTATGAATTATATTATTGTTTAAACTAATATAATAATTTCATTCTCAAAGGATAATTTATATCTTGTTTTATGTTAGAATTGTAATGAAATGTTCATATATGTACTCTATTTTCCAAGACTGCTAAACTAATCGGTCCTTCAGGACACGATTCCTTGTAATCATGACAATGTAATAAAATAATGCATTGGCTCTAGGATTCTAGTTTTGGGACATTACAGATTATTATTGATTTAATGAATTTTTTTAAAACATTATATGAAATAGTTATTTGATTCATGATAGAAGCCCATTTTTTTTGGAAATTATGTAATGCGATAGATAATAAGAAACCCCTATTTGGTTCAAATAATAATATTTTATTTTTTAAAATTATGGATTTATTTTGATGAACAAAGTTAATAGATGCAATTTTTTGAACAATTAATTGGATTAATTTTAATGACTTGGAATTGAATTTGGAATACTTGGTAGTTGTGAGTGAATTTATAAACTTGAACTAATAATAGTTTTTTTATTTCATTGGGTAATGATTTTTTGGCCACCTTGTGGTAAAGTAGAGGATCAATTAGTGACAACTAATGAGTATGGAACAGTAAAATTGGAAGACATTTTGTGTGTGTGTTTGTCTGTGTAGAGAAATGTTTATTTGTCTTCCAAATAAATGATAATGGTTTCAATGGAATCATTTAATGTTTTAAATGGAACATGATTATGATTGTTATATAAATTGTTTTAAACATATTTTGAAACAATTTTATAGATCACACTAACATGTTTTTTTGAGGTTTTATAACTTGCGAAGTATTTGGGAATATCCAAATGAGTTTCTATTCAGCTGAAACATGTGATCATTTGTGATTTTGAGAATTCTATTAATAATGATATATTTATAGGAATGGTATATTAGTTATTTAGTGGTTCTTCATGATACAATTGGTGAGTCCTGTAGAGTTTGATGTATTTTTAAGATGTGTATCCAGAGATCATATTTCTTATTGTCTTCTGGGATTATTTTATATTTGTTGTTTGGTTACATTAATTTTTTTTGTTTATTATAGGAAATATATTTGGTTGTAATACTCTATTAGTAAGAACATTTAGTATCGTATGTATATTAATTTTTTTTCATGTGTTTTTGATTTTTTAGTGGAAAAATAATCCCCCAAAATACTTGAAGATGTAAGTATTTTTTTGTCACCTAAGATCCATTAAAAAGGTCACATAATACCTAGTATAACCACCACATATTTTCATGTAAATATGGAGGGGTCTAGTGTTACAAATCGAATTAGAATTGGTCATTCCAACTGTAATTTTCCTAAAAAGGTTATCATATTTTTTGGTAATGGAATTGGTAATGGTATCTATTCATCGTTGGGATGGTATTAAGAATATAGGATCACAAAAAAATGAATTTGTTTTCTTAAAAATAAGTTACTGTCAATTTTCTATTGAATATCATATTACCAGGGTGTTTCGGTAAATATGTTTTCTAAGACACAACATGTTGATTTTTCCTCTAATATTTATGTGATTAAATGATAATAATTTTTTACAGTCATTAGTATAATGTCATTACACTTGGAAATAATTTTTCATTATATTTATTATGGTTATGAAAATGGTTGAAACATTTTTATTTTTGAAGAAAGTAATATTTTTTTATTTTGAAAAAAAATTGTTTTTTAATTTTTGAGATGATTAAAATAATGATAATTTAATTATTTTTATTGAATAATTTGTGTTATATAGGATATAAATTTTATGAATTACATATCCTTCAGTTTCTAATGATTGAGACTAAATGTATTGTCTTATTAGAATGAATGACATTGTGTAGGTATCTTATTATCCAAAAGGAAGAGACTTTTGAATATGTGGTTTCAGCCGAGAAACATGTAATCCAATATATATTTCAAAGTATTATCCTAGATTTTTAGACTAAGAATAGGTGTAATCAGAATGATGATCCTAAATAAGTTTGAAATTTAGTTCATTTTGAAAAGAAGAACCTTCCAAACATTCAATGGGATTGAAAAAAAGGTGTGGGCGAATCAGATAACCCATATTTTTTAATTCTTAAGAACACTGTCTATTTTAAATAATAATTTGTAAATATAAATATATATATATATGATGATTTATTACTATTAAGGTGAGACTTATTAATTAATGATAAACTGGACCAATTCATGACATGAGAGGATTTAGGGTAGTTATTTAACAAGAAATTAAATCATATCACTTTTCATAATATAGATTGAGGAACCATTTTCCTTCCTATGAGAATAGGTGGGAACTATATCTCAAGGATTATGGGGATGAGGGAAAAAAACATAAAAGTGGTTGGTATATTATAATCATACTGTTGGATTTGTAAATATTCTTCCTCTTCCCAAAAACAAGTGGGGATGTTACCAAAAAGAGAGTCATTTGAAAATATTAAAGAAGACATTGTGTATCCATATAGAGAATGTCACAATGGTGATAAGATAGAATATATTCAAATTTATTATTGTACTTATCACATTTATATGTCTATATACACAAATCAAAGTCCCCAAATATAGTAAAATACCATGGGATGAGTACAACAGAGTTATTATTATCATTAAATTATAGAATAATAATGCGATTAAAGGATAAATATGGATCATAAACATTAAAATAACAAATTTGGTAATATAGAGAACATAAAAATGGGTAAAAATTATATTCATCTAGGAAGATAATCATGAAAGATCAATTGATTCCATTAATGGTTAGAGGTACAATTGACTTAAATATATGTTTTTCCAAGTATTTTTTAGAGGAATATTTTTCACTAATTTATTCCTTCATGAATTGATGATCATATGGCGGTGTATATTGAGAATATTCATTCCATTTTGAGACAACAAATTCCTCTAGGCCAATGGGAATGTAGATCCTTCTTTTTGAAAAACATGTCCTATTTTTATTAATGGGTCTGATTCACATTTTGAATTCTATATTCTGTAAATGGATGTCTATGAATTGAATTTGTGTGTGGAATGGTTGGCATCATTCAATCCCAAATAGAATGGTGATGCTTTAATACTTTCATTGCAATATTTTTTTCATCAAATTGATCTTCTGAGATGATTGGGATGTAAATGAATATTGAAACGAGTATTTCTTACACTTTGTTCAGAACTATCTCATATTTGTTAGTGGAGTTGACTTTGGTATATGTAGAACGCATGATAAATAATGATTTTCCACGTATGATTGACCAATTTTATAATGTTTTCTTGAATATTTCTTTTGATTTCCACCTAAAATAGAAGCTTAGAATATGACCACACTCTTACTAGGGAGAAGTCTAATTTCACCTAGTGTAACAGGAATAGAAATTATGTAATTTGATATTCAATTAGAATAGATGGTATGGAACGATATCACTTGACCATCAAATTCTCTATGGGGAGAACACTGTAATTTTTTTAAATTGGTATATAGATATGTTAGACTTAGTGTGGATTATGATAATTATAACCCAATAATGATAAAGAATCGGTATCCCCTTTAAAACTCAATGACCTCCTTAATCAATTTAGGGGATCCCAATGCTTATCTAAACTTGTCCAATATTAAGTATATAATTATATTTGAGTTTGGATGTTAGATATTCAAGTGTAATATTTTAGAAGAAGGTATTTATGTTATGAGTATTTTATTTAACCTATTGGTATTATGAATACAACAATCGTCATTATCGAATTACAAATTAATTTTTTTTTGAGGTTTTTGGATTCCTTCACAGTAGTGTTTATAGATTATTCTAGTGTATTCTAGAAAAAAAATGTATCATGAGGAACACATTTCATTACTACAGGGTATCTTTTAAAAGAATCATCTTTATGTTCTATTATGATAGTTTGGTTTATGGATATAAAATGTGTCCTTAATTGGACATGTAATTTATAAAATATTATTAATGTGGATCCTAAAATTATAGTTTCTATTATCTAATTGAAACAACAATTTTTACAAAAAAAAATTTTGGGGCCGAAGCCACATTTATTATTAATGAAAAGAGAAGACCCCTTTTAGCTGGGTAGAGGGAGACCCATTAAAAATTACAAAGGCCTAGTGGGAATCTATCCCATTACATGGCCTATAGGCCAAAATTTTTGGCTCAAGGCCCATTTGGTGAATAGTACTGATACATTACCCGCACTACTACAGGACCACTACTGCTACAATGCCATGCCACCACAACAGTGACCTGTTGTTGCTACAATGACTTTCCATCGTTATAATGGCCATCATTGCAACAGTGCCACTGCCTCTAAATATAATCATATTATATATTCTTTGATAAAAAGAATTTCATTATTGGAATCAATTATGGAGGTTTTTATTAGGATCGAATTAATATAAAATGGAATTATGAATTCGATAAATAAATTCTACAACATAAGGTTTTTCATTCATCAGCACATATCCTCAGGTTTCTATAGTTTGGATAGGGCTATGTAGTATATTGTGAAGCTTTATGACCTAGGTTGGAATGTGTTCTCATTCATAGAGATCATGATACTTCTTAGGGGTCATGTAAGTTATGAATTTATGAGATGAACATACCATCACATGATTTATAATTGGGTATAGTAGTTCATTACAAAATTCATTGAATCATTGTCATTTTTGTGGGAAATATTCATTTTTAATGAAGAATAAGAACTTGATTAACATTTTTTGACAACAAAATTTTAATATTAGAAAATGATATTTAATAGACTAATGTTAAATGTTTGAATTATTTTTCTTATATACATTGGGTAATGGAAAATATATAGAATATTCCTTGTGCAAGATGTTGTATGATCAATTTGAAAAAGAGGCTTCAAATCATTGACATATTATTTCATCCATAATTAACACACATGTAAATTATATAAAAAAAAGTTAGTAGTGAAATTTTGATTCTAGTTTCTATTAATAAGAATTTGTTTGATCATATTAGAGATTATGTAACATCTAATAGAAAATGTATAACCATGTGGTAAAGAATCAATGGTTGGTAGATGATTTGGTGATGGGTGATGGATGTGATTTCATTTTAATAATATAGAGATTTTATGGTCTCAATGTTTTCTTATCAGAAACAAGTTCTTAGGGACTACCGCCATTCAATTTGGATTATCCATCTCAAGATTTATAATTTTCATAAATCTTTTACGAAATTATTTTGGTGGGTTAGCATGAATAAAATTATGCAAGAATTTATTTCGAGATGCCTCACCTATCAGTAGGACAAGGATGATAATAAATGGTGAGATGGAATTTTATAGATTTTAATGATTACTATATTAAAATGGGAGAATATATTAATATATTTTTGGATGAGTATACTGAGGATGCTTTGAAAACATTATTCCATATGGGTTATTTTTTATCCACTAGTATAATCCCTATTCATGAAACCAATAATGTGGAGGACTAGTCCAACATAATTTTTTATGAAATTGAAAATGTTCATAGTTTTACATTCTCAATTATATCTTATTAAGTCCCTAGGTTTATGTCTCATTTTGGTATGTCCACACATCTATCCCTTGGAAACATTGTTACTATGATCATGGGATATCGTCCTCAAATAGATGGTAAATAGTATCGAATAATCCAAATACTGGAGGATATTATTCGGTCTTGTGTAATAGATTTTGGGGGCTCAACCAATGAGAATTCACCAATAATTGTGTTTTAATAAAATAAATGTTATCCGGACATCATAAATATGGATCCTTTCAAAGAATTGTATATGAATACTTATCATTTTCCACATTTATTGGTGGAAGTACCAAAGATATCAGTTATTGTTCCAAGCCATGTGTGAGATATAATTGACAATATTAATTTGATCAGAAAGATGGTTGAGACGGCGTATAATCATCCAAAATCATATATTTATTGTTACCTATGATAATTTTCTTTTGAAGAGAGTGATCATGTCTTCGTTATATACTCATTGAAAATTGGGGATAATCATTTTTTTAAACATGAAATTTCGTGCCCATAGTACATAGTCCCTTATGAGATAAAAGAATTTTTTTCAGTCGGTATATCAGTTGAATTTTCCATAAAGTTGTAGTTTATTTCACAATGTGTTCCATGTATCTTACATGAAAAAATACCAACATGATCTTATTTATGTTATTCGAAGGAATCATGTTAATAAAGAGATGTATTCTACATAAATTCATCTGGGATTGAGGAATTTGGATAGGAAAGAGAAGAATTTTCATGCGAAAATAATCACTTTATAATTTTTTTATGGAAACATGGTAATTTAAAGAATAATGGAGGGAGTGGGAAAACGAAAATGTTAGAGCAATAACCTCAACTCTATCTATAGAAACATTTTGTTTCAAATTTTAGGGAAATATATACAAATGGTGGGTTTTATTTAGAACCATAAGCATGAGATAAATGATCATTTTTTTATTTATATTAAGTAAATATATTTATCGGTTTATGATTTAGATGTTTCTAAGGGGTTTTGGAATGTTTATGAGGAATTTTTGAATGTGTGTGGTATGTAAAAACTATGAATCACTACTATGAAACAAATCAGTGGAGTAAATTGGTAAATGGTAAATCATAGGGTTTGGAGAAACCATGTGAGTTATTATGGGAAATAATAAATCCTTAAATATAGTGAAAAATAAATTTGGAATAGGGTTTGTCTAACTATGGGAGCCAACCATGAGAGAGGTTTCCTTGAGATAGTATCACCACATGGTTGGTGCACATTATGAAAAATGTATATGGTCTAATCATGTGGCATATTGTTTTTACCCTAGATATTTTTTGATGTAATCCAAATTTAGACCCCTAAAAATGCTAATCCCTTATTACCTATGTTGTTGATTCCATTTTTTTCTCTAGGATTCTAAGATGATCGTCTTCATTCCAGAATATATTATTAAGAGAAAAATTCATGTTAGATATTTTTATTCATCATGAAGTGGGATATTTTTATTATTAGTTGAAGAGGTACTATGTTCTATTATTCATTTTCATAAACCATTAAGATATTGGTGGACTCTATATCAACTCCACAAAACATAGAACATGATGGATTGGTAATAATTAAATATTATGTTGGAATATTGTTTGTACTAATTTTTTTATTCATGATAGAAATCCTATTTTTTTAATAGAATTAGAAATGGTTAAATTGTAGGAATTTCATGAAAAACACTATTGCATATAATTATAAAATGTTAGTCGTCACAAACCTGATGGGTTACCCTGGTAACCTGAAAACAGTGCCATTCCTGATGTAGTTTTATGGTCATTCTTGATCGCCACGGGTCAACATCTAGAACTTGGAATAACACAACATTAAAGTGGGAACAATTTTTTCACCAACAATGTAGAAGAAAAGAAACAAAAAATACTCATAACTAAAGAAACTCCACTAAGATTAATGTTCCAGATGTCAAAAAGTAAAAAACCAACCCAAATTACCTATAACCAATTAATTAAAATAGGGAAAACAAACCAATGTCCTGAGGAACCCAACTCACCAACCCCAATGCTCAATAGCTAGATCCACCTCCACGATATCATTTCCCCTGCTCAAATCTGAAAGGATAATGTCCACAAAGACATGATGGAAAAAGTAGGGTGTGTGCTAAAAATCCGAGTAGGCTCTCACCACTGACTCCATAACAAATTCAAATAATTTATTATCCAAACTAATTATTTTAATATTAAAGATAATTAAGTTTGACATTTAAAGCGTAATTTTATCAAATCTTGCTATACATTTTAAATGATGAAAAAAATACATTAAGCAATGACATTATAAAATGATGAAATATTTTTTAAAAATTGAATTAAATAAAACTCTTACATAAAATAGTTTGAGTAAAAATAGTAGTCATGTAAAGTAGTTCAAAAGCATTTACCTAAATTTATATCTCAAATATAAATAAATAGGTGAGCAACATGGTCATATTGAATGTGGTACGATAGTATTAAACATCTATAGGATTATACAATCTCTATTTGAACTCACTAAATGTGTATACACATGTCCCTATAACACTGGAAAAAGGAGACTCATAACCAACCCATCGAGGATGTGACCCACTACATGTATGTTTTAGAACATTTTCATAGCATACAGTGTATCAAAATAACTCTCTAACAACCTAATGATTTGAGGAGCTCTAATCTAAAGGGGGAACTATTTTAGGACTGCTAAAAATATGATCAATCCCATTCTTTTATTTCAAAAGTGCCAATTTAGTTTAATTTAAAACCAAAACAGGTTTTTTTTTCAAAAACATGGATTTTTCAATAGATAAAACCACTCTATCTATGTCAAATAATTTTAAGCTATTTTCGATATTGTGATGTCCATTAAACACAAATTCTATCATTTCCAATTTCATTCCCACAGTTAAATTTAATAGTTTAATTAATATAATTTCCAGAAAATCCATATATTGAAATCAACAATTTCAATCATCCAATTTCCATAAACAAACACCCTAACTCTAGGGAATTCACGATTTTCATGATTATCATGCCAAAACCAATTAAAATATCCCAATTCAAAGGAATTGAATTTTATCACATCAATTGAAATCTAGTTAAGGAACTAAATTTAAATTAGCAGTTGATATAAATCAAGTAATACCGGGATAATGAATTTGGATAATTAGAACAAGACCACCTAACTCAAGGTCATTAATGTCAGCTGTAATGAGAAACCACCCTATGGGGTTCAATACACCTATACACGTCCCTATTATCCTTAGCATCGACTCACCAATGGTCGATATTCGTCAAGGGTCCCTAGAACCAAAAAATATATATTTTATTTCAAAAGGAACGAAAATAAAAAATGAGAAAAAAAATTCTCTCTCCTACATAATTTTTAGATTATCCATTAAATTATCACATGAGGGTATAATTTATCTCACGAGGATAGGTTTTAAATAGTCATTTAAAATATTACATGCGATAGTGTTTTCTCTCTCCTAGATAATCTATGGATTATCGTTTTATATCAACACAAGTATTTGATATTACCCATTAATTGGTCGTGCGATTACACATTGATAAATATATATTCAATAAAATAATCCTAAAAATCCAATGTAATTATTATAAATATACATCTAACTATTTTTATTTATGTCTATTTTGATAGTCAAAATAAATAACACTAAATAATTTTAATAAATTATCCCAAAAGAGTTTATCATGAAATATATATATATATATATATATCTATTTATAATTCATTATCTTTTCATAATACAAACAATTATACCTTGGTAATTTTAACCAATTTTCCATTCAAAAAAACTATTTATGAATTACACAAATTATTTCATTAAAATTATTTTCATAAGTTGATGCCGTTATCCTTTGATAATTCATAATAATTATCTTTTAATAATTTTATTTAAAAAGAACGATTTAAAAGTTGGAAAAAATATTGAATAATACAATTCAACATTCAAAAAAAATATGATTTAGATTGTTTCCATCAAGACGAGTCCAACGACATTGAAATTGCCTAATTCCGACCAATAACATAAGAGATATTTAATTGAGAAAATTGTTAATTAACCAAATTGTACCTAAATGAGAAAAAATACATAATGATTTTATCATTGATTTATGTTCCCTTTTTTCAGAATTATTAAAATGGAAAAAATAGAATAAAATAAAAAAAATGAATAAATCCCATATTGAAGTGCTCCATAAGGAAGAATAAAGTGGCCCAATTTTCATGGTGGAAGAACACCAATGGAGGAGGATCAACGAGTTGATGAAAGAGGGTTCACCAATAACCCAAGGTGTCTTTGATATCTTTACTCAATCAAATCAACAAAAGGTATGAGTTTCTCAGTTTTGGAACCCTCAAATGTATATAAGGCCGACTCAAACCGAAACCATATTTTAAATACTCATACCACAAAAAATTAATAATGGTGTCATTTATTTCACTCATTATATGAGTTGGTGACAAAAAAATAGAAAACGGGTGAAAAATGAAGGCTTTAAAAACATGGAATTCCCAACAGTGGTGTTTGGATTTAAATGAGAGAATATAAACTGTGCATGAAATTTTTTATATTAATATTTTCATTATTTAACATAAAAATTAAATGACACCAAACATTCATTGTGTATTAAATTTATATCTTTCCAAGGGAAAACACCTCATTTCAAACCCTGCGGTGGTCACAAATTTCTCATATGATGCACCATTGGGATTATATTAATGATTTATTTATTATAATTCATAACAAATAATTAATTAAAAAAAGGTTTATTTCTGTGAGCGAGTCATCCAAACACCTGATGCTAACAAATGTAATACATTTTCTAGGGTAAACCCCTCATTCCGGACCCATCTTTGGTCTCATATTTCCAATATAATGCACCATTTCGGAGATATTTAATAATTTTTAACAAATAATATATTAAATATTAATTAATAAATTCATATTAAGAGGGAGGCATCAAAAAGTCCAGAAATTATGAAATTTATACCCCTCATAATATAAAAACCACATTTTAGACATAACAGAATGATCATATTTCTCTACGACAGACCATTTCGAAGTTATTAAATTATTTTGAATACATTGAATGAACTTAAAATAATATATTTAATATCTTTATTTTTTTCCTCCCTAATGTTTTTCAGACCACAAAGTGGTATAATTACCCAATATTTAACATAGAAAATATTTAATTGAATATTACAGAGTATTAAATTGCCATTTTACCATTCCACAATGTGTATAATGAAATGAAACTTTTCTTTGATAACACCATTTTTCTATTTAACCTAATAATAATATCACACAAGATGTTTTTGGAATACCTAAAACAGTAATGGGATGTTACAAATTCCCCACCATATGAAATTTCTATCCAGAGAAATCCTACAAAGAAGCCACCACATCCAAAAGACAAGGCCACTGTTCTCTCATTAGTGCCACCCTCTCTCACGACTCCAGAAAATTAAAACCATTCTTCCAAATCATACGAACCATAGGTATCGTCCTCCCTTGAAGTACATTGGTCACATAATCAATAACCATGATAGGATGTTTAGTCACAGATTAAATAGGTTCCTCTTCAAGATGACACCAACTCAGAATATGAGATGGGTAAGAAAACTGCCTTCAAATCTGAGATACATGAAACTCATTATGTATCGAATTCATTTGTTGTGTTATTTCTAAATGGTAATAAAATCTACCCACCTAACGAACAACCTAACAAGAGCCCAGAAAACAATGAGAAAGCTTCCCTTTCCTCTCAAGTTGTCGATGACCCAAACGACATAAAAGCATCAAGAATACATTGACACAAAAACTGCTGCTTCATGTCATAGAATGTCTTAGGGTTTCCTAGGTGAAAACCCAATTGGAAATTATGGAAATATCCCATTATATATTTCCTTGTAGCTAATAGTGTAACATAATTGTTCTGATAACAAAGAACACCCTCTTTGGATAACGACCATTAGGCACCAATCTCCACTCAATAAAGAGTGTCTCTAATTCTACAGAATTGGTTAGAAATATTGAATTCCTAAAGAATAATATCTATAAGTGGAGATATTATATAACCATTAGAATCCATGATGGAGTGAACTGTCCCCATCCAAGGTGACACAGTTGGGTGAATAAAGGGTTTCTCAAGAAGATCGTCCAATGCAGACATAAGGTTTTTTAGTTTTGTTGGTTCCATTTGGTAAGAGGGGAAAAACAGGATGAGTACCAGGCATCAAGTCAATGCAAAAGGCATCCTCTATTACCGGTGGTAAAACAAATAAATAGGAAGGAAACACAATGGTAAAATCAATGACAACTGGAGGGAGATCAATGCTCTAAATGTGATGTGAACACTAATATCACCATCCCCAACTACAGATATAAAGGGATGGACCTACTTGAACATGTTTCCCATTCTCCTTGAAAGACAAGAGAAACACCACTAAGTGTGGCAAGGTAGACCCATCAAAGATAAAAATCAGTATGATATTTTTTGGAAACGATCCATTCCATCCAGAATATGACATTAAAGGATTTCAAGTCAAGTACCAGACAAATCCAAGAAAGATTGTCATATGATAGAGAGAATACACAAGTAAGACTATTTAAACCCTTCTCCCTCACCACACTAAGCGGTGTAGTAATATCCATTACACAAGATAAAAGATAAATAGAATGGTTAAGAAGATTAATGGTATGGATTGAAAAAAAATGAATCAGATGCAATTTTATCAAATAGAGAAGTCACTAAATATGAAGCTATAGTAAAGATACCTATCATGTTGACTAGACTTGTATCATCTTCCTTTGGATACTCTTCTACTGCGTGAACAAGAATTGTTCCAGATGAATATGTCTAGAACACTTTTGAATGTGAGAAATTTTATTTACCCAAATTTTTTGATGGTTCTGATGATTTAATTCCATTACGTTGAGTGGAAAAGTTGTGCCAAAACATTTCAAAGTTACCTAAACATCTACAGGAACCACAATTTTTTCAACCTGATCAAGCATGAAAAACATCACAGCCTTGACCAACACCATTGACTTTGGGTAAAAGTGTCCAGTGAAAAGATCCTTGAAGTCCATACACTCTAATCCCCTATGTTTCCTTAATGTCACTATCATATCCCACCATCTCCTACTTGGTCCCTCTGACACGAAGGTGGAACACTTCACCATGATATCATCTTGTGTCTTCATGAACTCAAAAATACGGTCAATCCTAACCAACCATTCATCAATACATTGACGATCAATGGAGCCTTTGAAAACATGTAGTTTTTGGGGAATGATCTTTTGGGAAATTTATTGAAGAACATCTCCATGAGGATCCACAAATGAAGCCTGAACCGGGACAAGTGGGGCCTTCCCCAATTCATGGATAGTATCAATGGTCACCTCAACCGGATTTCGAACCACAACATGATTCACTCCCAGATTTTCAGAAGTATCCTTTTCCTGGACCTAATTCACATGATATCTCAAGAGAATAATGTTTCATAACATCAGCAAAAAAATGAAGAAATTAGAATAAAACTCAGACTGTGTAACGAGATAATTTGTTCTCAATATAAGAATAAAACATGATCTGGATTTTACTATATCCAAATCACAATAGGGAATATACTGAAACTAAACAACATGAATTCATTCGCTAACCACCCCTAGATACATAAGGATTATTGTTGTGAGAGCTAGCAATGCACTCAATCGTTACTACCACCTATGTCATAAAATGATATCACAAAATTATATTATCTTAAGAACAAAGTTTCAACCTTCATTTTATATCATTTTTTCACAAACAAGCCTGGGTACCCTATTAACCTGATAACAGAGAAGATGCTTTGATAGAGAAAAGGCCATTCGTGATCCCCATGGTTCGACAACTAGAACAAGGAATCACACACCATGAATGTGGGAACAATATTTCCACCAACAATGAAGATGAAAAAAACAAGACAATAAGAATAAAAAATAAACTCCACTAGGGGTAATGTACCATAAATGAACAAGGCACAAACCAGCCCAATGAACAACATCCAATGTATCAAAATAGGGAAAACCACCCAAGGTCCGGAGGATAACAACTCACCAATCCCAATGCTCAATAGCTTGTTCCACCACTAAGAGATCATTTCCCCTATCTGAGGCCTAGAAAGAGAAAGTCTACAAACACCGAAATGCAAAAGTATGGTGTGAGCTAAAAAACCCAGTAAGGTCTTACTAGATATTCCATAATACATTTAAAAATATAATTAACAATATAATTCTTTGAATATTAATGATAAACTGGTTTGACATTTTAAATCACTATTTAAACAAATCATGACATACAGATCAATTGAAGGAAAAATACATTAATTAATGACAATATAAAATGATGTAATATTTATAAAACAATTCCTTTATAAAAACTGTTACATAAAACAATTTGTTTAAAAATAATAGGCATGCAATGAATTTCAAAATAACTGATAATCATTTATATCAAAAATATAAATAAATAGGCGAGCAACATGGTCCTCGACCAAATGATATGATAGTATGAACCTACTATATGATTCGATACTCTCTATGTGAACTCGGAAAAATGACTTTACACATGTCCCTATGGCACTGGCCATATGAGACTCATCGCCGACCAGTCGGGGATGTGACTGACCATAGGAATGTTTTAGAACATAGTCACATCATAGAGTGTATCCAAATAACTCACTAACTACCTAAGGCTTTCATGTGATCTTACATGATGGGTGAAATACTTTATGGCGGCTTAAAAATATGACCAATCCCATTCATCCATTTCAGAAGTTCCAATTTTGTTCTTTTTATAATCTCAACATGTTTTATTCAAAAACATTAAATTTTCAATAGATAAAACCACTGTGTTTTTATAAAATTATTTTAAGCCATCTTCCACTCTGTCAAGTCCTTTCAAAACCAATTCCATCATTTCAAAATTCATTTTAACAAATAAATTCATCATTTTAAATGAAATTATTTCCATTAAATCCATAATTTAAAATAAAAACTTTCAGTAATCCAATTTCCATAGTCGAACACCCCAATTCAATGAATTTGCGTTTTTCGAGATTCTATTGACAAAACTAATTCAAATTTCATAATTCATTGAAACTATATTTTATTACATCAATTTAAAGAAGGTTATGTAATTTAATTTAAACCAGTAGTTGAAATAAATCTATAAACACAAGGATAATCAATTTGTCAAATCGGTAGGGAACTAACTACCTCAAGGTCATCGAGGTCAGCAGCTATGATAAACCACCCCATATAGTTCAAAATACCACCTCATGGACCTATTATCATAAGATTCTACACACCCATGGTCGATGTTCTTCAAGGGTTCCTAAACAAACAAATATTTATTTTATTTCACAATTAAATAAAATATTAAATATGAATACATTTTCTCTATCATGTATAATGTTTAGATTATCATTTATATTATCACATGAGATGATAATTTATCTCACCATTATATGTTTCAAATTATCATTTAAAATATTACATGTGCTATTGTTTTGTCTCTCCTATATAATCTCTATATTATCTTTTTATGTCAACACCTGTGTTTGAAATTATCTTTCAATCGTTATTCCAATTACACATTGATAATTATATATTTAATTAAATCATCCTCAAATTTAAAAGAATTTATCATAAATATTTATCTAACTATATATATATATCTCTTTTGATAAAAAAATAACAGTAGATAATGTTAATAAATTTTCCCACAATTTTTTATCAAGATAAATAAATAAATAAATAAATAAATATCTATTGATAATCCAAACAATTATCGTTTGAAAATTTTAAATGATTATTCATTAAATAATTCTATTTTATAATTAACCCTTATTATTTCATTAACATTATTTTGATATGTTGTTATAATTATCCTTTTATAACTATTAATAATTATCTTTTGATAAATTTATTTAAAAAGAACCATTTAAAAAGTGGAAAATCAGCTTGAATAATACATTGCATATTTCAAATAAAAAATATGATTTAGATTCTACTGGTCGGAACTAGTGTAATGACACTGACATTGTGAAATTCCGACCAATAACATAGATGATATTTAAGATTGAAGATTGTTAATTTTCGAAATCGTAACTAAATGGGAAGAAATTCATAATGATTTTATCATTGTTTTATGTTCACTTTTTTTAGAATTATTAAAATGGAACAAAGAGAATAAAATAAAATAATAGAATAACATTTTTATTGAAGTGCTCCATAAGGAAGAATAAAGAGTTCTGATAATATTGGAGGAATAACACCTATCGAGAGAGGATCAACGAGTTGATCAATAAGGGTTATCCAATAACACAATGTGTATAAGATATTTTTACTCAATAATATAAAAAAATGTATGAGTCGCTCGGGTATGAATCACTCAAATACATATTGGTTGGACTCAAAAAGAATCCATATTTTAAACACAAATTCCACAATACATTATTAATGAAGTCATTGATTTCACTCATTCTATGAGGTGGTGACTCAAAGGGTAGAGGATAGTTAAAAATTGAAGGTTTTAATTTCTTGGATCATCCAAAAATGGTGTTTGTCAATAAGAGGGATAAGATAAACAGTGATGTTTGTTTTTTTAAATACTATTTTATTTATTTAACATTAAAATTAAATGAACCCAAACAGCCATTGTGTATTAAATTTATACCTCATCTAGGTTAAACACCACGTTCAGACTCAATGCTGGACTATGATTTCTCATAGGACACACCATTTGAAATATATTAATGATTTATTAATTAAAAATTGTAATAAATAAAAATTTAAAGTAAATATTGTTACTTTGTGAGCGAGGAATCCAAATGCCCGACGCTAACAAATATTATACCTTGTCTAAGATAAAAACCTCATTCCAGACCCATTGGTGGATTCCTATTTCCCATTCAACGCACCATTTGAGACATATTTAATTGTTTTTGTTAAATAATATATCAAATATTATTTAATAACTTTATCACATGAGCGAGGCATCCAAAATTCTAGAACAATCTAATTTTATACCCCTCCTTGGGTTAACACCAAATTTTAGACATAACAGAATGCTCAGAATTATCATATAACTGACTGCTTTGGAGATGTTCAATTATTTTTAATAAATTTCTCATGCTTAAAATAATATATATAATATTTTAATCCTTCCCTCATTGAATATTTGTAGGCCTCAAAAACATATATTTACCCAGTATTTAACTCAGAATTTACTTAATTAAATATTTTTGAGTATTAAATGGGAATTTTACCATTCTACGATGTGTTTAACAAAATTGGATTTTTCTATGATAAACCATTAATTTCCAATTAATATACTAATAATTTATCAAAAAAAGGTATAGGAATACTTAAATCAGTAATGGGATGTTAAAATAGATTTAATAATTATGGAAATATTTTTATTGTAAAAAGTAGCTGTTGGATTTTTTTGAAAATAAATTTTTCTTTTATGAATTCTTCACATGGGATTCGTTATATTTAAGTGGTGTGAGTGAATTAATTGATGAGACCATGTAGAAGGGGTGTGTTACATCATGGAACCTAGTATTTTACAACGTTTGATGAATTATTGGATCAAAGAAATACTCCACTTGAGTATGGAATTTTTCACATTGTCCTAGATGTATGTGGGATCTTCTGTGGTGACATGGTTATGGGTATGTCGTATAAAAAGGGATAAATGATTTTTTAAATTTTTTCATAGTAAATTATTTATATTTTTTAATATAAACTATTTTAAAATGATTTCTGAACTATTTTATATAAATTTATAACTTGTTTTAACACATTTGATAGAGTGGAGGGTCTTTTGGGAAATCCTATTGATTATATACTCACCCCATTCTTGGTCATTTGATTTGGAATATTTTATTTTTATCTATCGATAGAAAAGTAAAAAAATGTATTTTAGATCTTTAGTGATTCTTCATGATATCATTTTTGAGGGATGTTATGTTGAAGCATGGAACTATTTAAATCATGGTTGTCATGATGTTTTGAATTTTTTTTGTATTACAATGTTATTTTTTCTTCCGTTGTTGTTGTAACTGTAACGACCCGAACATTTATTAATATTTTTTTTCCAATTTGTGTGTTAATTATTTTATGCTCAGATACATATATTTTTTAATTAACGAACTGAGTATAATTAAATGAGACAATTGGGTTTTGACTTTTATATGTTTGTTGGTCAATATGATAGTAGGAAACTCAACTCTTAACATTACAATTATTTTTTATAAATACAAGTGATCATGATTAATTAATAAAAAAAATATTGTATGGCCTCATCCCGTTGACTCAGGTTGTTAGAATCCCATCTGATATAACTTGGGAGGAGGTAGCACCACTGCGCTTTGCTCTGGACCAAGCCCAAGCCGAACTTCATCATGTGAATCTTGAATAGAATCTCCTACCGGAGAAGTTCAAGATGATAGAAATCACCACTCGGGCTATGTTGGCCAAGCCACCCCCTAATTCTATCACCATATCACACCTTACACTTAGGTCTTGTGCTGGTGTTATAAGGGGATATGTAACGAAATGTAAGCTAATTTTTGTAATCCTTTGAGATAAATAAAATTGTTATTTCTTATTATGGTAAAGTTTGGGAATTTCAAATGTCCGGATATATATAGGATGTATTTAATTGATTAATTTTTTTAAAAGGATATTTAAAAATATTTATGTAAAAATTAAATAATTAATAATTTTAATAATTTAAAAAAATTTGTCTTCTACAGTTGTGGTAAGTAAAAAATTTAGAGTCTAATAATATCAACATATTTTTTTGGTGAATAGTAAATAATGGAAAGTAATTTTTCACTTATGAATATTAATGTGGCCCAATTTAATTGTAACCTCACTTAAAAAAGTATTAATATAATTTTGGAACATTGACTAGGTAATGTGATTCAATAAAATAAGTAAATAACTATTTCATAAATTATTAGTTAAGTATTAATTTTTTTGTTGAATAGTGTTTTTTTAATTAAATAATACATATTTTCAAAAAATTTCTCAAAAAATGGAGATCATATTTGAATTCAGAGCATCGATATTAGGTTAAGGTGAATTTTTGGTATTTTTAAAAAACAATTGAATTTTTGGTGAATAGTAAAAATACATTTTTTGTGATTCGGTTGTTTAAAGACATCATTATTGATGTAATAATTATGTAATCATTCGGGTATACTTAAGAATATTATGATATTATAGGAGATTTCCCATGTGGCTAATACCATGGGAGAATACCATGGGCAATCCCATGGTTTTACCAGAACAAACTATGTGGTGTGCTTTGGAAATTAATCATTTTTTACCTTATATATCTTATAAATACCAATCCATTACCTCATCAATTTCATTCAAAAATCCACCTCAAATAAGTTATATTATTTTTACAAACCAAGTAATCCTCCCAAGATTTCATCATGCCCCCATGGTCCCTACCTTAAAACATTTGAAGTTTACTCATCAAGGTAAGGGAAACTTTCTCCAATCTTTTTTAAGTAATGACTTCCTTTATGTTATGTATTATTATTACATTTTATTCCGTGGGGTATTGTTCTTATATATATTTACTAATTTTCATTTAATTTTATATGATGATAGACCCTTTCTGCTCTCATCAATTGATTTTATAAATTTTTAAGTAGCGTCATTAAGCCAGCGAATGTTTCGTAAAAGAAATCGCATCTTCCCTTTTCCTTTTAGTTTCATTTTCATATGGTATTTACCTAATATATAAATAAAATGATCTTATTTATATTTATTCTATGGACATACTATATAATTAATTATTTATGAGTGGGTTACCCTTGTCCCCTCTGTTTTTAGTAATTTCTAAAACCATGTTATATAGCGATTATGCTGCAAAAATTTCATCTCAAAATTTCCCCCTCTTTCTCTCAAGAAATTCTCTTGTTTTATATAAGTTAATTTCCAGATCTGTTTACTCTCTATGGGTGTTCATTGTTACAAAAAAATGATATATATTATTCTGAATTAACATACATGTAACCCTCACTCTATTTTCATGGTTTATAAAAGACATAACGATCTTTTTTAAGAACTCTTAAAACATCAAGATTTGGAAATGAAACACATTTCTTTTATTATCTATGGGTTATTTAGGAGATGTTTGATTATGATATATGTGGCTCACATTAAAGTGAAGACATATTAAGGGTGCGCCCTGATAGAACACCAATGCATTGGGTATAGAATTTAATTTATAGAGATGACAAGTTTCACGATATCTTGGTGAATAACCTTGGTAATTTTTATGAAACATTCGGTATGAACCTTGGTTATATGTTCATGAATGTATAAATGAAATTATGTATCCAAATATTCAATTTATGATTCATGTTATTTTTATTATGATATTATTATTCTTCCATTTCTCATGTCGTTATGTTTATCATCACATTCTTATTGATATCATAAGTTAATTACTTATCGTGCTTTTTTAATGGGCCTTTTTCGCACCCTTTGGTTTGAAATAATGTCTCCATATTATGAGAAACAATAATTGAACATAGGATTAACATTTTAAGAAGCTTTTCAAGGAGAATTAAAATAGTTTTTTATGTTTTCATGTTTGGTTGTTCCTGATTTCCAAGAAACGAGACTTTAAAGATCCCCAGTTTGTAAATTGTAATGAAAAGTTATGTAATAAAATGGTGGGATGGTATAGTTGGTATCAAAGGATAGTTTAGTGATTTTTGGGAATTAGACTATGAACCCATTTTTATGAACCCAATAAAAGATTTAAATATAGGACTTCCAGGTATTTTGGTGAGTTTTGACTAAGTGGTTTATCAAAAAAATACATCCATGTCTAGATATGAGCAGGTATAGGTTCCTCTAGAACAGATGTACATAGGGGTTAAACCCAAAAACACTGCTTTGAGCGAGACTTGAATGGTAACTGGTGCACGTCAATGGGCCTTTTTTCACTCCTGGTTATGACACTCCCGGGGGATATGTTTGGTTAATTGAAAGCTATTTATTAATCACTATGAAGGAATTATAGATAAATGAAATTGGTTAAGCATGAAGTTTCAAGACATAAAATCATTCATCTTTCAAAGATTAATAAATGAAATAAGCTTCTCAATAAGGTTTTATTCCATTAAAAATGGCGAGCAATAGGAGGAACCGTGCAAATGGTGACCGTAATGGACCATGCACTGATGACTATCCGATGGAAGCCAGAATGGAATCTTTCATACGAATAATGAACCAACTAACTCATGATATGGGATATAACTAGAATCAAGCTGAGAGACCAATATCACTACTAATGGAACAACATTCTGTTGAATACATTATGCATCAATGATCACCAACCTTCAGTGGATTGACCGACCCATTGATTTCTGAACATTGGATCAGCTCTAGAAAGATGATCTTTTCTATGATACACTATTCAGAGAAAGATAAGGTCACCCAGGCTATCTATTGATTAGAGGGAGAAGCTGATCAATGGTGGGCCCTGATTAAAAACATGAGCCCAAGAGTGGAGGTTAAATCTATGTTGTGGGAAGAGTTTAGAGGGATCTTCGTCAGTATGTATTTTTATCATTACATGAGAACAAGAACGGAGAAGGAGTTTCTCAAGCTGAAGTAGAATGATAATGAATCTGTGGGAAGCTACGAGATGAAATTTACAATAAATTCCTATTATACCTAAATATTTATAATGGATCCTAATGGTAATGCTGAGAGATTCTTCAGTGGACTCAGCCCTCATCTGTGGAATAATCTAGCCAACAGAGACTATGATATCTACAATGAGATTGTGCAGAATGCGATGAATGTCGAGATAGAGTTTGGTGAGACACAATAGTTTCATAAATAAAATGAGAAGAAAATATCTATGGATCTCAGTTTAGGGAGTAACTTTTATAAGGGAAGGTGAGGCAATAATGTGCAACATACCACGTGTAATAAATATGGGAAGAAGCATTCGTGGAACAGCCTGCTCGGGAGCAGGAAATGCTAAAAGTGTGGAAGAGATGACCATATTGTGAGGAATTGTCGTAGTGAGGTGAGATCTTAATTTCCAAACACAAACAAAAAGAGGAATATGGTGTAGACCCTTCCTGATGTCCACTGCATTACGTGTGGACAACTTGGGAACTATTCAAATCATTATCCAAATATGAGGGTAGCGGAGGTGAATCATCATCAGCCTCAGCAACATCCAATGGAACATGGTCATACTTTTTAAATCACTACGACTGAAGTTGAAGCACCAAATGGGGTGGTGGCAGGTACTCTTGTTGTTATCACAATGATTGAAAGTACTTTTTTTTATTCTGGTTCTACACATTCCATTATTTTATCCAATTTTCCAAGGAAATTAGAATGAACCCTATATTTTCTAAAAGTACAGTTATCAGTCAAGACTCCTGGTGTGATTATCCACGAATCATCAGTGTTTATAAGCTCTAGTATTTAATTTAGTGAGCACAATATTATCACAAATCTAGTAGCTATTCCCATGATGGAATTCGATATTATAATAGGGATGGACTGGCTCTCAACGTAAAATAATAAGATCAAATGTAGAAGCATGGATATATCAGTAGTCTTGAATGTAAATCCAACTGTTATCTTCCAAGGAGAGATATCTCAACCTGATCATTGTCTAAAAGAACCCCATGTATCCTTTTTTTATGGAGTTGATCAGTGAATAATAAGAAGTAGATGAGAGTTTAAGGATAGATTATGACCCCATTGTCTAGGAATATGTTGACTTATTTCCTAAGGAGTTGCATGGACCTCCCCCATAATGATAGGTAGAGTTCACCATTGAACTCATACCTGGATCTCATCTGATATCAAAGACCCCATATAGGATGGAAAATTTGGAGCTATAGGAATTAAAAAATATCTCAAAGATCTTTTGGAGAAGGGTTTTATCCAACAGTGTCTGTCTCCTTGGAGAGCACCAATTCTCCTTGTGAAGAAGAATGATGGATCAATGAGGCTATACATGGATTATATATAACTGAATGGGATCATAGTAATGAAAAAATACCATCTTCCAAGAATTGATGAATTATATGACCAACTACATAGGTCTCAATTCTTCCCTAATATTGATATTTGATATGTTTTTCATCAATTGAGGTCGAATAAAGAAGATATTCTGAAAATTGCAATCCGATCAAGATATGGGAATTATGGGTTTGATGTTATGACCTTCAGACTGACTAATGCACCTTTTATTTTTATATATTTGATGAATAGAGTCTTTAAGGACTACATTGATAAATTTTTGGTATTTTGTTTATGATATTCTTATATATTCCAAATGTTTCAAGGATCATGAAGATCATCTAAGGGTTATTATAAAAACCCTATGGAAGGAGAGGGTTTTTTGAAATTTAAGTAAATGTGAATTCTAGTTACAAGAAGTTTCTTTCATGGGGAACATTGCTACCAATGAAGGAATCACAATTGACCCTAAAAGAAAGTTGTAGAGGAGTGGACTTAGCCTAAAACAATTACTGAGATTCGTTGCTTCTATAGATTAGCGGTATATTATAGGAGGTTTGTGAAAAACTTTTCACGACATTTTAATCCATTAACCAATTTAACTCAAAAAGGGGTTTAGTTCATCTGGACAAATGACTGTGAGTAATGTTTCCAAGATCTTGAGAAGAGATTTGTTACTGCACCCGTGATAATTTTTCCTTTATGTAGAGAAGGATTCATTATTTTTACTGATGTATATCTTAAAGAGAATGGGTGTGCCGTCATGTAAAATGACAAATTAATTTCTTATGCATCGTGGTAGTTGAAGAATCATCAGAAAATTTATCCTACACATGATATGGATCTGGTTGTGGTCATTTTTTCTATGAAGAAATGGAGGTACTAACTCTATGGGGAGAAGTGTGATATATACACATACTATCAATGTTTGAAGTATATTTAAAAAACGGAATTTAACATGAGACAATGTAGATTGTTGGATCTTCTTAATGAATATGATTTTTTAATTCATTATCATCCCTAAAGAGAAAACAAAGTCACTTATGCATTAAGCTAGAGAGGCAGTGGTTTTTTCCATGACACGGATTCAAAGAGATCATTTGATAAATGACATAGTAAGGCTAGACTTTGGAATTTTAATGGAAGGGACATAATAAACATTAACCCAAATTATTTCCCAACTATCATTACTATATAATATAATGAAATCTCATAAAAAGACCCTTAGTTACATAAGAATTTTGAGGCTATAAAAGATGGGAAGTTTCCTGAGATCAATATTGATCAAGAAGGTGTAATGAATTTTTTTACAAGACTATGTCTTCCACCTATTCCACGATTAAAGAAGTAGTTGATGGATGAAGCTCATAACTGGACAGTCTATATACATCATGGAAGCACAAAAATGTATAGGGACCTTCATGATCATTATTATTGGGCTAATATGAAAAGGGACATTGGGGACTACACTTCAAGGTGCATGGTATGTCAACAAGTGAAGTCGGAGTGAAAAATTCCTAAAGGGGTAATGTAACCACTACCCATACTAGCATGGAAGTGGGACAATATCACTATGTACTTCATCATTGGTCTCCTGATAACTAACAAAAAAACAATGTGATATGGGTTATTGTGGACCCTCTCACCAATATGTCCCATTTTATCTCAATTCTGGATGATTTATCTTTTGAGAAAATTGGCAAAATTTATGTGAAGGAAGTGGTAAGGCATCATGGAGTACTGTATTTTATCATATATGATCTTGATCTAAGGTTCACATTAAAATTATATAGAAGTATTCAACATTCTCTAAGCACTAAATTGAATTTTAGTATGACATAACCCAAAAACTAATTAAGAATCTGAATGGACTATTCAAACAATCGAGGACATGATGAGAACATGCTCAATGAAATTTAAAGGAGGATGGGATCAGCATATCCTGTTAGTTGAGTTTTCTTACAACAATAGCTTCCGATCGAGCATTCAAATGGAATCCTATGATTCTCTATATGGGAAGCAATGTAGAACCCTAGCTTGATGAGATGAAGCTAGTGAGGGGAAACATCTTGGGACTAATCTTGTGTAAGAGATTATAGAAAATGTCCATGCCATCCAGCAACACACTAAGGATTCTCATTGTTAAAAAAAGATCTATGCCAACAACCATCGAAGGGACTTGGAATTTGATTTCAGTGACATTGTCTTTATTCAAATTTCACCTTGGAATAGTTTCATGAGGTTTGGGATGAATGGGAAGCTAATCCCGTGGTACATTGGCACCTACGAAATCCTTGATCGCGTAGGAGTACTGGCATATCAGCTTGAAATTTCTCAAAATATAGCACAAGTTCATGTTGTTTTCCGTGTATCCCTCTTAAAAAAGTACATACTTGACCCTTCACATGTACAAAACCTAGAAATGGTACAACTGGAACATGAACTCTCTTACGAGGAGCACCTGGTGGAGAACATGGATCGTAAAAACACGCTTCTGCGAAACAAGACTAACCACCTTGTGGATGTGTTGTGGAGGAACCACAAATGATAATAATCTACGTGGGAATTAGAGGAGTCTATGAGGAATAAGTACCCACATCTTTTCTTTTTTGAGTGTATGGGTTAAAATTTTTCGGATGAAATTTCTTAAGGGGGGGAAAATGTAACGACCTGAACTTTTATTAATATTTGTTTCCAATTTGTGTTTTATTTAATTTATGCTCAACGAAAATATATTATTCCATTAATGAGGTTTGTATAATTAAATGAAACTAGTGGGTTTCTAGTGATATATGACTGTTGTTCAATATAACCGTTGAAAACTAAAATCTTAACCTTGAAATTTTGTTTATTAATACAATTTAACTAGGTTAATTCATAAAAATAGAAGATTTGATGGCCTCATCTAGTAGACTCGGGCCATTATCTGACAAAACATGGGATGGAGATAGCACCAATAGGATTTTCTCTGGACCAAACCCAAGATATACATCATCATGTGAAGCTTGAATGGAATCACCTATGGGAAAAGTTCAAGCTGATAGAAATCACCACTCTGGAAATGTTGGCGAAGCCGCCCCAAGTTGCAATCACCTTAGCACACATTACACTTAGGTCACAAGCTGTTATTATAAGGGGAAATGTAATGATACCTTAAATGCTTCGGGTAATCCTTTGAGATAAATAAAATTGTCATTTTTTATTATGGTAATGATTTCTAATTTCAAATGACCTCATAAATATAGGATATATATTATTGATTAATTTTGAAAAATATGATATTATAAAATATTTATGTAAACCTTAAATTATTAATAATTTATAATGATTTTCAAAAAATGGTCTTCTGCAGTTGTGTTCAGTAAGAAATTTAGAGTCTAATAATATCAACTTAATTTTTAGTGAATAGTAAATTATGAATAGTTATTTTATGATTATGAATAGTAATGTGAACAAATGGAATAGTAACCTCACTTAGGAAATTATTAATATAATTTAAGAACCTTGTTTAGTTAATTTGATTCAATAAAATAAGTAAATAACTGTTTCAAAAATTATAAGTTAAGTATTAATTTTTTTTGGTGAATAGTTTTTTATTTAGAAATTAAATTAAAAATATTTAGAAAATTATTTTCAAAAAATGGGGTTCATTTTTGAATTCAGAGCATTGAAATTTGGTTAAGGTGAATTTTGGGCATTTTTATGAAATAGTTGTATTTTAGTTGAATAGTAAGGATACTGTTATGAGATTCAGGTGTTTAAGTACATCATTAATGATGTAATAATTATGAAATCATTTTGGTCGACATATGATTAGTAATATATTCTATGAGGTGTCCCAAGTGGCCAATACCAAGGGAAAATACCATGGGTAAGACCATGATTTTTCCAATACCACCGATGAGGTGTCCCTTGGAAATTAATAATTTATTCCCTAACTTCCCTTATAAATACCAATACATTCCCTCATCCATTTTACTCCAAAATCCTCCTGAACTATGTTCTATTATTTTTACCACTCAAGGATTCCTCCCAAGGTTCCCTCAATCCTCCTATGTTCCCAACCTTCAATCTTTCGATGTTACTCTTCAAGATAAGGGAAACATTCACCCACCTCTTTTAAGTCACGACTTATTTTATGTTATATCTTCTAGTCCCATTTTATTATGTGTGGGATATTTATTATATATATTTAATACATTCTATTTAACTATAAAATGATGATATACCCGTTACACTCTCATAAATTGATATTCTGTAATTTTTATTGACCTTGTTAGACTGCCGTATTTTCCGTTAAAGAAATCGCTTAATTTCGTTTCCTTTGAGTATCATTTTAATATGGTATTTCCTTCTAATATCCATAAAATTATATTATTTATGATTCATATGTAACCCTGCTGTATAATGAGTTAATTATGAGGGGGTGACCCTTGTCCCCTCTATTATTATTATTTTCTAAAACTATGTCATATAGCCGTTATGTTGCAGATATTTCGTCTCAAAATTATCTCTCTTTCTCTCAAGATATTCTCTTGTTTTATATATGTAAATACCTACACCTATTTCGTTTATATGGGTGTTAATAGTTACAAAAAAAATGATATATTTGATTCTGGAATTGACATACACGTATCCTTGACTTCCTTTACATGGGATATAAATGACAAAATGATCTTTTTTAAGAACATTTAAATCCTCATGATTTTGAAATGAAACATATTTCATTTATTATCTATGGGTTATTTATGAAATGATTGACTATGATCTATGTGGATCACATGAAAGTTAATACATATTAAGGGTGCACCTTGATACAGCTCCAATGCATTGGGTAATGAACCTAATCTCTAGAGATGACAATTTTCACAATACCTTGGTGAATAACCATGGTAATGTTTATGAGACATTGGGGATGAACCTTGGTGATATGTTAATGAATGTATAAATGAAATGTTGTATCCACATAGTCAATTTATTATTCATTTTATTTTTATTATTATATGTCTCCTCTTCAATTTCTCATGTATTTATGTTTATCATCATTTTCTTATTGATATCACAAGTAAACTAATTCCCTTGCACTCCTTACTAGGCCTTCTGGTCACCGTTTCCTTTGAATGTATGTCTCCAGGTTACGAGATTCACTAATTGTACATAGGATGAACATTTCAAGAAGCTTTTATAGGGGATTTAAAAGAGTTTTGTATGTTTTTATGTTTTATTGTTCTTGATTTCCAGGACCCTAGTCTTTAAAGACACTCAGTTTGTATATTTTAATGAAATGTTTTTTAATAAAACAGCATAATTCTATAGTAACTATTATTTGGTTGTAATTTATTGGAAAATATTTTTTTTAATTTTTACACCATTTTTTTAGTATTGAATGATTATTTATTTTTTCTTATAATGTGGATTTTTCCTTTATAAAGGGAAAATCATCCCCCAATATATTATGAAGGCATGGGTAGTTATTTCCATCACTCGGTGTTTTGGGGATTTAATCTAAGGACTTGCAGCACCACCAAATTATCTCATACCCATGTAGTGGGTTATTCTGTTACATAATTGCACTCAATATCCTAAGTCTATTATATAAAATTCACTATGATATATGTAGATTATATTTTATGATATAGGCATCTACATTACATATCACAGAATATAAATCATTGGATATCATAGATTATTATATACCTTCTTTATTGAATGTACAAAAATAAAATACCTTCAATAAAATTTCATAACAAATTTATGAAAAACTCCACAACTCATTTTCAATCTATCATTACTAATTTGGGTAGGAGTTATCAAACTCTCTTCATTTTCAGACATACACTCTAAAACTTACCTTTCCCTAATATTTTTGTTTTATATAATATGCGATATTTTATATTTGGATATATAAATATAAATAAATTAAAATTGTTTGTATGTTTTTGTTTCTCAATGGTTTTTCATTTTTAGGGTACACCATGTGGAAAATATGTGTGGGTAGATTTCAATGAAAAATTACCTTAGGAGGGTCTAGAAATTGTTAAATAGACTATGTGAGGTTTTAATATTATCTATATGTGAACATTATGATTAGGTAGTGTGTGATGCATGGTCACCAATATTTTTGGTAAAATATGGTCCAAAACCATGTTAATTTTCCAGTGATAAAAAATATTAATTTTTATTTAATATTAATTTATTATTATTTACTCTAATTTTTTAATTTCTCACCCATAAATCTCCCATACATACTTGTAGTTGATTCACATAAGAACTCATTGGGAGGATCCCCCAAGCGTAAGTCAATCAATCCTCCTCCCATGTGATCTATCACATGTTTCTCCCAGATAATGTTGATATTTCTCTTGGTATGGGTTTCTCATCCTTTAATGTTATCATTTAAAGTGATTCATTAATCTATTTCCCCTAATTTATATCAATACTACTGATTATATGTGATAAAAGTTTATCTTTATTTTTTTTATTTAGTGTCTTTAGATACATCCTATAACATATTTCAGTGTTTTCCATTGAAGGAGACATGTTTTGGACCACCTTTAATTTATTAATGGTAGTTGTTCTTTGTAAATGCCTTTTTTCGTGATATATGTTTCATGAATATTTTAAATACATTATTTACTAATTTTTAATTATATTTTATGCCTCCATTAGGATTGTTTCAACATTTGATTAGTTTTTTTCTTGGCATTGTCATATGATTCATGCCAAGGGATCATAATGTTTTCCGACTGGATATTATAAAGTACATTTTGTGCTTTAAAATATCTCATTTGGTTTTACATGTTTCAATAATGTTCTTCTTTTGTTATTAATTGGGAATTAAAATTATTTCATTACATGTCTTGGAATTTCATAACATGTGAAGTATTTGTTTAAATGTTAGCATGGCCTTGTTAAAGTGATTTAAAAGGTTATACATTTTTTTATGTTAGTTTGGTTTTTTAAATTAGTGTGATTTTTAATGTATTTATTTTTTAATGTTCTTAGTTTCCCCTCATTGAAATTATTTTTTTATTATGGGTCTCATGGTGTTTCTAAATAGACCATAAGAAGGAAATTGTGGTTTCTATAAATGGGTTCTTAGGACCATTAGTTTCTGTTAAAATGTGACATTTACATAAAAATTGGAATGATTTTTGAATGTGATTTCAATGTAAAGAATTATATTTCTATGGTGTATTTCCAAGTTTTATTTGAATGTGTGGGTCTATAACACCTCAATATTTGATGATATATTTCATTACAATTATATTTAATTTATTTTATAACTTTTCAATGCTTATTTAAAATGATCCATATTATAGTATATGGTTATGACCAAAAGGTCATATTTTTGAATATGGGGAAAAAAATCCAAAACAAATATATATGATTCTTTATATAAATTAAATATATTAATAAAAATGTACCAAATTTTTAATAATTTAATTATATTCATTAAGAATATAATTTTTCTGAAATGAGATATTTCATATTTTTTTTCGAGAATATAATATGCTTTTGTGGAATAATTGATTACATATATTTGAATAAAGATCATATTTTTTTAAATCATTAGGTAAAAATTAACATTGGGTATTTATATTTTTTTTCGTATATTATTTATTTTCGATTTTAATAGTAAAAAATATTGATCTTTTATTAAAATTTTCAATTCATTTTAGGCTATTTGAATGTTAAATATTGATTTTAAATTTTCTTAAAAGATAATTGTTTTCATTTATATTTTAAGTACCCCAAATTTGTTCATTTTAATTAATTTTATGTCGCATTCTTGTATAAACATATTTATACTTATAAAAACATTTCTCTCGAAAAATATTTTTCTTTTGTTTTGTATAACATTTTATAAACAAAAATAAACTATTCATGTAAATTGAAATTGAAAATATGGATTCCATATTTTTAATTATAATAAAATATTATTTAATAATGTAAAATTTATTTTTATTCATAATGATGAGTAAAAATAAAAAAACTTGATACTACAATTATGGGTAAAACATATCCACAATGGGCTTAAACCCACGAAATGTAGGATAAGATTACAATTTAACTCCTTTAAATTATATTGAAAAATAATATTTAGACCACTTTTTTTAATATAATCAAACATCTAAACATTAGGAATGGGTTTTCTTTGTTTTTTAATTATAATATCTTATGTTTTTATAAAATTTCATGTGTGTCATCTCCCACTATTATAAAATGATAACCATGCTTTATCCTCTTTTCAGAATGTGATTCATAAATTATGAAAAAACCATTATTAATTATACTAAATACATTTTATAAATTATATGGATATTCCAATATTCTTAAAATACTATTTCATGTTTCTATACTAAAGGATCTAATGGAATCCATCTGAAGTAATGGTAACCAACATAATCGATTTCTTCGCAATTATTTATTCTTCTACCACCATTAAAACTATGTCATTCATCATCAAATAATAAATTAATTTTAATATTTATACTAAGTTGTTATTATGATTTCCAAACCACTTTTATTCATCCATATTTCCATCAAATGAGTTCTAAATGTATCTCTCATGCTTACATGTGGAGTATCACATCCACATGATGATTGAATTCATTTTCCATCATCATATTTCTAGTGAGAACATGATGATTGGATTAAAATTTATATATTATATGTATTATATAATCATTATTCTGTTATTATATTGAAACATCCACCTTTATGCCATTACATCCTCAAGAATACGATAACTTTTCTCTTGCATATGTGACCACTACCACCTCTCTGAAGTGATGCGATTTTTCCATTTTTATTTTACATTGATGGAAATAATGATATATTTATGTTAAATATATTCAACTTATACAAAAAATTATTTTCATTTAATTATAATTTGATATTTTTCTTTATTCACATCATTTCACTAGAAAACTAAAATAACATTCTTTGAAACGTAAGTCCAACAATCCTCATGAATGGTGTAAATAATTTTTATATCCATTCATATTATGGATGATTATTAATATTCATATAATTAATATATATTATATTATTATCATAAATATAAATATGTATATTATGGAACCAAGAAAAATGTATATATACAAGAAATTTAGAACGAAAACATTCATGAATAATGAAATAGTTAACACTAGGGAGTAGTAATTTAAATAATAAATTATTCTTAAATTGGTGTTGAAAGGTAATTAGTGGATGATATATGATATTATAACTAATATTGTGACTCTATAATATAAATATAAT
This sequence comes from Viscum album, assembly GCA_963277665.1. Lineage (NCBI taxonomy): Eukaryota > Viridiplantae > Streptophyta > Magnoliopsida > Santalales > Viscaceae > Viscum > Viscum album. Next base: position 1,749,678,792 of record OY728120.1, on the reverse strand, counting down.
AAATTAAATTTATATATGAGTTTTAATCAATATTAATGTGTTTCAAACATGCGGTAAGGGATTAAGTTTGAATTTCCACTCCGTTGAGACATATCTTGTATAATGAACATATTTAGTTTTTTTGTGTATAATACCCCTGTGTTTTATTTTACAGGAATATCTATATTTTTTTATGATGAGAAAAATTCATTTATATAAATTCATTAATGGGGTTATAGTGTAAAACATACTTGGAGGGGTTAAACGTTTTTTACAATATCATTAATTAGGAATGATATTAATTTCATTTAAAAAATCATTAAATAAATCCATATTAAAATTAATATATATTATTATCATATGGATAAGTAATTATTTACTATCTTTTATTAAATATTATCTTCTATTTTAAAAATGATTTAGGTGTAAAAATATTAAAAAGGGTGTCATATCTTATTTCACCTTTTGATCATGTATTCTTTTTATTCTTTCAATAGTTTTCAATTTTGTTTTTGAAAAGTAATTTTTATTTACTATATTTCTATTTTAGAGAAATATAATGATATATTTAAATTTTCACAATGTTTTAAGGGTTTATTTATAATTATTTGGGAAACTATAATTTTTTACATTTCTTATAGAATCTTAAAATTGATGTTTTTTAACCTATACAATTTCAAGAGACTTTATCACTGGTGTATGTATTTTACAATACTTAAATTCTCTAATATGATTTCAATTGGTTTTATAGAGAAATAAATTTATTGGAGGTTTTATTAATTATTTTCTACTATTTATTTATTTATTCATAGGACATGATTTTTTACAACCTATATATTTGATGAATTTATTGTTATCTTTTATCATATATTAAATACGGTTTCATTATATTTATCGTAAATCTTTTCCATTCATGTGACCATTTTTCATAGTAATATACAGTTATATTAGGAATCCACATTATTTTTATAATTTATATAATTATATCATAAATTATATACCATTTATAAGTAATATTTCGTAGTTTTAATGTAATTTTACTGATTCGGAAAATATTAATATTAGTTATTTTTTACACAATAATGTTAATTATTTATAAGGAATATTGATTGTGAATGAAAATGAAAACATAATATTTTATGATTTCACTAGAAATGAAGTGATAGGTGGTTTCAAGTTTTAGATATCCACATGATTCATCAACAGATTTAATTAGAAATCAAAATTGCGGAACGTATTAAATGGGTTTTTGGTCTATGCCTACCCATCAATGAAACTATATAGTCAAAAGGTCATAATGGTTAATATAACATGATATACGAAATTATGACATCCAAAATGAAGAATTCCATTAATAATGAATTTAGTTATTATTATCTAGGAGAAAAATTCATTGATATTGTCCATGGATTCAATTCACTATAAATGTATCATTTAAAAGGAATGTGATTTCAGTTATTTACATTTCCTTATTTATTATTCCATATTTACTCAAGATAAATTACACTATACATAATCCATAGTTATAATTTTATATCACACTTTATTTCCTTTTCATTATCCATTATCTGATGAATGAATATTTTAATGATATTTTGGATATAGAATATTTAAATTCACTATATTTTATATTTTAATTATAATTTTAAATGTGGTGCATGTTTGTATCTTTTTCATTCATTCGAATAAACGTGTGAGTCCTTTATGATGATATCCCATGTAACTTATACCAATCAAATAAATAATACATCTGTTATGGATTATTAGAGTAGGTCTTTATATAGATTTTATCATAGGAAATTTATTATAAATCATGGAATGTATATTTTTTAAATTAAATATATAATATTAGAATTATTATAATCCCTTAAAATATTTTTGAACATGAACTATTATAGGTATTTTTATTTTATATCTCCGTATTCATGATTATAATGAGATAACTCATTGTGTATCATTATTTATAGATGGGGCCTAATGATATAGATTGAATCAACACTCATAGTAAATATAGGTATTGTATTGATAAGATTTCAAACACAGACGGTGTTTTAACTAATTAGATCATAACTAGAGTATGGTTTCCAACTGAGGTTAAGATGCATAACCTTTCCAATAAGGATAAAATCTTTGTTCCATAACATGATGACGCTATGTTGGATCACATTATGTGGTATAATATATCACATATTAAATTAACTACTAACATAATGTTAGAAAAGATATTGAATAATCCTATCAAAATGATAATATTTGATTTTGGATATTACATTTGATATTATAAATATACCATTGATAGTCTATTAGTTGAAGGATGAACCTTCACCCCCAATGGAAATTATTTTCATTATATTTGGTGTACTAAATATTTATGAGTGATGGTTTTCTACGATTATTTGGAATAAAATCAATATCTACCACATTAAAATCATATAAGGGTTTTTTGATGATTTTTTAAAATAGTTTCCTTGTTATCCCCCAAATCATGAAGATCAGTTTTAAATCATAATCACATCTGATGATACCAAAATTTCAATGAATCCGTATATAATATACTGGATTGAGTTTCAATAACTATAGAATATTTTTCATGAAAATCTAGAAAATTTATTCTTTCACCATAGTATATATTGATTTCGTACAAATGTGAATTTTTATATAATAAAAATTGGTCCATGTATAATTTCATTTACTATTGTGAAATTAAAAAAAAATCAAAATTAAGAAAAAGTATTCGATAAAAAATATTATTCATCTCTTTGAACAATTATAAGGAGATCAATATTTTCCAAATACGGAAAATCATTCTGTATATCATCAATTTGGGTAGAATGTATAGGATATATAAAAGGAATTCATTCATATGAGGTATGGTCATTATGAATTTATAGAAATACTACTTTTACATAAAGTATATGTAGTTATAATCATTTATTTAAGTAATATAATATTTATAGAATAACTTGAGTAGTTTGTAGTTTTGTTTATAGACAATATTCTTATAAATTTGAAGTGAAATTATAATAATGATGAAAATATATGAATTTTTCTAAAGGAACTATGATTGGAAAACTTTTATGAAATATTTTAGATCTGTGAATTTGGGATATATTATTTTTCCTATTTGTTGTCCATAGAATCTCACGAGCGGGTTTTTCAGTTCATCCGTAAAATTAAAAATATGTTAAATATTCGCCTTCTAGAAAACATGGTGTTTTAAATATGCTCTTTTCATATATTGGATCAATATTATAGAAACATTGAGTGATTTTTTCAATGACTATCAAATCTACAAACATAATTGACCAAGAAGAGATCCATGTTCATTTGGATGGATGATTGTGAGTAGAGTTTCAATGATTTGAATAATTTTTTTTCAATGATTCTGTGCATAATCTACACTATAGTGATGAATGATTTTTTAATATATAGTGATGAAAAAAAACAAGGTACATGTAAATTTACCAATGTTTAATTATCCATTAATTGATTATTCCCCCCTAATTGAAAATTATGGTGAAACATTACCTATGTAATTATTTAGATTAATCAATGTTATGTTTTATATTGAATATTTGAAAGAATTATTTAAACAGTAGTGGTGAGATATTTATAAATATCATATATATTTTGAGTGTATATATACCTAGAAAGAGTTGAATATGAATCCATGAATGTGGTTTTAGTTGATTAATGGTTATTACTATTCAATACATTACAACCCTAGGAAGTGGAAGATGATTGCAGATTATATAAGCTTGAAAGGCCTTAATCCTTTATCTAGAATGAGGATTTAATGTGAAAAATTGTTTATGGATATGTTGAAGTTTAATAATGAAATATTGATGAAAGGGGAAATATTTTATAACAGTCATATGAATGTTCGACCATCAATCCTAAAGTGAATTAAGAAGTTGAATAATGAAGATGCCTAATTACCGAAGAATGTATGGAATATTCCTAAGTTCAACCCTAAACATTTTATAATTATTAGAATATAAAACCAATAATGTGTTCCATTAGTACTATATATGAGGGAAGATATATCAGAATAATATCATAATACATCATTCTCAATTAAACTACTAGTTATGGAGATGTATAGAGATATAATAGAGTATTTCATGCATGAAAACATGAACATGGATATTAAAAAGTATGTTTCATGATTAATGGGTTTTCAACTAGTCGAGGTTGGGATAGAAAGTTATATATAGATATTATAAAAATTACCTTTCCACGAATAGAAATTGAAAAAAAATAATATTTATTTTATCATCTTGTACCCCAAGAATCATAATAAAGGAAAAATCCTTTTAGGTTTTAGTTGATAACCTTATAAAATCAGGACATTTTATCTCAAATAGAGAATATTTTTTATCTAGATTATATTAAATAACTGTTCATTAGGTTAGTTGTGATATTTCATAGAGTAAAACTATAAATTTTATCTGATCAAGATCATATCTTGAACGTTTTTTTCTTGATAAATCATTTGAAGGATATACATATAGAATTGATTTATATTATTTTAATCATAATTGGATATATTTTAAGTATGATTCATCCATTTATACTCTTGAATACATGTTGATATCATTAATTATGGATTTAAAAGGGGATTGGAATGATCCACTTTGGTATAATTTTTATAAATCAATGGCTATCACTCAGTAATGATGATGGCTCAAAATAAATCCTTTTGTAGAAGGAAGTGAAGAAATCTAATGTGTTGGGGAGAAATTTGTAACGAAAATAATGGTTCTCATGATAACAAGTAGACCACCATCACCATAATGTGAGGCGATTTTTTTTCATTTATATATTACATATATGTTTATATTTATATATTAATGATTTATATTTATACTTTATGACATAATCATGGTTCTGTAATTAGAAATAAAATGTTCATATTTATTTCCATCAATTAACTAAAAAATGAAAATGATGTTTATGAGCACGTATGTCCTAATATCTCAATAAAATATATAAATAAGTTTCATATATAGGTCTTTTATGGATTATTCTAAATATTAATACAATAAATATATATTCTATTTATATTAAAAATAACATTCTAGTGATTATTTTACTAATATCAATGTCAAAATATTGTAAAATCATAATGGAAAATTCAATGGATAACGAGACATTAAATAAAATAAATGAATATTTAAATAATGAAATATTATCAAATGGGTGTGGAAATGTTTTAAGTGGTTAATATATGTTATAATATGTATGATAATGAATATAATATAAATTTATCATAATGTAAATTTGTAATCTAGGTGGATAGGGTAACAACTTGAGGTTTTTTGAAATAGTTTTTTACAATTAAATTCAAAATTTTCAGTACAATTTTCATTACACACAACAGTATATTAATATTAATTACAAAATGATTTTTTTCTTGTATTTCATATAACTGTATGTTTGTCTTGTATTACATGAAACACTATGTATAAATGTAACATATCATTCAGTTGAATTTTTTTATTTATAATAATTATTATCTCCTAGAGAATATAATGGTGGTTAAGAAAAGGATTGAATAAATTTTAAAAATATATTTTTAACACATTAATTTAAAATTATTTCTTCACTTAAAACTTAATTAAATGTTAAAAATTAAAATATTTTAAAATAAAGGAAATATTTTTCGAAAATTATTTTTTATGTAAATAAATAAATTTTTCAAGAATATATTAAGAAAAAAAAATCTGGTGAACAAAACTCTCTATATTATATATTCAATCCACTTTTTAAAATCCATCTCACATTTTTTCTATAAATAACATAATATTATATCTCATAACACAGATAAAATATTCATTTTTTTAAAAAATAGTATTGTCTCATTTTTTTCACTTAGTTAAAAATTAACATTTTTAATATTTTATGATATTTATTTGAAAATATAATTTTCACTTATGAAATAAACAATTTACAATTATATTAGGCTTAATATTTGATATTTTATGGAAATATTAATTTTCCATGAAATAGTGAAAAAACACTAAATTATAATTGAAAACACCCTTTTTGATTAAATTTTTTATTAACATAAATTATCTCATAAATTGGTCTTAACATAAAATTAGTTCAATTAAATATATATTTATTAATATAATATAAGTAATTTTATTCATTTAAATATTTAATTTTGATATAAAAACATTGTAATCCTTTGAACATTTTCACTTTGAAAATAATTTTTATCGTATATATGAGATTAATTTTAAAATAATTTATCAAAATATGGTCAATGAAATATGAAAAAACTAATTCCATATAAGGAATTCGAATAATTTATATTATCTAAAATGGTCAACGTAATTTTTGACCATATGTAATAGTAAATCCAATATAAATTATTTATCATCATCAGGGTAAAAATGGGTTTACCATGGGTTAAAATAAAAACTGAATGGCTAAAATAACCTAAATTTATGTATAATATTTATTTTATAATTTTTTTAACTTATCATGTAAAAATCTAAAGAATAATCTATTTTCCATTAATGTGACCTGATAAAAACATGGGTACACCATTTCATTTCCATAAATTATAAGTGTGTCACCTCCACTACTCCCTTCTTCACAACTTTAAGCCCATTTGGTGCAGCCAAAAACATCCTAAATGACATCCCAAATTCATATACATTAACTTATAAAACATACTATTATCATAAATCCAACATATTAATTCTTTCAGTGGAATACTATGATGGTTACATGATTAAGAGTTAACATACCTCGGTGAGAGATTTTATAATATTTCTTCCTCCACCTACTTGAATTATTATTAATCAATGATTATATTATTAGTATAATATATTTACATATATGTTTTTATGTATATTCTCTTTCTTAAGAACCTCTACAATTCACCAAATTGGTAATGAAATCATCATTTGTGTGTACAATAGAATACCACCTCACGAGCCAATGTTATTCAGTTTTCATTTGACACCTCTCATCGATGTCAATTTTAATGAATGTAAGATATATATATATATATGATATTTATTAATTTATTATACCTATTATGTTATTAAATAATATATTCCTTTATTACATTACATTCCATAGGGGATATTATAATTTCGTATGTGTGTATGATAGACTACATCCCCTCAAAGTGATGTAATTCGTTTTCACTAACGCTTTACATTGATGATAATGAGGTTAATGATAATAAATGTGTATGAAATAAATAAATTAATAATGATATTAATGTAAAAATTATAATTTTAAAAATATAATATATCATTTTATTTCATTCCTTTTCACTCACTAAATTATGATAATAACATTCATGTACATGTGGATTACTGCCTTCACAAAGAAATGTGACTCAGTATTTTCATCACCACCCTGCAAAGATCATGTAATGCATGTTGTTTCAATGATTGTAACATAATTAAATTTTGAAAAAAAAATTTCCTGATAAGACTTAAAGGTAAAATTTTTTACGAATATATAAGTATTTATTTATTAATATTAGGAGTATTATGAAACAATTATCAAATTAACTATACCAAAAAATTATAAAACAAAACAATCTCAAAAAAGAAACTAGTTGTTACCCAAAATGTGATTTTTAAGAGGAATTATCAATAAAATAGTAATAAATTAAATATTTATTTAATATATTGTAATATATATATATATATAATAATGTTACTTTATTAGTATTATAATTACGTTATATTTTTTATGAATCAGTATTTAACCTAAACGATGGATGTCGAGACTTACGATAAGGGATTTCTGTCTCACAATTATTTTCCATGATAGAAATTCCATATCCACACAATGAATCATTTATGTTGTGTATATAATTTTAAGGAAGAAATTTTATAAATATTAAACATAAAATTATGGGAATTATATATATCCATCTGATTATCTCTCTTTTATGGGAATTTCTTTTGAATTTTAACCAAATCGGTAATGGATTTTTTATTCTATTTTAAATATTTGAGACATTAATTTTTTATTCACCTGTATTCCATTAAGAGGTGTGTATAAAAATAATTGGATATGTAATATCAAAAATTTAAATAATATAATTATAATTTATGTTTCATTTAATGATGTTACTTCATGACGCTTACATTTTAGTATTCCAATGTGGTATTGAATTTATTTAACAATCAAATCAGTTATTAAAATTTATTATGGATATATTTATAATGACAAAGTATTATAATCCATATATCGATTAAATCATATATTTTATTCTCATATTTTTATATCATTATAAAACATTATTTCCCAATATATTCCACTCTCTATGTACCCCACTTTTCAAAATAATTTTTTTTGTGAAATTTTCATTATTTTACTCTTTAGTCAAATTACCATTTCTATTATATACCCATGTAATCTAAATATGTTTTCACAATTTATTTAAAAATTATAAAAAATCTTTATTAAATAATTTTTTACCCATGATTAAATTTTTAATTTTATAGTGGAATCTTCATATCAATTTCCAAATAGTGCCAATATAGATTTTACCGATCATTTGAAATGAATAAATTTTCAACATCTATGGAATGAATAGAATTTACTTCTATAATGAATATTATATTATTTTAATAATCCAATAAATTTTTTAAAAGTTATTTTCATGGGATATTATTTTATTCATTTTTTAAGAATTTTTATTTTTTGAATAAATTATTAAAAAATGAAGATGATTTTGAATGTTTTTGAAATTTTAATTTTTTCAATGTGAAAAGGATTTTTTCTTCTAGAAATATGTTAAAAAATTGTAAATATTAATTTATAATTTTTTTAAGGATAATAAAAAGTAATTTTATTTTTTTAAAAAAATTATCTTTTAAATGTGATTTTCAATGAAAAGTAATATATTCGGGAAATGAACTAATTGTCATCAAAAAATATTTTTCTACCTAATATAACATCAATTGACATAAATTTTTCTTTATTTGTGATATGATCATAGGTTAATTTTTTTTATATCTCAAATTTGATTATTTTTAATATTAAAATATTTTTATGAATAACATTTGTCTTCCAGTGTTTGTGCCATGATAAAATTATTATGATACCCACATTATTTTCTTTGAGTTATTATTTAATGATTTGATAAAATGAATATGAAGTCTGTCTCTTATCCATAGGTTATGATATGATGAAATTTTTATGAAACCCATTTCATTTCATGGGTTATTCTAAGTTGAAGTTGTTATGATAAAATGAAACACATTTGAATTATTTTAATTATGTATTGTTTTTTAATTTATAAGCATGTATTTTTGATACTTTATAACATGATACATGTAAGAAATATATCTTCCTCAAATGAATTTGGTAAATATTTCTATCTCTTGTGATATATATGACTAGTATTGTTATTTAAAATTATATGATGGTATTGAGAGTCAACCTTGAAAACTTTAATGGTTTATGGAGTGAACACATTTAACTATAATAGCCCTTGTAGGGATCCATTAGTACTTTTGACATAATTTTCTATTCTCATGTGAGTAGAAAAATTCTATGTCTCATACTAGTAATATGACTCTATGGATCATGTTATTTGATTCCCTTATGATTCATGTATTATGAAATACCAATATTTATTCCATGGCATAATATTTTAATATTTGATATATAAGGTATGGTTTTAAAATTTTATTCAAATGTTCTCATAATCTAAATTTTTGTGTTATACATAGTTGTATCCATATTTACCCATTCTATTCAGCTAATATCACATTTTATTATGATTCAATTTAGTAGCTTTTAAAGAATTATTTTTAGTAGGGAATGTTTGTGATTATTACTAAAGGGGAATATATTTATGTGACATGTTTAAGACATTTCACGAAATTAGAATATTGTAGACCATGTCAACAAAGACACTAAGATAACATGGTCCACATCTTTTTTGAAATTAATTTAATATTAATAAAATATTTGTAACATATATATTTTATAACTCAAGGGCTCTATGGTTAGACTACTCTCAACAAATTACAATATTGAGGAAAGGGATTTAATATCAACATACATTCTGTTGATAAATATTTGTTATTATAAACCAATTTACATTACTATATTGTTTATACTAAAAAATTGATTTATTTTACATTAATATATATTTATTCATAATTATTAATGTTTCAATTCAAGTAACTCATTCATGTGGTTGCAATATAAAAGTTACCAAAGAGGTATGAATTTATTATAAAATATCTTTTTTTAGGATTGTTATTATATTCATTGAAGGAATAATAAAATAATTCTTTTATAAAAACCATTTAATTTTTTATCACATGGATATCTAATAATTTCCCAAATATTTTTAAATATATATATTCTTTTCACTTGAATCAAGATAAAAGATTTATAAATTAAAAGAATGTATAATTTTTATTTTTGTTGGAAATATTTTTCCTCTATATCCATATTTTTAATAAATGTTGTACAATATATCATTTTTTTTACAAAATGATTAATTAATGTAATAATATTATGTAATTGACTTTTTACCTGATATGATGGTAATATTAGTAATATTTTTAAAAGGTTCACTTTTTCATTCTATAATATAAGTAATTATTAATGATAAATTTTAACATATACGATGTTAAATTATTTCTATATGAATATAATAATATTATGATATTTACATTTATAAAAGAGTTGTTTTTGGTTTTACTTAAAAAACAATTACTGAAATTTTTAGATCCCAGATCATCCTTATAGTGGATGGGTGAATTAGGGGTGAATTTTATCTTTATATGAGATGGATCTTGTCCCTACATTAGTAGGAATATTTTAATCCTATCTAACGGAATCAGGAAATTTTCAAAATCCAAGAAATAGAAAATAAACTGAACATTTTCAGTTTACATTTTTAACCACTAAGTGCTATTCTGAAAAACCACACACCAATAGTTCTTCGGTCATACCGAAATCTACTTATCTTCAAAAGGTACTGTGGATTAAAATTTTCAAACATTATCACTCCGAGATAAGAACAACTTGTTTACATGAACATTTTGGATCACCCACTACCTCGCTCATATCATTTCCATCGACTCCCTTTTTGTCACATCCTTGGGTGAACTATTACTCATTTTATTTACCTAAAGGTCACATCAATATATTGAAAATTTAAGTCTCCTTAGCTAATTATCATGAGTCCATGGTTTCTCTATATTCATGAATTGATTCACTTTTATACACTAATAAATTAAAATAGAGGTTCAAAACATCTATGAATGATGATCATAGCCATTATGAAGCCCCCTTCTTATTTCAATGACACTCCAACCTTCACAAACTCAATACATTTCTTGAATCTCACTACCTTTGTGAAGCTCTAAAAAATAATGAATATCCTGAAGATCAAGAAACCCTATTTTCTATTATTTAATAATTTAAATCAGTTATAATCAATACTTATTAAGAATCATTATTTTGAGAAGAATTCATGATTAGAATAGGGATTTCCATCATAACCCACCTTCACAAAAAGCATACCATTTCAACCATTTTGAAAAACACAGTCAATGCCTTGAAATGATATGAAGACTATAATTTATATAAATTTCCATTTTTGAAGATTTACAAGAGACCAAGACCTTTTTTTGGAACCTCTTTATAGAATTTTGGGTATGTCCATTACTTCGCGAATAATCTGGGAAATTATTCCCTTCATTAAGCTTCTCATAATCATAATGTTTACAACTATCCCATCATGACTCAAACATTTTCATCAATTCAGAATCATGAACATTAAAACATTCAAAACACCAGATTTCATTATGATGTTCAAAATATTCATGAAATTACAATATTCATGAAACCCATTAAATCACAATATATTGGAATTTGTATTTTTTAAAATATATATTTTGTGATTCATACCCCTTCCATTAGATTATGATGTCTAAATTTTATGAAAAAAATCGGAAATGATTCCACATTAAAAACTAATGTGTATATAACTATAAAATTATTTTCCCAAAAACAACCGGATCAACCATAATTTGGATTAATAACAAAAATAAAGTACATTATGTTTCCAGATATAAAAATTCGTGGTTCCAAAAAGATCATCAATTTTAGTTTTCTAGAAATATATAGGAAAATGTTGTAAATATCCATAAATTATTAAATTCTTAATACTAATAAAATAGTTCATCCATCACTCGGAGTATACATGAGTGATTTTTGGTGTGTAAAAATTAGTGGAAAAGGAGATGTTCATGCCTCGACTGACCACAACCCAATCATACAAACCTATAAATAATCAAATTACACTTATATAACCCTCTGTAAATAAACTTATAGAATATATATTTGTATTTATAGTCACAAAAAACTTCCACTTGATCATATCTCCCCCATAGACCGACATCACATCAACAAATAGATTAAAATAATTATAAAAAAATGTGATGGAACTACTAAAACCTCAACAAGAAATGGGAGGTGGCTGATCACTATGTTTTAACTAATGTTTCATATACATTTTTTCCTATTATATTAGAATGAATAATAGCCACATGATCACTAGAGACATTATTTTTCATTTGAATCACACCTTGTCTAACTTCTTCTTTAATGAAGTTATATCTAATATCAATATATTTGGTATGATATTGTGGAACCATATTTCTCCTAAATGGATTGTGATCAGGTTTTTTGAATGTATTTCCATCAGCTGTATAGAAATATATCCCATATGATTATGTTAATTGTTCATCCTAAATATATGAGAGAATTAATTTTTTATGTGGATATATTATACTTCATTATTATTATGTGAAGTGATTTCATGCTTCTTTCTCAGTCATCCCAAATACTAATTTCCAATTAATAATGAAACACCACTTTTATAATTTATATCCACCACATCTGCAGCCTATTTAGAATAAAAATTGATGATAATTCAGTATCTATTACTGTAGAAATGTATAATACTATGTTGAGAGTAACTTGAATATACCTCATGATTATATTTAATATTGAAAAATACTCATCCTTCATCTTAATTTCAAAGAAATATTCTAAACTCATTTCAAATAAAATATATATCCATGTTCCAGTCAAACAAAATTAGTATCAAATAATTATCATGTTCAATGTTGGACCTATATATTTCCCATTCTTACTAATTCCATATATTATACCAAATTCATTCAGAGTTGAAATTGGTTTGTAGTCATTCATGGGGAATAAATATTTATTATCTCTTGAATAATTTGACTAAAAAATGAAGGTATATTATTACTTTTTAATGAAATAAATCCTTAAAATTAAATGAGTTAACTAATGATGGAAATTTCATATTCTGAAATCATGTGAATAGAAAATTCTTCCATGAATCCCTTCAAGTTTCCACTAAATATAATATCATCCATATACAAAAGCACAAAAAATTTATCATCTTATAAATTATTCACATAGATAACAAGGTCTAAAATTCTTTTTTAAATTTGAATATTCATTAAATTGGTATTAAGTAAATAATACCATGTTCGTGGATATTAATATAGACAATCAAGAGCCTTATATATTTTAAAAGGCATTGTTTCGTCATTTATAATCAGAGATCCCTTATTTTTGTCAATGTATACTTCTTCGTCAATAATACCATTTAAATATCTCGTTTTCACATCCATTTGATAGTATTTGTATCCTATTTGAATTTCCATGTATAGAAAAATAATAATCGACTCCATTAATCCTAATGTTGAAAATTTTCCATCAACATCAATTTCTTCAATTAGTGAATAACCATTACAAACCAAGTGTTCCCTGTTTCTATTCACACTTCCTAAATCATCAATATTTTTAAAGATCGTGTTCTTCCATATAGATTTTCATTTTATAATCTCTTAATAACATCCTAATATAGTATTCTATAAATATGACATTTTTCTTCATTTAAAGCCTCATAAAATCATTAATCCTTTGATTCTTCATTAAAACTGTTCATTTTCAAAACATGTTGGATAGAATAATTTTCATAATTCCATGGTCACCTCAACTACATTGGAGTTTTCCATTACCCAATGATATTGGATTGATCAAATTCAACTATTCTATTTCATCTGTGAGGTTCTGATAGAGATTCATTAACTTTTGATTCCTCTTATAATTTAGGTTATCAATCATAATAATTTTTAGATACCAGAGTATTATGATTGAAAAATGTAATTTTTTATTTGAATATATACCATTTCAAGTTTAAACATCATCATAAATAATATTAACATTTGACATCCATGAATTATTTATAGATTTATCATGAATGCTCGTATAACATCTTGTTACAGATCTGTCCGGTATATCCATAACCCTATCATGGTTTTACATTTTAGTTTTCCATGTAGAGTTAAAATGGAATTGGGGGGGGGGGGTACCTATATTGGATATTTCAAAATTATTTTGGACTCTCAGATATAACCGGTGATTTCTATAGGCTGTAACAGGATTCACTTCCAAGTAACAAAGTTACATGATGTGTAACTGTTACTCAGTGCATTCCATGAAAGGGATTCATGAAACGAATAGTGAAATGATGTGAAGAGATATTTCACATTTATAGTTATTTAAATAATATATTTTCATTATCAAGAAATATATTTTTTGGTATACATGAACTCAATAGATTTCAAGATGTCTAAAAGTGTTAAACGTTGTGTAATTCATTATGCATAATTTTTTATGGCACTTAGTGGTTATATGGTTTCCATTCAACCACCCATTCTCCATTTCACTCAATAAAAAGATAATCCTTAGTTATTATTGGAGACACCATTCCTTCCAAATCAATCTTCTTACCGTTCGTTCATCATTATTCTTGCAGTGCCTCTCTCTGGTTGAGTGATATTTCTTGTTCTTCATTGTCGTAGATCATGGTAGAAACTGTGGGTTATATTGTTAAATACATTGGTTTGAAATTGTTATTTGTACATGTATTCTTATATATTCATTGAGTGATCTCATTCCGGAGGTTGTTCCTTTTTTTGAGTGTGTTCGTTCATTATTTATGTGGGTTTCCTCATTTACCCTAACCCGTTGTCTTTTAAATTTGATAATTCTTTCCTTGTGGATTGGATTCTAGGGAATTTTTGGACGTCATTGGGTTTTCATTTATAGTGGATCTAAATTTGGGTTTGAGTGACCCATGTTCTATGTTAAGAGTTTCTGTCTGTAATCTACATTGATGAAACTTATTGCACCTTCTTTATAAAATAATTTATAAAATGAATTTTCATGACTATTATGCATGTGTCGAAAACTGTATTTAGAAGGAAAATGGTTTTTCCCTATTTATTGATAAATGGAATGAAAGGAGTTATATTAAAATCATTAAAAGGGACTATGAAATAATATTGAAATGGGTTTCAATGTATTACATTTAATTGTAACTATAAGAAAACCACCTTTTAGCGGCAGTTATCTTTTCGGGTAGCAACGGTTTAAACTGCTGCTACATTGTTTGGCATTGGATTACAGAAACTGCCGCTAAATTTGGCATCTGCAATCTACCAGCGGTGGTTATTTTCATTTAGTGGTTGTTTGGGGGATGAGTTGTAGCAGCCTCATTTCATGGCAGTTTTACTGATTTTATCGGCGGTTTTTACATGCCTTGGATTTTACTTTATTCCAGATGCTTATAAATGCCATGAATAAAGTAAAATCCAGTGGCCATAAAACTGCCGATAAATTCACCAGAACCGCCACTGAATTAACATGGGTTATGCAACTCTGTAGCGGTTTTTTTAACTACCTCTAATGTTTTACTTGTATACAGTTCGTGGCAGTTTTAACCGTCGTGAAAAGCTGACCAGAAAAAACATCTAATTCCACTGCACCACATACCTGAAAAACAAATCAATCTAGAAATACCAATAGCCTAATAGATTAATGCAAAGAAAATTTAAAAAAGAATGGAGACAACTAGTAAAACATTTATGGTCTTGATTATTTGAAAATATTGTGGAACATCATAAATGGATATGCGTATTGAGGAGGAGTAGAAAACATGACCTAAATTGATATAGAATGGGTACAACACCACAAAAGACATTTTAGGTTGATTTAATATTATTTTACATTAGTGATTCATGGACATGGAATAATCATTTAAGGTTATAGAATTAAGAGCATGTGGTGATCATGCAACTCAACCATACTTGAGGTGGACTTCCTCCCAAACCCTATGCCCTTCTAGTCCATGATTGATTCATGAATCAAGGATATTTATATAGTTATAATTTATTTTATGGGTAAACCCATTGAGGGGATGTAGTGACCTGAAAAATATCATGATGAAAATTAACACTTATGAGAACTGGGATGCGAAATGGTAGTAATCAGCAGAAATAGAATTATTCTTGACCAATTTTGAAACACAGGATACCTGATCTTGTAGAGGATAAGATGAAAAATATCCTCATCTACTATTTATGGAGATCAAATAATGAGATTCTCTTTTTATCAGTAAATGTAATTCATTGAATGAGCATGAGATGTTATGTAACACACTATGTCCATGAATAATTTCATTAGAGATCCTTTTCAGATTGGTAGGGTGAGGATTATCCAAATAGTAGAAGGTGTGAACTGCACATGTGTATGTGGGGATATTCTATATAGAATATTAGATTCCATGGGAGATCATTCCTCATGTACTCAAATGTTCTATTTAAACATGTGGGTTGAAAGGATTCAAGCCTGGCCGAGAGGGAAACGTCCCCATGAAGAGTTGTTTGTAGGGATGGGACTGAGATGAAATATAAATGAATTAATATGTGTATCCTCAAAATGGGCATCAATAAAACATAGTTTTAATGTGTTTCATGGTAAAAGACTATTGTCGGAGTAGTGATTTAATCTTGGAAATGATATCATATCTTCTCATATTCAGAGAAATTCAAGTTTTATAAAGGTAATGTGTGGTTCATTTCATACTTATCATATGAGGAATCTCAGTTTTATATGTGGTAATTATTTTTATAATCATCCAACACTTATCGGATGAGTCATCCTTATTTCATTTAATAGGGTATGGTTGTTAATTAAAATTGTTTGCTGAGGACATTGGGCTTTGATATTTAAAATAATACAACAAAGACTATAACTATAACTATTTTAAATTCCTAGAGCTCCAAATATAAGAATAGGTTTGACTAAAAGGTAGCCAAGCTTTGACCAAAGTAAATAGGAAAGGGAGAAACCTATAATGATTCGGTTATAGGGTTGTGCCCTAGATTAGATATTTATTTGTAACAACATATATCATGATTATTGGAATCAATCCACATGTTTTTATGATTCACCATGTCATAGGATACCATCGCCAGAAGGGTTTACCTTCTTGGCCAATGATATTGAATAATTACATATTATAATATTATGCCTCATGAATCTATAAGAGGTGTAATTATCTCTCTTTAAGAGACATAAAAATATTTTATGAGGTTAAATTATCTATCATAAATAGGTATATATATTTTACACAGGGTAATGATATATTTTAAATTCATCTTATAGAGATTTTAGAAGGTCTTTTTCATCTATATACCCATTATTTACTTCCTCATATCAGGAAATGAGAGCATCTTGTCCCACTGATGTGTCAACATTAATGAAATGAGATTATTTCTAAAAAAGAGGCTCATGTGAGTGATTTGAGGAAATGAAACCATATGTAATGGATTGTTATTTGGTGAATCATTAGTTAGGCTCAATGATAGAAGATATATGCATCAATACATATCCCATGGAAATAAGAATCATTTACACTCAAAGTTCTAGAATGTTGTGGAAATAGATTTTTTATGAAACTCAAGGGATGAATAAACCCATGTGATGGATTTATGAGAATAATTTATTGTCATAATTATTGTACAATGGATCTCTTGATATAAAATATTATAGTATAGACTGGTGAGGTATGGGAATCAATAATGTTTTGTGGTGAATAAAACATGGGGTTATAGGATAAAATAGGCCCCTCAACCCATGATGAAATTCTAAATATGATTTCACACTATGTAATATCATACAACCAAGACCATAATAAAAAATTTAATGTCATGACTTGAAGAAAATGATTTTTTTCATCTCACATAATGTGATGCTTCCATGTATTATATGAGGTAATGTTTTTGAACATATCATAATTAGGTAAGAGGAATCCAAATATTTTATATTGTAAGACTTTAAGATCATTCAATACACATCGTACAATGAATCTAAGTTTTATATTGTTTAATACCACCTCCCATTAAGAGAAACCTATGTTTTATTTGGGTTATGACCACATTTTATCATCATGAACAGAATATTATAACCATTAACAATGCATGACAATTCACTATCTACACATTCCGTGTAACATCACAAGTAAGTAATGAATAATAGATATTTTTATCTATGTATATTAATGATTAATATAGTGTTTTAGAGGCTTAAAATGAAAATAAATACAATCTTAAGCATGGAATACACAAATATTCTTAAAAGATTGTTTTACTGCCTTTTGATGGAAAACCCTTTTTAAATATATATTTTGACAATTTTATAAGCTATGTTTGTCAAAATAAAATTAGTATTTATGATTGGGACATCAAAATTTAATTTGTCTGAATTTTTAGTATTTTTCCGATAAAGTTCATTTTTTTAATGAATAGTGAAAAATGAAGTATTTTAACTCAAAACCTCTTTTTAATCTAATTTATTTATATGATTATATTACCTTTTTAATTGGTTTTGAAGTGAAATTAGAATATATTTTTACCATTTTATCCAATGGTGGTCATTGTAATCAATTTCACTTTGAAATCGGACTTAAACTAGTGTCAGCCTTTTGATAC
Organism: Viscum album; assembly: GCA_963277665.1. Taxonomy (NCBI): domain Eukaryota; kingdom Viridiplantae; phylum Streptophyta; class Magnoliopsida; order Santalales; family Viscaceae; genus Viscum; species Viscum album. The sequence goes on along the minus strand of OY728120.1, from coordinate 1,749,659,926 downwards.
TTATTGTTTCATAAAAACACGCTATTTGCTCTGACAGCGGAAATTAATTATTAAATTAATTAATGTGACTTATATGTTTTGAATTTTGTAAAATGGACTTCATTTTTGAATTCGTAATATCAAATATAGCTTAGGGTGAATTTTTGGCAATTTTCTGAAAAACTTAAATTTTTGATGAATAGTGAAACCACTAAGTGGTACTTATAAAAACTGATTTTCCGTTTAAATGAAATTTGTCCATCTTTGTGTTTTGATTTTCAAAAATCTGACATACATGGTTGTCATTAAGAAGAAAAATGTGGTTCAATGAGATTAAAATAATTTTTTGGTGAATAGTAACTTATTAAGTTTTTAATCGCGATTAGTGGTAATTAGTGTAGTTTAAGGTAAAAATAATGTTTTAATAATATGAGATGAGCTTGACACATGTCCTAACCTCATTGGTTGTGTCATGGCCGACCAAGACAAGCCATGGGTCAACTTGGGGACCCCATGGAGCCACTTTGGTTGGGAAATGACATAAATAACTTTTTATTTAATGTAAAAGTAAAAATGACACAAATATCATATGTTTTACAAAAACAATTTTTACATGGGGTTATAAAGATCCGATTTTTGATTATAAAAATTCATTGTAAAGCTAAAAAGATTTCCTACATCATAGTATTTTTTTAATAATTTTTAGACTTTAAATAAATTAAATTATTTATGACATCATGATGATGTAGTGATGACCTCATTATTTAACGATTTAAATAAAATGGAATGATAATGTAATATATAAAACCAACACATGTCCAAAACCTATTGTATGGGTATATTTTGAACTCTTATCACCTTATCCTAGAATTATATCAATTTGGGACCATTTAAATCTGAAACTCATTTTCAAATAAAGTAATATTTCATTAGTTTCCAAGAGTGCCCCTCCTCTCCTCCTATAAAAGGCCCCCACCTCTACCTCATTACCCACACTCCCAAAGCCTTTGGCTCGGACAACCCCTGCCCATTTAGTCTCTCCACATTCCTCTCCTCATCCTAGAGGATTCCCTCTGGGCAGAATCCTTTCAAAGGAAGCCTTTAGTCTCAAATCAAAAGGAGTTACACTTTTAAAGGTAATTCATTCTCTCATGTTCATTTGTTTTATTTTACTTCTCCAACCCCATAAACTCTTTTTATTTACTTATTTTGTCTCACACAACTACATCAAATGGTTAAAGAACATACGGTTTCCGTGGATGGCGAAATTCTGCCTCCCGAAACGATGATTGTTCAATACTCATTTAACACCTTCAAAGGTGGCCATTATGATGTCACTATTTTTATATATGATATATAATATGTCTATTCTTCCTAAGATTCTGTATTTTTCATTTATGGAATACCATTATTGTTTCCATTATGGGTAAACACGATATCTTCATTTTAGGAAGTATGGACTACCGCCCCCTGAACGTGATTTGATTTGTTAATACCATATGTGGCATGTGTAAAGGATAAAGTTAATGATATTATATATTTTATTATACTGGAATTATAATATACTCTTATATCATTATGATTCCATTCCAGAAAATACAAAATAGAAATGGAAGTAGCGTTCATGCGTACGTACGGCTAACCGTCTCCATGAACGGTGCATTTCATTTCTTACCTCTAAATGTGATGTAATATTATAAATACATGTATATGCTGAATATATACGATATATATGTTATCCAAATCATTAATATCATTCTGGATATAATGAACCTTTGACCAAATTAAAAACATGTAAGTGTAAGAAGTCTATTTTTGACTTAAGAACCAAATACCGACAATATGAACATTATTAACTTAAATGATTACATGATGTTCATAACATGGCATTAAATGAATAATGAACTTGAAAAAGGTTCTTAAGCAAGTAAAGATTAACTCAAGTTTATTATTCAGGAGATTAAAGAACGGTCAGGTCAAGTCGGATACGAGATAAGGGAACTTCTTAACCCAATTACCATTCTTTGGGTTAATCTCCTACTTTCAAATTATGTCATGATATTATTATGTCCTATCTTGTATTTTTACTTTTTTTATGTGTAATTATAGTTAATACACATAATAGATCTATTTTATTTAAAAATGATCTTTGTATGGGACTTCGTCTCAATCTCCTTTCATTGAGGAATATTTTATTTTATACACAACCTTCTTTTATATGGTGTATAAACCCCTTTGACTTTTATGCTTATTCAAAAGGAATCTTTTTTATACGAAGAATTTTACAAAACGACAAAAGGGAATGTATTTCTTGTCGTACGTATGTGGCGACAACGACTTCTCTGCCGCCGTGACCATTATTTGAGTTTCGGCTTCCTCTATAAGCCATACGCCTATTTTTTAAAATGAAAAATAAATACCATGTTTTACATTGTTATTGAAAATGGTTTTCATAATGTTTTTATTATATCAATGTGTTGTATTGATATCTTGTGATTGAAATGGGGAAATGTTATGTTTCCTTTATGCATGTTTTATGTGATATGATTATGTTATGGTTCTTGGGCATTATTATGAAGACGGGTGGTTCCGTGATAAACTAAGGGCGGGTGAGCCCGTTATATCTCTCCAATGCATTGGGTAACGCGAAGGAGTGAAACGTTAAGGTTTTCTCCGAAGATATTTAGAGAATATACTGTGATGGGTATTCCAAATGTAACCAAGAGGGTTACTCCCTACGTAAGAATGTTATGAATGCCTCAAGTTACCTTTATGTCTTATGATTTCTATGATTTATTCATGATTTGATGAGGTATGTTAAAGTACTTATGTTTTATGGGTAAAGTATGATCTCATCCTTATGTATATATGTACCCATGTTTCCTTTCCATATTTTTATATCCCTTACTGAGCTTTTTAAGCTCATCCCAAGTTTTTTTTGAAATGTTTTTCACAGTTCAAGGGAAAGGTACATGATATAATGATTGTGTCAATGAAGTGTCAAGAAAGAATCCATGTTTATTTTAAATATGTTTCCATTGATGGGAATGAAGAATACTATATTTATGTAACCACTTTGTTTATATGTGGAATGTAATGCAAGTTTTATGATCTAATTCTCTAAAACTCTAAACCCGAAAAGATCCTCAATGTGTAATCTTGTAATAACTCAAGATTAAGTAAGTTTTAAGGCAGGGGCCTTATAGTTGGTATCAAAGGACGGTTTAGATAACTTTAGGAGTTAGAATTCAATAAAATGATTATCAAAAAATATTTTTTTATGGTAAAATTGAAGTGATATAGCATTTGAATATTACCATATTGCATCATCTAAGACATGTTTGTTCAGAATGGTTTTCCGCAGAGGAAACAGGGAAGCAGTGCTAGGAAGACATACAGAAGGAAATAACTTTCCAAATCAGTATCCTGAGATGGTGAGAATTGGAACTGAACAGTTTGTTGTAGTAATGGTGCAGTTGAATCATGCGATAAATGGCGGTGGTATCCATACACGAGATCAGCTAGACCAACCGTAGAGGAACATGTCAGTGGTGGAACATTTCATGAGGCAACATCCCCCATCATTCAGAGGATCATCTGACCGTGTGCTAGATGATGGGTGGATTAAAGCACTGGAGAAGATTTTCGATGTCATGGGGTGTTCAGACAATCAAAATGTTAGTCTTGTTATTTACCGTTTGGAGGGTGAGGCAGATCAGTGGTGGTCGATGGTTAAAAATATCAGGGATGCTGATGAGATTGATGCTCTCGACTCGGATGAATTCAAAGGTATGTTTCGTGGGAAGTATTTTCCTAAGGCTGTTCGACTTAGGATGGAAAATCAATTCTTGGAATTGAGGCAAGAGGAAGACTCAGTGGCTGCCTATGAAGAAAGGTTCACTCGATTGGCAAGGTATGCTCCAAATTTTATCCGAGACCTTGATAGTAAAATCAATATTTTTACTCAAGATTAAAGCCAAAATATCAAAGGGCATTAGCTTCTCATGAGTTTAAAAGTTATAAAAAGCTTGTTCGATGTGCTGAGAAGGTGGAAATGGAGTTTTCCGATGACCAAGTGTTCTATAATAACAAACAGAAGAAGATACCGAGGTGGCAGGAGAAAGGTATGAATTCATCAAAAAAGCCTGATGGTGAGAAAACTATGTTTCTAGTTTGTGATAAATGTGGGAAAAGGCATGATGGGGAATGTCTTATGAATTCTGGAAAGTGCTACCAATGTGGTAAGATGGGACATAAGTCTTGTGATTGCACAGAAAAGGATCAAGGTGAAGGTAAGACCAAATTTGATTTACAGTTAATGAAATGTTTCAAGTGCAATGAGATGGGTCGCTATGAAAACGAGTTTCCGACAAAGATCTTGAGTGATGGGAAGGAGTTAGACTACAAGTAGAAAGGGGTGGTGAAATCCTTTGAAACTACTTCAACAGATGTTGGTCCATAAAATTAAGTAGTATCAGGAGTTAAAAAGAAGATTGGTGAATGCTCCAGTTTTGCACTACCTTCCAGGAATGGTGAGTTTGTTATATACAGTGATGCTTTGTAGAAGGGACTTGGCTGTGTCCTTATGCAAAATGATCAGGTAATTGCTTATTCTTCACGTCAGTTGAAAACTCATGAGGTAAATTACCCTACACATGATTTTGAATTAGCTGATGTTGTTTTTGCACTAAAAATTTGGAGGAATCATTTGTTTGGTGTAAAGTGTGAAATATATACCGATCAAAAAGGTTTAATGTATATATTCACTAAGAAAGAATTGAACATGAGACAGAGGAGATGTCTGGAATTAATCAAGGATTATGATTGTACAATTCATTACCATCTGGGAAAAGCAAATAAAGTGGCTGATGCTTTGAGTCGGAAAAGTAATGCTTCATTAGAAATGTTGTGTTTGGAACGTGATCCTTTGGTTAAATATTTGATGAACTTTGGCATAGAAGTTGTTGGTACAGGATGTTATTCTGTTTTGTTTCAGGTATCAGTGAAATATTCTCTATCATACTGAATCAAGCAAGCACAGAAGCGAGACAGTGAGTTGAAGAAAAAGGTAGAGCTGGTTTAGAATGGTAAGTTGCCTGAATTCAACATTGATAATGATTGTGTTTTGAGGTTTGGGAAGAGATTATGTGTGCCTTGTGATTCACAGTTGAAGAATGAGTTGTTATGTGAGGCTCATAGTTCCCTGTTTTCAGTTCATCCTGGCAGTACTAAGATGTACTGAGATCCGCGGGATTATTACTGGTGGGATGGAATTAAAAGAGATATATTTGATTTTACTGTGAAGTGTCTGACTTGACAGCAGGTTAAAGTAGAGCGGCAGTTAGCGAAAGGGATATTTCAGCCTTTACCAGTGCCAGAGTGGAAATGGGAAAACATATCCATGGACTTTGTTGTGGGATTACTGAGGACATCTCGAGGTAATAATGCAATCTGGGTTATTGTTGATCGCTTGACTAAATCTTCTCATTTCCTTTCTATACGAGATACTTTTTCCCTAGATTAACTTTCCCGGTTGTATCTTAATGAGATAGTCATGTTACATGGAGTTCCCCTCTCCATTGTATCTGATCATGATTCCAGGTTCACACCTAACTTTTGGAAAGGCCTTCAGAAGTCGTTGGGTACTGAATTAAATTTTAGTACAACTTTTCATCCTCAATCAGATGGGCAGTCAGAACGAACAATTCAGACCTTGGAGGATATGCTACGTTCTTGCTCTATGGATTATCAGGGAAGTTGGGACCAACATATTTCTTTGGTTGAATTTTCATATAATAACAGTTTTCATTCTAGTATACAGATGGAAGCATTTCAAGAATTATATGGGAAGCAGTGTCGAACTCCAGCTTTCTGGGATGAAGTGGGTGAAAGGAATTTGATGGGACCAGAATTTGTAGAAGAGATGGCAGAAAAAGTTCAGATGATTAAGAAGCACATGAGAACAGCTCAGAGCAGGCAGAAGAGTTATGCGGATAACCGGAGGAAGGATCTATCTTTTGAGGTAGGTGATCATGTTTTTCTCAAGGTTTCTCCATGGAAAACTGTGATGTGATTTGGTAATAAAGGAAAGCTGAGTCCAAGGTTCATTGGACCATATGAAATTCGGGAGAGAGTTTAATCAGTTTCATACCGAGTGGCTTTACCTCTGAGTTCATCTCAGGTACACAATGTTTTTGACGTTTCGATGTTGAGAAAGTATATGCCAGATCCATCTCATGTTTTGAGTCCAGAGGTAGTTCACCTGGAAGAGAACCTATCTTTTGAGGAACAACCAGTCCAGATTCTTGACCATAGGGAGAATGTGTTACAGAATAAGGTGATTCACCAGGTAAAGGCTTTGTGGAAAAACCACATGATTGAAGAGGCAACATGAGAATCTGAAAATGCAATGAGGGATAAGTACCCCCATTTATTCGACAAGTAAATAAATTGCGGGGACACATTTTCTAAAGGGGGGAAGGATGTAACATCCCAATTAAGTAATGAATAATAGATATTTTTATCTATGTCAATTAATGATTAAGATAGTTTTTTAGAGGCTTAAAATGAAAATAAATACAATCTTAAGCATGGAATAAACTAATATTCTTAAAAGATTGTTTTACTTCCTTTTGATGGAAAACCCTTTTTACATATATATTTTGACAATTTCATAAGCTATGTTTTTCAAAATTAAATTATTATTTATGATTGGTACATCAAAATTTACTTTTTGTGAATTTTTGGTATTTTTCCGATAAAGTTCATTTTTTTAATGAATAGTTAAAAATGTTGTATTTTAATTCAAAACCTCTTTTTAATCTAATTTATTTATATGGTTATATTACCTTTTGAATTGGGTTTGAAGTGAAATTAGAATATATTTTTACTATTTTATCCAATGGTGGTCATTGGAATCAATTTCACTTTGAAATCGGACTTAAACTAGTGTCAATCTTTTGATACTTATTGTTTCATAAAAACACGCTATTTGCTCTGACAGCGGGAATTAATTATTAAATTAATTAATTTGACTTATATGTTTTGAATTTTGTAAAATAGACATAATTTTTGAAATCGTAATATCAAATATAGCTTAGGGTGAATTTTTGGTAATTTTCTGAAAGACTTCAATTTTTGATGAATAGTGAAACCACTAAGTGGTACTCAAAAAAACTGGTTTTCCGTTTAAATGAAATTTGGCCATCTTTGTGTTTTTATTTTAAAAAATCCGACATACATGGTTGTCATTTAGAATTAAAATGTGGTTCAATGAGATTAAAATATTTTTTGGTGAATATTAACTTATTAAGTTTTTAATCGCCATTAGTGGTAATTAGTGTAGTTTAAGGTAAAAATAATGTTTTAATAATATGAGATGAGCTTGACACATGTCCTACCCTCATTGGATGTGTCATGGCCGACTAAGACAAGCCATGGGTAATCTTGGGGACCCCATGGAGCCACTTTGGTTGGGAAATGACAAAAATAACTTTTTATTTAATGTAAAAGTAAAAATGACACAAACATCAAATGTTTGACGAAAAAAAATTTTACATGGGGTTATAAAGATCATATTTTTGATTATAAATAGTCATTGGAAAGATAATAAGATTTAATACATAATAGTATTTTTTATATAATTTATATACTTTATATAAATTAAATTATTTATGACATCATGATGATGCAGCGATGACCTCATTATTTAACGATTTAAATAAAATGAAAAGATAATGTAATATCTAAAACCTACACCTGTCCAAAACCTATGGAATGTTTAGATTTTGAACCCTTATCACCTTATCCTCGAATTATATCAATGTGGGACCATTTAAATCCGAAACTCATTTTCAAATAAAGTAATATTTCATTACTTTCCAAGAGTGCCCCTCCTCTCCTCCTATAAAAGGCCCCCACCTCTACCTCATTACCCACACTCCCAAAGCCTTTGGCTCGGCCAACCCCTGCCCATTTACTCTCTCCACATCCCTATCCTCATCCTAGAGGATTCTATTTGGGCAGAATCCTTTCAAAGGAAGCCTTTAGGCTCAAATCAAAAGGAGTTACACTTTTAAAGGTAATTCATTCTTTCATGTTCATTTGTTTTATTTTGTTTCTCCAACCCCCTAAACTCTTTTTATTTACTTATTTTGTAACAACACCAGTATCTTCAATATACTAGGATGTTTTTATAAGATTTATTCGAGCTAAACTCTCACACAAATACATCAAATGGTTAAAGAACATACGGTTTCCATGGATGGCGAAATTCTGCCACCCGAAACGATGATAGTTCAATACTCATTTAACACCTTCAAAGGTGGCCATTATGATGTCACTATTTTTATATATGATATATAATATGTTTATTCTTCCTTAAGTTTCTGTATTTATCATTTATGGCATACAATTATTGTTTCCATTATGGGTAAACACGATATCTTCATTTTAGGAAGTGCGGACTACCACCCCCTGAAAGTGATTTGATTCGTTAATACCATATGTGAAGTGTGTAAAGGATAAAGTTAATGATATTATATATGTTATTATACTGGAATTATAATATACTCTTATATCATTATGATTCCATTCCAGAAAATACGAAATAGAAATGGAAGTAGCGTTCAGGCGTACGTACGGCTTACCGTCTCCAAGAACTGTGCATTTCATTTCTTACCTATAAATGTGATGTAATATTATAAATACATGTATATGCTGAATATATATGATATATATGTTGTCCAAATCATTAATATCTTTCTAGATATAATGAAACTTTGACCAAATTAACAACATGTAAGTGTAAGAAGTCTATTTTTGACTTAAGAACCAAATACCGACAAAATGAACATTATTAACTTAAATAATTACATGATGTTCATAACATGGTATAAAAGGAATAATGAACTTGAAAAAGGTTCTTATGAAAGTATAGATTAACTCATGTTTATTATTCAAGAGATTAAAGAACGGTCAGGTCATGTCGGATATGAGGTAAGGGAACTTCTTAACCCAATTACCATTCTTTGGGTTAATCTCCTACTTTCAAATTTTGTCATGATATTATTATGTACTATCTTGTATTTTTACTTTTTTTATGTGTACTTATAGTTAATAAACATAATAGATCTATTTTATTTAAAAATTATCTTTGTATGGGACTTCGTCTCAATCTCCTTTCATTGAGGCATATTTTATTTTATACACAACCTTCTTTTATACGGTGTATAAACCCCTTTGACTATTACGCTTATTCAAAAGGAATCTTTTTTATACGAATAATTTTACAAAACGACAGAAGGGAATGTTTTTCTTGTCGTACATATGCGGCGACAACGACTTCTCTGCCATCGTGACCATTATTTGAGTTTTGGCTTCCTCTACAAGCCATACCCCTTTTTTTAAATGAAAAATATATACCATGTTTTACTTTGGTATTGAAAATGGTTTTCATAATGTTTTTATTATATCAATGTGTTGTATTGATATCTTGTGATTGAAATGTGGAAATTTTATGTTTCCATTATGCATTTTTTATGTGATATGGTTATGTTATGGTTCTTGGGCATTATTATGAAGACGGGTGGTTCCGTGATAAACTAAGGGCGGGTGAGCCCGTTATAGCTCTCCAATGCATTGGGTAACGCGAAGGAGTGAAACGTTAAGGTTTCTCCAAAGAGATTTAGGGAATATACTGTGATGGGTATTCCAAACGTAACCAAGAGGGTTACTCCCTACGTAAGAATGTTATGAATGCCTCAAGTTACCTTTATGTCTTATGATTTCTATGATTTATTTAGGATTTGATGAGGTATGTTAAAATACTTATGTTTTATCGGTATAGTATGATCTCATCCTTATGTATATATGTACCCATGTTTCCTTTCCATATTTTTATATCCCTTACTGAGCTTTTTAAGCTCATCCCATGTTTTTTTTGAAATGTTTTTCACAGGTCAAGGGAAAGGTACATGATATGATGATTGTGTCAATGAAGTGTCAAGAAAGAATTAATGTTTATTTTAAATATGTTTCCATTGATGGGAATGAAGAATACTATATTTATGTAACCACTTTGTTTATATGTGGAATTTCATTCATGTTTTATGATCTAATCCTCTAAAACTCTAAACCCGAAAAGATCCTCAATGTGTAATCTTGTAATAACTCAATATTAAGTAAGTTTTAAGGCTGGGGCCTTATAGTTGGTATCATAGGTCGGTTTAGATAACTTTAGGAGTTAGAATTCTATTAAATGATTATCAAAAAATATTTTTCATGGTAAAAGTTAAGTGATATAGCATTTGAAGATTACCATGTTGCTTCATCTAGGACATGTTTGTTCAGAATGGTTTTCCGTAGAGGAAACAGGGAAGCAGGGCTAGTAAGGCATACAGATGGAAATAACTTTTTGAATCAGTATCCTGAGATGGTCGGAATTGGAACTGAACAGTTTGTTGCAGTAATGGCGCAGTTGACTCAAGCGATAAATGGCGGTGGTATCCATACACGAGATCAGCCAGACTAACTGCAGCGGAACATCTCAGTGGTGGAACATTTTATGAGGCAATATCCCCCATCATTCAGAGGATCATCTGACCCTGTTCTAGCTGATGGGTGGATTAAAGCACTAGAGAAGATTTTCGATGTCATGGGGTGTTCAGACAATCAAAAGGTTAGTCTTGTTATTTACCGTTTGTAGGTTGAGGCAGATCAGTGCTGGTCGATGGTTAAAAATATCAGGGACGCTGATGAGATTGATGCTCTTGACTGGGATGAATTCAAAGGTATGTTTCTTGAGAAGTATTTTCCTAAGGCTGTTCGACTTAGGATGGAAAAGAAATTCTTGGAATTGAGGCAAGAGGAAGACTCAGTGGCTGCCTATGAATAAAGGTTCACTCGATTGGCATGGTATGCTCCAAATTTTATCTGAGACCTTGATAGTAAAATCAATCGTTTTTACTCAGGATTAAAGCCAAAATATCGAAGGGCATTATCTTATCATGAGTTTAAAATTTATGAAAAGCTTGTTCGATGTGATGAGAAGGTGGAAATGGAGTTTGCCGATGACCAAGTGTTCTATAATAACCAACAGAAGAAGAGACCGAGGTGGCAGGAGAAAGGTAAGATTCATCAAAAAAATCTGATGGTAAGAAATCTATGTTTCCAGTTTGTGATAAATGTGGGAAAAGGCATGCTGGGGAATGTCTTCTGAATTCTGGAAAGTGCTACCAATGTGGTAAGATGGGACATAAGGCTTGTGATTGCACTGAAAAGGATCAAGGTGAAGGTAAGATGAAATTTGATTTACAGTTAGTGAAATGTTTTAAGTGCAATGAGATGGTTCACTATGCAAACAAGTGTCCGACAAAGAGCTTGAGTGATGGGAAGGAGTTAGACTACAAGTAGAAAGGGGTGGTGAAATCCATTGAAACTACTTCAGCAGATGTTGGGCCATCGAATTAAGTAGTATCTGGAGCAAAAAAGAAGATTGGTGAATGCTCCAGTTTTGCACTACCTTCCAGGAATGGTGAGTTTTTTATATACAATGATTCTTCGTAGAAGGGGCTTGGCTGTGTCCTTATGCAGAATGATCAGGTAATTTATTATGCTTCACGTCAGTTGAAAACTCAGGAGGTAAATTACCCTACACATGATTTGGAATTAGCTGATGTTGTTTTTGCATTAAAAATATTGAGGCATCATTTGTATGGAGTAAAGTGTGAAATATATACCGATCACAAAAGTTTAAAGTATATATTCACTCAGAAAGAATTGAACATGAGACAGAGGAGATGTCTGGAATTAATCAAGGATTATGATTGTACAATTCATTACCATCCGGGAAAAGCAAATAAAGTGGCTGATGTTTTGAATCGAAAAAGTAATGCTTCATTAGCAATGTTTCGTTTGGAACGTGATCCTTTGGTTAAAGATTTGATGAACTTTGGCATAGAAGTTGTTGGTACAGGATGTTCTTCTATTTCGTTTCAGGTATCAGTGAAATCTTCTCTATCATACAGAATCAAGCAAGCACAGAAGCGAGACAGTGAGTTGAAGGAAAAGGTAGAGCTGGTTCAGAAAGGTAAGCTGCTTGAATTCAACATTGATAATGATTGTGTTTTGAGGTTTGGGAAGAGATTATGTGTGCCTTGTGATTCACATTTGAAGAATGAGTTGTTATGTGAGGCTCATAGTTCCCCGTTTTCAGTTCATACTGGCAGTACTAAGATTTACAGAGATCCGCGGGAGTATTACTGGTGGGATGGAATGGAAAGAGATATTGCTGGTTTTACTGTGAAGTGTCTGACTTGTCAGCAGGTTAAAGCAGAGCGGCAGTTACCGAAAGGGATGCTTCAGCCTTTACCAGTTCCAGAGTGGAAATGGGAAAACATATCCATGGACGTTGTTGTGGGATTACCGAGGAAATTTCGAGTTAATAATGCAATCTGGGTTATTGTTGATCGCTTGACTAAATCTGCTCATTTCCTTGCTATACGAGATACTTTTTCCCTAGATTAACTTTCCAGTTTGTATCTTAAAGAGATAGTCATGTTACATGGAGTTCCTCTCTCCATTGTATCTGATCGTGATTCCAGGTTCACACCTAACTTTTGGAAAGGCCTTCAGAAGTCGTTGGGTACTGAATTAAATTTTAGTACAGCTTTTCATCCTCAATCAGATGGGCAGTCAGAACGAACAATTCAGTCCTTGGAGGATATGCTACGTTCTTTCTCTATGGATTATCAGGGATGTTGGGACCAAGATCTTTCTTTGGTTGAATTTTCATATAATAACAGTTTTCATTGCAGTATACAGATGGCACCATTTCAAGCATTATATGGGAAGCGGTGTCTAACTCCAGCTTTCTGGGATGAAGTGGGTGAAAGGAAGATGATGGGACCATAATTGGTAGAAGAGATGGCAGAAAAATTTCAGCTGATTAAGAAGAACATGGGAACAGCTCAGAGAAAGAAGAAGAGTTATGCGGATAACCGGAGGAAAGATCTATCTTTTGAGGTAGGTGATCATGTTTTTCTCAAGGATTCTCCATGGAAAACTGTGATACGATTTGTTAAGAAAGGAAATTTGAGTCCAAGGATCATTGGACCATATGAAATTCTGGGGAGAGTTGGATCAGTTGCATACCGAGTGGCTTTACCTCCGAGTTTATCTCAGGTACACAATGTTTTTGACGTTTCGATGTTGAGAAAGTATATGCCAGATCCATCTCATGTTTTGAGTCCAGAGGTAGTTCAGCTGGAAGAGAACCTATCTTATGAGGAACAACCGGTCCAGATTCTTTACCACAGGGAGCAAGTGTTACAGAATAAGGTGATTTACCAGGTAAAGGTTTTGTGGAAAAACCACATGATTGAAGAGGCAACATGGGAATCTGAAAATGTAATGAGGGATAAGTACCCCCATTTATTCGATAAGTAAATAAATAGCGTTGACGCAATTTTATAAATGGGGGAGGGATGTAACATCCCAAGTAAGTAATTAATAATTGATATTTTTATCTATGTATATTAATGATTAAGATAGTGTTTTAGAGGCTTAAAATGAAAATAAATACAATCTTAAGCATGGAATACACTAATATTCTTAAAAGATTGTTTTACTGCCTTTTGATGGAAAACCCTTTTTAAATCTATATTTTGACAATTTGATAAGCAATGTTTGTCAAAATTAAATTATTATTTATGAATGGGACATCAAACTTTACGTTGTGTGAATTTTTGGTATTTTTCAGATAAAGTTCATTTTTTAATGAATAGTGAAAAATGTTGTATTTTAATTCAAAACCTCTTTTTAATCTAATTTATTTATATGATTATATTACCTTTTTGAATTGGTTTTGAAGTGAAATTAGAATATATTTTTACCATTTTATCCAATGGTAGTCATTGGAATCAATTTCACTTTGAAATCCGACTTAAACTAGTGTCAATCTTTTGATACTTATTGTTTCATAAAAACACGCTATTTGCTCTGACTGCAGGAATTAATTATTAAATTAATTAATGTGACTTATATGTTTTGAATTTTTTAAAATAGACATCATTTCTGAATTCGCAATATCAAATATAGCTTAGGGTGAATTTTTGGTAATTTTCTGAAAAACTTCAATTTTTGATGAATAGTGAAACCACTAAGTGGTACTTAAAAAAACTGATTTTCCGTTTAAATGAAATTTGGCCATCTTTGTGTTTTTATTTTCAAAAATATGACATACATGGTTGTAATTAAGAAGTAAAATGTGGTTCAATGAGATTAAAATAATTTTTTGGTAAATATTAACTTATTAAGTTTTTATTCGCGATTAGTGGTAATTAGTGTAGTTTAAGGTAAAAATAATGTTTTAATAATTTGAGATGATCTTGACACATGTCCTACCCTCATTGGATGTGTCATGTCCGACCAAGACAAGCCATGGTTCAACTTGGGGACCCCATGGAGCCACTTTGGATGGGAAATGACATAAATAACTTTTTATTTAATGTAAAAGTAAAAATGACACAAACATCATGTGTTTTACAAAAACAATTTTTACATGGGGTTATAAAGATCATATTTTTTATTATAAATAGTAATTGGAAAGCTAAAAAGATTTACTAAATAATAGTATTTTTTATATAATATTTAGACTTTAAATAAATTAAATTATTTATGACATCATGATGATGCAGCGATGACCTCATTATTTAAGTATTTAAATAAAATGGAAAGATAATGCAATATCTAAAACCTACACATGTCCAAAACCTATTGGATGGGTAGATTTTGAACCCTTATCACCTTATCCTTGAATTATTTCAATGTGGGACCATTTAAATACGAAACTCATTTTCAATTAAAGTAATATTTCTTTACATTCCAAGAGTGCCCCTCCTCTCCTCCTATAAAAGGCCCCCACCTCTACCTCATTACCCACACTCCCAAATCCTTTGGCTCGGACAAACCCTGCCCATTTACTCTATAAACATCCCTCTACTCATCCTAGAGGATTCCCTTTGGGAAGAATCCTTTCAAAGGAAGCCATTAGGCTCAAATCAAAAGGAGTTACACTTTTAAAGGCAATTCATTCTCTCATGTTCATTTGTTTTATTTTGCTTCTCCAACCCCCTAAACTCTTTTTATTTACTTATTTTGTAACAACACAAATATATTCAATATACTAGGATGTTTTTATAAGATTTATTCGAGCTACACTCTCACACAAATACATCAAATGGTTAAAGAACATACGGTTTCCATGGATGGAGAAATTCTGCCTCCCGAAACGATGATTGTTCAATACTCATTTAAAACCTTCAAAGGTGGCCATTATGATGTCACTATTTTTATATATGATATATAATATGTTAATTATTCCTTAAGATTCTATATTTTTCATTTATGGCATACCATTATTGTTTCCATTATGGGTAAACGCGATATCTTCATTTTAGGAAGTGCGGACTACCGCCCCCTGAAAGTGATTTGATTCGTTAATACCATATGTGGGATGTCTAAATGATAAAGTTAATGATATTATATATGTTATTATAATGGAATTATAATATAATCTTATATCATTATGATTCCATTCCAGAAAATACGAAATAGAAATGGAAGTAGCGTTCATGCGTACGTAGGGCTTACCGTCTCCATGAACGGTGCATTTCATTTCTTACCTATAAATGTGAAGTAATATTATAAATACATGTATATTATGAATATATATGATATATATGTTATCCAAATCATTAATATCATTCTGGATATAATGAACCTTTGACCAAATTAACAACATGTAAGTGTAAGAAGTATATTTTTGACTTAAGAACCAAATACCGACAAAATGAACATTATTAACTTAAATGATTACATGATGTTCATAACATGGTATACAAGGAATAATGAACTTGAAAAAGTTTCTTAAGAAAGTATAGATTAACTCATGTTTATTATTCAGGAGATTAAAGAATGGCCAGGTCAAGTCGGATACGAGGTAAGGGAACCTCTTAACCCAATTACCATTCTTTGGGTTAATCTCCTACTTTCAAATTATGTCATGATATTATTATGTCCTATCTTGTATTTTTACTTTTTTTTATGTGTACATATAGTTAATACACATAATAGATCTATTTTATTTAAAAATGATCTTTGTAGGGACTTCGTCTCAATCTCCATTCATTAAGGCTCATTTTATTTTATACACAACCTTCTTTTATACGGTGTATAAACCCCTTTGACTTTTACGCTTATTCAAAAGGAATATTTTTTATACGAATCATTTTACAAAATGACAAAAGGGAATGTTTTTATTGTTATATGTATGCGGCGACAACGACTTCTCTGCCGCCGTGACCATTATTTGAGTTTTGGCTTCCTCTACAAGTCATACCCCTTTTTTTAAAATGAAAAATAAATACCATGTTTTACTTTGGTATTGGAAATGGTTTTAAAAATGTTTTTATTATATCGATGTGTTGTATTGATATCTTTTGATTTAAATGTGGAAATGTTATGTTTCCTTTATGCATGTTTTATGTGATATGATTATGTTATGGTTCTTGGGTATTATTATGAAGACGGGTGGTTCCGTGATAAACTAAGGGCGGGTGAGCCCGTTATAGCTCTCCAATGCATTGGGTAACGCGAAGGAGTGAAACGTTAAGGTTTCTCCGAAGAGATTTAGGGAATATACTGTGATTGGTATTCCAAACATAACCAAGAGGGTTACTCCCTACGTAAGAATGTTATGAATGCCTCAAGTAACCTTTATGTCTTATGATTTCTATGATTTATTCATGATTTGATGAGGTATGTTAAAGTACTTATGCTTTTTGGGTATATTATGATATCATCATTATGTATATATGTACCCATGTTTCCTTTCCATATTTTTATATCCCTTACTAAGCTTTTTAAGCTCATCCCATGTTTTTTTTGAAATGTTTTTCACAGGTCAAGGGAAAGGTACATGATATGATGATTGTGTCAATGAAGTGTCAAGAAAGAATCCATGTTTATTTTAAATATGTTTCCATTGATGGGAATGAAGAATACTATATTTATGTAACCACTTTGTTTATATGTGGAATGTAATGAAAGTTTTATGTTCTAATTCTCTAAAACTCTAAACTCGAGAAGATCCGCAATGTGTTATCTTGTAATAACTCAAGATTAAGTATGTTTTAAGGCTGGGGCCTTATAGTTGGTATTAAAGGTCGGTTTAGATAACTTTAGGAGTTAGAATTATATTAAATGATTATCAAAAAATATTTTTCTATGGTAAAATTGAAGTGATATAGCATTTGAAGATTACCATGTTGCTTCATCTAAGACATATTTGTTCAGAATGGTTTTCCGTAGAGGAAACAGGGAAGCAGTTCTAGGAAGGCATACAGAAGGAAATAACTTTTTGAATCAGTATCCTGAGATGGTTGGAATTGGAACTGAACAGTTTGTTGAAGTAATGGCGCAGTTGACTCAAGCGATAAATGGCGGTGGTATCCATACACGAGATCAGCCAGACTAACCGCAGAGGAACATGTCAATGGTGGAACATTTCATGAGGCAACATCCCCCATCATTCAGAGGATAATCTGACCCTGTGCTAGCTGATTGGTGGATTAAAGCACTGGAGAAGATTTTTGATGTCATCGGGTGTTCAGACAATCAAAAGGTTAGTCTTATTATTTACCGTTTTGAGGGTGAGGCAGATCAGTGGTGGTCGATGGTTAAAAATATCAGGGACGCTGATGAGATTGATGCTCTCGACTGGGATGAATTCAAAGGTATGTTTCTTGAGAAGTATTTTCCTAAGGCTGTTCGACTTAGGATGGAAAAGCAATTCTTGGAATTGAGGCTAGAGGAAGACTCAGTGGCTGCCTATGAAAAAAGGTTCACTCGATTGGCATGGTATTCTCCAAATTTTATCCGAGACCTTGATAGTAAAATCGATCGTTTTTACTCAGGATTAAAGCCAAAATATCAAAGGGAATTAGCTTCTCATGAGTTTAAAAGTTATGAAAAGCTTGTTCGATGTGATGAGAAGGTGGAAATAGAGTTTTCCGATGACCAAGTGTTCTATAATAACCAACAGAAGAAGAGACTGAGGTGGCATGAGAAAGGTAATAATTAATCAAAAAAATATGATGGTAAGAAAACTAAGTTTCCAGTTTGTGATAAATGTGGGAAAAGGCATGCTAGGGAATTTCTTCTGAATTCTGGAAAGTGATACCAATGTGGTAAGATGGGACATAAGGCTTGTGATTGCACTGAAAAGAATCAAGGTGAAGGTAAGACCAAATTTGATTTACAGTTAGTGAAATGTTTTAAGTGGAATGAGATGGGTCACTATGCAAACGAGTGTCCGACAAAGAGCTTGAGTGATGGGAAGGAGTTAGACTACAAGTAGAAAGGGGTCGTGAAATCCTTTGCAACTACTTCAGCAGATGTTGGGAAATCGAATTAAGTAGTATCAGGAGTTAAAAAGAAGATTGGTGAATGCTCCAGTTTTGCACTACCTTCCAGGAATGGTGAGTTTTTTATATACAGTGATGCTTCGTAGAAGGGACTTGGCTGTGTCCTTATGCAGAATTATCAGGTAATTTCTTATGCTTCACGTCAGTTGAAAACTCATGAGGTAAATTACCCTACACATGATTTGGAATTAGTTGATGCTGTTTTTGCATTAAAAATATGGAGGCATCATTTGTATGGAGTAAAGTGTGAAATATATACCGATCACAAAAGTTTAAAGTATATATTCATTCAGAAAGAATTGAACATGAGACAGAGGAGATGGCTGGAATTAATCAAGGATTATGATTTTACAATTCATTACCATCCGGGGAAAGCAAATAAAGTGGCTGATGCTTTGAGTAGAAAAAGTAATGCTTCATTAGAAATGTTGCGTTTGGAACGTGATCCTTTGGTTAAAGATTTGATGAACATTGGCATAGAATTTGTTGGTACAGGATGTTATTCTGTTTTGTTTCAGGTATCAGTGAAATCTTCTCTATCATACAGAATCAAGCAAGCACAGAAACGAGACAGTGAGTTGAAGAACAAGGTAGAGCTGGTTCAGAAAGGTAAGTTGCCTGAATTCAACATTGATAATGATTGTGTTTTGAGGTTTGGGAATAGATTATGTGTTCCTTGTGATTCATAGTTAAAGAATTAGTTGTTATGTGAGGCTCATAGTTCCCCGTTTTCAGTTCATCCTGGCAGTACTAAGTTGTACAGAGATCCACAGGAGTATTACTAGTGGGATGGAATGAAAAGAGATATTGATGATTTTACTGTGAAGTGTCTGACTTGTCAGCAGGTTAAAGCAGAGCGACAGTTACCGAAAGGGATGCTTTAGCCTTTACCAGTGTCAGATTAGAAATGGGAAAACATATCCATGGACTTTGTTGTGGGATTACCGAGGACATCTCGAGGTAATAATGCAATCTGGGTTACTGTTGATCACTTGACTAAATCTGCTCATTTCCTTGCTATATGAGATACTTTTTACCTAGATTAACTTCCCCGTTTGTATCATAAAGAGATAGTCAGGTTACATGGAGTTGCCCTCTCTATTATATCTGATCGTGATTCCAGGTTCACACCTAACTTTTGGAAAGGCCTTCAGAAGTCGTTGGGTACTGAATTAAATTTTAGTACAGCTTTTCATCCTCAATCAGATGGGCAGTCAGAACAAACAATTCAGACCTTGGAGGATATTCTACGTTCTTGATCTATGTATTATCAGGGAAGTTGGGACCAAAATCATTCTTTTGTTGAATTTTCATATAATAACAGTTTTCATTCCAGTATAGAGATGGCACCATTTCAAGCATTATATCGGAAGCGGTGTCAAACTCCAGATTTCAGGGATGAAGTGGGTGAAAGGAAGTTGATGGGACCAGAATTGGTAGAAGAGATGGCAGAAAAAGTTCAGCTGATTCAGAAGTACATGAGAACAGCTCAGAGCTGGCAGAAGAGTTATGCGGATAACCGGAGGAAGGATCTATCTTTTGAGGTAGGTGATCATGTTTTCCTCAATGTTTCTCCATGGAAAACTGTGATGCGATTTGGTAAGAATGGAAATCTGAGTCCATGGTTCATTAGACCATATGAAATTATAGAGAGAGTTGGATCAGTTGCATACCGAGTGGCTTTACCTCCAAGTTTATCTCAGGTACACAATGTTTTTCACGTTTCGATGTTGAGAAAGTATATGCCAGATCCATCTCATGTTTTGAGTCCAGAGGTAGTTCAGCTGGAAGAGAACCTATCTTATGAGGAAAAACCGGTCTAGATTCTTGACCACAGGGAGCAAGTGTTACAGAATAAGGTGATTAACCAGTTAAAGGTTTTGTGGAAAAACCACATGATTGAAGAGGCGACATGGGAATCTGAAAATGAAATGAGGGATAAGTACCACCATTTATTCGATAAGTAAATAAATTGCGGGGAAGAAATTTTCTAAATGGGGGAAGGATGTAACATCCCAATTATGTAATTCATAATAGATATTTTTATCTATGTCTATTAATGATTAAGATAGTGTTTTAGAGGCTTAAAATGAAAATAAATACAATCTTAAGCATGGAATACACTAATATTCTTAAAAGATTGTTTTACTGCCTTTTGATGGAAAACCCTTTTTAAATCTATATTTTTTACAATTTTATAAGCTATGTTTGTCAAAATAAAATTATTATTTATGATTGGGACATCAAAATTTACTTTGTGTGAATTTTTGGTATTTTTCCGATAAAGTTCATTTTTAATGAATAGTGAAAAATGATGTATTTTAATTCAAAACCTCTTTTTAATCTAATTTATTTATATGTTTATATTACCTTTTGAATTGGTTTTGAAGTGAAATTAGAATATGTTTTTACCATTTTATCCAATGGTGGTCATTGGAATCAATTTCACTTTGAAATCGGACTTAAACTAGTGTCAATCTTTTGATACTTATTGTTTCATAAAAACACGCTATTTGCTATGACAGTGGGAATTAATTATTAAATTAATTAATGTGACTTATATGTTTTGAATTTTGTAAAATAGACATCATTTTTGAATTCGTAATATCAAATATAGCTTAGGGTGAATGTTTGGTAATTTTTTGAAGAACTTCAATTTTTGATGAATAGTGAACCCACTAAGTGGTACTTAAAAAAACTGATTTTCCGTTTAAATGAAATTTGGCCATCTTTGTGTTTTTATTTTCAAAAATCCGACATACATGGTTGTCATTATGAAGTAAAATGTGGTTCAATGAGATTAAAATAATTTTTTGGTGAATAGTAACTTATTAAGTTTTTAATCACGATTAGTGGTAATTAGTGTAGTTTAAGGTAAAAATAATGTTTTAATAATATGAGATGAGCTTGAAACATGTCCTACCCTCATTGGATGTGTCATGTCCGACCAAGACAAGCCATGGGTCAACTTGGGGACCCCATGGAGCCACTTTGGTTGGGAAATGACATAAATAACTTTTTATTTAATGTAAAAGTAAAAATGACACAAACATCATATGTTTTACGAAAACAATTTTTACATGGGGTTATAAAGATCATATTTTTGATTATAAATATTCATTGGAAATCTAAAAATATTTCCTACATCATAGTAGTTTTTTTATAATTTTTAGACTTTAAATAAATTAAGTTATTTATGACATAATGATGATGCAGCGATGACCTCATTATTTAATGATTTAAATAAAATGGAAAGATAATGTAATATCTAAAACCTAAACATGTACAAAACCTATTATATTGGTGGATTTTGAACCCTTATCACCTTATCCTCGAATTATATCAATTTGGGACCATTTAAATCCGAAACTCATTTTCAAATAAAGTAATATTTCTTTACTTTCCAAGAGTGCCCCTCCTCTCCTCCTATAAAAGGCCCCCCAACTCTACCTCATTACCCACACTCCCAAAGACTTTGGATCGGCCAACCCCTGCCCATTTACTCTATACACATCCCTCTCCTCATCCTAGAGGATTCCCTTTGGGCAGAATCCTTTCGAAGGAATCCTTTAGGCTCAAATCAAAAGGAGTTACACTTTTAAAAGTAATTCATTCTCTCATGTTCATTTGTTTTATTTTGCTTCTCCAACCCCCTAAACTATTTTTATTTAATTATAATGTAACAAAACCAGTATCTTCACTATACTAGGATGTTTTTATAAGATTTATTCGAGCTACACTCTCACAAAAATACATCAAATGGTTAATGAACATACGGTTTCCATGGATGGAAAAATTCTGCCTCCCGAAACGATGATTGTTCAATACTCATTTAAAACCAATAAAGGTGGCCATTATGATGTCACTATTTTTATATATGATATATAATATGTTTATTATTCCTTAAGATTCTGTATTTTTCATTTATGGCATACCATTATTGTTTCCATTATGGGTAAACATGATATCTTCATTTTAGGAAGTGCGGACTACCGCCCCCTGAAAGTGATTTGATTCGTTAATACCATATGAGGGATGTGTAAAGGATAAAGTTAATGATATTATATATATTATTATACTGGAATTATAATATACTCTTATATCATTATGATTCCATTCCAGAAAATACGAAATAGAAATGGAAGTAGCGTTCATGCGTATGTACGGCTTACCGTCTCCATGAACGGTGCATTTCATTTCTTACCTCTAAATGTGATGTAATATTATAAATACATGTATATGCTGAATATATATGATATATATGTTATCCATATCATTAATATCATTCTGGATATAATGAACCTTTGACCAAATTAACAACATGTAAGTGTAAGAAGTCTATTTTTGACTTAAGAACCAAATACTGACAAAATGAACATTATTAACTTAAATGATTACATGATTTTCTTAACTTGGTATAAAAGGAATAATGAACTTGAAAAAGGTTCTTATGCAAGTAGAGATTAACTCATTTTTATTATTCAGGAGATTAAAGAATGGTCAGGTCAAGTCGGATACGAGGTAAAGGAACTTCTTAACCCAATTACCATTCTTTGGGTTAATCTCCTACTTTCAAATTATGTCATGATATTATTATGTCCTATCCTGTATTTTTACCTTTTCTTTGTGTACTTATAGTTAATACACATAATAGATCTATTTTATTTAAAAATGATCTTTGTATGGGACTTCGTCTCAATCTCCTTTCATTGAGGCATATTTTATTTTATACACAACCTTCTTTTATACAGTGTATAAACCCCTTTGAATTTTACGCTTATTAAAAAGGAATCTTTTTTATACGAAGAATTTTACAAAATGACAAAAGGGAATGTTTTTGTTGTCGTACGTATGCGGCGACAACGACTTCTCTGTCACCGTTACCATTATTTGAGTTTCGGCGTCCTCTGCAAGCCATACCCCCTTTTTTTAAATGAAAAATAAATACCATGTTTTACTTTGGTATTGAAAATGGTTTTCATAATGTTTTTATTATATCAATGTGTTGTATTGATATCTTGTGATTGAAATGTGGAAATGTTATGTTTCCTTTATGCATGTTTTATGTTATATGATTATGTTATGGTTCTTGGGAATTATTATGAAGATGGGTGGTTCCGTGATAAACTAAGGGCGGGTGAGCCCGTTATAGCTCTCCAATGCATTGGGTAACGCAAAGGAGTGAAACGTTAAGGTTTCTCCGAAGAGATGTAGGGAATATACTGTGATGGGTATTCCAAACGTAACCAAGAGGGTTACTCCCTACGTAAGAATGTTATGAATGCCTCAAGTTACCTTTATGTCTTATGATTTCTATGATTTATTCATGATTTGATGAGGTATGTTAAATTGCTTATGTTTTATGGGTAAAGTATGATCTCATCCTTATGTATATATTTACCCATGTTTCCTTTCCATATTTTTATATCCCTTACTGAGATTTTTATGCTCATCCCAAGTTTTTTTTGAAATGTTTTTCACAGGTCAAGGGAAAGGTACATGATATGATGATTGTGTCAAGGAAGTGTCAAGAAAGAATCCGTGTTTATTTTAAATATGTTTCCATTGATGGGAATGAAGAATACTATCTTTATATAACCACATTGTTTATATGTGGAATGTAATGCAAGTTTTATGATCTAATTCTCTAAAACTCTAAACTCGAAAAGATCCTCAATGTCTAATCTTGTAATAACTCAAAATTAAGTAAGTTTTAAGGCTGTGGCCTTATATTCTGCCTCACCAAAGAGTCCACAACACTATCCCCTTGATCACAATGAAATGACCAAATCTGTTCAACACATCAACAATGGGTTTAACTCTTATTCATCCATGATCATGACTACCAATTCAAACAAAGGCCAAAATGGAATGATGTTTACCACCCTCAAGAAATCAAGGTATATAAGGAAACATCATAAATCAATAATATGCATAAGAGGAAACATGATATATTAAGGAATTGTTAGGACATGAAAATTTTTTGTGGAAACTATGTTCCAAACATGTTATATATACAAACCAACTATTCCCATATTTTTTCAACAAATCAACAATACAACTACTCATAGTCCAATGATGCATCGTCACTCTCTCCAACTCCATATCCACTTTCTATTATCACCAGTAAGAAAATTATATTGAAAATTAAATATTGATGCATATTTCTATTAAAACATCAAACCAATGAATGTTTTCAAACTAAATGATTTTTTATTTTTATTTTTTGATTTTCCTACATTCCACCCGTTGATGCACTACCACCAGGGGCATATATGCACATCTGCTGATGTATTTCAGTCATTGCTTTCTAAAAAGAGGATATATGAACCCCCTGGTCTTGAATGTTGGTTCATAGAAAAGCAATCTCCTGTTGTGCATATTCGGGTATGGACAGACTATAACCAGGATTAGATGCAGCTTGAATCCCTTGTTGCATGCCAAAGACCTCAAATGGTACGGGTCTGAAACCCATCCCACACACTCTACCAAGATGACCCTTCCCAAGGACTTTAGCAACTGGGTCATCCTAGGAGACTGAGTAGGACTACCCAGGATTGGCATCCCATATTTCTTTAATTTTTACCTATATATCAAATATCAATATATATTAACACAGTAAAAACTAATAATAAGTTATTATAATAAAAAATTGACATTATACCCCATCTTCTTTTGCAATCTCATTAACAAAACTTCCATCTAATTTTTTGTGAACATCCAACCATAGTTCAGTTCTAGATGCTTCCTGCCCTAAACTCTATGACTGCATTAAGAAATGTTAAATCAATAATTACATATATTAAACAGATAAAATTTTCATATAAATATTTAAACTAATTAAAAGATTACCAATGTCCTTTAGCTTCTAGATAATCTTTTTGAGTCCGTAGTGTGAGGGATAACATGCTTAGCACGGTTTGATGCATTCTTTCTTGAGAGATCCTAAAATAAATAAAATACAATTTAATAGTAATGTATTCAATGTTATCTCCTCTTCATATACATGTATAAATGTAAAATGAGGATAATACAATAATATATATTTCAATACCATCATCTTCTCATCATGATGTCTGTTAACAAAAACATTCCACTGTTCTTTCATTACCCCACTGGGTAGCTTCTCATACATTTATTGCATAGTCAATGATGTATATTTTTCATCACATCACACTCTCTATTAGAAATTTTCCATTTTTTACCAATATTTTTCAACGTGCACTTCCGTGCTGTCACATCAGCAACTGTAAAGTGGAAGAACAACTGTATACAGAAATTAATTTTTAACATATAAATAACATGACATTCAATTAAACCATAGTGTAAAAAAATTACATTTATTTGGGAATATAAAACATCAATTTTACAGCTTGGAGGCATATGTCTCCAATCATCATATGAAATGGGAAGATAAATGGGTTCTATTTCTAGCTGGCATTGAATATGGCCAAGTTACCCCATGACGTCATCCGTAGGGACCCCATAAGAATAAAATGGAACAACTCACTTCTCTCCATTCATATTACAAACATCTTATATTTTTATGTATTTCTCCACGGTTTCATTTTTCATCATTAATGAGAAAACAATTAGGATAAACAAAATGAAATAATTTTTTTTAAATAAAATTTTTACCTATGACAGTGAAACTCCAGTATGTCCGTGATGAAGTGGAAGGGGCGTGTTGCTGCCCCACAACTAAGGCTCTTGAAGGGGGATACGATGACTGAACCTTTAATGGGACATCCACAGATGGAGTGAGAGATAGTGTAGGGGGAGATGGTGTAGGGGTGTAGGGGTGTAGGTAGCTGGTGCCTCAGATGCCGTGGGGAGGGATCTAGATGTATCATCATCTGTCACAGAACTAGATGAAATTGTGTACTGCTTCCTCCTTGGAATTTATGTCATTTAATCAAATAAAATTATGTTTAGAATATATATTTCAAAAAAAATATGCCGATTTTTTTTTAAAAATTATAATAGATGCCCAGTACTAGCTGACAAAATATATATGTCAATGATAATGAATGATTGCAGAAATGAAACAAGTGGTTTCTGAATGATTAAATAATTTTAAATACAAAAATTTCTCATTTAATAATGTTAGTTTCCTGCTCCATTTCATAGTCCAATTCATTAATCCTTTCAAGATTAATATTTTCAATATCATGATGGACAACTAATTCTGCTTCCTATTGTTGAATAAATTCATTTCCAGATGTCAAATATTACACTTCATCACCCATACCATACAAATCTATTTGTATTATGTGAGAAAATACACTCCAACCTTCATCCACAACATCATTCACATAATATAAATTTTTTTCTTGTGATGCTAAGATATATGGATCATGGAGTTCACGATCACAAACATCCATCAAGTGAGAGAAGTTCACAGAAGTAAATTGCAAGGAATTTCTTTTAACACCTCTGATAATATCAAACTATTTGCATTTGAATAAACCAACAGAAAAATGTCCATGGTAGTTAAATTCAATAATATCATGCAACTTTCCATAGTATCCCACTTCATCAAATCTAAATATACCATTATTCTATGTTTTCAAACCCTCTTCTCAATTGAATGTACAAAATCTAAATCCATTCACATTATAATCATAGAACATTATAGTTTGTTTTATAGGACCTCTACAAAGAAACTTCAAATCTTCTGACAAGTTTGCTCAAGTATCTATATTCATGATCGGAAAAAATAAATATAAATAAATAGATTTAAAATATGAATGTTTCAACCTAATATTCATATTTATTGCAATATTTATGAACATACAAGTCGTGAAAACCATTCTACAAGTTCTTTATTCACATCTTTCGTTATATCATTCTCATTTCGTGTTTGGCCTCTCATTAATCTCTTTGTTTGTATCCTCAACTCTTCAATAAATGGCTCTGCAATTTCACTATTCAGCAGCACTTTTCTATGTGCTTGTAATAATTCCAATTCTGTTACTGTCACATCTGAGGTCCTCCAAACTGATCGGCCAATAGCAGGAAATATTTTTGATTTCTGATGCATTTTAGATTGATTTGATGTGTTGTCAACATGTCCAAAACAATTAAATATTATCTTAGTATCATCCAAATATCTGAAACAAAAGGTAAGACGTTCCTCGTCCAAATAGCCTTCAGTAATTGAGCCTTCTGGTTGAGATTTATTTCTCACATATGCATTCAAATTCCCAAGATATCTGTGAAATAAAATATTAATATTGTGCATTTATTTATATGCCAAATTTTTTTTACTAATCTAAAAAACATATAAATAAAATACCTCTCAATTGGATACATCCATCGATAATGAACAGGGACACCTAATTTAGCTTCCTCAACCAAATTCACAGTTAAATGCATCATGAATGTTAAAAACAATGGAGGAAAGATCATATCCATTGTAGAAACGGTCATTACAAACCTCTCCTAGAGGTTGTCAAGATGAAATGGATGTACATATTTCTAACATAATTTTCTGAAAAATGATCATAATTGGAGTCCAACAGTAGTAACTTTTTCTGGAAATAATTTGTGCAATGCCAATGGTAGTAACTGTTGTAACAAAATATTTGAATCATGACTTTTCAATCCATGTAACGTACGATTATTCAAGTGAACACACCTTGATATTTAACTCGAATACCAATCAGATACCTTCACATTCTATAAAATTTGAAGGAATATATCTTTATCTAAGTTTTTCATTATCAAAATGGATGGGCCATACTTTTCATTCTCATCTGGATAGAGATCACATTTTATGTTCATTACATGTATGTCTTTGTGTGCATTAAGATGATCCTTCAACTTTCAACGCTCATTAAGTAATGTGAAAATGAAATTATCATCGATATTCTCCTCAATATTCATTACATCAAGATTGTTCCACAAAAAATTAAATTCCCAATACTAATGTTTGAAGAATATACTTTATCTTCCATTGTTGTGTTGTGATTTCACTTGAAGATGAACTTTGGACCCCTATTCCGCTATCATTCAAATAATGTTCCTTCCCAAATTCTATTTCAACATTTTCAAGCTGGGTCAATATTTTAGAACTAGTTAACAACTTTGGATGTGGTCTATGATCAATGGAACCATTAAATTTTGATATGTCAAGCCGAAATCTATGAGATGCATCGAGAAGTCTTCAATGGAAAAATAAGCACCAATTTCTACATTGAGGTATCTATTTGGGCTCAAAATCAATGATAAAAATGGGATAATCCAAACCCTTGTATGTGTTCCAACCTGATAAATTCCCATGCCCAAGGAAGTCACCAATGGCCGACATTGAAGCTGCAAGAATTTTGAACATTTTTAGAAGAATCATCAAATGTATCATCATTGTTGCTCCATAACCCCTACAATTCGTCAATCAAATGTTGAAAGTATACATCAATATCATTTCCAGGCATTTGTTTCCCAGGAATAATCATATAAAGGATAAAAGATATATGTTGCATAAACAACCATAGAGAGAGATTATAAGGGATCAAAACAACTGGCCAAATGCTATAACTGGTACTCAAAGTCCCAAATGGGTTGAATCCATTGGTAGCCAATCCCAATCTAACATTCCTAGGATCAGCAGATAAATATAGATGTAATGAATCATATGTATTCCATAATTGGGAATGTCATGGATGTCTCATTAACCCATCATTGATATTATCTAAAGAATTCCACTTCATGTGTTCAATGGTTTTTGATGACATGAATAATCTTTTCAATCGAGGCTTCATTGGAAAGTAATGAAAAACCTTTGAAGGTGTGTTCCTTTTCTCCATCTCTATGAAATTATGTTTATTCAGACTTCCAACATCACCCTTTGACTTCCATCTAGAATAAGAACATTTCTTACAATTCAGTCTAATTGTATCCTCTCCCCAATTAAGCATTCAATCATTGAGACACACATGTATTTTTTTAAAATTCAGACCATGCTTGTTAACAAATTTTTTCATATCATAAAAATAATCTGTGATTTTTTCCCTAGAAATGCATCACGAATCAATTCCAATATCATGGATATTTCCTTATTTTTAATTCCACATATGTTGAGTCAATATGGTTTTTCTTATGACTTTTCCATTCCTTCTTGTTTTGAAAATCACAAACACCTTCTCTTTAAGGAGAAATTGCTTTTGTAAGGAAAAATGCTTTCTTAAGGAAAATCGCTTTTGTAAGGAAAAATGCTTTCTTAAGGAAAATTGCTTTAATTAAGGAAAAATGCTTTCTTAAGGAAAATTGCTTTTATAAGGAAAATTTATTTCTTAAGGAAAATCGCTTTTATAAGAAAAATTATTCTTATCATATTTTCATTCATATTTCTCATAAGTATGAATTTCAGGTTCATTTTCTCGGAATCATTGAAACTTTGATATAAAGCATTCTGTTTTAGGGTTCAGATTCTAGACAAGAACTATAAGGAAGTTTCATTCCGAATTCCGGATATGAACTCTGACTAAGTTCTATTCCAGATTCAGGATACGAATTCCAATGTAAAATTCTCATTACGAATTCTAAAGAAGAATTCTCATTACGAATTCTAATGAAGAAATCCCATTCCGAATTCTCATTACAAATTCTGAAGAAGAATTCTCATTACGAATTCTGATGAATAATTCTCATTACGAATTCTGATAAAGAATTCTCATTACGAATTCTGATGATGAATTCTCATTACGAATTCTGATGATGAATTCTCATTATGAATTCTGATATTGAATTCCTAATCCGAATTCTCATTCCGAATTCACCTATTAAACAGAATCTGATTATCATTGTTTTATACACTCTGAATTTATTCACTCCGAACCTTCACTCCAAAATTTCTATTCCGAACTTTTATGTTAGAGTTTAAAACGATGTCGTGCATTCTGTTTCACTTATTTTGTTATAAAACGATGTCGTCCATTTTGTTATAAACTAACCGTTGTCTAAGTGACACGTGTACAGGTCCCTCCGAACTTTAAGGAAAATATGACCGTTGGAGAGGAGCCGACCTTACCTATAAATAGGAGCTCATTTGAAAGAGCTCGGTGCTGATGGCTGATGCATATGTTGATTGCTGAAAACGTGCTTACAAGCTGTTGAAGTGATTTCTAGAGAGAGATTCTCTTATTAACTCTCAAAGCTTCGTGCGACTCCGAATGTTGGTGATTACATTCGAGGGCTTCCGGGGATAGGAAGACAGAGGTGCCGACTACCTTAAAGATCGAGGGCTTTCTTGCTGAGAAAGACAGAGGTTGCCAACTACCTTGAAGTTGAGGGCTTGCGGGGATAGCAAGACAGAGACTCCGATCTTCGTATCGAGGGCTTACCCTGGTGTGGGTAAGACAGACTTGCTTGAAAGTATAAATCAAGGGACCTTTATCCAAGGTTGTTGGATACCCTTCTCTTTGGGTTAAAAGACTTATATCTTGTTACTAGTAGTTTTACTACTTGTTTTATTCCACTGTAATTTGTATCTTAAGGAAAGTATAACTTTCTTATACTTCCTTACTTACTCTGATTAGTTTAGATTCTATACGCTTTAAGGTAGAATCTCATATTGTAACTTTTTTTAAGTTTCAATTTCCGGAACCATATTTCCGGAACCTACTTTTGGAATCTCCTTCCAAGTTTAGTTCGGAGATAGAGGTGTTGTGAATTTACTTATTTTAACTTTGTTAAACTTATCTCTTTCCTTTTCATAAGGAAACTTTAGTTATTCATAACTAACTTTAAAGGTTCCAGAGGAATTTTTAAAGTATACAATTCACCCCCCCTCTTTTATATTGAGCATCACATATTTTATTTCGATCCTACAATTGGTATCAGAGGTTGGAAACCTCTTACTCTATACCATTCTTACATTTGGTATCAGAGCCAAGGTTACTGAAATACTTGTACTCACATACATGTTTTTCTTGCTCACTTTTTCATTCCGAACTTTGTCATTCTGGTTTATCCATTCCGAACTTTTCC
Source organism: Viscum album (assembly GCA_963277665.1). Taxonomy (NCBI): domain Eukaryota; kingdom Viridiplantae; phylum Streptophyta; class Magnoliopsida; order Santalales; family Viscaceae; genus Viscum; species Viscum album. The sequence goes on along the minus strand of OY728120.1, from coordinate 1,749,628,472 downwards.
CATTCCGAACTTTGTTATTACGATTCTAAGCTACTAACAAGTTTGTATCCAAGTTATCTTTAGTATGGAAGGAATTAATGTTGGATCGATTGACAATATGAATCCTACAAGGCCACCTATCTTCGATAGTAATGATTATGAATACTGGAGAGATCGTATGAAGACATTTGTAATCAATACTGGAGTAGACAACTTTGTCATGCTTACTGGTGATTATAAAATTCCTGACAAGGAAGTCAGAACCTTTACTAACCTGGAAAAGCAAGAATATCGACTCAACTATAAGGTACGCAATACTTTATTATGTTCAGTGACTAGAAATATATATAGCCAAATTTCTTCTTGTGAAGCAGCTAATTGTATATGGAAGAAGTTAGAGGTTACACACTTTGGGACTTCTAAGGTGATTGAGACTAGAAGAGCTATGCTTAGAGATGAATATCATGGCTTCAATTTTCCTTATGGAGAACCTATCTGTAAAGTTCAACAAAGATTTATGACTATCGTCAACAGTCTACAATCTATGGGAGAGAAAGGATTAGATGATGAAGCTCTTGTGGACAAGATAATTGACATTATGCCCAATGAGTGGGAATCCAAGAGAACATCTATAGATGAGAACAGGAAGGTTACTCAAATTACTCTTGATGAATTATTTGGAACTCTTCTACAACATGAAACTAGAATGAAGAGGGATGCTGACAACATCAAGAAGAAGAATGGAAATGGTACTGTTGCTTTTACTACAACTTCAAATCAGATGAAAGCCAAGACTCCTGAGAGAGTAACCAGATCCAAATCGAAGAAAGTCATTTTCCAATCCGAATCCAGTGAGAGTGAAGTCTCAGAAAATGAATTAGCCAATCTTGCTCGAAGGATGAACAAGATAGCTGGACAGAGAAACTTTCAATCCAAGTATAAGAAGAAGGACAGGAAAGATAAGAAAGATGGAGAAGTTACTTGTTACGAATGTAAAAGAGCTGGACATATTAGACCTGATTGCCCTATGCTCAAAAAGAAAGAAAGGAAGGACATGCATTCAGACAGGAACAGGAAGAAGTATTACAAAGCCAAATCTAAGAAAGTTCTGAAAGATAATGACACCTGGAGTGCCAGTGGTGGTGACTCTTCAGATGAATCTTCTGAATATGAATCTTCAGGACAGAAGAATCTTGGTCTTATAGCCAGATTACCTATTGATAATCATTGTCTTATGGCTAAGGTACGAAATGCTGAATCTTTGACCAATGTTTCTTTCAATCCTAATGATAGTAAGTATTATAACTCTTCTGATGAAGAATCATCTTCTGATGAGGAAAATACTTTACCTACTTATGAAGAAGTCTCTAGATTTGTTGAACATCTTGAGATTGAGAATTCCAAACTCAACAAGAAACTTGACAAGGCAAACTCTAGGAATTCTATTCTTACTAAAGAGATATCAGATCTTTCTAAAGATCTTGATGATAAAAATGCTGATTTTGAAAGTATTTCAAAAAATCTTGAGGAAGTAAGTTCTGAGAAGAACAGACTTTCTAAAGAGTTAGAAAAAGTAATTTCTAAGAAAAATGTTTTCGAGCCTAACTCTAGTTCTAAAACTAATGATTTTGAGGATAAAAACTTGGTTGTAAAACTCAAGTCCGAAATTTTTTCCTTAAAGAAGTGTTTATCAAACTTTACCCATGGTAAAGAAAATTTTGATAAAATGTATTCTCAAATACGACCTTTAAGAAATAAATCCGGATTTGGTTATACCCATGCAAAACCTGTTTTCAGTAACAATTATTTTGTTCCTCAGAGTGCCCCATTTTGTACCAAGTGTCAATGTGGTGGTCACTGGGCAAGAAATTGTTCCTTAAACAAAACCCAATCCTTAGGTTTTCATAAATCTTATTTTTCTAAGAAAATGTGGGTTCCAAAAATTTTATTGTCTGGAAATCTCGGATCCAAACAAGTTTGGATTCCGAAAGTCTAACTTTGTTCTTAATTTCAGGAAAATAAAGAAAGTTCCAGCAACAATATTTGGTACATGGATAGTGGATGTTCCCGGCACATGATTGGTAACAAAAGCTTTTTTGAAAAGATTATCAAAACGAAAGGAAGAAAGGTAACTTTCGGAGACAATGCTAAGGGAGAGATTGTTGGTATTGGTAATATAGTTCTTTTGGGTAAAACTTTGATTTCAAATGTTCTTTTTGTTAAAGGTCTTAAGCACAACCTCATTAGCATAAGTCAGTTATGTGATGAAGGTTACCTTGTGAATTTTAGGAATGATAAATGCTTAGTTCACAATTCCAAGGAAGAATTTATTCTCTCAGCCAATAGGCAAGAGAATGTTTACACCTTAAACTTAGAAGACCTAAGAAGCCAAGATTTACCTTGCCTAAGTGCAATGGAAGATCATTCTTGGTTATGGCATAGAAGATTAGGACACTGTAATCTTAGGAACCTATGTAAACTCTCTAAGAAGAAACTTGTTAAGGATCTACCGGAGCTGAGATTTGATTCTTCTAAAGTTTGTGATCCTTGTCAATATGGAAAGCAACATAAATCTAGTTTTAAGTCAATTGGTGAAGTCTCAACAACTGATGCATTACAGTTGGTGCATATGGATCTTTTCGGTCCAACACAAACTGGAAGCATTGGAGGAAAATACTATGTGTTTGTTCTAGTTGATGATTACACTAGATTTACTTGGGTCTATTTTCTAGCAAGGAAATCTGAAGCTTTTTCTTATTTCAAAAGTTATAGAGCTCAAGTTAAAAATGAGAAAAACCTTCCATTGAAAACTATTCATAGTGATCATGGAGGAGAATTTCAAAATTCTGATTTTGAAACTTTTTGTAGTAAGAAAGGTATTACTCACAATTTTTCAGCACCTAGAACTCCTCAACAGAATGGTGTAGTTGAAAGAAGAAATAGAATTCTTCAAGAGATAACTAGAACCATGTTGAGTGAATATTCTATTGCTAGACATTTCTGGGCTGAAGCTGTAAGTACTGCTTGTTATACTATAAATCGAGTTTTGATTAGACCTTTTCTTAATAAAACTCCTTATGAGTTATGGAATGGTAGAAAACCAAGACTTTCCTACTTCAAGGTTTTTGGTTGCAAAGTATTCATTTTGAATACTAAAGATAACATACATAAATTCGCACCAAAATCAGATGAAGGAATTTTCTTAGGTTATTCCACAACTTCTAAGGCATATAGAGTTTTTAATAAAAATACTTGTACTGTTGAAGAAACAGTACATGTGAAATTTGATGAGTCAGATCCTTTTGTTTTTAAAACCTCCCAACCTACATCTTCGGATGTGTTTTCAAAAACTGATTATCAACCTTTGATAGAGGAACCTTCTGATAAGGAAATTGTTCTAGAAGATACTTCTGAAACATTTACCCCAGAAGACTTTCTAACCTATGTTGATGAACAGGTTTTACAAAACCCAAATCAGGTGTTTCTTAAGAATCATCCCAGTGATAGTATCATTGGTGATGTAAATCAACCTGTAAGGACTAGAAGTTCCTTAAGAAATGAAGTAGAACATCTAGCATTTCTTTCCCAATTAGAGCCTAAAAGCACTGATGAAGCTTTAGGTGATGATGATTGGATTAAAGCAATGCAAGATGAACTAAATGAATTAGAAAGGAATAAAGTCTGGACCTTGGTTGAAAGACCTAAGGAAACTTTTGTTATTGGAGTAAAATGGGTTTTCAGAAATAAATGTGATGAAAATGGATTCATTGTTAGAAATAAAGCTAGACTTGTTGCTAAAGGCTATAATCAGCAAGAAGGAATAGACTATGAAGAAACCTATGCTCCCGTAGCTAGACTTGAATCTATCCGTATTCTACTTGCCTTTGCAGCATTCTTTAATTTCAAACTTTTCCAAATGGATGTGAAATGTGCTTTTCTTAACGGTTATGTTCAAGAGGAAGTTTTTGTTGAACAACCTCCTGGCTTTGAAGATACAAAACATCCTGATCATGTTTTTAGACTTACCAAAGGTTCGTATGGCCTTAAACAAGCCCCACGAGCATGGTATGATAGACTTACTGGTTTTTTGCTTCAAAATAACTATGTTAAGGTAAATGCAGATCCAACCCTTTTTATAAAGAAATATAAGAAAAATGTTTTGATTGTTCAAATTTATGTTGATGACATTATATTTGGTTCAACTCAGCAATCTTTGACTGACTCTTTTGCTAGTCTAATGAAATCTGAGTTTGAAATGAGTATGATGGGTGAGTTAACATTTTTCCTTGGTTTTCAAATTTCTCAAAAACCAGAAGGAACCTACATATCTCAACATAAGTATATTAAAGATCTTCTTAAAAAGTATGGTTATGACAACACTAAGAGTATAAGTACTCCTATTGGTACCTCAAACACGTTAGATCTTGATGAAGCTGGGAAACCAGTAGATCAAACATCTTTTAGAGGTATGATTGGAAGTCTACTTTACTTAACAGCTAGTCGACCAGACTTAATGTTTTCAGTATGCTTATGTGCAAGATATCAATCCAATCCTAAGGAATCTCACTTAAAGGCAGTAAAAAGAATTTTTCGCTACCTTAAGGGAACCATGGATCTAGGATTATTTTATACTTCTGGAAATGATTTTGTTCTAAAAATCTTTTCTGATGCTGACTTTGGTGGATGTAGAATGGATAGAAAAAGTACATCCAGAACTTGTCATTTCTTAGGTGATTCATTAGTTTCTTGGTCATGCAAGAAGCAACATTCTGTTGCACTCTCCACTGCTGAAGCTGAATATGTAGCAGCTGGAAGTTGTTGTGCACAAGTGTTGTGGATGCAACACACACTCACAGACTATGGCTTAAGTTTTACTAAAACTCAAATTTTGTGTGATAACACAAGTTCCATTGCCCTAAGTAAAAACCCTGCACATCACTCCCGTGAAAAACACATAGATATTAGGCATCACTTTCTTAGGGATCACACACTTAAAGGAGATATTATTCTTCAGTTTATCGGAACGCAAGATCAACTTGCTGATATTTTCACAAAATCTTTGCCTTCTAATAGATTTGAATATATTAAACAGAAGTTAGGAATGATAATGGTAAGGTAATCTTCCTTAATTAACTTTCTGTTGAAAAAATATCCTTACAGTAATAAACTCGTTTTCATAGGGGGGGTACATTTGATTGTTTGTTTAACAAAGTTTTTCAAAAAAAAAAATTTCAAACTTTTCGGAACGAAGATTTCTGGAATGAAAACTTCCGGAATGAAATTTTTCCAGAATGGATATTCTTGTACAGAATACTTCTGGAATGAAAGTATTCGTATTGAAAATTTCCGGAATGGACAACTTTCGTACTGAGACTTTCATAACCAGATTTTCGTACCAAGTTTTGTTTTTCGTATTGACTTTTCGTATTCACTTTTTCGTATTGAGTTTTTCGAATTTAGTTTTTCGTATTGAGTTTTTCGTTTTTAGTTTTTCGTATTGAGTTTTTCGTATTTAGTTTTTCGTATTGAATTTTTCGTAGTCGTCTTTATATTACCCATTAAGAATAACTTTCCTAAGCTAATCCGAAAGGTATGATTTTCTTACCGAAGTTTTCGTAATCATATTTTACTTGCTGGAAATTTCTTATAGTTTGTTTTCGGTTTTTGGATTTATTAATTCTTTACTTTAATAAAAACCTCAAAAAGATCGGATTCAAGCTCTCAACCGTCAGATTTGATCTCAGATCATTCTAAACCGTTAGATCAACCGAGGAAGTTGAACCGTCATCCCATTGCCTATATAAAGGGGACCCTATTTTCTTGTCCCACATCGATTTCAAGCTTTTCCGTGCTGAAGCTCTGACTCTCTGATTTAAGGCCATTCCGAACATCAGTCTTCTCAGTTCCGAACTTCTCAGAGACTTCAGATCCGAATGTCTGCAGAGTTATCTTCTTAAGAAATGTCTTTAACCAAGCCCATTTCTCAGTGGTTAGTCTACAGAGAGAGGTTAGTTCATCCGAATTTTTTCAGCAACTACGATTCTATCATTTCAAAGAATATCAAGTTGAATGGATGGGAGGATATTGCGGTATCAAAAACCGGCAACCAAGATGAAGTCTACTCTGATTTGCTTGTTGAGTTTTATGAATTGGTTGCTTTCTTCGAGGAAGATAGTAGAGAAAAATTTTCTTTCAAATCGTATGGCAAGACATATAAGCTTTCTTACACCAAGGCTGCAAGCTTGGTAGGGTTAAGTTATGAAGGTGAAGCTGAGATTATTTCCCACGTATTGCCAGACTCTTTGGGTAGTTTCAACAAGGAAAAGGCATTAGAAATTCTCGGATTGGATGATGACAAGGCTCCGAAAATTGCAAGCCTATCTACAAACTTCCGGATGCTGGAGTTATGGGTGCAAGGGCTTATTGTACCGAGAAAAGGAGATAAGGACAGCTTGAAGAAAAGTGAGATATACATCTTAGATTTCTTGATAAATCTAAGAAAGTTCAACCTGATGAAGCATATCCTTCTTAATATTGAAAATCTGAAGAAGGGGAATCAGAGAGCTCAGAACGTGATGTACCCAGAAATATTGTCAAAGCTCATAGTTCGGTGCCTTGAGTCCTTCAAGGTAGCTTGTAGTTCCAAACCAAGGGTGTGCAAGATCATGCTTCTTAGTGATGCCACTCTTAAGAGAATGAATATAGCTTTTGACAAGGAGTCATGGAATTTTATTGATCTACCTCCACATGTAGAAGTGACTCCGAAAGTGGCTGATCCGGAATCATCCAAGCCGGTAAGGAAGAGGAAGCTGAAAGAAGTGGTTGTCGAAGCTGAGGAACCCAAGTCAAAGGAAGTCCACTCCGCACCTCCTAAGTCTAAGAAGAAGAAAACCTATACTGATGAGGTTGCAGTGAAGTGGAGAGCTGACAAAGAGAAGAGGAAAGAAGGGGATCCACAGTTCGGATTGGATCCTGCAGAGGCTAAAGCTCTGAAAGAGAAGGCTGCTGATGAGCTCGAGAAACAAGCAAAGGAGAAGAAACTGAAGAAGAAAATTTCAGAAGCTGAGGCTGTGCAAGCATTGTTAAAATTCAACGAAATGGTTTCAGCAACCATTCCTGTTCCGAGATCTTTCTCTCTGGAATATCTACCAGAGACTCCAGGAAGAAATCTGGTTGCTCCAGAAGAGAATATTGCTACGAATGCTGAGGAAGAAGAGCAAGTGGAACAGGTTGAAGAAGATGCTGAAGGAAGTGGTGAGACAGGAGATGTGCTCAAACAAGTACATGAATACAAAGGAACTCCTTCGGAACACTTGTCGCTCCGAACTTCTGAAGCTCAATCTTCAAAGCTTGTTACTCCGACTATGGAAGAAGAGAAAGGTGAAGAAGAAGTTTCTTGTCTGAGAGAAGAAGAACATCTTTCACTTGATGCTGCCCAGAAGTAAAATATAGAAGTTGCTGATGAGGAAGATTATATTGTTCAAGTCTCTGATAGCGAGAAGAAATCTCCGGAACAGGTTTCTATTCCGGAAAAAGATAAGGGGAAACAAATTCTTGCTGATACCCCGAGTTTAGAAAAGAGGATGAGGAAGGAAGCTGGTAGTTCTTCGAAGAGGAAGTTTAAGCTTATTGAGGAAGAAAATTCTCCTAGAAAGGTTTCAGATTCGGAGTCATCTTCGTTGGGGCATGATTTTGTTGTCCAATCTTTGAAGAAGTTGGTAGGAACCATTCCAACCTTCTCCAGTATTGACTCTAGATGCCAGATGCTTCAACATGCGCTGAATCCGAAAACCGACTCTGTATCCATGGTTATGGATAAATGTGTTGAGATTGAAGCCCAGTTCAAAAATTTCTTTATTGGTTACGAAGCACATAAAAGATCTTGCAAGAGGATGACAAGCTGGTCTAAGAAAACTGTGGAAGAGATGAGGTTGCTGGATGAGTTTCAGGATAATGTTAAGGATGCATTTGAAACCGAGGACAAGAAGATTAAATAGCTGACAGCATCCTTCGAAGAGAAATTGACAGAGGAAAAGAACTTTCGGATTCAGGAAGTGAGAGATCTGAATGGAAAGCTCAATTCCATTAATCAATGTTGGAAATATGAAAGGGATTATCGGATCGAGTTTGAAGAAAGGATGAAGGCTCAGGAAGAGAAGATGAAAGCTCAGGAAGAAAAGTTGAAGGCTCAGGAAGAAATAATTGAAGCTCAGTTAGCAAGAATAGTCGTATTAGAGAAGCAAGCAGAGGAAGATCACAAAGACGTAAAGAAGATCAAGACGATTCTTAAGGGGCTAATGTCGAAGGAGAAAGATCCGAAATGACCAATCCGATCTTTTTGTTGTATTTTTTTTGTTTTCGAGATTCTAATTTTAATGAAAGTCGTACTTGTTGTTTCTATTGTTGTCATTACTAATTTTACAGGTACCTTGTTAAGTCTTTCCATTCCCTCCAATTCTTTTTTAAAATCACAAAGGGGGAGAAGGAAAAGATCCTTAAGAAAAAAAAAGGAAATCTAATAAGTGCTTATCAAAGGGGGAGAAAGGAAAATACCCAAGGATAAAGAACTCTAATAAGAGTTTGTTTAAGGGGGAGTTTTTCTTAAAGAAACATCACTCCGGAAATATGAATACGATCCTTAGAGTTTCAAAGCCTAAGGGGGAGTTAGTCGTATTCATTTATATTCTTAAACCAAGGGAGATAAGCTTTAATGTGTTTCTTTCTTCTTAGAATAGATTTTTCGTAAGGATGTTTGTGCTTTCCAAAAAGGGGGAGATTGTTGAGTCAATAAGGTTTTTCTTATGACTTTTCCATTCCTTCTTGTTTTGAAAATCACAAACACCTTATCTTTAAGGAGAAATTGCTTTTGTAAGGAAAAATGCTTTCTTAAGGAAAATCGCTTTTGTAAGGAAAAATGCTTTCTTAAGGAAAATTGCTTTTATAAGGAAAAATGCTTTCTTAAGGAAAATTGCTTTTATAAGGAAAATTTCTTTCTTAAGGAAAATCGCTTTTATAAGAAAAATTATTCTTATCATATTTTCATTCATATTTTTCTTAAGTATGAGTTTTGGATTCATTTTCTCGGAATCATTGAAACTTTGATATAAAGCATTCTGTTTTAGGGTTCAGATTCTAGACAAGAACTATAAGGAAGTTTCATTCCGAATTCCGGATATGAACTCTGACTAAGTTCTATTCCAGATTCAGGATACGAATTCCAATGTAAAATTCTCATTACGAATTCTAAAGAAGAATTCTCATTACGAATTCTAATGAAGAAATCCCATTCCGAATTCTCATTACGAATTCTGAAGAAGAATTCTCATTACGAATTCTGATGACGAATTCTCATTACGAATTCTGATAAAGAATTCTCATTACGAATTCTGATGATGAATTCTCATTACGAATTCTGATGATGAATTCTCATTACGAATTCTGATAACGAATTCCTATTCCAAATTCTCATTCCGAATTCACCTATTAAACAGAATCTGATTATCATTGTTTTATACACTCTGAATTTATTCACTCCAAACCTTCACTCCGAAATTTCTATTCCGAACTTTTATGTTAGAGTTTAAAACGATGTCGTGCATTCTTTTTCACTTGTTTTGTTATAAAACGATGTCGTCCATTTTGTTATAAACTAACCGTTGTCTAAGTGACACGTGTACAGGTCCCTCCGAACATTAAGGAAAATATGACCGTTGGAGAGGAGCCGACCTTACCTATAAATAGGAGCTCATTTGAAAGAGCTCGGCGCTGATGGCTGATGCATATGCTGATTGCTGAAAACGTGCTTACAAGCTGTTGAAGTGATTTCTAGAGAGCGAGTCTCTTATTAACTCTCAAAGCTTCGTGCGACTCCGAATGTTGGTGATTACATTCGAGGGCTTCCGGGGATAGGAAGACAGAGGTGCCGACTACCTTAAAGATCGAGGGCTTTCTTGCTGAGAAAGACAGAGGTGCCGACTACCTTAAAGATCGAGGGCTTTCTTGCTAAGAAAGACAGAGGTTGCCAACTACCTTGAAGTTGAGGGCTTGCGGGGATAGCAAGACAGAGACTCCGATCTTCGTATCGAGGGCTTACCCTGGTGTGGGTAAGACAGACTTGCTTGAAAGTATAAATCAAGGGACCTTTATCCAAGGTTGTTGGATACCCTTCTCTTTGGGTTAAAAGACTTATATCTTATTACTAGTAGTTTTACTACTTGTTTTATTCCGCTGTAATTTGTATCTTAAGGAAAGTATAACTTTCTTATACTTCCTTACTTACTCTGATTAGTTTAGATTCTATACGCTTTAAGGTAGAATCTCATATTGTAACTTTTGTTAAGTTTCAATTTCCGGAACCATATTTCCGGAACCTACTTTTGGAATCTCTTTCCAAGTTTAGTTCGGAGTTAGAGGTGTTGTGAATTTACTTAGTTTAACTTTGTTAAACTTAGCTCTTTCCTTTTCATAAGGAAACATTAGTTATTCATAACTAACTTTAAAGGTTCCAAAGGAATTTTTAAAGTATACAATTCACCCCCCTCTTGTATATTGAGCATCTCATATTTTATTTCGATCCTACAATTGGTATCAGAGGTTGGAAACCTCTTACTCTATACCATTCTTACAACATAGACATTTGATATGGTACACCTTCAGAAGAAATAAAATCATTGAATATTTCAAACACCAACTATACAACTCTTGATTTCCATCGTCAACTAAATCATGAAACACAATTTCCTCAGTGAATTTTCTCTTACATTTGGATCCACAAAATCAATAGGAGTATCCAATGATATGTTACAATCTTGATATTCCTCTGTTATAGTCTCAAAAACATCACTTGTCATGTTGCAATTTTTATCACCCTCTTCTGGTTGTTCTGATATGTATTGATGCTAATAGTGGAGTCTTGCTCTGCCAAATGCATCATATATGATGTTTTAAATTCCATTTTCCAATATTGACGAACATGAGATCTCATTCTATTGATTAACATCAGTTATCAATCTTTCTGTAATGTTCGATTCTCCATGCCAAATCCAACACAAATATTGACCAAGGATATTCTTCAGTATTAAATGCTCATAAACATTATCTCTCTTCAACCATGTTCTAAATTTACATTTAAGACATGGACATCTTATTATCCCATCAACGGATCGATTAGAAATTACAAAATCTAAAAAATAATTCTAACCCTTAACATACTGAGGTGTGTTCCTTGGTAATGTGATCCAACTTTTAACCATGTATATCACAATGTGCCTACAAAATAATAAAAAAATTAAAACACATAGTTTCTAGTAAAATATAGAAAGAGATTCATATATACGATAATTTAAGATTGAAGAAACATAATATAATAAAGATGAGACCCTGAGTTAGATTTGACCCTTCTAGTGGTTGGGATATAGGATGTTTCTTTGGTAAAGAGAAATAGTGTGTTAACAACGTGTTAGCTACATTACCATGAACACTGAAGAACATTGTTAATTTGGAATAACCCCAACCTATGTTCTCTATAGATTATTCATAGAAAACTCTAATATCAAATAAATCTATTATAAATAATGTTTTTAGAGAACATTATGATGCTTACAAAACTCAACACATTCTTAGATATGGTCATTTCACCCTACCGAGTCCATATCCTGTAATAACCTTCAACATATATGAATCTTCAATATGCAAAATAACCAAAAATACCTATAATATATACAAAGGAACAAATACATTGTATACAATGCATAATGAAATGTGGGGAGACGGGGTCGGTGGGGTCGTAGGGTCACGGGGTGTGGGGGAAGCGGGGTCGCCGAGGTTGCGGGGTCACCGGGGGCACTGGGGGCTGTGGGAAGCAGGGTCGTTGGGGTAACCGGGTCACCGGGGTTGCAAGGTCGTGGGGGGTCAGGGCCATAGATTTGGATGAATTCATTGTTTGTTCCTTAGAGTGGAAAGAACCAATTAAGGGATTGTAGTCTTGAGGAATGAAAAGTTGTGGTGTTCATGGAAATTCATGATGAAATAACTTCGGAGATTCGGTTTTGAGGTTCAACGAACCCTGTGTGGATTGAATTCCTAGACCACTATTTTGTGTATTCACATTGAAAAGTGTGGTGGTGTGACTTGAGGGTGATTTGGATCATATATGTTTTAGTTCTCATTAGTGGAGAATTATGGTTGAATGGGATGATCAAGGATCTAACCATGGTGTTGAACTAAAAGTTGGATTAAGACATTGGTGTGGGAATTGAATATTTTTGTTATTCATTGATTTTTAAGGCATAGTGGTCGGGATATGATAGAGCCTTGGTGGGTGGGATTGAGCGCCTTTTGTATAATTCATCTAGAGAAGGACTTACTAGTGTTTTTGCATAAAAATTGACGTGGTAAGGTGGATACCACATCAGAAATGTTGTTCAAGATGTGGCTGCTGTGGATTGGGGATCAAACTATTGTATTTGACGAATAATTGATGTGTATGGGCTTGGTTTTTAGAGTTTCATAGTAGAATAATATTGGGAATTTGGAGATAAAATGTGGGGTGTTGGTACTATCCTCTAGGACAACATAATAAGATAATCAGAATCACATATGTGGAAATAGATCCCATAAGGAATTCTCTCTAATAATTATAATCAGGAACATGGAAGAATTATATTCATCCAAACGACTACAATATGTTATAATGAATTCAATACCACTAACTAAAACACACAAATGAAATTTATGAAAAGTAAAGGGATGTTTTGCATGAGGAACACATGTTTGATGGACTCCATGATCGAGTATCAAAATTATAAGAAACTCCATACCTAAGTTCCATAATACATTATAGTCAAGTATTCCTTATTAACAAATAGGTTATCCTTTTCAAAAAATAAGGAAAATACAAAAAACATATTCAAGGAAAATGATTACTTTCATCCAAGACTATACATATTAATGAAAATGATCTATTTTGGATAACATATAGGGAAAGAAAATAAAAATAAAATTTAAATACAAAATAAAACTAGTTGAACTATCTCACAATAAATTTTTCCAAAAAAAGTCACAACCATATTCACCAATCAAAACATCTCCATGTGATCCCTGAAAAATCACAGCATTCCAATGTCAATTAATTTAACAAGAGGAAACAAATTATAAGGAAATCATAATCTTGAAATTAGAATGAAAAGATTGAATTTTCACACACACACTTGAATGAGTATGCAAAGTGTGATATAAATAGTCCCATAAATATTTCACCATTGATTCATTGTAATTCATTTTATAAAAAGAGTAAAAAATACATATTTTAAATATATCTCTAGAGTATATTATTTATAGATCGAAGATTTAAAATACATAAATCACATGATTTAGCCATTTTAGTAAAAAATATAAAATTCCTATATAAAACATGGGTAGAATTAGCACATTATATAGTAGACATTAAACCAAAAAAAACAAAAAAAACACAATAAATGAACATAAATAAGCACCATGATATTACTAAATAACTATATAAACATCCTCCAAGAAATGGTTACGAATTAAAAAAGAAAGGTCTATGGGTTCAATCTAGGTAGGAAATTGGATGCACTAAGTAATCATAAATTGGGAACCAAAAATTATGTTTAACTCACTGGGTTATAAAATGATGGATATTGGAACACACATATGGACACAAAATTTTTTCCCGGCCAACCCTATTGGAACTAAACTCCAACCAGCCCTGGACGATCCTATTAGTCTCATGGGAAAGTAAACCCAAATATAATGAAGTCATTCTAGGTGAACTAGAAATTTCATAATCTTTAATATTTTAACAGTAATCAAGATATTCTATTTTACTACATTGGTTTCCCAATAATTCAATAATTGGGGGAGTGGAAAAGTCAAATTTTATGAGGATAAAATATACTTTATTATTAAACTTTAAATAAACCTTATCTAACTTTTAATAAACTCCCAATAAAGGGTTCTCTTTTACATCATCTGAAGAATTAAATGTTTTTAAAATTATTCCTAATATGGGAATATGTCACCACAAAACACAAAATATCCAATGAGGTAACAACGAGGGTATAAAAATCACATGGAAAACATTCATTATTAATATTCCAAACATGGTTTTAATTAAATATTTCGATTCCAATCCATTTTTGTAACTATTGACACTTTTAATCAAATAACATTTTTAAATAATTTTACAAATCAATACATTCCATTAAAATAAATTTAAAATAATTATAAGACATATATGAATTCTTTCAATTAAACATATTCTAATTACCCAACTTTTTTATAGACCATACCTTATAAACAAAAAGCATAATTTTTTAATAAAAAAAAGGGGTCAAACATCTCCAAAAATTTAAAAATCCCTTAAAAGGAGCCATGTTGTAATTTCCAAAAAAAAATTACATGAATATCATTAATTTTAAAATCAATAGTAGATATAAATTATAATTCCATTTTATTAAAATCTAGGAAAAAAATAAAACACTCTTTAAAAAAATTACATGAACCATATAAATTTATATCTTAATAAGAAAAGAAATGATAGGCCATACAAGAATTTCATGATGTTATAAATTAAGTAATTTCATAAAAACAAATTCCATGTCCAAGTGGAAACAAATATACTTCTTTGTTAGAAGAACCAAACTGCTAGTAAATGAAATCCACTAACCCTAAACTACAAATCATCCTGATTTAACACATCCAAAACCATAAATATACCCATTATGGTTATTCTTGTTCATTACAGAATTCAAAATCAAGAATTGAGGTAAAATTACTAGAATTCAAACATTATCGTTCGTATAGGTCACCAAGGTCACGGGGGGCCGGGGAAGCGGGGTCTCTGGGGTCGCGGGGGGGGGGGGGGGGGGGTGGGTGAAGCCGGGGTCGCGGGGTCTCCGGGGACGAGGGGTCGATGGGGATGCGTGGGGGGGGGGGTTGTTGGAGAAGTGGGGGCTGGGTGAAGTGGGGTCGCTGGGTGAGAATGGGGGTCTGGGTGGGGTGGAAGGGTCGGCGGTGTAAAAAAATATTGTTTTGCGGGGGGTTATTATAAACCACCGTGAAACCATTTTTAAAAATGGTATAGAGGCGGTTCCCAAAACTGCTGATAAAAAAATGCAGCTAAATTCAATTTCTATTGTACTGTGTGAAGTTGAGTATAAGGGTTACCATTGGTACTTTGGTGTATGTGTTTGCATAAAGATATTGTCAATTTCGTGTGATTTTTGGGATGTTTGTCATGGGGATTACCTCGGTTTCCTATCAATATTTCTCTCGGGGAATGATATTTACATTTTGAGAGTGGGATTTACTTATGGGTGGTTCTTCTGCTTCATAAGCCTGTGTTTTAGGAACTGGATTGTGAAGTTGATTAATTGTGCTATGTGTAGTCTTCTAGTCTTACATATAGTGATCTATGGTGATGTAACATGTTCTTCTATTTTTATTACATGGAATTCTATTTTATCCTTGATATGCATAATTGTATTTGTAAAATAATGATAATGAAAATGTTATTTGAATTTTATATACATGCCTTTGTGTTATAATTGTGATAAAGGGAATATTATTACCATGTTTTCTATAAAAATACTTTTATTCATATCATACTGTGTTATATTTAAAATTAAAATACATGATTTGTTAGATAAATACTTGTTATAGAACACATGTTTCAGATCCTATTGATCCTATTATCCCACACCCTCTGCACATCTATGTTGTTGTCCAAACCTATGTAAAGATTACAATGTAGGGAAATGAATGGAGCCCCTCTGAGGTAATGATATTTCATATCAATTGAGTTCGGTATATGGTGGTGTAATGGTGGGAGTTTTCCTATTCCATAATGCTGATTAGATATTTGGTGTTGTTGTATTGTAGTTGGACATGTCTCTTGGAGTTCGTAGATAATTTTACAGTTTTTTGTCAACTCTTTACTTAAAGGTATGGCATGTATTTTATTATCTTTTCATAGATCATTCTTTCTTCATGTATATATATTTTATTTCGTTGATATATATGATAGGAATCATTCACTATATATATTTTTTTATTTCTGGGTCCCTGTCACCAATCCAGGGAGATTGGGAACTCCCTTCAGGTATGTGATTGATCTGGATCGGTGCTGGGGTTTAGGGTAACCTGGGTCAGTTTGTTACAAAATGGTATCATAGGATAATGAATCACAAACATGTTTCTTCTATTTTATTGGTTTTGGAAAGGCTATGTTAGATTTTTGGATGGTTGTGAGTTAGGTAGATGAACTATGTGAGTTCACGACTAGAACTGTATGGTTGACCATCATGTTTCCACAATTTGGGGAACTTTTGTTTTTTTTGTCAATTTTTATTAAACATAAATCATGTGATCGTCGTGATGTGTATATGGGATTTATGATATTTTTCATATGTTCATGGATTATGTCTAGTAATTTATGTCAACATGACACATATATACCTATCGTTGTCCTCCACATTAGTTCAATAATTAATGTCCTTGATTTGAGATATCTTTTTGGGGCAGTTTTTTTTTGTGAGATATATATGTGTTTACATGTTCTGTGATATATCTTTATTATCAATAATTAGTTAAATTGAGCATACTATTGTGTTACTGTATATATATTGATGGTTACAAATGTGTAGGGATTAAGACATGTGTTAGTGAAAGGGGTATACCTTGTGTTAAGTGTAAACTCCTAGGAAATCCTAGTTTTCAGCCATAAAATGTTTTATAAAAACCTTGTGTGATCTTCAAAACTAAATAAGGTGGATCCCAATGAATATATTAATTTTATAAATATTTTCCTTCATTTTATGAGATATGATTCCTCAATGTTGTCTTATTGTTAGAATTAAGAGCCACACTATAATAATTCCTCAAGGGAGTATGTTTTTACTTTATAATTAGATGTGTAAAAGTATATAATTGTGAATTATCTTGCACATACAATGACATTAAGGAAACAGATCCACTTAAACCAGATGTATTTATCTTAGTTCATGTCCTAAGAATGGGAGTTTAGAACATTGTCCGAGTGTCCCAAAATTTTCAACTCTAGTATTCATCATCGTTACATAGTACTAACAGATCTCGGGATGTAGAAGAATGAGTTGAAATATTATTTAGAATCATTGACCTAGTAGATACAATTAACGATTGACATGTTAAGATGAAATTTATTTTATGTTGGGAGTGGAACTATTTCGACACACCATATCATATGGTACCAACTTATTTGAAGGAAGCCAATTTTTTCCTATCACATATAGAAGAAGGGACTTATTATTCCTAGTACATCACCATGGGGTACACCAAATTTGATTTCTAAGAAAGAAGATAGCAGACAAGGGCTATTCATTGATTACCAAATGATGAATCTAGTGGCGATGAAGAACTGATATCCATTTTCTTGGAACTATGATATTTTTGTTAATATATTGGAATCCAAGTGGCTCTCTATGATTTATCCTTCGTTGGGTTGAAACCAGTTGCATGTTAGAGAGGATTATATTATGATGGTGGTGTTTCAGAGGATTTATAGAATTCATGAGTACATTGTAATGTCATTTATTATGAATAAAATTCTTGCAGTATTTTGGATCCTCATGAATAAGACCTCCCATAGATACATAATACACATACACTATGGTGTTCATCAAACAAAATAATCCTCTACTCACTAATACCAGAGAAACGTGTTAGGAACTTAGGGGCAATTTGGAGTATTATTTGAGAAAAAATGGTTTATTTCAACCTATGAAAAACTGAAATTTTTATCCAATAGGTGTGGTTCATTGGAAATGTGATATGTGACAGTAATATACCTCTAGACCTCTACAAGGTTTATATTTGTCATGTTCTCATCATGTTCCATGAATGTGTTTGAGGTTAGTAGTTATTTTGGATTATAATTATCTTTCTGAAGGTTTATCTAGGATTTATCCTAATTAATGGCACTCATGATAGTGTTGAAAAAAAATTTATTAAAATTATACTCATCAGACTAGTATTAACAAGATTTCTAGGAGATGAATAGAATATTGGATACAACTCCAATACTCAAACTTCTTGAGTTGAAATAAAATACATGTGACATGGATTTTAAAGCCATGTTTTTCACTATATTTTTTTGATGAAACTATATAATTGGTGATAAATTTGTTTCTTATATCAACCATAAGGGAAAAAACTATATCTTCACTCATGGGGACATAATCTGAAGACATTGGTGTTGGGTGGAGACAAATGTTTTATTTATAGTCTTTCTCACATCTTGTAGAATTAACATGGGACTATATTAAGGTTGATCATGACATACCATCCTCATACTGATGGACTATTGAGCAGACTATATTTACATTGGATAATATAATTTGAGAATTTGTTCTAGACCTCGATGGATCAATGTATGACCACATATCCTTGAATGATTCCACCTTCAATAAAGGGTACCAAAATTTGGTTTAAATGTTACCTTATGAGATTCTCTAAGAGAGACATGCTCAATCAACAGTTGTTGTAATGAAGTATGTGAGGTAGTGTATGTGGAACCATTGTGGTTCAATAGGCTTATAAGAGGGTGCATAAGATTATTAATAAGTGGGTCACCATTTGGAGAATTCATAGATCACATTCCAACTGTAGGGGGATTACCTTGATGTTTTTTAGGAGAAAAATTATTCTTGATAGCGACAAATCAATTGTGGAAAAAATTTCTTGGGATGTCTGTAAATATTGAAGCTCTTTTTTGGACCCTTTTAGATCACAAAGCATATAGGGGTAGAGTAAAATTATATGGACCTTCGTTCTATCCATTTTGGTTATGCAAGACATGTTCCGTGTGTCACAACATTAGAGGTACATAAACAATGTCGTACATGTTATTGATTACAATGATGTTGAGTTAGACACTAATGAATCTTATAAAGAGCATTCGGTGAAGATTCTGGATCGAATCAAGAATGTATTTTAAGGAAACATGGTACCACTAGTCTGGATATAGTGGAAACATGGACAGATCCAAAAAGAAATATGGGAATTTGAGTTTGGTATTCGAGCATAGTAGTCTGAGTTGTTAAAGAAAGAAAAATTGAGAATCTTCTAAATGATAATATGTCAAAAAAGTATACCATTTTAATTTGAATATTAAAATGATAATAAAAACCCACCTATTGATAATTTGAAAGTGTATTGTATGAAAAAATGATTTCTCAATGGAAAAAGCATAATAAATGTGTCAAAGGATTTCCATAAAATTAAAATACCACTTAACAGTTTAGAATATTCCATAAAATATTTTCAAAGTCAGATTCTATGTTAGTGTGAGATTTCATGGCTTGTAAAGCCTTGGAAAAAATTACATAATAATATTAAATATATTATATTTTTCTTGAATATTTTATTAAAAATAGTTTGATAACTCCAATATGGTACTTCTTATGGAAAATTTGAGACCACTAATTGTTCTAAGAAATTGTATTTAACCTAGGAACGGTATAAAATTTTTATGTGTTACATGTTTATGCATATTTCTAGTGACAATAAATTATATAATAAAATTTATTATTCCATTTTTTAAAATAACTTCATATCTCCAAAACAGTGAATCAAATGAAAAATCCGAGACCATGGTAATGTCATGAATGAAGAGTTTACTCTAGCCATGGTATAACTTTTATGTGTGTCTCGTGTTTGGATGCATCAAATCTGGTAAATCCCTTTTAATATTTTATTAATTATTAATTATTATTTTTAATGATTAAATATTTAATATCTCTCAAAAGTCGCATCGTATGAGAAACGAGATACCATTGATAGGATTTGAATGTCGTGTTCACCCTAGATATGGTATAATTTTTATACGTGTTTTTTTAATAGGTCCCTTGTTATTTTTTTATTTAATATTAATATTTAATTTTAATGTTAATTGAGTAAAAAAATTCATTTTTTTAAATTTCCTTCAGCATTAATAAACACACTTCTACCATTGAAGGCACATTCAATTTGAAAATGTTCCATTTCACCACTATTTTAGTCAATTAATATTGACGTGTATTACTGAGAATAAATTAATTACATCGTCATTAATTTTTTATTGAATTGAGGATTAAATATCGTTTTGTTACATATGGTTTTAATTACTATAATTTTTCGGTTCCAAATAGTTGAACTGTTTGGTTCTAACATTTGGTTGTTATGTTCAAGTTCGATCATCTCTAGGAACCCATTGTTCGTGACATGAGATGCTCCATTACTTCGATTATATTTTTATCTTTCTTGCCAAAAGTAGTGACATTCCTCCTTCCAATTTTGGTGATGTGCATAAGGTGAGGTGGGGTGTTTTTTATTTATTATTTTACTCTTCTTATATAATGTTCCTTTTTTATAACAAAGGATTCTTGAAAGTAAATTTATTGATTAATTAAATAATAATGCCAAGTTTTTTTAAATAATGCTAATTTATGAAGATTATTAAATGATTATTTTACATAAAATTATAAATGGATATTTATGGGAATTATGTAAAAGAAATTATTTTAGAATTATTGAATGAATTGTTTTTCCCAAAATTATCTAGGGGTAATTACACATAATTATCACTACTGCATTGTATAATCAAATGATAATTTTTATAAAACTATCTAAACATAATCTATAAGAATAAAAAAAGGTTATTTTGGTGGAGATTATCAAAATAAAATTATGATGTTTTATCAAAAGAAAATTAATCCAAATTTTTGTTCAATAATTTCATGAAATTGTTAATGATAATTTTACAGAAATTATTAATGGATTATTAATATAAAATTATTAACTGATTTTGATTATAAAATTTATCAAAGAATAATTACATGTTTTACCAAAGGATAATTTTATAATTATGAAATTATTATTAGTAAATTATGAAATAGTAATTATTAAAATTTATCAAATTATAATTATGATAATTAGAATGGTTAATTTGTAAAAAAAGTATCTAAAGTAAACTATATGTGATAATTTTTATTATATTTTTAATAGATATTTATAATGATTTATTTATAATACAATTTCAAAATATAATTATAAAGAATAATTTTGGATAAAATTATCAGTGATAATTATATAATTATAGATTTTGAGAAATTATAAAAATATATTAGAAATGGATAATTTCAAAAAAATTATCAATATATAATTATTAAAGGATATTTTATAACATATAAATTATCAAATGTGGTTTATAATTATTCTAAAGGATAATATTTCAAGCGCATGACTAAAATGATAATTTGGAAATTTATATAGTAGAGATAATGTTTTATCAAATGTGATATTTTATTGATTTTTAAAATAAAACAACTTGTTTTTGTTCTAGGAATTCTTAATGTACATAGAGTGTTGATGTGTTAGATAATAACATCACGAAGAGGTGTCTTGAATAGTTAATCCTCTCATTTTTACATCGAAGTCTTTTGAGGTAAGAAGTTACTCCTCATTAGGGTTTGTGACATATGTTTCTTTAATATGATTTATGTGTATACATATTTGATTATTTTACTAGATTATGATCACATATGGGTATCTTTGTAGCCATGAAAAAATTATGTGACCATTGTTTTTAGGAGTCCCTTGATGTTTATTATTCATGTTAGATATTGATCACATGTATTGGTGTGCTACCAAACTTATCATGATGTGTTATTTTGGTGAATCCCATGACATGTTATGATTTTATTCTTTGAGATTGATGTTATATCATGATTCTATGATGATGTTTTATTAAAAAGGTTATGGATATGATGATTCTATATATATCGAGATGTGTGTGGAGTTTGTTATTATATTATGACTTGTCATGTTTTCCTTTGTAGGATTGGTATGTGTATAAATTTTAGGTGGCCATCATTGTCTTATTAATCCTTGTGGGGTGAATGCATGATATTTGATTATGGCGACAATACGACATGATAGCCCTATAACTAGGTATCTACTCATTTCCTTTTGGAATATGAGTAAATGGACGACACTGGATGCCTCGTGGATTTCAGGTGTTAATCGATGCCTTTAAGATTCTACATAGGTTAAAGTTACTACATGCATTGTGAATTCTGAGTATTACTGATTCCTTGTGGGTTTTAGGATTGATATTTCACTTGATTTATTGTGGATTATGAGTGACCTTCCAAAATCCATGTTGACGGTATAGATACTTATCGATATACATTACATTTATGGAATGGATCAAAAACAGGTACAATCGAGGGTCTATTGCAGGTTCGTAAATGCATGACTGATCAATTTTTTATTGTGTGTTATGATTCCATTTAATCAATTTTTATTTGTGGAATTAACATTTATACCTCAAAATATCATGTTATGGGAACTTTTATGGGTTCGTATTGACACTTTTACTCACACAATACATGGGAATTTCAATTACCTTGTTGATTGTTTGAGTGATCTGGTGAAGGGGAAGGACCCAATGGTAGATAGTTGAGGAGACAACCATGGAGATAGTAGTATAATGGGAAAAAAATAGATGATCCAATATTTATTTATTTTCATTATGTAATTTATTTGCGCTAGACATTCTTTCCACTTATGGGTGCTACTTTATTTATATCACATGTATTTCTTCATTACATTTCCTCATGTTTACTTTTATTATTTATAATATTATTGATTATTGATTATTGATCCTATTAATTGATATAGAGTTTTTAGTCTCCCCACAAATAGAATCAGACAATGAAGGATAGTCAGAAACCTCTTGCATATAGGGAGATGTGCATGAGGTGATTTGGCATTCTGGCACGGACCTAGTGATTTTGTTTCAGATATTACAAATTATAGCAAGATATAAAGTTTTATTAGTGTAATTATTCTCATCCAATGAAATTTAAATAGATATATATGCTACCACATGATAATTTTTATAATCATGCATCCCAAACCATAAATATTTGTATCAAATAACACATCATAACGCTTCCCAAGCATTTCGCTTAGTTACTTCTTTTTTCATAAGAGGTTATTTTAGGTATGTTTCTGACCAGTGTTTAGTTCTCATCACCCATCCAAGAGTCAATATTTAAGATTTAGTAGGATGATCATGTGTTTAATAAAATTTCTGAAAACCTTAATGTGGTGGGATACCATTTCTAGTTGTTCACTTTCTTCACATGATATTCTCTACTATGGGAAGCGGGTTGTGATCAAAAAATATATGAAAAGTATTGTATTGTTTATTTTTCACAGCTCATCATGGTTCTTTCGTCTATGAACTAATAAGATTTATTTTTAACATAAGATGAATATTGAATTGTCCAGGTATGAAGCATGACATTGAATATTATGTTCATTTCAATTAAACATTCAAATGGATAAAGGTAGAGAACTTGAAAACTTTTAGTTTGATTCATCACCTTCTAGTGCAAGTTTGAAATGGGTTGAATTATCAATGATTTTTTTGATTGAATATCCTGGACTCCATGAGGGAGGAATTATATCTGGCTTGTTGTTGAGCATTTGAAGAAATCTTATCTATTTATTTTGATCAAGGATACCACAAACGATGAAGATCTCGGAAAGGTGCATGTGCAAGTGGTTATGAGGTTACATGGGAGTCATTTTTTCCATTGCTTCATATAAGCATATTAGGCTGACATAATGGTTTTGGAGGATTCCTAAATAGGCGATGATATCTCAAGAAAATTTATAAATAACATACAATCCATAAGAATATGGACATAAATAGAGAGTGATTAAAATCCTAGAGGACATTCCTTGTCGATGTGTCTTGGATTTCAGTTTATCATGGGATTACAAGCTATAACTGGTTCAGTTTTCCTATAACTATAGTTATTAGTCATCGATCAAAATGGATCCCATTGATGATTATAATTGTTTCCCATTCATATCACCTACATATTGGATTGAGGTGAGATAAATGACTTTGGTTCAACCATGTTTTGTCTACGAAACATTAGTAAATATTTATAATTTACATTAATGTTTGGTTATAGTATTGAGTTGAAATAATGTGTACGTGGAATGGTGAAATTTTCCATTTGAATTTTCCATTGGTGAGTGGTTTTTCTTAAATGTTTCTCTTTTTTTGGGTCACCGTCATCTTGGAACATAAGGAATGTTGGATCTGTGATAAGTTGTACCGTTTGAGGTCATTATTCAGCTTAGATATCCGACTTATTGGTTAGCATTGATAGTTTAGTTGAAAGGTATTCATGATGTTTTCCATATGTCTCAACTAATGAAGTTTTATCCAAATCCCACTCACCTTCTGAGTTGGGAAGTGATAATATTAGTGAGAGATGATTCTACATTGGAGAAACTATTTGAGATCATTAAATATCAAGTAATTGTATTGTGTGGAAGGTAAATTAAATTATTCTTAGTTGTAAGGAAACACATATGAGATTCAAATGATACATGGAAACAAGTGTAGTCTATGAGGGACTAGTGGCCTTATCATTTTTCAGGGATTACATATTCTACATGACTTCCTGGGGATGGATTGTCATTGAAGGTGGGTAGTTTGTACCATCCCATTATCGATATATCATCTATATCCTTGACATCATCATTTTTTCCTTTTTCATTATTGTTATATTGTTACTAAGGAATTTAGAGGATTCCTAAAATAGTTATGTAAAGGATTTGACAGACATTATCCATTAACAAGTGGTTTTTATAGGATTCATGAGGATTTCACACTGTATAAATAGGTTAAATTATGTGTAATTATTATTGGGTGCAGGCTGTGAAAGGATACAATATTTGAATAGGTGTCCAACATTACGAGTTATTTAAATATCAGACTTTTAACCTCAGGACATAACTTTTTCATCATACTTGAACACTGTATAATTTAATACATGTAAAGGAGTTACATATCACGTAATTTCCAAAATATGGATGTTTTATGATTTCATTCGGGTTTTGGGTTTCCTTTTGAACACCAATTCCCCTTTTCCCTTGAACTAAATTTTCCAAACAATTATTGTTTGAGAAACCATTCATTCCCAATTGATTTGTTTGGTGTTTTAACTTCATTGCAGTTGTGGTGTGTCTCTTCGGTTGAGGGATATTTATACTATTTCATTCAAATTGTTCTTGGTAGCCCTTATGGGTTATGTTATCAGATTTATTCATCTTATATTGGTTTTGTTTCATGTATTATTCTAGATCCATGGTGTGATCTTATTCCAAATGTCATTAATTTTTTGTTTGTGGTGTGGTATGTGTTTGTTTTTATGTTATATGGTGTTCTTCCTTTTTACTCACCCCATGTTTTATAAATTGGATCAATATTTTCATGTGGATTAGATTCGTGGGGTTTCTTTGATATCATTTGGATTTCATTGTTGGTGGTTCATGTTTTGAGATTGTGAGACCTGAGTTCTGATGTAGGTGGTTCTATCTCTGGCCTACATTGTTCAAACTCAATGTTCTTTCTCATTAAATAGATTTATACATCGAATTGGCATGCTTATTTTGTGTGTGATGAAAATATTTTTTTAAATGAGAATGGGGTTTTTTGGTTATTGAAAAATTGAAATAAAAGTTGTATTTTCAAATAATATAATTGGATTGTGAGATGGATTAGAAAGGGTTTTGAAATCGTTGGAATGAATGGTGAAAACAATGACATGGGTTACCTTATATACTTAGGTGGAAGGTTTAGCATGAGTTCATCGTCCATTTTTTATGAATATCGGGAGGTTATATCTTGGTTATTTCATATATTTCCTAGGATTATTGTTCAAGGGGAATGATATTGACATTGGGGGGTTGGTTTACTCATGGGATATTCTTTTTCTTCTGAGGATGATGTTATAGGAACCCGTTTGTGCTCATAAATGATTGTGGTAAGAGTACTCTACTAGAGGGAACTATAGTGGTCCTTGGTGATGATACCAATTCATCTGAATATATTTCTCAGATTTCTATTTTAGCAATAATATTTAAATTTATGCTTTTCGAATAATGATATAGATAATGTGATTTTAAATTTATGTATCTGATTATGTTTTAGACCTATGAGAAAGGATAAAAGATTAAAAAGTTTTAAATAAAACCAATTTACTTCATATGATTAAATATTTAATTTAAAATTTGAATCTAGAAACTATTATAAAGATACCTGTTATTTCACAACTATGTGAGATCTTATTGGGTATATTAGCTCACACCATATGCATCACATTAGTGGTGAGAAGACCTACATAAATCTTCCAATGAAGGGAAAGGAATGGTGTTGAAGTAAGGCAATGAGGTTTCATATCAGCTTAGTTGGGTAGCTAGTGTGGATATGGTGGGAGGTCATCTTTGATATCACTTGAAGTGGTTGTGTGGTTAGGTCCATTGTAGATGGGGTTTTCTCTGATATTTTTTGGATACTTTTCCAGACATTTTTCCAATATAATCTAAAAATTGTTTAATATATTTTATTAGCATATCATTTTTTCATCTCACTTAATGTAAATATATTATATGTGTTTGTATAGTTGATGAGAAATCATTATCAATGGTTTTTTGTTTGAAGATTGGGTTCATGTCTCCAGTATATGGGGATTAAGAATTCTTATCAGGTATGTGACGAATCGGGCCATATGCCTAGTTTGAGGGTAACAAAAGTCTATTTATTAAAGTTCTAAACATCATTTATCTCTAAAAATAGTAAAAATAAGTTTACTGTATCATTTTTGGGTTTATTATTCATTTAATAACCATGGTTTATACATTCATATACAGTATCAGTATACATTTATTGGTTTCATTCCTTTTTTCAGATGAAATATTTACATTATGAAAATACTTCATCGGTGGATTTATTCCATTCTATATATAATATGGTGTCATTCCCTCTACTAAATATAGACCTCTATTATTTTGATTGTATAGTCATACATGAACTGCCTCTTTCAGGTGATGATGTTAAACCCAAATCTCAATTAACATAGTTATGGTCATATTATTCACATATCCATTTCTATATTCAATATCCATGTCTTTTTGTAGTGTTCTCGCTAACGAAACCCCATAATTTATCCCATTTTTTGATGTAATTTTTATAGTCAATGAATGTTTATAGGGTTATGTTATTTTACATTAATATCATAAAATTTTATCCAGTTTCATTCTCAACTCCTTGAAGATATCTATTTTTTTAAGAATGTATATGTGGTAAAAAATACATAATCAAAAATTAACATATTCTAATATAATAAAAAAATTATATAATGTCTCTAAATATGATCTAGCCAAATTTACTGGATCATGACAATATTTTTAAATGAGATTAGGTATATTTGATACCCTTTGTTTCTTCACCCAATATCAACAATAGAAAATCTTTCATCTCATTCTACAATCACATGTATTTTATCAATCATAGATAAAAATGGGAATTTCAATAATATTCATTATCATATATATGTTTTCCATTCTTACTTTATTTATGTGACCCAATCTCTGGTTCAAGAAATTAGTTTATTATTCTTTTGATAAGGGAGAAGTCTTTTAATTAATTTCTACCTGGTATAAATTGTAAATTTTACTCCATTCCATCATGAGATAATTATATGTATTTATATTTTTTTTAATCAGTATAATTAATAGAGTCTAACAGTCCTAAGACATATAGATGACTCACACTCATGATATTGTGAGGAATATTTTCCCTATAAAGAACATCACTTTTCATGAGCTGATCATTTGTTTGTTGTTTTTTTCAACTCCCATTGATAATTAAGGCATCATTGTTTTCAAATCACATTATTCCATAAAAAATTTCTTTAAAAAATATAAAAAATCGGGATTTTTTATATTGGGGATGAGATTCCATTGTAAAAAAATATAGAAGATACTTTTAATTGTATATTTGAGAATAATGTCTTATATAATAGTTTTATCCAAATTCTTATTTTACATCCCAGAGATATCAGTTTGAGTGGAAGGAAACAATTTTCAACCCAATATATTTTAAAAAATAATGGGTTCATCTTACTCATATTGTTCCCCCATATTATAATAAATATTTTCAAGGTTTCTTCTTCTTAGTCGACAAGTATTTACTTTTCATGGAGTTCATTGTAATTATCCCCACCATTCCTCCTATTTCAATGAATATATTTATAAAAAAACTAATAATATTTTAATATATATATATATATATTATTTATTCAATATGATAAAATATATTGTCTTATTATCCATTATAAAACTACATGTGATTCCCCATCTAGATAGCTATGTGTCTCTTTATAGTTAGATGTGGTAGGGTCCATAAATCCATATTATTTACATTTCATAATCAGAACTACATTCTCACATATATTATATCACATGTAACCTTAATTTTTTCAGCTATTTCACAAGTAATACTCTCTAGATAAATGTGAATTAAATACATCACTCTTCACTGTTTATTGAAGCTATAATAAATAGTTCATCTTATGACTTTTTGATATTTCCATCTATCTGATTTCCCTTACTTTATCTCATCATGTTTCCAAACAATTATGTTTCTATATCACCGAGAATTTTACTCTCTGTATAATGTATATATTTTTATCATTATACTATCTATCTACTCCTTTCGAACTATGATTATATCATTAAAAAATTTATTTATTTGAATATATTCCAGACTCTATTTTCTTCTACAATTCACTTGATATGAAATATGATTACAATTTACACAATAAATTAATAACTCCTTCTTTTAGGACCACAACTATATTATCCTTTTCCCTTTTCTTCCTGTAATTTCATTAATTGATGTTTACTATGCTTAATTTATATGTCTAAACACCAAAACTACACCTGATAATTCAAGAGTTGCAAAATTATCTTATTCAACTCCATCCAATTAATCAATCTCTTATTTACACTAATCCACTTACTCTGATGATTCATTAAAAAAGGATCTCATGCTTCCATTTTTATTTATTTTAATGTAAACCTCATCAATAGAAGCCTAATTTTGTACGTTAACATATGAAATAACATTATAATTATTATATTTAATATTTATAGGATTAACATTTACACCAAATTCAATCATGGTTACTTTAGAATAATGTTTAAAAATTAGTTTTACAACCTTTAAATAATCATAATTATCATATTTTGAATAAATTCAATGAAAATTATATATAATTTATTTCACTATTTTATGTCTCCCTTTTGTGGGAAACTCATTGAATTCTTCTACATGACATATGCTTCATTTTCTATATCATTTAATATCCATGGGTATAGAATGACAATGTACCCTTATTTACAATAATGAATGTATGAAACCATAATATTCCATTCAAGTATCCCTTCTCAAATAATGAAATTCTCGGAAATATGGAAATATTTTTATATTCCACATCTTCTTCATAATTAAAAGTCATTGAGATGTCAATATTTTACGTTGATTTAAATGATATTTCATTTCTTACACAAACTGTTTCTTTAACTGGTTTGAAACTCAATTCAAAAGACACTGTGCTACTTAGATGATTATCAAGAGAATGTGTACATGGTTATCCTTCCACAAGGGATGACACAATTTAATTTTATAGAGGTGGGTTCACTGTGAGTATTTTCTTCATTGATTCAAAATCAATAATTTTCTCCCTGTTTCCTTGAATATATTTAACAACATCAGTTTTGTGAGTAAATAAATAATATTCATTTTTATCAAGGTGAATTTTCATATCATTGAACTAATTCTGAAAATGATAACGGTTAGTATTATTCACATTGTTATGTTCTTCATATATATTTTCCTCTTTCTCTGACCTAGAGAAGGATATAGTTAAATTAACAAACTCAAATTGATTTGACAGAATGGTTATGTAATAAGACTATTTTGATAATTGGAATCTATATGAACTGTTTTCCTATATATTTCAATCCAGGGCTGACCTTGCTAATCAGTATCCTTAATAACATGAGATGTGGAATGAAGAACATAAATTATTACAAATATAAAATTAATTCTCAATAGATTCTTATAAATATGAAATTTTCTTCCAAAACAAGTGGTTCTCTCATAACATTCACTGTATTATTGATAAAAATAGTTGACCATTTTTCAAACTAAAACATGTCCACTAGAATAGCTCTTGTATAAACACAGAACACCTTGATAGGGGATGAGTGAATCTAGGTATCAATTTTTCTCTAATAGAGATATATCTTTTCGACAATATGGTATTAACATATTAATAATGTATAATGGAGTCATTAAATTTTCAAACACATGGATGCAGAAAAGAAAAATAACATATTAGTTTTTCATAGATCTCTAATACATGTTGTACCAAGTAGCATATGGTTGATAGCGTGTCAATAATACGTGAATCCACTAAGCGTCACAAGATATTTAGGATTAAAAATGTTTTTACATGGTCACTATTATACAGGTACACAACCATTACGATAATTTTAAGGATTTCACACTGCCTCCTTCAGATTGCTTCTGTCATAGCCCACATGATCACTACAATGGGCGGAGTCTTACATAGTTTATCTTCTTAATGGTATCTTCAAAATGTTGGTAATTTATGAAATTTTACATAAATAGAATGAGATTGTACATTCAAAATAGTAATGAATTGATTCACATGGAAGCACTATTCAATAAAAAATAATGTTCAATACTTATGTCCACAAAGATCCTAGACTTCTATAAACTGATGTCTTATTTTAAAAGTACATAAACCTTCATGAACCACTACCATTCTCAAAGCTTCCAATATTAAGAAAAACTTCTTTTATAAAATTCCAATATGTCAACTATAGTTATAGATTATAATTTTTCTAATCATGAGTTTATATAGAGTGGTAGTTTTGAGAAATTATTTCCTTCCGGAAGAATCTTCATAGAATCTAAGCATTTCACCCATTCTAAAAATTATCATTGTATCATCTAAATATGAGTAGCCTCTAATATATAGAATTTTCCTTTCATGATGCCTTCGATCTCATAATGTTTTTATCACATTGCTCTATATGCATGTTTGGAAGTGTAAATTTCATTTATAAGAATTTTTCAAATTATATTAGTCATAAATATCTATAAGTTGAAAAGATTATAATTATCTGATCCAGACTCAGCAATTTTCATTATCCTTCAAAACATCATGACACTAGAATCCTTCACGAATCTCTAAATATTCCCAGAAAATAAATCATCACAAAACTGAATCAATCACAATATATTTTATAATTCCATTATAAAAATCCATGTATCATGATGGTTATACATTCCTCCAGATTTTGATCTCTGAAATTTTATGATGCAATGGGAAATAGCGTCAAAATCAACACTATATCCTCTTACATCATAAGATATCATACAATGTAAACTCCCTGATCAACCCTATTGTTCATTCCAAAAAAACTCTATATACAATGGTTAAAAGAATTGGATCCTATAGATATTTTTAAACTATTTCATTAATTTTAATTATTTCTTAATAGGATATAATTTTATTGGAAAATATATATTCTGTATAAAATTAAAGGAGTAGTTTTTCTCTTAATAATTTAGTTTCCTTTTAATTTATATTCAAAAATTCTCATTACTTTGAGTAGATCTCATTGGAAATAAAATTTACATTAAATATGTTAATTCTTTATTTAAAGTATATAATTATTAACTCAATATTATACCATTTATACATATTTGTTTACTATGAAAATTATTTTAAAGACTAGAAATTTTTTAAAATTATACATTCTTTTCCCAATTCTAATATTTAACGAAAAGACATATTTTTTATAAATTAAATTTTTCATTAGGTATAAAAGGAATGAATTGGGAATGTGGGGGTTCGTAGGTTCGATTTATAGATATTCTCATGATGCATCGATTTTTCACACGAGACAAAATATTTCACCCAACCAAATAAATTTGTTTTTAGTGTATACAATCATATTTATTAAAATATGTATACACAAGTTCGTGAATGTAATAATGTCATGATGTATAAGATCATAATTTCCAATGTTAAAAATTTCCATTTATGAAAAATTATTTATTATTACCCATGATATTTCCTTTTTTATATAATCTATGGATGTATTTTTTTTCTAAAGTTATTAAGAGAATTACATGTTTTTTAGTTATCTACATTTCAAAATTTATTGTTTATTATTTTTCAATGATATATTCCTCTACATATAACCCATAAAAATAATATTAGTTATCCCTTTATTACATTTACCTTCCCCAAGATTCCGAGAATGAATTTTCTAGTGAGTTCAATGATTCAAAATATTACATTCAGATTTTATTATACTTTTACTCCATAGTAAAATCTTATCTTTGTTTTTATCTATTTTGTCAAGTCAACTAAATATATTTATACATAAAAATAATATCACTTTTATCACATTACAATGTATTTAGGTATACAATCACTTTAGGATATTGGCGTTTGGGTCATTATCGGTATGTTTTAAAAAAATGAGAGAAATATTATTTTTAAGAATGTGAAAAAGAATCACCTCCAATGATCTTTTGGGAAATCCTAGGTGATACATTATTTAAAATGATTTTATTAATATATGTGATGTCCTTTAGGGTTTGTTTTTTTACATTAGTTGTTTTGTCTTGTGACCCCATGAGGGATACATGAATAGTTGTTTTAGATATTATTGGTTATATTTGTACGATATTTTTAGGTGAGGGTGTTGGATGTAATTCATATGTTTTATTAATAAAAATTGTATTATATGCATGAGATTACTAATTTCTCTTTACCTTTTGTGATGTAACATATGATTCATATGTTGATAGTAGGAGAACACCATGAGTGAAACCCCAAACAAAGAGCACGTTTGAATGGATTGGGATTATTTTTGTAGTAGCATGGAAATGTATTGACTAAATGAGGTAACAATAAATTTTTCAGAATGGGTTTGATGTACTCTACCTAGGAGGAATATATAAGGATGATCCAATAGGACAAAAAAACAATGGGATATATACACTTGTTATAGCACATGTTCCTTCTCATTTATTTTGTTATTGAATTACTAGAGCATAAGTATGATTCCAAAAATACTTGGTTGTTTTTTGGACACTTAAGGTTATTGTTTTTATATTTATATTTTATTCTCATATCATATATAATGTCAAAACAATTTCTTGATTTTATTAATTTTAATGTTTTTCTTGTTTTTTTGGGTCATATGAATGATTTATATAAAAAAATTTATGTTTTGGATTACATTAAAATAGATTATTTTTTAATTTTGGAATATTTTGTTTTGAATGTAAAAATTATTTGGTTTTTTAAATGACTTTTTCTGATAAGTATTAACATCAAATATTTTAGAAAATATGTGTTTTTTAGATTCATGTAAAGGTTGAAGATATTATCTAAAATTTCATTCCATGATATAGGGTCCCCATTACCTGGTTATTTTTTTTAAATGTCAGCCCATAATGTTTTTCTTTTATAAATAGTAATGGTTGTTGAAGGTTTTATACTTAACATATTTTTTAAATTATTTCATAATGAATTTGAAATCTTATTTTGTACATTTTTTTAATAAAAACCCAAAAAATATATACAGTATTTCAATAATTGTGGTGGGTGGTGACCAACTATCCATAATTTTTCTCATAAATATCTATTATATTCATTTCAGTTTCTTGGTTATACATCAGACTGTTATTTTAGAGGTTATTTATCTATTGATTTTAGGTGAGTTCTCTATATTAATTCATTAGGACATTGGTTATTATTACATGATTTCAATAAGCGATAATTACTTTTTATTGGAATTCATAATGTGTGGAACTTTAAATAATATAATTTTTCCAATAAGGTTAGTAATAATTTTTTTGGATAGAGGGTATTGTTACGTTATGGTTTCCAAATAAACCACCTCTGTAAGAATATTAGTATGCCTCTATGTATTGTAGGTAAGAGATTGGGGGTGGTAATGGATTGTTTATCTACATTCCATATGACATTATTTAATAATTAACATATTATATGTTTCATTGACATATAATATAAGAATGTAAACTACCTGTTTTTGATTATATTCATATAATAGATTTTAAAATATTTACTCGGTGAAATCCTTAAGACTTATGTATATATGATTCCTCAGAAATTTTTTTTAAAGACCCCAAATATTATGTCACATAGTGGGTGAGAAATAATTACATTTGATCTAGATAAAATTATTCACATCTTGATGGTTTGAATAGTGATGTGGTCCTGGAAAACAAGATAGATCCATAAATGTTAAATTACATTTCAAAATATTATACACAAAATTTTATTTTCATTGATAACACCATTATTCCACATAGAATACCCCTGGGTATAGTTTATAATAAACATCATGTAATCATTTTGAATGGAAACATAAGAACGGGGGAGACCAGATACTATTTATGTGAACGTATACAGTATGAATCTAAATAGTAGATGAAATATATTGTATTAGTAGATTCTAATTAAATAATTCCATATTAGTAATCACATGATCATTGAACCATATCCATGAATAGAATAAAAATTTAAATAATAAAATGAAAAATGATAAATAATTTCATAATGATTAAATAAATAATGGCATACATCTAAAACATATTTATGTGGCCTTATTCCAAGACATATAGGAATACAATCAAGGCCTCGTTCCAAGTCACCTATATAAATGGGTATGGGATCTTAGAAATATCCATCATTTTTTACCACATGAGTCCTATAGATGTATCCATGGTATATGTAATTATAAGACCAAATAAAACCATAATAATTAAATGCTGTCATTATATTAATAATATAATCCCTCTTAATAAGTATAAATTTATGAAATCATAAACTAACAATTTTATAAGAACACGTATATATACGGAAAATAATTTCCCTAGTAAAATATTTCATTATCCAATGAAAAAATAAGGTAGATGGTATATTTTTATTTTAACATCATTAAATATGAATATTATATAATTAATGGTAATAATGATGAAAATAAATAAATAACCGTAGTTTTGTTTATGAAAATACAACTTTCTTTTTGAAATAAGTTATTAAAAATCTATAAATTTACCAATAATTACGGAAACATTTTATTTTAAAGGAACCTTATTATAATTAAATGAAATATCAAAATAATTTAGAATTAATGATGGTGATAAATTATGTGCCTTTTATATAAGTTAAATAAATATCATTCTAGATTTTATAAGAAAAAAATAGTATTTCATTTAGTAAAAAAGATAAATTTTAATATTAAAAAATAAAAAAATTTAAAAATGGGCAAAAATGAATTTTATAATTAATATTAAAATCACAAAATTATTCTTTTAAAAATTATAATCAAAATATTGTAGTGGAAGGAAAATAATTTTGATATAGTGGAAAAAAGTGAAATTTCACTTAAAAACATTATTTCTCTATAATAAGAACATTAAGAGAGGGGAAACAATAAAATAATTTCCGGAAAAACCATTTGAGAAAAAAATATATTCAGTGTAATATATTTTGTAAAAAATAATTCCATCATCGGTGCTTAAATCATAAACAATCTTAAATATCAATGTAATTTGGAAATTAATTGTTACCTCATATCCCGCTTCTAACATTTTTTTTAAACATCATGTATAATAAAGATAGATATATAATATTTATATTTACGAGTCATGATAATATTTTTCATTCCATAAGTATTTCAAATATAATATTTAATTGTAATTTCATGGTCTTTTATAAAACAAACTCTCTTTTTAATCCAATTAAATCTATAGTTATGTTTTATGATTATACAAAACAAATTATTTTTTTATTTTTTTGAATATTATATCATCTTCTATTTCAAATTCTATTAATAATGATAAATTTTTTTCATATATCCATTGAACTGTGATACTATGATTAGTATATATAAAAGGCTATCCAAATTCCTATTTACACGGGAAAATGAAGTGATGGCCTAATATCGTAGGATCATAACCTATGAATACCATTTCTCAGAGAATCCAAGGGAAATAAAAAATCATAAATTTTATCATGACCAAGACCATATCAATTTTAAACTATAAAATCTCAATAGAAACTAGTTACTGGATGGGTTCAGTCTCTTTGAGATCACGACCCAAACCATGTTCTTTAAACCACCTCCATTAAATCTTAGTGTCTCATAACATCCTATTATGGTATTCCTTGTTTAATAAAGGGATATGTTTTTAAAACCTAAAAATCAAGAATATTTATATTAATTTTTCCATTAAATAACTATTAAATTTATTCCTAATGGATTTAACATTAGAAATGATTAAATAATTAGTTTGATAAAATTAAATTTGAATAAAAAACATGAGTTTTTTGAGTAATATGATATTTAAATTAATGTATTCCATTAAAGAAATCATTAATTTTAAAAATAGTTATATTTTATTAAAATATAAATATTATATAATTTTTGGAAATTATTTTGTATAATATAGACCTGTGAATTTTACAAAAATTAGAATGGAAAAAATATAGTTATTTTAAAAAACTTTTTTTAATAAACATGGATTTTGATTTAAAAATAAAAATTCTCACAATTTGCTGATTTTTATTGAAAATAAGTATTATTATTTACTAATATAATTTAAATTATCCTTTGATTAATTTTTCAAAATTTCTTGAGATATTTGTATTTTAGTTTAATAATATTATACTGTATAAATATAAGATATATATTATTATGTCATAAATTCTGAAAGGTTTTTATAAAATTTATGAAAAAAAAATATAATTAATTTAAAAAAAACATTATTGTTATTATTTTATAATTATCATAAAGAAATAACGATTCCTTGAAGACCTATATTATATTTTATTGTTTTAAAATGATTTCATGGTAATCATGACTCCATTTAATATCACCATGATAATATATTAATGAGTTTGATTCTTTTCCATATTAAATAATTAAGTCAACTCAATGTTTTCATAAATAAATTTAAAAAATTATGGGATGGTTTTTTAACATTGTTTTATAGATTACCAATCAAAAGTTTAGAAAATAATATTGAACACCCCTCTATATTCCAAGATAAATTATCAAAAGTTCCCATTTTTCTCCACACAAAAATCTTGGAGTATTTAATAACTCTTACCTTCCCTCTCTACAATCCCCAAAAAGTAACCATATGCTAAAAATAACATATTCAAATATTTTTTAATATCACATTAAAGTAATGGAACATAACTTCCTTATTTTTGAATTAAATATACTTCTTTATTTTATCCATTTTATATTCAAATCCTAAAATTGGGATATTATTTTCCACATCCATCTTAATGTAATTTTGATGTTAAAATTTTGAGAGACCACTTTATCTCTCATTGAAATATTTTAGGAATCATTATCTATTTTCATTACACTACTCAAATTTCTCAATAATTTGTCATGTTAAACTATTCAATTAAAATTATCCACCCCCATTTTCACCTTTATGGAATTAACCTCTATATAACAATCCTTCAATGATTGTATAATTAAATGTAATTAACCCACAATACATGATCACATGGTTAATATTTATGAAATAAATTATTTTTTTGTGTGATACATGTGTCACATTTAGGTATGTACATGATATTATTATGATGGGTGAACCAAGATAACCCTCCAATACATTGGGTAATGTTTTTTCCTCATGAGATTAAATTTACAATTCCAGGAAGTTTATCTGAAGGATGTTATTTTGTGATTTATTTGGGTTTACCCATGAATTATGATTATGATTTCGTTTTTAATATTGTAACCACATTCACATGTTTCCTTTATCCTATCATGTATTATCATGCCTTGTGTCACCCGAAGTTTTGGTGAAATATTTTTCTTCAAATAAAATAATTTCCATTGAATTATTTTCTTTAACAAAGTCAAACATTACATTCACATGACACCAACATTGAATGTGAAACACGACACCAACATGTCCTCCATTCTAAACCACACCGACATGGCATCTGTTACCTGCAACACCACGTTCCAAAGTGAATATAATAACCCAATACTGAACAATATATTTCATATCATAAACATAAAAAATATATTATAAAGGTTCTAATTAAAATAACACCTATTTAGATTGAATTACAATCAAGATATACATTCATATATTTAATTAACTACATGCAAGATTGAATATTAGAAGAGAATGACGTATTACAAAATCATTATTATTTAATATATTTACATATAACATATCCATTAAATAAATATTAATAAATACTATAAACAATATTATGAAATAATATGGTTTTTATAAATATAAAATAAAGTCTTTTACTACCATTTTTTTTTAAACAAAACTACGAACAAAATGAATATAAAAATAAGTATTATTATTATTATTATTTTCATGAATCCTAAAGAGTCTTTTCTTTATAAAATAAATTAATCACAATTATAGTTTCATTTAAATTAATCATAAATGTTAAATATTCAATAAATAATTTTAATATTCATCCATTTATATTAGTAAGCATAAGATAACATAAAACTCAATTTGACACATAAAAACTAAAAATTTTATAATTGAAAATTTACCTCATTTTAATAAAAAAATGGATTTTAAATCGATGTTTTTTCATTTTTATAAATTTATTATGTCAAAATAATTTTAATATTTATAATATAACATAAAAATTAAGTTAGGGTGAAATTTTGGTATTTTTCAAAGATGGTTCATTTTATAATGAATAGTTTAAAATACTGAATTTTATGTCAAAACAACTCTTGCATATAATTTATTCATAAAGATAAATTAGGTTTTCCATCTGTTTTAAAGTATAATTATATAATATTATTTCAATCAATAAAATTTAGTTATTTTTAATCTATTTCATTTTGAAATTGACCTCATAAACATAGATGACTTGCGGTCATTTTAACTTTCAAAACCACTGTTATCGTCCTGCCCATAGGATGAATATTAAATTAATATAAAAAAATGTGATTGTAATTTTTAAAAATGGTTTACCTATTTCAAATCATGATAATTTATAATTTCTAATAATACTAAATAGGTTTTAACCAATAATATTACAGAATGTGATTAAAAAATGATAATGATTATGTCTAAATGAAGCATAATAAGGGACTAATACTTAACCATAAGTCCCAAAATGACTTGTTCACATTTCCAATATAAATTTTTTGGACATTATCAGAATATATCATCCCTTTTATTTAATTGGGTCAATTTTGTTATCCACATTCATTGTGTAAAATGACTATGTAATTATTTTTTTTAAATTATTACCATAGTGACAATCCTCCTCCACTATAAAAGGCCACCACTTCTCCCATTTCCTTACACCTTTAAATGCATTTATGCATGGAAGATATATTAACAAATGGATTAAAAAAATCCATACCCTCTATCAGGAATCCTCCTATTGGGAATAAATCCTTACAAGGGATCCATTTGGAATAAACCAAATGGAGTTACCCAAATTTAAGGTAATGTTTTTCAATGATCCATTTCCATTCATTTTCTTATCAATTCCCAATACTATACTTATTATACGATTCCATAATGAAAATATTATACTAAATACACTAGGATTTTTTATGTTATAATTTATTCCTAAAATTACACAGATATTTAACTAATGGGTAATAAATATTCTATTTCTATTTTTGGATAACAACTACATCACAAAATGATGATTGTCCATTTTCACCATTACCTCCTTTAATGGGGGCCATTATGAGGGAAAATATGTCTATGTGAGATATTTATAATATTTATTATGAATTTATGATTATTTTATTTTCACTTAGAACATACATTTCTGCTTTATATCTTGTATAAATATGATATTTTTTTGGACAAATTGTTGACAACCTCCCCCTTAATGCGATATTATTCATTCACACACTATATGGAATGAATTAGGAAATAGTGTAGTGACATTATATGATCTAGTTTACATAATACTTTTTCATTAATGATATTATATTGATATATACAGATATTTTATTTTCATTCCATAATTCAATACGAAAAAAATGAATCAATGTTAATGCGTACAAACGATATACTATCTCAATGAATGTTTTATTCCATTTAAAATGTCTATATTCTGTATAATATTATAACAAAAATATAATTGATATAAATTATATATTTATCATGTTTTACATTATGTAAATCATTATATATCTATATGAAAAATGTATATTTGAAATTAATACACATTTGAAAAACAAAGGGAATATTACCCAAATCAAAACATTAACATAGGATTATAGAAAAAATTGGTAATATATGATAAAAATAAAACAATATGTGGTATTAGATAAATTAATATATTTCTATTAAATATTTATAATTAATTGATATTTATTATACATGTTTTTTTAAACAAGTATTATGAGATTTATGACACAACGTAATGGAATTTCATCTCGCCTTTTATTATTGTGAGATATTTTTCATATCTACAACTCACTTTTATTATGTGGTGTATTAAATTCCCATTTAAATTTTATAAATTGAATTATATTTTTTCTATTTATATTATATGATCCATGAAATTTTATTTTCCTACTTGGGGAGTATTATTCCATGTTTTCATGTGGTATATTTGTATTGAAACAATCTCATCATTTTTCGAGAATGCTTATTATTAAGATTCAAATGGTGATATATCATTATCTATATCTAAATAAAACCATTTAATAATATTAACCAATATTTTAGAATATATTTTCATATATTATTAATATTTTTCCAAATCAATTGTACATAGGATAACTAAGAAAATGTTTTAATGAAAATATGACATTATTTCTCTTCTATGTCGGTAAAATATATTATATTAAATCCGTTATTTCTAAAAATGATTTCACAATGTGTTTTACATTTATCATATGATGTTTATTGAAATTTTTACACATGTTTTAAATTCTATAATATTTGATAGAATATTTTTTTTATCAATTCACTTTTCATAACATTTAAGGTAAAAAATAATATTTGAAACATTCAAACATACCACCAACGAAAATATCTTTTCTATGAAGATTATATTTTACATTTAGAAGTCTAATTTAAAGGAAATTTTTTTCTTAATAATATGGGAATTTTTTTATTTTATAGTGGTTTTAAATGGAAAAGGTTTTCGATAATGTTTTATGTTTTCTTTTCAAACCATCCATTAAAATATTTCAAAGACATTTTCAATGAAAAAGTATTTGAAGAATATTTTATCATCAAGATATGTATTAAAAGTATTAAATATTTATTTTATAAGTTTTCATTGGAAATGGTTTACAAAATGTTTTCAAATATTTATTTATATGATTAAAGTTTATTCTCAAGGAAATGGATTTTAGAAAGTTATATGTTTTAAAAGGCAATTCTTCAACGAAGAATGGACATTTTCTTGAAGATTTATTTTTATAATATGTTTACAAATTAATTATTATATATGATGACATAAATTG
The DNA here is from genome assembly GCA_963277665.1 of Viscum album. Lineage (NCBI taxonomy): Eukaryota > Viridiplantae > Streptophyta > Magnoliopsida > Santalales > Viscaceae > Viscum > Viscum album. The sequence continues at coordinate 1,749,586,979 of OY728120.1, read as the reverse complement.
GTTATAATCATGCCTTTTGGTGAAATGATTCGATGGTTATTTTCATATTATTTCTGAAAAAAGATTATGTTTTGATGTGATTTTCTTTATTAAACTCATATATCTTTAGCTAGTTATATTATTTTGAAACCCACTTCTTGTGATGACCAGGGATTATGACACCTACCTCGTTTCCATAGTTAATGATTAAATGTTTATTATGACTATATCATTTCATAGGTTATGATATGATTATTTGTTATAATTTTGTTGTAATTGTACATATGATTTTCTTATGGCCTAGATTGGATCTATATATCCCTCCAATGAATTATGTAATGATGGATGACTTGTGAGTATATATGTTATGTGTGAACATGATTTCATTTTCAAAATGTAATTAATGAACCTGATTTCATGATTATAGTGTTATAAATAGACCAGGTTATATGTCTATATTTTTATTTGTAATCCTGATTACATGTTCAAAATATTATTAGGGAACTTTATTATGTGTCCACAATTTTATGTGTGGTCCCGGTTTCATGTATATAACATTATACATGAACCTAATTACATGGTTACAATATTATGAATTAACCCAATTACATGTTCACCATGTTATGCATAGAACATGTTTTATGTCTATAAGGTTATGCATGAATTTATTTTATGTGAAAAATGATATGCGTGGAACTAGTTTCATGCCCATATGTTGATGTGGGGGCATTATTTCATGCCCTTATGCTTAATTAGTCAACTTATTTCTATTTATACATGTTGAAATATGTATAAACCAATGTGCGTGACAAAATTTCCATGTCTTATTAAAATGTTATTTTTTATTTCTTATGCTCTTAATTATTATATTATCCATATCTTATGAACTTCTAATCTTTATTATGATCTCTAATAGGTAGGGTATGATCATGAAATGTTATGATCAGATTCCATAGCATTTCATCATGTTATTATTTCACATTTCCATTTTTTACCCTTACTGAGCATATAAGCTCACCCATTTCTTATATTTCATTCCCCTAGTTATGAAGACATGTTTTTGATACATGTAATAATGGTAGAGATATTTATGGGATATGTTGAAGATAGTTCACCGTGATTGAATATTTTGTTTCTATGTGTCCAAAGAGAGTAAACTTTTATGGTCCTCATACAAGTATTTTTTTAATGTATTGATTATTCATCTAAAACAATTTAATGGAAATTAGTGGAAGTATAGTGTTTCAATACATGGTATTAGAATAAATTTGTAGTCATCCATTTGAAAATATAATTATAAAAAAATAGTGATATCTCTTAGGGTATTTCTAAGATTATGATTAGTTATGTATCTATGGATAAGTTTATTGATAATGAAAAGCATAAGAAAACATCCTGAAATTTTCCTAAAGGATAGATTGAGTGGTTTCTTATAAATATATCCCAATCTGGATACTCCAAGTGGATTTTTCTCTAGAAAAAAAGTGACTCAGTGTAACAAAATTGACAAGAAGTTTTGGGCCTGACTCAGGGTAATGTGGTACACAACAATGGGTATTACTTCACACCTAGTTTTACACCTCTTGGGGATAAGCTTTAGGAATTATAAAACTATTTACAGACCATCATTACTGATTTAAATATTGTATGAATATGAATATCCATGGGTAAACCTAAGGTGTTATAGATTAATGATATATGATCCGTTATTTACACACCATATAAATAATTTTTTATGATTACGTTGTATCACAATATGATAAATGATTCTCACAATGTTTTTTAGTTTTAGTAAATGGCGAGAACTATAAGAAACATGGTTTAAATTTATTATTTCAAATATTGAATTAATGGGAATTTTGTAAATTTATTTCCTGGTGGAAATATCATTAGTTGAATTAGGAAGGTTTATCAAGAGTTGGTTATACTTTTGAATAGAATGAGACTATAATCGACATCTGAAATGAATGTTGTGTTCATCAAGTATTTTGGAAATTAATCATAAGAAGAATGACTATATTAATGTTAATGAACATTGATATTATATTGATATATTCTTGGAAAGATTTATTAAGTAATTTGTTGATGAATCTTGATTAATGGTTTAAGAATAAAGTTAGATGAATGCCATACTTATGTTTTGGAATTAAATGATTATGTCATGTTAATAATGAAATATATAATAAATTTTAGTATATTTTTTATCTAAGGATTGAGAATGATATTTTCAATGGAGACGAATAAATTATAAAGTGATATTTTGATTAAGTGAAGGTAACCCATAGTGTGATCAATATGTTGCAAATATTTAATTCCACTTTTATAAAGAGATGATTTATTTAGATAAAGTAAATTGGATATCCATGATTACCTCAGAACTGATAAAGGATCTATTTAAAAAAATAGACTATGTTATCTTGGTTGAATTTTACATCTTCATTGATATAGGTCATATATCATGTAACTTATTGAATAAGTAATCATGCATTTTTCAATAATTATTTATTGTAATTTTGGTAATTACCAATGTTTTAGGGTAATATACAGTTACAATATTTAAATTCATGGAATTTAACAACCATGAAATACATTGTGATATATGGGGATAAATTTTAAATTTATTTGAGTAATTATTTTTGAAAAATTTCATTTTCATAATTCAGATGTGTTATATTTCTAACAATTTATTTGAAATATAAGTTAATCTTTAGATTAATTTTGTGTGATTAAAACGTTATCTCAACACGTGGGATTTTATTCATATTGTATAACATTATAATACAATTTTGTGTTGATGGTAACTAAAGAGATATGGGATGACTTATTATGGATCTCATGATCTGTTGGTTCTTCTAGAATGCAAATTTCACATTTCATTATGGAGAATTAGGTAAAGTGGAAATTGGTCAAGACATAACCAAAACGGTGAGATTGTACTTATGATAAGAAATTAAATCATGTATGTATAACATCTCATTAAAATTCGTAAACCATTGGGAATAGATTTTTATAAAGAAAAGGTTATCCAAGAACATTATTTTTTGAAAAAATATATGGTTCCTAATATAATAACAAATTTATGGATTTTTGATTGTAAAATTTACATTTACCATGTTACCTATCACTCTCCATGAGAACATGATAGTGATATTTCTCTTCTATATCCATGTTTTCACTTACCACCTATGTTATCAAATGTGGAAACCTATCTATATGTAACTTTTTGTAACAATTATTTTTCAAAAATTTATTTTTAAATGTATGTTTTAATATACGTTCATACGATGTGGGATTCTGTGAAAATGAAATTATAATATAAAACAATTGATAACCCACAAGAGTATCGAGGTACAAATTTATTTTAAGGGGGGTATAATGTAACACCTCGTTTTTTTGTGAACTAAATTTTTTTTTAAAAATAATTTTAATTGAGGGATTATATTGTACTAAGTGAAAAATTACTATCACATGGAACAATATTTTCCTTTACTACTTGACACCATCTTGGATTGCGTTACATGAGACACCGACTGGGAATATGCTACACTAAACACTAAGTGTAAAAGGGAATATAATGACCTGATATGTTATAATATATGTACTATATTAAATAAATATAATATATTCTGTGTATTATAATGAAAATAACAGATATTTATCTCATATGACATGTAATAGAAACTTTCTTCAATAGCTTACACTACATGTAAGAATGAATATTACAAGATAATGATATATTATTAAAAAAATATTGTTCAATATAACATGATTTATACTAGCACATTAAATTAGTATTTATGAATTGTATTATCTAACATATGAAAATTTATTATTTTTATAAATATAAAATGAATTCATTGGGTACCAATTAATTATAAATGAAACTAAAAAACAAATGGAATTATAAAGAAGTAGTATTACTATTATTTTCATGCTTCTGAAGGATTTTGACTTCATAAAATTACATAATAAAAATTAGTGAGTTATTTTAATGATAAATATATATTAAACTTTAAATAAAATATTTTTAATATTCATCAATTAGGTTTTATAGTCATATGTTAAGTGAAAACCCAATTTCACACATATAAATTATATTCTTATAAAGGCAAATTTTCCACCATTTAATGTGGAACATATTTTAAATCAAAATTTTTTAAATTCTGTAAATTTAAAATTTAAAAATAAACTTAATTTTTGGAATATAACAATAAAAAATATCTTAGGGCGAGTGAATTGAATTTTTTTGTGTAAATGTTTTTTTAATGAATTGTGGGAAATACATATTTTTTTCAAAACATATTTTTCTGGAAAAATATTTATAAGAATAAATTGTTTTTTATATTGTATTGAAATTATAATTAGATAAAATATTTATCAATTTATCCAATTTAGGTCATTGAACTCAATTGAAATTTTAAATTGGCTATACAATCCAAGAAAACATTCAACTGTTTTTTCTTCATAACCCCGTACTATCATCCCGAATATGGGATGAATATAAAATACATTTTGACACATTTTTTGTTGGAATTTGGAAAAATATATTCCATATTTGGAATAATAATCATTTATAATGTCAAATAATTCCGACATTGTTTTTTAACCAAAATATTAGTGAATGTGATTAAAATTAATTACATCTTTTAACATTAAATTTATCATGTTAATGGAATAAACCATTTCCTTACGAACCAAGGAAACCAATAATCTTTTCTAATAGATATTTTTAGCCATATTTATTTCCATATTAAACTTTTTATCATATTGGTTATATATTTTGATCCACATTCTATGTGAAAAATGTTTATGGAATTCCTTTGTCCAAATATTACAAGAGGGCCACTCCTCCTCCTCTATAAGTGGCCACCACTTCTCTCACTACCTCACACCTAAAAACCCATATAGGTTTATCCATTATATACCCAAATGGATTCCCCAAATACCTCCCAAATACGTTTAGTCCTCCATTTGGTAATAACACCAGAAAAAAATCCCTTTGGTGTAAACCAGAAGTATTAACCTGATATTATGGTAACATTTCCAAAAAATGACTTTTATTTCATTTTCTTCTTCACTTATTATACTCTTATTATTATGTTATTACATAAAAAATATCCTCAATATTAATTTATTTTTTATGATATGATTTCTAACTATAGTTAGACACACCTCCATCCAATGGGTAACAAAAATATTGCTTCATTATAAGATGAACTAGTACCACAAGAAATTGTGATTGTTCATAATTCCATTACCACCTCTCATAGTGGCCATTATGATGGAAAATATCTTTATATATCATATATATAATATTTATAATGTATTTATTCTTCATTAATTTTTGTCTATGACATTCCATTATACTTTCTATATTCTGTAAATACAATAGTTTTGTTTGAGGAAATGTGGACTACCCCCTCAAAAAGATGTGATGCATCTACACACTACAAGGAATGTATTAATGATGGATTTATTGAAAAAATATCATTTATATATAATTATAATTTTTCTCCAATGATTATATATATATATTATTTAATTTCGTTCTATAAATAGGAAAATAAAAACATAAAAAATGATCATGTTTACATAGGGCTTACCATCTCCATGAATAGTGTATTCAATTTTGTACATATATCTTATATAGAATGTAATAATAAAACTTTAATGGATAAAATTTATATTTCTCTCATATTTTACATTTTTTATATCATTATATATGTATAAGGATAAAATATATACCAAATTAAGACTCATGAAAAGAACAGAGCGAATATTACTCGAAGTGAATCCTTAACATTTGATTGTCAAAAATCATGTAATATATGGTCACAATCAAACTATATATGATATTTTATATAAGTATATGGTCCTTTAAAATATTTTTATTAAATTTATATTTATTATGTTGGGTGTTTGATAAGGTATGACGAGAATCAAGACACAAGGTCAGGGAATTTTATCTCAGCATTTATTACCGCGAGATACATGCCTTATTCACACTCAATGTTGTCATGTGGTGTATACGATGACCATTGAAATGTTATATCATTAATATTTTTTATTTAACTGTATTACATCCCTCATTAAATTTCATTTTATTACATTGGGATTGTGTTTCCATGTAACTTTGTGGTAAGAGTCTATTGGAACAATATCATCATTTTTTGAGATTGTTTATTATTTTTCTTATATTGATGACATCTGATGATATATATTTGATTAACACCAACAAATTATCTTATCCGATGTTTTTCCAAATTTATTCATGTATTAGTACCATTTTATTCCACTATATGGTACTTATGATAACTAATGAAATATTTTAATGAATATATGACTCTATTTCTTCTGTCATTCATAAATTTGTGTTCTTTCATAACAATGATTTAAAAAAATGATTTAATATTATCATACGATCATAAAGAAAATTTTTACCCATTTATTTTACTATCGATGACTTTAGAATGAATCTTCTTGTTGATTTACTATAATGTAAATATGGGAACATTTAATTTTAAAAATGGAATGATTGGCACGTATAGACATTCCACCATTACAACCATCATTTTCAGGATTCATTCATTGTACATTTAAAAGTATAATTTAAATGATAAATGTTATCATAATACTATAATTTTTTTTATTGTGGTATTCAATGAAAATGGTTTTCAAAAAATATTTATGGATTTTTTCAATGATTCATTAAAAATATTTCAAATTTATTTTCCATGAAAATGTTTTTCAACAATGTATTAAGTTTAATTAATGTTTTAAATATCTTTTAGAGTTATTTATATGTTTTAAAATAACAAGATTCCAAAAATGTATTCAATGAATTATTTATAATTCATCATTTTTTATTTTCAAGGAAATGGTTTCTAAACAGATATATGTTTTAAAAAATAAATTTTCAATGTTGAAATGATATTTTTATCAAGATATATTTTTGAATTATATTTCAAAATTATTTCCAATATATATTTATATATATAGGTACTTTATATTGAAATTATTTAATGCCTCAATTTTTAATATTTCAATTAATGATTTATATTTTTATGGAATAATGTTTAAAACCCCATCTCCCATTCATGGTATATATGATTTTGAACAAACTTCTTTTCATAGGATATGATAATGAGACCTTCCAATTTTCTATAGGTAATTATATGATTTAATTTTCATGATTCCTGTCATATTTCATGGGTTATTATATGATTTTTATAGTGTCTTCTAGAAATCATATGTATTAATTTTTATGTCTTTGTTTGGATATATATGTCCCTCAAATTTCTTTGGGTTACGACATATGACAAATTTGTATATATGTTATGGATGAAACATCTATCATGTTAACAATTTTATGCATAAACATGATTACATGTTCAGAATGTTATTCATGGAACAAGTTTCATGTTAAATATTTTATACATGAACCTGATTACATATTCACAATGTTTTGAGTGAACATTAGTACTTGTTCACAATGTTACATGTTGACCGGGATTCATGTACAAATGTTTGTGAAGGAACATGATTAAATGTCACAATATTAGGTCTGATCCTGAGGATAGGTTTAATTTTTTTTCAAAAACTTAGTTTAATGTCTATATTTTTATGCATGAACTAGATTACAATTTCACAATGTTATACATGGACCTAATTTCATTTCCTTAAGTAGGTGTGAGGTAATGATTACATATACTCAATATATAGAGTTAACGTGTTTCTACTTATACATGTTATGAATATTATAATCCTATGATGATGGAAAAAATTCCATGTTATATTATTATGGCATGCGTTCAACACTTCTACTATTAATTGGTTTATGATCCATGTATTATGATTTTCCAATCTTAATTATGATATATACAATTCAGAGTACGATATTGAAATGTTTTGCTCAAGTTCTATAACCTGTCTTCATGTTATGATTATGTATTACCTTTATTTAATCTTAATGAGAATTTGAGATAACCCATTTCTTATGATTTCTTTCCCAATATATGAAGAAAGGTTTTAAGTAGATGAAATAATTTTAGATATTATTATTTGATATATTGAAGATCATTTAACAGGAAATATGATTTACTTTCTATGTTTCAAATTACACTAATCTATTACAACACTTGTTAATGTATTTCTTATGATGAAAAAAATATTATTTTAAAATTATTTAATATCCTTGTATAAAAATTGAGGGTCTCTATATTCCACATTTATCATGATTATGATTCTCACATTTTATGATACAATTTTATCCCACTTAGATCGCATGTACTGCATTATATTTTTTCATGGCTTCTCAATTTCCTTAGAAGGATTTTTTACTCACACCATTTATATTTATAACCCTAGGATATCATGTGGAGTTTTAGAAGATTGTGTGAAATTTATGATTCATTTATGAAGTTTTCATTAAATTATATTTATCCTAGTTTTATAATGTTATGTTTAGTATTTAACCTCTAAAATACACATGAAATGTCATTCTACTAGGTTATATTTTGTAAAAACATATGTAATAAATCCGGAAATAAATTCTATTTTATATAAGTGTTTCCATGTTGGTATCAATGTAATTTTTTTATTTATGGGTTTCCAAGTAGAAAACAGATGTAAAAGCCAAAGGGATAATACTGAATATGCGAATACATCTGTAAAATTTAAATAATTTTTAGAGTAATTGGATTAAATGTAAATATATTGATTTTTATGTACTATTTGTATATTTGAATCTAGTATATGTTTTCCTTGTTGTAATAGAACCAAAAAACAATATTTAGATTGACTCAATCAGGAAATAGTGGAATATAATGAGCCTTACTTAAAACATGGTTGGACTATTCAAGGGTATATTCCTTGTTAAAATCACAATATCAGTATGATCCATTATTAATCTAGAAAAACATTATATATTTATTTTTGTTTAACAATATTTCAGGGAAAGAATATATTAAAAATATAGAAATTAATAGTTTAGGGAATATATTTCATTTTATATTTATCCCTTGAATGTTCATTGATTATATTTTATGGGATTAATTGTTTAAAAATTATCATCCTCAAATATATATTTGATAATGTAAATTATTGTAAAAATAATTAAATAGTGAAACCCCGAATTATCTCTGATGATTCTATAAATTCTTTCATAACTCACATGTTTAGAAAATATATTTAAGTACCACCACAAATCATGGATGTTAAGGTATCAATGAAAATCAGAAGGGTGAAATTAATATATCCCACTTATATAACTCACACCATGTTTAACATTCTGTCACGAACCTCCTATAAACCCTTGTGATTCTCCATTTATAAGAATGTGTGTCTATTATAGGTATGGATTTTATTTCCTTATATATAGCTGATAGAAGAGGATGAGTTAAGAAAGTCACCCTCCATATCTGTAATAGCCACCTGATTCCAAACATGTTCTAGGAGGGGATGAATATTAATTTGTACTAACATATCAATCATTGATATTTTTTTTATAAAATAAATATGTCCTAAATGATATATATTGAAGAAAATATCTTCTTTTGTAAAAAAGGACATTATGAGAGAATAACCTGATGTGTTTCCTAGTGAATTTCATCATCTTCCTCCAACCTGAGAGGTTTCATTTTTAATCAATCGTATACACGTGTATTTTCAAATATCCAAGAATCAACATGCAATGACTATTGTGATCTATTTCAACTAATGGATAAACTACTTAAGAATATAAATAAATTGTTTATACACCAAATTTCTTTACAGTCGGGTACACTGACACTCTTCATCATGAAGAATAATGGGTCAATGAAATATTACATTTATTAAAATGAACACAACAGGACCATGATAAATAACATGTATCATTTAAAAGGAATTGATTACTTTTTTATCATCTATGTGGAAATAAATATTTTTTTATGATAGATATTTTTTGAAGATACTATTAATTAATAGTAAGGATGTAACATCCCAAGTAAATGAATAATACGACATATTTCATATTTATTAATATTTGTGAATTAAATATTAATTTTATTTTAAAGTGGTTGCTATGTTCGATAGTGTACCCGATACGCAACAATGGGTTTCTTTGGAATCTTACATTGCACACTAAAAATATTTTATTACTATAATTGTAAATGGAAGTTGACTCCTAGCCGTTGTATTGTCGGGAATGAAAAAAAACTAACTAAAATATGATTATACATCTTTTTTAAATGTATTTACATTTATCCAATAAAAGTTAGAGGCTTAAAATGTGACTGACTCTAATTTTAACCATAATTCACATTAAAAGGCCAATTTCTCACCTTTTAATGGAGAACCATTTTTAAATCTAGTTTTTTTCACTTTAATACATTCTATATGACCAAATAAAATCCTTCATTAGAATGGGGACATTAAAATTTACTTTTTTCAATTTTTTGTAATTTTTTAGATAAAGATCATTTTTAATGAATAGTGAGGAATATTGTTTTTTAATTCAAAGTGCCTTTTAGTCGAGTTTATTTATACGGTTAGATTATCTTTTCAATTTTTTTCATGTGAAATTAAAATATATTTTTACCATTTAATCCAATTTTGGTCATTTGAATTTATTTCATGTTGAAATTGGACATAAACAAGTATCAATCATTTGATAGTTATTTTTTCGTAAAAACACGCTATTTCATTTGATAACATGAATTTATTTTAAAATTAATTTATTTGACATATATGATTTGAATTTAGAAAAATAGATATCATTTTTGGATTCGGAATATAAAATATATAACTTAGGCTTACTTTTTGGTATTTTTCTGAAAAACATCAATTTTTATTGAATAGTGAAACCACTTAGTGGTAGTTAAAAATGACTTCTTTATTTAAATGAAAATTTTCCCCTTCTGTGTATTTAATTTCAAAAATCTGACATACAAGGTTGTTATCAAGAAGTAAAATGTGGTTCATTATGATGAAAATAATTTTTGGTGAATAGTAACTTTTGACTTTTATTTACCGCGATTAAAGGTAAATAGTGTAATTCAAGGTTAAAAAATCTTAAAATATTTAAAAATTACCATAACACTTGTCCTAATCTTATTTTATGAGTCATTTACAAGCATTGGAATCTTTTGGTCGATTTTGGGGCCCCATTGAGCCACTTGGAAGGGATAATGACAATTTAGATTAATTAACATAAAGTAAAGGAAAAAATGACAAAATCAAATATCTTTTAGTAAATTAATTTTTAGAATGAGTCATATAAATTATCATTTCAACTATAAATATTCATTGGAATGCTAAAAATATTTCATACTTCACGGTATTTTTTTATAATTTTTAGATATCAAATAAATTCAATTATTTTAGACTCAATAATGATGGAGTATTTTCCTCATTAATAAATGACTTAAATAAATAATATTATAATGATTAAAATATTATCCAAAACATGTCCAATTATAATTGGATGATTTTATTTCTACCATGAGTCCTCTTTTCTTTGACTATAATTATTTTTGTACCATTAGAAACCGAATATCATTATATAATAAAATAATGGTTTCACACTTTCCTAAAGAGCCCCTCCTCTCCCTTATAAAATTAGACCATTTCTATCCAATTATTCACACCTATAAAGCCATTTGTATCATCCAAACTCTGCCCAATTAATCTCCCTACATCCCTATCCTCCTCCTAGATGATATACTTTATGTAGAAGTCACTTCAAGAAGACATTTGTTTCAAACCAATGGGAGTTACCCAAATTAAAGATAACAGTTTCTCTTAAATTGTTTTCTTTTATTTTACTTATCCAACCCCTAAAATCTTTTAATTCTTTTCATTTGTAACCCAAACAGTATCCTAAATATACTAGGATGTCTTTATGAGAAGGATTCGAACTACACTTATACACACCTCCATCTAATGGATGAAGAACATAATGTTTCTGTGGATGGAAAACTAACACCTCACGAAACGATGATTGTTCAATTACATCTTACCGCCTATCATGGTGGACATTATGATGAAACTATATATATATATTATATATATATTATTTTTATGATTTACTTATTCTTTTGTAAATCCCAATTATATCTAGCCTTTATGGTTTCCATAGTGGGTAAATACGAAAATATCATTTGAATAAGTGCGGACTACCGCCCATTCAATGTGATTTGATTCATTAATGAATTATGTGGGATTTATAAAGGATGAGTTAATGATATTATATATGATATTATATGGGAATTATAATATACCTATGTATCATTATGTTTTAATTCCATTAAAATAAGAAATATGAATGAAAGTAGCGTTAATGCGTACGTACGGCTTACCGTCTCCATTAACGATGCTTTTCATTTCATACCTCTAAATGTTATGTTCTATTATAAATACATGTATATACAGGATATATATGATATATATGATATATAAATCCAGAATACCATTCTGGATATAATGGACTGTTGACCACATGGACAACTTGTAAATAGAAGGTGTTCATTTTTTACTCAGGTACCAAATATCGACAAAAAGAACGTTATTAACATAAATTATTGCATAATGTTTATCACATGGGAATAAGTGACATAAAAGGAATAATAAACATGAAAATGGTTCATAAGAATGTAGAAATTATCTTTATTTTATTATTCAGGAGATTAAAGAACGATGGAGCCAAGTCGGACATGAGGTAAGGGACGTCGTCCCAATCTCCTTTAATTGAGGCATTTTTAATACACGGCTTCATTTTATACGTTGTATAAACCCCGGTGAATTTTAATTTTATTCAGAGTAAATATTTTTATATGAAATATTTTACTAATCGACAAAATGGAATGTTTTTTACTTAAGCAGTGACAACGACCTTTCCACCGCCACGAGTATTATTTGATCTTTGGTTTCCTTAACAAAACGGAATGTTTTTAAAAGGAAAAATAAATACCAAATACTATTTTCACGCATTTTGGTATTAAAAATGATTTTGAGAATGGATTTTTTATTTCATTATATGGAAATTATATTTTATTATTGCAATGTGGAAATGTTATCTTTTTTTATACTTATGTTAAGTTTAATGATCATGTTATGGTTATTGGGAATTATTTATGTATATGGGTGGTTCTGTGATAAACCTAGGGTGGGTGAGCCTGAGATAGCTCTCCAATGCATTGGGTAACGTGATATAGGTTCACGTGAATGTTTCTCCTAGGATATTTAGAGAATATAATGTGATGGGTATTCCAATGTAACTCCCTATGTAGCTGTGATAGCTACAATGTAATTATGATGTGTATGCCACAAGTTACCTTTATGATTTTTCATTTTTATGTGTCTTTCAAAAATCATATGATTTCACGAGGTAAGTAAAAAATTTCATGTTTTGTTAGTATTTATGAAAAAATGATTTCATTATTTGTTTTATAATCCTTACTGATCCTTTTATGCTCATCCCATGTTTTGAAATGTTTTCACAGGACTTAAAGATGAATAGGGTCAAGGATGGGATCAAGGAAAAGTCATGCTCTCTTTAACATGGAACTACACATGACTCTTTTTTTCAAGAGTTCATGTTTTGTAAAAAAATGAAACTGTGTAGATGTGTATACTTTGTAATCTTTTGGGATGTAATATTTATGTCTTAATTCTCTAAAACTCTAAAGATGAAAAGATCCTCAATGTGAATTTTTCATTTAATTCAATATTTTATAAGGTTTAAGGTCGGGTCTTTATATTTGGTATTAGAGGTCAGTTTAGATAACATTATGAGTCAGGGTATTGTTAAATTAATATCCATAAAGTAATTGCTGTTAATATTTAAATCATATAGAATTTCTGTATTACCATGTTGGTTCACCTAAGATATTTCATTGTTCAAAATGGTATTCCTTAGAGGAAACATGGCATCTATGTTGGGACAACATCAGGAGGAAGAAAACCTTCTAAATCAGCAACCTGGGATTGTCGGAATCGGAACTGAATAGTTTGTTTCATCAATGGAACAGTTGACTCAGGCAATAAATGGTGGTGGTATCCATATACGAGAGCAGCCAGATGAACCACAGAGGAACATGTCATTAGTGGGGCATTTCATGAGGAAACACCCCCCTCATTCAGAGGATCATCTGACCCTGAACTAGCTAAAGGGTGTATTAAAGCATTGTAAAAGATTTTCGATGTCATGGGTTTTTTAGAACATCAAAAGGTTAGTCTTTCTGTTTACCTTTTTGAAGGTGATGCTGATAAGTGGTGGTCGATGGTGAAAATATCAGGGATAGTGAGGAGATTGATGCTCTTGATTGGGATGAATTAAAAGGTATGTTTCTTTAGAAATATTTTCCTAAGGTGGTTCGTCTTAGAATGGAAAAACAATTCCTAGAATTGAGGTAGGAGGATGACTCAGTGGCTGCTTATGAAGAAAAATTCACTCGACTGTCAAGGTATGCTCCAAAATTCTTACGAGATCTTGATAGTAAAATCAATAGTTTTACTCAAGATTAAAGCCAATGTATCAAAGTGCCTTAGTTTCTCATGAGTTCAAAAGTTATGAAAAAAATTTCATTGTGCGGAGAAGGTGGAAATGGAGTTTTCCGATGATCAGGTATTTATTGACAAACAATAGAATAAGAGGTCGATATGGCAGGAAAAAGGGAAGAACTCTTCAAAAGAGTATGATGGTAAGAAAATTAAGTATACAATTTTCCAAAATTATGGTAAAAAGCATGCGGCGGGAATGTTTTTTGATTTATGGTAAGTGCTACCGATGTGGTAAAATGGGGAAAAAGGCTCGAAATTGCACTGAAAAATATCAGGGTAATGGTAAGACAAAATCTGATTTACATTCAGTAAAATGTTTGAAGTGTAATGAAATGGGACATTATGAAAATGAGTGTCCAGAAAATAACTCAACTAAAGGAAATCAGCTAGACTACAGGCAAAAATGGGTGGAAAAATCCTTTGAAATTACATTAGTAGATGTCGGGCCATCAAATGATGTTGTGTCAGGTACACTATTTGTTTGATCAGATTATGCCAATGTGTTTTTTGATTCAGGGTCTACACACACTTTCATTTCATTGAATTTTCATAGTAAATTCGAAATTTCATCTCATGATATGAATACATAACTTACGGTAAAAACACCCGAAGGAAATGTTGAGACAATAAGAAAACATAAGAAAATTCATGTCCTTTTGTGCAGAAAGAATCTACCTTCACACCTTATTGTTTTTCCTCTAGTAGAGTTTGATGTTATATTTTGAATGGATTGGATTTCTTTTTTATCATGCTATAATTGACTGTAGAGATAAAGTGGTTTATTTTTAGAATTATTTTTAGTTTGTATACAAAAATGAACCCTTATTGTTGATAACATATCAAAAACGTGAGAAACTAGTAAAAGCTGGAAATGATTGTTACCTTGCACATATTGTTGAAAACAAAGGAACTATTCAGATTAATGATGTGCCAGTGTTAAATGAGTACCTTGATGTTTTTATTGATGAGTTTCCTGGTATTATACCTGATCAGAAAGTTGACTTTAATATTGACTTAGTTCCGGATGCTAAGCCAATTTCAAAACCCCTCTATTGAATGGATCAGATTGAACTTTTAGAGTTAATGAATCAATTGCAAGAGTCATTAGATAAATTTTTAATTTGACCTAGCACATCACCATGGGGTGCTCCTATGTTGTTTGTTCAAATGAAAGATGGTTCAATGAGACTTTTCATTGATTATAGTGCATTGAATTACATGACTGTTAAGAATAAGTATCCTATGACTCATATCGATGATTTGTTTGATCAGCTCCAGGGAGCTCAGTATTTTTCGAAAATTGACTTGAGGTCGGGGTACCATCAGTTGAAATTATAAGAAGAAGACGTTCCAAATACCACGATTCTTACTAGATATGGACATTATGAATTTGTAGTTATGCCTTTTGGGTAAACTAGTGCACCTGCTGTATTCAAGGATCTTATGAATATAATTCTTTGTGCGATCTTGGATAAGTTTGTGGCTGTGTTCAATGATGATATTTTGGTTTATATCAAAAGTAATGAGGAACATGAAATTAATTTAAGGGATGTCTTTCAAACCGTAAATGAAAATAAATTGTTTGGGAAATTTAGATAGTGTGAGTTTTTGTTACAAAAAATTTCTTTCATGGGGTCACACTATTTAAAAATAATGGCATAACTATTGAACTTTCTAAAATGAAAGTTGTTGAAGAATGGCCAAGACCCTCAAATATGACCAATATTCGTAGTTTTTTTGGTTTGGTAGGTTATTACCTGAGGTTTTCTGAAAATATTGCAAGATTATCTAGTCCAATGACTATGTTAACTCGAAAAGGTATTAAGTTCATAAGGACAAAAAATGTGATTATTGTTTTCAGGAATTGAAAAAAAGATTGGTGAGTGATCTAGTATTGGCTCTGCCTTCCAGAAATGGTGAGTTTATTATCTATAGTGATGATTCAATAAAAGGACTAGGTTGTTTCCTATTGAAAAATGATCGTGTAATTTCTTATGCTTCACGTCAGTTGAAACCACATGAGTCAAATTACCCTACACATGATTTTGAATTAGTTGTTGTTGTTTTTTCTTTAAATATTTGGAGGCATAATTTGTATGGAGTGATGTGTGAAATATATACTACTCAAAAAAGTTTGAAATATAGTCACCCAGAAAGAATTGAAAATGAGATATAGGAGATGGTTGGAATTAATCAAGGATTATGATTGCACGATATATTATCATCCGAGGAATGAAAATAAAGTTGTTTATGCTTTTAGCCAAAAAAAAATTAATACTTCATTAACCATGTTACATTTGGAATGAGATCCTTTGTTTTTTGATTTGATGATATTTGGAATAGGAGTTGTTGCATGAAATTCTTCTATTTTGTATCAGATGTTAGTGAGATCATCTCTATCAGACAGAATAAATAAAGCACAATAAGAATACAATGAGTTATAGAAAATTGTAGAGTTGGTTCAGAAGGGAAAGTTTCATGATTTTAATGTTGATAATGATTATTTTTTGAGATTTGGAAAGAGATTTTGTGTACCTTGTGCTTCAAAGTTGTAGAATGAGATGTTATGTGAAGCACTTAGTTCTCCATTTTCAGTTCATCCTGGTAGTACTAAGATGTACAGAGATCATCGGGAGTATTACTGGTGGGATGGAAAGAAAATAGATATTGTTGATTTTACTATGATGTGTTTGACTTTTCAGTATGTTAAAGAAGAGAGGAAGTTACCAAAAGGGATTCTTCAGCATCTACTATGCCAGAGTGGAAATGGGAAAATATATCCATGGACTTTTTTGTGGTATTATCAAAGACATCTCGAGGTAATAATGCAATCTGTCTTATCGTTGACCGATTGACTAAATATGTTCATTTACTTCCTATTAGAGAAACTTTGTCTCTAGATCAACATTCTCGATTGTATGTTAAAGAGATAGTAGGTTTCGTGGAGTTCCCCTCTCCATAATATCTAATCGTGTTCCCAGGTACTCTTCTAACTATTGGAAAGGCCTTCAGAAGTCATTGGGTACTGAATTAAAATTTAGTACATCATTTCATCTTCAATCAGATGGGCAGTCAGAATGAACAATTCAGACCATGGAGTATATGTTACATGCTTGTTCGATGGATTAACAGGGAAGTTGGGAAGAACATCTTTCTTTGATTTAATTTTCTTATAATAACAGCTTTCATTCCAGTATACAGATGGCTCCATTTTAGGCATTATATGGAAATCATTATCGAACTCCAACTTCTGGGATGAAGTAGGTGAAAGGAGGCTTATGGGACCAGAATTGGTAGAAGAGATGGCAGAGAATGTTCAGTTGATTTGGAAGCACATGAGAATAGCTCATAGCAGATAGAAAAGTTATGCATATAGCCGGAGGAAGGATCGTTCTTTCGAGATAGGTGATCATGTCTTTCTCAATGTTTCTCTATGGAAAACTGTGATGTGTGTTGTTAAAAAGGGAATGATGAGTCCAAGGTTCAATGGACCTTATGAAATTCCTAAGAAAGTTGGATCAGTCCTATATAGAGTGGCTCTAACTCCAAGATTATGCCAGGTACACAATGTTTTTCATGTTTCGATGTTGAGAAAGTATATGCCAGATCCATCTCCAGTTTTGATCCTAGAGGTAGTTCAGTTGGAAGAGAATATCTCTTATGAAGAACAACCAGTCCAAATTCTTGACCATAGAGATAAAGTGTTTAAGAATAAGGTAACTCACCTGGTAAGGGTTTTTTTTGGAAAAACCATATGGTAGAAGAGGTAACATGGGAATCCGAAAATGCTATGATGGATAAATACCCCCACTTATTTTGAGAAGTGAATAAAAATTGCAAGGACGTAATTCCCAAAAGGAGGGAAGGATGTAACTTTCCATGTAAATGAAGAATAATTCATATTTCATATTTAGTAATATTTTTGAATTAAATATTAATTTTATTTTAAAGGGGTTGCTATTTTCTATAGCATACCCGAAACACAATAATGGGTTTTTTTTTGGAATGTTACGTTGCACACTAATAATATAAAATTATTATTATTTTAAATGGCAGTTAACTCCTAGCTGTCGTATTGGCAGGAATTAAACAAAACTAACTACAATATGATTATACATGTTTGTTAAATTTATTTACATTTATCAAATATAATTTACTTCCATAAAATGTGAATTACTCTAATTTTAAGAATAATTTACATTAAAAGGTCGATTTATCACTTTTTAATAGAGAACCCTTTTTAATCTAGTTTTGGTAAGTTTAATACATTATATATGACCAAATAAAATCCAACTTTATAATGGGGACACCAAAATTTACCTTTTACAATTTTTTGAAATTTTTATGATAAAGTTCATTTTTTAATGAATAGTGAGAAATATTGTATTGTAACTAAAAGTGCCTGTTAAATTAATTTATTTATATGGATAGATTATAGTTTTAATTGGTTTTAATGTGAAATTAAAATATATTTTTACGATTTTATCCAATGTTGGTTATTGTAATTAATTTCACTTTAAAATTAGACATAAACAAGTATCAATCATTTGATAGTTATTGTTTCTTAAAAACATGCTATTTGTTTTGATAACAGGAATTAATTTCAAAATTAATTAATACCACTTATATTCTTTGAATTTGGAAAAATAGTCAAAATTTTTGAATTCAGAAAATCAAATATAGCTTAGGCTTAATTTTTGGTATTTTTCTTAAAATCTTCAATTTTTGTTGAATAGTGAAACCACTATGTGATAGTTAAAAAAACTTACTTTTTCATTTAAATGATAATTACACTCTTCTATGTATTTAATTTAAAAAATTTGACATTCAGGGTTGTTATGACGAAGTAAAATGTGGTTCATTAAGATGAAAATAATTTTTGGTAAATAGTAACTTTTGACTTTTATTTACCGCTGTTAAAGGTAAATATGGTAATTCAGGGTTAAAAGAATATTATAATAATTTAAAATTACCTTAACACTAGTCTTAACCTTATTGGTTGAGTCATTTACGACCATGGGCATCTTTGGGTCGATCTTGGGACACCATTGAGCAACTTGGAAGTGATAATGACAATTTAGATTAATTAACTTAAAGTAAAGGCAAAAATGACAAAAACAAATATCTTTTAGTAAATAAATTTTTAGAAGGGGTTATATAAAATATATTTTTGACTATAAATATTAATTTTAAATATAAAAATATTTCGTATATTGTGGTATTTTTTATTAATTTTTAGACATCGAATAAATTAAATTATTTATGACACAATAATGATGTCGTATTTACCTCATTAATAAATGATTTAAATAAATAAGATTATAATGATTAAAATATTCTCCAAAACATGTCCAATTATAATTGGTTGATTTTTTTCTACCATGAGTAATCTTATCTTAGACTATAATGATTTTTGGACCATTACAAACTGAATATCATTATATAATAAAATAATATTTTTACACATTCCTAAAGAGCCCCTCCTCACCCTTATAAAGGGAGACCATTAATATCCAATTCCCCACACATATCAAGCCATTTGGATCGTCCAAAATCTACCCAATTAAGCTCCCTACATCCCTCTCCACCTCCTATAAGTCTTACCTTAGGAAGAAGTCACTTCAAGAAGCCCATTGGAACAAACCAAAGGGAGTTACCCAAATTAAAGGAAATGGTTTCTCAGAAATTGATTTCATTAATTTTACTTCAACAAACCCTAAAATCCTTTTATTATTTTCTTTTGTAACAAAACCAATATCCTCAATATACTAGTATGTAGTTTTTATAAGTATTATTACTACAATTACACACACCTCCATCTAATGTATGAAGAACATAATGATTCTGTAGATGGAAAACTGACGCCTCACGAAACGATGATTGTTTAATTACATCTTACCACCTATCATGGTGGCCATTATGATGGAACTGTATTTATATATTATATATATTATGTTTATGATTTCCTTATTCTTCTTTACATCTCAATTTTATCAAGCATTTATGGATTCCATAGTGGGTAAATACGATAATCTCATTTGAGGGAGTGCAGACTACAGCCCCCTCAAAGTGATTTGATTTGTTAATGACTTATGTGGGATTTATAATGGATGGATTTAATGATATGATATATGATATTATAATGGAATTATAATATACCAATTTATTATTATTTTTGAATTCCATTAAAATAAGAAGTAGAAATGAAATTGGTGTTCATGCATACGTACGGCTTTCCGTCTTCATGAACGATGCATTTCATTCCTAACCTCTAAATGTTATGTACTATTATAAATACATGTATATACTAGATATATATGATATATATGATATATAAATCATGAATACCATTTTGGAAATAATGTACTATTTACCACATGGACAACTTGTAAATATAAGGTGTTCATTTTTGACTTATGTACCAAATATGGACAAAACAGATGTTATTAACTTAAATGATTGAATAATGTTTATAACATAGTAATAAGTGATATAATATGAATAATAAACTTGAAAAATGTTCTTAATAAAGTAGAAATTATATTTAGTTTATTATTCAAGAGATTAAAGAATGATCGAGTCAGGTCGGACTCGAGGTAGGGGACTTCGTCTCAATCTCCTTTCATTGAGGCATTTTTTATACACGACTTATTTTATACGGTGTATAAACCCCATTTAATTTTCATTTTATTCAAAGGGAATATTTTTATATGAAGAATTTTACTAAATGAAAAATATGAATTCTTATTTACAAAAGCGGTGACGTATTTTCCGCCGTCGCAAGTATTATTTGATCTTTGGCTTCCTTAATAAGACAGAATGTTTTTAAAAGGAAAAATAAATACCAAATACAATTTTTACGTATTTTGGTATTAAAAATGATTTTTAAAATGGATTTATTATTTCAATATCTTTATATGATATTTAATTATTGTAATGTTGAAATTTTATCTTACCATTATGCTTATGTTATGTGTTATGATCATGTTATTGTTATTCGTAATTATTTACATATACCGGTGGTTCCATGATAATTCTGGGTTGGGTGAGCCCGAGATAGTTCTCCAATGGATCGGGAAACATGATGGAGGTAAACGTGAATGTTTCTCCTATGAGATTTATGGAATATACTATGATGGGTATTCCAAAGCAACTCCCTATGTAGCTGTGATAGCTATAATGTAAGTATGATATAGATTCCACAAGTTACCTTTATAATTTATGATTTGTACATGTCTTTCATAAATATTATGATTTCATGAGGTTAGTAAAAGATTTCAACTTTTTTATGTATTTATGAAAAAATGTTTTCATTCTTTGTTTTATAACCCTTACTGAGCCTTTTATGCTCATCCCATGTTTCGAAATGTTTTCACAGGATTTAAAGATAAATATGGTCAAGGATAGGATAAAGGAAAAGTCATAATATCTTTAACATGGAACTAGACATGAATTTTTTTTCAGGAGTTCATGTTTTGTTAAAAGAATAAATAAAATGTGTATAAGTGTCTACTTTGTAATCATTTGAGATGTAATAGTTATGTCCTAGTTCTCTAAAACTATAAAACTGAAAATATCCTCAATGTGAATTATTCATTTAATTCAATATTATGTAAGGTCTAAGTTTGTGTCCTTTTAGAGGATGGAGTACATTACCAATTTTTTTTGATATATGATGTGAGAACATCTTTTATATTCATCCCAATTAGACACACTAATATTATATAAATATTTATGGATTTAATAAATACATATTCTATTTAATACCATGAAAATTGTTTTGTAGTATTTACTGATAATATTATTAGCTAGTCCAAATGAAAAAATGAACATGAGGATCCTTTGAGTATTGTACTATAGAACATGTGGAAATAAAATTTGTTTGAATATTATCGTAATTGAATTTATGGGATGAAGAAAGTGAAAATTCTAGGGAATATCATCAAAAATAAATGGATATCATTGAATCTATAAAAAAATTATATGATTGAAGGGTCCCGTATACCAACAAAAATAATGGGAATCTATAGTTATTAGAGACTATCTAGGTATTATCATGAATTTTCATGTAACGTGTCAGGATTTTTAATCCCATTATCTAAGAAAATAAAAAAAAGAGTCATATTATTCTAGAATAAGGAATGTGTGAAATTTTTTAATGATCTAAAGTAGAGGATTAACATAGAATATGTGCCCATTGTACACACAATTGGAGATGGAGTTGTGATCCACAATGATTCATCCATAAAAGATATATTTTATAAAAATGAAAAATGATATTTTTATATCATATGCCTCCTAGAAACTAATGATTCATGAGAAGAACCACCAAACTCATTAAAACTAATTAATTGGAATCATTATCTCAATATTGAAAAGTGGGATATATATAAGACATGAAAGTATTTGACTATATAATCACAAAATGTGAGATTAATATGGAAAAATGGGGTTGGGTACAGAATATCAGGGGTTATGATTTTCAGTGCATTTTAATTCTGGGAAATAAAAAATTATGGCATAATCTTTTAGGAGAAATGATCCTGAAACTCAATCAATGATTAATATTATATGATATCCAATATTCATTGATAATAAAAAGATATGTATGGAAATAAAAAAAATATATTCATCCAACATCAATCAAATGACTACTAAAAATCCAATTTTTAGTGAATCTTGAAGGCCCAAAAAGATGATGAGTTACTTAGAATTTGGTAATGGATATTTAAGAGATCAAAATTTCTATAGATGGATATATATGTTTTATAAAAGGGACATATATCCTGCAAAATATATAACTGTAGAGGGAACATATGGATAATGTTCATTTCTGGTCCTTCTCTTTTCATTTCGGAAGAACAATGACATATTTAGATTTGATGAAAAATTTATGATGGAATGACATATAGAGATTTATCATGGATATTTTATATTGATGCCTCGTATTATAGAAAGTAACGAATGAACAACAGAGGTCTATCATTATGATTGTACTATTCCCCAAAGTAGTATGGAAATTTGAAATCATAACATTGTATTTTTTTCTTCAGACATCCTAGGAATCCGAAAGGTGAAAAATTTATCCAGGAAGTTATTGATCACTTTACAAAGTAATCACCTTTCATTTATATTAATGAATATTTATTTCATAACCAAATAACTAAGGTAAATTAAATTTATTTTTTAAATCTATATGAAGTTTAAATATTTATTGTATTTATACAATATCTGAGGTTTATAATATGGCTTTGGAGAAGCCTTAAACAATAACTGAATATAGAACTATGATTTAGCACTACTTATCCCCCACATAAAGGGTATTTAGTCATAAATGACCATTAAAAATGTTGAATATATGAAGAGATAATGTTCTGTGGATTTATAAGGATGTTTGGATCATCACATTCATATATTGGATTTTACATATTACATAATTTCCCAGTAATGCATTCAAATTGTGCCTTATGAAGCTCTATATGAAGGTAGGATTCAGAATCAAGCATGATTGGATGAATATGGAGAGAATCATATGAGGGGAACATATCTTATTGATTTAATTATATAGAAGATTCAAGCCATTGAGAATTATATGAAATCCAAAAAATTGCTAGAAAAGCGATGCTGACAATCATATATAGTATCTTTAGATTGAGTTCAGTGAAAAGGTTTTCCATAATATATCATTATGGATGAAAATAATGTGGTTTTGAAAAAATGGAATTCCAAGTACAACATACATTACCCCATTGAGATCCATGATCACATCCTAGTTATGACATATCAACTAGAATTCCCACATAAACTATCATAAGTACATGAGGTGTTCCATGTATCCCTATAGATAAAATGTATTCATGACCATCACTTGTACTAAATATGTAGATTTTACCAATGGATAATTTTATTACATATGAGTATAATCTTATGAAGTTATTACGTCATAGAGGAAACGTTTTTAAAAATTAAACAACTCATCTTGTTCATCTATTATGCTAAATCCATAGGTTTGGGGAAGAATTAGGGAACCTAAAGAAGTGATGAAAACAAAGTACCCCCATTATTTCAATTGAATGGAATTTAAATTTCATGAGATAATTTTTGAAGGAAGTATTAATGGAAAACCAAAAAAATTATAATCATAATGATGGATAATCAATCCATTAAATAGGGGTTATATATATTAGTATATATTAATGGTTTTTATTAATCCAATTAATCTTGTCAAAGGATGTGATGACCAAGTCCAATTAGATCACACCCTATAAATTAAATTGATCAGAACAAACAAGGGAGATACCATCTATGGAAATATCCCATTTCCAATTAGAAGACTATATTTAGAAACTAAATAATTAAGAAATATTATTTACCAGATATGTTTAAACTCCTTGATATCATGACAATAACCACGTTCATCGAACCACCATAGGAAAATCTCATTATTTCACAACTTACCAATAGGGAATTTTCTATTTTAATTAAGGGATATGTATCTTTTTCTTAAAAAATATTTTTTATATTTTTCTTCGATGAAATATTTATTATATGTATTAATTATTTAAATTACATTAAAAATTATTAAATAATGACATTGATAAAAATATTTTTTCAGTACGATAAATCATGAATTGTATTTTTTGGGCAATAATAAATATAAATCAATGAATTACATTTTTCAAGTTGATTATTTTTTAAAATACAATTTCTATTGAAAAATTTAATTATTAAACAATATTTATTTAATTTATTTTAAAATATAGTTTTCCATATTTTTTAGAAAAATTATTAGTGTCAGAAAGCTGTAATTGTAAAAAAACTAGTATTTTCTAATAAACATGAATTCTGATATAAAATTATAAATTATCATATTTAGAATTTTTTGAATAAAGATGATATATTTTGTGGATCCATGCTGTCATTATTATCAAACGATGAGTTTTTTCATAATTTTATAGAATTTTATAATTTTGGGTTAGATATTAAATATTTTAAAAATATTTTGTCTGTAATATGAGATGATAATGATGAAAATGTGATGTAATATATTTAATTAATGATATAAAATACCCAATATATATTGAATCAATAAAATACTATGTTTTTATGCAAAATTATTAATAATATAAATCCCTTATGAAACCTCCAAATCCAAAATTATATTTTATGGTTTTAAAATCAATTTATTGTAAACACGACTCAATAGCATATGGAAAAATTTAATTGGTAAATGAGTTTGGTAATTATCCTTATTAAATACAATAAGATACTATTTTTGTTAGAATGAATTTCTTAAATTATAATGGTTTGGTTTGTGGTTTTGGATTATATTATTGTTTAGATTCGAGTAACTATGTTTAGAAAATAATAAAAAATTGGACTCAATTTTTCATTATAAACCCATCCATGATACAATTTATCATTAATCAAAAAGCAACGATCACATAATTAATCTGTACATAAATCTCATTATACCTCTTATGGTTCACCCAGTATATCAGGGAACTTTTCCATGGATTATATAAATACTCTCACATGGTAAGTGACCTCTCTCTCATAGTTTCCCTTCAAGCTCCTTATTTAATTTATGAATTTGAATTAAAATAAAAAATGTTTGAATATATTTTATACATACCATAGTGTAATTTTTATAATTAATTGATGATATAATCCATTAACTATCAAAAAAATATTATTGAATCATTGAGATACAATTTATACTATATAAATTTGACTGTAGTTTTTGATGATAGACGATTGTGTGATGATTATCCACCCCCATTAACAAAAAAGGGTATTCACCTAGATATACATATCCTCCACTTATTGGGTCCATCCATGTTTATAACTCAGCCTACTTGTCCATGGGCGTAAAAATGATTATATAAATTCTTATGTTATATTATAAATATGGAACACTTATTAATTTTCATTTATGATTATGTTGGGTGTTCAAAGATAGTTCTCTAATGCATTGGGTAATGATTCAATATAATGATATTCCATGTAAGGTGTATGCTATGTCACCCAAATAAATATTAGTTACTATGTATTTTTATTTAAAATGTAATTATTATTATGAATTCATTTTAAATGTTATTGACACATTATAATTTTTCCTTTATTATAACACGTTATATCAATCTTCATTGTTTTTTATTTTGATTATCATCTATAATGTTTCATTTTTATGACTCTTAGCTCAGATTTATCTATTCAACATATGAAATTTTTATTTCTATTCCATTAATAGAATTTATTTCTCAACTATTTCTTATGTTTTTCCCATGTTATACCATCTTTTATTAGAAGATCAATGAATATTTATGGGCACGATAAGGACATTTTTAATAAAGTCTTTGTATTCATATTTTAGGATGTAATGTAATCTACATAATATAACCATGAAACAATTTCTCTAAATATTATGGATTGTATTAAGTGATAATTTTTTTAATAAATAATGAAATAAACTATTTTCATAAAAAATATTATTATATTTATCACACATTTTTTAAAAAATAATCATTAAAATTGAGTTTCACATGACAAGTACTTCTATCCTCATGATTGTTTTTAATCAGTAGTTTTTTACATTGTAAATAGATAATGGTATTTTTATATATATAATTTTAATAATGATATCAATATCAAATATATTTATTTTTTATATATTTATATTTATCCATATTATTTATTGAAATAAAAACAATTATACTATTCAAGAAGAGATTAAACCATTAAACTACATGAACTATTTATTAACTTTTTGAGAGATAGAATGGAAGAGATGAGAATAGTAATTAAATATTCTTAGATTATGTGTATGTCATATGAAAATTATATGTTAATTAAGTATATTCTTATTACCATCCATGTATATTAGAAATGAAAAATGGTTCACATCACACCATTGAGGTGGTGGTGACACAAATTCATGATAAACGTTATTGTTTTCAAAAAAATAAGAATGTAAGAAGGTAGATTTGATAGTATAAATATATAATATTCACTACATAAAAAATAAAATAAATAAATATTACACCCATCATTATATAAATCGACACAATATTTTGAACAAAAATGAATTTTATTCTACATGAAGATATTAAGTCATATGTACACATGACTGATACAATCTATTAAAATTTGATGGAAAATATATTGGATAATGGTATTTTCAAAAGAAAAATAATATTCATGTGTATTAACTATAATTGTTTTGATAAATAACATAGATTTATTTCATTAAAAATAAAAAGTAAAAGGAATGTGATTGGTTGATGCGATTATCTCTTCGATTAAAGTACCTGTTTTCATCCATTATAAAGGATTGTATGGTTTTAATTCATGGAATAAAAACACCTATATAATTTGGATAAGGAATTATAGAAGATAATTAAGTTAATTTTTATTAATAAATTATGATCATTGTAGTGTAATAAAAATATGGAATGGGTATCCATTTATATGGGAGGGAAATGATAAGCACGGAATTAATAAAGTGATTAATCTATAATTAAGTAATATTTAATAAAAATTCTTCCAAATAGACTGATATTAAATAAAAAAGAGTATTTTGTACAAATTAAGTCCCCTAAAGATGTTTACATATTTTTTTTGTCATTTTAAACATTATAATTTTGTTCAATCCCTAGGTTAACTAATTTTTATCTCCATTGTTATAACATATTTTAAATATTAATGGGGTATTACCAAATATAAACCTTGAAAAATTTTGATATGATAATTAAAAAATTGAAATTCATTTTAAAATAATAAATATATTATATATGTATATTTAATTTTTATTGTAATTATTATTATTTTTAAGAAGTACATTAAGATACCGTTTATCAAAAATGTGCATGTATCATCTTTGAGATTCTAATCGTGAAATT
Source organism: Viscum album (assembly GCA_963277665.1). Lineage (NCBI taxonomy): Eukaryota > Viridiplantae > Streptophyta > Magnoliopsida > Santalales > Viscaceae > Viscum > Viscum album. The sequence goes on along the minus strand of OY728120.1, from coordinate 1,749,558,558 downwards.
TATATCAGTGGAATGATAATATTTTTATTTACTGAAATTAATCCTGATAAATATTATTTATATGATAATTTATAATTTTCAGGTACATTATAATTCCATCTGACATGTTAATATTCCCTATGGTCATATTAAAAGTAAAATGAACACATAAATATTCTACAGGTCACATTACCTCCTATATAAAACACAAAATTTTCAATCAATATTCACCTCAATTCCAACCATTTTTAGATATTTTCATTTTTTAATATGAAGACTTATTTACTAGTTTATTTGTTATATATTTTTTTCAATGGTGGAAATGGTACTAATAGATTATAGTGAATTGTATTTTCCCACATGAACTTTTGAATTTTATAATTTTGTATAGTTTTCTTGTATGTAGTTTTAATATGATTCATTAATGATCAATGAAACGCTATTTATTAATGAAATAATTTATTTCACATTCATTACATGACTAATGATATATTTTTTATTTTAACACACATTTATATCATGTGGAAAATATTATTTATAAACTATGTGTTGTTACATTATCCCCCCTTTTAAAATTTTATTTCAAATTTTTTACTTATAATATTTATTTTGAATATGCCAGGGTATATTTGTTTAATTTTTTTCCTCTAGTGCCCACATGACAACTTAATAATTATGGTTCATCCACTTCAAATTGACAAGGTTACGTGACTGGTAGCATAGATATTTTCCCCATTAGTACTAGATCACCCCTTCTAGTATTCATATGAGAAGTCATTATCAACTTATACCTTCCCTATATATAGTACATGTGAGGTATTAGGTAGGTACTTCCTTATGATTTATACGTGGAACACATCTAGAAAATAATCCATACATGTTAGTTACATGTCGATAGTCCACTACTCATATGAGATCAAGGATATAAAAGGGGATATTATAATTCAGTCTAACCTTAAATTTCTATCCAACATGCATGACTCCCTTCCATGGTGAATTAAAAGGAAAACAAGTTCACACACATCGAACATCAAGTCCCTTTTATGGTTGTCAATATATTTAATTTTTTAAACTCGTAGTAGATTTTATATACACATGGATGGATTTTAACATCTTTATCATCACTTAATCAACATCAGTTATACAATGCTTCTGTTCTTGAAATTCGTCCCAATAAGATGGAGTTTTACATCACTTCCCATACATAGCTTTATATAGAATCATTTTAATAAATGATTGGAATCTATTGTTATATAAAAAATAATCCAATGGTATATGCTGATGTGATCCAACTTTAAATTTTATTGTGATGTCTCATAGTATTTCTTCGAGCATCTAAATTATCCATTAGGATTTTCTAACATTTTGGGGGTGATAGGTTGTGGTGAAATAAAATTTAGTAATCAAATAATGTTCAATAATTCTTATTATTTAGATTTTAACCATGGATGTTTATTAAATAGGATCGTTATAAGAACCCTAATAAAACTCACTACTTCCGTTACATATATCATTGAATATTGAATAAGATAGAAATATTCCCAATAGAAATCAGTGAGATGTCTTGGTGACTCAATCCACCAAAACTCAAACATCATTATTTCCATTTTATGCCTTTGATAGGCTAATAAAAATGTCCAGTGTGAAATTATTGTATTTCTACATGGCTATAGGAAATGCTTGCATAATTTTTTAGACTGTTCTCCCTGTTATTTAAAATTTCTACATACCAAACACCTTAATATATAAACCACAATCTCTTTCTTCATGTTGTCGCACCATAAGTTCTCTTAAAAATAATCATACATATATGTATATAAAATATGGATATAGAATGATGAAATACAGATATTACCTAATATATCCATCATTTTCATTGGTTGTGTAGCCAAAAAATCCTTATTCTAAAGAAAATCACTTTATCATCACTACAAAAACCACAAAATTCTCTTTAAATTTATTCATGATTTATTTCAATATATTAAACATAATACAATATTGAATATTGATAATTATATTATATTTTGGAATATGGTAAATTACATAACAACAGAAAATGTAGAATACTTCATCATTATTGAAAACATCTTTAATAAGATCATAGTATTCCATTAAACTTATAATTACATGGGATAACATGAAGACAAACATTAGAAATATGTGATCTATAAATACTAGTATGGGAATAAAAATGGAAAAAATGAAGAAGATAATACAAAATAGTTAATATGAATATAAATGGGACACAAAATTAATGACAATCGTAAATATAAACAGTGATACCTGACATATCAAGATAATCATAAAGGAATCATTGGAAATGTGGGAAAATAATTAAATAATATATCAATAACAAAGGTCATGGATAACATTGAAGGAAACATGATGAAAATATTCCATAAAGAAATTTGTTTTACTATCTATCCAATTAGATGTCTCAATATAAAAAACATTATCTAATGCATTGGAGTGCTATATATTTCGGAGCACAACCATTAGTTTCATATAATTCCCATTTATAATTTTTCCACATTGATCAAACAATAAGTATTCATTCTTCATCATATATTATTATGGGATGATGAACTATAGAATAAATACATTTATGTCCCATTTCAAATAATGGTATGTGTATAGAGGTGAATATTTTTTATTTGAATAGGTACAATATTCCATACACAAATCTTTTGGCATAGAAAAACTGTGGTGATAGTTCGACACAATAATTCCATCACATATGAAATTAAAAAAAGTGTCGATTAGAGATAAATTTCTGTATCATAATTTGGACTTTGTATTTTATGTAACAGGGACATGAAAAAATATATCCCAATAATATGAATTTGAAATTTAAAGAAATATATAAGAAATAAAATTGATTAAAGAGAATAAGGATAACATCTGTTATTTTATTATTTGACTCCATATACTTTTAATGGATATTCTTGAGAACATGGTTGAACCATGGGAGGATTATAGAGAAGGAATTTTAACATAACGTCTTTACCCAAGTATTTTTGGGCAATATAATTAGGATCATTGGTTGAATTATATAGGAAATGAAAGGGGAATTCGATATCCTTTCTCAAACATAGGTTATGGATACTATATAAAAAATTAACAAACCACAAACTATCCCACTAATTATAACATTGGTTTCAAAAAAGGGTATTAGTTTAAATTATTTAATAAGCCCATGGGGTGATAATAATAAAATATTACCCTTTCTAATGTTGAAGTAGGTCATCCTCTTAAAAAATGTATATTAAAATCAGAAAATATATTAATGTTTTCATATGATTCATAAACATGGGGTGATAATTAAAAAATATTACCCCTTCTAATTTTTAAGTATGTCATACTCTGAAAAAATGTATATTAAAATCTGAAAATATATTAATGGTTTTGTATGATTCATAAACACTATATAAAATTAATAAAAGAAAAATAAAAGCACATTATAATAATGGTAAAAACATATATTGGACAACAATAGTTTTTTAACCCTTATTAAAATTATGTGTGACTTTACAAAAGTTTTTTGATCCCATATATTCATAATAAATTATTTTGTAAAATTTTATTATTGAACAATTATTAATTTAAACCATCAGTTAATTCATAAGAATAAATTTCTAGATTTAGTATAAATTATAATTACACATACAATTTCTATTTTATTGTTTAAATAATAAAATCATATATAATGTAAAAATGTTATGAAATATGAACATTGATCTATTGGAAATACAATATAAATTTTCTTATTATTATTGTCTACATAAGAATCAAATTAATAACCTAGTATACACCGTATTTGTAAGGTGTGTGATGGACATACATTCCTGGGGTTGTTCTAACTACATGTTATTGGTAGTTTTCTCAATGTAATTGAACTATCTAATAAACAGATTCCCTCATGCTAATATTTTCAATTATCTTCTTGGGTTTGGACAGTGGAAATTTAATGTATTACAATCCACCTTAGAAACTCTTATAAATTAGCTTCATCAGGTATGATCATACTTCTTGAGTCCATCACTTCCTTTTTTTATTCCAATTTTATATATTAAAGCCCTATAGTTAAACTAAAAATTTCATTACTATTCTATAGATATATTATTAATGGTAATGAGTTTTTTTGGTTTTATATATGATTGGATATAATAAAGGAAATGAATTGAATGTGTTTTCTATATCTTTAATACATAATAATACATTTAATTTAAATCATGAAGTGCCCAGATCAGTGTGAATCACTGAAAGGGGGAGGGGGTGAATCAGTGATCCTTTAAAACTTTTTACTAATTGATTCTTAATCAATTAAACCTCTATGGCTGGTTAAAGCCTCGATCCACTCTTCTTGTATCTCTCAACCTTTCCCGGATAATGCAGTAATGAAAAGGCACAGGACACAAGGATTTACAAGGTTCGGCACCAAAGGCCTACATCCTTGCCATGCTCTCCAAGCATGGATTCTCCATTATAACCTGTTAAAATTACAATGGTCGATACAGAGTCCCACTGTATCTCTCCTGAGTCCCACAGGAGGGTCTTTATACTGCGTCCCACAGTGTTACCAGAGTCCCACTGGCCTGCTCCAGAATCCCACTGAAGACTTCTTCTCCCTGAGTCCCACAGGGTCTTCTCTTGGCTCCTCGAGTCGCACGAGTAGCTCTTCTTCACTTTAAGGTCTTCAAGTATCCTCAGCAGTCTGGGATAAAGACTGCTGGCCTTGCTCTGTACCTCTGATCACTTGTGATGATCAGGGTCTTCTCAATCTACTGAATGCTCAGACAAATAATATCTTTATCTTCGGTCTGGTCCAGTCTCAGTCCTGGTCTTGGACAACTCAAATGCACACCACTGATTTAACTTTCTTCACGTGTGCACGTGCATGCATGTATGCATGCACTTTCCTTTTCTTCCTCTTGGTGCAGTAGACCCACAAAGGGTGTAATCACTTTTGAGCACACACCTACTGAACTTCACACACTTAATTCAATTTGCTTACACACTTAGAGTGTGTTCTACTTTAGTGTGGGTCACTCCTTCTTCTTCTTCTAATGTGTATACACTTTTAGTGCACACATTAGGTTCGGCCACTTCTTTAATCTGCACACACAAATTCTTCACTTTGCACACACTTTAGACTTGGCCTATTCTCCTCTTCTTGTTGCACACACTCACTTTAGTGTTCTTTTAGTTTGTTCTTCAAGGTATGCACACACAAGGTCACAGCCCTCGGCCTCTTCAAATGCACACACTTAAAGTGTGTTCTTATTGTTGTTGCACACACTTAACCCATAGGTGGTTCTTCAATTTAGCACACACACACTAAGGTGTGGTCTTCACTTCACCCACACAAGGCTACGGCCTCTCACTTCCTTTGCACACACAATTTGTTCTTTCTCTTTTAATCTTCAAGTGTGCATACCCAACAAGGGCTACGACCTTCTTCTTCAAATTGCACACAAAGTGCCTCGGGTACTTCTTCTCCACTTAGCACACACACTTGGCCTGTAGGTATTCTTGTCCACTTTGCACACACACAAATAGTGTGGTCTTCACTTGTTGCACACACTTGGGTTCACCTTTATTTGCACACACACACTAAGTATGCACTCTCCTTCAATTGGCACACACCCACTGTCCGTAGGTGGTTTTCTTTGTTTGCACAAGGCTACGGCCTTCCTCTTCTTTTTGCACACAAAGGCACAAAGGCCTCGGCCTCCTCTTGCTCACACCTGTATACCAACACAAATGAAGGCGCGCAAGGTCCTGGTTGAGCCGCAGGCAACTTCTTCTTCAACAGATGCACAAGGTATGAGGCGCGGCCTCTCTTCCTCAACACTGCCGCGCAAGGCTCAAGCCACAAGGGCCGCGCAAGCCACAGGTGCAAGGCACCGCGGGCGCGCAAGTGCTACCGCGCAGGGGGCACGGTGCACAGAGGGGGCGCACAACTTTGTGCTGCCCAAACTCCTTCCTGTCGCGCAAAGGATAGCGCACAGGGGACTCCTCCTTCTCCTTCTCCTCTTTCGCGCAAGGGGTGCGCGAAAGGAACTCCTTCGGGCCTCGGGTGGCACCGTGAACAACAGCCGCGCAAGTGCTTTGCGCGGCGGCTTCTTCTTCGCGAGGCAGAGGCACACGCGGGACTTCTGATTTTCAAGAAAGGATCAGCAGCTTCTTCTCGAGGGCTAGGCCTCATTTATATAGGCAGAGGAAGTCTTCAAATCTTCCGCGTGTTTTAACTTCAAAATGCCGAGATCTTCGGATCTTCAAAATCTTTACGAATCTTGATTTTCTTTCCTCTGTTTCACGCGGGATCTTCCTCTTTAATTTTCTCTACGTGCATGCGACTTAGAACGCATGCACGGCCTTCTTCTGATCCATAATATGCACGCAAAAACACCCCACGGCCTTCGGCAGCTTTGCTTGCCTCGACCTCACTCGAAATCCTCCAAACATTGCATGCATGCTCTCTTTATTGCATGGATGGATTCGGTATGTCCAGACGAGCACGAGGGTGCCTTCGGCTTCGAGAGAGATGGCCGGAATCTCAAAAACATCACTCGGGAGGCGCCTGGTTCAGCGGGGCTCGCGGATGGCTTCGGCTCGAGCTCGAGGAAGGAGACGAGCTCTCGGCCGTCGGATCAGTCGTTTGAGATACATCGGGCGGCCAGGATTAGATCATCGCTGCGGAGATGAATCGTGCGGCGCAGATCAAGCGCGCGATCAATCGAGTGGCTCAGATTCGCTCCCGGGAAATTTTCCGCGTCCCACATCGAAACGGGCCGCGGAATTCTCGCGGCTTATTAACATGCCGCTCCCTTCCTCAGCTCAATTGAATCTCCTCCCTCCACGGTGCCGCCCCGCACCGTGTTCTCCCTGCGGGCGCGCTCTGCGCCCACTCTTGCTCCCTGCGGGCGCGCTCCTAGCGCCCACCATGCACTCCGGGTGCGCGGGTTTCACCACCGCGTGCCCTCCGGGGGCTTATACACGGCCCCCTCTGCCTCTCGGGGGCTGGCCCCATGGGATCCCCTTGGGCGTGGTGACCTGGTCCCACATGTGCCTTGGGTTGAACCCTTAAGGCTGGCCTCCTTGGTGGCCTAATTTTTTTGGCAAAGGACAGAACCTAGACTTTGTAAAAACAAAGTCCTCCTCTATGTAAAACATGCCAAGTGCCAAGCCACTTCTTCCTCTTCATTTCTTCTTATCTTCTTCTTAATAATTCCTCCATTCCTCTTAATTTATTTATTACTTAGGAGTGAATTCTTGAAGGTTCTCCATCAACCGAACGCTTGAATCAACATAAAATCTCCAATGTGCTTCATTGATCCAATTAGAGATCAAGTTGGATCACTTCCAATTGACATGTACTAAGAGTTAGTACATGGACTTCATTAATGCACATCATCCACTTAGTAGTTGTGGATGGAACTCCTTTCAACTCCTCATGCATTGTCACTACAATGCATGGTCTTCAAACAATGTTGTGACATTGTATCATCATGATACAAGTTCTATGAACTTAAAGATCAGCTCATCAATCGTCAGATGTGCTTAGAGAATGTTTCAACCATCATCTCCTATGTCACTTAGTGAATCTCCTAAGTGACATGCATCTGTGTATCATGGCCATTCTCCTTCATCACCATCACCATCACATCCTTTTACATTGACATCTTGACTCCTTGACATCCATTCATTCCAAGACAACTTCATGCCTCATTGACAACAAATGCAACACAATGCACTTCAATCTCCCCCTGTGTATTTGTTGTCAATACACTCCATATATGAATGGGTCAATATGTGTGCCAATATTTTCTCCCCCTTATTGGCAATCAAATGCAAAGGTGTGGTGTGGTTCTCTTCAAAAATCTCTTCCTCCCTTTGAAAAGTATTTTCTTGAAAAACACTGAGAGAGGGATGATGTCACATGTTCTCTTTAGCAAAGAACCTTTAGTAAATCAGCTCTAAGTCTACTTGGGCTAACCCGGTGTAGAAAACAAGAGTGATGTAACCAAGGAACTCAATGCTGTCCAACATTCACTATACATGTGAGATCATGCTTAGGGGTTTGAAAATTTTTCAGATATAACACTTAATTGCTAAATCCTGTACATACTTCACAAAACTCATTAGAAAGTTCAGTGCAATGATAAAGCTCCCCCTTTCATCCATTTGTCTTCAATCCATACTCCCCCTTAATTGACAAGATAAACTCAATTAAGAAACAAGGGATGGATGCATGATTGGAATACCTTCACTTTTCTCAAGATGGTGTTAATCTAAGAATCCCATCTTCTTCAGATTGGCTCCCCCTCAAGGGGTGCACTCCATTCTTTCCAAACCATCCTCCAGCTGAGAATGATCATCATCTTCAATTCCCTGCAATGTTAGCACATGCAAATACCAATAGTATAAGGGAATAAGATGGAACCTCCTTGGTTCATCAATGTGAAAAACAAGGTTGAGAAGATTCTCTCAACCAAGATGTCTCATTTTCACCAGTCTTCACACTGGCACATTTGATCTTCAATGATGATTGTGCCGGTGTGGTTCTCAAAACATCTTCATGTGAAACCTTCTTCTTCCCTTTTGCTTTAGCCATTGCCAGAACTTCATCTTCAGCTCTTTGTAGATCTTTGGCAAGTTGCAACTGATTTGGCCATATGACAAGTAAATCTCTTGGAAGAGTGGCCTCAGTTTTGGAAATTCCACATGGTTCTTTTGATGCTCCTAAGCTACCTCTCTTAGGCAACTTATTTTCAATCAATCCCTTCTTCTTCTTCTGGATTGATTGTCTATTTGAGTCCAGTTGGCTTCTATTGAATTTCATGGCTTCTTTACAAAGATCCATGGTATGACCATTCCTTCCACAGTAGAAGCACTTCTTCTTGGTGGTCCTTCTGGATGACTCACCCTTCTTGGTTTTAGAATCCAAGGACTTCTCTTCATTTCTCAAACACTTCTTGGGAGCATCTTCCACTTTCTTCTGCTTGCTTCCCAAGGAATCTTTCTGAGCCAGGTTCAGTGATATTTTCTTCTTTTGAGCTCTGGATACAGTTGGAGATTGACATGTATCTTTTTGACCACTTTTGCAATCATCCCAGATGTTGTCAAGTAATCCAAATCTATTTGCAGTAAACAGATGTTTCTGGACCTGTGGATGTTGCTTCTTTCCTTCTGGCTTGCTCCCCCTAGGCATGGGCTTCCTCTGTGCTTTGACATTCATTGGATTGTACCAACAATCCTTTGCACAATGCCCATACTTATTACAACACCAGCATTGACCCACAAATCTTGACCTCTTCAGTCCTTCTGATTGTAGGGTACTTTTCTTGACCTGTTGTGCTGTTTCAGGAGAGCTCTGCTTCTTTACTGTCTTCATCCATATTTGTTTGGAATTATTCTTCCATCCTGCACTTTTAGTAGAAACACTTTTAGAAGCATGAGTACAAGATGGTATGGATGGTACCTTCTTTCTAGAAGATGTTGCACTTTTATTGGAGGATGTCTTTCTCTTAGAATCATCCTGCTCAAAGCATACTTGAGTAGCAACATGTCTTCTTTCAGCTGACTGGGAGGATTCAGCTTTAGGTGATTGCTGATTTTTCAATATCACCTACAGTTCTAAGCATTTCATATTGAGGGAGTTCTTCTCATCCTCAACAGTTCTTAGCTTTCCTTCCCAATTCTCCACCAGTTGTTTCATCTGGTCTTCATGCACCTTCTTCAATTCTTGCAATGAATTGTCCAGCTCCTTCACCCTTTTGACTTTGTCTTCTAGTTGAGCATCTCTGACAACCATTGACACTTTGTGCCTCTTTTCCAGTGCATGGAAAACTTCTTTGACCAATACTTTAAAGAATTCTTTCTCAGAAAGGCTTCTCTGCAATTCTTCAGCAGTGTCTTCATATCTTTCATTGCAAAGAGATACTGTTTCATCTTTGGCATTTACCAGCTTTCTGAGAGTGTTGGTTATGCCAACCCTTTTAGCCAATTGGACTTCCAGAGTATTGGCTTCATCTTCTAGCTGTAATTTTTCTTCTTGAAGATCAAGGAGGCCTGTAGCTATACACATTGCAATTTCCTTGGGGACTCTCTTCTGAAGATATTTGATTGCATTTAGAAGATCATTGTTTCTTCCATCTTCATCACAGCTAGAGCAGGCTTCATCAGAAGAATGATAAAAGGAATTGTCATCTGATGTGACATTCACATTTCTTTCCATAGAAGTAGTTTCTTTGATTTCAGCAACCTTCTTCCTCATCTTCTTTTCCTGTTTCTTCATTCTGTTTTTCAGAGTCTTGGCAGATATCTCCATTTGAGGCTGTTCTTTCATTTCCTCAAATCTGCACTCCATAAAGACTCCCTTGGATCTTTTAGAGGCAACCTCCCTCTGATACCAATTGAAGTGCCCAGATCAGTGTGAATCACTGAAAGGGGGAGGGGGTGAATCAGTGATCCTTTAAAACTTTTTACTAATTGATTCTTAATCAATTAAACCTCTATGGCTGGTTAAAGCCTCGATCCACTCTTCTTGTATCTCTCAACCTTTCCCGGATAATGCAGTAATGAAAAGGAACAGGACACAAGGATTTACAAGGTTCGGCACCAAAGGCCTACATCCTTGCCATGCTCTCCAAGCATGGATTCTCCATTATAACCTGTTAAAATTACAATGGTCGATACAGAGTCCCACTGTATCTCTCCTGAGTCCCACAGGAGGGTCTTTATACTGCGTCCCACAGTGTTACCAGAGTCCCACTGGCCTGCTCCAGAATCCCACTGAAGACTTCTTCTCCCTGAGTCCCACAGGGTCTTCTCTTGGCTCCTCGAGTCGCACGAGTAGCTCTTCTTCACTTTAAGGTCTTCAAGTATCCTCAGCAGTCTGGGATAAAGACTGCTGGCCTTGCTCTGTACCTCTGATCACTTGTGATGATCAGGGTCTTCTCAATCTACTGAATGCTCAGACAAATAATATCTTTATCTTCGGTCTGGTCTAGTCTCAGTCCGGGTCTTGGACAACTCAAATGCACACCACTGATTTAACATTCTTCACGTGTGCACGTGCATGCATGTATGCATGCACTTTCCTTTTATTCCTCTTGGTGCAGTAGACCCACAAAGGGTGTAATCACTTTTGAGCACACACCTACTGAACTTCACACACTTAATTCAATTTGCTTACACACTTAGAGTGTGTTCTACTTTAGTGTGGGTCACTCCTTCTTCTTCTTCTAATGTGTATACACTTTTAGTGCACACATTAGGTTCGGCCACTTCTTTAATCTGCACACACAAATTCTTCACTTTGCACACACTTTAGACTTGGCCTATTCTCCTCTTCTTGTTGCACACACTCACTTTAGTGTTCTTTTAGTTTGTTCTTCAAGGTATGCACACACAAGGTCACAGCCCTCAGCCTCTTCAAATGCACACACTTAAAGTGTGTTCTTATTGTTGTTTCACACACTTAACCCATAGGTGGTTCTTCAATTTAGCACACACACACTAAGGTGTGGTCTTCACTTCACCCACACAAGGCTACGGCCTCTCACTTCCTTTGCACACACAATTTGTTCTTTCTCTTTTAATCTTCAAGTGTGCATACCCAACAAGGGCTACGGCCTTCTTCTTCAAATTGCACACAAAGTGCCTCGGGTACTTCTTCTCCACTTAGCACACACACTTGGCCCGTAGGTATTCTTGTCCACTTTGCACACACACAAATAGTGTGGTCTTCACTTGTTGCACACACTTGGGTTCACCTTTATTTGCACACACACACTAAGTATGCACTCTCCTTCAATTGGCACACACCCACTGTCCGTAGGTGGTTTTCTTTGTTTGCACAAGGCTACGGCCTTCCTCTTCTTTTTGCACACAAAGGCACAAAGGCCTCGGCCTCCTCTTGCTCACACCTGTATACCAACACAAATGAAGGCGCGCAAGGTCCTGGTTGAGCCGCATGCAACTTCTTCTTCAACAGATGCGCAAGGTATGAGGCGCGGCCTCTCTTCCTCAACACTGCCGCACAAGGCTCAAGCCACAAGGGCCGCGTAAGCCACGGGTGCAAGGCACCGCGGGCGCGCAAGTGCTACCGCGCAGGGGGCACGGTGCACAGAGGGGGCGCACAACTTTGTGCTGCCCAAACTCCTTCCTGTCGCGCAAAGGATAGCGCACAGGGGACTCCTCCTTCTCCTTCTCCTCTTTCGCGCAAGGGGTGCGCGAAAGGAACTCCTTCGGGCCTCGGGTGGCACCGAGAACAACAGCCGCGCAAGTGCTTTGCGCGACGGCTTCTTCTTCGCGAGGCAGAGGCACACGCGGGACTTCTGATTTTCAAGAAAGGATCAGCAGCTTCTTCTCGAGGGCTAGGCCTCATTTATATAGGCATAGGAAGGCTTCAAATCCTCCGCGTGTTTTAACTACAAAATGCCGAGATCTTAGGATCTTCAAAATCTTTACGAATCTTGATTTTCTTTCCTCTGTTTCACGCGGGATCTTCCTATTTAATTTTCTCTACGTGCATGCGACTTAGAACGCATGCACGGCCTTCTTCTGATCCATAATATGCACGCAAAAACACCCCACGGCCTTCGGCAGATTTGCTTGCCTCGGCCTCACTCGAAATCCTCCAAACATTGCATGAATGCTCTCTTTATTGCATGGATGGATTCGGTATGTCCAGACGAGCACGAGGGTGCCTTCGGCTTCGAGAGAGATGGTCGGAATCTCAAAAACATCACTCGGGAGGCGCCTGGTTCAGCGGGGCTCGCGGATGGCTTCGGCTCGAGCTCGAGGAAGGAGACGAGCTCTCGGCCGTCGGATCAGTCGTTTGAGATACATCGGGCGGCCAGGATTAGATCATCGCCGCGGAGATGAATCGTGCGGCGCAGATCAAGCGCGCGATCAATCGAGCGGCTCAGATTCGCTCCCGGGAAATTTTCCGCGTCCCACATCGAAACGGGCCGCGGAATTCTCGCGGCTTATTAACATGCCGCTCCCTTCCTCAGCTCAATTGAATCTCCTCCCTCCACGGTGCCGCCCCGCACCGTGTTCTCCCTGCGGGCGCGCTCTGCGCCCACTCTTGCTCCCTGCGGGCGCGCTCCTAGCGCCCACCATGCACTCCGGGTGCGCGGGTTTCACCACCGCGTGCCCTCCGGGGGCTTATACACGGCCCACTCTGCCTCTCGGGGGCTGGCCCCATGGGATCCCCTTGGGCGTGGTGACCTGGTCCCACATGTGCCTTGGGTTGAACCCTTAAGGCTGGCCTCCTTGGTGGCCTAATTTTTTTGGCAAAGGACAGAACCTAGACTTTGTAAAAACAAAGTCCTCCTCTATGTAAAACATGCCAAGTGCCAAGCCACTTCTTCCTCTTCATTTCTTCTTATCTTATTCTTAAGAATTCCTCCATTCATCTTAATTTATTTATTACTTAGGAGTGAATTCTTGAAGGTTCTCCATCAACCGAACGCTTGAATCAACATAAAATCTCCAATGTGCTTCATTGATCCAATTAGAGATCAAGTTGGATCACTTCCAATTGACATGTACTAAGAGTTAGTACATGGACTTCATTAATGCACATCATCCACTTAGTAGTTGTGGATGGAACTCCTTTCAACTCCTCATGCATTGTCACTACAATGCATGGTCTTCAAACAATGTTGTGACATTGTATCATCATGATACAAGTTCTATGAACTTAAAGATCAGCTCATCAATCGTCAGATGTGCTTAGAGAATGTTTCAACCATCATCTCCTATGTCACTTAGTGAATCTCCTAAGTGACATGCATCTGTGTATCATGGCCATTCTCCTTCATCACCATCACCATCACATCCTTTGACATTGACATCTTGACTCCTTGACATCCATTCATTCCAAGAAAACTTCATGCCTCATTGACAACAAATGCAACACAATGCACTTCAAATCATTAGGAAAATTTTATTCATAAATGTTCAGGAAATTCCATATTCCCCATTATGAAATATCACCCTTGAAATTTTCAATTCCCACACTAAAATAGATTATGGTATTTCTATTTCATTTCTTACTCTATTTTTCATGCCACTGCATCAAATTTTTGGTTTCTCCAATGTATTTCATCAAGGATAATTGTATTATTTAATAGAAATTTTTCTTATTGATCTGATATTTTTACATAATTCTCTTCATAAGAATGATCATTCAACAATAGTACCACCTCTTGATTGATTACATATGATTTTTATTCTATATACATACTCTAGGGGGATAAATTGAATACACCATGTACCTGAGTGAGGTTAGGTGGAGTACTAGTAGATAGAACACTACTCTAATGCGATCAGTGATCTCCAAGGGGACAATGTATCTAGACAATGATTTCCTTTCTTCCCAAATTTCATGAATTCATTCCATGGTGATATGTGATGGAATACCCAATCTCAAACATCACCCTCTGGTTTAAATCAATTATTATCATCACAACTTTCTAATCAACTCCTAAAATCCTTGATGTACTTTTAAAATGTCATAACCTTTTCCACTAATTCATCAACTGTTCCAAGACCTATCAGTTTTCATTACCTAAATTCATCACATTATTCAATTGTTTATTTTCTATTCCTATAAAGGGCTTCATAAGGATCAAATTGGATTCATTAGTGGAAAAAATTATTGTATGATAAGAAAACTAGAGGAAAATGTTTATCCCATAATCCTTTGAAGTCAATTGAGAATTTTCTAAACTTGAAATCATGTTTTTGGATAGTCTAATTTGATATGAAATTAGATTGTGGTTGATAAGTCGTGATGATGTTCATCTATGTATTCAGAGAATATTGGATACTCCACTAGAGCATGGAGATAAATCATGGATATCGATTACATATAATCCATAATGGTCGACTATGATGCATCACCACTTCTCTAATTTATATCCTTTCAAGTTGATCGACTAATAAACCCTATCGAATCACAATAATGTGTGATGTCTTAATAAGATGATCCAATACAACCCACATAACATTATTTCCTATTGATTTCTTCATAAGACCATTATAAAATTCTATGGTTATTTTTTCCCTTTCCATGTAGTATGGGAAATGGATACATCATCCCATATTATTTTTTCCTTATTTAAATAATATTATAACATTCAAGGCATTGCGATGTATATTATGTGATCTCTTTATTAATATTATCCCTCCATAATTTCTCTTCGATTTATTGATACATAATTGTATTTATAGGATATATATAGAAGGTAGATCATTATGAATCATTAAAAAAATCTTTTATCATTTGATTTTATGGTACACATAGCCATAAGATAAATCTTACAACTACTTCTTCATTAACATTTATCATCGATGATTTTACATTGCTTATAGTTTTCACATTCTTCTAAAATCCTCAATCATCTTTTTGGGCATCACTTATCCTCTCTAATAGGGATGGTTGAGAAATCATTTGTGAAAGGATTTATGATGTTCCTTACTATATTATTCCAAAGTTCATGCAGTTAAAATATAAAAATATCAGATCCTTCTCAATTGTTATCAATAATTAAATTGTATAATCATTTATCCAATGTGAATGTTAAACATTATTCACATTCCCATAATGGTAGTGAATTGGGTTTTCATAGTCCTTCATGATATCTAACTATCATCGTTGGGGAAAATTCATATCTTTTTGATGAATACATACTTGATATTTTTTATCCATATATATTTTAAACTTCATATAATTTGATAATTATTCCATATTTAAAAAAATATCACTATGTCCATCCCCATATTGTGAATTTGGTAGTTTTTTTGTGAGCAATTAACTAACGTGATGAATATGCTATCAATTTTTCATTTTTCATTAACACACAAACTAATCAATTTTTCAAAACATCATTGAAAACCACAAAATGTTCTCCACGTATGGTATTATGACTATAGTTATAGTTTTAATCCCTATATTAAACAACATTATTCTTTCCTCAAACACATAATTCCATGAAAACATGAATCCCTTCTATGCATGATCGGTTAGTGGGGTTTTCAATCATGGGGTATTTCCAAAAAATCAATGATATTACCTAGTTAATTCAAATAATTATGGATATTTGTTAAAAATATTATCTGTATCTCTCATTAAATTGTTTCTTTTATTAATGGTTCATGGATATCCCACTGCTTGTAAAACATATTCTGCATTAATGTAAATTCCTTTAACCAACACTCGTATTTTATGTGCTTTGTATAATGATTCTACATTTATAAGGACTTTATAAGAGTTCTTAGATTCTACTCATACTCTTCCACCCAATTGATGCGTAGTATAATATCATCTATAATGACTTACACAAATTTTACAAGGTAATCCATAAATTCAACATTCAACTATTCCATTATTTTTTTGGGGCATTAGTGAGTTTGACTAAAATTATTATGACATAATACTGATCATACATATTATAAATAGTAATCTTGGGGATATCCTATTTCTTCAACAAATCTCAGTAATAACCACACTACAAATCCACATTAGAGAAGTATTATTCTTCACTTATTTGATCACAAAAGTAATCAGTTTGTGGTAGGTGATACTTTTTCTTTATCATAATATTTTTAAAATCATTTTAATCAATGAAACGGTTTATTATTCGATCATTATTCTCGATGAAGAGAACTAGTGTTTCCCATGATGAAGCACCTAGGTGTATTAACCTTTTATCCAAATTATCATGTGTATTATTTTTCAACCCCTCAATATCCAAAATATACATTATATAAATTTTGTTGGATAATTTTTAAACCCTAGGTATAATCTACATTTAAAATTAAACCTATAAACTAGGAGGAAGACTAGACATGTTTTCATGATATAAATAAACATATTACCTAAAAATTAGAATGTACTCAAGGAATATTCTTCCATTAGAAATTTTGTTTTGAACTAGATATGTTATCTAATAGGGAAATAAAATTTATTTGTGATATATTCATGCTAAATAAAATACATACACCTCCTTGAACCTATGATGAATTGGAGGAAAATTCACAATATGAAGATTGATTTAATTATCATTGAAATTTGTGTTGTCCCTATATAATAAAACAAAATCCATTCAAGTAATAAAATGAAATTCAGCCAACAGAAGTATGGAAATCTTTTCTAGGAAGTTCATCCCCAATAATTGTGACAGGTGTGTTGTTATATAAATTGGATGCAATAATTTCCCCATTTTTTATTTTCACTAACATCTCTAATTATGTTATTTTTGGATGTTTTTTAATACTTATAATAAAAATTCATGATATGATATAATGTGTTGTACTATAATAAAGATGTTATTTCTAAACTATTGAATGAATAACTAGAGTACCTGCCACCACATCATTCTCAAGAACTCTATCAATAGTTGTAAGGGAAAATCTCACCCTTTATTCCTTGGAGGTTAGTGGTGGTCTCTAAATACCCTTGTCTTAGTGCATTGTTTCGAAATGATCCTCGGATTCATTTAATTGAATAAATGAATAATAAACTGTGTGTTTACTGGAGCATTCCTTTCCTCCATCACAGTGGTGGGGTTCTTATGCTGTCAATTGGTAGCTATGCTCCATTCCTTCTCACACCTACATAATTTTCTCATCCACCATAGACAGCTTACGGTGTTCTTCGTTCTGCACCATTGACATGTGGTATGTTGAAATTTCATTTCTCTGTTAGATTTCACCATCCGACCATTATAACTAAACCCCTCTTTTTCTTCTCATCCCCATGATACCCTTCTGATTTTCTGATCTACATTTTGACTTGGAGGATACATCATGCAATTTCATTATAAGTATCAATGTCTCATATCAATAAAAGAATATAATAAACAATGTTTTACCCCACCATAGAAGAAGTCAACCATTCATTCTAGGGTAAAAATAATTCCAAATACATATCGTGAAATCCTTGTTTGGGTTTCATCATATTTCACATTTGATTTTTCTTCTTTTAGATTTCTGAAAGGGAAATCCATTTCCATTTTATGTTGGATACTATGAATAAAAAATTTTACAAAAATAATTTATTGTAATTCCATCAACACCTTTTCATTGACCACTTCCTTAGGATTTTTATTTCTCATCAATGTACACCACTGATCAACATCCCCATTTATATGTTTAATAGGCTTTATAAACATATCTTTCATAGAATATTGATGGTTCAAAAATACCCTATCAATGGAGTTGATCCATTTTTCTTTGATTAAGGGATCATAATAATGATTTAATGCTAGAGGCATTTATCACATTATGTTAACTATTGCATCTTTATATTTCTTAGTGGGGTTTGGGAATTCGTTTAGATTAGTGATTCTAATTATCACTTGATTAAGTGGAGAGAGTATCCTCCAAAAAAATTTATTCTCTCTCCCATCTAGTTTGTAATAATGTTAGCGAAGCCACAATATTTCTCATCGCATAATTTTTATTACTAATTCCTCCAATTTCTGTCCATTGGATATAATGAAAGGAAAATTAGAAATGATTAATTTTAATTATTAAACACATACATGTGAATCCAATTACATTAGATAGATAAAATATAATTTAAATATTTTCACATAACATAAGAATTTATTGGATTTAATCTATATCATCGATGATCTAGCCCTAACATATAATCTTAGTGGTATTTTTTAATCACATAGTAATGGTTTATAATGTGATTTTGTTTTTTTTGAAATCATATCACCCAGGAGTCTCAATACATGTGTGATACAAGGCCCATTTTCATGCACTAGTTCTCAATAATGTCTAGCTCAACAATATGCATTTAGGTATTACCCCTATATACATCAGTGTGAGATCCAAATCTACTTATAATAACTATACAGGGATTTATTATATGAATAAACCACATTTTATTTGATTACCAAATTTTTGGGATACTTTTTACCTAGTTTTATTTCTAATGAATTCACTAGATTTTTCTAATACTAATAATTAAATAATAATTATTTTCATGTAATAAAATCTAAAAAACCCCTCCCATTAATTTATATTAATTTATGGTTTATTACATAATATTATATATAAATAAATATCGTTGATCAAGAAGTATATTTTATTTATGAATTAGGTATATTACATAATAGAATAAAATATGGAATACATGTTTATTATTGAAATTATTCATACCATGAAAATAATATTCCAACAAACTAATAACAACATAAGTATACTTTGATAAATTCCTAAGATAAAGGTGAACTATGTATCCTGATAATTAAAATAAACCAATAATAACTTGAAAAATGTAACACATGATAGAAAATAGACATATAAGTGTTACTTAAAAGGGTTCATAATCACAAAAATGAAAAATGAGACATGACATAACATGATAATCATAAATGAAGCATGGGAAATATGGTGACAACATAAAACACAACATCATAAATATTGATCAGGGATGACTTCCAAGACATAATGATTGAAAAAGCCCCATATTAGAATCATATTTACTCTTTATTCCAATAGGAAATCTCATGAGACTAAACATTACCTAATTTTTTGTAGCACAATATAACTTTGGGTTCACCTATCACTTTCATTTCAGTTTCATGATTATGTGTGCCACAAACATCATACAATAGAGATTTAGAGACTATCATCCATTATTATTTGATCAAGGAGTATTGAATAGATAAAATGATGACCTAATTCAATTAATTATTAGTTTATAAATGTGAACACACATTATTAGAAATAGTAATGGTGTTCGATACATAATTGTATTGGCACCTAAAAATCAAGGTGAAATTTTTGAAACAGAATGGCATCAAATAAAAAATTCCTAAAAAGGATTTATGAGAGATAAATGAGTCTCTCATCATTTGGTAATAAAATGGTTAGTGATATATAAATATAAATATATATCCCAAGATTAGTATTTCGAAATATAAGGAAAAATATAATAAAAACAGTAGAATAAAATGAATAAGGAAAATATTTCTTACCAAAGTTTGTCATTGAAAATGATAGGGAGGGGCTTCTTGAGTGATTAAGGACATGTTAGTAGGACTCTATAGAGGGGAGGGTAGTGTAAGGAAATTATCCAAGGATTTTAATTCAATATATATTTGTTATTGTGTGGGTTTATATAGGAAAATAGGGGGGAATTTATTATCATTTCTCTAACATGGGGTTTGCACTCAATATTATAAAATTAAAAAAGCAAAAAACTTCCCATAAATTTTACCCATGGATTTTTCAAATTGAGAGTGTTTATCATCAATTTATAAGTACATGGGGATACATTATTCATATAATACCCATAATGATGTGATAGTTTGTAATACTACAAATAAAATGATTTTTAAATATGAAAATATATTAATTTTTCTGGAGGATTCATAAAAATATTATAAAATTAATAAAATAAACATAAGATCTCATTATTTATAAGTTAAATAATATATTTGGTCCTATATAAACTTCTGGTATTTATTATAAAACTTATGGGCCATTATGTTATTGTAATACCCACATTATATTATAAGGTATTTAATTTTGACAAAAAAAATTTACTCTCCCAAAAAATTATAAAAAATTCACAATTGGATAATTTCAATGTTATGATTTACAAATTAATATACATTTTACCAAAATAGTATCCTAAATATATAATTTTTTACTCTTTTAAAATAATAATCCATATTTATTTAGAAATGATGTATTTTTTTAAAATTATATTTCTAAAACACTTATAAAAATTTCATTTGACTTCATAAATATTGTAAAATAATATATATTTAAGAAAAAAAATGTAATAATAAAATTTTATTAATATTTTATTTATTTGAAAAATATAAACATTTATCAAAATTAATCTGTTAACTGATATTGAATACTAATTAAATATTAAATTTTGTATTTATCTTATAAGTATCAAAATCATTTATAATGTAAAAATTAGATGAAAATATGAACATTATTATATTAAAAAGTAAAAATATATATTCATAGCATTATGGTCTTCATGTATATGACATTAATACAACAAAAAACTCCCAAATGGTAATCTATAAGATAGTGAGACTTTCATGGGGTGGTTCGGCGTATGCAGTTTGTGTCGTCGTGTCGAGGTACTTAAACTTCGCTTGTAAATGATTACTCTCATGATTATGTTATTGGATTTCAGTATGGGAGTTTTCAATGGAAATTCATGCTAAGGGTGTCACCCTTTGATGCTATGATTTATGGGATTCATAGGGAACAATCCTACTGATTGAATCCATCAAATCCTTTGTTTGTGTCAATTCTATTTGTTAGAACACTATATTTATACTAATCATGTCATCATTGTTCAGTGGCTACGTTCACAATTGTAATGATGTTTAAGATTATTTTAATATATATAGGATATAATTAAACAAATGAAGTTCAAGTATTTTATATATCTATAATAGAGAAAAAGTAATTTAATTTAAATCATGATGGAAATTTTATTTATAAATTTTTGGGATGTAAAAATCATTTAGGTGGAAATCATATAGCTTCCTGCAACATAGTGTTGTCACCTTTTTTATCTATAGATCATTTGTTTTTCCACATTGATCATCTCATCAATATATGGTTCTGATATAATTTGGTAAATTTATGATGTATTCCTTTTTTTATTATTTCCAAATATAACATTCACATATCCAATAAAGATAGGGTATTTCTCAATTTTCATCATGGATAATTTATAATGATCTTTTATAAATAATGATTTAGGTACCTTGTTTTATTTTCCTAGATAGTAGTGAGTAGATAAACCATAGTCTATAATTTGCTCAAACTGTATTCTTTGATTCATGTTGATCTCGTTATTTGAGAATATATTCATTAAAATATTTTTATTAGTATATATATCATAGTTTTTACTATATAGGTAGTTTATATAATCATTTAGTACAAATATAACATATTATAATTCAAGATCATGTGTTTGTTAGTTTTCACCTGGATATTCAATTCTCATGATGCATAAAGTATCAAATTATCATTTATCATGAGTATCCAAAGAAATCATTTCTTCATTGCATCACTATATATCAAAAAACAATATCCATTTGTTGGTTGTATGATGAGAGTTTTAGTGAATAATATCTTTATGGTATCATTAAAAAAATTCCTCACATTATTTTTCTGTACATATATTATGCATTTTCATGTTAACATAGTTATAAGAATAGAAAATAATGAGAGCTACCTCACAAAATGGTAGTAGTACCCAGAAAATCATATAAAACTATGGATTTCACTAAAACTATAGGTTTTATGACATTAAAAAATATCCATTATTTTGTATGTGTCTATATAATTTCCCTCATTTTAACCACATTTCACAATAATTTTAGCTTCATCATGAAAAATACGCACTTGGTGAACTTAGTGTAAATTATATCATTTTTATGGTAACTACCCCAATCCCATGATGACATTAGTTTCTATCCATAATATTGGAGTAAATTAGAATATCATAAATAATGGATACCACACATTTTTTTGATATATTCTGTATATACTCTATTAAACAAATCAATAAACATTTATGGGTTATTAGTAATCATGTAGATATTCACTTTGAACACATATTAATCATACCTTGTACATGAAGTAGTATTATGAATATATTTCTTATTCACCTTAAAATGTTAATATCCAAAACATCATTCCACCATTGAGATGTAATGAGCTCATATTACCTAATAGAACAAGTCATTAATCCTTGGAAAATGATTCTCGTTTATTACATTGGTCTTTATATGATTCTAATTACACAGTACCTACCTTAAACCATATATAATCTTGAGTTCATTCAAGAATTCACATTGAGTATATTTTTAGTTTTAGAGTTTAAGAGATTTTTGACATACCTATTTCATTATATCACAAAATATGTAGGTAGACACTTCTACCCTATCCATTTTTTTCAAAAATGTAGAACTCCTTAAATAAAAGAACAGTTATTGTCTTGATATAAATTTTCATGAATACTTACATTCTATTACCCTTCCATATAACCTATGAAAGTCATTTCAAAAACTACGTATGAGCATTAAAATGTCATTAAGGGTTATAAAATAACGAAATACACAATTATTCTTTCAATACATACAAAACCTATGCTCTTTAACATACCTCATAAAATCATAAGATTTATGAATAACACATAGTAATCATAAATCATAAGGGTAACGTGCAGGATCCATATCATACATACATTTGAGATTTCATCGCAACATTGGGAGTTATGTTTGGAATACCCATTATAGTATATTTCCTAAATATCTTGTGAGAAACATTAACAATTACCTCCTTCGGATTACCTAATACATTGAAGAGAAATCTCAGGCTCACCCGATGTTGGTTTATCATGGAACCACCCATATACTTAAAAAATTACCATTAACCATAACATATACATAACACAGATAAAAGCATAAAGTAAAGATTAAATTTACACATTACAATCACAATATATCATTTCATGATATTGACACAATAAATTATTTCTCAAAACAAATTTTAATACCACAATACATAAAAAGGGTATATGATATTCATTTTACTTTTAAAACCACTATTACTTGTAGTGGAATAAAAATTTCAAATAATGCTCATTGAGGCGGAAAGGTCATTGTCACCATGAATGTTAAAAAGAAACATTTTTTTTTCATTTAGTAAAACTCTTTTAAGAAAAAAGATTCCCTTTTAATGAAATTTTTCTTCAATGGGGTGTATACAACATATAATAATTTTCTTTGTATAAATAAAAATCTGCCTCAATGAATGGTTATTGACACGAAGTCCATACACAGATAATTTTATAATGAAAATAGATCGATTATGTGTATTAACTCTAGGTAAACATAAGTAATGTAAAAATACAAGACATCACATGAAAAATTATTTCTTACATTACAATATAATTAAAATTAAACGTTTAACCCATAAAAAGAAAATTGGGTTAAGATGTTCACATATGAAAATTCGGAAACCTACCAACGTCACATAAAAATTGAAAATAATTACTTGATGAGAGAGAAAAGGGTATCTCATCACATGGAAATAAAATTTATAGAAATAACGAAATGGAATAAAATATCCCAACATAAAAAAATTGATATTAAAATATATAACATAAAAGTTTTCATTGACTAAAAGATGAGGGTGAATGGTTTCCCAACCTTGTGTCTGAATTGTCTTGTTCATTAATTATTTATAAGAATAATAAACTTAAGTTATATCTAAATTGTGGAAAAAAAATTTCATTTTAAGTATACATTATATATAACTTATTATCTTTTAATATAAATCATGTTATAATTTCAGTTCATATCGGTATTTTGGTCGATGTTCGGCACTTGAGTCAAAATTGAAATTGTTTTAATTACATATTGTCCGTGTGTTCAAAAGTGCATCAAATCTAGAATTTTATTCATGATATAAATATCATATATAACCAGTATAAATGTATTTAGATCCCTTATATATGCAATTTATAATATTCCATAACATTTGGATATAAGAAACTGAAATCCACTATTCATTGAGACGGTATGTCGTACGTACGCATGAACGATACATTAATTTTTTTAAGGAGTGAATTATAAATGACACATAGGTATATAATAATTAAATTATAATAAAAATGAAATATATTTTACACAATTTCATTAATTCCATACTTTATACATTCCATTTATAGTATGAATGAGTCATATCACTTTGAAGGGGTTGTTGTTCGCACTTCCTCAAATGAAATTATAATAGTTATACAACAGGAAAAGAATAATGTTATGTTTTAAATTATAATTAAAGAATCATAGAGATAAAATAAATATCATAAATATCATATTAAATTGTATTTCCATCATAATTTCCACCGTAAGAGAAGTTTGGAGATAATTGACAATCCATCTTTTTCATATGCAGTTGTTCGTCATCCACAGAAACGATATTTTCTAAATCTATAAGATGGAGGTGTCTGTGACTGTAAGTCCAATAATTATCAATAAAATAACCTAGTATACTAAAAATACTATTGATTTTTTAAATGATGTTAATAAATAGATTAATGGGGTTACAAAATAAAAAATAAATGAAAGAAGCTTGAGAGAAGACATTACCTCAAATCTAGGAACTCTAATTTTTTAAGATATAAGGAATTTTTGAATTTATTTCATCCAATTTTAGGATATAAGGAGTAATAAATGGATGTTGGGAGATTTTTTGGGTAGTGGGTGGATAAGCCAAGAGGGATTGAGAGGTGTGAGTAAGGGATCGAAGTGGTTGAATTTTATAAGAGGGATTAGGGGCACTTCAAGAATATCTTGAAATATTAGTTTATTATAAATTATATTTCAATTATAAATGAGTCCAAATTTATTAAGTTATATGATAAAATGATATTAATTCTAAATAAAATCATGCAATAATAATTAAACAGGATTTGGGTATTATTCGATTCATATATTTTTTATTTAACCATTTTTACTCTTCCAGTTTTATCAATAATTTAACACATTAAGAATCAAAATAGTTACCAAAACCTGATAAATATCCAATTAAAGAGTAAATGATAAAATATTAGACTTATAATAACTATTTGGACCAATATTATATTTTTTTAGTATTTTATAATATTTAAATAAATATTTAATATTTTAAAATATGAATTATGTCAATTTTGACAATATTCATATCATGAAATTTTTAAAAATATGTAACCACATGATTAGTTAGATAAAAAACATCATTAATAAAAAGACAACATGTATCTATCACCCATAAAATTCTTGGGGGCTATAAAACTAACAAAATTTGAATTATTTTAACATTTATAATATCATATATTGGAATCCTTTATCAATGAAGAAATCACTACATCACCATTGTGTCATAATTGAATATTTTTATTTAATTAATAAAAATTATAAATAAAATATCCAAATGTAGAAATTATTTTTATATTTCTATTTAATATTTATAGTAGAATATATCACTAATATAACCACATATCATTTTCTGAAAAGATATATGTTTCTATTATATTTTCCTTAACATTAAATTAAAAGTAATTAAATGTCATTTTCACTCAAATGTTTCCCCTAGGGTTCCTAAAATCGACCCAAGGATGACCACGGTTGGAAATAACTCATCCAATAGGATTAGGACATGTGTTATGTAATTTAATATTTTTATAATATTATTTTTTACCAATATTTACCAAATTTTCCCTTTAACCATGGAAAATATAATATTTATTGAAGTTTATATTCATAATTTCTAAAAATAAAAGTTACCTATTTATATAATTTGGTCCTCCTGATTCCAAATTTGGAATACCTTTTTCCCAGTACAAAACATATAATTGAAAAAAATAATTTAAAAATAATTATCATTGTCAAAACCAAAATGTGTGTTTTTAAGATGTAAAAACAACAAAAAGGTTAACATGTGTTTATGTCCAATTTAAAAGTGAAATTACATTCGAGGACCAAAATTGTATTAATTTCTAAAAATATAATCCAATTATAATTTTAAAAAATTAAATGTATAGTAGAATGATAAAAATAAATTAGATTAAAATACAATTTAGAATTAAATTTTAGTATTTTTCACTATTCATTAAAAAATAAACATTATCAAAAAAAATACCAAAAATATTATCCAATGTAAATTTTGATGTCCTGTTTCTAACAAATAATATTATTTTTTAAAATGGAACATATAAAAGTGGAACAAATAGAGTTAAAAAATGCTTCTCCATCAAAAGGTTTTAAAACGATTTTCTTAAAAATATTAGAGTATTTCACGCTTAAAATCAGATTTATTCTTATTTATGCCTCTAAAATTTCTTGGATAAGTGTAAAGACATTTAATAAATATATTTTAGTTAGTTATTTTCATTCCCTCTAATACAATGGCTAGGCTGTCATGACCAGTCCCCCAGGGCCCGTGCCGTGACTACCCCATGCCCGCCTTCTATAGGCCATGGGCTAGCGACTAGAACCGAAAGGCGTATTCCCTAAAATTGGGAAGGCATTGCATTTATATCCTCTAAACACACTAAACCAAGAACACATCAACATACTAACACAAGTAAACTGTATAACACAATGTGTGCTGAAAGTAAAAGTGGGAAGAAATACAAGCCCAATAGTAAAGGTACAATTACAACTGAAGAAAAAGAAAATCAACAACTGGGTTCCCCTCTGGGGTTCCTACCTGAAGGGTAGGTATAGATCGCCTCCTCGGCACTCTATGTTCGCATGTCTCATCTACGTACCATCACTTTGTATGGTCCACCACCGATCATCGTCTAGTCCTGGTATCCTCAGCATCGATCAATGTTGTCTGTCATCTATACCAAACACAAAAAAGTGCGGGCATACCCCATGCAAGGGTGAGTATAACAATACTCAGTAGGGACCCTGAGACCCGCAATTTCTCAAATAATTTAAAAAGTATAATTCACAAATTATGAAATAAACTGAAAACTCTACATAGGTGTATGCCCATACATATACTAAAGTTATCAAGTTTACCCATATCAATCAAGAGGAAACACAGGGTCCATCCCAAAACCCCAAAGAGTAACTATTCCACAGTGAATGGAAAACCAGCAAGGTATGTACCACATAGGTATGCCACACATAAGTATACCACCAATGTATTACAACAAAGGAATGTACTACTAAGGTATGGACTTAGCTCACACAAGGTATAGCATAGGCACAATAGAAGAGATGATTAGATTTAACTATTGAATCATCTTACACTGTTATGAGGCTCTGCTACTGACCCACAAAGGTTTATTCGGTGCTGTCCCACCCAGGATGGCTAGGTTCTGACCCACACTGGATCGCAAGGTGCTGACCCACACATGATAGCATAGTGTTGACAAACATAGGATCGCTACGTGCTGACCCACACAAGATTGCTCGGTGTTGACCCACACATGATCGCTCTTCATTCTTCACGTCACAGCCAGCTACAGGTTTCCCACACTATGATCTATTCTCTTAGTGAGATTCTAATCCACATGCCACTGCTTGATACTACTACTACCATTATTTCCCATGAAGAAGTATCTCAACTGACCACCACGTCATTGGGGTCTCCAAGAAATAGATGGTGCGTCAATCGAATGAACGATCTGTAAGTTATTATCCTTTTAGTTCCAAGTGCCCGTTTGGATTCATGATCGATCCAACCCAACCATATTCCTACTTTATTCAATTTTCTAGTTGGATGTAATAAAAGGGACCATCTAGATCCATGGTTTCCAATGTCGCTAGCAGTTCTTCAATCGGACTCCTAGTGCCAATGATATGGCCGAAAGTAAGCATGGGGGGTCAAAACTAGCCTGGTACGGTCCTACCCGGCCTGGGCCGACCCGGTTCAGGATGACCTGGCTCGACCCGCTGGGTCTGGACCATCCCGTGCGAGGTGGCCTGACCCGCACTGCGCGTCCCGACCCATGCAAGGTGACCAGGCCTGCGCTGGGTGGCCCGTACTGCGCAACGGCCCGTGGGATGGTGAAGGCCACGAAACGGCGTGTGGCTGAGAGGGCTGCGAGGCCACAGGGCGGCGAGGAGGGTCGCGGAGGGTGAAAAGGGCCACAGGGTCGCTCGTAAGTCCATGGGGTGGCATGAGTCCATGGGATGGGGAGTCCACGGGTGGCGGTGGCTGTGGAGGGTGATGGTCGTGGGGGCTGTGAGGGCAGCACTGGGCCACTGGACGCTGAGGGCGGAGCGAGGCCGTGGGGGGCCGAGCAGTAATAGAGGCCGCGAGCAGTGGGTTTTCATGACTTCTCTGGTGGCCAGCTTGACTGACCACCCGTCATTCGTTGCCTACTTTGCGGTTCTCGAGTTCCACAAGTGCCAACCACCAGCACCAGTCTTCGTCACCATCGTGAAGAACACACAAATAAATAAGAATAGTGGATGGGTCTAGCCATGTTTGTTTGGCCCACACCATCCACATTATCATGGTAGAAAGTGGCTCAAAAAACCTGTAATTAAGAATGAAAATCACTAAAATTTCATACGAATTGTGGATGAACTCATTTTGGTTGATATGCATTCTCCATGCTTTCCAAGAACGAGTAATTTAATCAAAAAAAATTCATGAATTCAATAACAACACCAACATCGTTTGATTTTTGACGTCGATGAGAGAAGTCGAAGTTGTCGACGTTCATCATGCCTGACCCATGCCTCTGATCCTGAGCACCTTCGTCGGATAAATCCTCTTCGATGGAAGTGGTTCTTCATTGTTGAAGATGCCCGCCAATGGAGGATGTCTCGAGGAAGAATTTGAAGCTGTTCGTCCGCAATCTCATTTGGTTGATCTCTTCGTTGGAGGATGTTTTCTTCCATGTTCTCCTATTTCCGCCCATTTTCTATCAATTCCACCAAATTGAAAAGCATCCTACAGAATATGACATGTTATCTATTATTTTTGTTGGCATAATTTCAAATTAAATTAATTAATCAATTGATGAGTATTGGATTAATTAATTTAAGGGAAGAGTTGGAATAATTAAAGTGGGGAAGTGTAACATCCCAAGAAAATGAAGAATAATATATTTAAATATTTTTTAATATTTGTGAATTAAATATAAATATTACTTTAAAAGGTTTTCTATGTTCGATAGCATACCCGATACGCAACAACGGTTTTTTTGAATCTTACGTTGCTCACTAATAATATAATATTATTATTTTAAATGGTAGATAACTCCTCTCCATTGTATTAGCAGGAATGAACAAAAATAACTACAATATTATTATACATGTTTTTTAAATGTATATACATTTATCCAATAAAAAGTTAGAGGCTTAAAATATGAAGGAATCTAATTTTAAACATAATTTACATTTAAAGGCTGATTTAATGCCTTTTAATGGTGAACCCTCTATAAATATAGTTTTGGTCAACTAAATACATTATAATTGAGAAAATAAAATCCTTATTTATAATGGAGTCATCGCAATTTACTTTCTGTAAATATTTGGAATTTTTCGGATAAAGTTCATTTTTTAATGAATTGTGAAAAATATTGTATTTTAATTCAAAAGTGAATTTTAATTTAATCTATTTATATGGTTAGATTATATTTTAAATTAGTATTAAAGTGAAATTAAAATATATATTTACCATTTAATCCAATTTTGGACATTGGAATTAATTTCACATTGAAATTGGACATAAACAAGTGTCAATCTTTTGATAGTTATTGTTTCTTAAAAACATGATATTTATTTTAACAACAGGAATTCATTTTAAAATTAATTAATGCCACATCAATGTTTTTAATTTGGAAAAATATACATCAATTTTGAATTATGAATATCAAATAATTATTAGGATGAGTTATTGGTATTTTTCTGAAAAACATCAATTTTTGATGAATAGTGAAACCACTTAGTAGTAGTTAAAAAACTGAATTTTTCATTTAAATGGAATTTTTCCACATCTGTGAATTGAAATTCGAAAATCCTACATATATGGTATGTTATCAAGAATTAATATTTGTTCAATAAGTTGAAATTAATTTTTTTGTGAATAGTAACTTTTGACTTATTTGTCACGGTTAATGATAAATAGGGTACTTAGAGGTTAAAAGAATATTATAATAATTAAAAATTACATTAACACTTCTCAAAACCTTATTGGATGAGTCATGGCCGACCATGAGCATTATTGGGTCGATTTGGGGACCCTATTGAGCCACATGGGTGTGGAAATAACACTTTAGATTAATTTATTTATTGTAAAGGCAAAAATGACATTTTCAGATATATTTTAGTAAATTAATTTTTACATAGGATTATATAATTTATCATTTCAACTATAAATATTCATTGGATATCTATAAAGATTTATTATTTCATTGTAATTTATTTATAATTTTTAGAAATTAAATAAATTAAATTATATATGACACAATAATGATGTAGTGTTTACCTCATTAATAAATGATTTAAATAAATAAGATTATAATGATTAAAATATTATCCAAAACATGTCCAATTCTTATTGGTTGATTTTATTTCGAATATGATTCATCTTATCATCGACATTAATGATTTTTGGACCATTAGAAACCGAATATATGTTTATAATAAAATAAAATTTTCACTCTTTCCTAATGATCCCCTCCTCCCCCTTATAAAAGGAGACCACTACTAACCAATTCCTCAAACCTCTCAAGCCATATGGCTAGTCCAAACACTTCTCAATTAATCTCCCTACATCCCTCTACTCCTCCTAGAATCCTTTCCTTAGGAGTAAGACACATCAAGAAGTCCTTCGGTTCAAACCAAAGCGAGTTACCCAAATAATAAGATATTAAAGAATAATTGAGTGAAGTAATACACGAGGTAAGGGACTTCATCTCAATCTCCTTTAATTGAGGCATATTTTGATTTATTACACAAAATTCATTTACATTCTATATAAACACACATGATGTTTCAAAGGGAATCTTTTTCTATAAAGCCTTTTACTAAATGACAAAAATTATTTTTTCTTTTAACATATGCGGTGACAATGACCTTTTCCACCACCGTGAGTATTATTTGATCTCTGGCTTTCTCAACAAGCCATAATGTTTTTTTAAAATAAAATAAATACCATATACTATTTTATGTATTTTGGTATTGAAAATGGTCTTCATAATGTATTTGTTATGTCAATATATTTACGTGATATATTCTGATTGAATTGTGGAAATGTTTTCTATCCTTTATATTTGTTTTATGTCTTCTGATTTTATAATGGTATTTGGACATTTGAAAGGTGGTTACATGATAAACCAAATGATGGGTGGTGTCGTGAATACTAGGATGGGTGGTTACGTTAAAACCTCCAATGCATTGGGTATGGAAGTCAGCTATATGGATATTCCATTTAGTGATATGTGTGGAAGTCAACCGTATGGTTATTCCATTTAAGTATGTTTATGTCTCAAGTTACCTATATATGTTATTTTTTATCTGAATTGGTTTTATGGAAATCATTTGGTTACAAAACAGTATGTAATGATATTTTATTCAGTGAAGAGTATTTACTACTTCATAATGGTGGAAAGTATTACTTATGTTAATGTATTCATGTTTACTTGTTGTTTTGAAAAAATAATAGTTTTATTTCTTTGTGTATCCCTTACTGAGGTTTTTATTCTCATCACAAGTTTTTGAAATGTTTTTCATATGAAATAATGTGGAATAGAGTCAAGGATGGGATCTAGGAAAATTAATGTTTTCTTAAACAATGAAGTAGACATGACTCTTTTTCTGAAGATTAAATGTTTTAAAAAAATGGATACTGGGTAGAACTGTATACTTTGTAATTTTTTGAGATGTAATAGTTATGTAATAATTCTATAAAACTCTAAACCCGAAAAGATCATCAATGTGAGTTATTCATTTAATTCAAGATTATGTAATTTTTTATGGTCGGGTCTTTATAGATGAGCCCAGAGGTAGTTCGGTTGGAACAGAATCTCTCTTATGATGAACAACCAGTCTAGATTCTTGACCGTGGAGAGAAAGTGTTGTGGAATAAGGTAATTCACCTAGTAAATGTTTTTTGGAAAACCCATATGTTTGAACAGGCAGCATGAGAATCTGAAAATGATATGAGGGATAAATACCCCCACTTATTTTGATAAGTGAATAAAAATTGCAAGGACGCAATTTCCAAAAGGGGGGAAAGATGTAACATCCCAAGAAAATTAAGAATAAAATCTTTTATTTTTTATTAATATTTGTGAATTAAATATTAATTATACATTAAAATGGTTTCAATGTTTGATAGTGTAGCCGATATGCAACATCTTTCTTTGGAATCATATGTTGCACACTAATAATGAAATATTATTATTTTAAATGGTAGTTAACTCCAAGCCATTGTATTGTAGATAATGAACAAAAATAACTACAATATGATTATTCATGTCCGTTCAATGTATTTACATTTATCCAATAAAAAGTTGTTGGGTTAAAATATGAATGAATCTAATTTTAAGCATAATTTACATTTAAAGGCCGATTTACCACCTTTTATTGGATAACCCTCTTTAAATATAGTTTTGGTCACTTTAATACATTCTAATTGAAAAAATTAAATCCTTATTTAGAATGGGGACATCAAACTTTACTTTGTGTAAATATTTGGAATTTTTCAAATAAAGATTATTTTTTATAGAATAGTGAAAAATATTGTATTTTAACTCAAATGTGTCTTTTAATCTAATTTATTTATATGTTTAGATTATTATTTAAATTTGTTTTAAAGTGAAATTAAAATAAATTTTTACCATTTATCCCAATGTTGGTCATTGGAATTAATTTCACTTTGAAATTGGACATAAACATGTGCCAATCTTTTGATAGTGATTTTTTCTTAAAAACACGCTATTTGTATTAACAACGGGAATTAATTTTAAAATTCAATAATGTAACTTTAATGTTTAGAATATGGACAAATATAAATCAATTTTTAAATCATAATATCAAATAATAATTAAGCTGAATTTTTGGAATTTTTCTGAAAAACATAAATTTTTGATGAATAGTGAAAACACTTTGTAGTAGTTAAAAAACTGACTTTATCATTTATATGAAAATTCACCACTTTTGTGAATTGAATTTCTAAAATATCCCATACATGGTTGTTATAAAGAAGTAATGTTTGGTTAAATAAGATGAAAATAATTTTTGGTGAATAGTAACTCTTGACATTTATTTACAGCGGTTAAAGGAAAATAGGGCAATTCAAAGAGAGAATAATATTATAATAATTCAAAATTACCATAAAACTTGTCATAACATTATTTTATGAGTCATGGAAAACCATGGGATTCTTTGGGTAGATTTTGGGACCCCATGGAGCCACATGGGTTTGATAATTACACTTTAGATTAATTAATTTCATGTAAAGGGAAACATTAAATTTTAAAATATCATTTAGTAAATTAATTTTTCCACAGAGTTATGTAAGTTATAATTTTGACTATTAAAATTAATTGAAAAGATAAAATGATTTAAAAAATCATGGTAATTTATTTATAATTTTTATTCATCATATAAATGAAATTATATATGACACAATAATGATGAAGTATTTACCTCATTAATAATTGATTTAAATAAATATGATTATAATGATTAAAATATTATCCAAAACATGTAAAATTCTTATTGGATGATTTTATTTCGAATATGAGTCATCCTATCTTCGACTGTAATGATTTTTGTACCTTTAGAAACTGAAGATAAGTTTATAATAAAATAATATTTTCACACTTTCCTATAGAGCCCCTCCTCCCTATTATAAAAGGAGACCACTTCTAACCAATTCATCATGCCTCTCAAGCCATTTGGATAGTGAATACTCTACCCATGTATGCTCCCTATATCCCTATACTCCTCCTATAATCCTAACCTTAGGCATAAAGAAACATCAAGAAGTCCTTTGGTTCAATACAAATGGATTTACCCAAATTAAAAAAGATTAAAGAACGATCGAGTCAAGTCAGACACGACGTAAGGGACTTCATCTCAATATCTATTCAGTGATGCATATTTTTTTAATACATGAATTTATTTTATACTATATATAAAAATCCATGACAATTCAAAGGGAATATTTTTGTACAAAGTGTTTTTCTAAATGAAAAAATGATTGTTTCTTTTAACATAAATGGTGACAACGACCTTTTCCACCACAGCGATTATTATTTGATATTTGGATTCCTCAGCAAGCCGTAATGTTTTTTTAAATGAAAATAAATACCATCTACTATTTTATGTATTTAGGTATTGAAAATGGTTTTGATAATGGGTTATTTATGTCAATATATTTAAGATATATATTCTGATTGAAATGTGGAAATGTTTTCTTTCCATTATATTTGTTTTATGTCTTATGATTTTATAATGGAACTAGGAAATTTGACAGGTGGTTACATGATAATCCAAATGACGGGTGGTGTCATGAATACCAAGATGGGTGGTTACGTTACAACCTCCAATGCATTGGGAATGGATGTCAGCTGTATGGCTTTTCTATTTACTAATATGTGTGGAGGTTAAGTGTATGGTTATTCCATTTAAGTATGTTTATCTCTTAAGATACCTTTATAGGTTAGGTGTTATTTAAACGGGTTTTATGGTAATATATTGGTTACAAAAGGAAAATTAATGATATTTTATTCAATAAAGAGTATTTACTACTCCATGAAGGTGGAAAGTATTACTTATGTTAATGCATTCATGTTTACTTGTTGTTTTGAAAAAATAACAGTTTTACTTCTTTGTTTATCCCCTACTGAGCATTTTATTCACATCCCAAGTTTTTGAAATGTTTTTCATAGGACATAATGTGGAACAGGATAAAGGATGGGATCGAGGAAATTCATGTTGTCCTAAACAATAAAGTAGACATGACTCATTTTTCAAGATTTCATGTTTTAAAAAAAGGTTACTGGGTAGAACTGCATACTTTGTAATTTTTTGAGATGTAATAGTTATGTCCTAATTCTCTGAAACTGTAAACCTAAAAACATCCCCAATGTGAATTATTCATTTAATTCAAGATTATGTAATGTTTTAAGGTCAGGTCCTTATAGTTGAGCCCACAGGTAGTTCAGTTGGAGGAGAATCTCTCCTATGATGAACAACCAATCCAGATTCTTGACCATAGAGAGAAAGTGTTGTGGAATAATTTAATTCAGAAGGTAAATGTTTTGTGGAAAACCCATGTGTTTGAAGAGGAAACATGATAATCTGAAAATTATATGAGGGATAAATACCCCCACTTATTTTAATCAGTTAATAAAAATTGCAAGGACACAATTTCCAAAAGGGGGAATGATGTAACATCCCAAGGAAATGAAGAATATGATATTTTATTATTTATTAATATTTGTGAATTAAATATTAATTTTACATTAAAAGCGTTTCAATGTTCGATAGTGTACCCGATATGAAACAACAGGTTTCATTGGAATCTTAAGTTGCACACTAATAATAAAATTTTATTATTTTAAATTGTAGTTAACTACATGGCATTGCATTGGAGTGAATGAAAAAAAATAACAAAAATATGATTATACATGTTTGTTGAATGTATTTACATTTATCCAATAAAATGTTATAGGCTTAAAATATGAATGAATCTAATTTTAAGCATAATTTACATTTAAAGGCCGATTTACAGCCTTTTAATGGAGAACCCTCTTTAAATATAGTATTTATAACTTTAATACATTCTAATTACCAAATTAAATCCTTATTTATAATGGGGACATCAAAATTTACTTTTTGTAAATATGTCGAATTATTCCAATAACGTTCATTTTTTTATGAATAGTGAAAAATATTTTATTTTAATTCAAAAGTGCCTTTTAATATAATTTATTTTTAAGTTTATATTATCTTTTAAATTGGTTTTAATGTGAAATTAAAATATATTTTTACCATTAAACCCAATGTTGGTCATTTGAATTAATTTCACTTTGAAATTGGACATAAACATGTGTCAATCTTTTGATAGTTGTTGTTTCTTAAAAACACTCTATTTGTATTAACAATAGGAATTAATTTTAAAATTAAATAATTCCACTTCTATGATTTGAATTTGGAAAAATATAAATCAATTTTGAAATCATAATATCAAATAATTATTAGGCTGAATTCTTGGTATTTTTCTGAAAAACATCAATTTTTAATGAATAGTGAAACCACTTAGTAGTAGTTAAAAACTTGACTTTATCATTTATATGAAAATTTACCACTTCTGTAAATTGAATTTCTAAAATTTCAGATACATGGTTGCAATCAAGAAGTAAAATTTGGTTAAATAAGATGAAAATAATTTTTGGTGAATAGTAACTCTTGACTTTTAATTACCACGATTAATGGTAAATAGGGAAATTCAAGGTTAAAAGAATATTATAATAATTAAAAATTACCATAACACTTGTGATAACCTTATTTTATGAGTCATGGCCTACCTATAGAATCATTGGGTTGATTTTGGGACCCCATGGAGCCACATGGGTGTGATAATTACACTTTAGATTAATTAATTTAATTTAAAGGAAAAAATGAAATTTTCCAATATCTTTTCGTAAATTAATTTCTTACATAGGGTTATATAAGTTATCTTTTTGACTCTAAAAATTCATTGAAAAGATTAAAATATTTAGTAAATCATGTTAATTTATTTATAATTTTTAGACAACAAATAAATTAAATTATATATGACACAATAATGATGTAGTGTTTACCTCATTAATAAATGATTTAAATAAATAAGATTATAATGATTAAAATATTATCCAAAACATGTCCAATTTATATTGGATGACTTTATTTCGAATATGAGTCATCTTATCTTCGACTATAATGATTTTTGGACCTTTAGAAACTGAAGATAAGTTTATAATAAAATAATATTTTCACACTTTCCTAAAGAGCCCCTCCTCCCCCTTATAAAAGGAGACCACTTATAACCAATTCCTCACACCTCTCAAGACATTTGGCTGGTGATAACTCAGCCCTATTAATCTCTCTGCATCTCTCTGCTCCTCCTAGAAGCCTTACCTTAGGCATAAGGAACATCAAGAAGTCATTTGGTTCAAACCAAATGGAGTTACTCAAATTAAAAAATATTAAAGAACGATCGTGTCAAGCCGGGCACGAGGTAAGGGACTTCGTCTCAATATCTATTCATTGATGCATATTTTGTTTTAATACATGACTTTATTTTATACTCTATATAATCATCCTTTTATTTTCAAATGGAATATATTTCTACAAAGTGTTTTACTAAATGACAAAAATGATTGTTTCTTTTAACATAAACGGTGACAATGACATTTTCCACCGCTGCGAGTATTATTTTATATTTGGATTACTCAGTATGCTGTAATGTTTTTTTAAAATAAAATAAATACCATACACTATTTTATGTATTTAGGCATTGAAAATGGACTTGATAATGGATTTTTATGTCAATATACTTTAGAGATATATTCTGATTGAAATGATGAAATGTTATCTTTCCTTTATATTTGTTTGATGTATTCTGATTTTATAATGGTACTTGGAAATTTGATGGGTGGGTATGTGATAAACCAAATGACGGGTGGTGTCGTGAATACCAGGATGGGTGGTTATGTTATAACCTCCAATGCATTGGGAATGGATATCGGCTCTATGGATATTCTATTTACTGATATGTGTGGAAGTTGAATATATTGTTATTCCATTTAACTATGTTTTTCTCCCATGTTACCTTTATATGTTATGTGTTATTTAAACGGGTTTTATGATAATATTTTGGTTACAAAAGGGTATGTAATGATATTTTATTCAGTGAAGAGTATTTACTACTTCATAAATGTGAAAAGTATTACTTATGTAAAAGTATTCATGTTTACTTGTTGTTTTGAAAAAATAACATTTTTTCTTCATTGCGTATCCATTACTGAGCTTTTTATTCTCATCACATATTTTTGAAATGTTTTTTACATGACATAATGTGGAATAGGGTTAAGGATTGGATCATTGATAATTCATGTGGACTTAAACTTAGAAGTAGACATGACTCCTTTTTTCATGAGTTCATGTTTTTATGAAAAATGGATACTGGGTTGAATTGTCTACTTTGTATTTTTTTGAGATGTAATAGTTATGTCATAATTATCTAATACTCTAAACCTAAAAAGATACTCAATGTGAATTATTCATTTAATTCAGGAATTTTTAATGTTTTATGGTCGGGTCCATATAAGAGCCCATGAGGTTTCTCCCCATTAAGAGGGAGTTCATGGGGTTTTAAGTCGCGGGTGGTCCCCACCACCATAACCCACTTGGGATGTCAGGCTCGTGTGGTCCCCACCACCATATCCTATTTTCAGATGTTTTTTTACAGGTGGTCCCCACCATTAAACATCCACATTGAAGGTTTCAACAAATGAAAATAAAAATGTTACATATATTTATTATTTTTTATTCTTTCATGAAAAAGACAAAAACAATCATTCACTCTCAACCCACTATGGTTGACATGAAGGTCTCGAAAAAATAATATCGGTGATGCGAGTTCAACGATATCCTTAGATTTCAATTCCTAGCACCGATTCAAAATTTAAAAAATCTTGCTTGCACATTTATTGAACGTACCCGAAGAAATGCTCCGAAATTAATTTTGGGCATTCTGGGCTACGGAATCACGCACCGTTGTGGTATCATAAAATTTCCATTTAATTAAAAAACATTACATGGAAATTCCTGGAATTTACATTCTCCCCACCTCAGGGATTTGTATCCCTGTAAGCCACAACAAAAACTAAAGGAACAAATGGGGGTACCGAGCACATATTTGAGCCTCCCTCTTCCATTGCTCTCCTGGAGGTTCACATGATGCCTACGAATGCGCACAAAATGTATCGACCAGCCACAACAGACCTGCTCTTGTCGATTCTCAATCTCCACTGAGTGCTCTAAAAATGTTGACCCATCATCGATTTACAGCTCACTGTGGTCGATAACATGGGAAGAGCTGTGCACGTATCTCCTCGGTTTGGATACATCGAAGACGTCATACACTCAGTGCAACTATGGTGGAAGAGATAAGTGGTATACCTCTTATCCAACTCTGCTGAGGACCAAAAAAACATCCGATGAATCATAGAGATAACTTACCGCCTCGGCCAAATCTCACCAAACCTCATTGGGGTGAGACACGTAGAAAGATGTGGTCACCGACCATGAACTCTAGAGGTCTTTGTCTCCTCTCAGAATAAGACTTCTTCCTACTCTGCGAAGTCTTCATCCACTCCTGGATGATTTTCACCTTTTCTATAGTGGTATGTACTATCTCTAGTCCCACGAATGCTGACTCCACTAGGCCAGTCCAGTAGAAAGGTGATCTACAACATCGCACGTAAAATGACTCAAAGTTTCAATCCCAATGGTGGAGTGAAAGATGTAGTTGTATGAAATATCCACCAATATAAGTGATCCACCCAGCTGCGACCGATGTCGAGGATGCAAGCACGCAACTTGTCCTCAATGGTCGAAATGGTCCGCTAAGTCTGGCCATCATTCTAAGAATAGAAGGTGGTTCTCAAACTAAGCAGCATCCTGAATGCCTCCAGTAACTCCTTCCATATCCAGGAAGTAGAACATGCATCAAGATCAGAGACAATCATCGAAGGTACTCCATGTATCCGCGCAATCTATTTCATATAAAGGCATCCCATGCTCTCTACGGAACCCTGCTACCTGATCAGTAGGAAGTGGGTCGACTTGTCTAGTCGGTCGACGATCACCCAAATCAAATCATGACCCCTAGTTGTACGTGGAAGTCTTGTAACGAAGTACATGGATATCACATCCCACATCCAATGTAGGACCTCTAAAGGCAGAACCAATAATGCTCGTACCTGATGCTCTCCCTTCACTTGCAGACAAGTGAGACACCGAGAAACAAACTCTGCTACTTCTTTCTTCGTTTCCAGCCACCAGTGTTGTCGCCAGAGATCTTGTTACATCTTCTCCACTCCATGATGTACCACTAGAGGGGATGTTTTGAACTCCCTCCCCACTACCTTTTGAGGTGATACTAGTACCATGATACGTCCTATGAAGATAATTATGTGCTCCTCACCATAAGAAAATCCATCAAGTTTCATTCCTTTGGATAACTGAGCATGTTGTGTCTCGCAGTCAGAGTACCCATGATGCGCCTCCCTAACAAGATGAAGAATTGGGGTATTGACTATATGAGACTGAAGAAAAGCTGCTCCATATCTATCCAGAAATGATATCTGCAAAGCATCCAGCTTCTCTATCGCCTCTCCAAGTAGTTTTATACTATATCTCATGCTGAGTTCATATGATAAAACATTCCCCTTCCCATTAGTATAGACTATCTCGAAGTCACAGTACTAGAAGAACTTAGGCCGATGGCGTTATCTTAGGATCAGTTTCTTCTGAGTGAAGATATATCAGTGGCTCTTCTGATCAGAGTAGACTGTAAAACATTCACCAAACAGATAGTGTTGCCCCATCATCAAGGAAAAGGCCATCGCTGCATACTCCAAGTCATGGGTCGCATAGTTCTTCTCATGTTGTATTGTCTATTGAGAACCATATGTGATCATTGCTCGGTCTTGCATCAAGAAACATCTGAACCTTGTCCCTGAAGCGTCTCAGTAGACTATGTACCCTACACCCTCCTCTAGAAGGCTCAATATGTGGACACTAGTCAGCCACTGCCTCAACTCCAGAAAACACTATTGGCAACTGTCCAACCACATGAAGGGTTGAATCTTTTTTTCGACATTGGTAGAGGTGCTACAACTCTATAAAAAATTTTCCACAATCCTCTGGGAGTATTTATCCAATCCCAGGAAACTCTGTACCTTAGTCACACTCCTAGGAGTCTCCAAAGAATGTACCACCTCAATATTCACTGGATCCACTGCAACTCCAGCCTATGATATGAAATTTCCTATAAAGTGAAGCTCTCAGATCTATAATTGGCACATCGAGAGCTTACCTTAATGTTAGTTCTCTAGTAGTGTTTCCAGTACTACCTAAAAATGATAGGCATGATTCTCCTCAGCAGTCGAGTAGATTAGATTTTCATCGATGAAAACTACTACAAAGCGATCTAGGTATGTCTGGAAGATTCTATTCATGAGTCTCATGAACATTGGTAGAGTGTTGGTTATTCCAAATGGCATAAACACGGACTCATAATGGCCTTACCGATACCTAAAATCTGTCTTCGGCACATCCACGTCTCGTAATAAGAGTTGGTGATAGCCTGACAAGAGGTCAATATTTGAGAACCACCATGCTCCCTTTAGAAAATCAAAGAGGTTGTCAATCCTCAGGAGTGGGTACTTGT
The DNA here is from genome assembly GCA_963277665.1 of Viscum album. NCBI lineage: Eukaryota > Viridiplantae > Streptophyta > Magnoliopsida > Santalales > Viscaceae > Viscum > Viscum album. The sequence goes on along the minus strand of OY728120.1, from coordinate 1,749,516,585 downwards.
TTTTCACAGTCACCTAGTTCAGGATCTGATAGTCTAAAAAAAGTTTGAATCTTCTATCCACATTCTTGGCGAAAAGAATAGGGGGCAACCCAAGGGGAAACACTAGGTGGAATGAATCCCTTCCCTGGTAAGTCCTCCAGTTGTACCCACAACTAAAGATGCCCCACAGGTGCCATCCGATATGATAGTGTGGAAATGGGTGACATCTCGGGGTACAAGTCAATGTAAAATTACACTTCTCAATGAGGAGTTAGACGCGAAAAGTCATTAGAGATGAAATATGTGTACTAGTCCACCACGACATGATAACTTGTCCTCTTCCCCATCAACCCCTCTGAGGGTAAGGCTAGCCAATTGATTTGTAATCAACTGCACCCTCCTCCAGGTTAGTCTATCCTATGTTGCATAGGATCCCTTCTTGTAGGTGAAGGTAAACCTTGTCCCATCTGTGCAGACACAACACTCATTGAACTTAATACAGTCTATCTGAGCATAAATTGTGGATAACCAGTCCATACCCATGATGATGTTGTAAGGCCTCGATGTCACTACTAGGATATCCCAGCTAAAGTTATCACCTCCTAGAGTAATTTTGAACTGCAAGAACCATTATATAGTCATAAAACATGCTCTCGTAGGATCCTATAGTCATAATGATCAAGCCAATGCCTCATTCGAAATCTATGAGCTCCGAATGAAGCCATATTCATGGATCTATGCTTTCCCCTGTCCACCTACTCCCTCCGGTCGGGGTGTACCTCCTCATGATGATGGCGGTAACATATCAAATCATCAGCCACCGCCATCTGCATGGTCAGCTCCTCTGCCACATCCTCCTACTCCCTGTGGACCTACTCAATTGAACCTCCATCTCTGCTTGGATGATCCCTTGACCATCTACTGAACATCTGTATGGAAGGTCAGACAGTCGTGAGCCATGTTTCTCTGAACACCACATGAGTAACATTTCATGCTCCTGACATGAATGGCTCTACCACATGTGCCCCGCACAATTGATCATGAATCATGCAGTCATCCACCTATAGGTCTGGTCTTTTTGGACCACTGTGGCATATGCCTGGTTCCAGCTGTAGAAGAATCCACTACGTGACCACTGGTGGTGGGTCTCACTGCTGGTGATGGAACAGCAAGGAAACTCTCCACTAATATGGATCTCTCTAACAACCCCTCCTAGGTTGGGATGCTGAGTGAGATCATTGAATCCTTAATCTCTAGCCTGAGCCCCTGCTCGAAGGTACGGGCCCTGAAAAATGGGTCCCACACCATATCAGTGGAGTAGAGTGAGAGGTCAGTGAACCTTGCTGAGTACTGAGATACAGTCATGTTTCCCTATTGCAGATGTGGAAGCTCTTTCATGCACACTACGTGAAGTGTTACTGGGACAAACTCTACCCAAAAGAGGCTCTCAAAACTTGTCCAGAGAAGTGTCACATCATCATGAACCTAGAGCATCAAGTTCCACCACCTATCTGGAAGTTCTTGTAGAAGGCTTGCTGCAAGGATAACCCTATGATAGGATGGTGTCCCTACCTATCAGAGGACTCTCAATACATCATCCAACCAATCCTCAACTACATATTGGCCCATGTCTCCCCTGAACATGGGTGGCCTATGGCACTGGAACTCATGCAACATGATCAAGTGGTGTGTACCATCTTCTGCTGGAGCTGGTGGCATCAGTGGACCAATAGGTAATGGTACCGTTGGTGCCACCACTAGTGCCTCTACTTGATGAGGGCCCTGTACTGAGGCCTCATTGCCTGGTGGTCTTTCAGTGCGTACTACTCTCAGAACCCTAGCTGTCTGTCTTCATGGAGGCATGCTGAGAAGAAATAGTTGTGCCTCAGTCAATAATTTTTACTTACTGAGATGAATCAAGTTTTCACACATAATACTCTTAAAAACACACACACAATCAGTTTCTTCATCCGCTGAGTCAGATAACAGAAGTCATGGTCCAGGTGTATGGATACGTCGGCCGCCGCACCATCACTGGATTCCATAAACTGATAACCATACTCACTACACTTAAAACTATTGGTGTTAAAATTATAGGGTCTTATGTTCTATGATATAATTGACTCCTCTGATACCAATTTGTCATGACCCATCCCCTGGGGCCCGTACCTTGACTACCCTATGCCAGCCTTCCATATTCCAGGGGATGGTGACAAGCACCAAAATGCATATTCCCTAAAACTGGGAAGGCATTGACTTTATATCCTATAAACAAACTCAACCATGCACACTGCAAGATACGAACACAAGTAAACTGTATAAAAAAGAGATCATAAAGTAAAATCGGATGTAAATACAAGCCCAATAGTAAAGGTAAAAGTAAAACTGAAGAAAGTGAAATGAAGCTACTGGGTCATCCTCTAGAGTTCCTACTAGAAGGGTAGGTACAGATCGCTTCCTCAGAACTCTATCTCCTCCCATATCCTCTACGTATCATCACATTGTATGGTCCATAACTGGGCACCATCCAAACCTGGTATCCTCTAACTCAATCAACAATTTTCATAATTTGCACCTAACACAAAAAGGTGCGGGCATAGCCTGTGTAGGGGTGAGTATAACAATACTCAGTATGGACCTCAAGACCCTCAAAGTCTCAGAAAATCCACTAAGGATCATCCAAAAATCATGAAACCAATTGAAAACCCAACTTAGGTATATTCCAATAAATATATATTAGTTATCATGTATACCCATCTCAATCAAGAGGAAACACAGGGTCCAACCTAAAATCCCAAAGCTCAACTATTCCACAAAGAAAGAAAACCCACAAAGGTAAGTACCATAAAGGTACGCCACAAAAATTTATACAACCACTATATTAGCACAAAGGAATTTACCGCTCAGGTATGGACTCATCTCATATCAGGTATAACTTAAGAACAATAGTAGAGATGATTAGATGTAACTAATGAATCATCTTACTCTATTATGAGGCTCTATTGCTGACCCACATAGGATAGCTCAACGCTGACCCACATAGGATTTCTTGGTGCTGACCCACACAGGATCGCTAGGTTATGACCCACACAAGATCGTTTGGTGCTGACCGACACATGATTACTCTTCATTTTTCACGTCACAGCCTGCTAATGGGTTCCCGTACTATGCTCACTTTTCACCAGGAGAGTCCACTCAACAAGCCACTGATCGATAATCCAACTACAACGAAGTCCCCAGAATAATTATCTCAAATGGATTCCACGTCATAGGGGTCACAACCTAATAAAAGTTTTGTCAATCAGATTCTTGATCTGTAAGTTATTAACTATTTTTTCCCAAGGGCCCAGCTGGATTCGTGCTCAATCCAACCCAACTGTATTCCAACTTTATCCATATTTCAAATGGTGTATAATCAAAAGGACTGTCTCGCTCTAGGGTTTCCAACGCCGCTAGAGATTCGTCAATCAGACACATGGTTCCAAAGATATGGCTGATAGTACGTATGGGTGTTCGAAAGTGGTCTCGGTCCGGTCCGACCCAGCCCACCCGCCCTGGGCCGACCCGGTTCGGGTCATCCCGGCCGGACCCCACAAGGTTTTTCCTGGCTCGGCCAGTGCTGCGCGACCCGACACATGCTAGGTGACCCACCCCGTGCTGGGCAGCCCGGCCTGGGAAAAGACACACGGGGTAGCGGAAGACAAGGGGAGGCGCGAGGCTGCAAGGGTGGTGAGGCCACGGGGCGGATCAGAGGGCCACAAATGGTGCAGAGGGCCGCAGGGTGGCTTGAAGGCACGTGGGCCGGTGTGGCCATAGGGTGGCTCAGAGGTACATGGGGTGGCGTGGCTGTGGGAACCGCAAGGCCACAAGACGATGAGGACGTGGACAACGAAGCTCGCTAGGGCCGTGTGGGCGGCGCAACGCCACAGGAGGCGGAGGACAGCGCAAGGCTGTGGTGGGGTGAGGAGTGGGGGTGGCCGTGAGCGGCGGAGCACTGCAGGGCATGTAGGACGTAGGGAAGCGGAGTCCACAGGCGATAGGGCATCATGCTAACGCCAATGGATGGAATGACCATCCACCCTTCATTCTTCGCCTTTGTGGATGTTATCGAGTTTCACCGGTGCCATCCGCCGACACCGGTCGCCGTCACCATCACGATGAACACACCAATAAAGAAGAACAACCAAGTTTTTGATCCATGTTTGTTTGGCCCAAACCCTTTTCATTAGGGAAATAGTAAGCATCTCAACCAAATCAATAATCAAGAATAAAAAACTCTAAAATTTCATAGGAATCATGGATCAAACGATTTTGGTTGATCCGCTTTCACCATGCTTTCCATGAACGAGGAATTTAAAATAGAAAAATTCAGGAATCCAATAACAACCCCTAACACATTTTATTTTTGATTTCGATCATAAAAGTCTAAGTTTTCGAAGTTCGTCGCGCCAGACACACACCACTGATCCCATGCTCATTCGTCAGAAAAACTCACTTCGATGGAGTTGGTTCTTCATTTTTTATGATTTCCACCATTATAGGATGTCCTAAGGAAGAATTCTAAGTCGTTCATCAGCGTTCTTCATTGGATGAGCTCTTCATTGGAGGATGTTTTCTTTTATGTTCCCCTCTTTCCACCCCTTCCCTCTTAATTCCACCAAATTGAAAAGTATCCCACAAAATAGAACAAGTTATCTGTAGAGACATGAGGCTTGATGTACATGAACATTACATTACTTTTGCAGAATACTAAATACATAACAAAAATAGACACACAAGGGTCGTAATAGTTTAGTGTCTTTGGAATCATGGAACGTAATCTTCTAATCGTGGTGAAAGATCTTCAACATATCCCATAAATATCATCCCCTTTTTTTCTTACCTAAAACATTTCTTTATATCCTAGGAAAAAGAAAACATAAAAAGGGTGAGCTCAAATTCTCAGTAAAGGTAAGCATTTATAAATAAAACATACCATATACATTTGATCAAAAAAACATGAACATAATGTTTAAACATCAAAAGCTTGAGCAATGACATAAAACATGGAAGTACGTATGGCATAAATCATAAAGAAACATTAAGAATGATAAAATAGAATTGGAATGAAACATGTAATTGTGGAAACCATTAAGTACATGACATGATTTCTATATTAGGCAAGGAATTGCCGCCAAGACCATCTTAGTGGAAAATGTCCCTTTCTGAATTGAGTTCACTCCTCGTTCCAGTCCTGTATTACTGAACCGGTTTAACATGCCCTTCCGACCATGTCTATCTCATGAGATATAAATCTTTACCCAACGTATTTAAGGGAGATATAGGTCCCAACCATCTCATAATGAAATCATTCTTACTTGTGCCACAAAATAAACATACATCATTCATAATAACCCAATAAATAAAATGGGTTTCATAAACATCATCCCATCATCACATAATCCATATAAAAGAAATGGATTTCATAATAAGAAAAGTGAAACCATGTAAATCATAGAGACATTATACTTGAAATGTACACATATGAAATAATGTCATCTTAGATGAAAAATGGTTTTGATAAAACACTTGAAAGGAATTCTTGAGGAAAATATCCTTTCTTCTTCAAAATCATTTTATTTTCAGAAAATGTCATTCAATTTTAAAAGATAAGGATTTTGTTCAAAATAGTCATGAAATATTTTTAAGGAAGCTTCATGAAATTAAGGCTTTATAAAACCATAAAAATTCGTTTGTGCCGTATATGTTAAAAAACAATTTTCTCATACGTTTACCGAAAAAGTCAAAAAGTACCTCGTAACGTAATCAAAAGAAAGATTCCTTAAATACCATGTAGTAAAAGTAAAAATGGGTAAAAATAACATTAAAAATATATAAAATCACTTTTAGAAAACATGGACATGGATGATAACAATAACCCTAGTAAATACTTACATATAAGCAATCTCGGATTAAAAAAATGAGATTTGCATAATTATCCCTTACCTTAGGTCCGATATGATTCGTATGGTTCTGAACCTCTTGTATAATGATTTAAATAATGTCAATGACTTATTAAATAATAATATTCATTGTTATGATATCATATATCTTTCCCTTATGACTTTATATTACCTGTTCTTTTGTAAATTCCATGTTAAAGTAGCGTTTTGGGTAAAATCATTTCATTTATCGTATGTGTTTCGACATGTCGTTTCGTGATATTGTTACTTATATCTTGATTTACATAATTCCATAATGTATAAAAAGATTTATATATAATATATATTCATCATATACATATATATTATAGATCGATAAAAGTAATGAAATACACCGTTCATGGAGACTGTAGGCCGTACGTATGCATGAAAACTGTTTTCGTTTCCTTATTGAATTGCATGAAAATAAATATATGACATAAATATATATATATACATAAATCTAGTAGCATTATTATTTCATTTATTCAATTATTATTCATTATATAAATTTTATGATCATTCATATATGGTTAATCATGGAGAATGAATCTCATCGCGTCGTGGAGACGGTAGTCCGTACGTACGCACAAGCGATGATATCATTCCCATAATTATTGAATTGGAGTGGATGTTATAATATATTATAATCATTATGATGTTATAATAACCATATATAGTTATTCTTTACACCATTATACCCAACCATGTGAGGTTTTGGTGGAAAAAAAATTACACCACGGCGTGGAGACGGTATCCCGTACATACTCACGCGTGGTGATTTTGTTTTCCGTAGGATTGATAGAAGATGAAATAGGGTTGTTTTATATTTATAATAACATATCTGTATATGAGGGATACTTATGTTATTACTTCATAATTAAAAAACTAATGAAGAAGATGTTTAAGAAGAAAGAAAATTGAAAGAATCGGTAACAGATATTACCTCTTCTTTGACACGCCTCTTTGAATCCTCCTCTTAGGGTACTAAAATTTGTCTTTGATGAACACCCAGACCTCTATGAATTTTCTAGGGAAGTGTAGAAGACAATTTTTCAGCGGTTGGCCGAGATTGAAGGCTCAAAGTGGTGTGAGGAAGAGAGGGAGGAGGTTCCCTTTTATAAGGGAAGAGAGGGGAACCTTTGGAAGTCTTAAAAATATTGATTTATAATAAATCTAATCCCACTTAAAAACTTCCAAAAATGACTCAAATTCAAATATTAGATGAGATATGGTTTTAATATCATCAAAAAATAAAATTTAGACATGATAGGAATTTATTTTAAACATTATCAACTTGATTTATCCTTATTTAATCAATTTTATTTTATTTGAGGAAATAACATTCTAAATTTTAAATTATAACAAATAGTTACTTATTAGTTGTGAATTTTCCTTAATTGGATACTTTATAACATTTATTACCATATAAATTTAAATTTATAATTTTTAAATATTTCTATGATTTTTAAAAAAAATTATAATATGTTACTTTTATAAAATAACAATAGTGTCAATTTTGACACTACGTTTATTTGAATTTAAATAAAATATATATAGAAGATATGTTCGAATTAAAGATTTAATAGATTCATAAAAGGTCATATGTATCTAGAAAATTACTGGAGAACATTAAATAGTTCTTATAATATTTATTTTATTATTTTTATAACCATTTATTTGGTTTATCTCTTAATAAAACAATTACTACATCATTTTGTATAATTATTTAATATACATATATTTTGCATAAAAATTAAAAATAAAATCCTATATTGAAGAGAAATCTATTAAGTTTCACAATAATTCTTTTACTCGAATTTATCATCTTAAAATCACAATATTTAAATTGTTATATTTTATAAATTATGAAGGTGAAAACTTTGGCATCATTTAAAATAAAATACAATAAGTTTCATAATCGATTTTATAAGGCTGAAAAAGGTAAAATATTCTACCATTGTATTATTATGGTTTATATATAAATGAAAAATAAGTTTTGTTCAGGGTTGGTCCTTTTATGGTGACTATTAGTTTAATAAAAACTATATTCTTGATTTTTAACTAAATAAACAATTTCTACATCACTATTGTGTCAAAATGAATGATAATTATTTAATCCCTCAAAATTATAAATAAATTCATATGATGTAGATAATTTCATTATCTTTCTGGATACTATTAATGTTCAATGTTTCATGAAGTTTATCACTATATTAATATTAATATACTTATAAGATTTAAAAGAGTGACATGTTGTCACTTTCTTTGGTTTTAATAATAATTAAATTATTTTCATGGTCAAAAGTCCATAAAATGAATCTAATCCGACCCTTAGGTGATATGGGTGCACTTTTAGTCATCTAATAAAATTTTGGCATGTGTTAGGGTAATTTTATAATATTATATTTACCCCTAATTACCCGATTTACCTTTAACTATTGTAAATAAAATTTACCGTAGTTATTATTCATAATTACCAAAAATAAAAAGTAGCCTATTAACATAATTTGGACCCACTGATTCTATATATGGAATCCATTTTATCAAATTCAATACACAAAAGTTGCATAAATTAAATTAAAAATAATTTTGTTATTGAATGAAAACGGGTTTTTGTTTAAAACATTGCAAAAGATTGAATTGATTTAACCTACAAATTCAATGTAAAATCAATGCTAATGACATACATTATATTAAATGGTAAAGATATATTATATTTATACTTTAAAACCATTCAATATTATAATTTAACTATATAAATTATTGCGATGAAAAAAGTTATTTTTAATTAAAATATAGCGTGTTTTTACTATTCATCAAAATATGAAAGTTACCAAAATAATATGAAAAATTTATCCAAAGTAAATTTTTTTACTTGATTCCAAAGAAGATTTTTATTTTTTCAAATTGAGCTTATAAACATGTCAAAAACAAGATTTACTGTGGGTGTGCCATCAAAAGGCGGCAAAACTGCATTTTTTTAAAAATACTTATTTTACCCGAAAAATTTATTTTTTCACATAAAATGTTTTAGAAGATTTATAAGATGAATAATAATGTTATAAAATTCAAAATGTGTTTAATTCTATTCATAACAGCTAGTTCTTGATATTATTATAACCATATATCATTGTTTACTGAAACCCGGTATTGCGTACAACACACACTATCGAGGAAGGTCACGATTGTGTGTAATGAAAGCCTAGTTAGGGTTGAGTGTAGTGAAAGACTCCTTTGCTATTGCGTATAAAAAAATCCAACCATATTTCATTTATACATTGAATATATATATATATATATACCCTCAATGTTGCGTAGAATAACTTCTATCAAATGAACTTGAAATTGTGTGTAACATGATCCAAGAACTGTGTTGCGTATACAACAAGCTAATAAGGTGTTGCGTATAGCACAAGATAATCATGGTGTATCATAAAAAAGTTTGCATCAAATAAATTAAAAAGAATTCATATCACAAAATCTCACGGTGTTACATTCTACCCCCTTAAAATGAATTTCACCCTCAAAATTCGTCGTGGTTATAAATGGTTTGTTACTTGAGAATTTCTTTCATAGAAACCCACATCGTAAATAAAAAGGAATGCTAAAACTTAAATTTAAAAAGTGTAGTATGAAACATAACAGTTACCAAAATTAACTCATCACTAGTTTTCCACATAGGAGATCATAGTTGAAAATATGGATATGGAGGAGAAATCTAACCATCAATTCTTGATGGAGAGTGGTAGAGAACACGGCTATGAAAAATCCAATAATCACAAAGCCATAGATTTGTGATGATATAAGGTACCATCTGATTCATCGGATATAAGAGAACTAGGACAACATTTTTGGTTTTCAATATCCTTTCCCTTAAGTTGATGAATTAAAAGAAATACTTACATGATTTTGGTACAATCTCACTTTTGTTCTTGAATTGAACAATTTCCACTTCACCCCTTAATGAAATGAAGTTGAATTTGTTATTTGTGATGTGTTCGCAGATGATCTGTTAGAATGATGGGTTATTCCATCTATTTCAAACAAAAGGTTAGCAAAAGTTATAAGTCCATCATATGGTTAGATTAATCGTATATGGTTCCAAAAATGAACTTATACTTCATATATCATACTTCTTAATAAAATAAATCTAGTTTCTACTATCCAAGGACTTCATGTAGGGTAGTGGGAGGCGATAAAGTCCAGTCACACTTTGGTTGTGGGTTCGATACCCACATCCTTGTCCGACACGATGGGATGTCACCAGCCCTTTAGGTTGTCCTTTTTCTAAAACTACATTACTATAACATCCCATCAGTAATATCGAAAAAAGTTCTATCCATAAATAATACTAACTTATGTCCCACATAATCCATTCAAATATTTAGGCTTATCTAAAATACTTCGGTCCAAGCTCATAGTATAAAGAAAATGATTACTTGAAATGTCACATAAAAATCACTTGAATGCCATCATTTATCCCACATATATCATAAGATATATCTTGTTGGTCAAATTACAAACATGTGAATACCTTAATCATGTATTCTCTTGAAAAATGAATACCAATTTATCCTTAGTGAAAACATGAATGCTGTCAAAAGTTAACTCTTTCCACATACCAAAAACGCAAAATTTCTATATAATGAAACCATATTATCACTTAGTCCTTATATCAGTCATGAACTCATGAATACTGTCAAACATTTCATTTTCTCCTTATCCCTTCATTATGTTCATATCATCTTCTTTCCAAAAATATCTCAATAACTTTCCATGGTTATCGGTACCATTCAACATATACATTCATATACTTTAGGAAAAACAATAGTGTATCAATCCTTAGATGATTCTTTATTCCATAGTAACATAAATTATTCTTCATAAACATACAGTCATTCCACTAACTTCTTAAACCACTAGCTGAGCTTCATCCTTTATTTCATCTCATATTTCATTTTTAGTCTCTTCATCATCATCCACATAAATACTACCCGTATGACCATGTTGGTTCTCTTCATGAGATTTTCCCTTAGGGCATTGGTTTGCATAATGCGCATACATTACACATTTAAAACATCTAATCATTGTTTATATCGTAGGAATACCATTATCCTTGTCCATGGTGTTAACTAAACCTTTTCCTTTGCACTTACTGGCTTTGTGTCCTTCTTTTCCACACCCAAAGCATCTTCCAGTTCCAATGAAACAATCTCCCTGATGCCTCTTCCGACATGATTTACATGATGGAAATTGAACATTATTTCCTCTATGATCATCATGAATCTCCATCATTCTCTTATTATCTGATTCGGGAAACTTACCAATGTTGAGATTATTGATCACATTATGAGATTTCTGATTAGGCATAATAATGATGTTTGGGCTTCCAAATCCCATTTCATTTGGTTGCTCATGAATAATATCATTCCATTGTCCGTCATATCCTCCATTATCGTGAATCTTCATGTTTCCCGCCATTTTCTAAAACCCAAAAAGAATAGTGTGAGAGGCAAAAATAATTCTAGGGAAAACAACATAGTAAAGGGGAATTACCCTCAATATCTAACATCTTAGCTTATATTCAATGATAGTTACCATAGTTCTAGGACTATATCCTATACGTATACTTATCCTTAGGGATATCCCTAGACATACCATAGAAATATCTCTAGGAATATCACTAACATTTTCGCATCCTAGTTTCTAAAGGTTTACTAATCCTTTCCTCTGATACCAAATGTAGTTACCCGAGGCTTGATGTACATGATAATTACATTACTTTTGTGGAATACTTAATACATAACAAAAACAGACACACAAGGACGGTAATAGTTTAGTGTCTTCGGAAACTTGGAACGTAATCTTCTAATCGTGGTGAAAGATCTTCAACATCTCCCATAAAGATCTTCCCCTTTTTCCTTACCTAAAACTTTAATTTATATCCTAGGGAAAAGAAAACATAAAAATGGTGAGCTCAAATGATCAGTAAGGGTAAGCATGGATAAAATAAAAGATACCATATACATTTGAACTTAGAAACATGAACATAATGTTTAAACATCAAAATCTTGAGAAATGACATAAAAATTTGAAGTAAGTATGGGATAGATCATAAAAAACATTAACAATGATAAAATAGCATGGGAATAAAACATGTAATTGTTTCATCCATTAATCACATGACATGATTTCCATATTAGCCAAGGCATTTCTTCCAAAACCATATTAGTAGACAAAGTCCCTATCTGAATAGAGTTCACTCCTCGTTCCAGTCCTGTGTTACTGAACCTATTTAACTTTCCGTTCTAGCCATGTATATCTCATGAAATATAAATCTTTACCCAATGCATTTGAGGGAGATATAGGTCCCACCCATCTCATAATGAAATCCTTCTTACTTGTGTCAAAAAATAAACATACATAATTCATAATAACCCAATAAATAAAATGGGTTTCATAAACATCATACCATCATCTCATAATCGATATAAAATAAATGGATTTCATAATAAGAAAACTGAAACCATTTAAATCATAGATAGATTATACTTGAAACGTACACATATAAAATAATTTCATCTTTGATGAAAAATGGTTTTGATAAAACACTTGAAATGAATTCTTAAGGAAAATATCCTTTCTTCTTCAAAATCATTTTATTTTCACAAAATGTCATGCAATTTAAAAAGAAAGGATTTTGTTGATAATAGTCATGAAATATTTTGGATTAATCTTCATGAAATTAAGGGTTTATAAAACCGTAAAAATCTGTTTGTGCCGTATAAGTTAAAAAAAACATTCTTCTCGTACTTTTACCGGAAAAGTCAAAAATTCCCTCGTAAAGTAATCAAAAAATGATTCCATACATACCATGTAGTGAAAGTCAAAATGGGTAAAAAGGAAATTAAACATACATAAAAATACTTTTAGAAAACATGGACTTGGATGATATCCTTAACCCCAGTAAATACTTACGTATAAGAAATCTCAGATAAAAAAATGAGATTTGCAAAATTATCCCTTACCTTAGGTCTGATATGCTTTGTATGGTTCCGAACCTCCTGTATAATTATTTAAGTAATGTCATTGACTTATTAAATAATCAAATTAATTGTTATGATATCATATATTTTTCACTTATGACTTTATATTACCCGTTCTTTGGTAAATTCAATGTTAAAGTAGCATTTTGGGTAAAATCATTTCATTTATCGTATGTGTTTCGACTTGTCGTTTCTTGATATTATTACTTATATCCTGATTTAAATAATTCCAGAATGTAAAACATGATTTATATATAATATATATTCATCATATACATATATATTATAGATCGATAAAAGTAATGTAATACACCGTTCATGGAGATGGTAGGCTGTACGTACGCTTGAACGCTGTTTTCGTTTACTTATTGAATTGTATGAAACTAAATAGATGACATAAAGATATATATAAATAAATCAAGTAGCATTATTATAACATATATTTCATTATTATTCATTATATAAATTTTATGATCATTCATGTATGGTTAATCATGGAGAACGAATTTCACCGCATCGTGGAGACGGTAGTCCGTACGTACGCACGAGCGATGATATCATTCCCATAATTATTGAATTGGAGTGGATGATATAATATATCAGAATAATTATGATGTTATAATAACCATATATAGTGATTATTGACACCATTTTACCCATCCATGTAAGGTGTTGGTGGAAAAACATATTACACCATGACGTGGAGACGGTATTCTGTATGTACGCACGTGCGGTGATTTTGTTTTCCGTAGGATGGATAGAAGGTGAAATAGGGTTGTTTCATATTTATAATAACATATCCGTATATGAGGTATACATATTTTATTACTTCATAATGAAACAACTAAAGAAGAAGAAGTTGTAGAAGAAAAAAATTGAAAGAATCGGTAACGAATATTACCTCTTCTTTGACACGCCTCTTTGAATCCTCCTCTTAGGGTATAAAATTGGTCTTTGAAGATGACCAGGACCTCTAGGATGTTTCTAGGGAAGTGGAGAATTTAATTTTTCAGGGGTTGTCCGAGATTGAAGGCTCAAAGTGGTTTGGGTAAGAGAGGGAGGAGGCGCCCTTTTATAAGGGAAGAGAGGGGCACCTTTGGAAATCTTAAAAATATTAATTTATAATAAATCTAACACCACTTAAAAACTTCCAAAAATGACTCATATTAAAATATTAGATGAGATAGGGGTGTAATCTCATCAACCAATAAAATTTATACCTGTTAGGAATTTATTTTAAACATTATCAACATGATTTATCCTTATTTAATCAATTTAATTTTATTTGTGGTAATAACATTCTAAATTTTAAATAATAACAAATAATTACTTATCTGATGTCAATTGTCCATAATTGGATACTTTATAACATTTTATACCATATAAATATAAATTTATAATTTTTAAATATTTCTGTGAATTTTAAACAATTTTATAATATGTTACTTTTATAAAATAAAAATATTTTCAATTTTGACACTAATCATTTATTTGAATTTAAATAAAATATATACAGAAGATATGTTCTAACTAAAATCTTTATTAGACTCATAAAAGGTCATATGTATCTAGAAAATTAGTGGAGCACATTAAGTAGTTCATATAATATTTATTTTAGGATTTTTATAACCATTTATTTGGTTTATCTCTTAATAAAATAATTACTACAAAATTTTTTAATAATTATTTAATATACATATTTTTTTTATAGAAATTAAAAATAAAATCCTAAGATGCATCTAAATCTATTTACTTTCACAATAATACTTTTACTTGAATTTATCATCTTAAAATCACAATATTTAAATTGTTATATTTATTAAATTATGAAGGCGACAACTTTGGCATCATTTAAAATAAAAAAATATAAGTGTCATAATCTCTTTTATAAGGCTAAAAATGGTCAAATATTGGACAATTTTATTAATATGGTTTACATTTACATGAATAATAAGTATTGGTTAGGTTTTTGTGCCTTTTATGGTCACTATTTGTTTAATAAAAACAATATTCTTGATTTTCCACTAAATAAACAATTTCTGCATCACTATTGTGTCAAAATTAATGATAATTATTTAATCCCTAAATATTATAAATAAATTCATATGATATAGATAATTTCATTAGATTTCTGGAGACTATCCATGTTTAATGTTTCATGATGTTTATCACTAAATTAAAATTAATATACTTATAAGATTTAAGAGAGTGACATGTTGTCACTTTCTTTGGTTTTAATAATAATTAAATTATTTTCATGGTCAAAAGTCCATAAAATGAATCTAATCCTACCCTTAGGTGATATGGGCCGACTTTTAGTCATCCAATATAATTTTGGCATGTGTTAGGATAATTTTATAATATTATATTTACCCATAATCACATGATTTACCTTTAACTATGGTAAATAAAATTTACCGTAGTTACTATTCATAATTCCCAAAAATAAAAAGTAGCCTATTAACATAATTTTTACCCACATATTCCAAATATGGAATCCATTTTTTCAAATTCAATACATAGTAGTTGCATAAATTAAATTAAAATTAATCCCGTTGTTGAATGAAAACAGGTTTTTATTTAAAACATTGCAAAAGATTGAATTGATTTAACCTACGAATTCAATGTAAAATCACTGATAATGACATAAATTATATTAAATGGTAAAAATATATTCTATTTATACTTTAAAACCATTCAATATTATAATTTTACCATATAAATTATTGTGATGAAAAAAGTTGTTTTTAATTAAAATATACCGTGTTTTTAACTATTAATAAAAATATGAAAGTTACCAGAATAATATGAAAAATTTATCCAAAGTAAATTTTTATTTCTTTATTCCTATGAATAATTCGATTTTGTCAAATTGTACATATAAAAATGTCAAAAACTAGATTGAAAGTGGGTGCGCCATCAAAAGGTGACAAAACTGCATTTTTTGAAAAATACTTATTTTACCCAAAACATTTATTTTGTTCACATAAAATGTTTTGAAAGAATTATAAGATGAATAATAATGTTATAAAATTCAAACTGTGGTTAATTATATTCATAATGGCTAGTTCGTGATAATATTATAACCATATATTGTTGTTTAGTGAAACCAGGTATTGCGTACAATACACGCTATCGAGGAAGGTTGAAATTGCGTGTAATGAAAGCCAAGTCAGGGTTGCGTGTAGTGAAAGACTTAACTGTTGTTGCGTATAAAAAAATCCAACCATATTTCATTTATACATTGAATATATATATATATACACTCAATTTTTCGTAGAATAACTTCTATCAAATAAACATGAAATTGTGTGTAACACGATCAAAGAACTGTGTTGCGTATACTGCAAGCTAGTACGGGGTTGCGTATAGCAAAAGATAATCTTGTTGTAGCATAAAACACATGACATCAAATAAATTAAAAAGAATACTTATCATAAAATCTCATGGTGTTACATTATATATTATGATTGTTGGAATAATTTAAAATTAGCTAAATTAATTAATTGATGAGTGATGGCATAATTAATTAAAGGGAAGAGTTTTCATAATTAATGTGGGGAAGCTCAAGAGGATTCTCCCCATTAAGTGGGAGTTCATGTAGTTTTTAGTCTCAGGTGGTCCCCACCACCATAACCCACTTGGGATGTTAGGCTCTGGTGTTCCCCACCACCATATCCTATTTTGATAGGTTTTTGTACTGGTGGTCCCCAACATTAAAACATCCACATGGAAGGTTTCAACAAATGAAAAAAATGTTACACCTTTTTTTTATTTTATTCATTCATGAATAACAAAAAAAACTATCATTCACTCTCAACCCTCTACGTTCGAGGTGAAGGTCTCCTTAAGAGAATATCGGCACTGCAAGTTCAACGATGTCTTCAGATATACATTCCATGAACCGGTTCAAAAGTTACAATATCCCTCTTGCACATTTATTTAACGTACCTGATGAAAATTTCAAAAATTTATTCCGGGCACTCTGGGCCTCAGATTCACGCGCCTTAAATTTTAGCGGTCTCGTAAAATTTAATTTTAATTAAAAAAAATTAAATGGAAATTCTGTGTAATTACATTCTCCCCACCTCAGGGATTTGTGTCCCCATTAGACAAAAATCAATATAAATGATCAAATGTGGGGACTGAGCACGTATCTGAACCTCCCGCTCCCATGTGCTCTCCTGGAGGTTGAAATGCTACCAGTGAATGCAAAAGAAACGTATCGACCACCCATGAAATACACACTCCTGTCGATCCTCAATCTTCACTGGAACCTCTGCAAATGTCTCCCCATAGTCCATGTCCAGCTCGCCGTGGTCGATAACATGGGAAGGTCCATGTGCGTATCTCCTCAGTTTGGATACATGGAAGACATCGCGCACCCGGTGCAACTCAGGTAGAAGATCTATGTGTTATACCACCTCACCAACTCTGTTGTGGATCTAAAAAGTTCCGATTAATCTCAGAGATAACTTACGACCTCCGCAAAATATCCCCAATCCTCGTTGGGGTGAGACATATAGAAAGATGTGGTCACGTACCTCAAACTATAGAGTTCTCCTTCTCCTATCAGCATAAGTCTTCTACCTTCTCTGTGCAGTCTTCATCTGCTCCCCGATGATCTGCACCTTCTCTGAAGTAGCTTATACCATCATTGGTCCAATGAGTACTGACTCCCCTAGGATAGTCGAGCACAAATGTGATCTGCAAGGTCACTCGTACAACGCCTCAAAAGGTGTCATCCCAATGGTGGAGTTATCGTTTTTTTTGTCTCGAAACACCTAAAAAGTTAATTTATCCTGCCAGCTACAACCGAAGTTGATTAAACAAGATCACAACATGACCTCGATAGTCTAAATGGTCAACTCAGTCAGGTCATCTGTCTGAGGATGGAAGGCGGTGCTCAAACGAAGTTACATCCTAAAAGACTCCTGCAACTCCTCCCATATCCAGGAAGTAAAATGTTCATCACGATCAGAGACAATTGTCGAAGGTACTCCATGTATCCGCACAATCTCATACACATAGAGGAATCCCAAGCTCTCTATTGAACCCTGTTATCTGATCGTAGGAAGTGGGTCAACTTGGTTAGTAAGTCAACGATCACCAAAATCGAGTCCTGACCCCGGGATGTACATGTAATTCATGTCACGATGTCCATGGATATGCCAACCCACTTCCACTCTGGGACCTCTAAAGGATGAACCAAGCCTGCTGGTACCTGATGCTCTACCATAACTTTCTAACAAGTGAGGCACTGATATTCAAACTTTGCTATTACTTTCTTCACTCCCGGCCACCAGTGAAGTCGTCGGACATCCTGGTACATATTCTCCACTCCATGTTGTACCTATAGAGGGGATGTGTGGAACACCCTCACCACTTCCACCTGATGTGAGACTGGTACCATGGTACATCCTCTAAAGAGAATGATGTCCTCCCCACCTTAAAAAATCCATCAGGTTCCATTCTTGGGAAAATATGTGAACACTGTGTCTCACAGTCAGCATCCCCATGCTGTGACACCATAACTCGCTGAAGATGTGGGGGAGTGCTTTTAATAGACTGAAGAAATGCTTCTACATCTCTATCCAAAACAGATATCTGCAAAGTGCCCAGCTACTATGTCGGCTTGCCTAGAAAGTGTATAACAGATCTCCAGCTGGGTGCATCTGCTACAACATTCCCCTTCCCAAGAGTTTAGTCTATCTCGATGTCATAGTCCTAGAGGAACTCAAGCCGATGTCACTATCTTAGGATCAGGTCCTTCTGAGTGAAGATATACCTGAGACTATTCTGATCAGAGTAGATTGTAAAACGTTCCCCCATCAGATAATGTCTCCACATCCTCAAGGTAATGACCACAATTCCTAACACCAATTCATGGTTCGCATAGTTCTGCTCCTGTTGTCTCAGCTGCTGAGAACCATATGTGATCACTTCTCGCTCATACATCAGGAAACATCTGAACCTTGTCCCTGATGTGTCGTAGTAGACTATACACCCTGCACCCTCCTTTAGAAGCCTCAATATGGGGGCACTAGTCAGCCTCTTCCTAAGATCTAGAGAACACTGCTGGCATCTCTCCTACCATATGAAGGGTTTTCTCTTCTTTGTCAACACTAATAGTGGTGCTGTATCTCTGTATAAATATGGCACAAACCTTCTGTAGTATATAGGAAATCCCAAGAATCCTTGTACCTCTGTCACACTCCTGGGTGGCTCCCAATCATGTACCACCTCAATATTCACAGGATCCATTGCAACTCCAGCCTACGATAGGACATGTCCACGAAAGGGAACC
This sequence comes from Viscum album, assembly GCA_963277665.1. Lineage (NCBI taxonomy): Eukaryota > Viridiplantae > Streptophyta > Magnoliopsida > Santalales > Viscaceae > Viscum > Viscum album. The sequence continues at coordinate 1,749,497,290 of OY728120.1, read as the reverse complement.
CATTTGATCTAGAACTAGCACTTCGAGATCTTACCTTAATGTTGGTGCTCTCAGAAAGTGTCCAGTATTACCTGTAAATGATAGACATGCTCCTCCTCAGTAGTCGAGTAGATCAAAATGTCTTCAATGAAGACTACTAGAAAGCGATCAAGCTATGACTAGAAGATTCTGTTCATGGGTCTCATGAACACTACTAGAGCATTGGTTACACTGAATGGCATAACCAAAGACTTGTAATTGTTGTACCGACACCTGAAAGCCATCTTCTGCGCATCCTTGTCTCGTACTCTGAGCTGGTGATAGCCTGACCTATGGTCAATCTTCGAGAACCACCACGATCTCTTTAGATGATCAAATAGGTCATCAATCATCGGGAGTGGGTACATGTTCTTCACGGTCACCTAGTTCAGGCGCCGATAGTCAAAACAATGTCTCAAGCTCCAATCTACCTTCTTGGCAAACCGAATCGGGGCTGCCCAAGGGGAAACACTGGGCCAAATAAATTCCTTCCCTAGTAAGTCCACTAGCTGTACCTGAAGCTCACGATGATATCCAGTTACCATTTGATATGCTGGTGTTGATATGGGTGACGTCCCGAGATACAATTTAATGTAAAATTTTACTTCAATGCCGGGAGGTAGACTCATAATGTTTTTAGGGAAGACACCCATGTACTGGTCCACCAGTACAAGATAACATGTACTCTACACATCAACCAATCTGAGGGTAAGGCTAGCCAACTGATGTGTAATCAGTTGCACCCTCTTCCATGAAACTCCATCCTATGCTGCTTAGGCTCTTTTCTCATAGGTGAAGGTAAAACTGGTGCCATCCGTGCGGACACACCTCAAATTGCGCCTAATACATTCTATATGAGCATGCACTATAGATAACCAGCCCATACCCACGATGATGTCGTAAGGCCTCAACGTGGCTTATAGGGGATCCCAACTGAAGTTATTGCTTCCTAGAGTAAGATCTCACTGTCGAAACTAGTAGATAATCATCAAATCAGCTCCCGTAAGAGTCTCTATTCGTAAGGATCGAGCCAATGGCTTCTTCAGAATCTCCGAGATCCAAACAAGGACAGCTGCATGGTCAGCTCCACTACCACGTCCTCCTGCTTGCTGCAGACCTCCTCAGTCGAACCTCTGTCACTACCTGGATGGTCCCTTAACTGTATTCTAATCATCTGTATGGTGGGTTGGAAAATCCCGAGCCATGTGAACATGCATGCCGCATACAAAACACTGCTCGCTCCTGGCATGAATGGATCTACCTCATGTTCCTGACATAATCATCCCGGAATCCTGTGGTCGACCAACTGTAGGTCTGGTCCTTTTGGACATCTCTGTCATCTGTCTGCTTCTAGCTGCAGAAGAATCCACTACGTGACAACTGGTGGTGGGTTTCACTGCTAGTGACTGCTCAGTAAGGAAACTCTATAATAAGAGGGCTCTCTCAAACAACCCCTCCTAAGTCGGTATGCTATGTGAGATCATCAATGTCCCGATCTCTTTCCCGAGCCACTGATCGAAAGTCCAAGCGCTGAAAAAATGGGACCCGCACCATATTAGTGGAGTAGCATGAGATATCAGTGAACCTCATTGATTACTGAGCTATAGTAATAATGCACTACTACATATGAAGAATCTCTTGTATGCGCACTGTGAGAAGTGTCTTTGGGACAAACTCTGCCCGAAATAGGCTCTCAAAACATTTCTAGAGAAGCAACACCTCATCGTGATCCTAGAGCATCATGATCCACCACCTACCTTCTACTAATTGTAGAAGGCTAACAGTAATGATAACCATGAGATAGTTTGGAGTCCTTATAATTCAGAAGACTCTCACTATAGCCTCCAACCAATCCTCTGTTGCATATGGGTCCTTCTCTCCCATAAACCTGGGTGGCCTATGGCACTGGAACTCATGAAACATACTCAAGAGGCGTGCACCCTCTGCTGCTGGGGCTGGTGGCCTCAGTGAACTAATGGGTAATGGTACTAATGGAGCCTCCGCTGGTGCCTCTATAGGATTATGAACCTGCACTAAGGCCTCATCGCTCGGTGGTCTATCAGTGCGTACTACTCTTGGAACACAAGCTAGCTGTTTACATGGAGGCAAGCTATAATGAAACAGTTGTGCCTCGGTCAATAAGTAATACCTAGTGATCTGACTCAACAGTTCACAAAGAAAACACTTCAAAACACACATGCAATCAGTTTTTTCTTGCACTGAGTCGGGAATCAGAAGTCATGGTCCGAGTGTGTGGATACGTCAGCCGCCACACCATCATTGTATTCCTTAAACTGAATACCATACTCATTACAGTTAAAAATATTGCAGTTAAAATATCAGAGTCCTATTTTATATGGTATAACTAACTCCTCTGATACCAACATATCATGACCCATCCCCCTGGGGTCGTGCCGTGACTAGCCCGAGCCTACCCTCCATAGTCCAGTGTATGGCGATTAGCTCCAAAAGGCGTATTCCCTAAAACTGGGAATGAATTACATTTATATCCTATAAACACACTCAACCAAGAACACAGAAAGATACAGACACAAGTAAACTATATAAAAAAGAGATAGGTGAAAGTAAAAGGGGATGGAAATAAAATCCCAATAGTATAGGTACAAGTAAAACAGAAGAAGAAAAAATGTATTTACTAGGTCGTCCTCTGGAGTTCCTACTAGAGGGGTTGTTAAAGATCCCCTCGTCAGCACTCTACAACCACCCGTGTACTGTATGAACCATCACGTCCTATGGTCCACCACTGGGCACCATCATGTCTTGGTATCCACTACCTCTATCAACTCTATTCATAATTTTCCCCTAGCCCAACAAGGTCTGGGCATAGCCCGTGTAGGGGTGAGTATAACAATACTCACTAGGGACCTCGAGACCCTCATGGTGTCACAAAATCAACAAAGAATAAACCATAAAGCATGAAATCAAATGACAACCCTACATAGGTATATTCCCATATATATACCATAGTTATCAGGTATACCCATCTCAATAAAGTGGAAACACAGGGTCCAACACTAAACCCCAAAGCTCAACTGTTCCACAAAAGAAGGTAAACCACAAAGGTAAGTACAAAAAATGTATGCTAGAAATAATTATACCACAAATATATTGCCAAAAATGAAAGTACCTCCCATGTACAAACTCATATTATATCTGGGATAACTTATGTATAGTAGTAGAGAGGATTAAATGTAACTACTGAATCATCTTACTGGGTTATAAGGCTCTGTTGTTGACCCACATAGGATCGCTCGGTGCTGACCCACACAGGATATCATGATGCTGACCCACACAGGATCGCTAGGTGCTGACCCACACAGGAACACTGGGTGTTGACCCACATAGGATTGCAGGGTGATGACCCACACAGGATCACTCGGTGTTGAACCACAAATGACCACTCATCATTTTTCACGTCACAACTAGCTATTAGGTTCCCACACTATGCATGATTGTCTCTGGGAGAGTCCGCTCCACAGACCATTGGTCGATAGAGTAACATCTACAAAGTCACATTAAGAATTATCTCAAAGGACTGCCACGTCATAGAGGTCACAACGCAAAAGATGGTGCGTCAATCGGAGGCACAGTCTGTAAGTTTTTATCTTTTTAGTCCTGTGGTCCCGGTTGGATTAATTCTCGATCCAACCCAACCGTATTCAAACTGTATCCAAATTTCCAATGGGGTATACTCAACGGGGCCGTCTCACTCAATGGTTTCCAATGCCACTGGCAGTTCGTCAATCGGACACCAGGTGCGAAAGATATGGCTGAAGGTATGCATGGGGGTTCGAAAGTGGTCTAGGTCCAGTCCGACCCGGCCCGCCCATCATGAGTCGACCCAGTTCGGCTCGACCAAGCCCGACCCCACTGGGTCCTGCGTGGCCCATCCTGCGCTGGGTGGATCGGCCCACGTTGGACGACCCGACCGGCGATGGACAGCCCAGCCTGGCGGCCTGAACTGGGCTGCGGCCCGCGGGGTAGCAGAAGCCACGGAGCGGCGTGAGGCTGTGAGGGTGGCGAGGCCTTCGGGCGTATCAGAGGGCCGCAGACGGCCCAGAGGGCCGCGGGGAGGCTTGATGGTATGTGGGGTGGAGAAGCCGTGGGACGGCCTGGCCGCAGGAGGCACCAGTCCACGAGGCTACAAGGTCGTGGACAACGAAGGCCGTGGGGGCCGCACTGGCGGCTCGAGGCTGTGGAAGGCCGACGACGGATTGAGGGCGTGGGGGCAGAGGAGTGGCAGAGGCTACGAGTGGCAAAGAGCCACACGACGCGAAGACTATAGGGAGGTGGAGGCTACGAGCGGTGGGGCGTCGTGCCTCAACCGGGAGCTGCATGACCGTCCACAATTCATTCATCGCCTTCGTTGCAGTTCTCGAGTTCCACCGGTGAAAACCACCGACACTGGTCGATAACAACATTACGAAGAACACAACAATAAAGAAGAACAATGTAGGGGTTGATCCATGTTTGTTTGGCCTGCACCCTTTGCGTTAGGGCGGTAGTAATTACCTTAATAAAATCAAGAATCCAGAACAACAAACTCTACAATTTCGTAGGAATCATGGATCAAATGGTTTTCATTGGTCTACATTCACCATGCTTTCCAAGAACGGGGAATTTAATCGAGGGAAATTCAGTAATTCAATAACAACCCGTACCTTATTTGATTTTTAATATCGATGAGAGATGTTGATGTTGTCGACGTTCTTCGCGCCTGACACACACCTCTGATCCCGAGCACATTCATTAGAAAAATGCTCTTCAATGGAGGGGGTTCTTCATTGTTGAAAATGTTCATCATTAGAGGATGTCCCGAGGAAGAATTTGAAGTCATGAATAAACATTCATTATTGGAGAAGCTCTTCGTTGGAGGATGTGTTCTTCCATGTTCTCCTCTTTCCACCCCGTTCCTCTCAATTCCCCGAAAATGAAAAGTATCCCACATAAAAGAAGAAGTTATATATTATTTTTGTTGGCATAATTTCAAATTAGCTAAATTAGTTAATTGATGAGTGTCAGATTAATTAATTAAATTGAAGATTTGGCATAATTATAGTGGGAAAGCTAAAGAGGGTTCTCCCCATTATGATGGAGTTCAAGGGGTTTTATGTCTCGGGTGGTCCCCACAACCATAACCCACATGGGTGGTTAGGCTTTGGTGGTCCCCACCACCGTATCCTATGTGGAGAGGGTTTTGTACAGGTGTCCCCCACTATTAAATCATCCACATGGAAGGTTTCAACAAAAGAAAATAAAAATGGTACACATTTTAATTTTATTTTATTCTTTCACAATAAAAAATAATATTATCTTTCACTCTCAACCCTCTATGGCCGAGGTGAAGGTCTCCTTAAGAGAATAATGGTGTTGTGAGTTCAACGATGTCCTCCGATTTCTATTCCGAGAACCGGTTCAAACGTTACAAAACCCGCTCGCACATTTACTGAAAGTACATGAAAAAAAGTTCAAAAATTCATTCCATGCACTCTGGGCCTCGTAATCATGCACCATAAATTTTTGTGGTCTCATAAAATTCACATTTAATTAAATAGAAATTTACATGGAAATTTTGGGTCTTTACATAAGAGTTAACTATCATTTAAAATAATAATATTATTATATAGTTTTTGGTATAACTCAATGTTGTGTGAAACGTAATTATTCAATTAATCCTATTGTTGCGTGTTGAGTATTCAATCAGAATAAGTGTCCAATTTAAAATAAAATTAATAAACTATTCATAAAAGAAAACATATTATTCTATAAATAAGAAATTCATTACATCCTTCCACCATTTTGTATATTTTGTCCTCACAATTTTAAATTTAGGATTGGAAACTTCATTAAAATCCTCACATCTAAAAAAGAGTCAACAAAACTATAACTTTAAAATAATGAAAGGGATGTACAAAGGTCACCTGAGATAACTTATACTAAGGTTTCATGTTGGAAAACATGGATATATAAGAGAAAACAAATTAACACGTTCTAATTATGTGTGATATAAAAAAATGAATAGGAGAATGTTAACTACCAGAAAATCACAAAATTTTGATATGTTAAACAGTATTTGATTTCCCAGTAGTAAAAGTGAGTGGGAAATGATTTTTTAAGATCCAATACATAAAATTTTATAATATATTTTTGATATTGACTAAGAACGCAAGGAAATAAACATACCATTCACGTCATGTTTTATCCTTTAATAAATTTTTAACAATAATTTTTCATTTCTCAAAACGATGAGTATTCAAGATGACTTGGTCACATCTTATGTGATAGAATCAACTTCTAGAGAAATGAATAATAATAAAAAATATGAACTACATATTTCATTTTTATTTTGACATTAACCATTACTAAAATTTTTAGTACGAGATCAGAAAATCCCAAAAAATGGATTATCCTCTATTAAAATAAATATTACTCTTAATATTCAAAATTAAACAACAAACACCCAAATTTCATCAAAGATCATTCAATACACAATTTTATTTAAAATTAATCAAAATAACCCAAATAATATTGAAACCCAAAACATCATATAGATTTGATGACATAGTCTTCCACAATAAATCTTAATATTTATCTCCAAATAACATCGACTGCACTGAAAGACCCATACATAAAATTAATTAACATAATCAAATATTCTCTATTATAGGTTAATCATTTTCATAAAAAAACCAAAGAGCCATATGTCCATAGTAAAACATAGATTCTTCTAATATAAAATTCAACCATTACTACTCTATTGAAATCACATACTATTCTATTTTCCTTAGCCATATAGTTTTACAAAATTAGAGAACATCCTCCAAAATAACATTTATCACTTAATCACCAAATCATTTTCTTATACTAAGGATATCCATTTCATAAAACATAAGTTTCAAAATCAACTTATTCTTGATTCATGAGATCATTTAACTAAAAATAATAAGTCATACTAACTAGGGACTTCACATTGGCCAGTGGTAGGTGGTAAATCCAAATCACACTTTGGTTGTGCGTCTGATTCCCCAAGCTTTTTTTGATTCGATAGGTTGTAACATGGTCTATGTGTATTCCTTTTAAAAAATAAATATAATTTTAAAACATTACCCAAAATTAGATAAATTCATCCAAAATTACCATACCTTGATTTATCCTAAAAGGTTATCTAATACCTTTCCTTTTGCATCCCATAATGTAATAAAATTTAATCACTTCAAAAAAAGATCATATGAACCCTAGAACTTATCCATTATGTCCACAAAAGAAAATATAATTCTTCCTTGAATAACATTTTCACATATCAAACATCGGGGTTTCACATATTAGAAAAAATATTCCAAAATTTATCCCATCATCAAAATATCATTAATATATTTAGGCATTTCATCATCTTTCAATCTACCGTAAATCTCCAATCCATTATATATTTAATTATTACTCATTTAGTGATCTTAAAAATCCATTAACTATGAATTCCCCATTATTTATTAATACTTCATTCCTTACGATCTAATATCCTTATAATTTATAAATATCAATCCAAAGATATTTCATTTTTTATGGATAAGAAAATAAATCATTCCTTGAATCCAGATATCATGATCTTACGAATATTTCCTTTCTCTTTCGGCATGTACTCATACATTAAAAAAAGTAAATGTTCACTATAATTCTATAATATCACTATTCGATAGTGTTGGAAAAGTTGAGTCCTTTAAATCATATGAAAAAGTTATCGTGACCCATACAATTTGTTTAGAATTTATCATGTGTTGGATAACTCAAATAATTTCTTGCAGGTTCTTTGAATACTCAAGAATCTATCAAAATAATTTGAACATGATATTTCCATAATAGAGATGAGAAAATCGTCATGGGGGGATAAGAATGTGTTGAGTCAATAAGGTTTTCCTTATGACTTTTCCATTCCTTCTTGTTTTGAAAATCACAAACACCTTATCTTTAAGGAAAATAGCTTTTGTAAGGAAAATTGCTTTTATAAGGAAAAATGTTTTCTTAAGGAAAAACGCTTTTATAAGAAAAATTTATCCTTATCATATTTTCATTAATATTTTTCTTAAGTATGAAATTCGGATTCACTTTCTCGGAATCATTAAAACTGATAAAAAGCATTCTGTTTTAGGGTTCGGATTCTGGACAAGAACTATAAGGAAGTTTCACTCCGAATTCCGGTTATGAATTCTGACTAAGTTCTATTCCAGATTCAGGATACGAATTCTGAAGAAGAATTCCCATTACGAATTCTAATGAAGAATTCTCATTACGAATTCTCATTACGAATTCTGAAGAAGAATTCTCATTACGAATTCTAATGAAGAAATCCCATTTCGAATTCTCATTACGAATTCTGAAGAAGAATTCTCATTAGGAATTCCAATGAAGAATTCTCATTACGAATTCTAATGAAGAAATCTCATTCCGAATTCTCATTACGAATTCTGATGACGATTTCTCATTACGATTTCTGATGAAGAATTCCTATTCCGAATTCCTATTCCGAATTCTCATTCCGAATTCACTCATTAAACAGAATCTGGATATCATTGTTTTATACACTCTGAATTTGTTCACTCCGAACTTTCACTCCGAAATTTCTATTCCGAACCTTTATGTTAGGTTTTAAAACGATGTCGTACTTTCTGTTACACTTACTTTGTTATAAAACGATGTCGTCCATTTTGTTATAAACTAACCGTTGTCTAAGTGACACGTGTACAGGTCCCTCCGAACTTTAAGGGAAATATGACCGTTGGAGAAGGAGCCGACCTCACCTATAAATAGGAGCTCATTTGAAAAAGCTCACAACGGATGGATGAACATTTGAACTTTGTGCATACATGCTGTTGAAGTGATTTCTAGAGAGAGAGTCTCTTATTAACTCTCAAAGCTTCGTGCAACTCCGAATGTTGGTGATTACATTCGAGGGCTTCCGGGGATAGGAAGACAGAGGTGCCGACTACCTTAAAGATCGAGGGCTTTCTTGCTGAGAAAGACAGAGGTGCCGACTACCTTAAAGATCGAGGGCTTTCTTGCTGAGAAAGACAGAGGTGCCGACTACCTTAAAGATCGAGGGCTTTCTTGCTGAGAAAGACAGAGGTGCCGACTACCTTAAAGATCGAGGGCTTTCTTGTCGAGAAAGACAGAGGTTGCCAACTACCTTGAAGTTGAGGGCTTGCGGGGATAGCAAGACAGAGACACCGATCTTCGTATCGAGGGCTTACCCTGGTGTGGGTAAGACAGACTTGCTTGAAAGTATAAATCAAGGGACCTTTATCCAAGGTTGTTGGATACCCTTCTCTTTGGGTTAAAAGACTATCATCTTGTTACTAGTAGTTCTTCTACTTGTACTTGTTTTATTCCGCTGCATTTTGTATCTTAAGGAAAGTATAATTTTCTTATACTTCCTTACTTACTTTGATTAGTTTAGATTCTATACGCTTTAAGGTAGAATCTCATATTGTAACTTTTGTTAAGTTTCAAATTCCGGAACCATATTTCCGGAACCTTCTTTTGGAATCTCTTTCCAAGTTTAGTTCGGTGTTAGAGGTGTTGTGAATCAACTTAGTTTAACTTTGTTAAACTTAGTTCTTTCCTTTTCTTAAGGAAACTCTAGTTATTCATAACTAACTTTAAAGGTTCCAAAGGAATTTTTAAAGTATACAATTCACCCCCCCTCTTGTATATTGAGCATCTCATATTATATTTCGATCCTACAATTGGTATCAGAGGTTGGAAACCTCTTACTCTATACCATTCTTACATTTGGTATCAGAGCCAAGGTTACTGAAATACTTGTACTCACGTTCAAGTTTTTCTTGCTCACTTTTCAATTCCGAACTTTTTCATTCCGGATTATCCATTCCGAACTTTTCCTATTCCGAACTTTTTAATTCCGAATTTTTGTTATTAACAAGTTTGTCTCCAAGTTATTTTCAAGTATGGCAGGAATGAATGTTGGTTCGATAGACAATTTGAATCCTACAAGGCCACCAATATTTGATGGTAATGATTATGAATACTGGAGAGATCGTATGAAGACGTTTGTTATCAATACTGGAGTAGATAACTTTGTCATGCTTACTGGTGATTACAAAATTCCTGACAAGGAAGTCAGAACCTTTACTAACCAGGAGAAGCAAGAATATCAACTCAACTACAAGGTACGCAACACTTTATTATGTTCAATGACCAGAAATATATATAGCCAAATTTCTTCTTGTGAAGCAGCTAATTGTATATGGAAGAAGTTAGAGGTTACTCATTTTGGGACTTCTAAAGTGATTGAAACTAGGAGAGCTATGCTTAGAGCTGAATATCATGGCTTTAATTTTCCTTATGGAGAACCTATCTGTAAAGTACAACAAAGATTTATGACAATCGTCAATAGTCTACAGTCTATGGGAGAGAAAGGTTTAGATGATGAAGCTCTTGTGGACAAGATAATTGACATTATGCCCAATGAGTGGGAATCCAAGAGAACAGCTATAGATGAGAACAGGAAGGTTACTCAAATAACTCTTGATGAATTATTTGGAACTCTTCTACAACATGAGACCAGAATGAAGAGAGATGCTGACAACATCAAGAAGAAGAATGGAAATGGTACTGTTGCTTTTACTACAACTTCGAATCAGATGAAAGCTAAGACTCCTGAGAGAGTAACCAGATCCAAATCGAAGAAAGTCATTTTCCAATCCGAATCTAGTGAAAGTGAAGTTTCAGAAAATGAATTAGCCAATCTTGCTCGAAGGATGAACAAGATAGCTGGACAAAGAAACTTTCAATCCAAGTATAAGAAGAAGGATAGGAAAGATAAGAAAGATGGAGAAGTTACTTGTTATGAATGTAAGAGAGCAGGACATATTAGACCAGATTGCCCTATGCTCAGAAAGAAAGAAAGAAAGGAAAGGCATTCAGACAGGAACAGGAAGAAATATTACAAAGCTAAAGCTAAGAAAGTTTTGAAAGCTAATGACACCTGGAGTGCCAGTGGTGGTGACTCTTCAGATGAATCTTCTGAATATGAATCTTCAGGACAGAAGAATCTTGGTCTTATAGCCAGATTACCTATTGATAATCATTGTCTTATGGCTAAGGTACGAAATGCTGAATCTTTGACCAATGTTTCTTTAAATCCTAATGATAGTAAGTATTATAACTCTTCTGATGAAGAATCAACTTCTGATGAGGAAAATACTTTACCTACTTTTGAAGAAGTCTCTAGATTTGCTGAACTTCTTGAGATTGAGAATTCCAAACTCAACAAGAAACTTGATAAGGCAAATTCTAGGAATTCTATTCTTACTAAAGAGATATCAGATCTTTCTAAAGATCTTGATAAGAAAAATGCTGATTTTGAAAGTATTTCAAAAAATCTTGAGGAAGTAAGTTCTGAGAAGAATAAACTTTCTAAAGAGTTAGAAAAAGTAATTTCTAATAAAAATGTTTTCGAGCCTAACTCTAGTTCCAAAACTAATGATTTTGAAGATAAAAACTTGGTTGTAAAACTCAAGTCCGAAATTTTTTCCTTAAAGAAGTGCTTATCAAACTTTACCCATGGTAAGGAAAATTTTGATAAGATGTATTCTCAAATACGACCTTTAAGAAATAAATCCGGATTTGGTTATACCCATGCAAAACCTGTTTTCAGCAACAATTATTTTGTTCCTCAAAGTGCCCCATTTTGTACTAAGTGTCAATGTGGTGGTCACTGGGCAAGAAATTGTTCCTTAAACAAAACCCAATCCTTAGGTTTTCATAAAGCTTATTTTTCCAAGAAAATGTGGGTACCTAAGATTTTATTGTCTAGAAATCTCGGATCCAAGCAAGTTTGGATTCCGAAAGTCTAACTTTGTTCTTAATTTCAGGAAAATAAAGAAAGTTCCAGCAACAATGTTTGGTACATGGATAGTGGATGTTCCCGGCACATGACTGGTAACAAAAGCTTCTTTGAAAAAATTATCAAGACGAAAGGAGGAAAGGTAACTTTCGGAGACAATGCTAAGGGAGAGATTGTTGGTATTGGTAATATTGTTCTTTTAGGTAAAACTTTGATTTCAAATGTTCTTTTTGTTAAAGGTCTTAAGCACAACCTCATTAGCATAAGTCAGTTATGTGATGAAGGTTACCTTGTGAATTTTAGGAATGATAAATGCTTAGTTCACAATTCCAAGGAAGAATTTATTCTCTCAGCCAACAGGCAAGAGAATGTTTACACCTTAAACTTAGAAGACCTAAGAAGCCAAGATTTACCTTGCCTAAGTGCAATGGAAGATCATTCTTGGTTATGGCATAGAAGACTAGGACACTGTAATCTTAGAAACCTATGTAAACTCTCTAAGAAGAAACTAGTTAAGGATCTACCGGAGCTTAGATTTGATTCTTCTAAAGTTTGTGATCCTTGTCAATATGGCAAGCAACATAAATCTAGTTTTAAGTCAATCGGTGAAGTCTCAACAACCGATGCATTACAGTTGGTGCACATGGATCTTTTTGGTCCTACACAAACTGGAAGCATTGGAGGCAAATACTATGTGTTTGTTCTAGTTGATGATTACACTAGATTTACTTGGGTCTATTTTCTAGCAAGGAAATCTGAAGCTTTTTCTTATTTCAAAAGTTTTAGAGCTCAAGTTAAAAATGAGAAAAACCTTCCATTGAAAACTATTCATAGTGATCATGGAGGAGAATTTCAAAATTCTGATTTTGAAACTTTTTGTAGTAAGAAAGGTATTACTCACAACTTTTCAGCACCTAGAACTCCTCAACAGAATGGTGTAGTTGAAAGAAGAAATCGAATTCTTCAAGAAATAACTAGAACCATGTTGAGTGAATATTCTATTGCTAGACATTTCTGGGCTGAAGCTGTAAGTACTGCTTGTTATACTATAAATCGAGTTTTGATTAGACCTTTTCTTAATAAAACTCCTTATGAGTTATGGAATGGTAGAAAACCAAGGCTTTCCTACTTCAAGGTTTTTGGTTGCAAAGTATTCATTTTGAATACTAAAGATAACTTACATAAATTCGCACCAAAATCAGACGAAGGAATTTTCTTAGGATATTCCACAACCTCTAAGGCTTATAGAGTTTTTAATAAAAATACTTGTACTGTTGAGGAAACAGTACATGTGAAATTTAATGAGTCAGATCCTTTTGTTTTTAAAACTTCCCAACTTACATCTTCAGATGTGTTTTCAAAAACTGATTGTCAACCTTTGTTAGAAGAACCTTCTGATAAGGAAATTGTTCTAGAAGATACTTCTGAAACATTTACCCCAGAAGACTTTCTACCTTATGTTGATGAACAGGTTTTACAAAACCCAAATCAGATGTTTCTTAAGAATCATCCCAGTGATAGTATCATTGGTGATGTAAATCAACCTGTAAGGACTAGAAGTTCCTTAAGAAATGAAGTAGAACATCTAGCATTTCTTTCCCAACTAGAACCTAAAAGCACTGATGAAGCTTTAGGTGATGATGATTGGATCAAAGCAATGCAAGATGAGCTAAATGAATTCGAAAGGAATAAAGTCTGGACCTTGGTTGAAAGACCTAAGGAAACTTCTGTTATTGGAGTAAAATGGGTCTTCAGAAACAAATGTGATGAAAATGGAGTCATTGTTAGAAATAAAGCTAGACTTGTTGCTAAAGGCTATAATCAGCAAGAAGGAATAGACTATGAAGAAACCTATGCTCCAGTAGCTAGACTTGAATCTATCCGTATTCTACTTGCCTTTGCAGCATTCTTTAATTTCAAACTATTTCAAATGGATGTGAAATGTGCTTTTCTTAACGGTTATGTTCAAGAGGAAGTTTTTGTTGAACAACCTCCTGGCTTTGAAGATACAAAACATCCTGATCATGTTTTTAGACTTACCAAAGCTTTGTATGGCCTTAAACAAGCCCCAAGAGCATGGTATGATAGACTCACTGGATTTTTACTTCAAAATAACTATGTTAAGGGAAATGCAGATCCAACCCTTTTTATAAAGAAAGATAAGAAAAATGTTTTGATTGTACAAATTTATGTTGATGACATTATATTTGGTTCAACTCAGCAATCTTTGACTGATTCTTTTGCTAGTCTAATGAAATCTGAGTTTGAAATGAGTATGATGGGTGAGTTAACATTTTTCCTTGGTTTTCAAATTTCTCAAAAACCAGAAGGAACCTACATATCTCAACATAAGTATATTAAAGATCTTCTTAAAAAGTATGGTTATGACAACACGAAGAGTATAAGTACTCCTATTGGTACCTCAAACTCTTTAGATCTTGATGAAGCTGGGAAACCAGTAGATCAAACATCTTTTAGAGGTATGATTGGAAGTCTACTTTACTTAACTGCTAGTCGACCAGACTTAATGTTTTCAGTATGCTTATGTGCAAGATATCAATCCAATCCTAAGGAATCTCACTTAAAGGCAGTTAAAAGAATTTTTCGCTACCTTAAGGGAACCATGGATCTAGGATTATTTTATACTTCTGGAAATGATTTTGTTCTAAAAAGCTTTTCTGATGCTGACTTTGGTGGTTGTAGAATGGATAGAAAAAGTACATCCGGAACTTGTCATTTCTTAGGAGATTCATTAGTTTCTTGGTCATGCAAGAAGCAACATTCTGTTGCACTCTCCACTGCTGAAGCTGAATATGTAGCAGCTGGAAGTTGTTGTGCACAAGTGTTGTGGATGCAACACACACTCACAGACTATGGCTTGAGTTTTACTAAAACTCAAATTTTGTGTGATAACACAAGTTCCATTGCTCTAAGTAAAAACCCTGCACATCACTCCCGTGCAAAACACATAGATATTAGGCATCACTTTCTTAGGGATCACACACTTAAAGGAGATATTATTCTTCAGTTTATCGGAACGCAAGATCAACTTGCTGATATTTTCACAAAATCTTTACCTTCTGATAGATTTGAATATATTAAACAGAAGTTAGGAATGATAACCGTAAGGTAATCTTCCTTAATTAACTTTCTGTTGGAAAAATCTTCTCACAGTAATAAACTCCTTTTCATAGGGGGAGTACATTTGTTTGTTTATTTAACAAAGTTTTTCAAAATTTGTTTTCAAATTTTTCGGAACGAAATTTTCCGGAATGGAACTTTCGGAACTACAATTTTCCAGAATGGATATTTCCATACAAAATACTTCTGGAATAAAAGTATTCGTATTGAAAATTTCCGGAATGGAAAATTTTCGTACTGGTATTTTCATAATGGAAAAACTTTCGTATTGAATCTTCCATATCAAGTTTTTCGTATCAAGTTTTTCGTATTGAGTTTTTTTTTCGTAGTCGTCTTTACATTACCCATTACGAATAACTTTCCTAAGCTAATCCGAAAGGTATGACTTCCTTACTGAAGTTTTCGTAATCATATTTTACTTGCTGGCATTTTCTTATAGCTTGTTTTCGGTTTTTTGAATTTCTTGAATTCTGTTTTAATAAAACCTCAAAAAGATCGGATTCAACCTCTCAACCGTCAGATCTGATCTCAGATCATTCTAAACCGTTAGATCAACCGAGGAAGTTGAACCGTCATTCCAAAGCCTATATAAAGGGGACCCTATTTTCTCGTCCCACATCGATCTCAAGCTCTTGCGTGCTGAAGCTCTGTCTCTCTGATTTAAGGCTGTTCCGAACTACAGTTTTCCAGTTCCGAACTTCAGTCTTCTCAGTTCCGAAATTCTCAGAGACTTCTAATCCGAATGTCTGCAGAGTTAGCTTCTCAAGAGATGTCTTCAACAAAGCCCATTTCACAGTGGTTAGTCTACAGAGAGCGGTTAGTGCATCCGAATTTCTTCAGCAACTATGATTCTATTATATCAAAGAATATCAAGCTCAATGGCTGGGAAGATGTTGCGATATCAAAAACTGGCAACCAAGATGAAGTTTACCCAGACTTGCTTGTTGAGTTTTATGAGTCGGTTGCTTTCTTCGTGGAAGACAATAGAGAAAAATTTTCCTTCAAATCGTATGGCAAGACTTATAAGCTATCTTACACCAAGGCTGCAAGCTTGGTAGGGTTGAATTATGAAGGGGAAGCTGAGTTTATCTCGCATGTTCTACCAGACTCCTTGGGTAGTTTCAACAAGGAGAAAGCCTTAGAAATTCTCGGACTGGATGATGATAAGGCTTCGAAAATTGCAACCCTATCTACAAACTTCCGGATTCTGGAGTTATGGGTGCAAGGGCTTATTGTACCGAGAAAAGGAGACAAGGACAGCTTGAAGAAGAGTGAGATATACATCTTAGATTTCTTGATAAATCAAAGGAAGTTCAACCTGATGAAGCATATCCTTCTTAATCTTGAGAATTTAAAGAAAGGGAATCTGAGAGCTCAGATAGTAATGTACCCGGCAATATTGTCGAAGCTGATAGTTCGGTGCCTTGAGTCCTTCAAGGTTGCTTGCAGTTCTAAACCGAAAGTTTGCAAGATCATGTTGCTCAGTGATGCAACTCTTAAAAGGATGAATATAGCTTTTGACAAGAAGTCTGGCATGTTTATTGATCTTCCTCCTCAAGAAGAAGTGACTCCGAAAGTGGCTGATCCGGAATCGCCTAAGCCGGTAAGGAAGAGGAAGCTGAAAGAAGTGGTAGGTGAAGCTGAAGAACCTAAGTCTAAGGAAGTCCATTCCGCACCTCCTAAGCCTAAGAAGAAGAAGACATATACTGATGAGGTTGCAGCGAAGTGGAGAGCTGACAAGGAAAAGAGGAAGGAAGGAGATCCGCAGATCGGATTGGATCCCGCAGAGGCTAAAGCTCTGAAAGAAAAGGCTGCTGATGAGCTCGAGAAGCAAGCTAAGGAAAAGAAGCTGAAGAAGAAGTTGTCAGAAGCTGAGGCTGTGCAAGCCTTGTTGAAGTTTAATGAAATGGTTTCAGCAACCATTCCCGTTCCGAGAACTTTTTCTTTGGACTCTCTACCTGAGACTCCAGGAAGAAATCTCGATGATCCGAAAGAGGCTGCTGCTAAGAATGCTGAGGAAGTAGAGCTAGTGGAAGAAGTGGAAGAAGCTGCTGAAGGAAGTGGTGAGACAGGAGATGTGCTCAAACAAGTAGATGAATACAAGGGAACTCCTTCGGAACACCTGTCGCTCCGAACTTCTGAAGCCGAATCTTCAAAACTAGTTACTCTAGTAATAGAAGGAAAGGAAGGAGAGGAAGAAGTTTCTTATCATGGAGAAGAAGAACATCTTTCACTTGATGCTGCTCAGAAAGAAAATATAGAAGTTGTTGATGAGGAAGATTTGGTTGTTCAAGTTTCTGACAGTGAGAAGAAATCTCCGGAACAGGTTTCTATTCCGAAAAAAGATAAGGGGAAACAAGTTATTGCTGATACCCCGAGTTCAGAAAAGAGTATGAGGAAGGAAGCTGGTAGTTATTCAAAGAGGAAGTTGGAGCTTATTGAAGAAGAAAATTCTCCTAGCAAGATGTCAGATTCGGAATCATCTTCGTTGGGGCACGATTTTGTTGTTCAATCCTTGAAGAAGTTGGTGGGAACCATTCCGACTTTCTCCAGTATTGATTCTCGGTGCCAGATGCTCCAACATACGCTGAATCAGAAAACCGATTCCGTATCCATGGTAATGGATAAGTGTGTTGAGATAGAAGCCCAGTTCAAAAATTTCTTCATTGGTTACGAAGCCCATAAAAGATCTTGCAAAAGGATGACTAGCTGGTCGAAGAAGAATGTGGAAGAGATGAGGTTGCTGGATGAGTTTCAGGAGAATGTTAAGAATGCTTTTCAAACCGAGGATAAGAAGTTTCATGAGATGACTGCATCATTCGATGAGAAATTGGCAGAGGAAAAGAACATTCGGAGTCAGGAAGTAAGAGATCTGAATGGAAAGCTCAACTCTGTTAATCAAAGTTGGAAATTTGAAAGGGATCATCGGATCAATTTTCTAGAAAGGATAAAGTCTCAGGAAGAGAAAATGGAAGCTCAGGAAGAAAAGTTGAAGGCTCAGGAAGAAATCATTCAAGCTCAGTCAGCAAGAATAGTTGCCTTAGAAAAGCAAGCAGAGGAAGATCATAAGGACCTCAAAAAGATCAAGACTATTCTCAAGGGGCTTATGTCAAAGGAGAAAGATCCGAAATAATCAATCCGATCTTTTTGTTGTAATCTGTTTTTGTTGCTGACATTTCAAATTTAATGAGAATCGTGCTTGTTGTTCTGCTTTGTTGTTGTTACTAATCTTTCAGGTACTTTGTTATTTTTTCCATTCCCTCGAAATTCTTTTTGAAAATCACAAAGGGGGAGAAGGAAAAGATCCTTAAGAAAAAGAGGAAATCTAATAAGTGCTTATCAAAGGGGGAGAAAGAAAAATATCCAATGAGATAGAACTCTAATAAGAGTTTGTTTAAGGGGGAGTTTTTATCTTAAAGAAATATCACTCCGGAAATATGAATACGATCCTTAGAGATTCAAAGCCTAAGGGGGAGTTAGTCGTATTCATCTATATTCTTAAACCAAGGGAGATAAGCTTTATTGTGTTTCTTTCTTCCTAGAAATAGCTTTTTCGTAAGGATGTTTGTGCTTTCCAAAAAGGGGGAGATTGTTGAGTCAATAAGGTTTTCCTTATGACTTTTCCATTCCTTCTTGTTTTGAAAATCACAAACACCTTATCTTTAAGGAAAATAGCTTTTGTAAGGAAAATTGCTTTTATAAGGAAAAATGTTTTCTTAAGGAAAAACGCTTTTATAAGAAAAATTTATCCTTATCATATTTTCATTAATATTTTTCTTAAGTATGAAATTCGGATTCACTTTCTCGGAATCATTAAAACTGATAAAAAGAATTCTGTTTTAGGGTTCGGATTCTGGACAAGAACTATAAGGAAGTTTCACTCCGAATTCCGGTTATGAATTCTGACTAAGTTCTATTCCAGATTCAGGATACGAATTCTGAAGAAGAATTCCCATTACGAATTCTAATGAAGAATTCTCATTACGAATTCTCATTACGAATTCTGAAGAAGAATTCTCATTACGAATTCTAATGAAGAAATCCCATTTCGAATTCTCATTACGAATTCTGAAGAAGAATTCTCATTACGAATTCCAATGAAGAATTCTCATTACGAATTCTAATGAAGAAATCTCATTCCGAATTCTCATTACGAATTCTGATGACGATTTCTCATTACGATTTCTGATGAAGAATTCCTATTCCGAATTCCTATTCCGAATTCTCATTCCGAATTCACTCATTAAACAGAATCTGGATATCATTGTTTTATACACTCTGAATTTGTTCACTCCGAACTTTCACTCCGAAATTTCTATTCCGAACCTTTATGTTAGGTTTTAAAACGATGTCGTACTTTCTGTTACACTTACTTTGTTATAAAACGATGTCGTCCATTTTGTTATAAACTAACCGTTGTCTAAGTGACACGTGTACAGGTCCCTCCGAACTTTAAGGGAAATATGACCGTTGGAGAAGGAGCCGACCTCACCTATAAATAGGAGCTCATTTGAAAAAGCTCACAACGGATGGATGAACATTTGAACTTTGTGCATACATGCTGTTGAAGTGATTTCTAGAGAGAGAGTCTCTTATTAACTCTCAAAGCTTCGTGCAACTCCGAATGTTGGTGATTACATTCGAGGGCTTCCGGGGATAGGAAGACAGAGGTGCCGACTACCTTAAAGATCGAGGGCTTTCTTGCTGAGAAAGACAGAGGTGCCGACTACCTTAAAGATCGAGGGCTTTCTTGCTGAGAAAGACAGAGGTGCCGACTACCTTAAAGATCGAGGGCTTTCTTGCTGAGAAAGACAGAGGTGCCGACTACCTTAAAGATCGAGGGCTTTCTTGTCGAGAAAGACAGAGGTTGCCAACTACCTTGAAGTTGAGGGCTTGCGGGGATAGCAAGACAGAGACACCGATCTTCGTATCGAGGGCTTACCCTGGTGTGGGTAAGACAGACTTGCTTGAAAGTATAAATCAAGGGACCTTTATCCAAGGTTGTTGGATACCCTTCTCTTTGGGTTAAAAGACTATCATCTTGTTACTAGTAGTTCTTCTACTTGTACTTGTTTTATTCCGCTGCATTTTGTATCTTAAGGAAAGTATAATTTTCTTATACTTCCTTACTTACTTTGATTAGTTTAGATTCTATACGCTTTAAGGTAGAATCTCATATTGTAACTTTTGTTAAGTTTCAAATTCCGGAACCATATTTCCGGAACCTTCTTTTGGAATCTCTTTCCAAGTTTAGTTCGGTGTTAGAGGTGTTGTGAATCAACTTAGTTTAACTTTGTTAAACTTAGTTCTTTCCTTTTCTTAAGGAAACTCTAGTTATTCATAACTAACTTTAAAGGTTCCAAAGGAATTTTTAAAGTATACAATTCACCCCCCCTCTTGTATATTGAGCATCTCATATTATATTTCGATCCTACAATTGGTATCAGAGGTTGGAAACCTCTTACTCTATACCATTCTTACAGAATGTTTTTCAAGATATAATTCCTTACATATTGAACAATGATCCATAATATGCTGAATAGAATCAACACTAAAAAATGAAACACATTATTATTAAAAAAAGAAAACTATATAAGGTAATAATAACATTAAAACTATTATGTTACTCTAATACCTCATCCTATTTATATATAAGTAGTTTAGGTGCTTATTCAAACAACCTATTTTACATTAACTTTCTAGAAGTTTCCATATGATAAGAACCCTATTCGTTATATAGGATCCTTTAACTACACCCACATAACACCCTAACCACTAAAGTTATCTAAACCAACCAGTTATAACATATATAATGCCCCAGCCTTAATACATGCATAATGTTTAGTTTAGTCCAGAATTAACATTTAGTATCTTTTCATGTTTACAGTTTTAGAGAATTAGGCCATAACTTTTACATTTTATCTCAATATTTCATGGTTAACACTTCTACTCTATCAAAATTGTTCACAAAAAAACACCTGAAATAAACAAATAGTGATGTTCATCATATAAATGCTCATGAATAAATCCTTCTCTTAGGCCATAACTATTACATAACATCTCAATATTTCATGGTATAAACTTATACTCTTTAAAAATTGTTCAAAAAAATAAATAAAACTCAATAAATAAAAAAGAGTTCGTTTCTTGATATAAATTTTCACGAATACTTCCTTTTCCATACCCTTCCTTATACCATGTGAAAGGCATTTCAAAATCATGTGATGAGCATAAAAATCTCAATAAGGGTTACAATATAATCAGACATAACATTATTCTCTCAATACAAACAAAACATAAGAACTTTACAATAATTCATCTAATCATATTATTTATGAATAACACATAGTAATCATCAATAATATAGACAATGTGTGGAATAAATATCATACTTACATTGTAGATTTCACAGCTAAATAAGGATTTTGTTTGGAATACCCAACACTGTATATTCAGTAAATTTCATAGGAGAACCATTAATGTTGACCTCTATCATGTTACCCGATGCATTGGAGAGCTGTCTCGGGCTCACCTGACGTTGGCTTATCACAGAACCACCCGTATACATAAAAAATTCCCATGAACCATAGAATATTCATAACACAAAAAAAATCCATTAAATAAACATAACATTTCCACATTAAAATCACAATATATCATTTCAAGATATTGACACAATCCATTCATTATCAAAACAATTTCCAATAACATAATACATAAAATTGTATATGGTATTTATTTTACTTTTAAAAACAATATATCTTGTAGAGGAATCTAAATATCAAATGATGCTCATGGGGGGGGGGGTGAAAGGTCGTTGTTATATATAACATTAACAATAATTTTTTTTAATTTATTATATTGATTCATATAAAAATTATTCCCATTGAATGAAAATAGAAGTAAATGCGGCATATAAACTATATAAAATAATGTTGTGTATAAATAAAAATATGACTCAATGAAAGGAGAATTAGACGATGTCCTTTACAGAGATTATTCTATTAATAAAATATATTGATTATGTGTATTCACTATTGGTATACCTAAGTAATGTATAAATACAAGATAGGACATAAAAAATTATTTCCTACATAAGAATTGCACAACATAATTAAATGTATAATATTATCCTAATGAATGTAAATTGGGTTATAATATCCCTTACAAAAATTATACAGCCTAACAGCGCCACTTAAAAATTAAAAAAAAGTGTTGATGAGAGGGAAAAGTGTATTTATTCACACTGACAGAAACTTGATTGTAATAAGGAAATAAAATAACATATCCCAACATACTAAAATGGAAATTAAAATACATAACATAAAATAATTCATTGAGAAAAAGGGGGGGGGGGGTGAAAGGCTCCCTTACCTTGTGTCTGACTTGTCATGTTCGTTCTTTATTTACATAAATAAAAAAATAAAGTTAATTATATTTTCTTATGAATTTTTTTCAATATTATCATTCCTTTTATATTAATTATTACCTTATTATAATAATATTATAGTTATTCAATTTCATATGGGTCTTTTTTTCTATGTTCGTAACTTGAGTCAAAAGTGAACTTGTTATAATTACAAATTGTCCACATGGTCAAAATTACATTATCTCCAGAATTATTTTCACGATATAAATATCATAAATATCCACTATAAATGTATTCATAAACAGTATATAATTTTTTATAATATTCTATAACATTTGGATATATGAAAATGAAATGCACTGTTCATGGAGACGGTAAGCTGTACCAACGCATGAACGCTACTGTCATTTATTTTTCATTTTATTGGAATGGAATCTAAATGAAACAAATGTATATTATAATTAATGTATAATATATATGTAATATATGTTACATAACTTCATTAATTTCATCCTTTATATGTTTCATGTATAGCATGAACGAGTCATGACATTGTGGGGGTGGTCGTCTGCACTTCCCCAAAAGAAATTATCAAATTTATAGAACATGAAAAGAAAAAAGGTATGTTATAAATGATAATTACATAATAATAGAGATAAATAAATATCATAACTATCATATGTAATTTATGTGTCATCATAGTGTCCACTATAAGTGGTGGTAGGGGATAATTGAACAATTATCGTTTCAGGAGGCATCAGTTCACCGTCCATAGAAACAGTATGTTCTAAATTTATTAGATTTTGGTTTGTGTTAGTGTAATTTTATATCATCAAATAAAAAAGACATAGTTTATTTAACATAATTGTGTTTTTGTAAATTACATGAATAAAAAGAGTTATGGGGTTGGAGAAGATAAAATAAATGAATGAATTATGAGAGAAGACATTAACTCAAATATGGTAATTAATTTTGATTTAAGACATAAGGACATCTTGAATTTACTTACACAAATGTTAAGGACACTATTTCGAATAGGGGAATGTTGGGAGATTATTTGGAAACTGGATGGATGAGCCACGTGGGAATGAGAGATGTGAGTAAGGGTAAGAGGTGGTGGCCTTTTATAAGAGGGAGGAGGGGCTCTTCAGGAATATCTTGAAATATTATTTTATTATAAATTATATTTCGATTATAAATGAGTCGAAATTCAGTTTTATAGAATATAAGATAAATATTAGTCAAAATAATATCATCCAATAATAGATAAATTGGTTTTTTATAATTTGTAATCCTTGTCTTTTTTATTTAAACCTTTTTTATTCTTACTGTTATATCAATGATTTAAATGTTTGAGAATAAAAATTGTTACCAAAAAATGAGAAAAATCCAATTAAAGGGAAAAAATAAAATTTAATACGTATGATAACTATTTGGCATAATCTTATTTTTTTGTCAATTTATAATATTTAATAAAAATTTTTATATTTTAAAATATCAATTATGTCAATTTTGACAATATTCATATCAGGAAATTTTTAAAAATCTTTAAAAACTTGATTAACTAGACAAAAAACCATATATAAAAAGATAAAATTTGACTATAATCCAAAAAATTCTATGATGACATCAAAATAAAAAAAAATACATTTATTTTATCATTTATAATGTCATCTATTTGAATCTTTTATTAATGAAGCAATCATTGCATCACCATTGTGTTAAAAGTATTGTTATTTATTTAATATATAAAAATTATAAATAAAATATAATTATTTAGAAACTATTTTTATATTTATAAATATATATTATAGACGAAGTTATCACTTATATAATCCCATATAAAAATTTATATAGTAAAAGATATGTGTTTTTGTTATATTTTTCATAACATTAAATTAAAAGTAATTAAATTTAATTTTCAAACACAAGTGGCTCCATGGGGTCTTAATGTAGATCAAAGGATGTCTATTATCATAAATATCTCATAAATTATGTTTAGGATATATGTTAGGGTAATGTAATAATATTATTGTATTATTTTTTACCATTATTTACAATATTTACCATTCAACCATGGTAAAAAAAATATTTACTAATGTTACTATCCATAATGTCTTAAAAAAGTAACATATTAACAAAATTTAGGACCCCCTGATTCCATATATGGACTCCATTTTCCAAATTAGAAAACATATAATTGGAAGTAATTTATTTAAAATTAATTTCGGTTGTCAAAACAAAAAAGAGTGTTTTTAAGAAGTAAAAACTACCAAAAGATTTAAATGTGTTTATGCCCAATTTAATAGTGAAATTACTTTAATAAAAAACATTGGATTAAATTGTAATAACATAATCCAATTACACATTAATACCAATTAAATGTACAATCGAATGATATAAATAAGTTATATTAAATGGAAGTTTTGAATTAAATTTCTGTATTTTCCACTATTTATTTAAAAAAGAACTTTATCAGAAAAATTCCAAAATATAATATAATTTAAATTATTATGTCTATTTTTTAAATAATAACATTAATTTTTCAAATATACCTTATAAAATTTGAATAACTATATTTAAATAACGTTCTCCCTCAAAAGGCCATAAAATGATCTATAAAAAAATCTTAGAGTTTTTTATGCTGAAAATCAGATTTCTTCTGATTTATGCCTTCAAAATTTATTGGATAAGTTTAAAGACACATCATAATAATATTGTACTTAGTTATGTTCATTCCCACCAATAATATGGATAGGCATTAACTGTCATTTAAAATAATAATAATAATATATTATTTTTTGTATAACTCAATGTTGTGTGCAATATAATTCTTCAAAGAAACCTGCAATCGTGTGTTGAGTAATCTATCAGAATAAGTGTCCTATTTGAAAAAAATTAATATTCTAATCATAAATGAAAATTTATCATTATATAAATAACTGAGTCGTTACATCCTTCCCCTTTTAGAAATTGTGTCCTCAGAATTTTAAAATTATGCTTCGAAACTTCATTAAAAGCCCCACATCGTAAAAAGTATCAACAAAATTATCACATTAAAAGAATGAAATAGATATAAAATGATCACCTAAGATAACCCATACTAATGTTCCTTGTAGGAAAACAAGGATATTGAATATAATGGAAATCATCAAGTTCTGATGGCGAGTGATAGAAAATATGATCTCGAGAACATTAACTACCAGAAAATCACAAAATTGTGATTGGTTAAACAATCTTTGATTCCCCAGTAAAAAATTGAATTGAAAATGTTTCTTTAAAGTTCCATTCTCTAATGTTTTATAATTTTTATTTGAGATTGAATAATAAAATTAGGAAATAAACATACATTTAACATAGAGTTTCATCCTTTAATAATTTTCTTCCACAAACTCATCCTTTCTCCAACCGATGAGTAATCAAGATGACTTGGCCACATATGTTGTTATAGAATCATCATATTGAGAATTTCCTAATCCACAAAAGATTAACTATATATTCCCCTTGTATTTACACATTATCCAATACCAAAATTTTTAATACTAGATCAAATAATCCTCAAAAAGGATAATCCTTTTTTAAATGAAATACTACTCTTAATAACCAAAATTGAACAAAAAATACCCAAATATCAACAAAGACCATTTAATACAAAATTTTCCTTAAAATTATTCAAAATAATCCAACTAATATGGAGAGCATAAATTTCAGAAGTATATGATCATGTAGTCTTCCACGATAAATCCTAACATTTATCTCTAAATAACATCAACTACACTTAATGTCTCATGTTGAAAAGTGATTAACCTGGTCATATATTCTCTATGATTGGATAATCATTATCATAAATGAAACAAAGATCCATATGCCCATAGTAAAACATATATTATTGGAAAATAAAATTCAACCATTACACCTCAATTGAAATCCCAAAGTATTCTATTTTCTTTTGGAATATAGTGTTCCCAAAAGAGAGAATGTCCTCCAAAATAATATTTATCACTTAATCACCAAATAATTTTCCTATACTAAGGATATCCAGTTGACAAAAAATAAGTTCCAAAATAAACTTATTCCTGACTCATGAAATCATTTAACTAAAAAAAATAAGCCAGACTAACCGAGGAATTCACAAAGGTAGTGGTAGGTGATAATTCCCAATCACACTCTGGTTGTGGGTTCGATTCCTGCAGCTTTTTCTGACATGAAGGGTTTTCACATGGTCTGTATGTGGTCCTTTTTCAAAAAGTATATAATTTTATAAATTTCCATATTATTATATAAATTATTCAAAAAAATACCATACCCTACTTTATCCCCAATGGTTATCTAACACCATTAATTTTTAAACCCAAAATGTTATAACAATTAATCACATAAAAAACAAAAGATCATATGAACCCACAAGTTTACCTATTATGTCCACACTAGAAAGGGTAATTCTTTCTTGAATTACAGTTTCACATATCAAACACCAGGGTTACACATTTTAGAAAAATTATTCCAAAAGTAATTACATCATAAAAAGGGAATTAACACGTTTAAACATTTAAACGTCCTAAAATATAAATTCCTCTTGAATCACTTATATGTTACATTCTTATTTATTCAACCCTATTCATAATCCATTAATTATGTATTTCCACATTACTTCATTATAAATTGTTCATGTAGATAAAATATCCTCATCATTTGTAAATATAAATCCAATCATATTTCATTTTTAGTTGATAAGAAAATAAAGGATACCTAGAATCTAGATATCATTATCTTCCTGATGTTCCCTTTATCATTCAGCATGTTTTCATACTTTCAAAAAGTAATTTTTTTCTCCAATTTTGTAAGTTATATTTTCGATAGAGTTAGAAATGTTGAGTCCTAGAAATCTTATGAAAAAGATACCATGACCCATAAAATTTTTTTATTAATGAGTTCATGTTCGATAACTCAAATAATTTCTGGCAGGTGATTTGAATACTCAAAAAGCTATAAATATCATTTAAACATACTTATCCCCTAATAGTGAAGATCAAATAAACAAGGAGGGATAAGAAGGTAGTTCAAGATATCTTTTCTTCCATATTGACATATAATATTTAATATACTGAAAATAATCATCACAAAAACATGAAAACAATTATTATTGAAAAAAAGAATCCACTATAGGGTAAGGATAATATAAAAACATTTATTTTACCTACACCAAGATAACACCCTAACCCCTAATGTTATCTAAACCGACCACTGATACCATATATAATTCCCCATCCTTTAATCATACATAATGTTGATTTAAGATACTAATACACATTGAGGATCTTTTTATGTTAACTGTTTTATAGAATTATGCCATAACTATAACATTACAAGTGAATATTACATAGTAGACACATCTACTCTATGATTTTTTTCACAAAAAAATAAAACTCCATAAGTTAAACACGTGTACTTCATTTGATATTAATCTTTTTAAATACATACATTCTCTTAACATTTCTTATACACTGTGAATTACCTTTCAAAAACATGGTATAATCATAAGAAGCATAGTAAGTGTTATAATATAGAGAATTAAAACATTTTTCCATCAATACATTAAAAACATAATATCAATAACATACCTCATGAAATCATAAGATTTATGAATAACATATAGTAATCAATTATCATAAAGTCAACTTGTGTCATCCATATCATACTTACATTGTAGCTATCACAACAAAATATGGAGTTATGTTTGGAATACTCATCAAAGTATATTCCCTAAATCTATTAGGAGAAGAATTAATGTTTATATCCATTAGGTTACCCAATGCATTGGAGAGCTATCTCGGGATCACCTTCCCTTGGTTTATCACATATCCACCTGTATATGTAAATGATACCCAAGAACCATATCATATTCATAACACATAATAAAAGCATAACGAAAACATAACGTTTCCACATTGAAATCACAATATATCATTTCAATATATTGACACAATCAATGCTTTTTTCAAAACCATTTCCAATATTAAAATACAAAAAAAGGGTATGTGGTATTTATTTTCCTTTTAAAAACACAACATCTTATAGAGGAATCCAAATATCAAATAATGCTCCTGATGGGTGAAAGGTTGTTGTCACAACGAAGGTTAAAAAAATTATATTTTTCATTTATAAAATAGATTTATGGAAAAAAAATTCAATTGAAATAAATGATACATCAAATGGGTTTATACACCATATAAAATAATGTATTAATAAATCCAAATATGCCTCAATTAAAGGAGATTGAGATGAAGTCCCTTACAAAGATCATTTTGTAAATAAAATAGATCGATTACATGTATTCACTATAGTTAAATATATGTAATGTGTAAATACAAGATAGGAGATAAAGCATTATTTCTAACATAAGAATATAACAACATAATTAAAATTATAATATTATCCCAACTAATTGGAATTGTGTTATGAAGTTCCCTTACGAAACAACAACATCCTAACAAAGTCACATAAAAATTAAAAAAAAAGAGTTGATGAGAGGGAAAAGGGTCTCTAATAACATGTACATAATATTTTGCAGAAATAATTATATTAAAGAACATATCAAAACATAATAAAATGTAAATTATAATACATAACATTAAATAATACTTTAACTAAAATGGAGGGTGAAAGGTTCCCTTACATTGTGTCTGACTTGTCTTGTCAGTTCTTTATTTCCTTGAATAATAAAATTAAGTTTATTATACTTGATTGAGAACTTTTTTAATGTTTATTATTTCATTTATATTCCTTATTAACTTTATATAACAATCTTATAATTATTCATGATCATATTGGTCTGCATGTTGATGTTCGGTACTTGTGTCAAAAACATACTTGTTATAATTACAAATTGTATATGTGGTCAATAGTCTATTATCTATAGAATGGTATTCATGATTTAAAAATCATATATATCCGCAATATATGTTTATATATACAATATATATTAATTTTATAATTTTCTATATAATTTGGATATAAGAAAATAAAATGCACCGTTCATGGAGATGATAAGATGTACGTACTTATGAACGATACATTATATATTTTTTATTTTTAGAGGAATGAAAACTAAATGGTAAATAGGTATATTATATTTATATTATAATATATGTTTTATATATTATAAATAATTTCATTAATTCCATCCTTAAAATGTTCCATGCACAGTGTGTACGAGTCATGTCATTTTGAGGAGGCGGTAGTCCGCACATCCTCAAATGAAAGTATCATATTTATACAACATAAAAATAATAACATATTTTTATAAATGATAATTAAATAAGAATTAAAATACAATAAATATCATATATATCATATTTAATTTCATTTCCATTATAATGGCCACTATAATATGCGGTTGGAGATGATTGAAAATCATCGTTTCAGGAGGCAGTAGTTCAGAGTTCACATAAAACATTATGTTCTAAATTTATTAGATGGTGGTGTGAGTGAGTTTAAGTTGGATACATATCATAAAAACTAGTATATTTAAGATAATTTTTATATTAATGAATTTAATAAAGGTAGTTAAGGTGTTGGAGAAGTAATAATAAATCAAAGAATCTTGAGAGTAGACATTAAGTCCAATTGGATAACTCCTTATGATTTAAGATAAAAGTCCTTGAATAGCTTTTTACCCATGTTAAATATTCTATAAGGAATAGATAGATGTTGGAAGATTATTTTGGAAGATATTGGATGAGAGAAGGGGACATGAATGGTCTGAGTAAGGGTTAGAGGTGGTGGCCTTTATAAGAGGGTGGAGGGGCACTTTAGGAATATCTTGAAATGTTTTTTATTATAAATTATATTTCGATTATAAATGATAAAATTTTTAGTAATTTCAAGAATAATATAAATATAAGTCGAAATAAAATCATCCATTAATAATTATATAGGTTTTGGATATTTTTTAATAATTATCATTTTTAACCCTTTTTTACTCTTACTATTTTATCAAGCATTTAACACATTGCGAATACAATTAGTTACCCAACTTTTAATAATAACCAATTAAAGAGTCAAAAATAAAATTTTATAATTATGATATCTATTTGGGTGAATAACAAGTTTTTTTTGAATTTTATAATATTTAATAAAATATTTTATATTTTTAAATTTGAATTATGTAAATTCTGACACTATTCATATTGAGACAGTTTAAAAAATCCATAATAACTAGATTAATTAAAAAATTATCATTAATACATAGATAACATGTATCAATCATCTAAAAAATTCATGTACGACATCATAATATAAAATTTATATTTATTTTAACATTTATAATATCATTTATTTGAATCAATTATTAACGAAGCAATCACTACACTACCATTGTGACAAAATTAAAGTTATTTATTTAATTTATACTAAAAATAAGTTACTAATAATGATGTAAATTTTTTTAAGATTTATAATCAATATTTATAGTAAAAAATATCACATATATGACCCCATATGAATATTGTTTTTGTGAAAGATATATGTTCATGTTATAATTTACATAAATTTATATTAAAAGTAATTAAGTGTCAGTTTATGAAAAACGTTTCTCCATGGGGTACTAAAATCAACCAAAAAATTAGCACGGTCTTACATATATAATAAAATAGGGCTAGGACATGTGTTAGGGTAATTTAATATTATTATTGTATTATTTTTTACCATTATCTTCCAGATTTACACTTCAAACATGATAAATAAAATATTTAAGGATATTCTTATTCATAGTGTCTAAAAATAAAATATAACTATTTACACAATTTGGACCTCCTAATTCAAAATATTTAATCCATTTTTCTAAATTTAAAACAAATAATTAGTTGAAATTTATTTAAAATTAATTCTTGTTGTCAAAACGCACATGCATGTTTATAAGAAGTTAAAACTACCAAAAGATTGACATGTTTTTATTTACAATTTAAGAGTGAAATTACATCAAATTAAAAAAAATCGATTAAATTTTAAAAATATAGTACAATTAAAATTTAAAAATAATTAAATTTATAACATATATATATAAATAAATTATATGGACATGCAGTTTTGAATTAAAATTCAGTATTTTTCACTATTCAAAAAAATAACTTTATCAGAAAAATACAATAATTTATTCCAATGTAAATTTTGATGTCCCATTTTTAAATAATAAACTTTTTTTCCAAATAGAACATATAAAAGTGAAAAGAACTAGAATTTAAAAGTGTTCTCCTTCACAAGGTGGTAAAATAAACTATTAAAAAATATTAGAGTTTTTCATTCTTAATATCAAATTTATTTTTATTTAGGATTTTAAATTTTTTTCCATTAGTGTAATGAAATTTAATAATCATATTGTAGTTAGTTATGTGCATTTCCTCCTATAAAACTACAATTTGTTAACTATCATTTAAAAAAATAATATTATAATATTATTTTTTCCTATAACTCAATGTTGTGTGCAATGTAATATTTCAATGAAACATGTTGTTTTATGTTGAGTACAGAATAAGACTAATTGATGTATTATAACTAAAATTAATATATTTTTCAGAAATTAAAATGTAATAGTATATAAATACATGGTTCGTTTCCTTAATAATCAATACACAGCCCCATTGATCCATCAATTTTCATTGAAAAGAGAACTGGTGAACCCCAAGGTTTTCCACATGGGAGTTTGAAATGTTTTCAAACATTCTATTAAATATTATAATCTAACACATCTCATTTGATTGATGTATTAATATGGGTTAAAACGGGAAAATTAGTGGAACTAGTTATAATTTCTATTGAAAACAATGAATCATGATATGGGGGATGTTTGGATAGTTTTTTTTCGAAATATATCAGTTTATTACCTAACAATGAGAATTTCTTATAGGTTTATACATTCTATTCAAAACATTATATGGGAAGGGTATTATTATTCACATGGTATCAACAACCACACCATTTATGGATTTACCCATGGAGATTCATCATCATTCATGGATTTTTATAGGAGCATTCGATGGTTTAGAATATGAAAAAAGAATTACGTTACAAAACATTTCATGTTTTCTCTAAATAAGTATAGAAAATATATTCATATAATAGTATTGAATTCCTATTCTAGATGTATTATGACATTTTATAGAAGAACCATCCAACAGATGCTTATAAGTGACGAGTCCAACAGATGAGATGAAATGATTCCACCACTAGGCGTTTTTATAGATGTCTCTACTTCAAGGTATTAGGGAAATATAATTCTTCAAAGAAACCTATAATCGTGTGTTGAGTAATCTATCAGAATAAGTGTCCTATTTGAAAAAAATTAATATCCTAATCATAAATGAAAATTTATCATTATATAAATAACTGAGTCGTTACATCCTTCCCCTTTTAGAAATTGTGTCCTCAGAATTTTAAAATTATGCTTCGAAACTTCATTAAAAGCCCCACATCGGAAAAAGTATCAACAAAATTATCACATTAAAAGAATGAAATAGATATAAAATGATCACCTAAGATAACCCATGTTCCTTGTAGGAAAACAAGGATATTGAATATAATGGAAATCATCAAGTTCTGATGGCGAGTGATAGAAAATATGATCTCGAGAACATTAACTACCAGAAAATCACAAAATTGTGATTGGTTAAACAATCTTTGATTCCCCAGTAAAAAATTGAATTGAAAATGTTTCTTTAAAGTTTCATTCTCTAATGTTTTATAATTTTTATTTGAGATTGAATAATAAAATTAGGAAATAAACTTACATTTAACATAGAGTTTCATCCTTTAATAATTTTCTTCCACAAACTCATCCTTTCTCCAAACGATGAGTAATCAAGATGACTTGGCCACATATGTTGTTCTAGAATCTTCATATTTAGAATTTTCTAATCCACAAAAGATTAACTATATATTCCCCTTGTATTTACACATTATCCAATACCAAAATTTTTAATACTAGATCAAATAATCCTCAAAAAGGATAAAGCTTTTTTAAATGAAATACTACTCTTAATAACCAAAATTGAACAAAAAATACACAAAGATCAACAAAGACCATTTAATACAAAATTTTCCTTAAATTTATTCAAAATAATCCAACTAATATGGAGAGCATAAATTTCAGAAGTATATGATCATGTAGTCTTCCATGATAAATCCTAACATTTATCTCTAAATAACATCAACTACACTTAATGTCTCATGTTGAAAAGTGATTAACCTGGTCATATATTCTCTATTATTGGATAATCATTATCATAAATGAAACAAAGATCCATATGCCCATAGTAAAACATATATTATTGGAAAATAAAATTCAACCATTACACCTCAATTGAAATCCCAAAGTATTCTATTTTCTTTTGGCATATAGTGTTCCCAAAAGAGAGAATGTCCTCCAAAATAATATTTATCACTTAATCACCAAATAATTTTCCTATACTAAGGATATCCAGTTGGCAAAAAATAAGTTCCAAAATAAACTTATTCCTGACTCATGAAATCATTTAACTAAAAAAATAAGCCAGACTAACCGAGGAATTCACAAAGGTAGTGGTAGGTGATAATTCCCAATCACACTCTAGTTGTGGGTTCGATTCCTGCAGCTTTTTCTGACATGAAGGGTTTTCACATGGTCTGTATGTGGTCCTTTTTCAAAAAGTATATAATTTTATAAATTTCCATATTATTATATAAATTATTCAAAAAAATACCATACCCTACTTTATCCCCAATGGTTATCTAACACCATTAATTTTTAAACCCAAAATGTTATAACAATTAATCACATAAAAAACAAAAGATCATATGAACCCACAAGTTTACCTATTATGTCCACACTAGAAAGGGTAATTCTTTCTTGAATTACAGTTTCACATATCAAACACCAGGGTTACACATTTTAGAAAAAATATTCCAAAAGTAATTACATCATAAAAAGGGAATTAACACGTTTAAACATTTAAACGTCCTAAAATATAAATTCCTCTTGAATCACTTATATGTTACATTCTTATTTATTCAACCCTATTCATAATCCATTAATTATGTATTTCCACATTACTTCATTATAAATTGTTCATGTAGATAAAATATCCTCATCATTTGTAAATATAAATCCAATCATATTTCATTTTTAGTTGATAAGAAAATAAAGGATACCTAGAATCTAGATATCATTATCTTCATGATGTTCCCTTTCTCATTCAGCATGTTTTCATACTTTCAAAAAGTAATTTTTTTCTCCAATTTTGTAAGTTATATTTTCGATAGAGTTAGAAATGTTGAGTCCAAGAAATCTTATGAAAAAGATACCATGACCCATAAAATTGTTTTATCAATGAGTTCATGTTCGATAACTCAAATAATTTCTGGCAGGTGATTTGAATACTCAAAAAGCTATAAATATCATTTAAACATACTTATCCCCTAATAGTGAAGATCAAATAAACAAGGAGGGATAAGAAGGTAGTTCAAGATATCTTTTCTTCCATATTGACATATAATATTTAATATACTGAAAATAATCATCACAAAAACATGAAAACAATTATTATTGAAAAAAAGAATCCACTATAGGGTAAGGATAATATAAAAACATTTATTTTACCTACACCAAGATAACACCCTAACCCCTAATGTTATCTAAACCGACCACTGATACCATATATAATTCCCCATCCTTTAATCATACATAATGTTGATTTAAGATACTAATACACATTGAGGATCTTTTTATGTTAACTGTTTTATAGAATTATGCCATAACTATAACATTACAAGTGAATATTACATAGTAGACACATCTACTCTATGATTTTTTTCACAAAAAAATAAAACTCCATAAGTTAAACACGTGTACTTCATTTGATATTAATCTTTTTAAATACATACATTCTCTTAACATTTCTTATACACTGTGAATGACCTTTCAAAAACATGGTATAATCATAAGAAGCATAGTAAGTGTTATAATATAGAGAATTAAAACATTTTTCCATCAATACATTAAAAACATAATATCAATAACATACCTCATGAAATCATAAGATTTATGAATAACATATAGTAATCAATTATCATAAAGTCAACTTGTGTCATCCATATCATACTTACATTGTAGCTATCACAACAAAATATGGAGTTATGTTTGGAATACTCATCAAAGTATATTCCCTAAATCTATTAGGAGAAGAATTAATGTTTATATCCATTAGGTTACCCAATGCATTGGAGAGCTATCTCGGGATCACCTTCCCTTGGTTTATCACATATCCACCTGTATATGTAAATGATACCCAAGAACCATATCATATTCATAACACATAATAAAAGCATAATGAAAACATAACGTTTCCACATTGAAATCACAATATATCATTTCAATATATTGACACAATCAATGCTTTTTTCAAAACCATTTCCAATATTAAAATACAAAAAAAGGGTATGTGGTATTTATTTTCCTTTTAAAAACACAACATCTTATAGAGGAATCCAAATATCAAATAATGCTCCTGATGGGTGAAAGGTTGTTGTCACAACGAAGGTTAAAAAAATTATATTTTTCATTTATAAAATAGATTTATGGAAAAAAAATTCAATTGAAATAAATGATACATCAAATGGGTTTATACACCATATAAAATAATGTATTAATAAATCCAAATATGCCTCAATTAAAGGAGATTGAGATGAAGTCCCTTACAAAGATCATTTTGTAAATAAAATAGATCGATTACATGTATTCACTATAGTTAAATATATGTAATGTGTAAATACAAGATAGGAGATAAAGCATTATTTCTAACATAAGAATATAACAACATAATTAAAATTATAATATTATCCCAACTAATTGGAATTGTGTTATGAAGTTCCCTTACGAAACAACAACATCCTAACAAAGTCACATAAAAATTAAAAAAAAAAGAGTTGATGAGAGGGAAAAGGGTCTCTAATAACATGTACATAATATTTTTCAGAAATAATTATATTAAAGAACATATCAAAACATAATAAAATGTAAATTATAATACATAACATTAAATAATACTTTAACTAAAATGGAGGGTGAAAGGTTCCCTTACATTGTGTCTGACTTGTCTTGTCAGTTCTTTATTACCTTGAATAATAAAATTAAGTTTATTATACTTGATTGAGAACTTTTTTAATGTTTATTATTTCATTTATATTCCTTATTAACTTTATATAACAATCTTATAATTATTCATGATCATATTGGTCTGCATGTTGATGTTCGGTACTTGTGTCAAAAACATACTTGTTATAATTACAAATTGTATATGTGGTCAATAGTCTATTATCTATAGAATGGTATTCATGATTTAAAAATCATATATATCCGCAATATATGTTTATATATACAATATATATTAATTTTATAATTTTCTATATAATTTGGATATAAGAAAATAAAATGCACCGTTCATGGAGATGATAAGATGTACGTACTTATGAACGATACATTATATATTTTTTATTTTTAGAGGAATGAAAACTAAATGGTAAATAGGTATATTATATTTATATTATAATATATGTTTTATATATTATAAATAATTTCATTAATTCCATCCTTAAAATGTTCCATGCACAGTGTGTACGAGTCATGTCATTTTGAGGAGGCGGTAGTCCGCACATCCTCAAATGAAAGTATCATATTTATACAACATAAAAATAATAACATATTTTTATAAATGATAATTAAATAAGAATTAAAATACAATAAATATCATATATATCATATTTAATTTCATTTCCATTATAATGGCCACTATAATATGCGGTTGGAGATGATTGAAAATCATCGTTTCAGGAGGCAGTAGTTCAGAGTTCATATAAAACATTATGTTCTAAATTTATTAGATGGTGGTGTGAGTGAGTTTAAGTTGGATACATATCATAAAAACTAGTATATTTAAGATAATTTTTATATTAATGAATTTAATAAAGGTAGTTAAGGTGTTGGAGAAGTAATAATAAATCAAAGAATCTTGAGAGTAGACATTAAGTCCAATTGGATAACTCCTTATGATTTAAGATAAAAGTCCTTGAATAGCTTTTTACCCATGTTAAATATTCTATAAGGAATAGATAGATGTTGGAAGATTATTTTGGAAGATATTGGATGAGAGAAGGGGACATGAATGGTCTGAGTAAGGGTTAGAGGTGGTGGCCTTTATAAGAGGGTGGAGGGGCACTTTAGGAATATCTTGAAATGTTTTTTATTATAAATTATATTTCGATTATAAATGATAAAAATTTTAGTAATTTCAAGAATAATATAAATATAAGTCGAAATAAAATCATCCATTAATAATTATATAGGTTTTGGATATTTTTTAATACTTATCATTTTTAACCCTTTTTTACTCTTACTATTTTATCAAGCATTTAACACATTGCGAATACAATTAGTTACCCAACTTTTAATAATAACCAATTAAAGAGTCAAAAATAAAATTTTATAATTATGATATCTATTTGGGTGAATAACAGATTTTTTTTGAATTTTATAATATTTAATAAAATATTTTATATTTTTAAATTTGAATTATGTAAATTTTGACACTATTCATATTGAGACAGTTTAAAAAATCCATAATAACTAGATTAATTAAAAAATTATCATTAATACATAGATAACATGTATCAATCATCTAAAAAATTCATGTACGACATCATAATATAAAATTTATATTTATTTTAACATTTATAATATCATTTATTTGAATCAATTATTAACGAAGCAATCACTACACTACCATTGTGTCAAAATTAAAGTTATTTATTTAATTTATACTAAAAATAAGTTACTAATAATGATGTAAATTTTTTTAATATTTATAATCAATATTTATAGTAAAAAATATCACATATATGACCCCATATGAATATTGTTTTTGTGAAAGATATATGTTCATGTTATAATTTACATAAATTTATATTAAAAGTAATTAAGTGTCAGTTTACGAAAAACGTTTCTCCATGGGGTACTAAAATCAACCAAAAAATTAGCACGGTCTTACATATATAATAAAATAGGGCTAGGACATGTGTTAGGGTAATTTAATATTATTATTGTATTATTTTTTACCATTATCTTCCAGATTTACACTTCAAACATGATAAATAAAATATTTAAGGATATTCTTATTCATAGTGTCTAAAAATAAAATATAACTATTTACACAATTTGGACCTCCTAATTCAAAATATTTAATCCATTTTTCTAAATTTAAAACAAATAATTAGTTGAAATTTATTTAAAATTAATTCTTGTTGTCAAAACGCACATGCATGTTTATAAGAAGTTAAAACTACCAAAAGAATGACATGTTTTTATTTACAATTTAAGAGTGAAATTACATCAAATTAAAAAAAATCGATTAAATTTTAAAAATATAGTACAATTAAAATTTAAAAATAATTAAATTTATAACATATATATATAAATAAATTATATGGACATGCAGTTTTGAATTAAAATTCCATATTTTTCACTATTCAAAAAAATAACTTTATCAGAAAAATACAATAATTTATTCCAATGTAAATTTTGATGTCCCATTTTTAAATAATAAACTTTTTTTCCAAATAGAACATATAAAAGTGAAAAGAACTAGAATTTAAAAGTGTTCTCCTTCACAAGGTGGTAAAATAAACTATTAAAAAATATTAGAGTTTTTCATGCTTAATATCAAATTTATTTTTATTTAGGATTTTAAATTTTTTTCCATTAGTGTAATGAAATTTAATAATCATATTGTAGTTAGTTATGTGCATTTCCTCCTATAAAACTACAATTTGTTAACTATCATTTTAAAAAATAATATTATAATATTATTTTTTCCTATAACTCAATGTTGTGTGCAATGTAATATTTCAATGAAACATGTTGTTTTATGTTGAGTACAGAATAAGACTAATTGATGTATTATAACTAAAATTAATATATTTTTCAGAAATTAAAATGTAATAGTATATAAATACATGGTTCGTTTCCTTAATAATCAATACACAGCCCCATTGATCCATCAATTTTCATTGAAAAGAGAACTGGTGAACCCCAAGGTTTTCCACATGGGAGTTTGAAATGTTTTCAAACATTCTATTAAATATTATAATCTAACACATCTCATTTGATTGATGTATTAATATGGGTTAAAACGGGAAAATTAGTGGAACTAGTTATAATTTCTATTGAAAACAATGAATCATGATATGGGGGATGTTTGGATAGTCCTTTTTCG
The DNA here is from genome assembly GCA_963277665.1 of Viscum album. Lineage (NCBI taxonomy): Eukaryota > Viridiplantae > Streptophyta > Magnoliopsida > Santalales > Viscaceae > Viscum > Viscum album. The sequence goes on along the minus strand of OY728120.1, from coordinate 1,749,457,584 downwards.
AAATATATCAGTTTATTACCTAACAATGAGAATTTCTTATAGGTTTATACATTCTATTCAAAACATTATATGGGAAGGGTATTATTATTCACATGGTATCAACAACCACACCATTTATGGATTTACCAATGGAGATTCATCATCATTCATGGATTTTTATAGGAGCATTCGATGGTTTAGAATATGAAAAAAGAATTACGTTACAAAACATTTCATGTTTTCTCTAAATAAGTATAGAAAATATATTCATATAATAGTATTGAATTCCTATTCTAGATGTATTATGACATTTTATAGAAGAACCATCCAACAGATGCTTATAAGTGACGAGTCCAACAGATGAGATGAAATGATTCCACCACTAGGCGTTTTTATAGATGTCTCTACTTCAAGGTATTAGGGAAATATAATTCTTCAAAGAAACCTATAATCGTGTGTTGAGTAATCTATCAGAATAAGTGTCCTATTTGAAAAAAAATAATATCCTAATCATAAATGAAAATTTATCATTATATAAATAACTGAGTCGTTACATCCTTCCCCTTTTAGAAATTGTGTCCTCAGAATTTTAAAATTATGCTTCGAAACTTCATTAAAAGCCCCACATCGGAAAAAGTATCAACAAAATTATCACATTAAAAGAATGAAATAGATATAAAATGATCACCTAAGATAACCCATACTAATGATCCTTGTAGGAAAACAAGGATATTGAATATAATGGAAATCATCAAGTTCTGATGGCGAGTGATAGAAAATATGATCTCGAGAACATTAACTACCAGAAAATCACAAAATTGTGATTGGTTAAACAATCTTTGATTCCCCAGTAAAAAATTGAATTGAAAATGTTTCTTTAAAGTTTCATTCTCTAATGTTTTATAATTTTTATTTGAGATTGAATAATAAAATTAGGAAATAAACTTACATTTAACATAGAGTTTCATCCTTTAATAATTTTCTTCCACAAACTCATCCTTTCTCCAAACGATGAGTAATCAAGATGACTTGGCCACATATGTTGTTCTAGAATCTTCATATTGAGAATTTTCTAATCCACAAAAGATTAACTATATATTCCCCTTGTATTTACACATTATCCAATACCAAAATTTTTAATACTAGATCAAATAATCCTCAAAAAGGATAAAGCTTTTTTAAATGAAATGCTACTCTTAATAACCAAAATTGAACAAACAATACACAAAGATCAACAAAGACCATTTAATACAAAATATTCCTTAAAATTATTCAAAATAATCCAACTAATATGGAGAGCATAAATTTCAGAAGTATATGATCATGTAGTCTTCCACGATAAATCCTAACATTTATCTCTAAATAACATCAACTACACTTAATGTCTCATGTTGAAAAGTGATTAACCTGGTCATATATTCTCTATTATTGGATAATCATTATCATAAATGAAACAAAGATCCATATGCCCATAGTAAAACATATATTATTGGAAAATAAAATTCAACCATTACACCTCAATTGAAATCCCAAAGTATTCTATTTTCTTTTGGCATATAGTGTTCCCAAAAGAGAGAATGTCCTCCAAAATAATATTTATCACTTAATCACCAAATAATTTTCCTATACTAAGGATATCCAGTTGGCAAAAAATAAGTTCCAAAATAAACTTATTCCTGACTCATGAAATCATTTAACTAAAAAAATAAGCCAGACTAACCGAGGAATTCACAAAGGTAGTGGTAGGTGATAATTCCCAATCACACTCTGGTTGTGGGTTCGATTCCTGCAGCTTTTTCTGACATGAAGGGTTTTCACATGGTCTGTATGTGGTCCTTTTTAAAAAAGTATATAATTTTATAAATTTCCATATTATTATATAAATTATTCAAAAAAATACCATACCCTACTTTATCCCCAATGGTTATCTAACACCATTAATTTTTAAACCCAAAATGTTATAACAATTAATCACATAAAAAACAAAAGATCATATGAACCCACAAGTTTACCTATTATGTCCACACTAGAAAGGGTAATTCTTTCTTGAATTACAGTTTCACATATCAAACACCAGGGTTACACATTTTAGAAAAATTATTCCAAAAGTAATTACATCATAAAAAGGGAATTAACACGTTTAAACATTTAAACGTCCTAAAATATAAATTCCTCTTGAATCACTTATATGTTACATTCTTATTTATTCAACCCTATTCATAATCCATTAATTATGTATTTCCACATTACTTCATTATAAATTGTTCATGTAGATAAAATATCCTCATCATTTGTAAATATAAATCCAATCATATTTCATTTTTAGTTGATAAGAAAATAAAGGATACCTAGTATCTAGATATCATTATCTTCATGATGTTCCCTTTATCATTCAGCATGTTTTCATACTTTCAAAAAGTAATTTTTTTCTCCAATTTTGTAAGTTATATTTTCGATAGAGTTAGAAATGTTGAGTCCTAGAAATCTTATGAAAAAGATACCATGACCCATAAAATTGTTTTATCAATGAGTTCATGTTCGATAACTCAAATAATTTCTGGCAGGTGATTTGAATACTCAAAAAGCTATAAATATCATTTAAACATACTTATCCCCTAATAGTGAAGATCAAATAAACAAGGAGGGATAAGAAGGTAGTTCAAGATATCTTTTCTTCCATATTGACATATAATATTTAATCTACTGAAAATAATCATCACAAAAACATGAAAACAATTGTTATTGAAAAAAAGAATCCACTGTAGGGTAAGGATAATATAAAAACATTTATTTTACCTACACCAAGATAACACCCTAACCTCTAATGTTATCTAAACCGACCACTGATACCATATATAATTCCCCATCCTTTAATCATACATAATGATGATTTAAGATACTAATACACATTGAGGATCTTTTTATCTTAACTGTTTTATAGAATTATGCCATAACTATAACATTACAAGTGAATATTACATAGTAGACACATCTACTCTATGATTTTTTTCACAAAAAAATAAAACTCCATAAGTTAAACACGTGTACTTCATTTGATATTAATCTTTTTAAATACATACATTCTCTTAACATTTCTTATACACTGTGAATGACATTTCAAAAACATGGTATAATCATAAGAAGCATAGTAAGTGTTATAATATAGAGAATTAAAACATTTTTCCATCAATACATTAAAAACATAATATCGCTAACATACCTCATGAAATCATAAGATTTATGAATAACATATAGTAATCAATTATCATAAAGTCAACTTGTGTCATCCATATCATACATACATTGTAGCTATCACAACAAAATATGGAGTTATGTTTGGAATACTCATCAAAGTATATTCCCAAAATCTATTAGGAGAAGAATTAATGTTTATATCCATTAGGTTACCCAATGCATTGGAGAGCTATCTCGGGATCACCTTCCCTTGGTTTATCACATATCCACCTGTATATGTAAATGATACCCAAGAACCATATCATATTCATAACACATAATAAAAGCATAATGAAAACATAAAATTTCCACATTGAAATCACAATATATCATTTCAATATATTGACACAATCAATGCTTTTTTCAAAACCATTTCCAATATTAAAATACATAAAAAGGGTATGTGGTATTTATTTTCCTTTTAAAAACACAACATCTTGTAGAGGAATCCAAATATCAAATAATGATCATGATGGGTGAAAGGTTGTTGTCACAACGAAAGTTTAAAAAATTATATTTTTCATTTATAAAATAGATTTATGGAAAAAAATTTCAATTGAAATAAATGATACATCAAATGGGTTTATACACCATATAAAATAATGTATTAATAAATCCAAATATGCCTCAATCAAAGGAGATTAAGATGAAGTCCCTTACAAAGATCATTTTGTAAATAAAATAGATCGATTACATGTATTCACTATAGTTAAATATATGTAATGTGTAAATACAAGATAGGAGATAAAGCATTATTTCTAACATAATCATATAACAACATAATTAAAATTATAATATTATCCCAACTAATTGGAATTGTGTTATGAAGTTCCCTTACGAAACAACAACATCCTAACAAAGTCACATAAAAATTAAAAAAAAAGAGTTGATGAGAGGGAAAAGGGTCTCTAATAACATGTACATAATATTTTGCAGAAATAATTATATTAAAGAACATATCAAAACATAATAAAATGTAAATTATAATACATAACATTAAATAATACTTTAACTAAAATGGAGGGTGAAAGGTTCCCTTACATTGTGTCTGACTTGTCTTGTCAGTTCTCTATTTCCTTGAATAATAAAATTAAGTTTATTATACTTGATTGAGAACTTTTTAAATGTTTATTATTTCATTTATATTCCTTATTAACTTTATATTACAATCTTATAATTATTCATGATCATATTGGTCTGCATGTTGATTTTCGGTACTTGTGTCAAAAACATACTTGTTATAATTACAAATTGTATATGTGGTCAATAGTCTATTATCTCTAGAATGGTATTCACGATTTAAAAATCATATATATCCGCAATATATGTTTATATATACAATATATATTAATTTTATAATTTTCTATATAATTTGGATATAAGAAAATAAAATGCACCGTTCATGGAGCTGATAAGATGTACGTACTTATGAACGATACATTATATATTTTTTATTTTTAGAGGAATGAAAACTAAATGGTAAATAGGTATATTATATTTATATTATAATATATGTTTTATATATTATAAATTTTTTCATTAATTCCATCCTTAAAATGTTCCATGCACAGTGTGTACGAGTCATGTCATATTGAGGTGGCGGTAGTCCGCACATCCTCAAATGAAAGTATCATATTTATACAACATAAAAATAATAACATATTTTTATAAATGATAATTAAATAAGAATTAAAATACAATAAATATCATATATATCATATTTAATTTCATTTCCATTATAATGGCCACTATAATATGCGGTTGGAGATAATTGAAAATCATCGTTTCAGGAGGCAGTAGTTCAGAGTTCACATAAAACATTATGTTCTAAATTTATTAGATGGTGGTGTGAGTGAGTTTAAGTTGGATACATATCATAAAAACTAGTATATTTAAGATAATTTTTATATTAATGAATTTAATAAAGGTAGTTAAGGTGTTGGAGAAGTAATAATAAATCAAAGAATCTTGAGAGTAGACATTAAGTCCAATTGGATAACTCCTTATGATTTAAGATAAAAGTCCTTGAATAGCTTTTTACCCATGTTAAATATTCTATAAGGAATAGATAGATGTTGGAAGATTATTTTGGAAGATATTGGATTAGAGAAGGCGACATGAATGGTCTGAGTAAGGGTTAGAGGTGGTGGCCTTTATAAGAGGGTGGAGGGGCACTTTAGGAATATCTTGAAATGTTTTTTTATTATAAATTATATTTCGATTATAAATGATAAAAATTTTAGTAATTTCAAGAATAATATAAATATAAGTCGAAATAAAATCATCCATTAATAATTATATAGGTTTTGGATATTTTTTAATACTTATCATTTTTAACCCTTTTTTACTCTTAATATTTTATCAAGCATTTAACACATTGCGAATACAATTAGTTACCCAACTTTTAATAATAACCAATTAAAGAGTCAAAAATAAAATTTTATAATTATGATATCTATTTGGGTGAATAACAGTTTTTTTTTGAATTTTATAATATTTAATAAAATATTTTATATTTTTAAATTTGAATTATGTAAATTTTGACACTATTCATATTGAGACAGTTTAAAAAATCCATAATAACTAGATTAATTAAAAAATTATCATTAATACATAGATAACATGTATCAATCATCTAAAAAATTCATGTACGACATCATAATATAAAATTTATATTTATTTTAACATTTATAATATCATTTATTTGAATCAATTATTAACGAAGCAATCACTACACTACCATTGTGTCAAAATTAAAGTTATTTATTTAATTTATACTAAAAATAAGTTACTAATAATGATGTAAATTTTTTTAAGATTTATAATCAATATTTATAGTAAAAAATATCACATATATGACCCCATATGAATATTTTTTTTGTGAAAGATATATGTTCATGTTATAATTTACATAAATATATATTAAAAGTAATTAAGTGTCAGTTTACGAAAAACGTTTCTCCATGGGGTACTAAAATCAACCAAAAAATTAGCACGGTCTTACATATATAATAAAATAGGGCTAGGACATGTGTTAGGGTAATTTAATATTATTATTGTATTATTTTTTACCATTATCTTCCAGATTTACACTTCAAACATGATAAATAAAATATTTAAGGATATTCTTATTCATAGTGTCTAAAAATAAAATATAACTATTTACACAATTTGGACCTCCTAATTCAAAATATTTAATCCATTTTTCTAAATTTAAAACAAATAATTAGTTGAAATTTATTTAAAATTAATTCTTGTTGTCAAAACGCACATGCATGTTTATAAGAAGTAAAAACTACCAAAAGATTGACATGTTTTTATTTACAATTTAAGAGTGAAATTACATCAAATTAAAAAAAAATCGATTAAATTTTAAAAATATAGTAAAATTAAAATTTAAAAATAATTAAATTTATAACATATATATATAAATAAATTATATGGACATGCAGTTTTGAATTAAAATTCAGTATTTTTCACTATTCAAAAAAATAACTTTATCAGAAAAATACAATAATTTATTCCAATGTAAATTTTGATGTCCCATTTTTAAATAATAAACTTTTTTTCCAAATAGAACATATAAAAGTGAAAAGAACTAGAATTTAAAAGTGTTCTCCTTCACAAGGTGGTAAAATAAACTATTAAAAAATATTAGAGTTTTTCATGCTTAATATCAAATTTATTTTTATTTAGGATTTTAAATTTTTTTCCATTAGTGTAATGAAATTTAATAATCATATTGTAGTTAGTTATGTGCATTTCCTCCTATAAAACTACAATTTGTTAACTATCATTTTAAAAAATAATATTATAATATTATTTTTTCCTATAACTCAATGTTGTGTGCAATGTAAGATTTCAAAGAAACATGTTGTTTTATGTTGAGTACAGAATAAGACTAATTGATGTATTATAACTAAAATTAATATATTTTTCAGAAATTAAAATGTAATAGTATATAAATACATGGTTCGTTTTCTTTAATAATCAATACACAGCCCCATTGATCCATCAATTTTCATTGAAAAGAGAACTGGTGAACCCCAAGGTTTTCCACATGGGAGTTTGAAATGTTTTCAAACATTCTATTAAATATTATAATCTAACACATCTCATTTGATTGAGGTATTAATATGGGTTAAAACGGGAAAATTAGTGGAACTAGTTATAATTTCTATTGAAAACAATGAATCATGATATGGGGGATGTTCGGATAGTCCTTTTTCGAAATATATCAGTTTATTACCTAACAATGAGAATTTCTTATAGGTTTATACATTCTATTCAAAACATTATATGGGAAGGGTATTATTATTCACATGGTATCAACAACCACACCATTTATGGATTTACCAATGGAGATTCATCATCATTCATGGATTTTTATAGGAGCATTCGATGGTTTAGAATATGAAAAAAGAATTACGTTACAAAACATTTCATGTTTTCTCTAAATAAGTATAGAAAATATATTCATATAATAGTATTGAATTCCTATTCTAGATGTATTATGACATTTTATAGAAGAACTATCCAACAGATGCTTATAAGTGACGAGTCCAACAGATGAGATGAAATGATTCCACCACTAGGCGTTTTTATAGATGTCTCTACTTCAAGGTATTAGGGAAATATAATTCTTCAAAGAAACCTATAATCGTGTGTTGAGTAATCTATCAGAATAAGTGTCCTATTTGAAAAAAATTAATATCCTAATCATAAATGAAAATTTATCATTATATAAATAACTGAGTCGTTACATCCTTCCCCTTTTAGAAATTGTGTCCTCAGAATTTTAAAATTATGCTTCGAAACTTCATTAAAAGCCCCACATCGGAAAATGTATCAACAAAATTATCACATTAAAAGAATGAAATAGATATAAAATGATCACCTAAGATAACCCATACTAATGTTCCTTGTAGGAAAACAAGGATATTGAATATAATGGAAATCATCAAGTTCTGATGGCGAGTGATAGAAAATATGATCTCGAGAACATTAACTACCAGAAAATCACAAAATTGTGATTGGTTAAACAATCTTTGATTCCCCAGTAAAAAATTGAATTGAAAATGTTTCTTTAAAGTTTCATTCTCTAATGTTTTATAATTTTTATTTGAGATTGAATAAAAAAATTAGGAAATAAAATTAGATTTAACATAGAGTTTCATCATTTAATAATTTTCTTCCACAAACTCATCCTTTCTCCAAACGATGAGTAATCAAGATGACTTGGCCACATATGTTGTTCTAGAATCTTCATATTGAGAATTTTCTAATCCACAAAAGATTAACTATATATTCCCCTTGTATTTACACATTATCCAATACCAAAATTTTTAATACTAGATCAAATAATCCTCAAAAAGGATAAAGCTTTTTTAAATGAAATACTACTCTTAATAACCAAAATTGAACAAAAAATACACAAAGATCAACAAAGACCATTTAATACAAAATTTTCCTTAAAATTATTCAAAATAATCCAACTAATATGGAGAGCATAAATTTCAGAAGTATATGATCATGTAGTCTTCCACGATAAATCCTAACATTTATCTCTAAATAACATCAACTACACTTAATGTCTCATGTTGAAAAGTGATTAACCTGGTCATATATTCTCTATTATTGGATAATCATTATCATAAATGAAACAAAGATCCATATGCCCATAGTAAAACATATATTATTGGAAAATAAAATTCAACCATTACACCTCAATTGAAATCCCAAAGTATTCTATTTTCTTTTGGCATATAGTGTTCCCAAAAGAGAGAATGTCCTCCAAAATAATATTTATCACTTAATCACCAAATAATTTTCCTATACTAAGGATATCCAGTTGACAAAAAATAAGTTCCAAAATAAACTTATTCCTGACTCATGAAATCATTTAACTAAAAAAAATAAGCCAGACTAACCGAGGAATTCCCAAAGGTAGTGGTAGGTGATAATTCCCAATCACACTCAGGTTGTGGGTTCGATTCCTGCAGCTTTTTCTGACATGAAGGGTTGTCACATGGTCTGTATGTGGTCCTTTTTCAAAAAGTATATAATTTTATAAATTTCCATATTATTATATAAATTATTTAAAAAAATACCATACCCTACTTTATCCCCAATGGTTATCTAACACCATTAATTTTTAAACCCAAAATGTTATAACAATTAATCACATAAAAAACAAAAGATCATATGATCCCATAAGTTTACCTATTATGTCCACACTAGAAAGGGTAATTCTTTCTTGAATTACAGTTTCACATATCAAACACCAGGGTTACACATTTTAGAAAAATTATTCCCAAAGTAATTACATCATAAAAAGGGCATTAACACGTTTAAACATTTAAACGTCTTAAAATATAAATTCCTCTTGAATCACTTTTATGTTACATTCTTATTTATTCAACCCTATTCATAATCCATTAATTATGTATTTCCACATTACTTCATTATAAATTGTTCATGTAGATAAAATATCCTCATCATTTGTAAATATAAATCGAATGATATTTCATTTTTAGTTGATAAGAAAATAAAGGATACCTAGAATCTAGATATCATTATCTTCATGATGTTCCCTTTATCATTCAGCATGTTTTCATACTTTCAAAAAGTAATTTTTTCTCCAATTTTGTAAGTTATATTTTCGATAGAGTTAGAAATGTTGAGTCCTTGAAATCATATGAAAAAGATACCATGACCCATAAAATTGTTTTATCAATGAGTTCATGTTCGATAACTCAAATAATTTCTGGCATGTGATTTGAATACTCAAAAAGCTATAAATATCATTTAAATATACTTATCCCCTAATAGTGAAGATCAAATAAACAAGGAGGGATAAGAAGGTAGTTCAAGATATCTTTTCTTCCATATTGACATATAATATTTAATCTACTGAAAATAATAATCACAAAAACATGAAAACAATTATTATTGAAAAAAAGAATCCACTATAGGGTAAGGATAATATAAAAACATTTATTTTACCTACACCAAGATAACACCCTAACCTCTAATGTTATCTAAACCGACCACTGATACCATATATAATTCCCCATCCTTTAATCATACATAATGATGATTTAAGATACTAATTCACATTGAGGGTCTTTTTATGTTAACTGTTTTATAGAATTATGCCATAACTATAACATTACAAGTGAATATTACATAGTAGACAAATCTACTCTATGATTTTTTTCACAAAAAAATAAAACTCCATAAGTTAAACACTTGTACTTCATTTGATATTAATCTTTTTAAATACATACATTCTCTTAACATTTCTTATACACTGTGAATGAAATTTCAAAAACATGGTATAATCATAAGAAGCATAGTAAGTGTTATAATATAGAGAATTAAAACATTTTTCCATCAATACATTAAAAACATAATATCGCTAACATACCTCATGAAATCATAAGATTTATGAATAACATATAGTAATCAATTATCATAAAGTCAACTTATGTCATCCATATCATACTTACATTGTAGCTATCACAACAAAATATGGAGTTATGTTTGGAATACTCATCAAAGTATATTCCCAAAATCTATTAGGAGAAGAATTAATGTTTATATCCATTAGGTTACCCAATGCATTGGAGAGCTATCTCGGGATCACCTTCCCTTGGTTTATCACATATCCACCTGTATATGTAAATGATACCCAAGAACCATATCATATTCATAACACATAATAAAAGAATAATGAAAACATAAAATTTCCACATTGAAATCACAATATATCATTTCAATATATTGACACAATCAATGCTTTTTTCAAAACCATTTCAAATATTAAAATACATAAAAAGGGTATGTGGTATTTATTTTCCTTTTAAAAACACAACATCTTGTAGAGGAATCCAAATATCAAATAATGATCATGATGGGTGAAAGGTTGTTGTCACAACGAAGGTTTAAAAAATTATATTTTTCATTTATAAAATAGATTTATGGAAAAAAATTTCAATTGAAATAAATGATACATCAAATGGGTTTATACACCATATAAAATAATGTATTAATAAATCCAAATATGCCTCAATTAAAGGAGATTAAGATGAAGTCCCTTACAAAGATCATTTTGTAAATAAAATAGATCGATTACATGTATTCACTATAGTTAAATATATGTAATGTGTAAATACAAGATAGGAGATAAAGCATTATTTCTAACATAATAATATAACAACATAATTAAAATTATAATATTATCCCAACTAATTGGAATTGTGTTATGAAGTTCCCTTACGAAACAACAACATCCTAACAAAGTCACATAAAAATTAAAAAAAAGAGTTGATGAGAGGGAAAAGGGTCTCTAATAACATGTACATAATATTTTGCAGAAATAATTATATTAAAGAACATATCAAAACATAATAAAATGTAAATTATAATACATAACATTAAATAATACTTTAACTAAAATGGAGGGTGAAAGGTTCCCTTACATTGTGTCTGACTTGTCTTGTCAGTTCTCTATTTCCTTGAATAATAAAATTAAGTTTATTATACTTGATTCAGAACTTTTTTAATGTTTATTATTTCATTTATATTCCTTATTAACTTTATATTACAATCTTATAATTATTCATGATCATATTGGTCTGCATGTTGATTTTCGGTACTTGCGTCAAAAACATACTTGTTATAATTACAAATTGTATATGTGGTCAATAGTCTATTATCTCTAGAATGGTATTCACGATTTAAAAATCATATATATCCGCAATATATGTTTATATATACAATATATATTAATTTTATAATTTTCTATATAATTTGGATATAAGCAAATAAAATGCACCATTCATGGAGATGATAAGATGTACGTACTTATGAACGATACATTATATATTTTTTATTTTTAGAGGAATGAAAACTAAATGGTAAATAGGTATATTATATTTATATTATAATATATGTTTTATATATTATAAATAATTTCATTAATTCCATCCTTAAAATGTTCCATGCACAGTGTGTACGAGTCATGTCATATTGAGGTGGCGGTAGTCCGCACATCCTCAAATGAAAGTATCATATTTATACAACATAAAAATAATAACATATTTTTATAAATGATAATTAAATAAGAATTAAAATACAATAAATATCATATATATCATATTTAATTTCATTTCCATTATAATGGCCACTATAATATGCGGTTGGAGATAATTGAAAATCATCGTTTCAGGAGGCAGTAGTTCAGAGTTCACATAAAACATTATGTTCTAAATTTATTAGATGGTGGTGTGAGTGAGTTTAAGTTGGATACATATCATAAAAACTAGTATATTTAAGATAATTTTTATATTAATGAATTTAATAAAGGTAGTTAAGGTGTTGGAGAAGTAATAATAAATCAAAGAATCTTGAGAGTAGACATTAAGTCCAATTGGATAACTCCTTATGATTTAAGATAAAAGTCCTTGAATAGCTTTTTACCCATGTTAAATATTCTATAAGGAATAGATAGATGTTGGAAGATTATTTTGGAAGATATTGGATTAGAGAAGGGGACATGAATGGTCTGAGTAAGGGTTAGAGGTGGTGGCCTTTATAAGAGGGTGGAGGGGCACTTTAGGAATATCTTGAAATGTTTTTTTATTATAAATTATATTTCGATTATAATTGATAAAAATTTTAGTAATTTCAAGAATAATATAAATATAAGTCGAAATAAAATCATCCATTAATAATTATATAGGTTTTGGATATTTTTTAATACTTATCATTTTTAACCCTTTTTTACTCTTAATATTTTATCAAGCATTTAACACATTGCGAATAAAATTAGTTACCCAACTTTTAATAATAACCAATTAAAGAGTCAAAAATAAAATTTTATAATTATGATATCTATTTGGGTGAATAACAGTTTTTTTTTGAATTTTATAATATTTAATAAAATATTTTATATTTTTAAATTTGAATTATGTAAATTTTGACACTATTCATATTGAGACAGTTTAAAAAATCCATAATAACTAGATTAATTAAAAAATTATCATTAATACATAGATAACATGTATCAATCATCTAAAAAATTCATGTACGACATCATAATATAAAATTTATATTTATTTTAACATTTATAATATCATTTATTTGAATCAATTATTAACGAAGCAATCACTACACTACCATTGTGTCAAAATTAAAGTTATTTATTTAATTTATACTAAAAATAAGTTACTAATAATGATGTAAATTTTTTTAAGATTTATAATCAATATTTATAGTAAAAAATATCACATATATGACCCCATATGAATATTGTTTTTGTGAAAGATATATGTTCATGTTATAATTTACATAAATTTATATTAAAAGTAATTAAGTGTCAGTTTACGAAAAACGTTTCTCCATGGGGTACTAAAATCAACCAAAAAATTAGCACGGTCTTACATATATAATAAAATAGGGCTAGGACATGTGTTAGGGTAATTTAATATTATTATTGTATTATTTTTTACCATTATCTTCCAGATTTACACTTCAAACATGATAAATAAAATATTTAAGGATATTCTTATTCATAGTGTCTAAAAATAAAATATAACTATTTACACAATTTGGACCTCCTAATTCAAAATATTTAATCCATTTTTCTAAATTTAAAACAAATAATTAGTTGAAATTTATTTAAAATTAATTCTTGTTGTCAAAACGCACATGCATGTTTATAAGAAGTAAAAACTACCAAAAGATTGACATGTTTTTATTTACAATTTAAGAGTGAAATTACATCAAATTAAAAAAAATCGATTAAATTTTAAAAATATAGTACAATTAAAATTTAAAAATAATTAAATTTATAACATATATATATAAATAAATTATATGGACATGCAGTTTTGAATTAAAATTCAGTATTTTTCACTATTCAAAAAAATAACTTTATCAGAAAAATACAATAATTTATTCCAATGTAAATTTTGATGTCCCATTTTTAAATAATAAACTTTTTTTCCAAATAGAACATATAAAAGTGAAAAGAACTAGAATTTAAAAGTGTTCTCCTTCACAAGGTGGTAAAATAAACTATTAAAAAATATTAGAGTTTTTCATGCTTAATATCAAATTTATTTTTATTTAGGATTTTAAATTTTTTTCCATTAGTGTAATGAAATTTAATAATCATATTGTAGTTAGTTATGTGCATTTCCTCCTATAAAACTACAATTTGTTAACTATCATTTTAAAAAATAATATTATAATATTATTTTTTCCTATAACTCAATGTTGTGTGCAATGTAAGATTTCAAAGAAACATGTTGTTTTATGTTGAGTACAGAATAAGACTAATTGATGTATTATAAATAAAATTAATATATTTTTCAGAAATTAAAATGTAATAGTATATAAATACATGGTTCGTTTCCTTAATAATCAATACACAGCCCCATTGATCCATCAATTTTCATTGAAAAGAGAACTGGTGAACCCCAAGGTTTTCCACATGGGAGTTTGAAATGTTTTCAAACATTCTATTAAATATTATAATCTAACACATCTCATTTGATTGAGGTATTAATATGGGTTAAAACGGGAAAATTAGTGGAACTAGTTATAATTTCTATTGAAAACAATGAATCATGATATGGGGGATGTTCGGATAGTCCTTTTTCGAAATATATCAGTTTATTACCTAACAATGAGAATTTCTTATAGGTTTATACATTCTATTCAAAACATTATATGGGAAGGGTATTATTATTCACATGGTATCAACAACCACACCATTTATGGATTTACCAATGGAGATTCATCATCATTCATGGATTTTTATAGCAGCATTCGATGGTTTAGAATATGAAAAAAGAATTACGTTACAAAACATTTCATGTTTTCTCTAAATAAGTATAGAAAATATATTCATATAATAGTATTGAATTCCTATTCTAGATGTATTATGACATTTTATAGAAGAACCATCCAACAGATGCTTATAAGTGACGAGTCCAACAGATGAGATGAAATGATTCCACCACTAGGCGTTTTTATAGATGTCTCTACTTCAAGGTATTAGGGAAATATAATTCTTCAAAGAACCCTATAATCGTGTGTTGAGTAATCTATCAGAATAAGTGTCCTATTTGAAAAAAATTAATATCCTAATCATAAATGAAAATTTATCATTATATAAATAACTGAGTCGTTACATCCTTCCCCTTTTAGAAATTGTGTCCTCAGAATTTTAAAATTATGCTTCGAAACTTCATTAAAAGCCCCACATCGGAAAAAGTATCAACAAAATTATCACATTAAAAGAATGAAATAGATATAAAATGATCACCTAAGATAACCCATACTAATGTTCCTTGTAGGAAAACAAGGATATTGAATATAATGGAAATCATCAAGTTCTGATGGCGAGTGATAGAAAATATGATCTCGAGAACATTAACTACCAGAAAATCACAAAATTGTGATTGGTTAAACAATATTTGATTCCCCAGTAAAAAATTGAATTGAAAATGTTTCTTTAAAGTTGCATTCTCTAATGTTTTATAATTTTTATTTGAGATTGAATAAAAAAATTAGGAAATAAACTTACATTTAACATAGAGTTTCATCCTTTAATAATTTTCTTCCACAAACTCATCCTTTCTCCAAACGATGAGTAATCAAGATGACTTGGCCACATATGTTGTTCTAGAATCTTCATATTGAGAATTTTCTAATCCACAAAAGATTAACTATATATTCCCCTTGTATTTACACATTATCCAATACCAAAATTTTTAATACTAGATCAAATAATCCTCAAAAAGGATAAAGCTTTTTTAAATGAAATACTACTCTTAATAACCAAAATTGAACAAAAAATACACAAAGATCAACAAAGACCATTTAATACAAAATTTTCCTTAAAATTATTCAAAATAATCCAACTAATATGGAGAGAATAAATTTCAGAAGTATATGATCATGTAGTCTTCCACGATAAATCCTAACATTTATCTCTAAATAACATCAACTACACTTAATGTCTCATGTTGAAAAGTGATTAACCTGGTCATATATTCTCTATTATTGGATAATCATTATCATAAATGAAACAAAGATCCATATGCCCATAGTAAAACATATATTATTGGAAAATAAAATTCAACCATTACACCTCAATTGAAATCCCAAAGTATTCTATTTTCTTTTGGCATATAGTGTTCCCAAAAGAGAGAATGTCCTCCAAAATAATATTTATCACTTAATCACCAAATAATTTTCCTATACTAAGGATATCCAGTTGACAAAAAATAAGTTCCAAAATAAACTTATTCCTGACTCATGAAATCATTTAACTAAAAAAAATAAGCCAGACTAACCGAGGAATTCACAAAGGTAGTGGTAGGTGATAATTCCCAATCACACTCAGGTTGTGGGTTCGATTCCTGCAGCTTTTTCTGACATGAAGGGTTGTCACATGGTCTGTATGTGGTCCTTTTTCAAAAAGTATATAATTTTATAAATTTCCATATTATTATATAAATTATTCAAAAAAATACCATACCCTACTTTATCCCCAATGGTTATCTAACACCATTAATTTTTAAACCCAAAATGTTATAACAATTAATCACATAAAAAACAAAAGATCATATGATCCCATAAGTTTACCTATTATGTCCACACTAGAAAGGGTAATTCTTTCTTGAATTACAGTTTCACATATCAAACACCAGGGTTACACATTTTAGAAAAATTATTCCCAAAGTAATTACATCATAAAAAGGGCATTAACACGTTTAAACATTTAAACGTCCTAAAATATAAATTCCTCTTGAATCACTTTTATGTTACATTCTTATTTATTCAACCCTATTCATAATCCATTAATTATGTATTTCCACATTACTTCATTATAAATTGTTCATGTAGATAAAATATCCTCATCATTTGTAAATATAAATCGAATGATATTTCATTTTTAGTTGATAAGAAAATAAAGGATACCTAGAATCTAGATATCATTATCTTCATGATGTTCCCTTTATCATTCAGCATGTTTTCATACTTTCAAAAAGTAATTTTTTTCTCCAATTTTGTAAGTTATATTTTCGATAGAGTTAGAAATGTTGAGTCCTTGAAATCTTATGAAAAAGATACCATGACCCATAAAATTGTTTTATCAATGATTTAATGTTCGATAACTCAAATAATTTCTGGCAGGTGATTTGAATACTCAAAAAGCTATAAATATCATTTAAACATACTTATCCCCTAATAGTGAAGATCAAATAAACAAGGAGGGATAAGAAGGTAGTTCAAGATATCTTTTCTTCCATATTGACATATAATATTTAATCTACTGAAAATAATAATCACAAAAACATGAAAACAATTTTTATTGAAAAAAAGAATCCACTATAGGGTAAGGATAATATAAAAACATTTATTTTACCTACACCAAGATAACACCCTAACCTCTAATGTTATCTAAACCGACCACTGATACCATATATAATTCCCCATCCTTTAATCATACATAATGATGATTTAAGATACTAATTCACATTGAGGGTCTTTTTATGTTAACTGTTTTATAGAATTATGCCATAACTATAACATTACAAGTGAATATTACATAGTAGACAAATCTACTCTATGATTTTTTTCACAAAAAAATAAAACTCCATAAGTTAAACACGTGTACTTCATTTGATATTAATCTTTTTAAATACATACATTCTCTTAACATTTCTTATACACTGTGAATGACATTTCAAAAACATGGTATAATCATAAGAAGCATAGTAAGTGTTATAATATAGAGAATTAAAACATTTTTCCATCAATACATTAAAAACATAATATCGCTAACATACCTCATGAAATCATAAGAATTATGAATAACATATAGTAATCAATTATCATAAAGTCAACTTGTGTCATCCATATCATACTTACATTGTAGCTATCACAACAAAATATGGAGTTATGTTTGGAATACTCATCAAAGTATATTCCCAAAATCTATTAGGAGAAGAATTAATGTTTATATCCATTAGGTTACCCAATGCATTGGAGAGCTATCTCGGGATCACCTTCCCTTGGTTTATCACATATCCACCTGTATATGTAAATGATACCCAAGAACCATATCATATTCATAACACATAATAAAAGCATAATGAAAACATAAAATTTCCACATTGAAATCACAATATATCATTTCAATATATTGACACAATCAATGCTTTTTTCAAAACCATTTCCAATATTAAAATACATAAAAAGGGTATGTGGTATTTATTTTCCTTTTAAAAACACAACATCTTGTAGAGGAATCCAAATATCAAATAATGATCATGATGGGTGAAAGGTTGTTGTCACAACGAAGGTTAAAAAAATTATATTTTTCATTTATAAAATAGATTTATGGAAAAAAATTTCAATTGAAATAAATGATACATCAAATGGGTTTATACACCATATAAAATAATGTATTAATAAATCCAAATATGCCTCAATTAAAGGAGATTAAGATGAAGTCCCTTACAAAGATCATTTTGTAAATAAAATAGATCGATTACATGTATTCACTATAGTTAAATATATGTAATGTGTAAATACAAGATAGGAGATAAAGCATTATTTCTAACATAATCAAATAACAACATAATTAAAATTATAATATTATCCCAACTAATTGGAATTGTGTTATGAAGTTCCCTTACGAAACAACAACATCCTAACAAAGTCACATAAAAATTAAAAAAAAGAGTTGATGAGAGGGAAAAGGGTCTCTAATAACATGTACATAATATTTTGCAGAAATAATTATATTAATGAACATATCAAAACATAATAAAATGTAAATTATAATACATAACATTAAATAATACTTTAACTAAAATGGAGGGTGAAAGGTTCCCTTACATTGTGTCTGACTTGTCTTGTCAGTTCTCTATTTCCTTGAATAATAAAATTAAGTTTATTATACTTGATTCAGAACTTTTTTAATGTTTATTATTTCATTTATATTCCTTATTAACTTTATATTACAATCTTATAATTATTCATGATCATATTGGTCTGCATGTTGATTTTCGGTACTTGTGTCAAAAACATACTTGTTATAATTACAAATTGTATATGTGGACAATAGTCTATTATATCTAGAATGGTATTCACGATTTAAAAATCATATATATCCGCAATATATGTTTATATATACAATATATATTAATTTTATAATTTTCTATATAATTTGGATATAAGCAAATAAAATGCACCATTCATGGAGATGATAAGATGTACGTACTTATGAACGATACATTATATATTTTTTATTTTTAGAGGAATGAAAACTAAATGGTAAATAGGTATATTATATTTATATTATAATATATGTTTTATATATTATAAATAATTTCATTAATTCCATCCTTAAAATGTTCCATGCACAGTGTGTACGAGTCATGTCATATTGAGGTGGCGGTAGTCCGCACATCCTCAAATGAAAGTATCATATTTATACAACATAAAAATAATAACATATTTTTATAAATGATAATTAAATAAGAATTAAAATACAATAAATATCATATATATCATATTTAATTTCATTTCCATTATAATGGCCACTATAATATGCGGTTGGAGATAATTGAAAATCATCGTTTCAGGAGGGAGTAGTTCAGAGTTCACATAAAACATTATGTTCTAAATTTATTAGATGGTGGTGTGAGTGAGTTTAAGTTGGATACATATCATAAAAACTAGTATATTTAAGATAATTTTTATATTAATGAATTTAATAAAGGTAGTTAAGGTGTTGGAGAAGTAATAATAAATCAAAGAATCTTGAGAGTAGACATTAAGTCCAACTGGATAACTCCTTATGATTTAAGATAAAAGTCCTTGAATAGATTTTTACCCATGTTAAATATTCTATAAGGAATAGATAGATGTTGGAAGATTATTTTGGAAGATATTGGATGAGAGAAGGGGACATGAATGGTCTGAGTAAGGGTTAGAGGTGGTGGCCTTTATAAGAGGGTGGAGGGGCACTTTAGGAATATCTTGAAATGATTTTTTATTATAAATTATATTTCGATTATAAATGATAAAAATTTTAGTAATTTCAAGAATAATATAAATATAAGTCGAAATAAAATCATCCATTAATAATTATATAGGTTTTGGATATTTTTTAATACTTATCATTTTTAACCCTTTTTTACTCTTACTATTTTATCAAGCATTTAACACATTGCGAATACAATTAGTTACCCAACTATTAATAATAACCAATTAAAGAGTCAAAAATAAAATTTTATAATTATGATATCTATTTGGGTGAATAACAGATTTTTTTTGAATTTTATAATATTTAATAAAATATTTTATATTTTTAAATTTGAATTATGTAAATTTTGACACTATTCATATTGAGACAGTTTAAAAAATCCATAATAACTAGATTAATTAAAAAATTATCATTAATACATAGATAACATGTATCAATCATATAAAAAATTCATGTACGACATCATAATATAAAATTTATATTTATTTTAACATTTATAATATCATTTATTTGAATCAATTATTAACGAAGAAATCACTACACTACCATTGTGTCAAAATTAAAGTTATTTATTTAATTTATACTAAAAATAAGTTACTAATAATGATGTAAATTTTTTTAAGATTTATAATCAATATTTATAGTAAAAAATATCACATATATGACCCCATATGAATATTGTTTTTGTGAAAGATATATGTTCATGTTATAATTTACATAAATTTATATTAAAAGTAATTAAGTGTCAGTTTATGAAAAACATTTCTCCATGGGGTACTAAAATCAACCAAAAAATTAGCACGGTCTTACATATATAATAAAACAGGGCTAGGACATGTGTTAGGGTAATTTAATATTATTATTGTATTATTTTTTACCATTATCTTCCAGATTTACACTTCAAACATGATAAATAAAATATTTAAGGATATTCTTATTCATAGTGTCTAAAAATAAAATATAACTATTTACACAATTTGGACCTCCTAATTCAAAATATTTAATCCATTTTTCTAAATTTAAAACAAATAATTAGTTGAAATTAATTTAAAATTAATTCTTGTTGTCAAAACGCACATGCATGTTTATAAGAAGTAAAAACTACCAAAGATTGACATGTTTTTATTTACAATTTAAGAGTGAAATTACATCAAATTAAAAAAAATCGATTAAATTTTAAAAATATAGTACAATTAAAATTTAAAAATAATTAAATTTATAACATATATATATAAATAAATTATATGGACATGCAGTTTTGAAATAAAATTCAGTATTTTTCACTATTCAAAAAAATAACTTTATCAGAAAAATACAATAATTTATTCCAATGTAAATTTTGATGTCCCATTTTTAAATAATAAACTTTTTTTTTCCAAATAGAACATATAAAAGTGAAAAGAACTAGTATTTAAAAGTGTTCTCCATCACAAGGTGGTAAAACAAACTATTAAAAAATATTAGAGTTTTTCATGCTTAATATCAAATTTATTTTTATTTAGGATTTTAAATTTTTTTGTATTAGTGTAATGAAATTTAATAATCATATTGTAGTTAGTTATGTGCATTTCCTCCTATAAAACTACAACTTGTTAACTATCATTTTAAAAAATAATATTATAATATTATTTTTTCCTATAACTCAATGTTGTGTGCAATGTAAGATTTCAAAGAAACATGTTGTTTTATGTTGAGTACAGAATAAGACTAATTGATGTATTATAACTAAAATTAATATATTATTCAGAAATTAAAAAGTAATAGTATATAAATACATGGTTCGTTTCCTTAATAATCAATACACAGCCCCATTGATCCATCAATTTTCATTGAAAAGAGAACTGGTGAACCCCAAGGTTTTCCACATGGGAGTTTGAAATGTTTTCAAACATTCTATTAAATATTATAATCTAACACATCTCATTTGATTGAGGTATTACTATGGGTTAAAACGGGAAAATTAGTGGAACAAGTTATAATTTCTATTGAAAACAATGAATCATGATATGGGGGATGTTCGGATAGTCCTTTTTCGAAATATATCAGTTTATTACCTAACAATGAGAATTTCTTATAGGTTTATACATTCTATTCAAAAAATTATATGGGAAGGGTATTATTATTCACATGGTATCAACAACCACACCATTTATGGATTTACCAATGGAGATTCATCATCATTCATGGATTTTTATAGGAGCATTCGATGGTTTAGAATATGAAAAAAAATTACGTTACAAAACATTTCATGTTTTCTCTAAATAAGTATAGAAAATATATTCATATAATAGTATTGAATTCCTATTCTAGATGTATTATGACATTTTATATAAGAACCATCCAATAGATGCTTATAAGTGACGAGTCCAACAGATGAGATGAAATGATTCCACCACTAGGCGTTTTTATAGATGTCTCTACTTCAAGGTATTAGGGAAATGATTCAATAGTTGTATTAAACATGAAGGATTTAAGGAATTAGTGGACTATAATAAATTAAAATAGTTTCCATTCTAGAATTAATAATATGTTTACCTTGTAGGAATTTATTTTCATGCTCTACTTCAGAGGTTGTGATGGGAAAATCATTCCATATCAATTTTTGGATTCGGTTGATGATGAACAAGATTTCAGTCAAGAACTTATTGTATAGTGAAATGGATTTCATGGATCCATTTCCTCATACAGTTAATTCCATGAAACATGGGTGGTTCATTTTTAGGTTCCTCCTATTCCTCTGACGTGTTGGTTGTCTTACTCTCCTCTCATAGATATCCATGAGTTTGGTGTCCTTCTATCCTACAAATGAATAATTTACACATACATTTTATACATTTCCAATTTTTTCCACATTTTTATCATGTGGTCTATTGGATCATCATCCATAATTTATCATTTTAATGACAAACATGAGACTTTGTTCTTCTATTCTTATCCCTTTAACCATGGGACCATTTTCTAAACTCCATCTATTCATTTGGAGAACAAAAAACAACTTATTCATAATTACTAATGGATTGGATAGTTATAGCCTCATAAATGTGTGATTTTAAACCACTATGTAATATATTTATAGTGACACTAAATTTTTACACAAATAATTAAATTATTTTTTGAATAATAATGAATCATATTACAAGCGAAGGATCGTGAAGTCTGCCATTTTGAAAGACTAGGTACATAAAACTAAAAAGAAGGAACTAAACATAAAATTTATTTATATGGTATTCATAAATATCCCATAACTTCCATTTCTATCTTACATCTATATAGGATAACCTAGGGATAACATGAACCAGGGGATGAGCTAAAAATCTCAGTAAATAAATAAAAATAAGAATAAAACTTTAGCATTAGGTTTAGAGGGATTTACATAATGATATTAAATCGCATGGAATATATAGAACCAAGACATATTAAAATGAGATCACATAAAAATGGATTTATAGTATATTGTATGAAATAGAAAACCATAATTTAGTATAATTCCAAGCTCATTGTACATAGAGGAGCCCATGTCTCGGTTATCTACAAAGACCGTTACACATGGTAGCATGAGTCAAGGATAACCTCCATGACTGTTGCACATAACATCTCATGAGACTAAACATTACCCAATTAATTTGAGTTATATTTAGGTTCACCCATTCTAAAACGTTCCTAAATATAACTTACACATAAATAATCATACATAATCCATTATAACATATGTGTACCCATTGAAAGAAATGGGTATCATAATTATTCTATAATGAATAATAAATTTGAATATCATAAAAGTGTCCATGAAAGAAATTATATAAAACGTGAATGGATATTTTCAAGGGAATTTAGGCACATATCAAGTTATTAAATGTCAAATTGAATTTATAACATTATAAAATATTATTTAATAAATTTTAGCATTAAAACATTTTGGTGCAGTTTTATGGAAAATACTAAATAGAATTCTAAATCCAAAAGGGAATAAACTTTTATATGGAAACAGAAGTGAAACAATAATTTTAAATTAAAAATATAATAATTTCAAAAAACGGTGTATTAAAATAGATTATATAGTGTATAATAAAATGTGTAAAATTAGAGAAGTTCCTTTGAATGGGTTTTCTTATCAGGATATATTGATGAGGGAACCAAAAAAATTTATATCCCCAAAATTGAATGATTATTGATCCCTTATAAATTA
Source organism: Viscum album (assembly GCA_963277665.1). Lineage (NCBI taxonomy): Eukaryota > Viridiplantae > Streptophyta > Magnoliopsida > Santalales > Viscaceae > Viscum > Viscum album. Next base: position 1,749,433,108 of record OY728120.1, on the reverse strand, counting down.
GTTTTTCAAATATAAACATAAATTTTAAGATTCACATAAGTGGAATAAATTACATAATTTGGGTAGAAAAAAACAGAGAAACCTAAATGGATAATGGAGGTTCTTGTATAATACCTTACATAATGTCCTAATGTATTCATCCATTGATCTTAATGAAATTAATAATCAAATAAGGATAATTAATTAATATACCCAGAAAATAAATTACATTAAATGTATTTATTAAAACTTTATTATGTTCATTCATGGACTTTTTATGGGTTAATAGGTTCAATTTCACTGTTTGGTATTGTTTTTTTCGTAGTTTCCATGATTGGTTTACTTATATACATGTATAGCTAATCATGTATGATAAGAATGGTTTTAGATAATTGGAGTTATATTTTACTAGTGATCATAAATTCTATTGCATGTTTATAAAATTTATTTGGTCAATAGATGTGATGAATAATGATTATACAAATCATTAATGATAACTGTTTGTGTTAATTGGAAGTTTTTGATCACACATGAAAACATCTCACTTTATCAATTGATATGATCTAATTTTTTTTAAAGAATCATAAAGTAGATATAATATATATATTAATGTCGAGTTCAACCATAAAAATCACTTCATGACAAGAATTTAAGACGTTAATATAAGTTGAAAACCCGTCATCCTTGAATGTGAGAAATGAACACATTAAGGATACGATTTTCATTTGTAGTATAAAAGGAGGAGAAATTACATATGATGATGAGTTTTTACATTATTATATAAAAAATATAGTAAATTTAAGGTAATGTTTTTTAATAACATTTTGATGAAATGGGGTGAGTAAATAAAAAGAAAAGAATGGAACATGAAAAGTAATTAAAGAATGAAAATTTGAATTTACATATTCAATATATCTTCCAAGAGATCCTTATTAAGGGATTTGATTTTGTATTCTTAAGATAATATGGTTTGATGTATGTCTAATATGGGAATAAGGAGGTATTTTAGTATAATTTGGACACAGAAAAAGGCTTCGGAGGAGTAACGAGAATTTGGGGGGTGGTTTTTATTATGTAGTAGAGGAGGGTTTTCTCAATATTTTATTCATTATTTTATTATTTTTATCAAGACATGGAATTGTATTGATTATTGTGATATAAAACATTAATATTTTCAAGTTATTTCTATCCCAAGGTGATAATATCATCCATGACTCAATAAATAAAGTATTAAACACATAATGTATATATACCATAAATTACCCTACTTTACTATTCAACAAAAATTCATGTATTTCAATGAAAAAACCATGAAATCACCCCAAAAATTTAATGATGTGTAGAATTAGAAAATTAATTCCAATTATGAAAATAATTTTCTAATTTTTTCAAATTTAATTTGAAAATAAAATAATAGTTTACAAGAAATATACGAATTTTATAAATAAAACTAATTTTCTATCACATTGAAAAAATAATTAACGTCTCTTAAAATTATCATATAATCATAAGTCATAAATTTATTTTATGAATACATTTTTTTTAAATTAAACTATCTTTTAATTTGTTAAATTATTTATAAAAGTTTCATTAAATATACATGACTTAAAAAAATACCAACACTTTTTTAATAATTTTTAAAACTTAAATTTTCATAAACTATAATAAATTTATTTTATATTGTCACTTATAAGATGGATAAAATTTATATTTTCATTATTTTTTGAGGTTACTATTGCATTGGACATCTTACTATTCATATGGGTCCCATAACAATTACAGAAGTCATGTTACCATTTCATTAGTATACAATCATTAACATTTAGATATAACTTTTATTTTACATATTCATTGTTTATAAAGATTTCATTGTGTTCTATTTGTAATAATATGTTATTATACTATATAAACTATTTGTAATAAGTGAATTTACATTGATTAAACATTGGGGTATTACAATATTTATTTTTCAATCATTGTTGATAACAAAACCTGAGGTCTATCTTCTAAAACTTGTGATTTTATTTTCATCATGCATGAAAAATTCTCCATTATTTTACATTAACGATATTAATTATCATTTCATATTTTTTAAAAGAGATATTTGGAAATAATTGTTATGAAATATTTTCATCAAGTCTTCCTACTCAATCTCATAAATTTCATCCTTCACCATTGTGATCTTATCAGAACCTACAATTTATTTTCCTCTAAACATAAATGATTAATGGAATATGCCACCTTCTCCTTCTTGAAATAAAGGTTCATATAAAATATTTATTTATTTAGTTACCCCACAATTACTCAACAAGTAGATTAGAATATATAATAAATGTATATGGTATTTTCCACATAAATGAATCAAGGAATTTTTGATCCTTCTTGGATTAATGAGTTCATTCAACATTGTTATATTATTTATTCATATCCTAAGACTACTGGTTACAAAATTCCAAAATGTTTTTAACTTCACCTCACTTGGCATTGGATATTTCATTCAAGAAATAGTTTATATGTCACTCATAATAGTTGGTTGACCCATTTTTATGGGGTCACACAATTTTATAAAACAAAAAGGTATTATCATACGTGAATAATTAATTCATAATTTATTATTTTATGTAATTAAAACTAAAGGAATATCTAATGGGATCGATATGATTAGCCTTTTTCCAAAAAAATATTCATAGATAATAAAATATAGTTAGAATTATCCTAATAGTTGTCGCTATCATTGTCTAATCATTATTATGTGATTAACAAATATATTCACTAATATAAAAAAATTTCAAAAATAATTTCAGTTGGGAAAAATTGATACCTATCGGGGTACTTAATGGGTGACGACTGCTTAAGGGAATGACACATACCATCCCCAATGAAATCCCATTCCTCATGAACACATTGAGTGTAGATGAATGATTTATCCAATGCACTAATTTCATAGTTCCCAATGATCATATTCATTCCATTACTCTGGTACCAACTACAATTACTATACATTTAATTACATCACTATTACATCAATTTAATGATTTTACAATATAATAGAAATAAACAAATCAGAGAATAGTTTTTAGAGTATTATTAAAATTATTATCGTATATAATATAAACATAATAGAAGATAAAAATTTATTTAAATCCTTCATATTTTAAATGAAAAACCCACATTCTTGAAAAATCATGTAATCCCATAAGTGTATACATCAACGAAATGGGTGAGTTAGAAGTGCAGTAGGAGGATGAATAATGAACATGAATCAATATAACATGTGGTATAATAATAATAATAATATCATAATAATAAGATCATAATTAATATAATGAGGGAAACATGTGATAAAGGCATTGAATTTTCCAATGAATAAATATGAATGGTCATGTCATACCGGTGAAATACCGAACATAGTTGTGAACAAAGACAACATCATGTTCACAAAGAACATATGACCATTATCATAACATCATAATTGTAAACAAAAATATATTAATATAAAAACATAATTGACATTATCTCATTATGTAAATCATATTACCCAATGCGTTGGAGGAACATAAAATTCTGGTCCCACCCAACACATCATAGTATTTATTTATCGTGAAAGCCACATAGAAAATATAAGAATCAATGTAATGAAATTTACATTGGAGAGGAATGTGTTAAATAATAATTTCAGATATAATAGATTAAATAATTATAATTGGGAATAAAAATATGAAAATTGGGATCAAACATTGTAATAAGAGATCTCTTTTCTATTCAATAGAAATTACATATGGGAATCAAATATTTTTTTTGGAATGTAATTAATTTTAGGGAAATCAATTTCTTATTAGAAATTATTGTAGAATATTTTTTTGTCCGCTTAATAAAAGGTAAGAATAATTAAATTATAGTTATGGAACATTTAATGAATACCAACACATTAATTATTGTTAAATAGGGAATACCTAAATAAAGGTAGTCGGGTTCGAGAGTCCCCATACATTTATTCTAGTCTTATTTGGTTGCTTCTTCCCTGTTCAATAAAATTCATATATTTATGAATAAATTGACCCAGAATTGAAATATTTCATTTTTTAAATTTATTAATCAATTACAGTAAATTTATTATATTTCTTAATTTCCTTAGCTATAGGAAACTCATTTTGATGTCATGTTTTACTTAAACATTTCTTATTTTCCCCCAATTTGGATACATTTATCAATATAAATAAAAAATATCATTAATTGATTACATAATATTATAATAAATATAATCACATTCATTAATAATATATATATTTTATAATATACATACCTAATTATGGTTGTATTTGGAAGCATGGAAATGTCTCCATTGTTTTTTAACTAACCTTAGATGGGTCATTATCAGCAGTGCGTGAAAGGGAAGTTTTAAATTTATATATATATATATTAAATATAATAGTTAAAATAAAGTAGAAAAATTTATGTAATATCATCATACTACCTATTAAATCTTGTATTTCTTTTTTGGGAATGGATTGTATGTTAAATAAATTGAAGAATAAGAATAAATAAAAAAATTGTTGGCTAATACAATCTTATTCCTTAATGAAACTTCTCTTGTATACCACTACATGACGCAATATGATAGTAGTTGGTTTACTAAAGAGATTACACATTAATTATATTGGTATCGATAGGAGTATTTAAATGATTTTATCCTTAATTAAGTGGGGAGGATGAGTTTTTTTGCCTAAGTATTGGAAAGATTATTTATAATTGAATATAGAGGGGGAGATTTTAGAATTAAATATTGAATTAAATAATATATCAAAGGTAAAATAATAAATTGTAAAAAAAATAAAAATTAAATCATATATAAATACTATATAATTAGTTTATGAATATTAATACCTTTTATAATTTGAATTCATATGTTCATGTAAAATGAATGTGGAGAATGAGAGACTGTGAATTTAAGGATTCACTTTTGAAAATATGTTTAAGAAAAGTTATTTTGGGGTGATGAAATTAGATTGCATATATATTGATGAATATGTAATGAAATAATATATCTCATGACCATAGCTCATGTTATATAAAGTATTATGTCTTTATTACATCATGAGTGATTTAATTTAAGATACATCAGTTATGTGAAAAAACTGTATTTTTTAATATTTAAATAAGAAAAATTTATTTTAGAAAATTACCCAAAAATAAATCTTAGACAACTGAGAGATAATTATTTTAAAATATATATACATTTTATAAGAATATATTTCTAAAATAATTATCTTTTTAATTTTATTATAGAAATTATTATATTTAACAAATACAATAAAACATGTTATTAAAATATGATTATAATTTTATTGATGATTCTAATAATATTATTTATATGTTGGAATTATAATATTTATATTTACTTGCATTAATAGTGATAAATATTTTTTATATTGTAATTTTCTGTTTTTTGGTATAATCAGTAATCCAACGGTTATGTTACTATTCACAATCATCATGTAATTATTCCCAATGGTTAGGTTACTATTCCAAAATTTACATTACTATCCAAACGAACACATTAACTCATATAAATACAACTTATTTCTTTAGACAATGTTCTACTAAACTCATCTCAAGGTCCAATATGTTAATTTTCATTGATATTGAATGGATAGTTAATATTTTGTTTCTATTATATAGTGTTAGCAGTGGTAGTGATGATTTTAGTACCATAGGGAGATATATATTTTCCCATTTCAGATATTTTATTTAATATTTGATTTCATGATGTAATTTCCATTATTTTTATTGGTTTCATTACTCAATAATGTAACCGAATTTATTAATAATTTTTTTTTTCAATTTCTATATTTTTATAATATTACATAGTATATTATAACACAAATTTATTTGAAGAGGAAAATATAATTCGTGATTTTTTTGTTAAACATGTATAATAAATATCTAATCATTGGTGATCATTGTGTTTCAAACAATAGTGAAATGGAAAAAACCATAAAAACTATCCATTGTTAGATATATATATAATCCATTTTAATATCCATTTTACAAAACATATAGAAATGGAAAAATAATGAGTTTACTATAGCTTGTCCCTAGGAAAAAACTATTTTGAAATTTATTTTGTAAAAAAATATCATTTATTTTAACTCACAACTAAAATCATCACTTTAAATATCCACATATTATTATAATTCTAAGAAAATCCCACTTCCTTATGAAATTTTATTTTCAAATTCCAACCCCTTAAAATAAAATTTGATTTATAAAATTATTTTCTCATCAGATTTCACATTAAACAAAGACTATTTGAAATCTAATTTTAAAATTTATGAACTTATATTCTTTAAAAGAGATGATTTGTACCACTAGAATTGCATTAAAATATTTCATTAGAACTATTTCAACCATGAAATCACCAAAATCCCATTTTAAACAGCTATAAAATCATTTCTTAATATTAATCCACTAAGATTTGAACATAATTTATGGAGGAAATCTGTTCCATGTCATAAAATAATTCAAACAAGAATGATAATAATAGGACACAAACAAAATATACACAAATAATTATGATTATAAATTTTGAATATTCCACCAAACTGAAAACATTTTATATACATATATCTCAATATTTTTAACCATCCACCAATCCCATTAAGGTATATATCAAAAATAATACATTATATTTTAATAATTAAACAATTTAATAAATAACCGACATGGGAATAACCAATGTGCATCATTACCTATATCATGAAATTAAAACGTTATTTATTTATGTTATGTATATAAAATAAATGGGGTATGTTTTTGGAGGGTTTGAAGTGTTTTTATTGTTTATGGTTATTTTCTAAGGGTTTATAGTATTAGTAATTTTATTATAAATCATGAGACGCATCCATGGAAATTATTTAATTGAAATAGTTGGAAATGTGATGAAACACAATTTTTTTAAACTAACAATCCTCTAATGTGAAATAATGTAATAATGAACTGATGGGTTTACAATGGATGGAAAATGGGTTGTCTAATTGTTTTTGAAAACAATGTGAGGGTTGTTTGGATGATTTGGCTAGAATTTGGTTTGTGAAATGTTTTTCTGACCACTCCCTCAAATAACGAATTGTTAAAAAAGGATCTACTTTTTTTCCCAAATTGATATTACCTAATAAATAAATTTTTTCCATTAATATTACCCTAACTCCATTTCCTCTCCCTCTGAAGTCTATATAAATCATTCCTCTTGATAAGAGATAATTCTGTTGGAAAATATATGAGAATTTGTGGCCGTTATTACTAGGTAAGTTTATATTTTGGTAGTTTTAACAACATTTCAACTTCTTCTCTCTATGGGATTCAAAAATATTCTTTGTTTGAGATGTTTCCATGTTTTTGGATTCCAATAAGGATGATATATGGTTGATTAATTTAAGGTTATCATGATCTATAAAATTTTGAGGAGTACCAGATCAGTTTGTTGATTTGTTTTTTCCGTTATAAATTTTTCCCAAGGCCTGTGAGGTAGGTGGTCTCACCCTAAACTCCAATTATTAGAAAATTAAGGTTTTATTTTAAAATTATTGATATTAATGAGTTTAAATGTTATATTTATGTGTAAATCTCGATAAAAACTCTCATTTGTTATAGTTTTCTGAAATTATGAAAATTAGTTGATTTTTGAAGGTGAAGTTCATTACATGTCTTTAAAATGATTATTTTAAAATAGTTGTTTGGTTTTGATTTATGGATATGGTTTATATAAATTTTTTGATGAAATGGAATATTTTTCTGAAATTATTTTCATCAATTAGTTTGGTATATTATTGGGGGTAAATGTTTGGAGTGTGTTCAATTTCATTGATGTGAACATGGGGAAGGGGTCTATGTATTTGGGGACATCATATATGTTTACCTTGTTATGTCATGGTAGATCAATGATTGACCGCTCATGATTATTGAACTATAACCAATTAATTCATGCATGAATGGGTGGAATGGAATGAGTTATGTAAAGTGGATTTGTAAAATGGTTTCAATGATATTTTGGGTTTCATGGAATGGAAAACTACTTTTTATTGAAATGGTTTTTGTTTTGATATAAATTGATTTTTATTATTTTGAACTATTATATATATGTTAGATAAATTATTCATTCATAATGCAATCAGTAGTAATTTCATTAGGAAAATCCAAACTTGTATTTACATTGTTTTTAATTACCATTTCCTCATAAAACATTTATTGGTTGTTTGGTTATGGTTATATTTTCATGGATGTTTTATTTTCAATTGGGAAATCATCCCACAATTTTTATTAAGAGATTGTGAGTAATTTGATGACATTTTTGTCTTCAGGAAGTCACATATGGCCTAGTAATGTCCGATTTCAATTTCATGAAAAATGTGAGGAGAGGGATGTCACAATTTCAAGCTAAATATAGAACCCATAAATGATGAAACCATTAAGAACAAGGTTCGGTCAAATTCTGGCAAGAATATTTGTTTATTCTATTAAAAAAAATTTTTTATCATTCCAAATAAACCAATAAATACAATTAATTCAATATAAAAATATAATTTAATATACAACATAACATACTGAATGATATATAAAAAATAATTTCATTAATACCTCATGGATATACCTTCTCTATAATGCACAGATGAAATAACCATCCTGATTCATGACTATATCATTCCATAGATGAACATTTATTCAAAATATTTGGTGATCATAATATAATTAGAGAATAAGTATAGATAGAAAAAATTTGAAATAATAGGAATATCATACCGATAACCGACATGAGGAACTAAATGTAGACCACCTAATAAAAGTTGAAATAAGAGGAGGTAGTGGTGTTGGAAGTCCAAAATCTCACATAAATTTTCACCAACAGAAGGGGTTTTTAACGCGGTGTGTCAAATTGAACCCCCAACCATCAAATAACAGTTATTATCGTATTAAATAATGGTGTAGAATCCTATTGATAAATATTGTCTCACTACATACCTAGTAGCACAAGTAATGAGACTACCCAACTATCTACCCTATAAAGTAATCATAGGCATTGTACCGTGTAACCATTAAATGCTAAATCTATAATAATTATTTGGTATATGAAAGCCCACCAATGATATTTCATTGTTTATTATTCCACCAATCATAAACCACCAAAAAATCCAAAAATAAGGCATCAACATATCGATACATTGTATCTAATTGGATATATAGGGTCTTACCTAGTAGGGACTCTAAAAAAGATACCCTTCGATGTGGCGGGAGGAACTAAACCGAGTATCCTATGGATGGATACACTAATCATATCTCTTTTTTGGCCACTGAACTCCTTAATTCTCAGTTTTTGTTTTATTTCACTACACAGACACCACTAAAATGTCTATAATCACATAAACATATTACAAAATTATCACTTAATTTCCCTTTATCCAACAATTCAAATTCACAATTTGGTTAAGAAAAAGTAAATTAAAACCATCTACTAGTTTAATAACTCTTTTATCTATGGGTTATTCAAAACATCCCCTCATAAATCTTCTCATCCTCATGAATCTGTGCCATGAACCTGACCATAAATCATGTTCTACACTAGAAATAGATTATTATATAAAACACAATATTTTATATTTCAATGATAAATTTTCATCTATTGTATAACATTAATAATAATATTACAATTAAATATAATCTTCACTTCCCAGAAACTAAGACATCTCCCATCCATGCAATACTTTTTAGAACCACCCTCAATAAAATTTTATCAAATTTAAAGACTGATTTTCTCAAAATCCATTTCATTTCATCTTTTAAACCCACTCACAATCAACACTAAATCATTAATATGATGAATGAATTACCTCATTAATCGCCCACAATAATGGTCAAACCATATCAAGAATTATGGAGCACCCCAATCAATCACAAAAAAAAACCCAAAAAATTCAAAATATAATTCCTCCATAATCCACAACATGATATTATTATTTGTTAAACCATTTTACCAATGTTTCATTCCACCAAATTATATTTCTTTTGAAATTAGGGGTTTTCCCAAAAATCCGAAATTCCCCATAAAACATTACCCTACGATATTTAGTAAATATTAACCAATCATATCACATCAAAATAAAACCAATGATATAAACATAATAACCACTTAAAATATTTTTATGAAAATGTTAATTAACCTATATGTCTCCTCAATTATTAATGGATCCCAGTGAATCTATATGTCAAACCCAAACCATAGTTGTATGTTTTATTCCCAATTGATTCAGTTATTAGTGCATAAACAACTGACTAACTCTAGAATATGTTATATAACTCATCCAAAGTATTTTATATTTTTTTTATATGTATTCTTTTTCCAACAACACACTAAACCTCATTTTCATAATCATAAAAACAAAAATTCACTAATAATTCTTGGTTTCAACCATAAACAAGATGTTTAGGCATTCTATGGGTCTACCACCCACATTATGATATCATATATAATTAGACGCGTAAATTTATCCCATTGAATCAAATTCTCCAACACCATATTGTAATAATCATATTATAGTCATCTTGAGTGGAAATTAGGTTAGAAATACATTTATAGATCACACATTACACCTCATATTCTAATGGATTTAAACTCGTTCTTATGGAATGATATTAATATTTATTATAATTCAAACAAATTAATATTCTTAATATTCATTCCTAAATGTATTAAATATTTCAAATAACCCATCCATATTATAAAAATAACTCAACTGTTTATATATAAATTGGGTAAAATAATCGTATTATATGTTCCTAGATTAAATAATTATAACAATCTATTTGAGGTATCACTAGTAAGAAACATAGAAGAATTGTGATGTAAAAAATATAAATTATCAAAATTTTAAAAATATATCAATAACTAATATCACATATGTATGAAAAAATAATTTAAATATAAAACATCCTCCGTCCCAACACAAATGTAAATCTATTTCCCAAATTCCAAATATTATATAACAGTTAACCAATGAAAAATATGTAACCCCAATATGATATTTATATTAGATATGAAACATGATGATCTTTCCATGTACATTGAAATAGACACTGAGTATGTTAGAATATGGTGGGTTCAAAAAAATTGATTAAGTGGATGTATTTTAAAATATTTCAATGAAGTTTCATTTAGTTCTTTGTTCAACTAAGTGAGCTAGAAATACAACCAATTCATGTGTTATCAAATTATACCTATTCCCATGAAGATATAAGACACATGAACCCTTATGAGCCAACTAATACTACTAATTTCATGATATGTGGGAACTATATGTTACTAAAACACTCAAACACTCATGGATGATTTTGTAATTCGACATCCCTATAATGTAATGAAATATGATCACTATGATGTATAATTATATTTAAAAATCTTTCAAAAACCAGATTCCCAATTGATCCCTTGGACATCTCCCTTCTTATTAGCAATCAAAACCTCTAATATAATGAAAAATATCAAATAAAATAATAATAATAGATTATTATCCAACAGATTTTGACAACAAAATTCAATAAGAAAAGGATAAATAAATTAATCAATGATGTCAAAGGGGCACCACCAAATAAAATATAAACATAAAATAATCCCATGATAAAAAAATAAAAAATCATAGTAACTATTAAAAAGTACAAAATAACTTTTCTTTCACACGCTACCCCATATAATATTAGTAGTAATTAATTGAATTAACTTATAGACTATGTTAATAGAACATACTTCTCATTCATATATATCTGCACTCATCATAGGTTCTATCACCCACTACTAAAATTTATTTCTATCTTGTCAAAACATAATATATCTGGCATATATTATAGTTACTATCCTTAAGAATTTGTACATTTAGTGGATATAGTGTTAACTAAAGAGATCACTTAAATATTTTTCATTGATTTATTTTTCATGAATCAATACAAAAATCCCTATGTAATGGAAAATATTATTTCTAGTACCTCTGCAATAGTTACTCAATACATAGACACCCATGGGGAAGAGAATATTTAATGATATTCCTACTCCATCATGAGAAGGAAAAAATTATATGTTATATTAAAATATAAAGTACACATTATCCTTGAGTTTAACGTCTATCATGTTGTTTATCCTATAATTATACTCCCATAAACATTGATAATACATCAATAATTCTATTAAACAACTCTCAAAACCCTTTAGGTGATGTCGAAAGTCACTGTATCACATATAAAATAATCCAATTTCATTCATGATAAAACTCACAACAACCTATAAAAAAGTGGAATATCTCAAAACAAACTCTATCAATGGATCCCTATCATGTATCATTATATTTCTCAGATAGCTATATGTGAATGGAGACTATGTCATCATCCATGGAACACATAGGCTGACTCCAACTATATCTACAATGGAAAATCAATGGGCTCTCCTATGAGGAATATATAATTTCAATATATAATCAAGAATATATTTTTTTCCAATGTTTATTGGTGAACATCTAAACCATCACTTGATAAATTTTGATGACTCACATATATCTTGATGTTATATCATTGTTCATATACTCATGTGTTAAATGGGAACATAACCAAGATCTATGTCTCATTTAACAAATCCATCACCAACGGTATGGTTTCTACTATAGTTCATATACTCTCATGAATCATCATGAAACAATTGATAAAATAAGATGAAAGAAAAACCAATAAATATATATAGCATCATAAAAACTTTTTAACATATTATGATTTACATGTGGGGTCAAATAGGAAAAAAATTAAAAATACAATCCTCATGATTCTCCAAAATAAATCATATAAAAAAACTCATTGAAAATAATTTAGGAAATTCATCAAAAACCAATATACAAGATTTATTTAATTGAAAGAAATATAGAAGAAATTTTATTTTGAATATACCTCATTTCCTAAAAATTTCAAGTTAATTTAGAATAATTAATCACTTATTTTTGATTGGAAAATCAATCTAAAAACAATATCCTTTAAAATTTCTTTTTTATCAATAATACACCAATATGTGAATATTTATTTGAAAAACAATTAACATCCATTTTCATCAAAGGCCAAATCATTTTTTAAATCATATATTATAAATTTTAAAAGAAAATTCTTTGACAAATTTAACTTCTTCTAAAAACAAACTATAAAATAGAGCATCAACCCGTTTTACTCTATTACACAACCTTAATATTATTTATCCAATATTACGGTCCATAATTATTGTTATTATTTTGAAATCATAAATAGATTTATTTTGTAAAATAAAATAACGACATGAAATGATTCCGACAATAAAAATAATAATAACCCACACATAATATCTCAAAATGAGAAAGAAACTCAATATTTTAATGGCAACCTACCTCAATATTAAGGATTTTTTTTCTAAATCCCTCTTATCAGATATTATGTATATATATTTATATTTTATAGTTTTACATGATTTATTATTTGTCATTTTTAAGAACTACATTAGGGATATCATATAGATTTTAATATATATTTTAGGTTAACACGTCGAGTCATTAATGTTTTACAATAGGTTTTTCTTACATGGGAAGTGGAATGATAAATCATAATGTTTGATAAATCCACCACATGAACTATGGTTACGAGAAATATTTCATTTAATTAAATGAGTATGAATTGAGTTGTTTATAGGTTATTTAGAATTCATAATAGTATTCTATGCTCAAATAACATAATACATTAATGTAAACCCCATTTAAGGTTGGATAATTACTTGAGGATTATATATATACTCCTAAAATATTGGGATGGTAAATTTTCTAGTTTAAAATTCACTACCAAATCTCAACAATAATGGATAAACTCTCTCACTCACATAATCACTCAATAGGAATTATCACATTGTGGGATATATGATTTATCATCCAATATAATGGTTGATTACAATTATGATATTGTTACAACTCGTTTAAAAGTGTCTAATTGTTGTTCATTATGATATTTATCATGTATAAGTATTAGATAATAGAAAAAATGGGATTTTTAAATGTAAATAAATTTATTTATTTTATTTCATTGAGTAACACACTGACCCATGAACCACAAAAATGGTTCTTTGAGCCAATACACGACACAAACATAGGTTTATTGTCCTATACACAAGAGGCCATAAACTATAAATGTGGGCCTAAGGTGGGATGGTGGGGATACTATTGATGTATATTATTATGATATGGGTATAAGAAATAATAATATAATTAGACACATAAATGGAAAGAAGATTGTGAAACAACATCAATGTGTGAAATGATAGTAATCAAATAAGATAATTCCATGTAAACTAATGAGAAAATTGCATCATTCAATAATGCATAATTTTTTTTATCATACATATATCATCCCAAAATAATTTGTAATGAAATAATTTTTTGACTCATGAGAAACAGTCCCAATACATCCTTACTTCATTAGAATAGGTGACTAGAATACCATTTTTCAGGACTTTGACATTACATAGTCTGGAAAGCAATAGAATCTTCTCGGATACCCATGTTTCATGGTGGCCCAATTTTTGTGTGATTATGATTTAGTAGTGCACCAACAATGATATACCATAATATCTAGTATAAGGATAATATTTATGTGAGGTAATGAAAAATAATGTTAGTGATAAATAATAATTAAATAAATGCATGAAACCCTCAGTATAGAAGGCTCTAGGGTGACACTCAGGGCCAATTATAACTACATAATCTAGTTGTAGGGTTTTTTTGGACATGTCACAATGATTGTGAATCTATAATTTTCTACATGAAATCTAATAACTCATGATTTTAATTATCAATATCATAATGTATCATTGCGATTCGTAACACTCATCATAGAATTCTCATGGAACCCGATTCTCTGGATTGAATTCCAAAATATTTGGTATCATGTGAAATACATATATCCAACCCAAAATTCTCAAGACTCTTGTTTCTTATTCAATCCTTTAGATTATCAATTCATTCCTAAATCATGTAACATGTTGAATGTAAGGCTGTCATACCGACAATCCCAGTCATCAAGTGTCTAATAGAATTATAGTAATCATCCTTATATATCAAAAAATCATAAATCAAATGGAATATGGGTTCTCATGACATCATTCCATATAAAATGTACAAGGTCATCAATTCAAGAATTTAAATTTCACAGAAATAATATTTCATAAAGACCCTTCAAAATGTAAAACTTCAATACACATTTATTATTTCACATTCATCTATTTACCATATTTATCCCATCGACAATATAATACTAGCCAATTTACATTCATCATTCAATTTAAAGGTAATTTCTATATACTCACTAACCTCAACAAAACAATTCAATCGTAAACCACTTATTCTTATATAATAATTCATAATATATTAAATGTAAAAGACTATAATCATTAATAATATTTCGAATTCCATTAATAATTACAATAAAATTGGTTTACCCTTTTAAATAACTTTTTTATATGGTTTATGTGTTACATGAGGCAAGACATTGGAATCATAAAATAATTAATCCATGAATTATTTATTTTTAAGGTTATGTTATTAGTCATGTTCATATTTATAATTTTATTTTTGACTCTTTGGTCAATAATTAGTACATTAGTGTGACTGACGACACACAGACATAAAAAATTAAGATATAAATAATAGAATGATTTAGGGACCATGTACCTAATCCATAGATACATCCACATGTTTAGTGAAAACACATGGTTTGGTCAAGAATGTGAGTAAATTTTGAAGTAGCAAAAAATTCAAGAAAATATGGTCTATTATGCATAGATGGAGAAACATTCATTGTAGAGAATGTGGTAATTATGGGAGGTTTGGAACACACCAATATATATCTAGATTAATGAAAATATTTATGGAAGTGAAATAAGAAATGAAAGGAGGGGTATTCACTATGGTGGATACGGATGAGAATTTGGTCATGTAGGTCGATATTATGATAAATTGGTGGAAAAGGGCAGTTGAATTAATAAAATATATTTGAAAATGGGTAAATTTTCCCTTTTTAAGGGGAACATGGTTTGGTCAATTTTTTCCAAAAATATGGTACCAACCATGTGGTTATCAGAATCACAAAAAACCACACCACTCACAGTCATATTATTCAATTTTCAAACACTTCACTAATCATGGAATTCTATAATGCAATTCATCTCAATAAGGAACATTGTTTACCTGTAACTGAAAAGAAAACAACATTCCAAGACTAATGCCACAACCACCTCACACAATTCCCTATAAATCATGTATGTGTTACCCTATACTATAAAATAATCTTGAAAATCATTTTTACAATACATAATATTAATTTAAAATTCACCACCCAAAATGTGTAGTAGGGTCTCGCCTAAACCGTGCACACCCAAACATGCACCATGTTCTAAAGGCACCAAAAATCCTTCAAAACTCAAAATTATATTCCTGTGACTTATAATAACACTATATTCACTCTCTAGGATTAATGACACCTCCAATTTCTCTCTTTATAAATCTATAAACATCTAATTTACCTTTTTGGACTCAGATTAAAAATCTAGCCACCACTAGGGATAATTAAAAATTCATTGGAATTTCGAAATCCAATATGTATCATGAGATATTAAAATATAATAACCTTATAAAAGGTTATCCTAAAAATAAACCTTTTATTATTAATAAGATCAATAGGACATTCATATATATAATTCATCAAAAATCAAAAAAATACCGAGATTAACTCACTTGTACCTATCTCCTATGGGAAACCACAACGTCTCCCATTAACTAATCAAATAGAATATTGTGTTACCCCTTTATTTATTCAATTAGTGGAAAAAATTATAAACTATTGTGCCTAAAAAATAAAAAAAACATGATGAACTAAAAATTATCATTCCCTATCGCTCTTTTAATAACATCTAACTCATAACAAAAAATAATTCACAAAAACCAGTCTGACCTCTAAATAAACGCTAATCCTCAATTTCCAACTGTTGTTAATCAATTGTATTAATCTATGAATCAAGAAAAATAATATTTATTTATCACTTAAAGTTCCAATATATTCCCCAAGAAAAAATATTTTGATATATGATATTCTCTATATTACTCTCATCTAAACATAATGAATTAAAATAATGAACACATGTCAAGCCTCCTTTGGATGAATTCTCCCAAAAACTCTCAGCAACATCAACTAACATGACATTAATCCAGAAAATCACTATTCCACAAACCCCCATTGAATAATGTTGTCATTCAAAAATCCCTATTGAATTAATATCCCACCATCTGGTGATATTCCATGGTTGGACCATCAATAGTCTAATTCAACCACAATGCCATACTGCCGATACTGAGACACTAAACAACCAAATAAATTTTAACTTCTCCCAGACAAACTCGGCACTAAGAACAATGCATTTTCTACATAAAAATATTTATTTGATACCAAAAAAATAATATAAATGGTTGTAATACATATAATGACCTTATTAGAATAATTTTAACAACATCATGTTACTATTTCAAATCATCACTTCATGTGCCCCATCCATCACCAAAAATCATGGATTTATAGGTCCAAAATCAGTCACCAATGAGTGAAAAGATAAATGTTCAAAGAATAATCGTTCCCTAATAATGGTAACTTCAACAATGTATTTCACAAAATAGTCCCACGATAAAGATAACAACTCATTAAATGAACAATTTCATATCTTAAACTCTTCAGTAAATCCAAAATTTCACCCAGAAAATCATCCAAAATGATTCTAAACAAACAATAAACATGAAAATCATCATTATATATGCACTAAAATATATTATTCTCACCCTTGACCTGACTATGAATGTTCATTCCATGATCAATTTTGATTTCATACCCAGTTAAACCACATTCTCATACCCTAATCTAAACACCATGATTCTGCATAGAGAGAATTGAGTGACCATTCCCTCATGCCTCTCATAATCCACAACATACCAAACCTATATACATGGCTACCCATTTAATTAATTTTCAGGTTATTATTATCCCATAAGATCCAACAACAATCCGAATGTAATATTTAAAACCCAACATAAAATTTCCTCCTGTATTTCCAGTGTTGATCTACAGTTTCTTACTACTGTGAAAATTGATCATAAGGACCTAACTACACTGAAGTGAGTCACATATGAACAAATCATACATTATGAATCCATTACATCATCCATGACTCCCTAAAATTATAGTACAATAATATTTAGAGACCATGATTCTATTTAGGTCCATAGGCACATCACTAAGCTCAATAAAGTTCTTATGAAAACTCATAGCCTTATGTAATTATTATGTTACAATTAAGTTCATTAGAAATCACACCAAATTCATATATGAATATCCAAACAAGAGTAATCTAATAAAATAACATTTCATATACTCTAAAACATTTATTTTTCTAAAACATCAATACTCAAGATGATTTGAATTTCATTAGCGGAAACAATTTAGCGAGCCTCATTAACAACCCCTTTTGAGGGACTTCATTTTCACATGAACTTCATTTCTGATGTGTCTTACAACAACCATGTATACCGCATCTACACCAATGTTTTTTCGGGATAATCATATAACTTATACTTCAATTAAAAATATATTAAATAGATCATGATCACTATCATATAATTTTATATCCATGAAAACTTAATTCATTAAATGTGCCAAACCCACTTACCTAGAAGCACATAACGTGCACCGATTCTGGCACATATATATAATAATATACCACACACCAAGGGACATAATATAACTAGGATGAACACTTTAATGGTTTACCCTATACAGAAAATAAGATAATTCTACGAAACATGGTGTTATTCAATTGAATTTTTCTCTAGGGTCTTCCACTAATAGCACTACATGCATCATTAATTACCATATAATAATTAACAAACGAATTTAAAATAAAAATTCTAAAGATTTATAAAACTAAAAATTATTATTGGAAATGAATTTCTGAGTGTTAACCAAAAATGAATGTGCTAAAAAATAATAATTTAATAATAATGTCCAGTACTATATTTGGAAGAAATATAATCTACTTTGACAGAAAAGTTTGAATGGTTTCGAATTGAAATTTATGAAAATATGAAATTCAATTTAAATTTAAAATCTAGGTTCATGATTAATTAAGGTAAAAGATAATGAATTAAAAAACCATATCTTTTAGAAATGAGTTTACGAAAATCGAAAGGAACTGATTACCAACCCCAAAAATCACAATATTCCCCTTTTTCCATTAGGAATATTACATAGAATCTTTAGATTGTTAGGTGGCTCAAAACAATTCACACATAGTATGAAACTCGGCCAATAGAAATTATGAGAGTTTGTTACTCTTAAATTTATTAATAGTAACAATCCCTAACCATTCAAAAAACATGTAATGTATGACTAAAGTAAATAATAAAAATTAGAATTTAGGATAACAACAAAAAACCAAAATTTTTTATTAAAAAATAATATATCTCAATACATTTAATGCATATTAATTTCAATTTCTTTTCCTAATGTCAACCCCATAATTCTATCGATAAAGTGGTAGGAAAATAAAAAACTGAATTTAAGTATCCTTGCATCACCTGATAAGAATAATAACTTCCTTCAAGTCCTTGATAAATGATTTAATTGGGATAGTAGCATGAGCCTATACATATAGGGATCAATGACACTATGGTTGGATGTAAATTATAACAACCATCACTATTCCTGCCTAAAAATTAAATAATTTTTTTTGGAATACATAAACATTATACAAAGAGATTCCCAAACACGATAATTGGTCTAATGCCTTTGGAAACATGGAAAAAGTAACATTTTTATATAGATGATAAAAATCATCTCCCACTAAGAAATTATTAACTAGAACCCTTCAGAGACACCTCAACCATAATACATGTCATCATAACCTGGGGAAAATGAAACATAAAAAAGTGTTATCTCAGATTCTTAGTAATGATAAAAAAGTGACACATGAAAGCATAAAAATGAATATATGGTTATGAGAACGTGATGATGAAAATTAATGATCATTCCTAATATATCAATGATCATAATATGAATAATGGAATAAGTATTGAAATTTCATAATAAATTAATAACAATTAATTAAAGAGCATAATACAGGGAAGCATAACCTAGAAATAAAATGTGGAATTGTGGCAGACACAAATGAATACAGTTTTATTTACATATTATAATGGAATCCTTACCATGACCACCCTTGTTGTATATGTTCACCCCATATAATCTTGGGAGTCATCACTAGTGGAGAAAATGTTATTTACCTGACTATTTTTTAAGTCGGTTATATATAACCAATGTGATACGCTGTGAAACATGGTTTTTTACGTCTGTTTTTTTATAACCGACGTAAATAATGAGGTGAGTAAATTTTGTTGTCGGTTATTTTAATAACCGGTGTTACAAATCGCGCGTGTTCATTTTTTATGTCGGTTATAAATTAACTGACGTAAAAAACCAAAGAGCGGTGTTTTTTACGTCGGTTATTTGATAATCGAAATAAAAAACGAGATATCTAAGAATTGTTTACATCGGTTATAAAATAACTGACTTAAAAAAGCATTTTTTGATGCCTTTTTGACTTCTGTTATTTTATAACCGATGTAACAAAACAACCTGCAGAATGCCCGATCATCTTCTTTATCATCCCCATATCTGTTAGATCGACTCGTAAAATTCACGTAATCCTCACCTACTTCTATTTAGTTTGTTTTTGTATCGCGAATGCCCGAAATTGATTGTAATTTTTGTTTTCATTGACAACTAATGATCTCATTCTCCTATATTTTTTGATAGAATGGTTATTGATTAAATGTACGATTTTGGAAATGATATTTCATGTGTTTTTGTTTCTTATGTTTATCCTATTTTATTTGAGAATCTATTAGACATATAATTTAATGGTTTTTTGACCTCTATGGCCCTTTGATGCATCTCTATGTCTCATGATTCCAAATAAAATTGGGTTCTCAGGAGGGCTTACCCTAGTATTTTTTTAGGCCTTGGCCAAGGCCTTGACAATATGTTTAAGATTTCTAGAATTATCCATTACCTCATTATGATATTAGTTATCACGAAAACATGTGGTCATTTGAATAGTTGAATATCGATGGTTATTTTTAATTATCATATGATCTTTTAAGTAGCCATATTTAGTAATATTTAATTCCATCAATTTCATGTTGAAGTATATATTAAATTCATGTGTTTTTAGTTGTTCACCATGCCTGGTTTTTATATGCAAACCATTGTTTGGGGGGTTGTTTGGGGGGGTGGGGGCTCTCCTGGGGGTTGGGGGTGTCCATGGGGGGTGTCAAAGGGGGTGGGTGGGTGTGGGGGGCTATCCAAGGGGTTGGAGGCATGTCCAGAGGGTTTTGGGGGTTTTCTGGGGGGTGGGGGCTATCCAGAGGGTTTGGGGTGTCCAGGGGGGTTTACAAGGGTGTCGGGGGTGGGGGTGCTGTCTGGAGGGGTGGGGTGCTTTACAGAGGGTGGGGGATGTCCAAAGGGTTCGGGGTGTCCAGGGTTGTGTCCAAGGTGGTAGGGGGTGGGTGGTGTCCAGGAGGGGTGGGGGTGCTGTCTAGAGGGGCGGTGGATGTCTAGTGGGTGGGGCAGGGGCTGTCCATAGGGTTTGGGGGTGTCCAGGGGGGTGTCGAAGGGGGTGGGTGGGTGTGGGGGCTGTCCAAGGGGGGTGGGGGCATGTCCAGAGGGTATTGGGGGTTGTTTGGGGGGTGGGGGCTATCTAGAGGGTTGGGGGTGTCCAGGGGGTGCCCAAGGGGGTAGGGGGAGGGGGTGCTATCCAGGAGGGGTGGGGGTGCTATCTAGAGGGGTGGGGATGTCTAGAGGGTGGGGGTTGTGCAGAGGGTTGGGGGGTGTCCAGGGGGTGTCAAAGGGGTTGGGTGGGTGTGGGGGGGCTGTCCAAGGGGGTGGGGGCTTGTCCAGAGGGTTTTGGGGTTTGTCCGGGGGTGGGGGTTGTCTCGAGGGTTGGGGGGTGTCCAGGTGGTGTCCAATGTGGTAGGGGGTGGGGGCGGTGTCCAGGAGGGGTGGGGTGCTTTCTAGAGGGGTGGGGGCTATCCAGGGGGTTTGGGACTGTCCAGAGGGTTGGGGGATGTGAAGGGGGTGTCCAAGGGGGTGGGTGGGTGTGGGGGGGCTGTCCAAGGGGGTGGGGCCTGTCCAGAGGGTTTTAAGGATTGTCCGGGGGATGGGGGGATGTCCAAAGGGTTGGGGGTTGTCCATGGGGTTTCCAACAGAGTTGGGGGTGGGGGTGGGGGTGGTGTCAAGTAGGGGTGGGGGTGTTGTCTAGAGGGGTGGGGGCTGTCTAGGGGGTGGGGGATGTCAAGAAGGTTAGGGGTGTCCGGGGGGTGTACAAGGGGGTGGGTGGGTGTGGGTGGCTATCCACGGGGTGGGGGCCTGTCCAGAGGGTTTTGGGGTTTGTCCGGGGGGGGGGTGTCCAGAGGGTTGGGGGGTGTCCTGGGGGATTGACTACTGCATCGTGGTTTCTAAGATTTTGACATGATGATTTTTTCATAATGATTGGCATTACATTGTGATTTTCTCCATCGGAATTTTTATTTTAAATATGAGTTTATTATAAGGTTTACTCCATTTTCTCCAATTTTCTATCAAAAAATATATACCCCATGGTTTTCTTTGATTCAATAGAATTTAAAACTGTTATATCTAACTATATTTTGTTTTAAAAATAATATTCATGAATATTTTTTTAAATACAAATAGATTTGTTTTATATTTCAAAAGTGTTTTACATTCAAATTATGATTTTTTTTCATATAAACATATATTTGTGTCATATCAAAAATATATAAACATTTGATATTTTTTATAGGTAATAATGAGTCGATGTTCGATTATGGAACATTGAATGAGAAATGAATATGAGGAAGGTGTTTATGCCTTTTTGGAATTTGCTAAACGAAATGTTCCAAGTAGTGACATTTTTTTCTGTCCTTGCCTGAAATGTTTGAATATGAACAAGTTGAAAAGTATAAAGATAAAAGATCATCTAATTTGACATGGTTTTAATCCGATTTACAGCCCTTGGATTTGGCATGATGAAATTGGATGGAATGTCACAGATGATGATGATTCGCAAGACGGTAACTCCGAAGGAATTGAAGAAATGATTCGCGATATTGTAGAAGAACAAATTGAGATAGTACCGACAGTTGTGCATCCATATGGTGACGTTGAAAACCCATTATATCCCGGTTGTACATATTTTACATATTTGAAGGTGGTGTTAGGATTGATTAACCTAAAATCAAAACAAGTATGGAGTGACAGAAGTTTTACAGAGCTGCTACAATTGATGAAAGACATTCTTCCAAAAGACAGTGATCTTCCAGATTCACAATACATGGCCAAGAAAATATTATACCCGATGGAATTGGGATACAAGAAAATACCTTCATGTCCGAATGACTGCATTATATATAGTAATGAATGTGAATTTCTATCAGAGTGTCCTAAATGTGGTACATCACTGTATAATGTGAAAGAAAAATCATAGACTGATGTACAGATTACAAAGCTCCCATCAAAGGTATTTTGGTATCTTCATATAATTCATCATTTCAAACATTTATTTTCTAATTCACATGATGAAAAAATGTTAAGATGGCATGCTTGTGAGCATGTATGTGATGGAAAAATACGCCATCCAGATGATTGACCACAATGGAAGAAATTGGTGTGCAGTATTCTAAATTTGGAAATGAAATTAGAAATCTCATACTAGGGTTGTGCATAGATGGAGTGAATCTATACCGAACCCTGAGTAGTACACATAGTTCATGGACTATTTATTGGTAATTTGCAACCTCTCTCCTGAAGTTTGTATGAAGCGCAAATATTTTAGGTTGAGTATAATGATCTTTGGTCCAAAGAAAACCGAATATGATATTGATTTTTACTTGTCACCATTGATTGATGATTTGAAATTGTTATGGGATGATAGTATTATGGTGTATGATTCTTATAAAATGGTATATTTTCAACTGCATGCAGTGCTTCTACTCACTATAAATGACTTCTCAGTATATGGAAATTTTTCTGGATAGTGTTAAACGGTATAAAGCATGTCCAATTTGTGAACAATAGACATCATAGTTTCAATTTCATCATGGGAGGAAAACAATGTACATGGGTCATCAAAAATTTTTGCCGATGGATCTATAAGGCCCCAGAATTAAACATTACTTAATCTTGAGATATTTCAAAATTACAAATTGAGGATCTTTTCATGTTTAGAGTTTTAGGTAATTAGATCATAAATAATGAATTACATTCCACATTTAAACAAAGTGGTTACATAAAATATATTATTCATTTTTCCCATCAACGGAAAAATAATTAAAATAATACATCGATTCTATCTTGACACTTCCTTGAAACTATCATTATATCATGTACCTTTCCCTTGACGTGTGAAAAACATTTCAAAAACTTGGGATGAGAATAAAAAGCTCAGTAAGGAATATAAAAATATGGAAAGGAAACATTAGTACACGTATACATAAGAATCAATGTAATCACACTTTACTCATAAAAAATAAGCACGTTAACATACCTCATGAAATCATAAGAATTATAAATAACTCATAGAAAGAATAAGACATAATTGTAACATGAGGCATTCATAACATTCTTATGTAGGGAGTAACCCTCATGGTTACGTTTGGAATACCCATCATAGTGTATTATCTAAATCTCTTTAGAGAAACCGTAACATTTAACCCCTTCACGTTACCCAATGCTTTGGAGAGCTATATCGGGCTCACCCGCCATTATTTTATCACTGAACCACCCATCTTCATAACAATTCCCAAGAACCATAACATAATCGTATCACATAAAACATGCATAAAGGAAACATAACATTCCCACATTTCAATCACAAGATATCAATACAAAACATTGATATAAAAAATCATTATGAAAACCATTTTCAATACGAAAATAAAATAAAAGTAAAACATGGTATTTATTTTTCATTTTTAAAAAAAATGTTACGGCTTGTAGAGGAAGTCAAAATTCAAATAATGGTCATGGCGGTGGAGAATTCATCGTCACCGCATACATATGGAAAAAAATATTCCTTTTGTAACATAGTAAAAATCTTCGTATAAAAAAGATTCTTTTTTAATAAATTTAAAAGTCAAAGGGGATTTAAACCATGTAAAATAATGTTGTGTATAAAAAAAATTATGCCTCAATGAAAGGAGACTGAGACGAAGTCCATTACCTCATGTTTGACTTGACTGGATGGTTCTTTAACGTCTGGAATAATAAACATGAGTTAATTTATACATTTTTAAGATCCCTTTTCAAGTTCATTATTTCGTTTATATCACTTATTACCATGTTATGAATAGTATTTAATTATTTATGTTAATAATGGTCATTTTGTCAAACATTGGTACTTGAGTCAAAAAAAAACTCTATGTAATTACAATTTTTTCATGTGGTAAAATATCCGCTATATCCAGAATTATATTCATGATGTATATATCATATATATCATATATTTTTCAGTATATATATGCATTTATATTATTACATAACATTTGGAGGTAAGAAAAGAAATGTGCCGTTCATGGAGACGGTAAGTCGTACGTACGCATGAAAGCTACTTTCATTTCTATTTTGTATTTTATGGAATGGAATCATAATGATATAAAGTTATATTATAATTCCAGTATAATATCATATATAATATCATTATCTCCATCCTTTATACGTCCCACATATGGTATTAACGAATCAAATCACATTGAGGGGGAGGTAGTCCGCACTACCTAACATGAAGATATCACATTTACCCATAATGGAAACCATAAAGGTATGACATAAATGAAAAAAATGGAAGCATAAAGAAAACATAATATATATCATATATAAATAGAGTGACATCTTAATGGCCACCATGAAAGGTGTTAAAATAAGATTGAACAATAATAGTTTCGTGAGGAAGAAATACGCCATCCACGGAAACAATATGCTCTTTAACCATTACATGTAGGTTTGGGTAAGTATAGATTGAATAATTATTATACCAACAACCTAGTATATTTAATATACTGGTTTTTAAAGAAAGAAATGAATATAAAGAGTTTAGGGGGTTGGAAAAGAAAAATAAAACAAAAGAACATTAGAGAAGACTTTACCTTTAAATCGGGTAACTCCTCTTGGTTTGTACCAAAAGGTTTTCTTGAAGAGATTTATGCCTAAGGTAAGTATTCTAGGATAAATAGAGGGATTTGGAGAGAGAAAATGAGTAGATCTTGGACGATCCAATGGATTGAGAGGTTTTTGTAATGAGATAGAGGTGGGGGCCTTTTATAAGAGGAGAGGAGGGGCACTATTGGAATGTTATAAAATGTTACTTTATATTAAAATGAGTTTCGTATTTTAACGGTTCCAATTTGATATGTTTCTAGGATAAGGTGATAAGAGTTATAAATATACTCATCCAATATGCCTTTGACAAGTGTAAGTCTTATAATGTAGATTATCTTTTCATTTTATTTAAATCATTCATTATTTAGGTAATCGCTACGTCATCATGATGTCAAAAATATTATGATTTATTTAAGGTATAAAAACATAAAAAAAACTATGATGTAGTAAATCTTTTTATCATTCCAATTATTATTTATATTCCTAGATAACATTTATTTTTAAAATATTAAAAATGTTTTACTCGGGTGATACATTCTTTAGGGATATTCTCCTTTCTTTAAAAATAAAATGATAAAGTGTCACCTTCACCCAAAAGAGATTCCATGGGGTCCCTATGTTTGGCACAAGGCATCCCATGGTTGGCCATGACACATCCAGTATCATTAAGACACATGTTTGGGTCATTTTTTGTTAATATGATATTATTTTATTATCCTTAACTACCCGATTACTATTTAATCAAGATAAATAAAGATAATTACCGTCATTACTATTCATAATGTCAAATAACAAAAGAGTATTAATAACATAATTTGGAAATCCTGATTCCAAATATGGAATAAATTTTACCAAATTACAAATAGAAAAATTACAACAATTAATTTAAAAAATGATTCCGGTTGTCAAAACAAATAGCTGGTTTTTTTAAACAATTTCTATCAAAAGGTTGACAATTGTTTATGTCCAATTTCAAAGTGAAATTAAACCCAATGAACACCATTGTATTAAATTGTAAAAATATATTATATTTAAACATTAAAACCAATTAAAAATATAATTTATCCATATAATTAAATTAGATGAAAAATCATTTTTGATGTAAAATCCAGTATTTTTCACCTTTCATTAAAAAATGAACAATATCAGAAAAATAACAAAAAATAATCCAAAGTAAATTTCAATTTCCCAATCATAAATAATAAGTTTATTTTGACAAATAGAACTTATAAAATTTTCAAAATATATATTTAAAAATGGTTCTCCATCAAAAGGCGGTAAAATAATCTTTTAAAAATATTAGAGAATTCTATGCTTAAGAATGGATTTATTCTCATTTTATGTTTTTAAAACACTACATAATTAATAAATAGACATAGATATAAAAATATATTATTCATTACTTACTTGTGATGTTACATCCTTCCCCCCTTTAGAAAAGTGTGTCCCCATATTTATTTACTTATCGAATAAGTGGTGGTATTTATCCCTCATTGCATTTTCAGATTCCCATGTTGCCTTTTCAATCATGTTGTTTTCCACAAAATCTTTACATGATGAATCAACTTATTCTGCAGCACTATCTCCATGTAGTCAAGAATCTGGACTTGTAGTTATTCTTAAGATAGATTATCTTCTAGCTGAACTACCACTGGACTCAAAACTTGAGATGGATCTGACATGTACTTCCTTAACATTGAAACATGAAAAACATTGTGTGCCTGTGATAAACTCGGAGGTAAATCCACTTGGTATGCAACTGATCTGACTCTCTCCAGAATTTCATATGGTCCAATGAACCTTGGAGTTAACTTTCCTTTCTTACCAAATCGCATCACACTTTTCCATGGTGAGATATTGAGATAAACATGATCACCAACCTCAAAAGAGAGATCTTTCCTCCTATTGTCTGCATAACTCTTCTGCCTGCTTTGAGCTTTTTTCATGTGATTCTGTATCAGCTGAACTTTTTCGGCCAACTCTTCTTCCAATTCTGGTCCCATCAACTTCCTTTCACCCACTTCATCCCAAAAGGCTGGAGTTCAACACCGCTTTCCATATAATTCCTCAAATTGCGCCATCTGTATAATGGAATGAAAACTGTTATTATAAGAAAACTCATCCAAATAAATATGTTGGTCCCAAATTCCCTTATAATTCATTGAACAAGCACGTAGCATATCCTCCAATGTCTGAATTGTTCTTTCTGACTTCCCATCTGATTAAGGATGAAAAGCTGTACTAGCATTTAATTCAGTACCCAACGACTTCTGATGGCCTTTCAAAAAGTTAGAAGTGAACTTGGCATCACGGTGAGATACAATGGAGAGTGGAACTCCATGTAACCTATCTGTCTCTTTAAGATACAAACGGGAAAGTTGATCTAGGGAAAAATTATCTCGTATAGAAATAAAATGAGAAGATTTAGTCAAGCGATCAACAATAACCCAGATTGCATTATTACCTCGAGATGTCTTCGGCAACCCCACAATGAACTCCATGTACATATTCTCCCATTTACACTCTGGCACTGGTAAAGGCCGAAGCATCCCTTTTGGTAACTACTGATCTAGTTTAACTAGTTGACAAGTCAAACTCTTCACAGTAAAATCAGCAATATCTCATTCATTCTGTCCCACTAGTAATACTCCCGAAGATCTCTATACATCTTAGTACTTCCCAGAAGAACTACAAACGGAGAAATGTGAGCTTCAAATAATAACTCTCTCTACATCTGTGAATCACACGGAACACACAATCTCTTCCCAACTATCAAAACACACACATTATCAATGTTGAATTCAGGCAACATACCCTTCTGAACCAGCTCTACCATTTTCTGCAACTCATTGTCTTTCTTCTGTGCTTGCTTAATTCTGTTTAATAGAGAAAATTTCACTGATACCTAAAAAAGAACAGAAGAACATCTTGCATGAACAACTTCTATTCCAAATTTCATCAAATTATTAACCAGAGGATCATGTTCCAAATGCCACATTATTAATGAAGCATTACTTTTTCGACTCAAAGCATCAGCCACTTTCTTTTCTTTTATCGGATAGTAATGAATTGGACAATCATAATATCTGATTAAGTATTTCCATCTCCTCTATCTCATGTTCAATTATTTCTAAGTGAATATATACATTAAACATTTGTGATCAGTATATATTTCACACATTACACCATACAAATGATGCCTCCGAATTTTCAAAGCATAAACAACAGAAGATAATTCCAAATCATGTGTAAGGTAATTTACCTCATGAGTTTTAAACTGACGTGAAGCATAAGAAATTACCTGATCATTCTGTATTAGGATGAAACTATGTACTTTTAATGAAGCATCACTATAGATAACAAACTCCCCATTCCTGGAAGGTAGTTCTAAAACTGGAGAATTAACCAATCTTCTTTTCAGTTCCTGAAAAAAATCATCACATTTTTTTGTCCAGATAAGATTAACACCCTTCCGAGTTAGCTTATTCATTGGAGTAGATAACTGGGAAAAATTTCTAAAAAACCATTGGTAACAGCATGCCATACCAAGGTAGCTACTAATCTCAGTTACATTTGTCGGTCTTGGCCAATCTTCAACAACCTTTGTTTTTGTAGGATCAACAGTTATTCCATCTTTAGAAACAATATGACCAAGGAAAGAAATTTTTTGCAACCAGAACTTATATTTTCTGAATTCCCCATGAAATTTATTTTCTTTTATGGTTTGAAAAATAACCCTTAAATGTCTTTCATGGTCCTCTTTACTTTTATAAAACAATAAAATATCATAAATGAAAACAACCACAAACATATCCAAGAACTCATGGAAAATTATATTCATAAGGTTCATGAATACAGCAGCTGCATTGGTTAGCCCAAAAGGAATAACTACAAATTCATAATGGCCATATCTTTTACGAAACACGGTCTTCGGAATATCTGCTTCTTTTACCTTCAACTGATGGTACCCCAATCTCAGGTCAATCTTGGAAAAATACTGAGCTCCCTAGAGATGATCAAACAAATTATCGATATGAGGAAAATGATATTTGTTCTTAACAGTGATGTTATTCAAGGATCTATAATCAATGCAAAGTCTCATTGAACCATATTTATTTTTAACAAATAAAATAGAATCACCCTGTGGTGATGTGTTAGGTCGAATGAATTCGTTCCCTAATAAATCTTTGAATTCCTCATTCAACTCTAAAAGTTCAATTTGAGCCATTCGATAAGGGGGTTTTGAAATTGGCTTAGCATCAGGAACTAATTCAAAATTAACTTCAACATCCAGATCTGGTCTTATTTCAGGAAACTCATCCAGAAAAACATTAGGATACTCATTTACCACTGGAACATCATTAATCTGAACAGTTCTCTTGTTTTCAACAATATGTGCAAGGTGACATTTATTTCCATTTTTTACAAGTTTATCAGCCTCTTGATATGTTAACAACAGTAAGGGTTCGTTCTTGTACACAAACTGAAAGTCTTTCTAAAAAGAAACTTCTTTAGATCTATAATCAATCTTAGCATGGTAAATAGAGAGCCAATCCATACCCAAGATAACATCAAAATCTACTAGAGGTAAAAAAATAAGGTTTGCAAGTAGGTTCTTTCCACGGATAAGGATAGGAATATTATTATAAATTCCATTTGCCTCAAAATTTTCCCCATGTTTTTTTACCACATGTTCAGGAGTCATTTCATGAAATGGTATTCCCATTTTACTAGAAACATTTTCAGAGATGAAAGAATGTGTATACCCTAAATCAAACAGCACACTGGAATAAGCTAAAAAAAACAAAGTACCTGATACCACTTCATTTGATGGCCCAATATCTGCTGAAGTAGTTGCAAAGGATTTCACCACCCCTTTCTTCTTGTAGTATAACTGCTTCCCATCACTCAAGCTCTTTGTCAGACACTCGTTTTAATAGTGACCCATCTCATTGCACTTATAAAATTTCACTAACTGTAAATCAAAATTGGTCGTACCATCACCCTGATCATTTTCAGTGCAATCACGATCCTTATGTCCCATCTTACGACATCAGTAGCACTTTCTAGAATTCATAAGACATTCCATAGCTTTCCTTTTACAACATTTATCACAAACTGGAAACTTAGTTTCTTACCATAAGACCTTTTTAAGAACTCTTCCATTTCTCCTGTCACCTCGGCCTCTTCTCTTGTTGGTTGTTATAGAACACTTGATCATTGACAAACTCCATTTCCACCTTCTCAGAACATAGAACAAGATTTTCATAACTCTTGAACTCACGAGAAGAAAAAGCCCTTAGATATTTTGGATTTATTCCTGAGTAAAAATGATTGATTTTAATATCAAGGTCTCAGATAAAATTTGTAACATAACATTCCAATCTAGTGATACTTTCATCATAAGTAGCCACTTAGTCTTCTTCTTGCCTCAATTCCAAGAATTGGTTTTCCATTCTAAGTAGAACAGCCTTAGCGAATACTTCTCAAGAAACATACCTTTGAATTCATCCCAGTCGAGAGCATCAATCTCATTGGCATCCCTAATATTTTTAACCATTGAACACCACTGATCTGCTTCACCCTCCAAACAGTAAATTGCAAGACTAACCTTTTGATTTTCTGAACACCCCATGAAATCGAAAATCTTCTCCAGTGCTTTAATCCACCCTTCATCTAGCACAGGGTCAGATGATCCTCTGAATGATGGGGTATGTTGCCTCATGAAATGTTCCACCACTGACTTGATCCTTTGCGGTTGATCTGGCTGATCTCGTGCATGGATACCACTACCATTTATCGCCTGAGTCAACTGCACCATTACTATAACAAACTGTTCAGTTCCAATTCCGACCATCTCCGGATGCTGATTTGGAATGTCATTTCCTTCTGTATTCCTTCCTTGCACTGCTTCCCTTTTTCCTCTATGGAAAACCATTCTGAACAAACTTGTCTTTGATGAAGCAACATGGTAATCTTCAAATTCTATATCATTTCAATTTGACCATAAAAAAATATTTTTGGATAATCATTTATTATAATTCTAACTCCTAAAGTTATCTAAACCGACCTCTGATACCAACTATAAGCCCCTAGCCATAAAAATTACTTAATCATGAGATATTTCAAGAATACACATTGAGGATATTTTTAGGTTTACAGTTTTATAGAATTATATCATAAATCCTGCATTACATTCCACCTTTAAAAAAATTGGTTACATAAAAGATTGTATTCATTTATTCCATCAACGGAAACATATTTAAAATAAAATATGGATTCTTTATTGACACTTCCTTAACACTATCATCATATCATATACCTTTCCCTTGACCTGTGAAAAACATTTCAAAAACATGGGACGATCATAAAAAGCTCAGTATGGAATATAAAAATACGGAAAGGAAACATTAGTACATGTATACATAAGAATTAATTTAATCACACTTTACTCATAAAACATAAGCATGTTAACATAAATCACGAAATCATATGAATTATGACGAACTCATAGAAATAATATGACATAAATGCAACTTGAGGCATTCATAACATTCTTACGTAGGGAGTAACCGTCATGGTTACGTTTGGAATTACCATCATATTATATTCCTTAAATCTCATCAGAGAAACCTTAACGTTTAACCCCTTCACTTTACCCAATGAATTGAAGAGCTATATCGGGCTCACCCGCCCTTAGTTTGTCACAGAACCACCCGTCTTCATAACAATTCCCATGAACCGTAACATAATTGTATCACATAAAACATGCATAATGGAAACATAACATTTCCCCATTTCAATCACAAGGTATCAACACAAAAAATTGATATAATAAAAACATTATGAAAACCATTTTCAATACCAAAATAAAAGAAAAGTAAAATATGGTATTTATTTCTCATATTAAAAACAATTTTTGGCTTATAGAGGAAGCTGAAACTCAAATAATGGTCAGGGCAGTGGAGAAGTCGTTGTCACCGCATAAGTACGACAAAAAAACAATCCTTTTTTCTCTTAGTAAAACGCTTCGTATAAAAAATATATTTTTGGATAAATGTAAAAGTCAAAGGGGTTTATATACCATGTAGAAGAAATTTGTGTATAAAAAAAATTTGCCTCAATGAAAGGAGATTGAGACGAAGTCACTTACCTTGGGTCCGAATTGACTCGATCATTCTTTAAAGTCTTGAATAATAAACTTCAGTTAATTTATACTTGATTAAGAACCTTTTTCAATTTCATTATTTCTTTTATATCACTTATTACTATGTTATGAACACTATGTAATTATTTAAGTTAATAATGGTTGTTTTGTCGATCATTGGTACATGAGTCAAAAATAAACTCTTTATAATTACAAGTTGTTCATGTGGTAAAATATCCATTATATCCAGAATTATATTCTTGATGTAGATATCATATATATCCTATATATCCAGTATATTCATGCATTTATAATATTACATAACATCTAGAGGTAAGATATGAAATGCACCATTCATGGAGACGGTAAGCCATACGTACGCATGAACGCTAATTTCATTTCTATTTCGTATTTTATGGAATGGAATAATAATGATATAAAGGTATATTATAATTCCAGTATAATATCAGATATAATATCATTAACTCCACCCTTTACACGTCCCACATATGGCATTAACGAATCAAATCACTGAGGGGGCGGTAGTCTGCTCTTCCTAAAGTGAAGATATCGCGTTAACCATAATGGAAACCATAAAGGTATAACATAAATGAGAAATACAGAAGAATAAGGAAAACATAAACACAATATATATCATATATAAATATAGTGACATCTTAATGGCCTCCAGGAAAGGTGTTAAAAGGATATTGAACAATCATCATTTTGTGAGGCAGAAATTCACTATCCATGGAAATAGTATGCTCTTTACCCATTAAATGTAGGTGTGTGTAAGTGTATCTCGAATAATTCTTATAAAAACATCCTAGTATATATAATATATTGGTTTTGTTACAAAAGAAATTTATAAAAATAGTTTAGATGGTTGGAGAAGAAAAATAAAACAAAATAACATTAGAGAAGACTTTACCTTTAAATCGGGTAACTCCTCTTGGTTTCTACAAAAAGGGTTTCTTGAAGAGAATTCTGCCTAAGGTAAGGCTTCTAGGATGAAGATAGGGATGTTGATAGATAAAATGAGCAGAGACTGGTTGAGCCAATGTCTTGAGATGTGTTCGTAAATAGGTAGAGTTGTGGGCATTTTATAAGAGGAGAGGAGGGGAACTCTTGGAATGTTATAAAAATATTCTTTATATTAAAATGAGTTTCAGATTTTAAAGGTCCCACATTGATATATTTCGAGGATAAGGTGATAAGGGTTCAAAATATATTCATCCAATAGTTCTTTGACAAGTTTATGTTTTTTATTTTACATTGTCATTTCATTATATTTAAATTGTTCATTAATTATGTAATCATTGCATCATCATTATGTCATAAATTATTTAATTTATTTAATGTTTAAAAATTATAAAAATACTACTACGATGTATTAAATTATTTTAGATTTCCAATGACTATTTATATTCCAAGAGATAATTTGTGTAGAAAAAATTAAATTTTTTTTAAATGGTTGACACATTCTTTAGTGATATTTTCTTTTTTTGAAAAATAAAATGATAAAGTGTCACCTTCACCCAAAAGTGATTCCATGGGGTCCCTATG
This sequence comes from Viscum album, assembly GCA_963277665.1. Taxonomy (NCBI): domain Eukaryota; kingdom Viridiplantae; phylum Streptophyta; class Magnoliopsida; order Santalales; family Viscaceae; genus Viscum; species Viscum album. Next base: position 1,749,398,073 of record OY728120.1, on the reverse strand, counting down.
TTTGGCACATGTCATCCCATGGTCTTCCATGAAACAACCAGTATCACTAGGACGCATTTTGGGGTCATTTTTTATTATTATGGTATTATTTTATTATCCTTAACTACCCTATTAATAACTAATCAAGATAATTAAAGATAATTACCGTCACTACTATTCATAATGTCCAAAAACAAAAGATTCTTAATAACATAATGTGGAAATCCTGATTCCAAATATGGAATCCATTTTACCAAATTAAAAACATAAAAATTAAAATAATTAATTTAACAAATGATTCTTGTTGTCAAAACAAATAACAGGTATTTTTTAAACAATTTCTATCAAAAGTTTGAAAATTTTTATGTCCAATTTCTAAGTGAAATTAATCCCAATGACCACCATTGGATTAAATGGTAAAAATATAATATATTTAGACTTTAAAAACAATATAAAAGTTAATTTAAACATATAATTAAATAATATTAAAAAGCAGTTTTGATGTAAAATGCAGTATTTTCACTATTCATTAAAAAATGAACATTGTCAGAAAAATACCAAAAATTAATCCAAAGTAAATTTCAATGTCCCCATCATAAATAATAATGTTATTTTGACAATTAGATCGTATAGAATTATAAAAATATAGATTTAAAAATGGTTCTCCATCAAAAGGCGTTAGAATAATCTTTTAAAAATATTAGAAAATTCTATGGATAAGATTGGATTTATTCTCATTTTAAGTCTTTAAAAAACTATCTAATTCATAATTAGACATAGATAAGAAAATCTTTTATTAATTAATTACATGGGATGTTACAAGATCACCTTTATAGAAGACTAAAAAAAGGCATTCAATGGCTCACAAGAATTTGATACGGCTCTAAAAACTTTATCCCCTAATCTGTATTTTGAGAGGGTGAAAAACCTTTATGTGACATTGGGAAATACACAGAAATCTGGTAATTATAGACATATTTGGACGAAAAGGTCAATAATTTTTGAACTACCATATTAGAGGTATCATCACGTTAAACATAATATTGATGTCATGCACGTGGAGAGGAATATATGTGATTGTTTGATTGGAACATTGTTAGATATTAAAGGAAAGACAAAAGATGGGTTGAGTGTAAGATTAGACTTAGTATCAATGGTAATACGTTTTTAGTTATCTCCCACTCTTAAAGTATGATGAACATTTCTTCCCCCGGCATGTCATACATTATCGATGAGGGAGAAAATTAGCTTTTTACAGTGTCTTCATTATATCAAAGTGTCTCAAGGTTATTCTTAAAATCTAAAAAATGTTGTCTCATTGAAGGAATTGAAGTTGATTGGTATGAAATCATATGATTGTCACATCATGATGCAACAAATTATTCTAGTTGCATTGTATGGAATATTGCCCATTCATGTCAAAAATACTATAATGAAGTTGTGTTATTTTTTTCAATTAAATTTGTAACAAGGAGATTGATGTGAATGCTTTGAAAATTTTGGAAAAGGATGCAATTTTTGTACATTGTCAATTGGAAATGTATTTTCCTCCATCTTATTTTGATATAATGGTGCATTTAATGATTCATCTGGTTCAAGAAATAATTCTTTGTGGACCTGTATATCTTCGTTGGATGTATCCTTTTGAAAGGTATATGAAAATATTACAGGGGTATGTTAAAAATCTATATCGACCTGAAGCCTCCATTATTGAAAAGTATATTTATGAATAGGTAGAAGAGTTTTTTATGAGCTATATGGTTGTGGCACAACACATAGGTTTGCCTCCATCTTACCATGAACGAGTTAATAATGAGGGAAATGGGATTCGTCACTTGAAAGTAAAAGCATTGTTAGCTGAACAGATGAAGAAGTTAGAATCATACAACTTGAATAACATACCTGATGCTCAACCATATATCACATTGCATATTAATGAGTTGAAACAATATCAACCAAAGAAGAAAGAAACGTGGATTTTGAATGATCACAACAAAACATTTTTGTAATGGATTAAAAAGACCTTTCTTGGTAGATCAGATGTATCAGAGACATTAAAATGGATAGTGGGTGGTCCATGTTTAAATGTGATAACATGGTCCGGTTATGACATTAATGGCTATACATTTCATATGAAATATTAGGATAATAGAAGTTCATTTTATAATAGTGGTGTATTGGTGTTTGCAGAAGCAATGCATTTTTCGAGTGCTAAGGACAAAAGGAAAATTGATGCATAAAGTGTGTATTATGGAGTGATTGAAAACATATGAGAGGTTGATTACATTAAGATTAAAGTTCCTGTTTTTTTCTTTAAATGGTTTATTTGTAAGATAAATGTCATACCTGATGAATTTGGAATGATACTTGTTAATCTGAATAGATAGAACGACACTGAGGATTCTTTTATAATGGGACACATGCAAAATAAATTTTCTATGTCGTAGATCAATCAGATATACAGTAGGCTATTGTTTTACAAGGGAAAAAACAATATGATGGTGAGGATGAACTTGATGAAGATGTTGATTTATGTGAGATCCCTAATTCCATGGAAATATTAAAAGAACATAATGATGATCATGTTGAAGACATGGTTTGTGCCATAAGGAATTATCACGATGAAGGAATTTGGGAAAACAATCCATTTATACATTCCTAAAAATAAAGGTAACATATGTTTATTTCTTTTTTACATTTATTTTTTTCATAAAATGTTAGATATTGTATGTTTTTTATTTATTAAAACATGTCATAAAACAAAATAAATATAAGTTTTTGTTTGTTTTAGGTTTGTTTAGTTTACTTTATCATGTTCACCATTACATGAATTATATATCTATTATTTTTGTTCAGTGACTATTACTTTCCCATGTTTACAAGGTTTACCAGGTTTACCATGTTTACCATCTTGACCATCTTTACCATCTTTACCATTTCTTAACATGCTTACCATATTACCAATGTTTACTATTATGTAACTTTGTACACTTTTCTATTTTCTGATTACAATAGTATTAAAATATTTGAATTTGTATATTTGTGATCAAATGATTGTTTTTTTTTATTTGGGGGATAATGAAAGATCATTAAGTTGATCAACCACATGATTCTGGAGATGAGCATGTTGGTCATACCTCTAGGGAGGAACATTCACATGCTCCTATTATGAGAAAGAGTTCAAAGGTTGGTAAACGTGGGTGCACACATTTACCAAAATTAGCACTTTCCCATACGTAGGATCAAGGGATACTCATTGATTTTGATGGTGATCATATTCCTAGAGGTCCAATGGAAAAATATTTTAAGTGTTTTTTAGCCACTCAGGCTAAGAGAAAAGAAAGAATTTTGTATGATGACTGGAGAAGTGTGGATAAAGTGATAATCTCTCAGTTGTGGGAGACGATTTTGGTAAGATCATTTTCTATTGTTTTACTATTATTTAAATGTTTCTAGTATATATAATATGATTTACCTCTTCTTTATCAGATGACATTTGATATTCGTAACACTGCAGGAGTCAGGAAGAAATGCTTATCGTAGGCTGTTAGGAGATGGAGGGATTTCAAATCAATGCTCTCACCTGACTTCATTTATGGTCATAGGAGTCATGACAATCCATGTCGTATATATCCTTCTATAGATGAAGACACATGGAGACAGTTTTTAGAAAGCATAAGAAAAGATTCATTTTTGTTAAGGGGAAAGTAATATTTTATAATCGTTCATATATAAATGATCTTATTAATGTTTTGCTAATGATTTTTTATTCTTAATATACATCCAACAAGGAAAGAACATCAGGAGATCCAATCTAAAAATGTATACCATCATAGTTTATCTCAGGGAGGGTATTCATTTTTGGAATAAAAAATTATGGCGTAAAAATTTCAACAACTAAGAAATGAGTCTTCAAGCTCTGGAGAGGTGGCCCCTCCATCCCCTCCATCTATACATGAAAATTGGAAGAGAGCTCGGAAGGGAAAAAAGTGAAATATCTTTCAGAAGAATCGAGAATCTTAGCTACGTGGATTGTAAGATATCTATTTTACTTATTTAAGTTAACTATTTTTTTCATATAATTTCAATCATTAAATAAATGTTCAATTAATTACTACATGACTCTCTTGAGGAGCAGAGTTCACAAGGGACATTTATAGCTTCTGGGAGGGATGATATTTTATCTGTAGCATTTGGAAAGCCCGAACATCCTGGTAGTGTAAGAGGATATCCAGCAGGTGTATCCGTAATAAAAGTGTTTCCACGTTCTTCATCTTCTAACGTTGAGGGGGTTTATAAAAAAATAGAATTCTTGGAGGATGAAGTTCATAATATTAATGCGATGATGGAGGACAATATTAGAGTATTGGTGCAGTCTATGTTTTCAGACATGAAAAGACAGTTTCAGACTACAGCTCACACTCCTACACATCCCCCTACAGACCCCATTATTTATCGTCCAACTCTGCCAGTAGCTACCACTCGCCTACCTCAGCCTGCGGACCCCATTCTTTTTCCTACTCCTCCGCCACAACTTCCTAATTATAGCGAGTTTAATGTTGATGATCCTCAACATCATATATTAGCATATAGGTTGGTATATTGTATAGAAGATACAATTCATCATCATCAATTGGAGGTAGATAATCAGAGGGTCACTATACATGATATTATAGATAGATCAGCTCAGATACCATTACCTACAGATGAGGTGGTGATAGTTGGACACAGTATCATCCAGTTTGGAATTTGGCCATCTAGACTATCTCGACCCATTACCATAGAGGTACACATGTTATATCTTTTAATTTATTTTTTTATTAAAGTTGTTTTATCATTTGAAAACTACTATATTTTTCAATTTAGTTTTACAGGAATACCTCAAATTTATAGAAATATTGTATAGACAACAAAAAAGACATACGGATATGACATCATATACAGATTCTAGTAGTCTTGACAGATTGTAAAGATATTCAAATTTTTTGGTGGGTCATTTTGTGTTTCCAATGGAAGCACAAGTTTGTGGATGTGAAATAAGATTGGAAATTATGAAAACTGATATCATGTAGCTTGTTACTATAGATATGTTGGGCATCAACGTGGTGCAAATTTTTTCCATGTAAGTCATAACACCTTTTCCTTGCGTTATATTTATTAAAAATGTATACTTATGTCTATTTTGTATTGGGTATCTTTATAAAATTTGTGAGAGGAATGAGCTGACAGATGTATATGGATTCATGGACCCAGAATTGATTTCCCCTTAAGCATGTGCATTGGATGAGGAACAATGAATGCTTTATATTGCTGAATGACTTGAAAAGAATATAGTCACACAATGTTGGATGATGCCTTTTTGTGAGAGGTATGAAACACATCTATGTCAAAGAGTTAATTATCTTTTAACATAAAAAACCACTAACCTTTAGGTTCCATTTATCAGTGATCATTGGATGTTAGGGGTTTTTTCCCAATGGAGAAAGCACTTTATTGGATAAGCTCTATCCATGATGATGTGCGGGAATGTTTTAAGAATATATTGGAAATTTAAGTTTCAATTTATCAATAGTTTTATATATTATAATGAATTTTAAACATACCCCATTCGTATTATTTTATAATAGGTCATGGACCGACATTCAAAAAAACAAAAATAAAAGGAGTGCAACGATCAAATATGTAAATGTGAAGGTAAATATCCATTTATTATTTGTAATTTCTGAATTGTTACATAAAAATATTATATTGAATTTACACTCATTCAAACATAATTGTCATGAACAACAAGGCTTCATCGAATGCGGATATTATTTGTTAAGATTTAGGTATGAAATAATAAAAACTAAGACAGTTGAGAATTTTGACCTGGTAAGATTTCCTCTTAAACATTGTCATAATATTTCAATTTTATTTATTCATTATACACGTTAACTACTATCCTTTTCATTTGTAGCTTTTTTATGACCCCCAAACCTATACTACTGAAGACATCATACACTTACAAGTGGATTGGTCAAATTATTTTACCGGTTTGATTGAATTTTAGTTGTTTGTAATGTAAAATGTAATTTTGAATATTATCGTTGTAATTTTTTATTTGGTAGTAGTTTAATTTGGATTTAGTTTTTTTTTGAAGTTGATAGAGTATGTTTTGAATGTTATATATGTGAATGTCTAATTTTTCTCTACTTCTTATTTTGGTCTACTTATTATTGTTTTTCTGGTATGGATTATGGTCCGGGGGAGGGGTTCCAAGGGTGTGGGGGTGTTCAGTGGGGTTGGGGGTGTCCAGGGTTCTGGGAGGGCTGTCCGGTGGGGTGGGGGGAAGTCTAGGGGGTTGGAGGGCTGTCTAGGGGTGTGATAGGGCTATCCAGGGGTGTGGGAGGTCTGTCCAGGGGTGTGGAAGTGTTGTCTTGGGGGTGGGGGTATACATGAGGGTGGGTGGGTTTTCCAGGGGTGTTTGAGGATGTCCAGGGGGTCGGGGGCAGTCAAGGGGTGTGGTGGGGGCTCTAATGGGGTGGGGGAGGGCTGTCCAGGGGGTGGGGGTATACATGAGGGTGGGGGGTTTTCTGGGGTGTTTGAAGCTGTCCAGGGGGCTCGGGGGATAATCCAGGGGTGTGGTGGTGGCTATCAAGTGGGGTGAGGGGTGATGTTAAGGAGGGTGGGGGGTTGTCCCAGGGTGTTTGGGGATGTCCAGGGGGTCAGGGAAGTCCAGGGCTGTGGTGGGGGCTCCAATGGGGTGGGGGATATCATGTGGGGTGAGGGGGTGCTTGTCATGAGGGAGGGGGTTGTCCATGGGTGTTTGGGGCTGTCCAGGGGGTTGGGGGCAGTCCAGGGGTGTGGTGGGGGCTCCAATGGGGTGGGGGAGGGCTGTCCATGGGGTATATATGAGGTTGGGGCTATCAAGTGGGGTATGTTTTATATGTTATCAATGTAAATGCTTAAATTTTCTTTAGTTCTTGTTTTTATCTCCTTATGTTTTTGTGGTAAAAATTCATGATTTGATTTGTAGTTGTTTCTGGGGGAGAGAAGAGGACTGCATTCGTTTTTTTTAAGAAAATTTGACTTCTACATCGGTTATTTTATAACCGACGTGATAAAGAAATCAGGAAGGCATTATCACATCGGGTTTTTTAATAACCGATGTGAAAAACACTTGTGGCATGGTTAATCACGTTGGTTATTAAATAAACAACATGATAAAAGACCTGGGAAATGGTTTATCACGTCGGTTATTAAATAACTGGCCTTATAAAAGGTCTGGGAAATCGTTTATCACGTCGGTTATTAAATAAATGACATGATAACAGACCTGGGAAATTGTTTATCACTTTGGTTATTTCATAACCGACTTGATAATCCCCCCATGGACTGGTTTACCACTTCGGTTATTATATAACTCAAGTGATAAACCATTTCCCAAGGGTTTATGATGTCACTTATTTAATAACCAATGTGATAAACTCCCCCACATGAGTTTATGACATCAGTTATTATATAACCGACGTGACACCCCCCGGTATATCACAACAGTTATATAATAACCGACGTTATAAACCCCCCCCCGGTTTTTAACGTCGGTTATTAGTTAACTAACGTGATAAACACCGTGATGTTTTGTTTTTTACATAGATTTTTATATAAATGACGTAAAAAATGTTATTTATATCATCGTCCATATTAACGTCGGCTAAAAACTGACGCAAAAAATGAAAAATAACTGACATAAATAACATTTTATATACTAGTGCATGTCTAACTTCCATAACAATCATTGTACAATGAGTTCACTCCTCATAACATCTTGGTAGTCAATGTTCATTATCATTTACATATTAATAGTAAAGGGTCATTCCTAATACCATTATAGTCTATATCATGAGATATAAATCATGTCCCTATTCACTGGTAAGAGATATATGTCCCACCAATCTCATAGTAAAATCACTCATAAAAGACTCATATGTGGGTAAATTCTCATATCAATACCCAGAAAATGAAATTGGAATTAAAAATATATTATCAAATTATAACCAATTCAAATAGATAGATTTCATGATTATTTCATCATAAGAATAATATGTTAAAAAGAAGGTTTACAATGCTTGGTTTTAAAGTAAAAATGATCAATACATTTCTATTCTTTTATATAAAATTTCAATGTGAAATTTTATCCAGTAAACTAAATTGGATAAATTGTTAAAAATATTATCTAATTAAACATTGAAATAAATTTTAAAATCTAGTTTAACCATAAAAATAAAATAAATTAAATTGTAGTTTTGAATTAAATTTCAGAAATTTTCACTATACATCAAAAACTGATGTTTTTCAGAAAAATACAAAAAAATCAACCCTATAATAATTTCAAAAATATAAATTCAAATTTGATGTTTGTTTTATCAAAATAAAATATTAAAAGTGTCATTAATTAATTTAATTATTTTTTATTTCTCATAAAAAATGGTTCATTCGAGCAAATAGTAGTTTTAATCATTGATGGACTTTAACAAAAATCATATATATTATTTTCATTATTTTTTATTTATATAAAAATAATAATAATCAATATTTGAAAATTATTTATTTCTATTCATATCACTTTATTTAATGGCTAAGATATAATTATCCCATTTAAAAAAATATAAAAAATTGATAATTCATAGAAACTCAGTGTTGTATGTATTGTATGTGAAATCTGTTGCACATTTATCGAAATCTAAGTCAGTTTTTCGTGTAACATACAAAAAATCAATTGCATGTTAAAGTAATGTTTGACTTAGTGCACTGAAATTGAAATTAAAATTTATTTTATTCAAAAAAATGTCGATAAAACATGGGTTGTTGCATTCTATCCCCCATAAAATGAAATTTTCCTTTAAAATTCATCACTCTAGTTAAAAAAATGGGGATAATTATGATTCATCTTGTCCTCAAGTTCCAATATAACTACCTCTAATTGGTAATTAATGTACAAAACATTTTCTTCGTTTTAGGTATTGTTTCATAAAACATTCTCTAATTGGTAAATAATTTCAATAGGTTATTCCACGTAAGAAGGATCATGGTATAGTTATATGACCTCTAAGATTAGTACATATGAAGGGTGAGTTATGTAATTCATTATGAGAGATACTTTGAAAACATCCTGGAAATGAGATACAAATGGTAGAATTACCATGTGATAGGTTACTATCCTGATACGATCGAGAATCTCAAACATACCACTATACCTAGGTATTAGATTCCCTTTCCTCCAGAAACACATAAAATTATACCATATTATGAATCATTGAATCACATATTAAAAAGCATAAAATTATAGATAATGAAATTGGATAAAAACCTAACATTTCTTCCAACTCTGATCTCAAATTATTTTTTGTGGAATTTTTCTAAACATCTCGACCGTTTTTTCATTGATCTCATGTCTTAATAGCTTTTTTTCACCAACTGCATTCCAACACGTTGGAGCGCTACATTTATTCTCCTAGAGGGATTAATATGATTTTATTTTAATTATTGATTGATTTTTATTTTTTTAAGAATTCTAATATAGAGGAAGGTGTTTATCCCATCCATCTATGAAATATAATATACAATATCTAAACATATACTCTAGGCTTTGAGTTGGTATTTTAGACTGACCATCTATCTGAGGTTGATAATGAGTATTAAAACTCAATTTTGTATCATGTTATTACTGATGGATTCACCAAAACATTATGGAAAACCATTGAACTCAATGAGACACAATATAATGTGGCACTCCATGCAACTATACAACTTCTATGATGTATATCCTTGAAAAAAGATAAAGAGAGAAATATTCTTTGATAGAAATTAGTTGTGCTAACTTTGTAAGGAGATCTACTACTACCCATATGGCATTAAAAACATCATCATTTTTACGCAGTCAAATGAAAACGAATACTTAGTGATATTTTCCCACCTACATTTTGGTATGTGTAATGTATGCAACATCCCTTTAGGATTTTGTCATTTTGCCTTAATTTTTTGTAATTCCAAAGACTTAGATGTAAACTATGTGATATATCTCTTCATTCTATCCCAAAAAAGTACTATTTCAAATACATATACAACATGAAACTTCTAGGATTAATAGAGAATGAAGAACAATGAGTTTCCTCTAAGAGTTATTTCATCAAATATGGAATGTAAAGAACACATACATGAATCCAAAACCTTATAATCCCATCCAGATAAAGGATAAACACAATAAAATTTTAGAATTTCATTAGTAGCTCTTCATCTTCCTTCTACGCCTCCTCAATCATTACTTGGATAGAGGGTATAATATTCAATTGGGAAATATTATATTTTCCGCTTCCATTAATATTTCTTGGTCTAACTATTGTAAATCAATAAATATTAGATCATTTATGATCCTCATCATAGATAAGCTATCATGATTCTTCTGTATCTGTGGAATGACATACTTGTTATTTTTCCCAGGGTGGTAACGTATTGACCAGTCATAATCATTTATCAAATCTTACCATATTATCTGGCACATGTTCAACTCCATAAATGTGAATATATATTTTATAATTTTATGATATGTATAGATATAACACTTTTCTCTATAAAAATAATTCTTCCATATTTTTATTGAAGTAATTACTAATACTAACTCCAAATCACGTGTTGTGTAATTTTTCTCATGCATCATCAAATTTCATGTGGAATAAGTTGTAACCAAGTTATTCGACATTATAAAACATACCAAACTATTATTTAATGCATCAAAATAGATTACAAAACCTTTTCCTTTATACGGTAATATATGAATATGTGCACTAAACAACCATTTCATTAGTGCCATGAAACATTCATCACATTAATCTGTCCAAATGAGCATTACACTCTTCTATGATAACATGGTCAGAGGATTAGATAGTAATGATAGAATTCCACAAACCACAGATAATATCCATCTTAACCAAGAAAGCTACTAATATCAATCAATGGGGTTAGACTATGACAACATTCAATAGCCCCAATCTTTGATAGATCAATTACAATACCAGCCCTTGAGATTATGTACCCAAAAATGTATCCGTTTTCATCCAAAATTCTCAAAATTTAATCCTTCACATAGCTTCTATATTCACAGGGTATTTAATAAAATTCTAAATTGATCATCATTCTCTACCCTTCTCTTTTAAAATATAATAATATCATATATAAAGGCTACTAGAAACATGTCTTGGTAATCTCTAAAAGACACAATTAAATGATTTCATGATGATATCTAGGAAATTATTAAGTCAAAAGAGCATCAATATATAATAATAGTGTACATACCTTGTATATAATGTCATCTTTGGTATATCCTCTTTCTTGACCCTTAATTTAGGATATCTAGAATGAATGTCAATATTGGAAATTATTTATCTCCACTCAGTTGATCAAAAAAGTCACTAATATGGGAAAGATGATACTTTTTATTGATAGTGATCTTGTATAACACCTGATAATCAATTTAGAGTAACATTGATCCATCATTATTTTTCACAAAAAAACTACTGCACCCCAGTAGACACATTTGTATTAATCAACCCATTATCATGGATTTCTTAGAGTTTATTCTCCAATTCATGCAACTCAATTAGAGTCATTATATTAGGGGCTTTGAAATTGGTGTGGAACCATGTATGAGTTCAATTAAAAACTCAACATTAAATTTTTGTGGAATATTTTGAAACTCATCAAGAAAGAAATCAAAAAAATCTTGAACAACTGGAATATCATCGATTCATACCTTCTCGGTGACCATTTGAGATAAACAACACTGTTGAATTGGAATTCAGACACATAAACATGATGTAATATCAACATGATGATCATGATTATGATTACATTGATGGAAGATCATAGGTGGGTTTTAAATATCAAACATAACTTTTCATATATCACATTTGATGTGTTATTTATGCAGAAAAATCCAATCAATGAAAAATATGACATCAAATTTTACCAATAAATGAATGATAATATTTGCAGGAATCCCATTCAAAAAATTCAACATGAGAGGAATAATAGAATTGAGATGAAAACATCTTACCATTTTGGGTTTTCACTGATAATTCCACATATAATTATTTTAGAGGTATGCTAAAAAACATAGTTAATTAATTATATAAGAATTATTGGGTAGATTAAAAATCAAATATAGCATTAACAGTTCTAGAGGTGATGGTAAGTGTTCTTTTCATAACATCGTTATCACACCCCTCATTAGAAATATAAATTTCATGAGTTTCCCACTATACATTGGCTTAATAGGATTTTGATACTGATGATCATCACCAACATTTGGGTTTGGGTGGTGGTTTTCAAAATGACCATTCACCTTACCCTTGTAGCGTTGATTCATTGGTGGTTTATTTTTTATTGAGTTTTCTCCATTCCCATTTGAAGCTAACTTCTTCACATCACATATCCAATCAAATTATTGATGTCCATCCCTTCCACAAATAAAACATTTGTTATTCCCCTTAATTATTTTTCTTCCACGCTTCATCAAACACCTACAACATTAAGGAAAGATCGTGTTATTTTTTTCATGTTTTTTAGATTTTCCTTTTACACTCCATCTTCCTATTCTTGTCAAAACCATGATATTTATACATTATTCAAGCCTACTTATAAAATTTTATTATATAACACGCAATAAATTCATAGATTCTAAATTCTATTATGGGAAAAACATATATGAGACTTCTCTTTATGCCACTAATGAACCTATTAACATTACATTCGTGTTGGATGATAATTCCATAAATGTACCTCACATGTCATGGGAAATCAGCCTCACAGGTAACAATAGATTCATCATCCCTTTTATTTAACATGAGGAACTATTCATTCATCTTGGTATGAAGAATTTGAGGAATGTTCTTACAAAAAAAAATTATGAACTCCTCCCAGTCCATGGATTCAATCTCATATTACTGCCTCATATTCTTAATTACATTCAGCAATGATTTTACTTTCCTTCTAGATGATAAATAGAAGGAATGAATTTATCATCTTATAAATACTAAATAATGGAGAAAATATTTTCAGTAGTATAGATCAATTGATCATCAAATGGATTATCATAAGACCCTCTAAAAGAAGGTGTGTTTTTCCTCATAAAAGACTCAATAGAATGTTGTTCCCTCTTTTTCTCATTTGGATGTACACCATGATTAATATCTTTAAAGAGATGTTTTTTAACATAGAAATAATTTTTTTATGTCATCTCCCATAGCATTTGGCAAATCAGGAGGATAATCATTACATTATCTATCATAATCTCCATATACATGGTTCCTTCAGGTTCCATCAATTGACTAAAACAAAAAGCATAGAGTATTAAATTGTTTTCATAATGAGGAACCACATAATCATGAATGTTCACCTATAGGATGTCTATGTAATGAAAAAATCCTTAATATATAACACCATCAGTTTGTCCTATGTTATTCATAAATAAAATATGTTTAAATCATGGATAATGGTTCATGATATGTGTGTGATTTGAAAAATCATACCCCCATGAGTGCCAAACTAGGTTTGAATGATGTCATGTTGTTGTGTACCAGATTACCTCGAGTCATTATTAGAACATCTTGTCAGAGTTTTTAACCATAGGTATATATGTGTGAGATCCACATTCACATGTATTATCCAAATAAGGATTTATTTCTTGGAAACCAATCACATTATCCTAACCCAATATTTGATGACACCTTACTATAATTTCCCTTATGCATTGAATTGTTCCTAGACATGTACTCATGGTTCTCCCTAAGGAATTTTTATCATATCTTGTAATGGTTACCTAAACCCTTTATTTGATGCAAAAAATAATGACCCTCTATTATCAAACGTTATCATTACATATCTTTTTAATAATATTTAATCATTATACAAATCGATTCCCAAAGACCATAATTGGTTTAGTGTACATGGAATCATGGAAACATTGAAACATAAACACTAGTACATAAATTAGTTACGTCATATTCCACTAGGTTCTTCTTCACTAATATCTTTCTTAGAGACCATAAACCTAATTTATATCATCATATCATATAGGAAAGGAAACATAAAAATGGGTGACCGTGGATACTCAGTAATGGTAAATAATGGAGTCTTGTTAGAATAAACATGATCATAAGGGTATAGGAACATGATCATGAAAATATATGATCATACCCATCATATCAATGATCATAACATGAATCATGGCATAAATATTTGTAGTTTATAAGACATGAATCAAAATAAATAAAAAATAGTATAATCCATGAAATCATAACATAGGAATAAAACATGGAATTTTGGTAGACACATATGCCTAGAGTATGATTTCCATAGTAGCCCGGGTATCACTGCCTAGACCATCGTGGTTGTATTGGTTCAATACCCAAAAAAATTTAGTAATAATGGTTCACTCCCTTGTCTAACTTGGTTCCATGAGTTCGATCCTAATACGATATTTGTAGACATTATTGTATTCAATGATCATTCCTAATACCAAATTAGTCTATAAAATTAGATATAAATCATTAACCAATACATTGGTGGGAGATACATGTCTCACCCATATCATAGTGAAATCATTCATACATGTTCCACAATATCATATTAAGTCATATAATAACCCTTGAAATTAAATGGGTATTATAAACATGTAATCATATACTAAAATTTGTAAATAGACATGATTCACAATCATTTCGTCATAAACAAAACTCATGAAATGAAGAAAGATTCAAAAGTAGATAACCCGTGAAAGATATATGGATTTCATAAACATATTTCCATCAAAATATAATCCACTATATGAACAAATTTGAATATAAACATTGAATAATTTTCCCTTAAAGGAATGAGAAACAAGAATGGATGTTATTATAGAAGGTAAATAATTTTTAAAGTACTCTTAAAAATATTTCTTGAGGAAAATATCTTTTCTTCTTTGAAAAAACCTTAATAATATAAAATAATTGAAATATTTCTTCATTAAAAATGTATTTGAAACAGAAAATGGAATATTTGAAACAATAAAACATTTTTTAAATCCTTTCTCCATGAAAATTATCTTCATGTATTTTTAAAAAATATTAAAATGTTTTCCAAAACATGATTTATTAAACACAATAAAATTATATCCCAAGAGAGAAAGACAATCATGTTTTACATAAAACATCATATTTAGTACCAAAGAGTGGAAATGTGGTACTAACTCTTGATGAAATATTTAATCATCATAGGAGAATGAAAAAATGATTATTAAAGATAGATGGATTAAAATATATTATCATAGGATGCATAAATGTAAGCAATATATAAAGCAATGAGACTGTCTTCATAATCTTTTATAACTAGGTAACTTGTGATTATAATATCCATGTTATAAAATGAAATTAATTGAAGCTAGAAATATCATGAAAAAAATTATATTCATGATTTTACATGTAAAATTGACGTGTATACACCTGAGAAAATATTTTAAATGAATAGAAAACATGAGTTTGAATGAAGGAAAATTGAGTAAAAACATTTTTACAGATTTGATAACTTTTGAAACATAAACCCCATGAATGAATGTTCATAAAATGAATATTTTAATAACCATAAATTTGATTGTATGATACATAGATTAAATTCATGTTCAGTTCATACACCACACAAAAGGAAGGAGTGGAAAACATAAAATGTATCTTTCATGAATAAAAAGTGATATAAAATCCCTTTACATGGTGTCTTGACTCTCTTTGTACTCAGAAAAGATTCATGTCTAATAAATATAATTTTTTTATAAAAATTGTATTGAAGAATATTATATTACATAATACCATATACTGTTTTATTCATACCTTATATTACACTATGTTTAATGATCCAATGTTAAGGGTTCACTTTGGGTAATATTCACTTTGTTTTTCGCATGTGTCATAATTTGTTATATTCTTGGTCGTTATAGTTATATCATTATTTAATAGTTTTACAAATGACATAAATTATTATTATATACATTATATTAATATTATAAAAATCTATTTTATAAATAATAACGAAATTGAATATACAATTCATGGATAGGGTAAATCATACGGACGCATGAACAATGATTCCATTTTAATTATTGTATTAAAAGAAATAAAGAAAATGAAATAAAAGAGTATATGTATATAATATCATTATAGTAAAACTATAATGTTATATAAATCATATAAGTTCACTAAAACCCATCCTTAATAAATTCTAGGCACTGTGTGGTCATATGACCTCACTTTTAGAGGGCGTTTATCCACACTTCCCAACACCAAATTATCGTAATTCCACCAAATGGAATGTAAAAAATGTGTATTTTACAAGTAATAAATAATATTTTAAATATTATAAATTTAATATATTAAATAAAAAAATAGTGTTTCATTAATAATTTCCACCATGAGAGGAGATAAAGGATAATTAAACAATCATCATTTTGTGAGGCGGTAGTACATGAAAATTTCATGTTCGACATCTTTGAAATTGATATGTGTGTAGTTAAATGTAAAAACCAATGAATAATAACATCCGTATATATTTAGGATAATATTTCTCTCATATATTAATTTAATAATGATAGTGGAGTTGGTGGAGAAGTGAAATAAAGGACAGAATTTTGAGAGAATTCATTACATCTTAATGGGGTCACTACTTCTTGTTTGTGCCAAAATCATCCTTGACTTTCCATAAGCCCAAGGGAAGAATAATAAGAGGAATAGAGGGAAATTGGAGATTATTTGAGATTATTTTGGTCTAAAAATGAGTCATTAGATTTGTGATTGAGTGGGTAGAGGTGGAGTCCATTTAAAAGAAAGGGAATGGACACAGTTGTCTTTTTTTTGTAAAAACATGTTTTGTTTAACCACGTTTTTACCTATAAAATGTCATACAAAAAAACCACAATAATGGGGTGTTTATGGAAGAATAATATACATTAAATTGGTGTTTTAGATGTTTATAGGTCTTTTTGGGTCTTATATTTAATGTTCATTACCCTATAAACCGAAGTTTCTCTTAATTGATTTAAATAATATTAATAACATTCACAAATATTTATTTCAAAAACAATGATGAAATTATTATAAATTATACATTATTTTTATTCAAAAAATTGAATAGAATTTTTAATATTCTAATCTTTTTATGCATGAAATTAGTTTAAAATAAATATTGTTGTCATGTCGACAATACGAGTTTGAAAAGTAAAATTGATCAAATGATTTCTATGTATTTATATCCAATTTCAATGTGAAATTTGTTTCAATCAAAAAAATTGGATTTATTGTTAAATATATTTTCTAATTAAACATTTAATCCTATTTTAAATAAAATATATCATAATAAAAAAATAATATTAAAAACATGTTTTGAATTAAAATCTAATATTTTTAACTATTCATCCAAAAATGATATTTGTCAGATAAATCCAAAATATTAATCCTATGATAATTTTTACATTTAAAATTAAAATATTATGTTTAATTTACCAAACTAAATTCATAAATTTTTCTAAAAATATTTATTTTAATTTAAAAAAAAGGCATTTAAAAAGTTTAATTTTGAGAAAACGACATTTTTAAATATATATGTACTTTCACAAAAATAATATCATTTATTATCAATATGTTTTATTTATATATAAAATTATAAAATATTTTTGAAAATTATTTATTAAAATACATATAAATTTTTTTAAATGCTAGGTTATAATAATCTCATTTAGATAATTAATACAGATATTTGTTTCATTGAAACATAGTGTTTTGTGTATCATACACCAACATATTATTGACGGTATCAGACACAAAATAGGTGTTGTGTGTAACATATGATAAGTTGGATTTATGTGAATGGAACATTGACATAGTACATTGTAATATATAAATGAAAATTTAATTTTTTTTAAAATGTTCTCTAAAAACATTGAGTGTTACATAATTTATCATCGATATAGTATTTAATAAATTCTCAGATCTATTTTGATGAACAGTGGTGGTTGAAAATAATATTTTATGGTCTCCATAAAAATTAAATAGATGAATTATTTTACAATTTCTACTTTATCCATGTTAATGACATCAAATATGTGTCACTCTGTGAAATTAATTGGATTTATATGTAAGGTTATTTTTCAATTCTTGCATCACATACTAATAATTATTTAATTCGTGAATGGAATTTATTACATAAATAAACATTATTAAAGGATTTAATCAATATTGAAGCTTTGTTATTCAATTAGGTTCCCCTATAAAATCCCATTCACATCCTTTATAATGTAAATCCATCTCTTGAAAAAAATATAGTTGTATTTGGATAATTTTTATCATTTTACAGTGATCATTTTTATACCACCAAAGATATAATAAACTATAAATATAGAGAGAGAATATATATTAAATTAATAAGGTCAATCTAATAAAATAAAAAAATTTATACATAAGATCTGAGTATCAAATCAATCCACACATGAGTTTTTAATTTTCTTCAAGAATGAGATGTCAACATAAAAAAATAGATAATCACCGGGACCATGAATTAAATTCAGTGTGAAAAAAATCAACATAAAAACATAATTAAATTTTCATGAATCACATAGGTATATTTCATAAAAAAACTCACTTTTTAGTGAAATATTTCACACATGAATTTTATGTTCAATTGTGTTAATTAAACATCCCTCTAAATTGTTCAATTTAATTTTTTCAATTCGCTATTAATATGACTAAAACATGGAATTTTTCACAATTTTAATTTTTTTTCTCACAATTAATGTATAAATGAAAATATATTTTTCTCTCATACCTTTAATAATTATTCTTACCATAGGCTTGCAGTTCTCTATATTCTCTATCGTGCAATGAAAAAATATAAATGAACTGTAAACTATTTACTGTTAAGATCATTATCACTATGGATAAGGTTAGGTAATAACAAGATGTAAAAATAGTATATATAAAATAAAGATGGTATATCTATATATCAATTTTTTTTAATGAAAAATATCATAATGAAAATATCCTTTATAAAATTTGTGTATCCTATTAACCAATATCTCTATGTATTCTAATGAGATAAAGAAACATAATGAATTTTAGATCTTCATAAATTTTATTAAATATTTTTTTAATAAATTTTTTTCTTTTCAAAAACTAACATCCACCACCAAAATCAAAGTATAACTATAATAGTTATGAAATTTTATCTGATAATTTATTGGTGTTAATTGAATTTCCCATGACATGGCCTATTTTTATATTTTTATTAACTTGGTGTAAAACTAATAAATTATAAGATAACCATAATATTTTCCTTATGTTTCAAAAGTAATCACTCCCACACTTATATATATAAATATAAAAATCCCGTATTTTATGAAACTATCTCCCCCACTATCAATTATGAATATCATGAAAAATAAATTTAGTATTGTGGGAATGGATAAAACAACTTTGTTTCCTGACCCTTCTCTAAATACAGTTATTCATGTTATCTATGTGTTTAAAAAAGGAATAATCTAATGTTGTTCCAAATATAATGGGATAATAAAAAATGTGTCGCAATCATTTTAAATGTTACTCTATTAAAAATTCACTTTGACTAAATGAAAATGTAATTCCAAAAATTAAAATTCTTTCTTAAAAAAATGATAGAAATAATAAGAAATATTGGGAATATAAGATGTATTAGGAATGAGAATAAATGGTTGGTGTAATAAATCATGAAATTAAATTCATGTAATAAAATTAATTAATTGAAATATCATATATTGGAATAAATCAAATATACATAAAAATAATTTTAAAAAATTAACCTGTCTTTTCAAATCATGATTTATCCATTTTAATTTCTCATTAATACTAAACTAATTATATCAATGATTTTTCACATTTAAAATTTTAACAAAACAACTAAAAACATATCATGTTAATTATAATATATATTTTTTGACTCCTCAATCATATAATTAATGAATGATTTATTTTTTGGCACATAAAAATTAGGGAATATCACTAATAAAAATTATTTTGGGAAAAAATAGATGTAATAATTTGTTTAAATTCAAACTCCTCATTCAAGGAAACATAAATTTTATATTGCATTGGTTTTACCAGCACCAGGTTCATGAATTGAAATTTAATATCATGATTTGAATTAATCTCATGTCATTAATTTCATATATGTAGACTATTTAATATCCTAATAATACTTGTCACTATTTCATTCATGTTGGTCTATATATTTAAAAGATGTACGTGAAATTGATGTCAAAATAAATATCCATAAAAATATATAGAGTTTAAATTATAACCTAATAAAGAATAAGATATAAAAAATATATGGGTTTCCTCATATTATCATCAATTTTTAAATGGTTTTTTATCTCAATCATACTTTGGTTAACAATTTTTACTGTGATACAATGATAACCATCTTCAGCTAACCAAATATTGACTTTTTTTCACATTCAAATTATGTCTTATCATCCATCATGAAATGATAATGAAATATAGATCAGGTGACCAAAATTTATATTTATTTAAGGTGAGTAGGATTAATTCATTATATATCTACATTTGAAAAAATTAGATATTATTAACTATTGAATAGTGTTGTTCCACATCTAATGTCATCACATCATGTTTAATTAAAACTCCTCTATGTCATTTGTTTTTTCATGATTTTTTTCTATGTAGTCAATTCATTTTTAATATATATATATTTTGTTTATCACGTTAATCTATTAATGTTGCGTATTCCATATAATCTACTTCTCTTTACCCTTCCTCAGACTAACGTACTAGTTTTTGAAATAATCTACGGAATAACATAGCATATAATGTAACAACATTTTCTTCTTCAGGTGGCTATCCGGGATAATTTTAAATATCCTAATAATTGTTTGTAGTGAGTTATCATTTACATATAACTCTGAACATATATTTTTGAAGTTTTATTTTAAATAAATAAATTTATCTTCAAGAATTCGGATTACCTCAGTATCGTATTCCACACACTGATTCAATTGACACACATCAATGAAATTTCATTATAGGATAATATGCGGCACATGGTTGTTACACGTGTAATGTTCTAGGAACATTTTTTATTGATTTATTATTGCATCATGTTCTTTGAATTATTATGATCGATTTTTCAAAGGAAGGAGGTTTGGTATTTTGATCCTAAATTTCTCTGGAGCGCATTCATGATAGCCATAAATTAACATGTCTGTAAATTATTTAAAAGTTAGTTTTAATAAACTATTTTAAAATAATAAATTAAAAATAAATAATCATATAATATATAAGAAATTATAAGATTAAAATAGTCTCTAGTTAATTATTCCAATAATATGGCTTCTATAATTTAATATCCCCATGAGAGTCAATAGTTCATAAAAGGTTGAAAACATAATAATTTTAAAAAATGCATTAAAAGTCACTAAAAAAATTAATATAGTATATAAATTTATGAGGATGAACACATAGATGTAGAGATATGGAAAATAATAATTTATTATTAATGTAATTTAATATTTTTATGATGAAATGTCATTAAATATTATTGAAAAGAGTAAACGACAATGATTTGAAAATATGTTAAATAATAATCATCCTTAGAAATTGAAAGTTCTAATATATTATTAACTATGGTAAAATATAAGTTGTCAATAAGCTTGAGATGTATGAACCCAATCTAGAATAATCTAACGGACAAGGTAAAACCCCCTCAATTTAGCAAATTCTAATTTTCATAATGGTCATATTTTATTTGATCATTTGATGGTTTGGTTACTATACACCATATTTAAATAAATTGGAAAACACATCATATGTACATGGTAGGCGTTATCCACAAGTCATTGAATTAAAAGTATCACTCCCCCACCAATCAAACAATGAATGTTACATGGTTTACAAAAATAAAATATATATTCTATTAGTTTACATAGATCTTGATATTGGAATCAGGTACCTTTTAATCCTCCACTATTTAATGAATCATGGGAGAATATAAAGATTCTAATTATAGAGATAAATGTCAATTTTTGGATTAAAATATCCATTAATATAATATTTGATAGCTTCTTGTGTTAATCAAAATTATTAACTATGGTTTTGAGTAATAAAGGTAGGTATTCCATGAAATTATTCACCAAAATTCACATAAGGGTCTTTTCAAACATTGTTTATGGTTTAAAAAATGTGTCATACTGGTAAATTTTTTTGCCTTTCCTATAAAATAATTTTTCACATAGATCTTCATTTAAGGATTAGTTTTGTTATCTTGACTTGAATTTATAATTTGAATGTTCTTTTTCTAGAATGTTCAGATCCTATTCAGTGTTATTCATCAGTTTCTATCCCAAAAGAAATACTTGAGAAGCCTATGTCACGAAATTATTTCTTATATCAAAAATCATTATCCATTTGGAAAAATTTTCCCATTTTCCATATAACATTTTTTCCATTAACAATATGAAATAAAAAATATATATATAGAAATAATATCAGTTAAATTACCATGACCAGTGTATTTAAATACCTTAATGTATTCATGAAATTTAAAGATCAACCGCAATTATATATACCAAACAATGTCTCATGGAGTTTACGTATATATGGATGAAGCAAAACCCATATAAATGTTTGACGAAATACAATATAAAAAAACCATCTAGGTTCTTTCATATAAGTTAATATTTAAAATATAATACCCTCTCTAATTTGATGTACAGACAATAAGATCATTAAGGATATAAAAAATATGATTTATCTAAACAACACTAAATCTCAATGTACAATGTCCACAACTCAAACACTTGTTAGGTTATCATTATACAAATATTGTTTCATTAATTTTACGAAAAAATAGAAACAATTGTATATGGTATTATGAAAACAAAATGTTATTTAAATTTTATAACCATGTTTAATCACTTAATTTTATAAAAATGTTCTCATAATAAAGGAATTGGTAATTTAATTATCAACTACAAGTTATTGTGGAATAGAATATCTTTGTAATAATTTAATTTAATTTACCTAAACCACTATTAAATAAAAGAATGAGGCCACATTAAATATATTTTATCTATTCCCAGAGGGTTATTTCAAAAACAATTACACTATAATATTATATGGAATCAACATATAAATTATTGGAGAAATAATAAATAGATGACCCATGTCAGGGCCTAATTAATAAATTTATCAATTATTGGAAACCAATTCAGTGCCATTAAAATCATGAATTATTGATATACGAACTAAACACACAATCTCATTATACACAATGACAGGGGACAATATACCATAAATCAGTAACCTTCCAATCAACTGCATATCTTGAAGTGAAATGATGTCAAGTGTATCAATAAAAGACATAATCAACATTCCCATATCTATAAAAATGGATGACCCCACATATAGTGGGTGTAAAATCTCAGGTATAGGCTCTTTAAAAGGCATCAAAGAATAAATATTTTATTTTCAATCATTCCAAAATAATATATCAACAAATAAATCATTCATATAATGTTGAAATAACATAAAATACGAGTTACTGAAACGGTTCCCTGAGATGACGTACCACATAACCTCAAGAACGCATCAACATAAGCCATAGGTTTCAGTAAGTTTTTTTAATTATAAGTTGGAAAATTTGATAAAATATAAAATCATATAAAAGTCAAACCTATAGTGTAAATAATGTTGTAATCAGATTCATGTAGATAAATAAGACAGGGGAACTACATCCAGGAATGAATCAATAGGAATCATGTATGGAAATGACATGCCAATATAAAAACTAAAAATAGTCCATCATGAGGTTAATCATTAACAAAAAATCATACATACATCAACAAAAAAATAAATACAAATTAAAAATATATATCAATTCAATAAAACAGTCCCAAAAAAATATTCCCCATCATAGTGGACAACCAAAATACCTGGTGTTAGGTCTTTTCCATGGTCTAGTGTTGCAAAATTGTTTCATTTTATCAAGTACCCATGTTTCTGGTGGCCCAAGTAGGGTTTGAGTTTTACATGGAATGATATAATGATTATAATAAATAAATATCCACTCTTATATATAATTTCATGTTAGGTAAATCAAAATAAATAAGGATGTATAAAATAATAAAATAAATTAATGAAACCCCTAATGTCTTGGGATCAATAATGATGTCTAGGGTGGTTCCTACCATCTTTGGCCAGTGTCGCGGTGTATCTAAACAAAACATGATGATAATGACACCAAAATTATACACATGGTATCTAGTAGGTCATCATAATATTCCCAATATAATAAATCTCCCAATGGATTCCAAATTATCATCTGTGCATTCAGATGGAATCCAACAAATGTGTCATCGTAACAAAATATCATGTATCATATGAAATATGTGCACCCAACCTTTAATTGAAAAGAATATTCTATCATTTTGAATCCATGTATCATATCCTATAATTCATATCTCATGAAACAAGTATAAACTAAAGAGATAATTAAAATTTTCTTAGTAATCAAGTGTTACATGATATTTATGCACTCATCCATATATTCAAAAATATCATGCATCATATGGAATCCATGAACTCATCATAGTATTACCTATCTAATATTCCATCACAAGAACAAGGAATTTAAATTTCAAGAAATATTATTTAATAAAGGTCCAATAATATTTACTATTTCAATAAGAATTTTCAATTTCCCTATTAACCATTTTCCACATTAATCCTACAACAAACTTTAACATCAGATAATTATCATTCAAATATAAATTTCTACGTATATATTAACTACTAATTTATCCATATTGATCATTTCCATCTCATAACACCATTATTTAATAAATAAATCCAAAATAATAATATTTTAAGCCTATAATATTTTATACCATTTATATTTCTGTTACATAAATTATAATCCATATGGATTTTCCCTTTTATATAACTCGTTTATATGGTCTAAGTCTCAAAAGAAAAAACCCATTAGAATCAGATTTATATAATCCAAATGGATTATTTTAATTTAATAATTTAAGGTAAAATTGTTTTTATGGTTTAAATTTTAATTCTATGTTAAATGCGTAATATATCATTCAGAATGAAAACCAATGTGCATTGAAAATTAGGTGATGATTTTTAAAATAAAGAGTTAAAACATATCTTATTCATATATATGTACATAGATCTAAATCCCTAATTTGGGATGAAATAATATTTGGAGAAACATTTGATCTAGAAACAATCATTGGAAATATGATGTATAAGGAAGAAAAAAAGTCATCCTCATTTATATTTGAGAGATAACCAAAGGATCATATGAAAAATCATTGTATATACTCTAGATTAAATTTGAGGAATATGGATGAAAAATCATACAATGATTTATATTTTCAGTAGAGGATAGTTAGTGGATTGATGTTTTGTGAGGGGAGTTTGGGTTGAATTAAGAAAAGAAATATATTGGTTGATTTAAAAATCATAAGCGTGACAGGGTAAAATCCCACTTTTAAAAATTTTCTTTGTTTGGATAAATATTTCATCAAAACATGATTATATAACAAACCAAAAACCACCAAATCACATATCTTTAGAACATAGTTTCAAAACCATGTTATAATCATGTAATTTAACTATATAACCATTCGCAATAAAGTGGATGGTTTGTCTAAAAAATTGTGAAAAATGGGCACAATGTCCTAGACCCATAAAACTATTCATATTTTTCCATTAATCTATCATAGATTACACTAAAATATTTTCTAACTATAAAACTCAATCATGTTTTATATTTAATTAACTAAAAACACACCATGCAGAACATCATAAACTTTTTCATTTAAAATGTACACACCCAACCATGAAGTATGATATGATGAGTCCCAAACACCTCTATAATTCATCTTGATTATACCATGACTTATTCCAACTCATGAGGTACTCAATAGGCCTTAAGAAACATAAAAAATCAACACTATTATATGTCTAAACATCTGAATTTTTTTGACAACGATTCTAAATGTGGCCTGCCCAAAATATGAAAATTCTAAATCTCTATGAATTTCAATTGCTCTTATAGAAGCTGAGATATTACTCATGCTTTATTTTTTGGGGTTTGCTGATAATTCGTTTATTGGTTTATTATGTGTTTTTCTACATCAACAATGTTTAATATATTTTTTTACTCCCATGATTAGTATTAATTCACTGACATGTTAATTGAATCATGAAATAATATTTTAAAATAAAGGAACAGGGTATCATATACTTTTTGAAATAGATATCATTAAAAAAAATATTTACTTTTTATTTTTGTTCTCCACACAACATGGGTAATCATACTATGTGATGAAATTGTATTATTTTTTTACAAAGATTATAATGTTTGAGATTGGGAATTAATATATATGGATTCATTACTCTAAAGATTTCATGATGTAGGAAAACAAAGACTCTTATTTTTTATTTAATAAAGGATTTATTTTGAATCATGATTGCTAGGGACATAAGAATTTATAGTATATAGGCCTCATATACAATGTTAGATAATGATAAATATATTAATCCAATAGAGAACCAAGACACTTATTTGATCGTATACAGTGTGTTATAATATGTTACAATTATGTGTTCTATCATTCACTGTACAAAGTCTATTGAATCGTGTTTTTAATAAAACCAGATGAAATTTTTATTAATCATACATGGATGCTATTTCTTATTTTGTTAATCCTATACATGGTCTCATCAATAGAGATAATGTCTTACATTTATTGTATTAATCAAACATTGGCCATAGTGGGGCTAATACTATAAAGGTCTAAAGGAACGCTTTTCAACCTTAAATATTACATCATTCACGTTATTTAATATTACAAAAGTATTTCAGAAATTTTTTAATTTTACTTAGTGTCTAATAATTTGTAGTGATAAGGCATTTTTCTGATTTAAACATTTTTATCCACCAAAGTTTTTTTCCTTTACATTAGTTATTTTTCATCTATTATAATAGATTATAGTTAGCACATAGTGACCCTTACAATTAATGTATTTTTATACA
Organism: Viscum album; assembly: GCA_963277665.1. Classification (NCBI taxonomy): domain Eukaryota; kingdom Viridiplantae; phylum Streptophyta; class Magnoliopsida; order Santalales; family Viscaceae; genus Viscum; species Viscum album. The sequence continues at coordinate 1,749,370,935 of OY728120.1, read as the reverse complement.
TCTTAATATATCATTATTAAATTATGTTATATAATAATCCACACAGAAATTGTATAGATATAGTATTATTCTATACTTGGACACATAATCAACACATTCATATGATATCTAATTTATCACACACTATTTTCTAAATAATTGGTACCCTTTTTAGAAATATCATACATAATACCATTATTCATTACCAGGGGAGGAAAAAATAATAATGGGCTAGCTTAGATGTTCAATAAGGGTTAACAATGGAGATATCAAGGATCAACTAAACATAACACGAGAATAGGGGTATGCGAAAATAATTTGAAAACCATACCATACATATCATAGATCATAATCATGTGTCATTAAATAAATTGAGTATTTTCATAAGAAATCAATCATAAGAGAATCAATGAAAATGAACTATGATATGATAACAATTTTATAAGATATTTTTTTTGGCGTACACATAAAAATAGAAAATCATTTCTTTTGTAGTCAAGGGTCACTACGAAGACTAGAATAGTGGATTGGAATAACCCCATAAAAACATTTAGTCATCATGGATCACTATTGTGGATATCATAGTACAATAAGTCCCAAAATATACAATATTAACTCCCCATTCAATTACTTTTATCTAATTAAAAATGAATCTTTTCTCAATGTATTATACGGCTATAAAATATTGGACCACACAACATATAATGAAAATAAAAAATATTTATTACAAAATATCATAAAACATTCATTATATCATAACCCATTAAATATAAATTTGTTTCATTAAAATCTGATCGTGTAATAACCTCTGGAAAATAAATAGGTTCAAAAAACATTTCATTAATTCACCATAGCATGATTCATTTATTTGAAATGAGTTACATGAACTACATTAAATAGAAATCACAATCCATACAGTTCAATAATCAAGATGTTATCATTTTATTCTATCCCTAGTAATTATTTGGTATCCATAAATGAAGTATTTATTGATAAAAAAAATGCCTTTATTGAATTGAATAAAACATTTCATGATGAAAATTTAATGTTATGATTTGAAATTAGTTTTTTTAAAATATGACACAAAATAAGGAAAAAAATTGCATTGAATATAAACATGAACATATGTAGTATCATATCCAATGAATTTATTGGACATAATGTGAGAAACTTATTTTGGTTCCATGTCTATTAAAACAAATAGTACTTTCACATTTTTTTTATAAATTCAGAATTACTTCATTAGAAAAATTATAATAATAAACCATTTATTTTTTACAAAAAAATCAAAAATTGGTAAAAACTAATATAATAAATCATATTGTAATCCTAAAAACATTAATGAATTTTTTTTTAGAAAAAATGGATATGGATGAATGTAGATTTTTTTATAATTAAAGTGATAAAGTTGGTTTTCCTTAAAAAAATATTCTGTTACTCTCTTTAGTACATAAAGAGAAGAAAATGAATGTATAAAATTTCATTATATAAATTAAAAATAGGGGGAGATAATTCATCTGATTCTTGAGATTTATATAATTAAATTTACTCATCATTGACATAGTCATAAAAAACCACAATAAATAATGATAACGTATCATTAAACCTTAAAAACATTGGTTACATTTTAATCATGTTACCCATAAATAAAATAATAAAATATGTTTTCAATAATAAATAAAATATTACCATTATTGATATAAAATTTAAAAAAGGTGTATATAAATATCTAAGACGTAGATAGGTGAATAACCTAACTTATACCCCAAAGATGACAATTTAAGATGATAACAACTTACAAAATTAGTATCATTCAATGTAAATCACAATAAAATAGATAAAATTATAAAGGTAAGGAAACACCTTTTAAATTCATGGAACTCATCATAAAATAAATTCAGGTTAATTATAAACACCACATATAAAAAAATAATTGTTGATTAACTAATTTGTGTTAATATAATCAAAGTGAGATGAAAATCTATTATCTTAAGTTTCATCTTTCTCAGTAAACATTCGATAAACCTATATAAGAAATATAAGTTCATTATTATAATATTATTGATAAAAATCATTCATATATCATACTATACATGATTTATATATAACATTTTATCACTAGGTTTTATTCAATTCTTTATTAAAATTACTATTATGGGTGATACATGCATTGATTTCCATGTACATTTTTGTTAGAATATTCGGACATTATTTTAATTATATTAATAATTTTAATCATGATATAAATATATTAGGTATTCATTACATACTTATTTATTATCATATATAAAAATTATAGATAGAAAAATGAATTACATTATTGATGGAGTTGGTATGTTGTACATATGCCAAAATAATGTTTTATTTTTTGAAGAATGGATTGAAAAAAAGGTAATGAATAATTTAAATTCTAGAATAATTTTAATAATATATATTCTATATATAATCATTTATTTTATCACTATTACAACCAACATCAAAATAATATGAAGACATGTCACATTGCTTCGTGGAGGTGGTAGTACAGACGTATTCTCGAGTGATTTTATAAATATCCAATAGATTGGAAGATAATAATATAAATGTGATATAATAATACTAGAAGATTAATTATATCATAATTATAATATAAATAAATTAATCCAATCATTATATTTATTAATGATTGGTGGTTATAGAAAATGAATTATATTGGTTCACAAGGACGAATTTCATTGTTCACATGATCACTATTTTCATGTCCCATTTTATTGTTTATGATATATATATATTATATTAAATTCACATAATAAAATGTATATAATTTATTATAAATATTTTATTATATCTTATTTATTAATGATTATATGAAGGATGTGGTTGAAGAAAAAAACAAAAATAGTCTATTAACAATGAAACCTAGTCTTCAGAAAACTGGTTTTTGGTTGCAAGAATTGCATTAATAGTAGGGTTTTATAATAAAAAAGAAAATTAGGATGGTTTAATGGTATTAATAATGGGGTATGCATAGATTTTGGATAAAATAAAACGATTTTAGTGTGAATAAAATTGGAGAAAGGGTTCCCTTTTATATGTGAGAAGAAGTGGTATTTTTATAAATACCCAAAATATTTTTCAATGGGAAGACACTATAAAACCAAATACCTCAAAAAATGACAAATAATTAATTATATGGAATATAATTACAATAAAACCACAAGAATTCAAATATAATATTAAAATAATAATTTTATCTCGTTTATCTCTATGTTTATTAAATATTTCCATTTTAGTTTTCAACATGGTTAATTTTTTTGTTAAGAAGTTAATTTATCAAATATTAATAAAAATGAGGTTAAAAATGATTAATAATTTTGAAAAAATGACTCTAAATATTGAATATAATTTATCAGATTAAAAACTACGTGCAGTAAAAAATATTTTTAACAAATTCACATGTTCTGTACAAAAATAAATTCGAACTTTATAAAACCTAATTATTTTTTTCAGTTATACTGTTAATTGTGACCAATAATTAAGTTAACCTTATTAAATAATATAAATTATTTTTATTATATATATTTAATAAATTTTTAAAATAAAATTCATAAATGTTGTAGAATTTAATTTAAAATTAATCACAAAAACATGATAAAAATGTGCATTTATAGAAATATATTTCATAAGAATGAAAAGATTTTATATCAAAATTTATCTTAAATTTTATTCAGATGACGTTTGAATCAACTAATTAAATATATAATTTATAAATTTCAATAAAACCATTCTCCAAATGTAACTATTTTTTTGATAATCACACATTTAATTCATAATAAAAATTTTACAGAAAATCTTATCAATTAGTTAAAATTGGTAATAATAATAATTTAAAATTAACTGGTGAGTTATTAACTAATTTTATAAATATGAATTCTAGATATACTTAATAATTTAGATAGACTTACTCTTACTATGTAATTCAATGGTTAAGTGATCACTATCACATTATATAATATTATTTTAATGGTTCATCATAGTTCATTTAAACTTAGGGTGGTTTATTGTGAAGGCTATTGAAGAAACTAATTTCAAATGAAAAACATAAATTATATAATATATAATTAAATAACTTTATTTCATGGTATATTCTACATAATATAATATGTATTATGTTATGAATTATTTGTACAGGTAAAATAGGATTCACAATAATGAAATATATAGTTTAATTTCAATAAAAATTAATAAATTATGAAAATAGTCATTTTAGGATATTTAATTCATTTATAATGGTATTTATAGATTAATTAATTATAAATAATTTACAAATAAATAAATAAATTTTTCTTAAATGGTTCTAAATTAAATATAAATAGTATTAAATTTTAATATCAATTTACTTTTCAAATTATTTATAATGACATATATTTTGTTAATAATGTTTATATACATAAATTATATTTGTGATTTATAATTTTTTTATATGTTAGAAAATAAGGAAAATAATATGAATGATTTTATCATTAAAACATTAAACTATTCATAATCACATCATTTTATTTATTCTAATTAAATTCCATATTTATTAATATATTTTAAAACATGTGAGTAAGATATTTGGAAATTTATTTCATCATGGATTAATTTATACTAGACATTTAGAATTTAGATTATGTAAATTTATTAGATAAAATAAATCGAAATATAAATTTTATATATTTTTTCTAATATCATGTATTTATTTTTAATTCAGTATAATAAATAATATTTACATGATTACATTGAAAATATATATATAATATATTTATAATTATTTTATTATAGGATGTCCACACAACATGGTAAAATTATAAATTATTTATAATAATCGTTAATTTTTGAATTTTTCAATAATTAATATCTTTTATTCTTTTAGGAATTTTACATTTATTTAGTTTATTCAATTATAAATTATTTATATATATACTTTTTATACTGTGAAAGGGTGTATCATTTAGTTTATATGATTAACCTTTTTTTAGATTTTCATAAACGAAATTAAAGAGTATCATGCTTGGTATGATAATTGATTTCTATTTATTCTTACATTAACCATGGCTTTTAAATGAACTTTGTAAAGAGTTATAGATCAATATTTTTTTTGAAATTGTTTGCTTTTTGTAAGTAATAGGATTAAAAACTAAATAAATATAAGAATGTATAATATGGGAATAGAATTATATAATATGTTGAGATTAAATTCCATTTAAAAATATATAGGGTCATTTTAATTTCTAATGAAACACATGTAAAGATCTCAATCATCCATATTTTTAGATTCTTGATAATTTTTGTTTCCTGTTGATTATCTTGTGTATGGAATAGTGGAACTAGATTTCCCTATGTCTTAAGTAAATAAATTCCATTTAGATATTAACATTACACTTAGTTGGGAAATAAAATGAGTTATGATACCATAGGAATATAGTTAAGCATGAATCTATATAATGGATTTAGTAAAGGGGTTATCTATTTATCTATATAATTTAAATATGTGTTATTATTTCAACAAAATCTGTTTAAATTATTTAATTACATAGAATATTGATAATGTTGACTCATTAATTATTTAAATTGGGATATTACCCTATTAATATATGTGTTGAGTTTCTTATGGGGTCATAATTTTAGGGGGGACACATTTTAAAATTTTCATTAATAAATGTTTTTGAAACAATTTGATAATCTGAAAAGTTATTATATTATACATAAATGTTACTATAATCATTATATCATCATGAAGTATAGAAATTAAATTAATCCATGTAATGGATAAACCTATCTTAAAAGGCTTGCTATGTCATGTATACAATATTATGAATCTTTCTAGATAGATGAAATTTATATTTGTTAAGGAAAACCAATTATTATGAAACTTAATGTTGATGTAGTAGAATATTTTAATCTAAATTCTCATGATATTCATAGAAATATTTACTGACATTTTACATAGGTAATGTTTTATGTATAGAATTTAAAATATTTTTATTTATGTAAGGGTTCTGAAAATCGAATGATTTCAAAAAAATATTGACTCTATATTATCAATGTATTTATATTATATTTATTAAAAATGGGTTGTTTAGGTTAATGTTCTATGATGAAATTACATGTGAGTAAAAGTTAAATCTCAAAAAAGTCTGACATTCTAATAATGTTTCATAACATTTCTAGTTTGGTTCATTAGATTCTAAAAGTGGTTTCAATAAAGAAATAATTTGATTCCTTGAAATGGACTCATTTTAGGAAAACTAAAGGATTTTAGAAAAATCAATTGGAATTACAAGTAACTAATTTTTTTAATTGATTTTAATTAATTAATTAAAAATGGAATATGATAAAAAAATGAAAATTTAATAAATATTTTAATTATATATTTTTAAAAAAACAATATATGAAATATAATATCTTTTATTTTTTATTATAATGAAGAAATAAATATAAAAACTCCTGATTTTAGAAGGTGAAGAAAATTTTTCATATTTTTTCTGACATGAAACAACATGAATCTATGAGAACTCATCACCTATAGGAATTAAAATATATTAATTTTTAATTAAATTCAATGTCATCAAGAGCTTGTGGAACACACAATCAAGATTCTAAGGGAACCATAATTTATAATACCATTATAACCAAGACACCATATATTCAAGTATGAATAGTAATAAATAAATAGTTTTTTATTTTATTTTTTATGTTTTTAATAGATTAATTAAATGGTTATATCTTGTAATAAAGAAAAAAGTATCATTTGAAAAAGAAAAAATAATTAGAAAAATAATATTTTTAAATGAGGTAGTTTTATAATGCGCACGCATATATTAAATTTAAATTTTACCCTTTATAAAAATATTATTTTAAAAAAATAAACATAATACATTAAATATAAATTTCCAAATTATATTTGGAAAAATGTTATATACATTTAAAAAAAATTATTTTCTTTCATTGAATATTGAAAATATTGTATTGAAAATGTATTTATTTTATTAATTATATAAAAATATATATTAAATTTAAAATTTGAGTTACATTATATAAAAATCAATTACATTACTATTTAATTAATTTAGGTCATAATAATAAATTTCATATTTAATTTTTATGTAAATATTTATTAAACCGTTGAGTGTTAGGTTTTGGAAAATACATTTTTCAGTGAATATATGTGTTTATTTTTAAATTTATTTATTTAAATTTAGTGTATTAAATTTTGAATTATTAATTACATATTTTTAATTAAATTAATTTATATTAAATTATATTAAAAACTATATTTTGGGCCATAACGAATAGAAAAACATTAATAAATAATTACAAGAATTAAAGTAAAAATGGGTTTATAGGTGGACAATCCAATAAGATATTGGTTAAAATTGAAACATAACTTGAATATTTGTTTTTAAATGGTAATAGTTAAACCAAAAGTATTATATTTTTCTAAAATGGTAAATTTAGATTCCTTTTGTCTTGTAAAAAAGTGTGGGTATAATTATTTCATTTCAGGAATTCGAAATGTGCAATCTCACTAAGGTATAAAACTCCAACACCTCTCCTATCATTTCCACACATTCAAAACACATAGGTATCACTAGCCCAAATCACATCCCTATTACTATCCTATAATATTATAATACATGTTTAGATCATAATTCATATCATGGATGGATATAGTTATAATCCTTAATGGGGTTTTCAATGATGATGTAAAGTGATCATTCAATTATTTTATTTTATTTCTTCTTCCGCCACCACCAAATATAATTAAAACGTGTTTATAAAATAATAATATTATATTCCATATATAGAAATATATTTTTTATTGGTAATTACATAATACCATCCCCCACCTATCTAATGGGAAATTAAACCATTGATCGAGTATATGACATACTACCATCTCACAATCCAACATTATTAATTTTCGATATCCAATTATATAGGATAGATATAATAATTTATTTAATTTTTATTTACAATATTTAGGTTATAATTATAATTCTATTATTATAAAATCATATAAACATTATTTTTTCTATTCTTTAGGGAATACGATAATTTTGTTCGACTATATAGCACAGTACGACCTTATAATGAGATGGTGTTCATTTTTAACTTTTTATTTACATGGATGATAAAAAGTATTTATTTCATGTGTATATAAGATATTAATTACCTACAATTAAACTTTTAAAAATAACTATTTTATTTAATTTCCTATCTTATCATCCATTGAATTAATGATAACATCGATTTTGTGTACGATGGACTACATCTTCAAGAAGTGTTATGATTCAATTTTATTACCAAAATAGATGGATTTTTTAGTGTATGTAATGAAATAATATTATATTTATTTTATAATCATAACTATATAATGATAAAAAATACGTTACTTCTTTTCATCATTATCAATAAAATTTTGAAATGAAACTAACTCATATATAAGACATACCATCCAAAGGATTTTAACATAAATCATTTTTCATAACCATATTTCTAGATTTGTATTGGAAGTATAATTTTTATTGATAATTTTCATAATTATTTCATGATTTTTATTATTTAAGGATTAACTAATAATGTCTTTGAATTGGTCAACTTACTATTTTGTTTTTGGAATTACTATCCAACCAACTTCAAATTAGAATGAACTGAATCTAAATGATTATTTAATATTAAATATCATTATAATAAAAAGAAAAATTAATATTAAATGTGAAAAAATTGTTCATAAAATAAATAATTTACATTTTTTTAATATGGAATATAAATAAACCACATGATGATTCAGGCTCCATGTGAGGGTTTCATCTCAAAAAAAAATTCATTAAGACATGTTTTATTTTATAAACCTATATTATTTTAAATATTTTACATAATTACCCTTTTCAAATTATATAATGAATTATTATTTTATCTTGATATTTTATGTTATGATTCATTTACATAATTCATAAGATGTTATGTTTAAGAAGATACTAAATTAGTAAGGTTTTGCGTTTCAATGAAATTTTAATTAGGATTGTATATTATTTTATTTAAACATTAGGTTATTAGTTGGCCATCTTCTAACAAAAACATTTAATTAAATTATAATATGGTTATTTAATAACATTTAATGCAATATTACTATTTTTCTCTCTTTGGTACTTAATTTTGTGTTGGTTTTTTATAAAAAAATCTGCTTTTCTATCTTCGATCAAAAGCCCTTAATAATCAATTTATCTATTTTCAATAAAATATTTTCAAAATTGTTTTTATAATAACTCATTACTTTTAAATGTAATTTTTAATTTTTCTGATATTTTTACAATTTTTTTGACTAATTATTCTTCACAATTTCCAAATGCGGAACATTTTTATTTTTCCAAAGTATGTATGAAATGAAATTTTTTACTTATATGACATCTACAATTTTACCACTGTCATGATAGATATTTTCTTTTAGAATATATTTACATGTTTGCAGAAATATATTCAATGAAATGGGTTTATACAGTAATTTTCTTTTAATTTTGTTTTGTTTTTTCAAATTTATTTTCAATGATGAATCGTTATTTTCCAAGGTAATGTTTTAATATATTTATTATATATTTATTCATAAATTTTCATATAACTTCATGTTATGTATATCTTATTAATTATATATATGTATATCACATATATAATTAGTTAGTTATCGTTTTTTACTTTGATTTGGTAATACATAAAAAATATTCATCTCTCAAATGAGTTCAAAATGAAAATAATTTCTATTATCTTATGAGGACAGATAATTCAACACATTTTCTTTCAGTAGGTAAGTAATTTTTCATGCTTTAAAAATTATATCATATTTTGATACACATGCATCACGAACATGTTATGAAGGATTACCCTAGATTTAAATCCAATGCATTGGGTATTTCTATAGTTTCATGAGATGGAATGTGTGAGATTATGGAGTAAACCACATGTATTGTTAGAATTTTTATTCTATGTAATATTTTATAATAAATTATACTTCAATCATGTTTACATTTTATTATATGTTACATCCACCTTTTCTATGTCACCAAGATCGTATGATACCATAGAACTTCGGTTATTATTCTATGTGATTACTCATGTCCCAACTCTTTTATGATATCATTTTATAACATTGACTCCCCTATTATGCTCCCCTATCATGTTTTTTTACTTATTTGTATTTTTTCTCACCCATTTGGCCTATATATTACCAAGGTTATACCATCATGTTTATAATCTCTATAGGAATTAGGATCTCATTATTTAAAATAAAATTAAATATGTTATATTTAGTGTCACTATTATGTATTTGAAACATAGTATTCCCATTATAGTAGGCGTTCCGATCCTTGGGATGATATTAATGGATGTTTATGATAAAAAACATGTAATAATATGTGTTAATGTAATGATTCATTATAGTTGGTATTAGATAAGGTTATGGAATCCAATCTTTCTGAACTATCATGTTTCAACATTAGATGAATAATAGCTCTCCTACCATGGGAATCAAGAAGAAATGGTCTTCTGTGGATGGTGGTTTGTCCCACATGAGAGGTATAGCTCCCTATATGGAACATTAATGGGTATCGATTATTGTTCACAATAAATAATTGAAGAAAACTATTTATGGTATTTTAGGAACATTTTATATAAAATTTATAATTAGTATGAGAAAATATTAGTGGAATACCTAGGGATTTTTATAATGATACGACTAAGTATATAAAAATATGATGGAATCTTAATAAGGTATTTAGTCAGTGGTGTCTATGAAATTACATCTATGTCCACATTCTAATAGATGAATTGGATCTAGAATAGATGTACCCGAGTCTAATAAATTATACCATGGTGAATTATGCTTGACATTATAATTACCTAGTACACAACTATATGCCTTTCAACAAATCTATATTGACACTCTTGAATTATATGTATTCAAAATTGAAAAACTATTTATAGAAATTATGATGGATGTCAAAAGAAAATTAGTATAGAAAACATAATTAAAAAATTTATTATGGATAAAAAATAATGATGAATAGATACACCTCATTCCGGATAAAATAATATTTTATAATATATAATACTCACCTTTGTATGTTTTCCATATCTATGATAAATAGTTGATTTATTGTCATCTTCTTTTTTATCATTTCATTTATAGGGCGAAAGAATATAAAGAATTTTTCAAACCAATGTTGTGGTAAATATAATTTTTTAATAATTATTTTCATTACCTAATTAGATCATTTTTTATAGATTATTATATAGTCCAAAATAATCTATATCAAATAATTACTAAAAACTTCAACATAGTTGAATTTCCAAACAGAACAACGAATATAAGGACGATGTATCATGGAAGTTCAAAAATTAAACATATTTAATAAATAAGGATTCAATATCCCACATTCTAATAATATGGGAATATGATCATAGAATAATATCTCAAATGGATGGGAATATATTTTTAATATGGAAATAATGGTCATAGAGCAACAAATTGCTTGGAATCACAACGTCTTATATGAATAAAACATGGAAATTATCCATGTAAATTCAATAATCCAATGATTAATTTCTTAAGAGACTATGTTGTGAAAATAATTTAAGTGTAATTATTGATATATTATGTTTTTGTAAATATAGAAAAAAAATTTCAATGTTTATTTAATTGTTTTATGGTTATAAGATTCATTAAAAATCTATAGAGTGTTTTGTTGTTGTTTTATTTTACTAATTTTGAGAACATATTGAATGGTATTAATAATCTACAATGCTTATTTTAAAATAATATGATATTATATGGAAAATCACATGATTGCGGAAAATATAATATCTAATTTTTACACACTTTTTACTTTAAAATTTGTTGGATTTTTAAAAATGATAATTTATATAGAATTCCGTAGATGTAAAAAAAGTTATCTTATGTCTTATATTTTTTTGAGTATTTTCATCAATTTCATGGGAATTAATAGGATCAAGTCAAATTATGAATACTATTATCACATTTTTTTCATTATTAGATGAAACAATTACAACCCATAAACTCGAAGAAACACACAATAAGCTTCAAGTCCGTAGGACTTGGACCCACAACCGTAGGGATATAAGAGTGAAGTTACAACCACTAGAATACTCTATATATTACTTAAAATGGAGTTAGTTTTAATTAATGGTTTTTTATTAATTTTTATGCTGATAAAATATTTTTAGGTGAATAATTACATTTTAAGAGTTTATTTATTGCATATAAGTATAAATATCTTTGAGATTTAACAGAAAGGTTAATTTGGGAAGAATGATATCAATTTTTTAAACATGTAAGAAGTACGGATTTAAGGATATATTGTTATAGAATTTATACATATTTTCTTTTCGGTTTTATATATTGGAATTGTGTGATTACATTGTTATATGTATAATCCTTTAATAACAATTTTGGTTTTCGTAATTATTGGAGTAATAGTTTTTTATTAAAGTTTTAATTAAATGATTTTTTATTTATTTATTTTATGGATTCATGTGTGAAATCAAATAATCATTAATACTCATAATTTTGTGAAAATAATGATTGTGTGATGGAAATTGGTTAAGGGGTGACATTATTGTTATAACTTAAACATATTTCCATTGATCTTATTCTATCTAGTAAATAAATCCCCCAACATTAGGAAATGGATATTAAAAATATTTTATTATTTTACAATTATGTTTAATGAAATAATTTTATTTTATGAAAACATATATTTATTATTTTTAGGAAAAAAAATCCCTTGATAATTAAATTTAATGATATCAATGATTTGTATAGCCCTCCGTAATTACATATATTTTTCATCCATGATAATATCTTTACATCCTACAAACTTTTTCCTACTTGGAAACCTAATAATGAGTTATTTTATATCACCTTGAATCATATCAATATATCATATATAGAGGATGTTTTACTAAACATTTATGATGTTGGATTTCAATCATGTAATTTATAAATGTTTAAATCTTGATTATAGTTATCAATATTAAATTAAAAGTATGAAATTTATTTATGTGTGGTAGAATGTAACAAACCAAGTTTTTAATAGAGTAACATCATGTTTAATACCATATGTGGATTGAATCACCATGCTTATAAGAAAATTCATCACCGAAAATCCATATATTGCAATAGTTTTTTAATAAATTCAATCACTTTGATAAGTTGTGGAACATTCATTCCTGAGTCAACGTGAACCGTAATCTGTAATACCATTATAACCTAGCTATTAATCAAGACTGTATGAATATGAATATGTAAATTATGTAATTTATATGGATGAAAAATTTATAAAATAAATTTAATTGAAATCTATCAATTTTAAATAAAATATCAATAATTATAAATAGAAAAAATGTAAAAAATTCATTATTTCATTTATAGTTTGTTAAAACACGATATGAACACAAATGATATAATAAATTTTGATGACATTCATATTATATAAATTAAGAAAATTTAATTTTTAAATCTAAATAAAAAATTTTATTTGGCATATTTTTAAATAATTTTTAAATAATATTATTATTTTGACTAACAATGAATATTATTGATTTCTATTGAAAATTACATTTTCATTTAATTTATCAATAAAGTAAATTATATTCTAAATTTATTTTAAACAATAATTAGTTCAATTATATTTAAATTTTATAAATATAATAACATGGAATAAATTTCATACATAACTCTTATATAAAAAACATTTGATATCTTTGAAAGTTTTTATTTGGAAATACAATTTATTTTCATGTATGTGAGTTTATATTCAAATTTTATTCATCCACTTCCATGAATTGAATTTATCAAATTGGATTTGAAAAAATAATAATAATTATTTTTATTATCTAATAATTAACAATTAATTTTTTACCATAGTTAATAGAAAAAATAGTAAATATTATTTACCTTGGTTATGGTAAAAATATGTTTTCATAGGGGTTAATCTAAAAAAAAGTGTTAAAAATTTACCATACCAATAGTATTTACAATTATAATGTTGTATTTAATCTTTATATATTATAATTATTTTAAATTATACATTTTGAATATTTTTTATTTGTGAAGATCATTATATAAATTCTTTATTTTAAAAAATAAAAATGTTTCCTTCCCCTGGTGGTAGTGTATGGTGCAATAATAATCCATGAGTAGTTCAAGCCATCTCCTTTTCCTCATGATGAGTTCCTTCCATGAGAAAATATATTTCAAACTCATGTGATCAGTATAAATCTCACATTTTCACCATAGTGATAATGTCTCGAAATATTCAATATAAAGAATATAGCTTCCAACTATAGATCATGAGTTGTATTGTTTTGATCTTGAATTTTTAGGTGTCGTGATGCATAGGCAATAACCCTATTATTCTGTATAAGGACACAACCATGTCCTTTCTTTGAAGCATCATTACAAATAACAAACCCAAAATTCCCTGACGGTAGATTCGATATAGGATCCTTGAATAATCGTCTATTCAGTTCATCAATATATTATTCACAATCTTTTGTCCAAATAAATTTAAGCTCGATTCATGGGTGCATTGATAATGGGTTAGCAATACGGGAAAAATTCTGGACGAAACGTCGATAATAACCTGCTAAACCAATAAAACTGAATAGCTTTGTTATACTCGTCGGAGTTGGCCATTCATAGATTACCTTGGTCATTGAAATATCAACACAGATTCCATCCTTATAGACAATATATCCAAGAAAATAAATCTCTTGATGTAAGAATTAAAACATTCTAAACATCCGATATAATTGATGTCTTCTTAAGAGTCTTTAGGATAATGTGAAAGTGATTTTCATGATATTCTTTGCTTTTGGAGTAAACCAAGATATAATCAATAAATACCACTACAAAATCATCAATATATTCCTTGAAAACTCTATTAATTATATCCATGACGACAGAGGGTGCATTAGTCAATCCAAAATTCATTACTATAAATTTCTAATGCCCAAACCTGGATCGAAATGTTGTCTTTGGAACATCATCCTTCTTCACGCACAAATAGTGGTATCCATATCGAAGGTCAATCTTTTAAAACTATTGATCTTTATGTAGTTGGTCAAATAAATCATCAATGTGAGGTAGGGGATAATTGTTCTTTGTTGTTATATCATTTATCTCACTGTTGTCGATGCACAACCTCATATATCCATCTTTCTTCTTAACGGGAAGGACAGGGGCTCCCCATGGAGAAACACTAGGGAGAATAAATCAATTATTACTCAATTCCTCTAGTTGTTTCGTTTGTTCCACTAATTCCACAATGGCCATTTTTCAAGGGGTCTTCGATATGGGCCTTGATCCAGGAATTTAATCAACAGAAAACTCAATTTCTGGTTCTAGAGGTTGTCCAAGTAAATCTTCATGAAACAAATCAACATATTCTTTAACAATAGGTACATCCTCTATTTGAACATTATTTTGCTCACCCACAGTTATTTCATTCTCTTCCTCACCAATAATTCAATTTACATGAGATACTATGGTCGGATCTAGATAAGTATTAGGTGGTGACGATTGTACTCTAAAGATAAGGTGTTTTTTATCATCGTCAAAAATTATAAACTCCTTCTTCATATAATAAATTTTAATATCATGGTCCAAAAGCCAATCCATACCGAGGATTATATCAAATTCCCTCATGGGTATGACAATGAGATCATCTGATAAATAAAGTTTATTTCACTTAATGGGAATTGATTCACAAAATGTTGTTGCAATGATACTTCCCTTAGGAGTTTTGACTAAAAACTACCTTTTTAATTCAAATTGAAAATATCTAATTTTCATAGAAAAATGGGATGATATGAAACAATACGACGATCAAGAATCAAATAAAACATTGGCTAAACATGGTGAAACCATTATATTACCTTCCACCACGTCTTTTAGAGCATCAACCTCCACATTAGTGATCACATAATATTGGCCTCAATCGCTTGGCCTTTTCTGAGGTAAGTTCTCCTTTCTCATTAGACATTCATTCGCATAATGTCACATCCCCTGAAATTGTAGAATTGAACATCTATAACTTCTTTCTTCCCCCTGTAATCATGGGCTTGGTGTACTTTTTCACCACACTTGTAAAAGACTCTCATTCCCTTCAAGCAACTACCGAGGTGTTTATTCCCACATTTACTGCAGGATGGATATTCAACTTTTCTATTCTTCCCATTATTTCCATTTTAAGAGTGATTAGTAGATCTCTTCTTCTAATGCTTTCCTTTAAAATCGTATGACATAGATAATTTCTCTTGTGTCTTGATAGCACACAAGACAATATCGTCCTATGAAGAGAAGGATTTTGATACTAATTCTCGATGATGAAATGGTGTTAACAAATCCATGAAATGGTCAATTTTACTTCGTGGGTTACGTATATAATCTGCAGCATGCCTTTATAACCTTGTAATGTTATCTTCATACATTCCGACATTCTCATCCTCCTTTTGCCTCAGTCTCGGAAATTGTCTTTCCATATCTTCTCTATGGTCATGAGGAAAGTATTTTTCTATGAAAATCTCTTTAAACTCTCTCAATTCAATATTTGATACTTCATCATATTCCGTCGTGTTTTGAATCAATGACTACCATTGATCTGCATCTCCAGTGAGGCGGTAAACCGCCATGAAATATTTTTCACCTTTTCTACTCCCGAATGCGTAGAATATTTTCTATAAGGAATTTATCAATTGTTCAACTACTTGTGTATTTTTACCCACATTTAATGTTATTGGTTATTTCCTCATGATACTATCTAACATTGATCCTCCATGTTATGGATTAGGGTGCACTAAACGTGTATGGTTATTATTCATAACCTGAGTTAGTTGTCCCAGCATGGCGATAAGCTGTCCAGCACTAGTTGTGTCACTAGCTTCCCTATAATTAAATTGAGTAGTAGGGGAACCCTACATTGATTACGTGCATTGATACAGTTTCCATTGCTTCCACTAGGTGCCATTTCTAAACAATGGCATAAACTAGATTAGTTTATGAATTGAAATACATAATTCCAAAAATGAAAAACACTTAACATAAATTGAACAATTTATGGGTAAAATCCAAAATCATAAAAATGTTTTATTTGAGGATGTATATACTCATAAACCCTTCATAGTGGTTTGTGAATAAAATGAGAAATATCCTAAGAATATCCCCCGGGAGTGTCGTAACCAATAGTGCAGCAAGGCCTATTTCCATGCACCAGTTCCCATTTGAGTCTAGCTCAAAGAGGTTTATTTGGGGTTTACCCCTAGGTACATCAATTCCAGATCCGCCTCTACCTACTCATATCCAGCCATGAATTTATTTAATGGAAAACACACAAAATATCTACATTATAAAAATTCTAGGAAGTTCTTCTACACTATCCCTATGTGTCTATCTTAGGGTAATGTTCCCTAATAAGAGATTATCTTAATTTATCTTCCAAAGTTTGTACTAAAAATTCTCTGATACCAACTGTAATGCCCTTCCCCAATTACCCAGAGTCAGTGAATTACAACATATCATTGTCATGATCACAAAATATCATGTATCAAAAGACCGATTAGTTTTGTATCCTTAGAAACACAAGATACATTCATAAGGTTTTCATTACATCATAAAATGGAAAACTACTACAACATTGTTTTCAAAGGAAACAATGAGATCCCATATACTATACCTGCAGGTCAGTCATAATACATTTTTCATATACTGGGAAAAATAAAACATAGAAAGGGGTGAGCTCAGATTCTCAGTAAGGACAACAATATAGCAGAAACATTCATAAATAGGCATAACCATTTAAGGCAATGTATAATTAAAACAAAAGCCTTTTAAACATTAACATCAGTGTAATACAGAAAATATTAAATCAAATAATTCCATTTACTTACTCAAATGGATATTATACAAGTCGAATATTCACATGCAATATCAATAACAACTTTCAGAATGATGGAATACCTAATGACAGACTTTCATAACCACACAGTCAAGGCCTTATGCCAATACTACAAATAAGATTTTGTCACTGCCTTGTGTCAAGACACTTTTTTGTCTCATGAGACCTACCTATGCATCGATGAGTTATAGCAGTCTCAAATAGTCATTTACTAATTCTAATGCATTCCACATATGAAGAGGATTAAACATAACATATACATTCATATTAAAACTAGCATAAGAAATGTCAATAATTTCTCCATAAACCCTGAATTTTATAAAATTAACACATACACAGTGAAACATATCACAAAACCTTCAATACAATATGAATGTTTTTTTCATAATAAATTAACTTCAAATAAGCTTAAAATCCATCAATGTATGATGACATATATGAAAACAAAACTATTTGGGAGAAATATCTATTTTTCTGAAATCATTTAAAAGTCACATAATTATAAACGAAAGCATTTACATAGAAAATATTATTATAATCTTGTATGGTAAGATTTTAAGATTTTATAATTTTAGAAAATAGCCGCACCCACCGTATTTTTTTTAAAAAAAACATTTAACCATAATTTTGTCAAAAAGGTTAAAAATGACCTTGTTTGGAAAATGACAGAAATATTCCTTTATAAACATATTATAGAATGTCAAAAAAAGCTATAAATGACTTTAACACATAGTCTATAAAATAGTAATAATGTTTTGAAATACGTTTTCAAGAATCATGGATGTAGATGATAAAGATGTCCCAATAGGTAATTACGTATAAACAACCTTCAATAATGAAGAGATTGTGAAATAAACCATTACCTTGAACTTTTCACTTTTAAAGGATAGGTTAACCTCATATATAATAGTTAAATCATAGTTCTTAAATTATAAAATTATCATATACATAAATATGATATCATATATGATCCTATAATATTTCTTTGTTAATAATATTTTAGTTTTGTCATCGTTTCATGTGTTCACTTACTATTTTTCTTTTAAATGTTTAGTTACATAATCCATCTTTGTTATAGAAAGGTTGTATATTATTAATTGACAGAATGATATCAAGTCCTTAATGATTATTTTTTATCATAAAATAAAAATTATACTTGAATGGATATGATGGGGAATGAATATTATCACGTTTGTGGAGACGGTAATCCGTACATACGCACGAGCGACAATATCATTATTTTGATTTTAAAATAATATATAATTTGATGCTATATTATATATATAGAATCATTATCATTTTATATTTATTATTTACATCAATTACACCTCACTATTATACCCATCCAAATAATAATGTGTCAAATAACAATTACACCATGACGTGGAGACAGTAAGTCTTACGTACGCAGGTATGGTGACATTTCATTAAAAGGATGGATATAATAATGAATATTGTAGTACCATATTTATAATAACATAAATTTTTATTGAATATATTGGAGTTATTATTTTATAATTGAAACAATATGGAAAGAAGAAGTGGAAGAAGAAAAGAATTTGAAAGAGGTGATGAAATATTTACCTCTTCTTCAGGTTCTTCCTTTTGATTTGATCAAAAGGCATCCATGTGATGGCTTTATAACTAAATGAAGGCATATGGGATTAAGGGAGGATTTTTTATAGGGCATTTGGGTAGGTTTTGGGCGATCCAAATTGCTTTGAATGTGTGAATTAGAGAGAATGGTGAGTGCCCTTTTATAAGAGGAGTGAGGGGAACCTTAGGAAAAGCTATAAATATTATTTTATAATAAAATCAATTTCGGTTTCTAATGGCTTGAAAGTGTATAATTTAAAGGCTAAGGTTGTGATGGTTCTAAAACCACTCAAACAATAGGTTTTAGACAGGTTTGGGTCACTATATTAACTTTGTCTTTTAGATTTAACTCTTAGTTAAATAGTATGACATTTACCATGTCTCTTTGTATTTTTATAATATATGGTTAATAAAAATAATATATACATCCAATATAACCCCGAGTGTTTCAATAATTATACCCCTATAATTATATAAGTCTTTTGTCCAATCCTTAGATTTTTAGGAATATAATGTCAATTAATAATATAATATTTGTTTTAAAAACTCTTTCATGTAAATTTTGAGACTATTTGGTATTTTGTTTTTTCTAAATTCATAACATCATTATTACTTCTAAAAAAATTCATATAACCAACCCTAATATTCCATATTAACCTAAAAATTAGTTTAATTCATAAAAAGTCTTGAATTACATTTATTTGGATATTTATAATATCAATTCTTTTAGTATTTCATTAATTAGGTAATTATTGCAACATCATTGTGTCAAAAATAAATTAAATTATTTAATGTATAAATAAATATAAATAAAATACCATTATGTATGAAATCATTTTATCTTTCTAATGAATATTTATAGTTCATTTTATCTTATGTTAATCCTTATATTAAAAATGTTTTAGTTATTAAACATTGATATTGACAATATTAACTCTTATTTGAATGAAAAAATAATAAATGTCCTAATCAAATCCAAGTGGACCTAAAGGATCATATTCTATTACTAAGGTTGTATTTGGTCGAATTATATTTATCCAATAGAATTAGGATACGTGTTAGGATACTAATAATATCATTTTTCCCTTAATTACACGATTTACTTTTAACTGTTGTAAATAAAATAAAAAGTTACTATTCAAAAAAATATATTTTTATCTTATTCAGCCACATTTTAATCCTTGATATTATCTATGTCTCTTTGATTTTCTAAATTCAACTCACAGAAGCAGTAAAATTATATTTTATATAAATTTACAAATTCTCCTAGGAGGTTGGTAAAAGACGATAAAAAGTTCAATAAATTTTTTTATATCTAAACATATAATAAAATGACTACAATGAATTAAATTGAACATTAATAGGTATTATGTATATATTTTGAACTAAAATATATTTATATAAAATAACAACTTTTTTAAATAAAAATTTGTTTTTAACCAATAACTCAGTGTTCATCACTATTCATTAAAAATTGAAGGTTTTTAGAAAAATACCAAAAATTCATCTTATGCGAATTTCGATATTCCAATTCCAAAAATGAAAACCATTTTGAAAGATAAAATTTATAAAATTTTAAAAAACGGTCATTGTTATTCATAATGCCTAATTAGATTGGTTGTGGTGTATTAGAACTCGAAGTTGGCTACAATGCAAGCTATTGCATTATTCAAAGAGAAGTGTGTCGTGGATGCTTGGGGTGTTACATGAATACTATATTTCTAATGCTTCTGAAAAACAGTAATGGAAATGTATTCTAGTAGTCAGATCCAGACACATATAAAAGAAAATGAATCAATAGAAACCATTAATGATATATATCATTATAGTGACTAAAAACATAAAAAACAAGAGAACAAGACTTTAAAATATCCTAAGTAACTATATGTCTTAAACTATAAGTAACTAATTGATCGGTGGACGAGGAAGTGGAGCAGTTCCATCAGAGGATGGTGACCAGAGTCACCGAGCACTACTACCGCCACCCTTAGATGGGTCGCCTTGAGCTTTGAGAGTAGGTGGACAGGAGTGGTACTAGCTCCCGGCATAGAGGTCATTGTTCATGATTCTTCTTGATTTGTTGTTTTCATTTTTTGTGGTTGTTTTGTGACTTTGTACTATGATCTACAATAATGAAAGACACTTTTCCATGTGATTTTTTCTCCCTACCATTTCGTATGGTTGATACTGAGAGGTTCCGGTTAAAACCGTTGACTTGACCCTCACATTCGAGATTCATACTGGAGGAGACCTATTGACCACAAATTATTGTTGATAGTTTGACTCGACCATTGGAGGTGAGAGTAATGCTTGGATCTCTTGATAGTAGCGTCAGGTCCTTAAGAAGTCGTCCATGGGAATAAATAGTACATTTCTTGCGAGCAATTGAATGTATTAGGAATGAATTTGGTTCATCCAGGGGATGCGGCTGGATTTCCCTTTTCGGAAAAGGATAAATCAAAGAAGATATTATAGGACATAATGAAAAAAGGGTGTAGTTGAGTTCTTTATAAATTGGAAGTCACACCCATTGTTTATTGACCGAATGGTTTACGGTTTACTCTAATCTCAAAAATCTCACGTTTTTCTTCTTGTATAAGGAGCTAGACCTGAGACAGTGTCATTGAATTGAGTTACTCTAAGACTATGAGATTGAGATAGTCTATACTCCTAGGAGGGGGAACGTTGTAGTAGAGATTGTTTCACGATGCCTCACTTGTCAGCAAGTGAAGGCGGAGCACCAGGTACCAGCAGGCTTGGTACATCCCTTAGAGGTCCCAGAGTGGAAGTGGGATGGAATATCTATGGATTTCATGACGGGGATTCCACATACATAAGAGGAAACAAAACTATCTGGGTGATCGTAGACCGACTGACCAATTCATCCAACTTCCTACAGATCAGAGAGTAAGGCTCATTAAAGAGCTTGGGACGCCTCTACATTTAGGAGATCATATGACTTCATGGTGTGCCATCATCTATCGTTTCATATCGGGTTGCTCGATTTACTTTCCATCTTTGGAAGGGGTTACAAGAGTCTTTGGGGACGCAGCTATGTCTGAGCACTGCCTACCATCCTCAAATGGATAGTATGACTGAGAGAACCATTCAGAATATCGAGGACATGATCCATGCATGTGTCCTTGACATTGGTTGTACAAGGGGGGATCACCTACACTTGGTGGAGTTTGCGTACCACAACTGCTACCACACCTCCATCGGGATAACACCTTACGAGGCACTATACAGATGACCTTGCAGATCACCTCTGTGCTAGACAGACCCAGGGGAGTCAGTACTTGAAGGACCAGAGATGGTTCAGGCTGTGACCGAGAAGGTGCAGATCATCCAGGAGTGGATGAAGACATCACAGATTAGACAGAATTCTTATGCTGATAGAAGACGAAGACCACTGGAGTTCGAGGACGGAGACCATGTTTTCTTACGGGTATCACTGTGACTAGGTCAATGGAGATTTTTCTGGGGAGGCAAGTTATCTCTGCGTTTCATCGGACCTTTCTAGGTCCACATCATAGTTTGTGAGTTGGCTTACCGCCTGTCCCTTCTACATTAGTGGCACCAGGATCATGACGTCTTCCATTATCTCAGCTAATGAGATACGTGCATGACCAAACCCACATCATCGATCATGGGGAGATGAACATTGATGAAGGGGAGAAATTCACATAGGTCCAAGTAGAGATCGAGTATCGACAAGAGCAGGTCCTATGTGGATGGTTGATTCCTCTGGTGCACATTCGCTGGCAGCATGGGAACCTCCAGTAGAGCACTTGGGAGTGGGAGGCTCAGATGCGTATACAGTACCCCCATTTTTTCCCCTAGAGTGTGTTGTAGATTTATGGGGACGTAAATCCCTAAGGTGTGAGTAATTTAAATACCCGGAAATTTGAAGGTAAATTTTTTCTTTAATACTTTGGAATTTTATGAGTCTTCAGTTTCTTGACGACACTTCATTCGGAGACCCGGTGTGCTCAGAATCAATTTCTGAAGTTTTGTTTGGGTACATTCAATAATCATACATGTGGGTTTTTCTTATACTTTGAACTGGTGCTCGGAATCGAAATTCAAGGACAGCTACGTACTCGGAACACTGGTATTCACTTAATGAAACCATTACCGCAGTTGCGTTTTATGCGGGATGAAAGTAAACTTTTGGGGTTTAATAAAAAAGATAAATAAAATTGTTGTGAATGATTTTATTTATCTTTGGTATTAAATCCAAGATGGTGAAGTTATTGGTGGGGCCGACAGCCACATAACCTCCCTGAGAGTATATTTTTGAGGTGGGGCAAGCGCGATCCCAAACCTTTCTTTTCCCCATTACTCCACTCAACTCCCTTAAACCCCCCTTGTATAATTTTTGATAACTCCCCCTCATTTAATTGGGTGGAATCTTTCCACATTCCACCCTATTAATTAATGTGCCAACCATATCAAATTAATTAATTGAGCACCCATAATTAATTTATTCATTTGAATTAATTTTAAAGGGCATGGAATGTCTATTTAAAATTTGGGTAAGCCTTAATATAATTTTGGTTCTGTAAATTTTTTGGTTGGAATCCTTGGAGAATTAAAAGAGGGCATTAACCTTCCATGAAGTGCAACGTCTTCTTCGATGAAGAACGTAGATTCCATCAAAGAGCGATGATTTGAATTACTTCTTCATTCTTCGCGACAAGTGAGGAGACTACACTTCCTTTTCAGAGGCACCACAACGTCCATGGAATCGACGTCCGCTCTCCGTGACGCCGTCATCTGCGACGCCCGACCACCGCGACGTTTGTCTTCTGCGACTGCAACGAACATTCCTTGATCGAGGTAGGGGTTTAGTATAATTTATAAGTGAATAAATTGTATCAATTGTATTGTTTTATATGGTGTAATCTTGGCCATATGTTTCCACCTAACGCGGAGGGCACATTCCGATCAAACATGGCCCGATGTCCCTCTGTTGTTCATGATTTTTAATTCGAAATGTGAAGTGACGACGATCAAAGGTGGTGGCCACGTGCAGAGGAACCATGACCTGCAACTGCAGGCCGCTTGGACGTTGAATAACTGGCCCTCTACGCCATCCAGACTAAATAAACTATGGTACAATAAGGGAAACGCGCTGCGGAGGATCTCGACCTACATTCCGTGGGCTGCTTCGGTGGTGAATCGGCTGGCTCGTCGGCCGGTCGGGTGAAGGAGTCGTGACACCCGAAGGTGCCGCGTAGCAGGACCCCAGGCTACCTGAGTAGGCTTCTTGCGCTGGGAAGACTGGCCAGCTTCGGCCGGCCAGATAGCAGGGGGGTGCCGCTTGGTGCTACCGGTTCGAGAAAGCGGTGCCCCCCTGACCGCTCGGCCCTCCGGGCCGAGTCGCCCGACCTGCCGGCCTGGCCACGGCGCGCCTTGCCATGCCGGGCCGTGGTGTTCCGGGATGGGTTGCATGATTCATCAGGTAGGTCTGACCATCTGTCGGGTCGGACCCGCCAAAACTGGGTCTACCCGACACACCAGCCCATTGGGATTAACGGTCAGGGCCCCTTTTAAATTAAACGTGAATAACTATAAGGCCGTGCGTCCGATCGACGTGCTGTCATCAGCACTGGGACCCTCACAAAGAAGTGGTCATTTTGTGATACTCTAAGTGAGTTTTGGATGACTTTGGAAAATGTACGGGTTGGGAATGAACATATTTCTAATCGGGCCCCTGGAATGAAAAAGCCAATATCTCTCAGACCGGGCATCTGATTGACGCACCGTATTTCGTGTCCGGTTCCTTTTGATGAGACGGAAAGTCAGGGTACATCAACTCTATACATAATGATAGTTGATGTGATGAACCCTTTGCTTGAGGAGCGGACCTTCCAGGAAAAGAGCATGTTGTGTGTGGGAACCCTATAGCTGGCTGTGACTACGACGACTACTGTACTGGAATCCTTCGTGGGTTCAGCGACGATGACTATCGTTCTGGAATCCTCCATGTGTTCGGTGATGATGACTACCCTAATAGAATCCTCCATGGGTTCAATGGTGATGATTAATGTTCTTGTATCCTACGTTGGTCCGATAGTTCGACTACTGTACTTCTATCCAACGAGGGTCCGACAGTTCGACTTTTGTACTTGTATCCTATGTGGTTATGACAGTTTTACTATTGTACTTGTATCCAACATGGGTCTAACAGTTCGACTACTGTACTTGTACCCTATGTGGGTCCGATAGTTCGACTACTATAATTGTATCCTACGTAGGATTGGTAGTTCGACTTCTGTACTATTATCCTACGTGGGTCCGACAGAGTAGCTTATCTAGAATCCTACGTGGGTCCGACAGCTTAGCTAGACTAGTATCCTACGTGGGTCCGACAACATAGATGAATAAGTGACTGCATCTAATCATCTTTATCACTTTATGAATGATTTATACCACTATGAGATAACTCTTGACTTTCAATTATTATAATCGGTTTGATTAACTTCTTTCCTGTGTGTAA
Organism: Viscum album; assembly: GCA_963277665.1. Lineage (NCBI taxonomy): Eukaryota > Viridiplantae > Streptophyta > Magnoliopsida > Santalales > Viscaceae > Viscum > Viscum album. The sequence goes on along the minus strand of OY728120.1, from coordinate 1,749,344,865 downwards.
TGGGTTGTGTTTGGGCTCTAGAGTTGGATCCGAACTGAGACTGATGACTTAGGTATATGTATGAGCATATACCTACGTAGAGTTGGTTGATACTTTGTGATTTTATATTTTTATTGTGGTTTACCCTTCATGTATTCTGGGAGACCTTCGGGGGTCTCGGTGTCCCTAATGATTATTTTTATACCCACCCCTACAAGGGATATGCCCGCACTATGTTGTGTTGGATGCAGACGACGGACAACACTGATCGTGGTAAAGACTTGTGAAGCTGGATGGTACCCGGAGGTGGACCACTCAGCGGGATGTACACGGAGCAGATGCATAGACCCGAGGTTCTGGAGAGACTATCTGTACCAACCCTTTAGGTGGGATTCCTGGAAGATGACTCAGTGGTTGCTGCTTTACCTTACTGTTTTTTACTCGAATTTTAGTTGTACTGTACTCACTATTGGGCCTGTATTTCCAGCCCCTTTCTTTTCAGAACATACTTTTATATACATTTTTACTTCGTGCTTACTTCTATTGCGTACTCTGTTGTGTTTGTTTTCTATATAAATGCAATTCCTTCCCTTTCTATCGGGATTTATGACTTTGTTACTAGTCGCCAGCCCCTGGCCTATAGAAGGCATGCTTGGGGTAGTCACGACATGGGCCTCGAGGATGGGTTATGAAATTATTTTCAATTAATATATTATTGATAATGATTTATTAATAATTATATTATTAATCATTTGAAATTATATTATTACTATGTTCTTTTAGATACTACTATTTGTATTTTTTGTTTTTCTACAAGAAAATTTCATTAATTGTAGTAATCATCCAAACCATTTTCATTATAATAAATTTACATAGGAAATGTGAGTTTGGGATTCATAACATATCATTTCTGTCATTTTAGATTAATTATATTATTAATTTGAATGATATTATTATTGATTTTTTATATTGTATATTCAATAAAAATGTGCTTCTATTATTAATTAATTTTTTATAATTTTTTTATTTTAATTATTATATTATTATTTTAATTCTTAAAAATTTGATCCTGATTTGAAAATACAAAATTATTAAAAGATCTATTCACACACTGTCTTACTTAATGGAGTCATCAATGAGATTTTTTTCTGAAATTTTGGAAATAAATTAATAAATTTTACAGTAATCTAATAATAGTGGAATATATTATACGTCATAAACTGAACATCCCAATGCCATAAACCTATTAATCCAACCCCATGGGACACTGATAATACCTTGGTTTTTATCCAAGAACTCCATAAGATATTTCACATTTTGGACACCTATTAGACTAATGAATGTACCAACATGAAAACATATGTTTTTAGGGTCTTTTCCTCACATTAACACACCCTAAAAGACATCCCAATTTGTCACCCATCCTAACTACTAATCCTTGCAACGTTTTCATTACTGTTGGGTTCTAATCAGGTAGGATTCTGACAGGAATGGTTTAACTTGGTACATGGGTAGTAAAATTTATTAATTTAAATCTCACTTTTCAAGAATTTTCACATTCCATTTTAATGAATAATTCCCACATTATAGACTCCAATCCTCATAAATATATATATCCTCTTTTTTCATAATGGTAATTGATTTTGATACCATTTTTTGTAGTCCTACTTTCCTTGAGAAGATAACCTCGTCATATAACCCCATTGGAATCCAGTAACTCCTTGGTAGTCTTCCAAAAATACCATTGCGTATTTCCTATTCTTTTACATATCATACTAGTGAATCCACCCATAAGAGAAAAAATTTATTTTAATTTGTTATGTATTTACTAACACATAACTGGGAAAATATCTTAGGATGCCAGCAATCCTTAAAACTACTCTAGGATATGAAAATGTAACAATGGTGTTATAATCATTTAGGCTCCCAAAATTAAATGTTCACCTTGTTGAAATGGGTTGTAACATATAGAAATTTTTCCTCACATTCATAGTTTTTATACATTAGTTGTAAAATCCTATTACTTTATTTCAATTAAAATATTACTCTTTCCTCATTTTACAATTTCTTGGAATTCATTTCATGATGTTAGAGGATGTAATGAATTTTTTCTGAAATTAAATAATTTTCTACTATGTATTTTTTTATGATGTTAATTGATTATCGATTTAAATGTCCTACTATAAGGATGTGATGTGGTTTATGTTATGATGAAAATATAATGCAGGATACACTATATAACATTTAAATATGACATAAGGGAGATTAATGATTTTTTCATGGTTGATTCAATTTTAGTATAGTTTCACTGTTAACTATAAGATATATCATGGATCCCTTCGTATTTTAGCAATTCATTATATTTAGGGTTAACAATGGAGTGTTTATTTTGTTGTGTTCTAGATTTACCATATGAGTTAAGAATTTAGGCATGGTCTATAACATTATATCAAGAGTCTGGTGGAAGGGGTGTGCCTGCATCATGGTATTAGGTGACTATGTCATGGATTTGTTGTTTTCATCCTATCTACACTGTGGATATAAGGTTTACGACATGGAATATGTATTTTAAAAAATAAATATACCATAACCCATTTTATATTATTTATTCCTCTCAACACTAGTTCTTATTTTTGCCTCTTGAAGAAACCCTATGGATGTTTTAAATCCTACGAACTCTATTATTCTCATATAAAATATCTGATGGAATCATATAATTCATCTTCAGAATATAATCTCTCATCATTTTGTAATTCTATAATTACTTACCTTTTCTCCTTTTAGAGTGGTGTATAATCACAAATATTATGTATTGAAACCTTTTTTAGGGATGATTTTTTTAATTATTCTTCTTGATCTTCCACACCACCATTCCTCTTTGGAACGTCATTTTTCTGGTGTTGAGTGCGTTTTGATGTTGATTAAATGTATGTGGATCTATAGATCTTATTCACACAATTAAAAAATTACATTATTTTTTATTCAAGGTGTATATAAAAATTATATAATATTAATTGAATTAAATTTAAATTTATTTATTATTTCAATGAAATTTTTTTTGAGTAAAAACAATTATTTTCTTTTTTTAGAAATGTAATGATTTCTGAAACTTTTTCCCATAATGGAAATGGTTTTGTAATAAAACACCTTATCATAAGATAAATAGAATCAAATGAAAAATTATTTAATAAGGGAATGAATTTTAATAAAATAATTTGTTGGTTTTTGAATGTAAATTCATGTGATAACAATAAATTGGGAAATCAAAATATTAATGATGAGAAGATTGGAAATGATTTATTTTCAGTGGTTTGATTGATTATTTGATTTGAGGAACATATATCCAATGTAGTTAGTGGCAATTTGAAAATTTAATCTATCATGTTTCCTATATAACTGAATTGGATTTCAAAAAATTAACTTAAAAATACTTTGGAAGGATTTTGACCTTGATGGGGTGTTTAGTCCCAATAACTCAAGTTATTTTACGTGTGCACATATTGAGTTGTGATCACAAATGAGTAGTGTGATGATCATCTTACAAAAAACAAACATTCAAAATGTCTTGATACATGCGGATATGATAAAATTTATTTTATTATTAAATTCTATTGATTTGATGATATTTATATATAATTATAATATATTAATATAAATAATTTATTAAAATTATCATTTAAGTTAGTTTTTATATATCATTCATCTTTTTTATTTTAATCTATGTTTCTTAAAAATAATTGAATTCAATTCCATGACATTTTTATTTAAATTTAAATCATATACGGATTATTTGATTTAAAATCATTATGTAATACTTGGTGAGATCCAATTGGGACTTATATCTCACATCCTAACTTTTCCTTTTATGGTTATTATATTATATTAGGTCAGGATAAAAAATTAAAAAATTCAACATTGTGGTAAGGGAATTTTTTTGTAACATCCCAGGTAAATAAAGAATATGACATTTTCATATTTATCCATATTTGTGAATAAAATATTAATATTAATTTAAACGGGACTCTATGCTCGATGGCGTACCCAACACGCAACAACGAGTTTCTTGAGAATCTTACGTTGTACTCTAATAATAAAATAATATTATTTTAAATGGTAGTTAACATGTAGCCGTTGTATTGGTGGGAATGGATAGAAATAACTAAAATATGATTATATATGTTTCTAAATGTTTTTTTACATTTATCCAATAAATGATAAAGGCATAAAATATGGAAAGAATTCAATTTTAGGCGTATATGCCCTAGTCTTCACTAAAGGTTCACTTATCGCCTTTTGATGGAGAACCATCATTAAATATAGTTTTTTTCACTCTTATAAATTATTTCGGACCAAATAAAACTCTTCTTAAGAATTTGGACATAAAAATTTACTTTGTGTAAATTTTTTGTATCTTTATGATAAAGTTCATTTTTTAATATAGTGTAAAATGTTGTATTTTAATTCAAAACCTCTTTTTAATATTATTTATTTATGTGATTAGATTATCATTTGAATTGGTTTTAATGTGAAATTAGAATATATTTTTACCATTAAATCCAATAGTGGTCGTTGGAATTAATTTCACTTTGAAATCAGACTTAAACTAGTGTCAATATTTTTATACTTATTGTTTCATAAAAACGCGCTATTTGCTCTAAAAGCGGGAATTAATTATTAAATTAATTAATGTGACTTATATGTTTTGAATTTTGTAAAATAGACTTCATTTCAGAATTCAGAATATCAAATATATCTTAGGGTGATTTTTTGGGATTTTTATGAATAACATCAATTTTTGATGAATAGTGAAACCACTAAGTGGTACTTATAAAAACGGATTTTTCCGTTTAAATGAAATTTTTCCATCTTTGTATTTTGAATTTCAAAAATCCAACATACATGGTTGTCATTAAGAAGTGAAATGTGGTTCAATGGGATAAAAATAATTTTTTGGTGAATAGTAACTTATTAAGTTTTTAATCGCGATTAGAGGTAATTAGTGTAGTTTAAGGTAAAAATAATGTTTTAATAATATGACATGAACTTGACACATGTCCTAACCGCATTGGATGTGTCATGGACGACCAAGACAACCCATGGGTCAACTTGGGGACCCCAGGAAGCCACATTGGTTCTAAAATGACATTAATATCTTTTTATTTAAAGTTAAAGTAAAAATGAGACAAAATGAAATGTTTTACTAAAATAATTTTTACATGGGGTTATAAAAATCAGATTTTTGACTATAAATATTTATTGGAAATATAAAACGATTTCCTACATCATTGTATTTTGTTTATAATTTTTAGACATTAAATAAAGTAAATTATTTATCACATCATGATGATGCAGCAATGACCTCATTATTTACCTATTTAAATAAAATGGAAAGATAATGTAATATCTAAGACCTAAACATGTCCAAAACCTATTGGATGAGTGGATTTAGAACCCTTATCACCTTATCCTCGAGAAACATCAATGTGGGACCTCTTAAATCCGAATACCATTTTAAAATAAAGTGACTTTTCTATACCTTCCAAGAGTGCCCCTCCTCTCCTCTTATAAAAGGCCCCCACCTCTACCTCCTTACCCACACTCCCAAAGACTTTGGCTCGTCCAAACTCTGCCCATTTTATCTCTCCACATCCCTCTATTACTCCTTGAAGCCTCACTTTGGGCAGAAGTCTTCCCAAGGAAGCCTTTGAGCTCAAACCAAAGGGAGTTACCCGATTTTAAGGTAATGTCTTCACTTGAGTCCTTTTTTTTATTTTGCTTCTCCAACCCCCTAAAATATTTTTATTCATTTCTTTTGTAACAAATACAGTATCATCAATATACTAGGATGTTTTTATAATACAGATTCTAGCTACACTTTCACACACCTACATCTAATGGTTAAAGAACATACTGTTTCCGTGGATGGCGAATTTCGGCCTCCCGAAACGATGATTGTTCAACATTATTTTAAAACCTTCAAAGGTGGCCATTAAGATGAAACAATATTTATATACGATATATAATATGTTTATGTTTTCCTTAAGCTTCTTTATTTTTCATTTTGGACATACCTTTATGGTTTCCATTATGGGTAAACGCGATATCTTCATTTAAGGAAGTGCGGACTACCGCCCCCTTAAAGTGATGTGATTCGTTAATGCCATATATGGGACGTATAAAGGATGGATGTAAAGTTATTATATATGATTTTATACTGGAATTATAATATACCTCTAAATCATTATTATTCCATTCCATAAAAATGTGAAATAGAAATGAATGTAGCGTTCAAGCGTACGTACGACTTACCTTCTCCAGGAACGGTGCATTTCATTTCTTACCTCTAAATGATTATGTAATATTATAAATACATGTATATTCTGGATATATATGATATATATGATATCCAAATCATGAATATAATTCTGTATATAATGAACATTTGACCACACGAACAACATGTAATTGTAAGAAGTCCACTTTCGACTTAAGAACCAAATATCGACAAAACAAACATTATTAACTTAAATGATTACATAATGTTTTTAACATGGAAATAAGTGATATAAAAGGAATAATGAACTAGAAAAGGTTTATTAATAAATTGGAAATTAACTCAAGTTTATTATTCAGGACGTTAAAGAACGATCGAGTCAAGTCGGACCCAAGGTAAGGGATCCTACTCCGCTCTTTCTTTTTAAGTACACTATTTTATGTCATTCCTTCTAAGCTCATCTTTCTTGTTATTGGGATGTTATTTTATATTACTCTTACTTTAATTTTTATGTCCATATGATGAGATACCCTATTCTCTCTCATCAATGCATTTTGGAAGTTTTGAGTGGCGCTGTTAGGCTGCCGAATTTTCATAAGAGATCTAACCTCTCTCTTTCTTTTTAAGTACTCTCCTTTATGTCACCTCTTTTAAGCTACTCTTTGTTATGATGGGGGATGTTATTTTATATTCCTCTTGCTGTAAATTTTATTTTAATGTGATGATATATCTTATTTTATCTCATCAATCCATTTTTGGAAGTTTTAAGTGGCACCGTTAGGCTGCCGAGCTTTCGTAAGGGATTTTTCATCTCACTTTTATTCCCATGAGATTTATGCTACATTTGCCACAATTTCCATTGAGTGGTGTATGTACTGAAAATTATTTTACTCATTGTGTAATATTCATTAAATTATGAGTATTTACATCAATTTTGTATTATCCTTCTTTCACGGGGCGTATGTTTCGAAAGATACCCATGTCGGTAAGGGAACCTTTCACCCTCCTCTTTTTAAAAGACTTATTTTGTTATGTCTGTTAATTCACATAATATTATTTTGGGATATGATCTTCTATATCCTTATTGATGTAAATTTTATGTCCAAGTGATTAGATACCCTTTTTATCTCTCATCAACTCTTTTTCTGAATTTTGAAGTGACGCCGTTAGGCTGTCTAATTATTGCAAGGGAACTTATTAACCCAATTTCTATTCATTGGGATAAACTTGTACACCTTGAATATGTCTTTCTATGATAATGTGTGATTGTCCTCTGATTGTTTTACACTTAATACCCACTTATATTTCATGTATTCGTTTTTCACACATAGTTATGTATCTGATTTATCCTTAATCTAAGGATACCGTCTTTGTATGGGACTTCGTCTCAATCTCCTTTCATTGAGGCATATTTTGTTTTATACAAAACTTTCTTTTATACGGTGTATAAATCTCTTGACTTTTATGTTTATCCAAAAGGAATAATTTTATACGTATCATTTTACTAAATGACAAAGGGAATTTTTTTGTCGTATGTATGCAGTGACAACGACTTCTCCGCCGCCGTGACCATTATTTGAGTTTCGGCTTGCTCTACAAGCCATACCTTCTTTATAAAATAAAAATAAATACCATGATTTACTTTTCTTTATTTTTGGTATTGAAACTGGTTTTCATAATGTATTTATATCAATGTGTTGTATTGATATCTTGTTATTGAAAGGTGAAAATGTTATGTTTCCTTTATGCATGTTTTATGTGATATGATTATGTTATGGTTATTGGGAATTATTATGAATATGGGTGGTTCCACGATAAACGATGGGCGGGTGAGCCCGATATAGCTCTCCGATGCATTGGGTAACACGAAGGAGTGAAACTTTATGGTTTCTCCGAAGAGATTTAGGGAATATACTGTGATGGGTATTACAAACGCAACCAAGGGGGTGACTCCCTACGTAAGAATGTTATGAATTCCTCAAGTTACCTTTATGTCTTATGATTTCTATGATTTATTCATGGTTTGATGAGGTATGTTAAGGTGCCTATGTTTTATGGGTAAAGTATGATTTCATTCTTATGTATATATGAACTCATGTTTCCTTTCCATATTTTTATATCCCTTACTGATCTTTTTATGCTCATCCCAAGTATTTGAAATGTTTTTCACAGGTCAAGGGAAAGGTACATGATGTGATGATTGTGTCAAGGATGTGTCATGAAAGAATACATGTTTTATTTTAAATATGTTTCCGTTGATGGGAAGAATGAATATTGTCTTTTATGTAACCACTTTCTTTAAATGTGGAATGTAATGAAAGTTTCATGATCTAATTCTCTAAAACTCTAAACCTAAAAAGATCCTCAATGTTTACTCTTGTAATAACTCAAGATTAAGTAATGTTTAAGGATATGGAATTATAGTTGGTATCAAAGGTCGGTTTAGATATCTTTAGAGGTTAGGGTATTCCTTAAGAATAAGTGACATTACCATAATGGTTAGGATTTCAGAAAGAGTCTTTGTTTTAGATAATGTGAATGAGTATGTATATCTTAGTGTTTAACTTCCTCATTAGTACATGATGGTTTTGTTGATATACTCACACTGATATTTTTGTTTTTAGTTAATGGATGGATCTAGCAGGTACCAAAGAGACAACAAGTTTGAAGCAAACTGTGGTGGTTCTCTGATTAAGATACTAGATAAAATGGAGGATTCAATGAGGAAACTGGTGGTTGTTCTAAACCAAATATCAATGAGTCATTATCAACCACTTGTACCTTGGTATGTTCTATAATGCATCATGTACGAGATGGCCAACTCGATGTGGATGCTCAGGTAATAATTATTAAGGTAACAATTAGGTTTTATATGATCCTTACTTTATGGGTTACTCTATGTTATGATGGAAAATGAAAGGAATAAGATAAACATGAGGTTAAAATATGTTATGATCATTTTTGAAGATTTTATCTCATTTTGGGGAATGTTTTAAGAATTATATAGTTTTGGAAAAAGGACAACACACAGACCGTGTGAAAACCCGTCGTGTCGGACAAAGCTGTGGGAATCGAACCCACAACCAATGTGCGACTGGTATTTATCGCCTACCACTGGACTACGTGAAGTCCCTGGTTAGTTTGACTGATTCTTTTTAGTTATATTATTTTATTAATTAAGAGTAAGTTGATTTTGGGTTATATATGAAAATGATTAACCTATCATGGAGGATATGTGATTAGGTTAATTACATTTCAATACGAGACATTAGGAGGAACTGATGTTGTCTGGAGATAAATGTTACGATTTAACTTGGAAGACTATGTGACTAAATCCATCAAATATTTTGGTTTCAATCTTAGATTGGTTTACTTTGAAGAATTTTATGTACAAATTGTTTATCGGATAGTCCTCATTGAACGTTGGGTTTTGTTGGACAAATTTTGGAGATTAAGCATAGATTTTCTTTTTAATGGGTTATCCTTTTCTGGATTATCCGACCTTGTACTAACCTTTTTGGTTTTGGTTTTGGTTAAAGCCTAAAGACATGGGATGTATATAGTTCTCTTTGGTGGATTAGGTGATTCTCTAGAAGTTTATTATAGTACTTTTAATGTGAACAAGTCTCCCTAAATACTCGCCTTTTGGAAAAAATATGAGTTTGATTAAGGAATCTAGTATGGGTTAACTCGGGTGACCTCTATACTTATCTTTCTTTATTTTAAAGTGATTGTTTTACCGACTCTTTTTTCGTTGTGCGACTTTCAAGGATGTTTCTAAGATCAAATTTAAAAATTTTGAGGACGCAATTCCCAAAAGAGGGGAAGGATGTAACATCCCAGGTAGAAAAAGAATATGACATTTTCATATTTATCCATATTTGTGAATAAAATATTAATATGACTTTAAAGGGGAGGCTATGCTCGATGGCGTACCCAACACGCAACAACAAGTTTCTTGGTAATCTTACGTTGCACTCTAATAATAAAATAATATTATTTTAAATGGTAGTTAACATATAGCCGTTTAATTTTCGGGAATGGATAGAAATAACTAAAATATGATTATATATGCTTTTAAATGTTTTTACATTTATCCAATAAAAGATAAAGGCATAAAATACAGAAAGAATTCAATTTTAGGCGTATATGCCCTAGTTTTCACTAAAGGTTCACTTATCGCCTTTTGATGGAGAACCGTCATTAAATATAGTTTTGTTCACTCTTATACATCCTTTATGACCAAATAAAACTCTTCTTAAGAATTGTAACATCAAAATTTACTTTTTGTAAAATTATGGTATCTTTATGATAAAGTTCATTTTTAATGAATAGTGTAAAATGTTGTATTTTAATTCAAAACCAATTTTTAATCAAATTTATTTATGTGATTAGATTATCTTTTGAATTGGTTTTAAAGTGAAATTAGAATATATTTTTACCATTAAATCCAATAGTAGACATTGGAATTAATTTCACTTTGAAATCAGACTTAAACTAGTGTCAATCTTTTGATACTTATTGTTTCATAAAAACACGCTATTTGCTATGATAGCGGGAATTAATTATTAAATTAATTAAGGTGACTTATATGTTTTTAATTTTGTAAAATATACTTCATTTTTGAATTCAAAATATCAAATATATCTTAGGATGAATTTTTGGGATTTTTCTGAAAAACATCAATTTTTGATGAATAGTGAAACCACTAAATGGTACTTATAAAAAACTGATTTTTCCGTTTAGATGAAAATTTTCCATCTTTGTGATTTTAATTTCAAAAATACAACATACATGGTTGTCATTAAGAAGTAAAATGTGGTTCAATGGGATAAAAATATTTTTTTGGTGAATAGTAACTTATTAAGTTTTTAATCGCGATTAGAGGTAATTAGTGTAGTTTAAGGTAAAAATAATTTTTTAATAATATGAAATGAACTTGACACATTTTATAACCTCATTGGATATGTCATGGCCGACCAAGAAAACCCATGGGTCAACTTGGGGACTCCATGACGCCACTTTGGTTGGAAAATGACATTAATATCGTTTTATTTAATGTTAATGTAAAAGTGAGACAAACATGAAATGTTTTACTAAAACAATTTTTCCATGGGGTTATAAAAATAAGATTTTTTACCATAAATATTAATTGGAAATATAACAAGATTTCCTACATCATAGTAGTTTTTTTATAATTTTTAGACATTATATAAATTAAATTATTTATCACATTATGATGATGCAGCGATGACCTCATTATTTAACGATTTAAATAAAATGTAATGATAGTGTAATATCTAAGAACTAATCATGTAAAAAACCTATTTTAAGAGTGGAATTAGAACCCTTATCCCCATATCCTCGAAACACATAAATTTGGGACCTCTTCAATCCGAATAAAATTTTAAAATAAAGTGACTTTTCTTTACCTTCCAAGAGTGCCCCTCCTCTCCTCTTATAAAAGGCCCCCACCTCTACCTCCTTACCCTCACTCCCAAAGCCTTTGGCTCGGCCAACCTCTACCCATTTTGTCTCTCCACTTCCCTCTCTTACTCCTTGAAGCCTCACATTGGGAAGAAGTCTTCCCAAGGAAGCCTTTGAGCTCAAACCAAAGAGAGTTACCCAATTTTAAGGTAATGTTTTCAATTGAGTCCTTTTGTTTTATTTTTCTTCTCCAACAACCTAAACTCTTTTTATTCATTTCATTTGTAACAACTCCAGTATCATAAATATACTAGGATGTTGTTATAATAAGGATTCGAGCTACACTTTCCCACACCTACATCTAATGGTTAAAGAACATACTGTTTCCGTGGATGGAGAATTTCGAGCTCCCGAAACGATGAATGTTCAAAATTCTTTTAACACCTTCAAAGGTGGCCATTAAGATGACAAAATATTTATATATGATATATAAAATGTTTATGTTTTCTTTAAGATTCTGTATTATTCATTTTGGGCATACCTTTATGGTTTCCATTATGGGTAAACGTGATATCTTTATTTAAGGAAGTGCGGACTACCGCCCCCTCAAAGTGATGTGATTCGTTAAAAGTGATATCTCCATGAACGGTGTATTTCATTTCTTACCTCTAAATGATTATGTAATATTATAAATAAATTTATATTCTGGATATATATGATATATATGATATCCAAATTTTGAATATAATTCTGGATATAATGATCATTTGACCACACGAACAACATGTAATTGTAAGAAGTCCACTTTCGACTTAAGAACCAAATATCGACAAATCAAAAATTATTAACATAAATGATTACATAATGTTTATAAAATCGAGATAAGTGATATAAAAGGAATAACAAACTAGAAAAATGTTCCTAATAAAGTTTAAATTAACTCAAGTTTATTATTCAGAACATTAAAGAACGATCGAGTCAAGTCGGACCCAAGGTAAGGGATCCTACTCCTCTCTTTTTTTAAGTACACTCTTTTATGTCATTCATTATAAGCTCATATTTCATGTTATTGGGATGTTCTTTTATATTACTCTTAATGTTAATATGATGAGAGACCCTATTCTCTCTCATAAATCCATTTTGGAAGTTTTGAGTGGCGTCGTTAGGCTGCCGAATTTTCATAAGAGATCTATCTCTCTCTTTCTTTTTAAGTACTCTCCTTTATGTCACTTCTTTTAAGATCCACTTTGTATGATGGGGGATGTTATTTTATATTCCTCTTGCTTCACAGTTTATTGTAATGTGATGAGATACCCTATTTGATCTCATCAATACCTTTTTGGATGTTTTAAGTGGCACCGTTAGGCTGCCGAGTTTTCGTAAGGGATTTTTCATCTCACTTTTATTCCCGTGAGATTTATTCTTCATTTTCCACAATTTCCTTTGAGTGGTGTATGTACTAACCATTATTTTAATAATTGCGTGATATTCTTTCATTTATGAGTATTTACATCAATGTTGTATTGTCCTTCTTTCACGGGGCATATGTTTCGAATGATACCCATGTCGGTAAGGGAACCTTTCACCCTCCTATTTTTAAAAGACTTATTTTTTTATGTCTTTTATGTCACATAATATTATTTTGGGATATGTTCTTATATGTCCTTATTGATGTAAATTTTATGTCTAAGTGATGAGATACCGTTTTTATCTCTCATCAACTCTTTTTCTGAATTTTGAAGTGACGCCGTTGTGCTGTCTAATTATTGCAAGGGAACTTCTTAACCCAATTTCGATTCTTTGGGGTAAACTTGTACACCTTGAATATATCATTCTATGATTATGTGTGAATGTCCTCTGATTGTTTTACACTTAATACCCACTTATATTTCGTGTATTCGTTTGTCACCCATAGTTATGTAACTGATTTATCCTTAATCCAAGGATACCGTCTTTGAATGGGACTTCGTCTCAATCTCCTTTCATTGAGGCATATTTTGTTTTATACACAACATTCTTTTATACGGTGTATAAACCCCTTTGAATATTACATTTATCCAAAAGGAATCTTTTTATACGAAGTGTTTTACAAAACGACAAAAGGGAATGTTTTTGTCGTACGTATGCGGTGACAACGACTTCTCCACTACTGTGACCATTATTTAAGTTTCGGCTTCCTATACAAGCCATACCTTCTTTTTAAAAGGAAAATAAATACCATGTTTTACTTTTCTTTTATTTTGGTATTGAAAATAGTTTTCATAATGTATTTATATCAGTGTGTTGTATTGATATCTTGTTATTGAAAGGTGGAAATGTTATGTTTCCTTCATGCATGTTTTATGGTATACGATTATGTTATGGTTATTGAGCATTATTATGAATATGGGTGGTTCTGTGATAAACTAAGGGCGGGTGAGCCCGATATAGCACTCTAATGCATTGGGTAACACAAAGGAGTGAAATTTTAAGGTTTCTCCGAATAGATTTAGGGAATATACTGCGATGGGTATTCCAAACGTAACCAAGAGGGTTACTCCGTACGTAAGAATGTTATGAATCCCTCAAGTTACCTTTATCTCTTATTATTTCTATGATTTATTCATGGTTTGATGAGGTATGTTAAAGTGCCTATGTTTTATGGGTAAAGTATGATTTCATTCTTATGTATATATGAACTCATGTTTCCTTTCCATTTTTTTATATCCCTTACTGAGGTTTTTATGCTCATCCAAAGTTTTTGAAATGTTTTTCACAGGTCAAGGGAAAGGTAAATGATGTGATTATTGTGTCAATTATGTGTCAAGAAAGAATCCGTGTTTTGTTTTAAATATGTTTCTGTTGATGGGAAGAATGAATATTGTCTTTTAAATAACCACTTTGTTTAAATTTGGAATGTAATGAAAGTTTCATGATCTAATTCTCTAAAACTCTAAACCTAAAAAGATCCTCAATGTGTAATCTTGTAATAACTCAAGATTAATTAAGGATTAAGGCTGGGGCCTTATATTTTTGGTCCATAGGATCCAGCGTGAGGGGCATGAGTAGTGAAGAAATGAAATACATGTTTCATGAGATTTGGTTTGAGTTTCTTCATTAAAGGTATGATAAATTTTAATGATGTATATTTTTGGACTACTATTATACATGTTTGTTTCTTGTAATTATACCATTAGAGTGTTGATAATATTGACTTATATCGTTTATCCTACACTATTTTTTGGAACGAATATTTCTCTCTTTATTCATTCATGTTCATATGTTCAATTCGCTAACTTGGGGGGATTAAGAATTCCTTTCTATCCATGTTAGTGACGGATCATATATCTGGGTATCAAGGCTTGTGCATGAAAAATTGGTATCGATGGATGGGTTTTTATCATTCATTGTTGTATGTATTTGGTTGGTTTGATCTAAAAGATAGAACATATTAGTGAAGGAACATATAAGGACGATACATGTGATTCTCTGGCCGTATCACATAGTAATAAGACAAATGTTATAATGTGTGTTTGGGAAAAAAATCTTTGGGAATATTTTTCTCCACTTTCTTGACTATTCCTTGATTTTGATAAGAGTGTGATGTAAAAAAGATATATAATTCCCTTTGATGTAATTTATTTTCATATGACACTATTTTTAGATAATGATCTATGTATCCTCTTTGATTTATTAGTATTATCAGTTGATATTCAGTAGCCTCATGGATTAGAGAAGATGTTTTAATAGTAAATAGATAAAAGATTCTAGTGAAGCACAATGAAAAAATATTTTGGTTAACTAAAATCATGACATCATAGTATTTCATGTTTTCCATGTTTAGGGACATGCACCATAATTTGTTCTTGTTTAGAAAATATTTTTGGATCCTGAAAATGATGAATACATCGATCATAATCAAGTGTTTATTTATAAAACCCACAAGTTAACAATTATTAAAATTATCCTCAAGAAGATGATTGTTGACTGAAAAATGATTAGGTGATTTTTATTTCATGGATATTACTTATTTGATAATGGTAATGTTAGTTTCTATTGTTCTAGAAGGCCCTAGAAGCATATGGTGGGATTTGATGGTGACATAGAAAAACCAAGAGGTCATTGAGTGTATAGACATAATTATTCATTTCATTAATTAGTATTATCATGAATATATATATTTTTTCAAAGCCTATAATGTTTCTTATCCTATAGTATAGTTAATGTACTATGACATAGTATACAAACAATTTCAATAAAAAATTTATTTTTCAAAGGTGTGTGTATCCAATGAGAATATTAATCCACAAATAATTGAGAAATTTATTAATTATTATTTTTCTGTGTTAGGTTATCTTGCTGAATATCACATATTATATAGATGGTCCTAAAAGATATTTTATGGTTCTCCATGACATAACCTGAATGTATCTGGTAGTGGGAGTTTCTTTTTATCCAATTGATTTTTTTTTTGATTTTCAATAAAGGAAACAGAATTTTTGATGTGTCTCATAGTGGTTCGGGGTTTTAAGATTCTTAAATACCTCCGTTAGTTTATGGAAAAGGCCCTTGTACTTTAGTAATGTGAGTAAATGATAGTAATTAGAGATGTGATTTCATATAGAAACACATTATCTCTAAATTAAATGGTCACATGTTCCACCTATAAATGTTCTACCACTTATTTTATTTTATTCATAATGGAACAGGTTCCCTAACACAAAACTTTTCCTCGTTTTAATAATATACATATTAAAATTGGTTTTAGTATCATTCATCAAAAATGAATTTTCTTTTTGTAGTTTAAGAGTGCTTATAGGATGATGATGTGGCTCTAAAAATAATAGGATATATTATCACTATAACATCCTCACTATTTTAATAACTTTTAGATAATACTAGATCTTATTCAATTATATCATCCAGTGTTGTTCATTTTTTGAATTATCCTATATATTTTTACTCTTATACTATAGATATTACTAGTCCCCTTAGAATAAAGAGATATCAGGGTATTCAGTGTCTAATTTTTTTTTCGCTTTATCAGATATCGACATTACCTTGATATTTTAGGGGCTCAACATCAAACCAATTAACATAATTTTATGTTTATATTGGCTGATTTCTCATATGAATATGATGGACTATTACCATTTACAGATATATCATACAATGCTTGATATACTGTACGTTGTTTTCTTGATGAATGACACATAAGATATATTAGTGTTGAGACATTGTTCTGGTGAAGGGAAGGGTAATATTGATGCATCCTTTTGACTTGGAATGAGATTCATTGAGTAAAAATCCTTGAAAAGTTTTCATTGAGTTTCATTTTGTTTTCCCATATAAATTCCATGTATTTCCACCTGTAAGATAGGTATAATTTTATATTTATATAATACATAGTATTCATCTGGTACCAATTTCATCATACTGTATGGATCCAAGAATGTTTGAAGAACTAAAATATTGATTTGATGGTTTTCAAAATAATTTTATTATAAACATAAGAGTGTCACATTGGGTAAAAAAATAGTCTCTTTTAAAATAATTCTAATTCTACACTTTCACTATGCTTTTATAACCAGAAACTCAATTGGGTTATGGTAATTAAATTTTTTTGTAACTATTGAAGATGGTCTATTTGATATGTAGAAAGGGGTGAATAGGGTCTTGAAAATCAATCTTCAATGCAGTTATCAATGTTAGTGAATATATTATTTTGACATTCAGAATACAACCTTCATGAGTAGTATGTCCATTATAAGTATCATGTTATTCCATTTGGTTTAGAAAATTTTCATAATGATTTCATATCATTGATGAAAAGGAAATTTCTAGACTAGCTTATATCATTCATGGTGGTATTTATGGAAGAAATCAATGTTTACCATTAAAACATGGAGGACCATGTGGATTATTTGATATTTGATATATAAACCTTGGGAAATAATCAAAATTATGTTTTTATTTCAAAATATAACGCATAGATTATGTAAGTAAATTTATTGGGGGAACATGGTCTTAGAACATGGTATTTCAGTCGATCCTAATAAGGTGAAATCTATTTTGACATGGGAGAATGTAACAACCCAAAGTTTCATTAATGGAAAATCTCTCTTGATCGAGTTAAATGTCTCTTTATGAAACATGTTTTTATAAGATGTCAACTTCTTTGGTTTCATGTTAAGAATTTTGACTGTTGTTAATATAGCTGTTGAATAGTGATAACATGATTAGTATAAATGTAAGGCTCTAACGAACCCAATTTTTACTCAGACAAAGGAAGTGATGGCCTCATCCAGTAGAATTTCCCCATACGAAGCCCATTTGTCGGAGCTCGAAAAAGAGGTGGTGTCTTTCGGCTTCTCCCTTGACCAAGCCCAAGCTGAGCTTCATTATGTCAATCTCGAACGTGACCGTCTACGGGAAACGTGGAAGTTGATTGAAATTACCACTCAAGCGATGTTATCTGAGCCGCCCTAAGAGTCTGTCACCATTGCACACCTTAACCTTATGTCATATGAGGCTATTTTAAGGGGTTATGTAACAAATAAGTAGTACTATGTTCATGTACATTATTTTTGTATATAATAATGAATAAAATTTCTAGTCATTTTTGATACATTGTAAATAGTTTTTAAAGTAAAATGGTGTTTTTTAATTATTATTATTTAAGAAATTTATTTTATTAAATTAAGGGATTTTTAAATTAAATAATATTTTAAGAAAATATAATTATTAATATTAAATTAATTTTTATTAAATATAAATGATCGTATAAATATATGAATGCAATTAAAATCTTTATTAAGGTTTGAAAGCCATTTCTGTCAAAACCCGTGAATTTTCGATAAATGTTGGTTTTTATTTTAAAAGTGAAATTTAACATATTTAGAATTTTTTTTGGATAAAATAAATGTAATTTAAGGAATCAGGACTTCGAAATTATCCAACGGTGAATTTTTCATAATTTTCTGAGACAATCAAATTTTTGGGTAAAAATTAAATACCATTTAATTATATAATGTGTTTTATGACATCATAATGACCCAATGGTGACGTAATAAAATACCCTAATCCTTATGTTCGGCCAATATATGTTTTATCATTAAAATAATGTGATTTTGAGTTTGTTTGACTTACTTTTCAAAGAATTAATGAACCCTCTCAAGACTTATTCAACACTTTGCCTTTTTAAATTAATTTCCATGGGAGTGTGACTCACCTCCACATAAGAAACCCTAATTTTTTAATAAGTTCGGACCATGGCCGAGTAAAATATTGTTTTCCTCTTTCATTTTCCAGAAACCATGGGCAAATACCAAGGGATGGTTTGTGGTTTGGATTATTTTATTATAAGGGGTCCCAAACCTAAATAATAAAGAATTATCTCACCTTTCCTATATAAACCGACCAAACCTCCCACTTACTCCTCACTAAAATCCCTTGTAGTTAGTCCAACCTCTTCCATAATCTCTCTAGAAACCTCCCAAGGTGTCCCAAGATCCCAAGAAGCCTCTCACAAGCCTCTCTCTAGACTTTGGAAGCACACTTCCAAGTAAGGGTTTTTTTCTTCCTTTCTCATTTTTGTCTATTTTCTTTATGTTGTATTTCCCTTTTAATTTCAATTATGAATTTTGGGGTATGGTTACACACCTCCCCCATACTGCCCTCTTATTGTTTGAATGATGGGAGACCCCTTTATCTCTCACTAAATGCCTCCCATGTACACATGTTACTATGCCGAAATTCCTAAAGGAACTTCTCTCTCTTCTTTTTCATTCAAGGAATAATTTTGTATCATGAATCTAAATTACATTTCAATTGTTGGGACATGTATATATTTCACCTCCTTACTGTCCATTACATGTAAATATGATGTGGAACCCTTTTCTCTCTCATCACCATTTTTTATGAATTCATATTTCACGCCGTTACGCTGCCAAAATCGCACCGATTTTCTAAGCCAATGTCATTGTGTAGTGAATACCATGCCCATTTCTCCATCAAGGGTATTCACCATTATGAACATTTACATATTGATTGTATAGTTTATTTTATGAATTCAACATTCCTTTATTGTGGAATAAATGATTATGTTTTATGAATCCATGTTTTTTGATCCATGTGGCACACTTATGCACGAAATGAAATGTTTAAGAAGGGTGCGCCCTACTAGCGCTCCAATGCATTGGGTAAAGTAAAGTATCATGATAAATCAAGTGCAATGAGTGTTGAATCTTGATAATTCAAGTGCAACAAGGGTTTACTCGTGCTTCATGTGCAATGAGTGTTTACTCATGCTCCATGTGTAATGAGCCCCGGCTCATGCTAATTCAATGTTAAGTGTTGTTGCCACATTTCCATGTTATGATTATCATGATTTATCATGCCTTTATATTCATGTTTCTCTTATGTTATATTGAAATTCTTATTGCCTAACATGTATTTTAATCCTCATGTTATTCCATGTGTACTCCCTTACTTTTCTTTATATCTCACCCTTTTCTTATGCATGTCCTCAGGTTGTCCCATGCAATGCTAAGTACGAAGAAATGTAGTGGTCATGTAAAGGAAGTTTTCAATAAAGTTGTTGTATTTCATGTTTTATGTTTTTATGTTATTATCCTAAGCCCCAAAGACCCTAAACCTCTCGATCTTCTTTGTTGTATCAAGTGAAGTTTTATGTAATGAATTGTGTTTATGCTGTAATAAAAAGAAGGGTTGTCATAGTTGGTATCAGAGGATAGGTTTAGTTATTTATGGGATTAGGAAACCCTAGTAAATCCTTAGATACAAGACTAAGTATAATAAAAACATACCTATGTTTTGGTAAATACTATGTAAGTGGTTTATCAAACAAATACATCCCTGTCTAGATACGAGCAGGTAGAGGTGGCTCTGGCATAGATGTATCCTTGGGGTAAAACCCGAAAACACCGCTTTGAGCTAGACTCGAACGGGAACTGGTGCACGACAACGGTTCTTGCTGCACTCTTGGTTACGACAGTCCTGGGGGATATTTTTTGATAAATTCACAATCTTGGTATGAACCCTTATTAAGGGAAAAATCCCCTATGAATATATGTTAGAAAGTAGATCATGAAAAGCCTAGATTGAATCCTATAGACTCATGAGTTAAGGAAATAAAAGTTTATTTATAAGTCATCAACTTTTGTCTTTGGATTAACCTTTATGTGTAACCCCTAACTTTCCTTTTATTCCAGCCAATGGCCGGTAATAGGAGGACTCGGGCTAATAACCGTTGTGAAGATCAGTGTGATGATTGTACTAATGAGATGCCCAATCCAAAGGGAGCGGGAATCGTGAACTTTGTCATGCTTCTCTCTCACCTAACTCAGGTTTTGAATAGAATCCCGGGTCATGAGGAATGTCCAAACCCCCCTAAGAAGGAACAAGTGGCTATCCAGAGCTTCATGAGGCAAAGGCCTCCAACCTTTAGTGGATCATCCGATCCCATGATCGCTGAACAATGGATCTACTCCATTGAAAAGATATTATCCATCCTCCATTGTTCTGAACAAGAGAAGGTTCTCCTGGCGGCTTATCGTATGGAGGGTGAAGATGATCAATGGTGGACATTGATCAAAAATATGAAGCCAGAGGAGGAGATCGAGGCTTTGGAATGGAAGGAATTCCGGAAGATTTTTTTCGATAAATATTTTCCACGCACCCTCTGTCTTAAGATGGAAAGGGACATCCTTTCCCTCAAGCAAAGAGATGAAGAATCTGTGGGAGCGTACGAGGAAAACTTCACAAGGCATGCATGATACACTTCCGGCTTTGTTGTTACCCCCAAATTCAAGGTTGATCGCTTATTTGGGGGGCTAAAGCCAAGCTTGCGGAAAGCATTAGTGATCCGTGACTTCGACAGCTGTGAGGAAATTGTCCAATGTGCCCTCAAGGTCGAAATGGAGATCAGGGAATCACATGGGTATCATGGGGACAAGAAGCGTAAGGTAGACATCAATGCTGGTGGTCCGATGGATAAATCGAACGACGCTAAGAAGTTACAGCACCCCACTAGCCAAAAGTGCAGAAAGAAGCACCCTGGAAATTGCCGTAAGGGGATGAGAAAATGCTTTAGGTGTGGAAGAGAAGGGCACCTTGCTATTAACTGTGGGAAAGAAGGACCCGCGGCTGCGACAGAGGAGAGGAACGCTCCCTTCAAACCTCAACGCATTGTTCAATGCTACAAATGAAATGAAGCGGTTCATTTTGAAAATCAGTGCCCTAATCCAAGGGTTATCGGAGGCAACCAACAACATCCAAGACAGTAAGGATGAGATTTTTCCATCACTTCTGCCGAACTGAACCCCGACAATGAAGTGGTGATAGGTACGCTAGTTATTCATTCAAGAATAGAGAACATACTTTTTGATTTAGGTTCTACGCATTCTTTTATATCTAGAAAGTTTAGTAGAACAATCACAGCACCACCACAAATCATGGAAGTAAAGATGTCGATGAGTATGACAAATGGGGCAATCATTTCATCCCATGAATATAAGTCCTCCCCTGTTATAATCTGTCGATTGAATTTCCCAGTGAACCTTGCCATACTCCCTTTTGTGGAATTTGATGCAATTCTTGGCATGGATTGGCTTTCCTTATATAGAGCCAAGATAAATTTTCGGGAGAGGGAAATCACACTCCATATGGAGAATCGACCCCCGGTTCATTACAAGTGTCAGGAGGAAGATGAATCTCTGTTAGCTCTATCATCTCAAGCATGGATATTAATGCCTTATTAGCATGCATATCTGGCTCAGATGATTGAGTCCAAAGAAGAAACCATCCTTGAATTAATGTCTATTGTGAGGGAATTCGCAGAAGTGTTTCCCGAGGAACTTCTTGGTCTTCCTCTAATAAGAGATGTTGAGTTCTCAATTGAACTTATACCAAGGGTGCTACCAATATCCAATACTCCATATAGAATGGCTGTTGTTGTGCTTGAAGAGCTGAAGAAACAACTACATGAGAATCTGGATAAAGGGTTTATACACCCAAGTGCTTCACCATGGGGTGCACCAATCCTCTTCGTCAAGAAAAAGGATGGGTAAATGCGGCTTTGCATCGATTATCGTGAACTTAACAAAATCATGATAAAGAACAAGCATCCACTCCCACAAATTGATGACATGTTCGATCAGTTGCGTGGAGCACAATACTTCTCCATGGTGGACTTGCGGTCGGAATATTATCGAGTAAGGGTGAAGAAGGAAGATATCCCCAAGACTACTTTTCGTACAAGCTACGGGCACTATGAATTCATAGTAATTCCTTTCGAACTCAGAAATGCTCCAGAAATATTCATGGACTTAAGGAATAGAGTCTTTAGAGATTACCTTGAAAAATTTGTGGTAGTCATTATAGATGATATTCTATTATACTCCAAAACCAAGGAGGACAATGAGGAGCATTTAAGAACTGTACTAGAGAGTTTGCGTAAGGAGAAGCTCTATGCAAAATACAGCAACTGTGAGTTCTGGTTGAAAGAAGTCTCATTATTGGGCCATATCATCACAAGAAATGGGATATCTATGGATCCCTCCAAAACAGATGCAATTGAGGGATGGCCGAGGCCAACATCGGTAACGGATATCCGTAGCTTCTTGGGGTTAGCTGGATATTATCGAAGATTTGTGAGAAATTTCTCACAATTGTCCAACCCTCTTACCAAGATAACTCAAAAAGGAGTAAATCTTTCTTGGAGTGATGAATGCGAAGAGAGATTCAAGGATTTGAAAAGGAGGCGTACCACTGCACCCGTGCTCACTTTACCCACAAGTGGGGAAATTTTTGTGGTATTCTGTGATGCCTCAAAGAAGGGCTTAGGGTATGTGCTGATGCAGAATGATAAAGTGATATCCTATGCCTCAAGGCAGTTGAAAATCCCTAAGCGAAACTATCCAATGCATGATCTGGAGTTGGCGTCAGTGATCTTTGCCTTGAAAATCTGGCGGCATTATCTCTATGGAGAGAAATGTGAGATATATACTGACCACAAGAGTCTTAAATATATATTCACACAGAAAGAGATTAATATGTGCCAGAACAGATGGATAGAGCCCATAAATGATTATGACTGTACAATACATTACCACCCTGGGAAAGCGAACAAGGTGGCAGATGCCCTAAGTAGAAATGATCCAGCGATTCTATCAATGATGATAATTGAGAAGGATCCAATCTTCTTATACTTGATGAAGATGGACGTGGGAATCATAAAGAAGGGAACATCATCAATCCTTTCACAAATGATTACTCAACCATCTCTTTTGGAATGTTTGATGGATGCTCAAATGGATGATGTGGGAATTCATGAAAAATTGTAAGCTATCAAAAAGGGGAAATCCTCAGAGTTTAATGTTAATGAAGAAGGAATTGTGCAGTTTGGGAAAAGACTATGTGTTCCATCAAGTCTAGAGATGATGCACATAGTTCAAATTTCTCTATTCACCCAGGGAGAACAAAGATGTATCAAGATCTCCGAGAAAACTTTTTTTGGGGTAATATGAAGAAGGAGATCGCCGAATATACATCAAAGTTCCTGTTGTGTCAGCATGTGAAGGAAGAGAGGCAGCAGTCTAAGGGGATGATGCAACCATTGCCCATACCATAATGGAAATGGGAGAACACCACCATGGACATTATCACCGGACTTTCAAGGACATCCAAAGGCAACAATGCAATCTGGGTTGTTGTGGATCGTCTTATAAAGACTGCACACTTCATTTCTATTTGAGCGGATTTATCTTTGGATCAACTGGCATGGATACATATAAGGTAATTGGTAAGGTTTCATGGAGTACCACTATCTATTGTGTCTGACCGAGATCCAATATTCACCTCTATGTTTTGGAAGAGTCTTCAACATGCTCGGAATACTGAACTGAACTTTAATACGGCCTATCTTCCTCAAACTGATGGCCAATCAGAGAGGACTATCCAAACACTTGAGGATATGTTGAGAGCATGCTCAATGGACTTTAAAGGAGTATGGGATCAACATATTCCTCTGGTTGAGTTCTCTTATAATATCAGTTTCCACTCGAGCATCCAAATGGAACCATATGAAGCCCTTTATGGGAAAAGGTGCAGAACACCGACATGTTGTGATGAGGTCGGTGAACGTAAGATGCTTGGACCAGAAATGGTTGAAGAAATGGTAGAGAAGGTAAAAACCATTTAGCATCATATCAAGCCAGCCCAGATTCGACAGAAGAGTTATGCAGATAAATGTCGACGAGACCGTGAGTTTAAATTTGGAGACATGGTGTTTTTAAGCATATCTCCTTGGAAGAAGGTCCTGAGGTTTTGAAAGAAAGGGAAGTTAAGTCCAAGGTACATCGGCCCCTTCGATATTATTGATCGTGTTGGGGATGTGGCCTATCGACTAGAACTTCCACCTACTATGGCTAAGGTTTATGATGTCTTTCATGTATCCCTCTTAAGGATGTACATACCGGACCCTTCACATGTACTCTCTTCTGAGGTTGTACAATTGGAAGATGATCTTTCTTATGAGGAGCAACCAGTGAAGATATTAGATCGTAGAGAAAAATTTCTACGAAATAAGACAATGCCCCTCGTCAAGGTGTTGTGGAGAAACCAGAAGTTTGAAGAAGAAACTTGGGAGTCAGAGGATATGATGAAGCAGAGTTACCCACAATTGTTTTAGTGTGGGAAAAGAAAAATTTTTAGGGAGAAATTTCTTAAGGGGGGAATATTGTAACGACCCAAAGTTTCATTAAGGGAAAATCACTCTTGATCCAGTTAACTATATCTTTTTTAAAAATGTTTTTATAAGATGTCAAATTCTTTGGTTTCATGTTAATAATTTTGACCATTGTTAATATAGTCGTTGAACAGTGATCACATGATTAGTATAAATGTAAGGATTTAACAAACCCAATTTTTACTCAGACAAAGGAAACAATGGCCTCATCCAGTATAATTTCCCCACACGAAGCCCATTTGTCAGAGCTCAGAAAAGAGGTGGCGTCTTTGGGCTTCGCCCTTGACGAAGCCCAAGCTGAGCTTCATTATGTCCAGCTCGAATGTGACTGTCTACGGGAAAAGTGGATGTTGATTGAAATTACCACTCGAGCGATGTTATCCGAGCCGCCCCAAGAGTCTATCACCATTGCACACCATACCCTTAGGTCTTATGCGGCTTTTTTAAGGGGTTATGTAAAAAATAAGTAGTACTATGTTCATGTGGATTATTTTTTAATATAATAATGAATATAATTTCTAGTCATGTTTGATACATTGTAAATAGTTTTTAATGTACAAATGGTGATTTTTAATTATTATTTAATTAAGAAATTTATTTTATTAAATTAAAGGATTTTTGAAATAAATAATATTTTAATAAAATACTATTATTAATATTAAATTAATTTTTATTAAATATAAATGATCTTATAAATATATGAATGCAATTAAAATCTTTATTAAGGTTTGAAAGCCATTTCTGTCAAAACCCGTGAATTTTCGATAAATGTTGGTTTTTATTTTAAAAGTGAAAATTAAAATATTTAAAATATTTTTTAGATAAAATAAATGTCATTTCTGGAATCAGGATGTCGAAATTATCCAACGGTGAATTTTTCATAATTTTCTGAGACAGTCAAATTTTTGGTAAAAAATAAATAACATTTAACTATATAATGTGTTTTATGACATGATAATGACCCAATAGTGATGTAATAAAACACCATATTCCTTATTTTCGGCCAATATATGTTTTATCATTAAAATAATGTGATTTTGGGTCTGTTTGACTTAGTTTTCAAAGCATTAATGAACCCCTCAAGACTTATTGAACACTTTGTCTTTTTAAATTAATTTCCATGGGAGTGTGACTCACCTCCACATAAAAAACCCTAATTTTTTAATAAGTTCGGACCTTGGCCTTGTAAAATATTGTTTTCCTCTTTAATATTCCTGAATCCATGGTGAAATACCATGGGATGGTTTGTGGTTTGGATTATTTTAATATAAGGGGACCCAACCCTAAATAATAAAGAATTCTCTCACCTTTCATATAAAAACCCACCCAAGATCCCACTTCCTCCTCACTAAAATCCCTTCGAGTTCGTCCAAACTCTGACCTAATATCTCTAGAATCTTCCCAAGGTTCCCCAAGCTCCCAAGAAGCCTCTCATAAGCCTCTCTCTAGCCTTTGGAAGCACACTTCCAAGTAAGGGTTTTTTTTCTTCCTTTCTAATTTTTGTCAATTTTATTTATATTGTATTGCACTTTTAATTTCAATTATGAATGTTGGGGTATGATTTAACACCTCCCCCATACATCCCTATTGTTGTTTGAATGATGGGAGACCCTTTTATCTCTCATTAAATTCCTCCCATGTACACCCGTTACTATGCCGAAATTCCGAAAGGAACTTCTCACTCTTCTTTTACATTCAAGCAATAATTTTGTATCATGAATCTAAATTCCATTTCAATTGTTGGGACATGTATATATATCACCTACTTACTGTAAATTACATGTAAATATGATGAGGAACCCTTTTCTCTCTCATCATCCATTTTTTATGAATTCTTATTTCACGCCGTTACGCTGCCGAAATCGCACCGATTTTCTAAGCCAATGTCATTGTATAGTGAATACCATGCCCATTTCTCCATAAAGGGTATTGACCTTTATGAACATTTACATATTGATTGTATAGTTTCATGTATGAATTCCACATTACTTTATCATGGAATAAATGATTATGTTTTATGAATCCATGTTTTATGATACATGTGGCACACTTATGCATGAAATGAAATTTTTAAGAATGGTGCGCCCTTATAGCGCTCCAATGCATTGGGTAAAGTATAGTATCATGATACATAAAGTGAAATGAGTGTTGACTCATTCTAATTCATGTGCAATGAGGGTTTACTCATGTTTCATGTGCAATGAGGGTTTACTCATGCTCCATGTGCAATGAGCCATGGCTCATGCTAATTCAATGTTAAGTGTTGTTGCCACATTTCCATGTTATTATTATCATGCTTTATCATGCCTTTATGTTCATGTTTCTATTATTATATATTGAAATGCCTATTTCCAAACATTTATTGTACTCCTCATGTTATTCCATGTGTACTCCCTTACTGGGATTTATAGCTCACTCTTTTCTTATGCATGTCCTCAGGTTATCCCATGCAATGCTAAGTATGAAGGAATGTAGTGGTCATGTAAAGGATGTTTTCAATAAAGATGTTATATTTCATGTTTTAAGTTTTTATGTAATGATCCTATGCTCCCAAGACACTAAAACTCTTGATCTTATTTGTTGTATCAAGTGATGTTTTATGTAATGAATCATGTTTAAGTTGTAATAAAAAGAAGGGTTGTCATAGAGAAACTGTGTGATGTTTCCTAGATTTACAGATTTTTTATTTTAGGAAGATATTTTCATTTTTTGTCATATATTTCTCAATATTGGATCCCCAAGTGTCCAATCTCACTCGAAAAAGAGAAACATTCATTTCAGATGAGATATGTTATTGTTTTTTTATTGGCTTTTGAATTTGTTTTGAATTGTGTTCCACTTTTGACCATTCCATAGGTCGGGAAATTTAATTTCATTTTTCAACTCATCAGGTTTGGGTTTGGGTTATTATATTATTAATAATGATCATATAGTGTTTGATGGTTCATTAAATCTTAGGCCACAACAGAATTATTTTATGACCCTTGATATCAAGATCCCCATTGTGATTAATGCACTTAAGAGTAATCAATATTATCATTTTTATGGATGTTTTATCATATATAATTACCTAAAAATCTAGAGTAATATGTTTTCTAAAAAATATTTTAATATATTATACAAGACTTCAGTGGAGTAACTACATTCATTTTATTTTAACATTACCTATAATTATTTTAAGTTTAATGACATTTTTTATGATTTTAGTAGGATGCTTCAGCCCTGGTAGTGAAAGAATCGTCTCATGAGACACGATGGATATCATTTCTCTAATTTATTTTTCAATTTTTGAAATCTTGTTTGAGGTTGTTTTGGAAATTGTTTTTTCTTCCATCTATTTTACCAAGAATACTGAACATGAGATTCATTTTTATGATGAATTCCTTTGTAATTGGTATTATCATTATAAAATGGATATTATTGTTGAATGTCATTTAAATCCAAATAGAATACTATGTTTTATGAACCCATTTGTGGTACTATTTCTTATGAGAATGGATTTTATGGAGGAATTCCATAGATACCAATAGGTTGTA
This sequence comes from Viscum album, assembly GCA_963277665.1. Classification (NCBI taxonomy): domain Eukaryota; kingdom Viridiplantae; phylum Streptophyta; class Magnoliopsida; order Santalales; family Viscaceae; genus Viscum; species Viscum album. Next base: position 1,749,315,902 of record OY728120.1, on the reverse strand, counting down.
CACACTAGATATACAAGAGGATCTATAATATATGGTCATGATTCTTGTGGAAATATATGATATAATAAATGATCAAATTTTATTCACTATGCTATATTTTAGAATAGTTTGAATCCAACCACATGTTACCTTATGGTCTTTATCAATATCTTCAATATATGACTTGGAAGATAGATAATATATCAATTGTATTTTTTTGGGATGTTGTATACCCCATGAGGGAGGAATGTAATATTCCTTATGAATCATAAATACACCAAAACGACTCCATTTTTTTCCATTATATATGTAACCAATTTTGAGTACATTAGATGTCCCTACATTTAGGGTATTTTCATATTCAATGGGTTCCCATATGATATAGCCTCTTATATGGATGCCAATTTTACTTGTCACTTCATGATAGTCCTTTAAGAGGCCACCAGATCCTATGTACATCTGAGAATTACATATCAAATATAGAAATATAGATAGACTGACTGAGTCATACATATTTTTGAGGACTAATTTCATTCGTATATGATCAAATTTAGGGCATCATCATATCAACATACGAGAGGGTTTATGTTTTCCTAAAAAAGTGGTTTTTAGTCCATTATCAGGGTGGAACCTTTTAATGACTTTTATTGTCATCCTTATAGGTATTGATTGTATTTTTCATATATTGGTTAGAGTTTTATGGTTAGAAATAGTTTGTTCAAAGATACTATAGCAAGTACTCAGTTGAATAATTAGATAAATGTAATGAAAAAGAGAATTAATAAATCATCTACTAATCATATTTAGTTATAATAAGTTTTTTATGTTGATGTCTTGGTGTTTTGAGAGTTTCACCTTGATTGAGTCGACAAAATATTGTAAAATATGGTAATCATGCACTGATGTTTTTAGTTTTCTAAAGATTAATGTGAGATTGAGCATAATTTCCTATTATTGGGAATATCCAAAAAAATTGACATCGATCGACAACCTATTTCAAGTATCATAGATTCAAAAATATTTTTCTTAACATTCTCATGTTTTGAAATCAGAAGATATTAATGTGGAGTTTGATTTAATTATAATCAAGCATCTAGTCATGATTATTGACACTTATACAATGGTTCATTGTGGGGATTAGATTTCATTGGTCCATGTGAAATGAAGGTAGGGTTAAATCCCACAAGTGATGTAGGATCATGATCCACTGATGAGAGAGTACTGTCCTCTTTTTGTTGATATATAATCTTCTTTAACAAATATTTTTGTGGGTAGAATGTGTTTATATTATGGAGTTTGAAACATCACATTATCAATTTTCAATTACCTCTTAACCATTTTTTCATTTTCCATTTACATTTGGTTAAATTTGGTCTTTTTGATAATGGAACGTATTTTTGGGTAAAATTTCCCAATGATTAGGGGTGAATGTTTTTTGGAGTTAATGGAGGCATGATATAAATGTTTTATAATGAGGATGTTCTGGGATGTATGTGTTTCATCATGGTGTGTAATTATTATTATGGAACATTTTACATCGATCTATGGGATCTTGAGGATGGTAGTCTTGTCAACTACAAATTTTTGTATAATAACACCTTGGAGAGAAACATGTACCTTGGGGTCCTAATTAGAAAATTTCGATACTACTACCAATTATTCAATAGCTCGAGCAATGGGATTGTGTTGTATCAATGAATTACCCGTTTTGAAGAATATATGGGATAGGTATACGGAATGTTTTTAGAAGGTTAGATGACTAGTCATGGATGTGTATTGGTATGAGAAGGTTGTGTTGTGGTATGGTTTTTCATCCATTCTATATAGTCGATATAAGGGAAACAACATGGTCTATGTTTTCATAGTTTTAAATTTCATGAAAACCATTAGATTTTTCATTTTCTCCCACGTGGATATCATTTTACCTCTTATATAATGAAGGAAACCAAGAGGTTATTATCTCCTATAGACTGTTTTCTTCTTAGTTTAATGATTTAGTAGAAGTGTTTCATTCCTCTCAAGTAAGTAATCTATCCACATTTTGAAATTCTATCATTTATTCTCTTCTCCCATTTTGGAGTGATGATTCATAATTTTGATGATTGATTGTATATGTGTTTTTATGGATGGTTTTTATATGGATTGGTATTTAAATTTCATGGCTTCATAATTTTATAGTTGATCTCATTACGAGTAATAATTTGAGTTGATTTTTAATTACAAAAATGTAGTTACATAATGTTTCTGCAAAACCATTTAAACCATGTTTTTTTTGATTTTATAAAAAGTATATATATTTTATATTTTATATTCATTGAATTTATTTGGGTTTTATCCTAGATTTCATATTCACGTGTTTGTGAAACAGAACCCCATTTTTTATGGTGTTGGGAGATGTAATGATTTTACTAATGATGGATTGTAATGGAATGAATTTTGTGAAATGGATTTTATTTATTTTAGATAAATGGATATAAATTAAAGGTGATATAAAAAGGTCCTGCATTTGATGAAAATAATGAATTGGTTTGGTAATGGCATGGAATGTTGAAACTAAAAATAGTGAAATCGAAATTTTTTGTATATGGTGATTTAAAATGATTGATTTGACAAAGTTTGATCAACAATTTGACTTTATTGGAATGTATTGTGGGTATTTAGAGATAATTATAACCTGAATAGTAGGATCTGATCCACATAGAACTAGACTGAAGATGAAAAAACTGGCATGAACATACAATGGCATGATTTTAGATTTGATGGGATTTTTTTTGATAATCTATGTTAAGGGACATGTTCAAACAATGATCCTATATCACCGATGTGTTTTGTATAGATCCAATTACTAAAAACTAAAATTTCATAGGGCTTGATATATAGGTATATGAAAAACATTACATTATGGTCACATGTCAATTAGTTTTTTATTAGTTTTGTTACTTCCAATTGATTTATTTAAATATTTTATATCAATATATCATCTAACACATTTTTGATATAACTTCCATATATTTTAAATTATAGTATTTTTTTAAAATATTTGAATGTTATTTCATTATTTGTTTTATTTAAATTTAAACTATATATGGTGTAATTTTTATCAAATTGAAAATGGAACAATTTTTGATAACCGACTAGACTCTATTGCACATACCCAACCTTTTACTTTTAGATATTGTTGATTATCTTATGGTACACCCATGAAAAGGAATAAAACCTCTTTGTAGAGGAAAATGATCCTAGGGACTCGGAGTGAGGGAGGTGACTAGTGTAGATGTGACCCACTTGTTGCACTTTTTTACCATTGACTGTTTTCTTAGAAAATGTGGTGTCTTTTGATCATGAATCGTTTGGGGAATACTTTTACACATTTATTTCAGTTATTTCCCCATTTAGAGTGTTGAGTATACTAAATTGTATCCTCTATCATCGATTTTTTTAAATAATCATTCCCTCTATATTCATCTATGATACAGGGATATCATCACCAACAACTATGGAATGCTGATTCATTTATTTCAATGTCAATTTTGGCTTAGGTATCTGGGTACCAAGGTATATGTTCATATTCATGATAGTTTAAATTACATATATCAATATAAACCAAAATGTAAAATTAAATTCATTTTTATATAAAGACTATCCTTATGTATAGACGTTATCTTATACTAAAATTTAGAAACATAGATATGTGTATATTTTTTAGGAAAAGAAGGAAAATTATTTTTTATAACATAAAACAATGCATTAATGTTCATAATAGATTCTATTGGAAATTTAAAATTATTTTATGAATGGTTTTAATGCTATACTGAATTGACCAATAGCCTTTTATTATTATTTATTTTTTAGATAATCCCATTTGGAATTGGGTTTAGAGAGAAACATTACATAACCTAATGGACTAGACATACAATGTCTATATCAAGTCTAAATGGCCTAATACTAGAATACATGGGAAACCCCCTACTCAACATCATCTTCATTAACGGTGCCTATAACCCCACCATGAACTAATGTATGGTTAGAATTGTGTAGTACATAGCTACACGTTTCCAATAAATGATGTGATATCCATTACCATTATCCAATATAAATCAAGGGAGGTATACATTATTGGAAGCAATGTTTCTAGAATCCCTATATAGGGAATACTGCAGTGTGGTTTGACCTAACTGCTCCATCTTCCAGAGGCGTTCTGGATCAAAATTACATGGCCTCGAGGCCTTATTTGGGTTGTAATTTCTATCGACTGAAGGTTATATGGCTTGTAGAAACAAACAAATTGCTTGATGTCATATATCGGGTGAATAGTTCATATACAATAGAACTGATAAAATACAGGTTATTGTACTTATATTATATCCAAGAAATACTACTTCTCTAGGATTTTGTGACACCTCGAAAATATAATGTAATAATTCTGTATTAGATACTGTGTAGGACACGAGACACCAAGAGCATAAGGTATTATAATATTCAGACTATTTATAATATATTTATTATTAAAAATTGATTGTATATATTTCAATGCATTCAACACCGAGTAAGTGTACATTAAAATGAAGGGATACCTCCCTAGATGGCCAGCATTACACCGATCATTGAGTTTCATCCAATAATAATATATTATTATAATATAAAGAGACATAAATTATCCATTAAATTAACAGTAATGAATATATATAAATAACATATGAAAATTATGGTTCAAAGAAATATAGAATTTAATAATTATTTAAAAATTAATTATAAATAAATATAAGAAGAAATATATTGTTATGATAATATTTTTATAGAAAAATATTTTTATGAAAAAAAGACATTTTATACTAATATATTAAATTAATTAAAATTAGTGAGTGATATTAATGTAATATATAGAATTTATATTAAAAAATATATATATTAATATTCATCTTTAGTTTTGATTCATTAATTAATTTAAATTTTAAAATTAAACTAAATATTTTGAAGGGAAAGATAATAATTAGGTTATGGTGTATTTTTAATATATTTCTGAAACAAGTCATTTTAAATGAAAAAATAAATATACTAAATTTTATTTCAAAATTTAATGTTCATCTAATTTATTTATAAGGTTAAATTATAGTTTTAAATGTTTTTAATGATTAATTAGATAGTATTATTATATGATAATCAAATTCATTTTTTAGTAATATATTTTACATTGAAATTGAGTATATAAACATTTCTAACTTCGATATGTTTTTACATGAAAACTCGCATTGTCATCCCACACATGGGATTAAATGTAAATCAATTTTTACCACTTTTATTCTTCGAATATAGAATAAATGGAATCTAAATTTTGAATAATATTAATTTATAATGTCTAAAAAAATAAATTTGTTTTACACAAAAAAATATTAGTGATGGTGATTAAATTAATTATAATGATTAATGTAAATTAAGATTATTAAGTGACAAACTGATAACCATAAGGCCCAAAACGACCTATAAATTTGTTTAAGAGAAACTATATATACATATTTAGACCATATTCTATCTTTTATATAAATTTATCAATTATTGGAACCACATGAATCATGAAAAACGTGCATGTAATTATTATCTAAAAATATTTCAAGAGTGACAATCCGCCCCCATTATAAAAAAGATATTATAACCTCCCAGCTATTCACACATCTTATGAAAAATTATCTAGATCAAAATCTATAAAAATATCCCCTCAATATTCCTAAAATGATTATAGCATACTCATCTTGGGAACATATAAATCTATGGATGGATTTGGTTTAAACCAAGATGAGGTACCTGAAAATTAGGTAACAAACTTCCTCCTTATTTTTAGTTTTATTTCAATTATCTAATCCATAAAATAATTTTATATAATTATATTATAAAAATACCAAAATAATCAAAAAACATGGTTGGTTTATAGATAATGTTTTGACCAAAAATCACACACACATTTATCTAATGGGGTATAAACGCACTATTTCTATGTACGGTGAACTACCACCTCACGAAACAATGATTGTTCATTTTCATCCTTTAATACCTCTCATGGTGGCCATTGTGATGGACACACAATTTATATATGAAATATATGATATTTATTTTTTATTTATAATTCTATACTCCATTTATAATACATACCATTAATACATTACATTTTACATTAATAACATAACATCATTTGAGATTGTGTTGACTACCACCCCTTGAAGCGATGCCATTCGATCACACTATACATAGAATGTATAAAAGATGAATTAAATTAAACCTATGTGAAATAGAAAACATCTATGTTATATTTATGATATAATTATGTATCTTTAAATAATATATATATATATATATATATCATTTTCATTATTACCCTTTGAAACAATTAAAAAGTGATAACATCGTTTGTGGATGTGTGGACTACTATATAATCGACATGATGTGATTCCTTTTACTTCCTAAGAATTATAAATATAAATATATATGATTAAATAACATCGTATTCATTATATAATGACCATTATGGAATTATATGGTGTTACTTACCTTATTTCCTTAAGGATCATTGAAAATAGTAATGTTACTAATGCGTACATATGACATAGCATTTCCATGATCATAATGTTCATTAATTTTTCATAACCATATTTAATGAATGGTTTTAAATGTATTAGTATTGTATAAATATGATAATAATTTAATAATTAATATTCTGGATATGTTATATAATGACCCATTTTACAATATATGACTTTCCAAAGTCATTTTTCAGACATAAACTAAATTTGGTCAAAAAACCCAACATAAACAAAATTATTTATGCAGTTTTATTTATAATAGTATAAAATGAAATAAAAGTATTGACTTATCTAAATTTGGTTCTCAATAATGTATAAAATTAACATATTTCTATTATACATGAATTTAAAGTATGTTCACCTAAATGTAAACTCAAGGTAAGGGATTTCATATCAATTTGCATTACATAAGGACTTATTTTTTTATGCACAAAGTAACTTTTTATGGTGTATATATTTCCCATTTAATAATAATATCATTACTATTCATTCTCATTATATAATATATTTCATTTAGTGTCATAATTTTCTGGGGATTACGATATAAATGTTTCAATGTTTTATTTGAAGCCTTGGGATGTTTAAATATTATTCTCATTAATAATTTTCTTAACGATTATCCTTATAATCTCAAATCCTTTTGTGAACATTAACATTATATAGAAACGATCAATTTATTGTAATTATTTTTCATTAAATAAAAATATTCCCAAATAATGGATATTAGTATTTACTAAAACATAGATGATACTTACATATGGTGTTCACTTCGATTGTTATTTGATTAACTGGAGAATTATTGATAAATATTTATTATTTATTCATAAAAAATATTTAATATGGAATATTATTTATTTTTATCAATTGATATGAATAATTGTTAGAACTATTACTGAAATGTGTGGCTTATACATTATATATTCCCTTGATGAATTAATAGGTTATCATGAGAGAAATAAGTTCCACAAATTAAACAGGTCAATAATCAAAGTTATAAACCGTCTGGTGAAATATCTTAATGGTATAGGTTTTGATGTGGCTTAGGTATGACAACCATTAAGATATAATTTTCTTCATATTGGTACTAATTATTATTCATAAATGATATTTTTAATTGACATATATATAGATACATTTAATTTTTAGTTCACTAATTAAATGGAATATGTTTTACTTTATTACGTTGCCATATTTATTTTTTCATTATCTAGATTTTTAAATAGAATGTTTTACTAGTTACTACCATTCCATATTTATTATGATATTCCTTATCACTTTATTGATTTTATATCATGTGATTTCAGTTATTTACAATTTCCATCTTATTATCATCATTGATTTATTATTACTTCCACATTATTTTTCCCCTACTAATCATTTGAACTCATCCCTATTATTTTTCTTTTACAGGGAATCAAATAATTTTACTATGAATGATATTAATGGATTTAATATATGTATTAAAGTTAACCTCAATGTTTTTTATTTAGAAACAAGAACAAAAGTTATATTTTAATTAGTATATTCATTTGTTATAAAAGATGCAATTATGTATCTGGTTTACAATGACTACTAAACCAATATGTCCTTTTGGGATTGATTCATTGAAATAATGGCAATATAATATTTCAGAGACACCAGCTCTATGATTTCTAGGGTTGGGTCTCTATGTATGGAATCAGATGAAGTTCAGTAGAAACATTGGAACTAGATTTAGGAAATCATTGGATTGAATACATAACCCTATTGTATAATTTGAAGATAAAAATATAACAATGTCCAATAATTTTTTTATTGTAGAGATTGTGTGGGTCATACGAGAAATACATAAATCTATGAATACACCACATTGACATGATTTTTGAAGAACTATACCTAGGAGTAATAACTCAGAAAAGGTGTTCTAATCCTGACTCTGGGTAACCTGGTACAGGATAAAAAGCCTTAATACACACCTAGTTTTTCATTGCAATTGGATTTTCATAAGATAATCCAATTTTTAATTAAAAATCAATATGAAACATTTTTATTGAAAATTAAAATGAATAATAAAGGTTTAACATATGGTGTTTTAGATTTAAAAATATAGTTCCATGATTTAGATATCTCATAGCTCACTATAAACATTTCTCATCATTCTTATTGTTGCTAAAACTATTCATTCTAGTTATAGTGAATGGCTACAACCATGAGAATACTAGTTCACAAACAACATGAAGTAAAAGGTGGTAATAATGAGTAATCAAATTACATGTTAACATGAGTGAATGATATCGTGTTTATGTGAAATTATTTTTCCTAAAATATGATTAATTATATATACCTTTACCAACTCCAAAGATGAATAAAGAATAGAAGTGTCGTGGTTGCTAAGACATTGAGTGGTGAAGATCGTAAAAAAAAGATGTCTCAATTTTTGACATGTGAGAACTGTGGAAGGAGAAACCATGTAATGTTTCTCAATTGAATAAGAAAATACTTTATGTGTGGAAAAGTAAGACATGTTTAAATGGATTTTCATGGAAAAATAAAGAGTATGATAGAAGGAAATCAACCTAATCCTTAGAAATACTTTATTTTTATTTCGAATAAGTGAGTGTAACATAGAAATTACCGAACTCATTTCCATATTAAAGATGATAAACAATAGACCAAGGATGGATCTATTTGATAATAATTGGATGAAGTATTTATGTATTATGTTTTCATTAAAAACCATTGTTCAAATACTATTTCAAGGATGTCCATCATATTAATTTCGTAAATTATATTAATTTGGTTTTACAAAATGAAAACCAATAAGAGATGTGATAATTACTAAAATCTATAAAGGTTGGTTGTCTTGAACCCATGACCGATGGACAATATGGGTTTCATGCCAACTAAAGACCTATGTAATGTCCTGGTTAATTTTTCATTATTTTTAGATAAACACAATGATGAATAAATGTCAATAATGATCCATTAAAATCAATTTTTAGGTTTAATGATGAATCTATTAAAAATATTGGTTTTGGATGATACTTAAAGACTAATAGATATACTTTTCACTATTTTATAGATCTTATGATATTTTAAATGACTTAATTACTGCATAAAAAATGTAAACATTCATTATTGTCAATTAATTTCTCATAGTAATTGAATGAATTAGACATTGATCAATGAAAAAACAAAATAATATGTTTATGGATGTAATTTTTAAACCTAGAAAGGAAAGATATTTACTTATATAATTAGGTTGTAAAATAATAACCCAAATTAGGAAAATGACATAGAAATAAAATGTTGTCTTAATACCGTAATTTCTGTTGAACTGATTGACTTCTAAATAATAAATGATTTATAACATTAAGGACTTCAAAATTCAATTGATCATTCACCTATATTTTATTGATGAACTAATTTACTCCCTAAATATATTTATGATTTTCTCCCATGTTTGTATCTTTACATTACACTGATGTTATATTACTTAGAGACCAATTTACATGGTAGTCCATGTGACCTTCGTACTTTTTATTCTCTATTTTATAGAGTATTATTTATGATCACGTCACATGATGTGGTAATTTAAAAATCGGATGTATCAAAAAATATATCAACATGATCTATTTTAAATTGTGAGGAAACAATTTACATAAGTTGGGGAAAATGTGATCCCTTGAAAATCTAAAGTAAAAACATTATATTTGATAGCATGTATGAAATGAAATACCAATAAAATAAATTAATATAATATCCAAATAATTTATAACATATATAATATTTAAAATAAATTCAATATATTATAATTCATATGACATGGTGTTGGAATGTGTTACATGAAAGGATGTGTTTTATCGAACAACAATATATTATTAAAATATAATTAGATATAAAATAGCCATTAAATTAGTAGTTATGAATATTAATAAATAAATTATCAAAATTATTTTTTAAAAAATATATAATGAATTAATTAGTTAATAATTAATTTGAAATGAATTTAATAAGATGTTGAATGTAAAGTTAATATTTTTATTGAAATCTATTTTATAATGAAAATATTATTTTAAATTAATTGATAAAATTAATTATTATTAGTGAGTTATATTAATTATATATATATATAATATATTATATTCAATCAAATAATATTTATATTTATCCATTAGGTTAACTAGACATAAGATAAGAAGAAACTCTTTTTTGCACAAAAAAACTAGTATTTTAATAAGGGAAATATTACCAGCTTTTAATAATGATACCATTTATAATATTCATATTGAAACATTAATTTATTAAATATTCCAAAATAAAATAAATATTTTAAATAGATTAATAATAATTATTTAGGGGTAATTTTTGATATTTTTCTGAAACATTTCATTTTTTAAGTAATAGTTAAAACTAATGTATTTTATTTCAAAATTTCCTTTTCATCTATTTAATTTGTAAGGTTAAATTATATTTTTAATTTGGTTTAAATACATGCATTATCGACCCTCCCACGAGATTAAATTTTTATCAATTTATAGCACATATATGATTGGGATTTGATAAAATGGATTCAATATTTGGTTAAACATAATTAATAGTGTATAATAATAACAAATTTTTTTTGAAAAAAATATTAGTGAAGGTGCTTAAAATTAATTACAATGATTAAAGTTAAATTAATATTATTTAGGGACAAAACATTAACATTAGAGACCAAAAATACCTATAAAGATTTCCAAGACCCACAATATGGAAAAATTTAGACCCTATCCTATCTTTTCATGAAATTGGACTATTATTGGATCCAATTTCAACAGGAAAAACATGCATGTAATTCTTTTTTCAAAATATTACAAAAGTACCACTCCTCCTCTACTATATAATGACATCATCTCCTCCCAGTAACACAAAAATATAAATCTACTTTTTCTCAAGAAATATATACCAAAATATCTCCACAAAATACCTCCACTAATCCTATAATCCTCACCTTTTATAGAAATAAATCCAAATAATCCTTTGGTTTGAACCAAAAGGAGTTACCTGAATTAGATGTGACAATCTTCCTCATAATTTTTAGTTTTATTTCAATACTCAAATCCCTCAATTATTGTTATTCCATGATTGAATACAAACACCAGTATCTTCAATATACATGGATTTTATTATGCTATGGGTATTTACCTACAAAATCAAACACATCCATCTAATGGGTAACAGACATACTATATCTTTATACAGTGAACTACTGCCTTGTGCAATGATGATTGTTTTTTTTCCTTTACCACATCTCGTGGTCTCCATTATGATGGAAAATAGGATTATATATGATATATACGATATTTATTATTTATTTATACTTTTTTAATCCTTTTTATAACCATTCAATTAATACATTCCATCTTACATTAATATGATAACATTGTTTGAGGAAGTGTGTACTACCACCCCCACGAAGTGATGTGATTCATTCACACTATACATGTAACATATAAAAGATAGGTTTAATTGTAAATATGTTACACAAAAAAACTATATTGTATATTCAATAGATTATTACATATATTGAAACAGTATGTATATATATATATATATCATTTTTATAAATTATCTTTTCCACATTTAATAAGAAATAAAGTCATTGGGGGGCGTGTGGATTACTGCATCCTCTATATGATGTGATTCATTCTACATCACAAGAATTAAAATAAAATTATATTTTATTAAATAATATGGAATATATTATATAATTATCAATATGTAAATTTATATCATTACATACATTCTTACAAAAATGATAATTGAAAAATGGTAATGCGACTCAGGCTTATGTATGACCTACCCTCTCAATGAACGTAATGCCGATTAATGTTTTATAAAAATATTCTATAATTGATTTTAGAAACAGAACTAATGAATAATTTCATAATTATTTCCTGATTATTATTATGGAGATTTTATATAAGGACTCTATTAACCATTTTTGAACTACTAATGTTATTTTTGATAAAAAACTAAATTGTGTCAAAACACTAGATATAATCATAATTTTTAGGTCGTTGTATAAAACATAGTAAAAACTGTAATAAAATTAATGATAAAAATGAAAACGGTTCTCAATCAAGTGAAAAACTGATATAATTTTATTATATAGTATGATAAAGGATGTTCACCTGAATGGAAGCTCAACATTAGGGATTTCATCTCAATTTAAATTCTATTGGGACGTATATGTTATTATGAAAAAAATGAAATTTATTTGGTGTATTTAATTCCATTTGATAGATAATACTATGAATATAATTATTATCATAATATAATAACTTACATTTAATGTCATACCTTCATGTAGAATTTCATATAAATGTTCCAAAGTGGTCTGGGACACTTTGGTTTGATAAGAGATTATTCTCCTCAAGAATGTTCATAGTGATTATCCTTGATATCACACATAATTTTATTTTAAATGAATTTATCATTAAAAAATCACTTTAATTTAACCATTTTTCATTGAATATCCATATTCTCATTCAATGTATGTTATTATTTCTTAAACAGTTTATCATTTGTACATACGATATTTTCATTGATAGTTATTTAATTAATATCAGAATTATTGATTAATATATAATCTTTACTCTATAGGTATATTTAATAAGTTATATTATTTATTTTGATTAATTGATATAATGAATTCATACTATTTGTAATTAATGTTTTTTCATGGACTTTACATAGGCCCTCGATGCATCAATTGGTTCTCATGTGATAAATATGTTGATTAAATTATATTGTTATCTATCCATAGTTTTAGACCATCTAGTAAATAGAATTTATGGTATGGGATTTCATGTACCTTAGACATGAATTCTATTAAAAATAATTTCTACCATATTAGTCTTTATTATTATTCAACCATGATATTTATCATCAATATATCATTGTATAAATTTTATTTTTAGTTTAATGTTTAAATGGAATGTGTTTTAGTTTCTGAAAAATCCATTTTTTTACTTATCTATTTATTTTACTGGAATTTTATAATAATTATATTTTTAAATATTATTTATGAACACCACCTTTTTTATTGATTAGATGGAATTTATGTTCAATTATTTACCATGTCATGATTATTATTCTCATTGATTTGTTATTTGTTCCCTTATATTTTTCCCTTATTATGCATTTGAGCTCACCCTTATTTTGTTTATTTCTTTAAAAATCGATGAATAAAACTATTAATGATATGAAATTATTTCTAGATGGATAGTGTTATCCTCGATTGCATTTATTTAGGGATAATGAATCAAATTATTTTCTAATTAGTGTGTTCATTTATAATACAATACTCATTTATATATATGGTTTAATAAGACTACTAAACTAATCAGTACTTCATGTATTTATTCCTTTGGTTCATTCTAATTTAATTGATAGCAGATACTGACTCCTGTGTTTTTGGGGGAGATCCACTATATAATTGATCCTGTTTTTCATGAAAATTTTAATTTAAGTTAAACACTCTATTACAACCCCAACTGATTATGGACTTCAATTCATTTTGAGATCTATAATAGAAATTTATTTTTTTAAAATTCCATTTGAAAACTGATTAATAAATTATTTTATTAAATCATATTTTATTAGAATTAATTGTAATTTATTATATGTGTGTAATAAAATATAATTTTATAAAATGAAGGTATCTTTTTGTAGGAAATTATGTTTTCTGATATAACACATATCCTGATCCAATAATATTTATATTGGTCTTTTGATATGGGTCTAACATGATGCTTATGATATTACATTGCCTTATATTATATATATGTAAAAATATATCATAACACATGATCTTAAAACAATATTTATAAATTTATAATGGGTAAATTTTTTTTAAATTGTGTGTTAAAAATTTCATATAATATAACTGGATCTCAAATACCATCAAATTATTCATCATAAACCCAACAAACTATATAGAGGTTTGAATACATACTAGTCGAAGGAAATATCCATTTCCAAATACGTGAATCGTTATTTATATCATTATATTGTAAAATGTTCACAATGGATTATCATGTTATCCTTCATATGGTAAATTTGTTAATATATGATATGATATTATAAATTATCTATGATCCCTAAAAAGCAAAAAATTAAAATATTAAATATGATGTGTTGGATTTTAAATGAAAAAATTACTGACCAAAAATATTGACAAACCATTATAATACTGAAATTGGATTTTAACGTCTGATTCCCAAACCTTTTTCAATGAAGAGTAAAATGTTTACAAAATTTAGTTTACCCATGAATTAAATTTACATCAAATGATATTAAAAATAAATAGTTAAATTTGAAACTTAATTAATGCCCAATATTTTCCAAATTCATTTTTAGGATAACCGATGTTAAATTTTCTAAGCTAGGTTTGTCCAATGTTCAAGATAAGTGAATCAAAGTCAAAATAATTTGTAGAAGAGTTGTTAAATTCAATGATGGATGTAAAATAAGAAAAATTTATTTTCTATATATCTCAAAACTAAATAATATGAATAAAAATAAGAATTTCTATATACAATTATGACCTATAGGTTAGTGTGCTCATCATGTCCACATCTACTCATACAAAGGTTAGTGAATCTCGTGACCTTATATCTCGTTCCATCCCATGTCATTCCAATAACAATATCATCTCTATCATCATCATCATTACTCATTTCATATCAAATTTCCTCATTGTTCATGTAAGGAACCCCGGTTAGTAAGTTAATGTTTCCATTGAAGGGGATCCCACATATGGTTTTGTTCCATGAGGGTGGGGTGGATGAGTTATAGGTTTCTTGGGGATCTACTCAGTGGAATATTCTGGTCACTCTTATTCATTTATATATTGATATGTTCCCATCATGGATTTCCCCAGTTAGTAGGCTTTCTTTGTCAGAGGATCCAGAAGGGTCACTAAAGGAGAAGGATTGGGTTCCTAAGAGATGTAATGCATTAAATGAATCTTCCAAAAATCTCACCCTTTCAAAATCTATGGAATCTGGAAACACCAATCGTTTCATATAGATATTCTAGATCAAAAATAATATCCCTACAATATTCCATTAGTGGATAGGAAAATGGGTTATCTGATTTTTTTTTCATGGGTTCCCCCACAACACCCAAATATGGATTTGTGGGAAGAAGTCTGTTTTGGTGGAAGTGGTTAGTATCACATCACAGTGCATTAATACCTAGATCACATGAAATGGGATTGAGTTATTATTTTCATTAGTTTATACAAGAAACTATAATCATGAGAGGCTTTATCTAAGGTAGGACCTATAATGTTTTCATGATGGTAATATCTCGTGTTTTGTGGGGTGATATTTCAACTCTATTATAGACTTATTAGAGAAAAAAATGTGGCACAACCCTGTTTAATAATGGCATGGAGGACTTCAAGTATTTTTTTCATCTAGGTTTCTTCCCGATCAGGGGTTCACAGGATCAATGTATGCATGATGTAATAATCAAAGGGATCCTAAATACATTTGGAGCCTTCTTGATAAATGATTTGGGAACATTCTTGGCCTACATTCCCCCTCATAGATATTAGTTATTCATATTCTTAGATATATCTTAGACCAAGATATTTTACTTGTGGAGCACAATATGGATGTATCACAGCCTCATGCTTTCAATTACTATAATAACATTCATCAAGAGTGCAACTTCAAGAATATGAATAGAAGTTCATGGGACTGTGTGGGGGGAGGTCCTTCTGTGGGGTGAACTGCCATCTTAAAAGGCTGAAGGAAGATATTTTTATTTGGATTAAAAATTGGCCTCAACATTCTTATGTGGTAGAAATCATTCATGTTGATATTGATAGATTGGAGGAGAGTGTTTTGAATGAATGGGATGAACACACCTTTAACATCCAATTTGATAAACATAACTTTATTGTAGGAAAACTATGGGACATTGAATGGTTATAAAACAAGAGGTAACTTATAAGGATACTAAGGGAGGGAGATCGAAATAGAACCTTATAAAATTCATAATTGATGTGGCAGAGAAGAAGATAATCAACATCGATATGGGAAATGGAGTCTATATATGAGATGTGGAGGTGGTGGTGAAGAAGTAACTAGATCATTTTAATGGGATTTTGGTTGGAGATATTCCCTCCAGGAATGAAGATGATCAAGGGGATAAAGTAGATGAAAATTTCATGGGATTTATACCCCAACTGGTGGACAGTTCTGATAATACCCCCATGTCTTCACTTATTCTGGAGGAGGAGTTAAAAAATGGTAATTATGTTTCCCCATAATAATATCCCCATTTCGGATGGCTTACCAGGGGCCTTCTATGTGGTATAGTGGGAGGTGTTTGGTGTGTAGTGTCACACCCCAACCATGGATGCCTGTTGTTTTTATTCTTTTCTCGGTCCCATGACTTTGGTTAGAGTCGGGTTTGGGTCTGAGTTCATTTTTTTAAAGCATTGATGTTTTCGGTGGGTCTCAGATCAGTGTGTGGTCACCGCACCGCTAGTAGTGATCGTGCGTTCGAACCCGATGTGTGCGTGGTTGCTCGACCATTTAGATAATCAATAAAATTAATATATTAAATTTAATTGAAAAGAACTTTATTATATATTTAATAATAATAATAAAAATAATTTATAATATTGTTCTTATTATTATTGATGTTGTTGTTGGTATTATTATTATTATTATCATCATTTTTATTATTATTTATTCTTTCTTTTATTATTTTCTTCTTCTTTATTCTATTATTTTGTTTCCATGCGGCTCCTCCCTCCTCTCTTCTTCAAGCAGTAGTGACTCAGTTCCCTAGCTACCCGACATTGCGCACCCTGCACCGCTCTAGATCTGCCTCGCCTTGCCTCGCCCCTGCTGCATCCCGGTCTCACCCAAGCCCTCCACCAGCCCTCATGTCTGGCGCCCAGCAAATCTAGCCGCACTACCCAGTGTTCCATCTTCTCTCTCTTTCCTCTTCTTCTCCCGCATGCACAGAAGCCTAAAGCGACCCCAGCTAGCCTTCCTGGTGCCTCCTATTTTCTTCAACGCAGCTTCCCAGCGTGACCGACTCCCCCAACAGCCATTTCTGGCGCCTTTTGCATGCACCACACATAGTTGCTGCCTCCCCCTCATTGCTGACTCCTGAACACAGCATCCAGCCCGATTGGCCTCCCTCATCACCTCGCTGCAACTTTCTCCAGCCCGGCTCCCCTGCCCTTTCCAGTAGTTGGTGCCCCGACCCTCCTTCTCCAGTAGTCGATGCCCCGACCTCCTCTATCCCCTGCACCCTGTCCGCAACCCACCCGCAACACCCACACATCAATGCTCGCCTCCTCTTCCTCATCTCCATCCCCTCAAAAACGACGAGCAGCCCCCAACTGGATCCCCCTATCGGCCTCCTCTTTGGCCGCCACTACACACAGTAGCACGACGACCAGCACCCCCTCGGCTCCCTTTCTACACCCAGCTACTCGTCGTTCCCTCTTGTTGCCTTCGGCCTTTTTCACCTAGCCCACACATCCTGGCTAGCACGCGCACCTCCCTGTTACGATGACCCCACATCCAGTCGTGGCCACCACCCTTCGTTAATGATGGCCCATCCGGCCAGTGGTCCGCCTCGGCCTTCCCTCCTCCTTTGAGTCCTCCCTCCAGCGCCAGAATTCTCTTCTCCAGCGGTCGTGGCCCTTTTGGCTGACCCGCATCCCTTCCGGATGACCTGTAACCCCTTCGACGGCCCTCGCCCATCCATATACCTTGTCAGAGCATGCCCCTGATGTCACGTACCTCACCAGCGCACCCTCTCCTCATGAGCGCAACAACCGATATTTCCAACACTGCCTTGTTTCGATGCCCACACCCTGCCGGTGCTGCCCGACCAGCCCTCCGATGGACTTTTTCTAGTCACTACCCCCCATTTGTATACCCGTTTCTTATGCCTATTGGTATTTATATTTGATATATATATACCTTATATACATATTCCTTGGTTTTATTAGTATTTTTATTAATTAAATTTTATTTGGGTCATTTTAACATTTTACGACACACGAGGGGCGTTTCCGAGTGAGCGCAATCGTCGCGCCTTGTTTCTGATTTTGCGTTGTCATCGTGCTATCTGGAGGTAGGTCCCCCACTATACTCACCAGTAAATTTAGAATTTATTAATTGATTGAATTTATATTAATAATTAATAAATTGAGAATAATATAAGATAATTAATTTTTATATGATTACTTGGTGTAAAAAGATCCGTCTAATTTATACACAAATCTTGAAATATTTTCCTGGCCAGCAGACACCCAGTAGTGAATGAATGTCTATTTGCCCATTATACATAATTCATAAAATTTCAAATGTGGTTCTGGTATAAAGATAAATGATTTCTTCGGAACAAGTTTTGTGCGTTTTCTTGAAAAACCGAGGATTTTCTTTATAGATGGTGAAGGCTCGTTTGACAAATTAATAAAAATAAATTATTTTGGAAAACTCTCTTTGGGGTGACTCACGGGTGACCCTTGGTGTTTGTTGACTGCATATGTTCTGTGTGATGTTTGTGAAACATGATTTACTTTGTTGACACACCCCTTTTAATGTATGTGTTGACATGGGAACCTGGCATAGTGAGTGAATCTTCTGGGAACGATTGCTGCACTAGATTTGATTACGCACTGACTAGTGGCCCCAGAGTAGTGTAATACTGGGTTATTGCTTCTATGGGGATTGGGAATCTCAGTTAGGCCATGCAGGGCTATGCCTAACGTTAGGGCGTAATGACATCATCGAGTTAGATCATGCATTCAGGACGAGTCACATGTATAGTACGTTCTAGATTGGTCATGATCACCTAGAATCGACCCATGTTACTTTTAGTGTTTATATTGTATGTGGGGGATGGTTGTGAGGTCTAGTTCGGTTACTGGTCCCTTTGTGCCACTTTTTCCATTGCCCTTGGTGTGTGTTGTGTGTTATGTGTAGTTTTCATTTTTGGCTAATAACTAATGTTTGGTTTTCTAATTGTTCACAAAAAATGTTTTAAAGTGCAATGGACCTGTTCCTTTCAAACATTAATTTTTTTTTTAAATTAAAAACGAAAATGGATTGATACATGTTTTAGAAATGAACATGTATCTGTGTGAAAAACCAATATTTTTTATATTTTTCTCAAACCTGGAATTAGTAAATTTATTTATTTAAAGGTAGTGCATTGGGATTATTTTTTTGGGAAGGCCTACTGAGTTTTAGTACTCACCACTATAGTTCTTTTCTATTTTTAGTGATTATGCAGGCTACAACATGGGTATATTCACCTTGGGAGATGTTTTTTCGTGAGTTGGGGAGTGACATGGAGGTCACTCTGATATATTGGTTGTCTCTTTTGGTTAGTTATATATTTATTTTATTCTTGTCAGTTAATTTACTCTGTTTATTTATTTTGCGCTGCTCTGTTTTATATCTGCTACTTTATTTATTTATTTTTACTAGGCGAAATCGTTCCCACAACCTCTGTTGATGCCCTAGTGCTTGTCACCAGGCTAGGATGATCAGGAACGTCTCTCGATCCATGTCGCAGACCAGATCGGGTGACATGTCTAGGGTCGACCTGTGTTGGTTCATGACAAGATGGTATCAGTGGAGGCCAACACTTAACAGACCTCACTTTTTAGAGTGCCGTTTTTTAATTGGGATATTATGTATATGGAGATTAGAACTGTCGGGGCTCTGGATGTTGGTTACGGGTTAATGCATGATCACCACCGCTCATGAAGAGACCTGAGTTACCAGGGTTATTCCATGATTTGAGTCACTTTTCCTTGGTCTTTTTTGATTGATGGATGACAATGGAGGAGAATCGGTTCACATTGCGGCCTCACATTTGGTGGTGACCCATTTGGAGTCCAAGTGTCTGGTTTAAGGTCCTCTTAGTGTTTTTCTTTTCTTGGGGCATAACTCACCACCATGTCACTGGGTAAGACATATGCACTAGTTCCTCATTCCAGTGGGTTATTAATGCTTCTGTTTTTTTAGTCTCAGTTGATTTGAGTGTGCGTTAAAAGTGAAATTGGTTTTCAAATGGAAAAGTGCTTCTTCCAAATTTTTTTTGAAATTACTATAGTGGGTTTTTAAAGAAAAGGTGTATCATCTTGGAAAAACATGGAATGGTTTCAATTTGGTAAGGAAAAGAAGTCTTTGAACCTTGACACTCTTTATGGAGGGTCACACGTGCATGGGTATGTATGGAAAGTGTGTGGGGGAACTTATTCAGAGACGATGTGAGCGGCATTTAATAAACGCACATGTGACAGTTCATAAGGTGACATATGTGAGTTTTTAAAAATTGTAAAGAAATAATGGTTTTGGAAAAGTGATTCCTCTTATGTTGTATATGTTTGGATTATACACCTATTGTCCTTGGATTGTGTTATTTCTATGATTCATTTTTGTATTGATGCCGGTTTTGATGGTGTATGTCGTGTTGTTATGAGTATGTCATCCAGAAAGCCTCCCAATATTGTCAATATGTTACACACATTTCTCAGTTAATTTTGTGTGTTTCTTGCTTATCGAGGTAGTCGAAGTCTGTTAGAGGTAGTTGTATTATTTTGAAAGATAGTGTGTCTTCGGGTTGTTGGAAACTCCTAAGGTTTAAGGTTCGTACCGCCCTAGAGTTATTTGAGGGTTCAGTTCTAGGTTAGTAAAGATGAAATGTCTCATCGTCATTAGTGTTTTGGGTGTGATTAATGGTGGTTGAATTTCGCAAAGTTTCCACATCAGTTTAGGAGTGTGGGCTGGTGGATCCTGTCTCTAAGAAACCTTCCTCATCGGTACCAGCTCAAAGATCATCAGACTACTCTCTTGTGCACCACTAGTATTGTCTGTCAAGAAATTATATGTCATTATGTTACATCCATTTGAAAATGTATGACCATAGTGGTTGTTGGAATCATCGAATAGAAGAAGGAGTTACAGACCAGAAGATGAAAATGCCTGACTGTGAGGCAGGAGACGCTTCAGCCATCAGGGCCCCAGCCACAGGACTCGGGGTGAAGCTTGCGCATAGTCAGGAGTTGCTGATGGTGTGTGGAACCTCAGTCTAGATAATGTCTTTGGATTTGGAATGGAAATATCCAAAATTTCCTTTGTTCTATTCTCATCGATGTCCTAAGCACATCCTTGCTTTGGTAGCATGATGATCTCGTTCCCCCAAAATCCAAGCCGTCTTATCTGCTCTCAGTGTGGTTCGTAAGTTGTTTGATCTCTTTGAATGGTGTGGGTCCGCGAATAAAGGGACATGTTCTAAATTTGAGTTGGTGTCAGGTGTGTTCGTTTGGGTGGTGTTCGTTTCTTGTAATTGACGAGATGCGTTGAGTGAATTTATCATCCTCAAGTTACTGGATTGTTCCATATAAAGCTTTTAATCAAGTCTCAGGTGTGTTGTTCGGTACATGTGGGGAAAATGAATGAGTTTGGTTTGGGAGTTCCCGTGTTCCCCCCCCCCCCCAAGGGTTGGCTTGTTCGGGTTTAAAGGTTTTTTTATTAGTGAATTATTATGGTGGGGATAATGCCCTAATATTCTCCCATAAATCTCAGGAAGTGTTATTTCTTGGATGGGTCGAGTGTTTCATTTGTTGGGAATGGTCACCCTGATTCTCTTGGTTCTCTATGTTTTATTTTGTCTAGGCATGAACTCAAGTTGTGTCAACTGTTGGCTTGGTGAATTTCTGGGGGCAGAATGTGTCTGTTGTGGGGACAATTGTCACACCCTAACTATGGTTTCGTGTTGTCTTTATTCTTTTCTCAGTCCCGCGAATTTGGGTAAAGTCGGGTTTGGGTCTGGGTTCAGTTTTTTGATGCTTTGATATTTTCGGTGGCTCTCGGACTACTGCGCGGTCACCACCCCACTTTTAGCGATCGTGCGTTCAAACCCGGTGAGTGCGTGGTAGCTCGAACGTTTAGATAAATAATAAAATTAAAATAATCAATTAAATTGAAAATAACATTATAAAATATTTAATAATAATAAAAAAAATAATTTATAATATTGTTATTATTATTATTGTTGTTGTTGTTGTTATTATTAATAATATTATAATATTTTTATTCTTTTAAATTTTTATTTATTATTTCTTTTCTTATTTTCCTCTTCTTTCTTTCCTACTTTTTTTCCACGTGGTTTTTCTCTCCTCTCTTCTTCACGCAGTACCAACTCGGCTCCGTAACGACCCAACGTCGCGCACCCTGCGCAGCTCTAGATCTTCCACACCTTGCCTCTCCCCTGTTGTGTCCCTGTCTCGCCCAAGCCCTCCGCCAGCCCTCCTGCCTGGCGCCCAGTGGATCTAGCTGCACTGCCCAGCGCTCCTAATTCCCTCCCCCGCCTCTTATTCTATAGCATGCATAGCAGCCTCCAGTGACCCCATATGGCCTTCATGGCACTTCCTCATTTCTTCAGCGTAGCTCCCCAGAGTGGGCGACTCCCCCAGCAACCATGCCAGGTGCCTCCTGCATACTCTACACATAGCTGATGACCCCTCATTGCCGACGCCTACACATAGAAACCAGCCCCATTGGCCTCCATCATCCCCTCGCTGAATCCTGCTCTAGCCTGGCGCCCAGAACCCTTCCAGTAGTTGGCTCCCCGACCCTCCTTCTCTTGCAGTCGGTGTCTCGACAACCTCTGTCCGCTACATCCTGGCCGCAACCCACCCGCAGCACCCGCACGACACTACTTGCCTCTTCTTCCTCATCTCCTTACCCTCGGTAGTGACGATCAGCCCCCATCCAGATCCCCGGATCGGCCTCCTTTCTGACCACCGCTGCACACAGTGGCCCAGCGACCAGCACCCCCTCGGCTCCCCTGCTACCCGCAGCTTCTCTTCGTGTCCTCATGTCGCCTTCGGCCTGCTGCACCTAACCCCCACGTCCTGGTCAGCCCGCGCACCTACCTGTTATGGTAACCCCACTTCTGGTCATGGCCGCCACACTTCATTGCTGACGGCCCGTCCGGCCAGCGGTCCGCCTCCACCTTCCCTCCTCCATTGACGGCTCCTACATGTGCCAAACTTCTCTTCTCCAGTGGTCATGTCCCTTTCGGCCAACCCACAACCCTTCTGGCTGACCCAAAACCCCTTCGACGGCCCTCACCAAGCCTTATCCCTTGTCCGAGCGCACCCCTTATGACACGTACCTCACCATCACACCCTCTCCTCATGAGCGAAACAACCCATCTTCCCGGCGGGGCCCTGTTTCGATGCCCGCACCCTGCCGGGGCTGCCCAACCAACCCTCTGATGGACTTTTTCTAGTCATGACCCCCATTGGAATACACATTTTTATGCCCGTTGATATTTATATTTGATATGTATATATATATATATTCCATATATATATATATATATATTCCTTGGTTTGATTAGAATTTATATTAATTAAATTTTATTTAGGTTAGTTTAACTTTTTAGAACCTGTGCGGGGCGTTTTCGAGTGAGCGCCATCGTTGTGCCTTGTTTCCGACCTTGCGTCATCATCTCTACATCTTGAGGTAGGTCCCCCACTGCACTCACCATTAAATTTAGAATTTATTAATTGCTTGATGTTTTATTAAATTTTATTAAATTGGAAATAATATGAGATAATTAATTTTTGTAGGATTATTTGCTGTAAAAATAGTCGTTTATTTTTTACACGACTCTTGAAATATTTTCTTGATGAGCGGACACCCAGTAGTAAAATAATGTCAGTTTGGACTTTAAACATAATTCATGGAATTTCAAATGTGTTTCTGGTTTTAAATATGAATGATTTATTATAAACATGTGTTTCTAGTTTTCTTGAAAACCCGAGGTTTTTCTTTAAAGTGGGTGAAGGCCCGTTGGGCACTTTAATAAAAATAAATTATTTTGTAAAACACTCTTTAGGGTGACTGAGTTGTGACCCTTGGTGTTTTTTGACTGCATATGTTGCGTGTGATGTTTGTGCTACTTGATTGACTTTTTTGACGATCCCCCTTTTATTATATATGTTGAAATGGGAATTTTGCGTTGTGAGAGAATCTTCTGAGAAAGATTACTGAACTAGTTTAGATTATGCACTGGCTAGTGTCCCCATAGAAGGGGAATACTGAGTTATTGCTGCTATGGGGATTTTGCCCCTCGGTTAGGGAATACATGGCTATGCCGAGCGTTAGGGCTTTATGATGTCATCGAGTTAGAGCATGATTTCTAGATTAGTCACATGTATAGAACGTTTTGGATTGTTCATGATTTCCTAGGTTTGAACCATGTTTATTTTAGTGTTTATTTTTTATGTGGTGCATAGTTGAGAGGTCTAGTTCGTTTGCTGGTCACTATGTGCCACTTTTTCCATTGCCCTTGGTGTGTGTTGTGTGTTATGTGTAGATTTCCTCTTTGGATAATAACTCAAGATTCGTTTTCTAATTGTTCACAAAAAATATTTTAATATGCAATTCACCTTTTCTTTTTAAACATTAAAAATTGTTTTTAAATTAAAAAGGGAAATATACTGATACTTGTTTTTGAAACGAAAGTGTGTGTGTCAGAAAACCAATATTTTGTATATTTAGACCAAACCTAGAATTAGTAAATTTCATTATTTAAAGGTAGTGCATTGGGAATAGTTTGTTGGTCATGCCTACTGAGTTTTAATACTCACACCTATAGTTATTTTTTGTTTTTAGTGTTTGTGCAAGATACAGCTTGGGTGCGTTCGCCTTAGGAAATGTTTGGTCATGAGTTGGAGAGTGACCCGTGAGGTCACTCGGAGATAGTGGTTGTCTCTTTCGGTTAGTTTCAATTTTCTTTTGTTATTGTTTGTTACTTTACTCGGTTTACTTATTTTGCGCTACTCTTTTTAATTTCTGCTGCTTTATATATTTATTTTTTCGGTGTGAAATCGTTCCCACATCCTCTGTTCATGACCTGGTGCTTGTTACCAGCCTAAGAGGATCAGGAATGCCTCTCGGGCCATGTCACAGACTGGCTCGGGTAACCAGTTCAGGGTCCACTCTGGTTGGTTCGTGACATGAAGGTTGTGGAGGTAGTCCCAGACTATTATCTTGGCAGTTCATTGAACATGGGTTTTTTTGCTTCTTGGGTCACTCTCATTCAAAAAAAAAAAATCCCCAACTAGCCTTACTCACTATCTTCCCATATTTAATTCTAATTTGACTTATAATATTCTATCATATCCCATTTCAGTGATAATGAGTGGTGTTATTCCTGGGTTGGTGTCTACCGAACAAATGGCTTTGTCATAGGCCGGAGCATCCAAGGGGTGGTGGGGATAACTAGTGAATTGGAGATTGATATCAAAAAAATATTAGTAGGATTGAATGTGACCATTCAAGTGGATATAGACATGGCATATGGAAATATTGAATGGATCATTATCATGACTTTGATGAAAAAATTTGTATTTCAAAAATTGTTTTTTGATATTTCCTTTAGTTTCTTTAATCCTTTAGCCATTCCATACCTCTTTGGGAGAAATGATTTTGTTATTTTAATTATGTTTTATTGGTTTTTTAAGGAGACCCGCTATCACCAACCCTCTTCATTTTAGCTCAATATGCCTCATCTCGCAACTAGCACATGGGCATGGAATCTGGGAGGCTCACTCTATACTGTTGTAGGGGTGGTATCAAAGGTTTTTCCCATTTAATGGTTCCTGATAAAATATTGATCTTCACTTATGGAATGTGTAGGTACTTACTTAATCTCACGGAGGTAATAACTATCTCTGGGTGCCTAAGTGGAACATATATCAATATAAGGAGAAACCATGTTTTTATCTTCAATAAGTGTTTTGGAGAGTGGTTCAGGGGAATTTAAGATATCCTAGGATTTCAATGGAAGAAGATTCACTTTTTATCTTAGTATCCCCATTTCATATGTCCTAATATAAATACAACACTTTAAATACATTACCAATAGGCTGTCGATGATGATTATCAACTAGAAAAACAAATTCTAGTCATTTGGAGGGCGTTTCCTTAGTCAATAGCATTATGACCTCAATTACAATTACTTTTTTCATCAATCAATGCCATAATGGATATAATTCATTAGATGGAGAGAATTATGACCTCATTTGATTGGGTCTACAACTAGATGGGATGCTACCACAAGGCTTCCTGGTCTTGAATGGGTATGGCAGCAAATGAAGTGGGAGTGAATCTTTGTGACCTCAATGAAGCCATGCTAGGCATATAGGGCTGACTAGCTTGGTATATTATTTGGGGAGACGCTTTATGGGAATAATTTTTAGGGAATAGTATATTAATAGCTAGAAAGCAGTGGTAACTCATAGAAATAAATTTTTTGGCTTTGCGTTATGTATGATATCCCACATTGAGGTTCATATCTGATCATATTGTTGGATCATTAGGATGGGGGATAACATATTTTACATGTTCTAATAGGTGGGAATGCTGATTTTTCTAGTTTATCATCTCCGGGAATTTCCTTTGAGGAGGTTTGCATGAGCCCGGGGTTCATTAAGTCTATGGTCAATACTGAGCAGGTGAAAGTGATTGAAAGTATTATCATGAATGAAGAACTAGAAAAATGTTTCATCACAGGAATGACAACGGGTAGGTTTGCCTCTCAGGATTATATTATGTTTCAACATGTAGTGAATCTTACTCACATTCGGTCATCGACTAATTGGTTCAAAGAGATTGAAAAAAATGAACTTCCTAACATAGAATATCAGGAACATGTCTCTTATGAAGGATGAGAATTTACAATGGGAGGGCATTAAATTGGCATCTCACTGCTTATGCTTCGATAAAACATTGGAAGATTCCACTATAACAATCATTTTTCATAGCATATGGGCTTCTTATCTTTTTTCTTTTTACCCCCACCCCTACATCGAAAGAGGGAAATCCTGACATTGGATTTTTTAAATCTGGTTCCACGAGGTTTAAAGTGGGTCCATGGAATGTAATGTCCATGTACACATTTTTTCATCAATATGTTGGACCATTTGGGAGTCACACAACACCAACTGGAAGGGATCTAAACTTTCTCTACTGTTACTCAAGATGGGGCTATGTGACCTCATTTTCAAGCTGAAACATATGTCAAAATGTTTCCAGTTATCATCTATAACATGCAACATTCTTAACATATCTCATGTGCCTCATGGGAGGTAGGGTCGCTAAATAAGGAGGATTCCACCCCTCTGAGGTTTGAAACTGAACGTGGATGGATAATTTATTGGAGGGAAGATGAGAGGTGGTGGAGTCTTCTTGGACTCACGGGGATCAGTTATAATACATTTTTGTAACTTCTATAAACCTATAGATTCCTTGGGTGAAAAGGTTTCATCTCTTCTTTTAGGGGTGTTGATTTTTAAAAAGTGTGG
The DNA here is from genome assembly GCA_963277665.1 of Viscum album. Taxonomy (NCBI): domain Eukaryota; kingdom Viridiplantae; phylum Streptophyta; class Magnoliopsida; order Santalales; family Viscaceae; genus Viscum; species Viscum album. The sequence continues at coordinate 1,749,287,948 of OY728120.1, read as the reverse complement.
TATCCTATTGGTGGATGTTGATTCCGATTTAGAAGTTACAGTGAGGTCTATTTCGGGGTACATTCGGTTCCATGGGATTTAACCTATCTTATTCATCTTTACATTGTGGAGACTGACCCTGGAAATTTTTTTTGGAATATTTGGAGGGAGGATAACTTTTTTTATGGATGAACTCACTCTCATGGGTAGTCCAAATAAGGAGATCATTATTTATGATATCTTGGATTCACTTCCTATACCATTCATCGGTTGTTCTCCATTGTAATTTTCTTGTATTTCTTCACATCCACCCCCTAGAGGGTTCCATTTAAACATGGTTTCCATAAAATTTAATAAAAATATAATCTTTAGTGAATGAAATACAAATCATATATGCATTCCAATAATATTAATAAAATACAATATATGGTAAATAACAACAATAAACTACTGGTTAAAAACTCATTTCAGACATGTGGGATAAAACCTAAAATTTAATAAGGGAGAATAAAATATTATCACCTCAATAAAGTCTCTATGATAATTGTAACAATCTTTCATGGGATGAATTGACACGTAATCTATTATTTTCCACCAAAGATAATCTAATAACAAATTTACCAAAACATTAATCATGATTAAACGGATGAAGATAAACAAGTGGATTAAAATGATTTATTAATGTACATATCCATGAAACATTAGTCTATATGTAAAATGTACAAAACATAAATAATAATGAAAATAAGAACGAATCCCTCTCTCTATGTGACAAACAATGACTAATAATCCAAATCACTAAGAGGGATACAATGAACAATATACATTATATATCTACATGACTCCCATCCCTTTAATAGATTCCTGCAAAACATGATATGCATACACACAATTTAATATACATCATTCCAGTAAAAATCTTAGTAAGATAACACCATTAATATATGAAATATTCATCACCATGAAATATTTTGTTACTAAATTAAATAAATGACTATAATTCAATTTCGAAAAAAATAATTTTGCAATACACCATTCAGATTCCATTATAGAAAGTTATATTCACAATAAAATATGAATATGAAAAATACATGAATCATTTGTATAATCTTTCTAAAAATTATCTTTGGAAATATAATATTAGAATCATATGATCAAGCAAAATTAAACAATTACACCATGAATAAAATCAAACACATATACGAAATAGCCTATGTTAATAAGAATTGTTACATGTGAAGGAACACTATATATGGAATATTATTAATCCTACTGATATCAATTCCCATTTCAGTCCATCGTTATCAAATTAATAAACCCTTACAGTTCCAAAGTCACTAATGTTTTCATATTTCCATAAAATTATAAACCCACTGTTCCTATTATGATATATTTTAATAAATCATCTATAAAATAATTTCTTCAATTTTATCTGACATCATATCAACAATGAATCACTAAACCCTTGAGAAAAATGCAATTTTTGATTCAAAATCATCTTCATTTCATTTCAAAAAATATATAATGTGCCTAAACTATTTTTAATGAAATTCATTCTAAAACCCATTATCCATTCCACCCAATATTCATATAATAATAAAATTAATATTTTATATAAAATCAATAAATTTAAAATACCAATACCATGTAATTTACCTCAACAATTTGTAATTCATGGCTTAACCCCATTTTTTAGTGACAGTAAAAATGAAAATGGAAGAAAAAGGACTATTTATGAAATATAAATTGGAAATGAGTACATCAATACTCAAAAGTCTTGATCCACATGAAAAATAATAAAATAAAAATTAATACATATCGATATAGAAATATAAAACCAAATGAGTACCAAAATAATAACTTAGCCAGAGAATAAGGTAAAATCTATAAAGAGCAAAAGATATGAGATCAAAAATGCATCCCACCTTGAAGAGATCCTGAATGATCGAAGGGAAATCAGCATGTATACAATAAGAGAATGTTTTGGATAGGTTAGGTCAAGTATATGAGATTTTGGTAGTGGTTTATACATAAATTTAACCAAGTTCATTGATGTTAATTCCCGATTTTAATTAGATTGAATATGGGAGCATCAATTTTTCATATGGTTTATAATACCATGTCCTAAGCATGTTGTGGCCCCCATTCATCAAAAATTGAGGTTCACGATTAAATGTGGAGATATCAATAGTTTTAATGACCATTCCCAATAAAAACAATATAACCATGAATAACTCCCCGTCACATACAAGGTTTTTCTAATGAATAACATGAATTTGAAAACCCATCCAAAAACTATGAAAAACTACACTATGACACAAATTTCAATACAAAATTCTTAGCACTAACAATTATGCTTAACAATTTTCTAGTCATGTTTTTTCTAAAGCTCAAAATTCTCATCCCCAACATTGTAACACCTCTAGAACATCAGATGAAAATATATCATGTTCAAATTTATACATACTTCTGACTTGGATGGAGTCACTGTTCTCCCCACCATAATTGATTTCTCCCCCTAATAGCTCTCATGATTATATAATTGAAATACTAAAATCCATTGCTACCTCATAAAAGATTCCAACTTAAAAATCCCATGGATATCCAATTCACACAACAACCACACATAGAAAAATTGATTCAATTTACCATGATGTTACTTTTCTTTCATATCCATAGTATGAACAGGCTATTAAAATGCATAGGTTTCAGGATAAATATCTATATATTCATATTCAATATCATGGGATATTTCTAGTTGATACATCCTCAACTAGGAATAAGGAATTATCTAATGAATAAATTTAATGAATGTTTTTATGTACAAATGATTATAAAAATTTCACATGCATTCATCGATCTCACAAGTCTATCAATATTTTGTGTAATATTACTCTTTATACATTATCGATGATGACCCAAGAGAGGTGAAACATTAATGAAAAATCGATCACCAAAAGTACTCACCAACAAGAAATTATGATAGTAAAAATAGTATTTCTAATGACTGGGATCAATCTCTATCCTATTCTCGATCAAAAAAATCGTTTTCATCATCTCTGGAAGAATTCGTGACCCAACTAAAATCCATACCCATATTCTATCCAACACATATTAGAACATCATGATTGAATGAAAAATGGTTTTAAAGGAACCATTTTAATCAAATCCCATAAACTGTTTTTTAAGAAATTTTAACTAAAGGTGGATCATTTTGCCATGAACCATTGAAAATCATGAACACACACTTGAACCATATCCTCATGAATATGAATGGGTCACTCAGTATACCCAGCCATTTGAGTTTAATATACCATGATTAATTTCATATGGCTACCCATATCCTCTTCAAACCATATCCAAAAAGTGTATGTAATCCCAATGTCTCTTTTAGATGAAACTATATTACCATCCCCATGGAGCTTTATGATCTCTCATATACACATGTCTCTAAGTTCGTCATCCTTCTTCATTTATTAAATATGTAGGAAATCATGTGATTTAATATGTTAGTTAATGATCTCTCAAATATCATCCACCTCTCATGAACATTATGATAAATGGATAATAAATTCCCTAGGTACCATATCCCTCTTCCAAACCATAATTCAATATGGTTGAAAAAAACTACTAGGTATTGGGTGATTTAAATTAATCTTAAAAAAGATTGGCACCCTGACAAGAAGTCTGCAACCAGCCACCTTATCTTTTGTGACTAAAACTATTGACTCATATCATGATAAATATTTTTATTCCTTTGGTGTATGGGAAAACATGAAATGTGTCAATTATCCATCATTTCCTACCATAGTAATATCCGAATGACCTACTAGTTTCAGAATGAAAAAAAAACCCATGAGAAAATGAGACCAACCACTTGTGGTATCCCCCAAAAAATGGATTTTATTGAAGTAATGAAATTCAGTTTCTATTACCTCTTCAGGATGAATATGATCATAAAATTATTTTTCAAATATTAAAAAGGATAATAACACCTTTCTATCAACCACTTCCTCTTCAAATCTCATCTCAACAAAAAAATCATCATATAGCACTCATCCTTTGATTCCATTTACTCAATAAAATCCATATCAGGATTTGAGTGACCATATTCAATTTTTCTAGTGTATATGAAACGTTAAAATCAATGTCTTCATTGTAATCAACCAAGTATAAATGTCCCATGTTTAGATCCTACATTTTAAAAATATACTTAATTATCTAATTATCTGAATACAACATTAATATCTCCATAATGAGATTGTGTTTCCATGTTTTAAGATCCTGAATAAGGGCATCCATTTCAATTCTAATGGTACGATATTTCCATTCAAGAGGTCAAAATTTTCAAGAGCCACATGCCAGTAATTATTTTACAATTATCAAAAGTCACAACATTCACATACCTGAGGAATATCAGAATACCCCATATACAAAACCATGTTCTAGATGAATCTGAACTGGTACCAAATCCACCCTAAAAAACTTTTCTTCAAAATATTTATTATATTATGCATTTACAAAATTCATAACACCCTTTATCAGAAAAATACTCATTAGAGATCTAATCTGGGATAAATCATTAACATACAATATATAATAACCATATAATCCAAAGATTCATTAAATTTCAAATACATTACTAGGTCACTCCTCCAACATCATGTAAAAAATAATTTTAAGATCCAAAAAGACACCACTATTCACTATAGCATTGAAAAAAACATCACATCATGGATTTAAAATTCATATTCTGGAATATTTAATTGATTCAGAAGATCTTTTATTATTCTAATGATGTTATCTGTAGGATATTTTCATAACTCCAATAACATAGATTACAATACAATATCATCCACAAAAAATAAAAATTTAATAGAATAATAATCAATGAATTCAATTTTTTCTCAATAACCCAAGTAATATTGAAACTCTATTGATATAATGTTGCAGAACTATCAATATGAAATGTGCATGCGGTATTTTAAACACTATCGTATGTTTATCCCCTTCCTATAATCTCAAGTGATGTCATAGTGATTGTAGTTCAATCATAGACCATCATTTCAATCCTCTGAATTGAATGAAAAAAATTTCAATCCTTGGAATGGGTTACTTATTATTATTAGACCCCTTATTATGCTTTTAATCCAACACACAATTACTAAGGCATATGTCTATATTCATTTCTTATGGAATTATAGAATGCGAATTTGAAAAACTATGAAAAATGAATCCCTTTTCCATGATATCTTAAACAAGAAAAATTAATCTAAAATAAATCCATATGTCATATATGATATAATATAATGTAGATTAGAATCATCATGGGATGTAATTAAATAGTGAAATTAAACTCTCTCTAGGGAGGTGACCCAAAATAGTCATCATGTGATGACACATTGTACCCATTATCAACGTCAATAAGTGGATTCTTTAAATGTTGATCAATTTGATTATTAAACCGCTCCAAAATATTTTGTGAGATCACTCTAGAATAATAAAAACAATTAATACTCGAAGTAATCAAAAATCCAACACACCCTAAAAGACATGAGGGACCTCATTAAAATGGTTAAATTGAACATAATGATTCTAAATGTCTATATAGTCCTTAAAATTAATTATACGTTCCATTCCAAGGATTGGTCATTGATATTAATACGAGGGACTATGAAGACCAACAAAAATTCAATGTTTAAAATCTTCACCCAACATGGGGGAAATTTAAAACAATGTTTATTCTTATTTATAATGTTTTTGGAAAGACCCGACCTAAATAGAATGATCCCAAAGGATAATACTAACGAATAAATTAAAATTTGAAATATAAAAGATTTAGATACACCTATATCATATTAAATCCATAACCCGAGAAGATATAATGGAAATCGAACCTCTCACATTATCAATACATTATTCAAAATCTTTTTGTACACACTCACCTTTCAACATATGTCTACTATTTTATTTTACTAAAAATGTTTCTACAATTTGATAATCCCCTTCGTATAATAATGTGATATATCACACATTTTTAAAAATCATGGAACTTGGAATCGCATTCAATAGTATTTTTAAGTGTAAGTGGATCTTGGTAGAGGTTCTATGTTGTTTGGAGGTGTGTTAAAGGAAATATATAATTCCGAAAACTATTTAGGAAATGATATGGTGTGGAGCCTAGGGATAAACCATATCTGAGTTCTATATAGTATAGGAGGATCTTGCTATGATTTAAGAACCCTAGAAGAAATGTGTTTGGTGGTTACTTTTTATTTGAAAGAAACTACACCATGGATCAATGTATGTTGCGTAAGGCCTATCAGAATGTGATTATTTGGGTGTGGAGACCCCAACATTGGTCTGGATCGTGATTTTTTTTTCAGTGGTTCCTCCTATTTTGGAACTACAGTGTCTTGGAGCTGCAGCAATGACACAACTATTTCCTTGTTAATAGGGATCTATGATACAGGAGGTCTATGATGTACAATTGACCCTTTCTTTTGTTATATGATCGTGGACCAATATATACCCATTTTTCTAATCATCCAATTTAACTGGAACATATTTAAAACGGTGGGGGTGAATCACTATGCCCTATTCATGTTATATATAGGCTATGGAATAGTCCATTGGGATATTCCATAATCATATGTATTTCAAGAATGCAATGAATTTTTATATCCCATCATACAATATCAAATTTCACCATTTTATCCCATTTCATAGGTTGCTTATGTGAAACCAAAATATCTCTTTCATTCTCCTTTCATGGGATTCTAAACCCATCTAGTGTGGATCTATATGTGGTTAGATATAGAATTTTAGCTCATCATTTTCTTTATGTTTCTCCATATTTCTTCATCTTGGTGGGGAAACTGACTAGGAAATATGTTTTCATTTCTATTATGTTAGTACAATGATGATATAGTAGTATTTTTTCCAAAGGATAAGGTGTACTTCTTTCTTATAGTGCATTTTGGTGACCTTACTCTTATTCCAACATTGCGCAGTAGATCAACAATCTCGGTAATAGTTATGAGATCACTTATACCTAATATTGTGTATCATACAAGAGAGGAATTAATATTGATCTAATTTGGAAGACAATTTCCACATATTACATAAAAATCATTAATTAGTTTAAATATAATCATTTTGTAAGGATAATGATTCACATTTCATTATATAATTTAATATTATCTAGATATTTTTTTTGTACATTATAAATTCCCCACTAAAAAGTGGTAATGTTATGGTTATTTTTTGATGATTTGAAATTTCGTATGGAGAAATCTGTGGATTGTTTGTTGAACTAAAAATAAATCTAATTAGATAATGAATTTTATATCTCTACTGAATTTCAATTATATTTAAATTTGAATTCTATGAGAGTTACCATAAATATAAACAAGTGAAATTGATGAAAGTTTCCTTTTCTAAATATGAAAAAATATTAACTATTTTTATGTGAATATTATTCGGACGTCTTGTATTGTGGTCATAATGTGGGGTGGGGATGTGTTCTTTTGATGTAGTGAGGATATATGATTATTTGGGTGGTCATGCTATGGGTTTTTTGTAGTGGAATTTGGTACTGATCTATGATGGTATCCATATGGGGATTTTTGGAAGGAAATGATGGATGTAGATGATAATGTTATTATTATGAGGATGTTTTGTAAATATTATGTGTTTTCCTATTTTCCCCTATAGTATTTGTAATTAAGTGATAATGTTGAATTTGAAATTTCATGGTTTGGTTTTCTTAAAAGAATAGAAATTGATAATGATTGAATTAATAATGGTAACTGTGGTAAAATAGGGTTCATGTTTAATAATGAAATGAAAGGTATGGATAATGTATGGGGTTGGTATTGTGAAATTATGGTTATGGTTTGGTTGATAACGAATTTGAAATTTAATGTGTGTATTGTGAATTATTGTTTGTTGTTTTTCATTTCTAGGGGCCTAAAATGTTTTTGTGTTGTGAGGTTGTGTGGGGATATTGTTAGATGGTGATTTTAGTATATTTAACACATTTGTTGGGATTTTTTTGGGATTTTTTTGTATATAAAATTTACTTCATATTTTTAAATATTTAACTCACATAAAAAAGATCCATCTTCTAGAAAACATATATATATTTGGGGTGTGCTTTCTCTAATATCATATTTGTGAGGATAGATAGATGGATAACCACTCTATCTCAATATCTCCTCTTGGGATGATTATATGCACATGTTTTGATATCTAAAAGTGTACATTACGCTGTCAAAATGGGATTTAATATGATCTCCCTTGTGTATATGGGTCAAATAAGTTATGATATAATGAGATGACATGTGACGGGGTTCATCGATTTTTACAAGATGGTAAAAAGGATGTTGTACTTCCTAAACATTATATCTTACTTCTATGATTCTGGTTGTTGTGTGATGGACTTTGTTTCATTGGTTTATTTCTAGTTTGAGGACCTAGGATTCTTGGAGTGATGTGTGTTGTGATTTCCTAGGTGCCTTCAAGAATATGTTATGTGATGTATACTTCCAATTTGGATTCATTGAATGATTTTTTTTAAGAAAAAAATTGGATTTACATTACATTTGAAAATTTACTGTGAGAGTAGAATATTATTGGTAAAAAGGTGAGAGGTTCAATGAATCGATATAATAATTTTTAAGTTATTACACATGGAATATAGTATTTGGTAAGATTATCATTGTGGGGCTCGGTATTGGTTATTTGAACAGCATATGTACTATTAGTTCTGTAGTTTTCACACTGGTTAATTGGTATTACCATTTCACATGTGTATGAAAGTGATGTGTTTTTTCTATTGATCATACTCTTATTATCACTATTAATTTATAAAAACTAATTTTCATGTTTATAAGAGGACTATATAGACCATGTTGGTTGTTACTTGCACGAAACATTGAATTGTTTTGATTACACTACCTTTGCATTTTGTTTGGTACTTTATTGGGAGACTATAACCTATATCTATTTAATGTTTACATGAATATGGGGATGGATATGGTTTTATTGTTATATTATTTTAATGAATTTATTTATATCATTTATCATATCTATTGATTCTAAATATATTATAGAGGGTAATACCTACCATACATAGAATTGTATATTATTGGTCGTTGTCTCTAACATGGGGACTACTAGAGGCGGGACATGGGGATCATTATATTTCATCTATCATTATGTGCTAATGAGGGGTAAATTGGTTGTGAGGGTGTAGTTAAATTGTGGTATCAAAGGAAAATGTTTAATAATTGGACGATGTTTATAGTTTTCCATAGTGATGATTCCAAGGGTTGTTATGAAACCAATATTGGTTGATCTTGGTGGATGACATAGGTCTATGAAGATCATATATGATATATTATTTTTGGTTCCCCCATGATCTGATGTGAGGAATATAAGCATAATGATTAACCATGAGTGGGGGTGACTCTTGTAGGTTATAATTGTAGGAGAGGTACATGAATCATAAGGACTTGTTTTCTTATATTAATTTTTTTGTTGTTGTTCCCAGGTGTCAAAATTTATAATATAAATATAAATAATATGCCATTATAATGAAATTTGGAAATCCATTTATCCCTTATAGATATGTATTCCAGAAATTATCCACAAATATCATAGGAAATATAGGTTTACCAGAATATCATTTCCCACTGAAACACTATGACCCTAGAATCCCGATACTAGTGCATTATTACATTACATTGGCATTATAATAAGAAATAATATCTTAAAGGACCATTAAATATAGCAGTTTTGTAATCATATATTACATATGTGATACCTATAATATATTGGTAAATAGTAAATAAAAACAATATAAATAATAAAATGAAATAAACTATATCCTAGAATCATTGTTCAAAGATTTAGACTTCATAACAAGGGGAAAGAAACATAATAAGGGTTTGCACAAATGATTAGTAATGGGAAATAAAATGGATGTAATAATGATTCAATCAATATGGAAAGTAAAATAACTGAATAACCATTCCAATCATTAAATAGGATAAGGAATAATCTATATTCAAATGTAAGAAACTTAAATCAAAATCTATTAATAAAAAAAAACAGATAAAAAAATAAATCTATAGATATGATGATGAAAATTATCATGGAAAAATAATAACAGAGGAACATGCATAATTTTTGGACTCCATGTTTCCACAGTACATGGAACCCTATAACATAATGACATTTCACAATATTTTTTAGATACATGGTAATTCCCCATCTATGGAGGATAGCAAACTATTTATCTCATTAGACTACTGATGCATCAAGTGACTTTCGTTCACCGGTCCCCAACACGTATGGATTTTCTTAAACTGTCTCCAACAAGTGTATACCTGTCCCATGAATTATTCATATTGAATAATAAAATAAAAAATAATACTTTACAAATATAAATATTTAATAAATATTCTTGATTTTTCAATATACCATAGTGGAGGAGAATTAATTGCAAGGGTTGGGGAAATTAATTCATTCACGAAGACAAATAATTTTTAAACATTCTAATGTCTCCCATACCACATTGAAACCATTAAATCAAAATAACAAATTAATAAAATGAAACATATAACATCATGAGAGTATTCATATTAATTATACAACATGTAAAAGGAAAATATATACCCCGGATTAATGTGAAATAGTGCATAGAAAAAATTATGTCTTAAGGGAAAATAAAATGAGATGAAATCCATTATCTTATCCTTATTTTTTGTTCTGGGGTAATTAGACTCCTATATAATTTTTTAAAATATGTTAATAATTAATAATCGAAAATAAATCATTTTTATAAAACTATATATTAACTTTTTACAATATTTTATTTCTCTTTCATCCACACTAATTCGTTATTTTAACTATATCTGTTGTTAAATGCCATGTTTTTACAAGAATGTTTTGACTTTTGATTTTTTATTCCTATTAATTAGATCACATTTTCATCAAATCCAGAATTTAAACCATGAATAAATTATCTTATATATTCCGTACATGTGTATTTAGAATAGTAAAAAATATTTGGAGATAAGAAATTAATAGCACCGTTCATGGTGACAGTAGGTCCATCAATCACTTGAACACAACATTCAATTCATTATTTTATTAAATGATTTAAAAATAAATGATAAATATGTATATAATAAATATATTATATTTTATATTTTATATAGGTAACATAGTTATATTAAAACCATCCTCTGTTCTTCCCATGTATCGAATGATCATGTCATATCACATTGAAGGGGCTGTAGTCCACACAACCTCAACTGAAGTTATCATATTCCGTCAAAGTGTACAGAAGAAAGGTATGTTATAAAAAATTTAGTTGAATAATAAATTTTAAATAATAGATTTATCATATATATATGTGTGTGATGTCCATAGTAATGGCCACCATGATAGGTTGTTGGGGAACATTGAACAATCATCTTTTTGAGAGGCAGTAATATGTTGTACAGAGAAACAGTAAGTTTATTACCCACCATATAGAGGTTTGTGTAAGTGTAAGTAAAATATATAGCATAAAAACATCCTATTATGTTTAGGATGATAGTTGTTTTGTAATAATAGAATAAAAAGTGTGTAGGGAGTGGATAATGGATATGAAACTAGAAATCATTAGAGTAACGTTTCCTCTTAATTTGGTAAATTATTTTGGGGTGTACAAAAAAAATACATGGATAGTTTTATTTCCATGTGGGAGGGATCTAGGTCGAGTTGAGAGATATTAGGAGACTATTTAGAATTATTTTTTATGGTCCATTATGTCTTCAGAGTTATGAGGAAGGGGTATAGTTCTTGCCTTTTTATATTGGAGGGGGAGTGTCACTTTTGTAAATACCAACTGGTATACAATAATGAGTGGTCTAAATAACTTAATGTTCATAAAAAATTTACTAATAATGGATTTTAAGAGACAATTTTTCGTTAAAAAAATCATCCACTAAAAAATATGTGCATTTTAATAATTTTGTTCCTTAACTTCATAGATTCTCAGATTTTATCATTTTTTTATTAAAGAATGTTTTTTAATATAAATAAATGAAAAATTAATTCAATACTAAAGTGATATTTAAAATAAAATATAGAGCCACCTAATTATTAATAATATATTAAATTTATAAAATTAACATGTGTTTTGGAAAATTATTTTAAAACAAGTGCATGTAACGTAGTAAAACTCTGATGCAACCGAGACTGTCTTAATAATGTTTTTACAATATATCGGTCATTATGTCAATCATATATTGGAATTAAAATATATTATGTTTACTTGTTTTAACATGTTATAATCATATAAATATATAAATAAATACAATAAATTAATCAAATAAATTCACTTTTAATATTTATAGTATCTTTTATTTCAGTTAATTATTAACAAAATAATCTATATATTAACGTTTATAATGAATTCTATGCAACTAAATCATACTAATTTTTTTTTTATAAATTATTATTAAAAAAATATCCCATATATCTTGCAATATGATATTTATAACCTAAAACATGTTATTTTGAAGATATCTTATAATTTTATAAATATTAATTGTGAGGAAATTTCCCTTTTTTCTCTTTTCCCTTTAATACCATTTTATATAGTGTAGTTCCATTTAAAAATATCCTACTAACACATAAAATATTGAAAGGAGTGGGTAAATTAAAAAATTATTGGAATCAAATTACATTTGGGAAGGTGTCCTAGTCAATTTTGTCCTTTATATTAACCTTTAGTCCCTTATTATGCTTAATCTTACCTTAATCACTATTAATGATTTTATTCACATTCACTAATCATTTTGGTCAAAAAATTAATTTGATCATTCTTGGCCACAAATATCATAAAAATTACATCCATGTATGGATTATTTTAAAAAATAAAATATTAGGACATGGAAAAATACGATTAACAGAAATCTCATATATGGGGTGAAATAACGTATATTTTAGGTAGAAAAACGTTCAAATGGATTTCAATTTTTTATATTCAATTTCAACGTAAACATGATTCTAATGAATTAATTGATCAAAAAGATGTATACTTAATCTAATGTGACTCTATAAAAATTATTAAATATAATTTAACAATAATATTTTATTAAATAAAAAATTTATTTATACTAAAATGCAGTAATTTTCAATATTAATCAATAAATGATGTTTCTCACATAAATACCAAAAAATCACTCCAAAATAATTTCAACATTTTTAATTCAAAATTGATGATTATTTTTTAAAATAAATTTTATAAAACTATCAACATTTTGGTACAAAATAGGTTCTCTATTAATAGGTGGTAAAAAATGATTTTGTGTGTAATTCATGGTAATTCAGTGTTATATGTACCATAAGTTTATAATTGTTTATAATAATGTACAAAAATAAATAATATTTTAATATTTTAATTTCTATTGGATTAAAATTATCCCCACCATTATTAAATTGTTTCCTCATAATTTAAAATTGATATCAGTAATTGAGGGATTTAAAATAATATTTTGTAGAAAGAACCACATCATAATAAGTGTTAATACCACATATTCATAATATGAGAGAATATGAAGAACAATTATAATGAAACGAGGTTACCATGTCGGAGAAAAAGGTTTAAAATGAAATCCAGGATTTGGAAGAAAATCCAATAATCAAGTTCTAATGGAGAGTGCTAGAAAACATGTTCAGATGAAAATTGTTTCCCAAATGACCATAAAACATAGGTTTGAACAATGGTAATTTATATAATCAATAATGATGCTAATAGAATTTTTTTCAAAACCATTTTTTCTATAGTTATGGAATTATTTCACTCCATAAAAAAATATGTAAATATATGTTTCAATAAACATAATATTTTCCTTTGATTACGCTTTGAACTATTTCTACATTGTCTCTAAGCACGTGATACAGAATATAGTGAGTAATAAATTACCATATAAAATATCATTCGATGATCATAATAAAATATTATATAAATATCTATTTTTTCCAACATATTATGATCCAATCTATTCTGAATGAAAGTCACTGAACTTCCAAAGTTAACATACAATTACACTTTAATCAACATGATGCATATTTTAATTTTCACATTCCAAATAAGTGAATAAATTCATCTTGTATCCTTTTGTAATATATTAATAACATTAATTACAATATACAATTTTTGGAAACATGAATTATTCATTATTAATAATGTTATTGAATTTTTATGGTATATATTCCATAAATCCAATAGTGTTATAAACTACATTAATGATATCATAGACAACATATCCACATGTCATTAATCTATTCCAAGGTAGTCATAACTTATTAAATAATTAGATTATTCATAATTATATTAACATCAATAATATATTAAGGATTTCCATTCTCTAAATCATGTGTTTTCTAATAAATTTAACTTTATTCTCAATAATTTTTCTTGGTACAATTCAGTGTATGATCTCTATTCCATAAAGAAACTGTTCTGCAGTAGAATCATCATATATTCTATAATTATTATAACCAGTATATTACGGATAAAATATTCAAATGACATAGTTATTGAAGAAGAATATTAGTCATTCACATCATCTGTAGTAATATCATAGGTTTATCACTATATAATATCATCATCTGTGATATATTATTTTGAATCTTTGGGCATTGATTCACATAGTGTTTGGTCTCCTTGCAGTGATATAATTGAATATTTGAGTCTTTTTCATCACCTTAAAATCATGAAATCAATGTACTTTTTCTATACACTTATAAAAAACTCTCATTAAATTCAATCATTTACCAGGGTGATTCTTTACACAATTATCACACATGGTAAAATCATTCATTTCCTTCTTCCCTATATCTAACTTTTTCCCTACCATTCTTTTATTACCTTCAATGAAATTAGACGTAAATTATTCATTACTTATCTTCATAAAAAATGATATTATATCCTAATATGATGAGAATACATGGGAGACTACATTCCTTGAAGAAAAAATTTCTTAACATAATGATCGATATGATCCTTCTCACAATTTTTAGCTCGTGCATTAGTACAATTCTTATTTCTTCTTACATGATCCATTTCTTGACATCTCTATATACTATATTAAGCTCATAAAATTATTATCCTTCCATAACTCTAAACCTGGTATATAATAAAACATAAATTAATCTATTATAAATCCTAGAAGCATAAACATTGGTTACTTTTTGGAAATCATTACTTCTAAATCCATCGTAATAGAAGGTAAATAAAATGTGAACTGTCTTAAGAGTATTATCCAGGAGTGTCAGACATGTTGTAGTGTAAGGAATGTTGTTGTGTATTAGGTTACCATGTTCATTCCCTAGAACACCTTATAAGGGTTGTTAATCCTAGAAACATCTGTATCATAACCATATCCACGTGTAGTATCCATACTGGGATTCATATCTATTAATTAGTAAAAATATTTACTCGAACAAAATTTTATGATATTTTTCAAAACATATCCTCAATGGTTACATTAGGTTTGTTCCCCCAAAGATATTTTTTTAATCATGCTTCTATGTTTGTTTCTAAACCTGATCTGATAACAACAGTAATTCCTGGACCCCAGAACCCTGGAGTCGATGCATTTTTATATTATTTGGGAATTATTAAAATGAAAAAAATCATGATGGACCGTTTATTTTAACAGCCTTTGAAATACATATTACATACATGACACACACAATAAATTGGTAAATATGAAATTAAACCTTGATATAATTAAAATGAAATAATAGACATCTTTTAATTCTTATTCATTGATTTTTTCTTTATAACAGTTGGAATGAAACCTAATAAGGTTGTGATCAAATGGTTAGTATGGGAAAATAAAACATAAGAAATATTTTATATATCTATATGAAAAGGTGAAAACTAAATATAATTTCTACTCGTATAACTAGAAAAGGTATATTCTATATAGAAATGTTGTAAAATTAAAGCACATTGCTTTAATCAAAAAAACGAAAATAAAATAAATCGATAGATATGTCGACATAATATCTCATGTATAAATAATAACTGGGGAAAATGTTTAATTGTTTAAAGCCATGTTTATTAGGTACATGGAACCCGTACCATCAATTCCATTCACTACATGGATTATATATATGGTAAAAGTATATCAATAGAGGCCATCAAACTATTTTTTTCATGATACTACCAATGCATCGAGGGGAATTCATTCACTGGTAACCAACCCATATAGAATATCTTAAATAGTACCAACCTGTGTCTACTATACTGAAAAAATTCCTCACATTTAATAAAAATAAAAAAAATTCTGGAACATATAATCATATTGAATAAATAATATAGATTTATCAAAAATATATTAGAGGAGGAAATATAACAATGAGTGTTATGGAAATTAAATCATTCATGAGAAAAAATAATATTTGATCATTTCAATGTGGCACATACGAGAGAAAAACTATAACATAATTATTAAAAATAAATTAAATGAAGCATAAAAAATCATGAGAGTAAGGAAATTTATGATACAACATGTAAAAGTGAAATATATACCCCAAAATAAGTGAATTGGTTCAAAAAAAATTATGTCTCAATGGAAATTAAATTGACACGAAATCCATTACCTTATCCTACCTTTTGTGGTGTGGTCTTTATCACCATTTATGGTGTTTTAAAATATGTTAATAAAAAATTCCAGAACAACAATCATTCTATATAATACCACATATTTAGTTCCTATAATATATTAGTACCTGTTTGTCAACACTGTTTCATTATTTTAATTATTTGGGGTTCTACATACGTAGTTTTCTAAAGAATGTATTAACATGTGATTAATTTTTCCAATTAATTAGTTCATGAATTAATAATCACAATAATTTAAACAATGACTAAATTATCTTATATATTCAATACATATATTTTTAGAATTATCCATAACATTATGAGATTAGAAATTACGTGCACCGTTCATGGAGATGGTAGTCCATACGTTCAGAAAAACTCTACATTCATTTATATGTTGTATTAAATTAATTAAATATAAATTATACATATGTATATTATAATTAAAGCATGATATAGAAGTTATATATTTTAAATAGGTATATTAAAAATATCTTTTATACTTTCTATGTATGGAATGAATGGATTATAATTCTTTGAGGTGTGGTACTCTACACTTCCTCAAACAAAATAATCATATTTTTTAAACATGGAATGTATGAATGTATTTTATAAATAAAAATTAAATAATATTAAAACATTTTATATAACATATATATCATATATAAATTATGTGTCTATCATAAAGGACATAATGAGAGGTGGTAGGGGAAAATTATACAATCATCGTTTCGTGATGCAATAGTACACCATAAACCGAAACAGTATGTCTCTTACACATTAAATTAAGGTATGTGTAAGTGAAGGACTAATGCATAGAATAATAAATTACTATTATAGTGATAATACTATGTTTTTATGTATTCATATAATATTAATATTATAGGTATTGGAGAATGGATATGAAACAAGAAAGCATGAGAGAAGACATTACTTCTTAATCAGGTAAATTGTATTAGTCTGTAACAAAAGCATTCATGGAAGCTTTTATGCCTAGTGGGAGGCTTCTAGGTATATTAGAGGTATTTTGGGATGTTTTTTGGACATATCATGGAAGATTCAATGTGTCTTGAGAGATGTGGTGAAAGGGTAGAGTGCTTGGATTTTATAGTGTAGGGTGGGTGACACATTTATAAATTCAAATAGGTTTTCAATAATGGGAGGTATTCTTTACCAAAAGTGTATAAAAAATGTAAGAATAATTGATTAATGTGAAATAATGTTTGATAAAAACCTCATCCACACAAATATTCGTACATTTTAATTAATGGTTTACTTAACTTCTATGATTCCAAAATTTTAACATTTTGGTTTCTAATAAATCACCCAGTTTTCTAATCTAATATATTTAACTGTTAAGACTAAATTAAAGTTATATTTATTATAAAATATACATAAACTTAATTATTAATACTATATTTAATTTAAAATATTCCTATGTGTTTTGGAAATAAATTTTAAAAGAAGCGCAACTGACTGTCTAAAATGTTTCTTGAACCGAGACCTTATTAACAATGTTTTTTACATTATATAGGTCAATATGTAAATTTTTTTTAAAAAAAATTTCCATTTACTAAACATATATATTATTTAATAACACTAATATATATATATATATATATTTCCATAATATTGGATTTTTATTAATTTTAATTCATTTGATTATATATATTTATTCTAAAATATCATTAATTCCAATACTGACATTATGAATATAATTTTATTTATAAAAAAATAATTATTATATTACAATTAAAATATATTAGGTTAAAAGGTGTGTAAAATTCAATATTAACCTAAAAAATAAATAAATACAATAATAAAATAAATTAAATCTACTTTTATATTTATAGTATCATTTATATTATTTTACTTATAAATAAATAATTACTATATTGACGTTGCTTAAGAATATTAAGTATCTAAAGCATCTATAAAAATTATTTAAAATTTTTATGATAAAAAACCCATATGTATTAAAAAGTTTATTTATATCCTAAAATTGTTTTTCATACATATCTCAAACTTTTATAAATGTCAACAATAATGAAATTTCCATTTTTTTTACTTTCCATTCACATAATTTTATATATGGTAGTTCCATTTGGTAATATCATAATATCCCATAAAATTAGATTCATGTGGGGAAATGATCATATTATTTTTAAAAATTGTATTTTGGAAACGTTTTAAAGTCATTTTTTCCCTTAATATTAACTTCTAGTCCCTTAATAATCTAATCAAACCATAATCACTATAATTAATTTTAACAATATTCACTAATCATTCTGGTCAAATGTATATGCTGATATTTTTAGAACACAAAAGTCATACTAATTACATCATTTTATTTCCTATTTTCAAAATTCAATTCAAATAATTGGGAAAATAATTATTAATTCTAGACCACTGGACAATGAGAAATAACAGGTTTTTAATGTACAAAAACAATCAAAGAATTGTTAATTTTTTATAATCAATTTCAAAGTAAAATTTATTATAATGACCATAATATTTTAATATATTTATAATTGATCTAATGATACTCTAAAAATTTATATTTTATTATTTAGCATTAATATGTATTTAAATTAAAAAGTTGTTTAAACTAAATTGTGTTGATTTATACTATACATCAAAACATGAAGTTTCTTAGAAACATCCCAAAAAGTCACCATCAGATAATTTATATTTTTTTAACCCAAAAATTATATTTATTTTTATAAATAAAATTTATAAAATTTTCAAGGATTATTTTAAAAATATATTCACCATTATAAGGTTGGAAAACTCAATCTTGTGTCTAATAAAAGTTAATTCATTGTCGTATGTAATGTATGCTTAACAATTTTTATAAATAATTCCTACAAAAAAAATATATTATTAAATTAAAATATTGTAATGTCTTGGAGTGTCACATCCCTCGCCAGAGGGCCAATTAATTTGAGTGGCATGACCTGTGGAAGAAAAAATAGTGTTCTTTTCACCATTTGGATTTGGTGAGGTTTGAGTTTAGTGTTATCTATACTGAGATGGAGATGTATTTATATGATTAAAATATTGATTTCATTATTTTCATGTTCACAAGGGAGTAATGGTACCCTTTTATTGTTTGTTATATGTGACTAGTTGCACATTAGTGTTGGATAATGTTTTTTGTATATTAAAACGATGAATATGTTCCCTGTATCGAGTTATAGAAATATTTATAAGATATATGATATTCATGAAACATTATTGAAGTGAATAAATGGTATATTATCTATCAAAAATAAGTTAGTATGTCTCCATGGGATATGATAATCATATTCACAAATATATTGTGTTTTTCATAGAATTTTTATTGATGAGGAGTCTTGAGCATAATATTCTAAGGAGGGAAATTGTAAGTAAATATAGTATGTGGTAACTCTATTTATATTATTGAAATATTTTGTGGTTAATATTATTGAGGAGGTGAATAATCATATTCACTCTTGAAGAGTTTTACCTCAATACGGTAACTAGAAGGGTTCCTGGAGGATCAATGTTATCAGCTGTATGATGGGGCCATCATGGTTTCAACTAGGGAGGATTGAACCATAGAATCTTCTTTCTAACCTTATGTGGAAATTATATTCCATTCATATATTGTATTATTTGGGACAAATTTATTTTTATGTGCGTCTTATGTTCATCATCAGAATTAGTTCCCTATCATCATTTGATCTCAGTACAGAGGAGTCATATAGGATTAGTGTCACCATCAATAGCCACTACCTATGAGACCATTTTAGTATTAAAGGAAACAATATTATTTTTTACTAATAGTTTTTAGGGTATGTATAGTTCTTCCTCATGATGTTCTACATGTTCAGGGACCTCGAACAAAGAATGGATATAGAGGTTGATGTTGAAGAAATAGGTAGGGGAGAAGGGTGTGGTATGTAGCATGTAGGGGATGTGGTTTCACAAGAGGGTCCATAGATAATTAGTGGTATAATGGGTTTATAATATACCATTATTGGTTCTTTTTTTATTTCATGGATTATCACTTTTTTCATCAGTGGCAATAGTCCACACGTTAGGACTAGTTTTAGGGAGGATTATTATGCCCAATGTTTATCACTACTCTATTCAAGGGGCAGAACAACTTTTTTGAGATGTTTGGTGGGTGTAGACTAATGATGGGGAAAAATCAACCGCATAGAGAGTTTTTATTTTTACTGATGTAGTCATATGATTTCGTTATCATCTTCAACATATTATATTTTGTCCATGGTGTTATCAACAGAATCTAGAGGAATGTTGTGTTTTATATGTGGATGGAAAACCTATGGTTCTCATTGGTGAGATATTTTTTTAATTAGTTAGAAGAAATTTGCATACGCTTATTTCATAGGAAATTAATTTTTTTAAATTAGTGGATGCTAGTATATATGACGTTACCTATTTTCTTAGGGAGTTTTGTTTTTTTTCCAAAGGGTTTTTTGACATAACCTGATCGATGGGATTCTAGGTTAAGAATAAAATTAAAGTGTGTTTCTTATCTAATATCAATTGTTCATTCTCGGATGAAATCACTTTATTTCTCATAGTTGATGATTTAGATAGGAAATCTATTGAAGAAGTGTTTCATCTAGCCATATATGTCACTAAAGGGTGCTCTAGGGTTTTACCCTATTAAGACAGATAGAAGTTGGTGGTTTGATATATACTAATATAGATTGAATCATGTGAGGAAAAGAATCATTACCCTCATAAAACAATGTACTAAAATTTGAAATAATTATGGTATCTAGTTTTTTTGTGATTTTTTGGTATGCGTATCTTCTATTGTAGGTGAATAAATGTGATATCATGGACAATATCATCATATGTCATTATAATAGCATTATATATGTGGTCAACTAATTTGGTGTTATAATCACACAACCTAATTTCATAGGTCCCATGAAAACCATGTTTCATGAAATCTATGTCATGTTAATATTTTTGTACTTTATATACATATAGATCTACTAAAAGTTATTATATGATCCTTTTAATCATCTCAGAACTATCTTATCGGTTCTTTAACCAAAACAAAACTATATAATTTTTTCAATTTTTATTTTTTTAATAGGATGGGTACATTTACATGTCTATGTGGTGTTATCTTAGGGTATAGCTACATACTCATCAATGATGACAATAGTTTCTCTCCAAATAAAAACACAATAATTTGGTGTAGTTATTATGTATCATTGTTCTATTATGATATTATTGGTGGCTTGGGTCCAATTTATCATCGAAGCATCCCTATTTATTATCATTTAACATAAAGGGATGTGATTAATTAAAAATGATCTGTTTCAATATCTTTTTGTCTATAAAAAGTGGATGTTGATTCGTGCTCTGGTTCTCTAGTTATGGAATAAGTGTTTTTTGGGTTTTAATTGATCATTCCTATAGAGGATTGGGATGAATCTTCCAATAGAATAAATATATGTTCTTTTAGAGGCTTAGGATGTTAAAACCCTATGAATATAAGTTTTCCTGTAATGAAATAGAGATAGAAGTTCTTTTTTTGATAATTTTATGGAATCACTAACTCGTTTGGGGGTACATTGCTGTCTTCAAAGATCACAATTTCAAGAGGTATATACATTATAAGAATTACATTAGTACGTGATACTAGAGTTGGATGGATTTTTACCAGGACTAGGCCAATTGATATATTCTATTACTCAATGAATTAAAATTTTGTTACTTATACATTGAGTATGATGTCAAATAAAGATGGCCATCAAGCTAATGTAGATGCATGAAAAATGATCAAGCGTTTGAAAGCACTACACATATATGTGATAGGTGTTGATGGTGGAAATTTATTATTCAAGATTATGGTGATATATTCACTACTGTATAGGTTTGAGGAGTATAAATGGGGATAATTAGAGGGATAAGTAATGCATGATTGTATGGGACATGGTGTATTTCTAGTGTGATGGTAGTAGGATTATTAGAACATGATTTTGTTTCAGGGGATATTGTTGGATTTGATAGTGATGCATAGGGGGGGCTTCTTCATAAGCTATATAGATCATCGTGGATGATACATCTAAGGGTATCGAATTTTTATCATGGAATGATGATATCGTTTTTGAGGCCTAGGAGAAAATGGATAGTGTTGGATATTGTGGATTTAGGTTTTCATTTCCATCAATTATTGTGAATGTATCATGTTTATAGCATTTTGTAACAAAATTTAGATGATTATAAACAAAAAATGGGATAAAATATCGATTGAATTCATGAAAAGATTACAATGAGATCTTGGAAATTATGATTATTTATGGGTAACCATGGTTCAAGTGAATATATCAGACCACTAATTAGTGATCATGTAGTTGGGAATGGGGGATCTTTTGATGAGGAGGTATGTGCCTATGTTTGTTCAGCTCCATGGAGTTTTGAGATCTTCTATATCATATTGGAATGAAAATTTTAAATTCATATTTAGAAAAAAATTCAATAATGATTTTTTGATATAGTTGTACCTCAATAATTTTTTTCACCTTCATATGGTTAAAAATAAATTGAAGAATATCTAAATGCATGAGGATTTTTTTCGAGCATAAATACTCAAATTCTATAGATCATTGGAAAATATCATCTTGATTCTTTATTTTTTTATTATAATAGCTATATATCATCCACTTTAATTCTCCCATTCTGGTGATTTCTATATGTAGTCTTTTCATTCTATGTTTTACTAATCTATGATTAAAGACTCATGAGTCCTTGGTCCTAATGAAGAGAATATCATGGATAATAAGGTTAAGCTATTTCATGAGATAATAAAAGAACAACAAGAACATTATACATATTATACTGGACATAGGTGGAGGGCCATAGAGTTTTATGATTTATTATATTTCTACATGAACAACTCCACTAGATGTTGTTTGTAAATTTTTATTATGGGGATTTTGATCTCATCCTATTTCATGGGAATTTATTAAAATTATGGGATCATTAGAAAGGTGGATTATCATTTTCCACTATGGACACACCATATCTGGATCCATGAACACATCCATGTATCTTACATCATTTAGTATCATAATAATTAATTTAAGTTCCTTGGATGGGGAAATTTGGAAATGAAGGATGAAATTGCATTAAAGGAGTGGATAGTGCAGATCTTGTATCATTAAGAGAAGGTTTTATTGTGGATGGAACATTCCTTTTGTTCTTGTGTTTGGGGGAATGGTAGCCTTTAGGATAATATATAGGACCCTAAGATGAAAATGTGTTCCTAGTACCCTATGTTATTAAAATATGTCATTCTTTTTACATTTTTTTTATTTTCATCATGATATGATTATTGAATTTTGATGTTTTATTATATATTGTTCTTTTTTTAATAAGATGTGTGATAAAACATACATCATAAGAGGAAGATAAAAAATTGTTCTTAATCTGGAATTGTTATACATCATTATGATTGAAACCGTATTGGATAGTTACTGACAGTGTAATAATATATTATCATGACTTGAACGATGTAATTATTTGAAATTTAATCTTGTGGATCTATTTTTTTGTTATTTTAGTCATCATTATCTTGGTACTTGTGGGTGATTATGTAGTTGTAAAAATAGTTATGTGTAAGGAATATTTTTTTACCTCGTTGGGCGGATGGAGAAGTGTTGTTATGATATGATTGTGGGGTTTATCTAGTGGTATTTTTCTTTTTGTTCGAGATTTTTCTATATGGATATGTTTGGTCTATAATAAAATACTTGAATTGTATCCAGAGGGATGATTGTCTTGTAAACACCATATTTTTAATCTTTATTTATTTTAATTCTTATGGGAAATAATTTTTTGAGGGTTTTCTAATTGTAAGTGATCAAAACATGGATTCCATTTCCTTTTTATGCTTGGGTGTTAGAGGAACTTGGAAGAGGTTCCTGTGTACTTAATGGTGTTTAGGAATAAAAGATTGGTGTTATTTTATATTTTATAAAAAAATAGTGTGTAGACTAGGTCTACACCATAGGAGAGGACTCTATGACATGGAATATAAGGAAGTGGCATAGTAATCCTAGAGGATATTTTTGTGTGATGATTCCAATTTAGGGGTAGATGTTCTATGGTGACATGGATGAAGTAGAGCCCCCATTAGAAGGTAAGGTATGTGGGGTGTTGGATCTGAATTTTCCATGGACTCTATGGTCATTTTTTAATGCTTATCCAAATTTTTTAACATCTCTTCTATGGATATGTGGTTACAGCACAACCAATCTATATTTAAATGGGGTTTGCAGCATAGTGTTTGGGGATACATCATGGTTCATTTTTATTTTTATATGATCTATTATATAGATATACCAATGTATCATGAATTCATATTTGACCAATCGGGAATGAGAGTGGTGATGGACCTTATGTTATGGAACCTTGCCTGTTTAAGCGGGATGGAAAATCGTCATATGGGTTATGTTATTGTCATGTTGTATTTAGGACGTGTTAAATTCTTACCAACGAATAAAAAATTATAATTTTTTTTCTCATTACAGAGGAGACCCAATTTAATCCTGAAGATCCCATTTAGTCCCATTTTAGTGGATTTCATCACTGTCCATTTAGGATTAATTTGTGGTGTTTATTGGTATGTCGAATATATTAATATATTTTCTCTTTATTTATTCAACATGAAGGAGACCCTTTATTAGAAAATTGATTTTTTGGTGTTTTTTTGATAGGGAAGATTTCATTTTGACTTATAGGTTGTTACAATTTTCCAAAACCTTTTGGTACTTAGTAGTAATAATTATCTTATTCAAATCTCAAGAATAGGATTTGAATGACCCATTTGGGATTATGGATCCCTCATATATCAAATTATATATCATCTAGATGGAGTGGTTACACTTTTATTATTTTGGCGTTATGTTTTTATCACTTGATTTGTAGAAAAATAAATTTATCAATTCAAATTTATTGGGAAGCGGAATAATTCACCGGCCATTATAACATTTGATATTATCATGATATTCGGATTATACATGTTAAATACCCACAACAAAAACAGATTATGTTGTGGGGGTTAAATATACTTGTATAAGATGTTTTATGGACCCATTTTTTGAATTATTATTGATATAACTTTAAATGTAATTGGGTAATCACTTGTATCCAACTAATTAATTCATTTCCCTTCGATATATCAGTTGTGTGAGAGTTCCCCAAAAATTATTTGATGTGAAATTGATATAAATACCCTTTATAAATATATATCACGTTATGTATTATGATTTGAAAAAAATTTGATGTGTTTTTATGTGGACATGTTTTGGGAGGTAATGTGCAACAGTGATGTGGGCTAATATTTTTTAGTTGTGTGGAAATTATATGGGGTGGTTGTTCATTAAATTGGTGATGATGTGTTATGATATATATGTGGGTCTTATTGTCCTGGAATGGGATATGGGATGAAGATGTTATTATTTGGATGATTTTTTAGGGGGGTGTTTTGTGAAATTTTCAGAGAAATTATTAAATATATATGAAAATATTGAAACTAAAATGGAATGGGATAGATTAGATAACAATATGGGAATGAATGAGGAATGAATTAAAAATATGAATTTTAGTCAAATATGGATAATCATTAATAATGAAATTAATGGGTTGGATAGTAGATTTGAATGACAATGTGATATATAAAAAAATAAAATATGTTCAGAATGGTGATAAAATTTAAAAAATGTTTTGTTGATTATTTGGAGGTGTTGTGCATTTAGTGGTGGCGTAGAATGTGGTGGTGTTGTAATTTTTTATTTTGATGTAGTTTCATGGTTAGATTTTTGTTTTGAACAACTAGTTTGGTGTATTATGTTGATTTATTTATATATTTATAACATTTAAATTCGTTGTGATTTTATCTAAAAACCCTCCCACATTTAGAACCATGTTACAACACCAATATATATCAGGTGGGAGTTTTAACAATTTTATCTATGTTGATTATAGTTGGATTTCAAGTCACTCATTCCCTCTATATCATCCATGAAACAAAAAAATACATATCTTATTCCATAACTAAAATATTTCCGATCAATTTGTAACGATAATTGATGAAGAATATGTCATTAGGTGAGATTAGGTGATATGTGACGTGATGGGTTATGGTGGGGGTAATGAATGTAAGTAGGTGGTAACATGGATTATGTCCTTCATATCCATAATACGATACTCATTTAGTTATGGATAAGGTGTCATGACCTAGGTGTCTTCAGGGGGGTTTGGTTTTGGAACATAGATATCTTTTGGTGATATTTGGTGTGATTAACTATGTGTCTTCATGAAATATGTTATGTAGTGTCTCATTTTGTTAATGGTTCTTGGAAATATGTGACGATCAAAAGAGTTTTCTATATCATGAAATTCCATGATGTCTTTTGAGAGAATAAAATTATTGGGAATGTGGTATGGGCTACCCTCAATAAATATGATTCTTATTATGTTATTTTAAATGGAATACATTATTTACTTATCATTACATGATTATGGTGGGTATTTCTTAGTTTACCCACTTAGGTTTAGTAGGTTCTATTGTTCTATCACTTGTTCATTAGAAATTTATCATCACGTGTTCTCAATAAACATTGGTTTTTGCTACTTATAATACTAATATTCTCTAAATATGTATATAAAACTATTTCCATGTTTGCATTTGACTACAATTACTTTTTGAACATTAATATCTCATAACTCTAGATTGTTTCATTTTCATAACCTCAAAATTTTATTTGGTACATTATTTGTCATATTTTACATATATCTGTTTTAATTGTACATGAAATGTGTTATGGTTTTGTTTATATATTATATTAAATTAGGGATTTAATTATTTTTTAGTATCCTATTTACTAATATATTATATATTATAGAGTTCAATGCCTCTAATTTCTAGAAATATATATCCTTAGTGAAAGTCACATACATGGGGCCAACTGGAGGTAAGACTGAGGTGTAATTATACATGAACCATTTCTGGACAAGGATGGGTAAATTGTGTTGGGAGTTGGAAATGAAACATTGAAAAATAATAACTAACCTAATATCCACTGATAACAGTTGATACATCTCTACATCCACGAGTCATTGCCTCGTAAAAACAGTTATAGTTGCTAGATTTTCACCAAATGATAGAACATCGTGGGTACTACTAGAATGTTGGGATTGGTTTGAGAAATCCTCCATCATAGATTTAAAATACCTTATTTTTTCTCAAGGAGTCCCTAGAAACATGGTCAATTATCATCTGATGGCCCTTACTCTTCAATTTCCAGCCAGATAAAACACCCTCGCTACCTCATGTGGGAATTGATGCTCTATCTAAACTTGTTTCCCCACATATATTTACCTCTAACATAGGATATTTATTAACCTAAAAACATTAATAGTCATAATAAAATAAACATCTGCATAGAATCATGCCACAAATCAATATCATGCCTTTATTCATTATGTAATTCAATTAAATCATTCACTAGTGATATTTGAACAAACACAATGAATAAATTGGCATAATATATTATTAAATGGCGAACTAGATATAAAGTTATAAATTATAAATCCATTACCACAAATTATTTTTTAGAAAAAATATTATGGTTGATTACATTATCGATAAAATTATTGTCATGATGTACATATAACACGGTTTTCATTCTATAATTATACTATTCTATTCGTGATTAATGAAGAATATGGGTGCAAAAAACATATTAGTGTCCTATGGAGTTTTCAAAAAGTGGGTGGTCATATAAATATACTCAATTCACTAATTTTATTCCATTAATACATCATCTCCATGGAATATATATTTGTTTTTTCTGGAATATTATAAATCTATATCCATAAATCATTCCAAGATTCAAACACCCACCTAACGAAAATTCACAATTATGTGGATAACTAGTCCCACAAATGAACGGTCTAATGTGGTGTTCTATTATAGGAAATAAATATAATATTTTACTCTTGGATTCATTATTTATATTATAATAAGAGTTTTCTAATAAACCCAAAATCCATCATCATATCTTCATAATTGAAAATTAATAAATAACTAGAAAAATTAAATAATTCATGTGAAATTATTTACTTGAAAATAATTTAATGTAACCTTATATTCAATGAATAAATGAAATAATGAAATAATATTTTAATCTAAATAATCTAAAAATCATGTTTATTTAAATAACAACAATATTAGTGTATGTATTTATGAATTTCCATTGCCACCTAGGGTAACATGAGATCAAACATGGAAGTGAGTTGGCCAAGAACCCTCCCACAAATACTACCAAAATTCTGATAGTCTAATATCATTAATACCATAGACAATTAACAACACCTAATAACATTCATCAAACGTCAATATAGTTATCAACATTAAGTTCATTTTGTAGTGAATTAATATGTTTCAAGATGACGTATCAACTAATATAAAATTCCATGAGCTATATAACAATTCATGAACAATAACATCTCTCATGAGTAATATATTAGAAATAAATAATTGTATATAATGATGTGGTAAAGAACACATCATGGAAACATAAATGGTAATGGAAAAATTATTAACCTAAAATCATTTTGAATCAATAATAAATTATATTCTCCATGTTACCAATAATAACCACTAATCCATCTCATTATGAGATTGAAAATAACAAGGACAATTTAGAAAGCAACATCATTCCATTCCCTTTAGATATTTCCATCAAAAAATTATCTATATATTGAAATTGTAATACGTAGGGTGTAAAGAAAAACCTAAAATATTATACAATGATTTATATTGTGTTTATTTACATGAAACTATTATTTCTTGATTGAAAACAGAACAAGTCCATAATGATATTACAAATGAAATTCATTTTGAAAAAAAAACAATTGGTTACCTCTAAATCGTTTAAAATTCCTAGAAAACATGGAAATGTAATGTACCAGAAAACCATTTTAAATGAATAAAAAATTTATCCTTGGAAATAACATACAATAATAATGTGATAAATAATCATTAAAATATACCATACTGTATAAAAGCTATCAAAGATGGGAGTTTTCCTATTATATTACATAATCAAACATGAAATGGATTACTAATCCCGGAATTCACTGAATCCAATATATAGTGATTCCTGCTTTAGTTTTTGACATTCATAAGTAGAACCCCATGTGCTTCCACACTAATTTGGATTTCCATATGTTGAAATACAATTTATCAAACTATTCAAAACCTAATTGGATACAAGTATATAAGGGGAAGAGAATAAGTAGGGATCTAGAAACAATATAGTACAACAGATCAGAAAAGAAATGTACCATAAAGAGATCCACCAAGAACAAATGAAAATCTCCATATATCCAAATTGGGATCTACGTATAGAATTAGGAATATGATAGGTGAGCCATATGAGATATTAATAGAGTAGTGGACTTAAAATGACCTAGAATATCTAGGAAAATTTCGAATTTTATGAGGATTGGATCTAGGTTCAGGGTTAGGCTTCAAAATTTATTAATCCTTATACTAACCATGTAGTGACACTATGAATTGAAATCAAGGAGCATGGTTTCTTGTGGTGAACCACATAGTTTAAAAAATAATTATCAATCCATGTGATATCCACTATATTAACTCATTAACATTTAAATTGTTTGTCTGTAGTGTCATAATGTTTTAAAAACTTTGATAAATTACATTTGGAATCATAGTGTCATACTACATGGTTATTACATTTTTAGTACTAACCATGCACCTATCTTGATATTCCAAAAACTCTAAAATTTGATCCACCAACTGCCTAAAATCTCTGGAACCACACAATATATTAACCAAACCCAAATTAATTTGTACATATTCCCTTCAGAGTGGTAGAATAATTTACTTAATCTATCTAATGAAATTTATACTACTAAAATATGGGGATCTCTAAAATGTGATTCTATAAATGAATCTAAATGAGATAAAATAATATGAATAAATACAAGAAAAATTGAACAATTATTTTCTTATATT
Organism: Viscum album; assembly: GCA_963277665.1. NCBI lineage: Eukaryota > Viridiplantae > Streptophyta > Magnoliopsida > Santalales > Viscaceae > Viscum > Viscum album. The sequence goes on along the minus strand of OY728120.1, from coordinate 1,749,257,223 downwards.
TTGATGAATCCCTTCATACAAGGAGTGATATAAATATTTATTTTTTCTAAGAAAAAACTTATTGATGTTCAAAATATATTATAGAAATTATAGTTCAAAATGAGAATATAAAATTTAGTGGTTCAATAGTAACCCTTATTCATATTGTAACACCCCAATATTTTATGAATTACGTTTTTTCGAATAAATTTAATTTATTGTATATCCTACCTTTTATAAAACACCAAATTTTAACTACCCATGAAAAATTATTTTTATTATTATTTTAATGTGAAAATTATTTATTAGTTATTAAATTTCAAATTATGAATTGGAATAAACTAAATTTTAAAATTAAAATTAAACAATTACATAAAAAATGTATAATTATATGTATGTTCTTTATTTTTTTAAATCCTTTTTATTCTATGAAAATAACAACTTCTAAATAATTTATTTTATCTGTTTATGAACAATTAATAAAATTATCATTTGAAAATAATAGAAAAATCACATGAAAATTTATCATCATTTTTTAATCAACATATCAAAATTATCTTAGCGATAATATTTGATAATTTTCTAAAAAGATAAATTTGTGAAAAATAGTGAATATAAATAATTTTTAACAAGAACTACCTTATGTATAAAGAAATTTAAGAATAAAATATTATTTTAAAAAATATATTAATTTTATTTAGATAAATAATATATTTATTATTTATTTATAGATTAATGTGATCAATTTAACATTGACTTTTTATATTTAATCTTTCCATATTTATGATAATGTTTCTCTTAAAATGGTTTTTTCATCACATTAATAGGTTTAATATTTAACAACTTTTAAAAAGTTATTTAAATAGAATTTCAAAAAAATTATTTCATATTTGGAAATAGAATAAAAAGTATTATATAATATGGTCAAATTTTTTTTTTCTAAAAATGTTTAGTAAAATAGAATAAAATAAAATATTTTTAGTTATGGTTCAAATGAGTTTAGAAGGGGTTATCATAAAACGATTTGTTTTAAAATGGCCTAAAACATGTTCAGTTCCTATTTTATATCCATATTTTGTCCCTTATTAATAAAGGATGTATTTCAATATTCTATTCCGAAAACAATTCTGTCAATGTGACATATAAAATAATTTAAGTAAGAAAAAATAAAAAATAACTCCCTCTTGCATTTAAATTTATATTATGTTCTCTAACAGTGATAGAAGAATGTTGTGAATTAATTATAATGATAATGTTTTGAATAATAATAATATTTTCATGGTGAGAACTTTTCAATAATTTTTTATAATTTTATATTTACTTCAAATTCTTAGGAAATACATGAATGATAATTATTTAAATAAAAGTGAACTAATATAAATGAATCTATAAATTTTAAAAGCTATGTAAATTGAAATTATTATTGTATTTAATAAATTTTAAAAATATATATTACATGATATAAAGGTATTAAAATAATATATTTGAATTCCATATTTATCATAATGTTTAAAAAATCAAATTAAATATATAGTGTCAACATTGACGTTAATGTTATTATATCACCAATAATATTTTTTAAAATGATTTATAATTCATATAAAATAATATTATTTTAAAAAATTTGGAATATGTTTAAAAATATTATAATTTTACATTAATGAACCAGTGGTCCTTTTATAATAATTTTATTGATCACAAAATAGATAAAAACTCAGTTTCTATGGTAAAAGATAAAACATGGTATTTTTCCATCCAAGTGCCTATATTTAAATTATTATTTCAGAAACATCAAATTATATTTAAATTCTATTTCATATATATGAACCATTTGATAGATATTATCTTATAGGAATTTATTTATTTCTATTCATAATTGATCAATTTCATAGATATAAAGGCTTGTTACAATAGTGAGAAAACTAAAAGGCTAAAAGTATGAAAACATATATGTTAAGAAATAAAAAATTATTTTCTATTTTAGGTTTTTGTTGGACATATAACCTATATAATAAATTATTTAATCAATTCATGAGGTATTTAGGGTGAAATTAATGTCCCTTTATTGAATGTATTTTCTTCTTTATATAATTAAAACATTTTCTCAATTATAAAAGGGGACATCCTACAATCAGTTATTCAGACCTATTCCATTTTTATAGACAAAAACCTATCATAATCCATCCCAAAAATCCTTATGTATGTTATATATCATATATTCACCTCAAAACATCATCCCTAGGTTCTTTAATTATAGATCTAAATATGTTGTTCAAAATGAAGGTAATTGTCTTTACCAAGTCTCTTTTTTTACCCAACCACTTACCAATTTCATTAACAGTTTATTAATTACATTTAATAAGGCCAATCTACATTATATAGTGAGATTTTATTATGTTTATTGAATAATCAATATCCATATACTCATCCATCAAATAGAATATGATATTTTCAATCATGTGTATTGAGTACTACAGTCTCCCAAACCGATATAACTCATTTTCCATCACCACATTCCATGTATTGATATAACATGTTATTTAAAATAACTATACAACATTAATTAAATTTTTAATCTTCTATAATTATAATATATTATATAACATCGGACATTATATTTTGTGGGAATATGATAATGTCTCCCATGTGTACATCAGGCTACTACCTCATGAAGTGATAAAATGTTTTCATCACTGATTCATTATATATAATGTAATAAAGATAGATTTAATTGAAATATTTTAAATATTTGAAATAATAATTATTATGTAAATTTAATAATTTGTTTTCCATTCTTTCATTTTATCATATGATAATATGGAAACAATGTTCCTTTTTGCACACATCTAACCATCTCCTGGAATGTTGTTATTCATTTCCTATATCTAAACTTTAAGAAATGACCTAAAAATAGAATTAATAAATATTATATTTATCTCATATTAAAAATTATTTATATCAGTAAAACATGATAATAATATATGTACCATTATAATAAACAAATATATATATATATACGACAAATGAAGTATTTATTACTTGAAACATGATTTTAACAAGGAATTATTGATAATCGTGTAATAAATCGTCATAACTAAATAATATATTGTTTGATAACAATTAATATAGATAAAAAATATATTTATAATAAACATTTTTGTACTAAATCAATGTTTTTAATGTGAAATTTAGAATTCAATACTTAATGTAATGGATTTGTAGTCTAAATTTTATTTCGGGGAGACATACTCCATATTCAGCACTTTGTTTTGGTTTATATTAAAGACATATAACATGGTATATCATGAATATAATTATTTCCATGATATATTACTTTTTATATTATTTTATATTTTAATTGGTACTATGATTTTAATGTTACCAATGTGGTAAGGTATTTTCATCTAAAAATTATATCTATGAGAAACATGGAATGTACACCACTTGTTTCGTTTGTGTGGCTTATATAATACCATTTGATGTATTTTCTTTTTATTATTATGAAATTATGTGATATTCTTATCCATATAATATTTTTTCATTCATTGGTTAACTTATTTAAAATATAGAATTGCTTTTTGTGTTTTATATTATAATCTTATTTTTTATCAATATTTTTTACGGTTATCTATTCGATAACAAAATCATAATTTAATCTTCAAAAAAACAATATGAAATATTGTATACTCGTTTTTATAATACTTGTGTCTCCCTCTGTTATCTATATTTAAGTACTCAATAATCCACAATAAATTTTTTAATGATAATATATTTTTTTTATCATTGCTCAAAAACTATTTTTCAATGATGGAAATCTATTTTAAAAGTTATTTTTAAATAAATTTGTATTTTTCTCCCTTTGACTGTTTAATGATATATCTACCCATTTGTATTATTTTTCAAAAATATTTTAAATGGAAACATCATGCAATTTTTTAAACATGACCTATTTGGATTTTTTTTATATGTTAATCAAATTCCTGTATTAATGTTTGTGACATGAATACAAATGTATTCCATCATGTCCAAATAATTTTGTAAAACATGATTTATAGGTTTCGTTTTTTATATTAAATGAAAACACATTTAAAAAATATTTTATTAATCTATTGTACTATAAGTGTCACATTAAATGGATGGTTATCTCCGTCAATGAATGTTCAATGTGAATTTATTTTCCATGTAAATTTCCATCAAGATAAAAAGTATTTATGTTACATAATCTTAAATAAGGACATGATCCAATGATAAAATTTTTATTATTTATCATTATGGATTATTATTATTATGAAAAGATGCTTATTTAAAATGTTTATTTTCCATGGGGAATTTTATAATAAAATGTCTTTAAATCAATTTCATATAGATGGGTAATTCAATGATTATTATTTTATTACATTGTAGATCATTTTTGTGTGCCCTTAATTATGTGATTGGTGAGACTTTTATGTCTCTCCAAAAAATTCATTCAATATTTATATGTCATGACATAAACATGAATCAAATAGTGTGTTAACCTAGTATGGTATTATATGTTTTCCATTATGATTGTAACATGTGTAATCCAAGACTAATACGATGGTTTTTGTAGTGATCCAAATCCACTATGATAGTATACCGAGGGATCCTTGACTACTATGTCGGTTTCTAGATTGAACAGAATACAGTATAAATGAATTGGTAATGTCTCTTAACATCGAAGGAAATGATATTATACAATTATGTGCATGACAAAAATTTATGGTTCATGGAAATGTTATGTTCTCATTGATGAAATTCATTTATTCCATATTTTTTTATGTCTTATGAACAATGAGTATTTACTATGTAAATTTCATCTATGATATTCTATGAGATGGTTATGGGTTTCAAATGTTTTTAACATGTTTTCCAACACATATACTCATGTTATTTTAATATATATCGTATTTACCTTTAACACAAATCCTTATCTCATCCATTTTAACATATCTTTTTCCCACGTTATAAATAATGGTATTATATATGATATAAATAATTCTTATACTAGTTATGAAGAACATAGAGTGATATGAAGTATAATGCTTAGAGACTAGTTGTTTATGTGTCAATGTTTTTAAGGGTACTATATCTAAATAATTATAGAAAGGAATTTTAGGTAATTTAAGGTATATTAATTGTTTAAGATACATTATTTATGTATATGATGGGTGGGTCCTCACAATTTGTGTCAGAGAATGTTTTAGTTTACTATTAAAATCAAGGATGAGAAATCATTAGTGATGATCCCATAAAATAAGTTTATGTATTGGATACCATCCTTTTTTGTTACGGAAGATATTATGTGTCTTAATGATCTATATATCCATGATCAAATTCTATAACTGGACATGGTTTTGGAATATATGTTATTAGGGGTAATAAATTTAGAAAAATCATGTCATTCTTGACTCAATCATTACATTGAACATGACAACGAGCCCTACTAAACACTTCATCTGTCACTCTACATGGATATAATTTGATTAATTTATGTTTTCAATAATTAAAATAATGAAGGATTTCAATAGAAAATTATAATTAAAGGTACTAGTTAAACACATGTTTTCTTAGATTGATGTTATAGTGTAATGATTATTGAATATTATAAATTATTTAGGATGATTTTGTGGTTTACCACAATGAATATGTTTTCTCACTCTAGGATAATTGGTTTTAGTTAATGATGAGAAGTAGAATGAACTGGTTTAAGGATTATTGTGACAAAAAAGTTGTTGATGAAGAAGCAATTGTGGGCATGACTAGATTAAAGAATATTATTATTATTCCTAATATGTTATCATGATATATTATTAAAAAATATATCTTTATCAAACTAGTAGACTCACAAAATAATATGAATGATCTAGTTCATTAAGAGTTCAGGTGAGGGAGACCTTAGAGGAATGAAGATTCTATTTCTTATTTTGTTAAGAATGTATGAATAAAAACTCAATAGATTATCTTAAATGGTTATGAATTTGTTTTATTTATTGAGGGAAATGTAATATATAAAATAGTTTATCAGGAAAAAATTTAATCTTTATATAATAAAATGGATGAGAATAATAGTATCCCAATGGAATGGTTAATTATTGAATTTTATAAATGTTGAAGGTATTGGAAATATTAAAATCAATGACTTTATGGGAATGATCAAGAAAATTTTCCCCATGGTTTTCCAGAAATGTTTTTGTTTCTAAGCATGAAGAGAATAAATTTACAAAAATAACGGGAATGATTTATGAAGGATTACAATGATGAAGAATATTTAATAGTGTATTAATTAAATGTATTGTTAATTTTTTTATGTATTTTAATTAAATGATTGCGAAATATATAAGGAATATACTTCGAGAGTTTTTCATTAAGTATTTTTCTTTAAGAGTTATTCATTATGAATTTTAATGAATCTACTAAATGATACTTATAAGATAGAAAAGTGATTTAATGGTGAGGTTATATTTTATGGAATATAAATTATTAATGGAAAGATAACCCTTGTTATGTTCCTGATGATGGGAAAAGTATTCTGGGATAATTGGATAATTGATATGAATAATGTAAATCGGAAAGCATTTATTAACACAAAATTGAATGAGGATTTGATGTCATGGAGTTTTATTTTAATAATAATGGTTCTTATAAAATATTTAGATTTATATAATATATTCAATTATATATAATTTCATCTAATTAATGGAGAATGGGTTATTATTTCAAATCTAATATATTATCATCAAGGTTTTGTAGTAACTCTTCATATAAATATAATTCATGATAATATGTGAAAAAAATATTAACATATTTGGAATTTCATAATTAAGAGATACTTTAAAATATTTGGGGGATATTAATGTAAAATTTATTTGGGAATTTCAGTGTCATTTTTTACAAAAAATTAATTTTTAGATGGGTCATAAGAATAACCATTTTTGAAATAGTTTTAGTTTACACTTTGATATGTTTTAAAATTTAAAAGTATCATATAGTCATACGTATATATATCTATATTTGAAAATAGAAGATAACCATTTTATTATTTATGCAAACTAGATACAGAAGGAATGTATTATCATTATATTATGGATCGTTTGATACATTAGTTCATCTGGAGTTTAAAACCCATCTTCATTTCTTAGAGTAAGAGAAGAAGATGAAATTAATTGAGAATAAAAAAATGATGAGATAGTTATAATGAATTGGAATGAAATCAAGAAACTATATTTCATTATGTTCTCTATATTGATGTGAAAAAATCACTCATAATTAAGAAGAAGATACTATAAAAATATATCAAGATATTTAATTAACTTATATAGATCAAATTTTCTTTTAAATAATCACATATTTATCATTTTTTTATGTTGAACATTAATATTACAATGTTATTTATTACTCTATCAAAGAGGATGTTTTATTGACCCTATTTAATAATTGGGTTTTCCTTGAAAGAATTTCCAAATTTAAAAAGCTTAATTATCTTTATCAGCTTCAAATTATAAGGGAGTTTTTTATTTTTGGTTGGTATAATGAATCACCTAGATATTTTTTCAAATAGTTTTTCATTTAAATTTAATTTCATTTATGACTTTATTTACATGACATATAGAGGTTTAAAAACCCAAAAAATATATTTAGTATTATTATATAAAAGTGGTCATTATTACATATCATTTTTATATTGAATTGATAATTGGAATTAAATTGTTTTCAAAATAATTTTTATTGGTTCATAAAAAATATATATTTCAACATGTAAGTATTTAATCTTTATTAATGTATGTATATGTTTCAAAAATATATTTTTTCTCAAAATAATGTTTTTTATTTATTTTTTGTAAAAACCCCATAGTTAATTTTAAATGTTTTAAACATGTATTTGAAAAAAATAAATTCATTTCTATAATAAACATTTGACAATAAGATTGTGGTTATGTTTTTATTATTTTTGAAATGGATTATTTTTTTGTTGAATAGTGGAAAATATTATTTCTTGGTAATAATTTATTAGTTTTTTTAATAAATTTACAATGTTCCTTAGTCTCTAAAAATATATAAAATTGATATTAATTTAATAACATATTTAAATATATAATTTGGATCATTGGGATCAATTTCATATTGAATGTTTATATTGAAACATGTTAAACTTATGTAAAATATCTGTATGGAAAACATTTTTTCATCGCATCTGTAGGTTTAATTTTAAATAATATTTTCATGTTAATTGATTTGAATTTCTAAAATTGAATTAAAAAATTAAAATATATAAAATTAATATTATTGAACAATGTCTAATTTATTTTTTTATCAAAATGTATAGTAAAAACATTACAAATTAAATATTTTTCATAATGATAAAATAGGATTACCGGGGGTTACTTTTAAAAAATAAGCGTCAAAACGACCTAAATACTATTTAAATAACTTTTGCATGGAAATTATTTATACTTTATAACAATATAATAAATTTTCATGTTCTTTTGAGACACTTTTCTATGAAATTGACCTATATATTAATTTTTTCATATACAAATAAAAAATTTCACACTCTTTCTTTTAAATATAAATTATATACTCGCATAGAGAAAAGATAATATGTGAATTAATATTAAATGTACTTTTGAGAATTATGAAATTAATTTCATTAGTGTAATTAATATTTAATTTTTAATAAATATATAATTATTTAATATTTATTAGAAATTCAAATAAGTTAATTATTTAATTATTAGAAAAATAAAATAAAACATTGAAAAAGTATTAATATTAATATAAATTTAATTAATATTAATATTTTTAAATTATATATTTTAAAATAACACAATATACCGATGTAAAAATGATATATTCTAATTCCAACATTTTCTTAATGTTTTTAATGTCATATTAAATGAATTGTGTGAAAATTGATATTAATGTTTTATTATAATTATTCATATTTTATTAAAAATTAAAAATTCCTAAAAGCTATAATCATATTCAAATATATTGGAAATATTTTTTCACTATCATTCATGGTCTATTCATGTTCAAATGGATCTTTTATAATAATTATATTAACCCATAATTAGTGAACAAGCATTCTTAACATGGTAAATGGTAAAATGAGGTTTTTCACATTTCATTGGAATATGATAGAATTGAATTTACAAACACATAGGTTTTATATTTTATATATTGTATTATATATCTTCAAAAAATTTGTAAAAAATATCTAATATGGATCATTTAATTTATTTTCATAAATGAGAAATTATCTAAATTGAATGTTTATTAGCATAGTAAAAAGTAAAAGGGTAGATGTAGTGAAACATAGTAGTTAAGGAATAGATTGTTTAAAATAGAATTTAATTTTTTATGGAAGTTTTTAGTGAACATATCTTCTGTAAACTACATTACATATCAATTGTTTAGGTATTTGGGTTGATTTTGAATTCCCATTATTGAGTACCTTTGTATTTTTAAAAAAGTCACTCTTCCTCGATTATAAAAGGGAACTTCCTTCCCCCAGTTCATCACCACCTGCAAGACATATAGAATGATCAAAACATTCCAAAATACCTCCCATATATCATTATATATGTTATTGATATACTATAATTCCCAAAATCCAAACTGTGGCTCCCTTAATAAGAGATCCAAAGGAGGTTGTTCTATAAGATTGTTATTATCTTCACTAAGACGCTTATTTGCAGTCTTATTAACACATTCATTCATGTTATATTAATTAAAATATAATAGAAAAATTATCTACCATATACATCTATGTAGTTATTATTTTGTGATAAACTATATCTATCAAGTCTTCCATAAAATTGGGAATGAAAACATCGTTCATGTGTATAGTGGACTACCACCTCACTAACTAATGTCATTCATTTTCCATAATCAAATTTATTTGATTGAAAAAATTATGGATTTAAATTATTAGTTTGATATTCATGAATAATTAATAATTTTTTAATTATAATATCTCATATGCCTTCTTACATTCCATTCTTTGGGAATACAATAACATCCCTCCTTTATTTGGAGAACCATAACCCCATGATGCAATGTGATTCGTTATTCACATAAAATATACATAGAAGGTAATAAAGAAATTTTAAATAATAATATGTGATGTATTGTCATGACCTATCCCACGGGGCCCGTATTGTGACTACCCCAAACCCGCCTTCCATAGGCCAGGGGCTGGCGACTAGCAACAAATGCGTAAATCCCTATGGTGGGATGACATTGCCTTTATAAAAGTAAACACATACATTTAGAGTACACAATTGGAAGCAAAGATCTATGAAATATTGTATACAGAAGAAGTGCTGGAATGTAAATGGGGCCAGAAATACTAGCCCAACATTAGTGTAAAAGAACAACTGAAGGAAAGTACAAATAATAAAAGGGCAAACAGCTAAAAGGTAAAGAGCATCTCCTTGATCGTTCCCCAGGGTTCATACTAGACGGTTATTTAAAGATGGCCACCTCCGCACTCCACGTTCTTCAGACTCCTCTGTGTACTGACTCTTCATAAGGTCCACCTCTGGGTACTGTCTAGTCCTGGCGCTCTCGGCCTCCATCAGTGATGTCTGTCATCTGCATCTAACACAATGAGGTGCGGGCATAGCCCGTGTAGGGTTGGGTATAACGATACTTAGTTGGGACCCTGAGACCCTCAAGGTCTCACAATATCTAACAAATATAACCACAATTTAAGGATTCAATGGATTACCCATTCTTATGAATATGCCCATACATATACCTATGTTATCTACTAAACCATTTCAATCATGAGGTAAACACAAAAGTCATAGACTCAGCTCGAAAACCGGATTTTATTCTTGGGGTTGTAATATCTAACATTCCCATTCAAACTGTCAAAACCACGGCTACTTGTGTACTCTTCTATAGGGTAATGATGGCCTTCTGCATCACACAGAGGAACTTCCCACTTTCCTGGACTCATGTGGTACTCCTCCTGTTGAGTACCGTGGGTCTGCTGCATCACACAGAGGTTCTCCCCGTTGTGGGTCTGCCGCGCTCACATAGTGGCACTCCCCCTTGTAGCCTGCTGAGGTAATTTTCCTGTCGAGTATCGTGGGTCTGTCGTGTCACATATAGGCTCTCCCCACTATGGGTCTGCCACACTCACATAGAGGTGCTCCCCTAATAGGCTAGTTGAAAAACTCTAAGTCGAAAGGTCAGCATTCGTCAGGTATCACCTAGATAATAGGTCTTCGTAATGCGCTCGCTCATCTCCAGGAGGATCAACTCCCCAAGCTACTGGTAGATACTTAAACTATCACAAAGTCCCATGTATAAGTATCCCAAAGTTCTTCCTCATCGTAAAAATCTCAACTCTACAGACGGTGCGTCAATCAGACGCCCGGTATGTGAGTTTTTGGCGTTTTCGTTCTAGGGGTCCGGTTGGTTTGTATGTTCAAACCAACCCGACCATACCCCAATTGGGTACTATAAGTGGAGGATTCCAAAAAAACCATCTCACACTAAGATTTCGGTCACCGCAGATAGTTCATCATTCAGACACTCGTAGCCCAAAGTATGGGTGAAAAGGTGTAATCTGGCCATAGTGGGGTTCAGGTCCAGCCTGACCTAGTCGGACCGACCCTGCCCGACCCAATCACAACCGGGGTTTGACCCCGTCTACGGGTCCGTCCCGGTCCGATGGGGATGCCCGGCCCGATTGTTCGACATGATCCCTGAGGGAATCCCAAACCAAAGGTGTCCCGGACCGTATGGGTGGCCCGGAGTGAGGGCGGCCTGGCTTAAGGGCGGCCCGGCCCACCGGCCCAACAGCCGGGTGGCCCGGAGGCCCGCAGGATTTTCCTAAGCCATGGATAGTGGGGAAAGATGAATGCCCCATTCCTCTCAAATGGCTATTCCATTCAGGTGGAGCTCCAAATAGTGACAGATGGCGTCGGTCCAGCACACACGGGACCCGATGGGGTCCCGCTCCACCCGGCTGGCTAAGTGGCCAGCTACTCCGCTCCACCGGTGCTGCCCACCCTGGCCGCAGCCCTGCACCACTGCGTAGCGTGACGGTGCCACACCCCTTCACTATGGGACGCCCTGGTCATGGCCCTCAGCTGGCCTCTCCACAGCCCGATGGCACCAGGCACCTCCGCTGCAGCCCATCGTTGCCGCAACTCTCCATCCTCACGGCACAACAGTGCAATTCCCTATTGGCGACCTGGTGGCCTTGCACCGCCGGTTGCTTTGTGGCCCGCCCTAGCCGCGGCCCTCTGCTGGCCATTGCATGGCACGATGGCGGCGCACGCCTCCGCTACGGCCCGTCGTGGCTGCGACTCTCCTTCCGCACGACATGATAGTGCAATGCTCTCTTGGAGACCTGGTGGCCTTGTGTCGCCGATTTCTTCACTTCTGGCCCATCTTCAGCATCCGTTGCTTTCTTTGCGGTCCGTTCCTCCAGTGGTAGTGTTGTGGCGCCACCATCATCAACAAAAGAGAACAACAAAAGGGGAAGGTTGTGCCATCTTCGTGCAGTCTGATCCCACATCGTTATGGTATTATCAATCGGCAATTCACATTTCATACAATCCACATGGTATAATGGGAACAATAAATCAACTCAAAACTCCCTACCTCGTATGATAATGATCATTGATGAAGTCGTGGAAAAGAAGGTGGCATTCTGTTGACGTCAGGAAGCGTCCAGAGTAGGTGTCTAAGGAAGAACTGTAACACCCGAGACATTTATGAAGAATATTTTGTTTTTATATAAATCATCAAAGGAATCATTCACTACACACAACACTATCTTGGCATAATTTACACACAATCGCGACCTTCCTCGATAGATTGTGTCGTAAGCAATATCGAGGTTCACTAAACAATGATATGCTATAAAAATATTATTAAAACTAGCAGTTATGAATAGTAATACCCACTTTTTGAGATTTTGAAAATTTTATTTTTCAAAATGGACTTCATTTTTGGATTCGGAATATCGAAATTTTCCTAGGGTGAAATTTTGTTATTTCTCTGAAAACTTTCAATTTTTGATTAATAGTGAATACACTAGGTTACTATTTAAAAACCGACTTTTTATTTAAATAATTATTTATTTTATTTAAATTTATTTTTGGTCAAAATCGATACATAATACCTATATAAGTTCAATGAAATTCATTGGAGTCATTTTATAATAATTATATATATATATAAATTTTATTGACCTTTTCACCGTCTTTTACCCACCTCCTAGGAGAATTTCCAAATTCACATAAAACTTAATTTTACTACATCTATGAGTGGAATTTAGAAAATATGAAAGACACGGTTAATATCAAGGACTACAATGTGGTTCAATGAGAGGAAAATAATTATTGGTGAATAGTAACTTTTTACTTTATTTACCATGGTTAAAAGTAAATAGGGTAATTAAGGGTAAAAATGATATTATTATTACCCTAAAACATGTCCTAATTCGATTGGATAACTGTAATTCGACCAAAAACAACCTTAGGAATAATATATTACCATTTAGGCCCACTTTTATTAGATTAGGACATTTATTATTAATTTATTTAACGAAGGGTTAAAATAGTTAAAATCAATGTTTAATAACTAAATCATTTTTAATATGTAACACCCCGAGATTTTATGAAAAATATTATTTTAATTTCATTAATGTCTTGTGTTGTATTCTACACCAAGATTACCTTGCGCTATGTGCATCACCGTATTAGCTTGCAGTATACGTAACAATATTCTTGGACCGTGTTACACACAATTTTGATAATAGTTATTCTACGCAACATTGAGTGTATATATATATATATATATTCAATGTATAAATGAAATATGTTTGGATTCTGTTATATGAAACAACGAACGATTATTTCACAACACGCAACCCCGACTAGGCTTGCATTACACACAATCGCGACCTGCCTCAATAGCGTGTGTTGTGCGCAATTTCAGTTTTTAATAAACAATGATATATTATTATAATATTGTCATGAACTAGACGTTATGGATAGTATTAACAAAATTTTGAATTTTATAACATTAGTATTCATCTTACACATCTTCTAAAACATGGTATAAGAACAAAATAAATTTTTCTGGTAAAATAAGTATTTTTCAAAAAATGCAGTTTTGCCGCCTTTTGATGGCGCACCCACTTTAAATCTAGTTTTTGACATGTTTATATGTTCAATTTGACAAAATAAAATTCTTCTTTTGAATCAGTATATAAAAATTTACATTAGATAAAGTTTTGATATTTTTCCGATAACTTTCATATTTTAATGAATAGTAAAAACACGCTATATTTTAATTAAAACCATCTTTTTTTCATCATAATATCTTATATGGTTAAATTATAATATTAAATGGTTTTAAAGTATAAATAGAATATATTTTTACCATTTAATATAATGTATGCCATTAGCATTGATTTTACCTTGAATTCGTAGGTTAAATCAATTCAATCTTTTGCAATGTTTTAAACAAAAACCCGTTTTTATTCGACAACGGGATTAATTTTAATTTAATTTCTGGAACTTCTGTGTATTGAATTTTAACAAATGGATTCCATATTTTGAATCAGTGGGTCCAAATGATGTTAATAGGCTACTTTTTATTTTTGGGAATTACGAATAGTAACTACGGTAAATTTTATTTACCATAGTTAAAGGTAAATCTGGTAATTAAGGGTAAATATAATATTATAAAATTACACAAACACATGCCAAAATTCTATTTTATGGCTAAAAGTAAACCCATATCAACTAAGGGTTGGATTAGATTCATTTTATGGACTTTTTACCATGAAAAAAATTTAATTATTATTAAAACCAAAGAAAGTGACAACACGTCACTCTCTTAAATCTTATAAGTATAATAATTTTAACTAAGTGATAAACATCATAAAACATAGAACATGAATAGTCTCCAGAAATCTAACAAAATTATCCACATCATGAAAATTTATTTAGTATTTTTTGGGATTAAATAATTATCATTAATTGTGATACAATAGTGATGCAGAAATTATTTATCTAGTGAAAAATCAAGAATATAGTTTTATTAAACTAATAGTGACCATAAAAGGAACAAAACCCTGACCAAAACTTATTGGTCATGTAAATGTAAACAACAATCATCCAATGGTCAAATAATTTACCATTTTTAGTATTATAAAATCAATTATGAAACTTATATTATTTTATTTTAAATGATGCCAAAGTTGTCACCTTCATAATTTAATAAATATAACAATTTAAATATTGTGATTTTAAGATTATAAATTCGAGTAGAATTATTATTGTGAAAGTTAATATACTTATATTCATCATTGGATTTTATTTTAAATTTTTATGCAACAAATAAGTATATTAAATAATTATACAAAAATGATGTAGTAATTATTTTATTAAGAGATAAACCAAATAAATGGTTTTAAAAATAATATACTAAATATTATATTAACTATTTAATGTGATCCACTAATTTTATAGATACATATGACCTTATATTAATATATTAAAGCTTTTAGTTCGAACATATCTTCTGTATATAGTTTATTTAAATTAAAATAAATGAATAGTGTCAAAATTGACACTATTGTTATTTTATAAAAATAACATATTATAAAATTGTTTAAAAATCACAAAAATATTTAAAAATTATAAATTTAAATTTATATGGTCTATAATGTTATAAAGTAAAAAATTATGGAAAATTCACAAAAAAAAGTAATTATATGTTATAATTTAAAATTTAGAATTTTATTACCACAAATAAACTTAAATAGATTAAATAAGGATAAATCAAAATGATAAGGTTTAAAATAAGAACCAAACATGTCTAAATTTGATTGGTTGATGATATTACAACCCTATCTCATCTAATATTCGAATATGAGTCATTTTTGGAGGTTTTTAAGTGGGGTTAGATTTATTATAAATTAATATTTTTAAGAATTCCAAAGGTGCCCCTCTCCTCCCTTATAAAAGGGCACCTCCTCCCTCTCCTCCTCACAACAATTGGAGCCTTCACGCTCGGCCAAACCCTGCCAAATTTTCTTCTCCACTTCCCTAGAAACATCCTTGAGGTTCTGTTCTTCCACAAAGACCAATGTTAGAGCCCTAAAAGGAGATCTCAAAGATGCGCTTCAAAGAAGAGGTAATTTCTGTTACCGATTCTTTCAACTTTATTTCTTCTTCCACTTCTTCTTCTTATGTTTTTTAATTATGAAGTAATAACATCAGTATCACTCATATACTGATATGTTATTATAAGTATGAAACAACCCTATTTCACCATCTATCCATCCTACGAAAAACAAAATCACCGCGCGTGCGTATGTACGGAATACCATATCCACGCCCGGGTGTAATCTATTTTTCCACCAACACCTTACATGGATGGGTATTACGGTGTAAATAATAACTATACATAGTTGTTATAACATCATAATTATTCTGATATATTGTATCACCCACTCCATTTCAATTCAATAATTATGGAAATGATATCATCGCTCGTGCGTACGTACGGACTACCGTCTCCACGACGCGATGAGATTCATTCTCCATGTTAACCATTTGAGAATGATTATAAAGTATATATAAGCAATAATAATGAAATATATGAAATTATAAAGCTACTGTATTTATTTGTATATATATTTATGTCATCTACTTAATTCCACTCAATTCAATAAAGAAACGAAAACAGCGTTCATGCGTACGTACGGCCTACCGTCTCCATGAACGGTGTATTTCTTTGAATTTATCAATCCATTATATATATGTATATTCTGAATATATATTATATATTAATAATATTTTATATTCTATAGTTAATTAATAATGATCTACGTAATCATATGAATAATTACAAGCTAAAACACGAACGACAAATGAGACGATTTTACCCAGAAAGCTACTTTAACATGAATTTACAAAAGAACGGGTAATATAAAGTCATAAGTGAACCATAGATGATATAATAACAATGAATATGATTCTTTAATAAGTCAATGAAATTATTTAAATCATTATACTGGTGGTTCGGACACTTACGAAGAAAATCGGACCTAAGGTAAGGGAAATATCACAATCTCATTTTTATCCGAGATTGTTTATACTTTGGTATTTACTGGGGTGTATTTTATCATCCACATCCACGTTCACTCAATATGTAATATTGTTTCCATCCACTTAAAATAGTTTAAATCCAGTTTTACCCTTTGGTGAGTTTTTAGTAAATGATATGAAAGGAATCTTTTGTCGTTTTTCGTACGAGGTACTTTTTGACTTTTCCGACAAAAGTACGAGAAGATTGTTTTTTTTAACTTATATGACATGAATGGATTTTTAAAACATTATTTCCAAGAATAATCCATTACAAGTTTTCAAGTTTATTTTTAATCAAATTTTTTTAGTTTAAAGTTGTATGACATGTTAATAAAGGGAAAATGTTTTTGAAGAAGAAATGATATTTTCCTCAAGAATGGAGTTCAAGTGTTTTATCAAAATTATTTTCCATCTAAGATAATAAAGGGTTCTGTTTTTATCCCTATTATTACATTGATTTGATTATGTTGTGATGGAATTATTTTTATGAATTCCTTTATCTTATATGAATTGTTTTATGATGACATGATGTTTAAGATTCCCATTTGTATTACATGGGTTATGCAATGATGTACGATTTATGATTTTTTGGCACACATAAAAATGGAATCATTATTAGATGGGCGGGACCTATATCTCCCTCCAATGCATTGGGTAAAGAATTTATATCTCATGAGATAGACATGGCTGGAATGGTAGGTTATACCGGTTCAGTGAAACGGTACTGAAAAGAGGGTGACTCGGTTCAGAAAGGGACTTTGTCCACTAAGATAGTCTTGGAAATGAGTCTTGACTAATAATATATGATTCTCTATTGTTATGTGTGTATGCCACAAAGTTTCATGTTTTATGTTATGATTATTGTGACTACATTTCACTGCCATGATTTATCCCATGTTATGAAATTATGATCTCTTTTGCAGGTTAAGATTTCTAAAAGTTATGTGCTTATGTATATGATGTGATTCATATTTATTTTATTTACCCTTAATAAGAATTTGAGCTCGCCCTTTTATGTTTTATTTTCCCCAGGATATAAAGAAAGGTTTTAGGTAAGAAAAATAAAGGAAGATATTTATGGGAGATATTGAAGATCTTTCACCATGATTAGACGATTACATTACGAGTTTCCAAAGACACTAAACTATTACGGTCCTTGTGTGTGTGTTTTTGTTATGTACTAAGTATTCCGCAAATGTAATGTAGTGTCAATGTACGTTAGGCTTTGGGTATCTACAGTTGGTATCAGAGGAAAAGTTTAGTCAACCTTTGGAAACTAGGATGCGAAAATGTTAGTGAGATCCCTAGAGATATTTCTAAGGTATGTCTAGGGATGTCCGTAAGGATAAGTATACGTATAGGATATAGTCCTATAACTATGGTAACGATATTAGATTAAACCAAAGATGTTAGATATTGAAGTTACTCCCCCTTTATTATGATTTTTGCCGCTCACACTATTCATTTTGGGTTTTAGAAATTGGCTGGAAACAAGATGATTCACGATAATGGAGGATATGATGGACAATGGAATGATATTATTCATGAGAAATCAAATGAAATGGGATTTGGAAGTCCAAACATCATTATTATGCCGAATCAGCAATCTCATAATATGATCAATAAAGTAAAAGTTGGTAAGTTTCCTGACTCGGCTAATAATAGAAAGATGGAGTTTCATGATGCTCATAGAGGAAAGAAAGTTCAATTTCCCCTATGTAAATCATGTGGGAAGAGGCATCAAGGAGAATGTTTCAAAGGAACTGGAAGATGCTTTGGGTGTGGAAAATAAGGACACAAAGCCAGTAAGTGAAAAGGAAAAGGTTTAGTTAACACCAGGGATGAGGATAATGGTATTCCTACGACATCAACAATGGTTAAATGTTTTAAATGTGGAATGTACGGGCATTATGCAAACCAATTCCCTAAGGGAAAGTCTCATGAAGAGAATTAGTATGGTCATATGGGTAGTATTTATGTGGATGATGATGAAGAGACTACAAATGATATGTGAGATGATAGAATTGTTGATGCTCAGTCAATTGTTTAAGAATGTAGTAGAATGATTACATGTTTATCATGTGTAATGTTGTATAAGTAATCTTATGGTACTATGGAATAAAGAGACATCTAAGGATTGTTACACTATTGTCTTTCCTTGAGTTTTGAAAGTGTATGATTAATGTTACCAGTATCCATGAAAGGTTATTCAGATATTTTTGGAATGTAGATGATATGCGCATAATGAAGGGATAAGGAGAAAATTAAATGTTTGATAGTATTCATGAGCTCATGACTGATATAAGGAGAAGGTTGTGGATTGAGTATATAGAATTTTTGGATTTTGGTATGTTGAAAGAGTTAACTTTTGACAGCATTTATGTTTTCACTAAGGTTTAATGGTTATTCATTTTTCAAGAGAATACATGATTAAGGTATTCACACATGGGGGATAAATGATGGTATTCACATGCTTGGTTGACGACATTTCAAGTAATCGTTTTCTTTATACTAGGAGCTTGGATCGAAGTGTTTTAGATAAGCCTAAAGTCTGTATTGGATTATGTTAACCATAAGTTAGTATTGTTTAAGGATAGAACCTTTTTTTATATTATTTATGTGATTTTATAGTAATGTAGTTTTAGAAAAAGGACAACCTGCAGGACGTGCGACAACCCATCGCGTCGGACAAGGCCGTGGGAATTGAACCCACAACTGAAGTGCGACTGGCCTTTATCGCCTACCACTGGCCTACATGAAGTTACTATTTAGTAGAAACAAGTTTTATTATATTAAGCAGTATAAGCCCATTTTAGTAACTATATAAGATTAATCTCACTATAGATGGACTTATGTATTTTTTTGATAACTTTTCTAACCTTTTGTTTGAGACAGATGGAATGACCCATCATTCTATCACATGATCTACTAACACATCACGAATAACAAATTCAACTTCATTTCTTTAAGATATGAAGTGGGAATTTTTCATTTCACGAACAACAGTGAGATTGAACCAAAATCATGTAAGTATTTTTTTTATTTCATCTACTTTAGGGAAATGATCTTGAAAACCAAAAATGTTGTCCTAGTGCTCTTAAATCCGATAAACCAGATGGTACCCTAGATCATCACAAATTTATGGATTTGTGATTGTTGGCTTTTTCATAGCCATGTTCTCTACCACTCTCCATCAGAACATGATGGTTAGATTTCTCTTCCATATCCATATTTTCACCTATGTGGACACCCAGAGAATAGTTTATTTGGGTAACCTTTATGTTTCATACTTTTGTTTTTAAACATTGGTTTTGTTATTCCTTTTTACGATGCGGGTTTCTATTAATGAAACTTTTGAATAGTAAACCATTTCTAACCCCGACGAATTTCGAGGGTGAAATTCATATTAAGGGGGGTAGAATGTAACACCCCAAGATTTTATGAATAATATTATTTTAATTTCATTAATGTATTGTGTTGTATTCTACACCAATATTACATTGTGCTATGAAAAACACCGTATTATCTTGCAGTATATGCAACACTATTCTTGGACCGTGTTACACACAATTTTGATAATAGTTATTCTACGCAACATTGAGTATATATATATATATATATTCAATGTATACATGAAATATGGTTGGATTCTATTTTGAAAAACAACGAAGGATTCTTTCACAACACGCAACCCTGACTTGGCTTGCATTACACGCAATCGCGACCTTCCTCGATAGCGTGTGTTGTACACAATACTGGGTTTTAATAAACAATGATATATTATTATAATATTGTCATGAACTAGCTGTTATGAATAGTATTGACTAAATTTTTAATTTTATAACATTATTATTCATCTTACACATCTTCTATAACATGGTATAAGAACAAAATAATTTTTTCGGGTAAAATAAGTATTTTTCAAAAAATGCAGTTTTTCCGCCTTTTGATGGCGCACCCACATGAAATCTAGTTTTTGACATGTTTATATGTTCAATTTGACAAAATAAAATTCTTATTTTGAATCAGTATATAAAAATTTACATTATATAATGTTTTGATATTTTTCCGATAACTTTCATATTATAATGAATAGTAAAAACACGCTATATTTTAATTAAAAACAACTTTTTTTCATGATAATATCTTATGTGGTTAAATTATAATATTGAATGGTTTTAAAGTATAAATAGAATATATTTTTACCATTTAATATAATGTATGTCATTAGCATTGATTTTACCTTGAATTCGTAGGTTAAATCAATTCAATCTTTTGCAATGTTTTAAATAAAAACCCGTTTTATTCGACAACGGGATTAATTTTAATTTAATTTCTGCAACTTCTGTGTATTGAATTTTAAAAAATGGATTCCATAATTTTAATTAGTGGGTCCAAATTTTGTTAATAGGCTACTTTTTATTTTTGGGAATTATGAATAGTAACTACGGTAAATTTTATTTTCCATAGTTAAAGGTAAATCGGGTAATTAAGGGTAAATATAATTTTATAAAATTACCCAAACACATTAAAAAATTATATTTGATGGCTAAAAGTAAACCCATATCAACTGAGGGTCGGATTAGATTCATTTTATGGACTTTTGACCATGAAAATAATTTAATTATTATTAAAACCAAAGAAAGTGACAACATGTCACTCTCCTAAATCTTATAAGTATAATAATTTTAACATAGTGGTAAACATCATAAAACTTAGAAAATGAATAGGATCCAGAAAGCTAACAAAATTATCTACGTCATGAGAATTTATTTAGAATTTTTTGGGATTAAATAATTATTATTAATTCTGACACAATAGTGAGGCAGAAATTATTTATCTAGTGAAAAATCAAGAATATAGTTTTTATTAGACTAATAGTGACCATAAAAGGCACAAAACCCTAACCAAAACATATTTTTCATGTAAATTTAAACTATAATCCTTAAATAGTCTAATAATTGACCATTTGGAGTCTTATACAAGAAATTATGACACATATATTATTTTATTTAAAATGATGCCAAAGTAGTCACCTTCATAATTTAATAAATATAACAATTTAAATATTGTGATTTTAAGATGCTATATTCGAGTAAAAGTATTATTTGTGAAGGTAATATATTTATCCTCATCATAGGATTTTATTTTAAATTTTTATGCAACAAATAAGTATATTAAATAATAATACTAAAATGATGTAGTAATTATTTTATTAAGAGATAAAACAAATAAATGGTTTTAAAAATAATAAAATAAATATTATATGAACTATTTAATGTGATGAAATAATTTTATAGATACATATGTCCTTTTATTAATATATTAAAGCTTTTATTTCGAACATATCTTCTGTATATATTTTATTTAAATTCAAATAAATGAATAGTGTCAAAATTGACACTATTGTTATTTTATAAAAATAACATATTATAAAATTGTTTAAAAATCAAAAAAATATTTAAAAAATATAAATATAACTTTATATCTTCTATAATGTTATAAACTAAACAATTATTGAATATTCACAACAAATAAGTAATTATTTGTTTTAATTTGAAATTTAGAATTTTATTACCACAAATAAACTTAAATAGATTAAAAAAGGATAAATCAAAATGATAAGGTTTAAAATAAGATCCAAACATGTCTAAATTTGATTGGTTGATGATATTACAACCCTATCTCATATAAGATTCGAATATGAGTCATTTTTGGAGGTTTTTAAGTGGGGTTAGATTTATTATAAATTAATATTTTTAAGAATTCCAAAGGTGCCCCTCTCCTCCCATATAAAAGGACACCTCCTCCCTCTCCTCCTCACAACAATTGGAGCATTCAAGCTCGGACAAACCCTGAAAAATTCTCTTCTCCACTTCCCTAGAAACATCCTAGAGGTTCTGGTCTTCCTCAAAGACCAATTTTATAGCCCTAAAAGGAGATCTCAAAGTGGCGCTTCAAAGAAGATTTGATTTTCGTTACCGATTCATTCAACTTTATATCTTCTTCCACTTCTTCTTATTAGGTTGTTTCATTATGAAGTAATAACATCAGTATCACTCATATACTTATTTGTTATTATAAGTATGAAACAACCCTATTTCACCATCTATCCATCCTACGGAAAACAAAATCACTGCGCGTGCGTACGTACAGAATACCGTCTCCACGCCGTGGTGAAATCTGTTTTCCGCCAACACCTTACATGGATGGGTATTATGGTGTAAAGAATAACTATAAATAGTTATTATAACATCATAATGATTCTGATATATTGTATCATCCACTCCAATTCAATTCGATAATTATGGAAATGATATCATCGCTCGTGCGTACGTACGGACTACGGTCTCCACGACGCGATGAGATTCATTCTCCATGTTAACCATTTAAGAATGATTATAATGTATATATAAGAAATAATAATGAAATATATGACATTATAAAGCTACTTGATTTATGTGTATATATATGTATGTCATCTACTTAATTCCACTCAATTCAATAAGGAAACGAAAACAACGTTCATGCGTACGTACGGCCTACCGTCTCCATGAACGGTGTATTTCGTTCCATTTATCGATCCATTATATATATATGTATATTATGAATATATATTATATATAAATAATGTTTTATATTTTATAAATAAGTAATAATTATTTAGGTAATCATATGAATAATTACAAGTTAAAACACGAACGACAAATGAGATGATTTTACCCAAAACGCTACTTTAACATGAATTTACAACAGAACGAGTAATATAAAGTCATAAGTGAACCATATATGATATAATAACAATGAATATTATTCTGTAATAAGTCAATGATATTATTTAAATCATTATACAGGAGGTTCGGACACTTACGAAGCAAATCGGACCTAAGGTAAGGGAAATATCACAATCTCATTTTTATCCGAGATTGTTTATACTTTGGTATTTACTGGGTTGTATTTTATCATCCACATCCACGTTCCCTGAATATGTAATATTGTTTCCATCCACTTACAATATTTTAAATCCAATTTTACCCTTTGGTGAGTTTTTAGTAAAGGATATGAAAGGAATCTTTTTTCGTTTTTCTTACGAGGTACTTTTTGTCTTTTCCGACAAAAGTACGAGAAGAATGTTTTTTTTAAATTATATGACATGAATAGATTTTTATAACATTATTTCCAAGAAGAATACATTACAAGTTTTCAAGTATATTTATAATCAACTTCATTTAGTTTAAAGATGTATGACATGTTAATAAAGGAAAAATGTTTTTGAAGAAGAAAGGATATTTTCATCAAGAATGGAGTTCAAGTGTTTTATCAAATTATTTTCCATCTAAGATAATAAAGTGTTCTATTTTTATCCCTATTATTACCTTGATTTGATTATGTTGTGATGGAATTATTTTTCTGAATTCATTTATCTTATATGAATTGTTTTATGATGTCATGATGTTTAAGATTACCATTTGTATTACATGGGTTATGCAATGATGTATGATTTATGATTTTGTGGCACCCATAAGAATGGTATCATTATGAGATGGGTGGGACCTATATCTCCCTCCAATTATTTGGGTAAATATTTTATATCTCATGAGATAGACATGGCTGGAATGGTAGGTTATACCGGTTCAGTGAATCAGGACTGAAACGAGGGTGGCTCGGTTCAGAAAGGGACTTTGTCCACTAAGAAAGTCTTGGAAATGAGTCTTGACTAATAAGATTTGATTCTCTATGATTATGTGTGTATGCCAAAATGTTTCATGTTTTAATTTATGATTATTGTGACTAAATTTCACTGCCATGATTTATCCCATGTTACGAAATTATGATCTCTTTTGCAGGTTAAGATTTCCAAAAGTTATGTGCTTATGTATATGATGTGATTGATATTTCTTTTGTTTACCCTTACTGAGAATTTGAGCTCACCCTTTTATGTTTTCTTTTCCCCAGGATATAAATAAAGGTTTTAGGAAAGAAAAAAAAGGAAGATATTTATGGGAGATATTGAAGATCTTTCACCATGATTAGAAGATTACGTTCTGAGTTTCCAAAGACACTAAACTATTACGGTCCTTGTGTGTGTGTTTTTGTTATGTACTAAGTATTCCGCAAATGTATTGTAATGTCAATGTACATCAGGCTTTGGGTCTCTACATAATATAGGGTTATAAATAAGATGAATTTGACTATAAATATTAATTAGAAATCTAAAAAGATTTAATACATAATGGTATTTTATTTTTAATTTTTTGACTTTAAATAAACTAATTAATATATGACACAATGATTATGCAGAAATTATATTATTAATGAAATATTGACATAATTGATGTTATAAATACCCAAATAATTGTAATTTGAGACTTTTATTTAATTACAATAATTTTATATCTTAATATGACTTGTTAGTATTGATTTAATTAAATTTTTCGAAGTAATCATTCTGTTATAATTTTCACAAATATCAATTACCAAATAGTGTCAAAATTGACATAAAATAGTTATTAAAACAAATATTATATTATTAATTGTTATTTTATTCCTAAAAATCTTAGGTTCGGAAAAATGACTTAGATAAGTTTATATATATTAATAATAAACAACTTGGGGTTTTTTTGGCTTGTTATAGTATGTTTATTAACATTATAGTGTAAGAAAACAAGAAGACATGGTAACTGTTAAATTATCTAACTTAAAGTTAAATATAAATTATAAGGTTAAAATAGAAATCTAAACTTGTCTAAATTATATTTGATGATAGGATTTCGACCCCTCCCCACCTTATCTTCAAAATAAATCAATTTGGAGCTATTAAAAACCGAATATGACTTTATAATAAAATAAAATTTTTAGTTTTTCCAAAGGTTTCCCTCTCCTCTCTTATAAAAGGGCACCTCCTCCCTCTCTTCCTCACACCACTTTGAGCATTCATGCACGGCCAAACCCTACCAAATTATCTTTTCCATTTCCGTAGAAACATCTTAGAGGTCTTGGTCTTCTTCAAAGACCAATTTTATTTCCCAAAAAGGTGGTCTCAAAGAGACGCATCAAAGAAGTGGTAATGTCTGTTACCGATTCTTTCAACTTTTATTCTTCTTCCACTTATTCTTATTTAGTTGTTTAATTATGAAGTAATAACATCAGTATCACTCATATACTGATATGTTATTATCAGTATGAAAAAACCCTATTTCACCATCTATCCATCCTATGGAAAATGAAATCACCGCACGTTCGTACGTACGGAATACCGTCTCCACGCCGTGGTGTAATCAATTTTCCACCACCACCTTATTTGGATTTGTATAATAGTGTAATTAATAAATATATATGATTACAGTAAAGTGATATTGATTATAAAATAGTATACATACACAAAAATACAATTCCATGATCATGGGAACGATATCATCGCTCGTGCGTACGTACGGAATACCGTCTCCACGATATGATGTGACTCGTTCTACAAGATCTTCTTTGAATAATGATTATATAAATAAATTTAATGCATGAATATGATATATATAACACTAATAAAATTCTGTAAATGAGGTATCTATAACCTAAAAAGAAGAATAAGAATTTATTCGACAAAACATGCATAAGAACAAAAAGTAATAAACACCCGAATAACAAGTAGCAATGACATATTACTAATAATAAGCTAAGAATATGACCATATATGATATCATAAAAATAAGTATGATTATTTAATAAGTAAATTACATTATTTAAATCATTATACAGGAGGTTCGGACACTTACAAATCAAATCGGACCAAAGGTAAGGGAAAATCTCGCAATCTCAATTTTTTTCCGAGATTGTTTATATTTCATAATTTGCTGGGGAATATATATTATCCACATCCATGTTTCTTCAACATGTAATATTATTTCTATACTCCTACAATTTTTTAAATCTAATTTTACCCTTCCGTCAGTTTTTAGTAAAAGATATGAATGGAATCTTTTGTCGTTTTTCATACGAGGTACTTTTTTGACATTTCTGGCCAAAGTACGAGAAGAATGTTTTTTTAACTTATACGTCATGAATGGATTTTAGAACATTATTTCCATGAAGCTTCATTTACAGGTTTTCATGTTTATTTTTAATCAACTTCTTTTAGTTCAAAATTATATAACATGTTAAGAAAGAGTATTTTTTTGAAGTAGAATGGATATTTTCCTCAAGAATGGAGTTGAAGTGTTTTATCAAAATTATTTTCCATATAAGATAATATAGGGTTCTGTTTCTATCAGTATTTTTACATTTTTTTTATGTTGTGATGGAATTATTTTTATGATGTCCTTTTATCTTATTTGGATTATGTTATGATGTCATGATGATTAAGAATCCCATTTTTCTTACATGGGTTATTCTATGATGTATGATTTATGATTTGTGGAACACATAAAAATGGTATCATTATGAGATGGGTGGGACCTATATCTCCTTCCAATGCATTGGGTAATGATTCATTTTTCCTGAGATAGACATGGCTGGAACGGCAGGTTAATCCAGTTCAGTGAAACAAGACTGAAATGGGGAGTGAACTCAGTTTAGAAATGGACTTTGTCCGCTAAGATAGTCATGGAAATGTGTCTTGACTAATATGAAATTATTATCTATGATTATATGATAATACCAAAATGTTTCATGTTTTATGTTATGATTATTGGGATTAAATTTCACTACTATGATTTATCCCATGTTATGAAATTATGATCTCTTTTGCAGGATTAGATTTCCAAAATGATATGTTCTTATGAATATGACGTGATTGATATTTCTTTTGTTTACCCTTACTGAGCATTTGAGCTCACCCTTTTGTAGGTTTTCTTTCCCCATCTCAGGAAAAAGGATATTAAGTAGGATATTCCAAAAAGGGACTCTAGATATGATGAAATAAATGGGAGACAACGTAGATGATTTATAAACCAGTGGTTTATGTTTCCCAGTTTCTAATGACACTATACCAATATGGTCCTTTCATGGTTTGTTATATGTTGTAATAAGTGTAATTCAATTTTGAAGTATTAACAATGTATGTAAAGTATGGGTCGTTATAAGAACCATTGTCGGTGTTCTTCACTGTCAGTTCCTTATCCTTTGGCTTAGTCAAAGATTGATGAAGGAGGTCATCATTCATTAGTGGACGATGAAGAGGAGTTCTTCACATTCATAATTGAGAGATAATTATCCAAGGGTTCTCCAAGATAATTCCGCTCCTTAATTCTTCCAACCAAAATAAAGAAGCATGCCAACCAAAATTAATAAAATAACACATCTGAAAAAATTGGGGGCATAAAGAATACAAAATGATTCAAAAGGATTCAAATTAATTATGTGAATAAATTCAATTAATTAATTGAATGAGTTGTCACAAATTTAATAAGAGAGTTATCAGGGGGTTAAGAAGCTCAGGTGGGCCCTACCAAATAAAATCCTCCCAGGGAAGGTTATGTGCGGGTTGGCCCCACCCACATAACCTCTCATGGGAGGTTATGGGGTGGTGGCCCCCACCACTAACCTCCCTTTAGAGGGTTTAACCATGAAAAAATAAAATTAAGTTAACTCTTATTTTTATTTAACTTAATTTAAAACCCCCCAAAATATAACTTTCATTCTCATTAGAACGCAACAGTGGTGAAGGTCACAGTAAAAAATTATCGACGCTGTGAGTTCAATGGTGCCATCAGATTTCAATTCTAAGCACCGGTTCAAAAGTAATAAAATTCCCCTCGTACGTTTATTGAACGT
The DNA here is from genome assembly GCA_963277665.1 of Viscum album. Classification (NCBI taxonomy): domain Eukaryota; kingdom Viridiplantae; phylum Streptophyta; class Magnoliopsida; order Santalales; family Viscaceae; genus Viscum; species Viscum album. The sequence goes on along the minus strand of OY728120.1, from coordinate 1,749,228,328 downwards.
ACCCAAAAAAACATTAGAAATTGATTCCAGGTACACCGAGCCTCTGAATCAAGCACGTTAAATTTTCGTGGGCTTGTAAAATTGCAATATATTTATGAAAAAAAATTACCACGGAATTTCCAGGTCTTTACATTCTCTACACCTCAGGGATTTACATCCCCGTAAGCTATAACTTGAACTAAGGGAACAAATGGGTGTACTGAGCAAGCTTCTGAGCCTCCTGCTCCCATGTGATATCATGGAGGATCTTGTGCTGCCAGTGAATGTGAACAAGAGGTATCGACCGTCCATGAAGGACCCTCTACTGTCGATCCTCAATCTCTACTAGAACATCCATGAATGTCACCCTGTCATCAATGTCTAGCTCCCTGTGGTCGATAATGTGGGATGAGCCATGCACGTATCTTCTCAGCTGTTATACGTGGAAGACGCCGTGCACCCGGTGCAACTAACATGGAAGAACTAAGCGATAAGCCACCTTGCCTACTCTGCTGAGGACCTTGAATGGTCCGATGAATCATGGAGATAACTTGACGCCCAGGACAAATCACCATAGACCTAGTCAATGTGAGACCCGTAGAAAGATGTGGTCGCCATCCTCGAACTCTAGAGGTATCCATCTCCTGTCAGCATATGACTTATGTCTTATATATGCAGTCTTCATCCACTCTTGGATGATCATCACTTTCTCAGTGGTATCTCATACCATCTCTCGTCACACTAGTGCTGACTCCTCTTGGTATGTCCAACACAATGGTGATCGGCAAGGTGGACCTTAAAAGGCCTCAAAAGGTTCCATGCTGATGGTGGAGTGATAGTTGTTGTTGTTGGAAAACACCACCAAAAGTAAGGGGTCCACCCACATGCGACAAAAGTGGAGGACACAACCACAAAGCTTTTCCTAGAGGGTCTAGATGGTCCACTCAGTCTAACCATCAGTCTCAGGATGGAAGGATGTGATCAAGAAAAGTTGTGTCCTGAAATCCTCCTACAACCCCTTCCATAGCCGGGATGTAAACTGTGCGTCATAGGAGAAGACAATAGAAGTAGTTAATACATTAAAATTCACAATATCCTATACATAGAGGCATCCCAAGCTCTCTACTGAGCCCTGCGCCCTGATTAGATGGAAGTGGTCCGACTTGCTGAGTCGGTTGAAGATCTCCCAATTAGAATTGTGACTCATGGATGTATGTTGAAGACATATCACGAAGTCCATGGATATCGCATCCCACTTCCACTATGGGACCTCTAAGGGCTGAACCATGGATGATGGTACATGGTTCTCTGCCTTCACATACTGACAAGTGATGCATCGAGAGACAAACTCTACTACTGCCTTCTACATACAAGGCCACTAGTGCTGTCGTCGAAAGTCTTGGTACATCTTCACCACTAATGGATGTACTGCTAGAGGGGACGTGTGTAACTCTCTAAAAACTTCCTATTTAAGTGCAAATGGTTCCATAGTACATCCTATAAAGAGAATTATGTTCTCCCCACCTTCAGAAAATCTATCAGGTGCCTGCCCGGTGGATATCTGAGCATGTTGTGTCTCGTAATCAGCCTCCCCACACTGTGCCTCCCTGACTATCTAATGAAGTGGAGGAGTGACTGTGAGAGACTATAGATAGGATTCTCCATCCCTATCCACAAAGGATATCTATTAGGCAGCAATCTAATTTGTCCCCTCACCAAGCAGCTATATACCAGATCTTCAACTGAAAGCATCTGCAACAATGTTCCCCTTTCCAAGAGTATATACTATCTCGAAGTCATAGTCCTGGAGGAACTCAAGCCATCGCCGCTCTCTTAGGTTCAGATCCATCTATGAAAAGATATAACTGAGACTCTGGTGATCATAGTACATGCTGAATCATTTTCCCATCAGATAGTGATGCCACAACTTCAAGGAGAAGACCACTTCTGCAAAGTTCAGGTCATGGGTAGTGTAGTTCTGCTCGTTTTGTATTAGATTCCCAGAACCATAAACGATCACAACATTCTCCTACATTAGTACACACATGAGTCTGGTCCCTAATGTATCGTAGTAATCTACATACCATACACCCTTATCTAAAAGCATCAATATAGGGGAATTGGTCATCCTATGACTCACGTCATGAATTTTCTGCTGGAATCCTTCTGACCACATGAAGGGTTTCCCCTTCTTCTTCAAGGATGATAGTGGTGTTGCAACTATGGAGAATTCTGGAATGAATCTCTGAATGTATCCATCCAAGACTCAGAAACATCGTAACTCCATCAAACATTTTGGGAGCTCCCAAGTATGTACCGACTCAATCATCACTGGATCTACTGGAAATCCAGCCTCTGAGATCACATACCCCATGACGTGAACCTCTCAAATCCAAAACTGGCACTTTGAGAGCTTACCATAAAGCTGGTGCTCTCGAAGTGTCTTCAATACTACATGCAAATGGTTGATATGCTCTTCCTCAGTAGTCGAGTAGATCATAATGTTATCAATGAAGGCTATGACAAAGAGATCGAGGTATGGCTGGGAGATCCTATTAATGAGACACAAGAACACTATTGGAGTGTTGGTTATGCCAAATGGAATAACCAAGAAATCAAGGTGGTCGTACTAACATCTGAAGGTCGTCTTCTACAAATCATCATATCGAACTCTGAGATGGTGATAACCTGATCTGAGGTCTATCTTCGAGAACCATCATTCTCCCTTGAGATGATAAAAGAGGTCATCAATCCTCGATATTGGGTACTTGTTCTTCACAATCTCCTAGTTCAGACGATGATAGTCAACACAGAGCCTCATTCTCCCATCCACCTCATTACAGAATAGAATCAGTGATACCCAGGGAGAAACACTGGGTATGATGAATCCCATTCCATGAATGTCCTCTAGTTGTTCCTGTAGCTCATGAAGCTCATAGGGAGCCATCCGATATGATGAAAAAGATATTAGAGCCATCCTAGGGTACAGGTCAATGTAAATGTCCACCTCTCTATGAGGAGGTAATCCTGTAACATCGTCAGGGAAAACATCTGTGTACTGGACCAGCACTACAGGATAAGTCGGACTATCCACATCAACTCCTCTGAGGGTAAGGCAAGCCAAATGCTGAGTGATCGGATGCACCCTCCTCCGAGTAAGTCTGCCATATGCTGCATATGTTCCATTCTCGACAGTGAAGGTGAACTTGGTCCCATCCGTGCAGACACACCACACTTTGGGCCTAATATAGTCAATCTGAGCATGTAATGTAGATAACCATTACATACCCAAGATGATGTCGCGAGCCCTCGATGCTGCTATGAGGAGATTCCAGCCAAAGCTCTCGCCTCTTAGAGTAAGCTCACCCTACGGGCACCATTGCGTAATCATCGATTCTGCTTCCGTAGGCGTCTCTAGCCATAAGGATAAAGCCAACAAATTCATCGGAATCTTCGAGCTCCGAATGAGGGTGGTGTCTAAGAAAGAATGACTGGAACCTGTGTCTATAAGAACCGAAGCTAAGGTGGAGTAGACACAGATCGTATCTCGAATCATCTCCGTAGTGCCATGGTCATATGCCTCATCTTCATGAAGCTGAGCTCTCCCCTGTCCAACTGCTCCCTGTAGTTGGTGTAGACCTCCTGGTGTTGGTGGTGGAAATAACTAAAAATGTCGTCCACCACGAGCTGCTTGACCAGCTCCTCTGCCATGTCTGTCTGTTCCCGACAGACTGCCTCGTTCGAACCTCTACCTCTTCCTCGGAGGTCCCTCAACTATAATCTGATCATCTAAATGGTGTGTCGGATAGTCACGTGCCATGTGAACGTGCCCACCACATGATTATCATTTCCTACCACTGGTAGGTAAGTCACTACCTTAGGTTACCCGCACAAAAGATCATGAGTCATGCGGTCTTCCACCTGTGGGTCTGGTCCTTTTGGACATCTATGGAATCTACCTACTACCAGCTGTAAGAGACTCCACTTCATGTCGACTAGTAGTGGCTCTCGCTGCTGGTGTCTTCTCAGCAAGAAAACTCTCTACTAGGAGGGCTCTCATTAACACACCTTCATGTGTTGGGATGCTAAGGGATATTATCAAAGCTATAATCTCTCTCCTGAGGCCCCGATCGAAGGTCTGGGCCCTGAAGATTGGGTTTTGTACCATATCTCTGGAGTAGTGTGAGCAGTCGGCAAACCTTGCTGAGTACTTAGCTACATTCATGCTACCCTGCTGTAGATGCAGTAGCTCCAGTATCCGCACCTCTCGAAAGGTGGCTGGAACAAACTCCACCTAGATTAGGCTCTTGAATTCCATCCAAAGAAGTGTCTCCTTGACATGTACGTAGAGCATTAGGCTCCACCATATGCTTGCTACTTCCTGAAGGAGACTACCCACAAGGATCACCATTTAGTCTGCTAGTGTCCCTACTAGCTTGAAGAATCTCAAGATATCTTCCATCCAAACCTCAGCCACCTGTGGGACCATCTCTCTGTAACACCAGGGTGGCCTCTGGTGCTGGAACTCATGAAATGTGCTGAAGCGGTGTGCATCATCTTCTGCTGGGGATGGTGGCATTGGTGGACCAACAGAGAGTGGTACCACTGGTTCCTCAACAGGAAAAGGGTCCTGCACTGAAGCCTCATCGCCCGGTGGGCTATCATTATGTACGACTCTTGGGGCTCTACGGGGAGTCATCCTAAAAGAAACAGATGTGACATGGTCAAAAGATTATACATAGGGAGCTGACCTCATTGATCAAACTTAAGAAAACATTTAAAGACACACAAACAATCATTTTCTTCAAGTACTATGTCAGAAATTAGTAGTCAGGGTCTTAGTGTATGTATACGTCGGCCGCCACAACATCACTGGACACCCTATACATAAACCCAAACTTAGTGCCATTTACACTTTTGATTCACATAAAATAAATATCAAAGTCTTATGTTCTGCAGTAGAACTGACTCCTCTGATACCAATTTTTTACTACCCGTCCCCTGGGGCCCTTATCGTGGCTACCCCAAGCCCGCCATCCACAGGCCAGGGGCTGGCGACTAGCACAAAAGGCGTAAATCTCTATGCTGGGAAGGCATTGACTTTATAAATGTAAACACATATAATCAGAGTACAGAAATGGAAGCAAAGAAAAATGTAATACATTATACATAAAAATTGATGGAATATAAAAGGGGCAAGAAATACATGCCCAACAGCAAAGTACATGTACAAATGAAAGCAAGTAAAACTGAAAAAAAGGACAGACACATGAATGGAAAATAGAATCTTTTGTATCGTCCTCCGGGGTTCCTACCTGAAGGGTAGGTACAGATAGCCACCTCATCACTCCATGTCTGTCAGACTCCTCCGTGTACTGACTTTTCATAAGGTCCACCTCCGGGTACCGTCCAGTCATGGCGCTCTCGGCCTCCATCAGCGCTTTTCTTCATCGGCAACTAACACAATAAGGTACAGGCATATTCCGTGTAGGGGTTTGTATAATGATACTCAGTAGGGAACCTAAGACCCTCAAGGTCTCACAATATCCAAAAAAGATAACCACAAAGTAAATATTCATAGGATAACCCTTACTTAGGTTTATTCCCATACATATACCTATGTTATCTAGTAACCCATATCAAACATGATGAAAACACAGAAGTCATTGATTGACCTAAAAACATGATTTTATTCAAGGGGTGGTAACATGTAACACTCCTAGTAAAACTGTCGAAACTTCAGCTGCTGTTGTACTCCTCCTCTATAGAGTTTTGTGGGCCTACTCGGTCCCACATAGGCACTTCCCACATTCCTAGACAACTGTGTTACTCCTCCTATCATGTATCGAGGGTCTGGTTCATCACACAAAGGAGCTCTCCACTATGGGTCTGCCTCACTCCCATAGAGGCGCTCCCCTCGTAGCCTGTTGAGGTACTCCTCCTGTCGAGTATTGTGGGTCTGCCGCATCACATAAAGGAACTCCCCACTATGGGTCTACCATGCCCACATAGAGGCGCTCTCCTACTGGGATAGTCAAAACACACCGAGTCGAATGTTCAGCAGTCGTCAGGTATCATCCAGTTACTAGGTCTTCGTACTCCGCTCGCTCATCTCCAAGAGGATCCGCTTCCCGAGCTACTGGTCAATACTCCAACTGTCACGAAGTCCTGAGTAGAAGTATCTTAAAGTTCTGTCTTGTCATAAGAATCTCAATGCAGTAGACGGTACATCAATCAGACGCCTGTTCTGTGAGTTATTGGTTTTTCCATTCCAAGGACCGGATGGATTTTAGGTTCAAACCAACATGACTGTACACAAACTATGTCCAAACATCATGTGGGGTATTCCAAAATAACTATCTTGCACTGTTCTTTCCGTCTCCGTAGACAGTTCGTCAATCGTACACCTGTAGCCCAAGAGAAGGGCGAAAAGGTGTAATCTGGCTATAGTGGGCCCAGGTCTGGTCCGACCTAGTGGGACGAACACGGCCCGACCCAGACCGGATCGGGGTCTGACCCAGTCTGCGGGTCTGACGCGGTCCGAGGGGGCGGCTTGGCCCGAGTGGTCGTTTCGACCCGAGTGGGCGACCCGACCTGGATGGACGACCAGGCCTGAGGTCGGCTCGGCCCAGAGCAGCGGCCCGGTTGCCTGGCTAATCACAAGGTCTACCTAAGCCACGACCCGGGCTGAATCCACATCCCCCCTAGCCCCCAATGGCTCTTCCGTTTGGGACGAGCTCAAACATGTGCCAGGCGGCGCCAATCCAGCACATGCGGGACCCGATGGGGTCCTTCTCCTCTCGGTTGGCCGATCGGATAGACGCTCCTCTCCACCAATGTTGTGAGACAACGCCACACCCCTCCACTACATCCCACCCTACTTGTGGCCCCACACCACCATGTGGCACGGAGGCGCCGCGCCACTCCGCTGCGGCCCGCCCTGGTCGCAACCCTCTGATGGCCTCTGCGCGGCGCGACGGCACCACGCGCCTCCCCCACGTCTCGTCACGGCCGCAGCTCTCCTTCAACGTGGCACGGCAGCGCCACAAAATCTTGGATACCCAGTGGCCTTATGCCACCAATTTCTCCATGGCTGGCCCGTCTTCGTACACCATATCTTTTTCCACAGTCCGTTCCTCCAGTGGTAGTGTTAAGGCGCCACCGTGGTCAGAAAAATAGAACAACAAAGGGGGACGGCCATCTCGTGTTCGTACGGTTTGAGCCCTCCTCATTATGGCGTTATCAACCATAAATTCACATTTCATATAATCAATAATGTTGAACTTGCACAATAAATCAACTCAAACCCACTCCCTCATATGACGATGATCATTGACAAAGTTGCGGAAAGACCGACGTCTTTCCGTTGATGTCAGGAAGCGTCCGGGGTAGGAGTATGAGGAAGAAGCGTCATCGGTGTTCTTCGCTGTCAACTCCTTCTCCTTTGGCATAGTCGATGATCGAATAAGGATTTCGTCATTCTTAGGTGGATGATGAAGAGGCATTCTTCACGTACATCTTTGAGAGATAATTCTCCAAGGGTTCTCCAAGTTCTTTCCTCTCATTAATACTTCCAACCAAAATAAAGAAGCATGCCAACCAAAAATAATAAAATAAAACATGTTAATAAATTGTTGGCATAAATAATTCAAAATAATTCAAAAGGATTCAAATTTATTGTGTGAATAAATTCAATTAAATAATTGAAATAGTTGTCACAAATTTAATAAGGGAGTTAAAGGGGGGGTTAAGAAGTTCGAGAGGTCCCCACCATATAATATCCTCCTAAGGGAGGTTATGTGCAGGTGGGCGCCACTGCCATTACCATTCATGGCAGGTTATGGTGCGGTGGCCCGCACCACTAACTTCCCTTTGGAGGTTTTAACCACCACAAAATAAAAATATGTTTACTCTTATTTTTATTTAACATAATTAAAAAACCCCCAAAATATAACTTCCAATCTCTTTAGAATGCAACTGCATTGAAGGTCTCACAAAGAAATTAATGACACTATGAGTTCAACAGTGCCTTCAGATTTCAATTCCGAGCACCAATTCAAATGTTATAAAATCTCACTCATATGTTTATTGAATTTACTCAAACAAAACTTCATAAATTGATTCTGGGCACAATGGGTCTCAGAATCAAGCACCGTAAATTTTTATGTACTCGTAAAATGGCCATGAATTTAAGAAACAAATTTCAATGGAATTTCCTGGTCTTTACATATAATTTTCATAAAATTTATTCTATAAATGCAATATATTATTTTCTTTTCATTAATTCCATAAATCATGAAAATAGAAACGTTGTTCACGAATACGTAGAGCCTACGGTGTCTATGAGTGGTGTAATTGAGTTTATATGTATAAAATTTATAGTTTAAAATATATAAATGTATATATATATAATTAATATATGTTATACTAAATTCATTACTATGATTATGGATATTATTTATCCATGATAAAAATACAATTACTAAATATTCTAAACTAAAAAAATATGGAAAATGATTCTATTATTACACAAATCAATATTTAAACAATGAATTTTTAATGAACTCGTAATGAATGTTCATATGTAAATCATATAGAATATTATTAAAATTAGTATGGTTTAATAATATATGTTCAATAAAATTATATTTTTTTATAATGGTGGTTCAAATGTGTATGAAAGAAGTCGATAATTATGGTATGGAATTGTAAGCCTTAATTTTATTTTTGGGAGAAATATTCTATATTCAACACATATTTCTATTTTGTTGTGTATATACCGTGACATTGAAAAGTTATATCATTAATATTCTTATTTTAATGATATTAAATGTTTCATTTGATACTATTATTTCATTTGTCTTATGATTCAATGATATTAAAAATGCAATGGATTTTCATCTCATATTTGTTTATTTAAGAACACACCGTATAAATGAATTATCGTTTTGTGTGGCCTTTATTCTACAAATAAATGTATATAATACATATAATAAAAAAAATTATGGTATATACATAAAAATATAATAATCTATTATTCATTGCGCTTACTATTTTTCAGATTCAAAATTGTTAATGTTTTTTTGTCAATATCTTAGTGTTTATCATGATTATTTATAATTAAGGTTAATATAATGAAATATTATGAAAAAAATCACAATAAATTATTAAATTTTATTATAATAATGTCATTTCATGATAAAAAATTCTTTCTCCTCATCTTCCACTCTTTATATACTCAATATTCGAAAAAAATGTTTTTAATGAAAACTTACATTATTTCTCTTTTTGGTCATTTTTTTATTACATATCATTGTTCTCTTAAAATGATTTCAAAATTTTTGGTTATCATTTTTTAAATATTTTAAATTTCATGTTTAATATTGATGGACTTTTTAATTTTATTAAAAAAATTAATCTTCATGTCATTTTTCAAACAAGACCAGTTTGTATTTTACTTGAGATGGGAAATGAATATTTGTTTTAATGATTACGACGTGATGAAAATTTTTCTCTACCATGAAAAATCAATGTCTCATAGAATCCATTATTATCATTCTAGGTAAATTTCATTGAAAATTTATTTCCATAATATATTATTCATTTATAGTTTTTATAATTATATTTTCAAATAATTTTTATTTTACTTATGAAATATTCCAAGTGATTTTATTTTAAAAATGATTTTCCATATATGAATAAATTGGATGAAGTTAAAAAATTAATTCTATGTTTAAGATACATTGATATAATAAATGTTTATTTCTATATAGTTTATGTTTACAAGGAAATGATATTTATGAAACCAGTTTATTTTACATGGTTTATGTAATGAAGAAATGTTTATGAAACCCATTTATTTTATTTATGTTATTATGTGAGGAATGTTTTAATATATTGTGGGACAAATTTGATTATTTTCATTAAATAATGGTTGGGAAATATATAACCCTTTGATGAATTGGGTAAATATTTATATCTAATTAGATAAATACTACTTGAATAGTGAGTGAACCTAGTTCAATATGACATTATTTCTATAATGATAGTCATGGTCGTGAACTATCACTTATATGATGATTTGGGGAGAGTCCTCTATGACAAGATTTAGACTGTAATTTTACATAAATTATGGCTTATAGATTGAACCCATTCCACATTTATACTATTATAAATTAGCCATCAATAATAAGGAAATTCGTTTAAATGATTATATGAATTGAAAAAATATACGTCTCATCAAAATGTTATGTCATCATGGAACACGTTCACTGACCTATTTATGATAAAGGTATTATAAACTACCAACATATATATCATGACTTATGATTATGATCTATATTGTGCATGGTACATATTTCAAATTATATTTTATGTTCTTAGGCCTTTATACATTTTTATGTTGATATCTCATTTTTTTATAATTAATAACAATTTCATCTCAATAATTATTATTTTTTCCTTTACATAGGATAGAAATAATGGAATTATGTATTATATGTCTTAAAAGGGGGAGAGTTATGAAGGACTTACTAAGAGATGGTGTAGCTTACTTATTGGACTATTGTTTATGTGTACATTTTCTTAATGGAACTTGATCAAAATGATTTTTGAGTTGACCATTATGTTATTTAGTGAATATTAATTTATTTATATTTAATATTTATATATTATTAATTTGTTTATTCACATCCATATTACCCAGCTCTACCTACTTTTTATACCTAATCCCATGATGAATTGATTATGAATCTATTGTATATGTCATCGATCATCTCTAATATAGTTAGTGAGTCATCATATAGTTCCTCAAAAAAATTGGAGGCTTATAACCCTAGATCCCCTAAAATGGGGATTCGTCCCCCTTATATTCTTGGAAAACCTTAACATGGTAGTTGTACCACAAATTATTCTAGATGTGAGTTTAGTGAAATCCTCTAAAAGATGGAAAATATTCAAATTATTTACCATGTACTACATTTTGATCATTTTAATTGTTCAATATCAGATTCCAGGTATACTCTGTGATCATTAATATGAAAATTCCTAAAATATTGAATTTCATGTATAACGGCGAGTAATAATACTCAGTAGGACAATCCTATCATGTGATATAATTACACAAATTCAATAACCCAATTTCACTGATACCACATTAATATTCATGATTTCCTTCCCAATATGGCTACCCAAATCTCACAATAATATCACACAAATAATAAGAATGTGGTTATGTTCATAGATATATTACACCTCAATGTATCAAAATATGAAACCCTCAGAAAAAGTATCATTCTAAATGCCACTAAAAACATATGATTTCATTCATTCCCTTGTATTTACATTAACTACAAATAGATGGAGAAAATTATATATCTATATATATTTAAATATAAAACAAATTATCTCCTCTTTAAATATTTTTTGTAATTTATAGACCCCATAAACATACACAAGTCGTATAATGCAACATGTCCTTCACTAGTTTTCCATAATAACACCCAAAAGATGGATTGTTTATCTACAGAAAAATTAAATTAATCTAAATAGTTATATCATATCTCACATCTCCTTAGGAATCATATTTTCAAAAATTAAGCCATAAATTCCTTATTTTCAAAAACTATATAAGTACCAGTATGAATATTATAACTAAAACCCAGAGTTATGGATGAGAAAATTATAAATAGATTACAATATAATCATCGTATAAAGACTAAAAAATTTATGGAATGTGTTAAAACAGGAATTTGAATCATCATTTACCTCATACCCAAGATTTCGGGTTATACTGTGAAATGATACACATGTGTATAATTATTATACCTTACCCCAAGGCTATGAGTGTGATTAAAAATATAATAAAAAATATCATCACAAAAAAATCTCCCATTGAAAAAAATCATATAAAAAATGAGAATAATATAACATAATATGTCATACGACACATTCTATGATCATCCCAAAGGACATAGATAATTCTCATTCCATAAGTCATATTAGTTAAAAAATACTCTAAAATAACATTAATCCATATCATGTATAAAAAAAAATCAAATCATTAAAATTACTCATAGATAGTCTGAATCATCTATCGTAAGAGTAAGACAGTTATTAATTGTTATGAAATATTGAGTTATCTATGCCATCTAAATAAGACATGTACATATTAAGAATATTGTTATAACATCTTTTCTAGAATTTCACTTTATGTTCCAAATTATTACACATTTTTTAAATAATGATTAAAATTACTATATTATGTAATACAATGAATCATAGAGTAATCCAAATCATCATAAGAATCTCACAACATCTAAATGTAATCATCATTATCCTGACGTAGTGCATATAAAGGAAAACATTTTTACATGATAAAATTTTGATTTATAAATTAATTTCTATATTTTCCATTATTCAAAAATATTTCCCCAATACACACCATTGTCCTCATTTTTTTAGACCATATTATAATATCATCTGTAAACGTTACCAATTATTTTTCAACATAATCTCTAAAGGCTATATTCATCAATACCATGATGATTGTCGGTTTTTTAGTGAATCTGAATAGCATCATTATGATCTCATCGTGCACGTACCTTGTGTGAGAAGTAGTCTTGAGAATATCACACTTCTTCAATGATACATGAGAATATCCTGACTGATAATTCATCATGGAGAAATATTTTTCTCCATGTAGATGATTAAAGAATCCATCAATCTGAGGTAGAGGATACTTGTTTTTTATCGTGATCTTTTTGAGACCATGATAATGGATGAAAAAATGCATTCAACCATACATCTTCTTGACAAAGAGGATAGGTGAACTCCATGGTGAAACACATGGGAGTGTGAACCCATAAACTAGATTCTCATATTTTTTTATTAATCTCCCCATGCACTAAAGAATCCATTCTATTTTGACTTGTTGATAATTTAAATGCCATAGATATATTATTTATGGAAAATATAACTTCTCATCTTGAAGGAATACTACAAAATTCCACTGTAATCATAATAGTGTATTCCCTCACAAAAGGAATGTATTTGAGGATGTTTCATTACTGATAGTCAATTATTTGTTATTGATATTCAATATTATAGGTAAATAATTTCCAATATTGAGATGATGGTGCAAAATAATATTCATCGTCCTCTTAGCACTTGTACATAATTAGTGGTTGATTAGTAACATGGAGAGGATTTCGATCTCATCGAATTTTTTGTTATCATTATATAGGTAAAGAATATCCATTATAAGAGTTGAATCCAATTCCACTAAAGGATATAGGAAAAGGGCATTTGGGAAGTTCATCCCACAAACATGACAAGGGTGGAGTTATATTCTTGGGTTTAAAATGATTCCCCATTTTTCATTATCACTGACATAGATACATCCTTACTATGTTGTAGTGTTTGAATTTTTTTAATAAAATTTCATGATATTAATGAAATCTTAGATCAATACTCAAAAACTAAATTTGATATTTAATTAATTAATAACAATTGTTCTTATCATGACTTTATTTTTTGAGATCCACCTTAGTGGTTGTGATAAAAAACATCACCCCTTATACGTTAGAGTTTGTTTGTTGTCTTTGAAAATCCATATATTAGGGAATTAGTTTGGATAGTTGTATAGTTACATGCAGTTGATGAAATGAAAAATGGGTTTACAAGTGGGTTACATTCCTCCATCACATTTGTGGGTTTCTATGTTTTAAAATTGCTAAAATGGTGTCCTTATTTCTCTCAAATAATGCATTTCTTCATGCCCATTAGGAAATTTTAGTGCATCTTCATCCGCACCCTTGACATATGAGATGTTGAAATGTAATAACACCATTCCACTTCTCTATTGGACCACCAGAATATAATTCCTCTTTATACTTTTTATCCCTGTGATAATCTTGAGATTTGTTATTCCCCATTTCGACATGGAGAGAAAATCCGACCACTTCCTCATATACATCCTTGTAATGGATCTGTAACACTTTTCAAGGACTTTGTTTTATCCAAAACATGATGTGGTAATCCTAGCATTATTGTGAAATTTAAAATATAGATGCATATTGTGTAAGTCTTATAAAAATCGCCTCATATGCCCCAATATATTCATTTTATTATTTCATGAGGAAAATGAAACCCATTCCAATCCAAGTTGGAGTGTGTGAAAACAATATATGTCAAAAATAATTTCCTTGAATTCCACCTAATCTGTTACATTGAAATCATTCTAAAGATTCATATTTTATAACTATTTCCATGAATGATCAACTTCTCCATCTGTATGATAAGAATATAAATTAACTTTTACTTGTTCAGAAAATTGAAAACATTGATAATATATTCTCGATAGATTTGATACACTATTAATTGATTATGGGATCAGATAATCCATTTAAATTATGATTCATTAATTTCATGCATCTCTCTACTATGGATTGGTATCCCTTAATGGAATTTTCCACTCTTATTCATCTATATTTATATTAGGAGCCTTATTCAGTTAAGAGATTATTATAATAAATATTGTGAATATTTCTCCCATTAGTTTGTGCATCATCTTGGGGAATTCATCAAATTTCCCATCACCTCGATTATCTACCTAATTCTTCATATTCTTTAACAATGTCAAGAAAAATGGAAAATTACAGATGATTATTTTAAAAATATTTAACACATAATGGGGAATCCAGTGATAGTAAATTTTTGACTAATATATTTCATTTATTTCAATAAATTATGAATTTCTTGGCATCAATCTACGATTTCCATATTCATTTAAAAATATATATTTCTAAGGTTATTTTGGTTACCCTAGCAATGGTTGATAATGACCTTATGAATTTACCAAAATATATCTCCTAGTTGTGTAAAACCACTACATATTAAGGACCATTGTCATGTACTGAGATTCGCTGAGTCAGGCTCAAAACACAGTGTCAGAGTTGTTACTCTTACATACATCTTTCCATATCCACACACAAATCTAATATTCCTAATGGGAAGTATTTTCTAAAAAAATACATTATATAACTAAAAATTATTTATATATGATTTATTAAACTTATTCATATATATATGGATTTATCTACAGCATTATAATACATATTCAAAATTAACTAAACATTTCCTTTGATTCCAACTATAACAACCCTTCCCTTCATTAAAATTTAATAATTGATTTATAGAATAATAATGCACATAATAAAAACATGATGATAAATAAGTATAGTGTATTTTGGAATTATATACACTACATAACAATATAAAATAACCAATACAACATATTTATTAATAACTTATTTAAAATTCCCAAAATTCCACTTAAAACTCAAAACTATATTGGATAACCTGGGGATATATATAACAGATTCGTGGGATATAAATCCTATTAAGCTAATAAACATGGAAAATGTGATACATGTAAAAAAATAGGTATATCAATGAATAATAACAGTAATATGAATAATATTTCATTATATACAATGAATGTTATAACATTGAAAATTTGAAAACAGCTTCAAAAACTGAATCGTAAACATATGTGAATAATAAACGTGCCAACACAACATGGTGCATAATGTCCCACAAAGTAATTTGGTTTCTTACCTATCTCATTTTGACTTATCATTATACTAAAGATTATCCAATGCATTGTAACTCTATTCGGGTGCACACATCATATTTATTTCATTATCATGCCTAAGGGTGCCACATAGACCATACAACATGGATTCATTCATCATATTTTTTTTAAACAATAAAGGAATGAAGAATAAATACATTTATTTAACCCATTAATTTGAATATTTTTTTAATTTTTATTATAATTGATAGAAAAATAGTATAGTATTCACTGCATAATTTTTTTGGCACCGAAAATCGTAATGAAATTTCGGTAGCATAACGATAATAAATAAAAAACCATAAAATGGATTGATGAGAGATAAAGGGGTCTCCTATATTTTGGACAATTTTTTTAAATTTCAAAATTTGAAAAAATATAATGTTATTAGAAAATAAAGATAAAATTCACAATGTAAAAATATACTTGAATAAGTAGAAGAAAGGAAAAATCCGTTATTAAATTTCGTCATGGAAACAGTTGTATGTAAATGATCATGGGAGGATTAATTAGAGATAAATAGGAAATATAATAATATATAAATTATATATAAATTGATGGGAATATGCAAGATAATATCCAAATAATATAAAATGGAAAATAACAGACATAATATAGAAGGAGTACTATAATGGTAATGATAAGAGAGAAATACCTCATGGAATTTCAGCATAGTAATGACTTAGTTGATGTTAAAAATTATATAGAATAAATAATTACTAATTAATTTAACATAAATTTGGAATTATGGAAATTTTATAAATAAATTAAATTCTAAAAAATTTCAATTAACAAAACCAATTCCAAAGAATGTGATTGAATTTAAAGTAGAGGAAATTCCCTTACTTGACTGGATGACATCAAAATTTTGGGAGGGGAATATTGAGAGAACATGTGCAGCTTTATAGGAATAAAGATTGATTAGGGTATAGTATGGTCATGAACTATAGAGTGTAATTGATGATTAATTGGGGATTGGGTGGGTTTATATAGGTAAATAGGTAGATCACAATAATATTTAGGTTATGGATGCTACATAATAAAATATCCAAAACAGAAAAAATCCCAATGAGAGTGGTTAATTATTTTATAAAGCTGCACATGTTCTCTCAGTATTCCCCTCCCAAAATGAGAGTGGTTTTAATTATTTCATATATAAATGATCTGATAATATTGAAATAATTCACTTTCCAATTTGGAGGTGAGTTAAAGTATTAATGAAATTATTTGAAAACATTAAAATATTTTGTATGTTGTGGAAGATCCTTAATTGTTATAAAAAATTAATTAAATAAATAAATAATAACATTATTTTAATTGGAATCAAGGATTTGGGTTTGGATACTATTTTTATTAATTATTATATAACTTTTGGGTCATTATGATTTCGTTAAACACAATGTATTTTGATACAATATTTTTTTCTTCCCGAATATTTTTTCATCTCAGAAAATTATGAAAAAATTTACTTTAATAATTTAAATATTATGATTAAAAATATAATATTTTTTATCTAAATAGTTTTTAAATATTTTAATATTAAATTTAACAATAATCTATTATTTCTTTTGAAATTCCATGGTTTTTGAATGTAATATATTTTTAACCAATATAAAAATTACATTTACATAATAAAAATTATATGATTAAATATATTTAATAAATAGTATTTAAAAACAATACATTATTAAAATATTATTTAATTTAAAATCATTTATTTAATAAAAAATTCCTTATTTTCATAATTTTTTTATTACCGTAATTAATAACCATCTAAAGAATATGTATGGATGGTATGATTTGATCTTGTACCTAGTGAAGCAAAAGAAATACAAATGATTTATTTTAGAAATTAGTAAACCATTAAAATATCCATGGAATATTTCTTGAGAAAAATAAAATATTAATATTGAAATAAAATATTTAAAATCTATATTTCCATTGAAAATTATAAATAAATTATTCAGTAATAGAACATGGTATATTTTAATGAAATAATCATATGAAAGAGAATTCATTAATTAGGGATCATATATTCATGTGGTATACATTAAAATAGTGATTTTGATCTCACAATTTGTAAAAAAGTAAAATATTCAGAAAATGATTAGAATAATCCTTATAAATAATTTCATAAAAATTAAAATAAGGTTAAAAACGTGATTAATAAATTATCAGAGATAAATTAATACATTATTTAAATAATATTATTTAAAATATGTACAGTGAAGGAAAATATTATAGAGTAATGAGTAATTACATTTTATTTATCGTGAAAATAATTTTTTAATCATTTCTTATATAGAAAATATGAAAATGGTGCTATTACATTAAAAAGACAGAAATTAAACGAAAAGAAAAAAATTTATGATATTTAAAAGGAAAAAAATTAAAAATTTCCCTCAATTTTTATTTAATATAAATTATCCTAAAAAATTATATTGTAACATTATTCGCATACCTTATTTCTCCCCATTATTTGTATTCTATCATTACTACTTCTCTTTGAATAATTCCCATTAGGTATATAAATAAGAAGAATAGGGGTGTCATTTTAACAATACAATAAAATATTGAATGTTTTCAGAATTTTTCGAAGAGTTTTTGGTAGGATTTTTCTAATTGATGTGGCTCAAGATGTGTCAATTAGAGAGGATAAGTGGATTACTTATATAAGATAAGAGTGTGGGACCCTTTGAATTATATTTGTTATTAATTTATTATAAAATATTTTTCATGTACATGGTTCCCAAAATTGACTTATTTAAAAACTTTGATGCATATAGTTCTAAATAATCCCATCCAATAATATTTAGACAAGTGTAATAGATGTTTTTTCCAATATCTATGATTTTTAACTACAGGTCATCCTTTTAAATGATTATCACCATATCAATGATTTTTCGCATTAAGGGTAAAAAATGAATAAGTACATTTTAGAGAAAAATTATGACATGAAATAAATTATGATTTATATATTAATTCCCCTATTTTATATCATTTTCCAATCACATAGTCTTCAATAATATATTCAATAATAGTGAGATTCCATAGTGAACCCCATGGAATATCCATGTCACTAATGGAATAATTTCATAAAATTCAAGAGTGAAAATATATTTATATTATTTATCTAGAACTTTTGGAAGTAAATCAGAGAAATATAATTATAAAAAATATCCAACATAACCAAATAAAATATTATATTTAGAAAACTTGTACAAAATAATTTTTTAGTATCATTTTTTCCTAAATTAGACTCTGGATGTGCCTCCACTGACCTTCATTTCTATACACTAATGGTGAAGATCCACTTCGAACCCAAATATGATTATTTACATATATTTGGTTGTACCAACAACTCATCCTTTCCTTGTAGTAAAAAATAAAATTAGACAACCTAGATGAGTAAAGTTTATGTCTCTATCATCAACTAAAGTGATTTGTACTGAAGAACAATTGACTAATGGAGAAATTAAGCATAACATACAAAAAATCACATTATTCATTATGAATTATCAACAAACATCATAATTTTAGAGTCTCTAGGACTATAAATGCTTTTAGTCTTGAGAGAATATATACAAAATCATCTTATATCAAATATTTTCTTAGATAACTCAAATTTTGTTATTCATATTATTACCACTATAACATAATCAAGTATATATACTCCACAAAGAATATTCCATCCTAGAGAATATTAGATCATAAATTCAGAAATCAAATCTTCTCCATAAACATGATTAATAATCATGTCAATATAGTAATCATCAATCAGAATTACTGACATAGGAATGTAACATTGTACTCATTAGAAATTAATATTATAAAAAAATTGTTATTTTCAATAATTCCCACACATAATCCTACGAGCATAACGAAAATAAATCATACTCACACTACAAATTTTAATCATATATATTCAAAATTATATATATGTATAATACGATTAGAATATATAGTATAAATTATTATCATGTGTTAAAATGTGAACATAGTTATTCGTATTCATTTCTATGCAACATCTTTCATGAATAAGAAAAAGCAACCATACTCACACACAAAAATCTGAACATATATATTCATAATCATTTCCTCAAATAATCTTGTTATTATAGATAGAATTAATCATATTAATTCATGAAAATGTGATCAATGTTATTAAAAATCATCTCCACACAAAATCATTTGTCTATAACTATAATAAATCATACAAAAATACATAAAGAAAAAAATGATAATAAAAATATTTTCCATGAATAATGTTGTATTATTATATATTCACAATCATATTCATAAATAATATTTTGAAAAATTATAGAAAAATTAATAGACACACAAAAAAATGAATATATATTCTTGAAATCATGTATATTCATAAACATGTCATCATATCTAGAAGAAATGAAAGACACACATCAAAATTTTTACATTGTTATTCCTAATGTTTTCCGTGTATAATCCTATAAGCATAGATTAATGAAATAATACACACATATTCTAATGTAAATATAGTTATTAAATATAATTTAGTTGAAAAAACATGTGTATATAAGTATAATATAACCATAATAATTTATTAAAATGTGAACAGAACTCTTCTAGATCATGTCTATTCTTATTTAAGTTATATCATTAGATATATATATATATATATAATTATTATCACAATCCTTCTCTCTATTTCACATTAATACTTGACTTATTACATAAAAATACACTTAATAAAACCCGTATTATCGATATTTATTGTTTATTTGGGAATTAGGTATGTTACATAACAAAGTAAAATAGGTAATACACCATCTTTTTTGAAACCTTCTTTAACTGGATCACAATTCTCCTTCGAACATAAAACTGCATGGGATAACCTGGAGAAATATATAATAAATGGGTGATCTATAAATCTCAATATGGGAATAAACTTGTAAAAAGATATTTAAGTTAGACATTAGGATATCTATCATGATTAAAACCAAAATTAAGAATATGGGGTGATATAACATCAAAATCATAACATAGGATATGTGGATATAACATAAAACATTGAATCATAAACATTGGTGATGGCTAAAACTGTCAAGGAGTCATGGTGTAAAACATCCCATAATGTATTTATTATTATTCTTTATCCCAACTTGACATATCTAGATACTAAATATTACCCAATTCATTAGAGTGCTATTTGGGTGGACCCATCATATTCATTTCATTATCATGCATCAGTGTGCAACATAGATCATACAACATGGATTCATAAATCATAATTATTTATTCCACGATCAAGGAATGTGTAATAAATACATGTAACACTAAAATAAAAAAGTATTTTTGCATAAAGGATAATACATTTGATAAAAATATTTGTATGATATTCACTATACAATTGTTTGCGCATGGAAAATCGCAGTGTAATTTTGGAAGCATTACAATGTTACAAGAAAATTCATAAAATGAATTGATGAGAGACAAATGGGTCTCAGATAATTTTGAAATAAAATTTTGAATAAATATGATATGGAGTAATATATCCCATCATAATAAAATTAAAATGAATGAAATAAGGTAAATACGAATGTTGAATAAATATGTGAAAAAATGATCCCTTAAAACATTTTGGCATGGTAACATGTGTACATAAAGTATTTTGGGAGGATTAATTAGTGTAAAATAAGGTATTACATCATTTATAAATTAATTGGATAGTAAGTTGAATAATTAATAACATATTCCATCAAAAATAAATAAATATAATAGATATAACAAAAAGGAGTTGTTGAATGGAAATGAGATTAGTGAAATCCCTTACCTAAATTTCGTATACTAATAACTTAGGTTAAGGTAAAAATTTTATATAATAAATGATTACCAATTTAGAAAAATCCTTTTTATAGTCTGATATGTTTATAAATAATTTACCACAAAAAAATTTCAAATTTCTAGAAAAATTCCATAGAATGTTCTTGAATGAAAAGAATGATAGCAAGACCCCTTACATGAGTGTTAGACTTCCAAATCATTAGAGGGGACTATTGAGAGATTTGGGTCCCCTTAAGAGAACTATATATAGTGTAGGTAATGTAATGGTTAGGATCCAATGAGTATTTGGGAATATAAACATGAGCAAGGGTTGTTTTATATTGGAAAAGAGGGGGATTTCCTTATCATTTAGGCTTTGGACTCAACATAATAAAATATTGAAAACTAAAAACTAATCCATGGTTTTTATAATGGTTTCAATGAAATGGTAGTGGTTTTTAATATTTGATATTTAAATATTCAGAAAATACAAAAATAAATCCCTTGCTTATGTGGAGGTGATTCCCAATCGTAATGAAATGATTTTAAAACCTTAAAATATATTATAGGTTTAGGATGATTCATAATGGATTTACAAAATAAATAAAATTAACATAAAATGTAACTATTTGTCATTGAAAAAATTTATTTAGTCTTTTTTCCCATTTATATAATTATTATTTCACTTTTTGGTCATTATAATGTCATTAAAAACATTTTACGTATACAGTATTTAAATTTCACCTAAAAAATGATGGTCTTAGAATGATTTGAAAAATTAACTCTTAATTAATATCAACATTATGAATAAAAAGTTAATATTTTTTTATCTATATAAATTTAAAAATATTTTCATTTTCATTTTTAAAATAATATTAACAATAATTGAGAAATGTCATGTTTTTTGACAATAATATATTTCAATCACTTCAAAAAAATACATTTATCTTCATAAAAATTATATGAAAATTAATATTTAAATAAAATTATTTCTTAAATTTTTTTTATTAAATTAATATTTATATCAATGGTCTATTAATTCATCATAATAAATCCCTTATTGGAAACCAATATTCCTATTTGTGATTCATTGAATCGAAATAAAAATAACATAAATGGAAAAAATAAGAATATGAAAATATATTAATTATTCCATTTAAAGGAAATTAAATATCAATATTTCTAGGGTCATGATATATATACCTTTAATGTACTAGTAATCAACCTAACAATAATGCTCTAATGGTGGGAAATTCATGGCATGTATTGGTGGACATTGTTTGGGCCACGATCGCGATGAGATTGAACTTGTCCCATAAATATTTTATATCATGCTTATGTTTTTGGTTCGTCACTTGGGATTAGTCAAGGGTAAATACCTAAAATGTTATCTTCCTCAGAAGCTCTGATATATGGGCATCATAGGGGATGAAACTACTAGTTATGGCCATCACTTCTTTTGTATGTGTCTTCTATATTTGTTAAAATATTATCTTTATTATAATACCTTAATCATTGTTCAATGGTCATTTTATCAATGGTAATGATTGTTAACAATGTTATAAATCCAATATAATTAACCAAAATTAGTGAATGTTTTTATAATCATATTTTATAATGATAAATTTAAATAAATTAATATTGAAATTTTATTTATATCTTTAATGTTCGTTACAATCTTCCCCACTTAAGAAATTTCTCCCAATAAATTCTCATGTCCTATAGTAGTAACGATGATGTAACTCTTCTTCATCACCTCCTCTATCTCTCACAAAACTTATTCAAACATTTCATTTCCTCACAACAATTTGAGTGCATTTATTTTCATATTTTAAAAAAATTTCTCTATACGATCTAGAATATTCACCTAATGCACCTCATATGAATGGAAATTATCCAACGGTACCACCTATGGATTGTGTAAACATGAGTGGTCTTGTCTATAATTCCATAAGTGGAATATATAGAAAACATCATGCACTTGACATAGGTTCGATGCGAGTGAAAATTGATAGGTCACTTATATGCTTTGATCAAGGATTCAATGGGGTTGATGTATCATCAAATAAGAATTCCCTTTCCCCAAATATCATCAATTTATTCTATGGATATTTTTAGATTAATACCATGTCTCTAACATCAAAATATTGGTATTTTCCACGATTTTCAGTAGAGCACTTTTATCGAATGTGATAAGCATTGATATGATGATGAATGATCTTAATATTTTACACAATTTCTTGAAATATCTCAAGTATTAGTAGTTTTCCTCCAAACTTCATACCATAATGTCGGTGTTCTTCACCTCATCTCTCAATGTGTTTTATTTGTAGCCATTTTCATGCTTGATTGAAAACATTGGTTATATGGTAACTGGAAAAGAAGATGATGTTCGTCTCATCATCCTTTTGAAACCATAAAACATGCACAATAGATTTCTTTTAGTTTCAAAAGAGTCCACTCAAACAAAAACACAGTTTGAGGATGTTTGTATATACTAAATTTCAAATCAGTGTTTAGTGCATGATGGATACTTTTCCGGAACATGGATGGGAAACTTGGATATCAATCAGATGCGATCAGTAATAGTAATTCGTGTTGCCTTATAACTTCTCTAATATATGTATATGTGAAATTTTATCAAAAGGTATTTCTTCTCAAATTATGATGAACTGAGTTATCTTTGTAGGATAGTTGAAAAAAATCCATATATGATTATTTCCATGGTATTTCATAGGACATCCGGTGATAATGTCCATAGCGATGTTCTCCGATTTTGATGATGGCCTGGGTAATGGTGGCCTCATCCCCTTATACTTTTGAATTTAAATATTTACTTACATGAATACCATTCACATTGATGCATATTCAAAGATTTCATTCCTCATAATGACCCACAAACAATGGTCTCATATATCTTGACACTTCTTTATGATTTCAGGGTGAAGAGTGAATGGTAAAAAAATTTCATCATCCAACAGTTCCTTCTAATATTCATGAGTTGAAGAACACATTGTCTTGACCCAAATATCACAATTCCTAAATCATTAATTTTAAACACGTAAGACATCACATTTCTCAAGGATTCGACCAACATTTGAATTTCTACAACTTTTCTTTTATAATACATTAACCTTTAAAAAATAGATGGTTTTGAAATCAATTGAGAAATAATTGATGATGTTCCACCCATAATGATTTTGATTTTTATCAATTGTAGGTCCAATAAGAGTTTATCCTTCTGAATTATCATCATTGATAAAGATTCAGGATCCTTTCTTCATAGATTATCTTTATATTTTTTTAACATTACTACAATGGTTGTGGATTGAGTAATCTTAGTCCTTGATCAACTCTAACCATATTTGGTGGTGAATATTCATATCTTTATTTGTGATTATATACACGAAGATTTTGGGATCTGTATATATCTAACACATATACTCATAGAGACAATGAAAAAATAATTTCAATGAAAATATCATAACTTCCAACTCTTGATAATGTGTGGGATAATTATTCTCATGAAATTTCAACGAACATGGGTCATAGTCTATGAAATTTTCATTTTTCAGTAACACAAAACCCAATACCTTCATTTAATCATTGCTAAATATTATGAAGATATATCCACTTGTTTATGGTGTGATAAAAGGATCACTCACGATCCTCCTTTTTAAGTCTATTAATCTATCATAACATTCATTATTTTATGAACACATGACTCTCTTATGAGTTATCATGCTAAGAGGGTCTGAACATGGCATGGAATTTCTCAGAAATCAATGATAATACACATCTTGCCCAAGGAAACTATTGAAATACTCCACATATGATTCCCTCTAACATCAAACAATTGCAAAAATATTTGATGGGTCTATAGATATCCCATTTCATGTGATTATATGACCCAATAAATAGACTTCCATTAACCAGAACTCAAATTTGTTAAACTTGTAGAATGCTTCACTTATTTTAGGGACAGTAGAAAAGTGCTCATATACTCCTCATGCTCCTCCTTTATTTTTGAGTATATTAAACAATCATCTATAAACACTATCACAAATATTTCAATTTAATAATTAAGCAATCTATTCATCATTTCCAAGATGATTTCTACAGCATTAGTGAGTAATAATGGCATCACAATTGTCACTAGGAACTCATAGTACCCATACAATGTGTGTGAAAGCTGGTATTGGGGATATCATCCTTCTTCAACATTAATTGATTATATCGTGATTGAAAATAAAAATGGGATATGTATTGTTATCCACATATCTGGTCAAATTATCCATCAATCTATGGTAGAGGATACTTGTTTTGTATCATGATCTTATAGCGATAATCATAATGGATGCAAAGATGCATTGACTGATCTTTCTTCATGAAGAAGAGGACTAGTACATCTCATAGTGAAGCACATGGGCATATGAACCTTTAACATAGATTTTCATATATTTGTTTAAATGTCTCCAAATGTTCAACAAAATCGACTCTATATATATTTTTTCATAATGGAACCACTCTAGGCATAAGATTTATTTAAAATTTAACATCTCAACTAGATGGAAGAATATATAATTACTTGGTAAACACATTAAAATATTCCCTCATAATAGGAATGTCTTCAAGGATAGTTCATTCCTTAGACATAATCATTTGATCATGATATCCTTCATGAGAGGGAAATAATATCATTGCTGGTGATTATGGTGCTAAAATGGAATCATCCTTCTCCTTGAATTTGATCATGATATCCCTTATGTTAGCTCTATATAGGAAATGATTACTCATCCCATGAATTGCATCAAATTCATCCAATGGTATGAAGATATTCTTCTATAATAAGATCATACCACAAACATTGATATGGGTAGAGTTATATAACAGGGATGTAATAATTTTTCAATTTTTCATTTTCATCAACATATCTACTTCAATGATTTATGGTAGTGCTTTAATAATTCTACAAAACATTCATGATATGAAGGAATCCAAATAACGAGAATAAAAAAATATGGTTGATATTATTGAATGAATGGAATTTGTTCCTGGCACCACTTCATAGTTGGGTTCCACCTTAGCAGTTGTGATGGAAACAGCTCACCCTTTCTACCATGGAGGTTTTTGGTTGTCATTGTAAACCATTATCATAGGGAATATGATTTCATATTTATATGGTTCGATGATTTTGATGAAATGTTCAATGGGATTTTGGTTGACTAGATAATTCCATTACTCCATCGCATTAGTGGGTTTATCCTATTGGAATATTCTAGACAGGTGTCCTTCTTTCACTCATCTAATGCAGTTCTTCATTCCCCATAAAAAAATTCTGAGGTGATTCTTCCCTCACCATTGACATGTGAGATGTTGAAATTTCTTGTCACTGTTCTATTTCTCAATTCGATCAGTTGAATTTATTTCCACGTAATTACTCGTATCCCTATGATACCAGTGAGATTTTCTGATATTTATTTCGACATGGATGGAAAATTGTAAAATTTCATCACGTGTATCATTTTCAAGGATTTGTAGTGATTTTAATTCAATAGTTTTTACCCCTCTAAGAAGTAGTTTACATTTCATTATGCATAACAAAAAATCTAGGGGAATATCGCATATGTCTAGTGACGATTGAAAAATATGCCTCAATATATTCTTCATATTTTTTTCTTTAGGTATTGGAAATCCAATTCCATTTTATTTTAATGATTGTGAGTAAAATATTTATCATAATATATTTTCCAAAATTTCTTAAACTATATTACTTTGATATCATCCTAAAGCTTTAGATCTTTTATCAATTCCCACGACTGATCTGCTTCTCCGTCTATATGATAATGAACTATAAGATCATTCTCTTTATTGGAACATTTAAAGATGTAAAATATTTTCATAGCAGAGTTGACCCACTTTCCGAAGATTATAGGATCATTTGATCTATTGAAATTAAGAGGTCTTTTTAACGTATAGCTCTCGATTGAACATTGTTCTCTATTAGGGGGGGGGGGGGGGTTGGACACTCTTGTTTATCCATATTTCTATTTATAAATATATTCAGCTAATACAGTATTATAATAATAATCACAATTCCTACTCCCATCAGGTTGGGCATCTCGTTGGATCAGTCATCACATTCCCCATCACATCAATTATTTAACTGATTCCTCCATGTTTTGGAAATTGGAATGAATAAAGGGTTAATTAGGGATTATATTTAAAATATTAAAGACATACTATAAAATCCAATGACATGAAATGGATGAAATATAAAAATTATTTATTTCCTAAACTTTTGAATTTTTATGATTCCGTCTATATTATTCAGGATCAATTTCCTAATATCTACTCATATGGTCTTTTTTCATCCCATAATAATGGTTTTTAATGAACTTATTAATTTAAGAAAAAATATTCCCCATGTGTGTCGAACTAGCTTCATAATAAGGACTGTTTTCAGGTACCATGTTACTCCATGTCAGGCCAAGAACACCTTTTCTGTGTTTTTCCTCCTAAATGCATATGTTTCATAACAAAATCCACATGTAGTATCCCTAATGGGATGTTTCTTATTCATTAACCACATACATTATCCTAACTGAAATGTATGAATGTTTTCATATAATTATTCTTATCCATATAAACCTCTCTAGATCGTTCTAATCCTATTCCAAAAAAACTAAACTTTTCCTCAGATATAAACTATAAAAACCCTACACATTATAATAAATTAATTATTTATTTTTTGTTTAAGACTACACTTAATACAACCAAGATGATCAATAATTCCCACACCTTTTGTAATTATATAAATTGCACACCAAAAATAAATATGGAATAAAAAAATTATTGAGAACTTCTTTGAAATGCATAAAATACTCATTCAAACTAAAAATTTCTTGCGATAAGATGGGGACATACATAAGAAAGAGGTGAACTGTAAATCCAAATAATGGAATAAAAATGGATTAAGTGATACATGTTATACAATATTCATATCAATAATGAATAAAACGAACATGAATAGTAAGGGATGTTATAGAATGAAATACATAACATCGAAAATTTGAAAAAAATATATAAAACACTGAATCATAAACATAAGTCAAAGATAACCCCCCAAGACATCATGGTGGATAAATACCCTGAAAAACTAGGTTCATTACCTATCCAAATGTGACTTATCATGTTAGTAATCATTACCTGGTGCATTGGAATTATATCTGGGTGAACACATTTTCATCATTTCATTCACAAGCTTAAGTGTTCTACATAGATCATACAACAAGAATTCAATTAGAATTTTTATTTTTTCTATGATCATGAAATATAGAATACATACATTGAAATCCCAAATTAATATATATTTTTTCATAATGGTTAATACCATTGATAAAAAAAATTTATGGTATTCACTACATAATTTTTTGGCATGTTAAATTGCATTGAAATTTTGACAGCATAACGTCATTACATAATATATCAGAAAATTGATTGATGAGAGAAAAGTGGGATTTCACCATTTGATCATAAATTGATCAGTATGTTGGATATTTAATAACATATCCAAATATAAAAAAATAATGACAAAGGAAATATTGTAATGGAAATTCTTGAATATGCATTAAAATATCCCTTATGATATATTAGAATGGTAACATGTGTAAATAAATGATCATGGGATACTTAATGAGAATAATGTAACATCCCTAATCTTGGTACCACCAAGAGTTTCTCTAAACCCAATTTATCACTTGATCTTAAACACATTTCCCATAATTCTAGATGCTTTTGAGTATCGGTGAGGTCTACTGTGTGATAATGTGGAAACTATACCCTCATTGGTAGATTATACATTGTAGAAAGTTAATAGTAAAAAATAGAGGAAGTAGTAATTCAATAAAAACAATGTAAACAATGGAATACTGATAGTAATATAACAACTAGAGCATATATATATATATTTATGAATCTTGTCGCACGTGTATAGGAAAGTATCCAAAAAGTCACAATTATGGAAATACAATACTAAAACAAAGTACAGAAAATTAGTAAAATCTAAGATCATCACAAGACTCATCTTATGCCCATGCACTCTAGCACCAACAAGAATCAAGTACATCATAAATAAGGGAGAATTCCCCTATCTATACCTGCAACCATATAATCGGTTTGGGTCCCTTGTCATGACCCAAATAGTGTGTGAGGTTAATATGAATAGTATACCACAAAAATATCTAGTCAAAACTGTATTCGAATGTATATAGCAGGTAATATTAATAAATTAATCAAACAACTAGGAATTATTCAAAATTTAACAATCCTACAATTTCCAATTGAATTCATTTACATTTGGTATTCATCCCTTTAATTTTTTAATCTAGAGATCTACCATAACCTCTATATTCCCCTCGGGTAACAGTAAAAAATAGTTGTATCAAAATACCATCTAAAAAGTCCTGAAAGACTAATTCCAAGCCTACTATTTGTCTTTGAAACCTCATCACAATAATTAAATCATTCTTAAGAAACCCTCTGGGATTGTTCTCACAGTCTAAACCCTATGGTATAACATATCATCAATTTAATAAAAAATGGTCCTCTGGGAAATATCTCATAGTCTATCCTCTCTGGTCCCACATTACACTAAACATTTATAAACAACCAACTAGGTAGCTATCACGGTCAATACCCCCATGGTCTACATGTCTTCAATAGACTATTACATCCACTTGGAATCTCTGACCATCAATTCCCTAGAGTCTCAAATTCATTTCACCAAATGATAATGATTACTTTTATTACTCTCACCGTTTAACCCAATTAAGGATAAATGACCACCTAGGAAGCTCTCACAGTCTATCCCCTTTGAGAATCTCTCATGGTCAAATCCCCATTGGTGAACAATCAAAATTAATAACACAGATATTTCATATGTTTAGTAATTCCATCCTAAAAAACATGGCATGGAAATGAGGCATTCTTACATGCATCCTAGACAAAATGACCATAAACAATCAATCAAGTAGAAGCACTCTTGGGGTGTCCCATAAAAAGGTACCTATCCTTACACAATCAATAATACTTTCTCAATGAAAAAACCTATAGAACGTGTTAAATTGGGTAAAAATATAAAACATTCAGTACCCCAAACATGGGTATTCGGAACTTTTAATCATATAAAATACAAATATGAACAGATAAAGGAACAAACCACCTACCTCGATGTCTCACGATCAATAATCTGGATCATCGGCCCATGAATTGGCCTATAAAAACATATATCTAGAAAAGGTTAAAAGAAGTTCAACCTTGAATAACTCATGATAGAAGAAGAACCAAGATTAATGTATGTAGAATAATTGACAACTCAGTATTGGGATTCAAACACACATGTCATTGTCTCAATCAAATCTTGGATGTAGAATCAGGAGGGGTATGAAGTTCATCGTCATTCTATCACTATCATGTATGAACCATGTGGAGAAAAATACATTTTCAAGGATGAGATGTGACCCTCTCGGATTTATCAAATAAAAAGGACACTACACGATGTGTTCATTAAAGGTACTAATTGTATTGTAGCCTTAATCGGACCCCGCCTTATGCTCTCTTCTAGGTCACATACCAATTCATGTACTTGGATATTACACGATTAGTACATGAAAATATTTGGTACTTTGGTACATGACATGTACTCATATGTACATGTCATGGAAATAGAAAATTTTCATTTCGTCCATTTTCCTAAAAAAAACCTAGAAAATTAGATCCATACAGGATATGAAGATCTGAGTTCTTAAAAACATCCCCCATTATTGAAATTATTTCATGAATTTCCCTTACAATGGTGGTGAAGAAGAAACATCAAACAACTCTTGTCACTGTGATCATATGTCGACCTCCCTCTCCCATGTCTCGTCCTATACTCTCCCATGGTACCATAACACCAGTACCGAAGGAATAGACTGTCCATAGAAAAGCTTCATGCATCGATCAACAATATTAATGGGGTTCTCCTGGAAGGATATATCTACCTCCTACTAAACCTCCTTGGGTTGAAAAACACTACACTAGTCATAAAAGTAACGTCACATATGAGAAACATAAAAGATGGCGGGCATAGCCCAGTACCTTAGAGGTAAATTCAGCCGATAGGAAAAAGGTAATACACTTTCTAAAACCTCAAATGACCTGATATATATTGGGTAATGCTTACCATGCCTCGTAATCATCTTATATGAAAAACTTAGTGTGACTCGTAGGAAAACCTGATCTATTACCTGAAACTCTAGAGGTCATCTCTATCGATCAACAGAATATTTCTGGGGATTTTTTGCAGTAGACATCATCTTTCGAATAAACTCCACCTGGTAAGTGGTATCCTAGACAACACAAGGTCATATAATAGCGGCCTCTCCAATCTCCAGTCAACATAATGGTTCTCAGCATGGCCTACAATAACAATCCTCATAAGGTTTCATCTGAATCATGGCCTGAAAAATGTTATTGTAGGAAAAATACACTAAGGTTGTGTGTCACTTCGAATAGAGTCTAAAATCCAAGATACAATATCGTAGCATATAATCCAAGAATTGAATCGTTGGCTCGGACTTTCCATTTATATGTGGATGGTATGTTGTACTCAGAAGTACCTATATACACAATGCCCATTATAAACTCTACTAGACATGAGAAGTAAACTAAGCATCCATGTCTGAAGTGATAGATTCTAGAACCCCATGAAAATGCACAATATCTCAGATGTACAACTATACATGATCGTCAACACAAATGTTTTATTTGATCCGTATGAAAAATGAATCCTTTATGGGTCTGTAAACATCAACCCAAACCACATCAATCCCTTAAGGTATCCTTGGTATACCTGTCACAAAATTCATCGTGACATGATTTCACTTCCACTTTGGAATTTTTAACATCAATTTACGTCATTCCAGTCACTTATGCTCCACCTTCACGTAATAATAGGTGGAACGTATCATAACAAAACTATCTACTTCTCTCTTCATTCCCAACCACCAATAATGATGATGTAAATATCGATACTTCTTATGGACACACAGATGAAGGTCCCAAATTGAGAAATAAAAATGTCACATAATCTATTAATATATATACTTACATGCATATAAATCCATGAAAATGAAATACATCATCATCGCCTATGGTCCACCCATGAGTGTGGTCCCCCCCCTAAGACACTCTCTAATAGGACTAGGCTTCCAAATCTGACAGCTTTTTCATTCAAACCTGATCCAGAGAGTTTAGGTAACATAAATAGATGAATGAAACAAATAAATTTGTCTTTCATGAACCTCCAAATGCATATCAGAGAATATATTCATAATCATCCACAAACTACAAGCCTCTTGAACCACCTACATCGGAGTCCTCCGGCTTAGTGAATCAGCCACCGTGTTGCCTTTCCCAAGCATTCTAGCAAGCCCAATGTTAATATAAGAAAGGTAATCAACCCACATTTTCTATTTTCAATTCATATTTCACAGAGTAATGATATACATGAGACATTTGTGATTAGGGTATACCAAAAAATGATCTCCCCAAATACAATGTCTACAATATTATAAAGCATGAACATCTGTATCTAAATTGAGATCATGTGTTGGATAATTCCTCTCATGTGGCCTGAACTGTCAATACCAATACTCAATGACCCCTACCCTCATCATAACCACTACTCTCAAACCAATACCATATGCATTGTAAAAAAATGGTGTAACTCTTTCCCGCCTCCTAAAAATAAATATTGTTACTGAAGAAAATCTTCATTTTACCTCCTAAAGGCTGAATCACATGAGCCTATCAATATGTACATTTAACCTTTCAAACGATGTCCCTTCAGTGGTTCCTCTAAAACTGAAAAGACCTGTATACATCTACTATAGTAACGGGCTATCCCTAGAAAACTCCATACCTTAAATACATTCTGTAGTTGCTCTAATGAAATTTCTACTCTCACATTATATGAGTCTACTGATGATCCTCTATCTATGTTATGAGGACCTAATAAGTGAATCTGGTTTATATAAAAGTGGAACTTTTCGAGATTATCATGTAACTGATGTTCCATATGTTTAATCAATATGAACTAAATATGGGTGGCATTGTCATGTCAAGTGTAAGAGTACACCATGAAATAATCCACGAAGACTACACCAAAAGAATACAACTAGGGATAGAACACTTGGTTCATTAGTTCAATGGAAACTACCTATTAATTCTTGATACCAAACCTAATAACTAAATATTTTTTTAGAACATACCTCCTCTGAAATTATATAAGAGGTTTATCTGATATTCTAACATGCAACTGATGATAACATGATCTAAATTAAGTCTTCGAGAAAACCTGGGATCCTCGAATCCGATCAACGATATCGTCAATCCTCGACAAGGGATATATATTCTTGACTATCAAATGTTTCAGATTCCAATAATCCACACATAGACTAAGAGTATTATATGAATTCTTCTCAAAAATGATATGTAAACTCCAAGGAGAAGTATTGGTTCAGATTAAAACATTTTCCTATAACAACTCTAACTACCTCTTGATCTCCTATAATTATGGTGTATCCATCCAATAAAGAAGAATGATCACTAGTGCCTCTTATTAAAAAAGATAAAAAGATAAATACACCTATATCTCCAGAGGTAAACCTGAAAATTTCTCTCGAAAGACATCTCTGAAACAATCCACCACTTGAGGAATGTACATCTATGTAGTCCCATTTCCATCCATATAAAAAACTAGAAATCTGGTCAATAATTCCTCTCATCCCATGATTCATGGGTCCATCTCTACACACCAGTAAATATAATTCCCCCTTGTAATTAAAAACCCACCATCTATGTATATGAGACTCACCTTGTGGCGATACGAGTCAATAAAGGCCTGAATGAAAACCAACCAGGCCATTGCATGAAAGATATCGAATCCTATAATCCATAAGACATAGAGGTCTGATAATAAGGGATACCCAAAAAACTCAAGAGGGAACAACATTCACTAATGTATACAAGTCGTCCTAATTCCCAATGGAGAGTCTAGAATCATAACATAAACAGAAATTTTTATATAGAGCCACATGATTCCCACAACAACAATAGATATAGAACTATAGGAAGCCCTAATATTAAAATGTGAAAAATCTAAATCTAAGGTAACTAGAATTGTACCACTAACTTTAGAGGGTCTAAGATCCTACTCATGTTGGGTCTGCTCCACCTAAAATATCTGACTTGTATTATGTCCTTGTGACCCTACATGACAACCCTATGCTAATTTAGCCTCCTACATCTGAGTAAATGCCATCTTGATACCATGACCACAACCACATCCTTCGACTGAACAGCCTAAGAAACACGATTTCCCTGACTAATGAAAATTTTGCGGTCCTTCTCATGAATGTGGAGTCGTAACATGTCCTCTCTCACTCAATGTTGTTGAGAATATATGGAAAAAATTCTAAAGATTTCCCTTCATGCAGAATGATCGGCACTCGATTGGGACTTTCAGGAAATGTCATCTCGTATTCCCACTTTTCCCGCACTGGTAGCATACCACCTGACAAACTAAAGAAAAATCACATGCAATATCCCAGTATGGATTCATTATATCTGTCAAAGGAGTAGCTGCCCTGGATGCTGATCCAAACTTTCTCACAATTCCCAACTCCCTAAGATTGTGCTCTGTAATTAGCACTAGGTTTACTATAGTAGTCACCGAAGTCAGCATGAAAACATTCACATATGATCGCATAACATACAAGAGACCATTAACAATTCTCATAACCAAATATAACTCATTATGTCTCAAAACATGTGAAATGTTATGACGATATGTAAAGCATAAAAAATAACACATCATTAAACGAGCACCCTACACCAAAAACAAGAAAACTCAATATCGATCGACCCTAAACATCCCTAGGTATATGTAATCATAGGAGGTCTTCTAAAACACTACCTAAGTGATATACTAATAACATCCCTCCTGTGAGATACCATCCCACCATCTCTTGGGGGAATCACATAACATGTACATCACAATCTTCAGTATCTTATCTAGAAGAATCTCTAGAAGATCAATGATTGAAAGCATGGACTCCAACCATTACACTATAGCTGGTTGTCCTCTATACCCTGAAAAAATTGGAGAATTCTGTTGCTAGAACACCCTTGAAAAATCTGTGTTAGTTGGGGAAGGATGTGGTTCTCCTTGAAATGTTTCCATCGTCCTTAAAAATACTTCGCAGAACTGTGCATCAACACCTACATCTTGTATAAATGCTGGAACCATGATGGGAACAACATGTCATATTCTATAAGTCTCTGATCTACCATTTAGAGTATTTGATCATTGCCATGTACCTAGCATACAACCTGAGGACATCTTGGTAGCAAGACTCTGTGATGTTACAAACACACCTTATTACCAGATTATTAAGGATATCAACTTAAATGTTCATAAATGGATCATGAGAAGGAGAACATTAATGTTTTACAAATGAGGGTTACACATTATGTAGATCCAATACTAGGCATGTTCCAATAATCTTTAACATATGCATGTAACTCTACCAACCTAGTCTTGTAACATCCCATAAACATGACATGTTATTCCTTCAACATGATGTGTATTTGAATTTTCCCTCCATCGAAGGTATATCTACATGAAACGAACTACACAGTTCTCTCCCGATGTAACAGTACACAAAGTGTTCACCCTAAACACTATTTATACTACTTACGTTCCATCCCCCCATGTTATTAGTCACACATTTAGAAATTTGGTTGATTACCACATGGCATGTGTAAGATACACACGATGTGTACAACCTATTTATCTCCCACTAGTGTATTTAGAGACACAACCGTAGACAAGATCCACTATAGAATGACATGTACTCCCAGTACACGACATGTTCCCCCAATGATTTCCTATCCATGTTTGTCTTATCATATAGTCATTCAATTAAATAAAAATCTACATAACATGTACATACAATACATTACATGTACATAAGAAAAGAAAGTTCCTCTAGAATAGAAGAACACATGGCATGAGTTCATAACACCACATGACTTGTTGTCTGGGTTCTAGATATTAATCCATTGAAACTATTCTATAGCATAGAAACGATTAAAATTATATTCAAGGCATGAAAAATTATGAACAATGAAAGCCCATACTCCCCGCGAATTAATGATTTTCATCCTTTTTCAAATCATAACTTGAAAAAATAAAATAAATTTTCAAATGTGATCCACCAAATACAGATCCAAGAGGGCCTATAATACGTCAGGTACTAAATATTGGAATAAAACCCAAAAAAATTACAATTTCCACTACCATATCAAAATATAAGGTATTTCTATCACAAAATCTATCACAATATAATTCATATCTAGAACAACATTTATCACGAAAACATGCAAACTGTAATGAAACAAAAATGGAATGACAAGAAAGCATGACATGTGATCACTAGCATGTTCCTATATGATTCCTATGATAGAATACCCACATCTATTCAGGTTTTAACATAAATATACCCATAATGATATAAATCATAACAACACAAAAAGATTTAATCACCTAACGATGATATCAAATCAACTAAAATTTTTTCAAAACCAGATCAATTGAAATATTTGAGGTAACATTGATTTTACCTCTACACATGTTATCTAATCCTAAGAACATCTTATTAACAATTAACTATACCTGTATATACTAGTTCATAAGCTTCATATAGTAATTCATAGTAGAGAATAAAACCTACCAATGTTACCACATTGTAACGTTCCATATTTGGGCACTGACCAAAGGTGCATTGAACCCGGATTGTCACATGAACTGAAGCGAATTTCACCAAATGCAAGAGACTTCTGACTAGAAGCGCGTGATACTATTTGAAAATGGGAAATATATTCACCAATTTGAAAAGTATACACAGTGGAAAGAAAATAGTAAACAATAGAAGAAAAATTAATACCATAGAATAAAGGTAAAATGTAGAAGACTGATAATAATATAACAATTAAAGCATATATAAATGAATAATGTCACATGTTTCTTGGAATGTCAACAAACAAGTCAAAATGCTGGAAATATAATATAGAATCCAATTGAAAAAATGTAGTAAAATCCAATATCATCTCAAGCCTCAACATGGTCACTTGCTCTCTAGATCCAAAAGTATTCAAATACTTGATAAAGAAGGGTTCTTTCCCTAACCTATACCTGCAACAACATAATCTATTTGGGATCCTAATCCAAACCTAAACAAGGTGTGAGATGAACCCCAATAGGAAACCACCAATGGATCTCTTCTAAACTATTTTTGAATGTATATAGTTGGTAATATGAAAAAATGAAGCAATAAGCAAGGAAGTACTCCAAATTAAATGATCCTGCAGTTTTCAATTACATTCATTTACATTTATTATTCATCCCTAGAATTCTATAATATCTAGATCTATCCAATGATCTATATCCCCATGTGAAAGGGTAAAAAAATAGATTATCCAAAATACCATCTAAACTGTCAAGAAAAATCGAGTCAATGCTAGTGATTTTTCTTAAAAGATTCATCACAATAATTCCATCATTCATAAGGAACCCTATGGGAAATTTCTCAGAGTCTACCCCCTCTGGTATAACATAAAATCAATTCAATAAATATTGACACTTTGGGAATGATCTCACAGTCTAAACCCTTTGGTACCACATAGCAATATTCATTACCAATCTCCCATCTTAGTAGCTCCCACAGTTAGTATCACCTCAGACTATATGACATCAATAATCTATAACCAACACATGGACGCTCTAAAAGTCAATTCCCTAGTGTCCAAAATTCATTTAACCAAATCATAATGTTTACTTGGTTTTATCTCTTTTTTCTATCCCAATTAATTATAAATAACCACCTAGGTTTCTTCCATAGTCTAAAACCATTGGTATGCTCTCATAGTATAATATCCATTGGTCAATAATCACATTGAATAACATAGGAATTTCATATAATTTGAAACTTCGTAAAAAAAACAAGGCCTGGATATGATGAATCCCTATAGGCATGCTAGTCCAAATTACCATAAAGAATAAAACATGGGAATGCACCAATGGGAGTCTTATAATAATTTATCTAACCATTGGAATGATGTAACCCTTTCTCAAACAAAAAACCATATTAGGTATTAAACAAGGGTAAAATCTATAAAATTATATACCTTAATCATGGTTATTTTGATTTTTAAGCAAATATATTCCAATGACAAACAATTAAAGGAACAAACCACATACCTCGATGTCTCAAGATCAATACTATAGAACATCATCAATTGAATTGGCCTTGAAGAATTTGGATCAACAAAAAAGATGAAAAACATTCAACCTTGAATAACTCACCTGCAAGGAAGAATTATGAAAGAATTCCTCTAGGAGAATTGAGAACTCACAGGTGGGATTCCGACCACCTGACGTCGTCTCAATCAGAGGTCATATGGTGATTCAAGAGGGTTTTGATGTTCTTCGGTGTTTTGTCACTATGATGTATGAACCAAGAGGAGATGAAGTCATTTCTGTGAATGGGGAATGGCCCCACCATGATTTATCAAATAAATAGAAAAATGTACAGTGTGTTCATTAAAGGTACATGCCGTCTAGTAGACATAATTGGCCCCTGCCTTAAGCAGTATGCTAAGTGACCTACACAGCCATGTACATGGAAGTTACATAGCCTGTATATGGCTGTATGTGGTTCCTGGGTACATGGTGTGTAATCATTAGAAGATGGTGTGTAGTTACAAAATTCTAATTTCATCATTTATCCAAAAAATACCCGCTAAACATATCCATTCATGAAATAAAGATATGGGTTCATACAAATGAAATGGGTGATCTAATAATTTATAAATTATTCATACTATATTTTGAATATTATGGAACATATACCAAAAACGATAATGGAATTTTATAGGCATTATATATAAGTAGTTCATGAAGGGAAATGATAAGAGAAAAATCCCTTAAGGATTTTTGGCATAGTAACAAATTAGGTGAAGGTAAAAATGTGTGTGAATAATTTTTCCATCATTAAAATATAATCCGTTAGATATTATGAAATTTTTATAAATAAATTAAATCATAAAAAATTGAAATTAATAAGAAACAAATCAGTGAATATGATTGAATTGAAAGGAGGAGAGGAGGGTCCCTTACTTGAATGTGTGACATAAAATGCATGGGGGATTATTAAAAGCATGTGGGAACATTGGGAGGAATATAATGAGTTTTAGAGATATTATATTCATGATCTAGGGTGTTCTAGTTCAATGAAAATAGGATATTGAGTGGATATATATATGAAAAGTGGTTGATTTCATTATTATTTTTCTTTTGGACTCTACATAATGAAGTATCCAAACCAAAAAACCATCAGGTGGCTCTTGAGTATGGTTTCTACCATATGGTATTGGTTTTTATTATCTTATATTTCCAATGGATGATTATATTAATATATTTCACATTATTATATGGAGGTGATTCATATTGTTAAATAAATGATTCTTAATCCTTAAAATATATTATTTGTATTTGAACATTCATAATGGAAATCCAAAATTAAGATAATAATCTTAAAATAACATTACCTTCAAATTAAACATGCATTTAGTCATGGATAATGATTATTAAAATTATTAATTCACTTTTGGGTCATTCTGAGGTTATAAAACACAATATATTTTTATACAGTATTTAATTTTTACGCAAAAATTCAACTATATCTAAAAATTATGAAAATATCAGCATTTAATAATTTCAATATTTTGATTCCAAAAAGAATATTAATTGACTATAAATTTTTTTAAAAAATATATAATTTTCACTTTTAAAATGAAATAATACTTATTTGAGAAATGTGGTGTTTTTTGACAATAAAATTTTCCACGCCCTCAAAGAAATTTCACATTTCATCATAAAAAATATATGATAATTTATATTTAATATAATTTAATTAATCATCATAATTTATTAAAAAATTATACATTTCACAAAACATTTAAATCCTTAAATTAAATTTCATAAAATAATTTTAATGATAACCAAAAATAATATTTCTGTCTTATTGAATCGAAATAAAAATCAATTTCAAAGTAAAAATAATAAAATGATAATATATTACTTTTTATATAAAGAAGTACATATTCATATTTTAAGGGTCTTGATACATATAACATTAATAAAGAACAAATTGCCCAAAGATTTTGGTATGCGATGGTGAGACTTTAATGTGGTGCTTCAACAAACATGGTTTGGGTCTTGATCTCAATTAGATTTAAATTGTTTCATAAATGGTCTTAATCATGATTTTTTTATTGGATCATAGGTCACAATTGGTCAAGGTAAAATCCCAAAAATTCGATCTCCCTCAGAAGCTTCGATAAATGGTTTTAATAGGGTCCGATCATACTGGATGAGGCAATCACATC
Organism: Viscum album; assembly: GCA_963277665.1. Taxonomy (NCBI): domain Eukaryota; kingdom Viridiplantae; phylum Streptophyta; class Magnoliopsida; order Santalales; family Viscaceae; genus Viscum; species Viscum album. The sequence continues at coordinate 1,749,187,359 of OY728120.1, read as the reverse complement.
TTTTTTCTATGTAAATTTTATTTGATAAAACACTATATTTAATCAAATAATGTAATGATTATTAAAAAACTATATAATCAATGATAATTATTAATAAAATAATTTTTAATCAAATAAGATAAATCAAAAGAAGTGAATTTCTTTTCTATAACAATATTAAATTATGATAAATTTATATTAATCTAAAAGTTATATTTTATTAATAAGATTTCAGGTCGTTTAAATTACAAAATTACTTTAAAGGACTATAGTGGTTCCAACCATCATATATTCACAATCTAGTCAAATTTCTTCAATCAGGTCATCCAAACATTTATTACTCTATCATAACATAACAAGTGGAACAAAAAACATTTTTGATCATGGTTTGATTATCATAATTAATAACCATGTAGAGTATATTTAATGGTGGTATTATTGGATCATGTATCCTTGGGAAAATAATTAATTCCAATGGATTATTTCATCAATTGAAATACCATTAAAATATCCTTGATTGATTTCTTGAGGAAAATAACCTATTAATTTGGAAATAAAATATGTAAAATCTATATTTGTCAGGACCCCCTCCCCATAAAGTGTACCCCTCCTGGGCCGGCAATGGGAAAAAGGAGATAATGACCCCCGAGTCCCGCCTCCAGTAGGCCCCGGGTTGGTGACTAGCACCGAGGGTACAATAACATACAAATGGGAGGCATTACCCTCTAAGAGAACACGTGCGGAAGAGAGAGATAGAATAGAGTCCAACCAACTCCAAATCATAACTGAAATATATAAGAAACCCAAGTACATATAAGAAATGTCATGAAAAAGTACTACAACTGAAAGGGAAAACTAAAAGTACCCAAAAGAATGTAAAACGACAGCGACCACGAGCCCGAACAGCTCCTCCTCCAACCACAAGCTAGTAGTAACCCGCTTGATCTCCAACCTACTCCAAGTGACCTGAAAAATAGTTTATAGATACATAGGGTGTGTATAACAGTATACTCAGTATGATCCTCCCCATGCCTCTCGTGCAAAAGTAAAGAAAGCATGCTAAAGCCCAGTGAACAACAAGTGAAACTAACTCGTCACCTAAACAGGTATACTATGTTCCCAACCTCACCATGGCTACTCTCACCAAGTAACGCATAAAAGAATATAGCATATAGCATAGAATATCAAGGGTACCCCGCTACTACTTCCCCACTGGTTTGCCGCTTTTCCCCAACGACATACGTCATGTGCATCTCTCTCCAGAGGCTTGCCCGCAGACACCTGGGCTAAACTCCACAATCTACACCTCGTGCACCACAAAGGCTTTCCCGTAGACACCTGGGCGAAGCACCACGCCGTCCTCACAACCAAAGGTAAGCAGGTAGTTTCTGGGAGCCACCACAGCTCGCATAACGTGTATCATACGTCAGGTATAATACCTCAAGCCATTACAGCTCATACTCGGAGAAAGGATCCTCAAGCCATCATAGCCTATACACGTTACACCTATAGTAGTCCATAGGATACTATATCCAGAATATATGCGTGTGAAAAACCACAAGCCATTACAGCCCTCTACACACATATATGGGGTAACTAACCGCTGTGCCTCATGGCATAAGTATCTACCAAGAGATGAGAGTGGGGCCAAAGGGGGTAGTCAGCCATTCGACCTCCGATCAGAATGTTGGGGAAAACACCCCCTAGGGCTCAGAATCCCCGGGGTGTCAGTTTTCCTTACCGACAGAGTGGATTAGCGTATATAAACACAAAAAGTACAGAATATATAAGTAACTCACATCCACACTATGGGCATTACCTAGTCTTAGCTACAACTGTAGCTAACGTCTCTCAGACTCCAGGCTGCTACTTCTAAGACTAGGTATCCAATAACCACACAAACATTTGAAGAGATTTATTAGATTACTCCGTTCACATTTTATCAGTTCCACTATACATTAATTAATTCTTTAAAAATTAATTAATAATGAACAATTCCACATTAAACTGAATTGGCATCACATTCAAAAACAACTGCTCATTTTTAAGATTCACATCACCTTTAAATTCCAGCATCTCCATCCCCGTGGATTTTCACCATTTAATCAAACATTCATTACAGAATTACATTTCCACATTCCTAGGCATTATATAAAAGCATCATATGCTTCTAAACACAAAGGAGGCTCAACACGGTTAGTAGATATACTACCCGTCGAGTCTTTTCCACCTATAGAAAGAGCATATACCCATTCTCCCTCGAGAGGATAAACACGGAAAGCACGTGGCATACCCCACGCGTCTTCGCCTCCTTCGGAAGAAGGGTAGCAAGACCAGCTGCCTTGAGTAGTGGGGAAAAGCAAAGCAGATTAAAATTCAAGAAAACCGCAAGCAACCGGCAACCACATCCATCCCATTCCATCACCCCTGGTGTCCTCCCCGACACCCACATGCATAAACTGATGCATCTCGCCACTATATGTGTCATCTTCTGCCATAACCACAAGGCCTCCATGCCTCCACATATCAAAACAGCCATCCAGGCTCACATCACAGCACAAGAAGCAGGAAAACAAACATCACATCATGGGCTCTTGATCCTTTAACAAACAAGAGGGTAACTCAGAACCCTTTTAGAAATTCCCACATAATCTGTTCTCTAATCCATATTAAATTAACAGATTCATTAACATGACTCTTTATCTTTATCCAATTACTTAAAAAATAATTCAGGCTTTATGTTCTTTGTCAATTTCCATCATGAACGAGCAACTAAATAAAGAAAAACATAGATATCACTCTATCTAGGAAAAAATGAGGCAAACCGTTATCACGGTACAAAGCAACAACATGCGATCAACCAATTCTTTTAATCCGGTTCAAGTATTTAATTAGGTCAATTTCATTGTGATCCAAAGGACTAAATCATGCTAATTCTACGATTTCACATATACAATTAGAGAAGCCATGAATCCCCTACCTCAAACAGTTCCTCACGTTCTTTATCCACACAACAGGTCACTATCCTCCCCTCGCGACAACTGCATCCACCGGAGGATGCTGCGGTACGACATTACCAACCAACCCCATGAAAACTCATTAGAATCTTGGAAATTACATGGTATAATTATGGAAAATAGGATAGGAGAAGATGAACCCCAAAAGAACGACGATACAACATACCTTATATCAAAGATTGATCGACACAACTTGGTTGAATCAAAACAAAGCAGAACCAATCTTAGGAGTAAAGATTGATTTACAACTCCTACAGAAAGGATTAAAAGGTTATAGTGCCTCCTAGTTGAGAAAAAAGGGAAAGAACAAGGGGGAATGATATCTCGTCCCTTTTTGAAGATTAAATGGGGCAACATTTTAAGATCCAGTTAATTCTCCATTAAAAACGAATCTCATTAACCCACGCGGTTTGACCAAGTAAAACATTCCAAGCCTTAGCAATAATTAATATAGGATTTATGGAATTTTAAATGGCCTTAAGAGCCCTTAAAAATAAGGCTTTAAATGTATTTTACATCAACAGAAACGTCAAAAGGGGAAAAACTGTAGGAGTCTGGAAACATTGTTCACCCACTGTTACTGTACATGAAACCGATCTATGAAATCGATCTGTGAAACTAATCTATGAAACCGATCTATGAAACCGATCTGTGAAACCGATCTGTCAGACCGATCTGTGAAACCGATCTGTCACACCGATCTGTGAAACCGATCTGTCAGACTGATCTGTGAAACCGATCTGTCACACCAATCTGTGAAACTCATCTGTCATGCCGATCTGTGAAACCGATCTGTCACACCGATCTTTGAAACGGATCTGTCACACCGATCTGTGAAACCGATCTGTGAAACCGATCTGTGAAACTGATCTGTCAGACTGATCTGTGAAACGGATCTGTCACACCGATCTGTGAAACCGATCTGTCAGACCGATCTGTGAAACCGATCTGTCACACCGATCTGTGAAACTGATCTGTCAGACCAATCTGTGAAACAGATCAGTCACACAGATCTGTGAAACCTATCTGTCACACCGATCAGTGAAATCGATCTATCACACCAATATGTGAAACCGATCTATCACATAGATCTATTACTGTTCAAAAAACTAGAAACACTGTTCACAGAACTGGAAATTTGGAAAAGTGTTGGGGATAAGTCCCCTTGACCTACCATAACACCTCCAAAAACAAAATTCCACAAAGTAATGGACCGGAGAGGTCTGGGCCATTACATTAGATACCTCTCAAAACATTCTCATCCTCGAGAATTTAAAAACCAACCCAGAAGAAAAGAGGGGTCCGAACAACCACCCCATAAGATACCTCTCAGGGGAAAACCACCATGAGTTGTTCGAAAGCTGGAACAAAACTACGACATCCGGGAACAAACAATCCATAACCAAACAATTCATTCATAACATCACATGAAAAGTACATAAATAAAACATGAAAGGTCTAACCAGGGAGGAAACATCATTACATGAAAGGAGTTAAACATTGAACAACTCTGGGTACTGAGCACGTATCGGTGAATCACGCTCCCAGGTACTCTCCTCCATGCCACCGTGTCGCCACATGACACGAACAGAGAGGATAGAATTCCCACGCAACACCTTCTCCTTGTGGTCTTGGATATCCACAGGTCGCTCCTCGAAGGTTGAATCATCATCAATATCGATCTCTCCACAATCGATAACATTAGATTCATCATGCAGATAACGACGGAGCTGTGATACATGGAAAACATCATGTATCCGACTCATATGAGGGGGAAGTGCCACTCGATATGCCACAACTCCAACACGAGCTAACACCTCGAAAGGCCAAACAAACCGGGGAGAAAGCTTACTCCCACGACCAAACCATCGCTGCCCACGACGGGGAGTCACCTTTAGAAACACATGATCCCCAAAATTAAACTCTAACGGTCTCCTTCTTTGATCAGCATATGATTTATGACGATCATGTGCTGTCTTCATCCTCTCATGAATCACCTGAACCATCTCTTTTGTATTCTGCACTAGTTCTGGTCCGAGAATTGCTGACTCTCCAACCCTAGTCCAGCACAATGGAGAACGGCATGGCCGACCATACAAGGCTTCAAACGGCGCCATACCGATGGTAGAGTGAAAACAATTATTGTAAGCGAACTCTACCAAGGGTAAGTGCTTCACCCCTGAACCTCCAAAATCAAGAACACAAGAGCGCAACATATCTTCAAGATTCTGGATGGTTTGCTCTGTCTGACCATCCGTTTGAGGATGAAAAGCAGTGCTAAGGCACAGTTGAGAGCCAAAAGCATGTTGGAGACCTCTCCACACCCGATAGGTAAAACGAGGGTCTCGATCAGAAATGATCGTCCTAGGTACTCCATGAAGCCTCACCACCTCCTCCAGATACTGCCTCGACAAAACCTCCACTGATCTCGAATCCTTGATTACTATGAAGTGGGCCGATTTAGTTAAACAATCCACTACCACCCATATAGCATCATGTTCTCCCGGAGCTCGAGGTAAACCTGTAACAATGTCCGTTGAGATGTCCTCCCACATCCATTGAGGAATCTCTATGTGTTGGAGAAGACCACCAGGAACACGGTGTTCGGCCTTCACCTTCTGGCAGAATAAACATTGAGACACACATTCTGCAACTGTACTCTTCAGCCCAGGCCACCAAAACTGACTCCTCAAGGATCGGTACATCTTCATCACACCATGATGTACCGCCAAGGGTGAACTATGGAACTCTCGGAGAACCGTCTCACACATCGCCAAGGGAACAAAAAGCCTGCCATGATATGACACTCGGTGTTGTTCAACCTCTAACCAACCATCAGGGGCCTCCCCACAAACAACTCTGTCTCTCCAAACTTCCACCTCTAGATCACCCAACTGAGACTCTTCCACCTTCTGCATCAGAGATGACTGCACCGTCATCTGGAAAAGACAACTTCTACCTCCAACCACTTCTATATCAAGATGTAATGCTAACAGTTCCTCCATTACTCTCCAAGAATCACCAGATTCACGCACAACATCATTACGTGACATTCGACTTAGTGCATCAGCTACAACGTTCCCTTTTCCAGGTGTATACGATATTTCAAAGTCGTATTCCTGCAAGAACTCCATTCACTGACGCTGCCTCAAGTTCCAGTCACGTTGGGAGAAAACATACCTCAAACTCTTATGATCGGTGAAAACCACAATGTGCTCACTAATGAGGTAATGTCTCCACAACTTCAGAGCAAACACCACGGCTGCCAACTCATGATTATGGGTGGCGTAGTTGCATTCATGTGGACGCAACTGCCGAGACCCATAAGAAACAACTGACCTCTGCTGCATGAGAACACAGCCTAGACCCAGATGTGAAGCATCACAGAAAACATCAAACTGGACTCCCTCCATTGAAAGACAAAGGACTGGAGCACTTACCAACTTCTCCTTTAGATATTCGAAAGCATCCTGGCACTGATCAGTCCATATGAACGCTTGATCCTTCTTGGTCAAAGCTGTCAAAGGAGTCACAACTCGGGCGAAATTTGCTACGAACCTCTTGTAATAGCCTGCGAGACCAAGGAAACCTCACACCTCTAACACTGTCTTGGGGGCTGCCTAATAAACTACGGCTTCTATCTTCGATGGATCCACAGCTACTCCCTTTTGGGACACAACATTCCCTATGAAACGAACTTCTCGAGCGCAGAACTCACACTTGGAAAACTTCCCAAACAACTGATGATGGCGAAGAACTCCCAAAATGGCTCGAAAATGCTCTGCATGCTCTTCATCAGATGTGGAGTACACAAGGATGTCATCGATGAAAACCACAACAAACTTGTCCAGGAATTCACAGAACACATCATTCATCAACCCCATGAAAACAGCTGGAGCATTCGTCACGCCGAATGGCATTACAACAAACTCATAATGCCCATGACGACAACATAAAGCAGTCTTCGGGATATCCTCATCCTTTACACGCATCTGATGATATCTTGACCGCAAGTCGATCTTTGAGAACCAACTTGTACCCTTCAGTTGATCGAATAAGTCATCAATCCATGGAATAGGATAGCTATTCTTTATTGTCACTTTGTTTAATCGACGATAATCGACGCACAACCACAAACTACCGTCAGCATTTTTCACAAAAAACACTAGTGCAGCCCACGGTGACACACTTGGCCGAACAAAACCACACTGCAACAGACCATCGAGCTGTATACGTAGCTCTCATAACTCATAAGGGGCCATCCTATACAGAGACATAGAAATAGGAGACGCTCTCGGCTGTATCTCGATCCCAAACTTGATCTCTCGTCGAGGGGGAAAGGATACAACCTCTCCTGGAAAGACGTCAGGGTACTCCTCTATGACCCTAGGAAACGCCAACTGTTGAACCTCTGAAGAACTCAGCATCATCCCAGCCATCATGGATGAAAAGGAAGGAACTCGTCTATGACTCATTCGAGGATCTCTCTCACCAAAAAACACCACTTCCTCTCCATCTTCATCAAATAAAATGACCTTCTTCCGGAATCAATCCACAATAGCCTACACCAAATACAACCAATCCATGCCGAGTATGACATCATATGGTTGTATTCGTAAACATAGGAAATCTCCCCAAGAGTGGTGTTGCCCCAACACTAGCTCACAGTCTCTACTTACTTCAAACAAGTCAGCTCGACCTCCAACTAGCGTAGTCAACGCCAAGGGCACTGGAAGCCTCTCTACCTCAAGTCCCAAAGCATGGACAAGGGTAGGTGATATGAAGGAGTGTGTTTCTCCTGAATCAAACAAGGCATACACCAAGGTAGAAAACAAGAAAAGGGTACCTTGAACGACATCTGGCTCGCCTGGGGCTGGCAATGCTAGAGCATGAAGCTGACCACGACCTCCTCCACGGCCTCTCTGACCTTGATGACGACCACCACCACGACCGCGCTCTACTCTCTGAGGACGGGGAGCGTCATGGGGCTATCCTCTACCTATTCCATCTACCCTCGGGTGACCTAAAGGTGGTGCAACCTGCTGCTGCTGCCTCGGCTGAAACTGCCTCAAAGGAGGAACCTAGAGTGGAGCTCCAGGTGCACGATGACTGCTCTGAAAAGTCGAGCACTCCCGCTGCTGATGACCACGACCACCACAAGAAAAACAAGCGCCTGATCCTTTGGCATAGGCCTGAGAGTTTCTACCTCCGGAGAAACGAGATGGAAAGGGCTGGGACCTACCCCTAGGTGAACGGAAACTCTTCTGCCCAGAAATCAGGTAACCCCAGACCACAGCTCTGCTTCGTGAGAAATCATGACGATTCCCCTCTCGTGACAATCCGGTCCTAGACAAAGTCCTCTCAACAACCTCTTCCCTCGCCAGCACCTCAAGATATGTCTTCAGCATAAATTGGGTTACCTGGCGCTGGATCTCTGGACGCAAAACCTCCTCGAAATGCCTCTCCCTAGCCTCATCATCTGGTAACAGGTCTGAAGCATATCGTAGAAGGTTCCTGAAACGGATTCCAAATACTCAAACACTGGAGCTCCCATGTCGAAGTGTGAGAATCTCCTGGCGACTGGACACCTTCGTAGTCGATGAAAGAAACATGACTCTAAACCTGTCTCGAAACTCCTCCCATGAGATTGCTGACTCGTCACGATCCCCGATGAACAAGAACCACCACTATCTCGCTGCTCCACACAACATCGTCACAACCAAGGACACCCAGTGTTCCTTCCGAGGATGAATCTAACTGAAGCCTATCTCGACCTCCTCCAACCAGTCTTCTGTGACTGCATCTCAAACAGAGCTCTCGTACTTCTGTATACTCTGGCGCTGAAACTCTCGGAGTGTCTTCCTCCAAATGTCATCTTCGTCAACCTCTACCTGACGGCGATCTGCTGGAACAGCCTGCTGGGAACCTTCTGCGCAAACCTGACGAGGACGTCGACCTGGAGCCATACCTGTAAAATAAAAAAATTTAGAGCTCCTAAGCCTGGAATATGGAAGACTAAACATTAATTATTTAATTATTTTGTTTTATTAATTTCAGGTTACCTATCCCAAGGTCTACCCATTCAAACACAGGCGCAAAGAATAATGATGCATGACCCTTTCCTAGGTCTCTACCCTGCAACCACTATCACTTTGTTTAGTAGCCATCGTGAACTTAAATGTCCGTGCAACAGATCATAGGGGGCCCTAAACGCCTATGTCTCTGCCAGTCTCTAGTGTTTACCCCACTTTCTAAACATAAATGACACTGTTGCCCTACCATCCCAGGCATCCTCACCTGTGCCTAACTCCAAACTATATTATATCCCTCAACCAGACCTCTGATACCACTCTGTCACGACCCCCTCCCCACAAAGTGTACCCCTACTGGGCCGACAATGTGAAAAGGGAGATAATGACCCCCGAGTCTCGCCTCCAGTAGGCCCTGGGTTGGCGACTAACACCGAGGGTATAATAACATACAAATGGGAGGCATTACCCTCTAAGAGAACACATGCGGAAGAGAGAGATAGAATAGACTCCAACCAACACCAACTCATAACTGAAATATATATGAAACCCAAGTACATATATGAATTGTCATGAAAAAGTACTACAACTGAAAGGGAAACCTAAAAGTACCCAAAAGAATGTAAAAAGACAGTGACCACGAGTCCGAACAGCTCCTCCCCCAACCACAAGCTAGTAGTAAGCCGCTTGATCTCCAACCTGCTCCAAGTGACCTGAAAAACAGTTTATTGATACATAGGGTGAGTATAATAGTATACTCAGTAGGATCCTCCCCAAGCCTCTCGTGCAAAAGTAAAGAAAGCATGCTAAAGCCTAGTGAACAACAAGTGAAACTAACTCGTCACTTAAACAGGTATACTATGTTCCCAACCTCACCATGGCTACTCTCACCAAGTACCGCATACAAGAATATAACATATAGCATAGAATATCAAGCGTACCCCGCTACTACTTCCCCAATGGTTAGCCGCTTTTCCCCAACGACATACGTCCTGTGCATCTCTCTCCAAAGGCTTGCCCGCAGACACCTGGGCTAAGCTCCATAGTCTGGACCTCGTGCACCACATAGGCTTGCCCGTAGACACCTAGGCGAAGCACCACGTCGTCCTCACAACCAAAGGTAACCAGGTGGTTTCCAGGAGCCACCATAGCTCACATAACGTGTATCATACGTCGGGTATAATACCTCAAGACATTACAGCCCATACTCCGAGTAAGGATCCTCAAGCCATCATAGCCTATACACGTTACACCTATAGTAGTCCATAGGATACTATATCCAGAATATATACTTGTGAATAACCAAAAGCCATTACATCCCTCTACAAACATATATGGGGTAACTAACCACTGTGCCTCATGGCACAAGTATCTACCAAGAGAAGAGAGCGGGGCCAAAGGGGGTAGTCAGCCATTCGACCTCCCATCAGAATGTTGGGGAAAACACCCCCAGGGCTCAGAATCCCCAGGGTGTCAGTTGTCCTTACCGACAGGGTGGAGTAGCGTATAGAAACAAAAAAAGTACAGAATATATAAGTAACTCACATCCACACTATATGCATTACCTAGTCTTAGATACAACTACAGCTAACGTCTCTCAGACTCTAGGCTGCTACTTCTAAGACTAGGTATTCTATAAGCACACAAACACTTGAAAAGATTTATTAGATTAATCTGTTGTCATTTTATCAGTTACACGATACATAAATTAATTCTTTAAACATTAATTAAGAATGAAAAATTCCACATTAAACTGAAGTGGCATCACATTCAAAAACAACTGCTCCTTTTTAAGATTCACATCACCTTTAAATTCCAGCATCTCCATCCCCGTGGATTTTCACCATTTAATCAAACATTCATTACAGAATTACTTTTCCACATTCATAGGAATTCTAGAAAAGCATCATATGCTTCTAAAAACAAAGGAGGCTCAACACGGTGAGTAGATATACTACCCGTCGAGTCTTTGCCACCTATAGAAAGAGAATATACCCATTCTAACTCGAGAGGCTGAACACGGAAAGCACGTGGCATACCTCGCGCGTCTTCACCTCCTTCGGAAGAAGGGTAGCAAGACCAGATGCCTTGAGTAGTGGAGAAAAGCAAAGCAGATTAACATTCAAGAAAACCGCAAGCAACTAGAAACCACATCCATCCCACTCCATCACCACCAGTGTCCTCCCCGACACCAACATGCATAAACTGATGCATATCGCCACTCTAGGCATCCTTTGCTGCCATAACCACAAGGCCTATATGCCTCCACATATCACAACAGCCATCTAGGCTCACATCATAGCACAAGCAGTAGGAAAACAAACATCACATCATGGGCTCTTGATCCTTTAACAAACAAGAGTGTAACTCAGAACCCTTTTAGAAATTCTCACATAATCTGTTCTCTAATCCATATTGAATTAACAGATTCATTAACATGCCTCTTTATCTTTAGCCAATTATTTAACAAATAATTCCGGCTTTACGTTCTTTATCAATTTCCATCATGAACGAGCAACTAATTAATGAAAAACATAGATATCACTCTATCTAGGAAAACATGAGGCAAACCGTTATCACGGTACAAAGCAACAACATGCGATCAACCAATTCTTTTAATCCGATTCAAGTATTTAATTAGGTCAATTTCATTGTGATCCAAAGGACTAAATCATGCTAATTCTACGATTGCACATATACAATTAGAGAAGCCATGAATCCCCTACCTCAAATAGTTCCTCACGTTCTTTATCCACATAACAGGTCACGATCCTTCCCTCGCGACAACTGCATCCACCGGAGGATGCTGCGGTACGACAGTACCAACCAACCCCAAGTAAACCAATTAGAATCTTGGAAATTACATGGTATAATTATGGAAAGGAGGATAGGAGAAGATGAACTCCAAAAGAATGACGATACAACATACCTTATATCGAAGATTGATCGACACAGCTTGGTTACATCAAAACAAAGCGGAACCAATCCTAGGAGTAAAGATTTATTGCACAACTCCTACAGAAAGGATTGAAAGGTTCTAGTGCCTCCTAGTTGAGAACAAAGGGAAAGAACAACGGAGAACGATATCTCATCCCTTTTTGAATATTAAATGGGGCAACAGTTTAAGATCCGGTTAGTTCTCAATTAAAAACGGATCGCATTAACCCACGTGGTTTGACCAAGTAAGACATTCCAAGCCTTAGGAATAATTAATATATGATTTATTGCATTTTAAACGGCCTTAAGAGCCCTTAAAAATAAGGCTTTAAATGTATTTTACATCAAAGGAAACGTCAAAAGGGGAAAACGGTAGGAGTCTGGAAACACTGTTCACCCACTATTACTGTACATGAAACCGATCTGTGAAACCGATATGTGAAACAGATCTGTGAAACCGATATGTGAAACAGATCTGTTAAACCGATCTGTCAGACCGATCTGTGAAACCGATCTGTCACACCGATCTGTGAAACCGATCTGTCAGACCGATCTGTGAAACCGATCTGTCAAACCGATATGTGAAACTGATCTGTCAGACCGATCTATTAAACTGATCTGTCACACCGATATGTGAAACGGATCTGTCACACCGATCTGTGATACCGATCTATGAAACCGATCTGTGAAACCGATCTGTGAAACCGATCTGTCAGACCGATATGTGAAACCGATATGTCACACCGATCTGTGAAACCGATCTGTCAGACCGATCTGTGAAGCCGATCTGTCACACTGATCTGTGAAACCGATCTGTCAGACCGATATGTGAAAACGATCTGTCACACCGATCTGTCACACTGATCTGTGAAACCGATCTGTCAGACCGATCTGTGAAACCGATCTGTCACATCGATCTGTTACTGTTCATAAAAACAGAAACACTGTTCACAGAACTGGAAAACTGGAAAAGTGTTGGGGATAAGTCCCCTTGACCTCCCGGAACACCTCCAACACCAAAATTCCACAATGTAATGGACCGGAGAGGTCTGGAACATTACAATATTTTTCTCGAGTTTTATGAATAAAATTTTCATTAATAGAACTATGGAATATTGTATATAAAGAATCATATGAAAGGGTATTCATGAATATGGGAACATATATTCATGTGATATATATTAAAATGATGATTGAGTTCCCATATTTAATAAAAAGTACTCTGTTTGTAAAATGATAAGAAGTATCCTTATTAATGTATTTGTAAAAATTACAATAAGGTTTAAAATGATAGTAATAAGTTATTGGATATTAGTGAAAATATTTTTGAAATATTTTTTATTTTAAATATGTACAGGAAAAAAATATTGCAAAATAATGTGTAAATAAGTTCGACTTTTTAGGAAAATGTTTTTTCAATTATATTTAAAACAAAAAATAGGAAAAATTTATTATTATGTTAGAATTATATAAATAACCCTCGAATAAAAAATTATATGTCATTTAATGGATTAGAATAAAAAAATTTCCCTCAATTAAAAATTAATATAAACTATTCTTAAAACAATTGAGATTGTAACACATATCTCATCCCTCATGTCTCAACATACTTCGTATGCATGCAGACCTCATTCTCAATGTAAATAGTCCATTAGATATATACACGAGAAGAATAGGGGTGTTATTTTCATAATACTATAAAATATTGAATGTTTCTATGAATTCTAGAAGTGAATTTGGTAGGTTTTTTTTGAGTGATTTGTCTCATTATGTAACAATTTTAGAGGAGATGTATTGTCCTTATATAATAGTATATTGTAGGACCCCTTGTATTATATCTGGAATCAAGATAATATAATTTATTTCTTATATTCATCTGGCTCAAACGTGATATATTTAAAATCTATGATGACTACCTTTCTAAATAATGTCATCTAATAAAATTAATACAAGATTAAGATATGTTTTAACCATTATATATCAGTTTTAACTACATGTGAACCCTTTATTCGATTAACACCATATCAAAGTTTGTTTTCACAGTAGGGGTAAAGATTATTACTATAAATGAATATTTTACACATAAATGGAAAATGGATGGTATTCTCAATCATTTCCTTTTTATATTATTATTGAAAATATATTTTTTTATTTTATATAATTTATTGAAATATTTTTTATCATATGATACCAATAATTTTATTTTTTGGAGTATTCACATAGTTGACATAAAATTGTCAACAATGAAATGTATTTATATCATAAAAATTTAATAAATACCTCATACATTATTTTTTCTGAAAAAATTCAGGGACCACTATAACTAATTAGAAAACAATTACTTTACAACTATTTAAATCAAACACAATATATTTGTACAACTTGAATGAGAACACAATAAAAACTATATCAGAGTTTAAGGTAATTATTCCATTAAAATTAGTAACAATAAATTACAATTTTAAAATTTATTTATTTATTTAGTGAACTATTTATAACAATTACAAAATTTATTTATCCACATGATAAAATATTTGAGATATTAAAAATGATTCTGGAATTTTGGTTTTATAATTTAAATGATATAATTTGATGGCCATTATCAATGAAAAATGATATATAAAGTGTCTATATCGTTGAATATTTAATTATAATGGTGGAAATATTCTCATACAATAGATATAATTTATGTTTTCAACACATTATTAAGTCTTATTCAAAATATTTTAAAGTATAATTACTAGATTTATCCATACTGAGGAGACATATATATACAATGATAACTATTCATTATCAGTAAAATGAATGTGAATACATTTTATAATTTGAAAAATAGTTTTCCAAATATGGAATAAGTGTTTGGAAATTAATTCTTTATATGAGGATGAAAATGAATTTATATAATCGTATAAAACTTGAAGAAATTGTTTTTAATGGAAAATCCATTATTATGTATAAAAATGGTTTATGAAAAAAATATGGGAATGCTAAATAAATGGATTATTTTAAATAAAAATGAACTAATAAAATTTAAAAAAATTTCAAATCATATTGGTGATTTTCAAATACATGAATAGAAAATAATATATTCATAAAAAATAATAAGATATTAGTGTTCATTGAAAAATTTATATTTTTAGAGAAATATTGAAATTTAACCCTATTATTGTTTTCATAAAATGATTTAAAAATATATATCCTTTTATATAACATCTGAAAAAAATAACAGTTTGATAGTTTTGAAGTTTCATTACATATAATTGTATTTTTTGTTGGAGTCAGTTCTCTATTTTAGGTGTCACAAGATACTAGAAATGACATAAATAATTTATTAATATTAAATTACTACATAGGTATGTTTGAAAAAATGGGTTGTCTGTTTTTTGTATCGATGTATAGGAAATTTAAGACCACATTTGTTCTCAAATCATGGAATTACCATAGGCATGACATATTATTGTGTGACATTGGAAATTCCATTGAAGGAAGTCTTCATCAAAATCCATAATTGAATTATATAATTAAAATTAATAATTTTTTAAATGATAATCTAAAATATTCTATCTTTGAATAATCTATAATGGAAAATACACAGGTTTACCTGCATAACACATAATGATTATAGAATAGGAGGAGGGGATACATAATTGACTTTGAGGATCTCAGGGTGGTGGATTGAAAATGATTGAATCAAAGAGATTCATATTATGGATGATATATATGTGTAATATTTAATAAAAACAGTAGAAAATGTCTTGTTCACAATAAATCGATCCATTCATGAGGTATGGGTTATTATTTTTTGGATTCCCTAACATGTGTCTTAGATTCCAGGCCATGGATTTTATATCATCTTAATTAAATGTTGTTAATTCATTTAATGATACATGCATTTTTTTACCATTCTTCAACATAATTAATAACATTAATTATTCAAATGATTTATGAAATTTATGGTTTATAAATTTATCATCATCGACTAGGATCATAATGTAAGATGAAATTATCACATTGTTATTTTGGGTCTCGATCTCTATTCATTCCATTCATCATAATTGGCCCACGGGGTCAATGATTTGTAATTTTGAAACATTTTTTAGTGAACTCATGCCAGATACAGTGTGATGGACATTATAATTTCACTAGGATTTTCAGTTTTAGGATGGATTATGGGGGATATGTGTAAGGTAGATTATTTTTAAATTGACCAAGAGACTTAATAGTGATATACTGTGTACTGACATTTTATGGGTTTCCAAAATCCTAATTTCTAGTGACATGAAGCTGGATATTGATGATTGGTGGTCACTTAACATGATTTTGGAAGATATTAGAATGTAATTTATAATTACCTATACTTTTCATAAATAGATACTAAATCATGTGATATGAATTTTCTTACATTAGACTAATAGGCACACATGGGAATGGTAATGGTCTAGTGCCTTTGAGAACATGTAAATATAATCAACTAATTTATAAAATATCTACATCATCTCCAACATATTTCATTATACAATTAACCCATTTGAAATTCCATTCATTCTAGATTTATTCATATCCTTTGGAAAAGAAAAATTTTAAGGCTGAACTCAAATGCTCATTAAGGGTAAACAATAGATATAAAATTGATTTCAAAGGCATAATATGAGAATATGTGTATACGAAAATGAGTATTGTATTGTAAAATTATACCCTACATATCAAAGGTTCCAGTATTCGACGATGGAATTTATCTAGATAGTCTATATGAAATTAATCATATTGAAACTATAGAACTTGAGCCATGGGAATAATATTTGTATCATAAATATTGTTTTTTTGTATACAGAAATTCCAGAAATTCATTTCTATATTATTGAACACTCATTTTCAAGAACAATATGAATGATAAAGTCATTTAATAAACCGAGTTCACATCAAATTACATCCCTGTATTACTAAATCAGGATTACTTCTTGTTCCATGCTTATATTACTGAATCATATTTTCTTCATTTTCCATCTCTATATTACAGAAATTAGTTCAATACATGGTCCATTTATATCAATTTCATGAGACAACAATCTTTCCCTAAGGCATTGGAGGGTGATATAGATCGCACCATTCACATAATGAAATCAATACTTATGTGTACCATATAATGTTCAATAATTCAACATATAATAACTCATGAAATGAAATGGGTATCATAAATATTTCATCATAACATTACCCATCTAAATATAATGTGTTTAATAAATATAATTCCATCATAAGCATAATCCAAACATAGAATGAAAAAGGATAGTAACATTTAATTCTAACTCTAGTATTGAAAAATTTACAAAAATAATGTTATCCTAGATGAATTTTTTTTGTAAAAGATTATTTAAAATAAATATTTATGTTTTTATCCTTACAATTTTTGAAATCATTATTTATATTTAAATATCATTCAATTATAAAATAGAATCATTTTATGTTAAAATATACTTGTAAAATTGTAATGGATCCCCCAATATAATATAGTTTCAAGAAATAGTGAAAATCCTCCAATTATGTATAAGAAAAAATAATACATTCTTTCCATATTTTTTTACAATGTTAAAAAAAATTACTAGAATATAAAAAAAATATAAATAATCATTGTGATATATTTTTAAAATCTAAAACATGGTTCAAAAAACCTTATTCAAGTGTATTATATGTCTTTTTGAAAACATTTATAGAAAAATATATTCATGAATGAAAAAAATTCCATTATGGGAGATTAAAATTAAACAACACTAAATAATGATGATATTATGAAATAAATAATTACAGAAATAATAGAATTGTCGTGATCACTGTACAAATAAATTAATTATGTGTTATAGCGGTAAATCCTCATAAAAATAGTGAATATTAAAAAAAAGAGAATTAAATTTTCTATCACACATAATTTTGATATATAATAATCAATGAAATTGTATTATTACCTAATTAATTGAAATTGAGTTCATAATTTCATTACCTCATGAGTTTTATTTCATTGTTCACGTTATAGTCTTTTACTCTTTGAAATGTATGCTTCGTTTCTTTTCAAATGGGACATAGGGTTGTCATTTTCATAATAATATATCTACTAGAATGTATATATTGCAATTTTAAAGACAAATTGATACATATTTGTTGAGATAGAAGTATAAATTTGGATTAATGATGTTAGGGTGGGGATTTCCTTTAATAATAGAGGTGATGGTATCTTCATGAATTTCTCAAAATATTAAACAAAAAAAATTTAATTTTCTATCCAAATACTACTAAATGGATGTTTATTCAAATATAATATATTGTAAGGTTGTATTCACATAATCCAATGGAATTTTTCTTTTTTTCTTTTTAATTAATATCATTTTGTGTAACCCTTATTTAATATATTCTAATTTGAAATAAAGAAAAAAAATTAAATTTTAAAAGGTTGTATTTTCTACATATAAAGAATAAAATTGGACAAAATGGCTAATTTATGTTATTGTAGACTATAAATTTTACAATTTTCATTATTAAATATTTTTTTTTGATTTCTAACCAATATTATAATATATTATATTCATATAATGTCAGTAGTGTCCATTTTTGACATTATTCATATTTTTTAAATACGAAACCCGTGAAAATAAATATATGTTTGAAAAAAATAATTCAATACAACCCTATTATGTCATAATAATCTAATAAATTCATCGATCACATTAATTTATTCAAATTATATTCATTTTAAAATGATTAATATCAATTATTATAATTTTCATTTAATTTAAAAATTACAGCATTAGTTATCTGTAGGAATTTGATGTAATTATTTAATTTATAAAAATTATAATTTAATTACCATGATAAGTTTGAATAATTTATTTTTCCCAGGATTTTATATAGTTTAATATATATTATTAATAAAAAAATATGAAAAATATTATTGTAAAAAAAGTATTAATGTTACAATTTTGAGTTTTTAATAAATATAAAATTTTAAACATTTTAATATCATTATAGTGGCCTAAAAGTGAAATATAAATATATATAAATTATATAAGTTTATTATGTTATAAATGGACACCTATATTCTCTCACAACCTATTTTGGTCCCATAGGGGCACATAATATATAATTGAGATAGTGAAAGTAACATTTTGTGACTTTCTTTGATTCAAATAACATATAAGTAATTTCCCTGGAAAAGTGTTCATTAAAAAAATAAATTACATTTTTAGGTTTTAAGGTTAGAATTGACTTCATTAAATAATAAATAATATTAGAATTTATGGACATAAGGCTTATTTATTATCCATGTTAATCAGTTTTACCCCTTACTGAAGAAATAAATTTTACTACTGTTACTATTCAAATTAACCTAAAATAAAATGGAAATATTCTATAAATTTCAACCCTCTAATTCCATATATATTTATTATTTTCAGTATATACAAAATGTAGGAATAAAATTTTAATTTAATATAAAACTGAAAAAATTGATTGAAGAATTTGTTTTGATGAAATCTATTTGTAAATATAAAATTATATTATACTAAAAACACATATAAATTCCACAAAAAATTAAATAATTTAAATAATTTAAATAAAAATGAACTAAATAAAATTTAAAACAAATATAAGTCATATTTTAACCTTTTAATGATGTTAACGGGAAATATATTTTTGAATTCAAATTTGTATTATTCAATATTCTTTAAAAAATGGTTGTTAGAAAATAATAATAAAATTATTTTAAAAAATTATTAACATTATGATTATCAAAATAGAAATAAACTTGTAAATAAATTTTCTAAAAATAATAGAAATTAATATTCAATCATCAAATGATGAAAACACTTTTTTTAAGAAATCATATTTTTAAAGAATAATGTGATTTTTCTAAAATGGTATGATTAATTTTTTAACCACATTACAATAAATTCCAACTTATTTGGAACTTTTTTATTTCACAAAATATTTATTTATATTTATTAATTAATATTAAATTTGATGGTCATATTGGACATATAATATTTTAAAAATATTTTTCATTTCGTCTTAACATTATATTACATGCCACAAAATCTATAATAGAAATCAAGTAGTTTAAAATTATATATCATAAAAATATTGAGGTGGTACATTCTACCGCAAATAAAATGAATTTCTCTCCCAAAACTCATCTCGGTCCTCATAGGTTTAATAATCTATAATATATTTATAGAATCCCATTTCATAAGTATTAAAAATAAAAGTTCCCTTAAAATGGGAAATTTGGAAACATAAATGATACCTGAAGTAAGTCATAAAAAGGTCTCCAAATATAAAAAATTTAAAATATCAATTACATATTAAAACTAATCAATATGAAATAAATTTATGTGATAAAGAACAAGGTCATGAAAGGGATAGTGAATACAAAAAAATATACTAAACATATCGAAAAATGGACAATGATATCATAAAGAATGATAAAAATCTAAAAACATTTAATTTTAAAATAATTTGAGCATGTATATTTAATTTATTTAACTTAATATATATAATATAATTATTTAGTTATTCCATTATCAATTTCTACATCATAACATACATAAATGAAGTGATGATGAAATTGTAATGCATCAGAAATTAGTGGATCATAAGATCCATAAATTGATGATTAGTCATTACATATGTCTCTAGTTATCATTAGAAAAAATTAGATAAGAAAAGTTATTCAATATACATAAATCATCATATGTTTATGTAATTAATTAATCTCTCATACCAAGTCAATAATTAAACAAATATAATTTCATAAATTGTTACCCTGATGATGCTTGCACAATATTAAAATCCAAAAAATTTAAATAAGGTCATTTAATTTCAATAAATAACAAATAATTTATACACCAAAAATCATAAAGATGATCTTAATTGACTTACACCAAACATTTGAATAACATTATCATGTATTCTTTCGAAACATGTTAACAACCAGAATTCTCATAAAACCGTATTTAAAAAATACATGGTTTCAAACATCATCTCTTTCCTTTACAATAATCCTAAAAGGTTTATAAACTCAATCCATGATATCATAAACCAACTTTTGGTCATATTAATGATAAATTAAAAAGTTGAAAATAATATCTCATTTATTTTATCAAAATAAATCATATAATTATATCATTTTTATACAAACATCCTGAAGATATTATGGTTTATCATACCCTTCCAATATCACCTAACCACCTCAAGGGATTTTTATGGTTACCAGATCCATTAATAACATTATTTTCAAACCATAAATAAAAAATACGTTGGAACAATCCTTATATGTTTAATTATTCCCAAATACCATAAAATTGCTTCTATAATATTATTGTAAAATTCAAATACATAAAAACTCTATCATTTAACAAGTTCATTGTGGTCTTCCACATCACCAATAGTGATCAAATTATTTTTCCCTTCTTATTTGTCTTTAAAATGTTTTATAAGATTACCATAATCATTAAACCCTAGATTTTGGAACTAAATATCATAATTACCATTTCCTAACACTATATGCGTTTATGTGTGGGTGGTTCATTTAGTAAAACATTATCCATATTTGTTTGTTTAGTAAAATTTTTACCATCTTGTAAGCATCCAATTTACCAATGAACATATTTCCCACAAATGAAACATTTATCAATACCATTAAAACAATTTCCATCATTTTTTTCACACATAGATCATGAATAAATGATTATATTATTTTATCCATGATTTTAACATTTAATTTAAACTCCATATTCCTTTTCCTGTCAAACCCATGGTTTTGATATGTAACTAGAATCTCCATTTCCACCAAGAGGTAACATCATACAATATATTCATATATACTAATATCTATTATCGATAAATCCCAATGATGATATGTTTTAATCTTGAAAATTATTGATCAACATTAATTTCACGTTAGTGATAATTCTAAAAGTATACCATGTATTTCATGTAAAAATTTATTTATAAATTTTGAAAAGATACATTATCCAATTGATTTAGAACAAGGAATTTGTTTTCCTCTTTAAAACTAAGAGTAATTGAAATGTATTTATTGAGAAAAATTTCTCAAACTCATCAAACTCTATAGACTCAATTTCATCCCATTTCATCAAATTCTGGATAATATTCCACCATTCAACCACTTCACCATACAAATAATATAAAACCAAAATTAATATCCCTTGTTTTAAGAATAGGAGAACCAATAATATATTTTCAATTGAATTAATCCATTTCTCTTCCACATGTTTATCAAAAGACCCACTAAATGATGGTCTATTCCTTCTCATGAATGTCTCTACGTAATGATGTTCTCTCATATTGTCTTTGTGAATTCCATCATGATTCATAGCTTGAGAAAGTTTTGTGAGAATATAAAAAATATTTTTCATTCCAGATCCCATAATATGTGGTTTATCAGAAGGAAAATCATTTCATTCTGTATCGCATTCAGAACTAATTTTGTTAGTTTGTGTTCTATCAATTGAATAAAACATATAAAACATACTATGAGAAATAATAATCATTGTAGGAAAACCTAATAATCATAGAAAATTAATTTATATATAAAAAATATTATATTTAATCTTATATTATTAATGATCATTACTAATATTATATGATTTTAATCTATACTGAGAATTATCCATATGAATCTCAATATGGATTTCTCATCGAACATTCAAAAGGTTAACTAAACCCATCCACTAATACTAACTATAATGACCCAAACATTTCATTCAAAAAAATTAAATCATTTTAGTAATATTCCATACATTAAAAAGATATATGCATGAGGATCATAAATGACTAGTTCCCTTAATAACATTGAAATATAAACTACTTTTTCATAAAATATCAACATCATATTCCCAAAATTTTTCATAACTAGAACAAATTTTGACATATCAATCTTAATTCATTTATTCATATATTGTAGAAAATAAAAATAAGAAAGAGTTATCTTAGATAATCCCTATGGTTAAAAAGGGAGATTATAATGATTTCATAATAAAAATATGAGCATAAGAGAATAATTACATGGAAAAAAATTAAAAATTATACCATCCACATTAGAGGTCATAATCATGGATTTTGGAATAAATATTTAATGTTCATAAGGCATGAATCATAAAGAAATAAAAGAAAATGAACCTTAATTAATATATTGTTATAAGAAACAGAATATATGGAAATCCCATCTATATATAAAATCACTTCCATAATAGTCAAGGATAACTATGAAGACAATTATATAAGAAATATTCATGTTCTAAAGTAGGTTCACTCATTGTCAGACCCTATATATCTAACTCAAGTACACTTCTCATTCTAGCAATAGATTACATAACAAATTATAATTCTCATTCCTTCTCTTTATTACAGAGTAGAGATCAATCCTCATTGTTTTCCTATTAACCAATAAGATTTTAATATTTACCCATTGCATTAGATGGAGAAATAGGTCCCACCCATACCATAATAAAAACTGTATATATGTGTTACACATGATCATAAATAATAAATCATATCATAACTAATGAATAGAAATGGAATTCATAAAATTTTCAACAAAACATAACCCATGTAAATGAAATTGGTTTCTCAAATATCAATCCATAATTAAAATAAAACAACCATAGAAATAATAAAGATAGAATACTTGAAATACAACCCCATTTAAGAATAAGAAACATAAAATAATGCAATCGTAGATGGAAAATGGGATTTAAAGAACATTTTAAATAATTCATGAGGAAAATATACACTATATTTTTGAAATCATTATTTATTTTAGAATGTATAATAATTATAGAGTAATGCATTTTCATTCAATAGAACCTTATAAACATATCATGGATTCCCCAAAACATAAATCCATATTCAATGTAGGGAAATTTTCTTATGATGTATAATTAAAAAAATAATATTAGGTCTATATATTTTTGGTGGAAATGTCATAAAATAGAATTGTTTATAAAACTAATAAAATATTTATTTCAATGAATTTAGTAAAAACACTACTATAAAATCAGTTATTATATCATTGTTTATCTTTTTAATATTAGTTTTATGGGTATAGTTATTGTATGCAACGTTAAAAAATAATATTTTTAATGTTTGTTAATATAAAAGATGTTAAATGTATTATTTAGATGGTTTTTTGTCTATTATTTTATTACGGATGAATAAATTTATATACTTGGTTTTTCTATAATTTATTTTGAATTTGATTTATTTTGTCGGTTATAAAATAGACGATGTAAAAACTCTGTTATTACAATTTTTTGAATGTTATTTCAAAACAGATGTAATATATATATATATATGTATGTTTTTAATCGGTCATTTAATAACTAATGTAAAAAAATTTGTTTTACTTTTTAAATATGATAACTCTATTAGATAAAAATACACAATCATTAAAACAAATGATGATAAAAAAACATAATAGAATATTGAGAATGAACATAGATATTTGAAATAAGTTTCAATATTCTCATACTCTCAATAGATATAATTTTCCCCTAATGAAATCACTCTTGAAGAAAACGAATATGTTGTGGAATTTATGGAATTTCAAACTCTGAATGACACATTTTAATTTTAACATCATATAAAGAGGGGTCCATCATGTTATGTAAAATAAAATAATTAAATGTGTTATAAATTGAGAAAACCATCCAATAAAACATTAAATCACAAAAAAATTATAATATATATGACAAGTTCATGAAAGGAAGAATCAGTGAAATGATGATGAAGATTATGAGAGTTAAATCGGTGAGACGTTGATGATGGTCAAACAATTTGTTCGTTAAAGGAATACATGTGGAGCATGATTGAATATAAATCCACATTAAAATCAAACCAATGTTTAATAAATTGTATTCGAAAAATGAAAATTTAAAATATTCCTTGTCAAAAAATTTAGTTCTTCTTTGGCGCGATCGGAAATTTCATCGTTCAAGTCAAGTTTTTTAAAACTGATGTGAAAAACCACATTTTTCATTAGTTCTCACATCATTTATAATATAAAAGAAATCAAAAACATATTTTATCACATCAGTTTTTGAAAACTGATGTGATAAATCATTTTTTCTTGTCATTAACAACATTTATTTTTGAAATTGACATTATAATTATATTAACATTTTTTATTAAATAACTAATATTTAAATTCAAACATAAAATATACTTTTTTAGTAGTTAATGTCAAAAATGGGTAAAAACCTTTGAACAATTTTAGTACAATACTAAAAACTATTTTGAAAAATATTTTTCCAAACATGGACATTGAATTGAAATATTATATAGAGTAAACATAAAAAAATTAAATCTTATATAATGATGAGATAGTGAAATAATTCCTTACAAATATCATATCATTGAAGTGATCATTATCAAAATTAATTGAGTATGTGTAATACACGTAAATCCATATAAAACAAGTGGAAGTACGTCATTAAATAATAATAATTAATTTCATTTAAAATCTTATTATTATATATTAATGGAAATAGTAAATTATCATAATGAATGGATATTGAGTAAATATTTATCTTAACTCTTATCCTGTCATTTAATTTTCACAATCGAAACTTATATTCATGGGAAATTCTCTTTTAGATCTCTTTTAAAGGGTATTATGTATGTTATTTTGGAAAAAAATAACATTTTTATATATCTAGTTAAATTGAGAAGATAAATTGGAAAATAAGGGTTGTGTTATAAGGGTTAATGTTGTGTAAATATGTGGGGGAGGATGTTCTATTTTTTAATAGAGATGAAGTGCTCTTCTAGAATATCGAATAACACTAAATTATAATAAATTATCTTTATATATAAATACCCCCCAAATGGTCATGTCATCCATGTTAAGATAATATAAGGATTAAATAACATCACTTAATAAAATTGAGAATTGTTTTGGTGTTATTATTATACTTATCATTTTTGAATTCATTATTTTACCTATCTTAATTTCTTCTATTTTAACCAATTCTATATATTAAAATGGTTTTATTTTAACTTATAAAGTGTTTATTAGATAATAAATGGCCAATTTAATATATTTTAGACTATATATTATCACATTTGTCCATTTTTAATATTTTAATAATATATTAATCATTTTATAATATATTATTTTCGTAAATTTTCGTGCTAATAATTTTGACATTTATCATTTCATTGTCTTTAAGAAAATCAAGATAATAAGATAACTTTTAACCAAATAATTTAATTAACCCAAAATATGTGATTATATTATATTAATTTCATTTATAGAATTAAATAAAAAAATTATATTTCATTTAATATTATTAATATCATTTAATTTAGTTTTAATTTAATTAAACATTTACTATCATAGTGTTGTGTAGGAATATTGGGTAATTATATATTTCATAGAAATTACAAATAAATTACCACGATGATCATAAATCTATTATATTTTCATATAATATATATAGTTAAACATATCTTCTAGATAACCCTATATTAAAAATGATATATTATTAAAATAAAATAATGTGACATTTTTCAATTTTTTTAATAAAAGGTTATAACCATTATAATCTCATTAAAACAAATAAAAAAGTCAGAAATAGGTTTATATAATTAAAATAAGTTTATTATTTTAATAATCGACAATTACATTCTCTCATATCCTATTTTAGTCCCTATAGGGACACATAAGATATACTAATGAAAAAGAAAGTCACATTTTTTTCACTTTCATTAATTTCAAAAGTATACAAGTCATATCAATGGACGAGATTCCATTAAACAATTACATTATGAACGTTATGTTTTAAGGGTTTAATTATATTTATTCAATTAGAAATTTGATGATTATCTATGGACATATTTCTTATTTTTAAACCATATTAATATATTTTACCCTTTACCGATGTAATAAATATTAGTAGAGTTAGAATTCATATGGATCAAAAATAAAATAAACATAATAACTAAAATATTCTCATTTATTACAAATATGGAATCAAATTTTAAAAATATACAACATAGACATTTTATAATTTTATTTGAAATATAATAAATAAACACAAGAAAAATAGTATTTTGGAATGATTCCCCGTTTTAATATAAAATAATTTTATACAAAATTCAGGTATAAAATTCACTTAAAAAATATTTTTTTTAACACCATAATTAACCAAATTAAAATTAAAATTAATCCATAAAATAATTTTACATCGTAAATAATTTGAAATAATACTTAGTTTTCCAAAAAAAAAGAGTACATTTCAATATTTAGTCAAAACATAATGTTTTTAGTTAAAATAATAATTCTATTATAATTTTAACATTAAAAATTGAAAATTGAAATCAATTTTCTGGAAATAATGTTTATATAATATCTAGAAATTAATATTCTGTCACAAAATATGAAAAACTCATTTTTGAAGAAAATATATTTATTAATGAAAACAGTTACATTAAAAAATATATTTTTACCATTTTAGTAAATACATACCAATAAAAACATATTGTGTTGGACCATTATATTTTTTTCCTAAATTATTTACTCATAATTATTCCCATTGAATTATTAGTTTGTTTATAACGAATATATAATATTTTAATAATATTTCATTGTTCAAATAAATATTCTTTTACATGTAACACATGATATAAAAGAAATATAATTATTTTAAAATATATTACATTATATTCTCTAAGTGTTACATAAATGATAAGAAATCGAGTGTATTTATAAGATTTGGCGAGAATGTATAGAACTAGAGGAAAAATAACATTGTCTATGAAAATACTGAATACACTTTTCGTAATCCAAAGGAACATAGTCCACGTTTTATTATTTTACAAGGTGGATAGGGTATCATCAATAGATAAATATCATATTTTTTATGAGGACCAAATTCCATGTGATACTTCCAAGGTGGACATGCCCTGTGTGATGAGTACACTGAAGGGGCGCTTGGAAAACAGAAAAATTGTTCCTAAAAAAGGGAAATTACATTTATGTTTATATGGTTCAATTAGCTCTAACTAAGGGGGAACATAATTTGGACGTTAGCTGATATAACACACCATGTTCCATAATAAATACATCATGTACTTTTCTCAAACCATCATACTTTCATATCTTATCCATTGTGTATGGAATCTGGGATTGTTATTATCCAACTCAAGGTAGAATTCAATGTAAGAAACAATGGTGGCATTTACATTAGCTGTAGTAATATGGTGAGAGGTTAAATGAGTGAGATTTATATTCTAGTGATTCTTGGTTGACTAATGTCATTGAGTTTCATCATTTGAGAGATGTTTTTTTGGACCTCCATTAACTACAAAGAAATTGGTTCCCCTGAATCAAATATATTGATACATTCTATACTCCCCCACATTTTAGAGGGTGTTATTCCTCTATTTATAGAGGTGGGATACATTTTTATATTTATTTATAATGGAGGAGGTCCTCCATCAGAGATAATAATCCCTCAACTAGGTAATATAATGTTAAGGATATGGCTCATCACTCAGTCTCTAGTGAGGCTATGTGGGGTTCTTAGTTTTATAAATGGGCCCCGTAGAGATTTAATTTAAATATTAATTATTAATTTGATATGACTATTTATATTCGTCTAATTTATTCAATTTCATTTTTTATGTGAGGAAATATGGTGATTTATTACTTTTTCATCATCGATGATGATTTAGATTTGTAGTTTATTCTACTTATTCTCTCATGTATTATATGTTATCTTAGTGGTGGTGGTTATATTACCCCCTATATGGGATTCCTCAACACATGTTTTGTATTATCATGATAATAGATAGATAACTGATGACTTTGGTGGACATGGTATCAATGGAGCATAATTGTCCATGGAGGTGTTGGCCATGTTTGATGGTTACTCTCAAAGATTGAAAATTTGGATCTTCGTTATATTCCCATTTATAATTCTCATTAATGTTAGGTACCGGTTTTCCCTCATTGATGGGAATATATTTTTTTCCCTTCTACTATTATATTACACAATTTTACTTTATTTCCAATAGGTAATTGTATATTTTTTTACCAATTAGAGGTATAGATTTTAATAAATCACATCAAATATTTCATGTAATAGGGGTGGTGGAGTTATCTTGCAATTATATTATGATAAGAGATTATTTAATTCAAAATAATACTTAGATATTATTATTTTCATATGGATATTTTGAGGCATGGATGAGATGTTACTCTCATGATACTACCATCCAAGGAAGGCCCCTAATAAATCAGGTCATTAAAGAGTTGTTGCAGTTCATTATTTTCCCAGGGATTGTGATCAATGTTATAAAATTCATGATATTTTTTTGAGAATAGAGGTTAATAACTTCTATGTATATTCTCTATTTTTATTTGGATAAAGATCCCAGTTGTGGATCTATAATTTGTGTATCTAAACAAAATGACTCCACTTAATAGTTTGGTGACTATACATACAGAGGATCTGGTTGTAGAGATACCAATGGTACATGCATCTTATTGTGTTATGTATTTTGACCTCAATGTTTTTCTTTATTAATCACCCCATATATACTCATATAACAATTGAACATGCTATTAATTTTTAGGATTCTTCAATACAGAAAGCCATCGTGGACTCTGATACATGGTCGTGATAATGACTATTTTTGTGATGATCCATCATAACATATAATCATTATTGAGGCGTTCCTTCCATATGAGATTAAAACATTAATTAAACCTGAATGGACATATGTGGTTCTGTAACTAGGGGATCATGAGGATAAATACGTTCATGTTGAGTGACTGATTGCTCTTGTGGGTCATGAAGATTACATGCATAAGATTACCAAATTTAATTAATTCCAATTACAAAAACTATATAGGATTCATAGAAAAATATACCTTTAGGTTTTAGAGTATTGGATTGAGTTTTTTGTATGAGTTTTCTAGGTCATATATACCGCAATCAGTTAGATGGTTTCACCCATATCCATCATTCATTAAGGAGTAGTAGGGTTCTGGTGGGGATTATTCACTCTAACCTGTGATGGGTTGAATCTCAGAGGGATAGTCCTTTGTGCTTTTTAATCTATGACTATTATCCTTTGGGATTGTATTCTATGTGTACAAATATGCATCAATATATACAGTAGGATGATATGAATGTTTCAGAGAATAACATAAGGCCCATCGGCCTTAAAAAATAATAAGTTTTTATTTTGCTATATGGATACTTCCAGTGATGACTTTTTTAGTTGGGAATCTCTAAGTGTATAAGGGTTTGTGTGTCTCCTTTTATATTCCCAAATATTAAATAATGTTGGAGTGGGCCTTACGGATAATGAACATCCAAGAATAGGGGATTCAAGGAGATTGAATAAATAATGATAATAAATTAGCTTAGTCTTTTGGGGAATATAATAGGGGTTGATCATCATGGGATCAATGCAAGAGTCGGGTTAATTAATAGGACATGACACATGGATCTATAACATGGGGTTTTATTATAGGGACATTAAACATATAATGGGGTGATGTCACTTGGATCTTATCTTCTATTCTAGATTCATGGGAGACTATGAGATGATAGTGGACTAACTAACATGTTAGATACTATTTCATGATCATGGATCTCTTAGGAATGGTATGTGAGGCCCCAACTGAGGAATCTATAATGGAGGGTAGGTATCCAAATGGTGGAGATTCATGTGGAGGGTGATTTTATAATACACTACCTCAAAAAGAACTAGGTGGACCATTCCGAGATTAGAGTTTAATAATCGATACTAAAACCTTACATAATATTCTGATTTAAGTCAATAATTAATTTTAATAAATTTTAGGATCCTTATAGTAAATAATTTTAAAGAATTTTCCCATCACCATTAAAAAAAATATTATTTAATGTTGTTGAAACATAAACATATTGTCCATTTTCCACATTAAACAAAAATTAACTGGCATACCGTGTGTTATTTTGATGACATATCACCACAAAATTCATCAAGAACTCATCCATTTGAAAACTATTCCATAAATCCTTGGAAAAAAGATTTTAAAATATGTGATGCGAAAAAAATGCACAACAAGGGAAATAGAAAAAGGAATGAATAAATAATGTTAGATCATAAATACTAATGCCATATTTTTTTATTCAAAATTAAATTTCTGACTAAAATTAAAATTTTTCATGAAAACAACTTTTCTACAATACCATTTTTATAAAAATCAAAATATATATGAAAAAATGTAACTCATAAAAAATACATTAAAAACATTAATATCATATGAAAAAATGATTTTAAAAATAGAGTTATATATTTCACCGGTACAATGTAGGAAATAACTTCCATTAAACATAACCTCATATGAAATCACATGGGGCCATATACCATATAATATTGTATAATATGTTCATCCAAACTATGTAAATGTGACATAAAAAAATTACATAAAATTAATGCAAGGATTAATATCAAGATAACATCACATGGTTGAAACTGTCCCATAGTGGATTAGGATTACTCTATAATCCCATTCACAAAGTCTCATGAGAAAAAACATTACACAATGCACTAGGTCCACAAGTAATTGAAACCATCAAAACATTCTCATGATTATTTATTCTGTAAAATGAAATAATTAAAATTAATAATAAAATTATTATCCCTTGGAATGTAATTGGTTGAATAATCATTCATCAAATAAATGTCAAAGGACGCTTAATATTAATGGACCTTTAGAAATAAAGATGATGAATATTTTTCCCTATCAATGGAATATCGAATATTATATCTATACAGGTGAGAGATATATAAATATAATTTATAATAATTAATTAACATTGATGAGAGATAGAGATAGAGAAGATCTATAGAGATAATTTTTGTTACCAAATAAAAAGGGTGGTTTTGAGAGATCCCTATCTCTAATAAGAAAACCATTTGCAGATATCAAAATTTCTATTCCATTTAAAAGACTTTTTTAAAATAAATTTAAAAAAGTAAAAGAGGATTTTTTAAAAATATGATGATTATTATAAGGAAATTTAAATATAAAATCATATTTATAGAGGTGGGAAAATCCATAGATATGATATATGTAAAAATAGAATATTCATTTATTCATTTATATATATGGTCAATAATATCTATATAAAACACATAACAATATTCATTTTGATAGAAATTGAACAAATGAAATAAAGAAAACTAAAATTTCTATTATAATTAATTGGTATATATATATATAAATATAATAATAATAATTTTATAAATATGGACATGGATGGATATAGAAATTGATCAAAAATCTCATTATGGGGAAAACCTAAAAGAGTATATTTTAATGGGTTGAATGATAAATAAAAAATCATCCTAAAACATTTCATATAATATAGAAAATGAATAAAAATGTATATATGGAATAAAATAAAAGAGTGGTTTCTGGAAAGGTCTTCCCTTACATTATGTGTGAATTATCAAGTAGCTAGTATACCATTTAGTATAATAAATATATGTTAATTATTTTCAATATTATTAATATTTTAAAATATTATTAAATATTTTATTCTATTTATTATATTGTTATATTTAGTTACATAATCATTTACTTTCACATTGGGTGTTTTGACAATATTCATCCCATTAATGAAAAATGAATTTCATATGTTGATTTTGGTCAATGATATAACAATATAATTATTTAAAAACAATAATCAGGAAAAAAATTATAATTTTTATAAATAAGATATATATTTTGAATAAATTTGGAAATACGGTTATGAAAAATGATGTAAGTTACAATCCTGGAGACTATAGGCCATACAAACTGATGATTAACATTTACATTTTACAAAAATAGTGATATATGAATTTAATTATTATTATAACATAAAGAAATATAATTATATCCTAAATATCATATTATTTATTTAAGTAGAATTATATATAACTTCCATTTGATTCATTAATGGAAAATGAAATCCACCTCTTTGTAGAGGTTGTAATCCAAACGTACACCCAAGTGTCATTAATAATTTCAATTAATGAAAACTCATGAAAATATAAAATATATATAATTTACATAATTATTCATATGTAAACAACATGATATAAATAAATAGATTCCATCATTATATGTAATCGTGAAAGGTGACATAGTGAAATGAAATACATCGATTTACAAGGCGATAGTCAGCCCTACAAGAGAATGATGGTTCAATTTTCAATTTAATATAAGAGGATATCGATGTGGGTTATTAAATGTCATATTAAAATAATAATATAAGGTTGTTACAAATGTTTTTATATCATCATGGTTGAATAATATTTTAATGAGGTGGAAGAATAAATAATACTTCAATACACAGACATGAATAATATATCTTCTTCAAAAAACATCTTAAGGTTCACATCAAAATCATTCCTGTCACGACCCGTCCTCGAGGCCCGTTCTGGGACTACCCCAAGCCCGCCTTCCATAGGCCAGGGGCTGGCGACTAGCACCAAAGGCGTAAAATCCCGATAACTGGGAAGGCATTGCCTTTATAAAAGAAAACAAGCACCATAGAGTACAAGCGGAAGAAAAACACTAAGTATAAAAGAAATGCTGAAAAGTAAATGGGCCAGAATACAAACCCAAAACAAAGTACGACTACAACTGAACAAGGTACAACAACAAAAAGACAAACAGCTGGAAGAAGGAAGCAGCTCATGGGCCGTCCTCCTCGGATCCTACCTGAAGTGTAGTTACAGATAGCACATCTCCTGGTCGTCCACCACGGATCCTACCTGACGGGTAGGTACAGATAGCCTCCTCCACGCTCTCGTCTGTCAACCTCTTCTGTGAGTCTTCACATCGTGTAGTCCACCTCCGGGTACTGACTCGTCGTGTAGTCCACCTCCGTGTACTGAATCGTCATGTAGTCCACCTCCGGGTATCGACCAGTCCTCGAACACTCGGCCTCCATCAGCACTTCGCGTCGTCTGCAACCAACACAACGAGGTGCGGGCATAGCCCGTGCAGGGGTGAGTATAATGATACTCAGTAGGGACCCCGAGACCCTCAAGGTCTCCCTAAACCAACAAGGATAACCACAAGAAGATCTCAATAGATATCCTCTACTTAGATATATGCCCATACATATACCTAAGTTATCAAGTAACCCATCTCAATCATGAGGAAACACAAGGATTGCGAAATCAACGGATAAACACTACCCAGGTATATGCCCATACATATACCTAAGTTATCAAGTGACCCATCACAAACAAGAGGTAATCACAAAGGTCAAAGTCTCAGCTGAACCAAGATTTTCATTATCTAAACTGTAACTGCTGAAGAGCTCCGTCTCTGGAGTGTACAGTGGTCCTGTCACGACTCTAAGGTATTTCTCACTAACCTAAGACTGCTAAGGTACTCCTCCTGTCGACTACCGCGGGCCTGCCACCTCACACAGTAGTGCTTCCCGCCGGGGTCTGCCACCCAAACACAGTAGTGCTCCCCCCTCATTGCCTACAGAGGTACTCCTCCTGTCGAGTACCGCGGGTCTGCCACCTCACATAGTAGTGCTCCTCCGATGTGGGTCTTCCACCTCCCAAAGTAGTGATCCCCACTAGGCTACGTAAGTCACTCCGAATCGAATCGGAGAAGCAGTCTTCAGGTCTCTGCAGGCTACACGGTCTCCGTACATCGTACGCTTGTCTCTGGGAGGGTCCGCTCCACGAGCTACAAGTCGATACTGCAAGTATCTCAAAGTCCCACGAAGAAGTATCTCAAAGGACCGCCTCATCATAGGGGTATCAACGCAACAGACGGCACGTCAATCAGATGCCCGTTCTTTGAGTTATTAGCCTTCTCGTCCCAGGGGCCCGGTTGGTTTCGTAAGCGAACCAACCCGGTCGTATCTCAACAGTACCCCGAACTCTCATAGGGTATACTCATAGGGACCGTTTCTTGACGAGATCAACAACGCCGCTGACGGTTCATCAAACGGACGTCCTGTCTGAAAGATATAATCTTTTTCCGTTCCAGGGGCCCTATTGGATTTCGGGTACAATCCAACCCGGTTATAACCCAACTGAATCAAAAACATGGGAGGAGGATGCCAAAAGTTCCATATCGTCAACAGGAATGCAACGAGATAGACGGCGCGTCAATCGGACGCCTGGTTTGTGAGTTATTGGCTTTTTCGTTCCAGGGGCCTGGTTGGTTTCGTGAGAAAACCAACCCGACCGCACTCCGACGACATGCAAACCTCGAGCGGAGTAAGCCAAAAGATCCGTCCCACTTAGAGGACTCCATCAAAGTTGACGGCACATCAATCGGACGTCTGGAGCTTAAGATATAAATTTTTCCGCTCCAAGGGCCCAGTTGGTTTCGTATCCGAACCAACCCGGCCGAACCCAAAGTAATCAGAAACCTTGAGTGCGATATTCCGAAACGACCTTCTCGATCCATGGATCGTTTATCCGCTGACAGCGAGTCGTTTGGACGCCCGTAGCTCATGTTACGGGCATTTTGACCGAAAGTGGTCCGAAAACCGGGGTCTGGGCTCATGCCGACCCGGCCCGACCCCCCTGGGTCGGCCCGGCCCGGCCTGCCGCGGTCCGGTTCGGTCCGGCCCGACCGGCCATGCGCGGCTCGGCCAGCGCGGCCGAGCGGACACCGCGGGCGGGGTGCACGGCTCCCCCGCCCTTCGCTGCTGATTGAGGCCGGCGACGAACCGTCGACCGCCTCCCTTCCAGTGGCGCGTCGCCTTCACCTTCCGCGGACCACCGGATGTGCTCTGGTGGTACGTTTCTCCTGTTTTCTCCGCCTCTGGTCCTCCCGGGACCCGACCTTCACTACGGAGGCCTCAAAATCACCTTACGGCCTCGTTTGTCGTCGCCCGTCGATCCACACATCAATAAACAATCTGCGTAGGATTGTCTGGCCGTGTTCGTTTGGCCCGAACCCTCTGCGTTAGATAATAACAACGGGAGAATTATTCAACACAAGAATACATAACCAAAAACAATTTTAATGAATTAAAATTGTTCTTATTATCCTGGTTCTTCACATTGAACGGAAACATTCACGGAGTATAAAACATTCAAATAAAACCCCTAACTCATCAAGTCGTCGCACACGGGTTCTTCGCGGATTTGATCACCGCAGATGGAGGCAATCGTCGCGTCGCGGAAGGCGCCGCATCGTCGCGGAAGTGCGTCGCGTCGTCGAACTCCGAGGTTCAAGAAAAAAAATATTTAATTAATAATAATTAAATCCGTGCATTGATAAAAACCACAAAGGAGTTCTAAAAGGAACCCGAAATCTCTTACCTGCAACAGATGATTGAAGATTTCGTTGCGAAGGAAGGAGCGTCGCAGAAGAGGATTCATCGGCGTCGCAGCACACAGCGTCGTGTCGTCGATTTCCGCAGTTTCGGCGTTCTTTGTCGGAGGCCAGCGTTCTTCGCATTCTTCGCGTTCTTCGCATTCTTTGCGAATAAGGGTGAAGGCACAATAATTCTGTCAAAGGTCTCCCAACATGTAATCCTCAATATGTGGCATTGGTCTTATTTTATTACTACGCCAACGGATTTCGAACCCGTTAAGAAACGAATATAGAGATATGTAACGACCCATTACTTCGTAGAATTAATTCAACGAAATAAACAACCCAATTAATTCAATGAAATTAAACCTCCCAATTAATTGGTTCATTAAAAAATTAAGAAAACGCGTCAGTTGACTTTCATAATGACGGGTTTTTGCGGGTGCGTTACATAGCGGAAACGAAACGGTGGGGCTCGTGTGGGTCCCACCTCACAAATATCCTACCAAGAGGGTAGGATATTTATTGATAGCACCCTATCTGTAACAACTCCACTTAAGCAGCTTTAAGTGGCTTTCAGGTGGCTTCTATGTGGCTTAAGTGAAACAAAATAATGTTTTTCGTACAATTATTTTATTTCTTAACTTTAAGCCCGAAAATTAAAAACCACACCTCAGCAAACACAACTCCGAAAGAGGCATTTCTAAGCAATTACCGGTGTTGCGATTCCATCGGTGCCCTCCGAATTCGATTCCGAGCACCGGTTCAAAAGTTAGAAAAACCCGCTCGTCCGTTCACTGAACGTACCCGAGACAAACATCGGAAATTGATTCCGGGCACACCGGGCCTCGAAATCGGGCTCTGTTAGAAACAACGTTCTTGTAAAATTCCAAAGAAAATTAAGAAAAAAAAATTCCTTGGATTTTACAGGTCTTTACATTACTCCCACCATAGGGCTTTACGTCCCCATAAAGCTTCACCATATAATTAGGGATACAAAGGCGGTACTGAGCACGCATCTGAGCCTTCCGCTCCCATGTTCTCACCTGGAGGTTCTCATGCTGCCAAAGAATGTGTACCAGAGGAATTGATCGTCCTCGTAGGATCTGATCCTGTCGATCCTTGATCCTCACTAGAACCTCCGTGGAAGTAACCACATCACCATTTTCCTGCTCCGTATGGTCGACGATATGCGAAGGGTCGAGCATGTATCTCCTCAGTTGAGATACCTGGAAAACATCGTGCACCTAGTGCAACTTAGGTGGATGGGTCAAGCGGTAAACCACCTCGTCTACTCAGCTGAGGACCTAGAAAGGTCCGTTGTACCTCGGAGATAACTTGCCTCCCTGGCTAGATCTCTGTAAACCTCGTTGAGGTGAGACCCGTATGAAGACGTGGTCGTCATCCTCGAACTCCAGAGGTCTCCATTTTCTGTTAGAACTGAAACTCAAAACGACTGCTGCTACGAGGGTAAGGTTGACCGATTCAAGAGTGATCAGTCGCACCCTCCTGTGCAAGAGTTACCCTGCGCGGCTTGGGGTTTCCTTTTTCGCCGACCACGGAAAACCAATTCTGACGTCATAGTTAAACTACAAACGTTTTTCCTTATACTGTCAATTTGTGTATGAACTGTGTTTGCCCAATCCATACTCAAACCAACATCGTATGGCCTCGACGCTGCCACCAAGAGATTCCACCCAAAACTCTCGCCTCGAGGATCTGACCACACTGTCGGCTTAAGTGTGATTATCGAGTCTCCTCCCAAGGTATCTCCATACGTGAGGGTCAAGTCCACGGCTTACCGGAAACTCTAGGTCTGGAACAAGATTTGTGAAACCAAGGAATGATTCATATCGACATCCGTTACTACAGCAGCTAGTAGTGGACACAGACTGTCCCTTGAATCATTTCGAGAGCCATTGGGTCACACTCCTTGACCGAAAGTAGCCACACTCTTCCACCGCCCTCCAGCTCCCTGAGCCTGGAAGGGATAACTAAGGCGAGTGATTGTAGCATGTTAAGATGTACACCACCTCATACTGCTCTCCTAGCTCTGCCTCCATGTCTGCTGCTTCGCAGACTCATCTATCCTTAAAGCTTCTACTTCTTGAAAAATTTAACACGCCTGAGTCTCTAAGATTGGCACCGGTTTCTTGTTTCTTACTGCACTGTGTAGTATTCATCCACTTTTGGATGACCTGGACCTTCTTTAGTCACCCAAGAGATGCTATGATTTCTTCTTTGCCGATAAGATAAATCTGGTCTCATCCCTTGGATAAACCACATTCGTTGCCTAATACAGTCAATCCTGACATGAATGATGCATTCATGCCATGGATGACGTCGTAAGGCCTCGACATAACTACCAAGAGATCCAACTGTCACTCTCGCCTCCAAGGGTCGAGTCACACTGTCGGCATCAGTGTGAGGTCACTGGGTCTCCTCCAGTAGAAATCTCGAAAGTGAGGGTCAAGTCAACAGTTTAACTAGGACCACTCAGTATCAACCAAACAAAAGGACAGGAAAGCAAACAAGGATAAGTGTATTTTTATTAATGCAGTTCATAGTACAAGACACAAAGTATCTACAGAAAAACATCAACAAAACCAGAAGAACAGGATCAATAGCCTCCATGTCAGAAGCTAGTCCTGCTCCTGTCCATCTGCTTCCGTTGCTCCATGACCATAGGCCTCAACTGCCTGAAGCTGAGCTCTCCCATGTCCTCCTGTCCCCCGCGCTCAGGTTGGGCCTCCAGGCGGTGGTGGAAACATCCCGAAGTGGTGTCCACCTCCAGCTGCACGGCCAGCTCCTCTTCGATGGCCGCCTGCTCCTTGCGGTCCACCCTGATCAAACCTATGCCTCTGCCTCGGAGGTTCTTCATTTAACTACTGGTCATCTTCATGGAAGGTCGGACAGTCACGTGCTATGTGACCAATTCTTCCACAAGAGTAACAATTCATGGAAGGTCTGG
The DNA here is from genome assembly GCA_963277665.1 of Viscum album. Lineage (NCBI taxonomy): Eukaryota > Viridiplantae > Streptophyta > Magnoliopsida > Santalales > Viscaceae > Viscum > Viscum album. The sequence goes on along the minus strand of OY728120.1, from coordinate 1,749,148,065 downwards.
CTCTAGCACTTCCTTTGGTGCCTCGCACTACCGACCCTGAGTGACGCGGTCAACCACCTGTAGGTCTGGTCCTCTTGGACCCCTGCGTCATCTGTCTACTGCCCGCTACAGAAGGCTCTGCCGCATGCCAGATAGTGGTGGGTCCTGCTACTGGAGACTGCTCAGTAAGAAAACTCTACACAAAGAGGGCTCGCTCCAACACTCATGTTTGCGTCAGAATATTGTGCGATACAACCGAAGCTTTGATCTCCCGCCTGAGCCCCAGCTCGAAGGTTCGGGCCCTAAATAACGGGTCCCGTACCATATCTATGGAGTAGCGTGAGAGGTATGTGAATCTTGCTGAGTATTGCGCCACTAACATGCTGCCCTGCCACAGATGAAGTAGCTCCGGTATACGCACCGCTCGAAGGGTGGCTGGTACAAACTCTGCCCGGAACAGGCTCTCGAAGTCTTCCCATAGAAGTGTCGCCTCTTCATGCATATGAAGCATCAGGCTCCACCATCTGCCTGCTACTGCCTGAAGAAGGCTGGCAGCAAGGATCACCAAGAAATCTGTTGGCATCCCCACTAGCCTGATGACTCTCACCACAGCTTCCATCCAATCCTCAGCCGCCTGCGGGTCCGTCCCTCCCTGGAACCTGGGTGGCCTCTGGTGCTGGAACTCATGCAGTGCGCTCAAGCGACGTGCATCCTCTGCTACTGGGGCTGGTGGTATCGGTGGCCCAACGGGTAGTAGTACCGCTGGTGCCTCCGCTGGTGCCTCAACTGCAAGTTGGCCCTGTACCGAAGCCTCGTTGCTCGACAGGCTGTCAGCACGCACATCCCTCCGGGCTCTAGCTGGTCATCCTAGGTGAGGCATCCTGAAAGAGACATCATGACACGGTCAAACGTTTATACCTGGTGAGCTGACCTGGTTTGAGATGAAATTTAAATAAAACTTCTGGAAAACACACACGCAATCAGTGTTTTCATGCACAAAGTCGGAAATCAGTTATCAGGGTCCTGGTGTATGGATACGTCGGCCGCCCGCACTAACACTGGACTCCCTAAACTGAAAACCACACTCGGTACTCTTAACACTATTGCTTCACAGAAAGAAACATCAGAGTTATAAGTTTTGCGGTAGAACCGAACTCCTCTGATACGAATTTTTCATGACCCGTCCTCGGGGCTCGTGTCGTGACTACCCCAAGCCCGCCTTCCATAGGCCAGGGGCTGGCGACTAGCACCAAAGGCGTAAAATCACAATAAGTGGGAAGGCATTGCATTTATAAAATAAAACAATCACCACAGAGTACAAGTGGAAGAAAAACACTAATTACAAAAGAAATGCTGAAAAGTAAATGGGACAGAATACAACCCCAAAAGAAAGTACAACTACAACTGAACAGGGTACAAAAGCAAAAAGACAAACAGCTGGAAGAAGGAAGCAGCTCTTGGGTCGTCCTCCTTGGTTCCTACCTGAAGGGTAGGTACATATAGCGCAGCTCCTGGTCGTCCACCACGGATCCTACCTGAAGGGTAGGTACAGATAGCCTCCTCCACGCTCTCGTCCTTCAACATCCTCTGTGATTCATCACTTCGTGTAGTCCACCTCCGAGTAGTGACTCGTCGTGTAGTCCACCTCCGGGTACCGACCAGTCCTCAAACACTTGGCCTCCGTCAGCACTGCCCGTTGTCTGCAACCAACACAATGAGGTGCGGGCATAGCCCGTGCAGTGGTGAGTATAATGATACTCAGTAGGGACCCCGAGACCCTCAAGGTCTCACTAAACCAACAAGGATAACCACAAGATGATCTCAACAGATAACCTCTACTTAGATATATGCTCATACATAGACCTAAGTTATCATGTAACACATCTCAATCATGAGGAAACACAAGGATTGTGAAATCAAAGATAACCACTACCTAGGTAAATTCCCATACATATACCTAAGTTATCAATTGACTCATCTCAGACATGAGGTAATCACAAAGGTCAAAGTCTCAGCTCAACCAGGAATTTCATTATCAAAACTGTAACTGCTGAAGAGATCCGTCTCTGGAGTGTACAGTGGTCCTGTCATGACTCTGAGGTACTGCTCACTAACCTACGAATGCTGAGGTACTCCTCCTATCGAGTACCGCGGGCCTGCCAACTCACACAGTAGTGCTTCCCGCCGGGGTCTGCCACCCAAACACAGTAGTGCTCCCCCCTCAGAGCCTACAGAGGTACTCCTCCTGTCGAGTACCACAGGTCTTCCACCTCACATAGTAGTGCTCCTCTGCTGTGGGTCTGCCACCTCACAATGTAGTGCTCCCCACTGGGCTACGTAAGTCACTCCGAATCGAATCATAAAATCAGTCTTCAGGTCTCTGCTGGCTACACGGTATCCGTACTCCATACGCTCGTCTCAGGGTGGGTCCTCTCCACGAGCTATAAGTCGATACTCCAAGTATCTCAAAGTACCATGACGAAGTATCTCAAAGGACCGCCTCATCATAGGGGTCTCAACGCAATAGATGTCGCGTCAATCGGACGCCCGGTCTGTGAGTTATTAGCATTTTCGTCCCAGGGGCCCGGTTGGTTTCGTAAGCGAACCAACCCGGCCGTATCTCAAATGTACCCCGAACTCTCATAGGGTATACTCATAGGGACCTTTACTCGGTTAGATCAACAATGCCGCTGACAGTTCGTCAAACGGACGTCATGTCTAAAAATATCATCTTTTTTCCGTTCTAGGGGCCCAGTTGGATTTCGGGTACAATCCAACTGGGATATAACCCAACTGCATCCAAAACTCGGGAGGAGGTTGCCAAATGTTCTGTATCGTCAACAAGAACGTAACGAGACAGACGACGCTTCAATCGAATGCCCGGTCTGTGAGTTATTGGCTTTTTCGTTCCAGGGGCCCGGTTGGTTTCGTGAGCGAACCAACCCGACCGTACTCCGACAGCATCCAAACCTCGAGCGTAGTAAGCCAAAAGATCCGTCTCACTTAGAGGAATCCATCAATATTGAGGGCACATGAATCGGACGTCCGGATCTTAAGATATAAACGCTTCCACTCCGAGGGACCGGTTGGTTTCGTATCCGAACCAACCCAGCCGAACACAAAGTAATCTGAAAGTGCGATATACCGAAACTACCGTCTCTATCCAAGGATCGTGTTTCCGCTGACGGCGAGTCGTTTGGAGGCCCGTAGATCGAGTTACAGGAATTTGACCAAAAGTTGTCCGAAAACGGGGGTCTGGGCCCGGGCTGACCCGGCCCGACCCCCCCCCCCCCCCCATGGGTCGGCCAGAACCGGGTCGACCCGACTTGGGTCCGACCCGGCTGGGTCCGACCCGGTCCGACCCGATCGGCCGGCCGCGGCTCGGCCAGCGCGGCCGAGCCGTCACCGCGGGCGGGGTGCGCGGCTCCCCGGCCCTTCTCCGCTGATTGAGGCCGGTGGCGAACCGCCAGCCACCTCCCTTCCGGCGGCGTGCCGCCGCCACCTTCGGCGGACCACCGGACGCGCTCTGGTGGTCCGTTTCTCCTGCCGTCTTTTCCTATGGTCCTCCCAGGACCCGACCTTCACTGCTGAGGCCTCTAAATCACCTTGCGTCCTCGTTTGTCCTCGCCCTTCAATCCACACATCAATAAACAATCTGCGGAGGGTTGTCGGGCCGTGTTCGTTTGGCCCGCACCCTCCGCATTAGATAATAACAACGGGAGAATTATTCAACACATGAATACATAAAAAACAATTTTAATGAATTAAAATTGTTCTTATTATCCGGGTTCTTCACTTTGAATGGAAACATCCACAGAGTATAAAACATTCAAATAAAACCCATACCTCGTCAAGTCGTCGCACGCGGGTTCTTCGCGGATTTGATCGCCGCGGAAGGAGGTGATCATCGCGTCGCGGAAGGCGTCACATCATCACGGAAGGGCGTCGCGTCGTTGAACTCCGAGGTTCAAGAACAAAAAGATTTAATTAATAATAATTAAATCTGTGCATTCATAAAAACCACAATGGAGTTCTAAAAGGAACCAGAAATATGTTACCTCCAACAAATGATTGAAGATTTCGTTGCAGAGGAAGGAGCATTGTAGAAGAGGAAACGTCAGCGTCGCGGCACATGGCGTCGCGTCATCGATTTCCACGGTTTCAGCGTTCTTCGTCGGAGGCCGGCGTTCTTCGCGTTCTTCGCGTTCTTTGCATTCTTCACGAAGAAGGGTGAAGGCACAAGAATTCTGTCAAAGGTCTCCCAACGTGTAATCCACAAGATGTGGCATTGGTCTTATTTTATTACTACGCCAACGGATTTCAAACTGGTTAAGAAACGAATAAAGAGATAAGTATCGACCCATTAATTCGTAGAATTAATTCAATGAAATAAACCACCCAATTAATTCAATGAAGAAAACCGCCCAATTAATTGGTGCGTTAAGAAATTAAGAAAACGCGTCAGTTGACATTCATAATGACGGGTTTTTGTGGGTTAGTTACTTAGCGGAAAAGAAACAGTGGGGCTCGTGCGGGTCCCACCTCACAAATATCCTACCAAGAGGGTAGGATATTTTTGGATAGCACCCTATCCGTAACAACTCCACTTAAGCAGATTTAAGTGGCGTTTAGGAGGCTTCCAAGTGGCTTAAGTGAAATATAATAAAGTTTGTCGTACAATTATTTTATTTCTTAACTTTATGCCCGAAAATTAAAAACCACACTCGAGCAAACGCAACTCCGGAAGAGGCGTTTCTAAGCAATTACCGGCGCTGCGATTCCATCGTTGCCCTCAACATTCAATTCCGAGTACCGGTTCAAAAGTTAGAAAAACCCGCTCATCCGTTCACTGAACGTACCCGAGCCAAACATCATAAATTGATTTCGGGCACACCGGACCTCAGAATCAGGCGCTGTCAGAAACTGCGTTCTTGTAAAATTTCAAAGAAAATTAAGAAAAAACATTTTCTTGGAATTTACGGGTCTTTACTATTTCTAATAGGGTTTTTTAATCATCCTAATTCCTTTAGAATGTGGTAATTAAATTATTTAATTATTTTGTTTAGGTATTTTTATATAAAAAAGTCTTTTATATTTTATAAATTGTTGAGAGTAGGTTCCCATTTATATGTGATATGAGTGGAATTTTATCTATATCCAAAAATATTAAATCTATAAAAATAATTTTTGAAGTAGAAAACTATAAAAACTAATATAATTTAAATATTTTGATGTATATCAGTATATATAATATAATATAATAAAATCATCGCAAAAATATATCGGTTTTCATACTTATATCATTTTTTAACATGGGTGAACTGTTTTTTACTATTAACATGATAACAATCTTTCTACTATTTAAAAGATGAGATATTTACTAAAAAAGGTCCAATAAATAAATTATTTTTCGCATTTCCAACCATTTTACAATAACATGAACAATGGTAGGATATTTCAGAATTTTAATTAATTTAAAAAGAAATTATATATTATAATATGTTTTATGAAAATTTGAGAACTATTGATTTATTTTTAATTTGAAAATAATATGAATGTAATTTAATTATATTATAATCCTTTCATAAATCAATGAAATGTTTTAGATATATATTAAAATTATTGAGGACAATAATATTTTTAAATTATATTAGTTTTAGTATTTTTAAAAAGAATTATTTTATTTCTCTACTAATTGAATAATCATTTTTCCATCATTGAAAAAGATTTTAAGGAAATTATATCATTTATAAAAATCAAGAAAAAACTCTTTAAATATATTTATATGTTATATTTAAATTTAATATTATTAACTTAATATACGTTTCTTATACATATATAAATATCATTATTTTAGTGAAATAAAATAGAAATAATTTTTGACTTTAACATTTACGTAAATATTATAAGGGTTAAAATCAATATAATATGACACCAAATTTACATATATTATATTATTTAGGGAAATTATAAACTAAGAATATCCAATATGATAAATTAATGTATTAGGGTTATTTATAGTTCATCTAATTATATTTGATTCCTTATTACCTAATTTACACTTAATATAGTGATATTTATTAATTGTAGTTACTATTGATAATGACCAAATATAAAAAAAACCCTATCTAAAAAATATATTCCTCCATATTGAAAATATATAAATCATTTTCCCTTAGCCAATCCATATCTTTATAAGAATGTAATTTAATATTATAGTACTGAGAGGCGATGAAATATTTTTTTTAAGATAAATGCACTTTTATATCTAAATTGTTTTCATTCTACATAAAATTATAAATTTATTCTAAGGATTGAAATTATAATATGATTAAGAAATAAAAAGTAATAAAACTATAAATTTATTCCTAAATATAATTTAAATTTATTAATACTTGAATAAAATATAGTTTCAATTAAAATCAGTATTTTTCTCTAATTGTCAAGTGATTATTTACTAATCATTTATCAATAAATTTACATGATGTTGTACTTTATATATATTTAATACAGTGGTTAATCCTCCATATACCAACCAATTTTTAATATATTTTACAATGTTTATATTTTATTAATAATGTATCATGGTTCTTTTGGGAAAATTATTGTGTGTCATTAACATTATCTAAAATAATTTTTTTTCTAAGAATATTGAGGGGTTAAATTTTCTGCCATTTTAATTAATAAATTATATCATTTCAGTTTTATCATCAAATTTTTAAGTATGGTTTTGAAATTTAGAAATATCATTTTTAAGATCCCATATCCTAAAAAATGTTAATAAAATGATATTAATAAATAAGGTAAAATGAAATATTAAGGACATCACTTAAAATAATTTCAAAATACAAGATCATTATTGGGAAAAAAATATGGACATTGACAGAAATCATTATTTACAAATGGTTTTAGAGTGTGATATAGATCAATGTTCACAAAAAACTAAATGATCTAAAGAATGATAATGAAAAAAAAACTATAAATAGTTGTTGTATGAAAAGTGACCATCCATTAATAGGAAATGATTATAATATGTGAAGTTTTTTTGAGAACATTTAATGGGAGTTGAGTAATTAATTTTATAAATTTTTGGAGTATATAAGTAAATATAATTTATAAGTATAATTTCATTGTTTATTTAATTTCCACCACAATGTCATCTGTTTCTAAAAATAGTGAGTATTGATGTGGATTTTTCCTCGGTCTAATAATAAAAAGTATCATCTAATGGAATAAATATTATGAAAAACTATAACAATATCTTCATATTATATTTATATATTAAGAAGAAAAAAAATTACATGAAAAAGATAAATATTAATATTAATAAACTGTTATAAAAATAAATAAATCATTTATCACCAACACCTTAATATTTACAGAATCCATTAAATGTTGTTCTTTTGATAAATATAAAATACTCAAATTATAAAATCAATTAATGACTAAAATTGAAAAACTATGTTTATAATAATTATATCACTTAATCTTTTGAGATAAAGTTATTATTTATCTCCAAATAACATTAATCACTCTAAATGTCGCATAACAAATATCGATATTCCCAACTCAAATAATCTCCATGGTATTATAATCATTTCCACAGACAACATTATTTACCATAAATACACATTAATGCTATATAGGCTAAAAATAGATAATTCAATATTGATTTAAAAAAAATCCCATAATTTTCTATTTTATTTAATCAAATATGGTTCCAGAACCCTAAACATATTGGAAAATATTATTAATCACATAAAACCAAAATAATTATTGTATCCCAGGGTTATATAAATGAGAAAAAATATTCTCCCAAAATCCAAATAATAATTGTGTAACAGATTATTTATTATAATAAATTTATTTCAAATGAATATATATAAAATTACAATGGAAGGAATTAAACCCTTACAAAATTTGGTTTTGGGTTTAAGCCCCATGAACATGATGGATGTGACAATGTTACAATTCAACTATAAATTCGTTAATATAATTCTTATAATATCATTGAAATATGATGAACAACCTTAAAAAACCATAACAATCAAAATCATATCAATCCCTATGGTTATAAATAAAATTAAACATATAAAATGACAATTATTCCTAAAATAATACTTTATGTTGAACCTAATGGGTAAATATACCAAAACATAAGAAAACATATCCCAAAATATCATTAATCACTTAAAAATATCATCACTTAATATCTAAATAGCGGTGTATGTGATTTTCAACTCATGATCAACCATAAACACATAAATGGTAATTGGTATCCCTAACTCATAATTTTAAAACATAAAAAAAACATAAAAATATCAATTTTATCTCAACTTTACTTGGATACAAACATTAAGGACACATACATAAAATATATAATAATGATTTTTTTGTCATCAATTCAAATTATTTAATTTGAGGATATTTATAGTCAAGTTTTTTAGAAAATTTATCCATCGCCCTTTCATAAATAGATATTAAATTACAATGTATACACAACAACTTATTATTTATTTTTCCCACAAAATAATAATTTTACAATATAAAATGTTTTTAGGATATGTCATTATAATTTTGAAATTAATTAATCCTCTTCCTCGCTAATCCTTAAAACATAAGAAAAAATTTAATAAATGGAATGTGGGAAAAGCCTCATGATGGGGCTTTTATAAATAAATAAATATATGTATGAGTTTATAAAAACCTATACAAGATTTATTAATTTGTAAATTCAATGTTGGGATACATATAATAAATAACCCCTTAAAATAAACTATTGTATCCCAATAAATTAGTAAAAAATTTCTTAATAAATCCTGATGGAATGATTATTCTTATAATTTTTTGCATTCATTAAAAAATAATGGTATAATGGTATAAGTTTCCCCCTATCAGAGTATAAAATAAATCTTATAAACCTAAGCTCATGATTTTTGACATGGTATCCTAACATAATGATCATGGTATCATGAGATCTTAGAAATAGAGAAAATGTGGTAGAATCTAAAAACAAGATATTATAATACGTTAAGGCTAATTTTCAAGGAAAAATCACATATTGAATAGAGTTACATGTTGAAATATGTTCACTCCCTAATCCAATAAATAATTTCACATTAGAAAAATATATACACAATTCATTGGAGTGATATTCGTTCCGAAAAATAATATAATGTACATTATTATCTGTTCTAGAAATAGAAATCAATAATAAGGAATATTCATAACTATTACCCATGGAATAAATTGTGTATGATAATATTTCTTCATATAAAAAATTAATATTTTGTAATGAAAGAATTAGAGAAATGAAAATAAGTCATGAATTTCCCCATAAAAGGAATTAGTAATAAGAAAGATATATATATATACACATGATGGACCTATATATAATATGTAGAATAATTCCACTAAATTGAAGTAATAGATAAATTAATATAGAGAGTTAATGGTTATAGAAAAAATAAAGTTGTGGTTCAGAGAGATACCTCCCACCATTAGAAAAACATTTCAAAACATTAAAATACCCATTCTATTTATAATCCATTTTAAAACTTCATAGAAAAAAATGGAATGTTTGTTTTTTTAGTAATGAACATAATGAAGAATATAATGAAATCCAAATATAAAATAATATTATTCATAATGTGAAAATACATGAATTCCATATATGTTAAAGTAAAAAATTCCTTCATTCTTTTATAAATTATATCAAAACGTCCTTGATAAACTAAGTACAAAGACTCCATATAAAACCCATTTATTAGAAGTAAAATAGGACAAAAATCTTCCCTTATAATTCCTTTTTGTCCGTATAAAAACAATTATAAATTAACTTAAAAAATTTAAAATGGAGGGTTATGATTTATAAAACAACCATTAAAACTGTTAAAACATTGTTTTTAATGTCAAGTGTCGATATTGTAAAACCATAAAAATATTCCTTTTCAAAAAAAAACTATAAACAATGTAAATTTTGTATCTGGAAAGGAAAGTAGAAAACACTTAAGTATAACTTAATCTTTTTTTCCAAAATTTATAATAACATGAACTTGGATTGAAAATAGTTTGAAGTGAAATATTAAATGTGTATTTTTTTTAAAAAATAATGACCATCACCACGAGTCCGACACATCACATATGTTCTTTATCATCATAAATAATAAACCTATAAAAAATAAATAATTTCATTATTTAAAATTTATATCTTATTATACAATATATTTAAGTTATTATCATGTTATATTCAATTAGTTAATCAATTATGTTCACATAAAATGTTTTAATGAAAATTTTCAATTATGTATAAAATTTCATCATTAGATTAACAATGTTTAGTGATTTCATTATTTAATTATATATGTAATATTAATTATTATTATATAATTATAATTTTTATACAACAAATTATTCTTTAAAAAAAACCTTTAAATATGGTTATTAAAAACAAACTATGATACAATCTTGGAAATAGTAGTTCGTACAGATTCCCGAGTACCGTTTCAATTTTTCAATGATAATGACAGAAAGATGGTAATTTTTATATTATATTTACATAATGATAAATATATTATAAATATGATATCATCTATTTTAGTTTACTTATAGTTTTCTTCCATTTAACGAATTAATGAAAAAAAATATCTTCGCTTCATGGTGGTGGTAATTCACACATAAGAATGAACGCTATTATTATCATACAATTAATTGAAAATTAAAAAAATATATTATAAAATTCATTTAGATAAAGACAAATATGATATTTATATCATATTTTTAAATTACATGCAACATTATAAATAGTTCTGATATGCGACAACGGAAAATGATTTACCTCTGTTTGTGAGGTGGGTGTCGGTCATACACTTGAATGATGGTTTGAATTTCTATTATATAGATGATATGATGTATATAGGTTCTCAAATTAACATTATAAAAACTATTTATATGTTATATAGTAAATTTATCTTATAATCATGGTATTATTTTGTTTTAATTAAGTAGTTGAAGAAATAAACCAAAAAACTCTATTAAGAAAGATACATCTTTTTCAGACAAATAATTTCGGTTTAAAATAAAATCCATACTAGGAGGGTTCTATAAAAAATGAATCATATGTTTGGGAATTAATTTAAGTATTTTATTGGAGTCAATATTGGGTAAATACTGTTTTTAGTTTGAATAAAAAAGTATAATGGTTCCCTTTTAAAAGTGACGTGGGGAGACTTTTCAAATTTCATAAAATATTAAAATCATATAAAATTCATTTCACTGAATGAATGTTGCACAATGAAATAATTTTTCATAAATATTATTATGTATAGAAATAATATCAATAAATAAAAGTTTACTATTTTATAATAGGTTTTATATCCTTATCAAATTTTAAACCGATTAGTACCTTTTGGAAAATTATCATGATAACAAATGTTTCACTATTTTAGGGTCTTGATAGTAACTATAAATGGAAAATTTGAAAATGAAAGGGGAATGGTTGATATTTTCAGACATATACAACTCTATTGGAAAATTATATAATATTTAGGATTTTAAAATCTATTAATAAAATATATATATCATAATATATCAATAATTTATTATTTGAGACTATTAAATTAATTATTCATTGAAAACACTATGAAATTATTGGAGTTCCACTATATTCCATTAAAAGTCACTAAAAGTTTATAAATATTAAAAATCTTGAAAAATAATAAATAATTAATTTTATATTTGTTTTAAAGTTTTTAAAAATCATTTATTGGTTTTTTATTAATTTAATAATTGATATGTCATCTTTGAAATAGAATTTAAGCTATGTATATCATAACAAAAAACATGATTTATTTACTATCACATAATGTTAGTTTATCATTAAAATTAATTTCTGTAACAAGACATATGTTGGGTTAATCCCAATCAAAACATATTATTGTTTTTAAAATGAATTAATGGATTATTTGTTTCTTCATAATTTTCATAAATATTATATTGGTAAAAATTAATTAAATATTATAATGGATGGGATCCATCTCAATTGAAACACTTCATGATTTTGAAGACCGTGGTGCTCAGAGAACGAATGGAAGAAGTCTGGAGGAGTTCAGTCATGAGAAGATGATAACATGGAGGGTACATAATTTGTCCAAGGGGGAAACGACATGTACCTTTCGAGATTCAAAAAAATAAAACTAAGTGCTAAGACGATACATTTCCCAGCATATTTTTCCTTGAGATGCTACACGACATGACAAGGAGGTACACGTAAAGACCTAGAAATTCCATGTAATTTTTTTAATTTTATGATAATTATATGAGTCCGTGAAAATTGATGGCCTCTGATTCTGAGCCCCACTGTGCTCAGATTGAATTTCTGAACATATTTTAGTACGTTCAGTAAATGAGAAAGTGGGTTTTTGTAACTTTTTAACCAGTGGTCAAAATTGATATCTGAGGGCCTTACTGAACTCGCATAGTCGATATTTTCTTATGGAGACATTCACCTCGACCATAGTAGGTTGAGGGCGAACGTTACTTTTCATGTTTATTGTGGAAATAAAAATTAAATAAAGAACATGTTTTATTTTATTTTTAGTGAAAACTTTCATTTTGATAGTTTTGTGGTGGGGAACACCTGGGCATGGAAACCTCACATTTTTTAAACATAATGGTTGGGACCACCCGAGGGTGGTCGTGCATTTAATGTTGTACATTAAATTACTGGTTACACAAATTGTGTAACCACAATTAACCTTATTAATAGGATTCATTATTTCAGAATTAATGAATCAACATTAAACATTTGGTTTCCTCTAGATTAATTGCACCAACAACAAGATAATTAATGTAAAACACCTATGATAATATTAAAACATAAATTAATAAGTGGTCTATTTCATTATTGTGGGATTTTGGAAAATTTTAGGCAAAAGGGAAGAAAAAGGGATAATTGTGGAGAAACTCTTTCTATACAATAAAGAACGCCTCTCCAATGAAGAATGAGGATCTGATCCCGAGCCCAGATCAGAAGCACCTTGCGGAGGTAATAAACGCCAAAATTCTCTAATGACTTCGACTTCTTCCTTGTTACATCCTCTAATAAATGACAAGGTATGGTTTTTGGTTTTGAATACCACATACACGTTCATGACGTTTTTCGTGATTCAAGAAATATTAATCCACTTTCTACCTCTCTAATGAGGATGGTACGGGACAAACGAACATGTCCCCACATTTCTAAAATCCTTTGTGGTTTTTGATGTTTTCTTCTCAATAGAGGAGGATGACGACTGGTGCCGGCGATTGGCACTGGAGGGACTCGAGAGCGTCGGACGACACCATGGCCGACCATGAAGATGGAAACAGTGCAACTGTATAGCGTGAAAAGAACTGCACCCCATTGGTAGCGGCAAAGCAGGGGTGGCAGCCGACACTCTGGCTAGCCACACAAAGGGGATGACATCGCACGTCTGCATCGCCCTGCATGTAGGAGTCACAACATTGTGTCGTGACAGCGAGAGGAGGTTAATCGGGTAGGTGTCGGCCACGCGACTGCGTCGTGTGGATGAAGGGGTTGGCCATCCGTCCTACCGCGGAGGGCCGCAGCACTGCCGCCCCGCCGCAGGCCGGGCCGCGCTGGTGGTCCGGGCTAGACCAAGCAGGCTGGGACGAACCCATGGCCGGACCAACTATGACCATTTATGTTTTTTGTCCATATCATGAACTACATTCATCTGTTTAATGAACCATCTACGGCACCGATAACCTTTGATCAAGAAGGTCCTTTTGGTATACGCCACATTGGTTTTCAATATTGTTGGTGTATGGCTGGGTGGGATCGAACATGAATCTAACCGAGCCCTCGGGATGAAAAGGTTAATAACTTACAGATCGGGCGTCTGATTGACGCATCATCTATTGCGTTGAAATCCTTTTTTCAAGGTGGTAATTTGGGATACTTATTCATGGGACTTCAACTCTATTGTAGTATCAACATGATTCTTGAGGAGATGACCCTCCTAGAATCAAGCAGTCTTAGTGAAGGAACCTTGTAGCTGGCTGTAACATGAAAAAGGGATCCTATGTGGGTATGTGCTTTGGGATCCTTTGTGGGTCTGTGTTTGAGAGTATCACTAGGATACTCTCTAGTAATCCATGTGGGACTACGCTAAGATCCTATGTGGGGCTGTTGTACTAGGATCATAAGTGTGTATGATGATTTACAAGGATCCTATGTGGGTTTGATGAATTAGGATCATATGTGTTTCTCATGATTTAGGATACTACATAGGACTTCCTTTTAATAGGGTAAGATGATTTATTAGTAAAATCTAATCATTTCTACTACCGTACCTATTTTATACCTGGTGTGAGCTGAGTCTATAACTTTGTGGTAATATTCTATGTGGTGTACCTTTGTGGTACTTACATTCGTGGTGATACCTTTGTGGTAATCATTTATGTGGCCTAACTATGTGGTACTTACCATCATGGTGATAAATTTGTGGTATTCTACAATGTGCCATACCTTTTGGTTATTTACTTTCACGTTATTCTTCCCATTGTTTAACATTTGAGCTTTTGTATTTTTAGTGGGTCCATGTGTTTCATCATGATTGAGATGTGTATACTTGATAACATTGGGATATGAATGGTAATATACCTATGTCGGGTTATCAATTAATTTAATGCTTGTGGTTCATCCTTTGTTAATTTTTTGAGACCTACGTGGTTCTTGGGGTCCCTACTAAGTATCATTACACTCATCCATTCATGATCTATGACTGCACCTTCTTGTAATTTGTGTAGGCGAATGACAACACTGACTGAGGAATAGTGTACTAGAACTATAGGTAGCTCGAAGGTGGACCCTAGACAAGGCGTACCACATAGAAAACCATTTGAGAAATGTACCTAACCTTCAGGGAGGATCCTTAGCTGGTTTTCATAAGAGGTGTTTCATTTTACTTGTACTTTACTTTTTTCCTGTACTTTCCAGGTGTGCTGGTATTCCGACCCCTTTTGTTTATTGTACACACTCTTTCTAATATACATTTTAATTCTGATAATATCATGATTTGTGAATGGTTGTGTGTTTATATAGTATATAAAGGAAATTTCTTCCCGATTTAGGGAATACGCCTTTTGTTGCTAGTCACTAGCCCTTGGCCTATGGTAGGTGGGCATGGGGTAGTCACGACACGGGCCCCATGGGACGGGTCATGACAAATTGGTATTAGAGGAGTCAGTTATACCATAGAACATTGTACTCGAATCTTTTAATGACAATTTTATTATTTTTAATGATTATGGTTATCATTTTTGGGAATCCAATGTTGGTACGGCAGCCGATGTATCCATACACCACGACCCTGAGTTTTGATTTCTGACTCAGTGATTGAAAGTAGTCATTGCATGTGTGTTTTGAAACATTTTCTTTGTGAACTATTTAGTAAACTCACCAAGTATAACTTCTTGAAAATGGCACACCTATTTCTTTTCAAGATGGCTCCATGCAGAAATCCTGCTAGGGTTATGGGTATAGTATGCAATGATAGTCCACTGAGCGAAGAGGCCTCGGTGCAGGGTCCTTTATCAGTTGAGGCACCATCGGAGGCACCATCGGTACCATTACCCATTGGGCCACCAATGCCACCAGCACCAACAACAGAGGGTACATACTTATTGAGTGCGTTGTAGGAGTTCCAACGCAAGAGGCCATCGAGGTTCCTGGGTGAGACGAACCCACATTTGTCTATGGATTGGTTGGAGGCCATGGTGACAGTCTTCCGACTAGTAGGGACACCAGCTTATTTCATAGTGATCCTTGCCAAAACAAATCCACATGAATAAGCATGGATATTTTAGAGCTTGATGCTCTAGGTTCACGACGAGGTGACACTTCTCTGGGAAGACTTTGAGAGCCTGTTTAGGTAGAGTTTGTCCAAGAGACCCTTCGCACACTGCGCATACTGTAGATTCTTCATCTACAGCAGGGCATCATGACTATGGCTTAGTACTCATCAAGGTTCACTGACCTTTCACACTACAACACTAATATGGTACGAGACCCATTGTTAAGGATCAGGACATTCAAGCTGGGACTCAGGCAGGGGATCAAGGCATCGATGATCTCACTAAGCATTCTGACACAGGCGGGGGTGTTAAAGTGATCCCTCTTAGTGGAGAGTGTTCTTGCTGAGTAGTCACCAACTGTAAGCCCCACCACCAAGCATCATTTAGAGAAGACTTATACATCTTAGACCGACATATGTCATAGGGGCCCAAGAGGACCATACCTATAGGTGGATGACCGTAAGATTCAGGGTCAGTTGTATAGGGCACCGTAGACAGATCCAGTCATGCGAGGAGCAGGCAGTGTTACACATGCAGTGGGCAGGGTCACCTGGAATGTGACTTCCCGAACCTCTATTCAGATGATCAGTAGATGGTCAAAGGACTTCAAATGCAGAGATATAGGTTCAGCCTAGGAGGTCCACATGAAGCAGGCATAAGTGCCAGAGTAGCTTGTTGTGTACCTGGTGGTGGACGATTATTCGAGAAGTTACTGCCACCACCACTAAGTGGTCGACGCCGACCATAAAGAGCATGTGGACTGGGGCGAGGTTAGCTCCTGGAAGCTGAGGCCTATGACCATGGCACTTCGGAGATAATACAAAGTATGATATGTGTCTACTCTACCTTAGTGGCAGTACTCATAGACATAGGTTCTAGTCATTATTTATTTTAACATCCCCCGTTCAGAACATGGAGATACCGATGGAGTTTTTGGATCGATCTTTATGGATAGAGGCTCCTACGGGATATGATTCAATGATTACACACTAGTTCTGAAAGTTTGATCTTACTCTTGGAGATGATATCATTTATTAGGATCTCTTAGTAGTGGCGTCGAGGCCTTACGATGTCATATTTGTTATGAACTAGTTATCTATAGTCAATGCTCAGATTTACTAAATTAGGCACATAGCGCAGTGTGACTACCCTGATGGGACTAGTTTACCTTCACCGGTGAGAAGGGATCCTTTTCAGCATAGGATGGACTTACCCAGAGTAGAGTGCACCGGATAACTCATCAGTTTTCTATCCATACCCTCAGAGTGGTTGATGTATAAAGTCTTAGTTATCCTGTAGTGGTGGACTAGTACACGGCTATCTTCCCTGATGATGTTTCTGGTCTACCTACTCATAGACAGGTGGACATTTAAATTTACTTGTACCCTGGGATGACACCAATATCTACACCAGTGTATCGGGTGGCTCCCATAGAGCTTCGTGAGCTGTGGGTTCAACTAGAGGACTTACATGCGAAAGGCTTCATCTGACCGAATGTTTTTCCTTTGGAATCCCCATTTTTGTTATCCAAGAAAGCGGATGGGAGCATGAAACATTGTTTTGACTATCGGCACCTGAACCAGGTGACCGTGATGAACAAGTACCCACTTCCATGGATTGAATACTTCGTTGATCTATAGATGTTAACAATGTCGTTCTTGAAGATATACCTCAGATCATCCTATCACCAACGCAGAGTGTGATTTGATGATGTGAAAAAGACAACTTTCAGATGTAGGTATGGCCATTATAAATTTTTTTCATGCATTTCATCAAATCCAATGCTCCAGTAGTGTTTATAGGACTCATGAATATTATCTTTCAACCATAACTTGATCACATTGTAATAGTCCTCAGCAACAACATTATGTGATGGGTGAACATTTAATGGTTTAATCAGATCTCAAGAGTCTCATGTATATCCTCCCTCAGAAGTACCCGAACCTGATACAATGGTGTTGTCTTGAGTTACTCTAGGACAATGACTTTGATATAGTCTATACTATTGTTAAGTGGAATGTTGTAGTAAATGCACTAAGTAGGAGATCTGGTATATAGATGTTAGGTGAGGTGATGGAGCAGCTGGAAACAAGGCATATATCCTTTGTGGATCGAGATAGAGAATATTTTCTTTATTCCCATACATTCACTCCCCCACTTCTTCAATGAGTCATGGAGGTGCAGTGTGGGGGCACTGGCAGCGAGGCTCGATGTGCTCAGATATTTATAGGACTGCCACCTGATATATTTTCTATAGGTTGCGACCACTTCATCATATTCAGTGGATGTACCATGGTACGGGTGTCACTTCAGGAGGAATTGGTGTGGGAGTTCCACACTTCCCCTCTAGCGGTGCATCTAGGAGTGGTGAAGATGTACCAGGATCTCTGAGGATAGCACTAATGTCCGGGAATGAAGAAAGAATTTGCAGAGTTTGTCTCTCAGTGCCTCACTTGTCAGCAATTAAAGGCGGATCGTCAGGTACAAGCATGCTTCCTTCCTCATTTAGAGTTCTTAGTGTGGAAGTGGGATGGGATATCCATGGGAATCGTGACAGAGCATCCATGTACATCTAGGGGTAATGATACTATCTTGGTGAATGTCGACCGACTCACCATGTTGGCCCACTTCCTACACATCAAGGATCAGGGTTCAGTAGTGTGCTTTGGACACCCCTATCTGTAGGATATTGTGTGGCTACATGGATTACCCTCAACGATTGTCTCTGATCATGATGCACATTTTACTTCCCGACATTGGAAGGGGTTGCAGGAGGCTTTCAAGGCACATCATCATTTGAGCACCTCCATCCCTCTTCAGATGGATGGCCAGACTGAGTAGACCATTTAGACCCTCGAGGAAATGTTGCGTGCTTGCATCCAAGAATTCAGTAACAGTTGGGAGGATCAATTTCCCTTGGTAGAGTTTTCATAAAACAAATGCTTTCACTCTACCATTGGGGTGGAACCTTTTGAGGCGTTGTACGATCGACCTTGCAGATCGCCTTTGTGCTGAACTGACCCAGGGGAGTCAGCACTCATGGGACCAGATAGGGTACAACCTACCACTATGAAGGTGCAGATCATCCAGGGGAAGATTAATCCTTCATAGAGTAGGCATATGACCTATGTAAACCGATGACAGAGGCATTTGGAGTTTGAGGATGGTGACCACATCTTCCGACGGGTATCACCCCGATGAGGATTGCAGGGATTTTTTCGGGGAGGCAAGTTATCTCAGAGGTTCATTGGAAATTTCTAGGTCCTTAGTAGAGTTTTTGAGGTGGCTACCTGCCTTGTACTTCCCCTCAGTAGCACCAGGTGCATGTAATCATCCTCATATCCCAAATGAGGAGATACCTACATGACCCTTCTCAAATCATCAAACATGTAGAGATGGACATCGATGATGGGGAGATGATTACAGAGGTTCCAGTGGAGATTGAGGACTGATAGGAGAGAGTCCTTCATGGTTGATCGATACCATTGGTGCATGTACATTGGCACCATGGGAATCTCTAAGAAAGAACATGGGGGCAGGGTGCTCATATACGTGCTCAGTACCCCCACTTGTTCCCATAGTTTGAGTTGTGGCTTACGGGGACACAAATCCCTAAGGTGGGAAGAATGTTAAGACCCAAAAATTGCATGTAATTTTTTTTATTATATGGGAATTTTATGACTCTGCGAAAATTTATGGTGCGTGATTCTGAGTCTTGGTGTGACCCGAATGAATTTATGATCTTTTTTTAGTACGTTCAGTAAACGATTGAGCGGGATTTTGTATCATTTTAACCGGTGCTCAGAATTTAAAAATGAGGGCACCATTGAACTCGCAGCGCCGATATTCCTTAAAAGAGACCATCACTTCAACCACAGTAGGACAAGGGTGAAAGTTAGATTTCATATTTTTAATGGAAATAAAAATAAAATAAATAACATGTTTTTTTAAGGAAACCTCACATATTGATTGTTTGGTGGTGGGGACCATCAAAGCTTGGAAACCCCCTTGTTTGAAACATAATGGTGGGTACCACATGAGGATGGTCTGGTAATTAATGTTGGGAACTGAATGCCCGGTTACACAAAATATGTAACCAAAATACACCTTATTTAATAGGATTCATTAATTCATAATTAATGGATAAAAATCAAACTTTTGGTTTCCTCTAAATTAATTGTTCCAACATCAAGATAATTAATGGCCAACTATTATTATATTTTTGAAACATAATTTAATAAGAGGGTATTTCTTTTTTGTGGGATTTTGGATATGTGTTGGAAAAAGGGAGAAGCTGGGGATCATTGTAGAGAAGCTCTTCCTCTCCATTGAATAACTCCTCTCCCATAAAGAACGAGGAACACACCTCAAGCTCTGACCAGAAGCACCTTCAAAGGAAACCAACACTAAAGTTCTCAAATTACTTTCACTTATTCCTCATGACATCCTCCAACGAATGACACAGTAGGGTTTGTTTTTTTGAATACCCCCTTACACATTCGTGACGTTCTCCATGATTCAATAAATAATAATCCGCTTGCTACTGCTCTAACACGGAGGGTACATGCCAAATTAACATGTACTGACCACTCTGCAGTCCTTTATGGGTTTTGATGTGTTCTTCACGATGGAAGAGGATGATGACTAATGTCAGCGATTGGCAAATGTGGGACCCGAGAACGGCAGTTGAAACCTTGGCCGACCACAAAGACAACGGTGGCACAACCACACCGCCAGAGAAGAACCGTGGCCTGTCGGTCTCAGTGGAGCAGGGGCGTCTGCTGGCACATTGGATGGCCACATGAAGGGGATGGTGGCACGCGTCTACGCCACCCAGCATGAGGGAGGCATGGACTCATGCCACGATAGAGAGAGGAGGGTGAACGATTCACTGCTGGTCAGAGGTGAAGGTGCAACGCCTTATCGTGCCACGTGTAGGAGGGGGTTGGTCGTCGCACCGCGGGCCGCCGCACCACTACGGGTTGTCGCACCACGTGTTGTCACACCAAATTGCGATACTGCACCATTAGCCTGGCCTCGCTGGAGGGCCGGTCCAGAACTCACGTGTCGGGTTGGACCCGGGTCGGCCCAGGCGGGGTCGGGCGGGTCGGTCCGACTCGGTCGGACCGGACCTGAACCAACATCGACCCTTTTTGTTATTTCATCCATATCATAAGCTACTGACATCCAATTGAAGAACCATCTGCGATGTCAGAAACCATGGATCGAGATAGTCCTTTTTGTATAATCCTCTTTTGTTTTCAATAACGTTGGGGTATGGCTGGGTTGGATCGAACACAAATACAACAGGGCCCTCAGGACTAAAAGGAAAATAACTTACAGACTGGGCAACCGATTGAAGCACGGTCGGTTGCATTGAGACCCATTTTTCATGGCGTTACATTGGGAATCATCTTCATGGGTATTCATAGAATTTTGAGTATATAAATGTGGATTGATGATTAGATCCTCTTGGAATCACGCAAGCTTAGTGAGGGAACCCTATAGCTAGCTATAACATCAGAAATGGATCATATGTGGGTCTGTTCTTTGGGATCCTATGTGGGTCTGTGTTTGAGAGTCTCAAATCGATCACCTCTATGAATATACGTGGGACTACACTAAGATCCTACGTGGGTCTGCTATACTGGGATCATATGTGGGTCTGATGATATACTAGGATCCTATGTGGGTCTGATGATTTAGGATCCTCTATGGGTCTGATGATTTATGATCCTATGTGGGTCTTCCTCTGAATAGTGGAAGATGATTCAATAGTTACTTCTATTCATATTTACTACCATACCTACATTATACCTAGTGTGAGATAAGTCTTTACCATTGTGGTAATCTTCTGTGTGGGATACCTTTGTGGTACTTACCATTTTGGTGATACCTTTGTGGTAATATTCTGTGTGGTGTACCTTTGTGGTACATACCTTTGTGGTGATACCTTGGTGGAATTCTTCTGTGTGGCATATCATTGTGTTACTTACCTTCGTGGTATTCATTCCTTTTTGGAATAGTTGAGATTTGGGATTTTGAGTTAGACCTTGTGTTTCCTCATGATTGAGATGAGTATATTTGATAAAATAGGTATATGTATGACCATATAACTATGAAGTTTTTTCAGTTGAATCAATGCTTGTGGTTTATCCATTATATATTTTTTGAGACCTTTAAGGGTCTCAGGGTGCCTACTGAGTGTCATTATACTCACCCATACATGGACTATACCTGTAGGTTGTTGTGTTTGGTGCAGATGACGATCAACGCTAACTGAGGATGAGGGTACAAGAATTAGAGGTAGCTTAGAGGTGGACCTTAGACGAGGCATACCGTAGTGACCACCATTTGAGAGCTGTACCTACCATTAAGAAAGGACCCTCAGTGGGTGTTCAATGGAGCTATTTCAGTTCACCTGTACATTACAGTTTTCCTGTACTTTCTAGTTGGGCTTGTATTCTTTCCCCTTTTTCTTACTGTATATAATCATTGTACTACATAGTTTACTTGTGTTATTATATTGTAGTGTGCTTGGATGTGTTTTTTTATTGGATATAAATGAAATGCCTTCCCAGTTTAGGAAATATGATTTTTTCTGCTAGTCGCCAGCCCTTGGCATATGGAAGGTGGTCTTGGGGTATTCACATAACGGGCCTCAAGGGATGGGTCATGACAGTACACATCATGTACTACCCCACCAATTTGTGTTTTAATGACACCCATCTACTTGGTTTTTACAAACCCTATGGCTTGAGAGCGCCCCCTCTCGACCTAGATGACCTAGATGACACCCTAATAAAATTTTGGGGATTCCTTCATCTTGGACTGGTTCCTTACTTTCTTCTTCGATCCTTCTTCAATCCAAGGTAAGATCTACCACTATTCTTTGGTTTTATTTGATCAATTTTTTCTTTTTTAACTTTAGCATTCTATGGTGTTTGACATCAAGAGTTTTAATAGAGTGTGTTTTGGTTTTTGTTGATGCGTTTTTGTAGCAACATCATTGGGTGGATGAAGCTGTTTATGGAAAGAAGATTGTGATCTGCTTCATTGATCAATTATTTAGTGTAGAATGTCAAGATCTTTTTGAGTTAGTGGATACATATCTTCTCTGTATTTTTACTTTAAACTATAGTGTAACCATTTTTTATTTCTCTTGATCAAAATTTAATTCACCTAATTAAATACTTGAACCAGATTAAAGGAATTGGATTAATCACATGTTTTTTCTTTGGACTATGATAATGGATTGCATCTTCAGTTTCTGGACAGTTTGATATTTATTATTTGATTGATAGAATGTTGTTTATGATGAAATTGGTAATGAACTAAAATATGTAATTAATTGATAATTATTCTGGTTAATATAAAGAGACATATAAATGAATCTACTTATTATTGAGAATTTATTTTTATCAAATTGATATAGTAAGCTTTTTTAATTATTTTTGATAGCTATAATAGCTTTCTATTTAGGTTTCCCATATTTATAAGAAACTAATAATGAATTATTTAATTAAATAATAATTAGAGAAATACATTTAGGATAAAATATAATTCTTTTAAGGGTTATGAGTTACCCTCTTTCTTGTAAATGCCAAAAATAATTATACTTGGAGCTATGAGATCTCATATCATGTGAAGTAAGAATGCTTTAGTTAGGACTAAGAACCCAGTTTCCTTGTTGTTTCCCACTTCATATGATGTAATGTGATCCTTTATGGTTGTTGTGTGTTGTAGTGGTAGAGATGCCTAGTGGTTGTGGCTGCATTTGATGCCCATTGTGTCAAGATGCATCAGTTTATAAAGGTGGGTGTCAGGGAGGACACTATAGGTGATGAAACATAATGAAGTTGGTCTTACCCACTGATGTGAATTTGGTTTCTTGTTGAACATATTATTTGGTTATATGTTTATTTTCTTCACTTCTTGAGGTAGAGTTTTTTCTTATAGTCCATCAAAAAGAGGTGAAGACACACATGGCTTGCCATATGCTTTCATTTTTTAAAATCTCAATGATGGATGGGTCTATGATCCAGATATAGGTGGAAAAGACTCGACAGGTATCCCATATACTTGCAGTGTTGATCCCCTAATGTTTGGTAACTTGAAACATTTTTCTAAAATTTTTGGTAATATAATGAAATGACAATACTGTTAATAATGTATTGAAAAAGTGATGTTAATCCATGTGGTTGGAGATTTCTAGGAAGCAATGTTGAGGTTTCGATTTAAAGAAATAGTGGACTTTGGGTGTGATTATAATGAAATATAATTTATAATTTGTAATGGATAATTATTGATTAGAAAATTAGTTAACATAAAGTGTAACAACTAAAACGTGAATGAATAAATATAATAAATCTATTTAAATGGTTGTCTACTTATAAGATACCTAGTCTTGGTAGTGGAAGTTGGGAGTCCGAGAGACAATAGATACAGTTGAGTCTATCAATATGTTATTCCCGTAGTGTGGATGTGAGATATAGTATATTCTATACCTTTTGTGTTTCTATACTCTAATCCACCCCATCATTTAGGGAAACTAACACCATAGGGATTCTAAGCCCTAGGTGGTGTTTTCCCCATCATTCTGGTGGGAGAACAGATGGTTGAAAACTTTCTTTATCCCCACACTCTCCTCATGTTAGTTACTAGTGCTGGTAGGAACATCAGTTAGTTTTCCTCATATATCTGTGTATAGGGTTGTAAAGGCTTGTTGATATTCACACAAATATATTCTGGATATAGATTCATATGGACTACTTTAGGTGTAACATGTATAGGTTATGATGTTCGGAGGATCCTTACTCTGTATATGGCCTATAATGGCTTGAGGGATAATGGATGACATATGATACATGTTATGAGAGCTTTGGTTGCTCCTATAAACTACGTGGTTAGTTTGGATACATTAACATTTTGGTTTAGCTACATGTTGTTCATGTTTTTTTTCTTCGCACAAGTGTCCACATGAAAGCATTTTTAGAGAGGCATTCTTTGGACGTGTGTTGTTTTTCCAAGAATCATACTAGTGGGGAAGTATTTTTATGGTACCCTTGATATTTTTTATTATCTTTTATAATATTTTATATTATACTTGGTGAGAGTATCCATAGTTAGGATAGGAACATAGTATACCAGTTTTGGTGATGAGTTAGTTTCACTTGTTTTTTACTCGCATTTAGAGGGCATTCATTACATTTTTTTGAGAGACTCTGTGGAGGATCCTACTGAGTAGTTTGTTATACTCACCCTATGTGTATATAATTTTTTAGGTCAATTGGAGAATGTTTTATATCAATATGGTTATATCTAGATTTCGGTTGTAGGAGCTATTCTGGCATCACAGTTTTTGTCATTTTTACTTTCTATTATTTCTTACAGTTTTCCAATCAATTTATAGTAATTTTGCATGACATTAAATATGTGTACTTTGGATTTAATTTTTATTGATGTCTGAGTAGGAGTCGGTTGGTTTCTGCCCTATCACTTTCATCTGCATGTGTTCATTTAGAGGATAATTCCTTTCATTTGTGATTTTACTATACCCTCAGTGCTATTCACCAAACCAGGGCCAACATGAGGTGGTACTTGGGGGGGGGGGGGTAAATACCTCTTTTCCCACATTGGTGGCATATCAAGGTATACCATGTGTGGAGGGGGTCATGAAAAAGTGTCATTAGAGGGTAGGTTGAGGGATATGATGGATTTTTTTGTTATTCATAAGTGAGGTTTCATGGGTTGGTATGGGAACTATGTTAGTTGAGCCTAGAAAGTTATCTAAACACTAGAAACCAGCTAAGACATAGGTGTTTAGGACCCCATGTGATTGGATGCACAATCCTTTAAGATTACAGAGGCTATGAAATGAGGTGATAATAGTTTCAGGGTAGAGACCTATGAATGGATCATGCATCATTATTCATTGTGTTTGTGTTTGAAGGGTTAAACTGTGGGATAGAATGACATAAAATTAATAAAAGAAATCGATTAACTAATTAATTTTGTGTATTCAATACTCCTAGTTGAGGATCTCTAAGTACTTTTTATTTTCCAGGTATGGGTCTAGGTCGACGTTCTCATCAGGTTTTCACAGAATATGTATAGAGTGTTGTTCAGACATATCACCGGATGGTATAGGTTGACGATGATGAAACACGGAGGAGTACACTCTAAGAGTATTATTGCCATAGTCTATAGAAGTAAATGGGATGCATTTCAGATGCATTCACAAAAGACAGGAAAGAGGATTTTGATACTTAATTTTGTCTGATCTTTGATGGGAATGATCCCTTTCTTCCTGTTCTTGTGATGATGATGTGTCGGGCAGCGAGATAGTGGTGGTTTATATTCCTCAGTGATCCTGAGGAGTTGGCCATCTCATGGGAGGAGTTTCGAGACATGATTAGAGTTGGGTTTCTTTCTTCAACTACGAATTCTTCTTGTCATCATGAGCTATTTACCTTTCAATTTGGGCTTTCCAATGATCATGAGTATTGGATCGGTTTCATGAAGCTTTAATGATATGCATCATACATATTTCTAGACAAGGAGGCTAGTGTGAGGTATTCTGTTGAGGTGTTGCATCCATATATCCACCTCCAGGTCGCACTATTTATGGAGAAGACATATCAGGAGGATCTGAAGAGGGTAGAGGTAATCAAGAGGAAATTAGACAGAACCACATCATCATGAGAGGGGATATGTTAGAATCTTCCTGAAGAAATGTTGTGGTCTAAGGTTCCTTATTTTCAGGGAAAAAGAGTTTCTGTTTTTCTTGGGGTAAGTCCCAGCTCTCAGCATCTTGTTTCTCTATTTATTTACATGATGCTATAGAGTTATCATGTTTTATCCCTTTGGATCATAATGTAATTGACCTAATTAAATACATGAACCATATTAAAAGAATTGGATTGTTTGTATGTTTTTTCATTGAACAATGATAATGGTTTGCCTCTTGATTTGATAGATATTGTGATATCTATTCTTATCTTGTTATCATATTTACATTGCTTAAAATAGTATAGAACATAAACTAATAATTAATTTATTATAATTAGGATAATGATAAAGAGGAATTTAAATGAATTCATATGTTTTTTTAAATTTATATTAATAATATTGATGTTGTAAGCATGTTTAATTATTTTTCATAGCTATGATAGATTTCTATTTAGGGTGCCCATAGTTGGAACCTACTATGAATGAATCTATTAATTCATGATAGATTATCAAACTTGTTATTTGATAAAAAATAAATTATGGTAGGGTTTTAAGTTAACCACTTGTTTGTGAAATCCAAATATCATTATTCATGGACCTATGATAAATCATTTATTCTAAAACAAGAATTACCAAGTTAGGGCCTAGAGCCCAGATTCCTTTTTGCTTCTTAATTCTTGTGATGTGATGTGGGCCTGGGTGGTTGTTGTGAGATGTGGGGGTTGTGAGGCCCAGTGGTTTTGGAAGCAATTGATGCCCAAAGTGGTGTGATGAATAGGTTTATGCAGGTGGGTGTCAGGGAGGACACCAGAGTTGATGAAATGGGTTGAAGTTGTGATTACCTACTATTGTGAATACAATATCTTATTGAATCACTTATTTTCTTATCTTCTTTACGATCCCCATATCTTGATGCAACTGGTTTGGTATTCCCTCCTTCGAAAAAAGCAATGTCATTTGAGTTATTCAACTACATTTCTGTGTTTTTTATTTCAAATATTGATGGGTCGATCCTCTTACTATAGGTGGAAATGACTCGACGGGTTTCCCATCTACTCACAGTGTTGAGACCCTTTTATTTTTTAGCTTAGAATGTTTTCTTGAATTATGGGGAATATGGGAAAGTTATAATTTTTTAATAAATGATTGAATAAATGATGTTAACCAATGGGTTGGAGCTTGTTGGGACACAATTATGAAGTTTCAATTTAAAGGAAAAGTGGAAATTGGGTGTGGTGCTAATGAAATATAATGTGTAATTTTTAATGGTTAATTAATGATTAATGAATTAATTAACATAAAGTAAAGATGATAAAAACTGAATTATGTTATACAATAAACATCTTCAAATGGTTATGTTCTTATTGGATGTGTAGTCTTAACAGTGGAATCTAGGATTTTGAGAGACGTTAGCTACAATTGATTATAAGACTTGTTTATGACCATAGTGTGGTTGTGAGCTACAATATATTCTTTATTTTTTGTGTTTCAATACAATACTCCACCCCATTATTTAGGGACACTGAAACTCCATGGATTCTAAGTCCTATGTGTGTTTTTTTAGACATCATTCTTGTGGGTCAGTGGATGGATTACTACCACATTTGGCCATGCTCACTCCTCTTGGTAGTTACTAGTACTAGTAGTTAGATGTGTTAGTTTTCCCCATATATATCTGTAGAGGTATGCAATGGCATGAGTTTATTCACCCACATATATTACAGAGAGAGATTCATATGTCTACTACATGTGTAATGTGTATTGACTATGATGCCCTGACGATCCTTACTCCTAAAATTGGCTGTAATGGATTAAGGGATAATTCCTAACATATGATATCTATTATGTGAGTTATGGTGGATATCAGAAGATACCTAGATACTTTGGTTTTAATGAGGATGTGGTTGTGTTGCATAAGGTGAATGTTACAGTGATTCTCCCATGTGTATGTAGGCAATAATTTATGGAGAGAGAGTCGTAGGACATGAAAAATTGGGGAAAAGTGGAAAAGTAGCAGGGAAGTAGTAGTGAGGTACCCTTGATATTCTTTATTATATTACATACTATTTTATGTGATACATGGTTAGTGTATCCATGGTGAGGCTGGGAACATAGTTAAGCTGTTTAGGGGAAGATTTTGATTCATTTGTTGTTAACTATGCTTTAGTATTCTTTCTTTACTTTTTCATTAGATGATCTGAGGAGGATCCCACTGACTATACTGTTATACTCACCCTGTTTATATATAAACTATTTCTTTCAGGTCACTAGGAGTAGTTTGAAGATCAGTATGGTTCCTACTAGCTTGGGGATTATGGAATTGTTTGGGATTTGTGGTTCCTTCCATTTTTTACTTTCTTTTGGTACTTTTAGTTTTTCATAACAGTTTTACTAGTTTTTCATGATATTAAATATGTGTACGTGTGATTTATTTTATATTACAGTTTATGTTTGAGTTGGACATTTTCTATATTATCTCTCAATTCTACAGGTGTTCTCTTTGATGGTGATGCCTCCCATTTGTGTGTTTTCTATAATCTCAGTGCTAGTCACCGTCCTAGGTCCTACTGAAGGTGGGACTCAGCGGGTCACTATCTCCTTTAGCCCATTGTAGGCCCATGATCGGTACTCATTGTAGGGAGGTGTTCATGACAAATATAGAAACAATTGGAAATATATTTGACTATATCAGGTAAATTTCATTAAAACACTCATATAATATGATAAATAAATTTAATTGGGTTAATTATGGGGTCTATATCATATTATTGTTACACTTAAATAACCGATTCACCCTGACCATAGTGGTAATTAATTAAAATATTTATTATTCATAAAGATAAAAATTATAGGGGAAAATTTATAAAACATTTAACTCATAATTAAAATATATAATCTATTTTTCAAGATTTAATTTGTTGAATTAGACGAATTTAATATAAAATAATAAATATTGGGATCGAATAAGAATATTTCTTAAAAATAATGCCTTTTTAAGTATAAAAAGTTTTTATACAATAAAAAATTATAAATTTATTTCATAAAACCATAATGAAATTATATTTTCAAAAAATCAAATAAGTAAACTTTTAAACTAATGTAAAATATTAGTTTTCCTTGTATATACTAGAAAAAAAATATGGATTTCAGTAAAAATCAGTATTTTCATTTTTTCATTAAAAATTTAAAAATATCAAACATATATCATACATTCATAATTAAAAAACTATATGGTGATATAAAAAGGTATAACCTATTTATAAAATTAATTTTAAATATTTTAAAGAAATTAATTATAAAATTTTCTCCCAAAAATCTATATAATCAATTTTTGAATAAAACGTATTTTTAAACAATAACATGACGTTACTAAAAATTAGGTGATTAATTACTATTATTTTATGAATTAATTTATATTGAGGATGACCGTAATATTCATATTCTATGATGAATTTAATCTTATCCATACCATCTAATTAAACAGTGAGGTTATAATGTTATAGTTTGAATAATAATAGTTCATGGTCTACTTAGGCATAACGTTATGTGTCACATATTCTATTTAACACCTTTTTCATTTTTTTAATTATTGAGGTCTGACGTTCATAACTATTTAATAAATATTTCCTCACAATTTAAAATGGTCTTTGATAAACTAGGTTTTTACTACTGAAAATATATGTAGTAAAACCTACAAATTCAAAAATATTATCATAATATGTGATAAAATTTAAATCAAGAAAACTAGACTCTAAATAAACCTTATTATAGTATATAATTATATCCAACCTGTTAAATTTTTGAATATGAATATTACTAATTAAAATTTTATATTAATTATTTTTTATTTATTTTAACTATTATATGAATTATTTAAATGAGAATGTGATGTTTTCTAAAAAACTATATTTTTTTCTAAAAGACGGTTTAGTCATTAATTTCCCACATAATTTAAAATTACTTTTTACTATTATCTGAAAACATATATGAAAAACATTACATAATTTTTTAAATGATAATATAAAAATTATCTAAGGGTAACATAATTTAAATTTTTTGTATTGTATCATTTTTCGTTAAATATTGAAAATATCATATTTTAATTGGTAACATCATTTTCATTTAAATTAATTAAAAAGTTAAATTATAATATTCTTTGGTTTAAAATTTAAATTAGGTCAAATATATATCTATTAATAATGTACAGTTCATTTTAATAATGTAATTATCAAATTTCGATATAAAATTATATAAACTATAGAGAATTATCTTTTTAAAAACTAACATTCTTGTCATGTATATGAGAATAATTTTAAATTAAATTAATAAAATTTAAGAATGGAATGAGAAATAAAATATTAAAAAAATTTAATTTTCATAATTTATATTTCATGATAATGTAAAAATATTTATCATCCATAATGAATAATAAAAGTATAAGTTTTTTTACTATGGTACGTTAAAAAATGGATTCACTTGGAGTTAAACTAAAAAAAAATAATGGTTAATATTAGCTAAAAACTTGTGTAAATTATATCGTTGGGATATATTATAACCTATGTTTTTATCACTAAAAATTTATTTTTATTCCTTTAGGAATGTGAAAATTGTGGGTATACCATTTTTTCATGTATTTCATGTATTCCACTGACCTCAATTATTAATTACCACAACCTCTCCACCATTCAAATTTATAAAAAATTAATTTCAAACAATACAAGAAAAAATAACATAAAACAAATACACCTACCATCATTTAATCAAGATTTTGGAAATAAATTCATTCTACTAAGGCCTTGGTTGCAAGGCGTAGTTTGTTACCAAAAACAGATGTAATGTTACTCAATGAGTGTTTTTAATTTGTTTCTTCCACGACGTCATTAAATTATTATTAAATTTTTATTATAATGTTTAATAAGTATATTAAAAATAAATATATGTTTTTATGTTAAATAAATAATGTAAAAAATAACATAACATCCATAAAATGTATTATGAAATCATTTTTCATTACTGCGGAGGATTACAAAATCGCAATTCCTTGACATAAATTTTTCCATTAATGCTGCAGTCTATTGGGTATGATAATGGATATAATTTATAAATGAGATAAATGTATCATAATTATACCACTAGAGTAAAATTTGAATATATACCTTATTTTAAATTCAATTTTTTTATGGGATATGATAATGTTTCTCGTCTGTTTTACAGACTACCGTCTCACGAAGAAAAGTGATTTATTTCACTATAATGCTTTACATGTAATTTAATAAAGGTATTGTTAATAAATATTTGTGATATAAAATATTAAATTAAAATTATAAAGAAAAAAAATTATTCTGAAATTATAATATAACATTTCCATTCATACCTTAAAATTGATAACATTGTTTGGGTACGTGTGGTATTTTGCCTTCATGAAGAAATGTGACTCTATTTTCATCACCACAACAAATGTATTATATATATAAGTATATTTAAATAAATAATATTGTATAAATGGTATTATTATAATTATATAATGGCTAAATATTATATACCACCATTCCACAATGATCATTGAAAAATGCAAACGACAAATACGCATATGTACGACCTAATGTATCCCAAATCATAACAGACTTCTTTCATAAATAAAAATCAATAATTACCAGTCATAATCGTTTACATGAGGTATTAATAGGATAATTATTTCAAGATTATTTTTATAGAGATTATGGTACTATATAGTTTTCACAATAATATAAGCTTCCAAGATACCAAACCGATGGGGAAAAGGAAATGTAATGCATGAAACAATGACATAAAGAATTATTTTTAACAAAAATGTGATAGTATGTTATAAATAAGATCATATTTGATATTATAAATATTATTATGGTTTTATAAAAAATTTAATAAAATATTAAAATAAATATTCATGATGTTAAAGAATGTTGAACTAAATGTAAGCATAAGGTAAAAGGATGTGTCTAAATTTATCTTAATTGAGGAATAATTTAATGTTGATCCCCAAAATTCATATATATTGTGTATATACATCCTGAATTTATATATAATATGATGATAAATTAATTATTATTATTATTTTAAATTTCAATTTGATTTTATTTCATCAAAGGGTATTTAACATAAAACTTACCAAGTGATAAATAATTTCATTACTAAATTTTGTTTCATTAGGTTATATTACTCATTTATAGTTATTGATATTCTAGTATTAAGTGTATAAAGAAATTTTACCATCAATTATTGTATTTACACTTTTTTATTTGGACCCACATTTAATATATGTAATATATTCATTGACTAAATCAAATTTCGATGTTATGATCATTGTAAGGTTTTAACTCAAAATTTAATTTGAGTTCATAATGTTTATTATTTTATTACAGTATAGGGAAAAATTTATATCAATTTCTAATAAAACTATTAATTTTAATTTTCCAATGGATATCCATGATATTTTTATATAATAGTAATATTATTACATTGTATAGTACTTAAAATAAATGAGAAATAAATTTTTAATAAAATCCTATATCATTTATCTCATTGGTCAGAAATCTGTTTACTACTAGATTCATATATCATAAAATAAATTTAAAATATTTTTTATCCCTTTTAAAAATTACTTATTTTGTTAATTTTATCATTTTCACTTTTTATTTAAAAAATGAGTCATCATTTAATTTTTAAAACAATGAAAATTTGTATGTTATGAAAAATGTTAAAAGAATTTAGGTTTTAACATACCCAACATGTATATAATTCCATATTTTTTGGGCCCCTCAAATTGATTATGTTTCGTTTATAGGATTTCAAAATATTATTCAATAATAGTTATATTAAAAATATTTTCTGAACTTTTTGTTTTAGAAATGAATTTTCAATATAAAAAAGGATACTTCTATCTACAATGATCTTAATGTTTTTTATTATTTTTTATTCATCATCTATAACAACACATTATTTTACTTATACTCCACTTGGGATATCTTTTGATCATACCGTCATTATTCCTTCCATGGATGGTTTATGATCAATTTTTCAAAAAAAAAATTTGTTTTCAACATTATTGATTCATTTGTTGTAGTCATTGGCATTCCCCTGAAATATTCACATGCAAATGATCATTGATCATTAAATTTAACATAGATATCATTATTATTTATAATGGAATATTTTTATTTCCTAATCCATATGATATTTGTAAATATAGATTTCAATATGAATGTTATTGGGTCAATATTGATAAATATATTCTCCTTACTCATTGTGTATATCTAACTATAATGCATATTTTTCATGATGTAAATAAATTATTCAACATTTGAAGAATTATTTTTTAATGTAGTGATGGGTGGGTCCTAAAATTATATTTTCACTTGATGCATCTATAGTCTCATTATTAAAATATTAAGGCAACATTAAATTGTTGTGTACCTCTTGTTGTAAACAATAATTTGAAAGGTCATGATTGTCTAGGCACTGTGTTGCTTAAAATCATAACAACTAGTAATTTATAATTTTCTTAATTATGATTTTAGTTATTATTATCAATGATGTTTTTATAATTATATTATCTATGGATTCATTTCATTCATTGATTAGGGATAAAAATTAATGTTTGTTTACTTATTTTTCATTCTATTTTGAATATAGCTAATATTATCATGATAGTGATGTTATTAAATTGTAATTTTCATTCATATGATTACCTTTATGTATTAATAATGTGTATTGATTCATGATTTCATCCTCAATATAAAAACCTTACCGAGCATTTGATCTCACCCTTATTTTTTTCCCTTCTTAGAAATCCAAGAAGTGTACTACAATTGATATATATGTACATTATATTTTCAACAACAATATTCTTAATATTATATTTTTGTAATTTTTTTTATTCAAATATATTATAGTAATCATTAATGTATCTTGATTAACACGACTACTAATCAATATTGTCCTTCAATATGTGATCCAATGATTATTATGAAAATGTAAAAAAGTATAAGTCATAAATGGGTTATTAGGGCCAGGATCACAATAGTGAGTATGAGATATATTTAGTAGAATCCATGATAATTAGATTAAGGAATACATAGATTATGGATTTAATCATAGTGATGATATTTGATTATAATTGTTTAAAAAAATTATAATGTTCTGGTAAGGAATGAATTATTTGTGTGTTACTATAAATACATCCCTGTATTGTTACTATGTGTGAACATGTTTCTGGAATAAATTTAACTAAGGGTAATAACTCCAAAAAATGGCATATTAGGCTTCATCCAATCTTTACCTGGTGAAAGAAAATGCATCTTAGAGAACACCTAGATTGAATCTTCTAGGGGATATTATTAGGATTTCTCATAATTTCTTCAAATAAATTATGAAGGGCCTGAATGTATTATGAAAATGATTGAATTCGGATAAACATAATATTTGTTAGATTAAAAATTGGCATCATCAATTAAACATCATATAAATAATTATATGGCTTTCTCAATAAAAATAATTTTTACAACACTAGTATTATTTATTTTAGTCATTCGATAGAACCCAAAATAATTTTGTTCAAATTGAACATTATTATAATATAGTGACTATGAGAAACCAAATTAGATGATTACAGTAGTTAAATATTTTATGATTTTTCGAAATCAGATTTCTTGAAATATGTTTACAATTAATTAACAAATCTAACAGTCATAATTATTAAAAAAATATAATTATGGAGTTTTATAATAGAATGATTACAGGTGATGGTAGAGTAAATAAGGATCAATTTCCTTCCTTCCATAAACATTTAATGAGACATCAAGGAAAGTGTTTCAATGGAATAACAAATTTCATTATGTGTGGAAATGATGTGTATAAAGAAAATAATTTCTGAGGAAAAATGATGAGTACAATGGATGGAAATAAATCTCATCATAGGGGTCCATTTATATTTCATTGTCCAACATCTAGATAATATATTAATTATTATTTTCTATTCACTATCAAACGGATGACCCATGATCATGGAAACATG
The DNA here is from genome assembly GCA_963277665.1 of Viscum album. Lineage (NCBI taxonomy): Eukaryota > Viridiplantae > Streptophyta > Magnoliopsida > Santalales > Viscaceae > Viscum > Viscum album. The sequence goes on along the minus strand of OY728120.1, from coordinate 1,749,112,448 downwards.
AATGGTGAAATTAAATTGATGAAGTATTTATGTATTGGGATTCAGTAATTAAATTGTATGAGTATTTTACTAATGGTATTTTAGTTATTATAATCATTAAACATATATGGGTTATTTAAAATTTAAGATTCATATATTTCATAAATATCATAATATTTGTTGATACTTTATTGGGTTTATGAGTTAAAGAATGATGATTTGTTCAATGTCTAGAAAACCCCTTTTTAGGTTTAATGTGATGAGAGAATACCAAGAATAAGGATATTTTGGGAGAAATATATGAAAATACAACCAAATTCATTATTATTTGTTTTTATGAAAACATTATTTATTGAATAATTAATATTAATTATATAAATATAAGGTAATGATTTCCATTATGATTTATATGATCACTAAATCCATTTTAGTAATAAAATATTATAATTATTTGCCTTTGTGAAAAAATAATTTTAATTCATAAATACAGTAAAAAATAATATTTAATGGTTAATTTTATATTAAGGACAAGAATTATATTTTTTTATGAAATTTATTATAATTTTAATATTATAGTTTTATAAATAAGAAGTCCAAAATGTCAGTTGACAGCCCACCACATCCTTAAATGTCATGGGGCTTCAACCCACAACAGAAGTATGATAAAGGTTTAACACATACCACTAGTTGATATGATTTCCTGCATAATGATTCATTTAATTTAGTTAAAAGAATATATGGATGAATGTAAATGTTGAATGAGTAGTTTTACTATTGACTATTGGAGACTAATTTATTATATTGGGCAACTTCTGCAAAACATATTGTTTTTGAAAAATAGTTAAAGACTCATGAAAATACTTGTCAATATTTTATGGGTCTTTTATTGGTTAAATGTCAATTCTAGTTCATCTGGAATAAAAAAACCATTTTTTAATATTATTTTTATTGAGTATATGATGAATTGGAAATTGTTTGATGCAAGAATATAGGACTAAATTGTCATTATGAAATAAATAAAATCAATTTATTATATTTCCTTATATAAATAGATATTAAATTAATTCATCATATATTGGGAAATGGTATTTATTTATTGATGTTATTTCCATTATTCATGTTGTATATATAATGTTCAAATAATAACATATTTATGGTATAGAGGTCCTTAAAATTACATTGATAAATCACATTTGTGTATTCAATGAAATATACTTTTCTCTAAAATTATTGCTTCTTTTAATCCATGTTGATTTCTTTAATTTCCCTTAATGTTCTCAAACATGGAAAACTTATGTTATGTGTTATCCCATGTGACCTTTTTTACTTCCATTTCCCCCTAATTAAGAGGATTATTTATTATATTTCATTATGATGTGCGTATTAAATAGAAGAATTTAATAATATAAAAACACTTATTTTTTATATCATTTTTTTATTTTGATAGAGAAATGTATATAAGGTGGTGAAAATGTAACATCACAAAATTCTAAAATAAGAACATTGTAATAAATAACTTATTAAACACATAACTATTAGAATAAAAACCCTATATTATATCATACCTTCATAACCTAAAAGTTAAATTGGGAGCTATTTATATTACTATTAAAATTTTGAAAATTATGGTTAGCTAATGATTAGAAATAAAATAATAATAATTTAAAAAGAATAAAAAATATTTTTGAAGAACACTATTCTTTCTAAATTAAGGATTATTTGCGCTCTGCATACATAATTTAAAATTAAATTTTACAACATTAAGAAAATTTATGTATTACTATAACATCAATTTTTTATATTATAATGTCATAATTATATCTGGATTATTTTTAATATTTTTGTAATACGTTTCATTTTTCAATAAATAGTGAAAAATACAAAATTTAAAATGATAGGTACCTTTTAATTTAATTTTTTAATAATGTTTAATTATATTATTAATTTTTTACAATGAAAATTAACATCAATAATACATATATTAGTCAAATCTAGGTCATTTGATTCATTTTATTATTTCATTTTGAATTAATAACATTGTAAGAATTTATACATTTTTTTAAACTCACTTTTCTATTATATATGAGGGGTAAATTTTAAAATACCCTTTCCCCATAAATGATTATAATTTTGAAAAAACAAGATTCCATGTTTTTATTCATCATAATTTATATTTTATAATATTTTCAATATTATTTTTTGTCATTTTTAATAGTAAAAAAATTTAATATTATTTACCATGATTAAGTTAAAAATATATTTAATGGGTGTTAAAAAATATAATGGATAAAATGACCTCAACACATAAAAAAACCCTATTTTGATAAACTATTTCGACCCAATAATAGATAATTCATGATAATAATCAATTTATGTTCCTTTTTGTATGTAAAACTTGTGGGTATGAAATTTGATTTTAAACAATTACATGTTTTCCACACACCTCACTTATAAAAGGCCACCCCATCAGCACTTCTATTCACTCCATATTATCCCTTTTTATGACCAATATCTAACCAAATCACCTCCCATCATACCTACTTTCATAATTTAAGACTTATATTGAGGATTATTCCATCATAGGACAAATTTTGTTGAATATAATATGAGGTTACCTAATGAATATGTAACATTCATAAATTTGCATTTATATTTCATTTATTCTTACAAATTCTTCAATTATTATTGAATTATAATTATATAATTTAATAATGTTCTTAAATATACATATATGTTTTTTTATTTTTTGTGTTCTTACTGAATATACCATCACTTGTATGAAATTTATTATTAAAACATCATTTGTTTGTATGGAAGAGTACCACCTCGCAAACCAATGTATTTAATTTTCAAAAATAACCCTCTCAATGATTAGTGAGATGATGGGAGAAAATTTTTTATATAATATTTATAAAATAATTATACCTTGGGAGTCATCATTTAACATATATTTTTTAATGTTTCAATTCCTTATGAAATATAATAATGTAATTCATGTGTACGGTGCGTTAACGCCTCACGATGTGATGTGATTCAATTTTCCATAAGTAATTACATTTAATGAATTGGTGATTATTTAATTAATACATGTGATATAAGTTAATAAAATTTAATACTAATTAAATATCTATAATTATTAAATTATAATAACTCATTTTTATTATTACCCTAAGAAATGATAACTTCATTTATGTACTTATGGACTACAGAAATCATGAAGTGGAGTGAGTATCTTCTCATCACAACTCTGAATGGATGATAAATATTTTTTTATTTATAGAAATAATATTTTATTAACTATATAATTATAATTGTTATTTATAAAATATCACTTTCCAATTTTCTATATTGATCATTTAAAAATTAAAACATTACTCATGCGTGAGTAAGACTTACCGTCTACATGATCATAACGCTCATAATTTCTCAAAATACATCTTCATGATTAGTATTAAAGGTATTATATCTGTAAAAGTTTAATAATTATGTCATTATTACTATTTTGGATCTAATGGGACACTATAGTATTGAAAAATAATTAGAACATTCTTGACAAATCAAAAATGGGAAAACATGGCAGTTAACTACTGAAACAATGAGAATAATGAAGGATTATTAATGAAAGGTTGATTATATGTAATAAAAGTATGACATATGATTTTAAAAATATTAATAAGGGTCTTTTATAAGTTAATAAAACGTTTAATTCCACTACAAAAGAGGTTAAAGTCCTTTAACCAAAAAGAAGTGTGACATAATGTACATTATCTCAACATCTCTTCATTTAGTAATAATTTGTGGATATACACCATGTATCTTTTATATGGTGTATATATTCCCCATTTGACATGTAATAAATTGATTCCTTAATAATTAATCAAATATTTGGTTTCTATATTTATAATTTCATACAAGGGGATTTGACTTTATATAACCATGTGGTAAAAATTGTATAACACAAGTTTGTTTCATTGTGTTCGATTACTCTGTCATTGTATTTTGTTTATATGATTATTTATTTAATGAAATTTAAATATATATAGTTTTACTGGAATTATGTGTAAATAGATTTGATATGCATAATGGATTACTTTTTTAATTCACTCTTCAATATTAGGGTCATTTTGGCGGATTATTTCATAGTCTCATTATAATGAAGATTGAGTATTCATAATTTTAATTTGAAGGTAATTATTTGTATAATTGATAATAAAAAGGTTTCATTTTATTATCATTTAAGTATTCATGATATGTTTATGTAATATTACCATTTTCACTATCTCAGACATAAACTTATAGATAATTTTTTAAAGAAATTTTTAATTAATTTCACTATTTGATCGGATAATCATTTTCAACCAAAACCCTATATTATAAAAAAGCATAGAAAAATTGTTTTATCCCTTGTATAAATAAATTATTAAATACATTGTTACCCAAAAATATTATTTTTAAAAAATTTTGAGATATATATAGTTCATTTTCAAAAAAAATAATTGTTTTCATTTTTCCGAAAATATTAATGGAATGATTGTTTTAACAAAATCATCATGCATGTAATCTCCATCCTTTATGAAAATAATGTTTTATAATTCATACTTTATATATTAAAATAAATTAAATGAAAATTATTTAAATAATATTTTGTGAAAATTTACTGTCAAAAATTGATTTTTAAAATAGAAAATATATTTCCACGAGATCATATTCAAAGATATTTTCATTGTATTTTTTCATCAAGGATAATACCCCTTTATTTTGTTATAATACACTTGAGATATGTTGTATTTATACCAATAGTATTCTTTTAATTCATTTATTATGAATTTTTTTTAAAATATATGTATTGACATTGTCCTTCTTGATTAATTCCTTATCTTCATTAACATTACCTTGAAATATTTGCAGTCATGTGATCACTGTACATTGAATTTCACCAAAATATCCATTTTTATGTTTCATGGATAGTTTTATTGACAAAACCATATTCCTTTCATACGTAGAAGTTTTACATTGAATGTTATGTTAGTAAATATTTAAACATTAGTGTTCTTCACTCTCTATGAATAGTTGATGATACATTACATTATTCATTAATTAAATTTATTATTCAACATATAAGGAATAAATTGTACATGTAGTGAAAAGTGATGACTGAAATTATACATAACCTTGATACCTTGATAGTCACATGAGTTTATTGAGAAAGATATAATTAATCAAGTTTCTACATTTAGTTTTAAAACAAATTTTGAATGGTCTTAATGGTAAAAGTATCATGATTCCTTAGATCATGGTGTCCAATAACTACAAATTTCATATATTAAGTATTTAGTTATTATTATCAATGTTATTTACATAATTATATTATCTCAACATGAATTTCATTATGGTATTTTTGATTAAATAGAATGTGTACTATGTTATTTAACATGAAATACTGATTATTCCTTATGTTACCATAATAACCATGTTATTTCAATGGAATGTGTGTTCAGTTACATACCATGCCATGTTGATTACTAATTTTGAACCATGATATCTTCCATTATACTTATCTCTTACAATGCATTTGGTATTACCTATACTTTTTCCTTTCCACTGAATCCATGAATTGTAATATGCTCGATTTTGAAGGATATAGTATAAGGAATAACGTATTTCTTGAAAAAAGATACTATATTAATTTTTTAATTTATATATAATAATATTATCATGGATTTATCTACATTACCAAGAAAAATAAACAATTTATTCCTTTATTATTTGATTCTATGTATCATATTATAGGTTAATAAAGAAGACACTATCTCTGTGCTTCAAGGGTTGGGGCCTCTACACCATTTTTGGAATTGAAAACTGCAAAAAAGGTTTAACCCAACTTCATCTTGTTAATAGGAACAGAAAAACATGAAGGTCATCACAAAATTAATATTCCAATTAGGATAAAATTAGTGGGAAGTGAAAATATGGAGATAGAGAAAAAACATAATTTACAAACAATTATATAAATTGATATATATCCTTTATCAAAATAAAGATAATTATGAAGAGAAAGTAAACCACCACAAAACCATAAATAGTTAACACATGAAATGGATAATCAATTCATTATAAATGATTTTATCTGGAATTTTTTTGAATATCATATTACATGATTAATTTTATTAAATTACAATCTAAATAATGAAAATAATGAAATTTACTTACATTAAATGTTGAATTTGATACATTATTTAATTTCCTCCATAATATAACTTTTTATACCAATTATTAGTATTTCAGAAGGATTATTCATTCCAGAAGAATTAAAATTATCTTCTAATGGATCAAAAAAATAGAAAAATGATATAACCTCATTCGCATATCATTTGACATTAACCAAAATTAAAATCGATTTCAGAAGAAAATTTTCCAAATGAATAAACCATTATATGATGATGTTAATAATTAATCACCAAATATACTCCAATAACACCAATATTTGTACAATGATCAATATATAGTTATCTAACAATAATGTTATTTTAAATATTATAGATTATAAATAAAACCAAAATATTATTATTATTTGATAACTAATTTATCCAACATATATTTATATTTATCTTCAAATAACCATAATCAATCATAATTTACCATACCAAAAATGTATATTCCCTAATTATATATTCTGCACGACATGGTAATCATTTCCAAAAATTAAATTAACCACCAAAAAGTCACATTAATCTTATATATTCCTATAAAACATAATTCCTATTTAATTCACAAATAATCAATCAATTTTATATCTATGTTAATCATATAAGGAACCCAAAATAGGTAAAATCATCTTAAAGAATATTAATCAACTAATACCCAAAACAGTTTTCAAACCATTATATTTTTTATGATAAAACATTGCTGACACACCTTAAAGGGATTCAAAAAGATCAAAGGAATCACACACCAATATCCTGATCCTTCGCGATTAAAATCCCCGGCTGGGTTGCGCAAAAGGGCTATGTGGACGTGCTATGCCACAGTGATCCACGGCCGAGCTGTGTGATACAGTTGCGTGTCCTTACTACACACAAGAATATTTGGGACACCTCTATGTCGAGCAGCTGTGCGGTGGAGCTCCGCTGCATATCTATGCGACCCATTTTTTCGGCCAGGCCCATCTGTGCCTATAAATTGGACCCTTGGGCTCCCCATTACCAGACTAATTTTTTTTAAAGAATCTTTGAATCTCCCATTGCGTAGCTCTTTGACCTAGATCTCTCAAATTTTCTCAAGTAGTTCTTTAAACTCCGAGAGAAGGGATAATTAAAGGGAATAATAATTTTTTGATGTTCTTCAAATTCAGCAGTCACCGTTCATAACTAAGTTGTGTACCTCCACACTATACCTTGGAATTACAACTACACAGTACATTTGATCACTATACCAGAGCGATTGAGCAGCGTGAGGTACCTATGTGGCATACCTACGTAAGGTACCTACGCAACAAACTCAAATACCATTTAAAGCCTTTCATGGCGGGGTATCCCTTTTTTTGGTTCCCTTATTCAATAGGGGATAAGTTTAATCCTCCCCCAAAACCTCATGACTTCTCAGATCTTTTGGTAAGGCACAATAGCATGTCTCTAATTTGGGTTTTTATCTCTGTAATTAGATGTCTTCCATATTGGTTTCACGATGGGGTTAAGATTCATGGGATGTTTTTGGGTTTCAATATCCATAGTCACATGGAATTTTCTCTTAGTAACAGTGTTGCGATGCTCCCGGTTCTAAAGATGATGGGCTTCTAGCATCTCCCTTTTCAATGGGGTAACCTAGGAACTATGTTCTTCAGTAGGGAAGGTAAACATCACACTTTACATTCTGCACAAGTATATGGGAAGTCTCCCGCCCCTACCAGAACCAATTTTTGGGTATCCATCCGGGTAAAAGCCCTTCAAATCCATACCTTCTTCCTTACATTTGGACCCTTTTTCAATGTGAAGAGAACAGAGGGAGGGCTCATCACCCTTCTCTTGTCCACCATTGCCTAACCCTCTTCCATCAGCGGCGGATGAAAAGTATAAAGTGTGAATTTTTAATCTTTCACATCTATTTGTTTTTTACACTGATCATTACTCCCGTGGGCTTAGAGATATGTGATGATTACAGCATGTGCACAAACACTCTATTGAAGGACCTACAAGAACTATCATTACTGTTCAAACCAGGATACTCAAACTAGGATATATAGGAAGCTCTTTTAGAGCATGAGCTCACTAGATATCCTCCTTAGTAATCCATTCCTAATTACCCCAATTTAAGCATCCTTTTTTTTTGTAATTAAGCCCAAACTCATATTTCTCAGAGGACTATACAGTCCTATGAGATTCATCAAACTACAAGGGCTTTGATTCCCAACCATATGTGATACGTGGGAAGCCTCCTTGAGGTTCAAACACAAAAATTCAAATCAACCCTATTCTATTTGGGCCAAACACCCAATAGAGTCTGATCCCATGGGGAAACATATATCTTTTTCAATGATCCTTGGGTTCATTTTTAACATATATCCCACACTATGTTGTAACTATGCACCTTCTGCTTAGGGGTCCTTATCACATGACCTTAAAAAATATGATGTGTCCCATTAAGTGGCACCGAACTATGAGGGTTACAATTCCTTTCAAAAGGATACATAGGTAGATCATTTTATGAGCACGATCCCAAGATCAAAACAATGCATCATCTCACTAGATGAAAATAAACTTCGAAGTGCCCCACTGAGTGTCATGAAAACTAATATCATCATAAATAGTGATTAAAATAATCCCTAATCAGTATATTAGAGGATACCATTGATGGAAAACCTCAAATACATACTGATAATTCAAAAAATTTAATAAATGTTAAATAAGTGATTTTAAATTCCAAAGGGATACTTATGATATACTCGGTGAATTTATAAGGATTAATGAAAATATTTTAATTTTAAAGAGAGTATCGGAGTAGACAATAATTCCCCCCCAAATTGGTGTGATGAGTTTGACCTCCCATCCACTCTACTGATGCATGTTCTTAAGTATCGTAAATTTTAAATCTTAAATGAACACCTGCATTTGGAATATAGGTCCTCTTTGGATAAATAACTGTTGGATGTTTTTGGTTCCATGATTAAATCGAATGGAAACCGCCTAGAAACAAGTACTCATAAATCTAGAATATCAAGTTTCAAGGACCTACGAAAAAAATGGTGAACCCTACGTGAATCCCTAACCAATTTAATAATGTTAGAAACATGTTAGGACCCTATAAATTGATAATGGAAGGCCAAACAAAGGAATTAATCATGCATGAATCTATCTGACAAAATTCCAATTTAATATAATTGTTGTTGTTCTCAATTTTCTACTAAATTCCCTACAATCCAATGAATGGGTTTATCAAGGAAGATATATGTGAACTTCCCGACTACTGTCCATGTTGGATCTCTATCCACGAGAAGGGCGTTATCAGCAACCTAGCGTCTTCAACATTGGGTCTCCAAGGTGCTGGTAATGGAATATAACTAACCCGGTACAATTTCGTCTTTGGAGGCTTCTCGACAGGCCCTCCAAGTCATCAATAATCCTCGATCACATGGACAAAAATGACGAATGATCAAGAAGAAAATGGTGCCATCCACTGTTTCAAACCATTTCAGATCTTTATCCCCATAATGCATCAATCAATCATTCCCATACTATAGGGAGGTAGATCAAGCTATCACTGGAGGCCTCACATCAAAAATACAGGAGTCATTATTGTGGACTCCCACCAGAATTAACCACTAGATTCATGCAGTAGTATATCCCCAACTTGATTGGGATGTTACCTCTGATTTCAATACTCATCAGACTTGTCTAGAAGTAACACACCAATTCTTCCTAGCAATTCTGGCAAAGTACTATAGGCAGGCACATACACCCGTTTATAATCACCAATTCTGTCAGCAGTCTCATCTTTCGGTATTGAAGGAAACCCATCAAACATTCTTGATATAGAATATCATGAAGACACATAAACCTCCAATGTTCATCAAGCCTACCAACAGTCTCGTTTGGTAGTACCTAGAGAAGTCAGTCGGAATGATCCGACGAGGAATTTGGAGCTGACTCAACTCTCTTCCCCTATGCATAAGTACTGTCAATATCCATTGACAGGAAAAGGAGGCAGGAGCAGCCACATATACCTACTCGAGATATGGAATGGACATATATTCCCATTCCGGCCACTAATGTCACTAGACATATCTTGTCAATGGTGAAAGGTATGACTCATATACCTGCCCATATTCTGGAAACATGTCAGGATTTTTTAACAAATACTTTGAGCAGTATCATGGGACCAGACACATAAATCTATCCCCACTCATGGGATGAAAAAACATCATTCCATCTCAGAGCAGATACACACATCTGTTATATTCCAAGAGGTTCATTAGTCATACTCCCTCGTATCATACAGACAACAAGATCGGGAACATACACCCTTTTCAATTTGAGGTAATCGGTATGTTCGGGTAACTAATCCAGGACAAGCTCATATACCTGCCCTTGATAACCAATATTTGCACCAAGTGGCCCCAAATATGTATAAAGGAACATCTAAGAGAAATCTCACCAAATAATGTTGGAAAATCAAGAGTTATGTTGTAATTTAGCTCCTCTTAATGCTGTAGTTCTTGAAGTCCTCAGACATTTATCTGTTTCTTCTCATGATCCTACCCTCTCATTACCAAAATTTTGGAGTGATATTTGTAATTATGAATATTTTCATCAGACACTTCATCATAGAATCCTGATTCATGAATATTCAGTAAATCCAGAGTGCCTATCTCTGGATGAGAGCCACATCAACCCTCCATGTGGCCAAAATAGCAAGGAGCAAGAAGATTTTTCCCATGATGTAATCAACCATAGTGATCCTCCCCATGATGGTATTCGCTGCGAAATTCCTCTCTACTGTATTATTTTTCATTTTCTAAACAATTCTATAAATGAAAATTTATTAACAAGAAAGCCCTCCTCTCTCGAGGAACTTGAAAACACAAGGCCAGTCATGTCTGAGGCCTTTTAATTTACGATTGAAACACATTCTCAGTAAAAAAACATCTTAATAGAGCATCCATTCTCCGAACCTCCCTTGGGACATTTATACTCAAATGCAGAGCATCCAAATTGGTCAGTCCAAGTGGATAAACCTCTAGTTGAAGATGATGAAGAAATGTTGAACATGAGGAAAAAATTTCTAATGGAGAAATAGTAGTCATGTTTTGGAATTCATTAAATTCTTAGTTTGATATTCGAGAATTGATAATAGAAGATAGTATTCTTGACATTCATTTAAACTTATGGAAAACTCTTCATCATTTCAAAACCAAATTCTTACCATAAGATGAATATCAAAAACATATAAAGGGAATTGAAGGGTTGCAGAACCGAATTGACTTGGCATCTCTTTTAGTTCCCCAACATCCAAGGGTTAAAAAAAATAGTGAAACATTCAGCGTGCATCTGTCAATGCTTTGAAAGGGCTATACCAATTAATTTCTGATTCCCCATCTAATGTTTGCATCATAGGATGGGGTGCATATGGGGCATTGCTTTTCAATGCACTCCAAAATCAGAAAAGTCTTCCAAAAGTGGTTTCATGCAATGTTATTTCCGACAACCAGCATCAATCAATAAGTTTTGTATGTAATCAAATGTATTCTCGAAAACAATCCTCAACTAGTTCTCATCATAATCAAGATCATGGAAAATAAGTTATTGAGCTACTTTTACATCACGTTTCTGAGAATCTTGAGTAGGCATCTCATTTAGAGGATTTCAGGTGTCAGATGATGCAAATATCTAAAATAGAATTGCGATCTTCTGAAACAGGTGGTGTAAATAATGGTCGGATAATGCACCCATCTAATGTACGAACCGAAAACCATAAAATCAGAAGAGGATTTTATGGATTTCAGCAATAGAAGTTTAAGAATAACCCTAGCTTGCGAGGTTGGGAGCTCAACTAAATATATATTTGAATTCATTAAATAATTTTCAACGATTTGAAGTAGAAGAAAAAAACCCCATCCTACAAGGTAGGGTGATTTTTCACATTTTCATTCCCCTCCTTAGAGGAAGTCAGTTTTCCCATGATTAGGGAAGAATCCAAAAAGAATGTGTATAACTAAATTATCCAATGATTCCCTTCCTATTACTATCCACCAAACGATTGTAAATAATCCCTTATATAGGTGGACATAGTCTCATAGAAGACAAAAAGGGAGAAGATCTTGTAGAAGAACTGACAAAATTACATCAATGTGTTATGAATCGATAAATTTCATCAATGTCGTTGTCACTAATCCCCAAAAACATGAGTCTCACTCAATGTTATCAGATGAAGAAGTTCCTATTCATGATGTTGTACATGCAGAAACAAATGAAGGAGGTGTGCATACCAGAAGACAAACGGTTTCCCAGGGGCAAGACAATTCATTGGGTAATGTCCTTCTATAATCTAGAAAGTCACATGCCAATTAAAAGGTTAAAAGTCAATTTATATTCCACCCAACATTTGGAGAAGGCCAATCAATCTCATTATAGGAATGGTTCGCACATCAAGAAGAAGAAATGAAGGAATTAAGGAGGTTAAATTCAAAACAACATTAAGGTAGTATTCTTACTAAGAATGCTGGAGTTAATCAATCAATGGAAGTTTTTGCAGCTTCTAGGGTGGATCAAGAATATAACCATTTACATGTACAGCCTCACTGGTCCAATCTTATGGGTCATATGCGACAGCAACCGACAATACTACCATCAGTGGTAGTACCTATCACCACACCTATCCAAACTCTAGTTATCGCACCTCCTCAAGACCAATATCAACCATATGATTATCTAAAATTAATGAATACCATTGAGTTATTAATATCTTAGTTAAATGTTATAGAAGGAAATCATCCACATGTTCAACAAGAAAAAATAGGTTACCCTGAATGGGTGGATGCAGTCCCTCCCCCATCAAATTTTGGGTATACTAAATTCACAATTTTTAATGTTTCGAGAAATCCAGAACAACACTTAACACATTTTTTTTCTCGTTGTGATCCTATGATGGGAACTCAACATCAACATGAAGTAGTTATGATCTGGTGTTTGGTTCAGTCATTATAAGGACCTTCTTTTTTCTGGTATACATGTTTGCAATCTCTGTCAATTACTGGGTGGGAAGATCTCCGTCAAAGTTTCCTTCTTCAATTTAGCTCAACATTACCAAAGATGGAAATTTTTTATCTTACCAATTGTTAACAAAGGGAGATTGAATGTGTTTCAGAATTCATTTCTCACTATAAGGGATTAACATATTCCTTCAGTTTAGCAATCCCTCAAGATGAATTTTTGCCAATTTGTGTAGAAACACTGTGTAATGAATTACACACACTATTGATTCTTATAAAATACACAGGATGGTTTTGAGACCTTACATAGTCCCTCAATAGATAGAATACTCTCTTAAAAAGACTAAGGCTAAAACTCATTTAATTCCATAAGTTCCATGAAGGAGAAAAGGGAAAGCAGAGACCTCTATAGTTACACTTAATCAAGAACATGTACCCTATCAACTTTATAAACATCATCATATCGAAGGGCTCCACCTCCTGAGCATCAACAATAATGGCCGCCTCATCAAGATGATCAAAAGAATAAAAGGCCAAAATAGTTTTAAGATTGGATGAAATTGTTTATTCTTTCTAGAATGAACAAGTTCATGGAAACTTCATCTCGAATCTAGAAAATAATATGGTTCAGTTTCCACGGTCCAAAAGGACGAACAAAGAAGGAGATGAAGGCATTCCCAACTATTCCATGTTTCATCAGATGTTGGGGCATCCCATTCAGGATTTTTTTGTCTATAAATACCTTATACAAAAGACTAGGGACTTTGGAAAGGTAAAACTGAATGGTCCTTTATCCCATGTAGCATGTGTTAATGCTACTAACCCAGAAGAAGAAGGCGAGTGGCACGATGTCAAAAGTAAAAATATACAGAAATATGATGATTGGATGGTCAGGAAAACGATCAAACGAACAAATTCCATTTTTTGAACACAATTGACTCAACCAATTATGTCTTCTACTATTTCTTCCACAGCAAAACCCCCTTCATCAGAAGGAAAATCCTCAAAGTAGCAGAATAATTTGATGAATGAAGAGCAGTCAGAAGAAGACAAGCTCTTTTCAAAGCCTATGTTGTCTTTGTCTCCGGAAGATTTTATGCCATTTTCTTTAAAAGAACATGCACCGCCCTTACAAATGGAACAGCCTGAACTGGTTCATCAAGGCAGAGTTTTCATTAAGAAGAAGAATTGATCTTTGGTTCTGTTAATAGGATTCATTTAACTGATCCATATACCAATAATAGTTTCAATCAGGACCTATCTAAATTCCCTGTATCTAATATAGGTGTTAGAGAAATAGATAGAGTTCTATTATATAGGGGAAGATGTGGATATTCCATAAGCCATTATTTCAATCCTACCCCTACCAGAAATGTATATATGGAAGAAACTCGTGGAAAATCCCTTCAGCGGGCTCAACCGGAACAAGAATGTTCTTCCACACATGGCAGATGTGGTCTTGAAATAGTTATTTGGGAAGACCAGTTAGAGGTAACACTTTATTACTCTTAGAAAATACATATACCTAGTCGGTCTAATCTATCGAAGCAAAGAGTGTTTCAAATTCCTGCCCCGATACGGGATACATCTAGCACCAATCCATCAATGACCAAGGCACCTACAAAACCACATTTTCATGATGGGAAACACAGACCTTTGGAAAACATTTATGATGTCTCAAATTATTTGGACCATGTACCATCCTTGTTATCAATTCTGGATGCCTTGAATCAATCAAACGATCTTCGGGAGATGCCTATTGACGCTTTGTCAAGTCCTCAAGAATTCAAAACTAAAATTGATGCCGATGAGGATTTCCAAATAGAGAATGATCCTGCAGAATGACATGTAGTGATATCTTTTACAGATGATGATGAAGTTGATGTTGTACGTGGACATATCAGAACCTTTTATCTATCAGGTAGAGTCAATGATATAGACATCCGACGAGATTTCATTGATAATGGCTCAACAGTCAATCTCATTCCTATTCATAAACTTTGTCGATAGGGCCTCACCGAACTTGATTTACCTCCTTCTACATTGATTTTGCAATGATATAGTTTGAATGAACAATAACCTATGGGTGAAATTGCACTAATAATTTAGTTTGAAGACCTTGTATCTAATTCAGATTCCATGGTTGTTCATCAAGACCCAGCCTTAAACCTTTTTCTTGGAAGACCATGGCTACATGAACATGCAGCCATACCTTTGTCATGAAATCAATGTCTCAAATATTGATTCAATTTTCAAAATGGGACCTTTTATGGTGACAAAGACTCCTTAAAAACATGTGAATTTCAATACATTCAGGAAGACTTTTATCACATGGAGGGAAAGGAAAAATCCACGGGGAAGAAAGTCCCCAAAATTAATGCTCTAAGTGGTTTGTAAAATATTCCAGTAAACTCATTCATACATGTGAGTACAGATTATGTGTTTCCTATCAGTCATATTGATGGGATATACCAAAATCCAAACACTGTTATGGAGACTTCGATAATGTATGTTATGGCAATTGAGCTAGACAACATGGGAGAAATTGTTGATTCGCCAAGCAGTGATGAATGCTTAAACGGAGATGTCTTCATTTCGTCCACTAAAATTTAGATATTCAATACTTCATCAATCAGGAATGAATAATGTATATAAATGTCAGAGGAAAATAATGATGTTGATTCTCAATCAATCATCTCCTCTCAATCACCCTATGAAGACCCTTTATCATCAATCGTGTCAGAAATGGCAGCCTATTCTCCAAGATGTTCATGTTTTATCTTCTCTCATGACCATGGAAATTAATCTTCTTCATTTACGTTGAAATTAGAAACAGTAGAAGTAACACATATTTAAAAAGTAGAGGAAGATATCAGTGATGCTTCTCCAGCAGTTGATGAGGGTATCTCTACCACTATGGATGAACTCAGAGAAATAAATCTGAGTACAAAAGAAGACCCACTCCCAACATAAATTAGAGCGTCCATGACTGTTGAAGAGAAAGAAAAGTATTCTTCATTTCTCATAAAAAAATCGAGATGTTTTTGCTTGGAATTATAAATAAATGCAGGTTCTTGATCCCAATGATTCCACTCGTCATTTGGGTTTTCCAGAAGAACATCTGGGATTCAAGAAAGCAGCAAGAAGAAAACACCCAACTTATGCCTCCAAAATTGAAGCTATAGTTGATAATCATATCAAGGATAACTTCATCAGAGATGTTCAATATCATAAATTTCTAGCTTATATTGTCCCTGTGAAAAATAATAATGGGAAAATTAGAGTTTTCATTGACTTCAGAGATCTTGATCGGCATTGTCCCAAGGATGATTTTCCAGTTCTGATAACAGAGCTCTTAATTGATGCAACATCTTGCTATGAAGCACTTTCCATCATGGATGGATATTTTGGGTATAATAAAATCTGAATGGCTCCAGAAGATGAAGAATCTATAGCCTTCAGAGCCCCTGAATCTATGTTTTTCTTTCGAGTAATGCCCTTTTCCATAATGAATGAAGGTGCAACGTATCAACGTGTCATGCACCATATCATCAAACCCTTTTTAGGGAAATCTGTTGAATGTTATGTGGATGATTTATTGGTTAATTCCAGACAACATTCTGATCATGTGGCTGATCTAGAAATCATATTCAAGAAACATCGACAACACAATTAGAAGATGAACACCTTGAAATGTGCTTTTGAGGTAACCTCTAGAAAATTTCATTGATTGTTTTTAAGCCATCATGGTATTGAAGTTGGTCCTAAGAAAACAAAATCAATCCTTCGTATGTCACTAACTAGAAATTTGAATGAATTACGAGGTATTAGAGGAAACATGGCCTATATTCGGTGCTTTATCGCCAATTTGGCAGGTAAATGTTTACCCTTCACCAGATTAATGATGAAAGGAGTTACCTACTAATGGACCGAATATTAAAAATAGGAATTTGATACCCTTAAGAAATATCTCTTGAGTACAACAATATTAATGCCACATTTTGAAGGATGGCCACTTATTCTCTATGTGGTATCTTTAGAGTGATCACTAGGTTCCTTCCTCGCCCACAATAATGATTTCGTGAGTGAAAAAATTCTTTACTATCTCATTCTCACAATGCATGATGTGGAAACTCGGTATTCAAATATTAAAAAGTGCTTCATAGAATTAATCATTGTAGTTCATAAATTGAGGAATTATCAACAACATCGTGAGGTCAAATTGGTATCTCATAATAAACCACTCAAATTTATCCATAGTCATACTATGCTTACATGACATCTAGCATGGTGGGTGGTTATTTTGCAGCAGTTTGTTATCCAGTTTGTTCCTCAAGAGGCAATAAAGGGTCAAACCCTGGCATATTTCCTTGCTGAGCATCGATATGTGGAAGATACATCATTTAATATGGAACTTCCTGATGAATATGTCTTCTCTATTGATGATAATTCCCAGACAAGGGAAATGTTTTTTGGTGGTGCTTCTAGAAGTGCAACGGGGAAGAGACTGGAAAATCCCAAACTCAGCAAGGATGGATTTAGAATGGTCTTTATTTACCTTGAAATGGTAGTATTTTATTATTCTTTTCTATTATCGGAATGTGGTACCAAAAACTAGGCATAATATCAATATCTCATCACAGGTTTGGAATTGGCCCATCAGGTGCGAATGGATCATTTAAAGATAAAGGGTGATTCAGAATTGATAATCAAACAAATCAATGGGAAATAATCTATCCGAAAAGAAGAGTTAATACCTTTGTCTGATTATGTCAGAGAATTAATGGCTGAATTTCCTTCAGATCCAACATTATCCAATGTACCACGATCATGAAATGCACAAGCAGATGCACTAGCTAATGCATCTACAGACTTGGAAAATCCAAATCAGGATGAGACAATTATCAGGATAGCCCATCATCGCATTGTTTCGCCTTTTGTTCAAACCATGAGGGAGGAAATAATTAAAGTTTTACGTATTTCTGAACCATATGGTCATACCATGGGATGGATAATGTCCATCATGAAATATCTTCAAAATGGGATACTTCCACCATATAGGGCTGGGAAGGAGTAGATCTGGTGATGCACAGCTAATATTACTCTTTATGATGGTACAAATAACTGAAAGATCCTTTATAAGCAGGGCATTAATAGGAATCTCTATATATGTATTGATGGAGAAGATACCTAAACTGTTATGAAAGAAGTTCATTTTGGAGCTTGTGGTTCCCACCAATCAGGGAACAAACTCTCGGATCAGATTCCAAGGCTTGGATATATTTGGCCTTCAAAGATACATGATAGTACAGAATTCACAAAAAATGTCATCCATATCAAGTGCATGACAACTTCATTCATCATCCCCTAGAAATACTACATACAACTAAATAATCATGGCCATTTGACACATGGGGAATGGATGTAGTAGTGCCTTATCCTCCACCCACGGCTAATCAGTTCAAGTATATTCCCACTGCTACTGATTTCATCTCTATGTGGGCTGAGGCAATACCTCTCAAGGAAATTGGAGCTAAAAACATAATTATTTTTGTCAAAACATATATCATCACCAGAATTGGCATCCCTCATACTATATTGACAGACAATGATACTAATTTTTGTTTTTCTGAATTAAAAAAATTATATCAGGAATATAGTATCAAATCCAACCATTCATCTCGCTATCATGCGGCGACCAATGGATAGATAAGGGATTTCAATAGAACCTTATCAAATATACTCTAAAAGATAGTGGATAAGGATAGGAAATCATGGCCGGATAAACTTTTGAATTCTTTATGGGGTTATTAGACAACTATTTGTATTCCACGCAAGCAACTCCTTATTCATTGGTATATGGAACTGAAGTGGTTTTACCCATTGAAATGAAATTTCCTTCACTAAGAGTTGCAATCTGTGATCAATTATCTACAGATGAAACGTACCAGAAATGTTTCAATGATTTGGAACGATTAGATGTGAAAAGATTGAATATTTTACATCATCTTGATGTCTATCAGAACATAAGTGCATGAGCTTTTAATAAAGAAGATCATCATCATTATTTCCTTCATGGAGAATTGGCATTGGTCCATATAAATCCAATGATACCATGAATGAAACCTCCAAAACATCAGCCAAAGTGGGAAGGACCTTATGCCATACATAAGGTTTATTCAAATGGAGCATATTCTTTAATCTCAATGGATGAAGAGCTCATCACAATGCCAACCAATGAAATATTTTTTAAGAAATACTTTGTATAATTTTTCCTAATTATACCACACTACAAGACATTAAACTACATAAAAACCATAAGCGTCCATGCTGCATAACATTAAATTCATAGAGTTTTCATGCATGTCGCATGACATTAAACTACATGACAACATTTTTAAAACTAATGTTTTCTCTGTAATACATTAGAAGTTTCCATAAGTAAATATTGTTGACATCATCACCTCCTATTAGTAATACATGAGTCCCTCTCTTTCCTATGTATATGTTAGATCTACATATAGACCAAGTTTCAAGAACTACGTATGGCTTGATTCTCATTTTTTCCAGTGAGATACATAGACACGCCTGAATCTCCAATTCAGGGCCCAGTCACCATCACATAATTTTCTTATTTTCATTTCTCGTCATGTATATGATTCAGATCTATACAACGTGTTTCCTTAATATTTATGATCTGGTCTGTATACCATTTTATGTCTTAAGATTTACTATTCACTTAGAATGTGTTAAAATCCCCCATTTTTCATGCCAAATCTGATTAACATGTAGAATGATTGTTTCAAGAACAACGTATGGCTTGATTCCCATTTTTTTCTTTCTAATGAGATACGTAGAGATGCCTAAATCTCCAATTTTGGGTCCAGCCATGAAAAATCCAAGAACAACAAACCCCCATTATTTCTGTTATAAGAATCAAATCTACATAGGAAATGTTTTAAGAACCATGTAAGAATTTATTCATTATGCAGCAAGACACATAATGACATTTATCTTTTATACATTAATCCAGTTATAATTTGTCTTTTATTTCATATTGGTTTAATATCTTCCTTACCTCATGACGTTAAACTGCATAGAAATTTAACACCCATATTTCTCACTTGGATTGCCTTTATATTATAATTGGAACCCTTACTACTCTTTGTTTCTCACACTAAGCATAGCTCATGTGGGCTTAGGAATTGAGTAAATGGATTATTTATAAAAATATGGTGTTTTCAATTTCTTATAGGATTATCAATGTCCTCATTACATGACTCATAAATCCACATTACCATATTCATTCAAATGAAACAATGAAAGCCTCCATTTTAAATATGAGTCAGATCTATGTAAGGGACATCAAATTTATGTTGAATATTGATTCAAATATTTATTATATATACATTGGAAATAACCCCATTCAGTATTTCACACTCTTAATATTGAATATTTCTTTCATATATTCATAATCTTTCTTATCGTTTCTGGTAGAAAGGTTTTCAATTTCTAAGTGCTCTTTTTCCTGACTATGAAGCATGTGCCCTTAGGCTGCCTTGCATAAGTTGCCTACATACCATTCCTTTCAGCCAAAAGATCCCCCTATTTTACTATGCATCATATACCCTAGTTGTCCCTACATAATGTAGCCCCCAAAATAAGTTTTTCAAGTAACGATAACTTCCATTTCGGTTATAATATCTTTTTTCCCTTAAATCATTGATGAAAATATACAGGATTCTCTATTTTAAAACAGTCATTCATGTATACGTTTTCTGTTATCTATCTCTCAATATAAAAATATTCAAGTCTATGGTGTACACATTTCCCTCATCATGTGATCAGTACACTATGAAATAATATTTAAATCACTTGACTTCAATTTATATATTGTTTCTATTTCTGGTCTTAGTTGTATGACCTAAAACTAAAGACACCATATATTTTACATTTGGGTCAGACCATTGTAAAATTCTTATTCCTCTGATTCTTTGGATATATTATTTATACATACCCTTTCTATATTCAGGTACCATTCTCCAGAAACTAAACTCTATGATTTGAAAAATCCGAATCTCAGTAATTTTTTTTGGGTTTTTAACAATAGAACGTCAAACTTTTAAGAGCACTTTTCCCTGACTATTTAGCACATGCCCTTAGTTAGCCTTGTATAAGTTTCCTACACAATAGTCATGTCATTCAAATGATGCCACCATTTGACTATGAATTATATGCCATAGTTATCCCTCCATAATGTATCCCCCATAAAGGGGTTTTCATGTAATGGTAACATCGTTCCTGGAAATGTCACAAATTATGGTGATGCAGGCATAAGATTTGGTATCCATAAAAAAATATACCAATGGAAATATATAAAGTATGTTATAAAAATTAATAGTCATGAAGTTTTGTTTGGAATCTAATTCAAAATTTCTGTTTAAACCTATTCGACCCTAAATATTATCACATTATAGTCCAATATGCATGACTTTAAACTGACAGTAAAAAAAAGACTTGAAACTCATCAGACTAAGAATCCGAAAAGGGTGATCTGAATAAAAGTCGAGTCCTAGATCACTAAATATACATTTTTTGTATTAGTTAGGTAATATCAAGCAACGAAATGTCAAAAGATACAAGATTTTTGGGGTTATCCATGTAACCCTAGAAATAATAAAATTATGCTCCTTCAATCACTCGGCTTAATAAGAAAATTTGATACCCCCCATTATTTTTTTATAATGATGACTGTTTAAAATAAAGGAATCCATATCTTCATTTACCTTTCATTTTGTAATCTTTAAAGAATAATAGGAATGGGGGATGTATTTTATTGGAAACAAAATTTCTTTGATTTATGTGAAAATGGAGGGTCATTCACAAATTGGACCCTATCTATCATGATATAAAATAATCTTTCAACATGAATTTTCATTTTTTGAACCACTTCATAAGCTCCATTAGTTGCCTATTTATGTTGAGATAATTTAACAACTCCAGCCTCCTCTTCCTAATGAAGTCCTTCTATAGCTATTGAAATGGTATTTATCCCCTCCTATTGTGTTTCTCCTAAGGTTTGATTCAGTTTCTTAAGCATGTTATGAATGACATCAACTTGATGTTGAAGAGATAATAACTAATTCTTGGCTTATTTTATTTTTTGGATAATGTCATGTGATTTCTTGTTATGATTTGCCTCCGCCTCAGCCATTGCATCTTGAAATCCCTTAATATTGACGAGTCATTTAACCTCTTTAAAATCTTGTCACATTTTTTGCTCCAACTCTTGTTGGTGAATAGTCTCTTTCATGGCATCATAGAACGACTTGTAATTGAATCCACTGAATCCAAACAAATAGAATAATGCTAGGATTTTTGGAAAATGGGACGATAATTCATCAAAAGTCTTTTCAGCAGTTATTTTCCAAATCTGCCGCCACGTCTTCTTATGTTCCATGCCAAGAGCATATTGTATATCTAAATCTGAATTTGTGCCACTACCATGAGCTCAAGTGTACTATGGAGACATGTCCCTAAAAGAACTATTTCCTTCTTCTTCTCTTAATATGGTAGAAGCTTTACACTCTTATCTAGGATCTGATAACCCTAAATATTAAATCACGGTCTTTATTATTTTAAAATGGAGGAAAAAAATGACTCAAAAGATAACTATATTTACCCAACAATAAGTCAGCTACATGATTCGATTTATCCCCTGTATTTTCTGCTCCGGTGTTTTGAGTAGGTGTTTATTGAGGAGGGTGTTTAATTTTTTCAAATATAACAATTGAAGGCTCCGGAACATCTCCTGATGAAGGATCCTCTATAAGTTTTTCCTCAGTCCCAATTGACGGATAATGTGGAACACCCTGTTCTTGAAGAGCCCTTGCAACATTTTCTGCAGATAAAGCTGCATAAGGTGAATTCTGATGTAAAGAATCAAGTTGAAGAACATATTATGTATGGAAAATACAAGACTAGGAACTTACATCCTTGCAATTCCTAATGGAAATCTCCAAACACTTTTATGGAACCTGGAATATCAATATTCGGATTAAGGGTGTACATCATTTCAGTATAGAAGACCTGAAATGTTTTAGCATACTAACCATTTATGGTATCAAAAAATGTTGGTTGATTCCCAAATTTTCTCCGCTGACATTTTGTTCTGCTGAATCATCAATTAGTATTCTAGCATCAGATGGGTTAATTTCATCATTGATTTCAAATTTCCATGGATCTTATGTCCTATCATTTAAATCAATATGAATATTAGTATTGATTATTTTCAATATACATTAAAAAATAACTGGGAAATGTATTTAGTCATGCCATGGTGATCTTCTCTCTCAATAGAGCTAGGAGTAGGTATACCTAAATCTTTTGACTGTACAGATAAGTCATCATGAACCTGAGTTTCCCCTGGGATTTTTTTTCTGGTTGTGGATCATTAGCTCTTAATTCATTGAGAGAGGAAAGAGACATAGATCATACAAGAGAGTAAAACATGGTTACTAGAACATCTTAAGAAAATTGCATTCTCTGAAGATTTTATAAATACTCACTCTTTCGGTGAACGCATCGAAGAAAGATCATTGCTCTTTTGCGTTTCTGTTCAAAAGCATGAAGAGAGATTCAAACACTTCTCCTATCAGGGGAAACTTGATGCAATGGTTGAGGATTATTTATCGCCATTACCCCAGTCATGATTCTTGCTCTTGGAGAATGTTCTAGCGACATAGGAGGATTAGTCATTGCGCCAATTGGAGAACCTGCAGGATTATACTGATGCGATTAAAAAAATGGTCCATATCTTCCTTCTCTACATTCATGCTACATATAAAAATTTTCTTCATGTTTAATGATTTCAAATGATAAATCATATTTGTGTTGAAAAAAAGGAGAATACATTCTCAATATTATCATAAATATCACACTCCTCCTCATAGTCGATAATTACCCCTTCAAAGACTCCAATGTCTAGCATATGAGACACTTGTTTAGAAGATGGTATTTTTTCATTAGTTGCATATATAAAAGTCTCTAACTCCGCAATATATATTTTTTACTTCTGTGATGTAATTTTATAGATTGAAATCATAAGGTTCTTGGATATCACCAATATCCTGTATTCGAATGCCATTTTGAAAAAATGCCTAGGAATCCCTGAGATCACGGGTTATATTCTCCCAGTAATGAATGGACGAAGGTCGCAAATAATTCGATTTTGGCTTGGTTGACTGTGTAATACATTTGACACCTTCTGATTGAATATCTTCTTCAAACCATTCTTCCTCCGAAAAATTGAAAGGTGGAATATGAATCCTTTCTTGGTGATGGCGACTGGATCACATCGTTGTTGGAGGTATTGGTTCAATAGAATTGGTCTTCCTGGTGTACTTCCTACAAAGATTATTTTACGGATCTGAGACCTCTGAAATTAGTGTATCATATTTGGCCTTGGACTTCTTGCCACGATTTTCACATATAACAATTTTTGAATCCGCCACTCAATATAATCCTTTTTTCAGAGCCCCTTGAGGATATTAAAAACACAATCTTTGGCATACCTAGCTTCCAATATGATTGATGCATCTGGTGGTGGTAATGTAATTGAATGTTTGAATACCTCTAATGCTCTGAGAATCAATAATTGTCATGCTACCAATGGGTGCTTCTTATGTATGACATGTGTGGGTGGAAAGGTTCCTGACTTTTGAAGAAACCTAAACTAACGAGCAAACTTGTAGGGAACATAAGCCCCACAGATAATTTCACCATCAATCCTGGTTGATAGTACACCATCCCAAAATGCCATCATATAAGATCTTAGCTCATTATCTCCTTTTCCATCATCAATAAATGTTCCAGTTGGTCGATTACCAAATGGAAAGATGTTGAATTCACCTAATACATTCAATAACTTTAGTACCTCATCAGGTATCAAGGTGAGATTCTTAATACGAGAAACATTATATAAAAACGGGGTGAATCGACCATTCAGAACTCTAACTGAGTTCAATACTGAGTATGACAAAAAATGTTCCTCCATCTATCCCCACAACACTTGAAATGGCCCCACAATTCTAAATGGAGCCTTCCCATTGTATAAATGATGTAGTAGATGGTATTTTCTTTCCAATACAGGGGTTTCTTTCCCAATATACTTCCCCTATACCAATTTAGCAGCAATTAAAAAAGTCTCTGATCTTACACCATCACCAGATTCACAAATTGGAAGCAAATAAACACATAGCCACATAGAAAGAAAGGCAGTTACGTGTACTTTTTCATCTATATCATGTATGAAATTATAACCACAGTGCTTGTAATCACCTCTTTCCATTGTAGGCCAATATATGCCGGAACTGCCTCATTTGTTGGTGGATGGACTAACATTAGAACGTCCACTGGTTGGACCATTCTCTATAGTTGGTTTTAAGAATTATTCCATCCACACTCTTGCATGAATATCTTAATTTTATTTGGGTAAATTTTTCACTATCTTAAATAATTCATGGGCAATCGTTGGTGTTCTGGTAACATCAACCCATGTTTAAGAATATGGGATTAATTCATCATACATTTCCCCAAAATATGAATTCCAGCTATTGGGTAAATGTCTTAGAGACTAATTCCAACTTCTCCACGAATCATATGAAAGGAGTTTGTTTGTGGGATCCATCAGCTTAGTAATTCAGGAATGATTTCATTTTTGTAAACATAAGTATTCCCCATACAGATAGCTTCATAAATTTGAATGTCGGATAATTATTTTCTCAAATCTACACGTCACTGACGTACCCAGAATTCCCACATCCACTCGGGTTTCACACCCCCTCCAAAACGAAGGTCCCAATATCCTTTATAACCAATCCATTGATCTATTTGAGAAGCTCAGAAAGTGGAATCATGAAAATATGGTCTTTGTTTTACAACATGATCCTTCATATCTGGAGAACAACCACTGTGGTGAAGGATGAAACTAATTGGGAGTGTTACTTCTTGAATTGGAACCCCCTTGCACTAATATTAATGTAGTCATAGTTGGAATACTAATGAGACCAATTCTCTGGTATATATTTCATAATAAATGGAAAATGGGCATCTTGAAAAAGTCTATGCCCATACAGAGGTATGTAAGGGCTTAGTGGATAGTCACACTGCTATGGAATTAGACCCTTCCATAGCTCGGGAAGAGTACTCACAATAGTGTCATAATAATCTTCCCCAACAATCCTCATCATTTCACTTTGGCGACCCTCAGCTTCCTCAGTATGGGTCATCAAATGAGTCATTCTTTCCTTCAAAAAGAATGACCAAAATTAAAGATAATATTTCAAAAGAAGAAAGTCAGAAAATTGGTATAGGAAATGTGTCACGTAGGTCTTTCGACAAGGTCCTTCGACAAGGTCCTTCGACAAGGTCCTCTGATGAGGTCCTTCTATAAGGTCCTTCTACGAAGTTCTTCAAAAAAGATCTCAGCACAACTCCATCGGTGACGTCCTTTTTGCGTCGCTCTATCATGCAAATAATCATACCTTGAAGAAATTTCTAGAGAATTAAATGAGAGCACAACACCATGCAGCTGAATGAATGATATACACAACGGGAGCACCAAAAATTTGAAGGCACAGGTGAAGAAAAAAACACAAACGGTTGAATCCTATTTATAGGAAACAGAAGACATATGCGGAATAGTTGTGCGCCATAGCTAGACGACACATCCACGCGAAATAACTACGCGAGATTTACTATGGACTTGAACCTCTTTTTTATATTTTTGGATCCAATCATGAGGGGGGGATTTTATTGACACCCATTAAAGATATTAGAAAAGATCAAAGGAACCATCATCCAATATCTAGACACTTCACGAAAGAACTCATCAACCGATTTGTGCGACAATGCTACACGGCTGAGCTGCGTGACAGGGTTCCATGGCTGAGCTGCGTGATACGGCTGCGTGTCAAAACTACTCCTAAGAAGATTTAGGATGCCTCTGCATGGGGCACCTGCATGGTGGAGCTCTGTGGCATATCTGTGTGACCTATGTTTTTTTGACGATGCCCATCCATGCCTATAAATAGGACCCTTGGGATCCCCATTTCCAGACTAAGTTTTTTTTGAAAGACTCTCTGAAGCTCCCATTGTATATATCTTTCACCTAGATCTCTCAAATTATCTCATGTAGTTCTCTAAACACCAAGATAATGGATAATTGATGGGAATAAGAATGTTTTTGATGTTCTTCAGATACTTCAGTCACTATTCATACCTACACGGTGTACCTGCGCACCATACCTGCGCAGTACAACTGCGCGGTACAATTGAATTCCATACCTACGCGATTGACCAGCGAGGGGTACCTAGCAGGTATAATTGCATGAGGTTCCTATGTGACTAACTCAAATACCCTTTGAAGCCTTTAATAGCGGGTTAACTCTTTCTTTTCTTCCCATATTCACAAGGGGATAAGTTGAAACCTCCAGCCAAACCTCTTGACTTCTCAGATCATTGGGTAAGGCTCATTATTGTGTCTTCAATTTGGGGTTGTATCTCCACAGTCAGAGGTTTTCCACATTTGTTTCACGATGGGGTTATGATTCATGAGATGTTTGTGGGTTTCTATATCTATAGTCCCATGAATGTTTCTCAGAGTAACAGTGTTGGGAAGCTCCCGGTTCAGAAGATGGTGGGCTTCTGGCCTATCCTTTTTCAAAAGGGTAATTTGGGACCTCACTTATTCGGTAGGGAAGGTACACTTCACACATTCCCTTCCATGAATGTATAAGAGATGTCTCCCTACCTTACTTGAACCAATTTTAGGACAGCCATCCTGGTTTAATCCCCTCACCTTCACCCCTTATTCCTTCTATTTCTACCCTTGTCCAATTTGAAGAGAATAGATGGAGGGCTCATCACGCTACCCTCATCCAACGTCGCCTCGCCCCCTTCCATCAGCGTAGGAGGAAAAGTGTGAAGTGTCATTGATGAATCTTTCACATCCTATTGTTTCTCAAAATGAGCAAGACTCACATGGGCATAGATATATGTGATGATTACAACATATGAACAAACACTAAGTTGAAGGAACTACGTGAACTCTGATTCCTATTCAAACTAGGATATGTAGGAATTTCATTCCGAGCAGGAGCTCAATGGATATCCTCATTAGGTATCAAACCCTAATTCCCCGAATTTAGGTATCCTTTTTCAAGATATAAGCCCAAACTCATATTTCTTAGACGACTATTCTCACCTAATAGATTCATCGAACTACATGGGCTTTGATTCCCATCCATATTGTATACGTAGGAAGCCTCCCTGAAGTTAAAACTCAACACAACAAATCAACCCTGTTATATTTGTGCCATACTCCCAATAGGGTTTGATCCTATGTGGAAACCTATATCAATTTAAAAGATACATGGGATGGTTTTTAACATAAGTCCCACACAAAGTTGTGTCTAAACACATTCCGCTTGTGGGTCCTTATCACATGACCATCGAAGGTATGATGTGTCCCATTATTTGGAACCTACCTATGAGGGTTGTGATTCCTTTCACAAGGATACGCAGGAAGCTCATTTTATGACCAAGATCCAAAGATCAAAACAAACCTTCATCTCCCTGGATGACAATAAACTCCTGAGTTCCCCATGGAGTGTCTAAAAAACCAGTATCATCATAAATAGTGATTAAAATAATATCAAATCAGTATATTAGAGGATACCATTGATGGTTAACCTCCAAAACATACTGATAATTCTAAAAACTTTATACATGTTATTAAGTGATTTTAAATTCAAAACGGATACATATGATATACATGGTGAAATAATAAGTATTCATGAAAATATTATAATTTCATAGAGTGTCCCAGAGTAGACAATAATTCCGCCCAAAAGGGTGTGATGAGTCCAACCTCTCATCCTCTCGACCAATGCATGTTCTTAATAATCGCAATGTTTTAAACTTAAACGGACACCTACCTTTGAAAAGTAGGTCCTCTTTGGATAATGAATTGTTGGAAGTTTCTAGTTCCATGAAAAAATCCAATGGATACCGCAAGGAAAACTGTATTCTTAAATCTAGAATATCACATTTTAAGGACCTACGAAACACACATATATTCCTAAAATCAAAATTACCAGTACCTATCACATCATTAAAAAATAAATTACATACTAACAAATACATCATTTTGTCCCTGTTATGGAATTGCACAATTATTGATTTCAGTTGTGGTTTTAAGAACCATGACCGTCCATTTTCGGAATGTTTGACATTTTCAATAAAAAGTTATTAATATAATTCTTATAAAACTACCATAAATATCATAAAAATCCTTATATATATCATTGACCATCAAGGTTCATATAAACCCTAATGGTTCTCAATAATTTTAATCTTATGAAAAGATAATTTTACGTAAAATATTTTATCTTGTAGATCCAAAAGGTTACATAAACCTCATCCCCAAATGAATTCCTTCCATTATGTCTGTAAATAAATTAATATACAAGCATATAAAATATCAAATTTGGATTAAATATATTCAATATTTTGATAAAATTGAAACTCCTAAAGCCATGATGGTATACATTACTCGTAAATTTTCTTCAAAATAATAATAATAATCACAAAAGATATCTAAACATTTCCTCACATACCAATTTTTGGGGACCAACCTTAATCATTACATAATATTGAGTTTTATGTAATGAAATAATTTTCATACATTTAAGGATCCTTGTGGTCTGTATTATTAGATAATTATAACAAAATATGTAAAAAAAATTAATATTATATCACCATGTAGAAAATTAGACATAGTATCCATTTCAAAACTCTTACTATCTATCAAAATGCATTAATGAAATATCATCAATATTTTCATAGTAACCTCATACTAATGCATAAAATTATTTAACAATCTATGAAAAATATTTCAAAACGTGTGATGATAATAAAAATATAACTTCTTCACATATAAAAGGATACGAATAATTCATTAGGTTATTAAATACTTATACACGAATTAATTTTTAATAAATTAGATTTTTTTAAAATAATAATTTTCCAATGAAATAAACATTTCAGTATAAATATTTTCCTCAATATTTTCATAATAAATCATTATGGAAAATATAACCCTTAATTATTCATTTAAAATATCAATAAATTATTGAAACGTTTTTTATGAAAAGAAATACATCTTACCCATTCCAGGTAGTATATATTTTCCTAAAACTTTAGATAATTATTAACAACATTGGACAATAATATAATAAACATAATACATTAAGATCATGGAAATATAGGAAATGTCAAAGAAACTAAAAATAGGACATTAGATTAAGTCATGGAAAACTACCATGATAATATCAAATTGTTGGAAGAGTCACATAATAGATTAGATTTACCCCCAAATCCCATACACAAGGATTGAAAATATAAATACATTACCCAATGTATTAGAGCGATATTTTGGCCCACCCATCATAAAATGTTCTTGATTATGGGTTCCCAAAATGGAAGTGAATAATAAAGGATAATTACAAGAAATATCCATGGAAATATTTGGGTTCCATAATCATTTACTCTATTATAATAAATGAAAATTTAATAATGAAGTAATTTTATAAATTTAGATAAGTAATATATTTCCCAAAAAATTAACGGGAGAATAAATTCGATATATATGTTGGAGAAAAATAAATAACATTTAGTGGCACCCAAAATGTTTAGATATAGAAAGAGAATGTAATCTAGAGAGTGATAGTTCATATCCCAAAGAATGTTTTGGTTAGAATATATCCCTTACACCCATAAACTAACATTTCTTGATATCAAGATATCCATTTCATTTAATATAATTTTTTCGAAGAACATTAAACTATTGGAAAGGGGGTTATTTCATTGAAGAAAATAATGAATCATATAATTAAATCTCAATATCAAATAATGTTAGTATAGGTAGGAAGAGTTTATATTTATTTAAATTTTAAATTAATATTCCACTTTTTCTCTTTTAATGAAATTAAAAATGATCTGTAATTATTTTTCCAAATAGAATCAATTATAAAAAATCTAAACAAATCAAAATTAATTTAATATTTCACTTATAATTCATACAATTATATATATAATTAAACAAAAAATATCATTTAAGATAATGAATTAAAAAATAATTAACTAAAACATCTAAAATATGGTTTATTAAGTAACAGGTCCCTTATATAAGTTCATAAAAAATTTATTTTAAGAAATCATAAAGAATATAAAAAATTTTCATAATTTTTCTTTAACATCTACTGAGGAATAAGTATAAAATTTAATGAAACATATATATTTTCCTGGACAAGAGATAAATGTAATTGGAAGGATATATTATTGAGAAGATTTTTTAATATAAATTATTAAACCTTGAGTCTAAATCATCAAAAATTTTCATTACCCTACCCATAAATAAATATATGTAAATAAATGTATTTATATTAAACCATTTTCAATTTTATCATCCATTTAATTTTTTTTTATTTTTAGTTTATGATAAATGAAAAAATATTTATGTCTACATCTAACGTCATGATGATAATTCGCTCATAATTCCAAAATGACTACTGTAAGATGAATATAGAAAATGAAATAATTTTTTCCAAATTTCAAGAAAACTAAAAATCACAAAATAATATTTTTTAAATGAATTATAATTTTAAAACCTTCCATTAAATATGGTTTTGAAAAATGTACTATATTATAGTCAAAGAGGTAGTAAGTCGTTCCTACACATGATTACCATGTTCAATTTTCAAAAACCATGATTAAAATAGAGTAATTATTATTTTATATTTCAATAATTATGATTATTTCATAAATATAATTTTATTTATATAAATACCCTCATATGATCCATCCATGTGATGTGGTAATGTAAATTGAATCACTTCGATTCACAGAAGTGTCAATCCACACGTACGAACGAATAATGTTTTCATTATTTAATGGATAGAAAAATATGAAAATATATGGTAAATTAAATTTCAAGAATGATAAATATTTAATAAATATCACAAATATATATATATATATATATTATATAAATCCAAATAAACAAATATTAAATGAAATGACTGAAAATGAATTACAATGATTCACTAGGAGATAGTCTATTGTACAAATGAATTATGGGGTTTCATCCCATTTTATGGAAGTTGAGATCAATGTTTTTCATGATATTATCATATTAATACATTAATGTATGGTAAATATATATTTAATTACATTATAATCATTTAATATGATTTGAATGTGGTTGAAGTAAAAAATTAATGCCCTGTTAAAAATTTTATCTCTTTGTTAGAAAACCTATATAGGTTTACAACAATATCCTTTCTCTTATGAGTTTATATTAAAAATAATACTTCTAGGATGTGAAAAGGCTTGTTTTGAAGGTATTTGGTAAGATATATTGTGAATCCTAAAAAAATTTACATGTAATGAAAAGTGGAGAGAAGAATGTCTTCTATATATAAGGCATGAGAAATATTGGAATTTATTAAAATATTAAAACTAATATTAATTTATTATCCCAAAATAAATTCTAAAAACATCAATAATTTGACGATATGATGAGGAATAACCAAAAAATTATCATATAGTAAAATTAAGATAATTTTAGATTATTATGTCACCATTATCTCTTTGATTTATAACTTGTGAATTTTTTTTTACAATTACTACAATATGTTTTTTAATATTTAGTGCTAATGATATTTATATTAAAA
Organism: Viscum album; assembly: GCA_963277665.1. Classification (NCBI taxonomy): domain Eukaryota; kingdom Viridiplantae; phylum Streptophyta; class Magnoliopsida; order Santalales; family Viscaceae; genus Viscum; species Viscum album. The sequence continues at coordinate 1,749,079,472 of OY728120.1, read as the reverse complement.
TAAAAATTATGTAATAAATGATTTTTTTTATATTTTAATCCAAATAAGAATCTCTTGGATGAAGATAGGGTTTTTAGTAATATAAAAACTTCTAACAAAATATAATTTATTATAAAATATCATCAATGTCATTTTTTAAACAATTAAATTACATTTACTATAGAATAATACATTGAAACAATTAAATTTGAAAATAATCATTTAAATCATCACTAAAATTTTATATTTATATAAATAATTCATGTACTACAATAATTAATTAAATTTCTATTTATATTATTATTTTTTATAGTAATTATATAATTTTTCTGTTTAATTTATCAAATAATGCGTATTTGTTTCCTAATCATTGAAGGTAATAATTTTTTGATAAATATTATATATAAATTCACATGGTAAAAAATAATTAGGGTAAAAATAAATGAAATTAGGAAAAAAAATGTCAATAGATTCAAGATATGGATGAAATTGAAAATGATATAAACTTATAGGTGGATAAAGGAAAACTGTTAAGGTCAATTTTTAGTCTATATCATATTATTTTCAACCTAAATGATCTTATTACCCCTTTCCATGGTTGTAATTAATTGCTATAATTACTATTCATAAATGCAAAAAATAAAATTGGCCTATTTAATATTTTAATACCTCATAGCTAAAAAGAATCCAATTTTTAAGATTTAAGTCAAATAAGTGGAAGAATTTATTTTAAAATTAATCATACAAGAAGAGATGAAAAACTGTTTTAAAAAATGACTTTATTGTATAAAATGTTTTAATACTAAATAAATAAATAAAATTCATTAAAAATAACATTTTTGTCTGATTTGAATAATAAATTTATTATTTAAATTTATAAAATAATCTAAAATGGTTTTTGAGTTTTCAAGTAATTGAAATCAATATACATTTTTAAGTAAAAAAATTATTCTTCACTATTCATTAAAATAAAAAAACACAAAATAAAAGAAAATTGTCGTCATATAATTTTGATGTTATGATTTAAAAATTGAGATATTCGTTATCAAATAAAATTTATTAATGTTGTGTTAAATAATTATTATATTATCAGATGAAACGTAATGAAATATATCTTTATAGAAGATATATTTCATAAAAATAAAATGACATTACTTATAATTGAGTGTTTATTTACTAAACATTAATGAACACACACACATATATATATATAGATATTTTGTTATTTAGATATAATAATTAAGATTTTTATATATAACTCATAAATAATTTCATCAATTTCATACCCTCCAATTTAATGGATGGTCATTAATATTGATATTTAAATAATAATATTTCGTTGTTCAATTAAGCTTGGTGTTGCATGTCATAAACGAAATCAAAAATAGAGTTTATTTCATAAAATACTATTGTGTTCCATTCATTCCCAAGATCAATTTAATGTATTGAATCATCTCAATTTTAACTCAAGCTTGGAAAACATGGGTCTGACATCTAAAAATATCAATATTGAAATCCCACATCATAAAATTCGACAATGAAGAACCATCTTAAAAAGATGGAAAAATACAATATTATGGTGATCACATAACATGGATTACAAATAGTGGAACACTAGGGGGACGTGAAAATTAAGAAACTAAGAAAAAACATAATGTCTAATGAATAATGGAGAGAGATAAAAATCAATGATAACAAGATAGTGATTGATGAATTGAAAGTTAATGACTCCAAAAACATAAAGTTATGATGTTTGAAAAAGAAAATTGATTCTTATGAAATGACGGTTATATGAGACATTTTTGGTTTCATGATAGATTATCTAGATATTATAATCTACATTACAATATATAAAATTTTTATAAGTAAATATTCATTATTAATAAGTATAATTTCATTTCAGAATAAATTTCCACCGCAATATTATCAAATTTCACCGAATTATTTCTATTCATGAAGAAATATAAATATTATATAAATAAAATAATTATATAATGGATCACATAATCTAAAATGTTTAAAATGTAATTCCTCCAATAATTTGAAATAAAATGAAACCAAAAGGGTTATGAAAAGGAAATTCATAGTATGATGAAACTATCATATGAATAAATACAACCTTAATCGCCATAACCAAAACAATAACAAACTAATTTATTCTTATATACTTTAATAACTAAATAACCATAAATTTCATCAATAAATTATAAACTATTATTTAAATTAAAATATTGAAATGATTTCATTACATATTCTACTTAGATAAATTTAACATTTATCTTCAAATTACGTCAATCACTATTAAAGTTTCATACCGAAAATGTATAAGTAAACATATTATAATCTTCATTATATACATGAAATTTCCATAAAAACATGAATAAATATAATGGACCATTGGAATAATATATACTTCCAATAGTTAATTCAATAATTAATCTGAAAAAATTCCAAAATCATATGTTTTCCATATTCATTTTTTCCTCCCAAAATAATAAAATTCTACTAAAATAAAATTTATCATCTAATCATAAAAATCTTATTTCAATCCTATAGATATCTATAGAATAAGACATTTGGTCCCAAAGTATAACATAATATTTATCTCCCACTTCATTAATTAAAATCATAGTAACCAATATATCTTGTAGGATAGTGGTATGCATAACACCCTTGTCTGCCTTCGGTTGTGGATTTATGCCTCACAACATTGACTAATGTGACATGTATTCCATTATTCTATTTCCATATATATATATATATATATATATATATATATTTCTCATATGTTACAAAGAAATATGATGAAAATACATAAAATTAACCTTAAACATATATAATCATCTGAACTCCGATGGTCATCAACATCTTTAAACATATCAATAGATAATTATTACTTTAATAAAACACCATGTTCATCCAAGGTGTTACATAAAACTCAGCTCTATAAAACCCCACACAAAATATCATTATTGACATTAAAATCACATCACGTAACAGGGAAAAATGGTTTTATATTACACTATTCATATGATTGACCATATAGACTTTATGAAATGTTAGTGTCCTTAATATTTAAGATAACCTCAAATTATGAAATCATAACCCCTAAACATTTCTATACATTTCCAATGATAAAATCATTATTAAACCTACCTTAAGAATTTTAAAATCCTTCATTTTAGTTTTGAATTAATTTTATATAGTTGATCATTATTGCATTATTGTGTTTTAGAGAATTAGGACCTCACCGTAAAATAAATCAATATTACATAAAAAAGTAGAAAGTTCCACTTAGTATACATTTTCTAAAAAAACACCTGTTTTAGGATATAATAAGTCTTATTTTAAGGGAATATCATCAAAATATTAATCTTCACCACTTTTTTGCGACTAAAAATCAATAAATGTATATGAAAATAAATTAAAACATTGGATGAGAAAAAAAGATCAGTATGGAACATATAAAACAATAAAAGAGACCTATTAATTTATAAATAAATATAAAATAGTTATATTTTGTTAATTAAATTTTGGGATCAAATTAATCAAATTTTTTCGATAGAAATACAATTTTATACTTAAATAATCTGGTAGTAAAACACTCATTGTAATTTGATTGAGAGGGCATGGAGCCATTACATGGCCTTAAAAGACATCCCCCAAATATCAACGGTTGGTAATGAATGTCAAAGGGTCTCAAAATAGTTGTGGTAAAATTTACCCATTTTGAATAAAAAACTAACCAAAGAAAAAAAATAAAATACCACAATATGAAAAATGATAACCAGGAATGAAAAAACAACATTTCATATATAAAAATCATACTCAAATTGTGTTCTATAGTAGAACACCACAACACAAAATTGAACATCTGAAGATGAACTAATAAAACACCTCAATGACCACAATACTCCATGCTCAACTATCTTCATGCTCCAACATCATAAAAATACAAGGTATGATGAAGTTGTTCTAACCATATGATACATTACCTTTTCCCATGTCCCAATAGATGACATCTGCAACATAACCAATGTGTCAAATCAGGAGTGAGTATAAATTTTAGTATGTTTTTTCCCAATGAATTCCTTACCCATACCAATCTGATAGAAAATATGGCCACATTTTCCTAAAATAGTTTATATAAAACAATTTCACAAAACAATTTATATAAAATTTAAAAAATTTCTATAAATAGATTATAAATATATCTAAATAAGATCCATAATAGCCATATTTTCTAGAAAAAGATATTTTTCGTAGAATAGAACCAAATAATGATTTGAATATATTTTTCTATAATCATTTTGGCATAACCATGCCATTCCACTTATCCACACATCCATCCATGCATGTAACATTGGCGTCCATTTACTCAGGAGTGGTGATCAATCCTTTTACAAAGTCATCACCTAGTGAACCATCATCAGAGGGGAGATACCTAACCCTTATGTATCCAAATAATGATGGTGGAGACTCCTTACCCTTATACATCCTCAATACACATGAAACCACACATCCATTATGCCAATCATGAAAAAACACACATTAAATATATCTCCATAAAAACACTATTTTATTGAAAACCATTAAACTAAAATATTCAAATAACAATTATATATCAATAAAAAATACATTTTATAGAAAATATTTTATTCATTCCATTTACCAAAATTATTTAAAATCCCTTTCTAAAATTCTAACATTTAATATCACGAACCAAATTACATATGAAAGTACACCAAATTTTGATGTTTCTACAAACCGTTACTCTCAAATGATCCCAAAAATCATTAAATAGCCCAGTCAAAATAAATGTCACAAAAAATAATCAATTAGAAATCATTTAAATCAGTTCTAGCAAGATTATTTGAGAGTGAAGCCCCCTACCTGAAGCGTTTGGACGATAACTGTAAATTGATGAAGAACATTAACAAAACATGGTAAAAACTCCATAAAACCTCCTTAGATATGTTTCCATTTATCAACCATTGGAAATATAATAATAAATGAACTCTATAATCATAGAATTACGCATGGAGGTCATAGATATATGAATTTTAGAATATGGTAGAAGTGCATCTATGAAAACCTAAAAATAACAATGAATAATGGGAACTTAACGCAAGAATCATGTTTCAATATACCAAGAAAACAATCCGGATCAATTCTAATTCTCCGGATAGAGGTTCTAAAGGCATCAAGAGAGAGTAATCTACAGTTAGGTGTTTATTTAAAAAAAATAAGTGAGTTAAAGCTAAAATTATTGACATACAATATTTAAGGACCACACTTTGACCCCACACATGGTTTAGTCACACGGTTAGACAAATCGTGCGCTAACAATTCAATATAATCTATCTGGATTGAACCTATTATGGACTAATAAAATGTACTCCTTATCCATGAACACACAATGTAGATACTAATATCAAACATCTATAATGTTGTACGGTTTTACTAGGCTTTTTCATTGTTTAGACAAACCGTGAGCATCCCATGTGCCTCCACATTAGCCCCAAAACATCATTAATGTTCCCCAAAACACCCTACATTCACCCTTATACATTACATATATATATATATAATAATAATTAAATGGGTCACATACTAGAAATTTATTGTGCTATTGTTTCCCCAAAATTAGTATTTCCATACCCTGAATGTAGAAAACCATCATTGCTCTGAATGAGTTTTGGCCCTTTATCATTCATTTCCTTCTCGCATTCCCATGCCTCTTTCTAAATATAACCATATTTCTAGATGACCATATATAGGTAGATTCTTATCCCATGTGTGACTATTTATTTCCTATCCAAAATCATCAATTGGATATGTAAAAACTGTGCATGCAACTATAGGTCAATGTGATTTCATCTGATCATATGGTCAGGATCATGCTGATAAATTTCTACTGAGATATGTGGAACACATTATGCACCGAGTTGAACCACAGTGGATATGTCAAACAAGAATCTACATCACTAAAACATTACAATATCTCTAAAGGTCCAATGTATCTAGATTATAACTTGTAATTCTTCCCAAAATTATGATGTCCAATAATGGTAGAGATCATTAAGAATAGATAATCACTCACCACAGATGTTAACGATATTCAGTGAATATCATCATATTATTTTTGAATACCTTGAGACCTCTCCATAATCTTTCTGATCATCATAGTCTTCTAAATAGGTTTTTGGTCTTCGATAGTCCCTCTAATTTAATTCTCACATGTTGCAACCCAAAAAAGTGGGGAACATCAAGGACACCCATAGAATGATATGAAAGGAGCCACATGTATCTTGTCCTGAAATCTATTATTATATCAGAAATACACTAATGGAATCTGATCTTCCCATGAACCAGAAAAATCCATTAAAAACTCTAGTGACATGTCTTCTAAATTCCATATAATCCTTTCGGATTGGCTATCTGCCTACGGATGATACACCGTACTCACAGTCAACTGAGTCCCAAGGGCTGTTTGTATGAATTTCCAAAAATTAGATTTAAACCTCATATATCTGATATAGAATGTCAAAAGTGGTATTCAAAATATCTTTATCAATTATTAGATATATATTTTGGATAGATCTGTCACAATATGATTTTCACAAATGGGGATTAAATGGACAGACATGGTGAGTCGATCCACTATTACCCATAAGACATCAGGTTTTTGTACTGTTATTGGGGGGCATTTTGAAAAATCAATAAAATCTAATTCCATTTCCACACTAGAATTAGTAAAGAATACACAAAACCTATTGATCATTTATCCTCTTCCATAATATTTTGATAAGTTAATAATTTTTTATCAAACTCAACCACCTTCTTTTTTATTCTGATCCACAAAAATGCACCATCAACCACTTGTACATCATCTGTATTTCGGGATATACATCGCATCTCGAATTTTGGTTGGCATGAAGATGTTATTACTAACAATCCCTAGGTAAATATATATTATTTTTGAACCAAAAAACATAACTCCCCTCTTGTTTCTAGTCCTAAATGGTCTCCCTGCCATTGTGTTTTGAACTCATAATGTAACATTCCGAATCAGATATTTGTGCTTTATTAACCATATTTTCCAATTCTAGAACCATAGAAATTTAATATAAAACAAAAAAAAATTCAAATATGCATTCACATTATATATGCATGTTGACCAAGACCGAAATAAAATGCCTTTCATATGAAGCTTATTTTTCAAACTGACTGTACTACTAATTTCTTAATTCTTCTTCCACCGAATTTACATTACCAGGTGTATACATCAACTCATAGTTGAACATTTTTAGATACGAAATCCATATTCATTGAATTCGATTAATTTATCATTGTTAGTAAACATGTTTCATGGTCTTATGGTCAATGATCATAGTAAATTTCTCATCAAAGATATAATAACTCCATTTCTTTATGTAATGGAAAAATACTGCTAACTCCAAATTCTTTGTTGGATAATTCTTCTCATTCATCATCAGCTTCCTCAGACCATAATAAAAAACACGGTCTCTTTAAATGAAATACATCACAACCTAGATCCCAATGCATCATATTACACCACATACCCTTTTCCTAATTCTAAAAAAAATCAAGATAGGGGCGGATGTAAGACAAAATTTATCTCATGAAAATACTTCTGACATTACTCCATCAAATAGTTTTTCATTATTAAAGACATCATTGGTGAAGCTAGTCTTGAGAATTCATGAATAAAAGATTGTAAAAAACTAGAGAGACTAAGAAAAATCTATATATCAATGATCTTTTTTAGTGGTTTCCAATAGATAAATTCTTCTATCTTCTGTGAATCCAACCAAACAACACTTTTTGAAATTACATGTCCATGGAATAATAACTACTGAATAAAAAAACACACTTTGAAAGGTTGAAATACAATCGGTGGTATCTGGGGATTCGTAAAACTATTGCCTAGTGGTTCTCATTCTCATTCCTTTTCCAGGAATATGATAAAATTTCATTCAAAAACACCACAAAAACTGATTTCAGATATCTCTGAAATATATAATTCATAAATTCTGTAAAGGACTCTGGTGAATTCATAAGACCAATATAAATTATAACGTATTAATAATGGCCATATCGACATCTAAAATCTTTCTTCATGATATCCTCTTTCCAAACTCATAACCGATGACATAATCATCAAATGTTAATTTTATAGAATCATTGAAATCCCCAAAATTGATCAAACATATCATCCCTTCATGGATGTGGGAATCTATTCATTATCATAACAAGTTTAATCTTAAGATAATCAATGCACAATATTAGTGTTCTATCCGCACTCTTTATAGAAAAGACTCATGCTACCCACATATAAGTGCTTTTCTAAAATAATCTCTTTCGTCCCAGCTATTTCAACTACACTTTCATCTCTTTTAATTCTATTGGTTTCATCCTATAATATTAAATAGAAATAAGACTAGTCCATAAGAGGTGATCAATCAAAAATTCCAACTCCCATATAGGTGGTAACACATCTATGTTATTTAAAAAACACATATAAATTTATCCAATACTAGTAGAAATATTATATTCTACATCCTCTAATCAATTCAACATCCAATGATGCAAACTGGTATGATATAACTCCCTCAGCATGTGCCAAAAAACCATTGCACTAATCTTTACAACCCTTCATCCACTGAATAGATGCTCGATGTCGTCCTTAGTTTTAAAACAAACCATTCTACTATAACAATCTATGTCAGACATGAACATTGTCAACAAATCCATAATGAGGATTATATTAGAGAAATCAATCTCTAACACAGAGAAATCTCATTTTTACTCAGCTCCAGTAACAATTATATTACATGCTCTAAAAAAATTCTCAAAATTATCTTTCACTAAGAGGTGTTTGAAGTTTTATTATGAAAGGAATAATCTCAATTTTTAGACATAGAAAATTAATATAATGATAATAAAAAATGAAATGTGATGAAATAGTATCAATAAACACTTGCATATGGGTAGAATTCAATGGAATCATACATCTCAGCATATTTGGTATAACATTATCATCCATAATCACTTGCTAATCTCTAAACACATTATTATTTTCTATTTTTTTCTCCTTATTTCCTTGTTGATATTGACCTTGCAGATGAATTATTGTATTCATGGAATCAATGTGGATACCACTTCTTTGCTGATGAGATTGATTCTTCTTGCCTCGTCTAGTCGAAACAATTAATGCATGTGATACCTGAGATGTGTCTCGAGTAATTAAACATAGAAAAATGCCACAATAATGTTTATATGTACCATCTCATTGTAGTTATACCATGATATAGGTAATGTTATACACTTTCACTTCATGTGGTTGAATGAACCACATTAAAAACATCCAGGTCGGATCAATGATTTCAGATTTAGATTCTCTTTTCCATCCATTTGATTCTGATTCACACTAACAACTTGGAAATTAGTGTCCCTCTTCTACTTTCATCATATAATCATGTTCCCACCATTTTCCATAGGTATCATCATACATCTTCTTCCATATATTCGGATATATCCTGTTTATCCATTGGCACACTTTTTACCATTTATGTATAATTCATAATACAATTCACTTCAATATTTGAATGACTCTCATGTATTAACCCTTATTTGTTGATACATACCTTCATTGACACACTCATAGAAACATTAAGTACAAAGAAAAAAAATATCATGAAGAAAACCACATATTTTTTGAGAGAAATATATTCATCATTTAGGATTAAGAAGTTTGTCATTTTAGGAATCATGAATATGTGATGATAGAATTGTATTTTGAATAATTACTAATAATTATGACTCCCAATCCTGGATCCAGTTTATAATTCACCTCTAAATTTCAACACTTACATTGAATATCCATGGGTATATATTGTGAAATCTTGAAATTTAGCTCAGTTTTTGTAATGATTAAATCGAATATACAATTCAACATATTCCGACACACCTCTGCCTTTTTGGTTCTGAATCACCTAAAAACATAGCGGAATTCTTTTACTTGAATTATATGGAATTATACACATGCCATGGCTCATTCCTATGGTTCCCTATGTCCACAACATAAAATGCCTAGATTATACTATAAATCAGATCAAGGTTCACCGATTTTTTACGTTCAACTACATTCTCTATATCTACTTTTAGTTGAATTCTATAATTCCTACTGGCGGACACATTCTAAATAGACAAAAAAACACTATAAGTATCACTCTTTAACAATTGAGGACATATACATTCAAATTATATCATATTAATTATCATAACAATACATTAAAAAAGATTCATTTTCCCCATTCAACTACTTTTTAATGCTTTCAACATTATTTTTAAAATAAAATCCATTCAAAAATAAACCAACTATGCTCTTTTAAATTTATTTCATTTGAAAATTAATGAATCATTTTTCAAAAATCAACATAGTGTATCACAAAATATTACATTACTCAATTTTTTTTGAAATACGTGGGGTATGTCATTCCTCTAATGTATGTCATGCACATATAATTATCTAAAACCACGATAATGAGATTCCAATACCATATAACTATGTCCAAAATAGTAACTTACCCAATTCACTGATAACATGAAATTCATCATAAAATTTTTATCAAGGGCTTTTTATGCCCAACATTTCATATCCAGAAAATAATACTAAATTCTATGATTCTATCCTAAGAAATACACAAGAATAAATTCAACCTAAAATCAAATAATACTAATTACTACATATTCTAAAAGGTAACAAAAAATATGATCCCATGTTTCTCAGATCCAATTTGCGATCCAATAATACTAATACTATTTGTAATGACCCACTAATTCTCATTGTCTTGAAAGGATGGTGAGCCATTAATTGGCCTTAACCAACATCCATAGAAAACCAAAGGCAGGGAAAATTTTTTTAACGGCCTCAAAACCTTATGTGGATAACATAACCTTTATGAAAAAAAAAATATAAAAATACATAACCAAACATACCACTCTATGATTCATGATAACCATTACAGGTAACACAACATTTAATATATCAAAATAATACTCAAATCGTGTTCCACATTAGGAGACCACAACATCAAATTAAATAGTAGAATATAAACTAATAAAAATATAATACCACCCATGATTCAAAGAACCACAAAATTTATTCTCTAATATCACTAAACAGACCAAGTATCAGGAAGTAGTTAGAAATATGTGATACATTACCTTTTACCATGTCATAATTATTGAAATCTACATAGGCTTCAAAGAGCCAAAGTAGGGGTGGGTTTAGAACTCAGTAGTTTTTCCATAAAGTCACCTCTACACATTCTATTATGATAGAAAATATATCCACATTTATATAATATAGATTATTTAAAACGATTTCCAAAAATATTTTGTATCAAAATAAAAACACATCCAAAAATTGTTTATAACTAAAGATAGACAAGATCTTGTAAAATAAAAATCATCTAGAAAATCCATTTTTTACATAAGAGACCAAAAAATTTATTTGAATAAATTTTTAAATAATAATTTTGGCATAACTATTCAATTAAATTTATGAACCCCTCCAGCCATTCATGCAACCTCGACCTCCCAATACTTGTGAGTGGTGATCCATCCTTTTACTAAGCCATCAAATTGTGAACAATCTTAATGGACAAGATCGCTAACCCTTATCTATCCCACAAATTATGGGGTTTAATACATACCATTATGTATCAAAAATTTAGATAAAAAATGCAACCATTATGCCAACAAGAACTGCTAAAACAATCATTTCACCCATTTTAGTAAATCCATTTTATTATTGAGATCTAATAAATACCAATTCCAATAAAAATTCCATATCAATAAAATCACCCCTTTTATTGAAAACATATTTATCATTCCCTTTACCACAATTATCGATAAATTACATTTTAAAATCCCACCATTTTAAATCATGAACCAATGAACTTATGATATAACAACAAATATAAATTTTTCCACAATCCTTCACTCATGAGGGTTTACAAATATCATTAAATGGCCAAATAACAATAATTTTCACACAAAAAAATCAATTTTAAGGAATTTTACTTAGTTCCAGAATGAGTGTTTAGATTGAATCAACCTACCATAATCATTTTGATGAGAATAGCAAAAGAATGGAGAATAGTGATGAAAGAGGTCAAAAACACCATAAAACTGCATTAGATCTCTACCCATATCATAAAAAAATCCAAATATAATCCGAAATGGAATCCATAATACTATGAGTACCCACAACGGGCATCAATATAAGAATTCAAGAAAAGGGTCGCAATACATCAACGAAAATGCGACAAGAACAATGAATAATGTGCACTTATCGCAGGAATTGGGCTTCAAAGAACCTTCATAAGATTCCATATCGATTAAAATTCAGTTGTGATAGGATATATATCAAACACGGGATAACAATAATGAATATGGATAGTTTTGGAGAAAAATTTATTGAGTTAATTGTAAAACGAATGAGATCCACAATTTAAAGATCTCACATTGACCACACGCGTGGTGTAGTCACACAGTTAGAAAGCCCATGCACTAACCATGAAATAGCTACTTTAAGAAAAATCCCTCACACAAACTCCTTGCACGGTCTCTTTAACTATGTGGGAACCATGATGAAGCTAAATTCCAACATCTACAATTCATCATAGTTTCTACTAGTCTTTCTATTAGTTTAGACAAACCATTTTTTCCCATACTCCTCCCATTTTCCCCAAAAACTACTTAAATGTTCCCCAAACACTATAAACCATCACCCTTCTTCTTTATACATATATATATATATATATAATCAAGAAAGTGGTCACATAATAGAAACCAAGGGTTCTAAAATTTTCAATATAATTTCATAGTAAGTCACTATAAAAAACATAATGGTTCCTTTGTAATCAATAAAAACTTATGAAATCTTATTCCAAACAAACACCAAATTTAACCTTTGAAAAGTAATATATCCTTTCTAGTAAACATATTTGAATTATTAAAAACATTATTGAATAATATATATATCAAGGAAGTATATGAAATGTGTAAGAAACTAAAAAAACCCAACATAAGAATAATTTCTGGCTACGTTTCACAAAAACATCACAGAGTGCTCAAAAAATAATAGAGGATTATGTTTTCTCTCTCATATGAAGCATAAAATTACATGATAAAATATATTTATCCAATGATTTATAGTTCCCTATAATAACACCCATCATAAAATGTTCCTAAATATACGTTCAACAAAATCAAATTACTCATAATGTATAATCATAATAATTAACAATGGAAACATATGGGTTTCATAATCATGCCACACATCATAATCAATGGAAATATAATAATGAATTCATTTAAAAACTAAAATTAATTCATGTATTATCCCATCAAAGGAAGGGAGAATAAAATATGTCTCTATGTGAGAGATATACAAACTTAATGTAGGAAAATTCAATAATATTACATTGAGATTGAAAGTGAGCTAGAGAGAGGTTGTAACCCAAATAAAAATACGGTTTAGAGAGCTCCCATAGATTGTAAGAAAAATATTTCCATATATCAAAATATCAATTACATGTATTTTGTTTAAATTATATAGAACAAATGGTAAGAGGGTTATTTTCATTAAAGAAAAAAGGGAATCTAATAACCAATTAAAAATATCAAATAATTGTTATTGTAGCTTGCAAAGATGTCAATTACATATACATTAAAGAACACAATCGTTTTTATTTTTCAAATAAATTCAAAATATTATGTATAAAATACCTAAAAAGATTAATTTTGAAATGAATTTAATGATAGTCAAAAGAGTTATACAATTTTTTTATAATTAAATTATGTCCATGTAAATTATTTAATAAAATAAATTTTCAAATATGGTCTTTTATGAATGATATGTAAGAAAAAAATATCATCATCCAGAAAAAAAGTATTGTTTAATTTAAAGTTTCCCTCAAATAAAACCATAAAAAATATTATATTTTATTAACATTGTAAATAACTAAATTATGGTCAAAAAATGACCATTATCATCCATTGAAACATAAATAAATATTTCTTTGAAACTTTTAGAATGATTTTTTCATGAATAAAAATTTTTTTGAATGGAAAATATAAAAATTGAATTTTGTTTGTAAAAAAAGACTCTTACCTTGAGTCCAACTCATCAAATGCATTCATTATCAACCTAAACAATACAATAATTTCAATAAATTAATTTTTTTACGAAAATTTTTTATTTTTCTTATCCATTTTATTTTATTTATTATCATTTCATAATGAATTATATAATAAATTAAGCTAATGATTGATATTTTGATGATATTCGAATCATAAGTCCCAAATGAATTCCATAGGTGGACTATGATCAATAAATTTATTATTTAATTTTATCTTTATTATTATGAACTACATAATTATCATTTTTTACATCAATTATACTCTTTAACCCATCCAGTAAACATAGTTATAAAAAATTATTAATGTTATAATTATGGATATGGTAGGCCATACATACAAATGAGTAACAATTCCAATTAACAATGATCAATATGGAATGTGGGTATGTTCTTTTAATTATTCCATATTGATAAATATATATTATATATAATATTATTCCATTAAATACACCAATGTATCCTATAAATGTGATGTAATAATGATTAATAAATCAAATCACATAGTGGGAGTGGAATCCACCCGTACACATGCACAAAAACCCATATTTCAACAAATGTAATGGTGAAAAAATATATGATTCATTAATTTATAGATGAAATATATGCCATGATTAAATTACATAAAAATTAAATTCATCATCATTAATTTTTGTTATAGGATATTATTGAAAAATAGTGACATATGCCCATGAGGTTTCAGTATTCCTTACACATAAATGATGGTTCTGATTCTTATTTAATTGAAGATGATATGGGAATATATTATAACATTAGAATAAGAAAATCACATTATATTTGTTATAGTGATGTAATTTATTCACCATCTGTGAATAATAGAAGATGGAGGTGTATGATGAAATGAAAATCACCCTATTAAGAATGATAACTCTTCTACAGATAATCTATTTAGGATTACCACAAAATAAATTATATTATTGTTTTATAAGAAAGATAGACTTTGGGATGGGGGATATGATATAATTATGGTATTTTATTTGGGATTGGATTATCCAAAACGATTTTTAATTATCTATAAATGATTAGCGGAGGTTCGCTTTCATAATTGAGGGTAGCGGAACTTTTGTAATTTCATAACATACTAATTTATTATAATTTAATTATCATGTAAAAAGGATCAAAATTAATATAATATGAATATACGATGATTATAGGGTGAAATATAATCACAAAAGTAATTTATTCAATGTATATTATGATTAATATATGTAAAGTTAGTTATCTTATTATTCTGTTAAAGGAATAAATATTGTGTCACCATTCCATAAACATTTGTTGTAATTATATATATATATATATATAATTATAATTAAATTACCATGATTAAAAATCATCTATATTTAATATTAATATTATCACCCAAACTATTTTTTTATGCTTCCAATAAAATATAGTAGTTTTTAAAAGAAATAAAGTGACATTTTTTCGTGATCTTTTACTTTAATATTATAATGGTCAAAATAATGAAATATATAACCAAGTGGCCATTTATTCATTAAATGTATAGAAATTTATATTCTCTACTTACCCAATAAGATATATTCATGTTTTAGTAACAACGTTTTGTACATATCAAATTATTGTCGACATCATTTTTATGATTTTCCAGAACTATTAAGATAATTACATACTATAATAACTATTAAAAACTTCTCAAAAGGGTCTATTTAACAAAATTCTAAATTAATATTCCTATTTTGGAATCTATTTTTCATATTAAAGTTAATTTAATTTGAATATTTTACCTTTAATATAGACCCACATGATGTGATGAAAAATGAGTTTTCATAAAAACTATTTTTTATAAATTAAATGTTTTTATACTATGTAAAATTATAAAATTAATTAAAATTACCAATATGATATTAAGGTTAATAAAAATTAACTATTTAAATTTTAAAACCAATATGGAATAGTATTTGATTCTTTAAATACAGAAATTGAAATTACAATTTTCAATTAATATATTTATTTTTCACTACACGTATAAAACTCAACCTTCTGTAAAAAATAATTTTTTTTGTTAATAAGATAATATTATTGTATTGATTTCAAATTATATAACATATTTATCAAATAAGAATTCAAAATATTATAGAAATTTATTATAATATTTTCCATATAAATGAAATAAAATCCATTTTTGAAGAAAACATATTTGTGTGGAATAAAATGACCATATATTAAATGGATTTATTATATAATAATAATTTATAAAAAAATTATATATAGTTATTAATTTAAATATATATTAAGAATAATTTTTCCCAATTTTTAAAATAGTGTTTAACTGTTAGGTTATAAAAGTCATATTTAAATAATGATATATCATGTTTCATTTTATTTTAGTGTTTCATGTGGTATACGTTATTGAACAATTTTTTAAATAATATGGTGATTCAGAGAGGGATTTTAGTTGTGGTTTTATATAGTTTTACATTATTAAAAAAATAATAGTATTCACATGAGATTATTTTAGGTATGATATTTGTTTTCTCTAAATTTTCTCTTATACATTTACATATGGACTTTAGTCATTCCATTATATCGATATCCATTGTTCATGAGAAGGAGATTGCTTTATATTATATATTCAATCATTAGTATCTTGAGGTTTTCATATTGATTGATTTTTTTTATGTATCTCACATCTAACAACAGTTTAATTTTGTACCTTGTAGAGAGAGTTTATAATGGGAAGTGTTGGTTTTCACGATTTAACAATATGATGTTATCCTGAATATGGAATTGTTTTCAATAACGAGTTCTCAAATATAATTTCATGATTGGATATATTTATTCCTAATGGAATATTGGAATTGTATATCCCTACTTAAAGTGTATATTATTACTCATGAGTAGGAAACTACATTCTATCACAAATAAGATGGCGAGTTCAAGACTTGGTGCGACAGACTCTTCAGTCAACTATACTCAAATGGTTATAGTGGAATATATTAATTTAATACATAATTATTTATTGACTCTAAAACATAATTTTCAAATTATCATATACATTTAAAGCTCCTTAGGTTAACATTGATTACATCATTGATATATTTGATGGCCCCAATTGTGTTCCAAGAGTAGAGTGTACGGTTGGAAGAAAACTATGAAAATGATTTTATCAAAATCAGTGTGTCCTTGTATGTATCTAATATTTTTAATGAATTAGTAAGATTTGATATTTATTATTTTTTTACCACACTAACCAAAATTTGGTAATGATCAATTAAGAGTACCCCCTTTTAGGATTTTTTATTTATTAGATTATTTGAAAGGTGTGAGTTAGTTCTCAATGTATTATCTTAGTCTTAGATACCATCACATTATTGTTGCCATGTATTATATTCCAAATATAAAATTATAATTTTTAATGATCATTATTACATTCCGGTGATTCCTTTTGGGGTGTTAAATTTCCCCAAAATATTAATTTCACTTAAGAACAATATCATTAATCCATTATAAAAATGTTTTTTGGTTATCATAATCAATTAAATTAACATTTAATGTGATTCCTAGGAGGATAATCTATAGAATTTTATGATTTTACGTTACTTACTATGGATAAAATGGAAATATGGTATGATCAAAATGCCTTAATTGTTTATCTCAGAAGTTCACATTCCAGTTTATTTCATCATTGAATTTGGTTTAGTAGTGGACCAAAAAATGATGGATGAAGTAATTTATTGAGTGCCAGAGAAGTTGTAGTTTAATGTGTGGGGTTTCACAATCATGGCTGGGAACTACCAGATTATTATAAAAAAATTCATGATTATATACCCTTATAAATCATTGATAATTAATGGGAATCTAATTTCATCCTCCAAAGCGCGTAATATAATATTTTAAGTGACAATGAAGAGGTTGAGCAGTTCTCCTACATTGTATTAGCATAGAATATATTCATTTATCTTGTTTTATATTATTCCAGAAAGGTTAGGATAATAGGTTTAATGATATAGAGTTCGGAATTAATGCCTTTTTGGAGAGGTTTATGAGACCACATTAGGAAAACAAGAATATCCACGACTTAGATTTGGTAGTTGTATTCTTTCATTTAATGATATGGATGAATTATATTACACTTGAGTGGTTAATTTTTTATTAAGAAAACTAGTTTCTTAGCTATACCATTACCCATAGAGATCCCACATAGAGATATAGTAACTTGATATAGTTCTAATAAGACTATGACACTGAGATAATCCATTCTCTAGGGAAGAGGAATGTGGTGGAAGATTCCATTATCAGTAAATATTTATCTCTTATGGTTGATGTGGAAACAAAGCTTTTGGACTTTTTGTTGTTATCATAGGAATAATCATGATGTAAAAGATTTCTATAGCTGATGGTGTATACTCAACCACTTTTATATTATGTGAGATAGGATGATTTTAGTGACCATGATAGTGACATACTCTCTAACCAAATATCCTAAATAGATTCACCATACGAATTATCATAAGTTGGGTATTATGTTATAATTTTATGGGGATGTATTTTATTAAAATTTACATTGAATAAGGATTTTTTAGGGAGTTTCATTACTTAAATCATAATGAAAATGACAAAAAAATCTAGGATAGGAACAATATATTTTTTTAGTGTGTATCACATAAAACACCATGGGTGTAGGGGAAAATAATATCATGATAATTTACAATATTATTCATATTTAAAATAAATTTAATGTATTATATATATTGAAATAAACTTGACACTAATTTAGCATAAATCACATACATTACTATGTTTCTTCAGTGGCTTTCATTACACATAAGACTCAGGATCACCAAATGACAATATATTATTAAAATATTATTATTTAAAATAGAAAGACATAACGTAGATGTTAAAATAGAGGTTATGAATTTGGTTAAATAGAAGATTGAAATGTATGGTTGGAACAAGTATGAAATGAATTCATTGGTTAATAATTAATTAAAAAATGAATATCAGAACCAATTTAATATAAAAAGATGGTTTTTATAGCAAACTATTTCTCTACTCATAATGATTCTTTATCCCAAAAAATTGAATTAATTATAATTATTGATTCATATTATTAATATATATATTTTAATAAATAAAATAATTTTTATATTCATCAAATATTTTCGAAAATAATAAGATAATAAACCAATATTACTCCTAAAATAATATATTTTTATTGAGGTACATTTACCACATTTTAAAAGATAAAATCTTTTTAATCCAATTTATAGACGTTAATAAATCATATATGTTAAAATATACATTATATTTGAAATAAACCCAAACAAATATTATGCTTTGGAGAATTTAAGTTATTTTTTTGGGAAGTTTCAATTTTTATTAAAAATTAAAAAAATTTGAATTTTAATTCAAAACTACCTTTTCACCAAATTTATATGTATTGTTAAATTATATTTTTCAGTGATTTAAAAGTATTAATAATATATTTATTCAGTTAATAAAATTAATTAATTCAAATCAATTTCACATTGATATTGAAAATAAAAATGTAGGAATCATTTGAACGTTTTAACTTTAAAAACATAAATTTTCGTCCCATCGGTATGATTGAATTTATATTAATTTCATCCCATTTATTGATTGTTATTTAGAAATATGGATTCCATATTATTAATAGAAAGAAATTATAATTAATAAATTGTTAAACTTATTTTTTGATTAATAAATATTGCTGAAATTTTTATACTTTAATTAAAATGCTTAATGCGAAATTAAGCTTAATAGGGATCTTAACCTTAAACTTATGGACCAAAAGGACATTGAATGATTTAAACAAGAAATTGGTTGTCCCAATATCAACCCAATACTACCATTTATCCAACATGGACAATTATTTTATCCAATTTCAATTTAAAAAATGTCAATGTAATTCCCTTTTTCAAAATTTACAAGATTTCCTATCACCATTCAACACAAAAAGGACTATTCTCCTCCCACTTCCTCAGACCAATCAAGACACATTTGATCAACCAAGATCTGCACATATAGATACTAAAAATATATCACCTCATCTTATAAGCATCCCCTTGGGTGTAAATCCATCTATGAAATCCCATTTGTTAAAAAACGAGTTACCTAAATTAGTAGTAACATATTTCCTAACATTCTTTACATTTAATTATTTGTTCGCCACCTAAAATAATATTTTTCCAGGATTATATAAAAACATAAATATCCTTAATATATCATTGTTATTTATTTTATGGTTTATACCAACAAATTAAAACAAATCCATCTAATTGGTAATGTACTTACTGATTATGTGTACGACGAACTATCGCCTCACAAAATGAACTTGTTTGGTTTTTAGCTTCCACCTATCATGGATGTGAACTATTGTAGAAAATATGTCTATATATATTATTTATATGATATTTTTAATATCCATATACCTCTTTAATTTTTTAATAAAACATACCTTTATGATTTCTATTTTGTTTTAATATGATAACATCATTTGTTGAAGTGTGGATAAATGCCTCTTAAAATTGATGAGATTATATCACATGACATATGTCATCTATAAAGTATTGTTTATTTTAAAAATATGTGAAAAAATATAAATTTTATATAATATCCCTTTTATCATAATAGTTTTGTCATGATTATTATTCTTTATATAATATATAATTACCTTTTGAACATAGTTGACCTATAAAAGGATTTTTGACACACTGCCCGAATTTGGTCCATACACCTGATGTAAATTTATTTGAAAAAGTAGTTTCATGAAAAAATGAATTATGTAAAATTAAAATTATGATAAACATGAAAATGATTATAGAAAAATTAAATAATAATAATAGGTTTTCTATTCGGTAATATAAATGTACATGATACTAATAATATGTATGGTATGTGATTTTCATCTCACTTTTTTACATCCGTGAAATAAATTTCATGTTCACCACATAATAATTTTTTCGGTTATTTAATGAAAATTTTGATATAATATATCATTAATGATTTTATCTTCATGGTTTTTGAAACATTTATTTAATGTTATTACTTCATGATGCTTTTGATTTAAAATGTTTGAATGTGGTATGGGACACATTGGAATGTTTAATGAATTTTCCCTAAACAGTAATTTAAATGATTTTTTATTTCCTTTAGAGGAAATTATTTTACCACTCTTACATAATACCATCAATTTTACATTAATCATGTTATTCATGTCATTTTATCAATTAATATAACCATTTTTCATTCTTCGGTAAATAAAATGTTTTACTGAATATTTTTATAAAAAACCAACATAATTTCTCACTTTATTCAGAGAACCTATTTTCTTTTAAAAAACACATTTTAATAAATTGTATTCAAATTTTTTTAATCCTTGTAAAAATAATTTAATAAATATATTTTTACATTTTTCCATTTAATGATGTTTTCAACTAAATATTTTTG
The DNA here is from genome assembly GCA_963277665.1 of Viscum album. Classification (NCBI taxonomy): domain Eukaryota; kingdom Viridiplantae; phylum Streptophyta; class Magnoliopsida; order Santalales; family Viscaceae; genus Viscum; species Viscum album. The sequence continues at coordinate 1,749,057,804 of OY728120.1, read as the reverse complement.
TTACCTTCCAAAAAAGGTATATTTTTATCATTTTACAATGAAAAAGGAATGTTATTTTTTACCTAATACGATATGTATGTATTTAACCACATTAATTTAATTTATGCTTCATTTTTATTTTTAAAGTATTATTATTGAAGATAATGTTATTTTAAATTAATTTTAAAATAAATTAATTTTTTAAAATAATAAAAATAAAAAACTTATTTTCGTCAAGAATGTTTTAAAAATGATATATTTTTATTAACTAATAACAACAACACATTATTTATACTCCCCATGAGATTTGTTTGTTGATACTATCCATAAAATTCCTCTCAATGGTTTATAATTTTTTTGGCATTTCATGGTATTGAAATTCACTTCCTTGTTTCTGTTTAGTCCCTATGAAATATTCAATTTTCATATGATCCTTTGATATTGAATTTCATCTAAATATCAATATCAATTATCATGGATTTTATTATTTCCTAAACTTTATTACATTTCAATTATGGTTTCCACAATGAAATTTATTTGGTAATTTGGGTAATTTTTGAAAAACATGTATTCCTTAGACAATGCAGAAATTTCATAAGTCATGTTGTTTATTTGATTTGAGAAATGCTTAGGACGTGAATAAAACATGTTGGGAAACATTTGAGAAATTAACTTTGGGTGGGGACTGGTTTATATAATACCTTCATGCATCTTCTATCTCATGATATTAAATTAATTTGTTAAAACTCTTTCTTGTTTTCTTCCAAGAATAATAGATGGGTTTATACAGATAATTTTTAACTTTCTGGGGGTGGATCATGAAAGTGTATGTTTCAATGTGCCTTAAACATGATATCCAATAATAAATCATTTCCTTCATTTTGATTCCGTAATTATTTATCCTTGATATTTTTAATCAACATATCTTTGGATCCATTTCATTCATATTCTATTTTTTAATTTTTTTTAACGTATCACATTTTTATATGTATTATCCCCTAACAAGTTATTTTAATTTCTTTTGTTTTCAGTTATTACCTTATAATAAATTTTATGAACTTATTTCTCATTTTTTATGAAATAGTATTTGTGTTGAGTTATTTACCATTCCATAATTTTTATTATCATTTATTAGTTATTTCTTTCACTATACATTACCATTACCAATCATTTTAGCTCACCCATAATCTAGTTTCATTACTCATGAATCCAAGAATCATACAATAAAAGATACATACAATTATATAAGTTGGAATAAAGTTATCCTTGAATGAATAAAATATTATAATTCATTTATTCATTTTTAATATAGTAATCATTCATCTGTGTGGTTTACATAGGGTACAAAACTATTAGATATTTCATGATATGGTTCCTTTTAATCATGAGAATGTTATAGTAATAAACATCAGCTCTAAACATTCTATGGATGGGTGAAAATATTTTATATTAGAGGAATCTTAGTAGAATCCTTTGGAATTCGATTTATGAAAACATATTTTTGGGATCATATCCCTAATTTAAAATATTATTATATGTATAGAATGACATCCTATAATTTTGGTAGGGTGGAAATTATATTGGTCGTACTAGAATGTTCATCGAAATATATATACTAAAAGTGGATATATTTTAGGCACAAATGTACGAAGGGGTAACAACTCTAAAAAGGTGTGTTAGTCCAGACATGGTATAACCTGGTGCACGACAATAAGCCTTATTGCACACATAGTTTGAATCTTTGGGGGGATTCACTTAAGATAATTTAAATTTTCATTCCCCACAATTTTGAGGAATTGAATATAAAATAAAAAATGTTTTTCCTAGGATAAACCCTAGACCATGGATGGACCTATGTGTAAATAAATGGATTTATCATTTATGTATTGGTGTTGTATTTAGAATCTAATATTAAAGGATACATAGTTATAAGACATATTTCAAGAACATCCATAATATTTATTTATTATAGTATTTGAAAAAGACATCCTATATAACAGGTGATAAATAATAATTCCCGCAAAGGCCATGGGATATGAACCAACGATTCAAGTATGATAAGGGTTTAATGAAAAACATAATCACACATAATGTCTTGGTCAATATATCATTGTTTTTATTTAAAATATTTGACGAATAATTATTAATGATGAACCCTTAGTTTTAATTTTAATGTATAGAGACCTATTCCTTCACCACATTGGATATTTTTAATAGTTAAATGAAAATAAAAATTATTATTCATCATTTATGGGCCTCACAATCCATTAAATGATTATTTTAGTGCATTGGGAATTAGAGATAATTTTTTGATAACTATTTCCTGACATAAATAATGAATGAGAAATTGATCTAGGAATATAAAAAATTATGGAATTGTTAAAATGATATTAAAACATATCATTTATGTAAATTTTCTAATATTAATTAAATGTAATTAAATATATCAACATGAGGAAAAGTATCAACAAAAAAATGTTTTTCTAATAACAAAATTTTTTAAAAACTGATTGTTTTATAAGTCATCATATATTTTTTTCTTTGACACCCTAAATTTTTATTCATCATTCACATTTTCGTGATTGAAGACCCCAATAACTCCCTATAAATATTAATCCATTTACTCTAAGTCTATATCGTTAATTGTCACTAATGTTCTCCTACTTGGAGACCAAGTTATATGTTATCCCATTTGAACTTTGTACTTCCCATTATCTTTTTTCCAGAGGATTTTTTATGAACCATTATCATGATGTGGGATTTAAAACTCAGTAATATAAAAAAATATATTACCAAGGTTGAGTTTAAATTGCGAGGACACAATTTAATTAATTTTGTGATAATGTAACACCACAAAAATCTAAATTCGGATCATGGTATTTGATAAAAAGTGTGACATGCAAGACCATTTATTTAATGGGAATATAATATCCCATTAATTTATAATATATTCAATATTTAAAATTAATTATATATAATTTATAGTTTTCAATGTAGGGAACAATGAGTTATTGTACATCGTATGAAGAAAAATGTTTCTTCTATGGATTGTATTACATGGAATATTATTTTTCACTAAAAAAAATATATAATTAAAATAATATTATTTAATATAATAAGATATAACATGGTTGTTAAACTAGTGGTAATTAATTTGGTTAAAATATTATTAAATATTATGTTCTATACAAATATTAAAAATATAAATTTTTACTAAATAATTATAAAATGAATATAAGACCCAATTGAATAATAAGGGAATTTTTTATAGAAAATTAATTTTTTTCTCACAAATCATTTTTATCTTAATAAATTAAATTAATTAAAATTAGAGTATGAAATTAATGTTATATTTATATTATATATTAAATAAAATATTTATTATATTTGTTGAATAGATTCAATATATAAATGACAAGAAAAAAACCAAATATTAAACATAATATAAAATATTTATATTAAGTCATTTTTACTTTGTTTAAATGTAAATCCTATTTTAAATCTATTTTTTGGAACATTTATAATATTATACGTCAAAATCAACTTTATCATTCAAATATAAACATTCGAATTAGTTTATGTTGAAATTTTGGTATTTTTCTATGAAGTTTCATTATTTAAGGAATAATGAAAATTACTGAATTTTAATTCGAAACCATTTTCTCATATAATTTATATATATTTAGAAATTATACTTTAAATTGTTTTTAATGTTTTAATCGTTTTTTAATAAATTAATCCAATTTAGGCCAATATATTCAATTTCACATAGAAATTGAATACAAAAACATAGCAATCTTTTGAATGTTTTTACATTAAACACCAATATTTTCATCTAGTCTTTGAGATAAAATTTGAATTAATATAATAAAACTATGTTAAAGTACTTTAGGAAAAATTATTACATATTATAAATAATAATAATTTTTAATTTATAATGACATTAATTTTTTTAAATAAAATTTTAGTGAAAGTAATTAAAATTAATTACAACAATTAATATGAAATTACGCTTAAAAAGGAATAAACCATAATCATAATGGCCAAAATGATCATAAAACATGTTCAAAATACCTTTAATGGTAACATTTAGACCCTATAATCCCTTTATTCAAATTTGGACTATTATTGGATCTAATTTCCATGAAACAAACATGTTGTAATTTCCATTAACATAATTTACAAGACTGTCAGTCCTCTTCCACTATAAAAAAGGTCACCTCTCCTACCACTTCCTAAAACATATAAAGAATCATTTTATGGACCAAAATCTACAAAAATATCTTACAAAATCCCTAAAATTATTATATAATATTAGTCATTGGATTATAGATATTCAAGGAACCCATTTGGTGCCTCCCAAATGGATTTTTCAAAAGAAAAGTTTACATTATTCTTCAAGCTCTTTTTGATTCATAACTCACCCCATAAACTCTTATGATTAGTTGATTATATAATAAAAATTATCCCAAATATACTATAATATATTAATTTTATTGAATATATCTAAATATACACACACTTCTATCTAATGGGTAATGAACTAATTGTTCATGTGTACAGAGAACTACCGCCTCAGAAAACAATTTTTTTTATATCCATTACAACCTTTAATGGTAGGGAAAAATGATTGATACTATATTTATATTTGTTATTAATGATATTTATAAAATTTTTATTCCTCTTTATATCTTCTATTATACAACCTATTATACTTTCCTATTTGGGTTAATAAGATAATGTTGTCTATGGAAGTGTGGACTACCGCCACCTAAAAGTAGTCTGATTCGATCACTCAACACATGAAATGTATAAAATATGGATTTCATATAATATATTTGACATAAAAAATTACTTATTATTAATGAAATAATTACCTTTATCTAAATATAATACATTTCATATTTTTTATTACCCACCCACAGACAATAATAAATTGATAATGTCAGTCATTGATGTGTAGACTACCACCTCATCAACATAATGTGATTCCATTTTTGTCAAAAGAATTAGATATAAATGTATTTATTGTTAAATAAAATGGTATTTATTATTTTATGATAAATTAATAATTATATAGTGTTACTTACCTTCTTTCCATAATTATTATTGAATAACTGGAATGTTACTCATGCGTACGTATGGCCTACCATCTCTATGATTGTATTGTTGGTTCATTTTTCAAAAAAATATTTAATGATTGTGTTTCAATGTATAATATATGTATAAATATAATAATTATTTCATTATTATTATTATGTATATGTTGTATAATGGCCCCTTTGACCATAGTTGACCAATAAAAGTTGTTTCATTTACATTATCAAAATTTTTTCATAAACACTAGACAAAAATTTAAATGATTCAGTTGTTTTATATGACATGGAAATAAGTGAAATTAAAGGTAATGATAAAATTTAAAAATTTTATCATGTAACTGAATAATTAACATTAGTTGTTTATTCAGGAATATAAAGGAACCCAAGACAAATCAGACACAATGTATGAGATTTTTATCTCATTTTTAACATCCACGAGATAAATATTGTGTTCACCCTATACTTATTTTTTGTGGTTTATATAATTCCCATTTTAATATGTTATATCATTAATAATTTTATCATCATGGTATTTAAAACATTCATTAAATATTAATCTTTCCTGAGGATTATGATTTAAAATTATTCAATGTGGTATGTGACACTTTGGAATATGCAAATATTACATTCCACAAGAATAATTTTAATGAAATATCATTTCTATAATATGAATTTATATTAACAATGTTCCATAATCCCTTTATTTTTGCCATTTTTTCAACCTTATATACATAAAATTTTCTAGAAGGTTTGTTTATAAAATCATACATCATTTATCTATATATTTGGAGATTATATTTTCTTTTTGAAAACCAGGTCAATAATATAATGTTTTCAAAAATGTTATTAATATATTATAATTTATTTTTAATGGAGTTTCTACACTTTTTATCTTTTACCCCTACTTTTAAATGAATCATATGGTGTCTTTACAAACATATAACGCTTATAATGATTTATTGTAAAAAAACTAATTTTTTACCCTATTTGGCATGTACGGATTTAACTTCTATTATTTTTTATAATATTTATTTGCATGTTTTAATGATTATTTTTTAAAAATTATGTTTCATAATAATAGTTTCCAATTTATTTTGATAACAAAAAATTTATTTCTCCTCAATATTGTTTCAAATATATAGTATTAGTCAACAAAAAATAATTATTCATACTCCACATGAGATATGTTGTATTAATATCATTATTAATATTCCTCTAGATGGTTTTTGATTAATATTCCCAAAGATAATTTTCATATTCACTTACTTTATTACTTTTAGAACCCACTTAAATACTCAAATTATTATTATCATTTGACATTGAATTTCACCTTAATATCCATTTCATTGATCATGGATATTACAATTACCTATAATATATGCCATATAAGATAGTGTATACATTGATAGTTATGTGATTATTGGGGGAAATACTGATAAATATGTATTCATTATTCATGATAGATATCTAATGTGGTATATTGATTATTACATTTGATGAATTTTAGTTCATAAACGAAATGGGATGGGGATCATTTAGGGAATTGAAAATGGGTTGGGGACTATTTAATGTAAGCCCCTTAATGTATCATTAGTCTTATGAGATGAAATTATTTGAAAAAAATGCTACGAGTTTATTTCTAAGAAGAATAGATTGGATTATACGCATATTTCTTAATAGTTTAGAGGACAAATATTGATAGTATAGGTTTCCATGTGCCATAAACATGACATCTAGAAATCAAATAGTTTCATCATTTCGATTTTGTTATTATCTGTCTGTGAGATTTTTCAGACATATCTATGGATTAATTCCATTCACTATTCATTGGTTGAATGGAATGTGTTTCTGTTTCCTACCATGCCATGTGTATTTCTCTATAACCTATTATTTGGATGGAATGTGATTCTAATTATTACTTTTCCTTATTGGTAGTAAAATTATTTCACAGGTTTTTAGTACAAGGTATGTTTTCTTAGTTATTCACATTCTAATTATTATATTCATGTATTACTTATTTATTCCACAATAAATTACCCTTATAAAGAATTTGAGGTCATCGTTATTCATTTTTTACTTTCCCTCTAAATCCAAGATGAATACTAAAAATGATAATATGGGATATTATAGAAGGAATAAACATATCCTCAAATTAAAAAATATTTTGTAATTAGTGAATTAATTTTTAATATAATAATCATGTATTTATCTGGTTTTCAAATACAACTAAATTATTTGGTCTATCGGGATTTTATTCCATATAATAATTCCTATGTAATTGATGTAGACAACTGCTCTGGACATTCTGGGGTCAATATTCTATAAAAGAGTTACAACCAATAGTATAATAGATGTAATAACACCATTGAAAACAATTTTTATTGGGATTTCATTGATATAATTGATTTCATGTTTTTTCGTGATTACTCACAAATTAGAAATTGATGTTTGACCACCATGTTCCAATAGGTATGACTGCTACTATTATTATAAAAAATTATAATTGGGATGGTTTATAATTAGATTTAGTGATGTGGATTCCATTTTCATAGGGTGTTTTTTGTACTAGATGGGTTATTTTTTATTGACATACCATGTCGGAACATATTATTTCAATATAGGTGTAGATTTTGGTTGATATTTTGAGGATTTTGTTTGTACAGGAGATCATATAGATTCATTACGTACCCACTATGAATTCCTTTAAGTATTTTTATAAGATCAATTCATGGGTTTCAATAGGATTTATGGAGTATTTGGGGAGCCGGTTTCATATGATCAAGATTTTTCACCACTATAAAAGTTGTCAAACCCATTGTACCATCTACTTTTAAGAAGATATACTAAGATAATATATATCGGTATTAGGATAGAATTTATAGGATAACATATATTTTTACAAAAATAAGATCCATAAATCTCTTATAGGATTGGGTCCATTTGAGATATTGTAAGGGAGACTCTATAGGTAATCTTTATATTGGAATTAGATTGGTAATACATGAATTTTTTGGGATAAATCTATTAAATGATATGACAAAGAAGGTTTAAGGGATACATGGGAGAATTATTGTAGCATAATGTTAATAAACATATTACACATTCTAATGTTGGGGTCCATTGGAGTTTGGTATGGAATACCAAGTTTTCCTATTGTTCTGCCAAAAGAAATGTTTTTTATATTAGGTCTAGTTATAAAACAATCCCATAGATTCATACTTTACTCTAATTCATATGGAGGGTGGGTGAGGTTGAATAAAACATATACTTACTCCCGTAGTTAAACTAGTTTCATGATGCCATCCACATATCAAATTAGAGGAGATATGTTCAATACCTATGGCATGTAATTAAATATTTCTATTTGGAAATTAATTATTTAGTTACCTTCTCAATATTCCTAGAGGCTATTGAGGAATAATAGAATAGGCTCCTTTACAGGTGGATTGTTCCTCTAGTTTTTATTTTGTGGTTGCATGGTAATCAGTAAGAGAGATCATGGTGAGATCCACATTCAATCTTAGTACCCTAACCTATATTGCAAGATTTTATCTTTTTCCATAAAAATCCTTGAAGGTTTAGGGAATGAAACAAAATCATGTTTCTATATCATTATCCTTTAAATATTTCATTTTGTATATCTTGAATTTAATTCATAATTGGTGTTAAGTTTTTCATCTCATAGGACCCTAGAATAATATATTAAAAATGATATTAATATATATTCATGAAAAATAATAATTTTGGAATTAGTGGTTTTCTAATTTTTTGTAACATCAGATATAAAATATGATGGTGTGGATGTTTTCATAATGTGTCGTTTACCCTAGGTGAAACATAAGGATAGACGTCATTGGATGTTCTACGGTAGGAAGATTTTGTAGGATGTTTGAAATCAAAGAAATGATTTATATTGTTCTCATTATTAATTGATATTCCTCACTTTATTCTATTTAAATAGACAACTATGAAAAATTTCCTGGCATACCAACATAAATATTGGTGATTAGAGAGGTTTAGGATGAGATCCAGAATTGAATTTGATGAAATCATCATCATGGATTTATGATGACTGTATTGATGATATTACTATGATGAATGAATAAAATAAGGAAATATTCAACGAAATCACTAGAAAACATGATCATTAGTAATGATTTATCCATTATAGAGATTTTTTATGGATTTATATTCCCTATTTTTGTAATTTGTTTCATGGATCTCAATGTATAATAATAGCATCACCTTATTATTATTCCCCTCCCACCTTGGTTATTTTCATTTATAATCAATGTACCCTAGGGTGATTGATTCATCATTGGTAGAACTGTTTGATTACAATAAAACCCCCTAAATAGTGTAAATGAATGAATGACCAAGGTATCAAAAGTTCATAGATTAATCGAGGTGGATTAACTGAAAAAAGATGAGAGTACCTTGGATTATGACCCCAAATAAAAATTTGTGGTGATTTGATAATTTCTATAGTGACATGAATTTTGGTAACCATCCATAATAGGGTGACAATGATTGATCAAAGGAAAACTCAATCGATTAATGTTGATTTTGATTATAAAAAATGAGCATCATGGTATAATTTTTGGTTTCAGAAAGCATATAAAGATCGATGTATCACAAGTCACTATCTATAATATTCATGACTAAATTAAATATAATATAGTCACATGCACACCATGTTTCTTATTTTCATAGAGTTTTTAGTGTTTATGTTCAGATAAATATGACATACCAACTGACCAAGACCACATTCTATTAGGTACTACCTAGTTGGATGATCTATGTATGATGAGTATATGGTCAATCACCATGGTGAAAATACAAACCATATCCCAATATAGACACAATATGTGGGAATAAAAATATTTTCAAACCTTATCTAGAGAATGGCATGACAATTCCCTCACGTGGTGTCATAAATTATGTTCCCAGATAAACATGTCGTATAATTTCTAGAGAACCTTTCACATTACATTTCACATTCATTAGTTAACATATTTTATCACATAATTAGAGCACTATGAGAGGAATTAAATATTGGAAATGATGATTTCCTTATTTTTACAATTGTCGATATGACGCATGGTTACATGGGTGGGTCAATTTTTATAGATATACATGGAAATGGATGTGACTATGTTGGATCATTGATGATATGCATGAGTGGGTACACCCCTTCATCCCTAGGGGCGTGTTAAACCATATACTATATAGAATTAGATTCAATACTCCCCAAATATATAGATGTCAAAAGAAATCTATCATGGAAGTTTTACACCCCCTTCATTGAGCTGTGGGGTGGAAAATTCCCCCCACTAAAGATAATTCATCTATATCATTGGATACCATTATATAGGAATGATCCATCAACTCTAATTAATATGAGGATTTATGGGGCTCTTATATTTATAAATGTTAACTTTGTAGATTTATGTTGACTAATAATTATAATATGTTTGTGGAGATTTATATTCCACTCCTTTTTTATGGATTTAGTATGACCACATCTAAATTTGTCAAACATAACTCTATTAATAGAGGGTTTGGATAATTGTTTTCTAAAAAAACACATTTCATTGTGAATAGGGAATCATATTATATATGATTATACACACCACTCAATTGAATTTAACCCATGAGTGATGTGTTATGTAGATGATAATAAGATTTATATTGACTTTTGTAGAGAATGTATCAATGAAACATAGAAATAAATGAAGAAAATCGATGTGTTTAGTGGTCTTTCTCGAAAATTGTGAGAAGGGGTCTCTTCAGTATCTCTATATTTTAGTTTTTTTCAATTGAGTACCCCCATTACGTTCTTTTTATATAGATTATATTTCCCTTATATTTTTATATATGCCTGATTCACATTGATTTTTCCAATATATTTTCAAATGAATTTTTTACACTTTATAGGATTCCATTTTTTTATATTTTTTCTCTATTTCGTGATGCTATGTGTGCACATGTGTTCACTAAATTTAGGCTATGACATCTTTTTTTATTGATTACCTTTTTTAGTTTTTATCTCAAACCCCTGACCTATATTCCGAAGGATACGAGTGTCACTCTTGGATTATTGACTACCTAGGAGGGAACCCAATGGTTTGAATCCTATAAAAATACAATTTCAAAATGTAAATACATTTAATTATAATAATTTCCCATTAAAGTAAACAATATTTTTTTGTATAAATATTTTTTAATCATGAAATGACTCCATGAATGGTTTCTTATATATTTATCACAATTTAATTAATACATTAGTACTACGTAAAAAAATAATACTTATAATTCATCATTCATTTACTAATATGCATACCAAAGAATTAACGAAATGGCTATAATAGTCACATAAAAATTATAAAATTAAAAAAGTACATCGATGTTCATTTAAATATAATTTTTCCTAGTTTAGCATGATATTGAGTATAATATTCTATTAAAAAGATTATAGGGGTCTTTAATCATCTCCCATTAGATAAATTTCATTATTGAATTTCATTTTTAATGTAATCCAGATTTTCATTATAAATAATACATTTTTTGAAAAAAAACATTGTATACAAGGATACAAAAACATCTTTTAAAATGGGAAATAGAGAGACATTAATTTTAACTGAAATAATACATAATCAGGTTTCCATATGAGAATAACATTGGTAGAAAGTTAATATATAGACATGAAGGTGAAAATAGAATCCATTAACTAATAGAAAGTGATAGAGAATATGTTAATAATAATTTATATGTCCATAAAACAACAAACAAGTGAGGGATAAAATACCATAAATTCATATAAAAATTTTTTAGAAAAATTATTGTCATTTTCAAGTTTTCTTTTACCTGAGTTATAGGATAATTATAACAAAAAATATAAGAATATATTATTACATTACATCAACAAATATAAAATATAATTTAATTCTTTCCCTTTGTGATTCAATTAGTATCCACTCCATTTCGTCCATATTCCAATGATGGTTGAGAAATATGAATTATCATCCTTAAATAAGTAAAACAAACATTAAATAGTTCATAATATCTATAAAGTATGACATGATATTCGTTTTGACTCTCTTAAGATTGTAAAAAAAAACAAATGGTTATCAAATGATAGGATAAAAAATAAAAAATATCATCTAAAATATTATTGATAATTATTTGAATATTGATACTCAATTATCTAAAAAGGTATTTCAACAAATTGATATATTCATAAACTTCTCAATCCATGATTTAACATTGTAAAAAGACAAAAAAAATTAAATAAAGTTTAATTTTTCTAAAATCGACATAACCTTAATCCTAAAACAATAAAATTTATCTCATAATGTCACAAACCAAACACGTAAATACCATGATCATATTTTCACCTAAAACATTTTAATTAAAAAATAACCCAAAAACCAAAATTCTAACATATATTCATCCAAAAAGTATCATTATCCCGATTTTTCAGAAAAAAAATCATATAATATCCATTATGTTCCATAATTCTATATAATCAAATAGATTTCATTAAATATAACATAAATTACATTTTCATCTAATAAATAATAAATTTTATGGTCACCAAAACTATCCCTTTTAATCTTTCTAATTTTAATCATCTCATTAACAAAAATAAATATTATTATCTTACTGTAAAATATATATTTATAGTATCTACGCTTCCTTTGTCGTGGTGTTGACCCCTAGATTGTAGCATCGACCCAGTTAATTACCAAGTTCCCCACAAATTAAATTGAACATAAAATGTTACCTTATAATGAAATTTATTTCCATCGACAAAAATCATCATTTATCTTTGGAAATTATTTCCATTATACCCTAATTTTCCACACATAAAACATCTTCTAGTTTCTTTAAGACATTCCCTTGAGTTATTTTTCTGACATTATTTCTTATTTGAAGAAGAATATATTTCAAACATGGTTTTCATCAATTTATCTTCCATTAAACATTATTTTTCTATTATTTATTGTGTTAGGAAACACACCAAAATCGGGATTGTTAATGATATAATGTGAAATATGTGTAAGAATAATCCCATATTTTTATATTATAGTTCCAATTTAAATAGGTTTATTTGGAGAGAATAATTACTTTTTATGCCATATTTTGTTTCTATATGTATAATCCTAGTTCCATCAACTGACTAAAACTAAAAAAATAGTTTGACCCATTGTAATAAAATTGTGAAATTATATAACAATTAAAAAAATTTCATATGTTTTAAAAATCACAATACATACTTTTTAGTATATTTAATGTTACGTTTAATGTTTTTTCATACGTGGTAATTATATATTTAAATAAATCATAATGGTTAACAATGGAAAAATGAATTTACCCATGAATATCAATGTGACTTCTTATTTGACTGTTTAGTCTTAAGACTTATCATCATGCACCAGTGATGGTTGAGCTAATACCCAATCTCTCCATTTAAAATATGTTAACATTTATTGAATATATTCCACAAAGACATAAAAAAACTTGTATCTATACTAAGACACCATAGCTAGAAAACCCACACTCATTTTTTCAATATATCAGTTGATTTTGGTCATTACATAATCAAATACAATGAATATCAATTAAACCATGACATTAATATCAAATTTATCTAAACCATTAATAGGATTTTATCACAAAATTTATCTAATACTAATCACCAAATATAACTAAAAAATTTATTGATATAATTTTTTTGCATAATATATATCATTATAAACATTAAATAATTTTGGTTAAATATTTAACACATATCAAAATCATTCTTATTTGAGGACTTTAATAGTTTAAATGTCATTGGAGACTATATATATAATCAATTAATATCATAAAATTAAAATAGAATCTCCCACTAAGATCCTTATATTATTATCCTTTTATAAATATCATAAATAGAATATTATACCAAGGAAATGTGATTGAAAAAATAATAAATGGTGAGCTTATATTCTCAGTAAGGGTAAACATGGGAGATATCAATAACAAATAATAAGATTGTCCTAACATTATGTTAAAATAGTAATTTTCATATTCTCAAAAAACATTATTCATGATCATAAATTATTATATATTAAAATCAAATATCATGTTATATAAAATAAAATTAATAAGGATTTAAAAATAGTAATCATAATTCATAATTTATAATATAAGAATATAGAATTATTACCAAAGGAAATAATAACAATTTAAACTTATCTCATCGAAATCACATCCACGGGTAATATTAATATAACAGTTAGAAAAAAATCATAATCAATGAAAAATGTATAAAAAATTATATTAAAAATCATGTCCATGAATAATGTTATGAGAATATATTGAATTAATTATACTCACACTTAAAAATATTAACATTGTAATTCACAATCATATACAGTGAAAATATTGGGAGCATTCCATAAGCATTCTTAATCACTCAAAAAATGTAAACATAAATATTTATTATTGTTTCCATAACCAATATTGTGATAATATCTATCATCAACCATAATCATGACTCCAAATGATCACCAAGTTCTTCTCTATCATGTCCTTGAAAAATATTGTTATGGTTGCTCAAATAAAGCATACTCACACATCAATATGTGAACATGGATATTCGAAATAATGTACAAGAATAATATTTTGGAAATAACTATTCTAAATAATTTCCACATATAATCACGTGATAATAGATATAATAAATCATACTCATGCCTTTAAATTTTTAACATACCATTATGAAATCATTTCCATACATAATATTGTATGCACAGTAAGAAACAGTTATACAAACACATCAAAATATAAACATAGCTATTCAAAATGATGTTCAGGCATAATATTTTATCAAAGACATAAAAAATCAAAATCAATTATCAAAATTTGAAAAATTATATTAGTTATAGTGTCCACATATAATATTATTAGCATAGATAGAATGAAATCATACTCAAACATAAAAATGTACATAGATCTCCAAATAAATTCCACTATAATATTTACCAAATAAATATATATATATACCATATTAACAAAAAAAACTCGGAGTATAATTTACCCAACCATTATATAATAAAAATTCCATTTATATTTCTTCAACAATTTCATGAATATATTTATCATTTCATCATAACATAACTTATTGAATAAATTTTTTTCAACATGGATTCATCATAAAAAATTACTACCATATAGAAAAAATAATTTGGATTATATCATTGAATAATCTCCCCACTAAAATATAAATGAAAAAATAGATATTTATTAGTTTAACGTACCATTTAATAACAATAAAACATTTAATTAAGAAAATATCATATTAAAAAAATTCTAAAAAATTCTATAATAATAGGAAATTTTTTTTATAGAAATAAATAATGGAAAATATTAAGGTAATATTCAAATAATATATTACTCTAATTAAAGGTAAAATTTATTCTTGCGGTATATCTGAAAATTAATATTTTAATAACAACTTTGATAAATAATAAATGTTTTTAGGAAATTAAAATAATATTAATTTTAAACCATTTTATATAAAAGGAAATATTGTAAAAAATATATTTAATAAATATTTATAGAAGATTTAAAATATCCATGAAATCTTATTTAATAAAATATTAAATTTCATGAAAAATATTTTTTACCAGAGGAAATAATGTTTGTTTTTTGAAAAAACATTTCCCAATCGCTTAATGTATAAGAGAGGTGAATATAAAATAATAAATTGAAAATTTCATGAATAAATAGGGTAAAATAAAATGGTTGACTTCAAAAATACATGGATAATATATTTTACATAAGTGAAAATTTATCAATAAAAAAACCACAAATACAAAATATTATAACATAAATCTCATTCCTCAAGACTTTTCTTACATCATATGCTTTCATACAACCTAATCATTGATAAATATCAAATGGATCACTCCATAAGGAACCTAAGAATGGTGTTTCAGTAATCAAAAATCCATTATATTATTGATTTAGAAGTTTATATGTGGGTCATATATGGTTTGGTCAAGCTATGTTTCTCATGAGGTGTGGCAATGATAGGAGAGGTGGTGTATTTTAATGGTGTAATAGAGGTGTACCTTGAAATTATATAATCTATTAAATTATTATATAGTTATTTGAATGAATATTTGGTTTATAATTGATTTTTTTAAATATTAGATGAATATAACTTGAAAACCTTTAATACAATAATATTTAGTCTAAATTAGGTTATGTTTTACACTTTTACTTTATTTTCAATCACTGCCCATTGGCAACCCTTTTGATTCTTTATGTGATACTAATGTATTTTAAACATTAATTTTCATGAATGATAATATAACTTTTAATGAGACTCTTGGTTGAAAAGGGTTGATATATTTACTTTATCACAATCAATTTGTTAAATATAATATTTTTATGATTTCTAATTCTATTATAAAATAATATTTTGCATAAGAAAATTTTAAAGTAATTTTTAGTAATTCTCATGTAATAGAAATTAAAAATAGTAATTAAAATAATTAAATTAAATATAATCTTTACAAAAATCAAATAAGAATAATTTATCCAAACTATTTTGGAAAGACCATATTTTCTATGTTTTTTAATTCATTTATATTATTAATCTAAAACATAATAAAGCATTATGCCAGAATTGTCTAAGAATTTATTTTAATTAATTTATTATTAAACAAAAAAATATATATAAAAACATTTATCCTACAATAAACAATTTATAGCTAATCATAACCTCTTTTTATCTATATGAATGAAAATTATGGATATTAAAATAAATAGATTGTTATTTTATATTTATTAGTTACATAAAATAATATTAACGTCATTATGATTGAAACATGTTACAAATATTCGTTATCATTTAAAATTTGATGAGGATGGTTGAAAAATACTTTTAAATTTGATATAATTTATGTTTTAGATATATTTTATAAACCTGATAAAATTATTTTTAAATTAAATTTCTTTATTTATCCTGATTGAGGTGACATTTATATATCTTTGTTTCTATTATTTATTAAAAAATAATGTTTACCTATTTAAAAATTTCACATATTATTATTTCAAATATAGAATCCATTTTATAATATAAAATCCTTATAATTTGTTCATATAAATTTTAAAATATAACAGAAAAATGTGGGGAAAATTGGTTTTGTAAAAACAATTATGTAGAAATATGATTTTATAAACAAAAAAATCATAATGTAATTTAAAATGATAATTTTTGTATAATTTGTAATCAAAAGTAATTAATGAAATGTTTAAATTATTTCCAAAAAAATTCTTCTGAAATATGGGAATGGACAATATAGTTTTCTATAAAATATATATTATTCTTTATTCTCTAAAATGGTAATATTAAATGAAAAATAATTTATCACAACAAGTTTTCTCTCTCTGCTTCTCTATGAATAATACAATATCATGAGTTTTACGCAACATTGAGTTCTAGAACACCATGACTAACCAAACATGCCATTTAAAAATTAGTTATAAATAGTAATGCCCATTTTTTGAAATTTTATAAATTTAATTTTTCAGAATGGACTCCTGTTTTGGACTCAAAATATCAAAATTTTCTTTGGGTGAATTAATGGCACTTTTCTGTTAACTATCATTTTTTGATTAATAGTGAAAAATACAAAATTTTAAATAATAACAACAATTTTCATCGAAATAATTTATAGTTTTAAAATATAAATTTGATTAGTTTCAATGTATCATTAGAATAGATTTTTTCATTTAATTTAATGTAGGGAGTTGGTTGCAATTTCACATTTAAATTGTACCTAATAACATGCCAATCTTTTAATATTGATTACTTTTAAAAACCTGCTTTTTGGTGTTGACAAGAAAAATTTATATTAAATTAATTTCTTCAACTTTGTTATTTTTATTTTGTAAATATGTATTCCATATTTGGAATCAAAATTTTCAAATTGTTAAAATAGTTTACTTTCATTTCTAGACATTATGAATAATAACTTCCGTAAATTTTTTGTTTACCATAGTAAAACCATAAACCAGTTAAATAAGGGTAAAAAATAATATTATAACAATATTAAATTACCCTAACACGTGTCCTAAACCTATTTTATTATACAATTCTAACAATGGTTATATTTGGGTCTTTTTGGGGACCCCATGGAGCCACTTTTAATTGAAATTTACACTTTATAAAAATTAATTTAAAGTTAAGGAAAATGTAATATAAACATATATCTGTTAGTAATAGAATTTTTATATGATGTTATATAATTGATCTCATCAACTATAAATATTAATTAAAAAGAAAAAAATTATTTCCTACATCATTCTATTTTATTTATAATTTTTAAACATAAAATAAATATATTTATTTAGGACACAATAATGATGGAATATATTCCTTATTAATGAATGAATCAAATAAATGATATTAAAAATATTTAAATAAATATAAGTTGGAGGTTTTTCTAAAATAAATGAATATTATATGATAATATAAAATGTTAGTGTCGAATCAATTTTTTTTCAATGTAATACATTTGTTATGAATTTTAGGAAAACCAAATACTAAATATTTCATAAATTGACATAAATGAGTTTTTAAAAAAATAGTAATTTATTAAATGACATAGTATTCCTAAAAATATAAGATTAGAAAAAAGGATTTAGATAAGGTTAGTGATATTTATAAAACACATTAGGTTTTAGTGGAATTATATAGTCTATTTATTATCTATTTAATAAAAAAATAAAGAAGACATGGTAAATGTTAAACTATTTAACTAAGAGTTATATCTTAAAGATATGGTTAATATGGTGAAATACACATGTCTAAAAACTATAGGTTTAGAATATTTAGAACCATCCACACATTATATTTAGAATATATCTATTTGGATCTATTTGAAACCTAAAATAATTTTATAATTAATTTATATTTCAAACATTTCCAAAAGAACCCATCACCTCTCTTGTAAAAGGGTACTTCTCCTTCTCAAAAATCACACCTCCAAAACCATTTCGCATACCCAAAACCTGAACAAATATCCTTCCAACTAACCTCAAATCAACCTATAGGTCACCAATTTATTATAAATCAATACTAAGGTTCCCTTTTTTCCAAATAAAAAATAAAGAACCCGAAGAAGATGTAATTATTTCATCACCTCTTTCAGTGTTCTTTTCTTCTTCCACTTCCACTTTATTTTATTTTTCAATTCCAAAATAAAAAATCAAGTACCTTATAAATACTTTTATTTTATTATATATATTTTACTACAAAATTAAGTATAATATCTATCTTATGAATGACAAAGTCACCATACGTGAGTTTGTACAGCTTAGCATCTCCACATCGTGGTGTAGTTTGTTATTCAACACATAATTATTTAGATGTGTATAATAATGAGTATAAATTATGTAAATTATAAATATAAAATTTTAATTATTATTTATAGATTATTTACATCCAAATACATAAGATTTTACCATCAATAGAATAATATAGTCTCTTGTGAGTACGTATGACATACCCTCTCCACGATGCAATGAGATATTATTCCCCATCGTAACCATTCATGAATAATTTTCATTTTACGATTAAGAATAATTTTTACAAAACCAATATAATTATGGATATGATTCAAATACATCCTATCAATAAAAAACATGACTTATGTAACAAATCATATAAATTAAAACGAATCATTTAACACCTCAAACAATGATACTACTAAAATATTAATAAAAAATAAATATTAGTGGAAAATATACGATATCATAATTTTTTATATTGTTTTTTTATAATTTAACAACAATTATTTAACCATTATACAAGAGTTTAACATACCCTAGACTAATGAAAAGTACAAGGTAATGTATTTTTATCTCACTTTTTATTCTTATGAGATTCATGTTGTATTTTCCACTATTTCCCTTTGTGTGGTGTGTGTACTACAAATGATTGTATTCATTTTGTAATATAATTTAATTTATGGGTATTTATATCGTCATTGTATTAAATTTAATTCATGGGGTGAATGTTTCGTAAGTTACCAAATCGGTAAGGGATTTTGAACTTTCAATTTCTAGTCATTGGTTTTTATGCATACTTCATTGATTATTTTCCTCCCAGATTATGTGTTGAATGACAATTTATTTATTTATGTGGCAATTTCCACTATTCATTGTGTGTATATTATTTTTATAAACATAATAACTACTTTGATAAATTCACAAGTAATTTAAAGGAACTTGATAAGGTTAATATTAACTCAATTTCCATTCATTGAGTTAAACATCCAAGTCGTTGGTTTTTTTAATGAACATGTGTGAATGTCCTATGATTGATTTACACTTAATATCCAACCATATTAAGTGTATTTATATATTTCACAAATTTTTATTTCAATGATTTATCCTTAATCAAATGATACTGTCTTTATATGTGTTTTTCGTCTCAATTTACATTCCATTGAGACTTCTTGGATGTTATTCACCAATTCACATTAATATGGATTATATACTTTACTTTGATATATAATATCATGAGTCCCTTTATTATCATGATATTATAATGTTTTGATTAAATATTTCACCTATATTATTTGTATTAAAGCGTATCTAAAATGGTTACAAACTCTTTAACTAAAATATCATTTTAATGATTTATTTTCTAAACAGTCATCATTAATGACCATTTTTAAAAATGGTTTTAAGGATTTATTTATATTGACATGCATGATTTGAAATTAAAATTCCTTTTATTATTTTCAATGTGGTATGGGATACTTTGATTCAAAAATCTCATTTAAATGACTTCATTGATAAATCGTGAGACTTTTAAATGTTTTTAAGAATAAGGGGATACTTCTCTAAAATAGTTTTACTAATTATTTTAAACTATGTCAATATCCATCATTGTATTTTATTCATGATTGAAATTGATTTATTATAATAAAATCATCCATATTCTATTGAATGAGTTATGATTGACTATGGATGTGCTATTTTTTACCATACATTATTTTCTGGTTAAATTATTGACATTTCATATGGTAGTTTTAATATGAATGATTATGTTATGATTCAATCTATTCAAATGAGGAATCAATTGGTCTTTGTATGTGATGGGAAGGGCCCTCTATAGCCCCTCAATGCATCAGTATGTCTCATGAAACAAACTACAACCTTTCCACAAGGCCTTAAAAAAACATTATTTGTAGTCTCATCATGAGGACATAACTTTGTGGATATGATATCTAGCATTATGCATTCCCTTATTATGAAATTATTTTTTTTACATTACATGTGATTATTCAACTAGAATAATATCCATTTTAATAAGTAAATGGAAATATTTTAATTTTCATTGTCATATCATGCAGATGTTTTTGTTTGAAAGGATTTTATTTTTGTCTTATACAATTCATTAAATTTTTATTCTTATTTATGATAGTTTCCATAATATTGATATCCTTATTGGTCATATGATATCAACCCTTTATTATGTTCAACATTTTACAGGATTTGAAGAAGTCTATTTTGATGAACAGATGAATATGCAAAGGGATATGAGTGTGTTTAAAGGGGACAAAACATTGTTTTATTCATTTAATAATGTAATAAAAACTTATGAATGTATCTAGTACTTCCAACACTAATAAAATGATCGATCTTTCGGGACATTATCTTTTGTGACCATTCCAATGTCATGTAATATTGCACCGACTCTGGGTAACTACATTTGGGGAGTTATATATTATATTAGATTAATTATAGAACAAACCACAGAATCTATATTTATAAAAACTATAATTAGAGAACATTTACCTAAGATATAAATTGAGAATTATTATATAAGAACAGCCTAGAATTTTGGTAATGTAGTTATATTGTGTGTTATCTAAGAAATACACCCTTATCTGGATACTACAAGTGGAAGTTTTTCTAGAAAAAATGAACCTATGAGTTAAAAATTTGACAAGGAGTTTTGGGATTGACTGGGGGTATCATGATACGCTACAACGGGCCATACTACACACCTTGTTTGACACTCCTGGGGGATATTTTAAGGATAATTCACATTTTCATTAGAAATAGATTTAATGTAGTTAAATATAAGATGATAATAAATAACCTTGGTGAATACTAAGATATTTTAGATTATAAATAATGTGTCATTATATTCTATAAATTATATCACGACTATTTTTTATCACACTATTCTTTCTGGTTTTATTCAATGGTTGTGTTTCAAGGTAGTGATAGTAATATTGAACATGATGAAAAAATGGGCACAATGGTGGAAATGAGAAACAAAATTAAATCCTGATAGGCATAAATGATATCATGTTCATGATGAATCAATTTTCAAAAAATACGATCAATAATATATACATTAACAAACTCTCTAACTCAACAAATAAGAGAAATGTATATAATGATAAAAGATCCAAAAATGGAGACCATGGAGAAATAAAATCTCATTACACATTATGGAGAAAATGTGGAAGAGAAACCCATGAAATTGTATCAATGGAACAATGAAGTGCATTATGTGTGGGAAAGAAGGACATAATGTAATGAATGTCAAGAAAAATGATGATTAATATGAAAGAAAATTAAAATTATCCTAAGAATCCAGTTACAATCATTTCATGTATATGTTGGTGACCGGTGTAACGACCGAATGTTTTTAATGGAAATTTAATTCTTATAAATATTCCATAAATGACAATATAATTAACTACTAAGTGATAGGTGACCTTTAAACATAAGTTTGTCACTTATGTGTTTGGAATTTTGATAATCTGACATACATAGTTGTGTTCAAGATGATTTTTGTAGTCTAATAAGAAAAACTCAATTTATTGGTGAATAGTAACCTACCCTAATGAAGAGTAACAAAACCTTTTTAATAGTGATATAACCTAATTAATAGTAACCTCACCTATGGTGGTATAAAAATAATATTCAAGTTGGAAGTACAATATACATATATTTTAGAATATGTTAATGAGTGTTTTTAAACTGATTTTTGATAATAAATTATGATTTTAAATAAATATTAAAATAGAAATATATAGAATTTTTTAAGAAAAATTGGCTTCATTTTTGGATTCTACACATCAAAAAATTGTTAGGATGAATTTTTGATATTTTTCTGAAATACATGAAATTTTGATGAATAGTAAAATACTGTAATTTACCGTATATGTACATTATCGGATAAATAAACTATTCCAAGCCTCAAGGATGATGTCAGCACCCATCTTTCGAATTCAAATTACCCATTTACTATTCTTGGTCATTGAATACTTACTGTTATTTTTCATGTGAAGAAATAATAAATTATGGATTATGATATCATGTAATCCCTCCTCTCCTCCAATATAAAGACCCCGCTTCACTCCCTCTGCTCTCCACTCCTCTCAAGCTCCAAGAAATCTTTAAATTATTCCCAAATAGTTCCCCAAGGTCCTCCCCCACGTCCAAAAGCTCTCATCCTTCTCACAATACCAAAACCTCTCCCCTTAAGCGGTTCTCAAAGGAGGAAGTATCAAGAGGCAAATTTCTCTTCCCAAATTTCTTCTTTTTGTTTATGTTCTTTCCTTTTTAATTTCATTACTCACCTCCCATCACCATTATAGTATTATAAATCTAGTAGCAGAAATGTAAATTAATGTCTTCATGATAGTGTTAAATTTCATTATCTTTTTTTCCCGCCCTTTTATTTGAATGAAATGAAAGCACCTTTTGAGATGTGCTAATTTAGCACATTCAAGGACAACAGTTTATCAATTTCTATTATTATCATTAATTATTTTCATGAAACCATTTGTGTTATTGTTGAAAAATATTATTATATATTTAATATATATCATATTTTTTGTTCTTTAATCCTTTGTTACAAATGGAATTGAGTTATAATTCAAAACACATTCTTTGTAATCAAACCCACCAAATAACAAAAATAGTTATCACTACGGTTATATATGTAATAATTAAACATCACTCTAAGTAAAATAATTATAAATAAAACCATGTAATATAATTTATATTAACTAAAGAATGTAACTTCATTTCTGGACAACAACTTTCATCTTGCATATAATCCAAAATTGAATATAAGTGAACTTATCTTTTAATGCCAAGTAAACAAACAAGCCTGAACAATGAAATAGAACCTTATAACTAATAAAAAATTATTTTAATGAAATAAAAAGGGTTATAATAAATAAATTACATATAGATGGGGTTCTGGACTTAAGAATTAATAATCCTAATTTGTTTATTCAGGTCATTAATAACAAGTGGAGAACACCACCAGATTTGAGTTAAGGGATCCTCTCCTTTTCTCTCTTAATCAAGATTGTCCTCTATAATATGCCTTAATATGTGTACTAGGAAACTATGAGATATGTTTAATAACCTCCCCATACTTTCTTATGGATTTATATGTGATGAGAAACCCCATTCTTCTCTCATCAATCCCTCTTGGTCACACCTGACACCATACCGATAAAATCGTAACGAATTCTACCAGAACCTTCTTTGTTCTGTCAGGGTGCCTTATCTTTCTTTCATAATGGTGTTATCTTATCTATATATGTGAGCCTCATGAATTCGGGTTATTTTTAAAAGATTTTTATATAAATAACCTTGCATCACATTCTTTCAGGGATATACATGATTTTGAAAGATTCCATCCTTAGAACATTCCGATAAGCCAACCTGTTTTAAGGGGACTTCCCAAATTTTTACCAAAATTTAAATTGCGCTCTATCTGATGTTTTAAAACATCATTTTATTTATAAAATCAGTATTTATTTGAAAAAATTATTGTTTAAATTCTGGTTTTATATAAAAAATGTCTTTTTTATTTGAAAATCTCTAGAGTGTTCTCCTTAAAACCGGACAAAGATGTTTTAATGCTAATGTTTTTAAAATACATTTTTTTATATGTTGTCAATTATATTTGACACCACTTACCATTTTAAATGTCTATTTTACCCTATGAATGTCCATGTATGTTCTAATCCCTTCCATTCATGGACACTTTCGTGATACGCCCATTGGATATGTTTTATGTCATGATTGTGGTACCCAATTCTTTCAATGGGTAATATTATGGTTAGGCATGGTTTATTATGTATGAATATTTATGAGGAAAGATTACTTATGTGGAAAGAATATTCATGAAAATTTTGAGAATGGTGCGCCCAGATAGCGCTCCAATTCATTGGGTAAGGTTAAGTCTAATGAAATGTGATGTGAAATGGGCTTGGCGGTTAGCCTTGACCAGTACTGAAATGGGAAACGCAATTGGCAGTTAGCCTTGACCCATACTGAAATGGGAAATGGGATTGGTGGTTAGCCATGACCTGTACTAAAGAAATATTTTATGATTCTAACACATTTATATGATTCCATGTTAATATGATCACATGCTTATACTAAGTGATTTTATAGGTTACATGATTTTGATATCATTATGTCATGTCTCCTAACTCATCTGCTTGAGATTTATCCTTATGTTCATTCCCTTGCTCAGATTTTTAGCTCATCCCTTTGTTCTTGTGTTCCCTAGGGTACCCAATGAAGATGTAAGGGATGAAAAGAAGTTAAGAGCTCATTATGGAGAATAAATAAAGAAGTGCTTTTTTAGCCCCATGTTTTGTGTTATATGTACCTAGTCTTCCAAGACACTAGACTAAACGATCCTTGACTTGTAATCTGATGATGAATTATTTTTTAAAATCATGAAATCTTATATTTAAAAGGCTCGGGTCTCTATAGTTAGTATTATAGGATGGTCTAGTTATTTTAGGAGACTAGGAATAGAGCACCTTAGTGAGCACCATAAGGATGAGATTACATATAAGGAAACAATCCAAAATTTTGTTGAGTATAGAGTAAGTGGTTTATCATGAAAATACATCCCTATCTATATACGAGTAGGTAGAGGTGTCTCTGGCATAATTGTATCTATGGGTAAAACCCGAAAACACCAGTTTGAGCTAGACTCGAACAGGAACTAGTGCATGACAGCGGGCCTTGCTGCACTGTTGGTGACAACACTCCTGGGGTATATGATTTGGTAGATTCACGAGCTTAGTACAAAACCATTATAAATGGGAAAAAATCCTATTATAATATAAGTTATCAAATAGATCAAGGATAACCTAGGTTTTAACCTATTTAATCAGATGTTAGGATGTTATTATTCTTCAAATGTTTATCCCTTTATGTTAAATGTTTCCTTTTATACTCAATAAATAAGTATTCGAACCCCCTAACTGTACGTTCTTCATTATTAGTTAATGGAGAAAAATAGAATAACATGTGACAACAATCAATGTTATAGGCAATGTGACAACCACCCTAATGATATGCCTAAGATTAATGGAGCCCATGTTGAACATACTGTGAAATTTCCAAACAAGCTATTGAAAATCACAATCAATAATTGGTACATAGTTGAATGCTCAAATTCATCAAGGAGGAGGAAGATGGCATCTCATGGAAGTTCATCTGATAAAAGTGATAATGTAAAGAAGACCAAATTTCCTTTGTGCAAAATGTGTGGAATGAGGAATCAAGGAGAATGTCACAAAGGAACCAAGAGATATTTTAATTGTGGGAAGGTGGGGAATAAAAATGCCAATTGCTATACAAAATGGATAATGTGATGAATAGAGATAAGGTTATATCTAATGTAACTTATAATGTTCATTGTCATGAATGTGGAGAAGTTGGAAATTATCCATGATAATTCTTCATTGGAAGGGATGAGAAGCATGATGAGCATCAAGAATCTCTAAGGACAAGGGGATAATGCAAGTCCAATGTTGAGATATATCATGATGACTGAAATACCTGTAACCTCTTTGTAATAATTGTGTATGTCATGCCGTATTTCTGTTCATGCCCAATGAGCATGTCTTAAATGTTTTCTAGGAACATCGAGTCGCTACTTAAAATGATTTTATACCATTTGGGGAAACCTTATATGATTATGTATCACATGTGGATGTTTGTGAAACTATTCATCATTGAAATAATATAAGTATACCTTTAGTGGAATTTGATGAAATTCTTGGCAAGGATTGAATTCATCCAGATAGATCCAACAAAAATAGCATCAATGAAATTCTTAGGCTATGTACTATTACAAAATGATAAAGTGGTAGCTTATGCCTCAAGGAAGCTGAAAATCCATGAGCAAAACTATCCTACGCATGATCTGGAGTTGGCGGCTCTGATCATTGCGTTGAAAATATAGAGGCATTATCTCTACAGGGAAAATGTGAGATATATACTAACCACAAGATTCTCAAATACATATTCACACAGAAAGAGATTAATATGCACCAGCGAAGATGGATAGAGATCATGCAAGATTATAAATGCTCAATCCACTACCATCCCTGTAAGGCAAACAAGGTGGTAGATTATCTATGTAGAAAGGATCTTGCGACTTTATCAATGATGAGAATTGAAAATGATATGATCTTCTTAGATCTGAAAAAGATCTAAATGGGAACCATTAAGGGATGACCATCATCAATCCTTTCTCAAAATATTTCTCAACCATACCTCTTAGAGAAAATAAAGGATGCTCAAAGATAGGATGTGGAAATTTAGAAAAGGGTGGAAGCTGCTAAAAATGGGAAATCCTCCAATTTCAAAATTGACGAGAAAGGAGTTGTATGATTTGGAAAATGATTATGTGTACCATCTTATTCAGAGATAAATAAGGGGATATTGAATGATTCACATAGCTCAACCTTCTCTATCGATCCTGGGAGTACCAAAATGTACTGTGATCTCTGAGAACACTTATGGTGGGATACAATGAAGAAGGAGATTGCAGAATATATATCAAGGTTCATGGTATGTCAGCAAGTTAATGTTGAGAAAAAAAAGACCAATGTTATGATGCAGCCATTGTCTATACCCATGTGTAAAGGGGAAAATGTTACTATGGAATTTTTCACAGGTCTCCCGAAGACATCGAAGGGAAATAATGTGATATGGGTTGTGGTTGACCGACTCACCAAGACATCCAATTTCATCGCTATTCAAGAAGATATATCACTTGAAGAACATGAACAGTTATATGTGAAGGAAGTGGTAAGACTGCATGGTGTTCCACTCTCAATTTTCCCTAACCATGATCCAAGGATCACATCTATATTCTCGAGGAGCCTTCAACATTTTTGAGTACTGAATTAAATTTTAGCATGACCTATCACCCCTAAAATGATGGCCAATCTAAAAGAACTATTCAGATGCTTGAAGATATTCTTAGATCCGACTCTCTATAATTCAATGGTGGATGGGATAAACATATCCCACTGGTTGAGTTCACATAAAACAATAGCTTCCACTCTAGTTTTCAGATGGCTCCATATGAAGCGCTGTATGGAAAGCGATGTAGAACTTTAACATGTTGGGATGAAGTTTGAGAAAGAAAGCTAATTGGACCCGATCTTGTTCAAGAGATGACATAGATGGTTCATGTCATCCACAAACACATCAATGCTGCTCAAAGTCAGCAAAAGAGCTATACTGACAACGGTTGAAAGGACAAGGAGTTTGACATCAGAGATAAATTCTTCCTTTGAATATCTCCATGGAAGAGATTCATGCGATTTGAGATGAATGGGAAGCTAAGCCCAAGGTATATTGGCCATTTTGAGATCCTTGACCACATAGGAGTCGTGGTCTATCGTCATGCACATCCACCGAATATGGCTTGAGTTCAATATGTTTTCCACATATCACTCTTGAGGAACTACATACCTGATCCCTCATATGTACTTAGCTCAGAGGTGGTGCATCTGGAAGATGATCTCTCATATGAGGAGTGGCCAATAAAGATTCTGGATTGGAGAGATAAGGTTCTACAAAATAATAAAACCAATCTTGTCAATGTGTTGAGGAGGGACCATAAGTTTGAGTAAGAAACATCGTAATTGTAGGAATCAATGAAGGAAAAGTACTCGCAGCTATTTTTGGCTTAGTATGTAAAACGAAATTTTGAGGGTCAAATTTCATAAGGGGGGAAGAATGTAACGACCCAATGTTTTTAATGGAAATTAAATTCTTATAAAAACTCCATAAATCACATAATAATGAACTAATAAGTGATAATTGACCATTAAACATACGTTTGTCACTTCTGTGTTTGGAATTTTGAAAATATGACATACACAGTTGCATTCAAGATGTTTTTTGGAGTCCCATAAGAAAAACATCATTTTTTTGAATAGTAACCTACCCTAATGAATAGTAACATACCCTTATGAATAGTGATTTAACCTAATGAATATTAACCTCACCTATGGTGGTATAAAAATAATATTCAATTTGGATGTACAATAAATCTATATTTTAGAATAAGTTAATGAGTATTTTTAAACTGGTTTTTGATAATAATTTATGATTTTAATTAAATGTTAAAATAATCATATTTAAGTTTTTTTTTTGAAATATGGACTTAATTTTTGAATTCTACATGTCAAAAAATGGTTAGGGTGATTTTTTGATATTTTTCTGAAATACTTGAAATTTTGATGAATTGTAAAATACGTTAATTTACCGTATATGTACATTATAAGCTAAATAAACTATTCCTAGCATCATGGATTATGTCACCAACCATGGTTCAAATTCAAATAACCCATTTAGTTTTGGTGGTCATGGAATAGTTACTATTTTATTATGCTGAAAAATAATAAATTAAGGATTATAATATCATGAATTTCGTTCTCTCTTCCACTATAATAACCCCCTTCACTCCCTCTTCTCTACACTCCTCTAAATCTCCAATAATTCCCTATATTCTTCCCAAATCTCTCCCCATGGTCCTCCCTCACGTCTAAAATCTCTCATCCTCCTCAAAATACCAGAACCTCTCCCATTAAGAGGTTCTCAAAGGAGGAAGTCTCAAGAGATTAACTCATCTCCCCCAATTTCTTCTTTTCTTTTATGTTCGTTTCTTTTTAATTTATTTCCTCATCTCCCTTCACCATAATAGTATGATAAATCTAGTACCATACATGTACTAAAATTTCTTAAATCTTGTGTTAAATTTCATTATCTTCTTTCCCACCATTTTATTTGAATGAAATGAAAGCACCATTTGAGCTGTGCTAATTTAACACATTCAAGGACAACGGTTTATCAATTTCTATCATTATCCTTAATTCTATTCATGAAACCATTTGTCTTATGGTTGAAACATATTATTATATATGTAATATATATCCTATTTTTGGTTCTGTAATCTTTTGGTAAAAATGGAATTAAGTTATAAATCAAAACACATTCTTTGTAATCAAGCCCACTGAATAACAAAATCAGTTATCACTATGGATATATATGTAATAAATAAACATCACTCTAAGTAACCAAATTATAAATAAATTCATGTCATATAATTTATATGATCTAATGAATGTAACTTCAATTCTGGAAAACCAATTTCATCTTGCATATAATCCAAACATGAGTATAAGTGAACCGATCTTTTAAAGCCTATTAAACAAACGAGCCCGAATAATGAAATTGAACCTTATAACTAATAAAAAGGATTTGAATGAACTAAATAGGGTTATAATAAATAAATTAAATATATAAGAGGTTATGGAATTATTAATTAATAATCTTAAGTTTTTATTCAGGTCATTAATAACATGTGGATAACACCAACCGGATTTGAGGTAAGGGATCCTCTCCTTTTATCTCTTAATCAAGATTGTCCTCTATAATATGCCATTATATGTTTACTAGAAAACAATGGGTTATGTTTAATAACCTTCCCCATAATTCCTTCGCAATTTATAAGTGATTATAAACCCCATTTCTCTCTCATAAATCCCTCTTGGTCACACTCGACACCATGCCAATAAAATGGTAATGAATTCTACCTGAACCTTCTTTGTTCTTTCGGGTTTCCTTTTCTTTCTTTAAAAATGGTGTTATATTATCTATCTATGTGAGTATTATGAATTCTGGTTATTTTTTAAAGATTCTTATATCGATACCCTTTCATCACATTCTTTTGGGGATATACATGATTTTGAAAGATTCCCTCCTTAGAACTTTCCGATAAGCCAACCTGTTTTAAGGGGACTTCCCAAATTTTTACCCAATTTCAAGTTTACTCTAACCTATTATTTATAACACCATTGTATTTATAAAATTAGTATTTTTATTATGAAAACATTCTTGGTTCAATTATGGTTTTATATAAATTTTTTTTCCTCCTCTCTATTTGAAAAGCTCTAGAGTGTTCTCCTTAAAACCGCACAAAAATGTACTAATGCTAATGTTTTTAAAATAAATTTTTTATATGTTGTCACTTATATTGGACACTACATACCATGTTATACACCTATTTTACCCTATTAATTTCCATGTATTTTCTAATCCCTTCCTTTCATTGACACTTTCGTGATACACCCATTGGATATGTTTTATGTCATGATTGTGGTACCTAATTCTTTCCATGGGTAACCTTATGTTTATGTGTTGTTGATTATGTATGATTATTTATGCCGAAATATTATTTATTTGGAAAGAATATTCATGAAGATATAGAGATGGGTGCACCTAGAGGCCGCTCCAATGCATTGGTTATGGTTATGTCTCATGAGATGCGATGTGAAACGGAATTTGCGGTTGGCCTTGACCCGTACTGAAATGGGAAACAGGATTGGCGGTTAGCCTTGACCCTTACAGAAATGGAAAATGGGATTGATTGGTAGCCTTGACCTGTAAAAATAAATGCATTACGATTATGAAAAATTTATATGATTCGATTTTTATATGATCACATGCTTGTTCTGAATGATTTTATAGGTTACATGCTTTTTATATCATTATGTCATGTCTTCTAACTCATGTGCTTGAGATGTATCCTTATGTTCATTCCCTTACTGGTATTTTTAGCTCATACCTTTATTCATGTCTTCCCCTGGGTACCCTATGCAGATGTAAGGGCTCAAAGGAAGATAGAAGCTCATTATGGAGATTAAATATTGATGTTTTTTAGCCCCATGTTTTGTGTTGTATGTACCTAGTCTTCCAAGACACTAGAATTAATGATCCTCAACTTGTAATCTGATGATGAATTATGGATAAAATCATGAAATATTGTAATTAAAAGGATCAGGTCTTTATAAAAGGGGAAATACCAAAGTCAATACCTTATTCTATAGGATAACCTCTTTGTCATCGAATAGCCTATGTGAAAAAATGGTAGGGGCTATGATTAAAAGTATTAGTTCTCTTTGTTGATGCGATTACATTCGACACATTTTCTCTTGTATGTGTAACCTTGTAAATTTTTATCTGAAAATTCTATTTGAGGAAGAATTACCTTTTCTTTTTTGGATATAGTTATAAAGAACCATTTTGGTTTTTTTGATCCTTGAATTTGATTAAATTATTGGTTATTATTTTTTGGGGATAAATATGTGATGCATGAGATAACATTTGTGGTTGAAATATGTTATGGTTATTTTTGAGGAATTTATCTCATTTTTTTAATGTTATTAAATTATATAGTTTTTGAAAAATGACCAAATGCATATCGTGTGTCATCCCATCACATCAGACATAGTTGCGGGAATTGAACCCAGAACCAATGTGAGACTGGGATTTGTAGCCTACCACTATACTATGTGAAGTCCCTCATTAGTATGACTAATTATTTCTATTTAAATTATTTTATGGATCAATAATATGTTGATTTTTGGAACATATTATTTATCAAAATTGATATCCTTAGTATTGGAAAATGATTTGGTGATTAAGTGATATATGTTATTTTGGAAGATGATCACTCTTTTGGGAACACTAAATGTCTAAGGAAAATAGAATACTATAGGATTTAATTTGATAAGTAATGGTGGATTTTTATTTTGTAATAGTGAATGTTTTAATTGTGGACTTATAATGATTTGTGTTATTTATGGAAATTAATAAATACTTTTCAATCTTTTGATTGTTTTTAATTCTTAAAAACCTTCTTCATAGTTTTCACAAATGGAATTAAATTTTAATTAATATATGCAACATCAAAGTTTTAATTTTGAAAAAATGGATTCCATATTTTTAATAATGATGTCCAAATTTCTTAAATAGGAATCATTTTTTTAGACATTATGAATAGTAACTTCAGTAAATATTTTATTTACCATGATTAGAGGGTAAATATGGTAAATAAGGGTAAAAAAATAATATTATTAAATTAACCTAACGCGTTTCCGAACCTTATATACTGATAGATGTCTGACCATGGGAATATTTGGGCCAATTTTGGGTTCCCATGGTGCCACATGTAAGTGAAAATGACACTATAAAAATTAATTTATTGTTAAAGAAAATGAAACATAAACATATATATTTTAGTAAAAAAAGTTATATGAGGTTATATAATTGTTATATTCGACTATAAATAGTCCTTAAAATTATAAAAAGATTTAATACATTATAATATTTAATTTATAATTTTTAATCATAATATTAATATATTTATTTCTGACAAAATATTGATGCAATATTTTCTTTATTAATGAAAGAATCAAATAAATGATATTAAAAAAATTAAATTAAATATTATTTTAATGTTTTTATCTTATACAATAATTTTACAGGATAATATGAAATGTTATGACTGATTTAATGTATTGTTTTCATTGTAATCAAGTTTTTATTAATTTAACAAAAATCAAATACTAAATAGGGTTAAAATTCAGAATATTGTGTTCTTAAAAAATGGATTATTTTATTAAATGATATAACATTCTTGAAAATCCATGATTCATCAAAATGACATAGATAATGATAGATATATCATTAATGAACCACATTAGGTTCTAATGGAATTATATTGTTAGTTTATTGACCTTGTAATATAAAAATACAAGAAGGCATGGTAAATGTTAAACTATTAATATAATAGTTAAATCGAAATGATATAGATAATATGGTGGCCTAAATTTTTTTAAAACCTTATGGTTGGAAATATTTCCACCCATCCCCTCCATCGCTTCAAAATAATCCATTTTTATCTAATATTAACCGAAATGTAATTTATTATAAAATAATAATTCAAGATTTTCCTAAAGTTCCCATCACCTATCTAACAAAAGGGTGCATCCCCTTCTCTCAAATTCACACCTCCAATGAATTTTGGATTCGACACACCCTTCTCTAATCTCATCAAAACTACTATCCCATTATCCTATATTCCTTATTTTGACAAGTAATCTAACCTATGGATCCATTTTTTTCTAATAAAAAAAAGAACCCAAGGAAGAGATAATTATTTCATCACATCTTTAAAAGTTCTTTTCTTCTTCAAAATCCTATATCATTGTTATTTCCATACCAAAATAATAAATCAAGTACCTTATAAATACTGGGATGTTATTATAAATATTTTACTACCATATTAATTATCTTATCCATCCTATTAATGTCAAATTCGGTATACGTGCAAATGTATGAATTACCGTCTCCATGTCATGGTGTAGTTTTTTATTAAACAGTAAATTATTTGGATGGCTATAATAATGAGTATAATTGATTTAAATAATAAATATAATAATTTAATGATTATTTATATATAATATACCATTTAGCTACTTTATATTTCACCATAAAATAGAATGTTATTGTCCATCGTGTATATGTTTGGGTTACCGTCTCTACGACGGGATGAGATTTCATTCCCCATCATAACAATTCAAGAATAATTCACTTTTCATTATTATAAATAAATTTTTAGAACCTAATATAATTCTTTATATGAATAAAATACATCTTATCCAAAAAAACATGACTTACCTAACATAACATATAAAGGAAAACTAATTAGTTTACACCCGAAACAATGATACTACTAAATAATATTATCAATGAAATATTAGAGGATAAAAAATGATATCATATTTATCTGTGTGTTTGTTGTATAATTTAATAATAATTATTTAACCATTATATAAATGTTTAATATACACTAGAATAAGGAAAGATACAATTTAAGGGGTTTTCATCTAATTTTTAATTCCCTTTAGATTCATGCTATATTTGCCACTATTACATTTTTGGTGGTGTTTATACTACACATGAATGTATTATTTGTGTAATATTATTTAATTTATGGGTATTTAATATTTATTTTATTATATTTCATTCATGGATTTATTGTTTTGTATGTTACCAAACTGGTAAGCTAATTTCACATTTCAATTTCTACTCATTTTGTTTAATGCATACTTCATTGATTATTTTACTATAAGATTATGTGTGGACTCGCTATTTATTTATTTATGTATTAATTTCCACACCAATTTGTGTGGATATACATATTATACACACAATCACTCAATTGATAAATTCTTAAGACATTAATATGGACATGATAAAGGTAATATTAACTCAATTTCCATTCATTGAGTTAAATATCCATGTCATTGGTTTTGTTTTTTTTCAAGAAAATTTGTGAATGTAATCAGACTGATTTAAAATTAATATCATATCATATTGAGTGTATTTATATTTTTCACACATAATTATCTCATTGATTTATCATTAATCTAAGTATATGGACTTTATAGTGAATTTTTGTCTCAATTTAAATTCCATTGAGACTTATTTTTTGTAATTAACCAATTAACTTTTATATGGTGTTTATAATGTCCTCTGATATATTATATCTTGAATCCCATTATTATCATTATATTATAATGTTTTTATTAAATGTTATATCTTGTTTATCTATATTAACTTTTATATGGTGTATAATGTCCTCTAACATAGTGTTATGTAATAATGCATAGACTATGGTTAACTAGGGTCGGGGTTTTACAAATAATAAAAATGATGATATTGAAATTTTCATTTATGGATTATAAAATTTATTTGAATTTTTTGAATTTTTTTCTAAAATCAATAGAAAATTATTATATTTTATAAAAGGATATATATATTTTTGATAAATTTAATTTTTAAATAATAAATTGAATTCCGAAAAAATTAGTGACTATATCAAAATAATTATTTAGTAAATAAGTATTGATTAGAAAAATTATATGTATACTTCCAAATGAGTTTTAAAAAATTGCACCAATTTTTTTCCCACATTATAATGGTCACATTAAAATTTTAATATTTTTATATTATATAATAGTTAACATAATGATATATTTTTTCTGTTTAGAAATATATCATGTTTGGTATTTTATTATACTAAATTTTCAGTGTTTTTAACAGATATCCAAATTGCCAACTCTATGTTTTATATTTAGTTCTTATACATAGTAATTCCCTATATATATTTGGATTTTCATCTAATCATTGTATGGGACACGTTTTTACTACCCTGACCACATGCCTAATCCATGTGATTGGAATGGACCCATATACCTTCTTCAGTCATAAGATATTGTATTAGATGGTTTAGATTCCTTAGCTACACAACAATCACATTTTACTATTCAAAAACATGTCTATCCTAAAATATAGAGAGGTAATTTGTCAGGTACCTACTATATTTGAGAAGCTATTTAATTTTATATGAAATATAAAAAATTTCATGACATAAATCAAATAATTAATCCATCGAAAATTAGTGTGATTTTTTAATTCAGGATAAATTTAATCTCTGATATCTATCAATTCATATCATGGAGAACCAACTCCTAGTATTTTTGGATTAATTTCATAATGATATAAATATTGGCATATGATTTGATATAATAAATATCATTAACTGTTGAAAATCACAATATAGAAAAAATGTATCAAATTTCCAACCTGGTTAACCCATATGTTTATTCTATACTTTTTTGGATGGGATCTTTTGGGATCAGGGTAGGCTCATGGTATCCTTTGGGAATTTGAGCTATTATAACATTATAATGAGTAAATATAGATTAATTTTAGTTATAAATAAGTTAATTAATTTTCTATAATTCTTATTTAAAATTCACCATGAAACTAAAATATCTCAATAGGATTATCTTAATCAATAACATTAAAATAAAATATATCATTTTGAACAGAATTATAAACACTATTACTCGATAAAAAACTCTTATAAGGATAATATTTCATTTTTACCCTTTCTAGATAGGAATCCATGTTCTAGTATTATTTTTTCAATCAACATGATGTACACAATAAAAAAACTATAATATCCCCATTAATAATTATGACTAAAAAATAATTTCCTAAATTTCAAACAAGTTATATGTAATAAGAATCACATTATTTATTTTCATATTAGAGATAAAAAAACCATTATTGATCCCCATTAGAGTCCATAGTAACATAATATTTTTCAAATATATTATACTGCTAGTCTAAACTTCATCAATGTATAAAATAATACTTAATAACACCAATGAATAAATAAAATTCAAAAATAAGTCATCTATTGATTACATGGTAATCCATTATCAATTTAAACATGGAAGACAATATTTTATTCACATTTAAAACATTTTATCCTTAGATTGAAAATAATTTAGGTACAAATTGTTCATGACATCCATTAAATTGTAAAATATTTCCATATTGGGAAAAAATAAACCATGTTCATCTATTGATTATTGTGTCGAATTATTTTTTCTAAAAAACTATAGTACTATTGTATTATATAAATGATCCACTAATCTATAGAAAATTATTATAATTAAAAATCACCGATTGAGTTAGAAATCAAAAAATATATATTTTCTTAAATTTTCATTTATTTAATCTTAAATAATCATTATTTTTACAATAATAATTTATATATTAGACCTCATTACTACTACAAGACACTCCAATATTGGCACTCTTATATCACTAATTGTCCCAGAAAATACAACTTAATTTTTATTTCTAGTCAATTTTCTTCAATAATGTAAATATACTCACAACGAACCCTTTTAATCCATGGATGAAACCCATATATCAACTGAAATTTTCATTTTTTATTAAAAAAAAATTAAAATTATCACACCGAATAATAATGGGTCATGTCCAATAGTTCAAGTCATAACTCATCAAAAATCCCATTTCATCTCAAATTAAAAGCCTTGATCTCCCTGCCATTATAAAAATACATTATGATGTTTTTTACAATAATATATTATAATGTCCAATATAAGTGTTAAATAATTTCAAATATATCCCATAGAGCGTCACAATGTAATCAAACTTAGAACAACGTTACTATTTCATACATATGAATACATTCCATTAAAATAAAAATAGAAAAAATATGATAACTCAATTTTTTGTTGGAGTAAATAGATTAATATTTGAAATAATTAAAAAAGACATCATTTTATCCATTATCTTTAAATCACAACATATAACTGTTGAAATTTCAAATAGATCCCACTTTAAACAGGAGTGCATTAAAGTGACAAACAGATATCATATATCTTTGGGGATAACCAAAGAACACAGCTTCATAGGAAATTATGTAAGATACATTGAATTAATGAAATCTATAAAATTAAATGATTCAATGTACCTCAATTATATAGTACAATGATTCATAAAATAATAATAAATAGACTCTTTCACTATTTTATCACTTTTAATATATATCAATATAAATTACTACCCATTTAATAAATGATTACCAATGTAAATTCTACGTATACTATTAATATTCAACCAAATCAATAATTTCATTTTCCAATATCCTGTTGAATCCATATAGATATTAGGACTCTGAAATTTTTCTAAAAGCCTCAATTTGATAATTATTTCCACCATATGATAATGAATCTATGAATCATGAAATAAATGTTCACCAACTCTCAATTTAGTATGATAATTCATCTTTACTATTCACGGCGATGATATATTTACCACATACTTTTTTATGTGAGAAAAAAACCAACCCTTTAATTCAACCAACTATCATCTTACTAACCCCAAAAACATTCTTTACCATTGTTCAATCATTTAATACAATCATATATTATATAAAAAAATTAATGAAATATTTGTTTTGTGAATTTTAATAAAATTTATGAAAAATATTGTCTTAAATTCATAAAAAACAATGATCATTTTTTTCGAGACCACAATGTAATTCATTTCAAAAAATATATAATCATTAACCTGAAAAAAACAATTACATAATCCAACCAATTTTAAAAACATACTGTTACAACCCATAGGTCTAAATAATGAACTAAAAATATTGTTGTTAAAAAATTTATCTCTTTGAAAGGACACCAAAAAATTTATTATATTATCATCACGTATTGAAGGAGGGTTTCAAATTAACATTATTTTTTATTATATTTGAACAATTTAAACTTATCATCAATCCAAAATCATTACAAAACCCCATTGGGATTACCAAATCTCCTTCAGTAAACATGAATCAAATTTAATGATTCAAACAAAGGTTCATGAGTCTTCATCTCTTGGAAATCACACTAAATTTCGAAAAAATTACAATATCTATAAAAAATATAATTTCATCTCATGATGAAAATTTACTATAAAAATTTACTCTTATGAATATTTAAAATTGGTTCGTAGGGAATTTCTAATATTCATTCAGATTTTTTAACTCCTTTTCACCAATAAATGAATCAACATTTATCACACGTCTGGTTAACATTATAAAAATTCATTACTGAAATAAATTTCATAGATATATATGTCATCACTATGGAAAAAAACCACTGAATCATGTTCATATGAACTATATTTCATATCATTATCCAAATCAAGTCATTAGTTAAAAAATTATACAACACCCATAATCTCTCAATAATACGTGATGTATCATCCTAGTCAACCTACTAAATAATAATAATGTTTATAGGTTCATTTCGATTTCAATAAAAATCTAGAATAAATATTCATTATTTCAGTGTCAACCATAGATGGAAATCTAATTCATTATAAATAGGTGATGAAAACAATTAACATCACATTAGAATCCCAATAATAAATAATATAATTACATGGAAAAGGATAATATATATATATATGTGTGTGTTTGATATCACTATTTAAATCCTCCTACAACTAAACATTATCACATGAATAATGTGAAGTTGTAAAACATAGTAGCTCACACTACTCATCTCATTAACATTACATATGTCCTTATGAATCACTAAAATTAAATTTTCATACATATATTTATGATATTAAATTATCACATTAATCCAATGTTTCGGGGGTTGTATTGTTAGTGTTTATAGAATTTTTATATGGTCACATGTCTTAGGTGCATGGTTTGGGAGACCATGTATTGGAAAACACTCAACCAGGGATGATTGGGATAATGGAGACTACAGACTCACAACATAGTTTTGTTTACCGTGAAGGATAACCCTGAGACCTACTAATATTTGGGTATGTTTTTCATTTAATATTATTATTATTTTGTGGTTCTCCCATATACTTCTGCATATCTATCCATCTATCCTAGGAACCATAAAAATTCTACAATCCACCTTCCAAGATCATCCATTTTGGATTTATATAGGATTCTAGGTGGATTTCCACTCGAATCATAATGTATGGCCTCCTCATTTTTTATTCTATTAGTATTTCACAATTATTTCTTCAAATTTAACAATAATTTCCATGGATGGCTTATTTTAATGTTTCATGTTTTTTTAGAAATGCGGATACTATTTTTTCAGGGTTCTGATCTATCATAGTAGACCAATATGGGTAGTTTTTATTGATGGGGACATAATTTCATCACTTGGGGTTTATATTTCAAATCCATTATCCATTTAATGAGTCCTTTTTATTTTTATTGTTTAAATGTACATTTTATCTAATATTATAGATTTATGTGTTACCTAGTTTTATCTTATTTGTGATTCTCAATGTATTTTTCTTTTTTCATTTGTAAAAAATGGTTGAATTGATTAGTTCACTGGAAACCTATTTTCAAATATTATTTTTAGAATTCTCGACAATTGAAAAAATGATTATATTAGGATAATAAGCGAAAAATTATTGTATCATGGTAATTTGGGGAAATTTAATTTTGTAAATTGTATTTTTACATTAATTAATAGTGAATTCTTATTTTAAATTTTATTTATTTACATTAAAATAGAGAATCATAGTTATTAAAATTGGGATTTTATGATTTATTAAATTGAGGGTGTGTATACCCTTGGGTTGATTATTCTGAATCAATACAATGGATAATTAGAAATGTTGATGTATTATTAATTTTTATATTTTATTTTAAAATTTCCTAATTATCAAATTTTGTTTTTTATGTGGTTACTGAATATGATACACTTTATTTTAGATGCATAGTACTAGTTGTAACCATGAGTGTTTTGGGGGTGGGTGGACCAAAACAAAATCGATCATATACATTAGTTACCAATAAAAGATTAATTTTTAATATAAACATGTGTTTATTATTTACATAATAGTTTTGATACATCTTCATCCACTATTTACATGTTAATTTCCATCGATTAAATTTCATATGAAAATGTTGAAATAGTTCTCAGATGTAATGATAACCTCGAGATAGAATGATAATAATTTTAAAAAATTCATATGGTCTAGATACATCATACTGATGGGAAATATATTTGGATTTTATTTCCAATTCTATAGTAACAAAATGACTGATAATTTATCTCGTAAATCTTAGAAATGGTGATCCTGAGTGGGTGAAATCATAAGGACTGGCCACAAATATGAAAACGGTGTGTTTCACATGTCATCAATTTTGTATATCTCTGAATATGTTTATTAGTAACCAGAAGTATAACCATTTTCAATGTGTATAATTTGATTTTGTGATTTTATGTGTGTAAAAACATTTAATTGTTGACATAGAGAGGAAAATTATGTTGGGTATTTCATTGGTGGTGTTGTAATGACGGAATGATCACTGTTGAATTTTTCACTTTCAAG
Organism: Viscum album; assembly: GCA_963277665.1. Classification (NCBI taxonomy): domain Eukaryota; kingdom Viridiplantae; phylum Streptophyta; class Magnoliopsida; order Santalales; family Viscaceae; genus Viscum; species Viscum album. The sequence continues at coordinate 1,749,015,742 of OY728120.1, read as the reverse complement.
ATGACGATGTGATATCTTGTTTTCCTAGGTTGAAGAGTATGGTATTACCTTCATTAAATATATGACCATGAATTAAAAAGTAAAACCTTCCAAAAGAATGTAAGATATATCTAAATCATAAAAAGCGTGATTACACAAGTTTTCATCCTATATTATGAGATATCATGATAAAAATAGATTATTTTACAAAAAAAATGTGTTTTCAGTAGGTATTCATGGATATAATATTAATTATCACCTTAGGATACATTATGGTTTTCATTAATATTCAATTAGTCTTTGGTTGGACCCAATTATATAGAGATGAATTCATAGTGAGTCGGATAGTATGTTTGTCAACATGTTCACCTATTCAAAAAAATGAGTTTGGGATGGAATGGGACACACATGAGGGGGCCTACAAACGTCAATGTATGATTGATAATTAGTAAAATATAACTCAATTATATTATTCATGTATATAATAATGATGATTTAATATATTTATATATGATTTCACAAGATGTTTTATCATAAAAGTGAATACATGAAATGATAATATTTTGAACGAAAAAAGAATTTTTTATGTTCGTTATATTATTTGAATATCATAAGGTCCTATCTAATGGTTTCTATTTTATTAAATAATATTTTTTAGTGTTATAAGTGAGTGATAAAATAACAGGGACAATTATTATATTTTTATAGATCATATTTGTCTGCAATGCTCTAAAATGATGGTTATTAATTTCTAGGCGCCAAAGTGAAAATATATAATGTATAAACTTGGGATAATATCTCTTCATCTACTAATTAATTGTGTTCACCACCATTTGGAATACTTTTTTAGAGAATACCTCTTATCCTATCATTTCATGTTATATACAGAGATTCCAATGGAAAAACTATGCAAAATCAATCCTTCTTTCTCGATTGACTCAATGTTCATCACATGATTGATGAAATTTCATAAAGAACATAGATTTTCAATTGTAGAAAATGTGAAATATATATTGATGATTCATGAGAATTTGTGAACATTTTAAGAATATAAATGATTCCTTTAATAGTGACATTGAGCTATGACACATCAAATCTGAAAGTATCAAACAGACGACATCAATTGATCAATTTACCATTTACGCTTTAATTTTATTTTATTTTTAATTATTCAATTGAAATATAAATATTCAATTAAGATATATTTTCAAGGGGATTTTGGATTATTTTTTTATAATATGAATAAAAAATCAAAAATATCGATTCGTGGGTTATATAGGCTTTCTCTATGCCACAAGTTCCTTCCATTAGTATCAATGTGAATGAATATTGTTTTTAAAAAAATAATTGAAATTTAGAATAAATTTTAAATGGTTTTTAAATAAATTAATGGTATGATAAAAATGTAATTGAAATTGTTTCAATTTTTTTATGTATCACCTTGATATATATTATCAAGGATTTATGGGTTTTATGAATTTTATTTGATTAAAATTAACATTTTACAGTTTTCATCACATTAATGGAGACGAGTGTGAACATTTTTGTCCAATGATATATTGAGTAGATTGTGAACTGTAACATCCCAGGTAAATGAATAATAAGACATATTTTATATTTATTTGTATTTTTTAATTAAATATTAATTTTACTTTAAAGGGGTTTCTATGTCTGATAGCGTACCCGATATGCAACAACAGGTTTCTTTGGAATCTTACGTTGCACACTAATAATATAATATTGTTATTTTAAAAGGTAGTTAACACCTAGAAGTTTTATTGGTGGGAATGAGTGTAACTAACTAAAATATGATTATACATGATTTTTAAATGTATTTACATTATCCAATAAAAAGATAGATGCTTAAAATGTGAATGAATCTAATTTTAAGCATAATTTACATTAAAAGGCTGATTTATTACCTTTTAATGGAAACACATTTTTAAATCTAGCTTTGGTCACATTAATACATTCTATATGACCAAATAAAATCCTTCTTTAGAATGGGGACATCATACTTTACATCGGGTAATTTTTTGGTATTTTTCTGAAAAAATTAAATTTTTAATGAATAGTGAAAATATTGTATTTAAATTCAAAAGTGCCTTTTAATATAATATATTTATATTGTCAGATTATATTTTTAATTGTTTTTGAAGTGAAATTAAAATATATATTTACCATTTAATCCAATTTTGGTCATTGAAATTAATTTCACTTTGAAATTGGACATAAACAAGTATCAATCTTTTGATAGTTATTGGTTCTTGTTAACACGCTATTTGTTTTGATAACATGAATTAATTTTAAAATTAATTATTTCCACTTATATGTTTTGAATTTGAAAAAATAGATATCATTTTTGAATTCAGAATATCAAATATATATTAGGCTTAATTTTTGTTATTTTTCTAAAAAACATTAATTTTTTGATGAATAGTGAAACCACATAGTGGTTGTTAAAAAACTGAGTTTTTTTAAATGAAAATTTTCTACTTCTATTAATTGAATTTTGAAAATCCGACATACATGGTTGTTATCAAAAATTAAAATTTTTTTCATTAAGATGAAAATTATTTTTGGTGAATAGTATCTTTTGACTTTTATTTACCACGGTCAAAGATAAATAGGGTAATTCAAGGCCAAAAAAATATTATAAAAATATAAAATTACCTTAACACTTGTCTTAACCTTATTGGTTGAGTCATTTACGACTATGGTCATCTTTGGGTTGACTTTGAGACCCCATTGAGCAACTTGGTAGTGATAACGGAAATTTAGATTAATTAACATAAAGTATACGCAAAAAATGAGAGACGAAAATATCTTTTAGAAAATTAATTTTTAGAAGGGGTTATATAAATTAACATTTCGACTATAAATATTCATTGTAAAAATAAAAATATTTACTAAATCATGGTATTTCTTTAATAATTTATAGACATCAAATAAATTAAATTATGTATGATAGAATAATGATGCAGTATTTACCTCTTTAATGAATGATTTAAATAAATATGATTATAATGATTAAAATATTATACAAAACATTTCCGATTCTGATTGGATGATTTTATTCTGAATACGAGTCATCATATCTTCGACCTTTATGATTTTTGGTCCATTTAAAACTTAAGATATTTTTATAATAAAATAATGTTTTCACACATTCCTAAATAGCACATCCTATCCCTTATAAAAAGAGACAACTTATATCCAATTCCTCACACCTCTCAAGCCATTTGGCTCATCCAAAATCTGGACAATTAATATCCCAACATCAATATCCTCAATCTTGAATCCTTAACTTAGGCAGAAGGCACGTCAAGAATTCCTTTTGGTTCAAACCAAAGGAAGTTACCTAAATTAAAGGTAACATATTTCTATTAAATTGTTTTATTTTATTTTACATCTCCAACCCCTAAACACTTTTTATTCCTTTATTTTGTAACAAAAAAGTATACTAAATATACTATGATGTTTTTATGAGAAGTATTCTAACTAAACTTACACACACCTTCATCTAATGGATGACGAACATAATGTTTCTGTGGATGGAAAACTAAGGCCTCACGAAACGATGATTGTTCAATTACATCTTACCACCACTCATGGTGGCTATTATAATGGAACTGTATTTATATATGATATATATTATGATTATGATTTCCTTATACTTCTGTACTTCCCATTTATGTCATGCCTTTATAGTTTCCATAGTGGGTAAATACGATAATCTCATTTGAGGAAGTGCGGACTACCGCCCACTCAAAGTGATTTGATTTGTTAATTCCTTATATGGAATTTATAAAGGTTAGAGTTAATGATATTATATATGATCTTATACTAGAATTATAATATACCTATAAATAATTATGTTTTAATTCCATTAAAATAGGAAATAGAAATGAAAGTAGCGTTCATGCATACGTATGGCTTACCGTCTCCATGAATGGTGCATTTAATTTCATACCACTAAATGTTATGTACTGTTATAAATAAATGTATATACTTGATATATATGATATATATGATATATAAATCATAAATACCATTCTGGATATAATTTACTATTGACCACATGGACAACTTGTAAATATACGGTGTTTATTTTTCACTCAAGTACCAAATATCGACAAATCGAACATTATTAACGTAAATGATTTCATAATGTTTATAACATGGAAATAAGTGATATAAAAGGAATAATAAACCTGAAAACGTATATTAGGAAGGTAAAAATTAACTTTAGTTTATCATTCAAGTGATTAAAGAAGGATTAATTCAAGTCGGACACGAGGTAAGGGACTTCGTCTTAATCTCCTTTCATTGAGGCATATTTTGTTTTAATACACGAATTTCTTTTATATGCTATATAAACCCCTTTGAATTTTCATTTTATTCAAAGGGAATCTTTTTATACAGAGCGATTTACTAAATGAAAAAAAAGGAATGTTTTTTACGTATGCAGTGAAAACGTCCTTTCCGCCACTGCGAGTATTATTTGATCTTTCGCTTCCTTAACAAGCTGGAATGTTTTTAAAAGGAAAAATAAATAAAATATACTCTTTTTACGTATTTTGGTATTGGAAATGATTTTTTAGAATAGATATATTATTTCAATATCTTGAAATGATATTTTATTATTGAAATGTGGAAATTTTATCTTTCCTTTAGGCTTCTGTTATGTGGTATGATAATGTTATGGTTCTTGGGTATTATTTACATATATGGGTGGTTCTGTGATAATCATAGGGTGAGTGAGCTCGAGAGAGATCTCCAATGCATTGGGTAACATGATAGAGGTAAACATGAATGTTTCTCCTAAGATATTTAGGGAATATACTATGATGGTTTTTCCAAAGTAACTCCCTATGTAGCAATGATATCTACAATGTAAGTATGATATAGATTCCACAAGATACCTTTATGATTTATTATTTCTATGTCTTTCATAAATAATATGATTTCCTAAGTTAAGTAAAAGATTTCATGTTTTTTATGTATTTATGAACACAAGTTTTCGTTCTTTGTTTTATAACCCTTACTGATTCTTTTATTCTTATCCCAAGTTTTGAAATGTTTTCAATGGACTTAAAGATGAATAGGGTCAAGGATGGGATCATGGAAAAGTCTTTATGTCTTCTACATGGAACTAGACATGACTCTTTTCTTCAAGAGTTCATGTTTTGTAAAAAAAAGAAACTGTGTAGAATTGTCTACTTTGTAATATTTTTAGATGTAATAGTTATGTCATAATTCTCTAAAACTTTAAACATGAAAAAATCCCCAATGTGAATTATTAATTTAATTCAATATTATGTCATGTTTAAGGCCAAGTCCCTATAATTGGTATCAGTTATCGGTTTAGATAACATTAAGTGTTAGGGTATTGTTAATGTAATATCCATAAAGTAATTTATGTTAATATTGACATCATATAGCTTTTTCAGATTACCATGTCGCTTCTCCTAAGATATTTTTGTGTTCAGAATGATTTTCCGTAGAGGAAATATTGAAGCTGTGTTGGGATGAAATCATGAGGAAGAAAACCTTTCAAATCTGCAACATGGGAAGGTTGGAATCATAACTGAATATTTTGTTGCAGTGATGGAATAATTGACTCAGGCTATAAATTGTGGTGGTATCCATGTACAAGATCAACCAGATCAACCATAGAGGAACATGTCAGTAGTGGATAATTTCATGAGGCAACATCTGCCATTATTCAGAGGATCATATGACCCTGTGCTAGCTGAAAGGTGGATTAAAGAAATAGAAAATATTTTCGATGACATAGTTTTCTAAGGACATTAAAAGGTTTGCCTGGATGTTTATAGTTTTGAAGATGAAGGTGATCTGTGGTGGTTGATGGTAAAAATTATCATGGATAGTGAGGATATTGATGCTCTTGATTGGGATGAATTCAAATGTATATTTCTTGAGAAATATTTTCCTAAGTTGGTTCATCTTATAATGGAATGAAAATTCCTGGAATTGATGTAGGAGGATGACTGAGTGCCTACTTATAATGAAAAATTCACTCTACTGGTCCGGTATGCTCCAAATTTTATACGACATCTTGATAGTAAAATAAAATGTTTTTACTCAGTATTAAATCCAAAGTATCTAAGGGATTTATCTTCTCATGACTTGAAATGTTATGAAAACCTTGTTCGTTGTGCGTAGAAGGTGGAAATGAAGTTTTTTGATGATCAGGTATTCATTGACAAACAACAGAATAAGTGGTCGAGGTGGCAGGCGAAGGAGAAGAACTCTTCAAAAAAGTCTGATGGTAACAAACTTATGTTTATTGTTTGTAAAAATTGTTGTAAAAAAGCATGTTGGGGAATGTCTTTTGAATTCTGGTAAATGCTACTTATGTGTTAAAATGGGGCATAAGCCTAAAAATTGCACAGAAAAAGATCAGGGTAATGGTAAGAAAAAATCTGATTTACAGTCAGTAAAATGTTTTATGTTCAATGAAATAAGTCATTATGCAAATGAGTGTCCAACAGAGAACTCAACCTAGGAAAGCTGCCACACTACAAGCAGAATGGGGCAGTGAAATCCTTTGCTAATATTTCAGTAGATGTTGGGCCATCAAATGATGTTCTGTCACGTACATTGTTTGTTTGTTCAGATTATTCCAATGTGTTGTGTGATTCAGGGTCTATGCACTCTTTAATTTATGAGAAGTTTTCTAGTAAATCCAGAATTCCAAATCATGATATAAATACTAAACATACGGTAAAAACACCTGGCGGAAATGTTGATACAAAAAGAATAAATAAGAACAATCCTGTCCTAGTGTGCAGAAAAAAATCTACTTACAAACTTTATTGTTTTTCCTCTAATAGAGTTTGATGTTATATTGGGCATGGATTGGATTTCTATTTATCATGCTATGATTTACTACAGATATAAAGAGGTTTCTTTTCAGAGTGATTTTCAGTTTGTATAAAAAAATGAACCCTTTCTTTTGATAACATATCAAGAAGCTGAGAAACTAGTAATATCTAGAAATGAATGTTACCTTGCACACATTGTTGAAAATAATGGAACTGTTCATCTTAATGATGTGCCCGTGGTAAATGAGTACCTTGATGTTTTTCCTGATGAGTTTCCTGGTATTATACCTGATTAGGAAGTTGAATTTATTGTTTACTTAGTTCCTAATGCTAAGACAATTTCAAAACCCCTTTACTGAATGGCTCAAATTGATCTTTTAGAGTTAAAGAATCAATTACAAGAGTTTTTTGATAATGGTTTAATTCGATCTAGCACATCACCATGGTGTGATTTTGTCTTGTTTGTTAAAAATAAAGATGGTTCAATGAGACTATTAATTGATTATAGAGAATTTAATAACATCACTGTTAAGAATAAGAATCCTTTGACTCATATCGATGATTTGTTTGATCAGCTCCAGGGAGCATAGTATTTTTCAAATATTAACTTGAGGTCGGGGTACCATCAGTTGAAAGTAAAATTATATGATGTTCCGAAGACCTCGTTTCATACAATATATGGCCATTATGAAATTTTAGTTATGCCTTTTTGGTTAACCAATTCACCTATTGTATTCATGGATCTTATGAATAGAATTTTCTGTGAGTTCTTGAATAAGTTTGTGATTGTGTTCATTAATGATATTTGGGCTTATTCCAAAAGTAAAGAGGAACATGTAATTCATTTACAGGTTTTCTTTCAAACCATAAAAGAAAATAAATTGTTTGGGAAATTTAGCAAGTGTGAGTTTTGGTTACAACAAATTTCTTTCCTTGGTCACATTGTTTCAAAAAAATGGCATAATTGTTGATCCTTCTAAAACGAAAGTTGTTGAAGAATGGCCAAGACTGACAAATATAACTGAGATATGTAGTTTTCATGGTTTGGTAGGTTATTACTAGAGGTTTGTTGAAACTTTTTCATGATTATCTAGTCCAATGACTAAGTTAACTCGAAAAGGTGTTAAATTCATATGGACAAAATAATGTGATGATTTTTTTCAAGAATTGAAAACAAGATTGGTGAATGCTCTAGTTTTGGCACTGCCCTCCAGAAATGGTGAGCTTGTTTTCTAAAGTTATTCTTTGTTGAAAGGGATGGGTTTTTTCCTAATGCAGAATGATCAGGTAATTGCTTATGCTTCATGCCAGTTGAAACCACATGAGTTAATTTACCCTACACATGATTTGGAATTAGCTACTGTTGTTTTTTTCTTTATAAATTTGGAGGAATCATTTGTATAGAGTGATGTGTGAAATATATACTGATCACAAAAGTTTGAGGTATATATTCACTCAGAAATAATTAAATATGAGATAGAGGAAATGTTTGTAATTAATCAAGGATTATGATTTCACGATCCTTTATCATCCGGGGAAAGCACATAAAGTGGATAATGATTTTAGTTTAAAAAGTAATACTTCATTAACCATGTTACGTTTATACTGAGATCCATTGGTTTTTTATTTGATGAACATTTTCATAGAAGTTGTTGTTGCAGGAAACTCTTCTGTATTGTTTTAGGTGTCAGTGAAATCATCTCTATTAGACAGAATTAAGCAAGCGCAGAAGGAAGACATTGAGTTGCAGAAAAAGGTTGTGTTGGTTCATAAGGGTATGTTTCCTGATTTTAACATTTTTTATGATTGTGTTTTGAGATTTGGAAATAGATTATGTGTTCATTGTGATTCACAGTTGAAGAATGAGTTTTTCTGTGAAGCTCATAGTTCACCGTTTTCAATTTATCCTAGCAGTACTAAGATGTATAGAGATCTTCGATAGTATTACTGGTGGGACGGAATGAAAAGAGATATTGCTGATTGTGTTGTGAAGTGTTTGACTTGTCAGCATGTTAAAGCAGAGTGACAGTTACCGAAAGGAATTCTTCAGCCTTTACCGGTGCTAGAGTGGAAATGGGAAAATATATCCATGGACATTTTTGTGGTATTACCAATGACATCTTGAGGTAATAATGCAATCTGGGTTATAGTTGACTGATTGACTAAATCTACTCATTTCCCTCCTATTAGAGATACTTTGTCTCTAGATCAACTTGATCTGTTGTATGTTAAAAATATAGTACGATTTCATGGATTTTCCCTCCCCATTGTATCTGATCATGATCGCAGCTTCACTTCTAACTTTTGGAAAGTCCTTTAGAAGTCTTTGGGTACTGAATTAAATTTTAGTACAGATTTTTATCCTCAATCAGATGGGCTGTCAGAACGAACAATTCAGACCTTGGAGGATATGTTACTTACTTGATCGATAGATTACTAGGGAAGTTGGGACCAAAATCATTATTTGGTTGAATTTTATTATAATAATAGTTTCCATTCTGGTATACAGATTGCTCCATTTGAGGAATTATATGGAAATCATTGTCGAACTCCAGCATTTTGGGATGAAGTAGGTGAACAGAAGCTGATGGGACCAGAATTGTTAGAAGAGATGGAATAGAAAGCCCAGTTGATTCAGAAGCACATGATAACAGCTCAAAGCCGACAGAAAAGTTATGCAGATAACCAGAGGCAGGATATTTCCTTTGAGGTAGGTGATCATGTCTTTCTCAATGTTTCTCCATGCAAAAGTCTGATGCGTTTTGGTAAGAATGGAAAGTTGAGTCCGAGGTTCGTTGGACCTTTTGAAATTTTGGAGAAAGTTGGATCAATTGTGTACATGGTGGCTTTACCTTCATGTTTATCCTAGGTACACAATGTTTTTAATGTTTCGATGTTGAGAAAGTATATGCCAGATCCATATCATGTTTTGAGCCCAGAGGTAGTTCAGTTGGAAGAGAATCTCTCTTATGAAGAACAACCAGTCCAGATTCTTGACCGTAGAGAGCAAGTGTTGCATAATATGTTAATTCACCAGGTAAAGGTTTTTTGGAAAAACCATATGGTTGATAAGGCAATGTGAGAATATGAAAATATTATGAGTGATAAAAACCTCCACTTATTTTGATAAGTTAATACAAATTACGAGGACGCAATTTCGAAAAGGGGGGAAAGATGTAACATCCCATGTAAATGAAGAATAAGACATATTTTATAATTATTAATATTTTTGAATTAAATATATATTTTACTTTAATGTAGTTTCTATTTTCGATAGCGTACCCGATATGGAACAACAGATTTCTTTAGAATCTTATGTTGCACACTAATAGTATAATATTAAAATTTTAAATGGTAGTTAATTTCTAGCCATTGTATTGGCAGGAATGAATGAAACTAACTACAATATGATAATACATGATTGTTAAATGTATTTACATTATCCAATAAAAATGTATAGGATTAAAATGTTAATGAATCTTATTTTAAGCATCATTTACATTAAAAGGCCGATTTATCTCCTTTTAATGGAGAACCATTTTTAAATATAGTTTTGGACACTTTAATACATTAAATATGTCCAAATAAAATCCATTTTTATAATTGGGGCATCAAATTTTAATTTGGGTAATTTTTTGGTATTTTTCTTATAATGTTCATTTTTAATGAAGAGTGATAATATTATATCTTAATTCAAAAGTGCATTTTAATATAATTTATTTATATGTTTAGAGTATATTTTTAATTGGTTTTAAAGTGAAATTAAAATATATTTAAACCGTTTAATCCAATTTTGGTCATTGAAATTAATTTCACTTTGAAATTGGACATAAATAAGTGTCAATCTTTTGATAGTTATTGTTTCATAAAAACATGCTATTTGTTTTGATAATAGGAATTAATTTTAATATTAATTAATTCAACTTCTATGTTTTGAATTTGGAAAAATAGAAATCAGTTTTGAATTCATAATATCAAATATAGTTAGGCTGAATTTTTGGTATTTTTCTGAAAATCATCAATTTTTGATGAATAGTGAAACCATTTAGTAGTATATAAAAAAACTTAATTTTTTATACAAATGAAATTTTACCACTTATGTGAAATTAATTTCTAAAATATGACATACATGGTTGTTATCAATAAGTAAAATTTGGTTCATTAGGATTAAAAATAATTTTTCCTGAATAGTTTTTTTGACTTTTATTTACTAAGGTTAAAGGTAAATAGGTTAAGTCAAGGTTAAAAGAATATTATAATGTTTCAAAATTACATTAAAACCTGTCCTAACCTTATTTTTTCAGTAATTTACGACCATGGGCATCATTGGGTAGATTTTGGGACCCCATTGAGCCACCAGGGAGTGATAATCACAATTTAGATTAATTAACTTAAAGTAAAGGCAAAAATGAAAAAAGCAAATATCTTTTAGTAAATTAATTTTCAGTAGGGGGTATATAAATTATCATTTCAACTATAAATACTCATTGGAAAGCTACAAAAAATCCTACATCAAGGTATTTTTTTATAATTTATTGACAACAAATAAATTAAATTATTTATGACACAACAATGATGCAGTATTTACCTCATTAATAAATGATTGAAATAAATAAGATTATACTGATTAAAATATTATCCAAAACATGTCCAATTCTGAATGGATGATTTTATTTCGAATATGAGTCATCCTAACTTCGACCTTAATGATTTTTGGACATTTTTAAACCGAATATTTGTTTATAATAAAATAATGTTTCACACTTTCTTAAAGGGGCCCTTCGCTCCCTTATAAAAGAAGACCACTTATAACCAATTCTTCACACCTCTCAAGCTATTTTTCTCCTCCAAACTCTACCCAATTAATCTCCCAACATACCCCTCCACATTCTAGAAACCTTACCTTAAGAAGAAGGCACTTCAAGAAGTCCTTTGGGTTCAAACCAAAATAAGATACCTAAATTAAATTTAACGATTTATCTTAAATTGTTTTCTTTTATTTTACCTCTCCAACCCCTAAACTCTTTTTATTACTTTCTTTTGTAACAAAACCAGTATCCTCAATATACTAATATGTTGTAATGAGAAGTATTTTAACTACACTTACACACACCTTCAGATAATGGTTGAATAAAATAATGTTTCTGTGGATGGAAAACTAAGGCATCACGAAACAATGATTGTTCAATAACATATTACCACCTCTCATGGTGTCCATTATGATGACGCTGTACTTATATATGATATATATTTTTTTATGATTTCCTTATTCTTATGTACTTCCTATTTATAGCATGCTTTTATGGTTTCTATAGTGGGTATATATGATAATCTCATTTGAGGAAGTGCATACTACCGCCCCCTCAAAGTGATTTGATTCGTTAATTCCTTATGTTGGATTTATAAATTATGGAGTTAATGATATTATATATTATTTTATATTGGAAGTATAATATAAATATGTATCATTATGTTTTCATTCCATTAAAATATGAAATAAAAATTAATGTAACGTTAATGTGTATGTACGACTTACCGTCTCCATGAAGGGTGCATTTCATTTCTCACCTCTAAATATTATTTACTATTATAAATACAATTATATAATGGATATATATTATATATATGATATATAAATCATGAATACCATTCTGGATATAATGGGCTATTGGCCTCATAGTCAACTTGTAAATATATAGTGTTCATTTTTGACTCTAGTACCAAATATCGACAAATGAACATTATTAACATAAATGATTGCATAATGTTTATAACATGGTAATAAGTGATATAAATGGAATAATAAACTTTAAAAAGGTTCTTAAGAAAGTATAAATTAACTTTAGTTTATTATTCAGGATATTAAAGAACAAACGAGTAATGTTGGACACTAGGTAAGGGACTTCGTCTCAATCTCCTTTCATTGAGTCATATTTTGTTTTAATACATGATTTTCTTTTATATGATGTATAAACTCCATTGAAAATTCATTTTATTCAATGGGAATCTTTTTATACGAAGCGTTTTACTAGACGACAAAAAGGAATGCTTTTTTACATAATGGGGGACAACAACTTTTCCGCCACTGCGAGTATTGTTTGATCTTTGGCTTCCTTAACAAGCTAGAATGTTTTTAAAAGGAAAAATCAATACCATATACTAGTTTTACGTATTTTTGTATTGGAAATGATTTTTTAGAATGGATTTATTACTTCGATATCTTGAAATGATATTTTGTTATTGCAATGTGGAAATGTTATCTTTCCTTTATGCTTATGTTATATGTTATGATCATGTTATGGTTCCTAGGAATTATGTACATATACGGGTGGTTCTGTGATAAACGTATGGTGGTTGAGCTTGAGATAGCTCTCTAATGAATTTTTTAACTTGATAGTGGAAGATGTGAATGTTTTTCCTAGTAGATTTCAGGAATATACTGTGATGGGTATTCCAAAGTAACTCCCTATGTAGCTGTGATAGATACAATGTAAGTATTATATGGATGCCACAAGTTACCATTATGATTTCTGATTTCTATGTGTCTTACATAAATATTATGATTTCATGAGGTAAGTAAATGATTTCATGTTTTTTATGTATTTATGAACAAATGTTTTCATTCATTGTTTTATAACCCTTAATGAGACTTTTATTCTCATTCCATGATTTATATATTTTCACAGGACTTAAAGATTAATAGGGTCAAGGATGGGATCACAGAAAAGTCTTGCTATCTTTATCATGGAACTAGTCATGACTCTTTTTTTCAAGAGTTCAGGTTTTGTAAAAAAAATTAACTGTGTAGAAGTGTCTACTTTGTAATCTTTTGAGATGCAATAGTTATGTCCTAATTCAATAAAACTCTAATCCATAAAAGATCCTCAATGTGAATTATTCATCTAATTCAATATTATTCAAGGTTTAAGGTCGGGTCCTTATATGAACAATTTGAATATATATAATGATGGTTTGGAAAGTTTATTAGTAATATAATCTTGTTTTGAAAGCTTTTTTCATTTGAAAAAAATAAAAAAGAAAATAAATAAATGAAAAGACAAAGCATCCCATGGAAGCTTACACGATGCTTCAATTGGAAGGTTATACAAAACACAAAATAAAAAAATAACATGTTTTTACTTTTTTGAAAATATATAATGTAATACATAATATAATATATAGAGTATAATATTGATATTATATAATTATATATATATATTATGTTTGAATATAAATATATAATTTCTCATGAATAGAATCTACATATCAGGATAGACCAATTTGGTATGGGTCTGAGCTGACTGACCCGTTTAACTCGTCAAAAGAATTAATATAATTTAAAATGACCATTTTTTGTAAAAAAATAAAAAAATTTATTTAAAAACACTAATAAACTCAATTTAATTTTTTAATTGAAAAAAATTAATTAAAATATTCTTGGTCGTATCGATAATTAAATAATTATATTACGGTATGTTAATGCATTAACAATTTTCTTTACTTCAATTACATAAATTTTATTTTTTATTATGAAATATATTTGGGTGTTTATATATCATGATCCAATACTGACTCATTCATGGTTGGTTTATCATTTATTTAATTTTATTATTTCATTCATGTATTAATATGTAATTATTAATATATTTTGACCATCTGTTTAACATTCATCCATAATTAATTTTTATAAGGGTCTATGTGTCCACATTTATGTTATAAAATGTAAGTTGACACCCCATGCTTCCCTCACCTTCATGTAAATATACATTGTAAAGATCAGAGTTGTTTATGGAAAAGTAATTCGAGTAGAGAGTTGCTGTAATCCAAATAAGTGAAACGAACAAGATTTGCAGGCTCTTCAAATCAAGGTAGTCATTTAATTAATGAATACCCATAGGGTATTAGTAAATTAATTATTATTCTTTATTGATTAAAAATCATTTAACCACCCATGATAAAATTATTAGTTATTTATTGAATCATATTCATGGTTTAATTTTTTTTTGAATATTTATGTTTTAGGTTTGATCACATTTTAAAATGAAAAAATAATATAAAGACAACATGAAAATGTATAGTTATTGTTCTCTATTTAATATCATGGTTATTTTTTTAATGTGATCACATAGAACATACATATTAAATAGAAAATGATTTCATTCTATATGATTAATGTACTGAAAAACTCAATGAAATGATAAATTCATTAAATTCAATCAATATATTGTACTTAGACACAAGAAAATTTTAAATGTGACCATCATCCATAGATGAGGATGTCCCTTACTACCACATAGTTCTTATAAGGTGGGATAAATTAAATAATGTTTCCTGCAAAGGGGTGCCCATAGAAAGAATATTTCTATATTTTTGGAAAATCATTGAGAAACTCAATACAATTATATGAAGTAAATGAGACTTTAATCAATAGATCATAGATCCATTAGTTAATTTGGTTGGATTATCAAATTGACACCATGAAATTATCCACGTATTAGAATATCCACATCATTTAGACTTTATTGAGTTATTTCAAGGTTATTTTCCATCAGATTACTCATGTTAGAGAGTATTAGAAATATAGTATTTAATGAATACAATGATTTAATGAAATGGTTGGATATTTTTAAAATTACTTATTTGAAATACTCTATAGGTAAAGAAGATAATTTATCAATATTATATGATTATTTTAATTAGATAAAATAGAAACTAGCATAATTTAAATTGCATTGTTCACAATATATGACAAAAAGACTATCTTAAGAGGCCATAAGTACTTAGAGTGACACTGGAGTTTACCAATTGTAATACAAAAAAAGATGTATCATTATGACATGGAATACCAATATCATGATAATATCACATCAGCAGTAGGAAAGGATGATAAAGATAAATAAAAGAAACATACGGTTGATTCTCTATATGTTCAATGCTTCATGTTTTCATCTATGTCGAGTGAGATGAATAATATAAATGGGTACAAAGATTCTTTCCAAATTCAATATTATTTCCATGATTTTAACATTATGATTGTTCAAAAATTAATGTATGATATTTCATGTTCTCTAATCATATGTTGGACAACATGTGTTAATCATGAATTCCATTTTAAACTCAAGATGATATGGTACATTAAGAGACTGGGGACCCTTGGGTTTAAAATGAACCAATACATGGATAATAATATCAATCCATCCAATTTATTACATATATTATTAACATTAAGTTTTAATTTAAATATAAAAAAAGTCAATAAGTATCTAGGAGATTTTATGGATTTATTTTTCAATATAGATAAGGATCTGATGAATTCAAACCCTTATTTCCATATGGTGAAAAAGTGGATTAATAGTAAGGGAACCGTTTCAAGGGATATATCTTAGTTGAAGTCGCTGGTTCTGCAACCTTTTAAGAATCCCTATATACAATGGGTGGTAAATGAATAGGACTCAGTCCCATATTCATGTGGAATTAAAGGAAACTAGATGAATAATTGTATATGTGAAAAAAATAAGGATTTAGACTCTTATACATTAGGTAGATTTTTCAATGAATGAAATTATTATATTTCTACATTTTTTATTGGATTCTATATGTGGATCAAGCATTTGTATTAAAATAGGTGAACCATGTATGTTAAATCCAATTTTAAAAGATTATGTAGATCTTAAACCAATAAATGCACTAATACTAGATATATTATTAGTGGGATATTTTTATCTGACATTTCATTGAGGGATGGTTATTGTATTATCTAATTATCATTATGTACCCTCTTTTACAATAAAAATTATATCAATGACTATTTCATACACAATGGGATTTTATTTCTTCATTGAAATAAATTTTATCGTATTTATAAGGATTATATATACTATGGTGTGGATCATATTAATAATTGTTTATATACATTTGATCTAGAATATACAATATTGAAGATCAATGAAAAATCCAGTGATAATGTATCATATCCTACCAAGCAATGGAAATTCATTTTTGGTCATGTAAATGTGATGTGTTTATGATATCTACTTCAAGCATGGTATTTTGGCTCCATAGTGTTAAAACCATTAAATGAATGTTATACTAATTTTTATGTTAAAATGATAAAAGATCTATTTATTTTGAAAAAATAATGATCCAAATAACCATTATAATTTGTCCATACCATTTTATATGGTCTATTTCTAGTAAGGTAAATGGTTGGTTTTTGATACATCATTGCATATATAGATTAAAATATTATATATGAATATATCTATAAAAGAGGCAAAAGTCATATTCCAAAACTTGGTTTAAAAAATATCTACATAAATTTGAGAATAAAATTGATTTTAATATTAAGAAACTATTCTATTTGTGTGGTGGAAAATATTTTAACCATCAATACATTATTCATTTAATGGAGTGTGGGATAATATCTGAACAAAGTCCTCGTTTTCGAAATTAGTGAAATTTTATTAGTGAATAGAAGAAGCATACACTTATTAACATGTTTAGATCGATGATGAGTCATGAAACTCTACCATTTTTAGTTTGGGTAGAAGCACTATATATTAAGACATATACACTAAACATATTGCCTACTAAAGAATCAACTGTGATTTTGTATGTGTTTTGGTTTGGATGATATTCCAATATTTATCACATATGTGTTTATTTTTAATGTGTTTTTTCATGAATAATTCCAATGATATATTATTATCTTAGAGAACACAGTGTATCATAAAAGGTTATCATAGGTATATAAAAGGATATTTCCTTTTAACCCTAATATTTTAAAGGTGATTATAGCAATACATGATTAATTTATAGAAAGGGAATAAATTCCTAATGTAAATATTGGAAGGAAATATTGACTATATAGAAGATTATTTTTTATATTTACAATAGATTGTATAGGAAAATTCTACATTAGAGTCCTTTATAGAGAAATATATTTTTAACAAAAAAATACTACATAGGCATATTATAAATTTTAGATAAAAAGAGAGATAAGATTTTACTATATTCGAGTCCGGTGACAGATTACTCATTTAGAATGATGAACCATTGACCTACAGTGAAGTATTAGATGGTAAGAATTAATTTAAATAGAAATAATATATGCATTTTGAAATCGATTCCACATATCAAATTTTTTTATAGACCCACCATAAAATTTAATTTTTTTTGGTGTAAATGGATATTGATGAAAATTTTGGACATAGATATTAAATTAAGAACCTATATGGTATTAATAGTTTTGAAGGATGTTATGAATCATCAAGGCATCAAATATAATGAATACTTATTCTCATGTTGTTGTGCGAAAATCAATCCAGATATTAATTAGAATTATAGTGTTAAATGATTATGAAATTTAAAAAATGGTTGTCAAATATGATTTTATAATTGGTTTTTTAGTTGAATATATCTATATGATACATAAAAAATTGTTAATTATGTCATAGAGTGAAAATTGATTGTTAAATATGTTCATATCCATTTATATTGTTAAGAAGATGACAGAATTAGGTAATATTCATTTTCATGGTGCCATAAGAGAATTTTTTCATTAAAAAAGAAATAAATCCATGTATCAATAATAATGTTAGTTTAAGTTCCATTATTATTATAGTATTATATTTTAACTACATATTTTTAATTGGAAACTAAGTGAATGTCTTTTAGTCAGTGAAGACATGGTTAATAGAATACTTATTCCTGGAAAAGTTATGTTAAAAATAAAATATTCTATAGATCATGATATATTTAGATAGATAAGAGATTATTCCTTTTCTAATTCAGTGTATATATATTATTAAGGAACTCAAAATGTACAAGAACGACCAATATTAGAAAGGAATATTTCCTATATCACATGTCATTAATCACTCCAGGAAGACTTTTCAAAATATACACGGGAGATTTAAATAATGAGTAGAACCTATTTTTCTTTTGTTTTTGGATCTATCATGTATTATATTTTTAACTAGTTCTTACGTTTCTTTTACTTTAATCATTCTGGGATGATATCAAAACAGGTACCAGAGAGATGCATTGGGTATCTCTAAAAACTATCATAAAGAACATGATATGTACAAATGATATGATATTAGTGTATGGCTAGGATGAGGATATATATATATATATTAAGGGATATAATTATGCTAGATTATGAACAAATAATGATTAATTAAAATTATAGTCCAGTTATATATGTTTCATTAATAGTGGTGTAGTGAGAAGGAGGAGTTTATAAAAATCAGTGGTTATCAATTACTTAGTAGACTATGTGTATATAGAACCTTCTAGTGCATCTAAAGAAGAAATTTGGATGCATATATTTGGTTTCATTCTAGTAATTTTCCCTTTTAGTGAAGACACTATTATAGTATACTATCATAGTATTATGTATGTTGTGGATTCTAATGAGTCTTGGTCAAAACAAACAACAATGAATTTGTTTTAGAATGTGAATCTCATGGAAGATTTTTCTTATATATAGGGGTTGAATTTGAGTTAATAGAGTTCCCGTAAAGGACAATGTTTCATATCCCTAGACTACATCAATGTCTCATTAGAATCATTATAATCATGTCATAGGAATTGGTTTCACAATTTTTAGTAGTTTTCACTAGTGAATGGTGGACTGTTGTGCATGGGTTCCCTATATAAATCACCACTATATAATTTTATTACCATGACATGTATACATATTCATATACACAAGTTTTTATAATTTCCTTAATATTGTTCATACTTCTACATCCACTCTTTAGCTTGTAATTTCCATATATTTCATATTTTATAAATAGTTTATATATGTTCCCAACTACATTGAGAAAATCAACATTATATGACTGTAATTTTAAATATATTTCAAATAGTCTAGATACATCATACTGATGGTATGATGATAATTTAATATTATTAAGTGTTGGGGGATCATAATAATTGAGGCTTCTTCTTCTAATGTTCACAGTTGATGATATAAAAGTGACCCTACCCTTTTACATATAACATTACATGATTTTAATCATAATTATACATTAGAGTACAATCCTATGATCATAATGCCTCATGTCCTGTAATACTAGGTACATAATAAAAAATTATAAATAAATTATTCAATATCCATTATGATATTATTTCTTCCATTGTACTCATAAATATGAATAGGATAACATGGGGATAATATGAATAAAGGTATGGGCTAAAAACCCAGAAAGGTAATAACCATAAGAACAATGAATTAGTACATGAGATAGATGGCATGAAATGAAGATATAAAAATGCATGTAACATATCGAATCATAACATATGGACATGGAATCATGTTGAGATAGAGTCATAATAATTTGGAAAACACGTAAAACATGACTTTAACACGAGTTAAGGATAACTGCCAAGACCATTGCACATGGTGGCACAGGATAAGGCTAGCCACCAAGACCATCGCACACAAAGTATCATGAGACTCATCATTACCCGATTAATTGGAGTGTTATTTGGGTTCCCCCATCTTAAATTTATTATGAATATTTTTCACAAAATTAATCATACATATGAAATCTTACATATACATAAGAGTTACCCATGCAATGAATTAGGCATCATAATCATGTCATAAAGCATAATAAATGGTCATATCAAAAAAGTGTCCATGAAAAATGAAACGAAAATATACATGTAAATTAATATAGGAAAATAGGAATGTATCATTATTATTGACGTCGTTAATAAGTGTCACCAAGTTCAAAATGTATTTTTGACATTTTAGAATTCACACATTTTTCTACAGTTTAAAAAAATATACTATAGTGCAATAAAAATAGAAAAGGAAAATATATTTTATAAGATACCAGAAATGAACCAAGAAGGTTTTGATAATAAAAATACTATTTTTATAAATAAAAATGTCTCTTAAATCATAGGAATGAGTGCACTTGAAATCAGTTATGAATTTGGGATATTCCCTTAATAAATGTTTTTAGGGATGTATTAAGGATGAAAAAACATAAAAATATCTATATCCATAAAAGATAACGAGGGATAGATATTAAAACATGTGTTTGTAAAACATAAAAAATATTTAGAATTTTTACATAAAATTAAAGCACTACTTCATTTGGATAAAAATGAATATAGAGAAACTCAAGGGAATATTGGTGTTTCGGGTAGAATCCCTTATAGAATATCGTTATTGTATTGGGTGTACGTAGGATTGATTAATGTTATTGAAGAGGGTTTATCATATTTCATTCATCATTAGTGTAATATGAGTTAGGTGAAAAATAAATCCCAATCAATAGGAATTACACATAAAAGGTCACAACAAAATAGACTTTCTTGAATAAAAGTGAAATAGAGAGGATCCCATACCTTAAGTTTCATTGTTTTTACACTTGATATTAATGACCTAAATAATCAAATTAGGTTCATTAATTAATAATTATATAACCTATTCTATGTATAAAGGTTTTATTATATCCTTTTTATGTTCATTTATAACCATTTTGATTAGTTATGAGGATCAATTTAATTGTTCGGGTCTCTTTTCTTACTTGGTATTAAGGATCAGTTCACCTATATTCATGTTCAGATAAACATTTATGATGAGATGGGTTTTCCAGAATTGAAGATATATTTAGTTATTGAAAATAGATATGGTTAAATTGTTTTAAAATTCATTTGGTTTTTTTGATTGAAGGTGAATAGTCATCTAAAGCATTAATGCTAAGCACTTGGATTAATTTGGTAATTTGACTCCTAATTAATATGTTTTTTTATTATTATATTACATCATCAATTTATCATTATTACAGAACATTAAAAATTCAAAATACATATATTATGATATTTGTCAACAATTAAAAATGTTTCATTACAAGCAATAATACTGTAATTCAAATTGAAAATATTTTGTCCTTGCTTGTGATAAATCAACGCATCTGAGATGGTGTTTTCATTTATAGTTTAAATGGATCTGGAAGGATATATTATGATAAAACATACCATTAGTGTAATATAATTCCATTATATGTACCTTACATGAGTTATCATAACGTTTTTGTGAAGGTAGGTGAGGAAATTAAATTTAAAATAAAATATCATAGAATGAAAATAAGTGAATGAGAAAGTGGAATTTACCTCTTGAGTTTATCACCTTTGAGAACCTATAAAGGAGTGATTATTTTGTAATTTGAGGAGACTAAGGGATTATATACGTGGTTTAGGATATTTGGTAGAGATTTGGTCAAAATTTACAGAAGGAACAATGCTTGAGAAGTGTGAAGAGAAGACGGCAGCATGGGCTGTTATTATAGTGGATGAGAGGATGGTTTTCATAATATTTACTTTCTTAATTTATTAATTTCAATAAAGAAAAAAATAGTTATAATTACCAGAACTGAAATAGTAATATGAGAATTTGAGTTATAAAAAATGTCCATTTACATCATCCATGACATGTTCCTCATGCAGAAATTAGTTTAATTATCATTTATCGTAAATTTCAATATTTTAATATTCATTAAAATTCATTTATTTTTAAAAAATCCAAAATATTCACACTAACCATTTTTTGATGCGTAGAATCAAAAAAGAACTCCCTTTTACAAAACTAAATTTATAAATAAGAATAATTTAATTTTTAATTAAAATCATAATTTACTAGAAAAATTTAGATTTTAAAAATATAACCGACATTATAATACTTCTAAAAATTAAAAAAGGCCTTATAAAATTATATTAATACTAGAAGACATAAAATAATTAATTTATGAACAAATTTTAGAAAATTAAATTGTCAATTAAATTTATTATTTTATTATACTTAATTATATATTACTTATACAAATACCAATACTTTTACTATGGTCGTATTATCTCTTATAAGATGCTTATATTTTATTTATACATTCATGGGTGATGATACTTGAATTTTGCATGATTTTATATTCATAAGGGTCATATTAATATTCATAAGAATAGGTTACTATTAATAATGGTAGTTTATTATTAACCATAAATTATTTTTTTCTAAATGGACAAAAAAAATCTTACTGATCGCAACTGTGTATGTCGGATTTTCAAAATTCGAATAACAAAGATGAAATTATTATGTTTAAAGTTCACATAGTTCTTAGTAGTTCATTTTGGTTTAATTTAATGTGATTATATGACATAATTATAAGAATTTAATTTCCATTGATAATACATTAGTTCGTAAGATTATTCCCCCCAAATGTATGTTCTCCCATGAAATTTTATTTTACATTCAAATCCATAAACATGTGCGGGTACATTTCCTCCATTGCATCCTCTAGTTCCCATGTTTTGACAAGGTACATAGAGTTCCTCCATAGTAAATTGAATAGATCAGTCTTCTTATTATGTAGAACATTATTTCTACGATCCATTATCATTTATGGCTTCTCCTCTTAAGAAAGATCATCCTCCCACTATACCACCACTAAAGAGAGTACATTTGAATGATCTGGTATGTATTTTGTAATGATGGATACATGAAAGACACCATGTACTTTGGCCATGATAGGTGGAAGTGCCTGTTGATATGCCAAAACTATGAATTGATCAAGGTTCTCAATTGGGCCGATGTACCATAGACATAGCTTTCATTTCATCCAAAATATAGTGACCCTTTTCTATCGAGATATGCAGAGAATATCCATGTCTCCAACAATTAATTCAAGGTCTCGTCGACAATTGTCTACGTAAATTTTTTGTCAACTTTGGTTTTCCTTGATGAACTTGTTAACGGTTTTCAGATTCTCCATCATTTCATTGACCTTATAAGGTCTTAGTTACTTAATCTCACCAACACCATCTCAAAACACCGGTGTTCTTCACCTTCTCCAATAAAGGGCTTCATATGGTGCCCTTCAAATACTCGAGTGTAAACTATTGTTTTAGGAGAATTCAACTAGAGGAATATGATGGAACCATACTACTTTAGATTCCATAGAACATGCTATCATCATTTCATATTGTGTTAGAATAGTTCATTTAGATTGGCCAGCTGTTTGACGATGATAGGTCATACTTGTAGCATCCCGGGTAAATAAAGAATAAAGAATTTTCATATTTAATAATATTTACGAATTAAATATTAATTTTACTTTAAAGGGGTTTCTATGATCGATAGCGTACCCGATACGCAACGACGAGTTCCTTTGAAAACTTACATTGCACACTAGTAATAAAATAATATTATATTAAATGTTAGTTAACACATAGCTGTTGTACTGGCAGGAATGGATAGAAATAACTAAAATATGATTATATATGTTTGTTAAATGTTTTAAAATTTTTATAATAAATGATAAAGGCTTAAAATACGAAAAGAATTCAATTTTAGGCTTATATACTCTAATTTTCACGAAAGGTTGACTTATCACCTTTTGACAGAGAACCGTCATTAAATATAGTTTTGATCGACCTTATAAATTCTATTGGACCAAATATCACTCTTCTTTAGAATCGGGACATCAAAATTTACATTGTGTAAATTTTTGGTATCTTTCCGATAAAGTTCATTTTTTTAATGAATAGTGTAAAATGTTGTATTTTAATTCAAAACCTCTTTTTAATCTAATTTTTTAAGATGATTATATTATCTTTTGAATTGGTTTTAAAGTGAATTTAGAATATATCTTTACCATTAAATCCAATAGTTGTCATTGGAATTAATTTCACTTTGAAATCAGACTTCAACTAGTGTCAATCTTTTGAAACGTATTGTTTCATAAAAACACGTTATTTTCTCTGACAGCGTGAATTAATTATTAAATTAATTAATGAAAATTATATGTTGTGAATTTTGTAAAATGGACTTCATTTTTTAATTAGGAATATCAAATATATCTTAGGGTGACGTTTTGGTATTTTTCTGAAAAACTTCAATTTTTGATGAATAGTGAAACCACTAAGTGGTACTTATAAAAACTGATTTTTCGTTTAAATGAAATTTTACCACTTATGTATTTTGAATTTGAAAAATCTGACATACATGGATGTTATTAAGAAGTAAAATGTAGTTCAATGAGATTAAAATATTTTTTTGGTGAATAGTAACTTTTATGTTCTTAATCGCGATTAGAGGTAATTAGTGCAATTTAAGGAAAAAATGATATTATAATAAAATGAAAATATATTGACACATGTCCTACCATTATTGGATGTGTCATGGCCTACCAAAAAAATACATGGGTCAACTTGGGGACCCCATGGAGCCACTTTGGTTGGGAAATGACATAAATAACTTTTTATTTAATGTTAAACTAAAAATGACACACACATGAGGTGTTTTACTAAAACAATTTTTTACATGGGGTTATACAAGTCAGTTTTTTGACTATAAATATTCATTAGAAATATAGAAAGATATCCTACATCATTTTATTTGTTTTATAATTTTTAGAAATTAAATTAATTAAATTATTTATGACATCATGATGACGCAGCGATGACCTCATTATTTAACGATTTAAATAAAATGGAATGATAATGTAAAATATAAGACCTACACACGGCCAAAACCTATTGGATGGGTGGATTTAAAACCCTTATCACCTTATCCTCGAAACACATCAATGTCGGACCACTTAAATCCGAATACCATTTTAAATAATGTTACTTTTCTTTACCTTCCAAGAGTGCCCCTCCTCTCCTCTTATAAAAGGCCCCACCTCTACCTCCTTACCCACACTCCCAAAGCCTTTGGCTCGGCCAACACCTGCCCATTTTGGCTCTCCACATCCCTCTATTAATCCTTGAAGCCTCAATTTTGGCAGAAGGCTTGCCAAGGAAGCATTTGAGCTCAAATCTAAGAGAGTTACCCTATTTTAAGTTAATGTCTTCACTTGTGTCTTTTTGTTTTATTTTGCTTCTCCAACCCCCTAAACTATTTTTATTCTTTCCTTTTGTAACAAATCCAGTATCATAAATATAATAGGATGTTTTTATAAGAAGTATTAGAGCTACAATTACACACACCTACACTTAATGGTTAAAGAACATACTGTTTCCGTGGATGGTGAATTTCTGCCACCCGAAACGATGATTGTTCAACATTCTTTTAACACCTTCAAAGGTGGCTATTAAGATGACACTATATTTATATATGATATATAATATGTTTATGTTTTCCTTAAGCTTATTTATTTTTCATTTTGAGCATACCTTTATGACTTCCATTATGGGTAAACACGATAATTTCATTTTAGGATGTGCGGACTACTGCCACCTCAAAGTGATGTTATTCATAAATGCCATACGTGGGATGTATAAAGGATGGATTTAATGTTATTATATATGATGTTATAATGGAATTATAATATACCTCTATATCATTATTATTTCTTTCCATTAAAGTATGAGATAAAAATGAAAATAGCGTTCATGCGTACGTACGGCTTACCGTCTCCATGAACGGTGCATTTCATTTCTTATCCCCAAATGTAATGTACTATTATAAGTACATGTATATAATGGATTTATATAATTAATTATACATCTAAAGGATGAATATAATTATGGAATTAAAATATACATACCTCTCATTTAATTTTAATTCCATTAATATGACAAAGAAATGAAAGTAGTGTTCATGCGTACGTATGGCTTACCGTCTCCATTAATGGTGCATTTTATTTCTTACCTCTAAATGATTATGTGATATTATAAATATTTGTAAATTATATATATATATATGATATATATGATATCCAAATCAGGAATGTCATTATGGATATAAAGAACCTTTGACCACAAGAACAACATGTAATTGTAAGAAGTCCACTTTCGACTAAAGGACCAAATATCGACAAAACAAACATTATTACCATAAATGATTACATAATGTTTATAACATGGCAATGAGTCATATAAAAGGAATAATGAACTCGAAAAAGGTTCTTAAGAAAATAGAAATTAACTCATGTTTATTATTCAGGACGTTAAATAACGATCGAGTCAAGTCGGACCCGAGGTAAGGGACTTCATCTCAATCTCCTTTCCTTGAGGCGTATTTAGTTTTATGCACAACTCTCATTTATACGGTGTATAAAACCCTTTGACTTTTACTTTTATACAAAAGGAATCTTTTTCTACGAAGCGTTTTACTAAATGAAAAAAAGTAATGTTTTTTTAACGTACGCGGTGATAACGACCTTTTCCGCCGCCGTGAGTATTATTTGGTCTTTGGCTTCCTGAACTAGCCGTAAGGTTTTTTTTAGAATGAAATAAATACCATATACTATTTTATGTATTTTGGTATTGAAAATTGTTTTTATATTGGATTTTTTATTCCAATATATTTAAGTGATATATTGTGATCAAAGTGTGGAAATGTTAACTTTCCATTTTATTTGTTTTATATCTTATGGTTTTTATAATGGTACTTCGACATTTGACGGGTGGTTACGTGATAAACAATATGACGGGTGCTGCCGCGAATACCAGGATGGGTGGTTACGTTATAACCTCTAATGCATTGGGTATGGAAGTCGGCCGTATGGATATTCCATTAAGTATGCAGGGTTGTTTGTCGAATGGATATTCCATTAAGTAATATGTGTGGAATTCGACCGTATGGTTATTCCACTTAAGTATGTTTATGTCCCAAGTTACCTTTATATGTTATGTGATATTTTTATGGGTTTTATGGTAATATTTTGGTTACAAAAGGGTAGGTAATGATCTTTTATTCAGTGAAGAGTTTTTACTACATCATAAAGGTGAAAAGCATTACTTTGATAAAGTATACATGGTTTACCTGTTGTTTTGATAGACTAACAGTTTTCATTCTTTGTGTATCCCTTACTGAGCTCTTTATGCTCACCCCAAGTTTTTTTGAAATGTTTTTCACTAGACCTAATGTGGAATAGGGTCATGGATGGGATCAAGGGAAAGTCATGCTATATAAAACGTGGAACTAGACATGTTTCTTTTTAAGAGTTTTTTTATTCTATGGAAACATAGTAGAAGTGTCTACTTTGTAATCTTTTGAGATTTAGTAGTTATGTTCTAATTCTCTAAAACTCTAAACCTGAAAATATCCTCAATGTGAATTATTCATTTAATTCAATATTAAGTAATGTTTAAGGGCGTGGCCTTATAGTTGGTATCAGAGGTCGATTCAGACAACTTTAGGAGTTAGAAAAGTGTTAAATTATAATAAGATTGAAATGATATAGCATTTACGGATTACCATGTTGCTTCGCCTAAGATATTTCTATATTCAGAATGGTTTTCCGCAGAGGAAACAAAGCAGCTATGATGGGACAACATCAGGAGGAAGACAACCATCCAAATCAGCAACCTGAGATGGTTGGAATCAGAACTGAATAGTTTGTTGTAGTGTTGGCACAGTTGACTCGGGCTATAAATAGTGGTGGTATCCATGCACGAGATCATCCAGATCAACCACAGAGGAACATGTTAGTGGTGGAACATTTCATGAGGCAACATCCCCCATCATTCAGAGGATCATCTGACCCCGTGCAAGCTGAAGGGTGGATTAAAGCACTGGAGAAGATTTTTGATATGATGGAGTGTTCAGAGCATCAAAAGGTTAGTCTTTTTATTTACCGTTTTGAAGGTGAAGCTGATCAGTGGTGGTCGATTATAAAACAATATTAGGTATAGTGATGCAATTGATGATCTTCATTGGGAATAATTCAAAGCTATGTTTCTTGAGAAGTATTTTCCTAAGGCTGTTCGACATAGGATATAAATCAATTCTTGGAATTGAGGCAAGAGGAAGACTTAGTGGCTGCCTATGAAGCAAAGTTCACTCGATTGGCAAGGTATGCTCCAATCTTCATACGAGATCTTGATAGTAAAATAAACCTTTTTTACTCAGGGTTAAAGCCAAAGTATCTAATGGATTTAGCTCCTCGTGAGTTCAAAAGTTATGAAAAACATGTTCAATGTGCGGAGAGGGTGGAAATGGAGATTGCCGATGATCAGGTGTTCTTTGACAAACAACAGAGTAAGAGGTCTAGTTGGCAGGAAAAGGGGAAGAATTCACCAAAGAAGCAAGGAGGTAAGAAAACCAAATATTCATCCTGTGAGAAGTGTTGTAAAATGCATCCTGTAGAATGTTTATCCAAGTCCGGTAAGTGCTTTCGGTGTGGTAAGTCTGAAAAAATTGCTCATAACTGTTAGGAAGATGATAAAGCAGGAAATGAAAAGAATGTGCTAAGAAGTTTTAAGTGTAATGAAATGGGTCATTATGCAAATGAGTGTCTAACGAAGAACTCGACTAGGGGAAAGCAGCCAGACTACAAGCAGAAAGGGGTGGTGAAATCCTTTGCAACAACCTCAACAGATGTTGGGCCATCGAATGAAGTGGTATCAGGTATACTGTTTGTTTGTTCAGATTATGCCAATGTGTTGTTTGATTCAAGGTCTACACACTCTTTTATTTCTGAGAAGTTTTCTAGTAAATTGGAATTTCCATCTCAATATATGAACCATGAACATATGGTAAAAACACCTGGAGGGAACGCTGAGGCAAAAAGGAATTATAAGAACCTTCCTATCCTTGTGTTTGAAAAGAATCTACCAGCAAACATTATTGTTTTGTATCTAGTAGAGTTTGATGTTATTTTTGGAATGGACTGGATTTCTATTTATCATGCTAAGATTGACTACAGAGCTAAAATGGTTTCTTTTCAGAAAGATTTTCAGTTTGTGTACAAGAATGAACCCTTGATTTTGATAACATATTAGGAATTTGAGAAAATAGTAAACAATGGAAATGAATGTTACCTTGCACATATTGTTGAAAATAAAGGAACTGTTCAGATTAATGATGTGCCAGTGGTAAATGAGTATCTTGATGTTTTTCTGGATGAGTTGCCTGGTATTATTCATGATCGGGAAGTTGATTTTACTATTTACATAGTTCCTGATTCTAAGCCAATTTCAAAACCCCCTTATTGAAAGGCTCACGTTGAACTTTTAGAGTTATAGAAACAATTGCAGGAGTTATTAGATAAAGGTTTCATTCGACCTAGTACATCACCATGGGGTGCTCCTGTCTTTTTTGTTAAAAAGAAAGATTGATCAATGATACTTTGCATTGATTATAGAGCCTTGAATAATATTACTGTTAAGAACAAGTATCCTTTTCCTCATATCTATGATTTTTTTCTTCAGCTCCAGGGAGCTCAGTATTTTTCGAAGATTGACTTGAGGTCGGGGTACCATCAGTTGAAAGTAAAAGAAGCAGACGTTCCGAAGACTGCGTTCCGTACTAGATATGGCCATTATTAATTTTTAGTTATGCCTTTTGGTTTAACCAATGCACCTTCTATATTCATGGACCTTATAAATAGAATTTTCCATGAGTTCTTGGATAATTTTGTGGTTGTTTTCATCGATGATATTTTGGTGTTTTCTAAAAGTAATGAGAAGCATGAAAGTCATTTGAGGGTTATCTTTCAAAGCTTAAAAGAAATGAAACTATATGGGAAATTCAGCAAGAGTGAGTTTTGGTTGCAACAAATTTCTTTCTTGGGTCACATTGTTTCAAAAGATGGCATAATTGTTGATCCTGCTAAAACAAAACTTATTAAAGAATGGCCAAGACCCACAAATGTAACCGAGATCCGTAGTTTTCTTGGCTTGGCAGGTTACTACCGAAGGATTGTTGAAAACTTTTCACGGTGAATCTAGTCCAATGACTAAGCTAACTTGTAAGGGTGTTAAGTTCATCTGGACAAAAGAATGTGATGATTTTTTCAGGAGTTGAAAAGAAGATTGGTGAATGCTCCAGTTTTGCCACTTCCTTCCAGGAATGGTGAGTTTGTTATACACAGTGATGCTTCATTGAAGGGACTTCGCTGTGTCCTTATGCAGAATGATCAGGTAATTGCTTATGCTTCACGTCAGTTGAAAACTCATGAGGTAAATTACCCTACATATGATTTGGAATTAGCTGCTGTTGTTTTTGCTTTAAAAATTTGGAGGCATCATTTGTATGGAGTAAAGTGTGAAATATATACTGATCACAAAAGTTTAAAGTATATATTAACTCAGAAAGAATTGAACATGAGACAGAGGAGATGGCTAAAATTAATCAATTATTATGATTGTAAAATTCATTACCATCTGGGAAAAGAAAATAAAGTGGCTGATGCTTTGAGTCGAAAAAGTAATGCTTCATTAACCATGCTACGTTTGGAATGAGATCCTTTGGTTTTTGATTTGATGAACTTTGGCATGGAAGTTGTCGGTGTAGGAAGTTATTCTGTTTTGTTTCTGGTATCAGTGAGATCATCCCTATCAGACAGAATCAAGCAAGCACAAAAGCAAGACAGTGAGTTGCAGAATAAGGTAGAGCTGGTTCAGAAAGGTAAGTTGCCTGAATTCAACATTGATAGTGATTGTGTTTTGAGATTTGGGAAGATATTGTGCGTGCCTTGTGATTCATAGTTGAAGAGAGAGTTGTTATGTGAAGCTCATAGTTCCATGTTTTCAGTTCATCCTAGAAGTACTAAGATGTACAGAGATCTGCGGGAGTATTATAAGTGGGATGGAATGAAGAGAGATATTGCTGATTTTACTGTGAAGTGTATGACTTGTCAGCAGGTTAAAGCAGAGCGGAAGTTACCGAAAGAGATGCTTCAGCCTTTACCAGTTCCAGAGTTGAAATGGGAAAATATATCCATGGATTTTGTCGTGGGATTACCGAAGACATATAGAGGTAATAATGCAATCTGGGTTATTGTTGATCACTTCACTAAATCGACTCATTTCCTTGCTATACGAGATACTTTTTCACTAGATCAACTTTCCTGTTTGTATTCTTAAAGAGATAGTCAGGTTACATGGAGTTCCTATCTCCATTGTGTCCGATCGTGATCCCAGGTTTACTTCTAACTTTTGGAAAGGCGTTCAGAAGTCGTTGGGCACTGAATTAAATTTTAGTTGAGCTTTTCATCCGCAATCAGATGGGAAGTCGGAACGAACAATTCAGACCTTGGAGGATATGCTACGAGCTTGTTCGATGGATTATCAGGGAAGTTGGGACCAACATCTTTCTTTGGTTGAGTTTTATTATAATAACAGTTTTCATTCTAGTATACAGATGGAACCATTTGAGGCATTATATGGGAAGCGGTGTCGAACTCCATCATTTTGGGATGAAGTGGGTGAAAGGAATCTGATGGGACCAAAATTGGTAGAAGAGGTGGCAGAAAAAGTTTAGTTGATTCAGAAGCACATGAGAACAGCTCAGAGTAGGCAGAAGAGTTATTCGGATAACCGGAGGAAGGATCTATCTTTCGAGGTAGGTGATCATGTTTTTCTCAAGGTTTCTCCTTGGAAAAGTGTGATGGGATTTTTTAAGAAATGAAAGATGAGTCCAAGGTTTATTGGACCATATGAAATTCTAGAGAAAGTTGGATCAGTTGCTTACCGAGTGTCTTTACCTCCGAGTTTATCTCAGGTACACAATGTTTTTCATGTTTCGATGCTAATTAAATGCCAGATCCATCTCATGTTTTGTTCCCAGAGGTACTTCAGTTGGAAGAGAATCTCTCTTATGAGGAACAACTGGTCCAGATTCTTGACCACAGGGATCAATTGTTATGAAATAAGCTAATCCACTAGGTAAAGGTTTTGTGGAAAAACCATATGGTTGAAGAGGCAACATGGGAATCTGAAGATGCTATGAGGGATAAATACCCCCACTTATTTTGATAAGTAAATAATATTGTGAGGACGCAATTCCCAAAAGGGGGGAAGGATGTAACATCCCAGGTAAATAAAGAATAAATAATTTTCATATTTATTAATATTTACAAGTTAAATATTAATTTTACTTTAAAGGGGTTGCTGTGATCAATAGCGTACCCGATACGCAATGATGAGTTCCTTTGAAAACTTACGTTGCACACTAGTAATAAAATAATATTATTTTAAAGGTTAGTTAACACGTAGCCATTATGCTGGTGAGAATGGATAGAAATAACTAAAATATGATTATATATGATTGTTAAATGTTTTTACATTTATCTAATAAAGGATAAAGGCTTAAAATATGAAAAGAATTAAATTTTAGGCCTATATACTCTAATTTTCAAGAAAGGTCCACTTATCACCTTTTGACAGCGAACCATCATTAAATATAG
This sequence comes from Viscum album, assembly GCA_963277665.1. NCBI lineage: Eukaryota > Viridiplantae > Streptophyta > Magnoliopsida > Santalales > Viscaceae > Viscum > Viscum album. The sequence continues at coordinate 1,748,982,759 of OY728120.1, read as the reverse complement.
TTTTGATCGATCTTATAAATTCTATTGGACAAAATATAACTCTTTTTTAGAATCTGGACATCAAAATTTACTTTGTGTAAATTTTTGGTATCTTTCCGATAAAGTTCATTTTTTTAATGAATAGTGTAAAATGTTGTATTTTAATTCAAAACCTCTTTTTAATCTAATTTTTTAAGATGATTATATTATCTTTTAAATTGGTTTTAATGTGAAATTAGAATATATTTTTACCATTAAATCCAATAGTGGACGTTGGAATTTATTTCACTTTGAAATCGGACTTAAACTAGTGTCAATCTTTTGATACTTGTTATCTCATAAAAACACACTATTTGCTTTGACAGTGGGAATTAATTATTATATTAATTAATGAAAATTATATGTTTTGAATTTTGTAAAATTGAATTCATTTTTGAATTCGGAATATCAAATATAGCTTAGGGTGATGTTTTGGTATTTTTCTGAAAAACTTCAATTTTTGATGAATAGTGAAACCACTAAGTGGTACTTATAAAAACTGATTTTTCGTTTAAATGAAATTTTACCACTTCTGTGTTTTGAATTTCAAAAATCTGAAATACATGTTTGTTATTAAGAAGTAAAATGTGGTTCAATGAGATTAAAATATTTTTTGGTGAATTGTAACTTTTAAGTTCTTAATTCGCGATTAGACGTAATTAGTGCAATTTAAGGAAAAAATGATATTATAATAAAATGAAAATACCTTGACACATGTACTACCATTAATGGATGTGTCATGGCCGACCACGAAAATCCATGGGTCAACTTGGGGACCCCATGGAGCCACTTTGGTTGGGAAATGAGCTAAATAACTTTTTATTTAATGTTAAAGTAAAAATGACACACACATGAGGTGTTTTACTAAAACAATTTTTACATGGGGTTATACAAGTCAGTTTTTTGACTATAAATATTCATTAGAAATATAAAAAGATATCCTACATCATTTTATTTGTTTTATAATTTTTATACATTAAATTAATTAAATTATTTATGACATCATGATGACGCAGCGATGACCTCATTATTTAACGATTTAAATAAAATGGAAAGATAATGTAAAATATAAGACCTACACATGGCCAAAACCTAATATATGGGTGGCTTTAAAACCATTTTCACCTTATCCTCGAAACACATCAATGTGGGACCACTTAAATCCGAATACCATTTTGAAATAAAGTGACTTTTCTTTACCTTCCAAGAGTGCCCCTCCTCTCCTCTTATAAAAGGCCCCAACTCTACCGCCTTACCAACACTCCCAAAGCCTTTGGCTCGGCCAACACCTGCATATTTTGGCTCTAAACATCCCTCTATTACTCATTGAAGCCTCAATTTGGGCAGAGGTCTTCCCAAAGAAGCCTTTGAGCTCAAATCTAAGAGAGTTACCCGATTTAAAGGTAATGTCTTCACTTGTGTCCTTTTGTTTTATTTTGCTTATCCAACCCCCTAAACTCTTTTTATTCTTTTCTTTTGTAACAACTCCAGTATACTCAATATACTAGGATGTTTTTATAAGAAGTATTAGATCTACACTTACAGACACCTACTTCTAATGGTAAAAGAACATACTGTTTCCGTGGACGGTGAATTTCTGCCTCCCAAAACGTTGATTGTTCAGCATTATTTTAACACCTTCAAAGGTGGCCATTAAGATGAAACTATATTTATATATGATATAAAATATGTTTATGTTTTCCTTAAGATTATGTATTTTTAATTTTGAGCATACCATTATGGATTCCATTATGGGTAAACATGATAATTTCATTTTAGGAAGTGCGGACTACCGCCCCCTCAAAGTGATGTGATTCGTAAATGCCTTACGTGGGACATATAAAGGATGGATTTAATGTTATTATATATGATGTTATACTAGAATTATAATATACCTCTATATAATTATTATTTCTTTCCATTAAAGTATTAGATAGAAATGAATGTAGCGTTCATGTGTACGTACGGCTTACCGTCTCCATGAACGGTGCATTTCATTTCTTATCCCCAAATGTAATGTACTATTATAAGTACATGTATATAATGGATTTATATTATTAATGATACATCTAAATGATGAATATAATTCTGGAATTAAAATATACATACCTATCATTTAATTTTAATTCCATTAATATGACAAAGAAATGAAAGTAGCGTTCATGCGTACGTTCATCTTACCGTATCCAAGAACGGTGCATTTCATTTATTACTTCTAAATGATTATGTGATATTATAAATACATGTATATTCTATATATATATATGATATATATGATATCCAAATCAGGAATGTCATTCTGGATATAAAGAACCTTTGACCACACGAACAACATGTAATTGTAAGAAGTCCACTTTCGACTTAAGGACCAAATATCGACAAAACAAACATTATTATCTTAAATTATTACATAATGTTTATAACATGGCAATGAGTGATATAAAAGGAATAATGAACTCGAAATAGTTTCTTAAGAAAATAGAAGTTAACTCAAGTTTATTATTTAGGACGTTAAAGAACGATCGAGTCAAGTCGGACCCGAGGTAAGGGACTTCGTCTCAATCTCCTTTCATTGAGGCATATTTAGTTTTATACACAACTTTCTATTATACGGTTTATAAACCCCTTTGACTTTTACTATTATACAAAAGAAATATTTTTCTATGATGTGTTTTACTAAACGACAAAAAGGAATTTTTTTTAACGTACGCGGTGTCAACGACCTTTTCCGCCGCCGCGTGTATTATTTGGTCTTTGGCTTACTGAACAAGCCGTAAGTTTTTTTAAAATGAAATAAATACCATATACACTTTTATTAATTTTGGTATTGAAAATGGTTTTTTAATGGATTTGTTATGTCAATATATTTATGTGATATATTGTGATCAAAGTGTGGAAATGTTTTCTTTCCATTATATTTGTTTTATGTCTTATGATTTTTATAATGGTACTTGGACATTTGAAGGGTGGTTATGTGATAAACCATATGATGGGTGGTTCTGTGAATACAAGGACGGGTGGTTACGTTATAACCTCCAATGCATTGGGTATGGAAGTCGGCCATATGGATATTCCATTAAGTATGTATGGAAGTTGACCGAATGGCTATTCCATTAAGTGAGATGTGTGGAAGTCGACCGTATGGTTATTCCACTTAAGTATGTTTATGTACCAAGTTACCTTTATATGTTATGTGATCTTTTTATGGGTTTTATGGTAATATTTTGGTTACAAAAGGGTATGTAATGATCTTTTATTTAGTGAAGAGTTTTTACTACTTCATAAAGGTGAAAAGTATTACTTTGATAATGTATACATGGTTTACATTTTGTTTTGATAAACTAACAGTTTTCATTCTTTTTGTATCCCTTACTGAGCTCTTTATGCTCACCCCAAGTTTTTTTGAAATGTCTTTCACGGGACCTAATGTGGAATAGGGTCAAGGATGGGATCGAGGGAAAGTCATGCTATAAAAAACATGGAACTAGACATGTTTCTTTTTAAGAGTTTTTTTTATTCTATGGAAACTTAGTAGAAGTGTCTACTTTGTAATCTTTTGAGATGTAGTAGTTATGTTATAATTCTCTAAAACTCTAGACCAAAAAAGATCTTTCATGTGAATTATTCATTTAATTCAATATTAAGTAATGTTTAAGGTCAGGGCCTTATAATACCGATGTTTAGTTTAGTTCCTATAGAATAATGGATACTTTTCTAGAACTTTGAGGTGAATCTCCAATTTCGATCAGATACAAAAGATACCGCAACTCCACAATGCCTTAAAACCCATTTGATATATATTCCAGAATTTTTATACAATGAGAAGTCCTCTATAATTATGATAGAGTTTGTTTTCTTTATAAGACAGTCCCCAATGACCCATAATGTATTGTTTCCTCTGGATGTCCTTATAAATCCAGTGACAATGTCCATAGTGACGTTCTCCCACTTCCATGTTGGTGTGGGTAGTGGATTCATAATCCACTTATATTTCTATCTAACATCCTTAACATGTTAACATATGAGACAGTTTTATGTGTATTCATCAATATCTTTCTTCATATTGTCCCACAAAATTTATCTCAGAGATCTCGATACATTTTTGTGCCCCCTACGTTATTAGAGAAGGTTGAGCTATGTGGGTCATTAAATATATCCTTAATTATCTATGGATTGGATGGTACACATAATTGTGACCCAAATGATATAACTCTTTCTTCATCAATCATGAAACTAGAGGACTTTCAATTTCTAACATCTTCAACCCTTTTTAGAATGTCAACATATTGTTTTTTGTCATCACTTATTTTCTCCATGAGGGATGGTTGAGCAATATTTTGAGAAATGATTGATGATGTTACTCCCATAATGTTTCCCATTTACATCCTCTACAGATATTAGATGATTGGATCCTTCTCAATTCTCATCATTGATAATGATTCAGTATCCTTTCAAATTACAGCATCTCCAGCCTTATTTTCCTTACCAGGATGGTAGTGGATCGAGCAATCGTAATCCTTGATGAGCTCTAACAATCTTCACTTGAACATATTATTTTCTTTTTATGTGAAAATATATTTGAAACTCTTGTGATCATTATATATCTAAAATATAACCCTATATTAGTAAATCCACTATATTATTAAAGAGAAGATCATAACCGCCAAATCAAGATCATGTGTAAGATAGTTTTCCCATAGATTATCAGCATCCATGAGGTGTAGGTGATCACATTATCATTTTTCATCATCACATAGACCAAGACCTTATTTTAAGCATCAATGTACACCACAAAGGGTTTCCTAAATATTGGGAGTAAGAGTGTTGGTGTTGTGATAAACCTCCCCATCAACTCCATATAGTAGTCTTCACATTACTGAATCTAGAAAAAAGTCACTGTATTCTATGTCATATTTTTTATTTTGTTAGAAAATAATGATATGTTCTTCAAAAATTGTTGATAATACACAACTAGACCTAGAAAATTGTGGATATCTATTATAGATGATGACCTAGGCCACTCTTTAGTTATCTTTTTCATCGAAGGGTCCACAGATATTTCATTATTGGTGATAAAATTCCCTAAGAAGGAAACTTTCTCCAACCAAAACTAAAATTTGATATAAATTTCATATATCTTCTCCCTTTTCAATGTATTTACACAGTATGAAAATGATCCTCATATTCCTCCTTAATCATGGAGTATATCATAATATCATTGATAAAGACTGCCACCTAATTTTCTATAGAATCTCTAAAAAGATTTTTCATTAAATCCATGAAAAATTCTAGAGATTTAGTGAGTCTGAAGGGAACCAATATGAACTCAAAATATCTATACCACTTTTTAATGGATGTTTTGGGATTATCATCATTCATCACCTTTAATTGTTGATATCCCGACCAATGGTCCACCTTAGAGAAATAACTAGCCCCACAAATCTAATATAACTAGTCATCTATCCGTTCAAGGGGATAATTTTCCTTTACCATGAATTTATTGAGCTCACAATAATCAGTGCATAGCCGCATTCATCCATCCATCTTTTTGATGTAATGGACAAGAATTCCCCATGGTGAAGCACTCGTGTATATAAAACCCTTCTCCAGATTCTCCTATGGCTTCTTCATCAGCTCTTCCTGCTCTACTATTGCCATTCAATATGTTGTCATTGATATATGCAGAGATCCAAGGAAGTGTTTAGTTTATATCTAAACTCTCGATCAATAAGAAGACCAAGAAAATCTTTAGGGAATACATCAGTGTAATCCATCACAATGTGCATGTCTTCAAAAAATATTCTATCTCCTGTCTCAATCATTTGAGATACAAATTCTTACTCATAAGGAATTAATATCCACACTGGATAAAATTATTATAAAAGATATTTATCTTCCACTTTATAATTCACTCGAAATGGACGATGATTGGGAATGTGAAAACTGAACTACATTCCTGATATTTGATGTTGGAATTTTTTAATGATAGCCAATCCATGGCCAAGAGAGCTTAGAACTCCACTAATGAAATCATGATGATAATTTTTTGGAGTTTCATTCCTTGAACATTTACGTGGGAGGAGTTATACACCGCTGATGCAATAATTTCCCAATTTGGTGTCCTGACAGATAACATATCGTCCAAATTTTGAGGTGGTGTTTGACTAGTCCTACAATACATGCATGATATAAACGAATGTAATGAATAAGAATAAAATAGTATTTTCTCTATTATTGAATGAATAACTAGTGTAAATGACAATAAATTCTTATCCAACTCCACATTAGATGTAGTGATAGAATAATCCCATCATTATTTCTTTAGTGGTTGTTGTTGATTGCATCTGACAACCCTTATCTTAGGATAGTTGTTCTCATAATTCACATGTTCCTTGTAGTTTCCACACTACACTATAGGATTATTATTGATCTAACCATTTCTTTTTTGTCAACATTAATGGGATTCTTCATACCCCCTCTTCAGTTTTTATCCCAGATCTTCCAACATTCTATATAGAAAGTAATTCCTGGTTCATTTTAGACAGTTCCCATGATGCTCCATCCAAAAATGTTCTCACGTGGGATGATCGATCCTCTTTAAATCATGTATTTTATTTTAGGGACCTCGCAAATTAGATTCCATTATACTATTCTTTCCATAGGGCCCATGATACAAATAAGAGTCTCTGATCTCAATTACAATCATGAGGGAAAAAATCTTCTCATAACTGTCAAAGTATATATTTTCCAACTATTCTCATTGACTCACAATTAGTCATTAATGGAATTGATCCACTTTTCTTTTGGTGTTCATGACAATGCTAGAAGCATATATTACAAGCCTTGTGAGGTTTTATTAATATGCCCAGATGGACACCCTATCCTTTTTCATGAGGTTGTGGAACTGCCACTCCATCTTGAGTTAGATGTTTTGGGGAAAATATTTTTTGTAAAACATTATTTTGAATTACTCCCAATCCTTGTAATCAATTTCATCTTAGGTCATCAAATTATCGATCATTTTCCATAAAATATTATCCTCCCAATAAAAATGATATACCTCTAGTATGACTTTATATTCTTCTCAGCACTGGAGGACAGAGAATATATTTTCAATGGAGTTAATCCACAGATCCAGGAGGAGGGGATCAGAAGGTCCACTCAACATTATTGGCCTTTTCGACATGAATTATTTAATGGAAAGTTTCTCTTTCTTTGGATGGGGAGGGTGGTCCATATGAATCCATTTATTATTCATAACATGATGTAGCCAACCAAGTACTACCATATTTTTTGGAGCATATGTTCCAATCATATCCGGAATATTGTTATGGAAATCTTCACATTCCCTATAACATTGATTGTTGGAATGTTTTCTTCAATTCATATCCATTAACTGAGAATATTAATGTGCAATTAGAGGGATTCAATACATAGAAATTGAGAATAAAATTGAATCATTGAACAAATGAGTATGAACTTGTAAAGGAGAATTATACCTTATCTTCTCATTCTATAGGTTTAAATCTAGGTTATCTTGGATCAATAAATTAACTTATATTAATATGGTAATTTTTCATTCCATTAATATGATTCTCACCATGCTTATGAACTTAAAAAATCATATCCCACAGTATTGTCAACCCAAGAGTGTAGTAAGGCCCATTGTCGTGCAGCAGTTCCCATTCGAGTCTAGATCAATGTTGTGTTTTCAAGTTTTACCCATATATATATATATGTTCCAGAGCCACCTCTACCTATTGGTATCTATACATGGTTGTCTTTTATTGAAAACCCACTTACTCTATACTTTCCAATATTAAGGGGTTGTTTCCTTATACATAGTCTCATTCTTACAATTCTTACGAAAGTTATCTTTTATAATATCTAATAGAAACTAGACAATGCCTCTGATATTAAATATATAGACCATATCCTTTTATATATAACAGTACATGATTTTGAGAATAATTATACATCAGAGTACAAGCCAAGGAACTTAAAGCCTAGTGTCTTAGAAGACTATGTCCATAATTAAATATTATAGAAACAACTTTTTATTTAATATCAATAATGAAATTCTATCTTCAATTTTTGTCATACGTATTCATAGGGTAATTGAGGGATAACATGAACCAAGGTATGAGTTAAAAGACCAGTAATGTAATAATCATAAGAACAAAGCATTATCACCTGGGATAAAAGGCATGACATGATGATATAAAAAGCAATATAACATATGGAATCATATCATATAAAAAAGGAATCATATAAACATGGATTCATACTAATGCAGTAGAAACAAAAAACATTACATTAGCTCTAGTCAAGGCTAACCTCCAAATCTTTTTCACATGGTACAAAAAACCCAAGGCTAACTGCCCGAACCATCGCACATAACGTCTCATGAGACTAATCTTTACCCAATGAATTAGAGCTCTGTCTAGGAACACCTATATTAAAATTTAATAAATATTTTTTCCACATAAATAATCATATATAATAAATATTACATAGACAAAAGTGTTTCTCATTGAATTAATTGGGTATCATAATCAAGCCATAAAGGATAAAAATAGTGTGTATCATAAAAGTATCATGGAAAGAATGTAACTAATATATAAATAGACATTAATAAGGTAATATATTCTTGTACCATGTAATTTTATTTCATGAAGTTGAGACAACATGTAAGTATATTATTTATGAAATTTTAGCATTAAAACATTTATTTGCGGTTTTATGGAAAATACTATAGATTATTTAAAATATAAAATGGAACATCCTTTAAAAAAAATAAACTACGAAGGATTAAATAATAATAAGTATGATTTTATAAATACAAATATGTATTAAATCATAGGATATAGTTCACTTTATACAGATTAATAACTGAATAAGGTCCCTTAAATCAAGTTCGTTTTTCAGGATGTATTGAGGGGGGAATCATGAAAAAAAATGTATATCCATGAAAGAGAATGATTGGTGGATCATGAAACATGAGTTTTTAGAATATAAATAGTATTAATAAGTTTTACACAAATGGAAATGACAGATTCATTTTTCTAAAAGGAACGGTAGAGAAACTCGAAGGAATATAGGAGGTTCGGGTAGAGTCCCTTACAAAAATATGAGCTGGGTATCAGGTGTACATAAGAGGGATTAATGTGAGGGAAATGGTTTAAAATATTTTATACATCATTATATAACTATAAGGTAGGTGTAAAATCAAACCCCATCATTAGTAATTACATATAAAAGGCCATAACATAGAGAAAATTCATGAATAAAAGTGAAATAGAGAGGATCCTTTACCATAAGTCTGATGGTTTCCTCTACATGATAATAATGACCAGAATAATAAAATTAGGTTAATTAATTAAATATTTAAGATCCTATTATATATGTAAAATATTTATTTTTCAACTTTATGTTCATTTATAACCATTTTTATTTGTAATGAGGTTCAATTTCATTTTTCGTGTCTATTTGATTACACTGTTTTGTTGATCAGTACACCTATTTTCATATTCTGATAAACATGTATGATGAGAGTGGTTGTACATAATTGATTTCATATTTTATTTTTGAACATACAAAAGGTTACATGCCTATAAAATTCCTATGGTTATTTTTTGTGAGGGTAAATTAGTATATAAAATAGTAATGATAAACACTTAGATTAATTTGGAGATTTTTTTCATAATTAAATTGTTTTGTATAATTATATTCCATAATTAATGTATAAGGATTTTAGAACAATAAAAAATATAAAATTCATAAATAATGATATTGTTCAACCATTTAAATGGTGTCATTATCATTCAAGAATATGTTAATAAAATTTGAATACCCTTCGTCTGTGAATGTGATAAATTAGCACATCTCAGACGGTGTTTTCCTTTATAGTATAAATTGTGGGGGAAGGAGAGATTATAATAAAAAATAACATTATCATAATATCATTAAATTAAATGTTTTTACTAGATTTATCATACCATTTTGGTGAATGGATCTGAGGACTTAAAAAACAAAGAACCTGAAAGGAAATAAGAGAATCGGAAAGAGGAATTTACCTCTTGTGTTTATCTCTATTGAGAGCATCTTAAGGGGAGATGATTTTCTCTTTAAATGAGAGAAATTTATTAAGGCCTTTGAGGAGGAACTTGGGGATAAAATTGGGTAGAATTTAGGGAAGTCACGTGTCTTGATAAGAGTGAAGTGATGTGGGGAGTGTGGGTGGTTTTTACTGTGGACATGAGGAGGGTTTTCTTAAAATTTAATTCCTTTGTTTATTAATTTCCCTAAAGACTAAAAATAGTGATGATTACATGACTAAAAATAGTTATATGTTATTGTTAGTTATAACCAATTTCCATTTACATCATCCATTACTGAATCATGACACATAAATTTGTTTATTTAGCATTTATTGTAAATTATAATATTTTACTATTCTTAAAAAATTCAACTATTTTATAAAAAACCAAAAAACTCACCCTAAATATTTATCAACATGTAGAATAAAAAAATTAATTCCATTTTTCCAATATATTATTATAAATATTATTAATTAAATTTATTATTTAAAAAATAATTTACTTGTAAAAGTGTTATATTAAAACTACAATTAAATTTATAATGCATTAAAAATTTACACAAGGCCTTATACAATTATAATAAAACCCGAAGAAATAAATTTTTTTATTTATTAAAACCATATAAGGTAATAATGTTTCATTTAAATTAATTAATTAATTATATTTAAGTATTTATGACATACAAAAATACAAATACTTTTACTATATCCATATTATCACTTATCTTATGCAAAAATTTTATTTATACATTCAAAGGTTAGGATTCTATTTTTTTATGATTTACTATTCATAAAGGTCATATTACTATTTATTAAGTTTTATTACTATTCATTAGGTTAGGTTTCTATTCATCAAAAATTATGTTTCTCTTATCGGACTCCATACATCGTACTGATCGAAACCGTGTGTGTCAGATTTTTGAAATTAAAATCATCGGAGAGACAAGATTATGTTTAAATGTCACATAGTTTATCGTTGTTCATTGTGTTTTATTATGATTTTATTATTTTAAATAATTATAATAAGGTAATTTACATTGATAAAACGTTGGGTCCTTATCGATCTCATGTAGATATGATCATAAATATCGGTCGACTAATAAGAACAACATAGGGTTTTGGGGTCATGGGTTGTTCCTATCAATGGAAATGTTTATTTCTCTCCAAAATTGAGATAATTATCATTCTGTACAATTATATAATGTAAATTTATTCACTTAAAAATTATTAAAGTTGAATTTTTTGTAAGGTGTCTTGTTTTTGGTTTATCTTTACTGGAATGAAATTTGTTGAATGGTCATGATAGAATCTGTAACATTCAAGTTAAGGATGAGATATCTCTTGTGTTGAGGATGAACCAAAATGTATTAAATTAATTTAATCCATATCAATTTTACAAGAAGGTATTTTTATATTTTAATATCCTGAAATATAGAAAACCTCCAATGGATGATAACATAAGTGTGTATCATTCTTCATAATATATTATTTTATTAATAGATTACACTACTTTGTATTGACCCAACCCTAGAAATGAAAGAGGAGGTGTATGATATCAATTAAATTTCCTAGATTACACGGATAAAATCACAATGGATTGAGATTTTAGTATTCTATGTAAATTATATATATACATAATTCTTGCATTAAAATTAATACACTAGTTACAACATAATTTTTTCCTCAATAAATTTGTTCGGGTATAACATTATTCAATCTAGTGTATCGTTATATATCATTCATATTATGATTTTTGGATTTTTAGGAAAATGAAATATAATATTGATGAGTTCAAATGATTAGTAAGGGTAAAGTACAATAGAAGAAATTCTTAATCAACGAGATTAGTCAATATGGTAAGGTAAAGAACCAAACACACATTCCATGTGACCAATAAATTTAATGGGATTGCATAAAAAAATATGGCAATGTAATAACTGGAAACCCATTCCATTCAAATAACTAGATATGGGAAAAAATATGTCAGTGTAAAAAACTGAATAAAATTCCATTTAATATTTATCTTTATATTAAATGTATCATTGACATGTCAATATAAAATCTCATGGATGAATTATAATTGAAACTAAATGATGGGTGTGCTTCACTAGTTGGCGAAATATTTCATAGCTAAATGGAACTCGTACTGTAAAGATCTTTCAGAAGATGATTTAAAATATTGAGTAAAAACCAATCTAATGAGGTTATCTAACTACTTCATCCACTGAGACTACTGATTCATCAAGTGAATATCTATCACTAGGCCACAACCATGTCGTACCAATACCAAGAATTCATCAAATATTAATTAATAAATTTGTTTAGGTGCATTTTCAAATTTCTATATAAATTAGATAATATTGTTATATCAATATTTCCTAAAATAATCCAATGTAATTAAATGTGGAAACCTTATTAAATATGGTATATGGTTTAGGAAATTGAAATGCCTATGATAAATCATATGCAATATTATGGGAAATATAATGTTTAATGATATTTGGTAATTGAATATTTCAAGGAAGACTAAAAAATAAATCAAAGAAGTGAATCTGAATACATACCTTGCCTAAATAAATCATAAACCATATAGAGGAAGAATAAGTATGGTAACAATGAAATATATCTCAATTGGACTGAAAATAAAAAATTGTTCTAGTTGATTAATAGAAATACTATAAAAATATATTTAAAAAATCATTATTAAGGAAAATAGATTTTTGTTTTGAAAAATAAATCTACAAAACATTTTCATTGAAAAAAAATTTAAAAAAAAATTCATTAAAATTTAACATTTTAAAAATACATTAAATTTCATTACGTATAGATAGTGGGAAAATCTGAACATTCCAAACAAGTTATAATGAAAATTCATTTTGAACATAAATAGTTTAGAAAAATTCTTTATTCAGAAGGAGACAAGAATATTTCATTGAAAACATTGGGTAAAGGAAAAAGGGTAAATATTTATTTAACAAAAAATTTAAAAAATAATTTTTAAAAACATATTAATTTATAATGGGTTATATAAGAAATTAGGTTCTCTGAATAAACATAAAAATAAAGTTTCATTTTCTGAACAACATTTTAAAAAAAACCTTAAGTACCAAATATTGGGAAAATGGTACTAATACATGAAAAATTTATTTAATGAAAAATATAGTGTAGAATAAATTTTTTTCTTGAAAAGAGGTCAAATTATTTCTTTAAATGGAAATGAATGATCTGTAAAATTATTATTGAGGAAAATAATCACCAAGAATTCAAATGTGTCCCATGTCACTTTGAGGAATTTTTAATAATAATCATCATGTAGAAAACAATTAAACAGATATTTTAAATACCATTTATATTAAAGGAATAATGATATAATATAATAAAAGTGTTAGTAGATACACCTATTAAAATAATTTAGTGAGGAACTAGGAATTTATCCCCGAGATATAAAAAGTGATAGTAAAATCTCTTACCTTGGGTTTCATTTCTGGTGAACATACTTTAAATTCAGAGACAATAAAATTATATTAATTATTTACACGATTAATAAAATTTTTAGTTTTATCAATAATTTTATTTTATGTAATACCATGTTTTATATAACCATATAATCAGTTAATTTGCATTGGGTGTTTTGACCAAATTCAGTTGATGTGTTTAAAACAACATTGGTAGGTCAAATATTGTCAAAGGTGTCCTTATATACCGTATAAATAATAATAATGAAATAATTACCATATTTATAGATTTATTATACTTTTAAAACTTATCGTTTAATATGTTTATGAAAAACGAATCAATGTTATAATCATTTTGATGGTAGACCATACGTACACACGAATAAATTTCACATTAATCAATGACAGTTATGGGAAGAAGGTTAGTAACATCATATCATTCTAGAATAATAATTATATGATAAATAAAATTTTATTTAACCTTATATATTTATATATATATAATTATTGTGATTTTATGGGAATCAAATCGTTTTAAAGAGGGGGTAGTCCAAACATCCATGAATGACATTAACAACTATTTATGTGTGTGAAAGGATAACAAAGTAACTAATATATATTATATTTATTGTAAGGTAATTATATCATGAACATCATATAGAATTATTCAATTTAAAATATTTCTAATTAAAACCTTATTTTTTAAATATAATGTATCATGTGATCGAATCACGTAGCGTTTAGGAGGTGGCGGTCCTCACTTCGTAAAACGATGTTATCATATTCTCACAAAATGGTGTGCATTAAGATACATGTTATAAATTAACTAAGTAATTATAAATAAATTAATAATATAATATATAAAAAACTTAAATATATTATCCATAATAATGGCCACCATGATAGGAAGTAAAAGAAGTTTGAACAATCCTCATTTCGTGAGGTGGTAGTTCCCCGTACATATTAAAGTATGTTTATTGAAAATTAGATGGGGGTGATTATATGTGTAGGTTTAAAAATTCTCATATAACATACAATTATATTGAGTATATTGTTTTTTTATTTAATAATTAAATAAGAAGATATTATTTATTGGATAATGGAAATAACACAACAAATATTGAGATTATTTGTTACCACTTTATCGGGTAACTCATTTGGTTTGAATCAAAGGGTTTCCTTAAAATGATTTATTACTGATGTGAGGATTATAAAGAAATGGGAGGTATTTTAAAGATCTATTTTGTCTGATATTTATTAATCCATAGTTTCTTTAGAGTTGTTATGATGTGGGAGGAGAGGAGGCCTTTTATAGTTGAGGTGGAGTGGCACTATTGGAATACTTTGACAGGGGAATTCGATACACAGTTTTCTCATTGGAATTGGCTCCCATAATGTTAAAAATCAGAAAAAGTGTATATATGTTCTATATATTTTCAATATATGTCTTTTGGAAAAGATTCAAGTTCAATTAAGTCCTTAAGAGTAAGGTTTTGTATATTATTATGCATAATTTTACCGTAATCATTGCAATTAATTTTAATTACATTCACTAATATTTTGGGTGATGAACTAAATTTTAATTATAAAAAAATATAAATATTCTTATTCAAAATAGGTAATTAATTTCTCCAAATACAAAAAAAATAAGTTGTGATAAAGAATTTAAATTTAGTCTCATAGACGGGACAACAATGCAGTTTTATAATATAAAATTGATCAAATGTTTGGAATGTTTTTACTACCCAATTATAAGTGAAATTGGTTCCAATGAACTAAATTATATTAATTAATAAAAATATGATAACATTATTGTTTTAAACTTATTTAATATATAATTTAAACTGATAAATTAATTATGTAAAAAAGGTGTTTTGAACTAAAATTCAGTATTTTAAACTATTCATAAAAAATTGAAGATCAGTAGAAAAAAACAAAACAATTCACTGAGAACTCATTTTAAGGTGTTTATAACAAATAATATGCTCTTTTTGGAATATATTATTTTCAAAATTACAAAATATTTATTTGAAATATGTTATGCATTCAATGTAGGCAAAAAATCCTTATTAAACATATAGTTTTTTATGTCTAAAAAATTGGTTTTTTTCTTATCATATATCTATCAGATATATTACATGAATATAAAATATATTATATTTAATAATATATATATAACATTAATATCACGGAATATTTGTAATTAATTTAATTTGACAGGGTAAGACAACTTTGTGGTCATAAAAAATAGTTTTCTATAAAATATTCCACCTATTTTCAATTGGCTCTTCTATTATTTTCTAATTTATCTGTAACTAATGAATTAATAATATATTTTTATAAGCAATATATTTTCATATGTTTGTTAAAATTACTCATACTATCTAGTTTATTTCTTATTATATTAAATAATAATAATTTAATAATATATTATGTTTCGGTAAAAATCGATCATGGGTGTAACAAAAGACATTGAACAAACTTGTGGTCGTGTATAATGCGTTCTAACTCAGTATCACATGAATATGAATATATATAAAATATTTAATTTTTTAAAATAATTAATATATTATAAATTATTGGAATATTATATTCCCTTACGTGCTTGGTGCTACGTGTCAAACCCGTTATCAAATACAATGTTCTGACAGAATGTTTTTTTAGGCATTACATTGTCCCCATTATAAATAAATTGCATCATCTCCATTTAAACATGATATTATTGATATAGATATATCATATGTTAAAAAATACACATCATGGTCATGGTTCATAAAATATCTTCTAGAAAATAATGAATGTGAATTATGAAAGCCATGTGGGAAAATAGATGAGTAGGTCTCTCTGTAAGAGAACATTACTTGAAAGTGGAAATAGATACATTGAGGAAAATAAATATTTATAAAATGTTATTATGATGATAAATAAAAAATAAGTTAATGATAAAAAAAATGTTGAGGGCCTCAAATAATTAATGATTCTATTATTTAAAACCCATCGGTTCAATAAAAATTAAGGTGTAATAAAAGCATTTTTTCTAGATTTGTTTTCTAGAATTTAGTAATTTAGTTTCTACCTAACAATATAAATAAATTTAACTACAATATATATTTATATAAATTGAATTTTATCCTTTGGTTATTCTTTGATATGTTTCCTAATTTATCCAAAAATTAATTTTGACTCGTGAAGAATTAAAATATGTCTCTAATGGATCTTATGGACCATAAAAGAGTGATATGTCTAACTATTATTCACAAACTATTTTCCAAAAATAATACGGCTAAAACATTAATATCTTAACCTAAATATTACTACTATAGTATTTCCATTAGTATCTAGTTGTTAAAATTTCCAACTAATGACAATTATTTATTAACCATGAAATTTCACAGGTTAGTGGTTAATGTGAAACCCTTATTGTCCTTTGCTCATGGATTCTTGTCCCACTGGCTTGCCGAATTCAATAGATTGTCACCCATAATAGAGTTTTTCAATTTATAAAACAATGTTTTCATAATTTCAAAAACAAATATATATATTTCACATCCATGAAATAACATAAATAATTAAATATCTTATTAACAATTTTTTTCAATACAACCTTAATAAAAAATACCTCATCTATTATATTTCAATATAGGTACTAACTTTTTATTATGTATATCCATAATATAATTTCTTGGATTTCTATATCATGTAATGTTTGGTTCAATCTAAAAAACCTTATATTTAAAATATTTTATTCATTTTCAAAATAATTTATAGTGTTTTGTAAATAAAATATGATTTTTCATAAGAATATCACCCAGGACTATCAAATTAGGTGCACAGTAAGGCATGTTGTCGTGTATCATGTTACACCATGTCAGGCCGAAAAAACTGTGTTAGAGTTTTTACGTAAAGGTAAATCTATTCCAGAACCACATCCAAATGAAGTATCCAAATTGGGACCAGTTTATTTAACGAGCCGCATAACATCCATCTTACTAAACATTGAGTATGTTCTTCTATACTTACAATCAAATTATTATACAGGGTTCTATTTTTTAATATATTTTTTCTCTAAATCTTGTTCCCAATGTTTCTAATACTCTTCATCTCATACCAACTATAACGACCTGACCCCAGGATGAATGGATATAGTATCTGCTATCAATTACATTTACATGATTATAAGGAATCAAATCTTGATGTACCATGTGATTATTTATCTTGGTAAATTAGATACATACATGACTATTTCAATAAAAATTTTACACTAATTACAACTAATTTTTTCTATATAAATAACTTTTCGGATAACATTATTACATCTAGTGCATACTTCAATATCTTTCAAATTATGTTTTATTTATTACCAGGGAAAGGAAACATAATAAGGGTGATCCAAAATTATCAGTATGTGTAAATTACATTAGAATCATTAATAAATAAATGAGAATTTTAAATATGGAATGGTAAATAGTTGAACACACATTCCACGTCATCACTAAACTGAATGAAGAGCGTAAATAAAATTACAAGGTAATCACGGGAATAAAATTCCATTTAAATAACAATATAATTTAAAAATATCGAATTTTATGAAGATAAAATAGATAACATTTAATCAATGATCTAAAAGTTATATTTATCCATAGATATATCATTGTAATATATCATGGACGAATAATAACTAATACAGAATGAGGTAAGTTCTAATTTGTTGGACTCCATGTTTCCTATGTACATTATTCAAGTATAGTAAAAACCATTCACATGACGGTTTAGAATATTAATAAATCCATATAATCTTTCTATCCATGTAGCTCAACATAGGAGAATACAGATTCAATATAGGAATATCTATAACAATCCCCGACCCATGTCATGAATTTCCAATTCATTCCTCACACATTTTTGTAATAGATTTAACAATGTTCATTATCAAATATCTTAAGAGAGTACAAGGTTCATATATACCAATATTTCCCTAAATAATCAAATGATAAACAAAGAAAACACCATATGAATCATTTTTGGCAGTTTACGAAATGGACATTTCCATGATAAATTATATGGATGTTTAAGGGAAATTTAATATTCAATGAACATATGAAATTGAATATTTAATGTGGGGATATCAAAGTAATCAAGGATGTGAATGCTTATAAAATACATATCCAAATTAATTATAAATAATATAAAGGATGAATATGTATGTAATCAATACAACATATCCCAATTGGAGTAAAAATAAATATTTTTTTCATTGTTGAATATAAATACTATTAAATTTCATTTAAAAAAATAATGAGGAAAATATGGTTTTTTATGGAAAATACATTGTAAGAACAATTTATTTGAAAATAAATTTCAAATAAAAAATATTTAAAAATTATAATTTTAAACATACAATGGAAGCATAGAATTAATGATGCTAGTTAAATCTCAACATTCCACCCTTGGTAAAAATAATATTCATTTCTCATGGTAAAAAGGATTGAAAAAATCCTTGTTCTGAAAGAGACATGAATATTCTGTTGAAAAAAATTGTAAAAGGAAAAAATGGAAAAAATAGATTTATGAAATAATTAAAAAATATTGAATTTTTTTTAATAAAACATAGATTTTAGGAGAAAATAGGTTCTTCTAACAAAGAGACAAATTATGTTGGGTTTTTATAATCACATTTTCTAAAACAACATGAGTAAAAAAGTAGTGGATTTATTGGTCTAATAAACGACCGAGGACATTAATAACATTTTGATATGAAAATAAAATTGTATATTAAACAATTCTCATATAATTTCCTCAATTAGAAATTAATGATCTGAAAAATTATTCTTGAATAAAATTACCATTAATCATTCCAAAGTCCCCCAAACCACATTGAATCATTTTAAATCCTAAAACTCCTTTATGAATAAAATTTAATGGATATTTTAAATTATTAATTTTATAATATATCAAAATGGGATGTATATACACCAAAAAATAAGTAAAAGGAGACCACTGCATTTATCTCATTGATGTAAAATGTGACATGAAAATCCCTTACCATGTATTTCTTTTGAGTTGAAAATACATTAAATTTCTCTATAATAAACATAAGTTAATTATTATATTGATTTTTGACCTTTTTCATGTCTATAATTATTTTATTTAACATATTACCATGTTTTATAAATTTACATAATAAGTTATGTTCCCATCGGGTGTTTTGACTAAATTTAGTCAATGTAATAAAAAGAACATTGGTTGGTCAAATATTGATAAAGGATTCATTATATAAAATATATATAATAATAATGAAATATTTAACTTATTTATACATTAATTTTACATTTAAAACCAACAATTAAATATGGGTTTGAAAAATTAATCAATGTTAAAATCATGGAGATGGTAGGTCATACGTACGCATAAGTAGCATTCCCATTTTTGAATAATCGTTATAAGAAGAAGGTAGGATACACCGTATTATTACATAATGATAATTATATAATAAATTTCATTTTATTTATTCATATATATATATATATATAATTATTTTTTGTAAATTTAATCATATAATGTCAAGGTGGAGGTAGTCCACATATCCACGAACGACGTTATCACTTATTCATTATGTGAAGTGGTAACAAATGAATTGATATATATATATATATATATATATATTTTATTTACATAAATTTAATTATGTCATTAATATATTATATATTTTTTATATGTCACCTATTATTAATTAAAACCATAATTTATACATTACATGTATCATGTGATAGAATCACATCGGTTTTAGGAAGTGGTTGTTCACACTTCTTCAAATGATGTTACTGTATTCCAACAAAAATAGATTGCTTAAAGATATGTTCTAAAACATAATTAATGAATTATAAGGACATTTAAATATCATATATAAAATATATACCCATATTTTAAATTATAATGTGCACCATGCCTGGTGGGAAAGGAAAAACAATGAATCATCATTTTTTGAGGTGGTAGTTCTACATACATTTAAACAGTATTGTTGTTACCCATTATATGATGGTTTGTGTAAGTGTATCTCAAAAAATATAATAAAAATTTACTTTTACCATTATTATATTGTTTTTTATAATATCATTGAATAATAGGAGTTTATTTAAATGATAATGGAAATAAAAAAAATCATGAGGAAGTTTGTTATCTCTTAGTCAGGTAATTGCTTTTTGTTTGCACCAATGTGTTTCTAGAGACAACTTTATTAAAAATGGGTGGCTTCTAGGGTTATGGGATATATTTTTTTGAGCAATTTGGTTAGATCCCTGTAAATCCAATGTAGCGTGAGAGGCACAAGGAAGGGGGATGAGAGGAGGCCTTTTTATAGTGGAGGAGGAGCGGAACTCTTATAATAGTTTGACAGGGGAATTCCATACATGTTTATCAAATTGAAATTATATCCCATAATGACCCAATATCGATATAAGTGAGTATATGGTCAAAATATTTCCATGAAATGGCTATTGGAAAATTTTATAGGTCATTTTGTCCCTTAATATTAATTTTTAGTCCCATATTAAGACTAATTTTACCTTAATCGTTATAATTAATTTTTATTACATACAGTAAAATATTTTTTCAAATAATAATTTGACCATAATATATAGTATAAATTAATATTATTATAAATATTTAATCCATTTAAAAAACATCAAATCACAGAAGTTTTAGTAATTAATTTAAATTTAATCTCGTAGATAGGAATACAATGCATGTTTTAAAGTGAAATCGAAGAAATGTTTTTTAGGAATTTATAGTCAAATTAAGAATAAAATTTAATAAAATGACCTAAATAATATTAATTTATAAAAATGTTATCTATTTGAAATTTATAACAAATTTAAAATATAATTTGATCTTATAAATAAAATCAGATAAAAAAGTAGTTTTGAACTAAAATTCAAGACTTCACAATTCATTAAAAAAGGATACTTGACATAAAAATACGAAAAATTAAAGAAAACATAATTTTTATCTATACATTTTAATGAATAAGTTTATTTTTTCATATATTAATTATCTAATTTCAGAAAATTTTATTTAGAATATATTTATCATTAAAAGGCAGAAAAATGCCTTATTAATATGTGTTTTTATGCGTATAATTGGATTTGTTCACATATTATGCCTATCGAATCTATTAAATGGATATGAAAAAAGTTATATTGAATAGAAAATATATATATATATATATAATAAATTAATTTCTCCCCCTAATTGAAATTAATTTAATTCATTATGGTAAAATATACTTGTGAGCAAAATAATAGTTTTCTATAAAATATTATCTTTATTTTGAATTGGATATAATATTCATGTATAATTAATTTTTAAGTAATGAAATCATATTATATACGTGTAATAAGAATTTTTTATGTAATTTTATATTTTTCATTATTTATAGGTTATTTATTTATGTATTAAATATTAATGTTTTAATAATATATTATTGTTTGGAAAAACTTTGTCTAGCGTGAAAGGTATGCAATTGATGAAAAAAATTATTTTATATGTAGCATGAAAACTCAGTATAATTTAAATTAAATTATACATAATATACTGATGTTATTTAAAATAGTATATATGTTATAAATTCCTAGTATATTATATTCCCTTACGCACATAGAGTTTCAGGTCATACCTTCTATCAAATATAATGTTTCTACATTAAAGTTTTTGGAAATTTCATGACACAGAATGTGTTCCTCCATGATTTTCATAGCAAAGAAAAATCCATATATACTTAAAGGAAATTATGGATCTAATGATTCTTATATTTTTATATGGTTTGGACTCTATACTATCGTTATAAATAAATGTATGCTCACACAGTTAGTATATCTACACATTCAAAAACATCTAATTAATTTCTAATTATATTGATATGGGACCCAAAAATGAGGTTCAGTGGACATCCTAGTATGATCGATCTTAAGTAAAAAGTAAACGAATTATTTCATTCATCATTAGAATAATAATTATTCAAATTATTTCTCATGTTTTTGGCATTTCTTTTGATCATAAATGTAAATATGATAAAATATAGTATTTTAAAAGAACATATAATGATCAAGGTTTGTTAAATTGTATAGGGAGAATGGAGTCATCATTATTATTTTTTTATCACAAAATAATTTTTAGTGTCACAATTAGTTTATATTTGTTTTCATTTTGGTCTTATTTATTAAGTCATACATGTGTGCAATGTTCTCAAATGTTGTTTCATATATTACATGTACCAATGTGAAATTACATAAAGTATAAATTTAGTATAAAATATCTTTTAAGCCTATTTTGTTGTGTGTACCACCATTTGGACATATTTAGTTTACAGATAACAAAAATCCCCTCATGTTATGTTCTTAGAGAGAGATTTTTTGGGATAAACTAGTTATGATCCATCCCTATTAATCTATTGATTATTTTTTTCTTCACAAGATTGAAGAGATGTCATAAAGCCCTTGGTTTTCTTATTATTGAAATCATGAAATATAGATAGATTCTCAAGGTTCTGTTATAAATTTTTGTGTGATTTTTAGGATTCTTATATAGGTTCTCTTGATCCATGATAGGTAGAAAGAGAGAGAATCAATTTAGGGACATCAATCAAACAATGTACCATTTACTTATTCATTTGATTTTATATTTCATGAATAAATTAAATTGCACCTTATCCTTTAAAAAATAAGAGTATGTGGATATTTGAATTCAGTTTTTTTAAATGAATCCATACCTAATAGTTTAAATTATCTATGTTTCATGCTTCCACTACACCTAATGTTACTTTAGTGAGAAAATGATTGATTGATTGAAGTTTATAATATATAACAACCCCATTATTACCGAATCATTATTTTTGAATTCAGGTGTTAATAGATATTCATATATTTATTCATAATTATTTTATTTTTAATGAGGAGTCATTATTGAGCAAGGTTTATAGGGGGTGGAAAGTATTTTATTATATTATCTAATTGACATATCATTATGTGATTTTTCTACAATTAAAATTTTGTTAATATTGGTTAATATCCATTTTATATTACATGAGTGTTTGATCGAAATGGATATGAGATGGCATTAATACAAGTGCGGGTGAATTTTATATAAAAAAATGCTATTGAAATATATAATAAAGGTTATTAGTTAAATATAACATAATAAATTCACATTTCCTCTTTTAAAAAAACAATCATACTGACTCTCTATCTGATGGAATTGTTATCATACCACTGGTTATCAACCAATTTTATTCATATTTAATACAAATATCAAATTAATACATAGTGTAAATGATTCTACCATTTAGCGTATAAAATATTTAATAAATTTCTATGTTGTAATTAAAAAAAATATACCAATTATTTAAAATATAATGAATAAATAAAAGGATTATCCTTCCATTACAATAAGAAACTAAAAAGTAAAAGTTATTACAATTCTATTGTACAAAAGGGTAGGGTATCCTTTCTCCACGGATAATAGGCCTATCTCTCCAACAGCAGTAATACCTTGATTCTATGATCAACATGTGTATCTTTCTATCCCTGAAACCCCACGACATTAAATTTAATCGATACCTAATTCTTTCAAACACATCATAACCCTATATACGATGATTGGTTGGATCTTCTTCCTATCCCTGGAAGCCCTCAAACACAATCAACTGATTGGATGCACAAATCAAAAAAAATCAAGTATTTAAATATAAAATATAATCATGAGTCGTTCAAATTTTCTAAATTCAATGATTTCACACGAATAATAGAGAAGCCATGCAATATCTCTTTAGAACATTGATGTACCTGAGGTTGTTCAAGTTCTCATGTATGCTTCAAATGACTTACTATTTATAGGCTCCAGGTTCTGACAATCATATTTTATCCAACAGTCATATTTCATTGGAATACTTTGAGGTACATGGACACCTGGCATTGTTACGGTCATATTGAATTAGAAAACACGACATCATTTTCATTAGTTAATATTTACCTCCACGACATATTTTTTGTTAATAAAAACATATATGAAAATTATAACATGAGTTAGATTGATATAAAACATGTGTTTCGATAAAAGTTTGAAAACATTTATGTTATAAAAGTAATATAAGATCATGGTTAATATTTCATAGTATAAAACAAAATTATGAAGAAAATTGGTTATGATGCATAATGTGTGTACGATGTAAAGTGTGAGTACGGTGCATAATATGGGTATTATAGGTAGATACATTATGATAGATATAGTCAATACGATAAACAGATTCAATATGATAAATAGATTCATTACGATAAACAAAGCCATTACGATAGACAAAGTCAATAGGATAGACAGAACAACCATTTTCAATCTATGACCTTTTTTGAGAAACAGATAACGAAATATGTGATTTCCAAAATAAATTACATAAATATCAAAATAATACTTTTCACTACATAATCTTCACATTTTTGGAATGTACAAATCAAAAATTAAAACTAGAAAGAAATAATTATTTCCCTCTATGTTTTAAAAACTATTTTGAAAAGATAAATGAATAAAATTATCTCCCACTTTGTTATAGAAATTAATAAGGATTTTATTCATATATATTTTCCATTTTTTGATTTTATGTATCTTTAATAAATTACTATTGAGTAAAACATTATCAATTCTGACCCTTTGTGAAACATTTTCCCATTTTATAAAAAATTCTACCCCATTTTGGTTTAAAAAAAGAAAATTATAGACTTGAATTTCCTGAAAAGGATAGAGAAAATTGGAATAAAAAAATGGACATACAACCTTATAGTTCATTTAATTATTAAACAAATTCAATTTTCAAAATAAAGAAAAGAAAGAACGATACAAGAATACATTATTTTATTTTCTTTTTATTTCTCTTTCTTTATCAAATCATGAAGAACAAACTTTATCTTATTTACCTCTTTCTTTTCATCTGAGATACAAACACCATGGGATTTGATAATCTCTTGATGGTCTACAAAAATATAATCCTAGTTTTTGTTAGTCTTTTTTTGAGTTATGATAATTTTTTCAAGAGTATCGATAATCTCTTGCATATTCTTATTTTCATGAGTTAACATAGTATTTTTTCGTTCAAAAAAACTATTTCATTTTTTATTAATTAATCCTTTGAAAAAACTCACTGGTAAGATTCATCCATTTTTGAAACTCAATTACTGAATGACAATCAGCACTATGTGTTTTTGAAATCTGATTCACCCTGTCAATAGATTCATTGACAATCTTATTAAAAGAAATAGAAAGACCATTAGAATGCCTCTAGAAGTATCTAATTTTTTCCTCATGTTCATTCACTGAGAATTAATTTTTTATGAATATTTGGTCACATTTTTTCAAGACTTTTTATGAGAAACAAAACTATCAATGAAAATATTTAGATCATCCTCTATTGACATTACTCTAATTCTGACCTCTCTTACTGAACCATATTTCTTCATTGATTCTCTGTAATTAAATATATCATTACATATAATCTAGGAATGTATGGAATATTCTTCTCAATTATTCTTAAAACATGAAAAATTTATTCAATTTTCTTGAGAGAAGTTGTGTGTTCTGAATCAGTATCATCATCTAATGATTCTTGTTCATTGGATCAGCTCAAGCCTTCATCATGTTTTTTTCCTTTTCCTTTCTTGTTTTCCTTTTCATCCCTTTATTCTTGGTTTTTATCTCTTTATTCTTCCACTTTTTTCACTAATGAAAATTAATTTCTCCCCATGGAACATTGACACCATGCTTGAATGGAGACGGAAGTTTCGTTAATTGGGTTTCTAAAGATTGAACTGGTTCTTGATCGGTATGAGGATTCTATTGTTGGACTCCTTCAATATTTTTGAAGATAATATTCTTCTGTTCTTTCCCTAGAACTCAAAATATATTCCAAAAAAATTCATATTCATCTTCTTCAACTTCTTATTGTGAAGGGTATTTAATGTCTTCTTGCACTGTTTCTTTCCTTTATTCAATCTTTAGAAAAGTCTGTACATTTGGTCTTTTTGAACTATTGATGACAATTGAGCACTTACAAAATAAAAACTTTCTATATTATTTAAAACATAAAAATATTGATTTTTTTTCAAAATAATATTATTCTTATTCACATCCTATAGATTATTTTCTATTCTTATCATCTCATCTTGAGCTTTAGCTAAATCAATAGAAAATTTAGGATCACCTTTTTTTCTTTGTTATTTTTCCTTTATCAACTTGCTTACAACTGTTTTACTGTATTTGGTTTTCTTTTTTAGGATTTGTTTTGATTTAGGGATTTGACTATTGAGAAGCTAAAAATATTGGAGTATATTCTAATAGAAGATGTGCCGATTGATTTGGTGTCGATTCATCAATATATCTATGGAATATATTTAAAATTTCATTAAAAAAACTTTCAATTTCATTATCATGTTCTTTTTTATCCATGAATCCTTCATCTCATTCAATTTCCCTTTACTAGAATATTAAATAAACATAAAACATTCAAGAATGATCATTGTGAGAATAGATGGATATATAATAATATGGGACTTAATTTATCCAAACATCAGATTCATGATTGTTTCAAAAATGTAACCCATGAGATTTAGCATTGTCATATGTACAAGATAATCTAACCTGAAAATGTCCGAAACGTAAAGAGTTTCTCTATCCCATTTCTTTGGAATTAGAAACCCCTTCTTCAAATGGTTAAATAAACTGGTTGTCTGCAGAGATATGGGATACATTTATTTTCTACTCATTTTTAAGAAATAGTGACATCTCAGTTCTTTCTATAATAAATGTACCAATGTCCCCAGGTATCTTATAAGAGGAATAAAAGGAGACGCCTATAAGAGTGAAATTGAGGAAAATTGTTTGTTGTTTTAAAAAAATTTCTAACATTATATTGTTGGAAACATAACTAATAATAATATCCTTATCAGAAGAAAAAATATTATAAAATTGGCTATCCTCTTAAACAAGAATCCGATCGTGATATATGGGTTTACCGACACAAATATGTTCCCCACATTGGAATAAAATAATTCTTTTTATTATTCATTCATAAATATCAATGAAATATTGAGAAACAAACCTTGCTATGAAGAAATCCATTTCTGAGAATGTCCTTTAAGACATATCAGCAGGTTGATTTGTAAAATACTGGGATAAAAAGTTTATTGAAAAAATAAATGATTATACGGAGCCAAAGATGGGTGTAGAGCTTCCCCAAGAAATCTGAAGAATAAGTGATGGTTATAGAGGGGGATTCCTCTATTTATAGGTGACTTTGGATGAAATTTGGTCTTCTATGGTTCATATTATAAGATTAATAATCCAATAGTTGAGAATAAAGGGGGAATATTTTAAAGAAACAAAAAAAATTTAAAAAAATTAAAATTACTAAAAACAATAAAAAATAATGAAATATAATGTCTATACAAATTGAATATTGAATGAACCTATCAGATAATTAAATTATGTTGTTGGTATCATAGTTTTATGAAATTAAATGTATAATACAATAAGGAAAACAAATAGATAAAATAATTAAAGGAAATCACAATAAAAAATGAAATCAATGAAAAAGAATGTGAATAAGATCATGTATCAGAATGATGGAAAACAATCATTACTAAATGTTTTCAAGACAATGGGAAAAAAATTCAATACCATAGGTTTTTGAGCCTATGTAAAATAAAGTCATTATCATAGGTTGTTGTTCCGAATTAAAATAAAGTCATTTCCATTGGTTGTAAATACAATGGAAAATAAAGTGTTGTAAAGCTGATAAACTGAGTTTTATAGCGATATAAAGAAACTACAAACTATCAAAGGTGAGATAGAATGTATTATAATAAAAATAAAATCACTAATGAAAGAAATAATATGAATATAATGATAATTATTTAATATTAATGGTAAGATAAAAAATACAAGATAATGATGATAAATGAAATAAGAAAGAAAGATTATGTAAAACATTTAAAAAAAAGAAAACTAATCTCTCGCTATGAAAAGGAGTGTTTTTAATGTTAGGAGAATTATAAAAATATAAAGATGATGTGACTGATCATTTTAGTTTAGTAATTAATACCTTATATTCAATAAATTCATATACGTCTTAAGGCATTGGTTTTTTAAAAATATCTCCATGTTTTTCTTGTTTTATGAGGAATTGTAAAATTATTTCTCTTTTAGTGTGTGACTACTAGGAAAATAATGCCTAAAATATATTTTTTTAACAAGATTTATGTGTAGGGTTTTTAATTATAGAAATTGAACTTGTTTTATCACACAATATTTTTGTTTTAGTTAATATCATACCATAGTTTGTGAGTGGGTATCGCATCCATAACACATGAGCACAACAACATTCTGCTTCTACTTATTCAGCTTCAACAGTGTAAAGTGAAAATAAGGGTTGTTTCATGCACAACCAAGAAACTAAAGAATCACCAAGATAATGGAATGTTTTATAAGTTCTCTTTCCATTGATTCTTCAACCACCAATGTCAGCAACCAAATTAAATCTTAATTCAAAATCATTTCAATATGAATAAAAAGGCATAAATCTGACTTTCCTTTTAAATAATGGAAAATTCATTTCACAGATTTTCGATGTGATTTTTTTTATTTTCATGATATCAAGAACATAATCAAACATAAAACATTATGTTTGGATGAATAGATATTAAGTACAGTAGACTTCCAATCATACAGCTAATTTTTTTTTGATCATCTGGTTACCCAGTTTCATCATGATCAATAATGCTTGAGGTTCCAAAGGGAGTACTAATACTGTTTTTATTGTCATACCCAAAAATTTTGAGTATGTATATGATATACTTATGTTGATATATATATGTACCTTCTGGTTTTTTAGAAATTTTAAAACAAATAAATAATGTTAATTAACCCATCATAATATTTTAAATATCAGATGTCATTAGATTCTCAAATGAATCTATTAATTAATTTTCAATTTTATCCAAATTTTTTTTCATCAACATAAATTTTAAATACATAAAATTTTTGTTTTATTTTATTATAAAAATATTTGGATCAGTTATTCCATTAATGTAATTATTTTTTGACAAAAATCATGTTAACCTACCATACTAATCTCAAGGGGATTTTTTAGTCCATAAAGAGACTTTCTATGTTTTTAAACATATTTAGGATTTTTTTGTTTCTTTAAACCCCAGGTTTTGGTCAACATATACTTCCTCCAGAACTTATCAATTATGAAAAGGACACATGACTTCCATTTGAAATAGTTTTAAATTAACGAATACAGCAATATCTAATAGAATTCTAAAATATTTTAGTCCAGTTTCTAGAGCATAGGTTTCTTCATATGTTATGCCTTCTTGTTTATTATATCATTTATCAAAACGTCTCGATTTATTTCTTAAAATGGTACCATTTTAATTACATTTTTTTATGAAAACCAATTTTACTCCAATAATAGATGTATCCTTATAGGATTCGTACTAGATCTAGAACTTATTCATTTCGAATTCATTTAGTTTATCATGAATTGGCTTAATCAAATACTCATCCCCTAAGGCCTCAATTTTTGTTTTAGGTTCAAATTGAGATAGAAAAACATGATGTTCTATTTAATTTATTAAGGAGCTTCTATTCCTTACTAATAGATTTACATCACCAATGATGTTATCACTCGGATGATTCATGAAAAAGAACTGATTTGGATTTTGATGAACTTTCTCATCAACAAATGATAGAATTTCATCAGGAGTAAATTTCTCAAAAACAATTTTATGAGTATTTAAAATGTTTCAAGATTCATCTATTTGTTGATAATCAGTGTTAGAAAACATTTCATAAGTAATATTTTGATGATTTTTTTAAAAAAAATATATGTTCATCCAATATTAAATGTGTTGTTTCTTCAACAACACATGTTATTTTATTAGAAAGAATTTATACCTTAGAAGTGGGTGAAAACCGAATAGTATTCCTTCCTTAGATTTGGGTGAAATCTTTTTTACATTATCATTTTTATTTAATATATATACATCTCAACCAATTATATTAAAGAGTTAAACATTTCATTTTGGGCATGTACATAACTCATAATGAGTTTTTTATGAAAGGTCTGAAATAATACTCGATTTATAGTATAAAAAGTAGTACTAACAACTTCTTCCAAGAATTGTTTTTTAATTCAGAATTATCTCAACAAGGTTCTTATTATCTCTAGAATAATTCTATTTCTTCTCAAAATAACACCATTTTTCTGGGGTGTTCATGGTGCAGAAAAGTTGTGTGTAATACCTCCCTCAATACAAAATGTTTTGAAATAAGAATTAACAAATTCTCTACCATGATAAATTTTATTAGTTAGAAATTATAGTTTTTTCTTATTTATACCTTTAGAAACAAATGTTTTAATGAAACAAAAGGCCTTTTAATTTATTGTGAGAAAATATACCCAGCTAAATCAAGTTAAATCATAAACTAAGACCAATAAATAGTACTTGAGTCCAATACTTCATGTTTGTGTTAGAAATAAAAGATCCATGTGCACTAACTATAATGCATTGGTAGTTTAAACTCCATTGATTGATTTAAAGCATTATTTTTTTTCATATTTACAAGCACCACAAACATTAGAAGAATCAAAACTAAGCTTAGGTAGATCCTTATCAAGTAATTTATTAGGGAGTTTATATTATATTTTAAAAGTATAGTGTCCTATTATTATATTCCATAACCAAGATTGGTGTTCCATTTCACTTATACAAGGTATGTCTTGGATCTTAATGTCTTCAATGTTCCATGTGTATACATTATCATGCATTTGGGAAGATTGATTGAATTCATCCTTGGAATTGTGAACTGTACATTTACCATTCCAAAAAATCGCAATGTCACCTTCATCACATAACTAAATTATGCTAATGTTATTGTGCTTATGACCATAAACAAAAAAACATTAAAAACCTTAATATTTCTAATGAAAAATAGTATTATGTATTCAACCAATATTTTATTGAGCATTGTCTCTAGACGTAAAATTTTTACCTTTCGTCTTCATAACTTTTTCATGGATGTTTCTTTCTCCAGTTATATGCCTAGAACATCCACATTCCATGTGACATTTATTATTATGGTTTCTTGTTTTGTTTTACTAAAACAAAAACAATTAATCTTTTGGAATCCAAACCTGTTTGGGTCAGGAATCATTAGAAAGGAAAATTTGTGGAATCTACATCTATTTTGAAAAGTGAGTGTTGTGAAAAAACAATGACTGTGTTTTTGTAAAGAAAAATTTCATTCCTAATGTCCACCACTTTGACAATTAGTGTATAATGGAGTACATTGGTGGAAAATAGTAATTACAAAAACTGGGATTCAATGAGTATAACCAATTCCCAAACAATTCGATAAAAGACAAATTTGAGAATATATTTTATCAATGTCGTTCTAGTAGTGAATTTGGATAAATGTTTCTTAAGAGACAGAATCTCATATTTTAGTCTAATGACCAAATTCTTATCCCCATTTGTATTAGTTTTTTAATTTAGTTTTTTTTTAAAATAGTTTTTCCTCAAATTATATTATTAAAATATTTTGATAGTTATTTCTTTTCAATTTATCTTTTTCATGGTCTTATAAAAACTTTCAATATGAAGTGTTTTACAATCAACATATTTAGAGAGATATGATACTTCTCTTGTTAAAAAAAAATCCTAGTATTTATATTTTTCATGTCATTTATAAACATTACAATTTCCATATTATAAGAGTTTAAAAAATATGGAATCATTTTTATAAGAAGGTAATGAATCTTAATTTTTTGGTGGGGTTACTTCTTCATCATAAGAATAATCAGTATCAGGATAATTGTCACTCAATTTCATATTAATAAGAAATTCAGAACTGTGTACCATGGTTGTTATGTAATTATAAAGAGTTTTGGGGAAGAGACAAATATTCTTGTGATTTGAGTTATCACTATCTGAATTTTATTTAGAAGAATCACCCCCAATGGCACTACAATAGTGGTTAACATTTTATACATGATTACCTTTGGACATATAGTATTTCTTCATATTATTATATGAATGTTTTTCGTTTATATCCTTTATTTTCAGCACAGTACAATCAGGTCGAATGTGTCCTACTCTTTTGCATTTATAACACGTGACTTTAAAATCATTCTTATCATTGTTACATTAGATATATTTTTATATCTATATTCTAAATACCTATATACAACAAATTTATTCATTCTTATTGATTGATATTCAGGATCATTCTCTAACTGCTTAGTATCAATAGAATCTGATTAGATATCAACCTTCCTCATTCTAGATATAGTTTTCACATGAGTTCGAGACGTGGTAGGATATGATGTTTTAGTGAATGATACCCCACCATTATTGTTATTCAATTTATCATCATATCTCAGAAGTATTTTTTAATATTATTATAGTGTTCAAAAGATTTCATCAATAGTATGATTAGTGATCATCCTTGATTCATCAAAATCAGTTATCATGGATTCCCATTCATTTGGAATAATATATCTGATTTTCTAAACTAAAACATCTTAATTTAATGTTTTATCTCACAGAGCTTGATGATTTTTGACTATTTTCATAAATCATTGTTTTACCTTAACTACTGGTTCACCATAAGGAAATTCAAAATCTTGACAGTCAGATTTTAGCGTAGCTATTCTTGTTTTAACAACATTCGACATACCAAAATAATTAATTGTTAATTTCTTCCACCTTTTATTTACAGCATCACCTGAATAGATTTGACTATAAATGTTCCTTGTCATATAAGATAATAACGTATTGTGTACATTATAGTATAGATGAAATATATGTTTTTCATGATCATTAAATGTCATGAATTCTTTCTCAGAAATATTATAGACACAGTGATAATAAAAAAGTTATCTACACCAGTATTTATTATAAAAGTATTCATTAGATCTCTCCAATATTCAAAATCGGTACCATAAAAAATATTTGGTCTTTTAGGGTTAATAATTTCATTTTAACCGACATTCATTATTCCTTCCATTATAAAGAACCAAAATCCATTTTCCCAAAAAATACATGTTAGTCTATATAAATGATAACAATGTAAATAAATTATACAACGTAGTCGAAAAACGTACTCTGATACCAATTGTTTGATTGAAATGCAGATAGAAAAAATACAAGAGGGGTGTATTTTATATAAAAAAATTATATAAATACATTAAATGAATGTTATTAGTTTAATATAACCTTAAAAATACAGAAACAATCGAATTGAATCCCTCTCTAATGTAATTGTTATGATACCACATGTTTTGAACCAATTTTATGTGGATTGGATATAAATATCAATGTAATATATAGTGTAAATGAATCAACCATATAGCATATAGAATAAATAATAAAAGTATAATCTATAAATAAAAACAATTACAAAAGAATACAAATAGAAAGAATAAATAAAACGATTCTCTTTCAATTAAAATTAAAGCAGAAAATAAAAGATATTAAAATTATTTTTATCCCAAAAATCTGGGTATCCATTCACCTAATATAACATGTTTTTCACCAACATTGTTAGGACATCGATATAATGAATGAAACATCTGTTTTGTTATCCCCTCAAGCCCTCTATTTTATATGTAATTGGAACCTATTTCTTTCAAACACTTAAAATCCCTTGATACGGTGATCAGGTTGAGCATATTCCTATACGTGGTATCCCTCGATCGTAATCACTTGATCGTACACACAAATAAAAAGAAAGAACATATTTATATAAAAAATCTAACAAAGTGTCATTCATGTTTTCTAATATCATTGCTTTTTCATAATGTATATAGAAGTCACATAGTCTATTTCTAGAACATAAAAGTAGATGAGGTTTGTCATACTGTTATCTCACCTTTAAATGACCTCTTATTTATAGGCCTCAGGTTCCAATTGTCATATTTTCTCCAGTAGTTATATTTCATTGGAAAACTCAGAGGAACATGGACACCTCGTGCCGTAAGAGTAATATTGAAATAGCAAACTCAACATCATTTTGATTAGTTTATAACTATTTCCATGACTTCATTTTGGTTCAAATAAAGATGTATGAAAATGATAACATTAGTATTATTGATATAAAACATGTGTTTTGAAAAAAGTATGTGAAAATATATGTAATAAATGTAATATAAGAGTAAGATTAATATTTCATTGTGTAAAACAATGTTATGATGCAATGTGGGTATGATTAATATGTGTGTATGATGAACATAGTGTTTAAGATTCATAATGTGAGTACAATGGAATGATTGAGTATGATGGATAGATTCAATATGTTAGACAGAGTCAATAAAATAGATAGATTCAATACGATAGTTATATTAATTACGACATACTGATTTAACACGATAAGTATAGTCAATATGATAAATATAGGCAATATGATAAATATAGTCCATGCGATAATTAAAGACAATACGATAGATAAATTCAATACAATAGATAGAAAAAAATTCAAATTAAGTCATTTATTTGAGAAATATATAACAAAATTGGTTATTTCCAAAAAAAATACATAAAAATCAAAATAATACTTTTGTATTAACAATGTGGTGCCCTGGGATTTAATGTGTGGATATAGGGGATTATACTTATTCCTATTGAGAATTACACAATGTATTGTAGCTACTAAATTAATTGTATGACCTACCTAGGTGGGTATCACAGATGAGAGTATTAATATTGATTAAGGGGATTTGTTATGTGTCTGTTAAACTTACTATAGTTGTTCACAATTTTTCATGTGTCATAAAAGTTCCATTAGTCCCTATAGATTTGCCTCGTTATTTGTATCTTATATTATTCCTCATATTTATGAATTGTAATGTGAATTTATTGCCTTTTTTCCTATATTTATTTATCAAATATATATATATTTTATAATATGTATTGCAATTATTTATTTTTATTATTATTCTCATTGTTATTAATCATCTTGGATTTTATTTTTTATTTACGTTTATATTATAAAACACACATAATATAGACGTTTAAGTGTGTATTGATATTTAAAAAATTAAATGACTTCTGGGATTTATATTTCATAGTTATGTGATATTTCATCTGATTTTTATTTTTAACTATTTGGCTATTGTTTTAAAAATTGATTGTTTTAGGTTAAATGTTAATATATAACTGTTTTCTTTTTTAAATGAATTTTTAAATGTTAATATTTTGTTAGTGAAATTTAATTACATTTTTATTTCCAATATAATTAATGTTTTTTAAATAGTTAATTTTATGAAATGACATATGGTATTAAATATTTGAATTCATTTTGTATAAAGGAAATGTTAAATATTATTTGTTAAAAAAACTATTAGACTTGTATTATTCATAAAAGAATTATAATGGACTCATGGTGGGATCCTACTATCCTTTGCAACGTACTCTAAATAATCATGTTGGTCAGTGTGTAGTCATCATGTTTTTGAAATTTTTTGAAGTTACAAATTATATTTTTTCTACCTCTCCACATTTCCAATTTCTTTTTTGGGTTTATAGTGTATAATTGATTATAATATGGTGATGCTTTTGTTTATCTTCAGAATTTGGGGAAACAATATGAGTTTTGTGGTGTATCATCCATTGAAGCATCATGATTTCATTTTAGTTCCATTAATTGGACATGGCTTGTGAAATCACAGTTAAATGGTTTTTTCTATTTCAAAAACCGATATGAAATATATTTAAAAATTTATTTTTTATTGTTATTCCCTTATTGGTAGTACTTAGATTAAAAATACTCACTAATTATGGAATGGTTCTCCAATTCATAATGAAATCATGTTGGTTTCATGGTAGGTGTTTTTTTATATTGGTTATATTAATGGTGACATATTTTACATTTGTTCACTAATGGTACCCAAATCCTAATCACATTCCCAAGGATATCAGTAATTCCCCTCAGGATTTGTTATAATTACCCTAACCCTTATATCCTAGTGTTTGTGGCTTAATTTTATTAATGTTATCATCGAATAAATAATGAAAATCCAAAATTAAAAAAATAATAAATAACAATATAAAATAAACTACAGCCTTGTAATCTCATTCAACGAACTCTTCAAATTATCCTTTGTATATGAAAATAATTGTTATCTAAAATTCTTATTAAGGGTTGATTAAAACAGAAGAAATCATGGATAAAAAATAATAATGCATATAGAGTTGTAAAAAAATAAAACATATACCATTTAAATAACTTTATTGTGTGAATAGATAATGTAAAATACTTTTGGAAATGTAAAAATTAAACAATAATTCCATTTAATCAATAAAATTATAATGAAATGAATCCAAAGATAATATCATTGTCGAAAAAACACGGATAATAATTAATGATTTTGTAATGAAGGACATGACTATTTATTTATCTCCATGATCTCATTCACAATGATTCCTCTACTATGAATACCATTCATATGATACTTTAAATACAATAGGTAGAAACCTATTTAAGTTGTAAAATTTATTTGTCTCGTAAGAACTACTGATGCATCGATAGGTTATATTATACTAGGACCCACACATCACTACTTGTTCAAATAATTCCTAATATACTGAATAATATATTTAATTCATGATTTAATATTAATAATCATAAATTATCTATATTTGGTAAAGTAGAGTAATTTATCAATATTTCCTTAGTTAATTAACTAAAATTAAAAGTACAAAACCATAACAAAAAATGGTATACGGTTTATGCAGTAATCAAATAAATTATAAAATTATATGGATATTTAATTTATTTTTAATTTCTAGTTTAACTTAATAAAAATAATGTTATTGTTTCAATAAAATTATCACAATCGAAAAATAATGTGATATTTTTCAATAAATATTACGACTTGATTTTTTACTATTCAAACTCCAATGGATGAAATAATTCAAATTGAATAATAAAATTCAATAACTATTGAATTAGTAATGAATTTATATTTTAATATTGTTTTATATACACTCTATAAATGGAATTGGGTGCATAACATTACAATATGACATAATAATGGGAAATTGAGATGGAGTCATTTACCACATGATTTCCTATAGTAAATCATTTTTTAACTGCATGTATCATTGTTTTACCAAATTAATAAATTTATTAAAATATATAATAATATTTATAATATCATTTATGATCCTTTTCAACATCTTAAATAAACTTTTATAATAATATTCATTATTCCCATTGTTTTTTGTGATAATTTCCTTGTTTTCTCTAGCATGATTAGTTATGAAATATCCAATAATTAGAAAAATTATATAGTTAAATCATATATAAAATAATAATAATGTCATTATTATAATACTATTACATCATGATTAATTTTAAATCTAATCAATATAGTTGTATTTTAAAAATTAAGTATATTTTGATCATGGAGATGGTATTCCATATATACTCATTAGTAACATTTCAATTTTTCAACAAAGGATGTATGTAATATTTTATCATTATAGATTGCTAGTAATATAAAAGATAACATGTTATGTACATATATATATCATTAATGTGGATTACTGATGAAAATAATGACATATCACTTCGTGAAGGAAAATTTTCACATGTACACAAATGATGTTATCAAGATTGTAGTCCAATGATCCCATGAGAAATAATATCATATCTCCTTGGGAATAGATCATAAACATATATATATATATATATATTATAATTACTAAATAGATGTACTTCTGTTATACACATCATATATTTAATTTATATCCATCATCATACCCAACCGTGATATATGGTGATGGAAAAACATATCACATGATTTCATAAGGTGATAGTCTACCGTAAAAATGAATGATTTTTTCAAAAACCAATTCATGTAAGGGAATATACTTATATAAAATTACCTTAAAATAACAACATAGATGTATATTTAAAATACTGGGTTTATTATATCAATATGGTTTTAAAATAATTGAATGGCTTGTAGGTAGAATTAAATAAAAATTGATAATTGAATAATTTTACCTATTCTTTGGACATCATCTGTTGGTTTGAAAAAAATTCATTATTATGCTATATTTAATTCCAAAAAAGGATTATTGGATAATAATATTTAATTTTTTAATTTATTAGTGTAGGAAATTTCTAAACTAATGTTTTTTAATGTGTTAAGAAGATTGGAGAGTGGAAGGTCAATTATATGTTTGGTTAGTGGCAGACTCATAATTTGTTAAAAATATTCAAACATCCCCATGACTTTATAATTTCATTATCATAAAAAATGTTTCATTATTGTTCCATGATGGTATAATTCTAAATATTTCCATAAAAAGGTTTTGTAAAATTATTGAGGTCGTTATTAACCTTTATCTTTTTAGTTTATCTCCCCTTGAAAATCCATTTTTACATTATCCAATGTAATTAATTGTTATAGTTTTCAATATTATTTTTTGTAAAAAATTATTATGAAATTATCAAACAATATAAATAATTTTTATTCTAAATAAGGAATCCATTTTACCAAATTTCATTCAAATTATTATAAACTTTTATTTAAAATTTAGATTGTCGATATAAGGATAAATCAGGTTGTCAAAGTGAAAATGTCCAAATATTTAAAAGATATTATATAAAAATTAAAGATGAAAATTATTACAATTAAATAAATTAGTTATATGGTATATAATAAATCTAATTATTTTGTAATGAAAATTTAAATATCATTATTTTGAAAATTATTTTGAACAAGATGGTAGTTTTTAATTAATATTGAGTCTTTTTAACTATTAATCAAATAATATAACATTCCAAAAAATCCAAACAAAATAACCATAATATATTTTTAATACTATAATTTAAAAAATTAATTCTATTATCTCAATAAAATACTATAAATATGGTAAAAAATAATTTTAAATTATGATTCTAATGCATTACTAAATCATCTATTACCAAAACACTATTTTACAAAAAAATTATTTTCCCCGTATATTTGATTCTTATTTTCAATTATAATCAATAGATTATAAGGGTACCTATGGGAAATGATTATTTTTAAAAATTTAATTTAATTAATACAATATCATTTAATGAATATTCATATTTTTCATGTTAAAAAAATATTTTTATAGAGTATTGTGTTTCTTATAAACCTAGTGTTACATGCATCAAATGTTTTCAATGAAATTTATTTTTTATTAAAGATATATATTTAAACTTATTGGGGTGTTAAATTTTATTATAATATTTGTGTCATAATTCATAAAATCTATTATATATTGTCTTCTTATTTTTTAATTTCATGGTGTTATATTCTACATACATTAAATAGATTGTATCCTCAAAAATTGATATTGATGTCCTTAATCAACAGTTTGACATTTGTAAATACAATTGGAGAAAACTAAACATAAAATAATGTTAATAAAATGTTATCTTAATATTTGATTTTGGGAAGTAAACTTTTTATATGGAATAACATATAACTAGTTTTCTATATAGGTGAAAACTAGTTGAAAGTAAAGATGCAGTCATAGATAAACTGTGAATCATTATATAGAATGATATTGGTCATAGATAATAATAACATGAATGATATGTGGAATGTTAATTGATAAAAAACCATAAATATATGATTGATTATAATAAAATATTACGCCATACATATGAATGTAATATGATAGAATTTGTTTTCTACATCGTTTCTCTAAGAATATAAGCAAGTATACTTACATTATATGTTTCTATTTCATAGGTATAATTTGGTCCTCTATATGTTATTTGATCAATTTAATATTCATCCCTTACTCCATTAAATAAATATTTAAAAAATTAATTTTTATATTTGATGAACTAAAATTCAATTTTAAAAGATTGAAAAATTCATAAAGGGTAAAACATATTCCATATGATACTAACTATTTTTTAAAAATTATATGTTTCGAAAAAGATATTGAATATAACAAATTATTAGCTAAATGAGTATCCAAGTTTTGAAAAATTCTATTTCAAAAATGATAAATCACATTTTCCTTAAAAAAATATTTTTATCCACAACATTAGAAATGAGGTTATCGGTTTCTAAAAATTACCTTATCATTAATCATTACTATATTATTCTGTACTATTCTATTTACATTATCTGTATCTATAACCAATTTCTCACAAAATCATTATCTAAAAATATTAAATTTATTAATTGCTATCATTCCCTCAATAATTCTTTTTAAAAAATATTTTCAACCTTACACTAAATCAATTTTCTTAGTTATCCTTACCATTTAATATATGATTTTAAATCCTTTATGAAGAATTACTATAATAAAATCTCTATCCATTCATAATTATTATAACTTGGATATCATTTATATAATAATAAAATGAAATAATTATTTAAACTGAGAAAATATCATTAATCATTCCGTATTATTCATGGCATGAGAATATGCTTAAACACGACCTATAATATTATTTTGATTTATATTCCATAGAATAAATAGGAATTATATTATTTGGTGAAATCTATCTTTATAGTTAATGCACTCGACATTAGTGAAATTTTATTATCATGAAATCACAAGATTAGTGTCCATTCTCTCCAAAATGTAAAAAACAAATTATTTTTAAGAAAGTAACATGTTGTTTCCTTAAAAATTATCAGTTGTCAGAAAACCTTTTTTCCTTATTTACATTATCTATATATTATCTTCCATCACCACCTTCCAGTGATTCCATTCAGATCCATAATAATTATGAAATTAATTCTATTTCTTATAATCACATGGCATTATGTCCCAATAGGACGATTGATTTTGGTAAAATATTTCCCTCCAAAATATTGGATTAATACAATCATTTAATTCATCATTATTACACTATGGATTTCATGAATTGACGGAGTTCCCATTCCTTCTGAAATGATCAATTTCTAATAGATGTAATACACTATACAAGTTCATATAATTTAGAACCATAATGAATAACCTGAATAATAGATAACTGTTCAGTATAAATTATAAAATTCATACACTCGATACTGATTAGGTTAAGAAAAATGATCCCTTTTTGAGTTATTACCAAAAGTTAAATCTATTCCCAGACCAAATCAACTCTTATTATGCAAAAAGGATTTCTTTTATGGAAAAAACATCATTAATACCATAGTAAATCATTATGATGTTCTTATATACAAATCTCTAATTTCGATCACATGGTTATATTACCCAGTCAATGTTTTAATAAATCTAGTTCCCACGGTTTCTATTAAACTTACTCATATACCAATTTTAGTGACCCAAATCCCAATCTCGTGGAGTTAGTGTCTTCATTATTATAATGGAATATATAAAATGGGTTGAATCTTGAAGGACCTAACACTTTAGTAGTTCTCATAAACCAGATAAATACATGATAATTATATTAAATTGGGTAATTAATATAAATACTAATACAAAAAAATTAAAATAAGTGACACACATTTAAATGAATTTAATGATCTCTTATTCATATCAATGGGTTATGGAAACAAAATATAATTGAGAACAATTGATTTGTAATTTTTAATTACAGTTTAACATAACATGGATAAACAATGAATAATAAATATTCCTATGTAAATAACTAAAAAAATTCCATTTAAAGAAAATGGCTGAATGATTATATAGGAAATAATAAATATGGGAATCTAAATAACTAAAAACATACAATTTAATCAATAAACTATTAATTATATGAACTCATATGTAACACCATTGTGAAAATATCATGGATAATAATGACTAAACTAATATTTAACTAAATTATTAATAAATGTATTCGAGTACCTTATGTATCATAATAACCCTACTACCAACACTATTCAAATTTTTTTTTAAATTCTATTTGTATAATCCTATTCAATCTAGAAAACATATTAATCGTAGGAGACCTACTGATGCTTTCAGGGGTGACATTATAATGGTCCTCACCCATCACTATAGATCCAATTAATTCCTTATATATAAAATAATCAATTTACTACATTAATAAATTATATTTATCATCAAATTACCTACATTTTAAAATGATACATATTTATCAATATTTCACCAGTTAAGAAAATAATTTTCTACGTAAAAACCATACGTAATAATCTCATAAAGATTAGTTTTTTATCATATAAATAAAATAATAATATTTATATCTAATATAAATTTAATTTATAGTGAAAATGATCATAATAATGTGATAATTTCATGAGATAGTTATTAATTAGAAAATAAAGTGAGATTGTTCAAAAACTTTTACCACTAGATAATTTTCATGTAATATCACCATGAGAAAAAGAATTCAAATTTAAAATAAAATAACTTGAATTTTCATTGAATCATGTTATTACATGAAACAGGGATTTAAATAAATTGTATAAATGAATAAAGAGAATAACTTTAATATATTCCTTGATTAATTGAAATTGATATGATGTCCCTTAACTCACGTTTTTCATTAGTTTGACATTAGTTAACATCAATTATAATGATTATATGAAAGTCACAAATTTATTATTGAACAATATTAATATTTATAATATAATATATGATTCATTTATAACATTAAACCTACCTTAACTAATGATATTTCATTATTACTATTGTTTTAGGTGTACTTTACTTTTCTCTCATGTGTGCCTCATCATGAATGATCCAGTTCTTAGAAAAACTATATAGATATATCATCTCATGAATAATAATAGAAATGGATTTAAAATATTATTACATAAATTATTCATTAAAATATACTCAATAAATATTGATTTACTAGAATAGGTACATTACGAACACGGAGAAGGTATTTAATTTTTACAAAAGTGTAACTCATCCAATTTTCAATGATCATAATGGAAAGGTGATAAGAATCAATTTCTCAGTAATACATAATTATAATATAATAATTACTATATTATATATTTATATATATAATCCATGTGGTGAGTTGAATGTAGATTTACATCACTTCATGAAGGTAATAGTCCACAGACAGAAAAATAAAGTAATCATTAAGTGAGTTAAAAGGAATAAATAAAAATGATATATTTTCATCAATAAATAATAATAAGGTCCTTAATAAAAAAATTATATCATTTATATCACATATTATATTTAACATTATATTTATAACCTTTATTTTATATAGATAGTTATAGGGATATCACATATCTTCCAAAGGCAGTATACAATCATACACACAAGAGACATTATCATATACCCTATAGAATTGATGATGAAGATAAATACATATGATATAAAGAAAATAAATATACAATTATGTATTAAATTAAAAATATATTCTGTGTATCCATCATAATACACAATAGTGATAGGTGATAATATAAAAAATGATCTACGTAGGTTCACAGGGTGATGGTCTTATATACACATGAATGTGAATTTCATAACC
Organism: Viscum album; assembly: GCA_963277665.1. NCBI lineage: Eukaryota > Viridiplantae > Streptophyta > Magnoliopsida > Santalales > Viscaceae > Viscum > Viscum album. Next base: position 1,748,938,668 of record OY728120.1, on the reverse strand, counting down.
CATATTATTGAAGTGTAGATGGTTGTAGGTCATAAAATTTACATAAAAAAAGATCATTATATGCATATTATAAATAATATTGTATAATAATGGAATAATACAAACATAATGAGGTGGTGGAAGAAAAAAAATTAAAAATCCTCATTGAACAAAGATTCCACTTCATCATTTCTCCACCTTAAATTTGCTATAAAATCATACCATTGTAATATTTATATATGACCTGTGACCATAGTATCATGGACATGGTGTATAAATTATTACGGTATATTATAAAGTGTATCACATATAATATTTGAGAATAAATTACTAGTTCTGTTAACAAGATACATACTATAAATTCACAATAAATTTTAAAACCAAAAACACTGAAGTAATTTTCATTGAGAATTCAATTAATTTACTTAGTGTATCACATCATATCAACACCAAAACAAACCATAATTTCATGGGTAAATTAAAACATAAGAAATAATTAATTTTAAATTCTCAATAAGGTTCTTAATTTAGAAAAATTTAAGAATAAATAAGTCATAGTCTATATGGAAAGGTTAATATCGTAAATTATTGTCATTTAATCAATAACATGACCATAATATAGAAAACAATTAAATGATAACAAAATTATTCCTTATAAATATTCACACAATCCTGAAAAATAAATATGGTTATTATAACTAATTGAATAATCACGTGTGATATCAACAACGAAATTCATAATGATGGAAATCTATATTATATCATCGAGGATTTTTCCAAGGATTATAATACTATTGATTCCATTTAAAAACACCATTTTATAAGGAGAACGCCTTGGAAAAACCCCAATCCAGTTTATCTCATGAGACATAATGATTCATTGAGGGAATATATCGATCCCTGATTCCGCTTACAAAGTCAATTTCTTTCCTCATATGATAGGGATGAAACATAATCAACATAAACAATTTTATTGGAAAAAAAACATAGAAAATGTTAATATGTACCCCAATTAAAAAATACACACCATCCAGAATAAAATAAATGGTATCAAAATATTATATCCCTATTTAAACTAATATTAATCCATTTAAATAAATAATAAGGACAGTATCATTGGACTATATACGGATTAAATCATAATAAATGTCAAAAAATGTCTTCTTATATAGAAAATTATTTTTAATAAACACATAGAATACTTATTAAAGAAAATAACCTTACATTGAATTTCATTTTCAAACTATAAAATCATAAAATATTTTTAAAATTAATTTATTAGAAAATAAAATTTTATTATTTTAATGGAATTTTTAAAATATTGAGTGGTCATTACAATATGAAATTCTATATATGACATTCTTGTTATATAAAATATCCCTTTCACATTTTCAATAAAAGACTTATGGCACTGTTTTTGAAAATTAAATTTATATTCATTTAATTAACTTGATAGTAATTAAAATAAAAAAATATTTCAAAAAAAAATAAAAGGAAAAAATAAAAATTACAAAACTTTGGTTTTAGTGAAACAATATTTATATTAAAAGTGAGTAATAAATAAATATTTTCAAAAAACATCATCTCAAAAATATTAACTACAAATAAAAAATAAAATAATATGATTACTTGAAAATATTCATTAATAAACACAACTCATGAAAATTGAATGATTTTCATATAGAAACATATAATAATTAACCTAAATGATATGTAAACATAAACAATTATAATTAATGATGAGTTTTTGAAATAAACACTTTCCACGATACTAACGATGGAATCATAATCCACATGAATGAAATAAAACTAAATGATACATTAAATAACATGATGATAAATCAGTTCTTGAAATAACATAAAAAGGTAAATCTATTCACCACACAAATTTAATATTTTAAGAATATGTCATATATATCATGGAAATAAAAGTGAGATGAAAAACACTTACGTTAAGTCTAACTCATCAAATACGTTCATTGTCAACCTAATTAATAAAAATAATTTTTTTAATTAATTTATTTATAATATTTTTAATTTTTTTATTACAATTATTACCATGTCATATATTATTACTTAAACAATAATTTTTACATAATATTTTTATGATATTTTTGTTATGTGTCAAAAATGACATTGGTAGGTCGACTTTGGTCAAAGAGTTAATTATTTAAATTTTTCCATAATAATAATGCTGATATAATTATCATTACTATATTTAAAATATTGTTTTAATAAAAATCATGAATGTTGGTTTTAAGAAATGATGTATGTTATGATAATTGAGACTATATGTCATAAATACGGATGAGTTACAATTCTATTTTTCAATGAGCATTATTGAAATGTGTTAACTAATATTGTATCATTATAAAATTATTATAATATTATAAATAAATTAATAATTAAAAAAATTTAATCTTATTTATATTATCAATGTGGTGTGGTTATAAAATAGAGTCACAACATTTCATGAATGTGGTATTCCAGACATACACGAATGAAGTTATCATATTTTAGTGAGTGAAATGGTAGGAAAAAATGAAATATTATCTATTTATAATGGAAAAATGTAATGAATATCATAATTATTTCATTTTCATAGTATTTATTTCTTAAATATACCATTATTACCCTTCACAATAAGTGTTATTGAATTATGAATCTCTTCACTTACTTAGGTGGTAGTTATCTCTATACACAGGAGACATTATTGTATCCATTTGAGAATGTGAAGTTACAAATTTATATATGATATAGAGACTCTAAATTTATAATTATGTAAAAAATATAAAAAATATATTTTATATCCATCATCATACCCAACTGTGAGAGTTAATAATGGAGAAAAGGACTAACGTCATTTCGTATGGCGATGGTCCAGCATACACATGAATTATAATTTCATAACCTATTTGATGGTAGTGGGGATGGTTATAGGTAATTAAAATAACATAAAAAATATAATTATAATTAATTTATTGATGATATTATATTATAATGGTTGAACAACAATTTTCAGAGGTTATATAAGAAACAAAATGAAATTTCACATCGTAGAACATTACCTCTTCTTTGGGTATCCTCATTTAGTTATCCATAAATCATTACATGGTTCGATTTATCACAAAATAAATCTTATTAGATCATATTAGTGAAATTGGAATGTTATTTTAAAAATAATTAAATCAACCAAATTCATTTTAATATTCCATGATCGGAAGATATGGGATGTCTTTTTGTCAGTGAGGTGATAGGCACAATTACAATTTTTTTAAATGGTTCTATCATAATTATTTTTTTATCATTTAAAAAGCATCCAAAATGGGAAATTATAGATCATATAATTAATCATGTGGAATTATGTCTATAAGATAGATGTTTTACATGTTTTTAGTTCATTTATAACCCATAACGTTTTAGATTAACCACATTAAATCCAATTTTACCATAACCATAGTAAATATTTTTATTATTTTTATCATTAATCATTGTAAAAACATATATTTAAATTATTAGATAATAAAAATTCTTAAGAATCCAAATTTTCAATGATGTTTTCAAAATTCACTTCACAAAAGTGGAAATAATTAATTTTAAAATAATACTAATGACATGATGAGAATGAGTATTTTTTAACAGAAAATGTTCAAAAGTTTACATTGATTTGATATAAAAATTATATATGACTATAAATCAAATGAGATAAATTAGATTAATATATATATATATATATATATATTAGACCTAATTTTAAATTAAAAAAATTCCAAATATAGTTTATCTTCAAAAAAAATTAAATGATAATTTTTTTTCAATTAAAAATTTCTATTTTTCAACAATCAATAAAAAATACATATTTTCAAAAAAAAATTAAAAACACCATAATAAAAGTTTTAATTGATTATTTTAAAAATTATGGTTATTTTTAAGCTAATTTATCGAATGTTATAAATTTTTATTAAATTATGAGATCAATACACAACTAACTAATCATTTAGGATAATATAGTTTTCCATTAAGCAATAATTTTTATTTTAAATGATACTTATTATTTTTTTAAATATAAATTAAAAAAATATCTTTGAATATTATATATTTTCCTAAATTATTTTAATCCTATTCATACCCTATATTATAATATCTAGGTTACAACTATCATATTAATAAATAATATTTTTAATAACATGTTATGTTTCTTTAAAACTCAATGTTTTGTGTAACACATGAAAACCCACGTATTGAATATAATTTAAGCTATTGATGGGGTTGACTTTATTTATAATTATTTTTATTTATTTGGGTGATATATTCCCTTCTACACAAGGTTTTACATTCCATATTTTCAATAAAATATGATATTCATATTTTAAAAGATCAAGCAGTCACATTTTATCCCATTTAAATAAGTTATGTCTACAAAATTAATTATTTATCATTGAAATTAAGGGTTTGGAATTTTTAAATACAACTATTGAAATTCCACATAAATAGAAGGGTTGCAAATTTATCCTCTTGATAAAATATAAATGTAATTAGAATGGCCAGCAAGAATAATCACATAATTTGGTTTCCAATTAATAGAACATATGACATATGTGATGAAAAAGTTTTGTAGGATAAGTATAAATAAATATATATGTTTTTTTGATTATTAATCATAGAAGTGTGTGTGATCAATATAAGATTAATTACAACAATACCATAAATATGTGATTATTTAATAGACAATTGGTGAAACATTAATTAAGGTATTAGGGTAACAATTTTATACGAACCCTCTCATAATTATTATATAATATTTTAATATCTACGAATATAATTAAATATACTTACATGATACATTTATATTTAATTATTAAAATTTCATCCAATGGGTGTGCTTCAGTCAAATTAAAATTCATCCCTGACACCACGAAATGTGTATGTAACACCCCAGGTAAATAAATAGTATGAAATTTTTATATTTATCCATATTTTGTGAATAAAATAATAATATAATTTTAAATGGGACGCTATGCTCGATGGCGTACCCAATACGCAACAAATAGTTTCTTGGGAATCTTACGTTGCACTCTAATAAAAAAATATTATTATTTTAAATAGTAGTTAACGCCTAGATGTTGTAATGGTGGGAATGAACAGAACTAACTACAAAATGATTATATATGTTTGTCAAATATTTTTACTTTTTACAATAAATGTTAGAGTATTAAATATGCAAATGAATCCAATTTTAAGCATAAACATTCTAATATTCTTTAAAAGGTTGATTAACCGAATTTTGATGGAGATCTTATTTTAAATCCACTTTCTGTCAATTTTATGTGTTATATTTGAAAAAATAAAATTCTTCTTTAGAATAGGGACATCAAAATTTACTTTGTGTAAATTTTTGGTATTTTTCCGATAAAGTTCATTTTTTTATTGAATAATGAAAAATGTTGTATTTGAATTCAAAACCTCATTTTAATATAATTTATTTATATGGTTGGATTATCTTTTGAATTGGTTTTAAATTGAAATTAGAATATAATTTTACCGTTTAATCAAATAGTGGTTGTTGGAATTATTTTCACTTTGAAATTGGACTTAAACTAATGTCAATCTTTTGATACTTATTGTTTCATAAAAACATGTTATTTGCTCTGACAGCAGGAATTAATTATTAAATTAATTAATGCAACTTATATGTTTGGAATTTTATTAAAAAATCGACATCATTTTTGAATTCGTAATATCAAATATAGCTTAGGGTGAATTTTTGGTATTTTTCTGAAAAACTTCAATTTTGATGAATAGTGAAACTACTAAGTGGTACTTATAAAAACTGATTTTACGTTTAAATGAAATTTTACAACCTCTGTGTTTTGAATTTAAAAAATTCAACATACATGGTTGTCATTAAGAAGTAAAATGTGGTTAAATGTGATTAAAATAATTTTTTGGTGAATAGTAACTTATTAAGTTTTTAATCGCGATTAGAGGTAATTAGTGTAGTTAAAGGTAAATATAATGTTTTAATAAAATAAAATGACCTAGAAACATGCCCTACCCACATTTAATGAGTCATGGACGACCAAGAAAATCCATGGGTCATCTTTGGGACCTCATGGAGCCACTTTGGTTGGAAAATGACATAAATACCTTATTATTTAAAGTTAAAATTAAAATGACAGAAACATGAGTTGTTTTACTAAAATAATTTTTACATGGGGTTATAAAAGTCATATTTTTTACTATAAATAGTCATTGGAAAGCTAAGAAAATTTCCTACGTCATAGTATTTAATTGATTATTTTTAGACATTAAATTAATTAAATTATGTATGACATCATGATGATGCATCGATGACCTCATTATTCAACGATTTAAATAAAGTGGAAGGATAATGTAATTTTCAAGAACTACACATGTCCAAAATCTATTGGATGGGTGTATTGAGAACCCTTATCACCTTATACTCGAATTATATCAATGTGTGACATTTTAAATCTGAAAATCATTTTAAATTAATGGAACATTTCTTTACTTTCCAAGGGTGCCCCTCCTCCCTCTTATAAAAGGCCCCCACCTCTACCTCCATACCCACACTTCCAAAGCCTCTGGCTCGGCCAAACCCTGCCCATTGTTTCTCTCCAAATCCCTATATAACTTTTTGAAGCCTCACTTTGGGAAGAAGTCTTCCCAAGGAAGCCTTTGAGCTCCAACCAAAGGGAGTTACCTGATTTTAAGGTAATGTCTTCATTTGAGTCCTTTTGTTTTATTTTGCTTCTCCAACCCACTAAACTCTTTTTATTCATTTCTTTTGTAACAATTCCAGTGTCTTAAATATACTAGGATGTTTTTATAAGAAATATTTGAGCTAAATTTACACACACCTTTTTATAATGGGTAAAGAACATACTGTTTCTGTGGTTGGCGATTTTCTGCCTCACGAAACGATGATTGTTAAATATTCTTTTAACACATTTAAAGGTGGACATTATGATGTAACTATATTATATATATGATATATATGGTATTTATGTTTACTATATGCTTCTTTATTTTATATTTAAAACATAACTTTATTCTTTTCATGTTGTGTAAATGCGATAATTTCATATGAGGAAGTGTGGACTACCGCCCCCTCAAATGATGTGACTCGTACATGCAATACATGGAACGTATAAAGAATGAAATTAATGAAAATATGGGACCTATATATCATATATATTATACTGGAATTATAATATATATATATATCATTTATTTTTAATTCCTTTAATAGGAAAACAAAAAAATGAAAGTAGCGTTCATGCGTACGTACGGCCTACCGTCTCCATGAACGGTGCTTTTCGGTTTTTATCTCCAAATGATATGGAATAGTATAAAATGAATATATACTGGATATATATTATATTCTAATCATTAATACTATTATGGAAGTTATTTATTTATAACTACATGGACAATCATTTTTCAAACAAGTTCATTTTTAACTCATGTGCCAAACATCGGCAAAAACGTCTGATATGAACTAACATTATTAAACAATTATTATAAAATTATAATTTGTGATATGAACTGAATATTAATATTTCTAGGACGTCCTTAGGAAATTATAAATTTACCAATGTTTATTATTCTGGAATATAATGAAACGAACAAGACAACTTGGACTTGAGGTAAGGGATCCTACTCCTCTCTTTATTTTTAAGTACACTATTTTATGTCATTCCTTTTAAAGCTCATATTTATTGTTATTGGGATGTTATTTCATATTACTCTTACTGTAATTTTCTGTTCATATGATGAGAGACCCTATTCTCTCTCATCAATCAATTTTTGAAGTATTGAGTGGCGTCGTTAGGCTTCCAAATTTTCGTCAGAGATCTAACCTCTCTCTTTCTTTTTAAGTACTCTCCATTATGTCAGTTCTTTTAAGATACTATTTGTTATGTTGGGGGATGTTCCTTTATATTACTATTTATGTAAACTTTATGTTAATATGATGAGAGACCCTATTTGATCTCGTCAAACCATTTTTTTATGTTTTAAGTGGCACCATTAGGCTGCCGAGTTTTCGTAGGGGATTTTTCATCTAAGTTTTATTCCCGTGAGATTTATTCTATATTTGCCATATTTTCCTTTGAGTGGTTTATGAACTACCCATTATTTTAATCATTGTGTAATATAATTTCATTTATTATTATTTACACAAATGTTGTATTGTCCTTCTTTCACGGGGTGTATGTTTCGAAGGATACCCATGTCGGTAAGGGAACCTTTCACCCTCCTCATTTTAAAAGACTTATTTTGTTATGTCTTTTAATTCACATACAATTATGATTGGGATATGTTCTTCTATATCCTTATTGATTAAAATATTATGTCCATGTGATGAGATACCCTTTTTATCTCTCATCAACTCATTTTCTGAATTTTGTAGTGACGTCGTTAGGCTGTCAAATTTTTGCAAGGGAACTTCTTAACCCAAATTTTATTATTTGGGATAAACTTTTACTCCTTGAATATGTAGTTCTATGAATATGTGTGAATAACCTATGATTTTTTTACACATAATATCCACTTATATTTGGTGTATTCGTTTGTAACACATAATTATGTAATTGAATTATCCTTAAACCAAGGATACCATCTTTGTAAGGGATTTCATCTCAATCTCTATTAATTGAGTCATATTTTGTTTTATACATAACCTTCTTTTATACGTTGTATAAACCCCTTTGACTTTTAAATTTATCCAAAAAGTAATATTTTTATACGAAGCGTTTTACTAAATGACAAAAGTGAATGTTTTTTGTTGTACGTATGCGGCGACAACGAATTCTCCACCGCCGTGACCACTATTTGAGTTTCGGCTTCCTCTACAAGCCATGCATTCTTTTTAGAAGAAAAATAAATACCTTGTTTTACTTTTCTTTTATTTTGGTATTGAAAATGGTTTTCATATGGTTTTTTATATCAATGTGTTTTATTGATATCCTGTGATTGAAATGTGGAAATTTTATGTTTCCTTTATGCATATATTATATGGTACAATTATGTTATGGTTCGTGGGAATTTTTGTGAAGACGAGTGGTTCCGTGATAAACTAAGGGAGGGTGAGCCCGATATAGCTCTCTAATGCATTGGGTAACGCGAAGGAGTGAAAAGTTAAGGTTTCTCTGAAGAGAATTAAGGAATATACTGTGGTGTGTATTCCAAACGTAACCAAGAGGGTTACTCCCTACGTAAGAATGTTATGAATGCCTCAAGTTACCTTTATGTCTTATAATTTCTATGATTTATTCATGATTTTATGAGGTATGATAAAGTACCTATGTTTTATGGGTAAAGTATTATTTAATTCTTATGTATATATGAACTCATGTTTCCTTTCCATATTTTTAAAACCCTTACTGAGATTTTTACGCTCATCCCAAGTTTTTGAAATGTTTTTCACAGGTCAAGGGAAAGGTACATGATATGATGATAGTGTCAAGGAAGTGTTATGAAATAATCCAAGCATTATTTTTAAATATGTTTCCGTTGATGGGAAAAAAATGAATACTATATTTTATGTAACCACTTTGTTTAAATGTGGAATGTAATGTATGTTTTATGATATAATTCTCTAAAACTCTAAACCTGAAAAGATCCTCAATGTGTAATCTTATAATAACTCAAGATTAAGTAAGGTTTAAGGCTGGGGCCTTATAGTTGGTATTAGAGGTCGGTTTATACAACTTTAGTGATTAAGAGTTTTTGTTAGACACATGATTAGTCCCTATATCTATTATTTCAGTTAGATACTTATTTTATAACTTTTTTCAGGTCAATTAAAGTCGATTACGAATAGAAGGAGAAGGATCTCAAACTACATTCTTATCTCTTCCTGATGACATTCTTTCAATAATTATTGCAAAGTCATGTTCGGATGATTGTGAAACTTTTTCTAGCATACAACTCACTTGAAAGCAGTTGTTTGAGATATCAAACACCTCCACTATACCTATTTATCATCGTGGATCATGGTTTGTTTTTAGAAAAATACTATTTTCACAATATTCTCATATTTTAAATAAAGGTAAATATTATCAAGGTATTTTCAAATATTTTACCTTATCACAATAATTTGAAGCATATTATGATTTTAAAAATGGTGCTGAGGAAGGAGACCCTTGTGCAACCTATTTATATTTGATTTTAAAATATATTCTCTCAGCACATACCTATGGTATTTTAAAATGACCAATAATAGAAATTTTCATCTCAAATTCAATCCGACTATTTTATAGAAATCATGTTTTATCAGATGTTTTGGAATTATATGTCATACATGATTATTTTACAAAACTTTTTTTTCTGTGAACACCCATATGACCCATGTTGTACAAGGTGTATTTGGATGGAGGAAGCAAATGATTTTGAAAGATCTCTAAATAATTGTTGTAATGCATGGTACCTCTACCTACATGACCAAGATGACGATGAAACCGAGCGGACTCCATGGTCAGTGTATGATATTATTCATTTTGGGAATTGTTTTATTTTATCTTATGGTGGTGAAATAAGAATTGAAGAATTAAGATATTGAGATCATAACAAATTTGGATGAAAATTATAGGCATAAGGAAACTATTGAGGTTCAAACATGTTATGGTTATTTTTGGATTTTTATAAAAAGGACAACACGCAGACCGTGTGACAACCCGTCGTGTCGGACAAAGCTGCTGGAATCGAACCCACAACCAAAGTGCGACTGGTAATTATCACCTACCACTGGATTACGTGAAGTCCCTGGTTAGTTTGACTGATTCTTTTTAGTTAGATGATTTTATGAATTAAGAGTTAGTTGATTATGGGTTATCTATGGAAATTTATTAACCTATCATTGAGGATATGTGATAAGGTTAATTACTATTCAATACGAGACATTAAGAGCAACTAATTTTTTTAGGAGAAAAATATTACGATTTAACTTAGAAGACTATGTGACTAAATCCTTCAAATATTTGGGTTTCAATCTTATTTTGTTTTACATTGAACAATTTTATGGAAAAATTGTTTATCGAATGGTCCTTGTTGAACTTTGGGTTTTGTTGGACAAATTTTGGAGATTAAGAATAGATTTTCTTTTTATAAAGGGTTATCATTTTCTAGATTATCTGATCTTGTACTAACCTTTTTGGTTTTGGTTTTGGTTAAAGTCTAAAGACATGGGAAGTATATAGTTCTCTTTTGTGGAATAGGTGATTCTCTAGAAGTTGATTATAGTACTCTTAATGTGAAAAGGTCTTCCTAAATACTCGTCTTTTGGAGAAAATATGAGTTTGTGTAAGGAATCTAATAAAAGTTTAAATTCAACATGATATGTGATTATGTTTCCTTATGAATAAATTCCTCAATAAAAAGTAACTTAAAACAAAAATTTTATCTATTAACCTTTCCTTCTGTGGAATCGAATACCGTTTAACCCATCACATGTTTGTAATTTTCTTGTTGTTAACTTTCTCCTAAACATGTTTTCTATCAATCTCCATCAGAACCTGACCCTATGTTTTCTCCTCCATGTCCATATTTTCATACTTGGAATCCTAGTATGGGTAAACTCAGGTGACCTTGGTACTTATCCTTCTTTATTTTAAATTGATTGTTTTACTGACTCTTATTCCGATGTGGGATTTTCAATGAAGTTTCCAAGCCCAATTTTAAAATTTCGAGGACACAATTCCTAGATGGGGGGAAGGATGTAACACCCCAGGTAAATAAAGAGTATGACATTTTTTTATTTATCGATATTATTGAATAAAATATTAATATAATTTTAAAGGGGACGCTATGCTCGATGGCGTACCCAATACGCAACAACGAGTTTCTTTGGAATCTTACGTTGCACTCTAATAATAAATTAATATTATTTTAAATAGTAGTTAATGCCTAGCTGTTGTAATGGCGGGAATGAACAGAACTAACTACAAAATAATTATATATGTTTGTCAAATATTTTTACTTTTTACAATAAATGTCAGAGGATTAAATATGTGAATGAATCCAATTTTAAACGTAAACATTATAATATTCTTTAAAAGGTCGATTAACCGCCTTTTGATGGCGAACCTCATTTAAATCCACTTTTTAACAATTTTATTTGTTTTATATGACAAAATTAAATTCTTCTTTATAATTGGGACATCAAAATTTACTTTGTGTAAATTTTTGGTAATTTTCCGATAAAGTTCATTTTTTAATAAATAGTGAAAAATGATGTATTTTAATTCAAAACCTCTTTTTAATATAATATATTTATGTTATTATATTATATTTTGAATTGGTTTTAAAGTAAAATTAGAATATATTTTTACCATTTAATCCAATAGTGGTCGTTGAAATTAATTTCCCTTTGAAATTGGACTTAAACTAGTGTCAATCTTTTGGTACTTATTGTTTCATAAAAACATGCTATTTTCTATGACATCGGGAATTAATTATTAAATTTATTAAAAAACTAATATGTTTTGAATTCATTTAAAATAGAAATAATTTTTTAATTCGGAATATCAAATATATCTTACGTTGAAGTTTTGGTATTTTTCTGAAAAACTTCAATTTTGATGAATAGTGAAACCACTAAGTGGAACTTATAAAAACTGAATTTCTGTTTAAATGAAAATTTACCACCTCTGTGTTTTGAATTTCAAAAATCCAACATACATGGTTATCATTATGAAGTAAAATATGGCTCAATGGTATTAAAATAATTTTTTGGTGAATAGTAACTTATTAAGTTTTTAATCGTGATTAGAGGTAGTTAGTGTAGTTTAAGATAATAATAATGTTTTAATAAAATGAAATGACCTAGAAACATGTCCTACACAAATTTGATGAGTCAAGGCCGAACAAGAAAATCCATGGGTCAACATGGTGACCCCATGGAGCCACTTTGGATGGAAAATGACATAAATACCTTTTTATTTAAAGTTAAAATTAAAATGACACAAACATGAGTTGTTTTACTAAAAAAAAATTTACATGGGGTTATACAAGTCCGATTTTTGATTATAAATAGTCATTGGAAATATAATAATATTTCCTATATCATAGTATTTTTTTATAATTTTTAGATGTTAAATAAATTAAATTATTTATGACATCATGATGATGCAGTGATGACCTCATTATTCAACGATTTAAATAAAGTGGAAAGATAATGTAAATTCTAAGACCTACAGATGTCCAAAACATATTGGATGGGTGGATTTCTAACCCTTATCACCTTAACCTCGAATTATATCAATGTGGGTTCTTTTAAATCTGAAACTCATTTTAAAATAAAGGAACATTTCTTTACATTCCAAGGGTTCCCCTCCTCTCCTCTTATAAAAGGCCCCCACCTCTACCTCCTTACCCACACTTCCAAAGCCTTTGGCTCGGCCAAACCTTTCTCATTTTGTCTCCAAAAATCCCTCTATAACTCCTTGAAGCCTCACTTTTAGATGATGTCTTCCCAAGGAAGCCTTTGAGCTCAAACCAAAGGGAGTTACCTGATTTTAAGGTAATGTCTTCATTTGAGTCCTTTTGTTTTATTTTGCTTCTCCAACCCCCTAAACTCTTTTGATTAATTTCTTTTGTAACAACTAAAATATCTTCAATATACTAGTATGTTGTTATTATAAGGATTCTAGATAAACATACGCACACCTTCGTCTAATGGCTAAAGAATATACTGTTTCTGTGGTTGGCGATTTTCTGCCTCACGAAACGATGATTGTTCATTATTCATTTAACACCTTTAAAGGTGGCCATTATGATGTCACTGTATTTAATATATGATATATATGGTATTTATTTTTACTATATGTTTCTTTATTTTATATTTAAAACATACATTTATTCTTTTCATGTTGTGTAAATGCGATAATTTCATATGAGGAAGTGTGGACTACCGCCCCCTCAAGTGATGTGACTCGTACATGAAATACATGGAACGTATAAAGAATAAAATTAATGAACACATGTGACCTATATTACATATATATTATAATTTAATTATAATATATATATATATCATTTATTTTTAATTCCTCTAATTTGACAAAGAAAAAAATGAAAGTATCGTTCATGCGTACATACGGCCTACCGTCTCTGTGAACGGTGCTTTTCGTTTTTTATCTCCGAATTATATGGAATAGTATAAAATGAATATTTACTGGATATATATGATATTTTGATCATTAATACTATTTTGGAAATTATTTACTTATAACTACATGGACAATCATTTTTCAAACAAGTACATTTTTGACTCATGTACCAAACATCGACAAAAACGTCTCATATGAACTAAAATTATTAAACAATTATTATAACATTATAATATGTTATATGAACTGAATAATAATCTTTAAAGGAGGTCCTTATTCAATTAGAAATTGACCAAAGTTTATTATTCAGGAATATAATGAAACGAACAAGACAAGTTTGACTTGACGTAAGGGATCATACTCCTCTCTTTCTTTTTAAGTAAACTCTTTTATGTCATTCCTTTTAAAGCTCATATTTATTGTTATTGGGATGTTTTTCTATATTAATATTACTGTAAATTTATGTTCATATGATTAGAGACCATATTCTCTTTCATCAATCCATTTTGGATGTTTTGAGTGGCAATGTTAGGCTGCCGAATTTTCGTACGAGATCTAACCTCTCTCTTTATTTTTAAGTACTCTCCTTAATGCACTTATTTTAAGCTCCAATTTGTTATGTTGGGGGATTTTATTTTATATTAATTATTCTTTAAACTTTATTTTAATATGATGAGAGACCCTATTTGATCTCATCAATCCATGTTTTGTATGTTTTAAGTGGCGCCATTAGGCTGCCGAGTTTTTGTAGGGGATTTTTCGTCTCACTTTTATTCCCATGATATATATGCTACATTTGCCACATTTTCCTTTGAGTGGTGTATGAAGTTCCCAATACATTACTCATTGTGTAATATAATTTCATTTATTAGTATTTACATCAATGTTGTATTGTCCTTCTTTCACGGGGTGTATGTTTCGAAGGATACCCATGTCTGTAAGGGAACCTTTCACCCTCCTCTTTTTAAAAGACTTATTTTGTTATGTCTTTTAATCCACATAATATTATGATTGGGATATGTTCTTATATATCCTTATTGATTTAAATTTTATTTCCATGTGATGAGATACCCTTTTTATCTATCATCAACTCATTTTCAACATTTTGTAGTGATGCCGCTAGGCTATAAAATTTTTGCAAGGGAAATTCTTAACCCAAATATGATTCTTTGGGATAAACATGTACTCCATGAATTTGTCGTTCTATGAATATATGTAAAGACCCGTACAATTCAAGGGAAATTTTTTCTTAATTTTCTTTGGAATTTTACAAGAGCGCGGTTTCTGACGGCACCTGATTCCAGGGACCGGAGTGCCCGGAATCAATTTCCGAAGTTTGGCTCGGGTACGTTCAGTGAACGAACGAGCGGGAATTTCAAACTTTTGAACCGGTGCCCGGAATCAAATTTCGAGGGCACAGATGAACTCGCAGTGCCGATATTCGCTTAAAGTGACCTTTTCCGAGGTTGCGTTTTATGCGGAATGAAAGTTAGTTTTGGGAGAAATTATAAGAAGTTAAATAAAAATGTGGAAACACTTTTTATTTTTAATTTGTTGGTTAACATCTTCCAAATACAGTTAGGGTTGGGACCCACATCCACTTAACCTCCCTTGAGAGGATTAAGTGTGGTGGGGCCCACACGAACCCCAACTCCTCAACATCTCTCAAAAACTCCCCTTTAACCCATTACAATTAATGTTTGACAACTTGGTTTAATTAATTGAGGAGGGTTGATTTGAATTTCAAACCTTTGAAATTCTAAGAGGAAGGTTGTGAAATAAAATAAGCTTAAGCTTATTTTATTATTTTGGGTTGGTTTCCTTTGATCTTGAGAGGATTGGAGAGCTCCTTATTCTTCTTCTTCTTCAAACTTTGATGAAGAACACGAAGAACACTCAAGCTCCGACGAAGAACGCCGCTCCTCTCTTTTTCGTAGCCGGTTTATTTCCGAAGATCGACGACGCCTTCCATGTCAACGAAAGGGAACACCGCTTCCTCCTCGGTTTTTCATCGTATGCTTACGAAGATTCACCAATGACGTACCTCTTCGGACGTACCTCTTCGTCAACGGAATTGACGAACGATTACCACAATGCCCGACCTCCACGACGCTTTTATTCGGCGGTTTGTTGACGTGCTCCGCACTTGAATTCAAGGTAGGGGTTTATTTATTACTTTTGTTCATGATTTATACCCGAGAATATTTCTTCGTGAAATTTATCCAATTGTTAGCAATTAACACGAGGGGGCCGGACCGTACGAACACGGCCGACCCTCCTCCTTTTCATATTGATTTTGTTGTGGATTGAAACGGGTGTGGCGCGGTGCTGCCGCACCGCGCAGGATCATAAGACAAGAAACGTGTGGCGCTGTCACGCTGCATCGTAAAATAATGCAAGGACGCGACGCCGTCGCGCCGCGTCAATGAATGTTGAACGCGTCGTGGCTGGAGCAGGGCCGTGGCGGAGGGGCATGCTGTCGTCGCCCCACGCCGAACGACAAAGACCGCGGCCGGTTCCGGGCTGCTGCGGGACGTGAAGACCGGCGGCTATCCGGGCCGCCGGTGTCGGAAGCCGAAAGGGGGACCGGCCTTGCCGGTCCCGTTGAGGAAGAATTGGCCGGCCATGTTGGGCCGGCCGGAAGGGAGAAGGACCGGGGGAATTAATTCCCCCGGCTGGCCAAAACCGGCCCCCCATAATGGGGGGCCACAGTTACACCAGAGGGGGGGAGGGGGCAGCACCCCCCCCCCCCCGTTTTCCTCAATCAGGCCCCCCACGTGAGGGGGGGGCGTTTATTAAAATGGGGCGCGGCGGGTTGCCGCGCCGCCAGGCAAGAGAAGCTGGGGCCTTGCCCCCCGCGTGTGGCACCCGAGCGGCGCATCGGCCGCGCCGCCGTGACGGGCGGCGCCACCGCGCGGGACCGCGCCGCCGTGCCGGGCTACGCCGCCGCGCCGGACCGCGCCGCCGACCGGGCCGGGTCGGAACAGGGTCGGGTCGGGCCGGGACGGCCCGGACCCGGACCCCCTGTTTTCGAATCGACTTCGGTCATTTGCCCGTAACATGAGCTACCGAACTCGGATTGACGAACCGTCAGTGGAAGTGCGATCCTTGGATCGATACGGTCGTTTCTGTATATCACACTCAATGTTTCGGAATACTTTGAGTTTGGCCGGGTTGGTTCGTACACGAAACCAACCGGGCCCTCGGAGCGGAAACGCTCATATCTTGAGCTACGGACGTCCGATTGACGTGTCGTCAACTTTGTTGACTTCCTCTTAGTGAGACGGATCTTTTGGCATACTCCGCCCGAGGTTTGGACGCAGATGGAGTACGGTCGGGTTGGTTTTTCCTGAAAAACCAACCGGGTCCCTGGGACGAAAAAGCCAATAACTCTCAGACCGGGCGTCCGATTAACACGCCGTCTGCGACGTTGAGTTCCTATTGACGATACAGAACTTTTGGATACATCAAATCTGGACTATGTGACAGTTGATGTATCAGCCTCTCGGCTCATGGTGCGGATCCTCCCAAACGAGCTGGCTGTGTGCGGGAACCCTAGAGCTGGCTGCGACTGTGACTGCTACTGCTACTACGACTGCTACTTCGACAGCGATGACTGTGCAGAGATCCTTAGTGGACTGCGACGATGAGGACAACTGGTCTTGTATCCTATGTGGGTCCTAGTTTTACTGGTCTTGTATCCTATATGGGTCCCAGCTTAGATGATTCAATACTGGTCTTGTATCCTATGTGGGTCCCAGTATAATCAAAGAAGACATCTGGTCTTGTATCCTATGTGGGTCCTAGCTGTGCTGGTCTTGTATCCTATGTGGGTCCCAGCTTAGATGATTCAATACTGGTCTTGTATCCTATGTGGGTCCCAGTATGATCAATGAAGACAGTTGGTCTTGTATCCTATGTGGGTCCTAGCTGTGCTGGTCTTGTATCCTATGTGGGTCCCAGCTTAGATGATTCAATACTGGTCTTGTATCCTATGTGGGTCCCAGTATAGTTGAATCAATGAAGACAACTGGTCTTGTATCCTATGTGGGTCCTAGCTGTGCTGGTCTTGTATCCTATGTCGGTCTCAGCTTAGATGATTCAATACTGGTCTTGTATCCTATGTGGGTCCCAGTATAAATGAATCAATGAAGAGTGCTGGTCTTGTATCCTATGTGGGTACCAGCTTAGATGACTCTGTGCTGGTCTTGTATCCTATGTGGGTCCCAGCATTAATGAAACAATGAAGATAACTGGTCTTGTATCCTATGTGGGTCCCAGCTTAGATGATTCAGTATCTATGTCTGATCATCTATTTCACCTTTTCGATGATATATACTTGAGTGAGCTGAATCTTCTGTCACTCTCCTTTGTGGATTGTGTTGAGCTATCATGTGTGGATTTACTATTTACTCTCCTTTGTGGATTGTGTTGAGCTATCCTGTGTGGATTTACTGTTTACTCTTATTTGTGGATTGTGTTGAGCTATCCTGTGTGGATTTACTGTTTACTCTCCTTTGTGGATTGCGTTTTTCTATCCTGTGTGGAATACGTATACTATCCTGCGTGGACTGAGTTGTACATGGGCTCGAAGGTTGGAGCGTATTGGAATTGATGACCTAGTTATATGTATGGGCATATACCTAAGCAGTGTCGGTTGTCACTTAGTGATTGTATCTTACCTTTGTGGTTTATCCTTTGTGGATTTTGGGAGACCTTCAGGGGTCTCGGGTCCCTACTGAGTAGCTTATACCCACCCCTGCATGGGCTATGCCCGCACTACATTGTGTTGGTTGCAGATGACGGACAACATTGATTGTGGTTGAGGCTTGCAGAGCAGGACGGTACCTGGAGGTGGACCACTGGGCGGGACGTACTCGGAGAGGAACGATGGGACCTGTGGAGTAGTGGATCTATCTGTACCCACCCTTCAGGTGGGATCTCCAGTGGACAGCTCGGTGTAGCAGCTTTTACTTTACAGTTGTTGTTTTCCCTTTCGAGTTGTACTTTACTTCCAGTTTGGGTTTGTATACTGGCCCATTACTTTTCCGCACTTTCAGTTGTACTCTGTTTTTACTTAGTGTTTACTATTCCGCTTGCTTACTCTGTGGTGCTTGTTTACTTTTCAAAGGCAATTCCTTCCCTTTTACCGGGAATTACGCCTTGGTGCTAGTCGCCAGCCCCTGGCCTATGGAAGGCGGGCTTGGGGTAGTCACGGCATGGGCCACGAGGGTGGGTCATGACAAATTGGTATCAAAGGAGTTCGGTTCTACTGCGAACTATGATCTTTTCTATATGAAGGAATAGTGTTTAGCGTATTGAGTGTGGTTATCAGTCCAGGGAGTCCAGTGTTGGTGCGGCGGCCGACGTATCCGTACACCAGGACCCTGACTTCTGATTTCCGACTTAATGTACGAAAACATTGATTGCATGTGTGTTTCAAGATTTCATTATGATTACATTATGTCAGCTCACCAGGTATAATGTTTGACCGTGGCACACCTGATTCCTTTTCAGGATGGCCCCACGATGGCAGTCAGCTAGGGTTCCGAGAGTCGAGCGCGATGACAGCCCACCGAGCGACGAGGCCTCGGTGCAGGGCTCCTTGTCAGCAGAGGCACCGGCGATACCTTTACCCGCCGAGCCACCGATGCTTCCCGCCACAACCGCTGATGATGTACGTCGCCTTGCAGCTCTGCATGAGTTCCAGCGCCAGCGACCACCCAGGTTTCGTGGGGAGACGGACCCCCAGGCATCCAAGGACTGGTTGGAGGTGGTCGTGCGAGTTTTCAAGTTAGTGAGGACACCAGCAGACCTCATAATGAACCTCCCAGTGAGCCTCCTGCACGCGGCTGTAGGCAGATGGTGGAGCATGATACTCCAGGTGCATGACGAGACATCTCTTCTCTGGACGGACTTTGAGAGCATCTACCGCTCCGAGTTCGTCCCAGCCACCCTCCGTGCGGTGCGCATCCAAGAGCTGCTACAGCTACGGCAGGGCAGTATGACAGTGGCCTAGTACTCGGCGAGATTTACTAATCTCTCATGCTACTCTACAGATATGGTATGGGACCCGTTCTTCCGGGCCCGGACCTTCGAGCATGGACTGAGGCACGAGATCAGGGCTTTGATGACCTCCCTCAACATTCTGACACAGACAGAGGTGTTGGAGAGAGCCCTTATAGTGGAGAGTTTTCTCGCCGAGCATGCTCTAGTGACAGGGCCCTCCGCAGGACGGCCAGTAGCAGGGTCTTCTGCAGCTGGCAGTAGACAGGTGATGCAGAGGTCCAAGTGGGCCAGACCATCAGATGGGCAGTCACAGGATGAAGATTCGGTTGTGCGGGGCACCCGAAGGAGAGCCAGCTACGCGAGGGCCAAACATTGCTATGCATGCGGTGGGCGAGGTCACATGGCTCGAGACTGCCCGACTCGTCTTACAGATGAGCATCAGGCGGTAGAGGGACATCCCAGACAGAGATTCGGCCACGGTGGTCCACAGGGTACAGGAGGACGAGGCAGAGGAGCTGGCCGAGTAGCCGATGGTGGGAGACACTTCGAGGTGTTGCCACCACCACCACCAGGAGGTCCACCCCAACCGCAGGGAGTTGGTGGACATGGTAGATCTCATCTTCATGCAGCTGAGGCCTTCGATCATGGAGCTCTAGGAGCAAGTGGATAGGAGCGGAAATAGTGGATACATCTTATGTACTTCTAGATCCTTGTTGCTATTGTGTAGTGTCTTTGTATTATGAGCTGCAATAATAAAAGACGCATACCTTTGTGATGTTTTCATTCCTGTCCTCTATTGTGTTGTTACTAAGAGGTTCCAGTTTTGACTATTGACTTGACCCTCACTTGTGAGAGATCTACTGGAGGAGACCCAGTTACCACACACTGATGCCGACAGTGTGACTCAACCCTTGGAGGTGAGAGTAACGGTTTGATCTCTTGGTAGTAGCGTCGAGGCCTTACGACGTCATCCTTGGTATGGATTACTATCATCCATGTCAGAACTGACTGTATTAGGCAAAGAACATGGTTCATCCAGGGGATGAGACCAGATTTCTCTTATCGGCGAGGATGAAATCTCAGCAGCTATTCTTGGACCAGGAAGGTCCAAGTCATCCATGAGCGGATGGGGATGGCTCAGAACCGGCAGTAGTCTTGTGCTGACAGGAGGCGGAGGTCACTAGAGTTCGAGGATGGCGACCACGTCTTCATGCAGGTCTCACCTCGACGTGGATTACGGAGATTTGGCCAAGGTGTCAAGTTGTCTCCATGCTTCATCGGACCCTTCCAGATCCTTAGCAGGATTGGCGAGGAGGCTTACTGCCTAGCTGTACTGCCTTTGTATCCCTAGTTTGTGTTGAAGCTTTACGGGGACGTAAATCCCTGAGGTGGGAGTAATGTAAAGACCCGTAAAATTAAAGGGAAATTTTTTGTTAATTTTCTTTGGAATTTTACAAGAGCACGGTTTCTGACGGCACCTGATTCCGGGGCCCGGAGTGCCCGGAATCAATATCCGAAGTTTGGATCGGGTACGTTCAGTGAACGAACGAGCGGGAATTTCTAACTTTTGAACTCGTGCCCAGAATAAAATTCCGAGGGCACCGATGAACTCGCAGCGCCGATATTCGCTTAAAGATACCTTTTCCGAGGTTGCGTTTTATGCGGAATGAAAGTTAGTTTTGGGAGAAATTATAAAAACATAAATAAAAATGTGGAAACACTTTTTATTTTTAATTTGTTGGTTAACTTCCTTCAAAGGGAGTTAGGGGTGGGACCCACATCCACCTAACCTACCTTGAGAGGATTAAGTGTGGTGGGGCCCACACGAACCCCAACTCCTCATCTTCTCTCAAAAACTCCCGTTTAACCCATTTCAATTTATGTTTGACAACTTGGATTAATTAATTGAGGAGGGTTGATTTGAATTTCAAACCTTTGAAATTCTAAGAGGAAGGTTGTGTAATAAAATAAGCATAAGATTATTTATTATTTTGGGTTGGTTTCCTTTGCTCTTGAGAGGATTGGAGAGCTCCTTCTTCTTCTTCTTCAAACTTTGACGAAGAACACGAAGAACACTCAAGCTCCGACGAAGAACGCCACTCCTCTCTTTTTCGCAGCCGGTTTGTTTCCGAAGATCGACGACGCCTTCCGTGTCAACGAAAGTGAACACCGCTTCCTCCTCGGTTTTTCTTCGTCGGCTTACGAAGATTCAACAACGACGTACCTCTTCGGACGTACCTCTTCGTCAACGGAATTGACGAACGATTACCGCGACGCCCGACCTCCACGACGCTTGTCTTCCGCGGTTTTTTGACGTGCTCTGCACTTGAATTCAAGGTAGGGGGTTATTTATTACTTTTGTTCATGATTTATACCCGAGAATATTTCTTCGTGAAATTTATCCAATTTTTAGAAATTAACACGAGGGGGCCGGACCGTTGGAACACGGCCGACCATCCTCCTTCTCATATTGATTTTGTTGTGGATTGAAACGGGTGTGGCGCGGTTCCGTCGCACCGCGCAGGATCATAAGACAAGAAACGCAGGGCGCCGTCGCGCCGCGTCGTAAAATAATGCAAGGACGCGACGCCGTCGCGCCGTGTCGATGAAAGTTGAAGGCGCCGTGGCCGGAGTGGGGCCGCGGCGGAGGGGCACGGTGATGTCGCACCATGCCGAACGACGTAGACCGCGGCCGGTTCCGGGCTGCGGCGGGACGTGAAGACCAGCGGCTATCCGGGCCGCCGGTGTCGGAAGCCGGAAGGGGGACCGACCTTGCCGGTCCCATTGAGGAAGAACCGGTCGGCCACGTTGGGCCGGCCGGAAGGGAGAAGGACCAGAGGAATTAATTCCCCCGGCTGGCCAAAACCGGCCCCCCATAATGGGGGGCCGCGGTTACACCAAGGGGGGGGGGCAGCGCCCCCCCCCCCCCCTCCCGTTTTCCTCAAGCAGGCCCCCCACGTGAGGGGGGGGGGCGTTTATTAAAATGGGGCGCGGGAGGTTGTCGCGCCGCCAGGCAAGAGAAGCGGGGGCCTTTCCCCCCGCGAGTGGCACCCGAGCGGCACACCGGCCGCGCCGCCACGCCGGACCATGCCGCCGGCCGGGCCGGGTCGGACCCGGGTCAGGTCGACCCGGTTCGGGCCGACCCAGGGGGGGTCGGGCCGGGACGGCCCGGACCCGGACCCCCCGTTTTCGAATCGACTTTGGTCTTTTGCCCATAACATGAGCTAAGGACCACCGATTAACGAACCGTCAGTGGCAGTGCGATCATTGGATCAAGACGGGCGTTTCGTTATATCGTACTCCAAGTTTCGGAATACTTTGAGTTTGTCCGGGTTGGTTCGTACACAAAACCAACCGGGCCCTCGGAGCGGAAACGCTCATATCTTGAGCTACGGACGTCCGATTGACGTGCCGTCAACTTTGTTGAGTTCCTCTTAGTGAGACGGATCTTTTGGCATAATCCACCCGAGATTTGGATGCAGATGGAGTATGGTCGGGTTGGTTTTGCCTTAAAAACCAACCGGGCCCCTGGGACGAAAAAGCCAATAACTCTCAGACCGACCGTCCGATTGACGCGCCGTCTGCGACTTTCAGTTCCTGTTGACAATACAGAACTTTTAGATACATCAACTCTGGACTATGTGATAGTTGATGGATCAGCCTCTCGGCTCGTGGACCGGATCCTCCCAAACGAGCTTGCTGTGTGCGGGAACCCCAGAGCTGGCTGCGACTGTGACTGCTACTGCTACTGTGACTGCTACTTCAACAGCGATGACTGTGCAGAGATCCTTAGTGGACTGCGACGATGAGGACAGCTGGTCTTGTATCCTATGTGGGTCCTAGCTGTGCTAGTCTTGTATCCTATGTGGGTCCCAGCTTATATGATTCAATACTGGTCTTGTATCCTATGTGGGTCCCAGTATAATCAATGAAGACAGCTGGTCTTGTATCCTATGTGTGTCCTAGATGTGCTGGTCTTGTATCCTATGTGGGTCCCAGCTTAGATGATTCAATACTAGTCTTGTATCCTATTTGGGTCCCAGTATGATCAATGAAGATAGCTGGTCTTGTATCCTATGTGGGTCCTAGCTATGCTGGTCTTGTATCCTATGTGGGTCCCAGCTTAAATGATTCAATACTGGTCTTGTATCCTATGTGGGTCCCAGTATAGTTGAATCAATGAAGACAGCTGGTCTTGAATCCTATGTGGGTCCTAGATGTGCTGGTCTTGTATCCTATGTGGGTGCCAGCATAGATGATTCAATACTGGTCTTGTATCCTTTGTGGGTCCTAGTATAGATGAATCAATGAAGAGTGCTGGTCTTGTATCCTATGTGGGTCCCACCATAGATGACTCGGTGCTGGTCTTGTATCCTATGTGGGTCCCAGCATTAATGAAACAATGAATATAACTGGTCTTGTATCCTATGTGGGTCCCATCATAGATGATTCAGTATCTATGTCTGACCATATATTTCACCTTTTCGATGATGTATACTTGAGTGAGCTGAATCTTCTGTTACTCTCCTTTGTGGATTGTGTTGAGCTATCATGTGTGGATCTACTGTTTACTCTCCTTTGTGGATTGTGTTGAGCTATCCTATATGGATTTACTGTTTACTCTCCTTCGTGGATTGTGTTGATCTATCCTGTGTGGATTTACTGTTTACTCTCCTTTGTGGATTGCGTTTGCTTTCCTGTGTGGAATATGTATACTTTCCTGCGTGGACTGAGTTGTACTTGGGCTCGGAGGTTGGTGCGTATTGGAATTGATGACTTAGGAAAATGTATGGGCATATACCTAAGCAGTGTCAGTTGTTACTTAGTGATTGTATCTTACCTTTGTGGTTTATCCTTTGTGGATTTTTTGAGACCTTCAGGGGTCTTGGGGTCCCTACTGAGTAGCTTATACTCACCCCTGCACGGGCTATGCCCACACTACATTGTGTTGGTTGCAGATGACAGACATCGTTGACCATGGTTGAGGCTTGCAGAGCAGGACGGTACCTGGAGGTGGATCACTGGGTGGGATGTACTCGGAGCGAACGGTGGGACCTGTGGAGCAGTGGAGCTATCTGTACCCACCCTTCATGTGGGATCTCTAGTGGACAGCTCAGTGTAGCGACTTTTACTTTACAGTTGATGTTTTCCCTTTCGAGTTGTACTTTACTTCCAGTTTGGGTTTGTATACTGGCCCATTACATTTCCGCACTTTTAGTTGTACTCTGTTTTTACTTAGTGTTTACTATTCCTCTTGCTTACTCTGTGGTGCTTGTTTACTTTTCAAAGGCAATGCCTTCCCTTTTTATCGGGAATTACGCCTTGGGGCTAGTCGCCAGCCCCTGGCCTATGGAAGGCGTGCTTGGGGTAGTCACGGCACGGGCCCCGAGGGCGGGTCGTGACAATATGTGTGGATAATCTCTAATTGTTTTACACATAATATCCACTTATATTTGGTGTATTCATTTGACACACATAATTATGTAATTGATTTATCCTTAAACCAAGGATACCGTTTTTGTAAGGGACTTCATCTCAATCTCCATTCATTGAGGCATATTTTGTTTTATACACAACCTTCTTTTATACGGTGTATAAATCCCTTTGACATTTACATTTATCCAAAAAGGAATATTTTTATACGAAGCATTTTACTAAACGACAAAAGGGAATGTTTTTGTCGTACTTTTGCAGCGACAACGACTTCTCCGCCGCCGTGACCATTATTTGAGTTTCGACATCCTCTACAATCCATGACTTCTTTTTAGAAGAAAAATAAATACCATGTTTTAATTTTCATTTATTTTGGTATTGAAAATGGTTATCATTTGGTTTTTTATATCAATGTGTTTTATTGATATCTTGTGATTGAAATTTGGAAATGTTATGTTTCCTTTATGCATGTAGTATGTGGTATGATTATGTAATGGTTCTTGGGAATTTTTATGATGATGGGTGGTTCCGTGATAAACTAAGGGCAGGTGAGCCCGATATATCTCTCCAAAGAATTGGGTAACGTGAAGGAGTGAAACGTTAAGGTTTCTCCGATGAGATTTAGGGAATATATTGTGGTGGGTATTCTAAACGTAACCAAGAGGGTTAGTCCCTACAT
The DNA here is from genome assembly GCA_963277665.1 of Viscum album. Classification (NCBI taxonomy): domain Eukaryota; kingdom Viridiplantae; phylum Streptophyta; class Magnoliopsida; order Santalales; family Viscaceae; genus Viscum; species Viscum album. The sequence goes on along the minus strand of OY728120.1, from coordinate 1,748,912,436 downwards.
AAGAATGTTATGAATGTCTCAAGTTACCTTTATGTCTTATAATTTCTATGATTTATTCATGATTTGATGAGGTATGTTAAAGTTCCTATGTTTTATGGTTAAAGTATGATTTCATTATTATGTATATATGAACTCATGTTTCCTTTCCATATTTTTATAACCCTTACTGAGCTTTTTATGCTCAACCCATGTTTTTGAAATGTTTTTCACAGGTCAAGGGAAAGGTACATGATATGATGATAATGTCAAGGAAGTGTCACGAAATAATCCAAGATTTATTTTTAAATATGTTTTTGTTGATGGGAAAAAAATGAATACTATCTTTTATGTAACCACTTTGTTTAAATGTGGAATTTAATGTATGTTTTATGATCTAATTCTCTAAAACTCTAAACCTGAAAAGATCCTCAATGTGTAATCTTGTAATAACTCAAGATTATGAAAGGTTTAAGGCTGGGGCCTTATAGTGTATCAAAATATTAATTTTTTTATTATTAGGACATTGATACTCACTTGTAATGGATTATAATATCCATAATAGAATGAAAAATCATCTGTTTTATCTCTAGTTATGATTATTGGAAAAATATTTTGCAAGGGATATCAAATAAACCTGAATATCTATTTGGTGAAGTAATTCAATATTCTCTAAAAACATCATCCAAAGTTAAACATAAACCATTTCATAAATGGTTAAGCTAATGAATATACCAAATCATTATGATCCATAACATTATAATGAAGGTCTCTGAATTTGTTTAATGAACATGTAATTAATCCCCCAAAAACATGAAGTATATCTAAATGGAAACATAGAAAATATCTGAATACCATCATCATGCTTTCACATGAAAGATGATAAAAACATGAATTTCTATAAAACCTTATTGATAAAAATTCCTATTTCATTATTCATTAAATGAAACACTAATTATTTATTATATTCATAAAATTCTAAAATGAAGTTAACTCAAAGAAATGATGGAAGAAACCAAATTAACAAAAATTGATAATTCAATTCCATGTTTTTAGTTATATTTTGTTTAAAATATCAATATTATTCATATATTTATCCTAATATCATTATATCAACATTAGAAACATTTTAAGGGTTATCTTTCATTTAATCATGTGTTTCCCAAAATAACCAGCATTCTAGTGAATCATTTTTCTTATTAATTATTACTATTCAAAATATGCCTTCAAATTTATAAGGAAAATGTAATGTCGGAAAATATTTACATATTTCATAATGTTTACATTAATATTTCATTGATAAAATTTCCCAATGATATAATTTTGTAATAGAAAATCAAGAGCCTTAATCATTTATCTTCGTATGTGGTGATATTATAATCCTGGACATGATCCATTAGCTTCTCCCAAGGTATATTCCACTGATGCAAAAGGAATTTTTTTGTGTAGTGTAAAATATAATAATAGTTGAGTTATTATACATTTGAAACATTTTATATTAAATTTATATCAAAATTAATGCGGCCTTCCTCTCTAAACATGTTGTAAACTCCCACTCCATTTAATCATGTACCAGGATATTAATTCACTTAAATATAGTATGTTGTAAAATCCTAATTTACATTCATACTAATATGTATCTTTTTATATGTCATACTACTCTTCTCTTTAGTCTCTTCTTATCCATTATATATAGATATTTTTTCCTTATATTTTTGGAATATTATACTATTTCCTCATATGATTTGAATATTTTATATACTAGATCTATTCGATATACTGGATTAAGCCAATCAAAGAAACCATCAATATTTTTATTTTGATTCCATGAATATACATTGATCCCATTACATCACCTAGAATTCATTTCTAAATAATTTAATGCACTATATTATATCATATTATTAATAAATGTAATGTATAATCCCAAAATAATAGAATCCAAAATTTGAAAAGTTATGCATAGAAAATCTCATAATCACAAACATGGTACCACTACAGATATAACTTTTTCAAATCCATCATAATGGGTTGTAAATAAAATATTAATTATCCTATGAATACCATAGTGAGATTCAAACTAGTTGTGTAGAAATAAAAATTTCCTTCCACCATGTGAAGAGCAGGTAAAGAATAATTCTCCATTTTGGATTAATTACCCCTCGGTACATTATTTCCAGAACCATTTCCACATGTAGTATCCATACAAGGATGTATTTCAATAAAAAACAGGAACTTCCATACAATGAAAAACCATTTGGATATACTTACATACTTATCTTTAATATCTATCATAGTGTTATGATCTAGGATTAGTGCTTTTTTAAATCTATTTAAATTTTTTTTGCTGAAATTACATTAATTTGATCTGTAGCTCCCAAGACCCTACTAGCTTGGAACTGTTGTCTAAATTAATACATTTTTATAACATATTAGGAATCACATCCATAATCAATAAATAGTTTAGAGTTAAAGATATAATAGACATACATGTAATTATAATTATATTTTTAAACATAAAATACAAAAAATATTTTATTTATTAATCCCATTATTCATCTATATGTATCCTATATTAACAATCCAAAAACACATCCTCGTATCTAGGGTAATGTAAAACATAATAAATGAGTGAGGTTACACACTCCAAAGGGTATGCGTTTATTGGAAGCTAAGATTTAATGAGGTATAATTAATATAGAAAGGTAAATAACATAAAAGCTTGTCATTATTCAATTGATTGAGTGTAGTATAGTTGAAATAAATTATTATTAAGTCATTTCATATAAATAATCACATGAAAATGAAATTTAAACACGGATATTCCAAATAATTTAATTATAATAAGGGATATTGATAAATTACTTATTAATAATGGATACCATGATATTGGACATCAAGACATACAATCGATAACTAATGTTATAACACCTAATAAAATCATGGCCTAGTACTGAGACATCAATATAAATGTGTAAGTTATCATCCAAAACCAAATATAATATGTCTCACTAGTCCAAAAGACACATTTTGGGGATGAAATAGGCCTCCACATTACATACAAACTCCAATGAATTCCTCATATGATCATGGTTAAATATTATCATTATATACCCTATTTTTGAAAAACTATCTTGTAAAATGTTAATACATGACCCAAATAATAAATATAAATCATCATGTGTGAAATTAATCCTATCAACAAACTACATACCAAGTTAAAATAATAAGAAACCATATTCAGAAATAGATATGACTATATCATTTGATTATATCCCCATTATAGAATATGTAATATCATATACTGACATCTTAGATATAATTTTTTAAGGATCAGATGAAACATTTCTTATAGAAAATATCAATTAATTGTAAATAATATTAATACTAAATGTTAAATAAATAATTTAAAATTTTATACTAATTGTTTTTTCATTGAAACATATAATGGATGATTTAAAACATTGAGTGGTATTGAAGTAAATGTATTCCGTACATTTTTATCATGTTAAAATAAAGATTCCCTTCACATATTTGGTAAAAAAACAGTCATTTTATAATCATGATTTAAAGATTAAATTATTTTATTTTATAAAAAATAAATATTCCTAATGATTTATTTAATATATCAAATTGAAATGGGAAAAAAATATTATTTTTTAAACATCTTATGAAATCATGGGTTGTTATGAAATAGTATTTCTGACCAAATACAAAAATAAATTATTATTTTATTAAAAACATTTTATTAATTAAATTGGGCACCAAAGAGAGTACAATTTGTGATATTACATGATAACATTCATGAATAACCATTGTTGTTGAAAATAAATTTATTTTATGATATAAATATCAATAATTCCCCTAATGGATTTGTAAACATAAATAATCTTGAATAATGATGTAATATTATTATTGACACTTACAACATTGGTAACATTTAGATATTAATCCCCATGTAAGAGATAACATTAAATGAGTCATTAGATAACATGAAGATATATTTAATAATCATATAACATAAAAAATGTCTGCATATTAACTATACAAAATAAATAATTTATGAATATGGTGTATCTTTCATTGAAGTAAATGTGGCTCGAGAAACCCTTTCCTTCAGTATCACTCATTATGTACATTCTTTATCTTAGTGGATAATAAAATTAGGTTAGTTTTTTTATTTATTGATATATTTTTTATAATTTATAATTAGTTTTTTTCACTTATAGTTATTTTATATATGATTACATAATCAATTATTTATTATGTCTGATGTTTTGATGATATTTGGATTATGTGTCGAAAATGAATTTTGTTGGTTGACTATGGTCAAATAAGTTATTATTGAAACGTCTCCATAATAATTATCATTTGATAGTTATATTATTTATTTATAAATTATACATTTAATACCAATCATAAAATATGGTTTTGATGAAGTAATTTTATTATGAACCTCAAGACTGTTGGCCAAACCTTTTAATGACAAACATTTCCATTTTTTAATGATCATTATAGAAAGGATGTATGTAATATGTTAACATTATATATTGATAATTATATCATAAATACAATATTTTCTTTAAGTATATAAACATATATAAAACATGTGGTGTGGTGATGAAGATAGAGTCACAGAATTTCTTGAAGTGGGTAGTTCGTACGCACACAGACAACATTATCATATTTTGGGGAGAGAAAAGGTAAGAATAAAAATGATATATTACCTTTTAAAAATATTTAATATTTCATTAATATCATAAATATGTAATTTATATCACATATAGAAATTAAAATTACACTTATTACCATCCATTTAAAGAGTTATTAAATGATGAATCGCGTTACTTCGTGAGGCTGTAGTCTACCATACACAATTTCAATATAATCATATCCCCTACTGGATAGAATATAAAATTTTATATATGATATAATGAATATAAAGGTATAATGTTTTTATTAATATATTATATATAATATATATCTATCACCATAACCAACAATTATAGATGTAATGGAAAAACAAATGACATCTATTAATGAGGTGGTAGTCCACCATAAACAGGAATCATGATTTTGTAACCCATTTGATGGATATAGGGATACTTATATGTTATTCCCTAAAAATAAAAAAAAAAGCATTAGTGTATTTAAGATACTTATTTTATTATATAACAATGTTTTAATAATAACTATATGAGGTGGAGGAAGAAACGAAATATAAATGCTCCTTGAAGCGCATTACCTCTTCTTCTAGTATCCTCCTATGATTCTAACTAAAGCCTTAATGTTATATATTTCTTCCATAAATATGGATTTTTGGAAGGGAGTAGTGATTTTAGGAATTGATTGGGGTAGTAACATGAATAAATATTTTGGTTTTATGATGTAAATATGAGATGATATTGGTGGCTTAGTATAATTGTGGAGAGTGACACAATTGTAATTTTTTTGAAAGTATTCAATCATACCCACATTTCAATCATGAAAAATGATTAAAAATGGTTCATTATAGAAAATATAAGATATATTGGTGACATATTACCATTCAGTTTATTTTTTATAAGTTTTTATATCATACATTACCATTATCTTTTTCATTTTTCCATCAGTTAAGAAATTTTTACCTTAATTGAATTAAATAACGTTTACTAATTTTAATTTTAATTATGGTCCAAAATCATGTGGATAGATATAAATAATATAAAATATTCAGGTTACAAATATTGAATCAAATTTTCCTATTTACATTTATATAATAGTAATTTTCTTAATTTATTTTATTGACATGAAAAGAAATATGATTTTAAAGAGAAAATCAATAAATGTTGATATATTTATTATAACATAATTCAATGTGAAAACAGATCTAATAAAATAATATATATTAATAGAAATTTAATTTAACAATTAAAAGATTAAAACTAATTCAGTATAAAAAATTTAATATTACCATTAATTTTTATAAAATGAAGTTGTAACTAAAATTCCATATTTTTCACTATTCACAAAAAAATCAGAAAAATCTCAAGAATTCAATATAATATAGTATTTATAATATTATCGCAAAATATATTTTTATTTCATTAAATAAATTTTTAGTTATTGAATAATATCAATATCAATTTATGTTTCCCTAGAGTAACTAATCCATATTTTAGAAAAATATAACTTCTCATTAAACGTTTCATTTTTTATAAATAATAGTTATTTTTTTCATTATAAATAAATAAATAATGATCAATTTAAAAATATATATTTTCATTATTATTCTAATCCTATTGATTCCTACAATTATAATGTCTATGTTTAATCTATCATGTCAATTAATAATATTTTAAAAATATGTCATGTTTCGTTTAAACTCGATGATACATGTAATGAATCAAAAACTTATTGTAGACTGTAAATTAATCTATTGAAGATTAACAATTTATTTAAAAATTAATAATTTTTAATTTAATTTGCTTTATATTCCCTTCCATACACGGTGTTTCATTTCATAGATGTTACAGAATCTGATGTTCATATTTAAAAATCATAGGGTGTTACACTTTAATCCATAAATAAGGATTCATGGATGAAAGGAATGAAGTCTGAATGTTATTTGAGTTGTAATTTATAAATATAAGGAGGTTTGATGATGAGAATAATAGTAGTGAGTGAGTGGATTTTTAAATGTGAGGTTAGTGGAACACATGTAATATTTTGGAATGATTCAACCATACCAATTATTTCTTACTTCCAAATCCCTCTAAAAGAGACCATATCGATAGAAGAAATGATAAGGTCAATATATGGCCAAATAATGATTTTATCACCTATATATTAGCTAATTTAACTCTTATATTCACAGTTTGACCCCTGGTAATTCTATTAATACCATAACCATATTAATTATGTTTTACTCGATTGACTATTCAATTTGTTAAAAAACATGTTTTGACATTTTTAGAAAATATACATTATGATTATTCTAAATATGAAATACATCTATTAAAATTCAAATAATAGAATTGGAAAATTTTAATTTTAATTTACTCTTTTATAAATGATGTAAAGGTTTGTTTGGAAAGGCAACATGTTCCAACATTTTTATGTTTTATATATTAAAATTCAACATGAATATAATAAAAATGTATTATATTAGATTAATTGATATATAATTGACCTAAAAATACTTTAAAATCATTTGAAAATATATTTACCATAATAAATACTATTAATGAAAATAAAATTTTAAATTATAATTTAGAAATTTTCATTGCTAAATGAAAAACATTAAAATATATAAAAAAATAGCTAAAATTAATCATATGATAATTTTTATATTTTAATTTATTATATAAAGAATATTTTTTCAAATAATGTTTCTAATTATGGTATAATTAATATTTAAATTATGTTCAAAGAGTATAACTAAATTGTATTTTTGAAAAAAAAAACAAAATTTCATAAAATAAAATTTTAAATCTAAATTATTCATATATTAATTATAATAAGTAGATAAAAATAAAAAAAATTATACATTTTATTTTTCATATTATATTTCTATTAATACACAAAAATTAATTTTCTATGTTATATTGGTCATGTGTATATAATATATTATTATAGTATCAGGATTCTTTTAAGCTTGTTGTTTTTTACATCCCATTTTATCCATGAAATTAAATTTTTTATAAATGAAATTAATTTTAAATTATTTTGGTGTTACATTTTCATATATTCTAATTTTTTAATTTCATACACGTTTTTATGTACAATTATATTATTTTACAATTTTGGGGTGTTACACATGTATTATGATGGCTGATATGAATGGTCTGGTTGACCTAAGATGGTTCATTAATAAATGGAATTGGATCTCTCTAGTTCTTTTGTATTTTATAGTAGAAAATATTTAGAACAATCATAGCTTGAGTTTTAGGTGTCTTGATGGGCATTTACAACTCATCTTATTATTATTAATTATGTATCATCTGGTGGTTGGGAGTTTTCTTTTTAATTATAGATTTAATAATGGTTGATATTGAGATATTATTTCATTCCATCTTATTATATTGAGTTTAAAGAGTTTCATGATATACATCATTCAATAATTCCTTATTTCACTATAAAATCTTATGAAATCAATGGAATTTATATTTAAGGATCATTTTCCATCAAACAATTCACATTCAATACAAACAGTTATTGAAAATATCTAATGGCTCTCGTATATTCTGAAAAATAATGTGGTTAATTCATATCAATTAGATGATGTTTTGAATTTTTTTTCTCATTCCATCAATAATGTTATTCCTTCCTATGATTAATGATTCTATTTTATACTAATCAAGTGAATAATTATTTAGATCCAAATTATTTTTATTAAAATTTATTTTATTTTATTTTTTAATTATAAAGAAGTTATTTATGAAGTACAAATTTTTTGTAGTTGAGTTTCCTTTGAAAACTGTTTCTGAACTCCATCTCAAAAAATTTGGTGGTGTCAAAATATTTTAATGGTTTTCATGGACATAATACCATGTTTTTTTCTTTATGTAATACATTTAATGGTTTTGGGATTGTACTAGTTTCTAAATATTAAATGATTTTACTGTGTATTCGTCGAAGGGAAGATGGTTTTTATGAATTGGATTTCAGTCATTATGGGGATTGAAATTCTTTATGGGTTTTGAAATTGAATTTACAAGTTGATATTTATAAACACATGTGAGTGTTTTGAAATGGAATTACGAACTGGTTTTGTGAATTTAATATGGTTATATAACGGGTTTTATGTGATGTAATTTTTCATTTTACTAATTTGTATCTATTGTTTTATGTATTAGGATTGTTTAACGGAATGCATAATTTTTTGTGCTGTATTATAATGTGTCTAAAAAATGAATCAACATCTCTATAATAGAATCTCTTGAAAAATTATTTGTTTGATCTATCTTTTAACATCCATGTCTCTATCTCTTCCCAAACAATCAATGGATTTTTATGGAATATTTTTTATATCTCATGGATAATGTGAGAAAGATTATGAATTATAATTATATTATGAATTGTAGTGATGAAGGATATAAAGAGGACATTGAGTTCCCAACTATGGTTGGATAGATCATTGAGTCCTTACGAAGATGAGAATCCAATAGGCTGAGGTGCACCAGCCATTTATTTGAATGATTGGTTTTCAATTTTAGGATGTTTCCTAGCCAAGACCAACTATTGGAGGTGTTATCATGGTGATATTTCAATTATGACATCATCTATAGGTTTTATCCCAATGTGTTATATATTTCAATAGTGATTTGATTCTTGAGGATTATTTTTGGTGACCAATCAATGAAGGATTAAATTTTCAATAGAATTCAATATTTATCACGATTTTAAATTTTGATGACTCAATGAAGGTGTGCTTCTTTGGTAGATATATTAATCAAGAGAATTGTTCAATTGTGATTCCATATTATTTGACAAACCCTGAGGATGTTTTTTATTAGTTCATCATCTCTATGTATTTTTATTTGGGGAATCCGATGTTGAGTGATGCTTAGATTTTATCAAATTTTTGTAAAAGTGTTATGGCTAATTAAAAATTAAATCCATTAGTGTGATGCTATTGTGGGTAGTTTAAGAACATGAAAAATAATTAAAAATAATAATGAAATGGTTTATTATCAATTTATTATCCCATACACATTCAATGGTTTATTATCAAATTTTTACAATGATCATGCCGGGTTGGTTTTAATATTTATTATTATTTTTCATGATTAGAACTATGGGTTGATATTTGAATGATTTATTATTTAGGAATTAAATAGTAGTGTTATGTGGTAATAAGGATATAATAATGGATTTTTATAACATTAAATCATCCAATATATAGACTTATTTTGAGATAAATGATTGTGGTTATACTATGAGCATTTCTTCAAGTTACCAATATTTGATTTCAAGAAAAAAATTTAGAATCATTCCATTACATGGTGAGGAATTTCAATATTTATTTATTTTTCACTTATTATATTGAGTGATTTGGTCTACTGTACTTTGTGGAGTTTCATGAAGATATTCCATCAATATCTTATTTCTTTTGGTTGGCTATGGATAAAAGGATCTTGTTTCTTCCTAAAGTGAGTAGTGGAAGCATTTATTCATTAGTGAGGGACAATTGTTTGATGTTTCATTTAAGTATTTTCGTATTTAGATTAATTATTAATTGTTTAGATACCATTATATGGTCTGCATGTATTTTAATTATTCATGGGGGTCTCATTGGTTGATTTTTATAGTTGGTAAAAACTATTTATAACATCTCTTGTGACTTAATATGTTCTATATGTGTTGGTGTTATTTGTCATTCTGTATGTCTTGGTACCTAGAAAATACATGTGTTATATTTCAAGAGCATTTTCTGAGATCCTCAGTTCAAATTAAACCATAATATGTGTTTTTCCAACATTTTTTTTATGAGGAATCTATTTCTTTGGATTCATAGTACTTTGGTAGTATGAAATTAAAAAAGTGTTTTTTTGTGAAATCTTGTACGAGTTAGAATATGATGATCATTATTCATGCTTTCATGTCATGGAATATTTCCCCATTATTCAATCATTATTCTATTCGGTTTTATCAATATATTATTCCTTTAACATAGTTTATTAATGAATTTATATGGGTTGAAATTGGTATATAGGGGAGTATTATGTAATAAAAAAATATATTTTTTTCTTATATATTTTTGATAATTCTATTCATGAGTATTTCTTGCCTTTGGGTGTCCTAGGGAGAAATTTGTGTATTTATAATATATATTATATTTCATTAATTAAGAACATGGTTTGGGAAACTGTGAGACCTAGGATGTTTTGGTGAGTGGGGACCACTCTATTTCTTAAATTATGAGGGAAAAATAATAGGATTACCAATGTTGGTTTATTTTTTTCTATAATTGTTATTATTATTATTTTATTCCATTAAAACCCCAATTTCATAAAAAATCCAATGTGATTCCAAAATTCTACTCCCTCTTCCATTAACATTAATGTTGGATTTATTAGGTGTTCATGTTGCCCCCCCTGAATCAAAATTTACAAGATAAAAAATTATTATTCTATTAGATTTACTAAATTTTCAATTATTTTCTAACCCCAATGACATCAGATGAATTATATACTTTGTAAGGGTTTTTTATAAATATGTATTTTTTTCACCATTGTGAATCATATTGGGAGACTTATTGAAATATTATTCGTTAACAGAGAAATGGTTATATATTGTGAGGTTTTTTCCCATTTCATTGACTGTATTAATGTGATCCTTGGAATCACATTATTTAATTCATTTTAATTTTATTTAATATTTATATAACACATAGGTTTTTTACAATTGTTATATATTATTTTTTTACATTATAAAAATTGATGTATCATTTAGATCAATGGAAATTTTCATCTAATGTTATTTAATGGATTCTAAGAGTTTGATAAAATTACAGTACTTTGTTCTTATATTACAATGATTAGTTAAAATTTATTTGGGAGAAGGTTTATTTTTAAAGGGTTTTGTTACTTATTTTAATGGGTTTTCATATATTATGATGTGTTCAAAAATTATAAAATAATAATTCCAATGTTATAAAAAGGGGGATCCACTTTTTGATAAAATAATAGTTCCCTTAGAATGATTGTCATGATAAAATAATTTTTTGAATTTGTCATGTTTATGTTTTTTTATTATTCACATATTGTAACTTTCTCTATTATAATAGTTTTTTCATTCAAGGGGTTTCCAAATACATAACTGTGAATTTTAAATTTTAAGACACATTTGGAACCTTATGTGGATATGATTTATTCATTGATAATTACACCATAGATAATGATTATTGTTATAATTTGGTTATGATTATAGGCATGTATTAATAATAAGTAACATGAAACTAGTAAAAATATTCAATGGTAATTTTATTAGATTAATAATATATTAATTAAATCATATCCCAAATCATATAATTGGTTAGTAGTCTTGAAAAACTATATCATAATTGAATTTCAGTTTTCATTTTAATTAATAAAATTCAACATATTATTTAAATTCTCAACACTATTATTAAATTCAGAATATATATGAATATAAATAATAATAAAATTCATGGAATACTGGTTAAATTAATCAAATGGAAAGAATGGCATCAAATGATCAATAAGCGTAATCATACAATAGTTAAAAATGTAATTTGAGAAATATGACATGAATAAATGATTCTAACACAATTCCAAATTAATAAACACAAGTCCTATAAACTTATCCATATATATTTTAACTATTAAAAAAATCACATGAAAAAAAAATAACTTCTTTCATATTTATGTAAAGAATAATGGTAAATAATTTAAACCTATAATTGAGCCATTATGAAAAGACACATTACATATATATCTAAGCCCTTAGCCAAACACCCAGTCAATTTTTTATCATGAGATATTCCAGTGAATGTAAGGGAAATGAAATTTAATTCCCCATAAATCACATAAAAATTCATTTAGATTAATCACATTAATAATCAATGAAACATAATAAACATTATTTAAAATCACTAATTTCCCATCTTGGGGAGGATAGGAAACTTTTGAAGACCCGGATGAGTCATATTTTAGCTTTTTAAAATTTTCTTCTTGAATGTCTTCGTCCAATAATATATACCATCCCAAAGATAACATATGAGGTTATATATTTCTATATTGAATATTCTGATGAGATCTCCTTGACTGGATAAAATTATGAATTAAGAATAATGAATCCAATAATATGGTCATTAATATATAAAAACATATTAAAATGTAACATTTCACTCACCAAAAATAGTTTTTTTTCATCTACATTAAAAAACATTTCCATGTATATTCATCTATAAATGGATACATATCACATGGATTTTCATGATTACTATTTCCAAAAAATAAAATGGAATTTGAGGGATAATTTAAATTCCCTATATTTCCTAGCATCCAATGATTAACATTTCCTCTTAACTCCTCTAGAATCGGGTATATCGTTTTTCATCTGATGAGAAAGCGAAAATCATATTTTACTATAAGTAGTTCAAGATATGTAGAATAATAACAAACAACCTTACCAAACAGGTCTCACACAATTGTGATAATTTCCATTTCTTAACAATTCTATAATAATAATACAAACAACTAAAAATTATTTTATCATGTAAAATTACAATATATTTGAATTATTTTGAATTTAGAACTCTTGGAATATCATTTCCAAAAATGTCTATTTGTATACTCTATTCCTATATATAGGAAGCCAATAATTTTAGGAAATGTGTATTTCCACATTTAACAACCTTGAAACTCTTTTTTACCCATATGTAATTATATGCCTCATGTAAATGAGGATGAGAATTCTCATCTATAAGAGAATTTGAACATTCCTCCCTAGATGTTTTATTATGATCATCTCCATAAATATGTGTGGATCACATGATTCATATATCCTTATCATAAAAATAAAAGTAACCTTAACTAGTCCCATAATATAAAAATCCAATTTTTAAATAAAAATATAAATAGAACATTATATATTATAAATCAAAAAGTAACGTAAACAATGTAACTCATTTATATTTCTATTTCAGTATAGTTGACTAATATTATAGAAATACTATAATGAGGGATGAAATGAAAGGTAAGAAAGAAAAATTCACAATATTAATGAGAGATAAATGGACATTGTAAACATTCACCAATATAATGATTCAATTTTACAACAATTTTGTTTTGTAATAAAAGTTCTTTTATGATTATATTTAAAATATCGAATTTAATATAATTGTTTTTCAAAAAAATCCATTAATTGATATGTTACGTAAGTCTAAACATGAAAAACTAGGTAAAATAGAATAATATAATAAAAAAATTAAATTATTAGTAATAATAAATGTTTTAATAATTAAAATATAATTAAAATAACTAAATTATGAAATTTAAAAAATCAAACCTTAATTAAACATATGTTACTTATAATATCATGAATGTAGTCATGGGTTTTTTTCATAATTCCTCCATCATGAATATTTTGTATGGAAAAAACCATGTCTATGATCTTTTCATTAATAATATTTGTGAATTGTTTCATGGAAGTAAGGGTATAACAAAAATAAACTTCTTCATCATGTTTTTCATCACTAACATAATTTTTTCCAATATGAAACAATAAAACATTATATATCCGACCGATCAGGAAAATAAAATTTTTATCCAATATTTACATGATAAAATTTTTATTGGTGTATTATAATTTATTTTCATTAACTAGTGTCATTCCAAATTCATCGTTTCGGACATTATGGTTACTAATAAATAATTTACAATTACACATTGGAACATGAAATTTAATGTAATCAACCTCCAATATTTCTTCGATGACTCCATAATTTGATGTTGATGTAGAGATTACGTTTTTTATTTTGCACTTGAAAAATGAATTGCATATGTGAAAACTAACATAATAATATTCTAAACGTGAATTATGTTGTCTTGATCATTTGGAAGAAATGTATATTTATTAATTTCATATATGGACCATGATATACAATTGAATTTTTTTCCACCCACTGAACATCTCAACATTTCTGATGCATTTGGTGGACCAATCGCGGACTCATTAAACAATGTAAAATTATTTTTTTTCTCCTTCAAAATCCACATATCATTCTTCTTTGGATGAATTTATTTTGACCATTAATATGAAATGTTATATATGGTTGAGCAGCATCTATTTTATTCATGTTGTATAAATGTACATTATTTATCTACTAACTTGTATATGATTTTACTTTCAGTACATAAATCCCCTTTCCCCCATAATTAACTCACTCATGGTGAGATGTAGCAAAACTGTTGTTCACTACTGTAGAAAAATAGCTTCTACAAAACTATGCAATCGCCTCAAAAATAGTTTTCTCAATAATGTTGTCCTAATGTCAATGCGAATTTTTAAAAATCCCATTCAATACCATTATATAACTTTAATAAGTACACATCTAATGTAAACATATAATCCTATAAATTTTTATATTTTACAAAAAATGATCCATTAAATGGACCATTATATCAAAATAAGATGGAGGAAAATAAATTTCCAAATGAAAAATTATATAAACCACTTCGTTATCCAATGTGTTCAAATAATTCCATTAAATAACATTATTGAAAATTGAATATAAAAAATCACAAATTTTCATTATTGTCATTCTGTCATTGGTGTGAAATATTTTGCACAATATAATTAATTGGAGTTTTTTCATCATGAAATGACAGTCCCAATATTTAATAACTATAAACATCAAATCCATTAAAGAAACAAAAAAATTACATTTGAAGAATAACCAAGTGGAAATTTGATATCATGAATACATAGAGAAAATATAATTCTCTCCCTCTTGGATAAGGTATTATAGGATAGGGGGTAGGAATGTTCTCCTTCCATCTGTATTGCGATCAAACTCCAAACATGTTCCCATATAGATTAAATCCATTATTGAATTAAACCCATATTTAGTTTTTCCATTAATATATAAAAATGTTCTAATATATCATTCCCATATATTCTTCTCCATGTGAATGACATCAACTGTTTTATTTCACCTAATTATATATCTAATATAGTAGCCAAAAAATTATATAACCTTTCATTAAACTATTTCAATCATTAATAGATTTTTGGGTCCTTTTGAAGGTCACTGAAATATTTTCCACAGTCTCAAATTAATGATCAATGGATATAGGTTTTGGGATAAATATCAAATTAATGTGACCAATTGAAAGAATTTTTAAATGTTTTATAATATTTATACATAGGATAGAACTTCAGATGACCCATGTCGATACTGTTTCTTCGATTATGCAACTGATAATGTGAAGTATATTGTTCACTAATTGAAAATGATTTATACCCCATAACATTGTATCCAGAAAAATTTCCATATACAAGTAATTCATTAATAGTTAACATAATTATTGCATGTAGTTAAAAATAAAAATTTCTATAAAAATAAGACACCCTTATAACTTACTCACATTAAATTTTTAAATCATCACTTAATGGTGATAAATAAAGGTAAATATCATTTTCAGGTTATGTTGGTCCATGGATAATTAAACTCATCATGATACATTTTCACATCATAAAATTTTTTGTTGAATTTATTTAAATTTCCAATAAATTAGTCCATGAACAATGTGTTATACTAAAAAATTTATATTGATTCTTTCTATACATTCATAGTAACATTCTGATATTTCTAACTTATTTTATGAAACTAGGAAAATTGATGGCAAATTTTCATCCACTATGGACAACCGGTTGGATGATGTATTTTCTAATCACATATTCTCTCATTGTCATACCAAATTAACCTTTTTCAAATCATTTGAATTAGAAATTAAACATTTTAAACTTTCAATTATAAGATAAATCCAAAATAACATGGAAGATGTATCATTAACATCTAAATAAGCAAATGGTTTCTCTTTCAAATTATATTGTGAAGGCCCACATTCAGGAAACCTGAATAAAATTTAAATTCCTTCTTATATTTCTCACAATCATTCAAGAATGGATGTATTTTTATGTACCATAATCACATTGATTATAGTATATTAATTTATTTATAAGGTGAATTTGGAATATTATTGTCTTAAGAATAATCTCTATCAGTAATTTTACCAATTAGATAGAACTCTTATCACTCCATCCATGTTTCAACCTCATGTTAAAAATTACTTACATGATTGATAACATCATAATTTTTGTAAAACAAAAATAAATTTGGTTTCCAGAATCTCTATATAGACTCTCAATTTTCAATTCATTCTCCATTACCTCTACTTAATGATCATGAAACATTTCTTCAATTTTATCAGACATATCATCTTGTAAAGCATCACCATGAAGATATCAATAAAATTTCCCTATTTCACAATGCCAAATCCAAGGTATATAATGTGGATTTAAACCACCATAAATTATGTTATCTTTGATATCCCTTCATGTTATCTTCTTAATGATTAAACATTTTTTTCATACACAGAAACTCATGTCAATTTTTGAAACACCTTGATTACAAAATTCAAAATAAGCATCAACAACTTATTCATATTCATAACTTATTCAACGTGTTGGAATATAAAATTATAAATTTTTTTACTATAAAAAATATAAAAAATATATATCATGTAAACATAAGTCAATTATTAATTTATATTATAAATTGTATAATTTGAAGGTAACATAATTTTGAAATATAAAACAAATATATGAGAATTTGATAAATATAATTGTAATCTCTATAGAGTAATGCCAGATTAGTTTAAATAAAAATGAAAAATAATTATTATATATTCATGAATGTAATTTAAAAAATAAAATATTTCTACACAATAAATTATGGAATATAATATACATAGTCATTTGGATATTAGATATGTGCATTGATTATGGTACTATAATTTTTTGTCGATGATTGATTCCGTTCGGGATTCATATGGAATGAAAATGAAATTGGTGGGGGGATCAAAAATATATGTTAATTATCATATATTTATTGATATTTTATTAACCAAAACAATTATTTATTTATAGGATCAACAATGGGATCCCATGATTGGTTTTTTTGGAACAATTCATACCCCAATATGGTTTTTGATTTATCCCCGTAGTAATTTCCAATGAATTAAAACCCATAACTAGTCCATCTCAATATTTAATTTCATTATATATAAATATAATAAGTTCAACACTAATATTAGAATATGGATCAATCTACAAATTTAAATATATGATTCCAAAAGAAATTTCACAAATCGTACAATATTACAAGAGTTTCATACTACTATGAGATACATGATGATATACATTGCTAATAAGGTTTATAGATTGGATATCTAATTGATCTGAAGGGGGATATGTCAATTCCAATCACTATATCAAACATGATATGTTCCCTGACATTAATCCCTGATAATCCCATGGGACATTTGAGTTCGGTTTTTTAGGGGAATCCACATTTAAGTCTCATTCCAATTAAACAAGATAACTAACATGTTTCGAATATCATATAGGATTTAAATTATTGGGTTCATTTGTTCACCCAATGCATTAAATTCAGGAAGAAGTATTACTCTAGTGATTGGATTAGTTCCCTTTGTATTATTCCATGTAAAATATTATGGAATAAACAATTACAACTATCTTGAAAGAACTAGAAAAGTATAATAATATCCTCATTATAGAGGATTACACCTACCTATTAATTAGATATAAGGAATGTATTAATTTTAAATATGTATATAATAATAAATATTGAAATAATATTCTAAATCCAATTTGAGAAATTCATAATTATATATATAACCTCATATAGACCTACTATAGTGTGCTCATAATTTAACATTGATTATTATTCTCTAACCTAGAATGGTCATTCAAAATCCACACAAAAATTCCCTCAAAAGAAAATAATATAATTCAAAACCAATATTAACCATTAGATAGCCATATATTTATTCATGATGGACCTATAATTGTGAACCCATGTATTTTCTATGTATCATACATATTTTGATGTCATTGGATTAAATCAAAAGACGTATCCCCCTGAGAAATAATCCACCGTAATGAAAGGAGAAGAAATGTTATCATTATAAGAATGGATACATGTAATGGAAATATATTAGATTACATGAGAATGTTAAATAATGTGGAAATGTGATATTTTAGAAAATAGAATCATAAAAGGAGAGATAGGGCGTCTGTGACATTGAATGACCAAATGGGAGGAGAATGAGTCTTACTTGATTGTTGAAAATGATCAGATTAAATGCAACATTGAAAATGATGATGTATTGTAAGATCAGAATATGAATGTAGATGCTAAATTACATGAGGGGGTGAATTTTAAGTTTAAAACATTTATTTTTAACCTTAAGGAAACCTATGTTTAACAATGTTAAACAAGGTAAATTCCAAGACATCTTTTAGTTCTACAGAATTGCTCGGTTCTGGAAATATGGTTCCAGAAATGAAACATAAGAAAATTTTACGTGGAATATATTCTTACTTAATGTGTATATAATTTAACTTATTAGAGTTTTCAAAAGTAGAAAAAAAGTTTAAGATAGTTATACTTTAAACCTATATAAAAATATAGCGGAAATTAGCTTGAATCAAAACAATTTACAAGTATTAAATATTTTATCACAAAGATTCGGGTATCCAATAAACTTGGATAACGGTCCCCGGATTTATATGTTCAATAATGTTGGTATTACCCAACCCAAGGTTAATCCCTCAATATAAATATCAAAAACTATCATTCTATCACATTAAGTCCTCGCTCTTTAAGGTAATCGGCACCTCTCTCTACCTATTTCAAGAAGACCTCGAACAATAAGATAGTCGACACCTCTATCTATCTATTCTCGAAAGTCCTCAAACTATAAGGTAGTTTTCACCTCTGTCATCCTATCCCTGGAAGCCCTCAATTATTCTCATCCACAACCAGAATATCATGAAACAATATGAACAAGATGTTTTGTACGCATAATGCATGAGAGTCTATCGCTATGGGAATCACTTCAGCAGCATCCAATCTCCTGAGTGATGGAATGTTTTTTTGAGCTCATTTTAATGAGCTCCAATTTATAGGAACTTCTCTAATGGTCAGATCCCTCCTCCAATATTCATATTTTCCCTTAAATATTTGAGTTACCTGTATATGTGTCACATAAAAAACGTTTAGTTAGAAGCACATTGTATGACATCGTTTCATAACTTTGACAGGTGTATACAAAATAAGGTTTCCTAATCAAATTTATTTTTTGGAGTCTAAGGGAAAATAAAGTGTTGTGTATAATAAAATAATTATATGGAACTATAAATCATGGATATTTAGATTCTGTTTTATAATGAATTCGGAACACGAATTCTAATGACTTTGGAGTCAGAATTCCAATTAATTCGGAGTCTAAATTTTGAGGAATGCTGAGTCTAAATTTTGAGGAATTAATTGTATTAATTCTAACGAATATGGTGTCTGAATTATGAGGAATTCAGAGTCTAAATTTAGAGGAATATGGAGTCTAAATTAAGAGGATCTCAGAGTCTGAATTCTGAAGAATTAGGTGCATGAATTCTGAGGAATTCAGAGTAAAAATTATGAGAAATTCGGAGTCTGAATTCTGAAAAATTCGGAGGCTGATTTCTGAAGATATGGAGTCTAAATTATGAGGATTTCAGAGTCTGAATTTCATATAATTCAGATTCTAAATTTCATAGAATTTAGATATTTAAATTCATATAAATTAGAGACTCGATGCTAATGAATTAGGAGTCTTAATTTTAAAAAATTTGGAGTCTGAAAACAGAATATTCTATAACTAAGGGTTTATAGTATTTTGAAGTTTTATATGTGAACCAAAATATTAGAGATCGGAATAAAATGAGTTAGATTTAGTGTATCTATAAAATGAACAATGAAATCAATGGTAAGGATAAAATTTCCTTGTAGACGGAAATTTTTCCTTATTAAGATAATTATTAGGGAAAATATTTTTCCTTAGGATAACGTGTTTGTGATTTTTAAAATGTAGAGGAATGGAAAATTCTTAAGGAATCCATATTGACTAATAAATCACCCCATTTTGGGAATGCACAAACATAATTATGAAAAATAATATAATGACAAAGAATATTTCATTATAGACTTAGAAATAAAAACTTATCTCCCATTACATATGAATCAAGGTAAATACGACTAACTCCCCCTTAGGTTTTGAAATCCCTAAGGATCATATTCATGACTTCCTTAAGTAGTTTTTTCTTTTTCCTATATAAGGAAATCATCATTGATAAAACTCCCCCTTATATTGACTTCCCCTTACTTAGGGAATTCACTTCTTTTCTCAGTATTATTTTTCTCATACCTTTCTCCCTCATTATTATTATCAAAATTGAATATTGGGAATAGAATAAAAAATAGTTGACTAAAATATTAGTACTAAAAAAATATATGAAAAGTAACCAAATATCTCATTATGATTATGATAAATTGTACAATGAATAGAATACAAAAAAATAACAGAATGGGATAATTATCCTTCATTCTCATTCGGAATTAACTTCATCGCAATTGTTTTCAGCTTCTTAAGATCCATGTGGTCCTCTTCAATGTGCTTGTGGAACTGATACTTCTCTTTATTTTTCTTCTCTAAGGTTTTGATATTTTCTTCTTATGCCACAAAAATTTCTTCTTCATCTTTAAAAAGTTCATCACTCTTAACATTCATTTCATCATACTCAATTCTTAGATCTCTTTCCCATTTCTATTTCAAAGTAACTGAATTATGATTTCCCTTTAGATCATTGGATTCCTTCTTCCAGGTTGTATGTTCGATACATCACTTCTCCTCATAACTTTTAGTAAGATCCATGATCATACCATCTTCAGTGTGATAATAATCCTTCACACTTTTATGAAAATCATCAAGAATTTTTGTATCATTTTTTTCCTTGACCACTTTGTGATTTCCTTGCATGATATTTTTTTATCTTCATATCCAATGTAGATGGATTTTAAATTCTCCTCAAGCATGAAAAACTTATCCATAATAATGGTATTTGAATATTCATTCTGACTAAAGTAGTTCTGAATCATCTAGAATCTCAATTATATACATGGAACCAATAGAATAATATCCAGTAGATTATTCAATGATTAGACTACATGGTCATGTCCATGAGGGGATGATTCTAAATCGGAGTATTTGGTTTTCTATGGTTATTTATCTATCTCTTCATATTTCTTCTTCAAAGAACCACCAACATCTTCCCTTTTTAATATGTATTTCCTAGGTATATCAATAAACAGCTTATTTCCCTTATCAACACTCGAAATGATATATTCTGGTTTGGGCGATTAATGTTCACTATCTGATAGTTTACCAATCTTGTCTTCCTCGCGGTTTTCATTCTCAACATCTTCCACAAGATCTTATGTCTGAACAAATTAATTTTTTCTACTCTCTTCTTCAAATCATTTATTTTCTTCTTTAGGTCCCTTTTATTCTTCTTCTAGGGATTCAAGTATTGATAATGCATCTTTAGATGTTTTGATTGAAAAATTTTCTGAGGGACTCTCCTTTTCATGATAACACTCATCTTGTTTTATCATGCCATGTGCATCATAAATTCCTTATTCTTTTTCTTCTTCTTCTTCAGGAACTATTTCATCTTCTTAATCTAATTATAGAATCACCATCTTCTTTCCAAGAGTCAATAGATGTGATTACTGAAAAACTAATCTGGTACATTAATTTTTTCAGATACATTCTCAGTATCCATGAGAAGGTATTGAAAAATTTCACCCTCGGACATATTCTTCCTCCGATTATTTACATTTTTGTGCTTCTAAAGATCCAAAACTACCTTTAACATGAATGCTTATTCCTCATTTGGGTGAAAGCCAAAACTAGGCACCCCTTCCTTCTTATTAATCTTGTCTTTTGTCCACATGGAAACCACATAATATAGAAAAGTATTTTTCTTCTTTGGTTTTGGAGGTGCAGATTTAGTTTCTTGAACTACATGAGTTTTTTCATTCTTTTCCAGTTCATTATTCTTCCACTTATTTCCACTATAATTGGATGTTTCAGCGAAATCCGTTTTCATTGTAAGACCATTGATTTTTAATTTAGACCATTCATAGAAATATATAGATTTTCTATTGAAACCAACTTTTATCCTTGTGAGGTTATAATCACTCGACAATATCAAATTGAAATTATATGTTTTAGAACTACAACAGATTCTCAACTACTCAAGAAGGAAAACTATAATTTTTCAGAGAATGGACAGTTACATAAAGATTTCAGATTTCAGTGTTCCATTCATGTTATTCAACATTGTGATCAAGACATACTTAAACATATTTATCATCTTGAGGTTCACCGAGAAATCCAGAATATTAATGTCAGATTTCTTCAGCGTAACCTTATCCCCTTTTATTGGAATTAAAAATAATTGAACCAATAAATCATGAATATAGAGATTAGTAGAAAGATGAGTAATCTTCAGAGTCTTCACCATTGATATAACAAGGCACCTTATATCATTTTCCTTATCAAATGATCGTGAAACCTATGGTATCTTTTGGGTTCAAAAGTCGGCTTCACCCTCATACATAATTCCAATTTATCTTGAAGCCTTATCATATGAAGGATAATATGTCTTTCCATAGATTTTAAATGAAAACTTGTCTCTCTATCCTTCATTGAAGAAACCTATTTATTCATATAATTCTATCAGCAACTATGGATAAATAGGATAATGTGCCTTCAGTTTGGATATACATAGGCTATCCTAGATGTTCAAATTAACATTCACTAAAATAATAGAATCATATTTAGCAAAAAGTTGGGATCAACTAACATTTATCTATATATCTTCCATTCAGATATTTCCTACACTGAAGACATTTCATTTTGAGGATAAGCTTCAACATACATTTGAAATTGAGGAAAACCTGAAGATTCATAATGACCTTAAGTATTGGAGCATAACATCAGCACACCATGTCATTGAAAGAGGGTGTGGCACAACCCTTGGGGGTTCTTCGTTTAGGTGTTTGAGGTGATAGTTAATCTTCCTTGATTAATATAATAGTAGGAATACTCATGATCAGATATAAATATTGGGATGATAGCCAAAGAAGGAATCTGGAAGGTTCTGATCTTTTGAGGTTTTTAAAAAAAAATTCAGATTTAAGGGAAAAGTGAATCTGAAAAAATTAATTAAACCAGATAAAAATAACAACATATAAAAATATTATTATGAGAATTTATGAAAGGAAACATACCTTCTAGAATGCTAGGAAGAATATAGTAACAAGGAAAACTCTTCGTGAAGAATTTCGGATTCCATAACATCTTCTAAAAGGAATATTATTTTGAAATTGATAGATTTAAAAAAATTTGACTACAAGAATTTTGATTACAAAAATTTTGATTACGAAATTTTTGATTCAAAAAAATTCCATAACAAGAAATATGTACTCCCTCTATGAAATTGAGTTTCTTACTATAATGAGATACATTTGAATATAATATTAAGATGGATGATTACTTAAAGGTTATCATTACTAACATTTGTTTAATGTATTCAAATCTATCGAAGGGTGATATTTTGTGAAAATATCATCATATTGATTTTGTGTTATGATAAATTGATGAATGCTATTTTTTTTTTTGTGTGATCCCTATGAAAGTGATGCCTAATATCTATAGATTTCACTTTAGTAGTGGAAAGTGCTACTGAGTGTCAAGTTTTGCATGACAATGATTCAAAAGAATCTCCTAAGAAATGAAATGTTCTATATGTAATTTTAGTATCCATTCTACATCCACCAAAGTAAGCATCAAAGAATATTTTTAAAAAAAATCATTTCCAGAAATATAAAATAGTCCTAAATCAATTGTTCCTTTTAAATAGAGAAAATTTATTTTCAATACATTTTAATGAGATTCCTTAGGATTGGAATGATATCTTTCATATAAGTATACTAAAAACATTATGTCTTGATGATGAGCTATCATGTGTAGTAATCTTACTATCATACCTCTTAATGATGTTTGATCTACTATTTTCATACATTCATCAAGATAATTATAATTTGAGGTACCAATGGGAGTACATATACTCTTGGTTTTGTCATATCAATAATTTTTTGAAGATATTTAATATACATATGTTGATATATATATGTTCCTTTTGGTTTTTGAGAAATTTTAAAACATAGAGAAAATGTTAACTCACCCATCATACTAATTTCAGACTCAAGTTTCATTAAATTTGCAAAGAAAAATAATTAATGATTACTAAGTTGAACCTAATATAATGTCATCAACATAAAATTTAACAATAAAAACACGTTTCTTTTCATTATTTATAAAAAGGGTTGGACCATCAGTTCCCTTAACATTGTTGTTTTGTATCAAAAATCATATAAATATATCATACCAGGATCAAGGGACTTGTTTTAGTACATACATGCCTTGGTTAGTTTGAAAACATGTTCAGGATATTATATGTCTTCAAAAACAGAATATTGTTAAACAAAAACATCCTCATGACATATCCATTAATGAAATAACATTTTATATCCATTTGGAAAAGTTTTAAATTGAAGAATTCTGCAAGGAAAGTAAAATGAGAATAGATTCAAGTGTAACTACTAGAGTATATGATTATTAATAGTCTATTCCTTCTTGTTTATTACAACCTTTAGCAAATAATATAGCCTTATTTTTTACAATTATTCAAATTTCATCACAATTATTTCTGAAGGCCCATTTTACTCTAATAAAAAATTCTTCCTTAGGTATTTCAACCAAGGTCCAGACATTATTCCTTTCAAATTCATTAAGATCATCTTGCGTGACATTAATCCAATAATCACCACTTGAAGCTTCTTCAGTGATATTTTTTCCTAATTGGAAATTGAATTCGAGATGTTCTAGTTCATTTTATAATGATCTTTTAGTACTTATAGGTTGATTTACCTCACCAATGAGAATATAACTGGGATTATTTTTAAAAAACATCTCATTTGGGTTTTGTAGTACTTGTTCATCAACATATGGTAGGAAATCATATAGGGTAAATGATTCAGAAATATTTTCATGAACATTTTCCTTATAAAGATTATATTCTATCATGTGTTGATAATAATTTTTTGAAAACACATCTGAATATATAGGTCGGGGTTGTTTAAAAACAAAATTATCAGTTTCATCAAATTTAACATGTACTATTTCATCAACAATACTAGTATTTTTATTATAAACTCTATAAGACTTAGAAGTTGTGGAGTAGCCTATTAAAATTCCTTCAACTGATTTGGGTGAGAATATATGTAATTTATCTTTAGTATTCAGAATGAATTATTTGCAACAAAATTCATTGAAGAAAGAAAGTCTAGGTTTTCTACTATTCAAAATTTCTTAAGGAGTTATCTTAAGAAATAGTCATATCAAAAATCGATTTATTGTATAATTAGAAGTACATATAGATTCATCCCAATAGATTTTATCTATAGATTATTCACTCAACATATATGTAGTTATCTCTTAAAGAATTCGATTTATTCTTTAAACAACACCATTTTGTTGAGGAATTCATTGTTCTAAGAAGTTATGAGTAATGCATTTTTTACTTCAAAAAGATTTGAAATAAGAATTTGGAAATTTTCCTCCATTATCACTATGAATATTTATCAATGAATGGTTTTTATAATTTTTAACATGGCTCTAAAAAATTTTAAATAAGAAAAATCTTCATATTTCTTTTCTTGGAAATAGACCCACTTAAATCTATTGTAATCATCAACTAAAAAAATATATAATATTTCCCTCCAATTATTCTAGTATGTTTTGGAATGAATAGATCCATATACACCAAGTATAATTAATCAGTAGTTTATAATTCACCGATTCATTTAAAACATGATATATAATGCCTTTTATATTGAAAATAATCTGAAAATTTTGAAGAATAAAATCTATGATCCAAAATATCCTTAACTAGTATTTTCTTAGAAAGTTTAAATAGGTTCCTAAGGTTAAAATGTCCTAACCTTCTATTATATAACCAGGATTGATCTTCCATATCACTAAGGCATTGTAGGTCTTTTCTCAGAAAGTCATCTTTGTTTAGTGTGTATACATTCTCTTTCCCGTGGGCAGAAGGAATAAACTCTTCCTTGGAATTTTGTTTTAAGAACTTATCATTCTATAAATTTTCAAGGTAACCTTTATTACATAATTGAATTATGCTAATGAGGTTGTTCTTACTACCCTTAAAAAATAAATCATTGGAAATCATTATTATTCTAATATGAAACGTGTTACTTATAAAAATAATTTCTCCATGAAAAATATCTCTGAAAGTTACATTTTCTCTATTCATTTGGATAATCATTTCAAAGAAGTTTTTGTTACCAGTCATGTGACAGAAACATCTACTATAATGTACAATTTATTGTTTCTAGTACAATATTTATTTTCATTAAAATACGATTTTTAGACTTTTGGAATCCAAACTATCTTCGATCTAGAAATTTCAGAACACATGATTTTTGGAATCCACATTTTCATAGAAAAATATGATTTTTGAAAACCTAAAGGATATGTTATATTTAAAGAATTTTTTTTCAACCAATGTCAATCACATTATGATTAAGTGAACAATGGATCACTTTGAGGAACAAAATAGATATTATTGAAAACTGGTTTCGAATGAGTTTAACCAAATACTAAACTATTCCTTAATAGCTGTATTTGGGAATATATATTTTAAATTTTTTCATTAACATAGATAATGTTTGACTAAAACATCCTCAATGTAAATAATTATGACTTTTGTTTAATAACCATGTATTTTTACTATAAAAAATTAGTTTTAGAAATAGAGTTATTCTATAAAATATATTTTTTAGAAATTACATTTTCAAGATCCTTAGAAAGTTTATCTTCCTCAAAATTAACTTCCTCACTGTTTTCATAAATACATTAAAAATCCAAATTTTTTATCATGTTATTTAGTAAAATATGATACTTATTTAAAATATAAAATACAAAATTTGAATTATCTATCTATTTCTTGGGATTATAATTTTCATTCTTTAAGATGTTTAGAAAACCTATATACTTCTTTATAAGAAGTTAATATATTATCTACATCCAAAGAACATTATTTATATAAAGATTAATAATATTTATTATCATAATAATTTACATTCAATGATACTTTAGTGATAGATTCAGAATTAAGTACCTTGGCCATTAGACAATGATTTTCAATGGTTAATCTAGCTAGTATACCAAGATTCATCTGACCAAAAGATTCATACTTGTAGGATTCATCATAAATTTCACTACCACTGGCACTCTAGGTGTATTAGCTTTCAAAACATTATTAGATTTATCCCTATAGTATATCTTTCTATTCCCCTCAGAATGATTTTACTTTCTATCATTTTTTTTAAGAGTATGAAAATTCTTCCTCATATGCCCTCCTCTTTTTCATTCATAACAAGTGACATCTGATTCATTCTTGTATTTTATTTCTTTATTCATATATATAAACTGAAAGTCTTTATTTCCAACTATTTTGTTCATTATTTGAGAAATATTAGCTAAATAATTTTTAGAATGCTCACATTCACTAGATTCTGATAAATTGGTGACATTCTTAGAATTGGATATAGTAACCCTTTCAAGAGTATTGGATTTAGTTATAGTAAAGACTAAACTTTCATTGCCATTTTTCATCATTTTCATATCATCATCCCTTTTCACTCTTTTATCATGTTGAATAAGAGTTCCAAAATGGTCATCAAGAGTAATTTGGGAACCTTCTTTTTCTCATCAATAGATGGTCTCTTAGAATACCACTCATTAGGAATGATATTTATATTCATGTCCCGAATAGATTAATCATCTAGTCTTTTTTCTCCCATTTATTATCAGTTGTTATGAATTGTCATAATCCTTTTATGAACCATGAAAATTTTTTCTCTATAAGGAAATTGAAATCCATGATATTTTTCTCTATGAATAGCTCTTTTAATTTCTATAACATTTGATGTACCAAAATTAGTAACATACAATTTAATATATATATAATTTGGAGATTCACAAGAAAAAATATGACTATATATATTCCTATTCATTGAGGACAACAAAGTATTACATACCTTGGAGTATATTTGATATTTTATATTTTCTTTATTAATATAGTTTTTGACTTATTTTTGAAAAACCGTGTATTTTATATCAATATAAAAAAGTAATACACTCTAGTATTAATAAAAAAATACTTCATACAATGTCTCAAATACTCATAATCATCCCCATAAAATATAGGTGGTCTAGTTTGATTTAGATTGTTAATCGAACCAACATAAATTCCTACCATCTAAAATATAATATCATTCCATAAAAACATGTTAATAGTAAAAGTGTGTAAAAAATGATAAAAACTACTATTCAAGGAAAAAAATTAGAGCAATGAAAACAAGATCATGAAAACATATATGTCAATATATGTATTTTATAAACCTACTCTAATTACCAATTTAATGATCAAAATATGAATGTAGATGATAAATTACAAGAGGGGTGAATTGTATGTTTAAAAAAAATTCATTTTTAACTTTAAGGAAATCATTGTTTAAAATTGTTAAACAATGTAAATTTGCAAGACCACTTTTTGTTCTACCAACATTCTAGGTTCTGGAAATATGTTTCTAGAAATAAATCCTAAGAAATGTTTACACGGAAAAGATTCCACCTTAAAGGATATAAAATCTTACGTATCAGAGTATAATGAAATATAAGAAAGTATTAGATAGTAATACTTACTTCCATTATCAAAATACAGTATAAATAACCATGAAACTATTAAAGTAACATGTATAAAATATTTTAACCCAGAGAGTAGGGTATCCAACAAACATGGATAAATGTCCCTTGATTTATACATTCAAGAATGTGTTTCCCAGCCAAACCAAAAGGAAGCCCTCGATAGTAATTCCAGAAACTGTATTGTTATCCCCGTAAGTCCTTGAGGATTAAGGTAGTCTGCAACTCTATCTTCCTGTCCTATTATATCCTTGAACAATAAAGTAGTTGGAACATCTGTCTTCCTATTCCCAGAACTCCTCAATCTATAAGGTAGTCGACACCTCTGTCTTCCTATCCCAGGATGCCCTCAATTGTACTTAGTATAAATCGGAATCACATGAAGCAATCTAAACAAGATGTTTAGTATGCACAAGGAATAACCGTCTCTTTCTCCCCAGGAATAACTTCAACAACATGAAGTCTCCATAGTGATTGAATAGTTTATTGAGCTCAATAAAATGTGATCCTATTTATATGAACTTCTCCAATGGTCATCTCTCACCACCAATGGTCATATTGTTTCCTTGAATCTTGGAGGAACCTATAAAAATGTCACTCAAACAACAGTTAGTTAGAAATAGATTTTAAAAACATCGTTTCATACCTATAACAAGTGTACGAAAAATAAGGTTTCTTAATAACTTTTATTTTTGCGAGCCTAAGGGAAAATAATGTTTGGAGTATAATAATATCAGGACTTGGAATCTATAAATCATGGAAAATCAGATTCATTTTTGTCAAGAATTCAGAACCGAAATTTCAAAAATTTTGTAGTCTTAATTCCAATGAATTGGGAGTCTGAATTCCATGGAATTTGGAGTCTAAATTATAAGGGATTATGAGTCTTAATTCTAAGGAATTTGGTATCTAAATTTTGAGGAATTCAAAGAATGAATTATGAATAATTGATTGTCTGAATTCTGATGAATTCGGAGTATGAATTCTAAGGAATTGAGCATCCAAATTTTGTGGAATCCAGAGTCTGAATTCAGTGGAATTTTTTTTCTGAATTCTCAATAATTTGGAGTCTGAATAATGAAGACGTTGGAGTCCAAATTCTATGGAATTCAACATCATAATGCTGCGAAATTCGTAATCTTAATTATGAGGAATTTGGATTACTCATTTTAAGGAATTCAATGTAGAAATTTCATATAATTCGAATTCTGAATTTTAGAAAATCCAGAGATTGAATTTCAGAGAATTTGGAATCTTAATTTCAAAGAACTCAGAGTCTCGATTTCATTTATTTCAGAGTATTTATTTCAGTGAATTGTGAGTATGAATTTTACGAGAATTTAATGTATTAATTTTATATAATTCAGAATCTGAATATCAGATAACCTGGAGTCTGAATTTTAGAGATTTTAGAGTCTAAATTTTATAGAATTGGGAGTGTGAAATTTATATACTTCAATGTCTAAATTTTATAAAATTAGGAGTATGAAAACAAAATATTCTATAACTACTGATTTATAGGATTCCGATGTTTTTTATGTGAAACCAAATTTTAGACATGGGAATAAAATGGTTTTAATTTAGGGATACTATAAAATGAACATCGAAAATAAAGGAATAGAAAAAAATTCTTTGGAGAATGAAAATTTTCATTATAATGATAATTATTAGAAAAAATATTTTTTCTTTAAGATAAAATGATTCTGATTTTCAAAACATATAGGAATGGAAAAGTCATAAGATAACTGTATTGAATAAACACATATAATGCTAGAAACAATGTTTAGAGGCCGTTTTATTAATGGAAAGTGTTTAGGGATTCTACATGAGAGAGAACATAGTTTGTTTTTTCCTGATAAAAAAACAACAACATGACTCAAAACTATATTTCATAAAATTTTAAATAATTTACAACATTTATTATTATATAAAAAACATTATAAATAAATTTTTATCTATTTTTAAAGATAGTTATAAAAAATCAAACATGATAAATCTATTTACCATGTCTATTATAATATTACCAGCATTATAAAAACCGGTACTTTCATTATTACATCAGTTATTATTATATATAGCTGACATAAAAAACACTATAGCTGGTCAGTTATAGAATAACCGATGTGATGATGTAGGATACATCATTTACCACATCAGTTATAGGATTACTGATGTCATAAATAAATATACATGAATTTTCTCATCAGTTATTAATAACCAACATGAAAAATACAACACAACATATAATTTTTGTACTAGTTCTATAATAGATTAATGTTCATTTTTACTACATGAATATTATTTTCATGATGTGATTTGTTTTCAATCATCATGTATCTTTTTCATCATGAATATTCTAATAAAATCATCAAACATAAACTATGTAATATTGTACAATAAATGAAAATATTTTATATAAATATTTTTATCAATTTATCATGCTTTCATACATTCGTTATTCTCTATATAAATAGAATAAAACAAAAAAACTATAAGCCTAAATAATAAATGTTATTATGAAAAACAACTATAATATATTTAAATTACTATACAGGTAATTTATTAAATGCAGACATAGTGTATGTTTGTTATATATAATTTCATTAAGAAAAGTTCATCAATAATTCTATGAGGTGAATCATTTCATACATTCATTAAGTCATAGAAGGAAACTATTTAGTTTTAAACAAATATTGAGAAAAAATAGAATTTGGCCAAAATCAAGAATATTGAAATAACTAGTTAATATATTCTCTGAATTACTAATTAATATTGGGGAGATAAAAAGAAACTGTTATTGGGATCAAAATGGGTACTAACTATAAATCCAATAAATAGAGACTAAATAAACCAGATTGATTATAATGATGAGTGTTATATTTTTTTCAAGGATATGTAATGAAAAATTGAGTCAATGATAAATATTTATAATAATTAATATGAACTCAATAACTTTGGATATTAATACTTTTGATTTTTGGAATATAGAAACATTTATTGAATGAAATTCATAGTTTAATAATGACCATAAGAATTCATTGATGTAAAACAAGTTCTTCTAAAGGGAGAAGTTACGAAATATAGATTGGAATTAATTTGGAATTTGGATTATTATATATGGGTTATGAAAGAATTTTTTATTCTATTTTTATATTTAATAATTACTTTTTATTATTTTTTTTGTTTTTTCTAAAATAATAATGCTTCAATAATTAATTATTTTTGAGTTTTAGTAATTCTGAATCAATGACTACAACCAAAAATATTAATGAATTAAAAACTACATATTTTTAATAATGTTTTTAAGAATATATCAATGTTTACATAAATAATGAAAAAACATGGTGATTGATTATCAATATTTAGATGATATTGAATATATTTATTTGAAATATAATTTTAGCTTGTAATCTTTATTCAGAAGAGACATATAAATAATAATTATTACAAATTTTGGATCAATGTACCAATATATATCTTAATCATATTATTTATATGAGGGGTATTTTCAAGAATTATATTATGATCTAATCCGTATTATGATGGAAGATGATATGTAGAACCAATTATTGAGAAGTAAAAATTATATGATTAGAAAAGTATAAGAATATTTTAATTATTTTGTAATATTAAAAAGGATGTAGTTGAGAATAATTTTGGGAAGTCTAATGTTTGAATAATACTATGAATATTAAAAAGAAGTGGAAAAATGGATTTCTTTGGAACAAATATTAAGGATTTTCATGAAGAATAATTTTTTTGGCAGTGATGAATATAAGAAGAAGAATCAAAATAAATATTAAGATCAAATAAATATTGATGTTGAATACATATGTATGTAGGTAATATAGATTCAATAGGAATTATGAAAATAGTAAATTAATGTTTTAAAAAAGAAGCATAATGTGAATTTTTGTATGTATAAAAGAATAATTCGTTATCCTAGATGGTGTTTCAAAATAATAATCTATCTATTTCCATAAGATCATTATTTTAGGAAATTTTAAGAAGACCATCTAATGTAATGAAGTTATGATTATAAGAAGTTAAAAATATGAGTATAATGGATAAATATTGAGATATCAACACTTTGTGTTTTGAAAATATAGTTGATATATTAGGGAATATTTCTAGAATCTTAGGAAATGCATTATAATAAATTTGATGATCTAAATGAGATGTTAGCTTAACAAGATAGTTCCGAAAGGCCTACCTCATATTATGAAATAATATATTATTTGGATGATGAAATAAATGTTTAAATGATGATCTATTATTTATAGATACGATAACATGAGTTTGAAGCCATGATTCTAGTGATGATTTCATAATTTGGTGATGAATATTTACTAAGAGATGAATGTGAGGTGTCTAATATGATGTATTTATTTTATGAAGGTAATATTTTATTAAAATTTAGAAATATGTAATAAAATAATATAGAATTCATGGATCCAACATAAACATATATGTTATTGTTATTTATTTTTAAGACTTGTTATAAAATATGGATAGTTTATTTTGATATGTTCTATCGATGAGAGGGTGATAGAGACGAAATAATGAAATTAGCGATCATGTTCTCCAATATCATTAAGTCATGGAAGAGATTAAAAAATTACATTTATAGACCAGCATCCAATGTTAATGAATTACTATGACCAAAAAACATTTTAGATGGTCTAATTAATCATGGAAGGAAGTTACAATTCCATACTATATTATATATATATATTTCTGTTGTCGACAGTAGAAATGATTTTTAATACAAGGGATTAAAATGTTGAAAACATTTATAATATAATTTGATTAAAATTTTATTTATATCATTTCAATTGTCTATTTGATGATAAGAAAAATAGTATAATATTACCTATAATTATTGATTATGTCATAATAACAATTGTATGATCAAGGAAAAAATGTATGTAGGTGAAGTTGTTTGATAACTGGAAGTTGGGGACCTATGATTATATAAGCATATAAATACTGTTGATACAAGATCATCGTAAAATATAAAAAAATAATTGGTTCAATTATTAACATCATAGGCCATACACTAGTGGTATTTTAGAATAAAGAACCAAATGGGAGACTGTCAATTACAGGGAAATAGTATCAAAATAAATGATAATATCTAAGAAACTATGGATACAGATGATACCATCCCACCTAGTGTATGTGTTTAGTTTTCTAAAATACTATTAATATATGATTCATATAATCAAATCAGACACAAAAAAGTAGGATAATACCACTATTTTATAAAACCATGTATACATATCATGTGGCAGGTTTCATTAATATTATATATTGCATACAATATTAATCTGTGGGTTAATTAATATATGATCAATTTATCATAAAAATTTCATAGGTTCGAATAACAAAAGTGAAAATGAAAATGATAAAACATGTAAAACACTCATTCTCCCTCCCCCATAATATAAATACACTAGTTATCTATTCAATTGAATAATAATTACAGTTGGATTGAAAATAAATATTTATTTTTTTACACCTACATAGACCAACTAACATTATTTTATTAAAATTTTGTTCCTGATTTATCATAACTAAATTGTTGAATCCATAAATTCCTTTCCAATCTTAATTTAATTCTTATAACTTTTCTAAACCATTTCATATTTAGTTCACTTTCCAAACATGTGGAAAATGAATACTATTTGGAAAACCCATGTCAAATATTTATATCTATTTAAATGTATTCACTTCCTTTCCTATTATCCAAACATATTGCACTTGTAACTTAATAATTAATATATCATTTTAACATTATATTTAATTAAATATAAACCAAGAAAATTATAAATAGTAAACATACGATAACAGAATATACTAAATATAAAACTAAACCATATCTTCTTTGAAATATTTATAAAATGAATTTCTATTTGAATGTTTATTTTAATTAAAAAATACCAAAAACATTGCAATATAAAATACCATAATATGTTTTTAATATTTAAATTATTTCAAATATACAAATAATATTATATAATATTTATGAGAATTAAAATAACTACAATAACATTTAAATCAACGTTATTCAATTAAAACATCTATATACAATAATAAAACATCTTTATTAATACCCATAATAATGAGAACATTGTATATTATGTTTTATCCACTTAATTTAATAGAAAATATACTTTATTCAGAAATATAAATATTTTTAGCATCTATATAAAAAAATTTATTACGATTTAAAAAAATTAAATATTTAACTTTTTCACTATTTTAATAAACTAATTTTTCATTACATTCATAATACAAATTGATAAAATCTCAGTAACAAAGTTCAATTTATATAAATATATTCAATTAAAATCCTGGATAAATATAGGTAACTTATATTTATTATATCAATCAATAGACATCAATAAAAAAATATATACTTTCCATAAAATAGTTGAATTTCATTATATCATAACAATAGAATTAGGGGAAATAATTAGAAAATTGTATTAATCTAAACCTAAAATTGTAAATGACAAATTAAAATATATTAGGCTCATATATAAATTATGAAAATGAATTTTTTAGATTTAAAATCCGTTATGAATTAATGAATAAATCTTCATATGAAATATGGATATAAATTGGAACATTAGATAGAGAAACATTAAGAAATATTTCCATATGGATATTTATATATCATTAATAAGTCTAAAATGAAAAAAATAAAAATTTAACCCATAAAATATATTTTAAAATAACCATGGAATGATAATTTAAAAAGATAAACTTTATTTAAAAATCATGGAACCATTCAAAAAATTATAATCATTTTTATTTTGGGCGATATTTTTACCAACTCGTCCCAAAACACAACACTCAAAAGTACACGTCATTTTTTCATAGACCGCATTATGGTTTTTCATCATTCAAAATCAGGGAACGATTTTTTTCTCAATGTTTCATCCTTACCCTTTTTCATATATAACCATTTTAGGAAAAAATGTATTCAAAACCATGATGTTCCACCAAAAAAGGAAATATATTCACTTATAATATTTTAAAGGTATGTTATAATCATTTTAACATTAATATGGCTTCCAACATTAGAATTTTCTCAAAAGAATGATATTTTTTATAAATCATGTATTATTTTTCTTCATTTGTAATTTCATATAATTTAACAATAATAAATTATTTTCAGATGTAGAATGTAAAATAACATACTAATACTCCATATTTTCAAAGATATATTCCCTCAACAAAAACATTACTTTTTTACATTAATAAAATTACATGGTTTCTTTCATAAACAAATTAATACCATGGATCTAAATATAGATCGAAATTTCATTTTTATCCCCACATATTAAATTAAATTTATTTTATAATTATACTGAATAAAATTAAATCATTCCTAAATATCCCAAGTCATTAAAAGACCCCAACCATAGGGATTCTCATCCATGAGAATAAATATATATCAATTACAATAAATAATTATATCCATTTCAACACATATAAACTTTTTATTTTCTCAAATTATCATTAATATTACCATGATAGTCAAATACAAATTGGAGAGGTAAAATCTTTCCACACATAGTCTTCACACACTGATTAACAATATGTACTAAATTCTCAATAAAAAATTATATTGTCAAAATTTAAAAATCTTTAGAAAAATTTCTAGATATGGGTATGGTTTACAGTTTGTATATTGAATAAAATGAAATAAATCATACATTTTATGATATTTAATTGAAAAATCTATGTGATAATCTACCTTCATGATCCAAATAAGAATCCTAAATAGCCATTTTAAATGTGGGGTAATATACTTTTTTTTACTGAAATAAATTTCCTAATAAACAGGATATATGAGTAAGAACATGATTAACAATTTCAAAATAAATAAGTTTATTTGTTCAATAAGAATAATAATTTTTTTATCAAAACACTAGGATAAATTCATAATTTTTCAATAGCCTTAATCTCACTCAATAATGAGTGACACTATTTCCCATCCACTAATTCATAATATTCTATTTGAATTAAGTATTAGTATCTCCTATAATAGATATAATGTACCAAATCCACAAAATATTCCCACAAACCAACGAAATCAATAACACATTCTTTGATAATATCTTAAAAATATGAATACTATGTTTACATTTTAAATTATCATGTGTATAGTATAAAATTATTAACATTGCAAAAGTATAAGAGGCCTCATATAAGTCTTTCCAAAAATAATTATTTTTTATTGCATAATAATCAGACTTCTTTACCAAATGAAGGATCATATTTTCTCTAAATTAATTTTTACCTGACACACTATCCATATAGGATTCATGGATCATAAAAAACATGAAAATATTCATAAGTGGTAAAAAATAACCAAATTACAAGTACATATAAATAATATTTTATATCATTTTAGTCAACTTATTTTATATTGTTTATGGGAAAATCAATTTTACATACAACCTATATAACCTTCCCTATGTTGACCTCATTCTTGTATGAGAAAAATTCAACTACTTACAACATAGTACATGATGATTGAGTCTATGTGCATCTTTGTTCACATGTTTTCATTATTCATCATGTGTCAATATCCTCTTATAAACATCACCATGATGGTGTACTGTATCCCACAACCATCACGCATGATGGGAGGAAAATTGAAAGAAAATAATAGGAAATTGGACTTTAAAACATAATTAGAATTGTATATCATCTACAACCTCAATGTCCAAATGTCTGATCATTGAGGGATGTAGGAATCAAAAAAAATATAGTGAATCACTGATGATGGTGAAAAAATGATCTGATATCCAATCCCCAAATCTATCAGATAGATCCTTTGTTGACCCCCATATACTATCTACGAAGACATTAAAATTACACTAGACATAATATTAATGAATTTCAAGTACCCCTTTACCCTAATATATATATTAAAAAATGATTGAAGGAGAGTATATATAAATTAATATTATTAATTTTCCTATAGAATAATACGTCAGTATGAGAAAAATCTATCCTTGTTCAACATCATTTTTAACAATATAAACTTTCACCAAACACTCTGGTACTTTTTAGTTACACTAATATAGAGAGCTTATGATAAAATATGAAAATTTCCCATAAAATCTCAAAAAAAATCATATTTAACTAAAATATATTTTTAGAAATGTTCAAGTGAATCATCACTCTGAATAAATTTGATTATTACCTCCAAATAATACATTATTCTGTGAAAATGAAAACATTTAGAATCTAAATTATCACCATGTTTCACATTCTACATCAATTATGATGTGATACAAAGGGGTTTTACAACTATATGACCCCAATTCTATGAAAAAAATTAAATTTTACTCTATGAAAATATATATAAGTATCCATTAACATTATGATTATCAAAAAAAATTATATTCTTTGAATTTAAACTCGAATAAAAAATAATGTAATTCCCTTTCCATATATTATATATCATCTCGAGTTAAAATAATTTATGATAATAATTCTATCCACTTTAACATAGATTCATATATAAATGGTAGAATATACTATTTTGGATCTTATGATAAGTGAAAACCAAAAAAATCTCATCAAATAGATAATACTTCCATGTCTATAATTAATAGACCACAACATCGAATTAAACATCATGGGTGTGATAATTCATCTAATATAAACATAGGTTATAAGAATCATGTGACCCAAATCAATATTTATTTATCAACATGTATCATAAACCAACCCCTAATGTGAGATAATAAATTTCATAATTTATACATGCATCATTAAAGATTAAAAAAATTATTGGACAATCACTATTTGGTCCATGAAATAATGTCACACATATGTTATCTCACTGTAACTTCACCCTTATTATCAAGCATTATCATTTTTAAAACTAGATATGTAAATTGATGACTGATGTGAGTGTAATACCCAAAAATACACATTAAAATATAAATTTTGAAATCATTATTGTGTACATAATAAGACAAAATCGTCAAAAATTGTTTAAGATTGAAGAATATAATAAACTAGTAAATAAAAATCCAATGAAATTTAACTTCTCACTTATAAAAATATAACATTGAGAACCTATAATAATGTATATATGTCTATAGTGTCTCTAAAAATAGATAAATACACTCTATGATAATCATATAACAATGAATATATCAAATAGTCCTTAATAAATACAATTAAAATGAGTTTAGATATGGGGGAATCATTAAATTAATCAAGTATATTTAAAAAATTTGTGTTAATTACTCAAAATGGAATCATCAAAAACATAAAATAAACATATGTATGTTTAAAATATTTATTCAATACATTTTTATCTTCAACATTAAGAAAATGTTATCAAAAAGATACTTTGATCCTATAAAACCCCTAATCATATCAAATATTACTAAACACATAATCTATCCATTAAAACATATAATAATTCTAAATAATGAATATATCTGTAATCTTTTTAAAACAACACATAATCACGAAAATCCACTTATTTTTTTGAAAATAATTATACCACCTCATAGAGATATAATTTTACTTAAAATTAACATGTATTCATGACCTTCTAATTATATAATAAATTCAATAAACTTTTCAAGAGACATATTATAATATGGAATATAAATAGTACTAGTTCCTATAACTATGAGTATCAAAATTTACAGGATCTTATCTTATAGAATTCTTATGAAATCCCTATGAACCAAATATTGAAATAAATCCAATATAGTAGGGGAAGAAATATTTAAATTACACTTTGTTTATCCAATGTATAAACAATAAATATTGTATATATTAAATTTTTGCTGTCTAAAATCCTAGTAATCTATATTGGTAAAAAAATTACATTCAACCATGATAATAATAAATCTAAATAAAAAATAAATAATGGTACTAACCAATTTTAGTAGTAAATAAATCATATAAAAATTTTAACCAATCAATTCATATAATCATATTCATTTTATTAATATCCTTGATAAACACAACCATATGGCTTTTTTATCTAAAAATTAATATGGAATGATATTGATATCTCCTGTTGGTATCCTCTGTTCAACCAGATAGAGTATTTGTATGATAAATAACAGAATGTGTCCAATCCTATAACTGATTCAATGAATTTCCCAACTCCCTTAATCAATATATCCTTAATAACATTATACCCTATAACCTCTTCCACCCCCCAAATAGCTAGATTTTTTTTAAACTAACTGTTGTGGTTCACTTGCCCATGCATGTGGCACATCAGTGGATATTGAATAATGACCTCTATCCTATTATATTTCATTTAAAAAATATCACAAAATATTTCCAAAATTTATTAAATAATAGAATTTCATTGGCTCAATATGATATATTTCTTTAGTAGGACCTTAACAAACTGACTAATAAAAAAACATAAACATCATCCCTTTTGGAAAATAAGATAAACAATTCCTTCCTTAATCTCCAAATCGAACACATCCATAGAGTTAATGATCAAAATTATTATTATTTATATATTTATCCACTATTACCCAATGAATAAATCAATTATTCCAGTAAATAAATCCCATTCATAATAAATGTTTTTATTTATTTTAAAAAAACATGGGAAAACAACCTAGTCTTTACTTGGAAATAATATTCCACTTCAAACCACACTCTAAACTATGTGTTTTGAAATAATCAAATCTACCAAGAGATTGATGAATTATTTTGAAATCCCTAAATTATTATATATAATTGAGAAATGAATTATTTAATTACATTATTTTCACGAATTTAGATCCTAGGGTCATTATCAATGTATCAAAATAAAATTTATCAAATAATAGAACAAGAAATGAATACCATGATGGTACTTTGAAAACCTTCATTGGAACTAGTATTCCCTTCAACATATTAAGAATTAAAAAAAGAATCATAATATTTTTATCATTAAGTGAATCAATATACCCAAAAATGAACATATTTCCCTTCCTAAATTCATTCCAACCAATTTTAATGTAATATAAAACAAATAATGGAGGATATTGATAAAAAAACTTCTAGAATATGTTGATCACCAGAACCTAATTCCATTAAGTTATCCTTTATAGTATTTGAATCACATTATAAAATAATTATATAATCTTCATATCAACAAAAATTTTAGGTTCTACCACTAGTAGAAAATTCTTATCTTCTCCTTACATATTACCAATTTTTGAACATACCAGTTATTCATATTTCCAATCATCTTCATCAACATTTTTTTCCATAATATAATTAAATAAAAAGTTATAATTAGTAAAATAGTATCATAATATCACAGAAAATAGTTATAAATTTATAATTTTTAGGTAAAATTGTACAAAATAATTAATCAAATCAAACTACTCACATCATAGTATCATTTTAATATTTTTGATTCAAATAAAACAATTCATTATTAATATAATATTCATGAACTAATTGAAAATTTTATTAATATTTCAACCACATACAATAGGTATAATTTTTATATAAGATAAAACATTAATCAAATTAACATGTTATTGTAAATATAATATGTCCATATGTTTTAAACTCATGAATGAACATTGATAAATTCATCCCGAATACAGATGTATTTAATAAAACTATATTTTTTTTAAAAATCAAACAATCAAGTCTCTCACTCCCTTGGAAACATACATTCCCCCCATTGTTTTTCTAAATATGAATATGTTAGTGAACAAACAAGAACACATAGGTCATATATTGTATATAACTCTGTAATATTTATATCATTATAAAAAACTATCAAAATATTATAAAAGAAACATACCATAAATCTATTTTGTAATGTCCCACCTATACATGCCAATGTTATCAAGGAGATATTATACAAAGAAATAAGTGAGCCAGTGAATCTCTAGAGGATAGATAATAGTATCATGAATATATATATATATATATTAGGGTGTTTATTATACTCATATGAATCATCAAATAAAAATAAAAAGAAATTGACTCTCCAATCATGAACACCATTTGAATGTAACATGATCAATAATAAACTATATGAGGTTTTGTAAAAATTACCATGGATAACATCCATTAACAAAATATAAAACCAATTCCAAAATAATAGTATTATATAAAATACAAATCAAATGTATAAATAAGTATTATTATAGATAAGTAATCTAGATGTTTCTATAATTATTAGAAAATCATCTTCTCAATGCCACAATAAATTTATATATATGTTAATTTATCAATATACATTACTAAAATCAGTATGAATAAATAAAACATATAAGTATAGAATATGATAAATAAATTTATTATAAGCCCCTATGACCACAAGAAATACATAAAGTTTAACATAATATTATGTGACTTGCATAATATAATAAAATAACTTTTTAATAAAAGAGTACACATAATAATGGATTGGGTGGTAACCATGGCCCACCAATATTATATATCCATTGTTCAATTTTTTTTATGTAGTTTTTCACACCATTGAAAATGAAATATCATATAAAAAACATAGATCAATATCTACCTTTCTGAACACATTGTTATCATAGTCACTTTTCAAATCCAGTAGAATGAGTCTATCTTATAATAAATAAATGATAAATATATTTTTTGTGAATAAATCATGAAAAATAATTGAATTCATTTATACATAAATACTTCCCTTCTTATTATACAAACACATGATTCTTATTAATAAATAACATATATATTTCAATAAAATTTTATCACATTCATCATGACAATGACTTAATAATACTCATCCTTATAAAAATTTATTATAATATATCAAATTATAAAACATATTAATGTTTGGTCAATAAGGGGTTTTATATTTAAACACTTATATTTATGGAAGAATATACTTTTAGAGAACATTCCAATGTGAAAGAACTTATATTTTCTCAATGATTTTTGTCCAATGAAATTAATTAAGTAACAGAATATTAATTTAAATTAAAATCCTCTAAACAACTTTCACATCATTACTAATAAAATGAAATCATGAAATCTGGTACTAAAATGTCCTAATTAATTCCCATAATAATTAAAACAATTGATTATATGTTTTAATCACATAATTTTTCAATAGTACAATATAATATAATTTTTAAATATAATACCTATAGATTTTTATGAGTTTTATTTGATTCAAAAATCATCAAATGAATTTATAAATTTAAATGAATTTATTTCCCATTATATTGAAAACACTAATTGTTAACATCATAATAAAAAATGAGTATTTCAAAAACAAATATAAAATTAAACACATGGATAATGAAATAGGTCACCTCACTTGATATTAGAAATCATCTTCACCCATAATAGATATTTAATTATTAAAAAACACTATAATTTCACTATATCATCAAACTAAAATATCAAAAAATGAAATATATGAACACATCATCAAAACCTAAGCCCTTTAAAAAACATTAAGATAAATAAATATCCTAACATAAGGATCACAATGCAAAAAATATATTTCATATCCATTTAGAATAAAAAAAATAACCATAAAGATATCATTAGATAAAGTGTTTAGTGTAATAAGTCCATTGAAATAATATTCTACTACATAAATATATATACTTATGAGATCTAAATAAAATATTCAATTTTAATCCTTAAAAATAGATTCATTCAAAACCATGTCATGGTTCCTAGAACAACATTG
Source organism: Viscum album (assembly GCA_963277665.1). NCBI lineage: Eukaryota > Viridiplantae > Streptophyta > Magnoliopsida > Santalales > Viscaceae > Viscum > Viscum album. Next base: position 1,748,868,258 of record OY728120.1, on the reverse strand, counting down.
CATTTTTTACACATCCAGGATGTCAACATGAAATGAAATCCATTTAGACTATAAGATAATATTCATTTCTCATTATTATCTCATTATATATTTTAATTTTATATTTATTTCAGTTTAAAAGATAAAATTAAACTATGGAGTCATATAAAATATCTTTTTTTCCATCCTCATAAACCAATAATATTAGTTCAAAATTTAATGATTACCATGATTTCCATCCTAACAGATTTCTCTAAACCACGTTAATTTTCATAATTCATGTCATTTTTTTCCTTTTAGTTAATTCCATAGAGTGTGAAATTTTTGAAAAACCATAAAAAATAAAAATTATAAAATCCATGAAAATTCATTGAATTTAAAAATATTTTTCACCCATAAAAACTACATAATTTTTTACCTAAATCTATATAATGGTTTCCATTACTCTTTTTTAATGAATTAGAGATAAAATTAACTCCTATATTACCTTTTTCATCTCAAAAAATTTTCAAAACATATTATTCCAAAAATAAATTTAAATAAAAAATATTTCTAAAAAAATAACCTCATAAATATTATTATTATAAAAAATAAAACAATAATGAACCAAACTACATTCCATTATGTTTATGTGGTTAAAAAAATAATGGAGGTACCTGTTCGCAAAACAGAGACACCATATGCCCCCAGGTTTCTCCTACAATGTATACTAAAAATGTAGTGATATAATTGTCCCGAAAGCATTTAATAAAAGGAATATGCATTATTTTAATATATACAACATCTCCTCTCCATAAAAACGAAAATTGAGTGACTTGGAACACTCTAAATTGTTCTCCTGCATGAGCACCACTAACTTAATCTATTTACATCATATATAATGATTTCACAATTAATATCATCAAACCGTACACCCTCTATATATACTAAATTACTAAATTTCTTTATATATGAAAATTTAAAATAATGATCTTAGGGATTTGAATTCCTTTAAAAATATTCCACAACCATTACATGTGCCTTCCAAAGTTATTTAATCTGTTAATTAATAGACAAATATCTCCATCATTCGATAATCATGCTTCCCTAATTATCCACCACACTTCCCCATGTTGAGAAGTAATCTTTTTGAAATCATGTTTATAATTTTCCAAATATATCTCTAGTAAATTCATTCCAGACCATTTATAAAAACATATATGTCTTGATCCTCAAAATAATTTATTAATCCATGAAATGTTTGAGAGAAGTTATAATATTTGAAATCTTCCTCCATTTATATATTATTATTTAGTGACTGGATTTTCATATACAAGGATCATTATTCATGTATTAAATAATTTTATAATATTTAAACATTAATCAATAAATATTTAATAACATTACTCATTTATGAAAATGATGAAGAAAAATATCTTAAAAGAATTCTAAAATAATATTTTAAAAAAATACTTTATATCAATAGATATTTATCAAGATGAGGATAATAAAAATATATATCAATGAATGAAAATTATTTTTATAAATTCAAGTATCTATTTTTTGGAACTATATTTCTTTAAATCATGAATTATATATATATATATATAGTTTTAAAGCCACATTAGGTGGACAAATCATTTTTCAAGATAAGATATCTTATGGTGAAGGACGATTTATTGGCAAAGGTGTATTATTTCCTTTGTGTGTCACAAAATTTATGAGATAATAATTAAAAGGGATAATTATTTGTGAATAATGAAATTCCTTGACTAACAAATTTCATATATTGAAAAGTCCTACATTATATTATTATATGAGTTTCATGAAGATCTAGATCATCATAAATGAATCTATAACAAGGTTCTTGATGGTTTGATGTACTATTAATGAGGTTTCATAATTAATCGTAATTTCACAATTGTATAATTTTAATCTAAGTGACTTATATTAGCTTGACAAATGGAATAATTTTACAATGGTTTAATGAATGAAAGGATATTCATGAAAAATACTTATTGATCCTAAGTACATTGGGAAAGAGGTGTTCCCTATAAATAAGATACCTCAGATCATTTATGGTAAAAGGTAATTTTCCAAATGTCTGGATCTATTTGATTTTGTAAAGGTGAAATTAATCATGAATCGAGAACTATTTGCAAGATAATAAATCACAAAAATAATTTTTAAGAAAAAATTTACTATGAGGCATTTCAGAAAAGGTAATTTAATTAATAATATGTGTTCTGTGAAATTTTGGGGTCGCATAATGGTTGGGATATTCCTGACATTTAGGAGTTTTATGAGGGATAGGTGGTTTATGAAGGTCAGAATATTTTAATATTTAGAGGGGTTCATGAAGGAAAAAACATCTTTGAAAAAAAAATTAGATTTAAAAATGGTGTGGATCATTGTGACCAGTTGTTTTAAATATTTGGTTTGATTGAACGATAACATAAACTAAATAAATTGAAGACTATGGTTCAATCATTTCTCATACTAATCTGGGAAAAATAATTATATTCATAATATAATGATGCAACCTTCATGTTTATAAATTGAGAATAATTCACCCTTGGAAGTGAGTGGGGGTAGAAGCGATCTATAGAGGAATTATGTTGTCATAAAATTTCATATGAAGGTAGTGGGATACAAATGAAGTGACCAAGTATAAAAATTTATATTCATCAATAACTAGTGAAGTGTAGTGGATTTAGGTATGACAAATGCACTGTTGGTGTATTATCCGTAGAATAACCCTTATCAATGAACCATGTAAATTTGTTTTCATGATTTTATTTATAAAAATTGTTTTCTAATATTTTAATTATCCCATTATAAAGGTTTAGAATGTTCATATGAATGTGTGGAAAATATTTATCTCATTAAAAAAAATGTTCAGACCCGGATTCACCCCTCCCCTCTCAGGGTGTTCTAGGGAAGTTCATGGGGATATATTTATGATTATATAAAATATCAAAAATAATAAATTATATTTACGAATTGAGTAGTAATTTTTCATATTATGTATTGTTAATAAAATTATAATTATAATTATTCAATATTTTTTTGTTTGTATTTAAATTATATTGTTAGTTAATAGTATTTGGACATGAAATCTATACAAATTCATATAATTAATGTAAATTTAATGGAAAATAAATATTTTATTAAAAAAATTATATATTTTGGTCTTATTCATCTCTTGGGGTGTCCTGAATTTACATATTATTTTAGACCAAGGGTATACATCATGGGTGACCCATTTAATAGTACGGGGTATTCACACCATGATATTTTCCAATTTTGTACTAACCAACATGTGTTTTTTTCTTAGTCATCACTATTAAAACACATCATAATGGGAGGGGTTTATAACACTCTATTATAATTTTTTAACAAAACATATTCAAGAAATTATGTGAACATTATAATCCATAACTTTATGTTACATCATCCTTTTTAGTATAAGGATTCATGTAATTTATATAATACCAAATATAATATCCCAATTCACATATACTATGATATTTTATTGATAATGCTTCAACCACATGGTTTTTTTCATAAGAAACCATTTCAAAAATATTCATGATGGGTGAGATATCAACAACACCAAAATAATTACATTATGTACCTCACACTAATCAATGTGGAGATATACAGATGAATATCCATTAATGATTCAATTGAATACCATTTAAAATGGGAATAATAATGATGGTAGTAGGAACTCTAGGTTGAGTGGTGCCTTTGTTTTGTAATTCTAAGACTATTAATATGTGGGATGTTTCATATGGATTATCTGATATTTTTTGGGACTATTTATCCCTCAATATTTTAGAATTCTTAAGGCATGATACACATTCCCATGGAAGGTTTTTTGTGATATAATTCCTCTTCAGGATCAAATATTATATGAACAAATAATATAATGTTTTTAATGTTTTTAAAAATATATCATAATCATAAAATATGTTAATTTTTCTTAGAGAGGATGTTTTATTGTGATGTTTTTTGCTATAATTATTCAATCACATTAATGAAATTTTTGTGCTATTTTTTATTTTGATAAAAAGATATAGTATTGAAATCCAAAATCAAGTGGTGGAATAAAAAGTACATAATAATTATAAGGGTTTTTATAATATAAATGGGTCTATAATCAAGAGACATTGTAATGAAATTGTTATTTGAAATACGATTGTGTATGGATGAAAATTCTAATAAGTACACAGATTCTAGGATTTCAGTAATGAAAAACAATTATGAGTTATATGTGGGTTTCAGATTGATTGATTCAGTTTATTTGTATATAAATTTATCTATCATGAATTCTAAAAAATTAATCCAATTGGAGTGTTAATATTATTTCAAGATTTTATGAATTTTACTATAAATGAATTGGGTGTTGGAGTAACATGTTTTGTGATGCATTCTAAAAAAACATTATACATATTTATATATATATTATAGGATCATATAATGGTTCTCCAATGTATGTTATTGGAAGATGTGCATGGAATTTTATGATTTAATTGATTATATTTTGTATACTGTCAATTTTTATAGACATTAATTTTGTCTGGATAACCATTTGATGGAATCATTTTTCCATAGTAAATATCTTTAAGATTGAATATAATCATGGGTATAATTAATAAAACATTTTTATAATTATTGGTTTTGTTTTTACAACATCACATCATGAAAATTGTGTTTGTAATTTTTTTTAAAAGGTTTATTAGTATTTTTTAATGTATCATTGACTAAAAACATAATATGGAATTATTAACTTTAGGGTATCTAAAATATTTATGAATATTTTATGTCTTGGTGATTTATTACTGTGTATTTCATAGAATAATTCCTGATAGTAATTAGAGTTACACTATAGAATATTCACTGGAACTAACAGATATAATTTACTAAGAAATATATGGTTTTATGAACATTATTGGTTTGTATTAATGGATAGAATAAAATTAAGTCTTCTTAGGGAAAAATCTGTTGTGTTCGGAGAAATTCTAGTGACATATCTCATTTCTTCTAGTTGAATTCTATGGATATTTACACTCAAGATTAATTTATGGTCGATCATCTTTTTATCGTTGAACTAATATTAAAAAAAAGGTTATTTAAATTATTTGAATTTATGATTGTATGTTATAGAGTTTTAAATATGAATATAAAATATATATAGTTTAATTTAATAATTTTTCATATTCCTATACATTTAATTTTTCAGCTATTAGAGGGGTCGAGTGGGAGTAATAAGGTAGTTGAAACATGGAAACATGAATTTCATCCATAGGTTCTACAATTAATATTTTGGAAATCATACACTATTTTTATGTACGTTTATCACTATGGGAATGTAAATTTCTATATTTATACAGTCTTGTATGGTCTAGGTTTTTAACACTTGGTTTATGATGGGTTATACAATGGTGGATTTTATATTTAATGTGGGAGTATATTTTAATTATTATTTATCCCTGATAATTTTAGTGAAGTAATTATAGGAAAAATAAAACTATAATATTCCCATATTAGTGACCATTTATCTTTTATTCCATTGGAATTAATTTTATTTTTCTTGGTTTACCACAATGATTATATTAATATATGATGTAGTATCCACTATGGTATTGTTCTTCTAGTGATTGAATTTGGAATATGATGAAATTTCTATTTTAAAGGATAAAAGTATATGGAATTAGTCAATAAAATAAAAAATGGTAGAAATCAGTATTAAATACATATAAAGATCCAATTAAAATTAATTTATTTTTAGATATATGTGGATTGAGACACAAAATGGTCATTTTGAGGTTCCCAGTTCCTATTTTATTGGTCACTGATTTTTTTATAATAACTAGATATCCTACCGTTTTTTATTACAATATTTTCACTCTCAAAATATTTCCAACCCCGATTACCCTTTTGGTGAACATTATTCATCTTTTAATGATATAAACCCCAAAATTTGTCTTGGCATTCTCTCTTAAATTTAATGTGAATCATTATAGTCTTTCCCTTATTCAGTTATAGTCTAAAATACATTCATCTTCTATGATGTTATACTAGTATGGTTAATTTTTTTAAATAATGTTAGAGTTGAGAAGTAATTGAGATTTTATAGGGTTATGTCTTCTGGAAGATACATGAGAATTTTGAATTTATCATTTATTGATTACTTTTAAATTTTTCACTACATCATTTGAACATCTATTGGTGAGGGGAATTCAAAAATCCTATATTATTTTTTATATTTTAATTGTAGATTAATAATTTTTTTAGTCACTGGGAGGATGGTAGAAATTGTTTTATATAAGTTAATAAACAAAAAATTAAATAATTAATTTTGATTTTGTGCTTATGAATGATTTACATGTATTTATTTTTTTTTCATCCTTCAGTTATAGTGTACATTTTTTTGAGATATTGTTTGGGATTATTTTTCAATGTCCTAATTATCTTATTAAACAATTGATGACATGAAGGGTGTAATTGAACGAGATAATAAAAGATTATGATATATACTATGACTAGTATTATGTAAGATGAAAATTATTTAACAAGAAAAAATTTATAAATGAATTAAATGAATTTTTTTTGAAGATGTATGATCATTGACCATGATATTAAATTTTTTGGATTTTTTACTATTATTAATCTTGTTATGGTTAATGTGGATATTATTTTATTTTATTTTTTTAAAGGTAGTGTGATGATGTTTCATGTTTGTTGGTTTGTGCTTTCATGGAATGTTGGAAAGAGGATGTTGTGATAGATAATTTTATTTATATTTATTTATATTAGATATTAATTAATGGCTGAGGTAATAAAATTAATGTTACATGGGAATTTGTTGAATATTTTTATTTAAATTGGTGTTTAATGTCTTGTGACAGTTGAATAAAAATGTGGGAATAATATGTTAATTAAAATTTTAAAATAGATATATAATACATTTGATGAAAATATAAATATGATAATGAATAATAATGGGTATATTATGTTATTATTGTTTTTTTCAATTTTATGGTTTAAGTTGTCATGTTTTGTTGTGATATATGTGATTTTATCTTCGAGGTGGTATTGATGTGATGGGTATCATGGTCTATTATGGTTTTTTCTTGACTACAAATGTTTAATATGGGTTGTGTGTAATGTCATACAATATAATATCCATTTTTATTATACACTACCACCCACTCCAGTTATAATTACTAATACATATTTAAGGATTTTGGTATTGTTTTTTTTCCCATACATCACGGTTATAGATGATTTAGATCGCTGGCTACTAAGCCTTCACTGATCTATAATTGAGAAATACCATGACTTTGAAGGAATAAGGTTTTTTATGTTGTTTTAATAGTGTTGATGCATAGTATGGGATAGTCATTAAATAAAAATGAAACAACGATGATTTGTTATGTTTACATTACCATTCAATTATGAGTTTGTTATGATTTTCATTAATGATATTTATATATGGACAGTGGAAGTTGTTTTCATATGATGCGGTTGTGGTGTTTGGTCTGAAACATTATTGTATATGTTTCTGGATAATAAGTGACTAAGTAGTTATGTGGATATATGATGTTTTAATGATGGTAATGTTTTGGAACATTTCATTATGTGATGAAAAAGACTCATTCAGTGGGAATGTTTTTTATGGTATCTTTTTCCTATATTATTATTATTAGCATATTATTATATGGGTCTATTATTTGGGTGGTTGTAATTTTTTAGGATGGGTAGAATATAAATTGATGTATTTGATGAGTTATTTCTATTATTTTTTTACATATTATTTAACAATATTCATCCAAATTTGGATATGTTTTTTTGGGGATAAATTTTTTAAGGATATTTATATTCTCGCCCTTATATATATATATATATATCTGTGTGTAGGTGTCTATGAGTGTGTGTTTAAAATATCCAAAATGGATTTTTTAACCTGGATAGATATTAGTTACAAGGGAAGATTGTTAGAGATTATATACATTCATGGAGTCCCTAATATTTTCATCACATTGGTTTACACTTAGAGTCTTTTTCTTATTATGGAATTATATGACTTTTGAGTTTCAATTTATTTTAATCCAATTAGGTTTTTATTGTTCAATTTTAATTTCCCTTAGATATATTGGCGTAATTCCACACATATTTTTGTTGTTATACTGATGGTTTTTGTCTCCACCTCATATCCTATAGGACAAAGGATTCATGTTTCACTTTTACCTTCATTTTTGATACAATATGTCCCCCATGATGGGTGAGACATGATAGATGTGTATGACTGATATCAATGGGAGTTAGTGTAACATCCCAAGTAAGTAGTTAATAATAGATATTTTTATCTATTTCTATTAATGAATTAGATAGTATTTTAGAGGCTTAAAATGAGAATAAATCGAATCTTAAGCATGGAATACACTAATATTTTTTGAAGATTGTTTTAATGCCTTTTGATGGAAACCCATATTTTAAATCTATCTTTTGAAAATTTTATATGCTATATTCTTCAAAATAAACTTATTATTTTTTATTGGGACATCAAAATTTACATTGTGTGATTTTTTGGTATTTTTCTGATAAAGTTTATTTTTTTAATGAATAGTGAAAATGTTGTATATTTATTCAAAATCACTTTTTAATCTAATTAATTTATATGATTATATTATATTTTTAATTGGTTTTAAAGTTCAATTAGAATATATTTTTACCATTTAATCCCATAGTGGTCGTCGGAATTAATTTCACTTTGAAATTGGACTTAAAATACTGTCGATCTTTTGATACTAATTGTTTCATAAAAACACGCTATTTGCTATGACAGCAGGAATTATTTATTAAATTAATTAATGCAACTTATATGTTTTGAATGTTGTAAAATAGACTTCATTTTTGAATTCGGAATATCAAATATAGCTTAGGGTGATGTTTTTGTTTTTTTCTGGAAAACTTCAATTTTTGATGAATAGTAAAACCACTAAGTGGTACTTATAAAAACTGAAGTTTCGTTTAAATGAAATTTTACCACCTCTGTGGTTTTAATTTCATAAATCTGACATACATGGTTGTCATTAAAATGTAAAATGTGGCTCAATGGGATTAAAATAATTTTTTGGTGAATAGTAACTTTTAAGTTTTTATTTGCGATTAGAGGTAATTAGTATAATTTAAGGTATGAATAATTTTTTAATAATATGAGATGAGCATGACACATGTACTAACCTTATTGGATGTTTCATGGCTGACCGATACATTCCATGGGTCAACTTGGGGACCCCATGGAGCCACTTTAGTAGTAAAATGACATTAATATCTTTTTATTTAATGTTAAAATAAAAATGACACAAACATGAGTTGTTTTACAAAACATATTTTTACATAGGGTTATACAAGTCATATTTTTGTCTCTAAATATTAATTGGAATGATAAAAATATTTCCTACATCATAGTATTTTTCTTATAATTTTTAGACATTAAATAAATTAAATTATTTATGACACCATGGTGATGCAGCGATTACCTCATTATTTAACGATTTAAATTAAATGAAAAGATAATGTAAAATCTATGACCTACACATGTCCAAAACCTATTGGATGGGCGGATTTGGAACACTTATCACCTTATTCTCTAATTATACCAATGTGGGACCTTTTAAATTCGAAACTCATTTTAAAATAATGTAACATTTGTTTACATTCCAAGAGTGCCCTTCCTCTCCTCTTATAAAAGGCCCCCACCTCTACCTCCTTACCCACACATACAAAGACTTTAGCTCAGCCAAACCCTACCCATTTTGTCTCTCCACACCCCTCTCTAACTCCTAGAATCCTCACTTTAGGAAAAAGTCTTCCCAAGGAAGCCTTTGAGCTCAAATCAAAAAGAGTTACCCGATTTAAAGGTAGTGTATTCTCTTGTGTTCTTATGTTTTATTTTGCTTCTCCAACCCCCTAAACTCTTTTTATTCATTTCTTTTGTAACAAAGCTAGTATCATTCATATACTAAGATTTTTTTATAATATGTATTCGAGCTACACTTACAAACTCCTACATCTAATGGTTAAAGAACATACTGTTTCCGTGGATGGCGAATTGTTGCCTCACGAATCGATGATTTTTCAACACTCATATATCACCTTCAAAGGTGGCCATTAAGATGTCACTATATTTATATATTATATATACTATGTTTATTTTTTACTTAATCTTATGATTTTTTAATTTATGGCATATCTTTATTGTTACCTTTATGAGTAAACGCGATATCTTTGTTTTAGGAACTGCGGACTACCACCCCCTCAGAGTGATTTTATTCGTTAATACCATATGTGGTACATATAAAGGATATATTTAATGACATTATATATGATACCATACTGGAATGAAAATACTATTACATATCATTATGTTTTAATTCCATAAAATATGAAATAGAAATGAATGTAGCATTCATGCGTACGTACGGCTTACCGTCTCCATGAACGGTGAATTTCATTTCTTACTCTAAAAGTTGTGTAATATTATAAATGCATGTATATACTGGATATATATGATATATATGATATATACATCATGAGTATAACTCTGGATATAATGGATACATGAACAACCTTTAATTATAAAGAGCATATTTTGACACAAGTACCAATGATCGTTAAAACAAGCGTTATTAACTAAAATAGTTACATAGTGTTCATGACATGGTAATAAGTGACATAAATGGAATAATGAACTTGAAAAAGGTTCTTGAGAAAATAGAAATTAAGTCATGTTTATTATTTAGGAGATTAAATAATGATCAAGTCAACTCAGATACGAGGTATTGGACTTCGTCTCAATATCATTTCATTGAGGCATATTTTGATTTTTACACAACCTTCTTTTATACGGTGTATAAACCCCGTTGACTTTTACGTTTATTCAGAAGGAATCTTTTTTATACGAATTGTTTACTAAACAACAAAAGGGAATGTTTTTTTGATGTACGTATGCGGTGACAAGGACTTCTCTGCCACCGTGACCATTATTTGAGTTTCAGCTTTTTCTACAAGCCATACTTTTTTAAAAGAAAAATAAATACAAAGTTTTACTTTTCTTTTATTTTTTTAATGAAAATGGTTTTCATAATGTTTTTATATCAATGTGTTGTATTGATATCTTGTGATTGAAAGGTGAAATGTTATTTTTCCTTTATGCATGTTTTCTGTGATGTGATTATGCGGTGGTTCTTGGGCCTTATTATGAAGACGGGTGGATCCGTGATAAATTAAGGGCGGGTGACCTCGATATAGCTGTCCAATGCATTGGGTAATGCGAAGGAGTGAAACGTTAAGGTTTCTCCGAAGAGATTTAGGGAATATACTATGGTGGGTATTCTAAACGTAACCAAGAGGGTTACTCCCTACGTAAGAATGTTATGAATGCCTCAAGTTAACATTATGTCTTATGAATTCTATGATTTATTCATGATTTGATGAGGTATGTTAAAGTGCCTATGTTTTATGGGTAATGTATGATTTCATTCTTATGTATATATGAACTCATGTTTCCTTTCAATATTTTTATAACCCTTACTGAGCTTTTTATGCTCATCCCATGTTTTTGAAATGTTTTTCACAGGTCAAGGGAAAGGTACATGATATGATGATAGTGTCAAGGAAGTGTCAAGAAAGAATCCATGTTTTATTTTAAATATGTTTCTGTTGATGGGAAAAAATAATACTATCTTTTATGTAACCACTTTTCTTAAATGTGGAATGTAATACATGTTTTATGATCTAATTCTCTAAAACTCTAAACCTGAAAAGATCCTCAATGTGAATTATTCATTTAATTTAATATTAAGTAATTTTTAAGGCCGGGGCCTTATATTTAGGATATATATTGATGTTGTGATTAGTTATTCATGGTTTATAGAGAGATAATGTATAATTAATTATTAACATGTTATTATTGAAAGGGGGACTATCCAAGACATGGGGTTTTAGATCCCCAAGTATCCAACTAAAATACTTTATGCTATTTAAAAAAAGTTAATATGATCATTCCTGTATGTTTGAAACCATGGTGAGATTTATGTATCAAGCATAATTTTGATTTTGATTGAATTTGGGTGATTTAAATGAAATTAAAATGATTCTAATTAAATGATTATAAATTAATACCCAAATTTAGTGTAAGTATTTTGGTTTACCTATACTATATAAATGGATGGAGGGTATTGTGTACATCTATTTTAGGTAGGATATCAGTTCTAGGATGATGAATTAATTAATTTGATTGATTAAATAGAAATGGGAAATTATTCTTGGATTAAGGTTCTATATGAGATTTAGATTCAATGATTGATAACGTATTAGGGGACTACCTTAAATTGAGAAATAGGGCAGCAGAGAGGGGATCTGAATATTTCTTTCATTCTGATTGATTCATGTATTAATTAATATATCTTTTTGGCTATTATTTAATTTATAATATCTTCTTATTAGTGGGGTTACCTATTTCATGGTTATTGTATTTATTAGAAGGACCAATGGTATGATTTTATGAAATCTTTTTTGTGATTATTTTCACTCTATGATATTAAAAGAATATGAAAAGGTAGGTTTTACTATCACTCTACAAGTTGATACTAACGATGTTTTAGTTTAGGATTTGGATCTTTAATATTCATAATTTTTAGCCTTATATCATATTTACGATATACAGGCTAGAGTTCTCAATTCTAAGGAGCCACTATGGCTATCATTCCAGTATCATGTTATCCCATTTTTTATACATTGTCTCTAAATTTTTTAATGCAGTAATAGGTTGTTTATAATATGTTTTTGGATGTGAGAATAATTAGATGTCATGTTGTTGATATGTATGGGGTCGAAATTTGTAGGCCATGATGTTCCCCACATAGATGGATCTGCAGATGTTTCAAGTTAGCACCTGATTAAATTCAAAAATTGAGATATAATTTGTTTAATTTAGTATCTTCACACACCATAAAAGAACCTTCCATAGATTATGGTGTTGGACATATGGAAGAGAGACTTTGGGTTCACATAGTATGCATAGAGAATTTGTTAATCAATTAATTTTTTTTGTGTGATTCATGAATATGAGAGATTTATGTCAAAACATCAGTCAGTACAGAATTTTTTGAAATATATAGACAACCATAAAATATTGTATTTTTCATGGTTTTATGTATGCAATACAGATTATTATTTATTGCTTCTAGTGGAACATTGTTTTCTATGATGCTTGAGTAATGTGTATGTGTTTTTTTGTGCAGTGGGAGCATGGGTTAGGGCACAGAAATATCAATATCGTTTCTTCTTATTCAAAAATGATGATTTTTAAGTTGTAAAAAGATTATAATATGTTTTTTCATGGATTTTGGGAAGATTTATATATTTTCTCATAATGTGTTTATAGAATTACTCACAGAATGTGATATTAAGTGTGCGAAAGAGTAACATCTGATTTTTTCATTTTTTTATGGATTATTATCAAATGGATAATTTTTAAGTTATATATTGAGATTTATGTTGTTTTTAAAGGGTTTCATTAAACTATCATGTCTCATTGCGGTTACATAGTGATGTTTACTATGAATGTGGTTGATAGTCTGTGGTTGAGTATATACTAAGAGAAGATAAACATGGTTTTAGTGAAAAATCATTACACACTATTAAGGACATATGATTTGATTGTCTAGTTGAAGGGATAGATCTAGATTTTAGATATTGAAATTTTGTTGGGATATTATTTGATGGAGGTGAGAGAGGGTGATGTCATAATGGATTGTTTTTTGAGTCATTATGGACACTTCATGTTAAGGGTTATATCATTTTGTAGTGATAATTCCTAAACTATGTTCATGGGTTTGAGGAACTTTTTATTCTATGATTTCATAGAACAATTTACCATATTTTTCATTAATGACATAAAAGTGTATTTGATGTCATAGTGGGATTTTTTGAGCATATAAGTTTTGTTTTAGAGGGTATTTAGCATCATTAATCACATGATATGTAATGAATGTCATATAATTATGTAGAAATGATTTATAACCCTAGAAATTTCATGTATCAACAAGGATTATAAGTGAATTTTTTAAAGAAATTGTTGATAATTTATTCGGTTTCACTAATGTATTAGTGAATTTATATCAACAGTGAAAGAGATATATTTGTCATTGATCATGTGTGATTAATTTCATTGTTTCTCTATATTTTTATTAAATCAACATCAGTGAAAGGTTAATGAGTTCTTATTGGACTATGTATTTCATCATCCTAAAGATCCTAAAATGGGAATTTAGTGTCTAATGTGGTATGTTAGGTGTATTATGGTCATGGTGTTTGTGAGGATGATTATATATGGAGACTAATGTAGGAGGTTGAAATGTAGTGTGTGGATATAAAGGTTTATAATTGTAGATTTTTCCTTTATCAGATAATAAAGAGGGTGTCTCTCATATATCATTACAAATAGTCTAAATTATAAGGTATTATGGTATGGTTTTTTATGATCTATTAATAATTTTTTATTCCTTTAATGTTTAGTCTATTTAAGATCATCATAGGGAGTAATATCATTAAATTTTTTAATTAATAATTAAATAGTTAGTTCTTGAAGAGATTATTATATCAAAACTAGTAGTACATCATGATATATAAAAAAACATAATTCATCAATATTTCTAATCTGGTGGACTGGGAGGATTTGTTGATGAATTATTATTTCCATTTTATAGTACGCTAGAAGGTCATGTTTTATCATTATATTCTAATGGTTTTTTATATAAAATTGGTATTCCCAAGTTCAATTGAATGATAATAATTATTTACATAGTTATCATATTTTTAGGGAATATTCGAGGTTATTCTTGTATCATGGTGGTTGTATATTTATTTTTAATTTTTTTTATTTAATGGTGACGAATGAGTTATTTATGGCGGGTTATTTGGTGAGGATGTAGGTAGATGATATTTTATGGGTTCATGATGTTCAGAGGTTGATTATATGTGACTAATATCCTAATTTTATGGCTTGATTTTGTAGGGGTCATTAGCATTATTCTGTATGTATATAATGACTTATAATATCAATTTTATATTAAAGAATATGTAAATATGGGATAAATGTTCTATATTATGTAGGAAATTTTTTGTCCTTATATTATTGATTTTGAAGGCTTGTCGATCAATATCATATAATTTATTGAGATTTTTATAACAAATGTTCTAATTTTTACACCAATATAGATAATTTTATGGATAACAATATATGTCATTGATGCGAAGGAATATTTTTAGAGAGTAAAAATTTAATTATTCGAAATGTGGTAATAGAATTACAATGTTCGTGATTTTTTTAGGGGAGTATAAAGGTGAATCAAGATCATTATAAGTCGTATATAAATCTTAACAAAAGTCCTTTTATCTTAGAGGTTGACAATTGTGTGAGATATATGGTTTATATTCATTATGGACTACAACCGTTTTTTTTTGGTGAAATGTTTTTTGTCGAATATACATTAAATCATTTTTCATGTTAGATATTTATGGTGTTGTGTCATATTATTTTGAGATTCTTATGAAAAATTGATCTTATATATAATGTTTTCTAGGTATATAATAATAATTTATATACTTATGATAAATATCATTCCATTAATTGGGAAAATATAGATGATAAGGATGGTGTGGAATTCATGGAACAACCAGTTGACATTCAGGGTCACTTGGATAAGGTGTTCTATGTGAATTCCATTGGGTTAGTTACTTCTATGTAGATTTATGAGGTTTGAGATGACAGAATATAGTGATGTGAGTCATAAATTAATGTCCAATATCACATCAGATTTTTTTATTTTCAATTTTTTTAATGGGATTGTCAATTATATTCTTATGTGAATGATGATTCTTTCTTGATTATAATTTTAATTTCTGTCATAGAAATATTCTAGTTTGAGAAATATATCACGAGGGGTTTATTTAATTTATAAATTTTATTCTTTTAGTTTTCTTGGTTCATGATTATGAGATTAATTTTAATTATATAACATTTAGGTCTCAAATATTTATATCTCATTAATTTACATTTTCCACATGTTCGTGGTCTTAAGAGAGAGTTTAGAGGTGACTCAATAGTGGAACAATTATATTTGCCACACCAAGGTAATTATTATTTATGAAAATCCTATGTAGTTTTAAATATCATGGAATTTTTTTTTGTAATTTTGTTTATGGTATTTGTATAGTATTATATGTATTATGCAACCAATTATGATTTTTAAATAGTCTATAGAGTTTTTTATATTTTTATGTAATTTGGTTTTGATGAGTCTTGTCCCTAGATATAATCCGGGATGTCCCAATAAGAAAATAATTAAGTAAAAACAATGATTTTATATTGTATTTATCCACTATTCAGTGTTTATGAATTTTAAATTTTGTGTTTTTCCATTAATTAGAATGTTAAAGTCATAGGGTGGTTCCTCTACATTGTAGTGGATGTATGAATTAGTAATGTCAAATAAAAGTCACCATTATAAAGACCTATACAACCTATTTTCATTAATGAAATTATTAAAAAATGGATGTATCAGGTGTGATGTTAAGTGATTTAGTCCTTAAATTTTTGTGGAAAATTTAATCTCAGTTGGGAGTGGCCTTAAACATGTGTTTTTAATATTACCAAACCCATTTTAGTGGCCACATTATGTTTCTTATGTGTTTGGGTTTTCCGATACTAGTGGTTTGAAATACTTTACTCTATAAAACCCTATTGAACATTAATAGCCCTATTAGTATAATTTAAATCCTAATGGGATGATCTAAACCCCTTGCTTAATGTGGTGGTTTGATCATCAATAAAAAGTAACATCACCATACTATTCTCCCTAATCCATTCAACTCTCTTTATTCTAAATATTATTGAAAAATATTTTCTTAGGGTTCAATTATTTTAAAACTTTTCATTTATTTCCTATAGATATTTTACAATGTTATTATTATACCTTTTTCCTTCATTCAAGTATTCATTATTTCTTGTTTATTGTTTACCTTTTTATTTATGTACATTACGTACTTCTCTTGAATGGAAATAAATTTCAATAAATAAATGAAATATTTCTTATCGAACCATTTTTCAAAAATTCATCGATTGTAATTATAAATTTTCAAATGGATTTAGAGAGTGATCCTTTGGACTGAATAGAATAATTTTTTGGGTCAGAGGTCTTATGCGGAAAAATAGGGTTCCTACAGTCAGATAAATACATAAATTTCATGAATCGGTTAAAAATTTGATCATTCTATAGGTAATATTCCGTTAATCTCATGTAGGGTATTAAAATATAATTGTCGTTGAAAAAATAACATGGTTTGAAACTTTTTATCAACATTTTATTTAATCTCATGGGATGCCATTTTCAATGTATTTTTAAAACGTAATGTTTCTAGCCATGATTGGTATTCATGCCATGTATTTCAAAATTACATCAGTTTTATGCATGATATATCCCTGAATATGTATCATTCTGTGTGTATGAAATCCTTTTTAACAATATGGTTATTTTGGATAATTTTTGGTGATCTTCCTCCATCTAGATCACTTTGTAAGATGTTTAATTCATGTAGTGGTTTCACAAAAAATCCCTAATAAATAATTTATCTACATCTCTGTTTCCTTTTATTGTAGATTTGGTGTTTTCTGCATTTTTTTAGATTCATGAATGATTATTGTTTTATATCGATCCATTAATGTTTCCTTCCATGCCTTTTTTCTATAACAGAACTGTTGTTTTTTTATATCTATTTTTGAGGATAATTAACAGTATATAATTATTTAGTTTTTTGTATTTATAAAATTGATTCAAATTAATAAATTTCTATATGATTTTATTTATCAATTTTTTCATTTAACTGGATTTTATTTTGTAAAAATGGGGTTTTATCAACTATGATCATATATTTTCTATATGGTTTTGGAAAAACTATGAACATTCTGAACTTTGGGCACCTCATGAAATTTATATCGGCTAACCTAATGTCTCTGATTCCACTATGGGTTACTTTTTTGATATCAATAGTTTTGTCATATGGATTTATATCCATTAGAAAGAAATTATTCTGTGTTTCGGATTATTGTATATCTAGTACATATTCTCATTGGAAATATCCCAAATGTTTTGTTTTGTATTTTATAATTTTATTTATCACATAATAATTTATTTAATGTATATTTTCTCACATGTTTAATTTACATTTTTTCTATACTATATATATTCTTATACTTGGTAAATATTAAATTATTTTATATAAGAAATGGAATAATTACAAGTGTATTTATTTAAAAAAAAGTATTAATTATCTAGATTTTGTTTTAAATATACTTATTGTGCACACATGATATTAGAAAATGTATATATTATTTTGTTATATCATACAAGGCTCTATTCTTACACCCTAATTTTTCTTATGGTTAGTTGAAAACATTTTTTTGGAAAAACTCAAGGATTTTAAGTGAATCATATAGCATGATAGGTTATCTTTCCATATCATTCCTCTGTTTCGGGGTTCTTTGGAAGAGAATGTGGGTCACATTGAGGCTTGTTGGTCTTGTCTTCATACATATATCTCAGATTTGTCCTATTTGATTGTTTTTTATCGATATTTTTTTATATCTTTTACCTTATTTATACTATGATTTTATATATTGTTTGGATATATTACTTATTTGTTTCCATTATCTTTGTAATACCTCATCATGTGATGAACGACTCCAACTGATTTTTTATGTTGACCCGGGTTGGTTTATTACAGTTATTCTTTATGATAGATAGATGGTAGTTCCTTGGTTTTTAGTAATTATTTTCTATTTTTCATGAACAACATTATTTAATTATTTTAATTATTATATGTACTAATAAAATATATTTAAATATTCTATATAAATTTTTTCAAGAGAAAATAACAAATTTTTAGTTATTGGATGATTGTAATTTTACGAAATAAGATAATATACAAGTCATAACATAATTATTGGGGATGGTATTTTTGGGCATTCTTTACATATTTTGATTATAATTTTCATAATTTTTCTATTAAATTATTTTTAGATCATGTTATTTTTATTTTATGAAACATTTTAAACAAGTTCATAACCACTTAATTATGTATGATCTTAATTAAATATTATATACTAGTTTTTCAAATTCAGTATGATATGATTTATATAAGAGGTAAATCATATAATGAGAAAAAAATTAAAGGAATTTGATTATTTTTTTTTCTTACATTGTGACATTTTTTTATATTAAGTTTCTTAATTTATTTTATTATTGTGATTATTATTTTAGATTTAAGAGTTATTGTTAGTTTTTTTGTGGTCATATGATGAATGGTATGATGTTGTGAATGTGGATGTCAGAATATTGGGAATGTGGTGACGATTAAATTTATGTCTTGATGTGTGACTATATTGGATTGGATATTGAATGGTAATTAAATTTGAAGGTAAAAGTATTAATTATAACAAATAATGGAAAAAATATTTTGATCTACATTTGTGGGTAATGGAATTCGATTACTGAAATAGAATTCGATAATAAGAGTTGAATTTGTGGTTTGAAGTAAATAGATGGTAATGTGGATGGTAATGTGAACATGATAATGATTATTAAATGGGAAATTTATTTATATTTTTATTGTTGTGTTAGGATATTTGTGCTCGACATGTGTTATAGTGATGTTATCAGTCGTATGAGGTAGCATTGATGAAATTTCGTTTGTGGATTGTATTATATTTTTCTTTTATGTGGAACATTTAAGTGAATTTTGTATTATGATATACATTTAATTTTAATTATTTATAATTCCCCTACCCTAGTAACAAAAAGTTGGTGTATTATTACATAACATTGGAATGATCCCAAAAGATCATGTCTTGAAAGACCAATTAGTTTAGTAGTCTTGAAAGTACTAGATACATTCATAAGGTTTACATTACATCATAAAACCGAAAAATACAACAACATTGATTCCATGGATAACACTGAGATCCCATATACTATCCCTATAGGTTAGTCATAATGTACATTTTCGCAATCTAGGAAAAATAAAACATATAAAGGGATGAGCTAAAATGCTCAGTAAGGATAACAATATGGCAGAAACTTTCATAAATAAGCATAAACAATTAAAGTAATGTATAAAACTAAAACAAAAGCCTCTTCAACATAATATTCATCATAATATGGAAAATATAAATCCAAATAAATCTATTTACATACTCAAATTGATATTCTAATAGTCTAATAATCACATGCCTTATCAATATCCACTTCATAATGATAGAATGAAAAATGCCAGACGTTCATAACCACATAGTAAAGGCCTTCTGCCAAGAATAAAAATAAGATTTTATCAATCCCTTGTGCTAAGACACTATTTTGTCTCATTATACCTACCAATGCATCAAGGAGATATAGCGGGATCCTCCTGTCACTTTCTATGTCTAATTCATTATTCATATGAAAAGGTTTAAACATATCATAAAAAATCATATTAAAACTGGCATATGAAATGTATATACTTTATTCATAGACCATTAATGGTATGAAATCTCACATCCATAATCAAACATATCACAAAACCTCCGATTAAGAATGGATGTTTTTTATCATAATAAATCAACTTCAAACAAATTTAAAATCCATCGGAGAATGTTGACATAGATGAAATCCAACCTTCTTAGAGAAATATCACTTTCTCTTTTGAAATCATTTAAAAGTCAGATAATTATAAAAGAAAACATTTTTTTTGAAATTATTCGTATATTCTTGTTAGTAACACTTCTACGATGTTATAATGGTGGAAAATTGCCGCACCTTCCGTATAAGTTAAAAAACATTCTTACTTTAATTTTGTCGATATGGTCATAAAGTACCTTGTTTGGAAAACAAAGAAAGGTTTTCTTTATAAAAATCATATAAATGTTTAAAAATGTATAAATGACTTTAACCAATAGTCAATAAAATAGTGAAAATGTTTTGAAATACATTATTAATAAACAAAGTTTTGAATGATAAAGAGGTCCCAGTAGATGATTACATATAAACAACCTCAGATAATGAAGAGATTGTGATATTAACCCTTACCTTGTACTTTTTCTTGGTCGAGGGTAGGATAAATTCTTGTATAATGGTGAAATAATTTTGATTAAATTATAAAGGAATTATATACATTAATATGATATCATATTTTATCAGTTAACATTTGTTTGTTATTAATTTCATAGTATTATCGTCATTTGGGGTGTTAACTGATTCTTTTTTATTTTATATTATTCATTATGTAAGTAAGGTTTGATATCTATAGGATGTATATTATTCATATTCATAATGATATTAAGTCTTTAAACATTTTTTTAATCATCTAACGATAATTAGTGTTGAATGGATACGATGGGGAATGAATCTCACCGTGTTCGTGGAGACGGTAATCCGTACCTACACACGAGCGACGATATCCTTTTTTTATATTAAAAATATATAATTTAATGGTATATTATATATAAAGAATCATTATCATGTTATATTTATTATTTAAATCATTTAAACATGATTATTAAACCCATCCAAATAATAATGTATTAAATAACAATTACACCACGACGTGGAGGTGTTAAGCCGTACGTACACACGTATGGTGACATGTCAGTCGAATGACGGATAAAATAATGAATATGGTTGTACCATATTTACAATAACATAATAGTATATAGAAGATACTGGAGTTATTATTTTATAATGGTAACAATAAATAATGAGGAAGTGGAAAATGAAAGAACATGAAAGAGGTGGTGAGATATTTACCTATTCTTCAAGTTATTCCTTTTGATTTGATCGAAAGGATTTCATAGGTTGGATTTCTAACTAAATGTAGGACTCTAGGATGAAGGGAAGATAGTTTAGAGGGTATTTTTCAGTGGTTGGCTGATCCAAATGGATTTGATCGTCTGAATTTGAGAGAAGGGGGAGTGTCCATTTAAAAGAGGGGTGAGGGGCACCATAGGAAAAGCTAGAAATATTATTTTATAATAAAATAATTTTCAGTTTAAATGGATCCAAAATGAATTATTTAAAGGATAAGGTGATGATTGGTCAAAATACACTGAAACAATAAGTTTAATACATGTTTGGGTCACTATATTAACTTTACCTTTTAGATTTAACTCTTAGTTAAATTGATTGACATTTACCATGTCTCTTTGTATTTTTATATTATATGATTAATAAACATATGATAAAAATAAAAGAGATGATCAAGTGGTTCATTAATGACATATATAATATTATTTATGACATTTGGATGATCTATGTTTTTATGAATATAATATCAACTAATAATATAATATTTCTTTTAAAACTCTTTTATGTCAATTTGGTGACTATATGGTGTTTTGTTTTTGCTAAATTCATAACAACATTATTACTTCAGAAAAAATTCATTTAATCAACCATAACATGTAATATTAACCTATAAAATTAGTGGACTTCATAAAAAGTCTCAAATTACATATATTTAGGTATTTATAATTTCAATTATTTTACTATTACATTAATTAGATAATTACTGCATCATCATTGTGTCATAAATAAAATAAATTATTTAATTTCTAAAAAATATAAAGATAATACCATTATGTAGGAAATATTATTAAATTTCAAATGAATATTTATAGTCTAATTTATCTTATTTATATCCCTATATTAAAAATTTATTAGTAATTAAACATTGAATTTAACTCTTTTAACTATTCTTAAAATAAAATAATTCTAAATGTGTTAATCTAATCCATGTGGATGAAGGAGGTTTATATTATATTCATAATGTAGTTTATGGTCGAATTATATTTATCTAATAGAATTAGGACTTGTGTTAGGGTAATAATAATATCATTTTACCCTTAATTACCCTATTTACTTTTAACCGTGGTAAATAAAATAAAAAAATTACTATTCACCAAATATTATTTTCATCATATTGAATGACAATTTATTTATTGATATCAACAGTGTCTCTCAGTTTTTTGGAAATCAACTCATAAAAGTGGTAAAATTATGTTTTATGTAAATTTTCTAATGCCTCTCGGTGGATGGTGAATGACTATAAAAAGTTCAACAAAATTTTTATATATCTAAAATTGTTATAAACTGACTCCAATGATTTTTATTGAACATATATAGGTATTATGCATCTCTTTTGACCTAAAATAAATTTAAATAAAAGAAATAATTATTTAAATAAAATATTGTTTTTAAACTATAACTATGTGTTTTTCACTATTCATCAAAAATCAAAAGTTGTGAGATAAATACCAAAAATTGAACCTAAGGTAATTTTGATATTCCAAATCAAAAAATGAAGTTCATTTTGTAAGGTAAAATTAATAAAATATCAAAAATTGGGTATTACTATTCATAACGGCTAGTTTTATTGTTGTTGTGTGTTAGAACTTGAAGTTGCGTACAACACATGTTATTGTATTATTGAAAGAGAAGTGTACCGTGGAAGCATGGTGTGTTACATTCTACCCTCATTCAAATAATTTTGTCCTCTAAATTTCTTGAATATTATTGGATAAAATGACTCGATTGGTTCTTCATCATATGTTTCATGGGATCCCACATTACCTCTGCCATATTATTGCTTCTCCATAGAACTATTACCAGACAAGCTGTCTTGTTTATCATCACTTGTTCTCTAGTATCATGATCCTTGACCGGTTCTTCACAATAATACAGATCGGGTTCCATGTCTAATTCATCAGACGTGAGTACATGCGTCGGAACAGACATGTATTTTCTTAACAGTGATACATGGAATACATCATGAACTTGGATAAATTTCGAGGCATTTCGAAATGGTACACTACTTCCCCCATTCATTCTAGAATTTCTAATTGTCTGATCTACATAGAACTCAGTTTACCCTTCTTACCGAAACATATAACACCCTTCCATAGAGACACCTTCTTGAAAACATGATCTCCTACATGAAATTCCAAATCCTTTCTTCGGTTATCAACATAGCTCTTCTTCCTACATTGAGCAGCTTTGATGTGGGTTTGGATTACCTATACATTTTCCATCGTTTCCTCCACAAGTTCTATGCCTTCGATTTTTCTTTCAAAAACTTCATCCCAAAAGGTTGGTGTGCAACATCTCTTTCTATATAATGCTTCATATGGTGCCATCTGGATACATGAATGGAAACTATTATTATAGGAAAATTCAACCAGAGGTAAATAGTGATAACACATACATTGAGAGTCATGTGAGAATGATCTCAACATGTCTTCTACGGTTTTAATAGTCTGTTCTGATTTTCCTTCAGTTTTGGGGTGGAAAGTAGTGCCCAAATAAAGTTCAGTATCTAGTGAAATCTCAATAATTTTCCTAAATCATAATGTAAAATAGGGATCACAATCAGAATCAATCGATAGTGGTACTCCATTATGTCTTACAAAATCATTAATATATAGTCTTGTTAAACGTTCAAGTGGTAAATCTTATATTATAGAAAGAAAATGTTATGACTTGGTTAGACAATCAACAATGACCCATATTACATCGTTCCTTCTAGGAGTCTTTGGTAGTCCCCTGACAATTTCCATCATAATATTATCCCATATCTACATATATATGGGAAGAGGTTACATGATTCCTCCAGGCTGTTTCCTTCCAGGCATCACTTTTGGACGAACCATACATCATTATAAAAAATCATCAATCTCCCTCTTTATGTTGTCCCACGAAAAATGTTTCTTAAAATCTCTATACATCTTAGTGCTACCATGGTGTATATAAAAATTGGTACTATGAGCATCATCAAACAATTCCCTTTTTAGATCAGGTATATCGAGAACATAATGTTTCGTCCCAAGTTTCAAAATTCAAGCATCATACACCATGTCACTCAATCACCCATCATTCATATCTTTAATCTTCTTCTGAAACTATTCATCACTAAATTGAGAAATATTTATACTTTCTATTAAAGATGGTTTGGGAACTGTTTGAAAAAGTATTGTTGTTTCACCTCCAATGGTGATTCCCATGTCCATATTTACTAGATTCATGTGTATATGATCCTTTTCAACTCCCATCTTGTTCAAAACTTCCTGATTCATTCTACTCAAAGCATCTGCCACCTTATTTTCTTTCCCAAGGTGGTAGTGTATAGTGAAATCAAAATATGTGAGTAGTTCAAGACATCTCCTTTCCTCATGTTTAGTTTTTTCTATGAGAAAATATATTTCAAACTCCTGTGATCAGTATATATCTCAATTTTATTACCATAGAGATAGTTTCTCCAAATCATCAATTAAACGTTTATAGCTGCTAACTCAAGATCATGAGTAGGATAGTTTGGATCATGAATTTATAGCTATCATGATCCATAAGAAATAACCCTATTATTCTGCATAAGGACACATCATAGTCTTTTCTTTGAAGCATCAATATAAATAACAAACCCATCATTCCCCGATGATAGAGTCAAGAGAAGAGAAATGAATAATATTCTATTCAGTTATTCAAAACATTCTTCACACTATTTTTTCCAAATAAATATTACCATTTTCTTGTGAGCTTTGTTAATGGGATAGCCAACCAGGAAAAATCATTGATGATACGTCGATAATAACCTGCTAAACCAATAAAATTGATTACCTCAATTATAATCATCAGTTCAGGCCATTATTTTATTACCTTGGTCTTATAAGGATCAACATAGATTCCATCCTTAGATAAAATATGGCCAAGAAAATAAATCTCCTAAAGACAGAATTCAAACTTGCTAAACATCCCATATAATTCGTGTCTTCTAAGAGTCTTTAGAATAATACTCAATTGATATTAATGATCTTCGTATCTTTTGTAGTATACAAATATATCATCAATAAATACCACTACAAAGTCATCAATATATTCCTTGAAAACTCTATTCATTATATCCATTAAGATAGAGGGTGCATTAGTCAATCCAAAAGGCATTACTATAAACTTGTAATGCACGTACCTGGTTCGAAATGTTGTTTTCGGAATGTCTTCCTTCGTCACACACAATTGATAATATCCAGATCGAAGTTAAATCTTTGAAAAGTATTGAGCTTCGTGATGTTGGTCAAATAAATCATAAATGTGATGTAGGGGATACTTGTTCTTTATTGTTATATCATTGATCCCCCTGTAGTCAATGCACAACCTCATATATCAATCTTTCTTATTAACAAAAATGACAGGGGCTCCCTATGGATAAACACTAGGTTGAATAAATCCCTTATTTCTCAATTCAACTAGTTGTTTATTTTTTTTCACTAATTCCATAGTGTCCATTATATAAGGGTTCTTTGATATGGGCCTTGAACAAATAATTAAGTCAATGAAAACTCAATTTATCATTTTAGAGGATGTCCAGGTAAATCCTCTTTGAACACATCAACATATTATTGCACAATAGGTACATCCTCTATTTGAACATTCCTTTCCTCGCCCACATTTATTTCATTCTCTTCCTCTCCAACAATTGATGTTAGTTAATCCACTAGGGTGGATCTATATAAGAATTAGGTGGTGACGATTCTTTTTAAAAGAGTTGGTGTCCATTACCATCGTCATAAAAAATAGTAACCTTCTTATTCTTATTATAAATTTTTCATCATGGTCTAAAAGACAATCCATACGGAGGATTATATCAAATTTAATTATGGGTAAGACGATGATATTTGGTGATAAAGAACATTTATATGCCCTAACTGGGAATGATTCAAAGAACATTGTTGCAAAGATACTTCTCTTAAGAGTTTGAACTGGCAACTCCCTTGTTAAATCAAATTGGAAATATATAATTTTCTTAGAAAAATGGAAAGATATGAAACAATGAGATGATCTAGAATAAAATAATGTATTGGCTAAATTGAGGAAACTATTAATTTACCTGCCACTACATCTTTCAGAGCTTCAAACTTAGCAGTAGTGATAGCATAATCATGGACATGATCCCTTGAAATTTTTTGAGATAAGTTCCCCTGATGCATAGGACATTCATTTTCATAATTCCCCCTTTCATTACAATTGTAGCATTAAACATCTACAACCACTTTCTTCCCCATGCAATCACGAGCTTGGTGACCATTTTCACCACACTTGTAACAGACTCCCATTCCATTCAGGAAAGTGAAAGGGGGTTAATTCCCACATTTACAATAGGATATATATTCAAATTTTCCCATCGTTTCCTTATTTCAATTTCCATAGTGTTTAATAGATCTAATCTTATCATTCTTTGCTGTAAAGCCGTAAGACAAGGTAATTATTGATGTGTCTTAATAGAACATGAGATAATATCTTTGTATGACATGAAATATTTGAGACTAATGCTAAACAGATAAAAAAATTACCCATAAATGAAATGAAAATTTTTACATATTTTTTTACTTATATAATCTGCAGCAAGCCTCGCTATCCCAGTAAAGTTAGCTTCATACCTTACAACAATATAACCCTCCTTTATCCTCAGACTCAGAAATTTTCTTTCTATATCATCTCAATGTTAATGAGGAAATTATTTTTCTATGAAAATTTCTATAAACTCCCTCAATCCCTTTTATGATACATCATCATGTCCCTTTGTGCATTGAATCAATGACCACCACTGATCAGCATCTCCAATGAGGTGGTAAACTTCCATGAATACGTTTTCCCTTTCACTACTCCCCAAGGCGTGTAATATTTTCTCTAAGGTATTTATCGATTTCTTAAATACTAGTGGATTTGTACCCCCATTAAATTTTAGTGTTTTTTTCCTCATGAAGCGATCTAACATTGATACTCTACGATGTGGATCAGGGTGCTCTATATTTGTAAGGTTATTATTCATATCATGAGTGAGTTTTCCAAGTATGGAGATTAGCTGATCAACACCGGTTACATCACTAGAACCAATATTATTATATTGAGTAGGAGGTAAATCCCTACATAGAGTGTGTGCATTGATACGATTTCAATTGTTTCCACTAGGCTCCATTTCTAAACAATGGCATAAACTAGATTAGTTTATAAATCGAAATACATAATTCCAAACTTGTAATACACTTAACATAAATTGAATAGTTTATGGATATAATCCATAATCTTAAAAAAAATGTTTTCATTGAGAATGTATATACTCATAAACGCTTCATAATGGTTTTTAATCAAAATGAGAATTATGTTATGCATATCCCCCAGGAGTGTCATAAGAAAGAGTGAAGATATGCCTGTTGTCATGCACCCGTTCCCATTCGAGTATTGCCCAATGTGGGTTTTCCAAGTTTTACTCCTAGGTACATCTATTCCAGAGCAGCCTTTACCTATTCGTATCTAGACAAATATGAATTTCTTGGAAAACTCAAAAAATCTCTATAGTACAAAAATTCATAGAGGTTCTTATATACTAATCCTTAATGTCTATCTTAGGGCTATGTGATCTAATACGAGTTTATCTAAAACAAGTTTCCATGATTTGTACTAAACTACCTATAATACCAACTATAACATCCCGAACCGAGTTACCCAGAGTTGGTGCATTATTACATAACATTGTCATGATCACAATAGATCATGTCTCTAAAGACTGATTAGTTTAGTAACATTTTAAGTACCTGAGACATTCATAAAATTTACATTACATCATCAAATGGAAAACCACAACATCATTTTTCCCATGGAAAACACTGAGATCCAATAGACTATCCCTATAGGTCAGTCATAATATAGTTATTTGCATCCTAGGAAAAAGAATGCATTGAATAGGGTGAGCTCAAATTCTCAGTAAGGATAACAGTATAGAAAAAACATTCATAAATAAGAATAAACATTTAATGCAATGTATAAAACTAAAACAAAATTATTTTCAACATAATCATCATATTAATAAGGAAAATATAAATAAAAATAGTTCCATTTACTTACCCACATTTATATTCTACAGGTCGAATAATAACATTAAATATCAATAGCCACCATCATAATGATGGAATTCATAATGCTAGACATTCATATCCACATAGTCAAGGCCTTGTTCCAAGAATATCAATAAGATTTTGTCAAGGAATTGTTCCAAGACACTAGTTTTTCTTGTGAGACCTAATGATGCATCGAGGAGCTATAGCAGGCTCCACCCGTCACATAATAAGTCCATTGAATTCTGCATATGAAAATGTTTAAACATAACATAAAAATTCATATTAAAACTGGTCTATGAAATTTCAATACTTTATCCATAAACCATGAATGGTATGAAATAACACAATACACTATCAAAAATACCACAAAACCATCAATACAATATGGTAGTTTTTTATCCTAATAAATCAACTTCAATCATACGTAAAATCCTTCAAAGGATGTTGACATAGATGAAATCAAAACCTTTTTAGAGAAATATATATTTCTATTTTGAAATCATTTAAAAGTCATGTAATTATAAAATAAATATTTTATATTTTAAAATATTATTATGAGCTTCTAAGGGAAGCTTAAACAATTTTATAATGGAGGAAAATAGCTACACCTGCCGTATATGTTAATGAAACATCCTTACCTTAATTTTGTCGAAAATAACATAATGTACTACGTTTGGAAAATGACAGAAATATTTCTTTATAAACATATTATAAATATAAAATAAGGTTATAAATGAATTTATCCCATAGTCTATAAAATATTAATAATGTTTTCAAATACATTTTTATGAAACAAGGATGTTGATGATAAAAATGTCTCAGTAGATAATTACATATAAAAAACCTCGGATAATGAGGAGATTGTAAAATTAACCCTTACCTTGTACTTTTCATTGGACGAGAGTTGGTTAAACAATTGGTTAATGGGGAAATATTTGTTATTAAATTATACAAAAAACATATACATTAATATGATATCATATATGATCAATTAACATGTAATTTTTAATAATATCTTAGTATTATCGTCATTTCAGATGATAATAGATTAGTTTTCTTATGTATGATTTATTATGTAAGTAATGTTTGTTGTGGATAGGAAGTAACATATTTATAATAAGAATTATATTATTTCTTTAACCATTATTTTTAATCATACAATGAAAAATAGTATCGAATTTATACGATGAGAAATTAATTTCATCGCGTTCGTGGAGACGGTAATCTGTACATACGCACAAGTGACAATATCATTCTTTTGATATTAAAATAATATATAGTTGGATGTAATGTCATATATAAAGAAATATTATCATGTTATATTTTTTATTTTTATCAATTACGCATCATTATTATACCCATCCAAATAATAATGTGTTGAATAACAATTTCACCACGACGTGGAGACTGTAAGTCGTACGTACACACGTATGGTGACATGTCAATCAAATTATGGACATAATATTGAATATGGTTGTACCATATTTATAATAATATCACAATATATAGAAGATACTAGAGTTATTATTTTATTATTTAAACAAAAATGTAAGAGGAAGTGGAAGAAGAAATAACATGAAAGAGTTGATGAGATATTTACCAGTTTTCCTTGTTTTTCCTTTTTATTTTCTCAATAGGGCTCTCTAGGATGGTATTCTGACTAAAATAAGGCCTCTAGGATGAAGGGAGTACAATAGAGAGGATATTTTGGCAGGGATTGGCCGATCCAAATGGCTTTGATGGTGTAAATTAGAGAGAAGGGAGAGTTCCCTTTTATAAGATGGGTGAGGGGCGCCTTTGGAAAATCTAGAAATATTATTTTAAAATAAAATCAGTTTCAGTTTCTAATGGCTGAAAAATGAATTATCTAAAGGCTAAGGTGGGGGTAAGGGTCAAAAAATACTCAACCAATAGCCTTTAGACATGTTTGGGTCAATATATTATCTTTATAGTATATATATAACTCTTAGATAAATAGTTTGACATTTACCATGTCTCGTTGTATTTTAAAATTATTTGGTTAATAAACATACTATAAACATCCAAGAGAACCTCAAGTGGATTATTAGTGAAATATATAATACTATTTAAGACCATTGGTAGAACCATAGATTTTTAGTAATATAATATCAAATAATAATATAATATTAGTATTAATAAAATCATTTATGTAAATTTGGACAATATTTTGTTTTTTGTTTATTGTGAATTCATAACAGAATTATTACTTTAAAAAAAATTATTTTAATGAACCATAACATGTCATATTAACCTAAAAAAATATTTTAATTCATAAAAATTCGAAAATTACATTTATTTGGGTATGTATAATATCAATTATTTTAATATTTCATTAATTAGGTAATTACTACATCAGCATTGCGACATAAATAGATTATATTATTTAATGCTAAAAAATATTAATAAAATAATATTATGTAGTAAATTATTTTATCTTTATAATGAATATTTATTGTAAAATGTATATTATGTATAACCCTATATTAAAAATTGTTTACTTTTTTAAACATTCAATTTAACTCTTTTAACTCTTCATTAAATTAAATAATAATAAATATCCTAATCTAATCCATGTGGACCAAAGATGTTCATATTTTATTCATAATGGTTTTTGGTCGAATTTTACTTATCCAATATAATTATGACATGATTTATTGTAATAATAATACCATTTTTACCCTTATTTACCGAATATACTTTTAACTGTGGTAAATTAAAGTAAAAAGTTACTATTCACAAAAAATTATTTTCATCTATTTGATCCACATTTTACATACTAATATCCACTGTGTCTCATATTTTTGATATTCAACTCAAAGAAGTGGTAAAATTATATTTTATCAAAATTTTCAAATGCTCCTAGGAGGTGTGTAAAAGACGGTAACAAGTTCAAAAAAAATTATATACTTAAAATAATTATAAAATCACTAGAATGAATTAAATTTAACTTATATACGTATTATGTATCTATTTTGACCTATAATGAATTTAAATAAAATATATAATTATTTAAATAAAAATTTGGTTTTCACTATAACTCAGTGTTTTTCACTATTCATCAAAAATTGAATGTTTTCAAAAAAAATACCAAAAATTCACCCTATGCTAATTTCGATATTCCGAATCCAAAAATGAAGTCCATTTAGAAAAATAAAACATATAAATTTCAAAAAGTGGGTATTACTATTTATAATATCTAGTTTGATTGGTTGTGGTGTGTTATAACTCGATGTTGTGTACAACACACGCTATTATATTATTCAAAGAGATGGGTATCGTGGAAGATTGGGGTGTTACATTCTACCCACATTAATATAATTTCTTACTTGAAATTTATATAATATTACTACATAAAAAGACTCTGGCAGGTTTTCATCATATGTTAATTTTGTTCCCATGTTGCCTCATCCATCTTATGTTTTCTCCATAGAAAATTTACCAGACGAGTCATATGGTTTCTCAACACTTTTTCTCGTATATCAAAATCCATGATAGGCTCTTCACAATATTATTGATCGGGTTCTAGTTCTAATTCCTCATATGTGAGTACATGAATCTGTTTATGCATGTATTTTGTCAACAGTGATACGTGGAATACATCGTGAACTTTGAAGAGACATCGAACCATTGCCAAATGGAAAGCTACTTCCCCAATTCGTTCTAGAATTTTGAATGGTCTAATGTAACTCGGACTCAATTTACCCTTCTTACAGAAATGTATAACACCCTTAAAAGGAGATACCTTCATGAAAACATGATCTCCAAACTGAATTTCCAAATCATTCCTTCAGTTATTAGCATAGATCTTGTGCCCACATTTAACTTCTTTGACGTGGTTTTAGATTACCTTCACATTTTCCATCATTTCCTCCACAATATATGGGCCTATGAGTTTTTTTCACCAACATCAACCCAACAGGTTGATGTGCAACATCTCTTCCCGTATAATGCTTCATATGGTGTCATCTAAATACTTTAATGGAATATATTGATATAGGAATATTCTACAAGAGGTAAATATTTATCCCACATACATTGAATGTCAAGTGAGAAAGATCTCAACATGTTTTATAATGTTTGAATAGTCTATTCTGATTGTCCATCACGTTGGGAGTGGTAGGTAGTGCTCAATCGAATTTCAGTATCCAGGTACTTCTAAAGACTTTTCGATAATCCTGATGTAAAATGGGGATCATGATTAGAAACAATTTATAGTGGTACTCCATGAAGTATTACAAGTTCATTAATATATCGTATTGCTAAACGTTCAAGTGGTAAATATTCTCTTATATTAAGAAAATGTGCTGACTTGGTATGACATTCAAAAATGGACCATATTAAATCATTCGTTCTAGGAGTCTTTGGTAGTCCCATGACAAAGTCCATCATAATATTATCCCATTTCTACTTAGGTATGTGATGAGGTTGCATGAATCCTCCAGTCTGTTGACTTCCAGCCTTCACATGTTGACAAACCATACCTCATTACACAAAATCAGCAATCTCCCTCTTCATGTTGTCCCACAAAAAAGGTTCCTTCAAATATCTATACATATTAGTGCTACAAGGGTGTATATAAAAATTGGAACTATGAGCATCATCAAACAATTCCATTTTTAGATCAATTATAACGGGATCACAAAGTTTCATCCCACGTTTAGAAATTCGATCTTCATACACAAAATCATTCAATCTCTCATCTTTCATATCTTCAATCTTCTTTTAAAACTCTTCATCACCATTTTGAAAACTATTTATACTTTCTATTAAAGATGGTTTTGCATCCATTTGAAAAAGTATTGATGTTTCACCTTCATTGGTGATTCCCATATCCATCATTACTAGATATATGTGTATAAGATCCTTTTCAACTCTCATTTAGTTCAAAACACCATGATCTTTTATAATCAATGCATATTCCACCTTATTTTCCTTCCACAGGTGGTAGTGTATAGTGAAATAATAATCATTGAGTAGTTCAATACATCTCTTTTTCCACATATTGAGTTCATTCTGTGAGAAAATATTTCTCAATCTCTTATGATCTGTATATATGTCACATTTTCCACCATAGAGATAGTGTCTCAAATTCTTCAAAACAACCATTACAGCTTCTAACTCAAGATCATGAGTATGATAGTTCTTCTCATTAATTTTTAGCTATCAGGCTGCATAGGCAATAACCCTATCGTTCTGCATAATGACACAACCATGTCCTCTCATTGAAGCATCAATATAAATAAAAAACCCATCATTCCCCAATAGTAGAGTCAAGGTATGATCATTGACTAATCTTCTCTTCAGTTCTTCCAAACATTCTTCACACTCTTTTGTCCAAACAAATTTAACCCCTTTTTGTTTGAGCTTTGTTAATGAGATAGAAAACTGGCAAAAATCATGGAGGAAACATCAATAATAACCTACTAAACCAATAAAACTACATACCTAATTTTTGCTCGTTAGTGCTGTACATTCTTAGATTGCCATGTTCTTAGAAGGATCAACAGAGATTCCATCCTCATATGTAATATGGCCAAGAAATAAAATCTCATGAATCCAGAATTAAAACTTCTTAAACAACCCATATAATTCATGTCTTCTATGATTCTTTAGAATCATACGCAACTGATATTCATGATCTTCATAGCTTTTGAAGTATACCAGTATATCATCAATAAATACCACTACAAAGTCATATAGATATTCCTTGAAAACTCAATTCATTAGATCCATGAAGACATAGGGTTCATTAGTCAATCCAAATGGCATTACTGTAAACTCGTAATTCCCGTACCTTGTTTGAAATGTTGTTTTCGGAATTACTTCCTTCCACAAACACAATTGATGATATATATATCGAAGATCAATATTTGAAAAGTATTGAGATCCATGAAGTGGGTCTAATAAATCATCAATGTGAGGTAGGGGATACTTTTTCATTATTGATACTGCATTGATCTCTCTATAGTCAATGCACAACCTCATACATTCATCTTTAATCTTAACAAAAAGGAAAGGTGATCCCCATGGAGAAATACTATGGAAAATAAATCCCTTATTACTAAATTCCTCTAGTTGATTCTTTGGTTCCACAAATTCCACAGTGGACATTCTATAAGGGCTCTTCAATATGGGCCTTGAACCAGGAATTAAGTCAATGGAAAACTTAATTTCTTGTTCTAGAGGATGTCCAGGTTAATCCTCTGGAAACACATGAACATATTCTTGCAAAATAGGTACATCTCCTCTTTGAACATTCCATTCCTCACCCATAGAAAATTCATTCTCTTCCTCCCTAATAATAGATATTAGTTGAGCTACTGGGGGTGGATATATATATATGAATTAGGTGGTGATGATTCTGCTCTAAAGAGAAGGTTTTCTTTATCATCAAAATCAAAAATAGTAACCTCCTCCTTATTCCCATAAATTTTTTAATCATGGTCTAAAATTCAATAAATGCCGAGGATTATATCATATTTAGTCATGGGTATGACGATGAGATAAATTGATAAAAAACATTTATATGACCTAATGGGAACTAATTCACAAAACATTATTGCAGGGATACATCCCATAAGGGTTTTGACTGAATACCCCCTTGTTAAATCTAATTAGAAATATCAAATTTTCTGAGAAAACTGGGATGATATGAAACAATGTGGTGATCGAGAATCAAATAAATCAT
Organism: Viscum album; assembly: GCA_963277665.1. Taxonomy (NCBI): domain Eukaryota; kingdom Viridiplantae; phylum Streptophyta; class Magnoliopsida; order Santalales; family Viscaceae; genus Viscum; species Viscum album. The sequence continues at coordinate 1,748,832,541 of OY728120.1, read as the reverse complement.
TGGCTAAACTTGAGGAAACTGTTACATTACCAGCCACTATGACTTTCGTAGCTTCAACCTCAGCAGTAGTGATTTCATAAGCGTGGACTTGATCCCATGACATTTTTTTAGGTATGTTCCCCTGATGTATAGTAAATTTATTTTCATAATTCCCCCTTTCTATACAATTTTAGATTTAAACATCGACAACCACTTTCTTCCCCTTGCAATCACGAGCTTGGTTTCCTTTTTCACCACACTTGTAACGGACTCCCATTCTCTTCAGGAAAGTATGAGGGGGTTTCTTCCCACATTTACTACAGGATAGATATTCAACTTTTCCCTGCTTCCCCTTATTTCCATTTCCAGAGTGTTCATCAAATCTCTTCTTCTCATTCATTAATCAATGTCATAAGACTTATAGAATTCATTTTATGTCTCGATTTCACAAGAGACAATATCTTCGTATGACGATAAGGATTGTGATGCTAATTCTCAATGGAGAAATGGTTTTAACCCATAAATGATATGATCAATATTACTTCTTGGGTTTTGTATATAATCTGTAGCATGCCTCGCTAACCTTGTAAAGTTTGATTTATACTTTGCAACATTATCATCCTCCATTGGCCACGGACTTTGAAATTTCCTTTCCATATCTGCTCGATGGTCATGAGGAAAGTATTATTATTAGAAAATTTACTTAAACTCCTTCCATTCCATATTTTATAATTCATCATCTTCCTTTTTTTTGAATCAATGAACACCATTGATAGGCTTCTTCAGTGAGGCGGTAAAAATCCATGACAACTTTTTCACATCCGGTACTCCCTAAGGCGTGGAATATTTTCTATAATAAATTTATCCATTTCTCAAATACTATTGGTTTTTTACCCAAATTGAATGATGGTGGTTGTTACCTCATGAAGTGATCTAACATTGATCCTCCGCACTGCGAATCAGGGTACTCCCTAAGGGTAAGGATATTATTTATAACCTGAGTGAGTTGTCATAGTATGGTGATTAGATGATCATCACCGGTTGCATCACCTGGTCCAAAATAATTATCTTGTGTAGGAGGGAAATACCTACATGGAGTGAGTGAATTGGTATAGTTTTCCACTATGCGCCATTTCTAAACAATGGCATAAACTAGATTAGTTTATGAATCGAAATACATAATTCCAATCTTGTAAAACTCTTAACCTAAATAGAAAAGCTTAATGATATAATCCATAATCATAAAAATATGTTTTCTTTGAGGAAGTATATACTCATAAAATATTCATAATGGTTTTTAAAGAAATTGAAAATTATCTTAAGAATATCCCCTGGGAGTGTTGTAACCAAGTGTGCAGTAAGGCCCATTGTCATGCAATAGTTCCCATTCGAGTCTAGCTCAATATGGTGTTTTCGTGTTTTACCCCTACGTACATTTGTTCCAGATCCACCTATACCTTCTCATATCTAGACAAGGATGTATTTTCATGAAAACTCACAAAACTCTATAATAGAAACGTTTAATTAAGTTCTTCTATAATAATCCTAAAAGTATATCTTAGGGATTTGTGCTCTAATCAGAGTTTTTCTAAATCCAGTTTTCAAGGTTGGTACTAAACATCCTCTTATACCAACTATAATGCCCCGACCCCAGTTACCTAGATTCAGTGCATTATTACATAACATTTTCATGATCACAAAAGATCATGTGTGGAAAGATTTATTAGATTAGTAGCATTTGATGTAATAGATATATTCATAAGGATTTCATTAAATCCTAAATTGGAAAACTACAAAAACATTGTTTCCATGGACAACACTGACATCCCATAGACTATCACTGCAGGTCAGTCATAATATACTTTTTAGATCCTGGTAAAAATAAAACATAGAAAGGGGCAAGCTGAAATGCTCAGTAAAGAAAACAATATAGCAGAAACTTTCATAAATTAGCATAAACATTTAAGGTAATGTATAAAACTAAAACAAAATCCTTTTAAACATAAACTTCATCATAATATGGAAAATATAAATCCAAATAATGGAATTTACTAACTCACATTGATATAATTCTAGTCGAATAATCACATTCAATATCAATAGACACTTTCATAATGATGGAATTCATAATGCCAAACTTTCATAACCATGTAGTGAAGGCCTTATGCCAAGACTACAAATAACATTTTTTCAAGGCCCTATTCTAAGACACTAATTTGTCTCATGTGACTAACTGATGCATCGAGAAGTGAAATTAGGCTCCACCCATCACTTACTAAGTCCAATGCATTCCTCATATGAAAAGGTTTAAACATAACATAAACATTCATATTAAAACTGGCATACGAAATGTCAATAATTTATCCATAAACCATGAATGGTATGAAATAAGACATCCCCAGTCAAACATATCACAAATCCATTAATAATAAATGGTCTTTTGTATCATAATAAATCAACTTCAAACTAACTAAAAATCAATCAAAGGATGTTGACATAGAGGAAATCAAAACAATTTTGAATAAATATCTCTTTCTATTTTGAAATCATTTAAAAGTCTCGTAATTATAAAAGAAAAAATTTATATTTTGAAAAATTCATATAAGCTTGGTAAAGGATGATTCTATGATGTTATAATGGTGGAAAATCATCATACCCACTATATATGTTAAAAAAACATTCATACCATAATTTTGTCGAAAAGTTCAGAAAGTACCTTGTTTGGAAAATGACGGAAATATTCATCTTTAAACATATAATAAAAGTCAAAAAGGGTATAAATGACTTTAACCAATAGTCTATAAAATATTAATAATATTTTTAAATACATATTTAAGAAACATGGATATTGATGATAAAGTGGTCCAAGTAGATAATTTCATATAAACAACCTCTGATAATGAAGAGATTGTGAAATTAACCCTTACCTTATACTTTTCGTTGGTCATGGGTAGGTTAACATTATGTATAATGGAGAAATAATTGTTAATAAATTATAAAATAATCATATACATTAATATGATATTATATATGATCTTTTAACATTTCTTTGTTAATAATATCTTAGTATTATCGTCGTTTCGGGTGTTAACTGATTCATTTTCCATTTTATGAATTTTAAAATAATTAATGATTGTTATGAATAGGATGTATTTTATTAATATTTATAATGATATTATATCATTAAATATTATTTTTAATCATATAATGAAAATTATATTTAATGGGTACGATGGGGAAAGAATCTCATCACGTTCTAGGAGACGATAATTTGTACATACGCACGAGCGACAATATCATTCTTTTGATATTAAAATAATATATAATTGGATGTAATATCATATATAAAGAAAAATAATCATGTTATATTTATTATTTATATCAATAACAAGTCATTATTATATCCATCCAAATAATAATGTATTGAATAACAATTACACCACGACGTGGAGATGGTAAGTCTTACGTACACACGTATGGTGACATCTCATTCAAAGGATGTATAAAATAATGAATATGGTTTTACCATATATATAATAACATCACATTATATATATGATACTGGAGTTATAATTTTAGAATGGAAATAAAAAAAGAAAGGGGAAGGGGAAAATAAGGAACATGAAAGTGGTTGTGAGATATTTACCTCTTCTTCGGGTTCTTCTTTTTTATTTGATCAAAAGGGTACAATAAGATGGCTTTCTGACTAAAGGAAGGCCTCTAGGATTAATGGAGGATAGTTGAGAGTATATTTGGGTGGGGTTTGCTGATCCAAATGGCTATGATGGTTTTAATTAGAGGGAGGGGTAGTGCACTTTTATAAGAAGGGTGAGGGGCGCCTTCGGAAAAGCTATAAATATCATTTTATAATAAAATAATTTTAGGTGTATAATGCCTCCAAAATGAATTATTTATAGGATATGGTGGGGATAGACCAAAAAACACTCAACAAATAGGCATTATACTGGTTTGGGTCACTATATTGACTTTATCTTTTACATTTATCTCTTAGTTAAATAGTTTGACATTTACCATTTCTCTTTGTATTTTTATATTATATGGTTAGTAAACATACTATAAACTTACAAGAAAACCTCATGTAGTTCAGTAATGACATATATAATACTATTTATGATCTTTGGAAAACCCTTATATTTTTAGGAATAAAATATCAATTAATAATATAATATTTTTTTAAGAACTCTTTTATTTCAATTTTGACACTATTGGGTATTTTGTTTTTTCTTAATTATTTAAATAATTATGACTTCAGAAAAAATTACTTTAATCTACACTAACATGTAATATTAACCTATAAAATTATTTTAAATAATAAAATGTCTCAAATTACATTTATTTGGTTATTTATAATATCAATTATTTTAATAATTCATTCATTAGGTAATTAGTGTATCAGAATTGTGTTTTAAATAAATTAAATTATATAATTTGGAAAAAATGTTAATAAAATAACATTATGTATGAAATAGTTTTATCTTTATAAATAATTTTTTAGTTGAATATATCTTATGTGTATCCCTATATTAGAAATGTTTTATTTATTAAACATTGATTTTTAACTCTTTTAACTATTCTATAAATAAAATAATAATAAATGTTCCAATCTAATCCAGGTTGACCAAATAAAATCATAATTTATTCCTATGGTTGTTTTTTGGTTGAATAATACTTATCCAATAGAATTAGGATATGTTTTAGTGTAATAATAATATCATTTTTACCATTAATTACATTATTTACTTTTAACCGTGGGAAATAAAAATAAAATCATACTATTCACCCAAAATTACATTAAGCTTTTTGAAACACATTTTACTTAATGATATCAACCATGTATCTTGGATTTTTAAAATTCAACCCACAGAATCAGTAAAATTATGCTTTAAGTAAATTAGCAAATGGACCTACGAGGTTGGTAAAAGACAATAAAAAGTTCAACAACAATTTTATATATATATAATTATTGTAAAACGACTCTAGTGAATTACATTAAACTTATATAGGTATTATGTATCTATTTTTACTTAAAATAAATTTAAATAGAATAAATTATTAGTTAAATAAAAATTCATTTTTAATCTATAACTCACTATTTTCACTATTCATCAAAAATAAAAAGTTTTCAGAAAAATACCAAAAATTCACCCTAAGATAGTTTCAATATTCAGAATCCAAAAATGTAGTCCATTTTGAATTATAAAATTTATAAAATTTCCAAAAGTGGATATTACTATTCATAACCACTAGTTTGAATGGTTGTGGTGTGTTAGAACTCGATGTTGCGTACAACACACACTATTGAATTATTCAAAGAGAAGTGTATCATGGATGCTTGGGGTGTTACATTATTACTCATTATGAACCCATGCCTAATTCTGATAATGGATCCAACACTCATTTGATATTCTATATTCTTAGTGTTCATTCAAACATATAGGTTATGGAGGATTCATTTGTTTGGATACTCCTCCTTCCCAGTATCTCCTCTATGTGTAACATTTTTGGTGATTTTATTGGGTTTGTTTATATAGAGGTTTTAGTGTGGACTCCTAGTTGATGATATATATGGAAGGATGAGGGAACATGGATCAAGTCCATCATCTTTACATTATAGTAATGTGATGAGACGTATTTAATGTGTTATTGATATGGGTATATGGAATGAATAAGTTATTGTAGTGTAATGTATAAGTGGTGTAAAATATGAGGATGTGTAGTATGTGGGTATGGATATTGAATAAATAAATAAATATTTATTTATTTATTTATTTATTTATTTATTTATTTATATTTGAATTTGGTGTATATATATAATGGTAGGGTCAATATTTTTATCATTGGAGTGTGTGATCGACTAGATTAGTGGTGAAGTTATTATACGGTATTGTTTAATATATTTAATTGTTAATTTTTTTTAATTTTCTTCGGTAAGATATTCTTTTAGGGGACCATAATGATTTTTGGGAGGTAGAGGACCTAGTATTGGGGCAGACCCATTTCTTATATTTTTTAGTGATGCATTGTCAAGGTTCGTCCACACATTCATGAGAGTATTTGAGGATGATACTACTAATCATAAAAACATGATCATCCTGATATATATATATTTAATTAAATTTATTTGGATGTAGTTGGTGACTGAGTTAGACAATACATTTTCATGGTGATCATTGGATTTCATTGGAATTTGTGGAGTATCTACCATGGCAGTTTTTAAGTGTTTCTGTTTTAGTATTTCTCTTTTTTATGGAATTACAATCATTGTGGGTTGGTTTTTATCTTATATATATATATAGTTTCATGTTGGTTAATTTTCATGTTCCTTGGATTTATGAGGTCAATAACCCATATATGTGAATTTTTATAACCATTTTGGTGTCTCCACATAAGTAAAAATTGAAACTGTATTTCATGGGCCTCTAAATATAAATGCTGATATTGTATGGATTATTACATGGCTTGGTTGGGACTAGAATTTAATATTCATGTGTTTGTTAATTCAAAAGATATATGAGTTGGATGAAATATCCATATGGTACCTGGTCAAATATAAATGGGTACCTAGTGTAACAACCAATTGGGATATGTCATTACCTTTATTGTTGAGGGGTCAATTGTCGTACATTGGGTACCTAATGATCGACTAGGTGGCCAATGGAAGGCCAAGGAATACATCATTTTATTTATCCATATTTCTAAATTTGAGGTCAAATTTTTATCTATGTTTTTTGGATCGTAATTCTATATACACATTAAATCGTTGTCTATGTGTGGACTTAGTGGATAGTGGAAGTTGTTGGATCAACCACCAATTATTCTTCATTTCCTCCAATTCACATGGTGATACTTGAGTGATTCATTTGTTCAATCAATGGTAAAACTCAACGCTTCCACATCCCTTGTTCTTTTAAATATATATCTTATTATTTTAATTCAACCATTGATATATTTCTATAAAGATTCCATAAAATCATATTGGATTAATGTTTATTTTCAAGATATATAATGTATAATGTATATAGCGGGAAAAGAAATATTTACTTCCCTAAAATTTGTTTTTACATTTTGTATCTGGATTAGTTAGATTCAAAATAATTTTCTTCCAAATTGGTCAATATTTTTGAATGAAAATTATAAATTATGTACTTCATGTGTGGTAGATTGAATGATTCATTCATAGTGGAACAATATTCATTCCTTCAAGTTTTTAAATCGTATCATTTCCCTACTAGTTTTATATTGTTTATTATAATATGGAGTTTTTATTTGATATTATTATCATACAAAATCATTGTAATTTGAGATGATTTGGGTGGTCATGCAATCAAAAGAGAATGGTATGCTCTCTATAAAACAAAATTACTACATTACTTTGGATTATAATATTAATACATTGAGGATATATGTTTTTTGACATCTTTAAACTCTCATTGTGGTTATTTTATCTACTTTATTATTATTATTATAAAAATAATTATACAGAATTATGAGTTTTCACACTATATGGTTTATGGTATCATGTTAGGATAATAGCTAAGAACATACACTATATTATTCTATATTGGTTTCCAGGTAGTTCCTTAATAGAACGAGTGTGAGTGGACCACCTTATGGATTTTATGGTTTCGTAATATGATATTTGAATTGTTTCTTGAAAATTTATGTGAATTAATTTTTATGAAAATTGATTTGAAAAATATTTTGTGTTTTGAAATATTATATTGAAATGGAATATTTTTTTTACAAAAAATCATTAAAAATGAGACTTAAAAAATAATGGGTTTTAAAAGATAAAATGGGTCATTTGAATGGAGGATTTAGATGGAAATTTTGAAAATTAATTAATATGTGAAAATCCAGTATGTATGTCCTTTCCTTGATGCTGAAAATTGTTATTTTGCATGATTCATTTACTGTAATTGATGAAATACCTTTCTAATAAAGGATTTGTTGTGAATGACCCCACACATGTGAGACACAATGTGGAAAATATAATAGGATGAGTTGTATGAGCTATTACATGTTGATTTACATCTAGTACCCTGACTGGATTCCAATAAGTATATTGGCATTTAATTGGGTGGTGTTGAAGTGATGTGACATTAAATAGAGATTGAATGAAAAAACACCACCGAATGGGGTGCATATACAACTTCCATCATGATGAATTCTATGGTGGGTTTGATGAGAAAAACCAACTAATAAAGGAAAATTCAATCGAAAAAATGTCATGGTGGAGGTTTTCTAGGTTTTTATAGTCTAAAATTAACTGTATATATAGAGTATATATAGCACAGATCATAGATTTAAATTTAAATTATATTAATTTAATAATCACAATTCAAATAAAATATCCTTGTAGTCTCAAATCAATACTTAATTTCTAATAAAATAAAAACATCAAATTTTAGAAAAATGATGTACCCATATTACAAATAAATAAAACTATTAAAGGTAAATTTATATATTTTTTTATTTTCTATGATCCATAAAATTTGTACATTCTCTCCGAAAAAACAAAATGTAACTCTACATGTAATGAACCAACCTATTTTACCCTCAATCATGTCACTTTTCCCAATCCTTTAAATACCCGATGGGCATTCGAAATCCCAATTGGTTGGAGACAAGAACTGATGCATCAAACAAGACATCATGGAAAAACATTCTCCCAACCTATAAAAAGAACATGGAAATATATATACATTATCAAAGAGGAATGATATAATTGAAGACTGATATATATAGGTTTCATACCTATAACAACAAAAAAAATGTAGATCAACCAATAAAGGAGATAAAACCTCTAAGGGGAAAGTCTAATTGCAAAGGAAAATGAAAAAATGAAACCTCTCCATGTGATAGTTTGGGAAACCACCCACCATCTCACCACTAGCTACCAAACTAACCGGAAACAAAACCCAACTGCCTCATTGTTTTCTCCTTGCCTTTCCCTGCATTAGATTTAATACAATGGTTTTTGCACCATCAAACTTGTGTGCAGGTTGTGATCTATCATGATAACATGGATCCCACTAAGGTGTTATATAACAATTTTTTGTACAAAAATTAATGTATCATCATTTGAAATAAAAGGTGGAATGATAAGTAGTAAAGATTCTTCATAGAAAACATGGAAAACATTTTAATTTTATATAGTTATAAAACAATAATAGGTGTATCAATTTCAAAGAACATTTTGATATAATCTTTAACAAGAATCAACATGCATATAAGTGCTAAAACAGTACAAATACAAGGAATATAAAACAACTGTAGTATCACATGTATGGAAACAACAAGGAATACAAAGGTTAGGAAGTAGACAACCCATAAAAAATCTATGAACTATAATCTTTGGTACATGAAACATATTATCTAAAATCCAGGTATCAGGAGACACCCCAAACATGAAACCCAAACATCTTATATGTACCTAGATTCAATAATCTAAACTCTAGTATAAGAAGAAGACCCCAAAAGTTAACCCCCACATTGGATAATGGCCTCATGTTAATCATTCCACCTAGTACTTTAGGTAACCCATGTTTCTCTTTTCACAGTCATATTACTATTTCAAAAAACCATTTTAAAAAAAATATGAAATTAAACATTAAAAAGGTTAACCATACCATGTTAGATTTTACAAAACATTCATTGAGTTCAAAATACCGCTTTTCCATTTATAAAAAACCATATATAACACACATTTCCTCCAAATAACTTTCCAACACACAGTAACAATCATGTAAATTTCATTCCAATTTATTAATACATCATTTTACAAAAATGGAATAAAATTTTTTATCAAACAATATATAGAGACTAAACCACCTACCTCAATACTCGGGTCACACATGCCATCAATGGTATCTAACAACAATGAAACCCGCAGATGTTAAAGGAATCACATGATTCCAATTTACATATCAAACAAATTTAATTTAGATATAGGGGTCGATAGAAAGAAGGAAATACAAATACATCAATTATAGACACCCTCCACACCAAAACAAATGAAGAACGACTGAAATAAGGATTAGTCTCCAAATGAAAAGACCCATTGGGGTTGGGGGGCTCCAAAAATCTATGGGGCATTGCTCTGGGTCAAGAAAAAGGTACATAAAAACAATCATCAAGACATTATTACGGTGAAATTAATGTCAGACATCATCCATCATCACTAGTCATCGTTACACATATTGTAATAATCCCATGTATTTAGTTAATATTTTTTAAATTTTATTGGAATGATATATTAGAATTCATGTGTATCCCATGGGGCATATGGTGGATTTTTGACCACATGAAGTGTGTGTATGTGTATCATTTGACTTTTTATTTTGTTAATTGGACTGTGAATATTATGATTACCTCTATAAATTACATGATGTTGATAGTTCATTTTTATTATGTGTCTTATATAATATATTTCTTTCTATTATAGTTGAGCATGTAGGAATCACCAATTTTGTCAGTATGTGAGATGTGACACATTTATTTTTCACCATTGGATGACATGAAGGATATGAAATAAGATTGATTATATGAAATATTTGATATAGGTTTAGGACTATCCATTACAAGCGATGTGTTAGGTTTGGGTCATCAGGTGAATATACTATTTTAGCACATGGGATGTGTCAAATAATTTCGGGTATCCTAATATGACTAATTTGATTAGACTTGGTCAACAATTGATATTAAATGCGTGAATTTTTCCATCCACTCGAGAAATATATGATAAGACCATAGTGGTAATCATGTACATGTGATAACATCGATGGTGGAATGTGTCACCTTCTTGGGGATATCCAATACTGGAGGATGTGTAAGATTGGTTACAGATTGTCCATCAATAATTGTGATGACATAGATATGTTCTCTTTATATGGTGTTCAATCATGTAATTTCAGTCCCTAGAGGACCATTCATATGATTGGTTATGGTGTTATATATTGTTTGTATATCTTTACTTCATTTATGAACATGAACCAATCTTCTATATTTTAAAAAAATTTGTTCTGGTCCATTTTTGGTGTTCTAATAAGTCTTTTTGTTACACCCTAGTCATGAATTTCAATGATATTGTACAATTCAGGCATATGGATCTTGTGAATGGAATGTTCTCTATGGGAGGCTATTGTAAAAGTGGAACAAGAAGATATTAATGATGTTGGATTCATATTGAGCATGATTTTGTCTTCTATTTCTATATTATTTGCTTACCCCACACCCTTTATTAATTTTTATTCTAGTTATTCAATCACGTATTCTATACATTAGTATTATCATGAATTAGTATAATTATTAATTTTAATTAATATATTGATTTTATATTTCTTATGTGAACTATAATGGATGGTATACTCTCCCACTAGTTCGACTAGTGACACACACTGCATGTCGGCATCCTCAAGCATACAAGGAGGTATCCCTGAGGTCATGTGCAATTCAAGCTCAGACCTGGTGGTTTAGGTCAGGATATTATAAAAACAATGAAATAATCTAAATAAGTGGCATGTCTAATCCAAAATATTGTCCAAATGTGATAAACAATAATTCTTATTCATCTACTATTCTAGGATCCTGAAATCACAATTATTATGAAATAGTCCTACTATGATCTAATGGAATTATTGATCAAATATCTAGGTAGAAAAAACAGAATTGATGGATTAGTAATATAGTGAACAAAATAAAATGAATGACAAGATATTAATTCAATGTTGAGATCTACAAATCCAAAAATTAATATAAATAGAATAAGAAAAAGGATGAGGGATGGGTAGGGGTTGGAAGATATTATCATGGTCCTAGATGATTAATGATTTGGAAGGTTATGGGGGGATAAATTAAAAAAATCAAAAAAAAATATAATAACCCACCATCTAAAAAATGTGTATCATGGCTATCACCTACAAAAAAAATTACTTACCACTAAATTGATAATAATGACCATTTTATTACCTATCTAGGTGACCAATATACATAATAGTGGTTTAATCCCATTGGTTTCTATAATTTACTCTTTTTTAAACCAACTATGTACATTGATTCCCCAAAATTCCACATATTAACTCAATTATTTCAACAAATACAAAAATAGTCTTTTTATACTCTGGAAGCATAATTATTCCTATAAATAATCCATTAAATCATTATAATTGTGTATGTAAAACCTTTCGTTTGATAAAAAATAAAAACATAAAAGTACACTAATCAATAAACCAAGAGTGTCCAACTTTCTTTACTTCCACTGTCTTATGAACATGTCATTGAAATCATCTAACCATAATATGTCTCATTCTATATATAACTAAAAATTCATTCATCTATAACACAAAGTTTATCATGGTTATGAATACATGTTAACTCATATGATTCAATCCCTAAAATATATCATGATATTATTTTGTGACACCAATCCCCAATTGTACTTTTAAATGAGATTCCTGTCATAATCTGGCCCATATTCCAACTATTTTCTCCAGTATTTTCATTATATCATTTCTGATATCTTATTAAATAATAATATCAATTTTATCACATCATAGTTTAGATAAAAATTAAACTCCACTCCTTCCAAATAATAAAAAACTATGAATGTTATTGAATTCTCACACAAAACCTAATGCATATATGACTAATCAATACTTTGGTCTTATAGACCACACATCCATATGAAATAACTATATAAGACCAATTATAATGAATATTTATTCCCTCAATATTATTTTCTTATTGAAAACTAATCCCATGTATTCCAATCGTTAGATCAAAAAATTCACATACCCAACTATATAATCCTCAATAAAAACATATATTTTTCATGTCAAAATTATATGAGTCTCTAAGAAAGATAAAAGTAAAAAACATGATTCACCAAATTCATAACACTAAAGACACAAAAAGGAAATATATGGAGACCTAAAATTTATTTCATAATAAATTCATTAAATGGTATAACATTTAATAATACAGAGGATCTTATATGGTTTAGTGTATTGGAAATAGGAACATAAAATAAAAAATATATATTTTGAATATACATTATTTTAAAACACGTTATATATTTAATATTTGGTTCTTACTATGTTGCATTTTTAATATGTCATTTCCTGGGTCATACATCATTGAAATGGATAAGAAAAAATACCAATAAGGATATATATAAAGGATATACATAGCAAGTGAATAATAGGAATATCAATAAAGAATTATTATGTAAACATCAGCCATATAATTATATAAAGAACATGAATGATAACTAGGAATGTGTGGTACAATATAATCATGATAAATTCATAGACATATCACAATATCTCATCAATATGGTGTCATAAAATATATTACCTATGAATTTTTCCAATGTAACATTTCCCTATTCATTTTTTATATGCCTAGTTACTCCCATTGTGTTTCCCATATAATCAATGAAGTTATGAAGTAAATTCAACTATAATTTTAAAATTATAAAATGATTTTAAATTCATATTTTTTCTAATTATATATATGTTCAATATATCATGTTCATAGTATAAAATTTTCAGGTTTTAGATCTTCTAGAAGATGTATTGATATCCAAAAATAAACTAATTTTTATAAATGATACCATTAACATATAATATATAAATTAATGTAAATAGTCAACAAATATTTAAAAATATATGTGTAAAATAGTAGTACTGTATGATGTATTGTAGTTTTATTTATTAATAAAACTAAAAAAATTAGAATGAAAACTTACTATAATGTATGAATTAAGACATTATGATTATCAGAAATCATGTTCATATATTTCAAAAACATAAAATAATATTAACTAATTATGATTTATGTACAACTCATTGTTAGTGTGAGTTTGTTTATAAAACCACCAACAGTAGTGATTTGAATATCAACACTTAATTTTACTTATTCAATATTACCTCCTTATAGACTTCATATATAACCGCACATTCAATCAATTCATAAACACTATCAAATCATTTACAATAGTGGAAAACAAGAATAATTTTCAACATTCACTTATAATGAATCCTCATAATAATGTATAAATATTTTTCCAATGAGATTATATCAATATTCAATAGCATCAATTTTATCATTAAATTTTTTTTTCTATTTTATTATAAATAAAAAATTATACATCATAAATAAAAAAATATTGATTGAAAAATTAGTGTTGATATTTAATTCATCTATTTTGAAAAAACAATTTCAATATTTAGTCTCATTAGTATTGTTAATGTGTTCATTTAGTTTATAATACTAATATAAGTTTTCATTGAGATATAATACATCTTCCTCATTTACTGATAATGATTGAATAGTGGTGGGATGTGTTAATTCATATTTCATTTAGTACACACTAATAAAACAATCACTATCATTTTCAATGAATTTTTAATTAATTAATCTTATTAAAATTTTAATCATAAAAAACTACTTATGAATATGTACAATCATTCAAAAAATTATCTTTAAAAAACTAAAAAAATTCATCTAATCATTTTTTCGGAAAACCATCCATTTTCAAAAAATTATTATGCCTATAAATTTTTTTATGTACATTATTTAAGTGATTTTTATGTTTATATGCTTTAAATGAGTTAAATTAATAAGTTCCATAAAATATTTCACCTGTAATTTCTATATATGAATAATTATATTCATGTTATAAGTCATTATCAACACAAATACTATCACATTTAGTTAAAAATTAAGTGGAAATTATTTTCTCATTATTATCTAAATTAATAAACAGATGATTTAAATATAATTTAATATATTTTTCATAGAAAAATATCGAATGTATTATAATATCTGGATAGGTATTTGAATATCATTAATGGTTTAAAACATTAAAATATTTGAATATCACATGTAATTTCACATTCAAGAAATTCAACCCCTTAATGATCAAAATATTCTTGATCTCCATCGCAGACATCATTATGAAATTCATTTCCCAAGATAAAATTTGGATTATGAGAAAATATATTTATGAAAAATATATTAAAACATCATAAAAATATTGTTGAATGAAATAAGTTGATTTATCAAATTTCCCATTATTTATATACTATTTTTATGCATTTATTAATATCTTTATTTTAGTACTTTTTTAAAAAAATAATTTCTGAAAGTTTTCTATTCTAATTTTTCTTATTTTATTGTATATAATGATGCTAAATATGTTCTTTTACTTATTTCATGCAAAGTAAAATAATTATATTTATCACATTTATTTTTTCCTGAAAAATATTTTACATTTTATAATACTATTATATTTTAAAAGCATAAAGATTTTCAATAATATTTTAATTCAGAAAACTAATTTAGTATTGAAAATTTTTTTATTAAAAAAAGATTATCACATAAGATGTTTAGATTATATTTTAATTGATTCCTATTTTTTAATGATTATTGTATAATTTAATTGGACTTTTATTTAGTTTAATCCATCAAAAAATAAAAGTTATTAATTATAAAAAAGGATGAAAATATTCAATACTAGAAGATCTTAGTAAAACAATCACACAAGTAAGGATGAATCTCTCAATGATACTGTATTTCAAAAATTAAATTCACTTAAGGATTTATTTTATAAAATTAGTTACATCAACTAATATATAAATTACACTAAAATGATTATTAAATAATAAGATCAAATTTGTACATAGTGTGTAATTTTTTTAATGGAGATATATTTTTTACTAAAATTAAAAATTATAATATGAATATCATTATAAAGAATGATTTATGTATCCTTGATAATATTTCCCACTTGATGTATATATATGGTGTAATTCTTTGTAAATTATGAATTTCAATCTAACATATTGTATTGTGGATCACCCAAGATCTATCTCAAGGTGGATTTCTAACTCAAATTTGTTTTTCTAATTAAATTTTATATACTAGTATACAAAAAATGGGTTTGAATTGGAAAAATATAAAAATAAGATAACAAAGGATATTTTATTTCCATATTAGGAATGAAAATATATTATATTTGGAGATATATACCACACCATATTTCATGTAAGGTCATATTTTTTCCATACGGAATTATTTGAGAATAAAATTGACTGTTTTGTTTTATATTTTTATGAGGGGTAACATTTTCATCTCCCATCTCAGATGATCCCGAATAATTTTTTGACCACTACATTTGTCCCATAATAGGTTTTCCTATAGTAAAATATTTAGGAGGAATTGTAATAGATTTGATTCTTATCATAATAATAATTATTTAATAGTTAATAAAATAGATATTAAGGTATTCACGCAGGTTCATTCAATGATATATTCTGAACGGAGCATTGGATTGTTATTATTCATTTTTCGTTGAATATATAATGAATATTTTTTTTCATATTCATGGAAGAATATCATGTTGGGAACTAGGTTTTTCTTGGGCCCCTTTTTCTTTTTCTTTTCCTTTTTAATTTTTTCTATCAGTTTTTTTCTTTATATAATTTATTCTCCAAGCTTCACTCATAATCATAGGAGCTTCAACTCATGCCTCATAACTTAGAGATAAGTGATATGGATATAAAAGGGATATAGGAAGAGTGGGAGGTTAAATCATGAATCTCTTAACACGCCGGATAAATATACAGAGTCCATAGAAAACAGAAACTTGCAATGTTTTAGAGGTTTTATCCCAAAGTTAGTTTATTTTTATTTTTTACTAAAAATACCCTTTAGATACAAATTTTTAAATATTTTTACCCCAACAAATATTTATTATGGGCTCTTTATGCCCAATCTATAGATTGGGGTTGGGAACATGGTGGTTTGACGAGATTATTAGGATTCCGGTTCAGGAAAACCATGCAACATAGTGTGTGGTTTAGGGTGACACACCAAATGTTCATCACATTTGGGGAAGATAATATTATAAAATTAAATCATTTCTACTATGGTGTACACTCTATGTATTTGGTATTGGTCATGTAGGTGAGTACCCATCCAGGATACCCATGTAGGGGTGCCCGGATATGTGTAGTGCACAACCATAACCTATGTGGGAAGCACACCATGTAAATGTACACATCCTATCCAAGTACAAGGTTGGGCTAGTTGATGGACATGGGAATTTTCCCCATGTTTGGTAAACTCCATGTAACTTCCATACATGTATTGTACCTAAGATGTTTTCATTCCTAGGATGGTGGGAGTAAATTCCCATTTGATGATTTCGGAATACACGATATGTACCTAGGGGGACACGCTATGTACTACCTCTATGTAACACTTTTAGTGATATTTGTATCCTTTTACCCTAGAGTTATAATTGGACCCCATGACTATTCCATTATGTTTATCATTTAAAATTGATCATAATTGGTAAAACCGTGAGGAGTTTTGAGAAACTTATATTTGTCTTTCATACATTTTAGGAATACATAGGTTCTTCCTCCATTACATAAATTCAGTTGTCTCTTAAGAGGGGGACCCTTGATCTAAAATTACGTAGGAATTATCTCTCATTACTGATGCTTGTGTAGACATTTTTATAGTACATATCCATTCTGATATGTGCCCTTATGCCAAAATAGGTTTTCAGAAAAATTATTATGATGGATTCCCTATAAGATTATTTTATTTTGGTTTTGACCATGAGGATCTTGTGTAGGATGCCTCTGTCTTCATTTTATTCTATAGATCCACAAAGTAATTCATTTAATTAGAAAATTATATTGGGAGTCCCTTGTATGATCTCTGCACTAGAGTAACATCCTAAGGATCCAGATTGGATGCCTCTATTTTATTTCTATTAGATAATCCCTTATAGGATTCCTCCAATACATATCATCTAAGGATCCCAAGTAGGTTGCCTTCACATATGTGTTTTACTAGAGGATCTCATGTATGATTCCTCTCTGTGTTTGAATTGATGGAAGGAACGGTTTCCTCATTATTTAACTATCCCAAATCTAGTATGTCGTGTTTGGGTATTGATGGTAGTGGGTGTAACCTTAGAGCCCAAGAAAAACTTATAATCTAATGGGGGTGTGGATGTAGTGTGGGATTTAGGAATTTTTTCAGCCTAACTATTTTTATACCTTCACATATTTATTGATGATGTAATGATTTTTACCAGTGGTGATTCTTGGTTAGTACATTTTGAGCATAGTGCAAGGCATCAGTCTTTTTTTTCGGATTCCTGAATGTTATTTCTAGGATGCGTCTTGTTTTTTGGATGCCAAAAAATTATTTTTTTTGAAAATAATTTTTATCCATGTTATTTATGATACATACTTATATACCGTGAGGAACTACCTATGATTTCATAATTGATCTGTATATTTGATTATTATATTATTTGTTTGTACATAAGTGTTTCCTCGAAACTTGTTTTTAAGCCTATGACTATGAGGTATGGGAATGAAATCCCTAGAAATAATAATTTTGTATGATTATTCTCTCCCGAGTGATGAGGATGATTCCTCTCTCATCATTTTGATTTTTGATGTGGATGATTACACTCCCCTATGTATTATTATATTCATGGATGGCTAATTTCTCCTCAGGGATATAGATGATTATGCTCTCATAGAATAGTTACTTGAATGTGGAGTGATTTATGGAGTCTCACATCGTTGGATACCTGGATTTATTACAGATTTCCAGATGATAAGGATGAATAGGGTTATCCTTTATTAGAGACTATAGGGGTGAGTATGGAATCTTATGGGGGAGTTTTCTATACACACCACCTAAGGGCCAGACCTATAGGGATTATCTAATTTCAGAATGTTAGGACCACCAATGGACCGAGACCTAGGTCTCCTACATTCGACTAGATTTACATTTCATGGGTAGATTAGAATCTTTCTTAGTGACCATTTATTGGATGTTTAGATTTACTAACATTTTTTCCTTCTACACACTGATTTCAGGAGATTAGGGGTGAACCTAGGTATTGGAAATGTATCCCCTTATGTTGATGTAGTTTTTTGAGAGATAATTTTGGTGTGGTCTGATGTTGCTGCATTTTTTTGTATTATAGACCCATAGATCAACATAATGATACATGACATGATTTTTAGGACATGTTGCTAAATTACATTGCATAATATGTCCAGCAGATTAGGATTACAAACCCATGAAATGAATTAAATTTGGTTTTAATGTGTTATCATTCACATATGACTGAATATTCATATTTATGAATCTATGTGTATGTATAGAAGTATAAATGTCTACGTGTATAGATATATACATCCATGGTGGCACTTTCCCAGTTGTTTGGGATCAAAGACCCATGATTAGACTGTCCTTTCACATTAATTGATTTTATTTATCTTCTCAGTTACATCTTACCTATGTTGAGTAGTTGTTTTAACATAAACTTATAGCTGAATTTTTATAAGATCCTCATTGGGGTGAACTTATGAAATTATGTTCAACCTGTCACATGAACGATGATGTATATATTGACCTTATGTATGATTTTTATGTTGATCATAGTAACATGTTGGATAAGGATGAGCAATGGAGTAGTATTGTCCAGCAGAGCTACTCGAGTGGGTACTTTTGATTCGGATAATGAAGTTTGATATTGTGTGGAGACTATGTTTGTGACCTGGTTCGAAGTTAGTAGTAGATTTTTGTACATTTATTACAATTTCTATTGCACTACTATTTCTATATGGTTGTCCTAGACAATTATCAGTGTTGTATGTATGACATAGGTGTTCAGACTTTTGTATCATTTTCATTAATTATTACAGAATGTTCTATTTTAGTATATTTACAACTGTGTATGATAATTTTCTATTTATGTTGTTTCTTATTCTGATATGAGGACATTTTCTCCCCACTATCACAACCGAGGAACTCGATGCTTGTTAGCAGACTACAGCGTACGAGGATACATGCTTGAAGAATAGTAAACCACCATTACATGGAACCATTTAGTGGAATTCATGATAGAACATTGCAAAGTGGAATTAAAGATATTTGTTTCCTCTTATATACTATTTGTATATGGTTTATAGGATTATAGGAATGCATAATAACCTAGGAAGGATATCCTACTACTGATTTGAGAACACTTGTTCTGGTATGAATTCCTAGTATCCATGGGTGTTGAATATCTATTCTAATTTATGATGTTATTGTTTTAAATGATTTTCTACAAAAAATGTACATGTTGTGTGGATGTTAAGATTTACTTTGGGTCATTGGCTCTTGGTCATTAGTAAGAGGCTAGTGATGAATTTTTAATCTTGTCTAGAAAAGGAAAGAGGCATATCATCCATCATATTTGGCATATATGATTCACATTATATAGTCCTTTTAGTGTGTGTTTTACTAATGACTCATTCCTATTCAAATGGGCCTACAAACACACGTGCACACCCAGACATACAGACACGGTGATATATATATCATTCTTATGGAAGGTTATGTGGATATAACTTGAGGAATTGGTTTTCAGGTTGATAACTCAATCTTCATGCTTGTGATATTTGGTGACCCTAGTATGTCGATATGGAACATGATTCCCTTATGTTATAGGCCTTATAGGGTGTTATTTTTAATGACATGATTATCTCATAAGATCACTGAGTAAAATGGAGATAGGTAACTCTCCATTTTTCCATAACAATACCTCTGGGGGTTTTACAATATATGGATGCCCAGTGACTATCAGTTCAGTGTCTTTTCTAAATTTGTATCATGACCTCTTGGGAGATGTACCTTCATAGAATACTCAGTGATGATCTAGCCATATAGGTCATATTATTATTTAAGACCCTTGTAGGTCATTATGAGCATTAAATTCTTTACAGAGGATTGATATTTTATTATATGTGG
This sequence comes from Viscum album, assembly GCA_963277665.1. Lineage (NCBI taxonomy): Eukaryota > Viridiplantae > Streptophyta > Magnoliopsida > Santalales > Viscaceae > Viscum > Viscum album. The sequence goes on along the minus strand of OY728120.1, from coordinate 1,748,811,700 downwards.
TTAAAACATGTGGCCTAGTTGTGGGGCATCTTCAATAAGAATGGGTAGGAGACCTAGAGGTCCTTAGTATGACTCAAGACCTTGTATTGAAATAAATTTTGATTTTGATGGTTTCCAACATGAGAGGTTGGCTTGGGATTATGAGTTCATTTTCAGTTAGTGATCTTTTTTTATGGTCTTTTTTGAGATTGAGCAATGGTAGGTGATAAAATTTTTCATTACAAGAATTTGGATGAATTCGGATTTTGGAAAACAAATTGGGTGATATGGTTTCCTAAATTTTTTCAATAAGTATAACATCTCAGGTTCCTGGACCAGTAAACTAATGTTTTGTATAATTTCTAATGTAGTTAGAACATCATGAGACTCTCATGGATGCAATAACACTTCATAATGGTAGGTCATGGGAATAAATTTTGGAAATGGCGAGGTGCTTGATTTTCAAGAGGACTTCCAAGAGATATTTTGGATAAATAAATATGTTATTCCGTGTAGCACAATAAACCTAGCCATATCATGGATGACTTCCTCAAGTATGATTTGGGTGATAAAGGTAAACTCTGTTTTCACGTGATATCATTAGAATATTAATTGGTGTGTGGTAATGTCCTATCCAATGACTTATGGTTTCAATACATATAATAGGATTTATTTACCTTGGGTTGTGGTAAAATAGAAAATGATCTTCCATGAAAGAGGTTACATAGAGAATTAATCATGCACCACATGAAGATTCCAACATGGTTGAATCCGGGTAATAATTTGACAGCATGTGGGCATGGTTACGGTAGATCGGTACATGATCTTTTGTAAAAACCTAGTGTGCTCCTATTATAAATGATCAAACTCTATCATGAAATCATCTTCAGTATGATTAGAGATAATCGACCCTATTTCGGGATCCTTTTTTCTTTTCTAATTCCTCCCTTATTATGGGAAACCTGTTGAGGTTATGCTAAAGGTGAAATGTATGGTAATCCTTATGATGAGGATCACACTATTGGATATTTAAGGTTTTTATCTCTCATTTTTAGTTGAACATTAGAATTTTCCATGGTATTTGGTTCTTGGATTTTTTTAGATTAATATAAGGTTATTTATATTTTGAGGAGTACAAAACGGATCGTAGTTAAACATCTTTTTTGTGGAAGACTGTTTTGGATTTAATGAGACTGGTCATTTCATAGTCAAAATAGCGTGTTGTGAAGTTTCTCGGGTGGATATCATGGACTATAGTCATATCAACAGTCTTCTTAGTGACAGTAATTATTATGGTGGGGTGTTTGTAAGGTCCTGTGATTTTCCAAAATGATGCTTTTGAAAAAAAAAATTGATTTTTTTTCAAAGGATATTTAAGGGTAAAATGATCTTTTAACCTAGAATATGAACTCAGATAATTTTTCATACCACTTGGTTGGACCTGGAATAGAGCTTTTTCCTTTGGATAATTGTCTGGTAGAATTATGAGCTCATCGAAGATTATATAAATAAATAATATTTAATATTTAATAAAATAAATATTAATTTATTCACATAAGTTCGTTTATAATTATTTTTTAACATGATATTTGGATTGAGGGTCTTCCTCCATCGTTGATTCCATAATATAGAGTTCTTTCTTTCTGGTGCATAAGTTCGATTTGGGAATGGGGGACATGATGATGTCCATTTTCTTTTCCTTTTCCTTTTCCTTTCCATCTTTCTCTTAATTATTTTTCATTCCCTAATCAATTTTCATAGATTATAATGTACTCCTAGGGACTCATTCTATTCTTCTATAGTGAGAGATATGGTAATAGAGAGTTAAAGTGATAGATAAATAGAAATATTTTTCTTTATAAATCCGATGACACACTAGATTGATGTATAACAACTTTGGACCGTAGAAATGATTGATGCTTCGACGGTTTCCAACCCAACGTAGTCTTTTTTATGTTTTTAACAAATCAATCTTATATTTATTATTTTAATGTTTTAAACACATTTTATGATTTTTTTTATTACCCTTTGAGCCTCGGTCTATTGATTTTTGGGTGATAACAGGGGTTTTGGGTGATCTAGTAGTTTTCCATTTGAGAAAATCAGGCAACACAATGAGTGGGTTAGGGTGATATGTCGTGTGGTCTTACCATTTCAAAAATATGGAGTTTTCAATGTACATTCCAAATATAAGGATATATTTTTCATGTACATGGTCTCTTTTATGGAGTTGAGTACCTAGCCAGGCTACCCATGTATGGGTACATGGTCCAATAGAGTATAGGGTCAGAACTAGTGTGGGAAGCATGTCGTATAGATGTACATGGCCTGGCCAAGTACATGGCAAGGAGGGATGTGGGACATCGGTAGGTACCCCATATCGGGTACACACCACATACCCTCTTTACACGTCATGTACCTGGGAATTTACACACCCAGACCGATGGCAGTAGACAACCACATGAAGCTTCAGAAGTACACATTGTATACCTAGGGGGACAAGCCAAATATTTCCCCAGTGTAACCCTTTGACATATTTTCATATTTTGTCACCCATGAGCTAAAACAAGACCTATTTTTAGAAAATTATGAATATATTATCACATATATCTCAATTTAATGACATGGGAGATTTTTTTTGATCTCTTGAGTGGTGTTGTAGTCTTTTCATGGATGTATAGGATCTTCCTATGGTACCTAAATTCAGTTGTCTCATAGCGATATGCTTTTTTTAGATGATCTATGAGCTATATGTCTTGTAAAATGGTTTTGTATCATTTATTTTGAGGAATTCTCATTTAAGATATGTTCCACTCTAACTTAAAAGGTTATGAGAATACTTATTATTGAGGATTCCCTATAGGATTCCTTTGTGTATTTTTTGTCCTAGAGGATCCTATTTAGGATGCCTCTTTTTTTCATGTATCCCCAGAAGAACATCCTTACTCACAAGATGTCATATGGAATAAATTAATGGATCCCATTACCAATGTACCAACAATAGTATCCCTTGTAGTATGCTTCTGTATTCTTTCAATTAGAGGATCTCATGTACAATTCCTCTCTTACCATTCAACTAAGGATCCCAATTAGGATGTATTATTTTATGTGTTTACCTATAAGATCCCTGGTATTATTCCTCTCAACATTTGACTTGAGTGAAGTAGAAGGTTCCCCATTCGTTCACTATCCCTAAGCTAGAATGTCAGGTTTAGGTAGATATGGTAGAAAGTATCATCATATAATCCATTCCAAAAAGGTAATCCCACTGGTTTGTGGCTATAATGTTGGGTTTTTTAGAGTTCATACACCCTTACTATATGATTATAGATTCACATATATATTGTTGATGATGTGATGTTATCCATCGGTTGTTCCTACTTATTTATTTTTCAGCCTTGTGTGGGGTTTATTTCATTGTTTTTGGATTCCTAAATGTTATTCCTCAGATCCTTCTTGCCTATTGGGATTTCTATACATGCTTTCCTAGCATACAACTATTGAGGAACATTATTTCCGATAATTAATTATATACAAAGATGTAATACAAGGGATTTGGCTTTTGAGCCATATATATGATTATATATTATTTGGATGTATACTAATGTTTCCAAGAATCTGAATGTTGAGACTGTAAATATGATATATGGGCATGGTGTCCATATTAATGATAAAAATTGATGATTTTTCTCTCTTGAGTGATGAGAATGATTCCAATCACATAATTTTGATTTGGGATGAAGATTACTATGCTCACCTTGATCTATTTATACTCATTGATGATTATGTTATTCTAAGTTATTGGAATGATTTGGATTTCTCTAGATGGTTAATCAGAAATGATGTGCTGCATCACATATCACTTTGTTGGATACATGGAATGATTATGCTCTTACAAAGGATAGGGATGATTACACCATCTGTTATTAGAGTCTCAAGGGGAAAGTGTGACATCTCGCCGAGTATTTCTCCTTATATATTGCTAAAGGTCACACCCATAAGAATAATTCAAGTTCTAAATGTTATAAATACCTAAAAATTAAGTCCTATAGCTCATACATTGGAATAGATTTACATGTCTTGGGTAGCATGTCGTCTATCTCATGGACTATTTTCTTGATGTTTAGATTTACTTCCATTGAATCCTTCTTTACTGCGATTGGCGGTTAGTACGATTGAACATAGGTTTAGGATGAGTATCTCCGATGGTCATGTATCTTACTAAGAGAAAATTATAGAATAAGAAAATGTTGGTACATGTCTATTGGTATAATAGGACAAAATATCAACTTAATCATACAATACATGAGTGATATTAAAACCATCACAATTACCTTATATAAGATATCCAGGGTATGATGGTTATGAAACCATGGACTGAATGATGATCGGTTTTTATGTGATATCATTGAAGTATTAATGAATATTCATATTTATGTATTTATTATTAGGTTTGGGACTATATATATACATATCTAGATATGGACATCAATGGTGGCACTTTACCAGTTGGCTGAGATCACAGACACAAGGATCAACTATGGTTTCAGATTTATACGTTTTATTTATCTTCTCAGTTGTGTCTCATCTAGGCTATGAAGTTTCTTTTTCATACACACAAAAAATCATTTTTTATAGGTTCCTTATCATGGTGGCCTACAAGAAATATTTCTCACCACTAAACATGAACCATACTGTATTTTTAGAACTTATGTATGCTTGTAAAGATGAGAATAGTTTCATAGTGCATAGGTCTGTGGCCCATAGTTTCATAATCGAGTGGGGATACTCTTTAATGATCTATTTATGGAGATGGTTCAGTTCTATTGAGTGTGGGGATGTGGTATATTTTATTTCATCATGATAGTATAATTTCCATTTAATTTTATTTTAGTTTCTTGTGTACTAATTTATTTTGATGGTTGACACAATCAGTTATATGTGTCATATGTATGACATATCTATTCATGATTTTGTATCAAGCACATTTATTATTGAATAATTATCTATTTTAGTTTAATTTCTAATTTGTATGATACTTAGATATTTCTGATTTTTCTTACTCTGATCTGAGGTCATAGACTCCACACTATCACACTCTTATAAATCACTGCTAGTCAGAATCCTCTATATTATAGAGAGGTGTGTGTGTGGCCATATATCCCACCCGCATGAGGCAATATTTTAGTGTCTTCTAGGTGGGTACATTACATTTGAACTACTATTCACTCAACCCTTTTTTTTATTAATTCGTCTATGACAATATATTAATAACGAATGATTAAAAAACCATGAATCCATACATTTTAATGACTAAATCACTTGAGTGTCTTAAAATTCAACCAAATTATGTCATTATATTTTCCAATAATAATATATTATAAATTCATCAACTTATTATCCATATTTTAATTTAATACTAATTATGAGTACAACATGGATCTCATATTGATAATTTTAAGGTGTTATTAATCATATTCCCATTCATATTAGGCATGAATTATCAATCCAAATTCATCATATTCATATATATCAGTTATTTACATTCTAATAACTATATGTAAATAAATTTATTAATTGTGATTTAAGACGTGCATGGATAATGATAATTCAATCATCAAATTATGTATTTAATTTATGTATAAAATAAAATGTAAAATTTTCAAATTCAAATATGGGTAAATAAGTTACCATGGATTACTGAAATCTCAGTCAAGAGAAAATTTAATAAACTAGGTAGAACTCAACCAACACTTCTTTTTCTCCCAACTCACAAGAATGAGTATTATTTTCATTCTATTTTCAATTAAATCCACAAAATACACATACATCATACAAATTCCACCAAATAATTTCTTCAGTTATCCTTTTATGGAGGCGTAAAATTTATTCCTATAAAATGCTAAAACCCCCCTAATCCAAAAAAAACATATATCAAATTATTAGTTTTCTAAAATTAAACAACTATGAATTAAAATAATAGATAATCCATTGTGTATTTCATCAATCACAAATCCCTTTAGTAGAAACATATTCATCAAAATATATGGATTCCCACTACTTATAAATAATTCTAAATAATTTCATTTATTACCTTAGTCAACTACCTTGTAGTGACTATATCTTGAGATATCATTATTTTAATCTATGATTCAATAGATTACTATTACAAGTGATCACTTTTCATTATGGTAACTCATCCTATATAGGTATGAGACCGAGTTGAATTACGTAAGATCTATTAATCATTATAAATTACTCATCTATGGTTTATTATTATGATATGAGAAATTGAAAGATGTAGTATTGATCACACATAGTCAATTTTATTTTTGAGTAGTCAATAAAGGAGTGGATCTTATGAAATAATAGGATATAATGTTTTTCTACCTAGAATTTTGGTGTAGAGGCTAATTTTACATAGATTGTGATTCTAATTTTAATCACACGTGAACCTATAGAGTGGTGATTTTATCATACATATATTATATGAAACTAACTTATAAATATTTTTTTATACATAAAAATGATTAATTTAAACGTAGTGTCTCACTCAATTTTTTACACTTATATAAAAAATAAAATTATTCCACCAATTTTGACAATAATCATATTCTTATGAATGACTGTTAAATTATAATTTATTAATAATTATCATCATTTATTTATTATGCATGTAATAAAATTAATCGATAAAAAAGTCTCCATTATGTACGATATTTCTAAATTAACAACTAAAAATAATAATTTATTAATTAAAATTTTCAATTCCAATCATAAAAATATATATAAAAAGTTTTATAAACATTTTCAAATAATGTTGATGAAGTCAATTAATATCATTAAAATAATAAAATTTAAAATTAATGACACATTTAACAAATTTCATGAGATTAATTGGTTATCATACATTTTTGGGAATACAAATGTTTATAATGTCTAAAAATAATCTGTTTCAAACACTTAAAATTGAGCCAAATTACAAACATACAAAAAAAGGAAACAGGTATAGAAAACCGCATGACACGTAACTCATCCCTGTAACTGATGAGTAATATTCACTCATGTCCAAATAATTTAAACCCGAAAAATTTAACTTATTATAAAACAATCTAATAATGATTTATCTATCTTTATATAAGAAATATAACTAGTTCAATCCCCCATGTACTATCATTCATCCAACTTTCCATTATTTAATGAAATCCTGAAATATTATGACAAATAATAATCACAGAATGATATTAAAAAATGTAAAATAAGTGAGATCCCAACCATTAATATATATCATTAAATTAAAATTATAATTATAATTTATTTCAATGATATAATAATTTAATAAATATCACTAGAACATCAATACCCTGGAAAAACATGAAAAATAAAAATGGGGACAGAAAAACGTGGAATAAAAATCCCATATGTCAATCCCTAATTAATATCATCTCAGATGTACTAAATAGATATATTCTCTATTATATTCATATGTCACCTTATCCGACATCCCATATAATACATGCCATTATAATTTATAACTCCAATATTATGATTATTAGAAACTACTTATATTATTGTTTAATAGGATTTTATGTCGATTTAATTATCAATAAATGTGTTACTTGTACATTGAATTATTATTGTTTTATCCTCACAGGATGTTTCCAAACATATGAGATAATGTTAGTAAACATCTCCACATAATATTCCACCATATCATTTAGAGCCTTAACTATAGGCACTCTAAATAATATTTCTTATAGTGAAGAATATTACTTGTGTTTATATAAGATTAATCAGGAAAATCAATTTCTGAAAGTGAGGTCAATAAAAATTTGTCAGACTTTTTATGATCAAGTGAAACCCATATATCTTCCTTTTTGTAACTGACTGTAATGTCATATTCTCCTTAAGAGTTCTATCACACATCATCACTTCTTAAAAGACGACATTCCCAAGAAGTATATCTCATATTAATATAATCCAATATCACTCAAATGGAATGTAACAGTCCTCATACCAACAAAAATATAGATGGAAAACACATATTTCAAGTTCCAAAAACCAATCACATACATTAGTAAGACCCCAAATTGGTTATATCTACTAGTACAATAACTATGTTTAATATAAATGGAAATACTGCTGTGAACTTTGAAAACCATCTACTCATCAATACAATTAATCGTATCCTAAATAGTGGTTCTAAACTATCTAATAAAAAACACAAATAATATTTATTCCATATACTATTCTCATGGGTCATCCTACATTCTGATATCAACCAAACCATTTCTTAATTAACACCATGTTAAAATCTATGTAGTAAGAGTAAAATGAGATTTCTATATACTATCATTTCCTATAGTAAATCCAAGTGTTCCTCTAAAAATTCCCAAAATAGAATGCTAAAAAATATATCATCCAAAGAAAAAAAAACATGTGGTCAAATATTATATTTTGTTCATATATGATCATGAATGATTATGAAACATGAGATAATTTTATTGGAAACTATAACATAACATATATTTCATAATGAGTCATTCTCTAAAAATATGGTATTTAAATCATGTGGAAAAATATGTAAAACCATTAATTAGAAAAATCATTTATCTATTTCATTGAATTGAATTTTAAAAAAATATATCACATTTCACAAAAATAATATTTACATATATAAATTACTCAATCAAGGTACATGGAAAAAACCCATTATATATCTATTGAAAAACTAGTATATTTATTTGAATGCCCTTTTTAAAACATGTCCTTGAAATGAATGTTAATGTTTAGAAATATTATGTTATATATCTACCCATTAAAAATAAATTTTATTAGAATGGTAATTTTTAATCATCTGTATAGAGTTGACAAACCCACCCCCACACTAATAAATACGAAATATTATTGTGAAACATTCTTGAGAATAGAACAAACAACTAACATATATTCAGTCATTAAATTATCTATTGATATTATTCCAACATTATCCTACCAGATTTATAATGAGATAAAAAATTAAAACATTATTCCAATATAAATAATAATAATCCCATTAACAATCTAATTTAATATTCAATCAACTATAACCTTGAATTAACAATTTTTAATGGTTAACGGACACCGACATAAACTATTTTCCCATTCAATAATACAATGCTAAAACCAACCACTATTAACACTACTAAACACTATTTCTTTCATTAAAAAAATTAATATATATTTCAGTCAAATTAAAATATAATAAACAATTGAATGAAATGGCGGAATATAAATCTACTGGTGCTTCATTAATTAAACAATGAGCATTGGTGTGTAATCCACTGTGGAGGCTACTTTGATCCTATAATAAAAATTTTATCAAATAATAATTCCAAATTTTCAATAATAATCTAAAATAATATAATAAATTTAGTGGGTAACATTACATAAATTTAATAAAATGAGATGGTGATAAGAAAACCATGAAAATATTTATTTTTACACTTTTTATAAAATACTCATCTGTATGATGTGATTCAACCATCATAATATGGAAACTCGACATACATCCTGATAACAGTACATAGATATTATATTAGAAGGAAGAATATGTTAAAAGAAGGAATAATGGAATGATATTATCACAAAATGATGAAAAAAACACCCCTATGATTAGATAATCACTAGATGGAAAAGGATTTAGAAGGATATCGGAGTAGTGTATCTATGATCTTGTTTTAATCTACTTGATAAGAGGAAATGGAAAAGAATTAATTTGAAACCCCATAAAAAACCTATTTACCCATATAAACAATGGGCCATATTCTTACTAGGATCTCAATAGAATTACACTAACTAGGTACCTAGTTGTAGCCCAAAATATTCTTGGAATAAATAAATGTAAGGAATAATTTATATTATTTATATTTGGTACATAATACACATCTATTAGGTATATAGTGGAAGGTTCTATCCACCCACTAGTTCCATTAAAAATACAAACACTAGAAAAATATATTTGGGTCCTTCCACCATTCATTACACTAAGAAACGTCAATTTAAATACTCAAAATTTACACATAACATGATTCATCCTACATATTTTAATAATTGTAAATTCTATATATCCCTAAATCATCTAAGGATCAACTATCCATTCATAAAACAAACTTTTGAATATGTGGTTAATTAAATTTCCAACCATGAAAGAATATCCCATTTTAAATTAATGACGCCCATGTTTGGGATATTTTATCCCTATATGTTGATCATCATTATTTTAGACCTTGTCTTGGTTAGTTTTTCGTGACTGTCGGATTTCATAAATCATTTTTGGTCCATTTCATTATTTGAAAATAGTTAGTAAAAAGTATGAATATTTTACTAGGAAACGATGCACTCCATATTATAGTTTCAGAGTGTGTGCACAGTTAGGTACATGGATAGTACTAACTATGTATACAACTCCACAAGCCAGGTGTTTTGGACTGTGGGGTTATGCATAGTTTATGAATTATTTTCCAAACCATGTATCAAAATATTGTATCTCTTTTGGTATCCTTGTAGGGGGCTTACAAATTCCACACAGTTATCTAAACCATGACGTCAAACAATGAAAATTAATTTAATTATTGCAAATATTGATTTTAAGATTTAATACCTACCTAATTGTTCTCTTTATTCATTTATTGGAAATATATTTTTACTAAGAAGCATTACACTTGGGATTATCATGAATTATTTCCACCATATGATTGATTTTGATTAATATTTGACTATGGAATCTATATTCTCAATTTTTTGTTCCCTTTTTATTTTTTTCATCATTTTACTAATAGATCCTTTTATATTCTATTTCACGGAGTTGTATAGTAGGGATATTTAGCCTACATCAATGGTTTTTTTATGATATAATTGGGCATCATGTTGAAAAAAAATGGAATATAATTTAACTCCACCAATCATCAATGGTCACTGAGAATTCATTGGAAATCATTTACATAGGTCTTTTTTCTCACATGAATTCTATTGATGATGAATTCGAATTTCTTATTCAATAATTGTGTCTCAAAGATTCACCATTATACAGATTATCATTTCTTTCTTCATTGCTATATCCCATTTGGGTTTTCTAGATCCTGATTGAGGTAGATGGTTTCATAAGAAAATATCTATAAATTGACACCAATGATTCTAGATGAATTTTAAATGTTTATCCAATTTTCTTCTAAAGACTGAATTGTGATTATTCAAAAATGATTTGAAATTTCATGTTTTGTGGTGATGGTTTGAAATTCTAATGAAAATGGATTTCTAATATAAATAATAATTTCTAGAAAAATATTCTAGGTTTAAAATGAATTATTTGAATAAAATTTATGATTAGATTAGAAGGCATGTAATGATTATTTATTTCAAATGAAATATTTTTTTAAATGAATGATTTTTTTGGTAATAAATATTTGATGTTTGTTTTTAAAATGATATTTATTATTCTAGAATCATGAAATTTCATCCATATGAATGGAAAGTTTGATTAAATTTATAAAATATAATTGAAATATAGACCTATATATGATTGATTTCCATGATTCACATGGGAGTAGGTTTATTTAGGTTGAAGGATATACATTAAAGGTAAATTTATATCTATAAAGAACGTGATGATCAAAAGGAAAATTAATTCTATTTATAGAATGGGTTTTATATATTAGTGTTCTCTCATACTCTCTCTTTTATTTACTATAATGTAGTGTGTGTACACATCATGTCATATTTCACCATGAATGTGCAGAAACATGTGTCTGTTACTAACCCACTGAATTAATAGAATTTTCTTATGACCTTAAATAATTAAAAAAACTTATACATTCGAGTGTTTAGGAGATTATATACTATAGTTACATTTTCTCATTATTATTTATATATGCTAGTTTTAGTGAAGATATTTTTAACTATCATTTTTGGTTGAAATATATTTTCATACATATTTAATTATTATTCAATTAAATGGTTTATCATGATTTTTTGACATTAACTATGAAACAATTACCTTCCATGATTTACTTTATGTTAGTAAAGGTTTTACAAATTATTCTATATTTTTTACAAATTCATTAATGAGATCCTTCTTGGATTTATTTTTTATACTCTATCTTTTCATTAAGAGTTTATTGATTAGGTTATACTATCACTACAAAAATGAACGATACTTATTATATATTGGGGATTCAGTTGATTAGAAGGATCCATGCAGTTGGTTCAAACATGTTGTTCTTGTGGAAAAATTATTTCAATGGGTCATCTGGTGTGGATATATCAATGGTTTAATCGATTAATATGACTAACATACAAATTTTGAGACTTGTGACTGTTTATATAATTTTTTATCTCTTCTGGATTAATTGGAATAACTACGTTTTACTCTTTTATATATAATTTATTATATTTATGAAAATGTAGTATTGTTAAATCATTCCCCATTTACTATATTTATGTCTAGGTGTTAATATCCATCACATGGGAATCATGAATACCCTTTGATCCATTAAAAAACTTATTTAGGCACTGTTTATATTGATTATATGTTATTGGTTCATGTAAAATTCCAATAAAAGGATGTTATTATATTTTATGTAATTATATTTTTTGGGATGGATTGGTAGACAATAGATAATATTTTTGGGAGTTGAGGGGTTAGTCTCATTATAAATAGCCTTTAGTGACCATGGTCTATTGGAAATATTTCCACAGAGGAGTTTTTTGTTATAATTAAAGTCATATTCAAAAACATTGATATGAAATTTCTATTTCAAATTTTATTTATGATTTTTATTTTTAATGGTATCATGTGTCCTGACTGATGTTTTCTTTGTTTTCACTTGATGTTCTGTAGCACCATGACAGAAGATAATGATTTAATTGAACATATGTGTTAGAGACTATTGATCCATTGTAATTGAACCATCCAAATTATTTTAACCATATTGAAATTTTCATCTATCTTGTCTAAGACATGGGATAATTATCTTGTCACGTTTCTATTAAGGTTATAGATGTTTCATCTCAGAGTGTCGATAGAAGTGATAATAAAAATGAATTCCTTAATATTAAACCAACATCATTATATGGTACCAATGATCCCCAACAGTAATATGATAAGGTGATGAAGTATCTGAATTTTTTAGATTTTATGGAAACTAGAGACTTTGTTAAAAATTGATGAATCCCCATCAAAAATAAATGGTATACTAGAAGGTTGTTAGATTTAATAGTTCATAATGGCATACATTTTTTTCTTATAGTTTAAATACACGAAATTTATTTTTAATGACCAATTCAATCCAAAATACATTTTTTGTTCTATGTCAAACGTGGTTTTACTACCTGATCAATGTAATTTAATAGTTCCTAGTATATAAAACATTTTGATGCACATGTTTATTTATCTACTAAGGATGTATCATATGATATGATAAAATCTCAGAGCATTGAGATGGTTAGTTTATTTGATATATAATATAATGTTTTTATAATTATTCTCGACTCATATTCTACCATTCTACATAGTTATATGATTGATGAATCTAACATTCTTTTTATATTAGGCATACCAAAAGTTTCTCCTACACCTAGTGGCCACTGGATTGGTCCCTTTAAAGGGATGGGAAAGTGGAATATGCCACGAATTGGAAACTGGAGTGGTGGATATTTAAATTATACAACGTTTAAATCTTCTAATATATTGGGTAATTGAAAAACCCCTATTTTTAGTGTGCCATGGATGGGATCTCAAATCATACATTCATTGAGACACAAATGATCATTAGCTCTTGTGAAAACCCAAGTCATAATTATGTGTATTTTCATTCCATTACCACTCCGCATAGTGATATATTATTGAAAATATGGAGATGATCTATAGTATAGATAGATTATTCAAGAATAATAGGGTTCTAGGAACAATAATGTGAAATGGAGCAGCATCATGTATCGGATGAGCCTCCAGGTGAAGCTAATGTGATTACTGAAACGTTGAGAGGTAAAATTATCATTTATTTATCTATATTGAATATTTTATTTCATTATGGTCCTCTAATTAATTTTTATATACTTTTATTTTTAAATTTATGAACCTTATTTTGGACCTCACTCAACTTATAATGGTGATTTATCCTTATCTTAGGTCAATTTTAGAGTATGTTGTTGGCTTCCCCTCTATTCCTTTTATATCTTTGTATTCCAAGCCTACATGGGACATTGTTTAGTATTAAAAAACTATGGATATATTTTTCATGATGGATTTACATATTTATCATAAATATGATATCTACTATTATATTAGATGGGTTTCCTTTACTTCCCCTGATGGGGTGTTCCATGATTTTCAAAGAGAATGGTACCATATGTCATGTTGTTTAGGAAAACCAATTCTAGATTTTGGTAGGATGATTTCCATGAACACTTATGAAACATATAATGATTATTTGTGTGATTATATTCCTCCATTTATAACTGAGTTTCCAAATATGTTTATATTTTGATTTTCAATATTTCCATAAATATTGGAGGTGTATTTTTATATTCAATCGTACAATGTACCCAACCGATTTCAATACCATCTTACCAAATGGAAAAAACCAAATGGAAGGATTTTAAGGGATAGTAAGATGAATTTATATCCATATTCTTCATCTCAGAATGTTTTTCAACTATAGTTTCACTACTACAATTTTCAAGGAATGATAATAGTCCATTTCAACTTTTCCAGTATTAAAAATTTTAAATAAATTCGTGATCAATAAAAAATATATCATACCTCAAATTTATGTCTTCATCAAAAAATTGATAGGTGTGATGTCGTTCATAATTAAAGATCATCAAATTGCATATCATCATCTTGTGATACATGTTTTAGATATCCCTATGATCACATTTAGTTGTAGATATGGCCTTTGAGAGTAACTTATTTTAACAATTGGTCTAACCAATTATCATTATATATACATTACATTTATAAAAATGATATTCTATCAGAACCTACATTTTTTTATTGATGTATTTTAGGATTAAATATTGGTTTAATAAAATCATGATGTATATCATGTGAATTACTTGTGAGTAGTTATTTAACTCTTGAATATTGTATATTTATGTGAATATTTCTTATTGAAACGACTATATCTAATATGTATGTTTATTGGAATACATGGTTTCAAAACAAGGAATGTTGTTTAATCTAGTGAAGTTAAAAACTTCTATGAACTATAAAGTATCATGTAATAGATTGGAAATCTGTAGGATCATTGTATTATTATGGTATTACCACTATTTTTATGAATGTCTTAGTGGTAGTTTCATTTATTACTTATATCACATGATTGGTATTGATGTTAATGTGGGTTTAAAAAGTGAGTATTACATTGATGATTTGTATAATATGTTTAAATGGGATCCAATTTTGATTATTATAATCATTGTACACTGAAAAGTTTTCTTAGGTGATACCTTGAGTTTAGGGTTTGGAATCATTCTTATAGATGACCTTCATTTTGTGGCTTATGGTTATCATTATATTAAGTATAATGAGAAGAAGTATCTCACATATGATCTCAAACCCACTATTTTGATGCATTATCTTATGATCTAGAAGCTTCAATATTTTATAAATTTTTTAAAAATATAATCTAATTTGAAAACCATGTATTATATCTTATCAATAAATGATTTGAGTCATTGATATATGTGATGGGTGGAGTGCATGAAATCCTTTATGATTTTAAATTTATTATTCCATTGGAAAGTGAAATGTTCTAACCGATGTTATGAGTAAGAAACTCCCATCCTATAACACGATGGGATAATAATAAGTGTAAAATATGATTTAACCCTACCCTTGTTATCATTTTTATGTACAAATTGATGAGGCCAGTATCTATTTGGTTAATTTTTAGGTGACATCGTTAGTTTTCATGTTGACTATTTTAGATTAGTAACTTGATGATGAGTTTTGAGGAGTTATAGATTCTGTATGTGGTGGGGAGACCCACAACAAGTGGTCTCAATCTTTTATTGTTATTATTTTTCCTTAATTAATTGTTATTTATGTTACCCATGAATAATGCTATAATTCTATATTTTCATAATTCTTAATGAGTGGTACTCCCTGAAATAAATAAATTATTTTTTTAAAGGAGGAGTTGAATCTAGTGCTGAGGCATGAGAGAATTCATTGCTTATTTTATTTATTATTGTTATAGTTTGAATTAAATTATTGTTAAGAATCAATTTCATTTGGTCCTACCTCTACTATTTCCTAAGTTGACATGGATGTGGGATGAGATATTGATGGTATCTTTTGTTATGTTTTTATATGCACCTTGATATATGAATGCAATATTTATATTAAAAGAATAACTATCCAAAACTATTAAATTTATTACCATTTTTGAAATGAATAATTTCAATGTATTTTGAAATCTATATATTAATGTGATCACAATATTTCATATACATACTTATATTAAAGTTTCTTATAGGGTTCTACATATCACATAATAGTTTGGGGGAGGCCTATAAAATATTATGGGATCCCCAATAAATTTTATCTTGATGTATTATCCTCAGATAAAAAAACATATGGTACATGGTATATATATTATATTTGAAATGATATAAGGTTATGCCCATTACATTATAATATATTATGATTGTCACTTAGGAATATGGGAGTCCATATATAACAATAAGGATTAATTTTCCTACAATATGTGACCAACTGAGGACTAGTATAGATGACCATATAAATCTACACTCTATTGTTCTATGATTGGTGAAGAATCCATGGCTAGAAATATTTTCTTCAATGAAAAAACTATAAAGATCCAGTTGATTAATCAAAGAATGGTAATTTACCAAATCAATTATAGAACCTATATTGACAATAACTATTTCATTTTGAAGATCTATGTTGGTGACCTATTGTTTATTTGGAAGTGTCAACGTGGTTTGGTCAATGATTTATTGGAAAAGAGAATTTTATCCTCGAGTATGTGGGTATTTTTGATATTATTGAGAAGATCGAGAAGTCGTATTACCATTTGAAATTTACACCATAAATGAAATTGATCCAAAAAATGTTCCATGTGTCACGCGATAGAAAGTATCACTGTGATTTTTCACATTTGATTATATTTGAGGATCATTGTGGGGAAATAGATTTATCTATGATTAGGATGTCTATATAGATTTATGACTATTAGATAAATATTCATCATTGATTGTTCATACCCTTGGTTCTAGTGTATTGGGGCAATGGCTTTTATTATCATAAAATATTATATTATAATTCATTGTTGATAGAGAAAGGGTCTCACGTCTTTATTATGTGGACTTTTTGATAGGCATCATAGGGGAAGATAGCAGGTATGGTGGGATGATTTGTAACATTTGTAGACTATATTTTAGGAACATTAATATATATATATATTGATATTTTTTTAAAATAATTATCATTTTTTGGTAATTTGTTTATGTTTATATCCCTATATATAGTTACAATATGGTTAGATAAAAAATTTAATTTTTCCTAGGGACCATTGCATTTATTTCTGGTGTTTTGAAGAGGGTTAATGGTTACAAAAATTAAAATATTCACCATTGTACCTACCCCTCAAACCTTATTGCTTGTGATAATGGAGTTGGGTATGGTTGGAGAACAGTTTTCAAACCATACGACCATACCATGCATCACTTCAAATATCCCTAATGGTTGAATGTGATCTTTTAAATCTTGTAGCAAAACTATGAAATGAAAATTAATTATTATGAAATTTTAAATTAAGATGTCATCCCTAGACATTTGGTCTCAGTATTCATCTATTTTAAACAGAACTTGATCAAGGAGACTCATCATAGAGATTTTTGAGATTCATTGTCTCCCACTGATTGATTATAATTGAACATTGACAATTAGATAAAGAGTCTCAGTAGTATGTTCCCAGTTTTTTTATTAGTCTCCTTCTAAATCCACCCTTATTTTATTTATCATATTCATAAACCATTTTTTTCAATGAAACATCTATTTTTTCATAATTATTAAATTGGAAATCTTATATATGTGATGTGGAATTGATTTTTTTACCCAAATCGTTATTGGACCTTGTTTATTCATTGAGAGTCATCAATGTGTGCGTCCTATTATCACATTCCCATTATAAAGATGATGAATTGGAAATTCTGATTTGATAATTGTTATTCTATTACTCTCATTTTAGAATTCTAAACATTATATCCAAATTGGTGGATCATGTGTGTTTTTTATTGATCATAATTTTGGTTAGTGGTTTTATATGGTGAACTATATAAATTTAAACCATTGTCTCTTGTTTTGTTAAAAAAATATAACTAATTTATAATTATTGGAATTAGAATCTATTAAAATTATATTAAATGAGATATTGTGTCTGTCAGATGAAATTCCCATTAAAATTAATTTTTAAATCATGTGTGATTGATAGTAAAATGATCTTGGGTTGAAATGATGATTTGTATCCTGATTTTGTTGAGAAAAAAAGGAATGAAATGATTTATGATTTGATAAGATATTTTTAAATAGGGTTGATTTTTTATAGAATTAATTTAATTTTTTTAAATTGATATGACATGATTTTGAAATATGAACATAGTGATTAATGATTGAATGAATTTATTTATTTAATTTTATTAAATTTAATTATAACTGTATGCATTGATTTTCTACCATAAGGATCAGGGGATTACGGATTTTTAGGAAAAAAGATATACATGCTAGATAAACTAATATATTGAAAGGACATGATGATTAAAACAAACCAAAACCATCATGAGGGAAGGGTATTTAATTATTGGGATTATTAACTTAAGATTATCAATATAGGGAATATTTGAACACCTGATGATGTATTTCACTGCAAATGTGTGGAATCTTAGGACCAGTATTAATCCCAACAATTATTACCATGGATATATGATTTAAAATTACTAAAGATGATTTATATAGAATATTTTTTGTGAATTGATGTACTCAGGAATATTTTGATAGAAATACTCTATTTATTATTATTTTTATAAAAAATATAATCACTGAATTATTTGAAGTAAAATATATTTAAACCCATTATCATTATTAAACATTGAAATGTTTTATCAGAGAAATTTTTGGTAGGAACTCAGAAAGATTACCATTACATGACTAATTTTAAATATGTAACATTTTAATTATTATAGATTTCTTATAAAATTAGTTTTCATATAAATCAATGATATAATGATAACACCCAATCATTCCAATTTGTTATTTGTTTATTTTATTATATTAGTTCTAGGAAAACTAAATCTACCACATGGATGTGGTGGATTCTCATTATTAGAATGACCATGGTAGATAGAAACAACCAATGGTAATTTTCGTCCACTTTTTAAATATAGTCTTATAGTGTTGATTTATAGATGGTTCTATTCAAAGATTATATTAATTTACCTATTTTGATACATGTGTATATTTTAAAGTTGTTTCATTCTATCTTATGATGACTTTGGTATACATAATATCTAATCTATTTTATCTACAAAATTGACTTAATGTGTTCATTGTATTAAAAAATAAATACCCATAGGTTAATTTTATTTCTAGGTTCTGGTCACCAGCCCATGTTGATTTGAAATGCCCTTCGTTCTATGAATTATTTTCTACAAGTGTTGTTTTGGATATTTATATATGTTTTTCTCTGAACCAAAAAGTCATTCAAATAATACACAAACATATAGTCATGACATAATCTACATAAATGATCCACCCTAACAATACCATACAAAACATGTTTCTTTTAAGTGATTAATGTTTATAAAACATGATTATATTCATATGAATGTATTAGATAACACAAAATATTACTAATTTCTTTAATCTATCATAATAAACTATAATATTTATACACTTTTATGATGGTTCCCTAAATAAACCTCATATGTTTCAAAGGCCAAAATCCAACCTAAAAAATTGATACAATTATTTCAAGTACTAACCAATTTGTTTGTGAACCCACCATGCTCATCTCCATTAGGATAGATGTTATAGACTATCACTATGTTTATCTAACCACGAGATTATATGCATTAATTATAGATATATCATATCTCATTGTAATCAGGATACATCATAAAACTGAATAAAAATTAAAAACTATAAAAAAAATCGTCAAAAATTAATTAATCATTAATTATATAAGTCACATATATCTATAAATTATAACATATGTTAAAATGGACTATAAAATCCAAGTGAAACCCCATGAAAATTAAAAAATATATAGAATATAACATAAAATTTGTTGAACATATAAAAATTCTATGCTTAAGATAAGTATTAAAATAAAATTTCTAGAAGTTTATATTTTTGTTTTAGTAATTTTGAATTATTCGTAGGCATTATGGGTAATGGATGGTTCAGAGTGAGAAATACTGAGGAATATTTTTTGAATTTTATATATAAGGGACCATTATATACCTGATGGAATGGTGTTGGGTAAATTATAGACATTGAATAGATACATTTTCCATAAACTAGGTATTTGTTCATTATTGTCCAACAAATAGGAAATTTATAGGCTTTATGAATGTATATTTTTGGGGAATTGAAGGAAATCATAGTCATGATCATTGATTTTAATTTATTATTATTACTTAATATGAGATTATTTTGAATAAATGTATTGACTACAATCTATCCCTTTCTTTCTCTGGCTTCGTAAGTGATTTTCTATTTATTTTTTAACACATTTATGATCCTTTTGGTTTAATTATATTCATAATATTATAAAATGTAATATCATTATATTTTGGATAAAATGTGACTTGGTAAAATTAAAAATACATTCTAATTCAACATATATTCTATTAATCTAGTTAAACTGTGAGTTCATGGTATTTGAGAAAAAATTATTGGTCCTTTTAGGGTGAGAATTTATTTTCTAGTAAGAGTACGCAACCAATTTAATTATATATGGATAATTAGAGTGATTAAAAATGAAATGATATTGTGATTTAATGTTCTGTATAAGAATATTTTTTTTTGAAATTTGTTAAAATGAATCAATTTTTTTACATGAATTAAAATGTGTTCAACATATTTTATAAATATTTTTCAAGGATACGAATTTCCAATGATATATGAAATATTTTTAATATCTATGATTAATGATGGATTGGATCATGGATTTTAATTTATCATTGTTATTGGATTTAATAATCATTCTATTTGGATGAAAATGGATGTTTTGATGATGTTTAGTTTATTCCATGTGTGAATAAAAATAAAATAAATTCTGAAAATTGTTATTTTAGTTGAATTGAATTAATTTTCATCAACATTATGATATTTATAGTATGTAGTTTAGTTATTAAAGATGATAAAAATGTGCTTTTATATGATAATTGATAAGGTTTCAGGTAAAAAAAAGGGTAACGATCGGGATAATTTACTAATGTGTTTTAGTGAATTTACGATGTTGTTTTGGGATAATAATGTTATTTATATTTCCAAGGAAATATATATAAATTAATTCCAAAAAAGGGAAAATTCCACTTTAATGATAATGAAATAAAAACTGTAAGCATAATAGAGTTAAAATTTGGAATTTTTATGTTAAATTTAATTGATGAAATTATTATATTTACAAATGAAAGGTGTTTTTAGAAATTTATTATCCATAAAATTAATTTACAAATAAAAATATATATATTTGTGGGATAAATATAGATTTACTAAAGTATTATTTTTTATGATTATAGATGGACCTGGACTGTGGGTCGTGGGCTTTGGTATTATTTGCACGTGACGACGTTGGGTGGACTGCTATCTACGGTCGGCGTTACGTTTTGGATGCAGTGGGTGTGAAGTGCGCTGGTGTCAGAATAATTCTGGCCCGGTGGTGATGGTGGTGCAAGCCTTATGCGAGCATGGCGGTGATAGACTGTTGATCATGCGCAGGTCATTGTTGACCACGTTGGGATGAGGGTGTTTAATTTGGGACGCCTCTTTATCGGAGGTGTCGGGGAAGGTGTTTCGACCACGGAATGCAGGTCAGCAGCCTGTTATTCTTTAGTTTTGGTGTTGTCCAGCTGTCTAATTGTAGGGTGGATGACTTAGGAAGGCGGAGTTTTCCACGGGTGGTGCAAGTGGATCGCGACAAATGGAATGAAAGGGTATTATGAGATTTTATGTCTTTATTTTTTGTAGGAATTTGGACCATATGCTGTTTGGATGACTATAATTTGTCATTTCCCTTTCTTAGTGGTAATTTTGTACCACACCTCGGTTTGTAACTAATGCATTTTTATTTCCAAAAAATTTTCTAGGATCGAGTACCCTCAGTTTGGAACTTTCCTTGTATTTTTTGTTTTTATAACATCACACTTTCATTGTAACAGATTTCCTTAAACTGGATGAGTTTCATGTAGTCTTGGTTATGTCTATGACATTAGATAAGGATATGAGAGCCCAACGATTAAGATAATCCTTTTTCTACACCATGGGATATATTTCATGAAATTATTTTACTATATGATTCATTTTATCCTTGGGTTTTTCAATATAGTTTTGACATTGATATTAAAAGTGCTAACTATATTGGGAAAAATAGGTATATAAATTTATTAATTTCCATTATTAACATGAAAAAAATTTACAAATGTTTTAAATGATATCGATAAATAATTTTATAGATTGACTCATTTTAGGTATTACCATAATAAACTATAACATTAATTTAGGGTTTTATTGGATTATATTGAGGTTTTGATTCTCACTTGGTATTACTCAATTTTGATTATTCATAGTATATTGTACTTATTTCTTATTTGGATTGATAATATCAATTTTTTATAAAATATATTTAGTCACGTTGTTAGGCACATGGTCATAGAGACTATTAATGACATTAAGAAATGATTATTTTCTTATCATGAAACACCACATGATTAATCAGATGGTGAGGCAAGGCATAATTAATTACCATTCCTTCATTAAATTGTATGAAACATCTTATTTCTAATTTTAGGACTTTCCATAACCTTCAATTAATAATTCAGATATTATTATTAAAATAATTACTATTTTATATGATGATGAAAGTTATTGTTGGTTTTTAGGTATTTTTATAATATAAATATATAATTTTTTACTATGTGTATTTTGGAATATTTTATTCATTATATTTAATATAAATTTTTATTTGAAATTGAAATATGATTTTAAAATTATATTATTTATATTATAAGTTTAGATGTGTGATTTATATATATAATTTGAAGAAGTATTTTTTTATTACATATATTTTAATTACTATTATGATTCAATTATAAATAAATTTTATTACACTAATTCAGGGGAAGACCAAATTTAATTGATATAAATTATCTATTATACAATTATTATGAAAATATGATTTATTTTTTGTTTCATTATAATTTTAAATGAAAATAGGAGGTGTTTCCCTACATTTTTTATGATTTGTAATTTTTATAATTTATCCACACCATCTGTTATATGATAGGTCATGAGTATTTTAATTATAGAAATTATGAACAAAAGTTTTTTGAAATTTTTTTTTTTAAATTATTACGGAAGGATGTCAAGATTTTAACATCTTTTTCAGTGGAAAATATACATTTTTTCTTGATTTGAAGTGATTTTTGAATGTGAAATGGGTTCATTCCTTTTATATGGAGATATTTATAATGATATTAAATATAGAAAATTACCTGGTTTTTATCCTTGATAAAGAAAAATGTAATTTGATTTAAAATATTTGTATTGTTAATTTGTGATTTGAAAATATTATATTATGGAAATTATTATTTTTTTATTGAAAATATGAAATTTTATTATGGTGAACATTTTATATTCCTAGTAATGAGGTTGTTCCATTAAATGACATTGGGGGGTGTGATGAGAGTTTATTTAATACATTATATTTTATTATTAAAAATATAAAAAAAATCATGGGAGATCAATGGTAATATAAGTGGGTTTCTATTAATAAGTAAATTACTAGTTCATGGTTATGTTCATACTAAAATCTACCTCTATTTATATAATTCACATGCTTGAATTGTGTAGTTCAATACCATGCTTTATCTAGTAAAATTTATAATATTATATTTAGTAAATTGATAGACTCTTACTTTTGATTTCACCACTACATGATGATTATGTTTCCTTCTTATGGAAAATATATATAAGTAGTGATATTGATATGAGGATCATAGATTCTATCCTCATGTCCTTAGTTAATCATTCCCTAATGCCTGATGATCTTAATATTGAATGATAATTGGTTATTTTATTCAATTCTATCTAACTTGATATGTTTAATACAAATTTTTTTGACATTCATAATTAGTTATAATGAAATGTATGAGATGTTAAATGTTTCCTTTAGAAAAAAAACATTTTAAAGGTTTTTTCATTTTAAATTATCAAAGTGTTATTATTTTTAATATTTTTAAATCAAAAGTACAGAACAGTTGAGTTATCCTACTAGGATTCTTTATTAATACGTATATGAATCCCACTACTATATATATATATATATATATATTATACAATTATATTCTTGATTGTTTAGAAAAATATTTTATATTTATATGTATTAGACCATTGAATCGTCCTTGAGGCTATGAAATATAAGGTATATGGTGATGGAAATGTTTTATACATTGGGGTTTATTTATTTAATTTCATATATGATGGGTATTTAGGTTAGTTTTATATTCACTATATTTATAATTTTTCGAATCCTAATGTATCTTGAAAAAATAATTTGTGACTTATTATATTATTTTATATTAGTTAAAATTTGTTCAGGTTTGGTTTCTATTTATTTCCTAAAAATATTTTTTATAGATATTAAATCCTAAATTATTAGAATGTATTGAATGATTATTTAGATGAAATCATTTATTTTAATAAGTATTGATTTCAAGGAGTAAATCATTATCATTTTTGAATTATGATCTCCTCTTGTTTTTTTCTAGCCAATGGAGACCAAGAATTAAATTTATGAATTTTATGTGATGGTCTGAGAATTTAGTATATATATTTTGTCTATATAAATATATACTACCTTTAATAACTCACTACATGTGTATACATATTATAAGTTTGATGTTGTAGGTTAATGAAGGAGGACTCAACAGATGTGGGGTGGTAATATGAGACATCATTGATAAATTATTCATATTCATTTAGATTCAGGGGGTTTGGCTATAGACACATTACATTTTAAATTATCTAAAATTCAATTTTCATTTTATAGAAGTGTGATTTGACATTTTTTTCATTGTTGATATTTGATATGTATGGGATTTTTTTTGGTATTTTTTCTTTTTTCAGATAATTTTATTATTTTGTTTCAATACTTATGTATAATATAATGTTTTCATTAAAAAATTTAATAATTTTTACCATTACGTGTAAATAATTGTAAACTCTCAACTCTATATGCTTTCTAGTAGGTTTTGTGGAATTCACATACTGTTATGTTACATATATCGATAGAAAAACAGTCATGTTGGGGTGGAACATTACATACCCAATTTTATTACAATAATGATAAATCTAATATGACTTTGATCATATTTCACTAATGTATTCCACTAATAATAATATAATTATTCTTAAAATTTTATTTTCACAATCACAATAGTAGAAAAATGAAAGTAGTCATCCAAGGGTGAGTAATAGTACTCATTATAATGATAATGTATAGTGATCATAATTTCCCAAATAATTAGTTTCTATGTGAAACTTAACTATTATTGTTATGTATCCTTATCTCGTTAAAATCATATTAATATCAATTATTTATTTACCAATAATGGAACATTTATCTCTCCAAATTCATAATCTCCAAATAAAAATGTTATTGAATAAATATAAAAATAACACCATATAATATCATAGTAATAACTGAACATATGAATTATGCACTTAAAGATGCCGCAAGGAATATAATATATAAACCCATACCATCACATTTCCCATAATAATATTGATAAGGATAATAGGGAAACGTCTCCAACCGTCAATAGACATGCCCCATCTTTACCACATTGTTGTAAATTAGAAGACATCCCCCAATAAATTATTTTTAATGACGTAATATATGATTATTCCATTGGTTATGTATTTTAATACTCAAGGTTACAGTAGTGAAACACCAATAATTTTATAAATAATAAAATATAGTTATGTTATACCACATATTCCACCATGAATACCATATTCCACAATTTAATGAAAGATGTACTGCCATCAAATACTGGAGTAAAACCACAAGGGATAGTTTAACAAAAATGTAAATATGTGAGTGATAAAATAGATAATATACAGATGAATCATTATCCCTTATATCCTTTTATAGTGGTATATAATTATTAAAAATAAACGAAAATTCAAATAAAAACACCAAACTAGAAAAGTTTGTGAAAATGAGAGTAGATACTCAAGTGTGTCATTAACCAAAAATAACAAAAATTCATCTCTATAAATGAGACCAAATAAATAGAATGTTTCATACCTATCTGAATAAACCACCCATTGAAATCTACCAGTAGAATAATGGAATTTGATTAGTAAAATTATGTCATACAAACCGTCCATTAATCAATATTTATAATAAATTATATATATTCAATAATGTGGATTTGTTATTTTATATATTGATATAACATAAAATCATATCATTATTTAAAATATAACATGATTCACACCATATATATGATATGACCAACCAATATCTATGTGATCATTAAGAGATGGAGGGGTTGAATTAAGTATCATTTTTTTTAATATTTTCATTATTATTAAAAACCCCACGCCTTATAATAATGTGTTATGTCATTTCCAAAAAAAAGAACACATCCACATTCCATATGAAAAAATAAACTTTAATGGTTTAATATTTAATATAAATAACTAGTATATAGAATTTTTTGATAATAATCCAATACCACAAAATACACTATAAAAACTCATTTAATATGGTTACAACAATAATTGAATATACATGAACTTGTGTTAAACTAGAAATAAATAACAGTGCTTGTTATCAATACATAGATAAAATATATAATAAATATTTTATAACAAAAATTAGAAACCTCATCCAATAGGTTCTTTATATTATAACCATTATAATTTTATTTATTCATACATTCTCTTCATACAATAAAATATTCCGAACATTCATTCCTAGTATAATTCAAAAACTAGTTCTATGTACTTTTATATAAATATTATTTATGTTAACTAATTGTTTTAATTTTTTTGTTATGTTTTAAAAAGGGTATATTTTGTCTATCATAAAAAGTGAACTGATTTGACTTCCATATACAATGTCTCTCCACTCACCTTTCCAGAAAAAAGATTAATTCATTCACCATTTACAAGGATAGTCAAAAACCTCCTGATGTGACACTTTTTACAGTCCCTTCATTTCTGTTCTAAGGACTTAACTCTACCATACAATGAAAATTATTCTTCAACAATGATATTCTTTGTTTAGAAAATTATTTTATAAAAATTATATTTTATATTTCATTATCAATATATATCCAAAACTCTTTCTATATCACATTAATTTTTTTCACATTTGATTAATACACCACATTAGTTATTAAAAAAACATCTAATATAGTTTCACATCAAAATAAAATGGAAAACTAAATTATTTTTACCTCTTAATTTAAGGATAATAAATAAAAATCACAGACATATAAATTCACTTAGATTATTTTCAATAACTTTTCCATACTATGCAATCATATAAAAAATTAAATCATCCACAACATTCCACATATATCCTATAAAAAAATTAATCACTATCCATACATCCAAGATTAGTGGAACACATAATGATATGATTTTCATCCTCACAATAAATTAAATATAAAAACTTCTTTAATAAATCAAACTATCAAAACTATATACTAAACATTATCCTAATAAAAAATTGTACCAATTGATTATTCTGACGAAAATACAGTTGATTTGTCCGGTAAAAACATTATAGGATCTATTACGAAGACATTCAAATTTAATTCCTCTTTCTAATTAAATGTGTAAGAGATATGTATTTTTTATCTGTTTCACCAACCTCAATATAATTGAACTAATAAAAAACCATTTAATAAATGTTATTCAACTGAAACCGTTACTTTGATAACAATGATTCTTCTATCAAATAATTGGTTCATTAAATGGACTCAGTCTAATTACATTTTTAAATATATTCTGTTTTGTTTTCATCCAGTTGTACATCATATGATAATATAAAATTTAATTATACTTCATTTGAAATTAAATAATCGTATTAAGACTAATTATAAGGAAATTACTTAGAATTTTCATTTAAAAAAATTTCATTCTCCCTCCAAAATTCATAAACATAAAAAAACTCATTCAGGGAACACTCATCCTATTATCCTTTATTTTGTTAACTTCATTCGGACATGGATTAATAAACATTGTACAATCAATAAATTTTGTAACCCTTTCAAAAAATACTCCAATAATAAGATATTTAATAACTCGTGACATTGGAAATAATTACAACACATATGAAATATTGAATTAAGTAATCCAATCATGTCTCTAAAATTCACATTTTAAAATCAATAAATTCATTTCTCATTACATGAAATATTCTCTCATAGTAGTTCATCCAATTGAATATGTTTGGAAAAAAATGGTAATTCTATCTCGTTCTATTCACAACATAGAGGAATTATTTAGAAGTTTGGTGTTTAGTATTTGGTTACTAAAATGATAGACATGGATCATACCATCTTTCGCTAAACCATATCCATCTAAAAATATTTAATATCCTTAAAAAGTTCTTTCAATATTCATGTTTCCAACAAATCAATCCCTTTTAATTTTCATATCATTGAATGGATATAAATCCTTGAACAATTTATCACATTAATATGTTAGATTATAATACATTTTTATGCCTATTTGGGAGAAATCACTATAGAATAAAAGAATCGTCTAACAATAATGCCATTTTATCTATAAAAAATGTAGTATGGAATTTTTTTTACACCTCATAAGAAACATCCACTTCCACATGGAACATTCATAAAAAAACTACTTTTCCAGTGTGGAAATATTTTTCCAAAATCTGCTTCTGCATACTGTTATAAAAATATAGACTTAATGAAATCATAGCATACCACTTTTAAAAACTCATCTGAAATATATTTTCTATTTTAATGTATGAGAACAAACCTATTAATATATTTCTTTTAAAAAACATTATCACCCTTTAAAATGAAATACGAGAAAAGATTCATAGGTGTTGGATATCTCATACATTAAAATTTATTAGAATGATTTTGAAACACATAATAAATTATTATTTATGAAATGTTTCATTTTATAATAATAGTGTGATGATATCAACATCATTATCTATTATATGAAATAGAATAATCTTCAATTCATTCTTCCACACATTCTAATTTATGAAGTGATATTTTATATCAATAATCATTTTATGCGAATGATATACAATTTTTGTATTTGATTAATATAATATTTAATAACAACTCCTAAAGGATAGAGGAATTTCATATCATCAAAAAATTATTCCAACATTTATTTCATCCATATAGGTTGTATTGAATCTTGAATGGAATAAACATACTCATATTCTTCTATAATAATAGTAACTTATTTTTTTCATTTTATTCAAGATAATAAATATTTTCTAAGGAAAATAACTCCACCAAATGAGGATTTTATATCACATAAACTTCCTACCTAATATTCATTTTTATAGAGAAAAAAATCAATATTTCATTCTGTATCATATTTCAACATGAAATTAGTTATACCTCAAAATTATCTATGAAT
This sequence comes from Viscum album, assembly GCA_963277665.1. Lineage (NCBI taxonomy): Eukaryota > Viridiplantae > Streptophyta > Magnoliopsida > Santalales > Viscaceae > Viscum > Viscum album. The sequence continues at coordinate 1,748,781,780 of OY728120.1, read as the reverse complement.
TATATTTCCAACCAAGTGATGAGATTCTTTTGGTGTACATTTATAGCTAGAATAATGTATAATAGAATACACTATATATAGCCTTTAAGTTGTTATGTATAAAAACATCCAATAAAAAATATAATCACTTTAGGATCAACCTCATTTCCTTATATATCTATTTATCACATTTTTACTACTATAATTGGTACTGAAATGTGATTTGATTCCTATATTCTAAACAAACATAGAGTTTCCTTTTCCTACTTCTCTTGATATTTGTAAATACATTTTATCTAATTTGATATTTGTGTGACAAAAAGTTATTTAATTTCACAAGTTATGAAAATCTCATATATCATCATATCCTTAGAGGTCTTTACATATGTGTATTCATCATTCAATGTGATTATGATATATTCCACATAAAAAATCAAAATGAGTAAAACACCATGATTTTATTTTATGTATTGATTACACCAAACTATTACATTATTATTGAAAAAATTTATATAAATATTTACATCTTAAAATACCAAGTTGTTAAAGAATGATTCATAACATAGAAAACCATTTTCAACATGAACTAATAAATATCATCATTCCCAAACAAGAATAATCAGGGTTATTCAATATAAAATTCTTAACCACGATATTTGTTAATGAAAACTTATCTGACATTCATCTAAAAAATTATAAATTTTTTTGAAACAATAGTATGAATGATTTTATAGTTTCCAAAATTTATACTAGAGTAATGGTTTCATCAAAACACTTCATTCAATTTGTAATTATCTTTTAGAAACTAATTGTTACTTGTTTCTTATCATGTTAACTTTCTCATCTATCTTATTTCATAACATTAACTTTTTAAAAATTTCATTATTAATTTATGTTATGGGACCAAGTTCCCAAGTACCATTTATCTCCATTGAATGAATATTTTCATTCAAGGAATCTATCCAATCTTGATGTGACATATATTAATCAATATCTTTTAGATCCTCTATCATGAACTACGTTAGGTTGCCATCCCAAATAGAAACTGACCTAGCTCAGGGAAAGGCCCATGAAGAATTATTGAGCCTCTTATGTTGGGGACTTTAAATGGGAATTAAATATACTCCAATGGGAATGATTTTTATAATGGAAAAAAAATTAAATAAAAGAATAGTGTATGTAGAAAAATTAGGAGAATATAGAAACACTAAAAAAATTGTTCTAAAATCCAATAATAGAAAAACAAAATTGAAAATTATAAATCCATACTAAAACGATGAGAAAAACAACTTGATACCCTGTGACTACTTGGTCACCAATAGCAACATGACCAAATTTCTCCATATGCTACTTGAACCAGATATATGAACCTGCAAGTCAACTTGGTTTTACTAAGGCAGAGTGGTGAGAGTAAGGTGTGAACAATAATAGTTCAGTATGGAAGCACTTGAAATATCATATAGTTCATTTACAATTAAATTTAATATAAAATAGTTTTAATACATTTAAAAAATATGTTTTATCATTTTAATGAGCATACATGACTTTCCATGAAATCCCTTTTTAAATCAATAGACACAAATTTATTTTAAAGATTAATTTACATTCCAAAACACTATTGAAATCCAAAACACATATATAAATCCATACTAGTTGACATAAAAGGTTTACAATGACTATAAATGAAATTCAATAAGATGGAAAGAATTATTAGGGATACAAACCAACATGTAGTATAAGAAAAATGAAACATGTAGATAGTAATCCTAGGAATTTTTTAAATATCTCTTGATGTAATCCCTAGATGTAAATAGTTTGAACTCAAATGGTGGTCTATGGCGAAAATATAGATTGAATAATCTAATTAGCTACTCTAAACTAGCTAATCGAGTGTAATATCCCACCTAGCTATCAAGAAAATCCAAGGGTGGCCAACCCATTTAATCAGGATCGATATGAAACTATCACTCGAACCTGTAGATGATTACCATGAATACGATATAATAATAGGTAGTGATTGAGGTGGTACGCAAAAGAATTTATTAAACAAATAACTCCCAGCCACCATGCTTGCTTATCCTAGACACTAACATCACCAATGTGATGACCCACTCTTTATAGGGACTACCATACATGTTCTGGTCTCACATCAAGCCACGTACATGTGCCAACCAGGACTACACATCACATGAGATTACAAAAATCATCTAAAATTTCTTAAGGTACCAACCATTCCTTTAATAATCATATTTAAATGCATTTCATAAACATCATTAATCCAATTTGAAAACACCACTTATTGATAGGTTGATCCAAACAGAATATATAACAATTTAGTTACCAATTAAAATCTTAAAAATTAAAAAATTTCTAGGATTTTGGAATAAAATTTGAATAAAATTTTCAAAACCATTTGGAAACTAATGAACCATTTAGAAACATCCAACTGTTTTTAATGAACAACCTTGGGAAGAGGCAGGAGAAGAAAAATTAAGAGGGGATGAGTATTTGAAATTACATGTTCAAGAGAGAGACATGTTCTAAAATAAAAATTATAATTTCTAAGGATATATATGTGTGAAGACCATGCACATATGGATGTTACATTATCTGATGGAACAATGAAAACATTACGAAATTGGTTGGACATCCAAATTATGAAATTAAAAGTGGTTTTGAAATATATTTTCAAATTTAAATGAAATCATTTTAAATACTAAAACCACATAACTGGATCATTCCCACATTACTTCTTTATAAAATCACATAAATGTATAAATAAAAACCCAAAAAATTGAATTTTAATTTTTAAATCGAACTAACATACTATTAAACACTTTATATTAAAAAATATATAATAAAATCCATATAAATACGTTCAAAATCCATTTCCACCAAAATTTCCTCCAATGAAATTCCAAATACATTATACTAATATGTCATAAGATAGAGAATTTCGTTTGGAAAAAAATTAATAAATATGAAAAATCAATATATTGTTCTAAAAATGAAAATAATTGAATCCCCTACCACAATGATGCATGGATTCAACGAAACTCTAAGAGAGGGAAGAAAAAATGTTAAGAGATAATATGAACCCCAAAAAATTCATGACAAACAAAACAAACATAAATAATAACCCATATGGATTTCCCAAGAAGAATCCCATCCCATTAAATCCTTGAAATCGAGATAACAAGATGTGGATGAGAGGAAGTAAACAAAATAATCCAATGGAACACACTTAATATTGGATGATGGAGCACCAAGGTAATAGCATGAACCAATGGAATGGGTTTTAGCCACCACTTTATGTTCCAAAAATGATCCAATGGGTAGGAAATCATGAAATGGGATAAAAATTAATAGTGGAAGACTTGGAATTTCACGTTTATAGATATCTACAAAACACACACGATTTGGACACAGAATTTGAAAAATTGTGTGCCAACAATTTTCACGCAATAATAAATAAGGTTCCCCTACATGGAATGAACACAATGTTTGGAAAAAATTGCACCAATCAGTTGATTTGGATATATCAAATTGTAGAGCCTCCATTTTCATATGGTTTCATCTACTAGTGTTAAATTCATGATCCGTGTCCCAAACCCCAACTATCATTCTGGATGATTTCTCCAATGAATCTCACAGTTTGGAATAATCTATGGACATTTCATGCAAAGAAATCCTTACTAGAATAAATTGAACTAACAACACCTACTTCATTAATATGAAACATAGTTTACCCTCAAACCATGCACACAAACCATGCATAAGAACATTACTCACCTAAAACGTCCAAAACTCAATAAATCAGACAACTAACTCACCTAGAACCTTATCCCAAGTATCTCACACAAAAAAAAGAATAAAATAAATGATCATATATGGCCAGGGATTGAAAATTCCCCCAACCAAAAAAACATTAATCAACAATAAAGTCAATCCGCTGAGAAAGAGCCATAAATTAAATATATGGATGGGAAATAAGAGAAAAAAACCAAATAATCATTGTGAACATTCACTCGATTTGTTAAACCTGAATAATTAGAGAGAAATCACAACATAAAATATCATGGGGAGGAGGGTTGTAACCACCATAATAAGTTATGTTACCATAGTGGCATCAGCATTGGGAATATAATATGAACTAACCCAAAATTTCTCCACACATGCTGAAAAAGAAAACTTATTGGAATTGGGAACTCACAACATGATCCCAATACCCTCAAAACTGGGGTTAACCATTGGTAGAAAATCGAATAAAATAGAGAACAAGAGAACAACTCATCGATTCCAAAAATATTGATGTTCTCCAAAATGAGCACAACTATAAACCCTATCTTAGCCTAGATTATAAACATAATACACCATTTTTCTACGATGCACATCTCTCGAAAATTTGAATAAACCAACATTAACTCCCAAAAAATGTTCTAAGCACACACACGTAATAAAAACTCATTGAGGATCCTCATTTCAAAAAGTGTACCAACATTACAATATAATAGAAAGAGGCCACTCATATACTTTTAGATCATGGAGATAATTATAAAAAAATAACAATGTAAGAGATATACATCAACCATCTCTACTCTGACATCGGAGAAAAAATATTCTCCAAAAACTCTATAACATCAATGATATCAGACTGTGTGAAATGATTAACTTTAGTGGATGTGGACATAGCCACAATGTCTTGAAGCATCTAATACCCCATATTGGGGTGATTTTATCCTCTGACTATGAATTCTACATTTGGAAAGTCTACTTACAGAACATCTACAAATGACTCAAATGGACACATAACTGGAATTCCTTATAAGGATTTACATAGTGGTGTATTTAATTTCCCAATCCTAGCACACAAGAATCACACGATTGAAAGGTGTGATGAACAAAAATCATGAACCAAAAGAGGATTCATAGAAATGGGTTCCTATAGAACACACATCTCAAAAAATTCATAACCATTATGATAACTATGAGATTCAGGTTTATCAATAGCCATAAGATACTCTCTTGGAGACAACAATGCTAAAAATTCCTCAAGAACTGACTTATCAGACTGAGAATACCCAGATGAGGGATCTCTCTCTATGATTTGAAAATAAAGACCCCATTCAAGAAGGACCGTCAGATGATTCTATGATACAGCCTCCAGATATATAAAAACCATCTTTTTAATATAGTCATCATATTTCTCCACTATTTGTTTGCTATGATGAATACTTAAAAACAAACCATATTATATTCCTTCATCATCTTAGTGATGAAAATTTAGTTGAATGTGGCCCTGAGTACATCCAATGTCATTATATCCTTCAATGATGATGTGGCATTCCCACTCCACCATTCCATAAATTTTCCCATAACCAAAGTCAAACTAGAACACACCCTCATAGCTTTAGGACATACCTACGACCAAAGAAAACCATTAACTTCATAAATCCCATAAACAACCTCTACAAATCCCTAATCACTATAAAAATAGATAAAAAATAAAAAATATATCTGATCTGCAACCCATTGGATGTCTGGGTAGGGGTATCCACTAGAGAAGACTCACTATAAACCTTTGGGACGTTTTTGCATAGAGTACTCTATTCAACCAAAACAACAACAAAACCAGAACATCATCATACCAACATCCATAAAAAATACCCTAAAAAAATAACAATCAAATTCAAATCTGAATCATCGCCAAACAAAACCACAATCCTCATTCAACAACCAACATTTATATCCAAATTCAAACCCACCCTATATATCTATAAACATTTAACAAACCCTCAAATTACTTCAAAATACAATTCAATTATAAAACCCCAAAATATAACACCCTGAAACCATTTTTAACTTAGAGAAACCATTTTCCTCAAAGAAATTTTTTATTTTGAAACACCCATTTCTCAAAATCAATTTTGTATTCAAAAAATAACCCACAACAAACAAAAGAAAACCAGCACATAACTCAAACTTATTTCATGGGACAGGGAACTACAATTCATGCATTACCCAATGGCATTTCCAGTAGACCATGCCCCAAGAAAAAACCAACCACTAGGAGTATTTTGAGTAATGAAATCAAGTGCCACATGTGTCACTACTCCATGTGAGACAACAAAACTATATTGGATAACTTCTATTGCATCCCCTATACACAAAACCATATAACATCAAAGTCCAATCTCATAAACATCCTCTAGATACTGAAGCATTATAATGAGATAGGGTTAATGAAATCCTTCTTGTACCTACCTCTCATGATTTGATAGTCCTAATATCAAATAAATTTTCTGCCCCAGATAACATAGGGCTCTTATCATACTCATTTTTGAGGAACTAGAACAGCTGTCCATCTGAACAAGAACCATAACTAGTCTGAGACATGTCCCAATATAAGTTACTGATCATGTGGGGCTAGTGACTAGATCTGGGCATCAATGATATAAAAATGGTAATGGATTTGCCTAATGGACAATATAATTATATAAACAGAATTGATATTACAGAAAGACATGGACTATCCATAACAACTAAATAAAAATAAAACCAACCAAATATAAAAGAAAACAACTTCTGACCCAAATTGAAAACTAAAAATAGAAACTAAAAACAACTATAAAATAACTAGACCACCATGTAACCTCATGTTCACCACCAACCCAAAGAAAAAACTTCTAAAAAAGAAACCTAAAATAGAAACCCAAACCTACAAGAGGGATCACATTTACCGACATATGTTATCATAACATGGGTATGAGCATTAATATCTAGACATGTAAGCACCATGTATTGAATAAATTTAATTTCCCAATAAATTCTATAAATCTAGTTATAAAATAAATTTATAAAATAGTATTTTACCAAATTAAAGAACCAATGATTTATTTCCAATAATTACCTTTTAAAAATAATAGATGACGCTTTCTTGTAATGAATAAGTAATGATCCAAAGCATAGTTCAAAACCAAAACCCATATATAAATCCGTACTAGTTGACAAAAAAATAAATATATTTTAATTGAATAAAATAAAAAAAGAAGGAATGATGTAATGGGGGTAATAACCTATATGTGAAAAATCTAAAAAACACACACACACTCACACACACATATATATATATAGTAATTATGGTAATTTCCTTAACAACTATAGAATTAATCCCATGACATACTCAGGTTTTACATGCCTATCGGTGTATGGTATTTCACTATAGTCATCAACCAACTAGAATCTATAAACTATCCAATCTAGTGGATCATCCCACCTACCCTCTCAATAAAACAAGGGCTTCCAACCAATAAAATTGAGGTCAATAAGAACCCATCATTCGACCATCTATATGACTCCCCAAAATCCCATGAGAATAATATGTGATGGTTTGGGAGGTCATCACATGTTTCAATAAAACCAATAACCAACGCCCATCTTTCTTGACTATCCCAAACCATGAAACCACATATGATATGACCTTATCCTCTAAGGGCCCAACATTGTTATTCTTGTCTCACATCAAGCCATGCACAAGTTCCAATCATGCCATCACATCATATGAATATCATACCACATTCAAAACCACCTCAGGGTACCTACTAGTAATTTAATATTCCCATTTCAATGGATTTCAAAAACTACATTTAAACAAGTATAAAAAATAATCTTATACATAGGATTTTCCAAAAGGTCCATTATTCCATTTAGTTAGAAAACCACATCTACAACACAACAAAAAATCCAAGATATCAGAAAACATTTGAAAACCCCTTTTAGAGCCATATTTAATGATGCAATGTATTATAAATATCCACTTTGGGAAGTAGAGGGGGAAGAAATAGGAAGAGGGGTGACTGTTTGAAAGTTCAAGTTCAATTGAGAGATACGATATACAAAATTAGTTATCATATATAATCTAATCCATATGTGCACCCTATGAACTTATGTATGTGCCCATATTTGATGGCACACATAAAACACCACGAAATTTTTTGGAGTTCAAAACCATGATCTAAAAATTTAATTTAATAAAATATTCACATCAGTATCCAATCGGTTTAAATACTAAAACCCACAAACCATGATCATTCCATAATTACACCATCACCAAAACCCACGAATGCCCAAACGAAATACAAAGGCATTGAATTTTAATTTTATAATAGAATTATAATTTTATCAAACAATTTACACATATAAATATATAATAAAAATAATCGAAATCCTATTAGAACCCATTTACAACAAAATGGCCAAACAATGAAATACTAAAACAATATTCATTTATAAATCAGAAGAAAGGGTTTCACAATTGGAAAATACTTATGAAATATCAAGCTATAACTAAATTTACCAAAATGGAAAATAATAGAAATCCAAGCCTCAAAGACATGGGGGTGTAAATAAATTCTACGTTAGGGAAGAACCAATCCTGATAGACAATTGAAACACCCTTGAATTCATGAAAATAACCCACACATCAACCCTAACCCTTAGGTTCCATATGATTGTAAGTCCCATGAAGAAAAATCAAGAGCTCAAGAAAAAAGGAAATGAGAAGATTAAATCAACCAAAAAACCATTGGAAGTCACCATTGATAGGATTAAAGAGATCAAAGGTAGGAGGATGATCTAATGGAAGGGTTTTTGGGATCCCCATTCTGTGCTAAAAATTGGCCAATGTTGGATAAAATCCTGAAATGGTTGAAAAAATAATAGGGGAAAACTTGTAATATCATGTTTTATGAAATCTAGGAAAATATCAGAGTTTGAAAAACCATGCACTAACCATGTGCACCATATTGGATAGTACAGACACCTCACATGGTTTGTTCACATATTTTGGGAAACCACGTTCCAATCATGTGATTTATATCTGTAAATTGAAGATAATTCTCATACGATTTCCCCACTATTTCACTTAACTCTGTACAATTTTTGCACCATGTACTGGAAACAAACCCCCAAGATACTAGATTTCTCCATGTACATTCATAGTTTGTCCTAATCCATGTGCAGACAACGAAACTCCAACCATGAAAGAATATATTGAACTAAAACACCTTTTTCTATAATATTATTCATGTTTTACCCTCATAATGTGCTCACAACCATTTCACATGTCCAATAAAAACCATAAATCTCAAAAACAAAATAAAATAAACATAGAACTAAACCCAAACCTCATCCCATGGATCCCATGTTAAGAAAATAATAAAATTAAAAATAATCTGAGGTCATGGAGTGACATATTCCTTCAAAAATAAAGATTATGAGAAATTATCTTGGATTTTATTCTTGTCTGTACCTTTTTTAATTGATCTCCAATGAAATTATAAAAATACACTCACCTTCTAGTCCTATAATTAGATGAATATAATTTTTCGACATCACATTAGATAACTGATACATAATCTACCTATATAATACAATTAATGTTTTTATTATCATTATAAACATTATAAATTTTTTTGACTACACCATCATAATCATCACATTCATGTATATTTATAGATTTTTGGGAGAATTTATTTTCAGATATTTCCGGAACATATACATATATTAAATTGACAATATTTTATATACTATAATTATATCACTTGTATCCTCTTCAATTATGATGGTATCCCTGAAATAGGTCATGAAAAAATCCCATATTACACATTAATTCACAATTTATTACGTGAATGAACACTTCGTACAACCCAAATGATAGAGATTTTGAGTTAATTTTATAATTTTTTACATATCTTGTCAATATATTACATTTATAAAACAAATATATTTAAAAAATAATTAACATGCTTCTAATATTCCACAACTCATTTAAGTCTATATAGGATTACCTGGGGACATTCATAAAAAATTGGGTGAGCTATAAATTCATGTAGGGAAAAATAGAGCATACCATGAAGAAATTATAACATGTTAGATTATATGAAATTAAATAGGACATATTGTCGGTGAGAGTAATAAACATTAAGAATATGTAATGGTATAGAATGACCTCATAACGACAATGTGGGTATATAGAAACAAATTTTGACATGACATCATAAGTATTGATCAAGGACCACCGTAAACTAATCATAAAATGATGTATAATTTACCATAATGTATTTGGTTCACTCAATAATCACAACCATTAAATCTTATGAGACTAAAACATTACCAAATACATTAGATCATTATATAATTCTAGGTTCCCTCGTCACTTTTATATTATGTATGTACCCAATTGGGCCATAGAGAACATTCAAAACATGATCATTTCTGAAAATATATTGTTAATAATAATGGAATGTGGTTTATATAAAAGTAATTCCCTAAATAAATTAAGTATATATATTACTAGGTGAATATCCTTGAGTGAAAATGTGTATCAGTATACACATCACAAATGTTGGGTGAAGAAAATCACATTGACATTTCCATGTGATAAATGTAGTACATAATGATTCAAAAAATGGTCTAAGGATAGTAAAAGTGGTCAATCATCATTTTGAAGTAAAAAATGGATATATGGGTATTTTTTAGGAACATAATGAAACCTAAAGATTTTGGATTTAAAATTTATAAGAAAATTTGTTTTCATGAATAAAAAAGTGTAGGATAGGATCCCTTCATAAATATTGACATGGTAAGGACTTAGGTAATGGTTATTAGTTTATGGTATAATTGATATATCATTATAATAACATCAATTGGATAATAATTGGAAATTTATAATAGATTTAAAATATATGAAATTGAGACTCTAAATTCTAATAAAAAATAAGCATCTTAAATTGAGAAGTAGAAAATGAGATATGTTACCTCGAATATTTTCTTCCTTAAACATGTGGGAGAAACCTTGACACTGTAAGGGAACCTTTGAGAAACTATTTTGGAGTGAAAAATATCATAACATTGGGGAAAATAAATTTGCGGTGGAAGTTCATGGCTATTGAATGTTATATAAATTTGATGAGGGGTGGGTATTAACAGATTAAATATTTATTATTTGATCATATATGCCTACCACTCATGGGTAAATTGAATTCAATCCAATTTTATAGATAATTTATTGGTGAAATAGAATTATTGTATATCCATTTCCAACCAAAATATAATCACATCTTCAGTGAAATCTAATTAATTTATAGAATTAATTAAAATTAATATTATATAAAAATTAAAAAATTTAGTTGAAAAAAATTATTAATTTGTCAATTAAAAATTAAAATTTTCATTTAATTTTGATACATGTTAAATAAAAATTTAGTGATAAAATTTATTCATTATATTTTTATTCTTCATAGAATAACAATGATTTCATTAATATGTTGTTCTCGTAAAGAGCCTTTTTTCAATTCTACACCAAAAATACAAATTGTTTTAAAACAATTCCCGAAAATTACCCTAAGATAAATTGGACGGTCTGAGTCAAATTAAAAAAAAGTATTCTTGAAAAAAAAATTATTCTTTTTATAATATTATCATTATAATAAATTATTATTTTATTGAGAATTATAAATTTAATATAAAAATAAGTATTTTGACCATTTTAATAATTACTTCTGACATCATAAAAATATATTATAATTTAGAAATACATTTATTATATTATTTCCTGAAATTAATTTTTATTTATAAAAATATAAGAAATAATATGTAAATATAATATTCTTAACATCTCATAAACTATTGAAATTTTACATATTATGTAATCTAAATGCATTGACATAACCAATAATAATAATGACCAACTATTTTATTGACTAATGGTCATAATATTTACAAATATTATAGTTTTAAAACAAAATGGCTGGTGATCATTTTTCATTAGAAATAAACCTATATTGTTACTCAACAACATTAACTTCAATTCGAATCAATATTAAAATTAATTTCCAAAATGAATATTGTATTATTAACTCCTTATTTTTCTATTATAGTTTTTTTCATGGGAGAAAAGATTCTAGGTGATTTTATCCCCCCTGTTTTTTATATTTCACATTATTTATTGACTAATTGTCTTCTCATTGTAATATTTGATATCATATTGATGGTAATTTTATATTTATTTTAGTGTTTTAAAATTAATAAATAATGTTTTTATGGTATCTAATTTTGAATTCTATCCCCGTATTGTTCCATGTTGAAATAGTTCATGAGAACACATGATGTTAAATTTTCATAAGAAAATGAAATAAATTCTATGTGATACTATTTTAAAACATTATAAAATTGAATAAGATAAAAGATATAAATTATTTAAACAATAATTTTTTTGGGTAATTACCTTCTTTTCCACTAAAAGAAATATATTTCTATAAATTATTTATATTTCATTATAAATTCCCAAACCCAATATATCAATTTATACAATTCAATATTCAGTTTCTTCACACATAACAAAATAAATTTATTTATTTCATAAGAAAATATACAATTATATACAATTATTTAATTGGAATAATTCATACCATCAATTAGGTCTTTAGTCATGTCATTGCGCTTGATGAGTAATGGTCTAAGAATGGAAATGGTACCTCATGAAATTTTCAAAATATTATATATCATTATCCATATTAAAGTAGTGAAGATAAGATAAAATTTGATAATACATCGATATTAACATCATGTTTTTAGTTATTAATATATAATTTTAGGATATCTATTTGATCACCATTTTTAAAAAATAACCTTATGGATTATTCTTCAAAGGATACAATGTTTTCTTTGATAATTGCAAATATTTTGAAATTTAAAATTTAATATATATAGGCTGCATGGAGGTCACCCTCCTTTACATATCCTTCAAAATTAATAATCTCTTCGTATTCCATATTTTGATTGAAGAGTTAATATACTAAACAAATAGTACCTTTCATGCCTATTTGGTTTGGAATTTCCAAATTACACTATTTTTTCATCTAAAACCTATATTACCTGAAAAAAATTGAATAATAGATGTATAAAATTATTCATAAAGATTTATAAAGGTAAATAGGATATTAATAAAATTATTTAATTATCTATGATCATCAAATTAGGATATTCTTTTTATGATTATCTTATAAAAGTTATATATTCGGTGTTTGTGATATTAATCATTCCATCAGGAAAAATGACATTAATATGTTATGAATCAATATAATTTATACATAAAATGATTAACTCCTCATCTAATTATGAGTAAATCATGTACCTCATATATCTAATTATCAAATAAAACCAATATATCTTATTGTGGGTGATCAACCATATATTTAGGGAATAAATTATATAAATTTGAAATAATACATATTAGGAGAGTTTATGGAAAAAAATTATAAGACTATTCTTATTTGAGGTAAAAATATACCACCAGTGGATAAATATATGTTTCATTTGGGGTTGAAATTGTCATACCCTTGACCCAATTACAAAAAGTATTATCCTAGAATTGGTAGGATTTTTTTTTTAAAAAAATCATTAAATTAAATGCTACAAATTTTAAGATAATACATTTTCTATAAAAGAACATCTCATTTATAATATTACAAAAATTATTAATATGTATGGTTTATTCAATGTTATACATGATATATTTCCAAACATAATCTCTTATGTGTATTTTTTATCTCAGAATAATAGTTCTAAATTATCTTGTGAAACAAAAAACGTGTATACCCTTGGATTATAAAAAAATAGTGGTGGTAAATCCTATTGTAGTGTAACATTACATTATCATGTAAAACTCAATATAATATTTTTACTGTTGTTACCCCTGGGTACATTTTCTCCATAACCACATCCACATATAGTATTCATATAGAGATTTATTTTCGTGTAAACCACTTACGCCAAACATTACCAAATTATATGGAAGTATTAAATTTTTTATTATAATTCCAAAATAACCCTACATTATTTTCTAATCCTAATCCAAAAAATAACAATTATTTACTATAATAGAAACTATTGGAATATGAAATTATTTCAATTGAAAAATAACTGATACCTATAGAGGAAATCCATGGGTGGCTACACTTCCTATGTCAGACACACAACCATACCCCGTGGTATCCCCTTCGTCATAAAGTCCTTATGTGTAGATCCATTCATCATCCAATGAACACACATGATAGTTCCCATGCATAAAATTCATTCAATTTCCTCGAATACAGATGATAAAATACCTATCATTTATAAGACATTAATTCATGATTTATATCATATACTCACACATATGAGAACTGGGATGATTAATAAGCCTAGTTTATTTGGTAATTACAACATGATATATAAATATTCCCATGTATAATAAATTATTATTGATAACATATTTATAATGATTATAATATTCAAATTCTCATTTAATGATGAATTGAATAACCTATGGACATTTATTAGAAATATGTGATCTATATATAATAGTAGGGGAGTAAAAAATTCAAAACCTGAAGAATGTATAACATGTTATACTATGGGAATTTCATTGGAAAATAAAAGGGGAGGGAATTATAAACAAGAAAAATGTGTCATGATATTCAATGATAACATAATGATAATATGGGAATGTGGGAAAAAAATTTATATGGAATCATAATCATTGGTCAAGGATAAAGGGAAATAAAAAATACAATATGTGTAAAAAGTCCCATAACAAATTAGATTTTTTTTATAATCACATATGTTATGACTTAGTTGACTAAAACATCACCCAATTCAATGTATATCTATATAATTCTGAGTGCACATTTTAATTTCATATCTTGTACAAGTGTGCCACATAAAAAATTAACATAAAAAATCTATAAAACATTTAATACCATTATTATGAAATATGGGTTACATACATGTAATTACCTAATCAAAGAAGAATTGGTAATATAAGTTCAATAACATTGAGTGAAAATGGGTTAGGGTATACAATTCACAATTTCTTGGCCTTGAAAATAGCAGTGACATTTCAACTGTATAACGACTATACATAATGATTCATAAATTGGTGTAAATAGAGTTAAATGGGTATATGATAACATGTAATTAAAAAATTGTAGTATTAGATATATAAAATAACATAATAAAATATTAATACATGTGAATTAAAAGGAATAAGACAATAAGTGATCTTCAATAAAAAGGAGAAGGATAATATCTCTTACTAAAATATGGAATTCTATAGACCAATGTAATGTTTATAATGATAGGGGATAACTAATCTATAATTATAATAGAATAAATTTGAGGTTAAATTTAATTTATAAAATCATCAAAAAAATTTAATTTTAGATTTTAAATGATATATACAAAGAAGAATCGTGAATGGAATAGAAGATAAAGAGGTCCATTACCTTGAATATTTTCATCGTACAACAAAAGGGTTTAACCAATAAAACATATGGGAAACATAAAGGCAAAAAAATTTAGGTAAAATATATGTGAAATCAAGGACAATGAAATTAGAGTAGATAGGAATTCATAATTGGTGGTATACCTGAAGAAGGGTTATTCTTAAAGGATTAAATATTTATTGGTCTATCACATAAACCAAAAAAATTGGGAAAATTTAATTTCCAACACTTTTATTGATAATTAATATGTTAGAGAGTTTTCATAGATGTAAATTTCCATTATAAACCGATAAAATCCTTTTTAAACATCATATTAAATTTATAGAATCCAAAAAATGTTTTTTATCTAAAAAATCCAATTTTTGGTTAAAAAATAAATTATAAAATGAAAAATTTATTTTTGTATTTTTAGATTAATTTTTATACGTAGGAAATGAAATTTTTATTGATTAATGTTTTTAATAAAATTTTTAATCATGATGAAATAATAATGATGTAATTAAATCACAATGCTTCTAAAGCATCAATTTTGATTTTTTTACTAAAAATTGAAATTTCTCCTAAAATTACATTAATATTAGACTAAAGAAAATATATTGTGGTGATTAAAAAAAGAAAATTTATTTCATAAAAGTAATTATCTATATATAAGAATTTTTACATTTATGTAAATAATTTTATTAATGAAAAATAACAATTTAATAGATAAATTATCATTGAAGTAGTTATAAAAATTACCTATGGCCATATTAAAAAATATTATAATTAAAAATTAATTTTATAAATATATTTCTTAAAAAAATTATTTTAAACATTCATATAAGACATATGATATTAGAATATATTTTTATTATTAAAAAATAATACAATTTTTCATTTTAAATAATACAAATGAGTCAATATATCCAATATACACACTGACCACATGTTTTATTTTCTAGTTATCATACTATTAATCGACTATATTTTTTTGGAAAATTTTGAAAATTATTAAAAATATTACTTAATAAATAACCTATTATTATAAATCTTTACCATTAATTATTATTTTAATAAAGGATCTATATCATTAAAAAAAAATATTTTATGACAAACTCCTTATTTCTCATATATACTGCTACATATATGTGAAATGACTCTCAGGGAAATGATGTCTAGTTTTTTCATTTATCAATTATTTATCCATAATTTTTCAACTAATTATCATTTTTTTGTATGATATTGGGTGTTATTCTTGATGAATAGTAACATTTCTATAGTATAAAATATTGTGTTTATGGTTTTTGGTATTTATTTTCAATCAAGGAATTGTTCCTTCTTGTTATAGTTCATAACATCACATGATGTTCAATGTTATTATGAAAATAAAATTCGTTTCATATAATACTTTTTTAAAATAGTATAATTTTAAATTGGAGCAAATATATCAATTATTTAAGGAAGAAATTTTTTGATTCATTAATAATTTAATAAAACATTCTTTTATTAACCTTTACATGATTATAATATTTTACTTTTATAATACAGGGATTTTAAAACACAGAAATATGTTTCAGAAATGGTTTTTAATTCTAATACATCTCATATGGATTCAGATAATATTTTTTCTAGTAGAAACACTAACGTTGAAAAAATGGATTCTCTTATTGATGGAAATAAAAAATATCAAAAAGTAACACGTTTGATCATCATTGTTCATGATATCATTAAAAAAATCTTATATATTATTTCAATGACACCATTTTGATGTGGTGTATATGATGTCCTAAAATTATTAGGAATTTCATTGTTTTCAATATAATCCCTAAACATATGACTTTTATATTATCCACCACTTTTAGTTAAATTTTTATTTATGTTATATCCATTTTATTTTTTATACATCATAACAAACTATTTAATATTTTATAATCATCCAATTTTTTATTTAGAAACATAATACTTGTATTTGGAGTTATGTATTCAATAAAAGAAATAAATTAAGTATTTCCTTGTGTATATTTTTTAAACATGGTACCATAGATTACATAATTTATCCTCTCTATAGGACTAGTTGAATGATTCAAAACATTAATATGTACTGTTTATTTAAGAATCAATTTATTTGAAAATAGAGAAATACCAATATATTATCCATGAATTTCAATAATATTAAGAATAATATCTCTCTTTGTAAGATCTATCATTATCCTCTAAAAATTATACCCCATCCTTATATACCAAACGTTATTTTATTCTATAATACTAATATATTATGATCTATGTGAATCACCAACTTGAATATAATTTCATGTTGTTTGATGGAATCTGATTATAACAATATCATAACTTATAATAAATATTAAATATTATTTTAGGAATTTTTTTTAATATTATCACAATGTTGTGAAACAATGATTAAATTGGGTTTTATCCCTTCAACAAATAATCCTCGTTTGGATTTTATCATTTCTTCCAATGTGATACTAGATCAAACTCCTTTCATACTATGGGACTCATAATTTCCATATATCATTGAACCTTCATTAAAATTCATAATATTCATAAACAAATCACAAATCGTTTTATATGTAAAGAACATCGTGTATCCATGATCCAAGGTCATACTCCTTGTATATCATTGATTCTATTTTCAATAAAAAATAATTTTCCTAGTTTTTTCTCTTATTCTGACAGAACATCTCCAAATTGTTGTAAAAATATTTATGATATTATCATAAGAATACCTCATTTTTTATGATATATAGGGTATTGATATCTTTAAAAAAATCATCCATGGGTAGTAAAATATTTTTAGTCATCAAGACAACTTCCCCATGATGTATCTTTTGATTCGAATAACTAAAACTAAAATAATTCCACCAGCTCTATTAGTTTCTACATAATGGTTATGATTAACCCAACACATATATGATGTTTACCCAAAACATCCATAATTCAAATAGTAATAATAAAAGAATTCCTCCCACTATAACACACATTTTGATCATAGTTATGTTTTTTTTATTTTCATCAACATTCATACCTTATAAATGTTTATTTTGTTTCATAATAATGTTTTGGATATATCCCAATACTTTTTCATTAACATCAAAAGAATATAATATTGTATAATCTTTTTGTTTGGTATTTGTAACAAAAAAAATTACCCTTTTCTACACATCAGGTTTCAGCTACATATATGTTCCTCGTGATTTCAATTTCTCATTTGATAATCTGTATTACTCTATTTAAACTTTTAGGTAATGTTTTTTTGATCCTTTATAGGTAAAACATCTCAAAACATTAACCAAGACCAATAATATTGTTTTTAAAATTAGAAAAACCTCACTTTTAATTTACAAGTCTTTATTAAATAAGTTTAAACTCTTCCACCTTAAAAATAAAAAATTTATTCACACATGATTTTGAGCATCATATCTTCATCAACAATATTATTCAAATTATCAATCTTATTTAGTAAAATTTGTTTTATTAAATATGATATTCTTGATTGTTTAATAAAACATTTTTCTTTATCAATTTATTTTTTCTATTAAAATCATCATTAATTTCCCATGTCATTATTTCATCTCTAATTTCAGTATGAACACTATCTAATTTTATTTTTAATATGTTATAAAAATTTAGAAACCGGCTAATCTTTCTTTATTAAATTTTATAATAATTTTTTATAAAATCAAACATTCCTAACTTCAATATTTTCATCTTCACCATTATAATCATTTCATGCTTAAAAAATATTTTATCATACTAGATTTAGATTGCATTTATCCATTCCCATATGTTGGGTCATGGGGTTTTCTTCCTTCTTCTTAATTTATTTATATTAATTTTTTCATCTTTAACACATTATTAATTGAAATTTCATTGAGGAACATTTTCATTAAAATGACTAATAGATCTGTAGTCAAAATATCTCAATAGTAACTTCCCTTTTTTAATTCTTATACCTTTTTGCACCATTTTAGAAAACAATGACATAAATTTATCAACATTTTTAGGGACCTCATATTTTGTGAAAAATTAATAAATTTCTTCTAATTCATTAAATTTCTTTTATTTACCATTCATTATACCATTACTGTAGATTGAAAATATGACCTTTAATTTTATCTTCAAAACTTTTAATATTTTTATTTAGAAAGTAATATAATAATTATATATATATATATATTATACAATGATATATTTTGAGGTTATCAATGTTCCAATTATGACAATTTAATAGAAAATTTATCATAATGAATCTATCATATTTTTAAAGTAATTGTTTATTCATACAAAATCCCACCAATTTCTTATATGTTTTACACAATTTCAACTAACCTTGTAAATAAATCACCAACATATTGAAACTCCCCCATCATATGATCATCATAAATTAACCTCTATATTTTAAACTTTTCCTTTATTAATTCTGTATTTCCATTATAGATGTTTTTTAGGTTCTCCCACATTCCTTTATTAGTTTAAATAAATTTTAATATAAAAATATTGCATTAAATGTTGTTTAATAGTATCTGCTATTTAGATCTCCATTTAATTTAAAAATTGTTCTTATCCATAATTTTTAGATAAACAATCTCGGTACTAGGCAGGGAAACCATCTGTAGTATCCAATTTAAATAAGATGAGGTAACAATATATCATTATAAATATGATAGTAATTTAAATATATCATTTTTGTCCCAATACCATTCATGAAATTTTTAACATCCATAAAATCATTCCATTTATTCAAACATTTCCGAATAATAATTTAAGGAAATCATCACTCTAATACCACATGAATGCTCCAATTATGATATATTTGATCACTAAGAGGTGGGAAGATTGAATTAGTGAATTGTTATTTTATTATATTTGTATTTATGATAAAATCATGGCCTTCTATGAAAAAGTAACGACTTCTCTACAAATAAGAAGAAAATGACATTCTATAGGAAAATAATAATTCATATGTTTTACTACAATATATGTATATCTAGTCATTGGAATCAGCTATGAATAATTAAATACCACATAATACACTAGAGAATAATCCTTTTACATGTATAAAACAATAAATGAATATCCATACAATTTAGCTTCACTTAAATGAAATAGCAGTGAAGATACTCTCCACAAGAAGTAACACGTTTGATCACCATTATTCATGATATCTCAAAAAAAACTCTTATATTTTATTTCAATGACACCATTTTGATGTGGTGTATAAGATGCCCAAAAATTATTAGGAATTTAATTATTTTAAATATAATCCCTAAATATATGACTTTTATATTATCCACCATTTTTAGTTAAGTTTTTATTTATTTAAAATCCATTTTCTTTTTTATGCATCATAAGAAACTATTAAATATTTTATAATCGTCCAATTTTTTATTTAGAAACATAATATTTGTATTTGGAGTTATGTATTCAATAAAAGAAATAAATTAAGTATTTCCTTGTGAATATGTTTTACACATGGTACCTAGATTACATAATTTATCTTATATATAGGACACATTGAATGATTCCAAACATTAATATGTACTATTTTTTTAAGAATCCCTTTATTTGAAAATAGCGATATACCAATATATTATCCATGAATGTCAATAATATCAAGAACAATATCTCTCTTATTATGATTTATCATTATCCTCTAAAAATTAGGCCCCATCCTTAAGTACCAAACCTTATTTTATTCTATAATACTAATATATTATGATCTATGTGAATCACCAACTTGAATATAATTTCATGTTGTTTGATGGAATATGATTATAACAATACCATACCTTATAATCAATAATAAATATTATTTTAGGAATTTTTTTAACATTATAACAATTTAGTTATTCACATATTAAATTTGGTTTTATCCCTTCAACAAATAATCCTCGTTTAGATTTTATCATTTCTTACCATGTGATAATAAAACAAACTCCTTTCATACTATGGGACTCATAATTTCCATAAATCACTAAACCTTCATTAAAATTCATAATAGTCATAAAAAAATCACAAATATTTTTATATGTAAAGACCACCTTCTATCCATGATCCATGGTCATACTCCTCGTGTATCATTGATTGTATTTTCAATAAAAAATAATTTTCTTAGTTTTTTCTCTTATACTGACAGAACATCTCCAAATTTTTGTAAAAAAATTTATGTTATTATCATAAGAATACCTCATTTTTTATGATATAAAGGCTACTTATATCTTTCAAAAAAAATCATCCATGAGTTGTAATATATTTTTAGTCATCAAGACAACATTCCCATGTTATATCTTTTTATTCGGATAACTAAAACTAAAATAATTCCACCAGATCTATTAGTTTCTACAAAATGGTTATTATTAAACCAACACATATATGATGTATACCCAAAACTTATATAATTCAAATAGTAATAATAAAATAATACCTCCCTCTATAACACACATATTGATCAGAGTTATTTTTTATTTCATCAACATTCATAACTTATACATTTTTATTCTGTTTCATAATAATGTTTTGGGTACATCCCAATAATTTTTTGTTAACATCAAAATAATATAATATTTTATAATCTTTTTGTTTGGTATTTTTAACCAAAAAAATAATACTTTTCAACACTTCAGGTTTTAGCTACATATATGGTCCTCGTGATATCAATTTCTCATTTGATAATCTATATTACTCTATTAAACCTTTGAGGTAATGTTTTCTTGATCCTTTTATGGGTAAAACATCTCAAAACATTAACTAAGACCAATAATATTGTATTTTAAATTAGAAAAACCTTACTTTTACTTAACAAGTCTTTATTGAATAAGTTTAAACTCTTCCACCTTAAAAATAAAAAATTTATTCACACATGATTATGAGCTTCATATCATCATCAACTATATTATTCAAATTATCAATCTTATTTAGTAAAATTTGTTTTATTAAAGATGATATTCTTGATTGTTTAATGAAACATTTTTCTTTATCAATTTATTTTTTCTCTTAAAATTATCATTAATTTCTCAGGTCATTATTTCATCTCTAATTTTAGTATAAACACAGTCTGATTTTATTTTTAATATGTTATAAAAATTTAGAAACTGGTTAATCTCACTTTGTTCAATTTTATAATAATTTTTTATCAAATCAAACATTCCTAAATTCAATTTTTTCATCTTCACTATTATAATCTTTCCATGCTTAAAAAATATTTTCTTATACTAGATTTAGATTGCATTTATCCATTCCCATGTGATGGTTCATGGGTTTTTCTTCCTTCTTCTTAATTTATTTATATAAATTTTTTCATCTTTAAAACATTATTAATTGAAATTTCATTGAGGAACATTTTCATTAAAATGACTAATAGATCTGTAGTCAAAATATCACAATAGTAACTTACCATTTTTAATTCTTATACCACTTTTCAACATTTTAGAAAACAAAGACATAAATTTATCAACATTTTTTGGGACCTCATATTTTGTGAAAAATTAATAAAATTCTTCTAATTCAATAAATTTCATTTATTTTCCATTCATTAAACCATTGCTATAGATTGAAAATTTGACATATTCTTTTATCTTCAAAACTTTTAATATTTTTATTTAGAAAGTAAACAATAATTATATATATATATATTAAACAATGATATATTTTTAGGTTATCAATGTTCCAATTATGATAATTTAATAGAAAATTTATCAAGAAGAATCTATCATATTTTTTCAGTAATTGTTTATTCTTCCAAAATCCCACCAATTTCTTATATGTTTTACACAATGTCAACTACCTTTGTAAATAAATCACCAATATATTCAAACTCCCCCATCATATGATCATCATAAATTTACTTCTATATTTTTAACTTTTCCTTCATTAATTCTGTATTTATATTATAGATGTTTTTTAAGTTCTCCCACATTCCTTTATTAGTTCAAATACATTTCAATATAAAAATATCGCATTAAATGTTGTTGTATAGTATATGCTATTTAGATCTCCATTTATTTTAAAAATTCTTCTTATCCATAATTTTTAGATAAACAATATCTGTACTAGGTAGGGAAACCATCTGTAGTATCCAATTTAAATAAGATGAGGTAACATTATAACATTCTAAATTAGATTGTAATTTAAATATATAATTTTGTTTCCCATTACCATTCATGAAATTTTTAACATCTATAAAATCATTCCATTTATTCAAACATTTTCGAATAATCATTTAAGTAAATCATCACTCTAATACTACATGAGTGCTCCAATTATGATATATTTGATCACTACGAGGTGGAAAGAGTGAAATAGTGAATTGTTATTTTTTTATATTTTTATTTATGATAAAATCATGGCCTCATATTAAAAAGTTACTACTTCACTAAAAATAAGAACAAAATGAGATTCTATAGGAAAATAATAATTCATGTGTTTTACTACACTATATGTATATCTAGTCATTGGAATCAGCTATGAATAATTAAATACCACACAATACACTAGAGAATAATACTTTTACATGTATAAAAGAATAAATTAATATACATACATTTTAGCTTCACTAAAATGAAATATCAGTGAAGATACTCTCCACAAGAAGTAACACGTTTGATCCTCATTATTCATGATATCTCGAAAAAAATCTATATTTTATTTCAATGACACCATTTTGATGTGGTGTATAAGATGCCCAAAAAATATTAGGAATTTAATTATTTTCAATATAATCCCTAAACATATGACTTTTATATTATCCACCATTTTTAGTTAAGTTTTTATTTATGTAATATCCATTTTTTTAGGCATCATAAGAAACTATTTAATATTTTATAATTGTCCAATTTTTTATTTAGAAACATAGTACTTGTATTTGGAGTTATGTATTCAATAAAAGAAATAAATTAAGTATTTCCTTGTGTATATTTTTTACACATGGTACCATAGATTACATAATTTATCTTCTATATAAGACACATTAAATGATTCCAAACATTAATATGTACTGTTTTTTTAAGAATACATTTATTTGAAAATAGAGAAATACCAATATATTATCCATGAATGTCAATAATATCAAGAATAATATCTCTCTTCGTAAGATCTTTCATTATCCTCTAAAAATTATGCCCCATGCTTATGTACCGAACCTTATTTTATTCTATAATACTAATATATTATGATCTATGTGAATCACCAACATTAATATAATTTCATGTTGTTTGATAGAATTTTATTATAACAATACCATACCTTATAATCAATAATAAATATTATTTTAGGAATTTTTTTAATATTATCACAATTTTGTTAAACACATATTAAATTTGGTTTTATCCCTTCAACAAATAATCCTCATTTAGATTTTATAATTTCTTCCCATGTGATAATAGAACAAACTCTTTTCATACTATGGGACTCATAATTTCCATAAATCACTAAACCTTCATTAAAATTCATAATATTCTTCAACAAAATCACAAATATTTCTATATGTAAAGAACACCTTCAATACATGATCCAAGGTCATACACCTTTTGTATCATTGATACTCTTTTCAATAAAAAAATTATTTTCCCGAGATTTTTCTCTTATTCTGATAGAATATCTCCAAATTGTTGAAAATAATTTTCTATTATTATCATAAGAATACCTCATTTTTTATGATATATAAGATATAGATATCATTCAAAAAAGTATCCAAGGGTAGTAATATATTATTAGTCATCAAGATAACTTCCTCTAGTTGTATCTTTTGATTCAGATAACTAAACCTAAAATAGTTCCACCAGTTTCTATTAGATTCTACATAATGTTTATGATTAAACCAACACATATATGATTTATACCCAAAACTTCCATAATTCAAATAGTAATAATAAAAGAATACTTCAATCTATAACACACATATTGACCAGAGTTATGTTTTTTTATTTTCATCAACATTCAAACCTTATACATTATTATTTTGTTTAATAATAATGTTTTGGATACATCCCAATACATTTGTGATAGCATCAAAAGAATATAATATTGTATAATATTTTTGTTTAATCGTTTTAACCAAAAAAATAATCCTTTTGTACACATTATGTTTCAGCTACATATATGGTCTTCGTGATATCAATTTCTCATTAGATAATCTTTATTACTCTATTAATCCTTTGAGGTAATGTTTTTTTGATCCTTTTATGGGTAAAACATCTCAAAACATTAACCAAGACCAATAATATTGTTTTTTAAATTATAAAAACCTTACCTTTACTTAACAAGTCTTTATTGAATAAGCTTAAACTCTTCCTCCTTAAAAAAATTTATTCACACGTGATTATGAGCTTCATATCTTCATCAACTATATTATTCAAATTATCAATCTTATTTAGTATCATTTGTTTTTTTCAAGATGATATTCATGATTGTTTAATAAAACATTTTTCTTTATCAATTTACTTTTTCTCTTAAAATTATCATTAATTTCTCATGTCATTATTTCATCTCTAATATCAGTATAAACACTATATGATTTTATTCATAATATGTTATACAAATTTAGAAACCAGTGAATCTCTCTTTTTTCACTTTTATAATAATTTGTTATCAAATCAAAAATACCTAAATTCATGATTTTTATCTTCACTATTATAATATTTTCATGCTTAATAAATATTTTATGTTACTAGATTTTGAGTGCATTTATCCACTCCCATATGATGGGACATGGGTTTTTCTTTCTTTTTCTTAATTTATTTATATTAATTTTTTCATCTTTATCACATTATTAATTGAAATTTCATTGAGGAACATTTTAATTAAAATGACTAATAGATATGTAATCAAAATATCTCAGTAGTAACTTCCCATTTTTAATTCTTATACCTATTTTCACAATTTTAGAAAACAAATACAACAAATTATCAACATTTTTAGCGACCTCATATTTTGTGACAAATTAATAAAATTCTTCTATTCAAATAAATTTCTTTTATTTTCCATTCCATAAACCATTGATGTAGATTTCAAATTTTACCTTTACTTTTATCTTCAAAACTTTTAATATTTTTATTTAGAATGTAATATAATAATTATATATATATATTATACAATGATATGTTTTTAGTTTATCAATGTTCTAATTTTGATAATTTAATAGAAAATTTGTCAAGAATAATCTATCATATTTTTTCAGTAATTGCTTATTCTTCCAAAATCCCACCAATTTCTTATATGTTTTACACAATGTCAACTACCCTTGTAAATAAATCTCTAACATATTACAACACCCCCATCATATGATCATCATACATTAACCTCTATATTTTAATCTTCTCCTTCATTACTTCTGTATTTCCATTATGGATGTTATTTTTATGTTCTCCCACATTCCTTTATTAGTCCAAATTCATTTAAATATAAAAATATCGAATTAAATGTTGTTTTATAGTATATGCTATTTAGATCTCCATTTATTTTAAAAATTCTTCTTATACCTAATTTTTAGATAAACTATCTTTGTACTAGGTAGGGAAACCATCTGTAGTATCCAATTTCAATAAGATGAGGTAAAATTATATCATTATAAATTTGATAGTATTTTAAATATATCATTTGTGTCCCATTACCATTCATGAAAATTTTAACATCCATAAAATCATTCCATTTATTCAAACATATCCGAATAATCATTTAAGGAAATCATCACTCTAATACCACATGAAAGCTCCAATTGTGATGTATTTGATCACTAAGAGGTGGAAAGAGTGAATTAGTGAATTTTCATTTTTTTATATTTTTATTCATAAAATCATGGCCTCCTATTAAAAAGTTACGACTTCACTACAAATAAGAACAAAATGAAATTCTATAGGAAAATAAGAATTCATATTTTTTACTACAATATATTTATATCTAGTCATTGGCATCGGCTATGAATAATTAAATACCACAGAATACACTAGAGAATAATCCTTTTACATGTATAAAATATTAAATGAATATCCATACAATTTAGTTTCAGTAAAATGAAATAGGAGTGAAGATACTCTCCACAAAAATAGAATACAAATTTTTTTTAACAATATTAATAAAACTTCTTCAAATGTTATGTATATTTTCTCTATAATAAATTATCTTAGCCAAACATTCTATTCATAAAATAATATAACCTCCACCTTTATTCCAATTAACATGAAAGAAAAAACTCCTTGGGCATATGTATAAAACATATACACACTCACTTTTCATCCAGTTTCTCTATCTAGTGGACCATCTTGTAATCATTATCTCTTACCTTCATAAAACAGGTTCAATATCCTTACACTCTATCTATTTGTTCAACTATCACCAAAAACATCTACCTAATCCCCTCTATACACAGTCATTGATGTTCTACCTTATATCAATCATTCCTTGGTGACGTCTAATTGGTACCTTTAATTAAAACCCTATTGGCTAAAGAGATAACATATTCAACCAATATATTAGTTGTATTGAAACATCCTTCCATAAAATTGGATTTAATATTTCCTCCATTTTCCGAGTATGAATCTATTTATGTTGCACTCTATATTTTATTTATTTGTTAATTTTACACCATATTATTTTCATGAAATCCCACATATATAGTACTGTTGGAATCAACAATAGAAGAAATGCCAATTTATATTCAAACATAAACGAATACTCAAGATTTGAAACACCCTCTAATAAAATTTATCAAGTACACTTATCAAGGATTATATAGTTTTCATAAATATTCATTTAAATTAAATCATCTAAAACCATTAATAAATATCCTCCATTCATATTGTGAATCTATTTTGTTCTATCCATTCTATTTGTAAGATTTAATTGTAATATTTTAATCATAATAATTAAAATCCTTTTTTAAATAGCATAAATAAATTAAATGTAGTTCCTCATTATACCACATATTAATCAAAAAACACAATATCATATTATTTCATCTATTGAGACATTGATTAATAATTCCATTAAAAATGATATAACAACTTATAAGAACGATCTATTATACATATCATCCAAATTATTGATTATATCCTCTAAATAATTTCTAATCAGATTAACTAATATAACTTGGATTCAGTCATATGTAATTCCTTACCATATTCTTTTAAGAAAAATATATCTTTTGTTAAAAAAAGCTTAACATTATTGAACAAAAAATATTTTCATCGAATAATATATATGTTTCCCTTAATTAGATAAAAATTCATAGAATATCATAGTGTGATAATTTTGAATTCAAATTGTTATCCCCCCCTTTCAAAAAACACTTAAATAAAAAGAATATTCATAACTCATTGTGTTGGAAACATTTATAACATCAAAGTATCAACAAATTTCAAAAAATTACATTAACACTATATGATGAACAATATAAATATATTTTATACATTTTTCATGATAAGAAATTTGTATCCATAAAAACTTTTCCACTAGAATATGTCTGAAAATATAGTTTGGTATTATCTATAATTTTCCATTTCTAAAAATTATTAAAAGGTTAGTTAATTCATAATAAGATAAAAAAAGAAAATCTTGAAGTACACCATCTTCAAGAAAAACCACATTCAACTCCTTAAAAAAACCTCTAAATGTCCAAGTTATATCAATATAAAAATTCAATACCATCTCTTAGAATATAGAGGAATAAAAATATTATCACAAGATAAATTTATATGAAATGTTAACAATAGGAAAACATCATAAATAAAAAATACATATAACCGTAAATAAAATTCTAATTTATCCATAAAAATTAACAGGCATGTATTACATTATTAATACAATTATCACCATAGGCAATCATTTTAGTTCTAGAGTAACCTGTGGGACCATAATAATATCATAGTATCATGTTTTAATATACATCATCATAATGTAGTCTAAATCATTATAAAAATTTTCATGTTATTTCAATAATAATTTAATATGAAATTATATTAGTATTCATCATCCATCAATCATGTAATCATAAATTGACCATTCTATCACCGTGATAAGTTGATTTCAACCACTAGTTAAATTATGTCACTATTGATCCCATTTATCTAATGGTTAAAAGGGTAATATATCAACATGATATAAAATATCCTTCTTCACCTAAAATAGTCATTTTGACAATCTAAATTCACCTAAATGAATTAAAAATGTTTCATTTTTTATGACGAATTATAGATGAAGTTAACGTTTTTAGTGAAAAAAATTGATTCCATACATATTGTAATGATCCTATTGATATCTAGACTAAATTACTAATGAGACATGTCACCCACCTATTGTTATGTGAAATTTGAGATACAATAACCCCCTATCCGTGGTCTTTTATCCAATATAATGTTGGATTTTTCATATCACTATATTCTATACATCCATATATTCTCAACACATGATTGAAAATAAGTTGAATTTTAATATAAAAGGATTGATATTTAGATCCATAGACCCAATATACTCTCAATTCAATAAATAGATATTTTAATAAATGTATCTATAATAAAAAACTATTAATATACATTGTCTATAAAAACATTTTCTAAATATATAATGCATTACATAAACAGAGTCCCGAAGACCATATAAATTTGGTTCGTTTTGAATAAACGGAAACAAAAACACTCATACATAAGTGAGATACTTTATCTACCACTAGGTTCATCGAGACATGAACTCCTTTTAGAAATATCATAAATTAAATATATATTTATACCAAAGATAAGGAAACATAAAAATGTGTGATATCTGATTCGTAATAAAGGTAAATTAGGGAGATATAAAAATATAATCATTATCATATGGTTATGAGAACCGGATCATGAAAGTAGAATATCATACCCTACATATCAAAGAACATAAACAAGAATCATGGAAATAATATTTTTAGTTAATAAGACATTAATATTTGGTAAATAATCAATATAATTTATGAAATCATTACATACGAATAAAACATGGAATTTTGGAAAACTTGTAACATCCCAAGTAAGTAATGAATAATAGATATTTTTATCTATGTTTATTAATGATTAAGATAGTGTCATAGAGGCTTAAAATGAAAATAAATACAATCTTATGCATGGAATAGACTAATATTCTTAAAAGATTGTTTCACTTCCTTTTGATGGAAAACCATTTTTGAATCTATATTTTGACAATTTTATAAACTATGTTTGTCAAAATAAACTTATTCTTTATGATTGGGACATCAAAATTTACCTTGTGTGAATTTTTGGTATTTTTCTGACAATGTTCATTTTTTAATGAATAGTGAAAAATACTGCATTTTACATCAAAACTGCTTTTTAATCTAATTTATTTATATGATTAGATTATGTTTTGAATTGGTTTTGAAGTGAAATTAGAATATATTTTTACCATTTTATCCAATGGCGGTCATTGGAATCAATTTCACTTTGAAATTAGACTTAAACTGGTGTCAATCTTTTGATACTTAGTGTTTTGTAAAAACACGCTATTTGCTCTGGCAGCGGAAATTAATTATTAAATTAATTAATTTGACTTATATGTATTTAATTTTGTAAAATAGACTTCATTTTTGAATTCGGAATATCAAATATTTCTTAGGATGAATTTTTGGTAATTTTCTGAAAAACTTCAATTTTGGATGAATACTGAAACCACTAAGTGGTACTTATAAAGACTGATTTTCCGTTTAAATGAAATTTTTCCATCATTGTGTTTTGAATTTCAAAAATCCGACATACATGGTTGTCATTAATATGTAAAATGTGGTTCAATGAGATTAAAATAAATTTTTGGTGAATAGTAACTTAATTAAGTTCTTAATCGCGATTAGTGGTAATTAGTGTAGTTTAAGGTATAAATAATGCTTTAATAATATGAAATAACCTAGACACATGTCCCAACCTTATTGGTTGTGTCATGGCCGACCAAGACAAGCCATGGGTCAACTTGGGGACCCCATGGATCCACTTTTGTTGGGAAATGACAAAAATAACTTTTTATTTAATGTAAAAGTAAAAATGACACAAACGTAATATGTTTTATGAAAACAATTTTTACATGGGGTTATAAAGATCAGATTTTTTATTATAAATAGTCATTGG
Organism: Viscum album; assembly: GCA_963277665.1. Taxonomy (NCBI): domain Eukaryota; kingdom Viridiplantae; phylum Streptophyta; class Magnoliopsida; order Santalales; family Viscaceae; genus Viscum; species Viscum album. The sequence continues at coordinate 1,748,750,381 of OY728120.1, read as the reverse complement.
AAAGATAAAACTATTTCCTACATCATAGTATTTGTTTTATAATTTTTAGACCTTAAATATATTAAATTATTTATGACATAATAATGATGCAGCGATGACATCATTATTTGACGATTTAAATAAAATGGAAAGATAATGTACAATCTATGAACTACACATGTCCAAAACCAATTGTATGAGTGTATTTAGAACCCTTATCACCTTATCCACGAATTATATCAATGTGGGACCTTTTAAAACCGAAACACAGTTTCAAATAAAGTAATATTTCTTTACTTTCCAAAAGTGACCCTCCTCTCCTCTTATAAAAGGCCCCCACCTCTACCTCATTTCACACACTTATCAAGCATTTGTCTCGGCCAACCCCTGACCATTTACTCTCTCCACATCCCTCTCCTCATCCTAGAGGATTCCCTTTGGGCATAATCTTTTCAAAGGAAGACTTTAGGTTCAAATCAAAAGGAGTTACACTTTTAAAGGTAATTCATTCTCTCATGTTCATTTGTTTTATTTTGATTCTCCAACCCCCTAAACTCTTTTAATTTACTTATTTTGTAACAACACCAGTATCTTCAATATACAAGGATGTTGTTATAATATTTATTTGAGCTACACTCTCACACAACTACATCAAATGGTTAAAAAACATACGGTTTCTGTGGATGGAGAAATTCTGCCTCCCGAAACGATGATTGTTCAACACTCATTTAACACCTTCAAAGGTGGCCATTATGATGTCAATATTTTTATATATGATATATAATATGTTTATGTTTTTCATTAAGCTTCTGTTTTTTTCATTTTGGGCATACCTTTATGGTTTCCATTATGGGTAAACACAATATCCTCATTTTAGGAAGTGCGGACTACCGCCCCATCAAAGTGATTTGATTCGTTAAATACCATATGTGGGACATATAAAGGATGGAAATATGATATTATATATGATATTATACTGGAATTATAATATACCTTTATATCATTATGATTCCATTCTATAAAATACGAAATATAAATGAAAGTAGCGTTCATGCGTATGTACGGCTTACCGTCTCCATGAACGGTGCATTTCATTTCTTACCTCTAAATGATTATGTAATATTATAAATGCATGTATGTACTGGATATATATGACATATATGATATCTACATCATGAATAACATTCTGGATATAATGAACCTTTGACCAAATTAACAACATGTAAGTGTAAGAAGTCTATTTTTGACTTAAGAACCAAATACCGACAAAATGAACATTATTAACTTAAATGATTACATGATGTTCATAACATGGTATAAAAGGAATAATGAACTTGAAAAAGGTTCTTAAGTAAGTAGAGATTAACTCAAGTTTATTATTCAGGATATTAAAGAACGGTCGGGTCAAGTCAGATACGAGGTATGGGATTTCGTCTCAATATCCTTTCATTGAGGCATATTTTATTTTATACACAACTTTCTTTTATACGGTGTATAAACCCCTTTGACTTTTACGCTTATTCAAAAGGAATCTTTTTTATACGAAGCGTTTACTAAACGAAAAAAGGGAATGTTTTTGTCGTATGTATGCGGCGACAACGACTTCTCCGCCGTCGTGACTGTTATTTGAGTTTCGGCTTCCTCTACAAGCCATACATTCTTTTTAAAAGAAAAATAAATACCATGTTTTACTTTTCTTTTATTTTAGTATTGAAAATGGTTTTCATAATGTTTTTATATCAATGTGTTTTATTGAAATCTCATGTTTGAAATGTGGAAATTTTATGTTTCCTTTATGCATGTTTTATGTGATATGATTATGTTATGGTTCTTGGGCATTACTATGAAGACGGGTGGTTCCATGATAAACTAAGGGCGGGTGGGCCCGTTATAGCTCTCCAATGCATTGGGTAATGCGAAGGAGTGAAACGTTAAGGTTTCTCCGAATAGATTTTAGGGAATATACTGTGATGGGTATTCCAAACGTAACCAAGAGGGTTACTCCCTACGTAAGAATGTTATGAATGCCTCAAGTTACCTTTATGTCCTATGATTTCTATGATTTATTCATGATTTTTTGAGTTATGTTAAAGTGCCTATGTTTTATGTGTAAAGTATGATTTCATTCTTATGTATATATGAACTCATGTTTCCTTTACATGTTTTTTATAACCCATACTGAGTTTTTATGCTCATCAAAAGTTTTTGAAATGTTTTTCGCAGGTCAAGGGAAAGGTACATGATAAGATGATAGAGTCAAGGATGTGTCAAGAAATAATCCATGTATTATTTTAAATGTGTTTCCATTGATGGGAATGAATAATACTATCTTTATGTAACCACTTTGTTTATATGTAGAATGTAATGCAAGTTTTATGATCTAATTCTCTAAAACTCTAAACCCGAAAAGATCCTCAATGTGTAATCTTGTAATAACTCAAGATTAAGTAATGTTTAAGGCTGGGGCCTTATAGTTGGTATCAAAGGTCGGTTTAGATAACTTTAGTAGTTAGAATTCTATTAAATGATTATCCAAAAATATTTTTTTTTCGAAATGATATAGCATTTAAAGATTACCATGTTGCTGCATCTAAGACATGTTTGTTCAGAATGGTTTTCCGCAGAGGAAATAGGGAAGCAGTGCTAGGAAGGCATACAGAAGGAAATAACCGTCCAAATCAGCATCCTGAGATGGTCGGAATTGGAACTGAACAGTTTGTTGCAGTAATGGCGTAGTTGACTCAAGCGATAAATGGCGGTGGTATCCATGCACGAGATCATCCAGACCAACCGCAGAGGAACATGTCAGTGGTTGAATATTTCATGAGGCAACATCCACCATCATTCAGAGGATCATCTGACCCTGTGCTAGATTAAGGGTGGATTAAAGCACTGGAGAAGATTTTTGATGTCATGGGGTGTTCAAACAATCAAAAGGTTAGTCTTTCTATTTACCATTTGGAGGGTGAAGCAGATCAGTGGTGGTCTATGGTTAAGAATATCAGGGACACCGATGAGATTGATGCTCTTGACTGGGATGAATTCAAAGGTATGTTTCTTGAGAAGTATTTTCCTAAGGCCGTTCGACTTAGGATGGAAAAGAAATTCTTGGAATTGAGGAAAGAGGAAGGCTCAGTGGCTGCCTATGAGGAAAGTTTCACTCGATTGGCAAGGTATGCTCCAAATTTTATCCGGGACCTTGATAGTAAAATCAATCGTTTTTACTCAGTATTAAAGCCAAAATATCGGAGGGCATTAGCTTCTCGTGAGTTTAAAAGTTATGAAAATCTTGTTCGATGTGCTGAGAAGGTGGAAATGGAGTTTGCTGATGACCAAGTTTTCTATAACAACCAGCAGAAGAAGAGACCGAGGTGGCAGGAGAAAGGTAAGAATTATTCAAAAAAGTCTGATGGTAAGAGAACTAAGTTTCCATTTTGTGATAAATGTGGCAAAAGGCATGCTGGGGAATGTCTTCTGAATTCTGGGAAGTGCTACCGATGTGGTAAGATGGGACATAAGGCTCGTGATTGCACTGAAAAGGATCAAGGTGAAGGTAATAACAAATTTGATTTACAATTAGTGAAATGTTATAAGTGCAATGAGATGGGTCACTATGCAAACGAGTGTCCGGCAAAGAGCTTGAGTGCTGGGAAGAAGTTAGACTAAAAGCAGAAAGGGGTGGTGAAATCCTTTGCAACTACTTCAGTAGATGTCGGGCCATCAAATGAAGTTGTATCAGGTACTTTGTTTGACTTTTCAGATTATGCCAGTGTGTTGTTTGATTCTGGGTCTACACATTCTTTCATCTCTGAAACCTTTTGTAGTAAAATGGGAATACCATCTCAAGAAATGACTCCTAAACTTCTGGTAAAAAACTTGGGGGAAGTGTCGAGGAAAAAAGAATTTATAAGAATCTTCCTATCCTTATCTGTGGAAAGAAACTACTTGAAAACCTTATTGTTCTACCTCTAGTAGAGTTTGATGTTATCCTAGGTATGGATTGGCTCTCTATTTACCATGCTATGATTGACTGTAGATCTAAAGAAGTTTCTTTTCAGAAAGACTTTCAGTTTGTTTACAAGAATGAACCCTTACTTTTGATAACATATCAAGAGGCCGATAAACTTGTGAAAGATGGAAATGAATGTTACCTTGCACACGTCGTTGAAAATAAAGGAACTGTTCAGATTAATGATGTGCCAGTGGTAAATGAGTATCCTGATGTTTTTCCTGATGAGTTGCCTGGAATAATACCAGATCGGGAAGTTGAGTTTACTGATGACTTAGGTCCTGATGCTAAGCCAATTTCAAAACCCCCTTATCGAATGGCACAAATTGAACTTTTAGAGTTGAAGGAGAAATTGCAAGATATATTAGAGAAAGGTTTCATTAGACCTAGCACATCACCATGGGGTGCTCCTGTTTTATATGTTAAAAAGAAATATGGTTCTATGAGACTTTCCATTGATTATAGAGCCTTGAATAATATCACTGTTAAGAACAAATATCCTTTTCCTCATATCGATGATTTGTTTGATCAGCTCCAGGGAGCTCAGTTTTTTTCAAAGATTGACTTGAGATCGGGGTACCATCAGCTGAAGGTAAAGGAGGCAGATATTCTGAAGACCACGTTCCATATGATATATGGCCACTATGAATTTGTATTAATGCCTTTTGGGCTAGCCAATGCACCTGCTGTATTCATGGATTTAATGAATAGAATTTTCCATGAGTTCTTGGATAAGTTTGTGGTGGTTTTCATTGATGATATTTTGGTGTTTTCTAAAAGTAAAGAGGAGCATGAAAGATATTTAAGGGTTATCCTGCAAACCTTAAAAGAAAAGAAACTGTATGGGAAATTCAGCAAGTGTGAGTTTTGGTTGCAACACATTTCTTTCCTTGGTCACATTGTTTTTAAAGATGGAATAACTGTTGATCCTGCAAAAACAAAAGTTGTGGAAGAATGGCCAAGACCCACAAATGTAACCGAGATTTGTAGCTTCCTTGGTTTGGCGGGCTATTACCGAAGGTTTGTTAGAAATTTTTCACGGTTATCTAGTACAATGACTAAGCTAACTCAGAAGGGTGTTAAGTTTATCTGGACAAAATAATGTGATGATTGTTTTCAGGAATTGAAAAAAAGATTGGTGAATGCTCCAGTTTTGGCACTACCTTCCAGGAATGGTGAGTTTGTTATATATACAATGATGCTTCATTTAAAGGACTTGGTTGCGTCCTAATGCAGAATGATCAGGTAATTGATTATGCCTCACGACAGTTGAAAACTCATGAGGTAAATTACCCTACACATGATTTGGAATTAGCTGCTGTTGTTTTTGCTTTAAAAATTTGGAGGCATCATTTGTATAGAGTAAAGTGTGATATATATACTGATCACAAAAGTTTAAAGTATATATTCACTCAGAAAGAGTTAAACATGAGACAGAGGAGATGGCTAGAATTAATCAAGGATTATGATTGTACAATTCATTACCATCTGGGAAAAGCAAATAAAGTGGCTGATGCTTTGAGCCGAAAAAGTAATGCTTCATTAACAATGTTGCGTTTGGAACATGATACTTTGGTTAACGATTTGATGAACTTTGGCATAGAAGTTGTTGGTGCAGGAAGTCCTTCTGTTTTGTTTCAGGTATCAGTGAGATCTTCTCTATCAGATAGAATCTAGCAAGCACAGAAGCAAGACAGTGAGTTGCAGAAAAAGGTTGAGCTGGTTCAGAAAGGTAAGTTGCCTGAATTCAACATTGATAATGATTGTGTTTTGATATTTGGGAAGAGATTGCGTGTGCCTTGTGATTCACAGTTGAAGAGAGAGCTGTTATGTGAAGCTCATAGTTCTCCATTTTCAGTTCATCCGGGCAGTACTAAGATGTATAGAGATCTGCGAGAGTATTACTGGTGGGATGGAATGAAAAGAGACATTTCTGATTTTACTGTGAAGTGTTTGACTTGTCAGCAGGTTAAAGCAGAGCAGTAGTTACCGAAAGGGATGCTTCAGCCTTTACCGGTGCCAGAGTGGAAATGGGAGAATATATTCATGGACTTTGTTGTTGGATTACCGAAGACATCTCGAGGTAATAATGCAATCTGGGTTATTGTTGATCGCTTGACCAAATCTGCTCATTTCCTTGCTATACGAGATACTTTCTCTCTTGATCAACTTTCCCGTTTGTATCTTAAAGAGATAGACATGTTACATGGAGTTCCTCTCTCCATTGTATCGGATCGTGATCCCAGGTTTACTTCTATCTTTTGGAAAGGCCTTCAGAAGTCGTTGGGTACTGAATTAAATTTTAGTACAGCTTTTCATCCTCAATCAGATGGACAGTCAGAATGAACAATTCAGACATTGGAGGATATGCTACGAGCTTGTTCTATGGATTATCAGGGAAGTTGGGACCAACATCTTTCTTTGGTTGAGTTTTCATATAATAACAGTTTTCATTCCAGTATACAGATGGCACCATTTCAGGCATTATATGGGAAGCAGTGTCGAACTCCAGCTTTTTGGGATGAAGTGGGTCAAAGGAAGTTGATGGGACCAGAATTGGTAGAAGAGATGGTAAAAAAAGTTTAGCTGATTCAGAAACACATGAGAACAGCTCAGAGCAGGCAGAAGAGTTATGCGGATAACCGAAGGAAATATCTATCTTTCGAGGTAGGTGATCATGTTTTTCTCAAGGTTTCTCCTTGGAAAAGTGTGATGAGATTTGGTAAGAAAGGAAAGTTGAGTCCAAGGTTCATTGGACCATACGAAATTCTGGAGAGAGTTAGATCAGTTGCATACCGAGTGGCTTTACCTCCGAGTTTATCTCAGGTACACAATGTTTTTCACGTTTCGATGTTGAGAAAGTATATGCCAGATCCATCTCATGTTTTGAGTCCAGTGGTAGTTCAGCTGGAAGAGAACTTATCTTATGAGGAACAACCGGTCCAGATTCTTGACCACATGGAGAAAGTGTTACGGAATAAGGTGATTAATCAGGTAAAGGTTTTGTGGAAAAACCACATGATTGAAGAGGCAACATGGGAATCTGAAAATGCAATGAGGGATAAGTACCCCCATTTATTCGATAAGTAAATAAATTGCGGGGACGCAATTTTCTAAAGGGGGGAAGGATGTAACATCCCAAGTAAGTAATGAATAATAGATATTTTTATCTATGTTTATTAATGATTAAGATAGTTTCATAGTGGCTTAAAATGAAAATAAATACAATCTTATGCATGGAATACACTATTATTCTTAAAAGATTGTTTTACTGCCTTTTGATGGAAAACCATTTTTGAATCTATATTTTGACAATTTTATAAACTATGTTTGTCAAACTAAACTTATTCTTTATGATTGGGACATCAAAATTTACCTTGTGTGAATTTTTGGTATTTTTCTGACAATGTTCATTTTTTTAATGAATAGTGAAAAATACTGCATTTTACATCAAAACTGCTTTTTAATCTAATTTATTTATATGATTAGATTATGTTTCTAATTGGTTTTGAAGTGAAATTAGAATATATTTTTACCATTTTATCCAATGGTGGTCATTGGAATCAATTTCACATTAAAATTAGACTTAAACTGGTGTCAATCTTTTGATACTTATTGTTTTGTAAAAACACGCTATTTGCTCTGGCAGCGGGAATTAATTATTAAATTAATTAATTTGACTTATATGTATTGAATTTTGTAAAATAGACTTCATTTTTTAATTCGGAATATCAAATATAGCTTAGGGTGAATTTTTGGTAATTTTCTGAAAAACTTCAATTTTTGATGAATAGTGAAACCACTAAGTGGTACTTATATGACTGATTTTCTGTTTAAATGAAATTTTTCCATCATTGTGTTTTGAATTTCAAAAATCCGACATACATGGTTGTCATTAATAAGTAAAATGTGGTTCAATGAGATTAAAATAATTTTTTGGTGAATAGTAACTTAATTAAGTTCTTAATCGCGATTAGTGGTAATTAGTGTAGTTTAAGGTATAAATAATGCTTTAATAATATGAAATAACCTAGAAACATGTCCCAAACTTATTGGTTGTGTCATGGCCGACCAAGACAAGCCATGGGTCAACTTGGGGACCCCATGGATCCACTTTTGTTGGGAAATGACAAAAATAACTTTTTATTTAATGTAAAAGTAAAAATGACACAAATATAATATGTTTTACGAAAACAATTTTTACATGGGGTTATAAAGATCAGATTTTTTATTATAAATAGTCATTGGAAAGATAAAAGGATTTCCTACATCATAGTATTTTTTTATAATTTTTAGAATTTAAATAAATTAAATTATTTATGACATAATAATGATGCAGCGATGACATCATTATTTGACGATTTCAATAAAATGGAAAGATAATGTAAAATCTATGAACTTCACATGTCCAAAACCAATTGTATGAGTTGATTTAGAACCCCTATCACGTTATCCATGAATTATATCAATGTGGGACCTTTTAAAACCGAAAACCATTTTCATATAAAGTAATATTTCTTTACATTCCAAAAGTGCCCCTCCTCTCCTCTTATAAAAGGCCCCCAACTCTACCTCATTTCACACACTTCTCAAGCCTTTGGCTCGGCCAAAACCTGCCCATTTACTCTCTCCACATCCCTCTCCTCATCCTAGTGGATTCCCTTTGGGCAGAATCCTTTCAAAGGAAGCCTTTAGGCTCAAATCAAAAGGAGTTACACTTTTAAAGGTAATTCATTCTCTCATGTTCATTTGTTTTATTTTGCTTCTCCAACCCCCTAAACTCTTTTTATTTACTTATTTTGTTACAACAACAGTATCTTCAATATACAAGGATGTTGTTATAATATTTATTTGAGCTACACTCTCACAAAACTACATCAAATGGTTAATGAACATACGGTTTCTGTGGATGGCGAAATTATGCCTCCCGAAACGATGATTGTTCAACACTCATTTAACACCTTCAAAGGTGGCCATTATGATGTCACTATTTTTATATATGATATATAATATGTTTATGTTTTCCTTAAGCTTCTGTTTTTTTCATTTTGGGCATACCTTTATGGTTTCCATTATGGGTAAACACTATATCTTCATTTTAGGAAGTGCGGACTACCGCCCCATCAAAGTGATTTGATTCGTTAAATACCATATGTGGGACATATAAAGGATGGAACTATGATATTATATATGATATTATACTGGAATTATAATATACCTTTATATCATTATGATTCCATTCTATAAAATATGAAATAGAAATGAAATTAGCCTTCATGCGTACGTACGGCTTACCGTCTCCATGAACGGTGCATTTCATTTCTTACCTCTAAATGATTATGTAATATTGTAAATTCATGTATGTACTAGATATATATGACATATATGATATCTACATCATGAATACCATTCTGGATATAATGAACCTTTGACCAAATTAACAACATGTAAGTGTAAGATGTCTATTTTTGACTTAAGAACCAAATACCGACAAAATGAACATTATTAACTTAAATGATTACATGATGTTCATAACATGGTATAAAAGGAATAATGAACTTGAAAAAGGTTCTTAAGAAAGTAGAGATTAACTCAAGTTTATTATTCAGGAGATTATAGAACGGTCGGGTCAAGTCAGATACGATGTATGGGACTTCGTCTCAATATCCTTTCATTGAGGCATATTTTATTTTATACACAACTTTCTTTTATACGGTGTATAAACCCCTTTGACTTTTACGCTTATTCAAAAGGAATCTTTTTTATACGAAGCGTTTACTAAACGATAAAATGGAATGTTTTTGTCGTACGTATGCGGCGACAACGACTTCTCTGCCGTCGTGACCGTTATTTGAGTTTCGGCTTCCTCTACAAGCCATACCTTCTTTTTAAAATAAAAATAAATACCATGTTTTAATTTTCTTTTATTTTAGTATTGAAAATGGTTTTCATAATGTTTTTATATCAATGTGTTGTATTGAAATCTCGTGTTTGAAATGTGGAAATTTTATGTTTCCTTTATGCATGTTTTATGTGATATGATTATGTTATGGTTCTTGGGCATTACTATGAACATGGGTGGTTCCGAGATAAACTAAGGGCGGGTGAGCCCGTTATAGCTCTCCAATGCATTGGGTAACGCGAAGGAGTGAAACGTTAAGGTTTCTCCGAAGAGATTTTAGGGAATATACTGTGATGGGTATTCCAAACGTAACCAAGAGGGTTACTCCCTACGTAAGAATGTTATGAATGCCTCAAGTTACCTTTATGTCCTATGATTTATATGATTTATTCATGATTTTATGAGTTATGTTAAAGTGCCTATGTTTTATGGGTAAAGTATGATTTCATTGTTATGTATATATGAACTCATGTTTCCTTTCCATGTTTTTTTTATAACCCATACTGAGTTTTTATGCTCATCCCAAGTTTTTGAAATGTTTTTCACAGGTCAAGGGAAAGGTACATGATAAGATGATAGAGTCAAGGATGTGTCAAGAAATAATCCATGTTTTATTTTAAATGTGTTTCCATTGATGGGAATGAAGAATACTATCTTTATGTAACCACTTTGTTTATATGTGGAATGTAATGCAAGTTTTATGATCTAATTCTCTAAACCTCTAAACCCTAAAAGATCCTCAATGTGTAATCTTGTAATAACTCAAGATTAAGTAAGGTTTAAGGCTGGGGCCTTATAAAAATAGATAAACATACAATGTGATTTCATTAGTGCTCATGGAATCACATCCAATGACAACTTCATAGAATGGTTTCACTCATTATAATATCTTGGAATCCATGGTTCACTCTTATGGAATTATTAGTTACATGAGTTCACTCCTCATAGAGTCTTGGTTGTCAGGGTTTACTCCAATAGTCTTCTTAGTTGAATGAGTTCACTCCGCGTACAATCTTGGTAGTCCTGTTTCACTCCCATGACCATATTAATAGCATGATTTCACTTTATATACCATTTTGGTAGTCATTTTTTACTCCCATTGACATCTTAGTATCGTGAGTTCACTCTCATTTCATCATGATATTCATGATTCACTCACAACTCCATCTTAATAGTAAGGGTTCACTCCCAAGAACATCTTAGTCTATCTCATGAGATATAAATCATTACTCAGTACAATAGAGGGAGATATATGTACCACCCATCTCATAATGAAATCATACATTCATGTTCCACAAAAACGGTATATAGTTATATTTGAACTTGTGAAACGAAATATGTATGATTAAAATTTAATCTTATCACAACCTTTGAAAAATAGATAGGTTTCATAATCATATCATCAAAACATTACCTGGGAAATGAATTGGGTTCATAAATAGACTATCCATGAAATAGAAAAAGGTTCCATAGAAATATACCCCATTAATGATAAATTGGTTTCATAAATATTATGTCCATAATAATTCCAAACCATAAATGGTGTTAAATGAAAAATGGACAATCATCATTTAATAAGGTGGTAGATCATCATACAAATAAATAATATGTTCATTACCTATTAATATAGAATTGTGGGTATGTTTAGAAAGACAAATTAGAATAAAAATAGCTCATTCTATTGAGGATAAATTTTTTATAATCATGGATAAAAGAGATTATAGGGGGTGGAGAAAGAAAATAAGATAAAGTAGATTGAGGGAGGATGTTACATCTTCTTTGGGTAGCTCATTTTTATTTTCACCAATGGGAATAAATGGATTAAATTACACCACAATGGATTAATTAAGGGTGAATTTTGTGATTTTGGAATGTTTCTGGGGAATATATTGTCTATACCAAAATTGTTTCGGTGTTTCGAGGAAGGGGAAGACATGGTGACCTTTTAGACGGTTGGAAAAGGTCTCAGCTATTATTTTTTAAAACATGTAATGTGTCCCAATTATTTTACATAAACTAAGTGATCTGAAACCAAAAAACCAACAAATGGTAGTTTAATGGAGGAATAATGGAATTCCATCGGGTTTTGGACAACTTTCTTGGTCAATTGGTCTCTTAAGATTACGATTTATTCCATTATTAGGAATAATTATACCTTAATCATCATAATTAATTTTTACTCCATTCACAAGTATTTTTCTCCAAATAGAATTTAATTTTTTTATAAAATATAAATTATTTTCAGAACAAATATGGATTCCATTTTACCAAATCCTAAACATATAATTGCAAAAATTAATTTTAAATTAATCTAGTAGTCGTGATGACATTGTATGTTTTTAAAACAGAACCTCTCCAAATGTTTCTATGTTTATATATTCAATAGTAATGTAAAAATGATTAAAATTATATAAATTGGATTAATTTATATATAATATATTTAATTTAACTTTTAATTTAAATTATAATTTTATTTAAAGCATTGGATAAATTAGATTAAAAATATTTCATTAAAATGCATTATTTTTCACTATTCATTAAAAAACATCATTGAAAAATATAAAAAATTGAATCTTTTTTATTAATTTTTCAATTTTCAAATTTTGTTTTTACATATGAAATTTATAAAATTTCAAAAATTTATATTTAAAATAGTCTCTAAATTATAAGGTGTTAAAACTTCTTTTATAAAAATCCAATTTTTATTATTTAATATAATGCCTGTTCTCTTATAATTAATTTCAAATCTATTGGATGAATGTCAAACATATATATTGAATATATAAAATTTAAATTTAATTAATATCATTCAAAAAAAGGAATTAATTAAAATTATTTAGATAAATCGATTTTTTCACATAAAAATAGTAGGTTATAAAATCCCCCCTTTATATTCATTAAGATTATATATTAATATTCAATTAGTTAGAAACCAATGAATTCATAAGTTAGTTAATAATATTTATAATTTCTAGTGTAATGGTTATGATATATCTTAATATATTAAATAATGATATTTTATCTCTTATATTATTATTTGGTTACACTCGGTCTTTCGTGTTACACAAACCATCAACGAAATTCACTATTGGGTGTAATGTATGCTAACCTCGGTGTTACATTTATATAATGGTAAAATTTATGTGGAATTTTGTGAGAAAATATTTTTGTTTCTATAAATACATAAAAAAATTGTGCTTTAATATAAAAAAGTTTTTCATTGTAGTGTGAAATGTAAATTTTCAAAATAATAAATTAATTCAAAATATAATATTTTACAAAATCATGGGGTGTTACAGTACAACTATTAAATAATTGAAATAAAATGAAATTAAAAAATTAATAAGAACACCCAAATATTTAATTTGAATATCCACCCATTTCCCAATTTCCTAAGGAATTATTTGTTGATATAGACATATTCATTGCTCTATATCGATCACTTTTTTTAGTCTTCTATGACAGCAAAAAAAACTATATTGATAGTGTATGTATCTACAAAAAAAATTACACCATATATACAATTCGTCAACTACATAATGTAAATATAGGTTCTTCCATGAATAAAAAGTTAATCAGTGAAATGATACAATGACCTTTTAATTCATGAAATAATATATCTTTAAAAACAAAAAATTAATAACATTGTATATTATATTCCACGTCTTTTTAGACTCATGTTTTATTGATCTAAATATAATTATATGATATAAAATAATAATAAACATATAATAATGTATTTTACACTTTAATAAAAACAATAAGATATATATAAATATAAAAAATATATCCCAAAATATAATTCATAATTTAAATATTTTTATATCAAAATAATGATTTCAAGTAATGTATTTTATAAATTTCTACCTTTAAATGTGAAATTTAATTTTCAACCATCATATCATAGAGTTATTTTTGATATTTCCAAACATAACTCTAATAATAAAAATAATCAATAAATTATAATGATACTAATAAAATTATACTTTAGTTGTAACTATTTAATTCTTTTTATTCGTGAACATCATTACTTGATAAGAATTATAACAATGGAGAATGAGATACAAATTTTTTTACCTTTAAAATATATAATAAAGGATATAAAATCAAAGTACTTTTCCAATTTTTTTACATTATATAATTTTTTCAAAACACTTATTCATATTTTATGGATATTGTAATATATAATGCTTTATATTTACATATTTGATGTTAAGTGATCTCTAAAATAATGAATTTGTATTTAGTGATTTTATATTAAAATCAATTATTTAATTTTATGTATTATATATTTAAATATAACTTTGACACTAAATGATTTAAACCTCATATCAACACCATAAATACTCCCAAAAAATCATACCACTATTGACAAAATATTTATTACAATTTCATAAACAAATCCTCTAATATGAGTATAAATAATGTTTTATAATCTTCAATGATAACAAACCTAGAAACTATTATTTTCTTTCATTACTATGTATGCTACTCAATAAGACATCTAGATGGACTCATTTAATAATTATTACTATAAAAAATAAAAAAAACTTACTATTCTACCAGTTAATGAGTGTTGGATTGGTTATTATAAATTAAAGAATAGAAACATGATTCAAAATCACCAAATAACTCTAGTCACACTTTTCCTCAAAATTATCTAAACATTCAATTCAAATTAATGTGAATAATTTAATAAAGTTGATCGTGTTTATTTTATTACAAATGAATCATTAGAGACCTTTTTAGTGTATGTTTTTTTATTCTCAAACTATATCATATAATAAAACAACTTTTTATAGAAATTATACAATTTAAAACTTGGTATTTTTCAAATGAATCACTATTTTTTTATAAATTACCAACGTAATTGTATATATATTATTATTAATGGATTATTTTGGGTATAAATATTCATTATTAATTTTTTAAAGTTGTATTATTTAATGAAATCATAGAGAATTTACTGGATTAAAACATATCCATTTTAGTTTCCAATAATTTTAGTTTTGAGAGATAATGATCATTACTGTACAAAGTTAAATAAAATGTTGCAATATATTTCAAAAAAATTACATCATTGGCTTAATATAAATTTTTATCAGATGTCGACTTAGTAAATTATTTCTAGTCTAAATATTTTTTTATTTATCAATTTTAAAAAATTGATCTCACATATATATTTTACCTCCTTTTACAAAATATCATTATATAATAAAATGAATTAAATGTTATTTGTATAGTTTACAAAGTGAACCATTTTTTCAATTTTCTTTCAATTGAAATTATTTTTATCTTAAATAATTTATTTGTGATACATTTCATTTTCCCTTGAAATCCAATTGTGAATATATATAATTCATTTTTTATAATTAAAAATAATGCTTCATAAATAATTATATAAATTTTCATGGTTTAGAAATGATTATAATTCATTTTTTATAATTATTTCATATGGAATTTTACATTTTTAGAAATTTATTATTTTATAAACATTGTATGTGGTAAAAAAATCACATTTTTTTCTTTTTTTGACGAATTTACATGAAAAAAAGAATATGAATAATAATAAAATGAATAAACTATAAGATAATGTTTTGATATAAGTTTATTTATTTTTTAACTAAAAAATTAAATTAAAATATATTTAAAATTAATTTTTTTAATTAATATTATATTCACTATTTGAGCATATTATATGTCCTTTATATTTTCATTTCAATTTTTTGTGTTCTCTTGTGTCTTATTGAAAACAATAATTACTCAATATTAATAATATTTTGAATATTTATTGTTTTTATTGACAATTTATATTATATTACCTCTAAAGATGTACTAAATTCAATAATTATCATAGAATGGTGAATTATGGGTGATATGTTGGGAATGAAGGTGGTAGGGTGTGTGGGATATAATGATATAAAGATTAATCATGATTAGTAATGTAGAAATATGAGGGTATATATCAAATCATTCTCAATGGATTTTCTTGATCAATTTACAACGATTTAATCTTTTCTTGAAGATTTATTATCTATATAGAAGCTAAATACATCAATAATGTGTGAATATGAAAAATTACATGAATAGTGTCCTAAATACTAAGAATAACCCAATATAATAACAAAACCTAATAATTAAAAAATAATTTAACTAATATGAATAAATATGACTATTGTATCATTTCCTGATAATAATGATCTATAACTATATTTATAATTAAATATTGTTTAAAATAAATTTTATTATAATAACTACTCAAAATAAAAAAAATACATGAAACAAGTAACCAATTATTTTATTAAATTTTCAGAAATATTTTTCTCCAAACAAATTAAATATAGATAAATGATTACTCACCTTAAAAAATCACACTATAATATATACTGAATTTATACATAAAATCTATATATTTTGATGTTAATATAGAAATTTTCATTTCTAATTGAATAAACTCATGTAATGATTGATATTAATAAAATTATAATGTAAAAAAAGTATATTTTTTTCAATTGTATAAATAAGGAAAATATAAAATTTTTTGGTCCAAAAAATTATTTAGTGTTACTCAAGTCAATAAATCTCTATGTGTGTGTGTGAGGTGGTGGTGAATCATGGTGTTAAATGATTAAATTTTTTTTCTCTAATGTCCTCCAATATTCAAAATATGTGGCTATATTATACTAAAATCATTTAAATTCATCTATACCTTGAATGAATCCACAAAAAAATATTAAAATTTCATACGATAATTAAATAATACAATATCATTAATATTTTACAAACTTCACCGATGCTAGGATATGAATATGTAAAATACACACAATGATGCAGAGGTGTAAAATAATGCAATAATAATTAATTTATATTGTGGACTAAATATTTATATTGATTCAATATTCACTAAAGAACACATTACTTACCGGAAATGATTATTATTTCTCACATGCCACGTATAGATATAATACCCTTTATATGTTGTCACTAATTACTCCATATATGTTCATTAAATATTTGTTGATGTGATGTTATTTTCAAAATTTTCATGAATTAACTAATTTATATTTTTTCTTTAATATATATATTGATACCACATTTTCAACTTTTAATGACCTCCTTTATTACCAAGGCATAGGTGAGGGACTCCGTGTTAGGAGAGTTAATTCAGCATCCTTCAATAAATCATTCAATCAATCTCATATTTATTTAGCCTGTATATAGAATAATTTTTTTTTTGATAAATAAACTTTATATGTTTAACTCAACATTCATTTCAATAAAATTCATTAATATATATTTCAATGATAGTCCATGTATAAACTATTCTCTTAATAGACCTAGTATTTCAATTATTTATCACGTACTCTCTACTAAGTCAAAAACATTTTTCAAAAATTATATAGATAATTGTCCACCCAGAGTGGGATCCATGACTTCATTCTTCTTTATATATAGAAACAATACATATATAACATTAAATTTTTGGGCAGTATATTTTCATTGAAATTATAAATATTTATCTATAATTATATAGATTCAAATCTTAACCAATCTATTGACTGATAATTAATATGACATAACAAATGTCATTATTTCATACCTGATTTAAAATATGTATTCCAATATAATCATATCCTAATACATATTCAGACTCCAAAATCTATGGGTTTATAAAAATTTATAAACTATTAAAATCAATGAAACAAAATTTAACAACATCCTAATGTGAAAAATATGATTTTATGACCATCATCACAGTGTAATCATCATCATAAAAATATTCCACTGATGATATTTGTTAAAATAACTATGTTTTAGAAAATACTAGGGCTTCTTATACTGTATGAATATACATATAATTTATATTGTTGTAACCACTATTTAAAACTCACTCATTCACACCAAATCAATTCCAAATATTTAATCATTTAGGAATTTTTTTTAACAGAAAAATATAAACCATATTCTAGAAAAAATAATAAAAATACTCTCTTCAAAATAACCAAATATTAAAAAAACCCAAAATGGCCATACATATTCAATAATTATAATTATTTTCTGTATTCCTCGTTATATTGTGTTATCTTATTTTTACTGAAAAACATATCTACTTCCTCTAAACACTATGATCATTATCTTCTTCATTTTCTTTAATAAATAATTATTGAAAAATGGTATGATCTATGGTATGATACTATTTAAACTAGTACTCTCACATTCTATTGCACGACGTATTCAATTACTAGTTTTTATTTGAAGAAAAGATTAATATTTATAAAAGTTTATAACAAACAGTAATGTATAATAAATTTTAATTATAAATTAATGGTGTATGATAATGGAAAAAGAGTTCATAGTACATGAAGACACCATTCGAAAAGTTTACAATGAAAAAATATAGAGTAAATGTATATGAATTTTTATAATTTATGGAAGAATATTAAAAATAATTTTCAGTTTGGATCATAATAACTATAAAGCAGGAATTAAAAAACTGATAAATAAATAAATGATAAGACAATGATTGTAATTATAAAAATTTGAAATGTGAAAATAAATGAATTAAGAATAAATTGAATGAGTGGGATCTTCGAGAAAAAAGAAAATAGGGTTAGACTATTTATCATGTATATCGAACAATATGGAATAAGGTACGTAGAGATTAGAGAGAAATATGAAATAGATGATGAAATTTAATAAAATAAATAGATGAAGTAATAGAGTCGAAAATCACTTCATTGTTATTGACAACATGAAATTGAATTAAATAAATATATCAATACAAATTGAATCTGGTTGTTTCTTCACGTAATTCCAATAGTCTTCAGGCTATGTTTTTAAAATCTATGTTTAATAGTGACCTTTCCTATGTTAGTGGAGGGGAAATAATAATTCTTATCCTAGAGTGGAGCCATTCCCCCATGCTAAGAGGATTCAAAATATATTATCAATTTAGATGTGATTAATGAAACATAATAATAAATATGTTGAAATTAAAATTGTGGTCATAGTTATCAAAAATTAAAAGTAATAGTAAATACTAAATTATATAAAATGAAGTTAAATATATACAATAAATGAAAGCATAAGTTATAAATAGATGAGGTAGCTGAAACATGTAAACAGAAATAGAGAAAAATTACTTGAAAAAGAAAAGAAGAGCATGGTTCATTGTCAGCAGGTAATCATCTCTGTACTGTTATGTCACTAGAGAAATTGGATAATGGAATGTTCTTTTACTTTGGTAACAATACTTTAATATATTTTTAGTAGAAAATACATGAACGATAAGAGTAACAACAACCATGATTTTCAACAATAGTATGTCTACCTATTAGAGCCCAGCTCGTGTCATTTAAATTTTCATTCAATAGCCTCCCATTACTGTCATCATCTGTCGATGCCGATTAGAAAGAATTTGACTTTTTTGTAGATAGTTATATTGATACTTACAAAAACTATAAATTTTAAGGAGTTGAGGAAATCCATAAGAAATCAAGGAAGGTTTCAATAACTAAATTCAAAAAAAAAATTATACATGGTTTAGTAAAAATAAATAACACGAAATTGAGTAGGAATGAATTTCTATGAAGCTAAAATGATGCGTTACTCTATGGAAAGGAAAAAAAGATTAATTTATCATTGTTCCTATAGAATATAGTTTAAGGGGGAATAAGACCCACATATTCTGAATGTACTGAGGTTGATATTCTTATTAACGAGAACTATTCATAAAGAGTTCATTTTTGTTTTTTGATGTGTCATCATGACATCTTAGTTCCAGTAGATTTTACATGTTTAAGGTCAAATCATTAATTAATTAATTTTTATATTATGAATTGAATATGTGCACATCAGATAATAATAATGTGTCACTAGGGATATTGTAATCATCAATCAGACAAAAATAGTTAGAAAATACTTTGTTTCATTTTATTTATTGTATCAGGGTGGTTCATTAGACTGGATCTAAAAAATATCAAGACATTTTGAATATATTATCTCTCATTTTTCTGTTATATATTTTCAAAATTATACTAATAGTATTATAATCTAATAAATTGATGGTAAAGTTAATCACTCATAGAAATACTTAATGATACCTCAAAATAATTCTCTAGAGATCTATATTCTCAATTATATTCAATTTTCATTTTATTTGAAAGATATAATTTAAGCATGATATCAAAATTACTGAAGAAATATTTAAGTAGATATGAAATACAAAAATATTTATTATATTATTTATTCTAAACGAGTTCAATAAGATTTATGATGTCAAAATATTAATTCAATCATGAACAATGTTCAAATAATATCTGATGAAAATGAAAATGTGAAAAAAGAAAATCCAAAATATACAGTTACATGGAAAAATTTGAAAAAATTCATCATATTTTAAGAAAACATATTCTTTCATTGCATCTATTCATACCCAATTGATTTATCACTATTGTCTGACATACATAGGAATCCATATTTGTATTCTTTTCTGTGAACACATACATAACAAAACCATCAATGAGAGTATAAACATTAATCATTAAACATAATTCATAGAAATGATTTTCAAAGAATATCTTTTAAAATTTACACATCATAGTTATGGTATAACCAAAACCATCTTTGAAATTATTATGATACACATGGTAGGATAGATATCCTAGAAAAAATATATCAAAAAATTTAATATCCCTAAATGAAATAGTAAAAATTATATTTTGCGTGTAAAGAATATCTCATCAAATGTTTTATATTGAAAATTCAACGGATGAAGAACATGATATCTCTAGGGATTCACATAATAGTATATCGTTAGCCGCATACAAGAAACACGATTAGAAACAAAATAATTATCGATTATAACAATAACAACCAAAATCATATGCAAAATCAATCACAAAATCAAGCTAATACAATTGTTTATTTACAGAATACCTAGAAAATTAAAAGAAAAGAGGCAAATATTCTATATAATTGGTATAGATAATGGATGTGTTGGTTATGATATATTCAAATATGTGACATAATATTGGAATAAGTAATCAATAAAGCATAGCATGATTGAATTCTAAAAAATAATAAGATAACTAAAAAACATAACAAAATGATACACAGAAACCTGAAAATGCAAACTCATTTCAGCACATGTTCATCAATATGTCTTCCAAATGGATGGGCAGCAGGAACCTAAAGATAAAAATTCATTTATGTTCAAAACAACTACCACATGCATATACAAAAAGACTTGCGAATAGAGGAAAATCATTATTTGGACTGTTATGACCTATAACAAATGATGTTTTGAGGATTTTAGACCATTAACCTTAGAATCACTGGATGATGGAATATTAAGCTAGATCGACTTTCCACTATTGATATTAGTCAGCAATTCTGAAGACATGGTATGAGGAAAATAGTTTAAACTACCAAAAAAACGATTTTAGAAACAACCAAAAGACAGCCTGGATGGTTCTTATGAACATACAAGTCCCTAGAAGACACGATATACCAAAGAAAAGAAGTTGTGCTGCCTAGAATTGAAGAAGATAGATATCCTACCTCTGATATAGTATCCTGAAAATAGAAAAATAGAGAAATCCATATGTTTGACATGGATCCATAGGATTGTTGGAGACTGGTCTTTTTACAATTATTTCTTACTACAATCCTAAAACCATAGTCCACAAATCCCTCATAAACCAGTTGATTTGCAATGAATAGATGGAGAATGTTAAAAAATTTATATGAGTATCATATCGTTTCTTCCAATTTATTAAAACAAAAAACTAATTATCTTGAGTTTTATTATTGGATTAATTCATATCCTTGTAAAAATGACAGTAAATATTCCATGTAATTAACACAGTTTTTAGACATGAAACACTATTCTACAATTTCTATAGAAATTCTATTTGGAAAAAATTAATCAAACCAGAATACATGATTGTTATATGATATAAACAAATAGAAAAAGGACACATGTTCTATTATATATATATGTGTACATCATTAACACAAATATATGTAACATTTAATCTATTTGTAAAAAAATAGGAAGATATTTTCAATTTAAATGAAAAACCAAAAACAGAAATCATGTTCAATTATAATTAAGTTACATTCAATAATAAAAACTCACACTTAATCGAAATAAAATTAACAATGTGTGGAATTATCTATATGGTGGTGTTAAATATTTTGGTAACAACATATGGTTGTGTCAAGAAAGGAATAGTTTACAGATATCTAGGTGACTAAGACATCGTCTACTATAATAGATTATTCATATTAATGAAAACAAATTTGGAGAATAAAGATAATGTACTAATGGACATAACAATAATAGAATGAAAAGTGTTGTGGGAAAAAATATAAACTTCCCAAACACTGCCCACCTAGAATATGTAATAATATCGTATTATTTTCCCTAGATTGAAACCTCAATTAAAGAAAACTTAAAAACAAACCAAGCTGTTATCTTTGTTTTAACTACAAACCTAGAAAGGAAGGTTTTTTTGTTCTGAGTCTCCCATGAAAGTAATATTTTAATGGTTCTATAAGAGACCATCATAAATTATTTTTGAAAGTCTTCCTTCTAAGGAAAATGTTCATGAATTATAAGGAAGTATAAAGAAAGACTCCTAATTAAACTAGCTGAAATGATTTTTTTATCTCCTGCTTCCTTTTTCCATCATTGGAAGTTAAAATAAAGACGAGTAATTTCTCACGTGATTCATTGAAAAATGATCGAATTAAATCATAATTGAAAGAAAAAATAAAGCATTAAAGGATGCTTTCTAACATAGACTCCATTTTTGTGCGTATGTAAATTTTTTTTATTGTCTTCCATTCCTTGGGAGCTGAGATCAGTGTCCATAGGCCAAATATTCCATATATATATAACATTTTAGGTATATCCCAACTACCAAAAACCAAACATAAAAAATCAAAGGCCATTGCCATCTTTGAGATAGTACACATTTATATTTCTAATTTTAGTCAGCCTCTAGGAATTGTGGTCTTAATTCCATTGGAATTGAAATATTGATGTTCTTACAAAAAGGATGATAGAGACTGTATGGTACTCATATAAATTGATCATTTAGTGTTGAGTTTCCATGCTATTGGAATCTTCTTATAGATCCTCTAAGTCTAGAAACCTTCCATTAAACCTGAAAAAGAAATAAGAAGAACCAATGATGAGATTCACAACCCACAAGAAATATAAGAGCAATGAATACCCTTATATTCAAGTATTGATGTAAAATTATAACCTATGGAAGACATTCATTTATGAACCCAAAATATACAATAAGTGAATTTCATTTCCAAATCTCAAACCTTCAAACTATCATCCTTATCTATACCAAAAATAACACTAAAATTTTTCAGCATGAAATACCAATGAAAATTAACATGAAAACATTATAAAATCCATCATGCATGTTCAGTTCGATGTCATCTTTTGAAATATTTCTCTAGAATCAATCACATAAGCTGATCATTTTGAAAAAATAAGCAGTGTTTGTTTTGTTTATAAAAAAAACATTAATATTTAGAATAAAAGAATTTATATGATATGAAGTATAAGGTTGAAATAAAAACGACACTAGAATACCCAATGCAGTGAAAACCAAGAACACCAAAACTATCTCTATCAAGGTTTTATGTTCCTTTTCAGATCCCATATACATTATCATATTTAAAATTTATTACCTGAATATGGTTTTTTTCTTAACAAAAAATATATTTTACCAAGTATTTTTGTACAGAACACTCTTTTATAATGTGGTGAATTTTTTCAATATCCTCTAATAAAGTATTAGCTCCCAATAGTTTATCAACTAAATTCACAAATACTTGTATTGGAACCTATCATTAGACATAACCCATAATGAATGTCAAAAACTATGTCTGTTTCATAATCATGTATCTGTTGAATACTATTCTGGAAGTCCCTTATAAATTTAATCTTCAATAAAAATAACTGCAATAATTTATTTTATTTAATAATAACATAATTAAAAATTTAAATTAATTATTCCCATGATCTCTTGATCTTAATAATTTAAGAAGTTATTTCACATTGTTTTTTGGAACTCCCATGCACTACAATTGATTTCCATAGATACTACATGAAAAGGATTGTATAATTAACAATAATTAAAAGATACATATAGTTAATAAAAATATTTAAAACAATTCCTCAATATAATGCTATAATAAAAAATTTCAACGAACCTTCAATTCCATATCCACTAAAAACACTTAAAACTCTCTAATAGCAAATCAATGATCACAAAAACATGGGATGTGAACTCATAATCCACCTTCATTATTGTGACCAAAATTGACAATGGATACATTTCTCTTAATTGAGTATAGTTTTTTTATCATGAATATTTAGTATTTAAAAAATGTTATAAAATGATTATACTCCAAATGTTTCCTCCAGTTTTTCATGTAATAAAAAAACAACAAAATTAGTTTTTTTAAAGTGTTATTATATATGACACCAACATGGGATTCTAACTCATAATATAAAATTACAATACATAAATATATGAAGACACACCTATTATAATAATATCAAACTTATATGTTCTTGTGAATTCCAATAATTGTTGATGTGCAGGAGAAGAAGATGATCCATTGTCATGTACAATGGGTAATGAAACTACTGATTGTTGGAATCATTAGAGACAGTAGCAGCTATCTGGAAACTCAAATGACATTGTCACTGATTATAATAACAGTATTGGAAAAATAGTCCTTTAATAGGAAATTTAAATGTAGACTACATTAATGAAGAGGAAAATACATGATACAATAATGAAAAATGAATTAGTGATTGTGAATTCGTACAATAATTGATGTTTTAATACATGAATCATGAGATGTTTGAGGTCCATGAACATGAATGACACCATCAATGAGTTGTAGAAGCCTGAACTGAAAACATTTTCTCTGATAAACATAAAATAAATGCACTAGTATTGCAACAGAATTTATTATTCTTGTATTGTATAGTATCCCAAACATATCACGAAACATCTCATAAACTATATATATAATTTATATTTCCAAAAAAATGGGAATTTGTATTTAAGGAAACACTGCATGCATGATAATATGTTTCACGAAGAATAATTAAATGCATACTGCTAGATTTGAGGCACAGACATCACCCATGAAAAAACAGTTTTGTAAGATGAGGAAATCTAATAACCCAACAGATTATTGCAATAAAATGCGACCTATTTCATCATTCAACAGTATAAAAAGTATTTACCATAGAAACATGGCACTATATTTTAAAATATTATTTCAGTAGTGTACACTATTCCAATCATAGCATTGGAGTTACTTCTGACATATTTCATCACTGTACAGTACTACAAACAGTTACCAATAAAACATGTCATTGAAATAGAGTATTTAATTATTGGATTCAATAGTATAAAAAATATGAAATGTAATAATAAGAGGTATAAAATAGGAATTGTAAATTTATTAGTTGTTTGATAGGAAAAAACTTTTCTTCTCCATAAAACTGTATGTACAAAACCAAAATAATGACCAAAATACAATTTCAAATAAGGTACGTGTACTCTACATGATGTAACACACATTTTTCTAAACACATAAATTTAGAAAATAGATATGAAAACAGTCACTATGTATTAATACCATACATGTATTAAAATGTGAGTTTGAAATCCTCCTTAGTCATTTGAAATGGGTCTCTTATGTCCTGGAAGCATTAATATAGAGATATAGTTGTGTAATGTAGGTTGGAATGTCTGTTTAAAAGTATTTAAAATGTTACTAGTACAGTAAGATGGCCCGGTGCCAATATCCACAAGAACTGGGATGAAAATGATTGGAGGAATCTCACAGACTTTACAACACCGATTGAGTGTGGGATATCCTGAGTGGTTGAGGCTATGAAGGAAATGGATAGTAAGCGTATATGTAAATGTAATCTCAAGCGATAACATCAATACTATGAGAGAAGCCCTATAAAAGTAGAGGGAAACATGAATATGGAGGGAGATTTCAACCAGGGTATGTGGAACTTTAGCTCAACTGGAGGTGAAACCGATTGGTTGGAGACACATACTGAATTAATTATGTTGAGTCGATGTGCAGTAAATCACGATCCACAAAATGAGTAAAACAGAACCTGGAATGGATGGAATTATTGGGGTTTGATTAAATGGATGTTGTCAGAGTTCATGCATAGTGATATTGTGTAGGGAATCTATTGAGGGGTTCGGGGGAACCCAGATTTAGTCTAACATGACTACTGGGGTCTGTGGGAAACATAGGTTGATTTAAGATATAGCGCGAGTGGGATGAGAAACTAATGAAATTGTATCTGGATGATGGAAGGTGGGGAAGAAATGGTTTAAGAAGATGGAAGATGAAAGCAATGGTGTGATGGAACCCTAGACTGAGAGGAGATGACGCACGAGTTAGAAGGGAACATAATGAAAATCATGGGCGGGGAATGAAGGTGAAGGTGGTGATGTTGGAGAATAGAGAAACAACATAAACCCTATTTTGGGGAGACCGTAGAACATGAAGGTTGTTGAGGGAGATGAAGGAATAAGGGAGGAGAAATGGAAAATGGAAACGGGGGAGATGGAAATCATGATGTGGAGGATGAGTGGGAGCACGATAAGGACATCGATAATGGTAGTTACTGGGAGCGTTGGAGGGACCTAGAGGCATAGAGGCTTGACACATATGGAAAATAAGACGTCGTGGATTATTAGACTGATACATGGCAGATGGAAAGCTAGGATTATAATTCTTAGTAGATTCCAATTTCTCTAAACCCAAAATGTCATCCATGACTATTTTTTTATTTGACCTCAGTATACATGGATTTCTATAAATATAATGACTAACATAAACAACATAATCATGATATTTTTTTAAATAAGTAGGAGGTAAATATTTTTATGGTGTGAATTTTTTATCTTATCCATAAAAATATAATAGCCATTACAGGGCTAATTCTATAATGCTTTTATTTTATACAATATTTTAATATTATATAAGAACCTCTACCCATTTTTGGATTCCATAAAAAAAATCAAAGATCAATATTTATCTATTCATATTCAACGTCCATATGTTATTTAAGTTAATAAATTTGTTATTCTTAATTCAATGTGATATTAAAATGATCTATAGTTTATAATTATGATTTAGTTAAATAATCACCATCAACAAACATGACATTATCAATTCTAATGATGGAAAAAATCTACCAAATTAATTAATACCACAATTTATTAAAATAAGTAAATGAAAAAAATAAACCAAAAATAATTAATTGAAACATTCATCCCATTATATTTTGTTATAAATTATTATATAAATAAATCTCCATAATTGAACACGTTAATTTTCAATATGTAAATAGAATTATATATACCATTAAAATTAAATATAATTCCAAAAAACCCCTTGAATTAGGTATTATTGTTCTCTATCCCTTTGATTAAAA
The DNA here is from genome assembly GCA_963277665.1 of Viscum album. NCBI lineage: Eukaryota > Viridiplantae > Streptophyta > Magnoliopsida > Santalales > Viscaceae > Viscum > Viscum album. Next base: position 1,748,722,967 of record OY728120.1, on the reverse strand, counting down.
ACTAATATGTGAATCATGATAAGGATTATATAACATGTGTGAATATATAAAATTGTTTAATTATGCATACCCTTGAAATATAATTTTAAACACTAACAATCTACAACATTTATTACGTAACTTCTATTTTTATTTATTTATTGACAATAAATAACATTCGATCACATATATCTATCACTATATATTTGATAAAAATTAATGAATTTTTATAAATTTAATTACATCATATTTCAATGATTTTCAGAATGTAAAAAAATGAATCTTATCATCGATCCATCAACAAATTCATTATTCCTAATCAGGCCAAACAAAATGCAGGAAAAAGTTATTAATTAAACATAAATTCTATCCATTACACACATTATCATATATAATTGCATGAAAAGTGAAACTTCACCTCTTCCTTTATATTCATAGTAATATAAATTAAAATTTTATAATATAACATAAAATAATCCAAAGATGAAAAATTTGAGTCATAACATTTTATTGAAATAATTTTTTTTATACCAACATAGTATTTTCGTTATCATAAATGAGGGTATCATATGACTAATATTCAATAAAACTCCCCAAATTGTTCTTCCATCAATAGTGTATTTATGAATAATAATTACAATAATAGTAATGCTTTTCACAATACCTATAGAAATCATTAAAAAAATATAATACCATGTATTAATTTAAGGAAAAATAATTAATTAATTTATACTTGAATATCCATTATATTTCATCATTAAATCATCTTACATTGTCAATATTTTTTCATTGATGGTAATTTCTTTATACTATTAATGAAATTCGATGATTTTTTTAACCACGTGAATTTTTCATAAGTATTTGATACCAACAATAATACAATGTTTATATATTAGAACATGACATCTTTTTATTCAACATGTATCCCTATATTTATTCCTTATAATGTACACACCCCATGGATCATATCTCGTTAAAGTAACTATATTTGGAAAATAATTATTTAAACAAAATGAATGATAATAGGGTGACATCATTATGATCCTCTTGATTTCAAATGTGACAGATCATAATGACCAAAAACTTTTCTTTTTAGTTACTTCCAATACTAATTTAGTAATACCTATTATGTGGTACCACTTGTAAATATGTATTCCAAAATATATTAATCTTGAATAATTATTCACATTTTTTCTAGAATCCAAAAATTGTATGCTATTGATCAAGAAAATGAAAGTATCCTATAATGATTCTTTATAAAATTGTTATTCTAATGGTATGTTACTCAATATATGATAATTTTCACCTTTATCCCTATCCTTCCTAAAAGATGATACTGAGAGTTTACATACAAATTAATTGTTCATTCCAACATAGAAAATTATTTAGACTGCCACAAATTTAATAATCATTCCTCAATATTTCCTTAACTTTTTAGTATCCTTTGCATTTATATGTGATTATTTCTTATCCATTCCTTATATTTTCTTCAATTATTTTTAGGATTTATATTAAGTGTAAAATAAAATTTTAAATCAATGAAATCCTCAAGCATTTGTAATATTTGAGAGGTGACTAATGAATGTGTTGAGAATATATTTAACACTTCCACATACATTTTCTAGTTTTAGAAGGAATTTGGAAAATTTTTATAGTATTAATGGGTTTTATATTATGTTTGAATTTGTATTATGTATTTAGAGGTTGAATTTTTCCTCTTTATGGTCTAAATTACACATGAAGTTATCCATGGTTTGGGTTCATTCTGTGTTGTGAGCTTGAGGAGTTTTTTTATGATGTGCAGTAAATCCCTTGGAATTAATGGATTTTATAATCTATGTAGTTTATATGATAATTTTTTGGATATACAAATATTGTATGGGGGAAAGGGTGACATATTTTTCAAAGGATATGACATTATAGGGAGGTTGGGGTAACCCATACAAATTGGTGAGTCACAATAGATGATGTCATATGGATTACAACATAGGATATCTAAACCCATTTAAGAGATCATCAAATCATGGCTGAATCCATTTGTTGAGTGTGGTGACTGTATCTTTTCCTTATAGGGGAATATGGATTAGAGATATACACATATATAAGTAATAATTATAAAAAAACATTGTTTTTAATTTTTGTTTGCATGAATGATTTATTTGGGTATGATTGAAAATAGAGAGGTCACATCCCCAATATTGTGGTGGGTTTTCATAGGTATTGGTTTTGAGGTTTTTTAGGGAATAATTTGGCTACCAAACCCCAAAAATATTGGATTTAGAAATTATAAAATTTCATAAATAACACCAGAAAAATCACTGATTTTTTATTTTATATAATTACATAATAGCCTAACATTTTCTTTAATTTCCTCAGGAATGGTTTTATAGAATAAATTTTATAGTGATGGCCTATATGGTATTCTCTATAAATGGAGGGTAATACATTAATTATTTTGAATTTTATTCTTTTCCTTATAACCATAGCAAACCTCATACCTTCCATAGTGACTCTAAATAATCACTATTGAGTTTTTAAACATCATGATTCATGGGGATTTATTTATACTAATCCAAGGATCATATATTCTCCTTTTTCATTATTTCCTCTTGAAATATTCTAGACGAGAGGTCATATTAGTGATATTACATCTTTCGTTTGGTCTGTATTTTTGTGTGATATTATGATGTTTTTGAGCTATGTTCTATAGGAGGTACCCATAGTGTTTCTTCATAGATTATAATTATATTTTACATTAATGTATGGGGTTCCTAAAATATTAATATTGAAGTTAGATATTTGAGATATCTCCATTATTTATTTAAAATTGTGGAGTTTACATTAATTCTTTATTTATTGGATTGTAGGAATAACCTAATGAACATAATAAATGGGATAAACGAAATTCTCATTTTATTTTTATTAAAATGTATATACATGACTCCATGTTTTTTTTATTATTGATAGTTTGTTTGATGTTGTAATTAAGAATATTTTATTATTATTATGATTTTTTAATTGTTATATTACTAAATTTTTGGAATCACTATTGTTAAATTATTAAATACTAAAATATCATAGTAATATTCTTGTGTGACATCCAGGATAGAGATGATATTATTCATGTTACTGGGGATGAATTGATATTAATGTGTTGTTCAAAAATTGATGCGTGTATGTGAATTTTTATTTAACACAACTGTTTTTATGTTTTTAATTTTTATTTGTAGTGTTTTGTTTCATGGTTTTGGGTATGGTTATTTAATATTGGTTTGGAGTGTTGGTATGAGATTTGTGGGGGGTATTCTGACTAGTTATTCATGGTTGGTTGAGGAGGATGTGGTTGTTGATATAGAAGTGGGTTATGGATGGTTATGTGTATAAATTGTTTTATTGTATATTATCTCCAATGGATTTTTGTGTTTAATGGGGTATATTTTTTTATACAAATAGTGGATACTGGTATTTTTTGTTGTAATGTTTGTGTTGTTGTTGGTTAATTATTGTTGGGATGTCCTATATATATAGGATAATATGAAACGTGAATGCTATTAACAAATTTGGTAATAGATATGTGATAAAATCTAATAATCCTTATCAATTAATGAAATCTTAATTACTGAATTGAAAGGGTAATTGTAGGGATTAATATATGCTTAAGGATAATGAATTTTTTAATATTTAATAAAGATAAATGAATAGTATAATAAATATAAAGTCACTTAGAAATGGTAATATTGGAAATAAATAAATTATATGTTTAATAATGAAATTGTTATTTTTTATATAGATATTTAATGTGAATAAGTTTGTTGGTTTTTATATATAGATTTAAATTACTATTAGATTGTGTTAGTAGTAGTTGGATAATTGTAATTGGTGTTAGAAAAGTTGTCTAGTAAGGTTCATTGGGTTGGGATAACGTGTGGTAAAAATATATGATATATTTTCCATTGGATTTCATATGATCTAGACCCGATCTAGATAACCGTACTAACACCCAAATGTGTTGGGCTTGAGATATGTTCCAAAGATATCAAGGTTGGTGAGGGAACAAATGGTCGAATACTTCATCTTACCTTCCATAACATCAGATTTAGTATATGATATGATGTTTCCATGTAGGTATATGTATATAGGATATGATTTTTGTATTTAATAGTATGGAACGCACTGGTAGACATGATTACACGGTTGGGATTATGATATGATGGAATATGTGATTCTGGGATGGGGACATTCATAGTAGGAAAATGAAACATTGATAATGTTCATCATGATCGTGATATTGTTTTTGAAAGTTGTTATGTGATTGTAATTATATGATATATTGTGGCATTTTTGAGTTGAATGATAAGGGAGTGAGGTCGATTTCTTTAGATCTCATGATATGCTATTTTGATAGAAATTTGATATGAGGTTTTTATATAGTAATAATCTTATTATAATGACCTAAGCATTACATACACGAATATTACATATTTTTAGATGAACATTAATTAAATTTTAATAATGCACACCTAAGGAATATAATTTTATAGTTCCTTTGGAATCATGGAATACATTCTTCAAAATTATGAAATATCTTCAACAAATCCCATAAATATCTTCTCCTTTAGCACTCTTTAAAAAATTATTATTTATATTAGCCAAGGATCATTGTACAGACCATCAGAGTGGACCATGTCCATTATTGAATCTGGTTTTCATTCCATTCCATCCTTGTATTGCTGAATTAGATTTATTTTTCTTTCTTGTCCTATATTAATGAACCATATTTTTTTCAATTCTTGTTTTTTATATATCATGATATATAACTCATTACCTAAGTAATTGGAGGGAGATATTTGTCTCCCCAAAATCATAATGATATTATTCTTATGTGTACCACAAAAATAGAATTCATTCATCACAGCATAACTCATGGAATAAAATGGGATTCTTAAACATCATTACACCATAATAACATAATCCATGTCAAACAAATGGATTTCATAAATTTCATTCCATCAAAATCATAATAAAAACATAACAATTACATGGATAATATATATTAAACCAAACTACATTAATGAATGATATCATAAATGGAAAATAATTTTGATTGAACACTTGAAACTAATTCTAGAGAAAAATATCAATTATTCTTCAAAACCATTTTCATTTCTTAAAATACATCATAAATTTCAAAGAAAATAATTTCATTGAAAATAACCTAAATATCCTTTAATGTATTCTTCATTTAAATTTGTAGTTCTGAAAAAGTAAAAACCCATCATGATGTATACGTTAAATGAAAACATTTTTCTTGTACTTTTGATGGAAAAGTAAAAAAGTATCTTCTATAAATAAATGAAAAAATATTCATTTTATAAAATTTAATAAAATTTTAACAATGTGTAAAATTGAAATTAAAAATTTGATGAATAATATAAATAATATTAAATACATAGGAAATATGGACGTGGATGACCAATATTCCCTAGTAAATACTTACAAATAAACCATATCATTTAATAATGAGATTGAAAAATTATCCCTTACCATATGCATTATATCCTTTTTATGAATTTGAACATCCATTATAATGATTTAAATGATTCCATTGACTTATTCTATAATCATAGTCTTCATATATGATCAAATTATCATCCTTTATTAGTAACAATGATACTCGTCTATCAGGTATTAAAATCATTATTTTTATAGTATATTTTGTCGGAGATGTTCCTCTTCATAGGCTATAGTTATATCCATTAAATAATTATATTATTATAATTTATATCATATTTAATAATTAAATTCATTTATATAATCATTATTTAATGAGGATATTGTAGAATTAATCACATCACATCGTGGAGACGGTAGGTTGTACGTATACAGAAATGATGACATCATTCCAAAAAAAATTTATAGTATTCATGTGGATGATGTATAATATTTCATGATAAATTTCCTATTATAATAATCATATATAGATATTCTTTCTATCATTATACTAATCCATGTAAGGTTGTCGTGAAAATCATATTGCACAATATTGTGGAGATGGTATGTCTTACATACACACACGTGGTGATTTTGTTTTTTTATGAATAGAAGGTGTAATATGGGTTTTACATAACCATAATAAAATATAAGCTTATAATTTATACTGTATTTATTAATTTAGGATAGAAACAACTCCTGAAGATGAAGTATAATAAGAAATAATTTCAATGAATCAGTAGAGGATATTACCTCTTATTCGATGAGGTCCTACTAAAAACCCTCTTAAAGGGACTAGAGTTAGACATATGAGAGGGACATCCCCATTAAAATATGACAGGGTAATTTGATAAGGGAAAGTGATAGTGTATTTCTGTTCATATAATCCCAAATTGAGGTAATGAAATGACGTATCAGGTTCCATTTTATAATTGAGGTGTGGGTCACCTTTGGAATTTGCAAAAAATTAATTTATAATACTATATAATCCCATACAAAAATAACCAAAATGTAATAGATATGAAGATAATATGAGATATGGTTGTAATATAATTAAAAAATTATTTTTTACATGTTTTAATTTCATTTTAAACCTCATCATTTTAATTTACCCTTAGTTATTCTAATTTAATTTTAACTAAGGTAACAAATTGTTCAATATTAAAATAGTGTAATTTTTATAATTTGATGTCAATTTCAACATAAATTATTAAAAAAAGGCCATATTATAATATTTATATATTTTTAAAAATGTTCTATTGTATTCATATTATTTAATAATACATATTTTTGACGAACAATCAATAGTGTCAATTTTGACACTATTCAATTTATTGATTTTTTTAAAATATCAATATAAGATGTTATAATGGATAAATATATTTTATTATACTTATAAGGGTTATATGTTATCTATTGAATTCATTGTATAAATTAATTATCTCAAATTATATTTGTTTTAATATATTTTAATAATATTTATTTGATATCACCCTTTATAAAATAATTAAATACTAAAGGTTTGGGAAATTATATAATACAAATTTTTTTGTAATAAAAAATAAAAATAAATAACTATAATAATGATAAATATACTATATTTCAATATAATATTTTTAGTATAATATAAATTCTTAAAATACATCATTAAATATTTAATACTTATTAAAACGAGAATGTGACTTGTTTAACACCAATTTAAATAAAATAATATAATTGTCATAATCTATTCTATGAGGCTCTAAATGGACAATAACTCAACCACTTGATGATTTTGGTCAAGATATACAAGACCAATATGATTTTGTGAAGTTTATTTTTCTTATAAATTATATTATAATTTTAATAAAAAGTATTTTTTATTGATTTTCCATCAATTAAATAATATATGCATCATCAATATATAATCCTGTAAAGAAATTATTTATTTCCGAAAATTTACAAATATAATACCAGGATTAATAGAAAATTGATATTATCTAAAATTATTATTTATAAACGAATTTATATATTGTATAATGTTATATTCCAAATTATTTACTTGTTCAAATTTATGTAATACCTATTAGACTTTTCATTAAATAAAATATTTTAAATAAGATGATCTAATCCACTAAGCTTCTAAATGGTATAATTTAGACCCAAGAATGTTTTATGTCTCAAATAACTCATACAATCATATTATCATATTGTTAATATAATTATATAATATTTTATTAACCCTTAATTACCCAATTTATGTTTTTTACTATATTATTTAAAATTAATAAAGTATTTATTCATAATTCAGAAAAATAAAAATAAAATATTATTAAAAAATATTTAAATATTGAATCCAAATATGGAATAAATTTTCAAAAATTCAAAACAATTTAGTTATAGTAATTAATTAAAAAACCTATCCATGTTGTCGGAATGAAAAACAAGATTCGAAGATAAAACATTGTAAAAGAATTAAATTTTTTCACCTCAAAATTCGATGAAAAATTAATTTAAATCGAATAAAGTATGTTGACTAATAAAAAAATATTATATTTATTCTTTAAATAAATTCAATAATATAATTTGACAATATAAATTATTTCAATGAAAATTATATTTTCAATTAAAATTTAGTAAATTTTTACTAGTTCATCAAAAAAAGAATGATATTAGAAAAATATAAACAATTATTCGAAAGAAAATTTTTATATCCATATTCCAAAGAAAATAATTATTTTGATAAATATAATATTTAAAATTCTCAAAATTCTATTTAAAATTGGTGTGTCATCAAACGGTGACTAAACTTTATGTTTTTGAAAATTACTTGCTTTATTTTAATAATTAAATGTTATCATATATCATGTCTTGAATCATATAATATAAATTTAAAAATATTTTTGATATATTAAATATATATTTTATTAATAAAATATATCAATATTGAGTTTATTATTCTATAAACTGACTTATTTTCATTTAAATGGTTTCTCAGAATAATATAAATATTGTTCATAGTCGTCGTTATAACAACAAGTTTATAAGGATGCATATAAATATCTAGCTACTCACTTATAATCAATCTGAAGTGAAATTAATTCTTTCAAAATAAAATTAAATTATTTGTAACACAAGCCAATCATAGTTTTCTGTATATTGCAAGCTAAGTTGGTTTTGTGTATCAAGCATGCTTATCTTATCATATTTTAGAACAAAATAAATCAATTATTTTTTTTAAATCTATCTCATAAAAATATTGGGGACTGAAATTATAACCCCATTAAAATGAATTTCTCCCTCAAAATTGTTTATTGATATAAATGTTTAATATTTTAAAGAGTTATTCATAGAAATAAACATTAGAAAAAAGAATACTATAACATTATTTTAGAACGAAATTTTAGAAATATAATGGTTACCCAATGTAACTCATCAATGGGTTTACACATAGGAGAACAAAAGTGGGAAATGAAAACATGGATCTGAAAGAGAAATCTAACTATCATGTTTTTATGGATAGTGATAAAGGGCATAGTTTGGAAGAAGATAAAAATCATAAATACATAAATTTGCGATGATCTAAGGGACTATATGATTCATCAGATAAGAAGGTGTTAGGATAAAAAAATTTGTTTTTCACGATCCTTTCTGTCATGACCCCCTCTCACCAAGGATGCCCCTCCTGAGCTGGAAATGGTGAAAGGGAGATAATGACCCATGTTTCCCGCCTCCAGTAGGCCCTGGGTTGGAGACTAGCACCAAGGGTATCAGTTTTCACAATTTTGGGAGGCATTACCCTTTTATTATTTATGATCGGGAAATAAGACAAGTCAACCACCAAAAAGGAAATCAAAAATTGTATAGAAATAAACCCAAACCAATCCCACATGCATGTTTAAATAGTTTATAACAAGGTATAAGTAAAATAATGCTCAAAATACAATAACAAAAGAAAACAAGAGTACAAAAACTGAAACAAATCCAACTATCCCGACTAGTAGGGTCCCGCACGGCCCTGGAAGTCCTCCTGGAAACCTGAAAATAAACGTAGGGTGAGCATACAAGTATAATCAGTAGGGAAACCTAAAGCTCTCGTGCATAAGTGGGGAGACATCCCAATGTCCCATGAGAACAACAAATGAATCCTAGCAAGGAATTCTATCCACCCAACCTCACTAGCCACAATCACTTAAAATACAATCACAACAGGAAGTAGTAGTATATAAGAACAAGATTATTGGGTACCCCGCACCATTCCCCATTAGTTAGGTTCTCTCCCTAACGTTGAACGTCCTGATGCTGCCACACTCTCCCCACCCGCACACACCTGGGCCTCACAAACCACACATCCTTCCCGCACACACCTGGGCCTCAAAACCACGTATCCTACCCGCACACACCTTGGCCTTGCAACCACGTATCCCTCCCACACACACCTGGGCCTCTCAACCACGTATCGCACCCGCACACACCTGGGCCTCACAACCACGTATCCCGCCTGCACACACCTGGGCCTCATCCCAAAGATTCTTAGGAAACAGTAAAACCTTCTAGAAGAGTATTGGTCTACAACCACCCCAATCAAAACCTACCTAAAGGGTCTTAGGTGTAAGTTCGCCTCAATCCATCACATCCTAGGGGAGAAGGAGCAGGAAAGAGCTAGTACCTAAGGGGAAAACACCCTCTCCCATGAAATGGGAGTGTTCAGGACTAAGTGCTCAACATGGGTGGGGTGCGATTAAACACAAACGATACAGATAAATATATGTATACCAAACACTCCTCCCAACCTATGGATTCTAAATAGAGAAACTGAGCATGTACCTCAGCACTGCTACTACGAATCATGCATACAAAAAACAACCACAACCCCATTTAGGTTTTCACGTTTCAGCAGAATTTGTTTATTAGTTCCTTAACCACTGGGAAACTATCCACAACCAACCACATCGATCATTCATAAAACATATCCCTGCCATCCACAAATGAAGTTATGAAAACACAAGCAACACAAACAATTCCCTTCTTATTAACCAACCAACCCCATTGATTATTATTCTCGTTTCATTACCATGCCCCACCATTCATTAAATCTTCCACTTTTATTTATTATTCACAACCCATAACCCATTCACATTGCATCTCATCCCTGTATCTCCGCTGCCAGACACCATAACCACAACTCCACCATACATCATCATCCGTTGATACAACTTATCATAGCCTCGCTGCTCATCTGATCCACCAAACCCCACAATACAAGATTTGTGCCACATCATCTCTCCGTTAACATCATTTATCGCAACCATGTTACCTGTTCTATTCGTAACAACCCAGGATTCACACCTCCCTTTAACGCACCAATAACTATGAAAAAACCCACATTTTCATTATTCCATTTTGTTTAACCGGGGTGATCACACAATGGTTCCAGATTTTAATCATCCAACATTACTTGATTAACCAAATTACACATTCAACAAAGCTTCATTCAAAAAAAACGGTCTAGAAAGATAGGGAAACATTTAATTGAACAAGAAAAGGACCCCAATGACTGTGATTTTCAGTAGGCAGAAGCTTATTCAATTCACAACATAATATCACAGGATATAAATAATGTAACTGCATTCACAAACATCACAAACCCGTTATTTAACTAGTTATTATCTTTACTTAATGGTTCAACTGTTTCTCATGAAAACAAGAGGATACCCACCCCACATGATGCAAAAATTAGAGAGACTAAGGTATGATCCCTACCTTAACAGGTTATGATCACAACGATCCCCCCAGATCAACCTTAGAAGACGTCCGTCGGCATCCGTCACCTATGTCGAGTCCCGGTGAAACCTCCTTGGGTGGAAGTTGGAAAGGAATGGTCAAAGGAAATACAACGTATCCAAGATCAAGTGTTCACCTCATCGTTACGATCCTGTGGCCACTGACGGATCATTAATCGGAGCACAGACGAAGAAGTTATGGAAGAAACAGCCTTCGAGAGTCTTGGGAGAACTCTGCTCAGAGGAATAGGGAGGAGAGGGGTGAGTTGAAAAGGAGGAGTGTACCCCTCCTTTTATAGGAGAGAAAATCAAAAGTACATGGAAAATACTTTATGGTACACGGTGTGTACTCAGTTGTTTCACACGGTCTCCAAGTGGCTTCCAACATGGATCTGCGGTCATTGACTGGTCAACACATGGTTTGAGGGTAACGAATACGCAGGGAAGGACTACACGACGTGTAGTTTAGAAACATGGCGTGTACCCATTTATTTCATATGGAAAGACAAGGCTCCAACACGGCACACAACCATTGACTGGTAACGCGTACGCGGGGAGGGACTTCACGGCGTGTAGTTTAGGGTACACGGTGTGTACCCATTTATTTCACACAGCAAGGATATGGACTTGAACACGGGGTATACCTGGTGATGGGGTTCACGACATGTAGTTCTGGGTACATGGCTTGTACTCATTTATTTCACATGGCAAGGAAATGACCTTGAACATGGGGTATACCCGAAAAGGGGGGTACACGGCGTGTACTCACACTACACGGCGTGTAGTTTCAAAATTATGGAAAGTGTTTGAAAAGTCCATTTTACCCTCTAGAGCACTTCGTGACCTTATGTTTGACAATGGAATGGGCCGGAGAGGTCCGGGACATTACATCAGATACCTCTTAAAACATTCTCGTCCCCGAGAATTCAAAACCCAACCCAGAGGAACCCAACAAGATAACTCTTAGGGTTCTCGTTATAACAAGAACCCAACCAACAACCCTAATTATAGTTGTTAAGAAATTTCCTCTCCTATGTTGAGATATTATCCGCATTAGGCGTAACGGAATCACCTGCACGGGTATAATCGCATCCGCATTAATGCGTCTCGATTAAGGAATGGTCCTTTTCACTTCCATATATTTGGATTTTCCAACTTGCACTACCCCCAACACCGCACAACTGACACACTTCCTGAATATGTGGTTTGGGGAAAATTCCTTCTCCTATGTCATGATATTATCCACTTTAGGCGGCACTGACTCGCTCGCATGGGTTCTATCGCATCCTCATTAATGCGTCTCAATTAAGAATCAGGATTTTTCCTTTCTCCACACATCCAGACATGCTTCACACTCCCAGAGAATGCGGAAACAAAAGTTCTCACAACTGACAAGACAAGCATTCCATATATCAATGGTACAGAGTATAACATCATCACAAAGTTGATATGAACAAGGAAAAAAACAAGTCAAAAAAACTCTGGGTACTGAACGTGCCTTTGGGCCTCCCGCTCCCCAGTGCTCTCCTCGAGGCCGCCATTCCTCCACAACACACGAACCAAGGGAATGGTTCATCCACTAAGCACCTTCTCTTTACGATCCTCGATTCTGACTGGGCATTCCTAGAAGGTGGCTTCATCTCCCATATCTAACTCTCCCAAGTCGATAACGTGGGAGTCGTCGTGTAAGTATCGAAGTAGTTGGGAGACGTGGAAGACGTCATGAACCTTATCCAACAGAGGTGGTAGGGCTAGCTGATATGCCACCTCACCGACTCACCTCAGCACCTCAAAAGGTCTGATGAACATAGGTGAGAGCTTACATCCTTCCCCAAACCATTGTTTCCCCCGTCGTGGGGAAACCTTCAAGTACAAATGATCTCCCACCTCGAACTCCAACGGCCTCCTCCGACGATCAACATAAGTCTTCTGTCGGCCCTGAGCTGCTTTCATCCTCTCTCATACAAGATGGATTTTTTCTGTGGTACTCTGCACTACCTCTTGCCAAAGAGCGCCTATCTCACCAACCTCTTCCCAACGCATGGGTGAACGACATGGTCTTCCATAAAGATCGTCAAACGGCGCCATGCCAATAGTAGAGTGGAATCAGTTGTAATAGTAAAACTCTATTAAAGGGAAGTGTCGTACCCATGATCCTCCGAAATCCAGAACGCATGCTCACAGCATGTCCTCCAATGTCTGGATAGTACGCTCTGTCTGTATATCTGTCTGGGGGTGGAAGGCAGGGCTAAGGCATAGCTGGGTGCCAAAAGCATGTTGTAAACCCCTCTAGACTCGTGTGGTAAATCAAGTGTGCCGATATGAGATGATATTCTTCGAGACTCATGAAAACGCACCACCTCGTCTATACACCTATGTTCTAAGGTAATCACTGGGCCTGACTCCTTAATTGCTAAGAAGTGATCTGATTTCAGCAGTCGATCCAACACTACCCAGATACCATCATAACCACCCTGAGCTCTAGGTAGTCCTGTGACGAAGTCCATTGAGATGTCATCCCACTTCCACTCGGGGACATATAAAGGATGCAACAAACCACTAGGATAACGGTGTTCAACCTTCACTTTCTGACACACTAGGCATTTAGCAACAAACTCTGCCACTGCCCGTTTCACCCCGGGCCATCAAAACTATTCCCTCAGGCCACAATACATTTTTGAAAGTCATGGATGTACTGCCAAGCCTGAGCTATGGAACTCTCGGAGAACTCCCACACGCATTGCCTCCGGAAGAAATAACCTTCCATGGAAAATCATCTGATGTTTGCTGTCCTATGACCATCCTTCTACAATGTTCCCCTGATCGATAGGATCATGCATCACTTCCTCCTCGGAGTCCCCCCATAGAGACTCTTCCACCTGCGGTAACAAGGAAGACTGCACCGTCATCTGAAACAAACAACCTCTAAGACCTTATACCCTTTCATCCAAGTGCAAGGTGGACAACTCTCCCATCGATTTCCAAGCATCAATGGATTCCCAAACCACTTCATTATGCGACTTCCTGCTCATGGAATCAGACACAACATTTTCCTTACCTTCAGTTTATGAGATATCAAAGTCATAGTATTGGAGAAACTCGACCCATCTCCATTGTCGCAGGTTCAGTTCATGGTGGGAGAAGATACAACGTAGGATCTTGTGATCTGAGAAGAACACGAAGCGCTCCCCAAAGATGTAATGTCTCCACAACATCAGTGCGAACACTACTACTGCAAGATCTAGGTCATGGGTGGCATAGTTATGCTCGTGGGGGCATAACTGTCTTGACCCATAACAGATAACTCCCTTCTTCTGCATCAGCATGCACCCCATACCATGGATAGAAGAATCATAAAAAACCTCATACAACAACCCTTCCTCTACAAACCTGAGTACGAGAGCACTGACCAACTTCTCCTTCAGGTAGTCGAAAGCCTTCTGGAAATGCTCACTCCATAAAAAGACATGGTTCTTCCTAGTCAAAGCTATCAATGGAGCAGCAACTCGAGAGAAGTCTGAAACGAACCTCTGATAGTAACCTGCTAACCCCAGGAAACTACAAACTTCTGCCATGCTCTTGGGTGATGCCCATGAAATAACTACATCCACCTTCGATGGGTCCACTTATACTCCATGCTGAGACACCACGTGCCCATGGAAGTGCACTTCTTGCATCAAGAACTTACACTTCGACAATTTCTCGTAAAGATGGTAGTGTCGAAGGACTTTTAAGACATCCCTGAGATGATCAACGTGCTCCTCCTCTAATCATGAGTAGATCATGATTTTGTCGATAAAAACAATGATGAACCGGTCCAGAAACTCTCGGAAAACAAATTTCATAAGTCCCATGAACACAACCGGTGCATTTGTAACTCCAAACAGCATCACTACAAACTCGAAGTTCCCATACCTGAACCTGAAATCCGTCTTTGAGATGTCACTGTCCTTTACCCTCAGATGATGATATCTAGATCGTAGATCAATCTTGGAAAACCAACTTGCTCCCCACAGTTGGTCAAAGTGATCATCTATCCTTGGAAGGGGGTAACAGTTCTTGACTGTTACCTTGTTCAACATTCGGTAGTCTGTGCATAGCCTGAGACCACCATCTGCCTTTTTCACAAACCAAACCGAAGCACCCCATGGTGATACGCTGGGTCGAAAAAACCCTTCTCTAACATATCATCAATCTTGAATCCTCTACTCCCGCAACTCCGAAGGTGCCATCCAATAAGGGGAAATCTAAATCGGATGGGCACCAAGCTGTAATTCTATCCCGAACACAACTTCACGTCAGGGGGGGGAGTCACAACCTCCTCAGGAAAAACATCGAGTAACTCCCCAACAACCCCCAGGACATCCATCATCTTTGTATCAGATGGAACCACTGATAACCCGCCTAACAATGAAATGAGAGTCTCCACACTCCAGCTTCCCACCTTATAGCTCCTCTCGACAACAAATGCGGCACGCTGCGCATCCACGTCGGTGAACAGAGCTCTTCTCCAGAAGAAGTCGATAACGGCATGAACAGAAAACAACCAGTCAATACCTAGGATGACATCATAAGGCTACATCTGTAAGATAAGAAGGTCCCCACTTGATCTATGTGGTCCCAATGTCATGCCACATCCCAGGAAAACACAACATATGCTGGTCTGTCCTCCAATTGGTGTACTCAGAACCAGTGGTATGGAATGTCTCTCTACTTCTAGTCCCAAATCATGTGCTAGACCAGGTGAAACAAAGGAGTGAGAATCTACCGAATCGAACAAAGAAGAAACAAGAGTGCTGAACACAAATATTATACATTGCACCACCTCTGGTCCTGCTGGAGATGTCAACTATACTGTATGCAACTATCCAAGCACAGCTCCTCTGCCTCTCTGATGTCGTCCACCTCCCCGACCACGCCCTGGCCGAGGTCCCTGAGGTGCACCCTGTGGTCGGCCTCCTCCTACAAAGTCATCCCTCGGAAGGGCATGGTCCTACTGCAGCTGGAAGGGCCTCACTGGAAACTGGTGCTGTTGAGGTGGGCACTGAACCTGCCCACCTCCACCGTAATGATCTTGGGTCGAGCACTAACTCTAAATGTGCCTGAAACCTCCACATTAAAAACACTTCGGTCCTAGGATCATGAAAAAGGGACGAGAACCTGAAGATCAGAACTGGAACTGATGGGGCCTCCTCCCCACTGGCCTGAACCTGGAAGGTCCCGTCGTAGAAGACCAGCTGCTGACTGCCTTCCCCTTCGACGAACCTGGTTGGATCCCCTCATGAAGTCCACCCCATGTGAGTGCATCCTCTCTACAACCTCTTCCTTATTCTATACTGCCAAGTACTTTGGATGGGTGAAGGGGGTGACAACATACTAGAGAAAAGGATGAAGCGCCTCCTGCAAACATCTCGCCCGAGACTCCTCATCCAGAAACAGATCCGGGGCAAAGTGCAAAAGATCCTTGAACTGGATCCCCAATTCTCATACCGACATACTCCCCTACTGAAAGGAGATTAACTCCTTCCGCTTCTCCTCCTTTACCATGGAAGAATGTAATTCCTCTCAGAATTCCTTCTCAAAGTCATCCCATGGAACCTCTGCCTCAATCCTCTCTCTAAGGTAGAGTGTCCACCACTGTCACGCCACACCTCTTAGCTGACTGGCTGCTAGGGAAACCCAGTACTCCCTCAGAGCACAGATCAAGGAAAAAGTGATCCCTAGCTCCTTAAGACACCGCTCTGTCTCTGTATCCGATGTATTACCCTTGTACTTCTTGAGGTTTTGCCGCTAGAAAGAATAGAGAGTCTTCTCCAACTGGTTATCTTCCTCCTCTCAGTCAATCCTCAACTGATCGACTACCTGAATCTGATGGGTCTCGGTCGTCTGAGCCACACGGGGATGACTTCCAGGTTCCATAGCTATATGGTAAACAGAGATCGCTTATGCCCAAGTAGTGAGGAAATTTCCCAAGGATCCAGTTCAATATTTTATTTCAATTTCTTTCCCAGAACACCCAAATCAAGTAAAAAAGAATCATGATGATGCACGTACCTTCCCTAGGGTCTCTACCCTGAAATCAATGTAGTCTCACTTGGACATTCGGTAAGCTCAGAGTCCTTGAATCAGATCATGGGGGTCCCTAAAATCCCGTGTCCTAGTCGGTCTTACTTGTCCTATGTCACGCACCAAGAATAACTAAGATTGTTTCCCTACCATCACATCCAATCCTCATAGTGCCTAACTTTATACTTCATCCAATATCTCAACCATCACCTCTGATACCATTCTGTCACGACCCCCTCCCACTAAGGATGCCCCTCCTGAGCTGGAAATGGTGAAAGAGATATAATGACCCCTGAGTCCCGCCTCCAGTAGGCCCCGGGTTGGCGACTAGAACCAAGGGTATGATTTTTCACAAATATTTGAGGCATTACCCTTTTATTATCTAAGATTGGGAAATAGGACAGGTCAACCACCAAATAGGAAAAGAACAAGTGTATAGAAATAAACCCAAACCAATCCCACATGCATATTAAAATATTTTATAACAAGGTACAAGTAAAAGAAAACTCATAATACAATACCAAAAGAAAAAAAGAGTACAACAACTACAACAACTCAAACTGTCTTGACTAGTAGGGTCCCGCACGGCCCTGGCAGTCCTCCTGGAAACATAAAGGTAAACATACGGTGGGCATACAAGTATACTCAGTAGGGAAACCTAAAGCTCTTGTGCACAAGTGGGGAGAAATCCTAATGTATCGTGAGAACAACAGAAGAAACCTATAATGAAATACTATCCACCCAACCTCACCAGCCACACTCACCAAAACACAATCACAACAGGTAGTAGTAGTATATAAGAACATGAGTATTGGGTACCCCTCACCATTCCCCATTAGTTAGATGCTCTTCCTAATGGCAAAACTCCTGACACTTCCACACTCTCCCCGTCTTCACACACCTAGGCCTCACAAACCACACATCCCGCCCACACACACCTGTGCCTCACAACCACGTATCCCGCCCACACACACTTGGGCCTCGCAACCACATATCCCGCCCGCACACACCTGAGCCTCATCCAGAAGATTCTTATGAAATGGTAAAACCTTCTTGAAGAGTCTTGTGCTATAACCACCCCAATCAATACCTAAATGAATGGTATTATGTGTAAGGTTGCCTCAAGACATCACAACCTAGGGGATAAGGAGCACGAAAGAGCTAGTATCTAAGGGGAAAACACTCTATCCCATGAAATGGGAGTGTTCGGAAATAAGTGCTCAACATGGGTGGGGTGCGATAAAACACAAAAGATATAGATATATATATGTATACCAAACACTCAACCCAACCTATGGCTTCTAAACAGTGAAACTGAGCATGTTCCCTGGCACTGCTACTACGAAGCATGCATACAACAAACAACCCCAACCCCATTTAGGTTTTCATGTTTCAGCAGAATTAGTTTATTAGTTCCTTAACCACTAGGAAACTATCCATAACCAACCACATTGATCGTTCGTAAAACATATCCCTTCCATCCACAAATCATGTTAGGAAAACACAAACAACACAAACAAGTCCATTCTTATTAACCAACCAACCACATTGATTATTATTCTCGTTCCATTACCATGCCCCACAATTCATTAACTCTTCAAATTTTTATTATTATTCACAACCCATAGCTCATTCACATTCCAACTCATCCCTGCAGCTCCGCTGCTAGCCTCCATAACCACAAACGCACCGTACATCACCATCCCTTGATACAATTTATCGCAGCCCCGATGCTCATTCGATCCACCACAACCCACAAAACAAGATTTTTTCTACATCATCGCCCCTTTAACATCATTTACCGTAGCCCTGCTACCTGTTTTATTCATAACAACCCATAATTCACCCCTCCCTTTCACACACCAATAACCAAGCCAAAACCGGCTTGATCATTATTCAATTTTTTTTAACCGGGGTGATCACGCAAGGGTTCTAGATTTTAATCATCCAACATTACGTGATTAACCAAAATCCAAATTCAACAATGTTCCATTCACAAAAACGGTCTAGAAAGATAGGGAAACATTTAATTGCGCAAGAAAAGGCCCCCAACGACCGTGATTTTCTGTAGGAAAAATATTATTCAATTCACAACACAATATCACATGATATAAATAATGTAACTGCATTCAGAAACATCCCATCCCCGTTATTTAACCAGTTATTATCTTTATTTAATGTTTCAACTGTTTCTCATGAAAACAAGAGTATACCCACCCTGCAAGATGCACAAATTAGAGAGACGAAGGTAATATCCCTACCTCAACAGGTTCTGATCACAACACTCCCCCAGATCAACCTTAGAAGATGTTTGTCGGCATCCGTCACCTCTGTCGAGTCCCAGAAAAACCTCCTCGGGTGGAAGTTGTAAATTAAAGGTTGATAGAAAGACAACATATCCATGATCAGACATTCCTCCTCGTCTTTACGATCCCGTGGCCACTGAAGGATCGTAAATCAGAGCTCAGACGAAGAAGTTATGGAAGAAAGAGTCATCAAGTCTCTTGGGAGAAATCTGCTAAGAGGAATGGGGAGGAGAGGGGTGAGTTGAAAAGGAGGAGGGGACCCCCTCCTTTTATATGCGAGAAAAGAAAAAGTACATGGAGTGTACTTTATGGTATATGGTGTGTACTCGTTTATTTCACATGGTCTCCACACGGCTTCCAACACGGCTCTACGGCCGTTAACTGGCCAACACATGGTTTGAGGATAACGCATACGCGGGGAAGGACTACACGGTGTGTAGTTTGGACACATGGATTGTATACATTTATTTCACACATCATGTCACGACTCCAACACAGCACACGACCTTTGACTGGTAATGCGTACGTGGTGAGGGACTACACGGCGTATAGTTTAGCATACACGGTGTGTACCCATTTCTTTCACACAGCAAGGACATGGCCTTGAACACAGGGTATACCCGGCTATGGGGTACATGACGTGTAGTTTTGGGTACACAGTGTATACTCATTTCATTCACATGGCAAGGACACGACATTGAACATGGGGTATACCCGGCAAGGGGGTTACACGGTGTGTACTCACACTACACGACGTGTAGTATCAAAATTATGGAAAGTGTCAAAAAAGTCCATTTTAACCTCCAGAACACTTTGTGACCTTCTGTTCGACAAAGGAATGGGCCAGAGAGGTCTGGGCCATTACACTTTCCTTGATGTTGAATAACATGAAAAAAATACATACTTGATTTCAGTACAATATCACCATTTATGTTTGCCTAGAAAAATTTCCACATCATCTCTTATTCGATGAAATGATGTTGAATTTTTCATTTCTGAAGTTTTAGCATATCATGCCATACATAAATAGAATGGTAGGTCATTTTATCCGTCTTTACCACAAAAAAAGTGTATCGCATGTAATCAAATAAGCATAAGTCCCATGTGGTTAGATAATAATTTATTCTAAAAATAATCAACTGAGGTTTAACTAAAACATTCCATAAATTGATATTCTTACAATCCTTATAAAATATTATAATCCAAAACATTATAAAAAGGTTCACTAACTCATCATAACATTTCTCTCCCATATATCATAAGGTATATCATGGTGGTTACATTCCAAAAATGATAACACCATCATCATTTATTCTTCAACGTCATGGTAATTACTTGAATTTTCACATATCCTATTTTAAAACATGCATATTACCGGGTTCATAAGTACAAAAATATGTAAACATCATCCATTATATCATAACCTACATGTCAATACAACATTATTCTAGGATCCCATTACATAAAAAATCATCGTTTCTACCACATTGTTTTCATTCTCAACATCACCAAAAGTGATAACATGTGACATTCCTTTAAAATTGGACTTCAGAGGTTGTTGACATCAATCATACACAATAACCCTTGGATAAGGAATTGGTTAGCTTAATTACCCATTTACTTTCACTTGTGAAATTAAATTGTGTAAGGTGTATTCTGTGTAGACTTTTCTATATTAGAATCATCATATACATTTCCCCCATTTCTTTGACACGAAACATCTCAATTAACATATTTTAGAAACATAAAACAATTACTAGTCTATATAATACAAAATAATTCTTGCTTCTTTTCACACTTTTATCATTCATAGATGATCATATTATTTTCACCATTGTTTGTAGGGATTCCCTTGAATTGCATCTTCTATTTATTATCAAAACCATGAGATTGATATGTGACACCAAATTAAATTTCAAATTCTATATAATAATGTAAAATATCTTCATTTCTATTAAATGATTTTATAGATAACATAATACATATATTTGGTTTTAAGCCTATGACAAATAGATCAACATTACTTTCAGAAAGGATGATTATGCTCAAAGCATACACTGACAGTGTCACAAAACATTCCTATAATGAACCAATTGATTCAACATCCTTTGTCATAACCACTAAGAACTCATTTTCTATATTCAATTTAAGAATACATGGAATTTACTTATTTAAAAATAAGTTATTGAACTTGTCCCATACCATGGATTAGATTTCATATTTCTAACTCGTATTAATTATTAGAGTATACCACTGGTCCACTTCGCCTTCTAAATGATAAATAGAAAAAGGTGTTTTTCATGGTCTGTGTAGTGAAGGATAAAAAATATGATTTTATTTGTATTTATCCATCATTAACCAACAACTATATTAGAATACACACTGAATGATGTTGAATGTAACCTCATGAAGGACATAACATAACACTATTCCGTTCTATTCTCATTTGGATGTCTAGAATTATTCAAAACTTGGTTGAGATTACCGATATTATTGTTCATTCCAGCCCCCATTAAATTTAGTTGTTCAGGAGTACAATCACTGCATTTCACATTGGTTTGATCATTAACATGGTTCTTTTGGGTTCCATTGATTATGGAAAAACAAAAAATAATAGTGTGAGAGGAAAAAATAATTCTATGAAGACATCATATTCAATTGGAATTACCTTAAATATCAAACTTCATAGGATTTATCCTAGGATGACAATGATCATCCCCAAAATTAAAGAATTATAACCTATAGTTAGACTTATCCTTATGTACATCCCTAGACATAACAAAGAAATATCTCTAGATATCTCAATAAAAATTTCACATACTATTTTCCAATGGATGAACAAAACATTCATCTAATACATAATATAAACTTCCAAACATGAAATAAATGAATAAATAACCATTTTAGATAAAAATTAATTACAATTTACAGACAAACGACAGAGGAGTTTAATAGTTTAGTGCCTTCAGAAACATGGAATACATTCTTCTAACTTGTTAATGATCTTCCACATCTCCCATAATGAAAATCCTCTTAATTAGTCTTTATTAAAATATTTTATTATAACATGAGGAATGGGAAACTAAGGAAGGGTGAGCTCAAATTATTTTTCTGTTTAAAAATAAACATGAACATACAAATGTAAAAACATGAACATAACTTTTGAAAATCAAATCATGTGTAACATATGTCAAAATTACGAGTCAAGGAATTACTATTAGTAATTCATAAGGCATAAATCGTAAATCTACAAGAGAAATGATTAAATAGTAATATCATAAGACAATGAATTTTGTAAAACACGTATGTATAGAAAATGAGTTCTATATTAACCCAGGCGCATTTCCAAGACCATCATAGTGGGAAAAGTCTATTACTGAAAATGGTTTAGTTATTGTTACAGTCTTGTCTATATGATGAGATATAAATCGTTGCGGAATGAATTGAAGGGAGATATAAGTCCAACCTAGCTCATAATGAAATCCTTATTACTTTTTCCAAAAAACCTTAATCATTCATCATATCATTACCCAAGGAACAAAATGGATTTATTAAACACCATTTCATTATAACATAATCAATATATAATTTTTTTTTCATAAATAGCATTCCATAAATAATATAATAAAACCATAATAATACTTGGGATAGTTTATTTTAAACATAAAACTATTAAATAATTAAATATTATATGGAATAGGATATAGATTGATCATCTGGATTTAATTATTGAGGAAAATATAGTTTCTTCTTCAAAAAGATATTCTTAAGTCAAAATGCCACAAAATTTTGAAAGAATAGAATTTATTTTAAAATAAAATAGAATTATTTTAAAGTAATATTCATTGAAATATGGTGGTATGAATATTTAAAAACTCACCATGCATTATATGTGAAAAGAAAACATTCTTCTCGTACATTTAATGGATAAGTAAAAAAGTAACTCATATCAAATAATAGAAAAAGATTCATTACATACTGTTTAATATAAATTCCAAAATTGGTAAAATTGACTTTAAGAAATGTATACTAATAAGTTTAATAATACATATTTTGGTAACACAGATTTTGATGATAAATATTCCCCAATAAATACCTATGTATAAACAATATCGGATAATAGTGAAATTGAAACATTATCCCTTATCGCAGGTTAGTTATCGATTGTATGTATCCAAAAAATAGATATAATTATTTAAAGGGTTAAATTTAATTATTAAAAAGTAATTGTCATAATATATTATCACATTATAATATTTTTTAGTAACATTATTACTTGTGCATCAGGTATTAACATCATTATTTTCTTATTCATGTTTTGTCAGATAACCTCCACCTCTTGGGATATATTTATATTATTTATAGAAAGATATTAGTATAATGTATATCATATTTATTTATTAAATTCAATTATATAGTAATATTTTAAATAAGATTATGTAGAATAAATCAAATCACGTCATGGAGATGGTAGATCGTACGTATGCTCGATCGAATATATCATTCCCATAATTGATGAATGGTTTTAATGTGGATGGTGTATAATATTTTAGAATAAATATAATGATATAAAAATCTTATATATTTATTTTTTCGATCTATATACCCATCCGTGTATAGTGGTGGTGAAAAAATATTTATATTACAACCAAAAGATGGTAAGCCATACGTACACGACTATGGTGATTTTATTTTTTGTATAATGGATAAGAGCTGGAATAAGGTTTTTCCATAAACATAAAAACATAAAATAATATTATTGATACTTAATATATTACCTTATTATGGAAACATATCATGATAATTAAGTAGAAGAAGAAATAATTTTAAAAAATCGATAGATCATATTACCTCTTCATCGATGAGCTACCTCTAGATATCATCAAAAAAGAACTAGAGTTTGTCTTTTGAGAAGAAAATGACATCTATAATATGATTATGGAATTTTATAATGTTAATGGATAGGTTATTTTTTATATTGGTTTCTCAATGTGAAATAATGAATTCATGGAGGACACTCCCTTTATAATTGAAGTGAGTGGCACCTTTGGAATCTACAAAAATATTAATTTATAAAAAACTTCTCATCAAAAAACCTCAAAAATATCATAGTTTTTAAGATTATATGAGATATTTTTTTAATCCCATTAAAAATTTATTTTCATAGATGTTTCAATTTAATTTTTAACCTTATCATTTAAATGAACCCTCAGTTATTCTATTCTTTATTTTAACTAAGGTAACAAATTGTTCAATATTAAAATAGTGTAATTTTTACATTTTTGATGTAATTTATACAATAAATATATAATTCAGGGAATTTTTGACAATAAAATTGTTATAATTTATTTTTATAAATGTTATATGATTTTAAGTTATTTTAATAATACAAAATATTGACAGACAGTCAATAGTTTCAATTTTGGAAATATTCAATTTATTGATTTTTAAAATATCAAGATAAGATGTTATCCTCAAACCAAATAATTTATAATATCCCTATGTTTTAAATATTATATATAAAATTCAATGGAGAAAATAATTAGATAAAATATATTTATTTTATTATTTTTAATAACTATTATATTATATTTTCTACCACAAAATAATTACAAAATCTGTCTTGTGTAATTATCTAATAATTTTAATTGATCAATAAAAATAAAAATATATTACACTGATTAAGATAAATTTAATAGATTTAATAATATTATTTCTAGTACAATATATCTTCTATAAAATCCATCATTAAAAATTATATACATATTAAAACATGAATGTGACATGATTAACATCACATCAAATAATATAATATAAGTATAATAATCTCTTCTATACATATCCAAATGATCAATAAATAGACTCATGGATGATTATTGTCCAGATATACTTTATGAATGATATTTCTTCAAGTTTTTTTCTTTCTTATGGTTGTTAAAATTATAATAAAAATAGTTTATTGATTTTGCACCATTTAATAATTTCTAAAATATCAATATATAAACATTTAAGGTTTTATTTATTTCCTAAAATTAACAATAAAATCACCATGATAAATAAAATGTTTTATATTTAAAATTATTATTTATAATGTAATTTATATTCTCTAAAAACATATATCAAAAATTATTTACTTATTAAAATTCAAGTAATAAATATTTAACATTTCATTTAATAAATTATATTAATTCCCCCAATCTCATCCAAGTGGCTTCGAAAGGTTATCATATCAACCCATGTATGTTTTATGGCCAAACTCCCTCATCCAATCACATTATAAAAAGTGTTAAATTTGTTATATAACATTTTATTTAACCTTAATTACATGATTTACCTTTCTTCTGTATTAATAAATTTTACTAATGATAAAATTCATTATGACTAAAAATAATATAATTATATTAAAATACTTTTCCCATAATGATTCCAAATATGGAATCCATTTTTTAAAAATAGAAACACCAAATTTTCATTAATTAGATTAATATGAAAAATGGGTTTTAAAACATAATGCATTACAAAAGACATAAATTTTTCTACAACAAAATTAATGCCAACAACATAGATTATTTTGACTAATAATAAGGTCTTATATTTATCATTTTAAGTAATTTCATTATTTAATTTATCTTAATAAATTATTTTGATAAAATGATATTTCCAATTAAAATTTAGTATATTTTTTAAAATTCATAAAAGTAATAATGTTATCTGAAAATTATCAAAAATTCATCCAAAGAAAATTATTATATATCAGATACACTGTACAAGTTTATTTCTTTGAAATAAAATATATAAAAGTTTCAGAAACAAGATATAAGATGGGTGTCCATTCATAAGATGTAAAAACTGAATTTTATTTATAAAATTACTACTTCTATCCAAAAAATGAATTTCTTCTTTTATAATGTCTCCAAAAAATATTATAATAATTTCAAAAATTATATTGTATTTATTAAACAAATATTTCATAAATAAGTTCCATCAAAAGTGATTTTATTATTTTACAAACTCATTTATTTCCATTTAAAAAACATTTCATAAGAAATTTAATGGTATTGATACCTACCATTATAATGTCTAGATTATAATTTTTCATAATAATATTTAGTTTTTCACATATACTCAGCCTTGCATGAAATTAATTCTATCAAAATAACATTAAATTTAATGTAATAGAATCCAATCATAGTGTTGTGTAAATTTGAATCTAATTCGGTGTTTGTTATTGAACAAAAGTTTGGTGGTGTTGAGTACAACATAATACATAAATGAAATTAAAAAAAATATACCTCATAAAAATCATAGGGTGTTACAGATATGGAAATGATATTATATACATTTTTTCATACATCTTCATATATAAAGGATTGAACTATAATAAACATGTAATTGTTGCATGACAGTTATAGACTAGTGGGTAACTGGTTACAAGGTTTATTATTGATATATTTATTTCATATTATTATATTAAATACATAAAGGATATTTGGTGAGAATGATTTGTTGAGGATGAAAAATATTTGACATGATGTAGGTGTGTATTTTTTATAGTGTTTATTTACTATGGAATTTTATACTTCTTCTACATTTTCATGATAGGTATTAAAGATGATCCAATATATTATACATGTATTTTCACCCCTATATATATAAATACATTATTGTAGGATTAAATGTTATAACTAATAACCAAATTATAAATTTCTACATCAAGGTTTAGTGCTACATTCAGATATGCTTTAATAAACGTTATTCACATTTCTTATCATTCCATTTTGGTTAATTGTTTAGATATGAAATTAAATCGATTATAGTATATATATTGTTCTTATAATATGTGTTTTGTTTATTACATTACATGATCATAAGATTAATGAGAGGAATGCATCAAATTTTAATTTTTGGTACCCTTTATTTCAGACTCCAACACTTTGAAAATTCTGAGGCATGATAGATGGGTTACTCTGATCTCGAATATAGGCCTTAGTTGGGTTCTCAATGGGTATGGGTAATGATAGAGTGGTATTAATGAAATATATGAGAGTTATGATGGATAATGGATTCAGTAATTGTATTGGATTTCAGGGGGTTGGTAGGGAATCAGTATTTAAAACATTTTGGTTGTGTTGTAGAAAAATTCAACCGTTGAGTAAATAGGAGACTAGGGACCACAATCGTTCGATGAATTATTCTAAATCATACATAAAAACATAGGGGATTAAATTATATTTCTTCTGTAATGTTTTATTAGTGGTGAATTCATCATGTTTGTTTTTGATTGTGGTAGAATTAGGGTATTTTTTGGGAAATGATAATGAAGTTAATTTAATGATAATAAATGTGGTGAAAACTCTAGGATCAGTAACTAACTAATCATTGGTATCCAATGTTAGGGTTTTAGATAATTTAATTGAGTGATCATTAGATTTCACAGATCTATTTCATAAACCATCTCAAGATGATGCAGATTTAGTTTCGCTTCATTTTGTGAGTTAGCTATTGTCTACATTAATTTTCCCATATTACTCCTTAAGTGGTATTATTGATATGATTTTACAAAATTTTATTCTATTAATATATTCGTTGATACAATTATTTGGTAGAACTATGATGTAAATAATTAAACAAAATATACCTAGAAAATAGAAACCATGGAAATGTGATAATAAACATAACACATTTTAACTTTTTTAGTGGATACCATTGTTATTTTTTGACATATGTTGGTATGTTATAAAACTAATGTACCTTGATAAGATGAATTATTTCAAACACAAACTTAATAAGACATTATATGTGTTAATATATATTTCCTAGAATAAGGTTATTCTTGTTTATATGTGAGAGAAAATAGAATTATATTTAATAAGGTATATCAATCATCATGATTACTATATCAAAAAAATCATAGTTTTGTTGGTTTTATTTTTAAAAATAATTTTATAATTTTATAATACAAATTCATAATGTCTTAAAATCATGTTATGCATGATAATTTATATTTTCTAATTTTTATAGTAATTTATTGTATTACAATGGTAAATATATATTTTTACAAACATTTTCTTATACTAGAATGAAGATTTTGATAAAATTTCCTATATATTGTAATAATCTGTGATATTTAAATTAATATTGATTACATTACTTTCCTTAAAAATTATTTCTCTTATTTGTAATTTTTTTAATAGATAAATGGGATACTAAAATTTAATAAATGTTATTTTTATTTCAATAGTTGACTTGAAAAATTATTTATAGTGTTTTATATATAATTCGGTTGATATATATATATAATTGAGTATTTAATAGTCTTCAATTAAAATGGTATATGATTAATAATAGGTTTTGATGGGAAACCAATAATAAATTTTCTTTTTTCTGAATTCATGTTATTTATGGAATTGTATACAGATATTTAACTAATTTTTCATTATATGATCCATTATAACTTACTTTATGTGTTTAAATGTATGTGTGATAAATTTTGTTTCCCTTGAGAATATTTTTTATGTATTCTCATCAATTGATGTTTTTGTGATAAAAGTTTCATTGGTATGTTTTATGGGAAGAAAGATATTGTGAGTTTTTTTATGATTAGATTTACTTTGGAATTGACTGTAGAGGGAGTTCTGTTATTTAGAGGAAATAATGATGTTGATTTTGGAACATGGTGAACATTTTCATCATAGATGAATTATATTAGTGATTTAGAGGTGTGATATTAATTGTGATTCATAAGTTATACATAAATTTTACATATTTTCTCTTTTTAGTTTTATTTATCTAAATAATTAAATTTACAATGAAGTTTCAGTCGATAAAACATAAGTAACTTATAAATAAGTTGTTATTCTCTGGATGGAGGATTCATTAGACAGGCTACTATACAAATTCAATTAAAAAAATATTGATATTTCTTTGTGGAGATTCATGCATACAGGTCGGGGAGTAGTTAAAATAGGTTCATCTCTCATTAAAATTAACATGTAATATAGAACAGTTTTTAGTTTCCATCTTAGTGGGTTTGATCTAAAGGTTGTACCAAGAGTGGGGTAAAGTGAATTAGGGTTGACATAATTTAGTTTCATTGAATGATTTTATTACCTTGGCTAATTTATATTTCATACACATGGTGATAAATTATAAAATTATGAGCAATCATAATTAATTCTTGGAATGGAATTATAGTGCACATGATCATGGAATTATATTCCTTGAATTTATATTCAGCTTTCCAAACCACTTATTTATGAAGACATGATTTCTTGGTATTATGAGTCTTATTGAATGTCAATGATTTGATAGAGTGTAGTGTCTTTTTATTTTATGTCATAGTAGAAGGTTATATATTGTGATTAGGTGATCAAAATTGAATTTATGTGGGCAGTTGGTAAGTCTAAAGAACTATTATTATTCTATGGGGATTTTTATATGTGAATATAGGAAGTGAAGTGGTATCTCAATGAGAAAGAAATGATTGATGTATGGATTTAAGTAAATCTAGAAATAAATTACAGGTAATTAAACATGTTTTCAATAATATGTGGTTGGAAATATATATTAAGAGTTCCCAATGACACAAGGAGTTTTTCAGTTAGATAATGTGAATATTTGTTGGTGGGGTATTTATTTTTTAGTGTGAATTTAAATTCAATGAAATATATTGGTTATTGGATTTAAGAGTTGGTACATTATAAATTAGTATCATTATTAAATTTATCATAAATTTTTTTAAATGACTTTAAATATTGTAGTTTAAATTGATTTATCTTGAATATTCTTACTCTACTACTCAAAAACCTTTTTTTAAATTTAAACTATATTTGTTTTCTATGTTATGATGAAATAAGTTATCTAGTTTACGTAAATGCATGAGTATTTTTGAAAATAAAGATTATGTTTTTTTGAAAAATGTATTTTCGGAAAATTATTTCATGAAATTAATTTATTGGTAATAATTCATTATTATTTACTCAGTAGGATTTTGAGTTTTTCAATTAACTACTAGTTATTTTCGTTCCTTGTTCATATTCATGTTAATCACTTCTATTAAAGAATAACTATTTGAGATGTATCTCATGATTTCTTTGGTTTTAAATGATATACCTTGTTAATGTGTAGTCAATGATATAGTTTGGTTCTTCATTCAAGTGTGAAATGTGAAGAATATTATTTTCCAAGTGATGTAATGATTCATAAAAATTAAAAGGTGGTTTTTTGACTGGTCTAGTTTTTTTTTAATTTTCGATTGGAAACATTTAATAACATCATTTTTTTGGTATCATATCCTTCCTAGTTGTTATAGTTTATGAAGAACATCATCATTCATTATATTTATATTATATTTATTATTTATTCTATATTTAATTCTGTGTTATATTTTATAGGGTATTCCATTATTTTTATATTGGAAAAATACTAGTATGAGAGGTGTCACATTGGGATCTTGGATTTTATCCCCATTTGATTTCATTATAGAATTGATTATTGGCTTTTAGTATGAGAATAGTTTTATAGGATAAAAATGTATGGGTATATAATTTTATAATCCATTCATTTATAACTTCATATGTTCTAATACATACAACATTGTATTTGCGGGTAGTCATGGGGTTGAGATGAAGTTTCATCATTGTTATCAGGTGTTGAGATCATGATTTTTAGCTCACTGGTGTCTAAAATACCCATGGTGTACAACATTTTTGGGTAACAACCAATTTTATCTTTCCATTTTTATGATTGGTGAACAATTAGTTATAGAAAATCAATTTTTATGGGTTTGGTTTTTGTTAAATTGTTGTAATATTAGTATGTAAAATGAGGGGTTGTAATGCTTATAATTTCATGTGTGTTGTCAATTTGAGTCTAGGTTGATCATTATGAATAGTAGAGTCATTATTTAGGATATCATCTATGTCACCTATTAATATAACCAAAAAAATACGAGAGAACTTCATTCTATAGTTCAGATATTTTTGATGATTTTCCCTTCGGGAAATAGATAAATATTAAAAAAATTAGAAGTCATGGTGAAAACATGTTGTGTTTATCGGGATTATTTCAATTGGTCATGTTCTAATTGTATGTTTGAAAATGAAGATAATGTTTTTTAAATATTTGTTTAAGGTGAGTTACATCTTATAAACATGGTTGAATTAATATAAATGGAATGTTCTAAAAGGGTATTGTGGTTGTGATTTATTATTGGACTCTGTTGTTTATCGTGTCTGTATGCCCTATTTATACTATGGTAGATTGTGTGATATTGGTTGTGTATTGTTTTTCTAGTTTAGGCTGGTAAAATGAGTTGTATAGTATACATTTTGAATGGTTTTACATGGTACACCTCAGAGATTGTGGTTGTTTATATTATAGTGCTGAATGGTAGGTTATGTGTTTTCAGAAATGTGTAGGGTTTGTTATCTATAATAGATGGAAGTGTAGAATAAGAAATTATTTTTTATTGTTTTGGGGGTAGTGTGAAAGGGTAATGGGAATATTTTCTATTGGTTAGTTCATTTTTGTGGGGAATTATTATAGGTACATTATGTTATGGATTTTTAATGGTAATTAAATGTGCTTTAATGGGTATATGAAATATCATAATAACCATTCGTTTTTATTAAATTATGAACAATTGAAATATATTTGTTAGAATTGTTAAAGAAATTGTTTATATATGTTGAATTTTTTATCATTATGTAATGATTAATGAATGGTATATTAAATTAAATAAGGGTAAAAAAATTATATTTTTTTATATTAATTAATAATATGATTGAATTAGAAATGTTGAATTTTGATATATTTACTTAATAAAGATAGTGGGATTTTTTTCATTATATATATTACAACCGTTATTTGATTAGTTAAACGATAGTGTGGTAATTATGATATGGAATATTGTTATTGTTTATTGTGAATACATGGGTTAGGGTTATGAATTGATATAATATATTTGTTATTTTATAATTTATTTTGTATACAACAAACAAGAGTTGGATAAAAATACGGATTCCCAAATGTTTTGAAAACATGTTGTTTTCCATAAACATTCAGTTTGGTGAGGTAATAAATGCATGTTTACTAAAACAACTACCCTCTCCAATTATTTTTATAATGATATATTATGGATAAAATAATACATATATTTATGGTATATAATGGGATAATTTTATAGTATATACTTTTCTAGTTGACATGATCGTGTGTTCAGGATGACAATGTGAAAGAGGGGGTTATTCGTGGTTGGGGTTTTTTATTTTTGGAGGGGAATTGGTTTTTTTCCTTAATTTTTCTTATAAACCTATATAAAATTAATACAAAATTGTGATATGATGATATATGATTGGGGATGTGAAAAATAGATGGAGGGAATGGAGTTGATGTTATTCATGTTCATAAAACCCTACTGTGATGAAAATTCTATATATAGTTGGAATATCAATATGCATTTATAGAGTTATAATTATATGTAGTTATATAAATATGTTCATGTGGAATGGATAAAATTTGAAGACATATATTGGTGGTCCATAAGATTGAAAACCCATTGGGGATGTTTTTCTTGGATTCCTTCTTGATTACTCTTTCAATATTATGTTATCAAATGTGGTTACAATATTGGGTGACCATTCATTTGAGAGGATTTATGATTGATTACTTGATATTAGTGTGTGTCAGTTTTGTAGTTATATCAAGGAGTCATGAGAATTTTTTATTCATATTTGTTTAAGAGGCCTTAAGCAGGATCCTATTGAGTATTCTTGCATTATCACCCGTATATATATATATATATATATATATATATATATATATATTCAGTTTTCGTAAAGGAATCAGTGTTAGAGATTGAAATTACATGATAATTGTTTTGATTTTTTATCCACATCACTATCATAGAAGGATATATCCTTTTTTTGGTATTCCATTTTAGGGAATTTATTTATATCAATGAAAATGAATTAAGAAATATTGGTTTAAATATATTTTATGGAACTAATTAATGGTTTCATTAATATTTTAGTTTTATTTTTCTTGGTACTGAATCCTATTTATATAATTTCTCCACACTGTTCTAGCCTAAAACCCCTGGCCTATTATATATGGGATTCTGTTGTAACACTTTATTCCACTATTGGATCATGAGGGGTTCCCATCAGGGATGGTAAATAAAATTTCCTTATTAAAATCATCATTTTATGAGATTTTTTAATATCAAAAAAATCATTCAAGATATTTTGATTATCATAAATTAAATCCCTAAGCAATATTTAATCTACTAACATATAGATTTCAAAATATTGAACCTCTCACCCTAAATACTCATACACTTCTAGACTATTATACAGATATTATTCAGATTGAAATAATAATTTCCTGATTCTACATCAACAATATCATTATATATTTATTTAACTATGGGTAATTCTAAATTTCACGATTGA
Source organism: Viscum album (assembly GCA_963277665.1). Lineage (NCBI taxonomy): Eukaryota > Viridiplantae > Streptophyta > Magnoliopsida > Santalales > Viscaceae > Viscum > Viscum album. Next base: position 1,748,688,911 of record OY728120.1, on the reverse strand, counting down.
AAAGAAATTTATATAGTATTACTTGAATCAAATATCTTAATAGAATCAATTTTATTCACTTCAATGGAGTATTACACATTCTTTATCTATAAACTTAATATAACACACATTTTCATACCTTTAAAAATAATAAAATTCTCTCTACCAATGTCCATGAAGAATTCAAAATAGTTATATTTTATTTCAATATTTTGGTGTGGGATCATATAAAATTATTCATTAAATGGTTATATGTTGTTTTCTATTGTTTTCTCCCATGTTATAATAAAAATATCACAAAACAAATTTTCTAGTATACCATCTCTATTAATGAATATTATAAAATCCATTGTGAATATATATGTAATACTATTTAATTATGATATCTAAAATAAGTATTATATTTTATATAATAGGTAATAACATTTCCATAATATTATATAAATTTAGGAATCTCTAACATCATTCTTTCAATAATAGTACCATAATGAAATGAGAGGCTTAAAATAAACATTCATAAGTGTAATAAAATTTAAAATAATATTTTAGAAATTATCATCCATGTAATGATATTTAGGATTCCAAAATAATTATTGGGACCATTGGTTTATGTAGTGTAACCCAAGGGACCCTGAGTTATATGTGGTTTTATCATGTTTCATAGATAGTAAAACATTAACTATGTAACCCTCTCCATCTGTAAAATATTATTCCCATATTTGTATAATCTAATTTAATCCATTGTGGACCTTGAAATATTATATTGTTTATATATACATATTATATATATAATAATAATAATATAAAATACAGATTTTTTATGGATTATCTGTTGTATTATATAACCCTAGATTATACATATGGCCATTTTTAATATAACAAAATCCACCAATACTTATTTATTTTAGTGTATAAAATATATAAATAATTTTATTATTCACCATAAGGAAAATTTCTAATAGGAATGGTTTTGTGATAAACTACTACTCACCAATGGAACACATCTATTTTCTCCCTCAACATGTAAATTTTTGTGGATGTTCTTCAATATTTTAAATTCTTGAGTCAGTTATCAATACATATCCTATCATTAAAAGAATTATAATTATTTTAAATATGAGAGTTATAGAAAATACAAGTACTTCATTGAATATATTGAAAAGAAAATCACATTGAAACCCCATACTAAAAATAATTAAATAACCACAAATTCTAATTATAATTCTAGATTATTCCTCATGAATATATTCATAATCCATAGACATAAGAACCAGAATATAAAATAAAATTCATCTGTGTACGGTTCAACAAAAATTTCTTCAATGGAGAGGGAAAAAATGAAATTAGAACATAGGAATAATAATAACAGAATGAGGGAAGTGTTTAACATCTGACCCAAAGGGACATCATTAATAATCAAATGATAATTGGAAAAACCTCATACAAGTCGATGATATTCTCTTAGGTATATTTCCCTATCACCTCAAAAGTGTGATGATAATGGAGTTATCAAGGAGGTTATTGAATTTTAAGGTAGATTATTATTTTAATATTATTAAACACATGGGTAGGTTGTGTGGTTTGGCCTCCTAATTTACAAAACTATTGTTTAACTTTTTAAAAGTCACTTGATTTCCATCTGGGAGTCACAAGGTTTTGCCAAATGGTTTCTTATGTATATGAATCATTATTTCAAAATGGAACCCCATAAAGGGGGACCATGAGTGGTTCCTCATATAATATTTAATTTTTTCTAGTCCAACAATATCGATATGAGAGGAATTGAAACACCTTGAGAGATCTATATTGTTTGGCTACATGGTTTAAAAACATATACCTCAATGAAACTAAAATGTTTCAAAATAATCCACCATAAACCTATAATCTAATATAAATTACATAATTAAACATGACCATTCACAAATTTAAAATAAGTGGGAGATATTTCTCCGAACCATATGACTTTATTCAACAAGATGTAACTAAATCATTATGTAAAAATTTCTCAAAATATTTTTTCATGGTGGAGGAAACACTGGACATAAAAACACAACCAATCATGAATAAAAAAACTATAGATCAAAACACATTTCCAAAAAAATAATTTTGAATTGTAAATATGAACAAAATACACAGTCGATATAGAAAAAATAAAATCTAAATGGTATAATTTATGGATGAGAACTTTTATATATCTCAAAACTTTTAATAGTTTCCATTAAAATGGTGTAATCTAATGAAATGACATGTGATCCAAATATAACACCAATAAAGGTGCTATAAATGATGAAATCCATCACATGGGGCATCCATAGACATACCAAAATTATCAATACATTCTAAAAAAGTGACATAGTGAGAAAATATCATAAATAAAATTTCATTAACAATGTAAATATTTTAGTGAACATAAATGTGTAATTGAAGAAAGGATTAGATACGAATAAGAATTGTGATAACCAAAATGGGATACAAAACAACATTTCATATAGATAAATAGTCATCGTTCTATTATAAATAAGAGGGATCATAATTCCATGTTTTTATTTTTAATAGAATATAAATTGAATTTCCCCTAATATTATAGAAGTCTTTCAATAATCCCAATAGACGCAAGGTCACCAACAATCCCTGTAATAACATATAATGAAACCTCACCATCATATCCCCATTGTTTACATAATTAAATAGAGAAATTAATGATTGGAACACATCCAAAAAAATGTATTATCTCAAGAATAAAAAATTCATAGATTCATTAATCATAGATTAAATTTAAACGAACCATCTTTGTGAATGGACAATAAAAACTCAAACATAAGTATCAAACACTATAATGTGTATAAAACTTAAACCCTTACTATGTTAGGAGTATATTTAGTAATTAGAGAGGATATCATCCATTCCAAGGGAGAATCTAACTCAAGAAACATAAAAATGATCATCCAAAATTTCTAGGGTAATCATTAAATAAATAAAACTAATTTTCTGAACAAGAATAATATATCATACAAAAAATTAAAAGATATAATCTACCAAAAAACTATAAATCAAAACCATAATTAATATGTTTCTTTTTAATGTATTTTTTGAATAATAGACACTAGTTTCAAAGTCATAAAACCCATTGTTAAAAATTTTCTATGACTTCATAAACCCCTATAAAAAATCATTTTCTAAATCATAAACTCCATGTTCATTCCTTACCATATAAACCATATTCCCATAATAAAAACGGATATAACTATAAACATCACTCATTGAAGAAAAATAGTAGTAAAAATTAAAGTTTTCATTTTAAAGATCTTTTGAAGAAATTATATTTAATCAAAAAAAAATTTGATTCCATAGTTCATCACTAATATAACTATCTCTCTTCAAAACATAAAAATAATTTCAATTTATTGAATAATATTACTAAAATATTTTCAATACATTAATTGTAAACATACTTTTAATTTTATAAAATTTATATTCAATCCATTTTAAAATTCAAAATCATATAAATTATTAGAAATTACTTTGGTAAATTATATATTATATTATAAAGAAAAAATTTTCTATTAAGACCAAATTGTTAAACAAAATTAATTAACCATAATAAACTATAAATTTCCAAAACATAACAATAACCATTATTAATTCATCATTAATAACATTTATTGATTAGAAAAATTAAAAAATAATAAAATATCTCCTTCATTAAAATATAAAAGATATTAGTGGCTTCATATGGCCTGAATTTATAGTTTATAAAAGTCAATGCTAACCATGTTTCAATCACCAATTTATTTGTATAACCCTGTGCATGAGAAAATGTTTATTTTCTAAACCATGTGGGGTAATAATACATGTTTTGGATTTCTACCATTATTATTTCAGACCATGAAATATTCCAAAACAACACATATAATCTTAATATAATTCGAAACACTAAAAAATAAAATAACAAAAACTATGAATAATAATTGAAATATCCAAATTCATGACTAAAAACATGACATTCGAAGGAAGTGTCGTTCTCCATATTGGTATGATCCATCTAGAACCTCCCATCACATATCTCATTATATTTGATATTTATATCTCCCGGCTATGATTAACTCAAAAATAATAATGGGAATATCAAGTTCTATCATTTCATGAACAAATATAGGAATCCTTGACCTGACACCTGAACTGGTGTGTGGTGGTAACTAATGGGAAACCAAAACCAACATTGGTGGAAAACTAGTTTTTGGGAATTATCAAAACCAAATTGGTAATTTTTTATCCAAATTATTGATATAGATAGGGTGATATAATTCGACTAAAAAATTCTGAAATCCACATAAAATAAATTAGAAAATATATTTATATATAGTAATAAAATCATCATCAAAAAATACACTTCCATAACATGATAATCATATGATAAGAAATACCAAATGATGGAATTAATGATATCTAGATATAAGAGGTCCAAAATGGAAAATATAAACATAGTCCAAAAGAATAAGGAAACATAAAAATAGTGATTATCTCCTTGTGGCCCATAATCACCATCAAAAATAATCTCAAAAACCAAATACAAGAGAATATTGAGGTAAATGATCCCATTATGAGAAAACTCACTAGAACCTATATGTTAACCCTCAATATCCACTATATCAATAAAAACCTATTATGGTAATTATGTTTTAGTATTAATGCCTTTGATCAATTTCACCAAAATTTATATTCATTTCCTTTCGCATTATATTCCATTAATTTTAATATAAAATAAAATAATAAAAATAAATAATTTTTTAATTCTGAGGAAAAAATAAAAATTATTTTTTAAAACTCTTTTCAATACCATTTGAATGAAAAATTTAGATTTATATTAGAAATATATTTGTGAAGCACTATTTCAAGAAAAAAAATAATCCACTTTTAGAAGATTCGTATCATAAAATTATAAGTAACCAATCACAACAATATATGATCATAAAATGAATATAGAATAATATTTAGTGGAAAATATAATACAAGAGCCAGGTATAATTAAAAATAAGAAACATATAATAATTGGAAAAAAGAGGAGACATAGTAAAAATGTGTACATTTTTATTAAAATGTGAATAAAGGATAAAAAAACTCCAAACCTTGTGATAAAGGTTATACAATCATAAAAAAGGTATTATACATTCTTTGGAGTTTCATATGATAGAAACAATCATTACACACTAAGATCAACATACTATATTATGAGAAAAACAATTCCATGTAACTAAAAATAAACCATTGCAAAAGACCTCACCATCCCAAACATGAATTAAACACAAGGAAATATAGTTTAAATACAATATTACTATTAATATATAAATATATAATGATGAAGTGATAATGTTTTTTCAGTTTTGTGTAATCTAATTCTAAGTGGGGATACGTGAAAACCATGAAGTACATTTCCTATTTCCCTAACTAATCACCTAGGAATCCCTGTATATTATTAAATGGAGGTAGAGAATATTTTATCGTATCATCAATAAAAATACAAAAGAAAATACACAAAATAATAAATTGTAATTCCTCCTCTAACACAACATTCAAAAAAATATCCCCTTACCAATCAATTAAGAACCATATAATAAAAAATCCAAACCATAATATAGAAACACATATTCCACACATAAAATCATAGTTACTGGGACATAAAAGGGAATTTATTATAACTTTTGAAAATACTTTTTAATTTAATATTTTAAAATGGACCACATATTCTACACAAATGAAGAAAAACTATTAAAAACATTCATGGAAACCATTATCGAAATAAAAATACTTAAGAAAATGAATTTTAAATAATTAATAATCAAAAATTTAATCCAACAGATCCATAATAATAAATATCTCATCAGATATGATCGTTCAATGGCATATAGATTATCATGTACACAAAAAATGAATGAAATATAATAATATACTATTGAATCTTATACAAATACTGTAAAAATGGTATTCCCTAAAAAAACTCCATTGAAACACTAAAATGACATGATATAATAATATTATTTGATATAAGAATCATTATATGAAAAGAAAATTCAATGAAATTGTCTTATAATAATATTAGAGAAAAACGAAATAAAAAATTAATAGGTTAAAAATAATTGGGACAAAAAATTGATAAAACCATTTTTTATTTCTTGTTATATATACCCAAAAGTATTAAAAATAAATCTATATATTTTATATGTATTGAAAATAAAAATTATATTAATAAGTGATGTTTTAAAAAACCAATTATTTCACAAAATATTATGAATATAAAATCTCATAGAAACACCAACATAGAAAAAATATAAAAAATTTCATAATTATGAATTTTTGATTTGTTCTTAATATGAGCTTCTCAATAGATTGATAATAAAAATCTAGTTAATGATAATTATTCAAACAGGGATTCCACCACCATAGTCTGAAGAGATAGGGTGAAGAAGAAACTTGAAAAAATGACGATGAAGAAGGTAAAGGGAGATGAACATAAAATTTATACATGAATGGAAATCACTAGGAAGAAATGTATAACTGAAAAATCCATTAACAAAGGTAGGATATTAACCTAATGATCTCTTTCGTTTTCTCGATATTATGAAATAAAAACTAGGGACATCACAGGCATTAACTATGATAGGGTAGACTAGGAAATTCATTGTTTTAACCACTAATAAATTTCACATTAATTGATCAAACATTTTATTAAAATTTTCACAAATATTAGACCAAATTATAATGAATTTTGGGTATCATAGAACACCACTGGATGTAATGATATATCTATTTTTAAAATAATTTTAATTTCATTGGTAGCATGATTTACATGAAACACTGAGTATAAAAAACCTGTGATATACTATTTAAATATGATTATTTAGTATTTAACATGAAATAATTATATAAAATTAAAATTTTATTCAATATCATATATTACATGTTGTAATTTATGTTACACGTAGCAAAAATCTTATGTTTCTCTACAAGGAATATTAAGTTTTATTGAACAATGACATATTATTATTTTTTCAATTAATATAATAGTTATATACTAAAATTTTTAAAGGTTGGTATTAATAGGATTTAGTAACAAAGGAAAATATATTATTGAACTCATTGGATACTAATAAATGTTAAATAAAAATAAAATCTATATAAATATAAAAAAAATTTAAAAAATTATATTCATTCTCCAAAGGAGTTTTATACTAATAAATTAAATTAATACCTATTATTGAATGATATTAAAATAATTATAAAATCCATAATTCTTTTAAAATTCATCAAATTGATTTGATATTAATAATATAATAAGAATTCTAATTTTACATATAAAATTCAGTATTATTTGAATTGAAATTTTACCTCCATTAAATTATGTAGTTCTTTGAATAATAAAATTTGATATAATAATAAATTTAATTTGAATTCTTTTTAAAATGTATTCTAGTAATTATCATAGAATCAATTTTTGGTCTTCTTCTGAGAAGTTTTACTTTTTGATGAATACTAAAAAATAACGATTTTTATTTGAAAATAGGAATTTCATCCAAAAATAATAATTTTCTATTATATTATAGTTATTTATAATTAAAATTAGATATATTATACATCTAATAATCTAATTTTGGTCATTGATATCAATTATATATTTAATTTAGAAATATTTTGTTTAAAAACATGTGAACATTTTCACTTTAAAACCCCACTTTCTCATCGCATCTGTGGGATGAATTTTAATTTAACATTTTCCTATTATATTAATTTATTATGGAAAATTGGATTACATATTTGGATTTAACATAATGTATAATTTATATTATGGTCTATATAATTTAGTACCGATGTTATTATAGAAAATATCTAAAATTAATTATAGTCATTAATAGAAAATTGAGTTTACTGATGAACTAAAATATAATATTATAGGACATAAAAGGACTAATAACTGGTCAAAAACAAATACTCTGGACATATATATGGTCTTATGACTTTAAGATCAACTGTTATGAGTTTTTTGGACACTTTTCCAAAATGTGACACATATAATAAGTTAGGTAAATAATAAGACAAGATAAATCTTTACTTAATTTAATAATTATAATGCTTTGAAATGGTTACAAAAATCCAAATTGGTTCAATTATAAATATCATTTTGAAATATTAATTATTTTTTATTTTCATATTAATTTATAATTAATGTGTAAATAATAATTAAGTACTCAAAATTCAATATATATGTTTACACAATAATTTTTAATTTAATAATTAAATAATATAATTGATACTAAAAATTTTACAAGTTAAGAAAATAAAATGAATTATTTTGTTCCGTAAATTTTTTTGTTTAATATGTAATTTTACAAATCATTTAAATTGAAATATTCAAATTATCTCATTTTTGTTATATTTTTAAATTGAAGTAAAATAAAAAATGTTAAAATTCATATTAATGTTAATTTATTATAAATGATATTTTATTAAATCAATTAAAATTAGTAAAATAAAAAGTTCTTACAACTGATAGTTAAATTCTAAAAAATATTTACTATTTACCATTCATGGATTAATTTATATTTAATAATAGACATATTTACCATTACATAGTATAAAAATGTAAGCATTATTCATGTTAATGTATTGTTTTTTTACGTTAAATGTGCTTCTGAGAAAATTTATTTCCAATTCAGAAGGTATTTTTTATTTTATAAATTATATATAATTGTTAAAATCATCGGGTCTAAAATATATAAAAAAATTTCACCTTAATTTACTATTAATTAATAATATAATCCGGTTAGAAAATTAATGACATAAATAAAAACAGAAATGATTTAAGTGGCGAAATATAGAATTTAATGAACAGAATTATATAAATTAATTTCCTTATAGGTTCTTATCAAATAAATAAACCAAAAAATTTATTATTATTCAATTTTGGATCCACATTTTGTAATTTAGATATCTATGTAGTGAAAACCGTTGATTATTTAAATAATTCCACTCCCCCTCTACAATAAAAGGAAACTCACTCCCCCCTGTTATCCACACCTCCCAAGCAATTTGAATCACGGAAAACCTACAAAAATAACTCTCAAAATTTCCACCCCTCATCAGAAAATACTTATTTTTTTAATAATGAAATCCTTTAAAGGTTTCAGATTCATCCTAAAATGGATACATAAATGTGATATAAAGTACTTCTGAAAGAGTTTTTTTTAATTATTTTTTGACATAATTAAATTTTTATTATTCAATTTATATATAATATCCATTGTATATATATATGAATAGTTATAATGTTAATGGTATTTAATATATGTTTTCAAACATTTAAAAAATCGATTATGAAATAATAATTTGTGTCCACAATAGACTATTGCCTATTCAACTGATGTGGTAAACTTTTTTCCATTACAACCTTTCACGGTTTGGATTAATGATGGATTTATATTTTAAATATTATATATATATATATATTTATATTTTATATATAATTTTGAATCATTAATTATTATATATCAAATACTTCATGATATATATATTGTGGGTATATGAGTTTGGTACTCATGTGTATGACGGGCTACTGCCTCGTAAAGTAAAATGATTCGTTCACAGATCTTATGGATTATATTAAGGATGGGTTTAACTAAAATCTGTGATATATATGAGATATAAATTATAAAATAATGATTATATATATATATATCTAATAAAATTTAATTATTTTAATATGATATGAAAATGGAATCAACTTTCAAGAGTACACACAACCTACTGTCTCCATGAACTATGTATTTCACTTCCTATGACCAAAATTTATTGATTACTATAAATAGATATATAATGATTGTATATAATATTTTTATCATTTTTTGATTTCAAGATATGATTTAATCATGATCAAAGTATGTGGAACAAAAAATAACAAGTCATAACATACACAAAAAACAATGAAATCGGCAAATTAAATGATTAATATAATGAAAGATTATTATCGAATATTTCATAAGATATTATAAAATGATCATATATGATAAAAAATAATAATATAGATCAATAATAAGTTAAAAAATATTTAAAACGATGATTAATTTGGATAAATAATAGTAAAAAAATAAGCATATTAGCATATATTTTTTACATCAATTTACAATCATTTGGTTAAACATATACTTCGTTGATTATGACATTATAGGTTTGTGTGTGTAATTAATTTTTATTATATTTTATTTTATTTCCACTAGGTATTTTTGGATTAAAATAGTATTCACATAATCTATTAATTTATTATCACCTCAACTATATGATCATTTTGAGGGTTTATTTACCAATCACATTCTAATTGAAATCATTTGTTGTTGAATACCAGTTGATGGAGAATACGTAACCAATTCCTAATAAACCACTTATTTTTCGTATCATAAGGTTATTAATAAATCTTTAAAAAATTAGTACTAATTTTTACCGATTGGATACAATATATATTTAATAAAAATTTTCTATGAAAATACGAATTTATTTCACTCTTCGGTCAGAAATAGGTTTTCTTCCAAAAACAATATTTTCCAAAAAAAAATCAACAATGTTTTTATCAATATAAGAAAAATTAAAATATCTTCATCAATTTTGAAAATTTAATTATAAAAAAATTATTTCTATGCCATTTTAAATGTAATTCTCATTCATTTAATAAAACATTTAAAAGAAAATGTCATTTTAAAATTTAAAATATGACATGATGATAAAATGTGCACGTCCAATCAAATGCTTCAAAGATTAATAGATAAGTTGAAATGATTATATTTGATTAAAAAAAATTCATAATTTTTCATAAATGTTGATTTTAAAAAGTTATTTATAAATAAAAATATTTTAAAATTTAGTTTTGAAATTAAAAAATACATTTTCCTCATGAAAGATTTTAAGGCTATTTAGTGTTATTTATATTAATAAAGGACAGTGACCTTTTATTCTTAGACCAATGTCTATATATTGTATTTATACAATCCTTACTCTATCTCTGGATTATTTATGATAATTTTTACAATGGAATTGTTTGGAATTCCCTTACATGATTCATTTTTGTGGTTTACAACCATCCCTTTGAATTTTCACTATATTTTCATCATTGTAAATTAAATTTATCTAAATAATCCATATTATTTTGTGATATATATTATTATTTCAATAAAAAATATATTAATTTTACATATCGAGATAACAATGATAATTATCTGATTTGTTCGGTAAATATTGATAAATTTTTATTCATCACTCAATACTGATATTTCATAAAGAACATTTTTTATGAATTAAATATACTATTAAAGATATAATACATTATTTGTATAAGTATGACATGGGTATATGATAATTTAAATTTCCCCCTTAATGTATGATTAGTAAAACGATATGAATTTAGTAGGTGAAAAGCCCATTTCTTCTCTTTCTAATAAGTTATAAATTGATTGGAGAAATATTTTCCAAGTAGTGTCTTATTGAAGGTCTTGACCCAAATCAGTTGGGTTTTCACCCAGCATGTTTCAAACTATCTTGAGGATTGAAAATGATGGTAAATTTATTATGTTCCAATATAACATGAGGTCTAATAAATATTTATTTCCTCTATTAAGATCTATTTTTCATTATCCATGGGTGTTTCTATTTGTTATAATTTATCGATGCATTTTATTATCATAGTATTGATTACATGGCACATGTTTTTAGTTATTTCACATTTAATATGACTTATCTTTTATACTCCAGTGATATTGAATATATTTAATTGGCATGTGTCTTCATTAATTTTCAATTCCATATTATTCACACAATTTATTCTCAATTTATTGATTTCATGGCATGTGTGTTTAGGTATTTACATTTCAGTATTGATTATTCTCATTATTTAATTGTTTATTTAAATTTATTTAACCATTAATGATCATTTGAACTCACCCTTATTCTGTTTCTTTCATACATATTCCATGATTTTTAATATAACTTATATTTACGGATGCACTATTTGGAATAAAGTGTTTTAAGGAAATAATATTTTATAAAATTTGTAATGAAAATATCTTATAATACTCATGTATATATCTTGATTATAAAAACAAATAAACTAATCAGTAATTTGATTTTCATTTACCCGTATCATATTCCAATGTAATGGTAGTAGGAACTAAATCTTGTCGATGAGGGACGAGGTTGCTACAATTTGTATAAAATCTTGTTTAGTAAAAATCCTTGAAATTATAATTCAGAAAACATAGATTACTAAACATATCCCTATAATACACACTGAGGAGAAGTATATAAGAATATTTCAAAGTCTCTATAAGAATAATATTAATATATATTATCATATCAATCGCTTAAAATCCTTTTTTGGGTTTTATGTTATTGGAGTCTTCAAATTTAATGTTTACTTTCAGAGAAACATATGGTTTACATATGTTTTAGCGAAAAATATATTTTAGGAATAATGAATTTAAATTTTAAAGACATATGAATACTTTTATTGATAACCTTGAGGGGTAGTATTTTCATTAATTAAATTTCAATAATAATCATATAATATTATTATAATTTTAGGAAAAAATTAAGATATATTGAATTGCATAGTAAATAGGTTATATAATGATGTATTTTATTTCAAAGATGCCCATAATATTTATAATATTATTATAGGAAAAATATTTATATGGTTTTAGAAAAAAGAAATCCATATTTTGGGTGAAACCCCATCAAATCTGGAAAGCTCATGTGGAATGAACCCATTATAGAAGGATGATGAGTTTTTCATGCCTTCCTCTAGATTATATAATGTCCTTGTTAATTTTTTTTTTAATTCATCTATTTTAAAAATAAATATCAATAATTAACTTGTAGTATTAATTTTTATGTTTACAGAATAATGTGTCAAAATTGTTTTTTTTTGAAAAATATTTATACACTTATATAAATACTTTTCACATTTTACTGATCTTATGATCCATTATATTAAAATAAATTCTACTCCAGACATAAATAATCAATTTTTTATTCATTTATTGACATAAGTTATGAACTAGAAATTGATCAAAGGAAAACCTTATGAGGAAATTATTTCTTGGAAATATAAATATATCATGTAATTAAATTTAATTATTGTTTTTTATTGTAAAATTATTATTTATCATTATTAATATGATAGTTAGAATCAAATTATAGTAATAAAATCCTTTATATTGAACTTATGGAATTTTAAATCATCATAAATTTATTGATTTTCACCCCTCACCATTTCATTGATCACTTACTTTCATAAGATGAATGACCACAAACACTATGTATAAATATTTTCATATTTAATCCATGAACATATCTCCACATTCAACTAATGTTCTCACACATATAAACTTATATGTGTTTTATTCTATATTAAAATATAAATTACATTTCTCTCCTATTAAGAATATTTTTTTCACTCCTTTTATTTGGGTTTTTCAATAATAGAATTTCCAAATATTTATCTGTTTAAGTATCGATATAATATTTATATTGTAAATATGTAATTTATTTAAGGTGTAGAGAATGTAACATCTTGAAATTATAAAGGAATAACATTTTATAAGATAGATAATATTACAAGAACACTGAGCCTCGCAATAATTACATGTAAAATGATGTTTATCTTGCTCTACAAGTTACACTGATAATAGGAATCTATTTTTAATGTTATTATTTAATTTGATAAGAATTGCCGATACATTGGAATGGTGGGTATGAATATTATTAACCAATTAATGAGAATATATGGTTGAATTCATTAGTATTGAATTAATAAAATTGAAAATAAAAATTAATTTAATATAAAGAAATGTTATTATAAAAAACTAATTTTATGTACCAATGTAATTTTATACAACTGAATTAAATTTATTAATATTTTTTATATTAATAAAATTTATATATTGATTAAATTTATATGTTTAATAAAATTGATTTTGTAGTCACAATATAATAAGAAGTCTAATTTTATGCACCAAACTATATTTTTCTAAAGGAAGTTTTCCCTCCTTCTAATTGTGTTCTTGTTTTAAAAATAAATATTATATATTTTTTATAAATATATTTCAAAAAATAAAAATAATGTTCTTAAATTGAATGTCAAAATTATCTTTGGATTTTTTTGGTATTTTTCTTTGATGTTTCGTTTTTTAGATTAATAGTGAAAATATGGAATTTTATTTGAAATCTTACTTTTCGTCTATCTAATTTATAATGTAACATTTATTTTAAATAGGGTTTAAAGTTAAATTTGAAAAAAAATACATCTATGAATACATTTTAGTTTATTTTAATCATTTTTATATTTAATTTAGATATAAAAATTTAGTATTCATTTCAAAAGTTTCTCTATAAAACCCAAATTTTCATCCCATATACATGATTACTTATTAATTAATTTTTTCCACATATGTGAACTGAATTTGGAATATAGGATTTACTATTTTTAGTTAGAAAACATTATAATATATATTTATTTCACCATGAATTTTTACATACATGATTATTGAAAATAATTAAAATTAATTATATCAATTATGAGAAAAACGAGTTTACTAAGAGAATAAACATTAAATTTAAGGGGATAAATGAACAAGAAACATGTAAAACACAAATTGTATCTCTTAATTTAAAATAATATGACCTTAGGCTCTAATTTCATGAGTCTTTTTTATACTATTCCTTGAACGTGACTAGTATAATTAGTTATGTAATGAAAAAAACATAAAATTATCTTTTCATAGTTTAAAATTTATAATGATTTGAGATAGGGTAAAACCATATTGGTATTGTTATATATATTATTTTTAATATAAATTTATATTTATAATTAAAATTTAACATTAATTTTTAGTGACGGTTTTCCAATATAAAAATAATTATAAAATATAATAGAGAATTTATTTAGTTAATAATTAATGAAAATAAATTATAGTATTAATATTTTAATTGATAAAAAGTGAATGAATTAATGAGTTACCTTAGTTTTTATATTAATATTTAATTTTTCAAATTTGTGATCCTTAATTATTAAAATTCTATTACTTAATTGGTTTATTAAATTTCAAATTAAATGAATACTGTCAAAATTAACATTAATGTTATTTTATTGTAAATTATATTTTATTAAATGATATAAAATACCTAAAAATCTATCATTAACATTTTCATTTTTATATATTATCAAATATTTTATGTATTCCATTGATGTTTTAGTTGATCCCTTATAGTGATCATATTGACCACTAAATAACAAAATATTTTTTTTTCTGTATTTGGGTTAAACAATGTTTTTACGTGTTATATGTGCTTCTATCAAAATTGATTTTCAAAAAAAATTGTATTTTAATTTTTTAAATTAGATATATAATTTATAATTAATGGGTTTAAATTATTTAATATATATCACATTAACTTATTCTAAATGAATAAATCACATAAGTTAAAAAATTAATTTCCCAAATAAAAACCCAAATTATAAAAGATGGGAAACATTGAACATAAGTAATAAAATTACAAACATGCATTTAATTTTTTCTGTTGTCTTATTTATCAAACACATAAACAATCCCATCAATTATTATTTAATTTTATATCCACATATTATAATGGATACCTGTTAATAGATAATTCATTTGAGTATTCACATGAATGACACTACTCCTCAACTATAAAAGGGAACTCACTCCCCCTCACACTTATCACGCCTTTGGGATCATCCAAACACTACCCAAATAAATCCTCAACATAAATCACATCATTTTAGAATCCTAATATTTGACAAAAATAACAATTTTTCATGGTCTGGTTTAAAAAATAAAGTTGATACCTGAAGAGGAGGTAATTCTCTAGTAGAATTATTTTATTTTATTTCCATCTCAACCTACTTAAATTAATATTATACAATTAATATATAATAGACTCATTGTATATCATAATCTAAGATGTTTTCATGATATTATTGTAATCTAAAGAATCAAAATATCATAGAAATTAGTAATGAAATCATCATTCATGTGCAAATTCTAACACTGCCTCACAAACTAATATCAATAATTTATCCATTACCTCATTTAAATGTTAGGAATATTCATGGATTTATAATTTTTATATATATATATATATATATTATTTATGATTTAATGATTATTTTAATTAGTATATCATGCATATCTTATTTATTTTCTTTTTTAGGGAATACGATATCTCAGCTAGTGTGTATGGTGGACAACCACCTCGCGCAGTACCGTGATTCGTTAATTCTATTAATTTAATGTTTTAAGGATGGTTTAAAAAAATATGTGATACATATAAAATAAAAAATTATTCTTTAATGATATTATATACATATAGAATTTTCTAATCATTCTTATAGCAGCATATGAAAATGGAATCATCGTTCACGCATACAAATATCCTAACATCTCCATGAATGATGTATTTTATTTCCTGTTAAAAAAATAATGGATTACACTAAATATATATATTATGAATAAATTTTTTCTATATCATTTTTTCAATTTTTTGAATGAATAAATCATTACATATGTAGTTGGAAAAAATTACAAGTCAAAACATACTCCAAAAAACTACAATATTAATCCACAAAATGATGAAACTAAAGAAATGTTATTAATAAATGTTTTGTAATATGTTATAAAATGATAATATATGATATAAAATATATTAATATTAATATTAAATATGTTAATATGATTTTTAAGTCCACTAGAAATTATGATAAGGAATGATCAAACAAAAAAAGTATAAGGTAATGGATTTCTTACCTCAATATCTAATCAATGGGATGAAATTCCACTTCATAGATTAAATCAGGATAGAATTATATGTGTAATTTATTTGGGTTATTTTATGTATTATTTAAAATTGTTTTATGTTTTTTTAAATTTGTTATAGAAAAAAAATATTCATTTATTCCTACCTCAATAGTATGATCAATTTAAGGGTTTATTTTACCATCACATTCTAATCCAGATTATATAATCATGAATATCATTTGAAGGATATTACTTGACCATTTCCTAATAAAACCATTAATTTTTCTTTATTATGATTTTTAATGAATTATTTCACGTAATGGAACTGTTTTTCACTATTTGGAATTTAATATGTTTTATATAATTACTTTAATAAAATCAAACATCATATCTCTCTTTGAAAAGAAATATTTTTTCATCCAAAAACCATGTTTTCTATAAAAAAAATTCATACATGTTTTTTTTAATTTCAATAATGATTTATTAAATATTTTTACCCATTTTTTCTATAAAAAAATAGATAGAATCTTTTCATATTTTCAAAATAATGAATGTTTATATTTTATCAAAAAAATGAAACACGTCGATGTTTTTAGATTTATAACATGATCAATATTTTTGAACAATAATTACCACTCCAAATTTTTCACTATTATTTTATTTTTTATAAGGTAAATTTTAATGAAAATTATTTTCAAAATGTTTTGTGAAAAGTAATATTTAAAATTCATTTTCAATGAATAATACTTTCAATATGCATTTAAAAATTTGATGGACAATTCCCTCAGGAATTTTTTTAATTACATTTCTATTGTATTTATATTCATCAATGATAAAAAAATACTTTATTAATAATGATATATATATATATTTAGTTAACATAATCCTTGATCATCCTCTGTGTGGTTTATGATCATTTTGACAATGGAATGTATTGACATTTACTTCTTTGATTCATTTTTGTGGTCAATAACCTTGACATGTAATATTCACTATCATGCCTTTATTGGTTGTTAAATTTATATTGAATACCAATATTCATGTGTGATTGATAGGATTATTTCATAAACAATATAAAATATTGAAAAATGGTTTTTACATTGAATGTTATTGGATTAATTGGGGAAGTGTTGAAAATTCATAATTCTTCAATAAATATGGATATTTTTTATTAGAAATTGTTTATGAATTATATAAATTATTCAATATATTATGAATTATTTAGAATGGTATTACATTGTTAGATGACCATTTTATTTAATCTCCCTGATTCACCAGTAGTCACATGAGATGAAATAATTTTGACAAAAACCCATCACATTTGCAACCCTGCAATTTTAATCTCTCTAGAGGATATATCATGGGATTATTTTCCTATTAAAGGACATGACACAAATTTGATGTGGTTTTACCCAAAATTATTTAAACTATCATGATGATATATCTTAGAAGAAAATGTATCTTTTTCTAATGAAACATGTCATCCAATAATTTGGTATTTTCTTTTATTCATATACATTTTCAATTTTCCATTTAAAATGAGATTGTAACAGTGTTATAATTTATTGATGCATTTCCTTCTGATCTTATGGATTATATGTATTTTTTTCTCAGTTATTTACCATTCATTATTATCTAATCAATATCATTTTGAGATATTTAGGTTATTTAAAAACATAATGCCTTGAGTAATATACCATACCATATTATTTTTTCAATTATTTATTAGATAATTAATTACATGGAATGTGTCTTCAGTTATTTATATTTTAATATTTATTATGATCATTGATTCATTAGTGCTTATATTTTATTTAACACTTACTCATTATTTTAGCTACTATAATTTTATTTCATTTCCATGTGATTCCATGAACATTACTACAACTAATAAGATATGATATACATTAATGAGGAATGTTACTTGAAAAACAAATATGTTGAAACATTCTTTTTACCAATATAATTTATTTTTTATTTATGAATATAGTTCACCAACACTACTAAATAGATCTTCCCACTAAGATGGGTTTTCTTGTATATTATACCAATGTAATTTTAGTAGAAACTAGATCTGGGCTACTGGTATCAAAGTCACTAGATACTATGATATTTATGTCCTAGCCACTGGTTTGGAACTTGTATACAATGTACCAAACATGTTTTTTAATCAACTTATCACTGTGGGATTTGGAAATAGTAGATCATGAACCAGAAATGTTTATCAATTAATAACATTATCACATATGTCAAGGTTAGTCACCATTAATCTTCTTAACATATGTCATATTGAAAATAACCATTAATTAATTCAGTAATTAATTTATTAATTTAAATCAATTGCATATTCAAAAAAATTCCATATATTAAATCAATAATTAATTAATTCAATATAAATTCAAAAAATACAAAAATTAATTCACCAATTAATTAATTCAATTCACTCTAATTTCAAAATAATAATACTCCATTAATTAAATAATTTATTTATTTTCACCCACTAAATTCCCTAATTAACCTATATTGTTATCAAATGGAAATTAAAACAAATGAATTCAATTATCAAATAAATTAACAAATTAAGTTAATTTAAATTATGACAGTTAAATAGATATAATAAATTCCAAGACTATGGGATTGGAAATAAGACAACATACCTCAGTTCGTTGATGACAACTTCCCTAAAGAAATCCAAAATTTAAATAGATAAATCAAGAAAATGGTCTAGAATGAAATCAATATTTGAATCATAAAAACAAAATCAAAAAAATAAATATCTAAAAAACATAGTGCTAGATATATAACTAACATTGGATAAATATCTGTGCTTTATCTACAAAGAGGCAGAGAGAGAGGGAGGGATGAAAACAGAAAGAAAATACAAACCTCAATATTTGTATATATTAAAATCCAACTTTTGAGTCGTGAAGAATAGAGGTCATAAGATCTTGGAAATTGTCTATGTGCCATAAGAAATTAAAGAATCTGATTTGGGATATGTTGGTGTTAGTTTGGGGTTAATACAAGGGTTTGGGTAATATTAAAATGAATTTTCAGGTTAATTAAAAACCCACACTTGATTTTCAGGGTAGGGGTGGAAGGATTATGAAACCATGAATCATAAAAATGTGCCTATTCTAGGGGGTTTTCAATTTCATTTATGATATTGAATAGTTTGAAATCCCATGAACCAGCCATGTAGTATCTCTCTATTTGGGGATGCATGTTTTTTTGGGAAGGGAACATAGTCTGGGAAAATAGTGTGACTGCCTTGAACAGTGAAATACTCTTCCAAAGACATCCTAATTTATTGCAAACACTCCCTAGACAATACCAAATCCAAAATATCTGAAAAGAGGAAAGAATACCAGAGAACATTTTTGAGATATCACGAGAAATAGTCGAGATCTAACAATGTCCCCACTTTTAATAGCTCATTCTTGTGTTATACTCCCAATAATCTATATGATTATAAGGTAAAAATATCAGGCCACTAAGACCACATATTTTTCAATCTATTCCATATTTCTTCCTGAAAATTCCCATGATAGCACATTTCATAAACTAAAAAAATTGTCTTCCCACACAACACATTCTCCCCACGATCCAACACAAGTGTTGGATTCTCTTCAAATGATGAATTTATCTCTATCACAACACAATCCTCATCAATAACTTGTTAAGGATCATGATAATACCTTAGAAGCTATAAAATGTGAAAAACATCATGAATAGAAAAAAAATTATGGAAGTGCCAATCAGTATGCCACCAAACTAATTCTCTCCATAACATCAAATGGTCCAACAAACCTGGGTTCTAACATATGTTATCTATGTCTCATGTGGAGACTCAATCGAGGAACACCTAAAGGAAAAAACAATCACCTGATATAAACTCTAGGTTTCATTGACATATATCAGCATATTACTTCTTTCTTCTGTGATCCATGGCCATATGCTTCTGAATTAACATAACATTATCTAACATATCTTGCACAACCCGTTGTCCTAGTAACACCTTCCTACATCAAACTTATATGTGATCAATATGAATTACCATAAATTTTACCATATGGGTCCAACTGAATAGTTTCTTGATAACAATTGATATATGTGAACTCTACTAATTCTAGGTTCTTCTACAAAGACCCTCTAAATTCAAGAATACATTCTTATAGAATATCCTCAAGATCATTTATAGTATGATCCATCTTTATATTTATTAATTGGTGTAAATCCATAATAAATAGAACATGTGTTCCAAGTGCATTATGTAATCCCTTATAGAAGTGGGAAGTAAATGTGAATCAGGATATGAAATAATTATTAGTATCATGCTCTATAGATGAAATATATAATGAATGTATATGTATCCCAACTACTCCACTATAAAATTATCTTGTATAGTTTAGAAATGTGATATTGTCATTGGTCTGTCCAAAACCACCAATATAATGTCATTATTATAAGGCGTTATTGGGAGATCCACCACAATGCTCTTGTTACCATTGTCCCAATACCATTATGGAATAGGAAATGGCTGTAGTAAACTGATTGTTCATTGATGCTTTCACATAACATGTTGATAGTTGTAACATTTTTTCAAAAACCGTATTATCTCGATTTTCATGCTCGACCACCAAAACTGTTGTCATTGGTAATGGTACATTTTGGTCACATCAGAATTTAGATCCCACATTGAGGAATTATGTTCATACTATAGATCCTATCACATGCTCATAGTCACAAAAACCTGATTTCTGACATAAATGATCCATTCCTAATCTATGAAACAATCTTAAGGTGACACCCTACCTTTAAGGTTTTCACACAAGGGAAAAATTCTAGATCCTTATACTACCAATATTTGATCAATATCTAAATGGTAGACTCCACTAAAACTGATATGAGCATCATCTGGTCCATACTCTCATAAATCATAGTGTTTATATCAAGTAGAAAACTCACCATATTCCACTCAGTACAAGACTCATAAACTACATGTGTTTGAGTTTTTCATCTTAATGACTATGAAAAACTATTTCTATTCCATGACATATATTCTTTCTCATTACAAAATTACAAATATACCCCAAAAATTTATCCTACAAGGGTTTCAATAATCAGTATGAGAAGATATACTTTAACAAATTTTTCACTATATACATAAGAAATTTTATCATCCAACAGATAATGCTACCTACACTTCCATGTATGAAAAATAGCGTCTAACATGAGGTGAAATAGCTTCAACTACAACAACACAAACCAATAACAATAATCCCACCTTGGGTTCTTGGAATTTACACCCATAAATGGTTGTGCTACTCCCATGAACGATCTATTAAGAATGTCTTGACTCATGCTATTATCTTATCTTTCTATCCTTAACATTAAGATAAAAGAAAAAAAGAAAAATCCCCTCATACACTATTGTAATGTCCCAACCAAAATTCCACACACTAGTGACCCGATCGTGTAAGTAACATGAACTCAATATAACATCCTCCTACTCAAAAGGCTACTGACTAGTAGTGATTGTCTAATATTTATCACAAAGATACTATAACCTCTTTATAAATGTATCACAATTTTGGAAAATAAGTAGAATAAAATAATGATATAACTATGACATGAACACTACAAGAAACACATGATAAACAAATAATGAAATACAAAATCCAAAACTAATCAATATATGCGTCATTACAATACATGTCAGTTGTCAATATGAAAAAACAAAAATAAATAATTATTGTGAGAACCCTCATGCAGGTCCTGAATCCAAGTCAGGTTCCATCATCCCAACATCATCACATTTTATCCAGAAAACATATGGCATTTCCCTTTAACAATTCATGAAAAGATTAAATCTATTTTTGTATCGATTAGGTTGCCCAAGTAAGGTGTGAGTACAACTCAGTAAGCCCCCACAAATGATGTCTGCAAAATATCCAATCAAAATGGTGTTTCTTTTTTTATAAATAATAAATAAAATAAATAATGTAAAGTGTTTTCGTATTTTTAATAAATCTTTATATAACCACATAACCCCCAGTTCCCATGCACTCCAAAAATCTGAATACATACTTCGTTCCAAGAGGAAGTCTGAACCATATCAAAAATAAAATTCAAAATTAATTATTAAACTTGGTATTTCATTATCCATTTAATTTCATTTCATAATATGGAAAAATGTAACCATGGTCCTATTCAAAAACTAGGGGTATAGGTCGCTATCCCTAGGATCCCTTCTGATTTTGAAGGAGAAGTTTTTGTATCGTACTCCATTATAATTCAATTTATAACTATGGTATTTGGAAATAGTATACCATGTCCCACAAACATTAATCAATCCATTTATCACTATGGTATATGGAAGTAGTATACCATATCCCACAAGCATTTATAAATAAATAAATCTCTATGGGATGTAGAAGCATTATGCCTTGTCCCACAAACATTTATTAATATATTTATCACTATAGACATTGGAAGTAGTAGGGCATGTCTCACACATGTATATAAATCAACTACAATGTCATATCAATCAATTGTAATCCAAATTGAACTATAAATCACATAACAAAATCTATATATTCATCAATTAATTCTATAACTTCTTATTCTATTTCATTCAGTTTCATATGAAAAACAACTTACAATAATTAATTAAACAATTAATTAATTCACTTTCACATTCACAACAATCCATTAATGTAATTCCTCATAAATATAATTTAGGACAAAACATTTGACAATGTGTATGAAACGAAACACCAAGCATGTAAGGTAATATAATTTCAAGTGAACTTATTATATATTTATTATTTTAAATAAATTCTACATTCATTATAGCTTGAAATTCATTTGACACTAGGTTACAATATGTCACAGACAATAAAGTGTTTCTTTAATAGTTTACATTATTCAAAAGACCATGTTTTCCTAACCAATAATATATTATTTAAATATTATTTTTAGTATAATATAATATAAACTATCCATTATGAATATTATTTACTAACATTTGAAATCTATTGTTTTAAACAACCAATTAATAAATTACTAAATAGTTATATTTGAATATAGGAACCAATTGAATATAAATGGAACGTTTTTTGGAAACATTTTTATTACCATAAACCACCATTATCCAAATAAATTAAATTATGTAAAATTATTGAGTGATATTAATGACATATATATATTATATAATTAATCAAATATTTTGGGTATTCATCCAATAGATTATATTGGCATAATATAAGAACAAATCCAATTTTATTCATAATTAAAATATTTTTATTAATGTAGTTTAACCTCCTTTTTGCAACATCCTAGCCTAGGTACGACATGTCAGTGACTTGATCTGATTCACAACATGTCATGTTGCTTGCATCCTGATATTCTAGAGGCTTCTCACTAACAACGAGTATCTGATAATTCAATCATGGGGACACTATAACTAATGTTTTTTATTTTCATCAATTTAATACACCAGTAGAGATAAAAAAAATTAACAAAGTAATAACCAAATCATATAACATAATGAGACCAATGTCAAGAGAAGAAGATAACCCAAAAATATAATGTCAATATAGAAACCCAATAAATGAAATTCCTTACTAATGTATGTGCCCAGGGATAAAATTAAAACTCCAATGTAAAGACACAAACAACACCCGATCAGGTCCTGAATCATGCAAGGTTACCTCATCCATGCTCCAACACAAATCAGATATCTAGAATAGGTCATTTTACCTTAACCTATAATATAGTTACGTAATCTATCTGGGTACTGACCAAGATGTCTGAGTATAGTGTGAGTACGACTCTATATTTCACTGCAAACGGTATCAAAAAAATTATCCAGCCCAAAATAGTGTATGCATTGATATAAATAAATAATTATAATTTATAATTAAGAATTTATCATATTGACTATTAATGAATCACACCAATTTTATTTGTCAATTAAACAATTAACAAATCACTCTAATTAATTTCCTAATTAAACAATTGGTTTAACACATAATTCCCCTCATTTATGTCCCTTAAATTATTTAATTATATCAATCCCATAAATTTATTCCTCATCTAATTAACCAGAATCCAAAAACTCAAAATCCCTAAATTAATTCCCCAATTTATTATCTCATTCACAATCAAAATATTTCATAATTAAATCATCAATTTATTAATCCCAATTCTCATATATTAGTATTTCATAATTAATTATATAATTAGTTTTCTCAATTTGAAAATATTAATCTCTCATAATGGATTTATCAAATAATTACCAAAATCTATTAATTTCAAATAACAAAATAGACCCCATTAATTAATCATAAAATTAATTAATCACCTTTAATGCCAGAAATTACTTCACCAATTAAATATTCTCATAAATTTCATTAACTAATTCAAAATTAATTAAACAAAACATTCCTAGTAATTAATTATTCATTTAATTAATCCCTTAAGTCAAATTATTTAATTCTATAATTAAATAATCACATTAATAACATTACTTTAATAGTCATATAATTAATATATTTAATGTAATTATTGAGTTCAATAATTATATAATATCATTAATGATATTAATTAATTAATTAATTAATTAATTAATTTAATTAATCCCATTATTTAATCGAATAATTTAATAATCAATTTACTTCTATTAATTATTTAATCAGTTATTAATTTAATTTTCCTATAATAAAAATAAACATAATTATTTCATCAATTAATTACTCCAATATACATAATTTAGTAACCCCATAATTAATCCTTCAATTAATTATTCCAACACACTCAATTCAACTACCCCATAATTAATTCATAAATAAATTAATCCAACATAAACAATTCATTAACCCCAATTAATTCATAAATTAATTATTCCATATCAATCAAATCAATACTCCTAACATTATCTAATAACTAATTCTAAAATTCATTATCTCAGTCCAAACCTAATGATACCAAAAATTTCTGTTAATAAATTTACCAATTAATTAATCATGTCTCTATCATTAATCAATTCAACAATTAAATAACCATTTCACAACATCAACATCTAAAAATTAATTAAAAAAATTAATCATCCTCAATTTACAATTAAATTATTTGACAATAAATTCAAAAATAAATTATCCACAATTGAACAATTCAATAATTTGGGTAATTATATCACCAACTAAATATATATATTCCAAAATTTCAATTATTCAATCAGATCCCTAATTCCTCGATTAATTAATAAACCAAATTTATTAATTCAAATTGTAATTTTAATTCCAAAAAAATCTAAAAATTATACAATAAAATACACATAATTGATTAAAAACACTATGGGATTTGAATTTTAGGTCTCCCTCCATAAGAATAGTGTTGAGCGTTCGCGAATAGAAGTCCCCAATTTTAAAAAATCTACCAAGAACGTGATATTAAACACATTCTAAATATAAAACCTAGATCCATTATTAAATCTAACAATATATATAAACTATTTATCTATTTATAAAAAACTATATCTACATTCAAAAATATCTATATTTAGATCCCAAAAAATAAAGTCTGACAACCCTCCAAATGAATTAGAGAAGAATTAATATGAGATGGGAAATCAATTACAAAGAAACTACATACTCAAAGAGGATGAGAAATGAGAATTGGGTTTTGAATCACAAATAATGGAGGTCAATAGCCTTATGAAATAATTCGAGTGCCTCTAAAAAATGAGATAATTTGATTTGGGTCTATTTGTTGTTGATTTGGGTATAATATGGGGTTTTGTGAGATTTTAAAATCAATTTTCGTAACATTTATTTTCTCGTGACATGTTTTCTGGATAAGGTCACATTGTTAATATTAAACATGTGCCTCAACCATGATTTATTTCACCCATAGGAATCAAAAAGTGATTAACCACGCACAAACTATGTGACCAAGCTGCACACCTACTGTAACCATGAGTAGACCAAGTGCAAACCATGAAAACCCTTTCAAACATTGTTTAAACATGTGAAACCCATGCACAAACCATTTTAAACCAATTAAATCATATCCTATATCCAATTTTCTTCAATTTTCTGTAAAATTCACCAAATTTAAGACCCACACTTGTTATACTCAGAACAAAGTAAAATAATTCCTCAAAATGAGCTGAATAAATATCTAGAAAATGTCAAAATAGTACATTTTAATAATGAACCTAATTAAAATCTAGTTTTTTGGAACAGTTATAAATATTATATATAAAAGTAAACATAAAATTTGAAATAAAATAATAAAAATAACTTTATGGTTAATTTTATTATGTTTTTTGAAGTTTCATTTTTTAATGAATAAAGAAAAATTATGAATTTTAAACCAAAAATTATTTTTCATCTAATTTATATATAAGGATAACTAAGATTTTATTTTTTTATATTATAATTACATCAAATTGGTATTAATAAATCTAATAATACTCACTCAAATCAATTTAAAATTAAAATTGGATATGAAATCATAGAAATCTTTTGAACATTTCTACTTCAAAAAACAAAATGTCATCCATTCTAAGGGATTAAATTTATATTAATTTATTCCACATTTATGATTGGAATTTGGTTAAAAGGATTCAATATTTTTAAATATAAATATTTATAATTTCTAATATGGTATACCTAGTTTTTACTAAAAATATTAGTGAAAATGGTAGAAATTAATTACAACAATTAATGTTAAATTATGCTCAACAATTGACTAAACCTCAAACATTAGTGAAAAATGACCTAAAAATATTTCTAAAAGTAATTGGACGGACATATTTACACCCTATACTACCATGTTATAAATTTGTACTATTATTGGAACCCCTTTCCATTGGAAAAACATGGGTGGAATTCCCTTTTCCAAAATATAAAGGAGGGTCACTCCTCCTCTATTATAAAATTGCCTCATCTCATCCCACATCCTCCAACCTCTCAAGACAATTTATTTCAACCAATATCTTGTAAAATATCCCCTAAAAATCCATCCTCTAATCTTATAATCTTATCCTTTTGAATTAATCCATCTATGGAAGCCATTTTTGGTAAACTAGAAAGATTTACGCAAAGACAATATTTCAAATATATCCTTAGTTTTATTTCAATATATGCACCTTAAAATATTTTTATTACATGATTATATAATAAAAAACATATCCTAAATATACTTATATTTTTCATAGAAAATGGATTCATCATGCAATTACACACACTTAATTCTTATAGGTAATGAACTTGTCATCTATGTCTTAGTAGAACAATCACGACATAAAATGGAGTCGTTCATTTATTCATTAACACCAATCATTATTGGGAACTATGATGGAAACTATATTTATATATGATTTGTATAACCATTAAATATTATTTATTCATAAATAATTTTTATATATAACATAAATTTATTTGATTCATCATTTTTAAATATGATAACATTGTATTGGGAGTTTTGGACTACAGCTCCCTCAAAGCGATTCGATTCATTCATAATATACACGGAACTTATAAAGGGTGGTTTAAATAAACTAATATATCATATATGAAATTAATATTTTAAAATAATTATAATATTAATATGAATAATTTAATTTTCAATATATTAATATGTAAATAAAAATAAAATTTGTGTTCATATGTACTTACTACCCACCATCTTCATGAATATTGAATTACATTTCATATCTCCAAGTATTATGGATTATTCTAAATACATATATACAGAATTTATATTATATTTTAATCATGTTTTTGATTCTATAGTTCATTAAACCATGATATGAACAACAAGTAACCAGATAAAACACACCCAAAAAGTCGGAACTTAACATAATGAATAGTGAAAATAATGGAAGAATGTTATCAAATTCATAATAGGATATTATTAAAAGATAATATATGATATTATAAACATGAATTTGGTTATATATTAAGTAATTAAAACTCTTCATTCCATTATAAATGAATTTAAATAATTTTCACCATAATGGAAATGCAAAGTATGGTATTTCGTCTCAATTTACATTCCATTGAGACTTATTTGTTGTTATGAAACTAGTTTATTTTATATTCCTTATATGTTACCCCTAAAAATGTTATATCATAAATATAAATTTTTTAATGATATTATAAATTTAATTTAATATTATTAATTAATTGGTATTATGATTAAAATGTTTTAAATAGTTTTGGGGCCCTTGGGATTGAATAAATATTATTCTCCTTATAGAAACATTTTTTGATTATCTTTTGAATATTATTTGAATTTGTTATTGTTGACTATCTATTGAAACAGAATCGTTATTTTTGAGAACCTAATTTTTTATATATGTTTTAAAAACATTCACTTTTTTAAATAATATCATGAATCATTCATTCTTTATGATACATTGAGTATAAAATGAATTATCTCATCTAATGGAATTTGAGTAAAAAGTTACCATGTTGAAAATAATTTAATATCCCATTTTTTTTTATTTGGGTTATATTACAACCTTGTTGTTTTTAATATTCTAAGATTAATTGTGTAATCAATTTTCACTATATATTATTTTACATCCAATCGTTTTATATGGATTTACATTTTACAAAAATAATATATTTTTTATATATGCTCACAAAATAATTATAATCATTTAAATGGTTTACATCACAATCTCATTTTTTTCAGGATTATTTACACTGAAATATCCATTCGTGTAAATTATTAGATAATTGTTTAATAAAACATTTCATTTTTTTCTCCTCTTGTTATTCATGACCTAGTTCGTATATATTGGTACCATTTTCCCCTCATTGGTACTCATAATGTTTTACAAAATGTTTTTATGAAAACAATACATCATTCTGTATTAAATTGGACAATGTCATTTTTTATTAATTCCTTTTTTAAAATATTAATAAAATTGTTTTTTACATTTCCAAAATTATTTTTTAAATACATTTTTAGAATTTTTTATTTTACCCCAGTATTAAATGGAATTTTATTTTGAAATTGCGAACAAGGGATTTTTCTGACATTTTTACTATGAAAAAGGAATGTTCTATTACCATGTATGGAATGGATATGTTTACCCACCATCATTTCTTTGATGCCTCCAAAGAATTTTAAATTGTTTCTTCTCAAAGAAAATTTGTGAAAAAAAATTCAAACTAAATTGTTTTTAATATTTTTTCTAAAGGATATTTTAGTCATGAAAGTTTTTAAAAGATCATTTATTAATATTCATCAAAGAAAACAACCCATTATTTTAATTCTCATGGGATATGTTATATTAATTCCATAATTATTCTTCTTCTAGATCCATTTTTATCAATATTTACCAGGATATAAATTACATTCACTAACTCAAATCCTTTGTTAGTCCCCTTGAGATATTCAATTTCATATGATCAATTGGCATTGAATCTCACCTATGTATCCATATCATTTTTCATAGATATGATTATTGCCTAAACCGTAAAAAATCGTCATAAAATTTTCACATTGAATTTTTTTATTATATTGGTATATATTATCAATTTCATGTTATTTATTTTATATGAATATTTGATAAGATATATTATGTATTAATAAAATCGATTACTCAATATGGAGAATGATTTAGACAAGCAATGATGGGTGGGGACTAGACATTATATATCCCCTTGATGCATTGATAGGTTCTAATGATACTTTTTAGTTGTGATATTTAAATAGTTTTATACTCATTGTTTTCAGTTGTCTAGATGTTGGATCTTGACAGTATAGGTTTTCATGATTCATAAATATAAGGATCAATATTTTATCATTTACATTATTAATTTTTCATTTTTCATTGGTATTATCCATGAGTTTTAAATATGATAAAATCTATGGATCAATTTTATTCACAGTTTACTTATTAAATGAAATTTGTCATTAGTTTCTTATGTTTCCATAGTGATTCTTACTTATATAATTATTTAAATGGAATTTAATTCTAGTTATTAGCTTTCCAAATTAATATTGGACTTCCTTCTTATTTTGTTAATTAAATGGTATGTGGGTTTGTTTATTTACAATAAAAAATATTGTTATTATCATTGATTTATTATTTATTCAGATATAATTTACCCTTACAAAGCATTTGAGATCACTATTATTTTGTTTGTTTGCAAAAGTAATCCAAGAGTCATACAATGAATCATATGTAGGTTTAAAATATATTTTATAATTTTATTCTCATGAAAGGAAAAAAATATTTATAATTATTGTATTCATTTATAATAAAATACTCAAGTATGTATCTAATTTACTAAGACTACTAAACTCTTCGGTCTTTTAGGATTTCAATCCATGTAATCGTACCGATGTAATGGTTGTAGAAACTGGATTCGAGTATACTGGGGTAAGTTATCTATAGCTTGTATTAGTGCAATTTTAGTATAATCCTTTAAAACAAGATTTTGAAAACATCGATTACAGAAAATATATCGAAGTTTGTCTTTGAGAATAAGTATATAAGAACAACCTAAATTTTTAGTTAGAGAGGGATTATATGGTTTTACTAGAAATAAATCCATGTCATGATACTATAAGTGTATGTGGTTCATGAGAATATGTACATAGGAGTAAAAAATCCAACAAGTTGTGTCGGTTTTGACTCGACAAAACATCTCACCTGACAACGGCTCTTACTGCGCACCTAGTTTGACAATCCAAGTGGATATTATTAAGATAGTTCACATTTTCATTACAAACTATTATGAGTTATTTTTCAATGAATGAACTTGGTTAAAATTAATGGGTTTTAGATTTAGGATAAGTTGTTATGATATAGAAATCCTATAATTGATATTTTTGATATACCCTAGAGCAAAGAAGAATGTATGTGGAAATAAATGGTTGAAGTATTTTTATATTGGGGATGTATTGAAAATTGATGTCTTTTTAATGATTAAATTTCAAGGATGTCCACCATATTATTTTTATTATATTAAAATATTTATTGAAAAGGAAAACATTTTTTTCATGTGACCACAAACCGAGTCCCACATGATAGTGGGAATTAAACCCATGATTGAAGGATGATATGGGTTTCATTCTATCCACTTACCGACACAATTTCCTTGTTAATATGTCATTAATTTTAGTTATACCATTGGATGAATTAATATTAATTATGAATTAGTAGTGTAAATTATGGGATTCAGATATTAATTTATTAACAATATTGGCATCATATAATAGATTGTTATAAGTTTGATGACATTTCACTTTTTAAGGTCCTTACAATCAATTACATGATTATTTTAGTGCATCGTCAATTAAAGTTAAATTTTTTATCCATTTCATGGAATAAGGGAGGAATTAGAATCAAATTTAACCACAACCAATAGATGTAATTCTATATATGATATTTAAACATATCACTTATATAAAATTTATAATAGTCATCGGCTGTAAAAAAAATCTCAACATGAGGAAAAGGGTTTGAAAACAAAGTGGTGTCCTATTACCATATTTTTTTAGAAATAATGGTCTCATAAATTGATAAAATTTTATGGATTTAAGGCCCTCGATATTACATTATTCATTCACTATTATTATAGATGACCTCAATTATAGTAGTGAAATGTTTATTTTTTTTCATGAAGTACGTATCTCTAAATAACACAAATTTTATCTTACATGTAGACCAAGTTATATTTTATTATATATAACATTTTCACTTCCCATTCTATCTTGTATAAATGTTATCTTATGAAACCTTATTTTCATGTCAGATTTCAAAAAACGAAAATATCAAGAAATATATAACCATGATCGAGATTAAATTGTGAGGATGTAATATAATTAAGGTGAAGATAATGTAATGCACCAAAAATATGATGTGAGAACATATAATTCAAAAGTTTTTATCGTACACAACACAAATCATGTGAGGTAATATAATATCTATAACACCCTGAGATTTTATAGAAAATATTCTTTTTAATTTCATTAATGTCTTGTGTTTTACGCTACACCAAATGGAGCTTACACAACACGCATCCCTGACATGGCTTGCATTACACGCAATAAAGACCTTCTTCGATAGCGTGTGTAGTACGCAATACAGAGTTTCACTAAACGAGATATTATTATAATATTATTTGGAACTAGCTGTTATGAATAGTAATACTGACTTTTTGAAATTTTTTAAATTTTATCATTCAAAATGGACTTCATTTTTGGATACGGAATATCGAAATTATCTTAGGGTAAAATTTTGGTACTTTTCGGATAACTTTCATATTCTGATGAATAGTGAAATTTACTAAATTTTAATTAAAAACAACTTTTTTAATAGAAATAATTAATAGTGATAAATTTCTAATTTGAGTGGTTTTAAATTATATTTAGAATATATTATTACCATTTAATAAAATGTTGGTCATTGGATGTAATTTCACATTTAAACCAGACATAAACAAGTGTCAATCTTTTGATAGTTGTTATCTCTTAAAAACACGATATTTGGTTTGACAATGAGAATTAATTTTTAAATTAATTAATTCAAATGATATGTTTTGATTTTGGTAAAATAGACATCATTTTTGAATTCATAATATCAAATATATCTTAGGAATAATTTTTGGTATTTTTCTGGAAACATTCATTTTTTGATGAATAGTGAAACCACTTTGTGGAAGTTAAAAAACCGAATTTTTCATAAAACATAATTTTACCGCTTTTTTGAGTGGAATTTAGAAATTACGAGAGACACAGTTAATATCAAGGTCTAAAATTTGGTTTAATGATATGAAAATATTTTTTATGAATAGTAACTTTTTACTTTTATTTACCACTGTTAAAAGTAAATAGGATAATTATGGGTAAAAATGATATTATTATTACACTAACACCTGTCCTAATTCTATGGAATAATTTTAATTAGACCAAATAAAACCTTATGAATAAAATCTGGCCATTTAGTCCCACATGGATTAGATTAGGACATTTAATATTAATTTATTTAAAGAAGGGTTAAAATAGTTAAAATAAAAGTTTAATAAGTAAATACTTTTCAATATTGGGTTATACATAAGATAAATTCGACTATAAATATTAATTAGAAATATAAATATATTTCCTACATAATGGTATTTTATTTAGAATTTTTAGACATTAAATAATTTAATTTATTTATGACACAAAGATGATGTATTAATTATCTTATTAATGAAATATTGACATAATTGATGTTATAAATACCCAAATAAATGTAATTTTAGACTTTTTATGAATTATAATAATTTTCTAGGTTAATATTACATTTTGGTATTGATTTAGTTATCTTTTTTTGAACTAATCATTCTGTCATGATTTTCAGAAAAATCAATTACCAAATAGTGTCAAAATTGACATAAAATAGTTTTTAAAAAAAATGTTATATTATTAATTGTAATTTTATTTCTAAAAATCTAAGGATTGGAAAAATGACTTATATAATGTTATATATATTAATAATAAACAACTTGGAGTTCGTTTGGCTTGTTATGGTAAGTTTATTAACCTTATAATGTACGAAAATTTGAAGACATTGTAAAAGTAATATTATTTAACTTAAGGTTAAATGTAAATGATGAGGTTAAAATAGAAACCAAAGCTTGTCTAAATTCTATTAGATGAGAGTATTTAGAACCATACCCACATTAGCTTATAAATATCTCAATTTGGAGCAATTAAAAACCGAATATGACTTTATAAAAAGACAATATTTTTTGTTTTTCCAAAGGTGCCCCTCTCCTCCCTTATAAAAGGGAACCTCCTCCCTCTCTTCCTCACACCACATTGAGACTTCAAGATCAGCAAAACCCTGCTAAATTATCTTATCCACTTCTATAGAAACATCCTTGAGGTTATGGACTTCTTCAAATACCAATTTTAGTCCCCTAACAAGAGGTCTCAAAGAGGCGCTTCAAAGAATAGTTAATGTATGTTACCCATTCATTCAAATTTATTTCTTCTTCCACTTCTTCTTCTTTAGTTGTATCATTATGAAGTAATAAAATCAGTATCATTCATGTACTTATATGTAATTATAAGTATGAAAAAACCCTATTTCACCATCTATCCATACTACGGAAAATGAAATATCCGTGTGTGCGTACGTACGGAATACTGTCTTCACGCTGTGGTGTAATCTATTTTCCACAACCACCTTACTTGGATGGGTATAATCGTGTAAATAATGACTATATATGATTATTTTAAGGTGATATTGATTATGAAATAGTATACATACACTCTAATACAATTCCATGATCATGGAAATGATATCATCGCTCGTGCGTTCGTACGGACTACCGTCTCCCCGAACGCGATGAGATTCATTTTCCATGACTATCCATTCAAGAATGATTATAAAGTATATATAATGAATAATAATGAAATATATGCCAGAATAATGCTACTGTATTTATGTATATATATATATATATATATTTATGTCATCTATTTAATTTCATTCAATTCAAAAAGGAAATGAAAACAGCGTGCATGCGTATGTACGGCCTACCGTCTCCATGAACGATGTATTTAATTCCTTTTATCGATCTATAATATATATGTATATGATGAATATATATTATATATAAATCATTTTTTACTTTATGTAATTATTTAAATCAGGATATAAGTAATAATATCTACAACGACAAGTCGAAAGACATACGATATATGAAATGATTTTACCCAAAACACAACTTTTACATTGAATTTACAAAAGAACGAGTAATATAAAGTCATAAGTGAAACACATTGACATCATACCAATAAATATGATTATTTAATATGTCAATGACATTATTTAAATCATTATACAGGAGGTTCGGATCTATACGATGCATATCAGACCTAAGGTAAGGGATAATTTTGCAAATCTCATTTTTATCCGAGATTGCTTATTCGTAAGTATTTTCTAGGGTAATTTTTATCATCCATGTACATGTTTTATAAAAATTTATTCATGTATTCGTAAATTCATTTTTACCCATTTTGACTTTTACCCCTTGGTATGGAAGGAATCTTTTTTATTTACCCTACATGGTAATTTTTTACTTTTCCGACACAAGTACGAGAAGAATGTTTTTTAACGTATATGGCATGAATGGATTTTTAAGGTTCTATAAAGCCTTATTTTCATGATGCATCCACCAAAATATTTCATGACTATTATCAAAAAAATCATTTTCTTTTAAAATTTCATGACATTTTTTGAAATGAAAATGATTTTGAAGAAGAAAGGATATTTTCCTCAAGAATTCATTTCAAGTGTTTTATCAAAACCATTTTTCATCTAAGATAAAATTATTTCATATGTGTATGTTTCAAGTATAGTATCTCTATGATTCAGATGGTTTCACATTCCTTATTATGAAATGGTATCCATTTCTTTTATATTTATTATGTAATGATGGGATGATTTTTATGAAACCCATTTTATTTATTGGGTTAGTATGAATGATGTCTGTTTATTTTGTGGAACAAGTAAGAATGATTTCATTATGAGATTTCTGGGACCTATATCTCCCTCCAATACATTGGGTAAAGATTTATATCTCATGAGATATACATGGCTAGAATGGTAAGTTAATCTGGTTCAGTGTTACAGGACTCGAACGAGGAGAGAACTCAATTCAAAAAGGGACTTTGTCCACTAAGATGGTCTTGGAAGCAATGCCTTGGCTACTATGGAAATCATATCATGTTCTTAATGGTTGCCACAATTACATGTTTTATTCCCATGATATTTTATCATGATTGACTTTCCTTTATCATCAATTCCTTATGTACATCCATGTTTTATGTCATTGCTCAAGCTTTTGATGTTTAAAAATTATGTTCGTGTTTTTATGTTCAAATGTATATGATTTGTTTTATTTTATCCATGCTTACCCTTACTGAGCATTTGAGCTCACCCTATTTATGTTTTCTTTTTCTCAGGATATATGGAAAGGTTTTAGGTAAGAAAAAAATGGAAGATCATTATGGGAGATGTTTAGGATCTTTCACAATGATTAGAAGAGTATGTTCCAAGTTTCTAAAGGCACTAAACTATTACAGTCCTTTGGTGTCTATTTTTTTTATCTAATAAGTACTCCACAAAAGTAATGTAATGTCCACGTACGTCAAGCTTCGGGTCTCTACAGTTGGTATCAGAGGAAAGGTTTAGTCACCCCTTGGATACTAGGATGCGAAAACATTAGTGAGATCCCTAGAGATATTTCTATGGTATGTCTAGGGATGTCCCTAAGGATATGTATACGTATAGGATATAGTACTAGAACTATGGTAATGTTATTAGAATTTATCCTAAAATGTTAGATATTGAGGGTACTCCCCCTTTAGTATCTTGTTTTCCCTAGCATGATTTTTTCCTCCCACACTATTCTTTTCAGGTTTTAGAAAATGGCTGGAAACAGGAAGATTGATGATAATGGAGGATATGACGGACAATGGAATGATATTATTCTTGAGAATCCAAATGGAACAGGATTTGGATGTCCAAACATCGTTATTATTCCTAATCAGAAATCTCATAATAAGATCAATAATATCAACTTTGGTAGGTTTCCCGACTCATATAATAAGAGAAAGATGGAGTTTCATGATGATCATAGTGGAAAGAAAGTTTAATTTCCCTTATGTATATCATGTTGGAAGAGGCATCAAGGAGAATGTTTAAATGGAATTGGAAGATGCTTTCGGTGTGTAAAAGAAGGACACAAAGCCAATAAGTTCAAAGGAAAAGGTTCAGTTAACATCATGGGTGAGGATAATGGTATTTCTATGACATCAACAATGGTTAAATGTTTTAAATGTGGAATGTACGGGAATTATTCAAACCAATTCCATAAGGGAAAGCCTCATGAAGAGAATTAGTACATTCGTATGGGTAGTATTTATATTGATGATGATGAAGAGACTACCAATGATATGTGAGATGATAAAATTGTTGAAGCTCTGTCAATGGTTTAAGAAGGTAGTGTAATGATTACATGTTTATCAAGTGTAATGTTGTATAAGTAATCTCGTGGTACTATTGAATAAAGAGACATCTAAGGATTGTTACATTGTTGTCTTTCCTTATGTTTTGAATGTGTGTGATGAATGGTACCAGTATTTTTGGAAAGTAGATGATATGCGCACAATGAAGGGATAAAGCTAAAATTAAATGTTTGATAGTATTCATGAGCTCATGACTGATATAAGGAGAAGGTTATATCATGGTTTGAGTATATAGAATTTTTGGATTTTGGTATGTGGAAAGAGTTAACTTTTGACAGCATTCATGTTTTCACTATGGTTTAATGGGTATTCATTTTTCAAGAGAATACATGATTAATGTATTCACATGATTGGAATGTGACTAACATGATATATGGGGGATAAATTATGGTTTTCACATGCTTGATTGATGACATTTCAAGTAATCATTTTCATTATACTATGAGCTTGGACCGAAGTATCTTAGATAAGCCTAAAGATTGGAATGTATTATGTTGGAAATAAGTTAGTATTGTCTAAGGATAGAACATTTTTCGATATTATTGATGGGATGTTATAGAAATGTAGTTTTAGAAAAAGGACAACCTGCAGGACGGGCGACAGCCCATCGCGTTGGACAAGGCTGTGGGAATCAAACCCACAACCAAAGTGCGATTGGCCTTTATTGCCTACCACTAGCATACAGGAAGTCCCTGTTTAGTAGAAAGTAGATTAATTATATTAATAAGTATGATATATGAATTATAAGTCCATTTTAGGACCCATATATGACTAATCTAACTATAGGTCAACTTATGTATATTTAATAACTTTTGTTATCCTTTTGTTTGAGACAGATGGAATGATCCGTCATTCTATCACATGATCTGCTAACACTTCACAAATAACAAATTCATCTTCATTTCTTTAAGAGATGAAGTGGAAATTGTTCAAGGCACGAACAATAGTGAGATTGTACCAAAATAAAGTAAGTATTTATTGTAATTCAAATTCTTCAACTTTAGGGAAATGATCTTGAAAACCAAAAATGTCATCCTAGAGACCTTATATCTGATGAATCATATGGTACCCAAGATCATCACAAATTAATAGCTTTGTTATTTTTGGATTTTTCATAGCCATGTTCTCTACCGCTCTCCATCAGAACTTGATGGTTACATTTTTCTTCCATATCCATATTTTCACCTATGTTCTCCAACGTGAAAACCCAGTGATGAGTTAATTTGGGTAACCATTATGTTACATACTTTAGTTTTTGAAGCCATGTTTTGGTATTCATTTTTACGATGTGGGTTTCTATTAAATAAACTTTCAAGTAGTAAACCATTTATAACCCTGACGAATTTTGAGGGAGAAATTCATTTTAAGGGGGGTAGAATGTATCACCCAGAGATTTTATGAAAAAATATTATTTTTAATATCATTAATGTCTTGTGTTGTACACTACACCAAAAGGATCTTGCACAACACGCATCCCTGACTTGGCTTGCATTACACGCAATAAAGACCTTCCTCGATAGCGTGTGTAGTACGCAATACCGAGTTTCACTAAACGAGATATTATTATAATATTGTTATGAACTACCCGTTATGAATAGTAATTACCACCTTTTGAAATTTTATAAATTTTATCATTCAAAATGGAATTCATTTTTGGATACAGAATATCGAAATTATCTTAGGGTAAAGTTTTGGTACTTTTCGGATAACTTTCATATTCTGATGAATAGTGAAAATTACTAAATTTTAATTAAAAACAAGTTTTTTAATAGAAATAATTAATATTGATAAATTATTAATTTTAGTGGTTTAATGTATATTTAGAATATATTTTTACCATTTAATACAATGTTGGTCATTGGATCTAATTTTACATTTAAACCAAACATAAACATTTGTCAATCTTTTGATAGTTATTATCTCTTAAAAACACGTTATTTGTTTCGACAATGAGAATTAATTTTTAAATTAATTAATGCAACTGATGTTTTTTGAATTTGGTATAATAGAAATCATTTTTGAATTCATAATATCAAATATATATTAGGCCTAATTTTTGGTATTTTTCTGAAAACTTTTATTTTTTGATTAATAGTGAAACCACTATGTGGTAGTTAAAAAAATGAATTTTTCATAAACCATAATTTTACCACTTCTACGAGTGGAATTTCGAAAATCCGAGAGACACGGTAAATAACATGGTCTAAAATGTGGTTCAATGATATGAAAATATTTTTTTGGTGAATATTAACTTTTTACTTTTATTTACCACAGTTAAAAGTAAATAGGATAATTATGTGTAAAAATGATATTATTATTACCCTAACACATGTCTTAATTCTATTGGATAAGTGTAATTCGACAAAAAACATCATTAGGAATAAAATATGGCCATTTAGGCCCACATGGATTAGAATAGGAAATTTAATATTAATTTATTTAAAGAAGGGTTAAAATAGTTAAAATCAAAGTTTAATAAGTAAATAATTTTTAATATTGGGTTATACACAAGATAAATTAGACTATAAATATATATTAGAAATATAAAACATTTTCCTACATAATGGTAGTTTATTTATAATTTTTAGACATTAAATAATTTAATTTATTTATGACACAAAGATGATGCAGTAATTATCTTATTAATAAAATATTGACATAATTGATGTTATAAATACCCAAATAAATGTAATTTGAGACTTTTTATAAATTATACTAATTTTACAGATTAATATTACATGTTAGTATTGATTTAGTTAACTTTTTTCTCACTAATAATTCTGTTATGATTTTCACAAAAATCAATTACCAAATAGTGTCAAAATTGAAATAAAATAGTTTCTAAAACAAATATTATATTATTAATTGTTATTTTATTTCTAAAAATATATGGTTCGACAAAATAACTTATATAATGTTATATATATTAATAATAAACAACTTGGAGTTCTTTTGTCCTGTTATAGTATGTTTATTAACCTTATAGTGTAAGAAAACAAGAAGACACGGTAAAAGTAAAATTATTTAACTTAAGGTTAAATCTAAATGATAAGTTTAAAATAGAAACCTAAACTTGACTAAATTATATTGGATGAATTTAATTTGACCCATACACAACTTACCTTCGAAATAACTCAATTTGGAGCTATTAAAAACCGAATATGACTTTATAATAAAATAATATTTTTAGTTTTTCGAAAGGTGCCCCTCTCATCCCGTATAAAAGAGCACCTCCTCCCTCTCTTCCTCACACCACTTTGAGCGTTCATTCTCTGTCAATCCCTTCCAAATCCTTTTCTACACTTCAACAGAAACATCCTAGAGGTTCTGGACATCTTTAGAGTCAAATTTTAGAGCCCTAAAAGGAGGTCTCAAAGAGGTGCTTCAAAGAAGAGGTAATGTCCGTTACCGATTCATTCAACATTATATCTTTTCCACTTCTTCTTCTTTAGTTTTTTCATTATAAAGTAATAACATAAGTATCACTAATATAATGATATGTTATTATATGTACGAAACAACCCTATTTCACTATCAATCCATCCTACGGAAAACAATATCACCGCGCGTGCGTACGTACGGAATACCGTCTCCACGCCGTGGTGTAATCTATTTTCCACCACCACCTTACTTGGATGTGTATAATGCTGTAAATAATGACTATATATGATTATTGTAAAGTTATATTGATTCTGAAATAGTATACATACACTGCAATACAATTCCATGATCATGGGAATGATATCATCGCTCGTACGTATGTACAGACTACCGTCTCCACGAACGCGATGAGATTCATTTTCCAAGATTAACCATTCAAGAATGATTATAAAGTATATATAATGAAAATTAATGAAATATATGACAAAATAATACTACTATATTTATATATATATATATTTATGCCATCTATTTAATTTCATTCAATTCAATAAGGAAACGAAAACAGCGTTCTTGCATACGTACGGCCTACCGTCTCCATGAATGGTGTATTTCATTCCATTTATTGATCTATAATATATATGTATATGATGAATATATATTATATATAAATCTTGTTTTACATTCTGGACTTATGAAAATCAGGATATGAGTAATAATATCAAGAACAACAAGTCGAAACACATACGATAAATGAAATGATTTTACCCAAAACGTTGCTTTTACATTGAATTTACAAAAGAATGGGTAATATAAATTAATAAGTGAAACATATATGATATCATAACAATGAATATGATTATGTAATAAGTCATTGGCATTATTCAAATCATTATACAAGAGTTTCGGATCCATATGAAGCATATCGGACCTAAGGTAAGGGATAATATTGCAAATCTCATTTTTATCCGAGATTGCTTATTCGTAAGTATTTACTAGTGTTATTAATATTATCCATGTACATGTTTTATAAAAATTTATTCATGTATGTTTAAAGTCATTTTTACCCATTTTGACTTTTACCCCTTGGTATGGAAGGAATCTACTTTTTTTACCCTAAAATGTACTTTTTTGACTTTTCTGACAAAAGTACGAGAAAAATGTTTTTTACCTATACAATATGAAAGGATTTTTACGGTTTTATAAAGCCCTATTTTCATGAAACTGCCTCCAAAATATCTTATTACTTTTTTCAACAAAATCTTTTTCTTTTAAAATTTCATGACATTTTGTGAAAAGAAAATGATTTTGAAGGAGAAAGGATATTTTCATCAAGAATTCATTTCAAGTGTTTAATCAAAACCATTTTTC
Organism: Viscum album; assembly: GCA_963277665.1. Taxonomy (NCBI): domain Eukaryota; kingdom Viridiplantae; phylum Streptophyta; class Magnoliopsida; order Santalales; family Viscaceae; genus Viscum; species Viscum album. The sequence continues at coordinate 1,748,646,273 of OY728120.1, read as the reverse complement.
ATCTAAGATGAAATTAATTCATATGTGTATGTTTCAAGTATAATGTCTCTATTATTTAAATTGTATAACTTTCCTTATTATGAAATGGTATCCATTTCTTTTATATGGATTATGTAATGATGGGATGATGTTTATGAAAACTATTTTATTTTTTGGGTTATTATGAATGATGTATGTTTATTGTGTGGCACAAGTAATAATGATTTCATTATGAGATGGGTGGGACCTATATCTCCCTCCAATGCATTGGGTAAAGATTTATATCTCATGAGATAGAAATGGTTGGAACGGTAAGTTAATCTGGTTCAGTGTTACAGGACTGGAACGAGGAGTGAACTCGTTTCAGAAAGGGACATTATCCACTATGATGGTCATGGTAGCAATGCCTTGGATACTATGGAAATCATATCATGTTCTTAATGGTTTCCACAATTACATGTTTTAGTCCCATACTATTTTATCATGATTAATTTTCCTTTATGTTCTATGCCTTACGTACTTCCATGTTTTATGTCATTGCTGATGATTTTGATGTTTAAACATTATGTTCTTGTTTTAAAGTTCAAATGTATATGATTTGTTTTATTTTATCCATGCTTACCTTTGCTGAGCATTTTAGCTCGCCCTTTTTATTTTTTCTTTTCCACGAGATATAAGGAAAGGTTTTAGGTAAGAAAAAAAGGAAGATCTTTATGGGAGATGTTGATGATATTTCACCAAGATTAGAAGACTATGTTCCATGTTTCTAAAGGCAGTAAACTATTACGGTCCTTTGGTGTCAGTTTTTGTTATGTAATAAGTATTGCGCAAAAGTAATGTAATGTCCATGTAAGTCATGCTTTGGGTCTCTGCAATATCCATAGAATTTATAATATATTTACTATTTAATAAAATCATGAAAACCTTATATCTTTCAATGCACATGAAACTGTGTTAGAATTCATCACACATAACAACGATTTTCATAAATGGATTAGGTTATACGCAAAGCTGAATTTTACTAACCAATAATATATTATAAAAATGTTTTTATTTAATTTAATATGTAATAAAAAATAATTTATGAATAGTTTTAACTAACATATAAAAACATATGGTTCAACATACTAATTCATTGATTAGTAATTAATTATAAATTAATATAGGAACCAATTTAATATAAAGGAAAACTATTCATAAAAAAAATATTTTTATGGTCACAATGATGTTTTATCCGATTAAATTAAATTAAATACCATTAGTGAAGCATATTAAAGTAATATATATATATATATATATTATTTAATAAATTATTTTTAATATTAATCCAATTTATTTTATAGTCATAAGATAAAAACAAATCGAATTTTACACATAAAATACTATATTTTTATTAATTCCATTTTACACCATTTAATAGAGTACATATTTTAGATAAAACATTTAGCACATTTATAAATCTTATATGTCAAAATGAACAGAGTTTTTAAATATAAACCTAAAAATTATGTTATGGTGAAGTTCTTATCTTTTTTATGGAGTTTCATTTTTTAATGAATACGAAAATTACTGAATATTAATTAAAATATTATTTTCATCTACTTTATTTAAAAGTTCAGATAATATTTAATTTGGTGTTAATGTTAGTTTAGATCAATAATTTATTAAATAATTCAAATTATAAAATTATAATTAATTTTACAATTAAATTGGATAATAAAATCCTACAAACTTGTGAACATTTTTTATTTAGTAACTCGCATTTTTTTCTCATTTGTAGGATTAAATATAAATTAATTTCTACCACTTAATTTACAATAATTTATAAAAAAGTATTAAATATTTGAAAAAAATCATATTTTTTTAATTTATAAATTCTTAAACTTATTTGTTTTACCATGAATATGAGTGAAGTTGACTAAAATTAATGATATTGATTAATGTGAAATTCAGTATAAATAATGACTAAATATTAAAATTATGTGAAACAATGAACTATAAATTTGTATAAAATCCATTGGATGGTAATTATGTATGATATAATCTCATGGATTGAATTTTTACCATTATTGTAACCACCTGAAAAGGTAAATTTTTTGGTGGATTACTCTTTTCTAAAATTTATATGTGTAGCACTCCTCCTCTACTATAATAATTCCTCCTCTCCTCCCACATCTCTACAACTCTCAAGCCACATTGGATAGACAATGATCGGCCCAAAATGGTTCTCAAAATTTCTTAACTTATCCTACAAGCCTCTACATCCACATAAATCCATCCGTTGAATCCCTTTGATGAAAAAAAGTATGTTACCCAAAGAATAGGTAACATCATTCCTAATGATATTTAGTGTTTCTTCTTTATACACTCCATAAACTACAATTATTCTATTATTATATAGTAAAAAATTATAATGAACATAGATATATTTTTTTATATCAATGGGTTTATGTAAATTTATATACACGTCTATCTAATTGTTACTGAACTTACTGTTTAGGTATACGGAAAACTACTCCCTCACGAAATGACATCAATCATTTTTCCATTACCACCATTCATAGTTGAGAATTATTATGAAAAATATATTTATATATTATATATATGATATTTATAGTGTCTTTTTTCATATGTAATTTTTATATATAACACACATTTATTCTTTCCATTCTGAGTGAATATAATAACATCGTTTGTGGATGTGCGGACTACCGTCTCCTCAATATGATGTGATTAATTCACATTATACATTGAACATATAATGTATGGTTTTAATAATCCTGGTTATAATGTATGAAATTAAAATTATTCATAAATTTTAATCTATATATTTAATTTTTACTTTTCATTTATCTAACATGATTAAGAAATGAATGTAGCATTCATGCGTACGTACAACCCACCATCTCCATAAACAATGCGTTCTATTTCTTATCTACAAATCATGTGTATTATTATAAATACATATACACTAAATATATATAATATTTCAACAATGGTATAAATTATTGAAATTATTACATCATGATAGGTTCAATAATTAAAATATTTAAATATACTCAACAAACTAGGTAATTAACACCATGAATAACGAAAATAATGAATGAATGTTTTTAAATGTGTAATAATATATTATAAAAACAAAAATATGATATTATAATTAGTAATATGTTTCTTTCATAAGTTATCAACACTATTAAAAACGTTATAAATTAAATTAATGTACCTTTCCCTAAATGTAAATTATATGTATCAGATATCTTCGGATTTTACATTCCATTGAGTCTTATTTGTTGTTATACTAATAGATTATTTTATATGAGTTTTATATGTCCCTTAGACAAGTTATATGAATAATAAATTTATTCTCATTATAATAAATGATTTATTTAATTTTATTCTTTCATGGTGATTATTATTCAAATTTTTCTAAGTGTTGTCTGAGACTTTGGATTGTATAAATATTATTCTCCTCGAGAACATTTTTTACTGATTATCTTTGCAATCTCATTTCCTTCTATGACGATAACATTATCATAAACCAATAAAAATATGTCTCAACGTAAAATTCTCTATAATATTTGTATATACTATCATTTTTACATAAAATATCATGATTCATTCATTCTTTGTGATATTTAGTGTTCCAAATTGATTTATTTCTTCCACAGTGATTTGTGTTAAACGTTACATAGTGGAAAAGAATTTTATAACCTAATTTCATTTCATTGGGTAATATTAATTCTTCATTTTATTTAATATTATAGGATTAAGTGTGTAATCAATTTTCAGCATATATTGTTGTATTTACACTTTTTTAAATTGATTTATATTTTACACACGTAATATATTTATGTGTTTAAGATGACATAATCATTATGTTTTTTTCAAGGGTTTATATCACAATCTCATTTTTTGGGGATTGATAATAGTTGAATTTCCATTAGAGGAAAATACTGGATAGTTTTTTAGTAAAAAATTTAATTTTATTATCCTCTTGTTATAAATGAATATTTTCATGTATTAGTAATATTATTCACTATTATGTACTCAGAATTATTGAGTATTTTTTTAGAAATCCTACCTTCATTAACTCTTAAGTCATGGAACTTATTTAATTCTGAGTTATATATTTTCTAAAAATATTTAAAAAATTTCCTCTAAAATTTCCAAAATAATTTATTGATAATATTTTTCCCGTTTGGTTTTTGACCTATGATTTCATAGAAATCATCTTATCACTTTCCTAAGAAGTCAATCTTCTAACCATTTTAGGATTCAAAAGAAATGATTTTTTACCTACTATGACTTTTATGAATTTATGATTTATCATTTATAAGATGTATACATTGCATGGTTAAAAAGTAAATTCTAAAATATAATGATTCTCAATGTAATTTTCAATGAAAATGATTTGAAAAATGTTTTTCATATTGAAAAGAATGTCTCCCTCAATATTTTTATAAAATATAGTATATTTATATTAGTCAATTAAAACATCCCATTATTTTTATTCCACTTGAGATATGTTTTATTAATATGATACTTATTCTTCTAATAGATGGAATTTTATAAATTTTAAAATGATAGTATTGATATTCACTTCCAAGAATACATTGATATTTTCCTTGAAATATTTAATTTCATATGATCATTTAACATTGAATTTCCTATAAGTATCTATATCATTTTCCATGGATATGATTATTTCCAAAACCATATTCTGTTTTTTACAGTGTGTTCAACTAAAATGTTATTTTTTTATTAGAAGAATTATTTATAATTCCATAATCGTTATTAACTATGGATATTTTATAATGAATATTATTTATTCATAAAATAGATTACCCACTATAAAGAATGATTTGGACATGTAATTATGGGTGGGATCAAACATTATATATCCCCACAACGCATCAATAGGTTCTAATATAGACAATTAGTTTATGAAAATTAATTTGGTTTCTAGGTGTTGTACTAAACATTGTGGGTGAGGGAACTTGATAGTATATATAAGGCCCCAGCCTTAAACCTAACTTAATCTTGAGTTATTCCACGATTACACATTGAGGATCTTTTCAGGATTAGATTTGTAGATAATTAGATCATAAAACTTTCATTACATCCCACATTTAAACAAAGAGGTTACAATAAAAGATAGTATTCATTTTTTTCCATCAACGGAAATATATTTAAAATAAAACATGGATTCTTTCTTGACACTTCCTTTACACTATCATCATATCATGTACCTTTCCCTTGACCTGTGAAAAACATTTCAAAAACTTGGGATGAGCATAAAAAGCTCAGTAAGGGTTATAAAAATATGGAAAGGAAACATGAGTTCATATATACATAAGAATGAAATCATACTTTACACATAAAACATAGGAACTTTAACATACCTCATAAAATCATGAATAAATCATTGAAATTATAAGACATAAATGTAACTTGAGGCATTCATAACATTCTTACATAGGGAGTAACCCTCTTGGTTACGTTTGGAATACCCATCATAGTATATTCCCTAAATCTCTTCGGGGAAACATTAACGTTTAACTCCTTCGCATTACCCAATGCATTGGAGAGCTATATCGGGCTCACCAGGCGTTAGTTTATCACGGAACCACTCGTCATCATAATAATGCCCAAGAACCATAACATAATCATATCACATAAAACATGCATAAAGGAAACATAATATTTCCACTTTTCAATCACAAGATATCTATACGACACATTGATATAAAAACATTATGAAAACCATTTTCAATATCAAAATAAAAGAAAAGTAAAACATGGTATTTATTTTTCTTTTAGAAAAATGTATGGCTTGTAGAGGAAGCCGAAACTCAAATAATGGTCACAGCGGCAGAGAAGTCGTTGTCACCGCATACGTACGACAAAAACATTCCATTTTTTCATTTAGTAGAAAGCTTCATATAAAAAAGATTACTTTTGGATAAATATAATAGTCAAAGGGTTTTATACACCGTATAAAAGAAGGTTGTGTATAAAATAAAATATGCCTCAACGAACGGATATTGAGATGAAGTCCCATACCTCATATCCGACATGACTTGATCATTCTTTAATCTACTGAATAATAAACTTGAGTTAATTTCTACTTGCTTAAGATCCTTTTTCATGTTCATTATTCTATTTATATCACTTATTACCATGTCATGAACACTATGTAATTATTTAAGTTAATAACGGTCGTTTTAACGATCATTCGTACTTGAGTAAAAAATAAAATCATTATAATTAAAAGTTGTTCATGTATCCATTATATCCAGAGTTGTACTCATTATGTAGATATCATATATATCATATATATCTAGTATATACATGCATTTATAATATTACACAATGTTTAGAGGTAAGAAATGAAATTCACCATTCATGGAGACGGTAAGCTATATGTATGCATGAATGCTACTTTCATTTCTATTTCATATTTTATGGAATTAAAACATAATGATACGTAAGAGTATTTTAATTCCAGTATGTTATCATATATAATATCATTAAATATATCCTTTATACGTACCACATATGGTATTAATGAATAAAATCACTTTGAGGGGGTGGTAGTCTGCACTTCCTAAAATGAAGATATCGCGTTTACTCATAGTGGTAACCATAAAGATATGACATAAATGAAAAATAAAGAAGCCTAAGTAAAACATAAACATATTATATATAATATATAAATATAGTGACATATTAATGGCCAACTTTGAAAGTGATATATGAGTGTTGAACAATCATCGTTTCGTGAGGCGGAAATTCGCCATCCACGGAAACATTATGTTCTTTTACTAGTAGATGTAGGTGTGTGTAAGTGTAGCTCGAATCCGTATTATAAAAACATCCTAGTATATGTAATATACTGGTTTTGTTACAAAATAAATGAATAAAAATCGTTTAGGGGGTTGGAGAATCAAAATAAAACCTAATAACACAAGAGAAGACACTACCTTTAAATCGGGTAACTCTTTTTTATTTGAGCTCAAAGGCATCCTTGAGAAGACTTATGCCCAAAGTTAGGCTTCTAGGAGTTATAGAGGGATGTGTAGAGACAAAATGGTCAGGTTTTGACCGAGCCAAAGGCTTTGGAAGTGTGGGTAAGGAGGTAGTGGTGGGGGCCTCTTATAAGAGGAGAGGAGGGGCACTCTTGGAACGTAAAGAAATGATACTTTATTTTAAATTGAGTTTCGGATTTAAAAGGTCCCAAATTGATATATTTCGAGGATAAGGTGATAAGAGTTCTAAATCCACCAATCCAATAGGTTTTGGCCATGTGTAGGCCATATATTTTACATTATCTTTTCATTTTATTTAAATCGTTAAATAATGAGGTAATCGTTGCATCATCATGGTCTCATAAATAATTTAATTTATTTAATGTCTAAAAATTATAAAAAAATAATATGATGTATGAAATCTTTTTAGCGTTCCAATGACTATTTTGAGTCAAAAATCTGACTTGTATAACCCCATTTAAATTTTCTTTAGTAAAACAACTCATGTTTGTGTCATTTTTATTTTAACATTAAATAAAAAGATATTAATGTCATTTTCCTACCAATGTGGCTCCATGGGGTCCGCAAGTTGACCCATGGATTTTCATGGTCGGACATGACACATCCAATAAGGTTAGGACATGTGTCAATCTCATCTCATATTATTAAAATATTATCCATACCTTAAATTACACTAATTACCTCTCAACACGATTAAAAACTTAAAAGTTACTATTCACAAAAAAAATTATTTTAATCTCATTGAACCACATTTTACTTCTTAATGACAACCATGTTTGTAGGATTTTTGAAATTCAAACCACAGAGGTGGTAAAATTTCATTTAAATGAAAAATCAGTTTTTATAAGTACCACTTATTGGTTTCACTATTCATCAAAAATTGAAGTTTTCCAAAAAAACCAAAACATCACCCTAAGCTATATTTGATATTCCAAATTAAATAATGATTTCTATTTTACAAAATTCAAAACATATAAGTTTCATTAATTAATTTAATAATTAATTCCCACTGTCTGAGCAAACAGCGTGTTTTTATAAAATAATTAGTATCAAAAGTTTGACACTAGTTTAAGTCCAATTTCAAAGTGAAATTAATTCCAACGACCACTCTGGGATTAAATGGTAAAAATATATTCTAATTGAAATTTAAAGCCAATTAAAAGGATAATCTAACCATATAATTAAATTATATGAAAAAGCAGTTTTGATGTAAAATGCAGTATTTTTCACTATTCATTAAAAAAATGAACATTGTCAGAAAAATACCAAAAAATTATCCAATGTAAATTTCAATGTCCCAATAATAAATAATATGTTTATTTTAAAAAATATAGCTTATAAAATTTTCAGAATATATATTTAAAAATGGTTTTCCATCAAAAGGCAGTAAAACCAACTTTTAAAAATATTAGTGTATTCCATGCTTAAGATTGCATTTATTCTCATTTTAAGCCTCTAAAACACAATCTAATTCATATATAGACATAGATAAAAATATCTATTATTCATTACTTACTTTGGATGTTACATCCTTCCCCCTTTAGAAAATTGTGTCCCCACAATTCATTTACTTATCGAATAAGTGGGTGTATTTATCCCCCATTGCATTTTCAGATTCCCATGTTGCCTCTTCAATCATGTGGGTTTTCCACAAAACCTTTACCTGATTAATCACCTTATTCTGTAACACTTTCTCCATGTGGTCCAAAATCTAGACTGGTTGTTCCTCATAAGATAGGTTCTCTTCCAGCTGGACAACCTCTGGACTGAAAACATGAGATGGATCTGGCATATACTTTCTCAACATCGAAACATGAAAAGCATTGTGTACCTGAGATAAACTCGGAGGTAAAGCCACTCGGTAAGCAAATGATCCAACTCTCTCCAGAATTTCATTTGGTCTCATGAACCTTGGACTCAGCTTTCCTTTCTTACCAAATCACATCACACTTTTCCATGGTGAGACTTTGAGAAAAACATGATCACCTACCTCAAAAGAGAGATCCTTCCTCCTGTTGTCCGCATAACTCTTCTACCTGCTCTAAGATGTTCTCATGTGTTTTTGTATCAGCTGAAATTTTTCTGCCAACTCTTCTACCAATTCTGGTCCCATCAACTTCCTTTTACCCACTTCATCCCAGAAATCTAGAGTTCGACATCACTTCCCATATAACGCCTCAAATGATGTCGTCTGTATACTGGAATGAAAACTGTTATTATATGAAACTCAACCAAAGAAAGATGTTGGTCCCAACTTCCCTGATAATCCATCAAACAAGCATGTAGCATATCCTCCAATGTATGGATCGTTCGTTCTGACTACCCATCTGATTGAGGATTAAAAGCTGTACTAAAATTTAATTCAGTACCCAATGACTTCTGAAGGCCTTTCCAAAAGTTAGAAGGGAACCTGGGATCACGGTCAGATATAATTGAGAGAATAACTCCATGTAACCTGACCATCTCATTAAGATACAAACAGGAAAGTTGATATAGGGAAAAAGTATCTCATATATCAAGGAAATGAGCAGTTTTGGTCAACCGATCAACAATAACCCATATTGAATTATTACCTTGAGATGTCTTCGGTAATCCCACAAAAAAGTCCATGGATATATTCTCTCATTTCCACTCTAGCACTGGTAAAGGCTGAAGCATCCCTTTCGTTAACTGCCGCTCTTCTTTAAACTATTGACAAGTAAAACACTTCATAGTAAAATCAGCAATATCTATTTTCATTCCATCCCACCGGTAATACTCCCGAAGATCTCTATACATCTTAATACCGCCATGATGAACTGAAAACGGAGAACTATGAGCTTCACATAACAACTCTGTCTTCAACTGTGAATCACAAGGCACACACAATCTCTTCCCAAATATCAAAACACCATCATTATCAATGTTGAATTCAGGAAACATATCCTTCTAAACCAGCTCTACCTTTTTCTGCAACACATTGTCTTGCTTCTATGCGTGCCTGATTCTGTCTGATAGAGATGATCTCACTGATACCTGAAACAAAACAGAAGAACTTCCTACACCAACAACTTCTATGCCAAAGTTTACCAAATCAAAATCCAAATGATCTTGTTCCAAATGTAGCATGGTTAATGAAGCATTACTTTTCCAACTCAAAGCATCATCCACTTTATTTTCTTTTCCCGGATGGTAATGAATTTTACAATCATAACCCTTGATTAATTCCAGTCATCTCCTCTATCACATGTTCAACTCTTTCTGAGTGACTATATACATTAATCTTTTGTGATCAATATATATTTCACACTTTACTCCATACAAATGATGCCTCCATATTTTTAAAGTGAAAACAACAGCAGCTAATTCCAAATCATGTGTAGGGTATTTTACCTCATGAGTTTTCAACTATCATGAAGCATAAGCAATTACCTGATCATTCTGCATAAGGACACAACCAAGTCCCTTCAATGAAGAATCACTGTAGATAATAAAATCACCATTCCTGGAAGGTAGTACAAAAACTGGAGCATTCACCCATCTTCTTTTCAGTTCCTGAAAACAATCATCACATTCTTTTGTCCAGATAATCTTAACACCCTTCTAAGTTACCTTTTTCATTGGACTAGATAACCGTGAAATATTTCTAAAAAACCTTCGGTAATAGCCTTCCAACCCAAGGAAGCTAAGAATCTCAGTTACATTTGTGGGTCTTGGCCATTCTTTAACAACCTTGGTTTTTGCAGGATCAACAGTTATCCCATCTTTAGAAACAATATAACCAATGAAAGAAATTTTTTGCAACCAAAACTCACACTTTCTGAATTTCCCATACAATTTCTTTTAGTTCAAGGTGTGAAAATTAACCCTTGAATGTCTTTCATTATCTTCTTTACTTTTAGAAAACACCAAAATATCATCAATGAAAACAACCACAAACTTATCCAAGAACTCATGGAAAATTCTATTCATTAAGTCCATGAATACAGAAGGTGCATTGGTTAGCCCAAAAGGAATTACTACAAATTTATAATGTCCATATCTTGTACGAAACGCAGTCTTCAGAACATATTCTTCCTTTTCCTTCAGTTGAAGGCACCCCGATCGTAGGTCAATCTTTGAAAAATATTGAGCTCCCTAGAGCTGATCAAACAAATCATCGATATGAGGCAAATGATATTTGTTCTTAACAGTGATATTATTCAAGGCTCTATAATAAATCATAGCATGGTAAATAGAGAGCCAATCCATACCTAGGATAACATCAAACTCTACTAGAGGTAAAACAATAAGGTTAGCAAGTAGGTTTTTTCCACGGATAAGGATATGAAAATTCTTATAAATTCCTTTTGCCTCAACAATTCCACCCAGGTGTTTTTACCACAAGTTCAGGAGTCATTTCTTGAGATAGTATTCCCAATTTACTAAAAAAGGTTTTGAGAGATGAAATAATGTGTAGACCCCGAATCAAACAATACACTGTCATAATATGAAAAAAAACAAAGTACCTGATACAACTTCATTAGATGGCCCGACATCTTCTGAAGTAGTTGCAAAGGATTTCACCACTTCTTTCTAATTATAGTCTAACTGCTTCCCATCACTCGAGCTCTTTTTTGGACAGTCATTTTCATAGTGACCCATCTCATTGCACTTAAAACATTTAACTAACTATTAATCAAATTTGGACTTACCATAAACTTGATCTTTTTCAGTGCAATCACGAGCCTTAGGTCCCATCTTACCACATCGATAGCACTTTCAAGAATTCAGAAGGCATTCCCCAGAATATCTTTTACCATATTTATCACAAACTGGAAACTTAGTTTTCTTACCATTATACCTTTTTGAATAATTCTTCCCTTTCTCCTGCCACCTCGGTCCCTTCTTCTGCTGGTTGTTATATAACACTTCATCATCGGCAAACTCCATTTCCACATTCTCAGCACATCGAACAAGCTTTTCATATCTTTTGAACTCACAAGAAGCTAAAGCCCTTCGATATTTTGGCTTTAATCCTGAGTAAAAACGACTGATTTTACTATCAAGGTCTCAGATAAAATTTGGAGCATACCTTCACAATCGAGTGAACCTTTCTTCATAGGCAGCCACTGAGTCTTCCTCTTGCCTCAATTCCAGGAATTGTTTTTCCCTCATATGTCGAACAGCCGTAGGAAAATACTTTTCAAGAAACATACCTTTAAATTCATCCCAGTCAAGAGTATCAATCTCATCAGCATCCCTGATATTTCTAACCATCGACCACCACTGATTTGCATCACCCTCCAAATAGTAAATAGCAAGACTAACGTTTTGATTGTCTGAACACCCCATGAAATCGAAAATATTCTCGAGTGATTTAACCCGCCCTTCAGCTATCACAGGGTCAGATGATCCTCTGAATTATGGGGGATATTGCCTCATGAAATGTTCCACCACTAACATGTTCCTCTATGGTTGATCTGGCTGATCTCGTGCATGGATACCGCCACCATTTATCGCTTCAATCAACTATGCCATTACTGCAAAAAACTGTTCAGTTCCAATTCCGACCATCTCAGGATGCTGATTCAGAAGGTTATTTCCTTCTGTATGCCTTCCTAGCACTGCTTCCCAGTTTCCTATGCGGATAACCATTCTGAACAAACCTGTCTTAGATGAAGAAACATGGTAAACTTCAAATTCTGTATCATTTCAATTTGACCATAAATTTTTTTTAGATAATAATTTAATAATACTCTATCTCCTAATGTTATCTAAACCGACCTCTGATAGCAAATATAAGTCCCCAGCTTTAATCCTTACCTAATCATGAGTTATTATAAGATTATACAATCAAGATCTTTTTAGGTTTAGAGTTTTAGAGAATTAGATCATAAAACTTGCATTACATCCCACATTTAAACAAAGTGGTTACAATAAATTATAGTATTCATTTTTTTCCATCAACAGAAACATATTTAAAATAAAACTTGGATTCATTCTTGACACTTCCTTGAAACTATCATCATATCATGTACCTTTCCCTTGAACTGTAAAAAACATTTCAAAAACATGGGATGAGCATAAAGAGCTCAATAAGGGTTATAAAAATATGGAAAAGAAACATGTGTTCATATATACATATGAATGAAATCATACTTTACCCATAAAACATAGGCACTTTAACATACCTCATCAAATCATGAATAAATCATAGAAATCACAATACATAAAGGTAACTAGAGGCATTCATAACATTCTTACGTAGGGAGTAACCCTCTTGGTTACGTTTGGAATACCCATCACAGTATATTCCATAAATCACTTCGGAGAAACCTTAACGTTTAACTCCTTTGTGCTACCCAATGCATTGGAGAGCTATATCCGGATCACCCACCCTTATTTTATCACAGAACCACCCATCTACATAATAATGCCCAAGAACCATAACATAATCGTATCACATAAAACATGCATAAAGGAAACATAACATTTCCACTTTTCAATCACAAGATATCAATACAACACATTGATATAAATACATTATGAAAACCATTTTCAATACCAAAATAAAATAAAAGTAAAACATGGTATTTATTTTTCTTTTAATAAAATGGTATGTCTTGTAGAGGACGCCGAAACTCAAATAATGGTCACAGAGGCGGGGAAGTCGATGTCGCCGCATATGTAAGACAAAAACATTCCCTTTTGTCCTTTAGTAAAACTCTTTGTATAAAAAAGATTCCTTTTGGATAAAAATAAAATTAAAATCTGTTTATACACCGTATAAAAGAAGGTTGTGTATACAACAAAATATGCCTCAATGAAAGTAGATTGAGACGAAGTCCCATACCTCGTATCCGACTTAACATGATCGTTCTTTAATCTCCTGAATAATAAACATGAGTTAATTTCTACTAGCATAGGAACCTTTTTCATGTTCATTATTCTTTTTATATCACTTATTACCTTGTCATGAACACTATGTAATTATTTATGTTAATAACGGTCGTTTTAACGATCATTGGTACTTGAGTCAAAAATAAACTCTTTATAATTACAAGTTGTTCATGTATCCATTATATCCAGAGTTATACTCATGATATAGATATCTTATATATCATATATATATAGTATATACATGAATTTATAATATTACACAAGGTTTTGAGGTAAGAAATGAAATCCATCGTTCATGGAGACGGTAAGTTCTACGTACGCATGAACGCTACTTTCATTTATATTTCATATTTTATGGAATTAAAACATAATGATACGTAATAGTATTTTAATTCCAGTATGGTATCATATATAATATCATTAAATATACCCTTTATACGTACCACATATGGTATTAACGAATTAAATCACTTTGAGGGGGCGGTAGTCCGCACTTCCTAAAATGAAGATATCGCGTTCACTCATAATGGTAACCATAAAGATATGACATAAATGAAAAATAAAAGAGATTAAGTAAAACATAAACATATTATATATAATATATAAATATAGTAACATCTTATTGGCCACCTTTTAAGGTGATATATAAGTGTTGAACAATCATCATTTCGTGAGGCAGAAATTCACCATCCATGGAAACAGTATGTTCTTTAACCATTAGATGTAGGTGTGTGTATGTGTAGCTAGAATCCATATTATAAAAATATACTAGTATATGTAATATACTGTTTTTGTTACAAAATAAATGAATAAAAAGAGTTTAGGGTGTTGGAGAAGCAAAATAAAACATAAGAACACAAGAGAAGACACTACATTTAAATCGGGTAACTCTTTTTGATTTGAGCTCAAAGGCTTCCTTTGGAAGACTTCATCCCAAAGTAAGGATTCTAGTAGTTAGAGAGGGATGTGGAGAGACAAAATGGGCAGGGGTTGGCCGAACCAAAGGCTTTGGAAGTGTGGGCAAGGAGGTAGAGGTGGGGGCCTTTTTTAAGAGGAGAGGAGGGGCACTCTTGGAATGTAAAAAAATGTTACTTTATTTTAAAATGATTTTTCGGATTTAAAAGGTCCCACATTTATATAATTCGATGATAAGGTGATCAGGGTTTGAAATCCACTCATACAATAGGATTTGGACATGTTTAGGTCATAGATTTTACAATATCGTTTCATTTTATTTAAATCGTTAAATAATGAGGTAATTGCTGCATCATTATGGTGTCATAAATAATTTAATTTATTTAACGTCTAAAAATTATAAAAAAATACTATGATGTAAGAAATATTTTTATATTTTCAATTAATATTTAGAGTCAAAAATCTGAATTGTATAACCCCATGTAAAAAATTGTTTTAGTAAAACAACTCATGTTTGTGTCATTTTTATTTTAAAATTAAATAAAAAGATATTAATGTCATTTTTCTACCAAAGTGGATCCATGGGGTCCTCAAGTTGACCCATGGATTTTCTTTGTCGGCCATGACACATAAAATAAGGTTAGGACATGTGTCAAGCTCATATCATATTATTAAAACATTAATCATTCCTTAAATTACATTAATTACCTCTAAACGCGATTAAAAACATAAAAGTTACTATTCTCCAAAAAAAATTATTTTAATACCATTGAACCACATTTTACTTCTTAATGACAACCATGTATGTCGGATTTTTGAAATTCAGACCATAGAGGTGGTGAAAATTCATTTAAATGAAAAATCTGTTTTTATAATTACCACTTAGTGGTTTCACTATTCATCAAAAATTGAAGTTTTCCAGAAAAAACCAAACCTTCACCCTAAGCTATATTTGATATTCCGAATTAAAAAATGATGTATATTTTAAAAAATTCAAAAAATAAAAGTTGAATTAATTAATTTAATAATTATTTCCCATTGTCTGAGCAAATAGCGTGTTTTTTTGAAACAATTATTATCAAAAGATTGACACTAGTTTAAGTCCAATTTCAAAGTGAAATAAATTCCAATGACCACTATTGGATTAAATGGTAAAAATATATTATAAATTAACTTTAAATCTAATTCAATAGATAATCTATCCATATAATTAAATTATATGAAAAAGTAGTTTTGATGTAAAATGCAGTATTTTTCACTATTCATTAAAAAATGAACATTGTTAGAAAAATACCAAAAAATTAACCAATGTAAATTTCAATGTCCCAATAATAAATAATAAGTTTATTTTGACAAATATAGATTATAAAATTGTGAAAAGATAGATTTAAAAGTGGGTTTCCATCAAAAGGCAGTAAAACAATCTTTTAAAATTATTAGTGTATTACATGCTTAAGATTGGATTTATTCTCATTTTAAGACTTTAAAACACTATCTAATTCATTAATAGAGATAGATAAAAATATATATTATTCACTAATTACTTGGGATGTTACAGTATATGTATTCATGTTCCATAGACATAACGTCCAATAATTTAACATTTCATTCTCATACATTTCAGTTATCATTGGTATAATCCATGGGCTTTCAAATGATTAAATATATGGATTTATTTAATTATAATTTTTTTGATTAAATTTATTGTGTCTTCAGTTTCTTGCATGTCCATATTGATTTTTTATTTACATATTTCAACTGTTTGTGTTTCAATTTATTATATTGTCATATTGTTATTGCAGTTCCTTCTCAAATTATTTATTACATGGTATGTGTGTTCATTTATTTAACATGATGTAATTATTATTCTAATTGATTCATTAGTAAATCCACTATATTTTAACCTTACTGATCTTATTATCTCACCCATAATTTTTTTCCTTCCCTAATAATCTAATAAGTATACTGTGAAATATTTTTAAGGATATACTAGATGGAATAGTATAATTACAATTGAGAGAAAACATTATGCTCTCAATCATGTATTCATTTATATAAAAAGACTCATTTATGTATGTAGTTTTCCAATACAATTAATCTCTTCATTATTTCAGTATTTGATTCCTTGAAATCATGGAAATGTAATGGCAGTAGACCCTAGATCCCGGATAACTTAAGCAGGCCACTATAATTAATTAATTCAAAAATTGCGTGATTGAATTCAATCCCATTTCACAAACCAAATATCCCATTAATTAATTAAAAAATTTATTTATTAAATTTAAACCTTCAATTTCTTGAATTTGCATAAATTTTTATCACATGGAAATTAAAAAATCAATTCAAATATCTATGAATTTTCATAATAATTGAAATATCAATTCTTACAATTACATAAACACAATTAATTAATTACTATGGAATTAGTATTTATAGCACCTATCTCATTTCTTTTATGAGATATCTACCGAATAAAATCCTCAATTGAAGCGGAATGATCATGAACCTGATGGAGAAAGAGATGTAGATATTAATCATAGATTCCAGATAAAAAAATCATGATCTAATAGGATTTGATCTAACACAATACCAATAGAGGGTAAACATCATTCTATTATATGAGAAGAGGATTAAAAGAGAGATATATCAAAATAGATGGAGAGAACATACTTAGAGTTGTATATATCTAATAATCTGACATTTAAATCTTGAATAATCGATGTTGAAATCCCTATGAATTTTTTGGAAGCCTACAAATAAAAGATAATATTATTAGGACTGATTTTGGGTAAATTTTGGTTTAATATATGGGGAAGGGTACTTTTAAAACCAATTATCTTTTTTATTAATGACGTTTTCATGGATAACTTAGTAGAGGAACATGATTTGTAAAATGGAACAACATTACCATGATGCTCTTCTAGGGGTGGTGCACATTTTCTCTTAAGTGGGGGAAAAATGTGTTGTACTATGCACCAACCATGAAATCCCTTTCTATTGGATGTTTCATGGTTTGTGGGGGAATGACACCTGATTTGGAAAACAAATGCACAGAACATGAACAATCCCAAACTCATCCAAAGAAAATTCAAATTTCATCTTAAAAATTATACATACGTCCCCAAAAAAATGTACTAAAAACAAAGTAAATGAATACCTACAATCAATACTGATATATCTCTAGAAATTATCATGATTTTATAGAAATTAAAAAAATATACAAGAAAAAGGGGATAATATATTGTCTAAAACAATATCCCTTTTCCATTTATGAAACAATTTTAACATAATATGTAACATTACAACCATATATGATTGAATAATACATTACTGTATCTAATGATAAAACAGGTAATCAAAGGGGTAAACTATTGGATAAGGATATGTATACTAGTTTATAGTATTTAAATTTCATTAGATGATTAAATTAAAATTATTTCCTAAATTATAAATCAAATTATAGTAATTTGGAATCATTTTTATTGATAATGATTTTGTTATGTCCTAATCTCTTTTGTAACTCTATTTGTGTCTTTTCCTTCCCATATAAAATAAATCCTCGTAAATCTCTTAATTAAAACACATTGAGAAAAATATCTTGACCGTGGACAATACAATTATTATTTATAAAACTTTCAATATGTTCTAGAGTTTTTTTCTTTCCAGAATACTAACATTTGGGTCCCTAATCAAGGATATAACTAAGTAATTAAAATAAAGGGGAAATCACCTTAACCGATCATATTTTTTTACTTCTTTATTACCAAATATAAATCTAGATTATTTTTAATGATATAATAAATTTATTATTCATAATAATTTTTAATAATATTATTATTATGATACCACCCTTAAAAATCATATTTTTTATCAATTATACAATAAAAACATCGCTTGTCTGTACGTGTGGACTTCTACCTCTATTTAGAAATGTGATTCATTTTTCATTTACCATATATTGAAAAAAATAATGGAATATGTTAAATTTATATATTATATAATAAGTATTATGTAATTTTGAGATATTATTTATCATTATTTCCTCCAATCAGTCAAAAATTGAAGACATCGTTCATGCGTACGTACAACCTACCATATCCTTGAATATTGTAATTCATTTTTTTGTAAATATCATTTATGGTTTATTATAAATATAATTTAAATGGATAAATATAATATACATATCATTTAAAAAAGCATGGAAATTATGGAACCATGATCAAATTAGAGGGAAACAAATTTCAAACCATAAAAGACTAGAATAGTAAAGAAGGTACTACCCATAATAGTACCTATTGATGTTCTTTTATTACCCAAAATAGTGATTTGAACAAAAATTTGATAATACATGGGCCATAAAAGGATTTATTAAAATAATATATTATATGATATATTTTACTATTTTTTTTAATTTTTTTAAAACAAATATAAATTTATTATATATGAGGATTATAGACATATGAAGGAAGTTGAAAATGGGGTATGGGTTTATTTCATATTCTCATCACTATTCAAAATATTTTTTCTTAGGAAACAGTTTATTTAATAATTATATTATAAAAATAATATATTTTCATCTACATTAGGTATTTCTATTTTTTACTTGTCTTACATTAAATTTTTTTCTCTTTATGTACTCAATATTCTGAAGTAATATTTTTAATAACAACTATCCTTTTATATTGTACACAGAATCATTCTCTTCAATTATCGTATTTTACATAAATAGTATATAATAATATATCTATATATTATCAAATTATTTATGAACACATTTTTAACCAAAAAAGTATTTTTCAAAACGATTAAAATGGAATATTCTTGTCATTTTAAATATAAGTTACTTTTTCCAATTTTAAAAATGCATGAAATGTATTTTTTAACATATAAGGCACTGAATAAATTTAAAAACTAAATTACCACTCATTAATTTAATTATTCATTTCAATGTTTATATATTAGATATAAAAGAGAATTTTTTCCTAATATTTTGGAAATCATTAAGTTTAAAATATGTGATTTCAAAATTAATAGTATATTTTCCTTAAAAATGATCCTATGATATTTTTAATATATTTTAAAAAATGTCAACATCATTTTTTGAATATTATTTTCAGTATATACTATATTAATACCATCCTCTACATTTTTTGGATTTAGTATGATCATATTTACTTAGGGAATGTACCAACATTAAGTATATTAGTTCTTATTATACATGAATTTATTGAATTTTAATGAATGATGAATAAGTTATATTGTTTATTCGTATGTTGAATTCATAAGACTTAGTGATAGATGATCCCCATAATTATATATCTCATCAAATCATTAATATGTGTTTTAATATAGTGAAACTATGCGTTTGAATGACGGATTACCGAATTATATTATTTATCGTGGTCTGAGGACTCGATGGAATGTTTTAAATATTCAACATTATACATTTCTTCATTATGAAATCCTCTATTATTGTGTTGTTATTTTTTAATATTTTTTATAATCATGTATGCGTTTCTCGATAATTTGATTATTTATATGTAATTATTGTTATCATTTATTTTTATTTCCATACTATTCATTTCTCATTAAATTTAACTGTATGCATACTCTTACTGAGAATCAAAGCTCACACCTTTCTTATAAATAATTTTTGTGGGATGTTATGAAGTGAATTATAATTGATTTTTTAGGATATTCTAATGGTAATAATGTTTTTCTCAAATAATATACTATGATGTATTTTAGGTTTACCGATGTAATGTGAAATTATAGTATGTATCTATGTTTCCACAACTACTAAACAATTTGAATCATTAGGTTGTAATTGCTTATGTAGGGTAAAAATGAAAAAAAGTATCCAAATTATCTTGGTTATTATGATTTGTTCCATTATAGTTTTTTTTGTGGGGAATGTTTTGTAGAATCTATACGTACAAGATTTATGAAAATAAATATTATTGAACATAGACCTAGGACTAACATTGTGAATAGGTTTACGTATTAAATAATATTCTAATGGTTGACAGTTTTGATATTATGTTGTTTAATAATAAAAATATATCTGGATATATGTTATAAGTGGATGTGGTTTTCATTTTGATGTCTACAGATTTAATAACATCAAAAAGAATATTTTGAGTATATATTATCTATCATTCTTGTGCATAGTGAGTATAAATGGAATTCACACCTAGAATGACAATATCAGGGTATATAAATGGTGTAATTCCAATTTTTTATGACCAATTTATATTATTAGAAAAAATTCTGATTATTTTAGAATATTACCAATGAACATAATTTAATGATATTAATATTTTTTTGAATAAATGCTTCAATTTATGTGAATTGTTTCTCCAATTCCTAAATTATACATTATCGGTCAAAATTTTGTCATCTAACCTAGTATATTCCCTTTTTCAGTTATGGAGTATATGGAAAGGATTGGAAACCATATTTATGCATGTTTTACATGTAGATATTTCCTTACTAAGATAGAAAATTATATGTAATTAGGAGTTTTAGATAAGGATAATCAAATTATATCTATACTAGGGTAGCTAAATCATGTAATTAAAATAACAATACTAATATAGAGCATCCTACTGATGCAAAATTTTGTGTGACAATGTCAAAATGCATCATGTGTCTCAAACATCAATCAATAATTTGGAATACAAATCATTTTGAAGGTCAATATTGGATTTGTTTCATAGATAAGAGATTCATCACATTTTGATATCCTAAAATATAGAAAATTTTAAATTTATATTATCATATCTTCATGGGTGTGGATTAATGGAGGTCATTAATTCAAACAATTATGATCTAAGAGAAAATAGTGACAAAAGTAATAGAATTAAATTGGTGAAAAAATTCATCATGAACAATGAGCAGATATGGAAGGAAAATTATTGATTTGAAGACAAATGGAAGAGGTTAATTATGATATTTTTGATACTGACATTACATAGTCTTCAAGGAATTTTGTGGAAAATTTACACAATCTAATTAACAATATCTACCTTTTAATTTATTTTATTAAGACAAAATTTGATAGGGTAATAGATTCTTAAATATTCACATCATATGAGCATATAGAATCATAATCAATGAAGATAGAGAATTATTCTCATGGCATTATGTATTTCCTGGAATGATATAACGTAAGATTATGATGAAGAAAAAATTTAGATGGTTAAGAATAAAATGGAGAATCTTATATCAATTTATTCTCTAGTAAAGATACATTATGATAAATGCAATAATGGAAAATTTGTTTCAATAATTTGTTAAGAAAAATATAATCATGCCCGTTAATAAATGTAAATGGGAGATGAAATGAATTTATAGTTCATTAATTTTAATGAGATATGGAACTATTCATTTATTTATCGAAATATCAAGGGCACAAACCATGAAATTATATAATAGGGAACTAAAAGATTCTGAATTTACTATGAAGACATGAATGTCCCAAGAGATGTGGTGACATGTACACTTGTTATCAAATCCATGATTGAAATGTTTTCTTTGATTCATTATCCACCCATCATTTATATCAAATGAATTCTCTAATATTATCACACCACCACATCAACTATTGGATATTGTTTTGGAAGTTAAAACACATATGATTACATCTAAAGTATACAACTAATCAACGATAGAAGTATATTTGAATATTATTCCTATTAATCCAGTTATTTTTCCTCTATTATAATTTTATTTAATTTTGGGTTTGGATTTGATCCATTATTATAGATACCATATAAATTGTTGAGTAAGGGGAGATAAATTTTCTATTCTAAATCAACCTTCCCTCTTCTGTTAGTATGATGATGAACCTGAAGACCAACTGAAATTACTTCCATAATATTGGGTTGTGTACCAAATAATGATGGATATATCCAAATGATTGGGAATAATAAAATATCGAGAATGATCATATTGTTCTATAATATGTTGATGTATTCCCTATTTATTTTCATATTATTCACCCAAAACATTACATTTTTTTAATATAACTCATAACTAGTGATAAATCTATTTCAATGACTATATATATATATATATGAGTTATAAAAATTAAATAATAAACTCTAGTTTATTCTAGATAATGGATTCATTCTTCCTAGTTATTTAAAATGGAGTGTACTAGTTTATTTTGATAAGAATAATTATTTTTAATGTTTCTTTTCATTGATTATCGAGAAATAAACAAGTTTGCAACTATGAAAAAGTATCATTTATCCCATACCGATGATATTTTTTATATATTAAAAGGATCACTATATTTTTCAACAATTGATCATCATTTTTTATATAATTTAAAATAGCCAAAAATGAACTATATCAGATTTAGTGTTAAAATCATAATAATATCATTTATATATTAAATTCCTATAATTATTACCCTTGTTTTTTCCATCAAAACAATACAATTTTAAAAGGAAAAAAATATTACTAGCATCCTATATGAAGTTTTAGAATTAATGATTTAGATAATTAGTAAAAAAATAATTATAAACAATTCACGTGATTATATATAAGCATTTGTACAACTTAACCCACCATTTATTTTTCACATTATAACATTATAATTATTCATATGAAATAATTTCTAGAAATATCTCATTCATAATAATTCTTTATAACCATGGGGAAATAAAACATAATTATGATGATATAGATTTCTCAGTAATGGAAAATGTAAGAAAAAAAATTAATATCATCAGTGAGCATAAGAATGGAATAAATTTATGATGACAAAATCATAGTGTATGAGTATCACATAATAATATTTATTCCCATCACTACATTGATCATCAAACATGAAAACATGGAATAAGGATTTAATAAAATAATTATTTATCTAAATAAATAATTATGAGACATGTGATATCAATCTTGATAAAATGACATATCATAATCTCATATCATGCATAGATTAAACATATTGGATTCTTAAAACATCATCTCTTATAAACCATACAAAAACCATACAAATTAGAATAACCATATAGCCAAATTATAAAATAAATATCTAAATATAATTTTCATTATACAATATATTGGAGCCCTATTTGGGTTCAACCATCATTAATTATATAACAGGATTATCGTTCACTATCGGGGTACATCCATCATAAATAATTTCTAATAACCGAATAATGAATAAATATCATAGAATATTTATTTCATCATTAATCATTAAAACAACCATTACTCCATTTATGAACAAGATTAACAGATGGAAAAGAAACATGTTATATAAAAATAAATTTTAATCATTATTGAACCATAGAAAAGAAACTGATTTCATAAATATATCGTTAAAACATAGTCAACATGTGGTGAAGAAATAGGATCCATAATGGCTCACTGAAAAAACAAATATAATCCATATATAGAAATAATGAGGATGGTATCACTAAAAAATATAATTATTATAGAATATGTAACAATATGGTTATTTATCATTGATTATTGGAAATACTAGTGAAATATAATTAAAAAACCTTCTTAAAAAATATTTATTTCACATGGAAATTAACTTTTTAAAAGATAAAACAATTTAAAAATCCATTTTTTTTAATTTTTTTACAAATTTCCAGAATATTTAACAAAATAAATATTAATATTATTCAAATCACGATACATAATCATATAATAAATGACAATCATTCTAGTGGCTAATTCCAATCATGTCAAAAAGAACATTCCTTTTTCACAGTAAAAATGTAGGAAAAGTGACTTGTTTGGAAAGAGGCATGACTATTCCAATAAAAACATGTTTTATGAAATAAATACATGTATATAATTTCTTCACTAAATCATTTATAAAACATTAAATAAATGTTTGAAAAAAATTTTAGGTAGAAGGGTTTTAGATGACAAAAACAATTTCTTACCAATGGGAGAAATTATGCTGGATTATCATAAAATCATATTTTTAAACATTTTAATTTCCAAATATTATAAAAAGAAAATATTGGATGTAATATTTCATGAATAAGTAATTTATAATTGAACTAATTCTAAATAAATGATTTCATCAATGAATATTTAATCATACCAAATCCTCGTAAACAATGAGAGTGTAAAAAAATATTGTTACCAAGTTTGAAACATTGAATCATCATACCCATGAAACAGTAAAGTTAAATGAAACATATATTTACATAAAAATATGGAGATTAATTACATAACATTTAATAGGGGTAGTATACACCAATCGTAAAATAAGATACATGTATAACATAACATTCATCTCAAAGAAGAAAAATTGAGAAAAAAATCACTTCCCAGTTTCATAACATTGAAACTATAAACCCCTAGAAGTGATATCCAAAAATTGATATGTAAACCCCCATAAATTTAAGAATAATGGAAATAAAATAAATTCATGTGTAGTATATACTACATACACTAGAAATTAATTGTGACTATAGGTTACATATCAATGAAATAAAGGTGAGATGAGAAAAACACCTTAACTTCAGCCTGAATTGTTACATGTGTCCTTATATTCCTGAATAATAAACTTATATTATTTATTGAATATATTTAATTAAACTTTTAATGTTTTAAATAAATTTTATTTTACTTCTTATAATGAAATATACAATTACATAATCAGTTAATTTTAAGTCATATGTTTTTACCATATTCAGCATGTGTGTAAATGACTTAGGTTAGCTGAATAATGTCAAAGAAATCAATATATTAATGTTTCTAGAATAAAAAACATGATATAATTATCATACTTATTAATAAATTATACTTTCAGACAAATAATTAATGATTGTTTTGAAAAATTGGCTTTGTTACAATCATTGAGATGTTATGTCATACGCATACATGATTCACATTTCTATTTTTCAATGATCATTTTTGAAAGGTGGTGCGTAATATTTTATAATTTCATAATAATAATTATATAATAAATTAAATATTATTAAATTATATATACTCATATATGTTATTATATTGATTTGGTTGTGGAAAAATAGTTATATCGGTTCGAGGAGATGTAGTATACACATCCATGAACGACGTTATCATTTTATCAGTGAGTGAACATTTAAATATAATTTGATATATATTATTTTTGTAAGGATAAATATATCATTAAGAAAATTAAAATATAATTTATATCACATGTGTTTTTTATATGTAAGCTTAATACCTTCCACCTAATATGATATTGAAAAACTTATCACATCTCACTGTAAGGCTGTAATCCACTATACACAAGAATGATGTTACTGTATACCATATAGAATTTGTAACACCCTGAGATTTTATGGAAAATATTCTTTTTAATTTCATTAATGACATGTTTTGTACGCTACACCAAAAGGATCTTTCACAACATGCATCCTTGACTTTCCTTGCATTACACGCAATCACGACCTTCCTCGATAGCGTTTGTAGTACGCAAAACCGAGTTTCACTAAACAACGATATGCTATTATTAAAACTAGCCGTTATGAATAGTAATAACCACTTTTTGAAATTTTGTAAATTTTATTTTTCAAAATGGACTTCATTTTTGGATTCGGAATATCGAAATTAGCTTAGGGTGAAATTTTGGTGATTTTCGGATAACTTTCATATTTTGATGAATAGTGAAAATTACTAAATTTTAATTTAAAACACCTTTTTTTAATCAAAATAATTTATATTGATAAATTATTAATTTGAGTGGTTTTAAAGTATATTTAGAATATATTTTTACTATTTAATACAATGTTGGTCATTGGATGTAATTTCACATTTAAAACAGTTATAAACAAGTGTCAATCTTTTGATAGTTATTATCTCTTAAAAACACCATATTTGTTTTGACGACGAGAATTAATTTTTAAATTAGTTAATGTAACTGATATGTTTTTAATTTGGTAAAATAGATATCATTTTTGAGTTCATAATATCAAATATAGATTAGGCCTAATTTTTGGTATTTTTCTGAAAACTTTCAATTTTTGATGAATAGTGAAACCACTAAGTGGTAGTTAAAAAAACTGAATTTTTCATAAAACATAATTTTACCGCTTATATGAGAGGAATTTCGAAAATCTGAGAGACACGGTTGATGTCAGTAAGTAAAATATGGTTCAATGAGATGAAAATAATTTTTTGGTGAATGGTAACTTTTTACTTTTTTTTACCACGGTTAAAAGTAAATAGGGTAATTAAGGGTAAAAATGATATTATTATTACCCTAAAACATGTCCTAATTCTATTGGACAAGTTTAATTCGACCAAAAAACACCTTAGGAATAAAATATGACCATTTAGTCCCACATGGATTATATTAGGACATTTATTATTAATTTATTTAAAGAAGGGTTAAAATAGTTAAAATCAAAGTTTAATAAGTAAATAATTTTTAATATAGGGTTATACATATGATAAATTCGACTATAAATATTTATTAGAAAGATAAAAATATTTCCAACATAATGGAATTTTATTTGTAATTTTTAGACATTAAATAATTTAATTTATTTATGACACAACGATGATGCAGTAATTATCTTATTAATGAAATATTGACATAATTAATGTTATAAATAACCAAATAAATATAATGTGAGACTTTTTATTAATTAAACTAATTTTATAGGTTAATATTAAATGTTAGTATTTATTTAAGTAACTTTTTTTGAACTAATCATTATGTTATGATTTTCACAAAAATCAATTACTAAATCGTGTCAAAATTGACATAAAATAGTTTTTAAAACAAATATTATATTATTAACTTTTATTTTATTCCTAAAAATCTAAGGTTCGGCCAAATGTCTTAGATAAGGTTATATATATTAATAAAAAACAACTTGGGATTCGTTTGGATTCTTATAGTAAGTTTATTAACCTTATAGTATAAGAACACAAGAAGACACGGTAAAAGTAAAATTATTTAACTTAATGTTAAATCTAAATGATAGGGTTAAAATAGGAACCTAAACTTGTCTAAATTCTATTGTATGAGAGGCTTTATACCCATCCCCACCTTAGCCTAGAAATAAATAAATTTGGATCTATTTAAAACCGAACATGACTTTATTATATAATAATATTTTTTGTTATTCCAAAGGTTCCCCTCTCCTCCCTTATAAAAGGGCACCTCCTCCCTCTCTTTCTCACACAACATTGAGCCTTCAAGCTCGGCCAACCCCTGACTAAATCTCTTCTCCACATACCTAGAAACATCCTAGAGGTTTTGGTCTTCTTCAAAGACACATTTTAGTTCCCTAAAAGGGGGTCTCAAAGAAGCACTTCAAAGAAGAGGTAATGTCCGTTACCGAATCTTTCATCTTTATTTCTTCTTCCACTTCTTCTTCTTAGGTTGTTTAATTATGAAGTAAAAAAATCAGTATCACTCATATAATGATATGTTATTATATGTATGAAACAACCCTATTTCACCATCTATCCATCCTACGGAAAAAAGAAATCACCGTGCGTGCGTACGTACGGAATACCGTCTCCACGCTGTGGTGTAATCTATTTTTACACCACCACCATACATGGATGGGTATAATGGTGTAAAGACTAACTATACATAGTTTTTAGAACATCATATTGATTCTAATATATTGTATCATCCACGCCAATTCAATTCAATAATTATGGAAATGATATCATCGCTCGTGCGTACGTACGGACTACCGTCTCCATGACGCGATGAGATTCATTCTCCATGTTAACCATTTAAGAATGATTATAAAGTATATATAAGAAATAATAATGAAATATATGACATTATAAAGCTACTGGATTTATGTATATATATATGTATGTCATCTACTTACATCCATTCAAGACAATAAGGAAAGGAAAACAGCGTTCTTGCGTACGTACGGACTACCGTCTCCATGAACGGTGTGTTTCATTTAATTTATCTATCTATTATATATATATATATAATGAATATATATGATATATAAATCATATTTTATATTCTATAAGTAAGTAAATCATGATATAAGTAACAATAATGTCAAAAACAACATGTCCAAACACCTACGATAAATGAAACGATTTTACCCAAAACGCTTCTTTAACATGGAATTTACAAAAGAACAGGTAATATAAAGTCATAAGTGAACCATATATGATATCATAACAATGAATATGATTATTTAATAAGTCAATGACATTATTTGAATCATTATATAGGAGGTTCGGACACATACCAAGCAAATCGGACATAAGGTAAGGGAAATATCACAATCTCATTTTTATCCGAGATTGTTTATACTTTGGTATTTACTGGGGTGTATTTTATCATCCGCATCCATGTTTCCTCAATATTTAATATTATTTCCATCCACGTACAATTGTTTAAATCCAATTTTACCCTTAGGCTAGTTTTTAGTAAAAGATATGAAAGGAATCTTTTGTCGTTTTTCGTACGAGGTACTTTTTGACTTTTCCGAAAAAAGTACTAAGAATGTTTTTTTAACTTATACAACATGAATGGATTTTTAAAACATTATTTCCAAGAAGATTCCTTTACCGGTTTTCATGTTTATTTTTAATCAACTTCTTTTAGTTTAGAATTATATGACATGTTATGAAAGGAAAAGTGTTTTTGAAGAAGAAAGGATATTTTCCTCATGAATGGAGTTCAAGTGTTTTATCAAAAAAAAATTCCATCTAAGATAATAAAGGGTTCTGTTTTTATAACTATTATTACATTGATTTGATTATGTTGTGATGGAATTATATTTTTATGAATTCCTTTATCTTATATGAATTGTTTTATGATGTCACGATGTTTAAGATTCCCATTTTTATTACATGGGTTATGAAATTATGTATGATTTCTGATTTTGTGGAACACATAAGAATGGTATCATTATGAGATGGGTGGGACCTATATCTCCCTCCAATGCATTGGGTAAATATTTTATATCTCATGAGATAGACATGGCTGGAATGGTATTTTATACCGGTTCAGTGAAACAGGACTGAAACGAGGGTGACTCGGTTCAGAAATGGACTTTGACCACTAAGATAGTCTTGGCAATGATTCTTGACTAATAAGATATGATTCTCTATGATTACATGTGTATGACACAAAGTTTCATGTTTTATGTTATGATTATTGGGATTTCATTTCACTACTATGATGTATCTCATGTTAGGAAATTATGCTCTCTATTGCAGGTTAAGATTTCCAAAATGTTATGTTCTTATGAATATGATGTGATTGATATTTATTTTGTTTACCCTTACTGAGAATTTGAGCTCACCCTTTTATGTTTTCTTTTCCCCATGATATAAATAAAAGATTTAGGTAAAAAAAGGAAGATCTTTATGGGAGATGTTGAAGATCTTTCACCACGATTAGAAGATTATATTCCGAGTTTCCAAAGACACAAAACTATTACGGTCCTTGTGTTTGTGTTTCTGTTATGTACTAAGTATTCCGCAAAAGTAATGTAATGTCCATGTACGTCAAGCTTCGGGTCTCTATAGTTGGTATCAGAGGAAAGGTTTAGTCATCCTTTGGAAACTAGGATGTGAAAACGTTAGTGAGATCCCTAGAGATATGTCTAAGGTATGTCTAGGTATGTCTCTAAGGTTAAGTATACGTATAGGTTATAGTCCTAGAATTCCGCTAACGATCTTAGAATTTAACCTAAGATTTTAGATATTGAGGGTACTCACCCTTAACTATGTTGTTTTCTCTAGCATGATTTTTGCCTCTCACAGAATTCTTTTTTGTGTTTTAGTAAATGGAGGGAACCAGAAGGAATTCGGTTAAAATTGAATCCAATGAACAAATTGGTGACTATAAGCAACAAAATTGTGTAATTACTAGAGAGAAAGATATTGTGATTATGCCGAATCAGTCATCGCGATATATTATTAACAAGGTGAAATTTAGTTGTATGCCTAATTCATCTAAGAAGAGGAAGATAAACTATTATGCATGTTCACATGTTGAGGAGCATAAAGAAAGGAAGATTGAGATTTCTAAAGAAGGGAAGAAGAACCTTGAGGAATACCTCAAATGGAGGGACCGATGTTATCTGTGTGGAGAAAAGGGTCATAGAGTGACAAACTGTTATAGAGTTCAATGTCTTATTTGTGGAGAACATGGGCATTACCCAACTCAATGCCCTGACCTAAAAAGTAACTTCTAAATAAAGGAAGGACTTATTCCAGGACAATCATTGAAGTGGATGGACTGAACTGTTTATGTATTGGTATTCGAGAATAATTTTTTTGAGGTACTTTTATGGTGTATAGGAATATTTATGTATTGGTCTATTGTGGTTTTCAATAATTTTATGGTACCGGTAACCATGAAAAGTGATTCAAATATTTTGGAAAGTTGATGATATGCGCATAATTAAGGGATAAGGAGAAAATGAAATGTTTGACAGTATTCATTAGCTCATGATTGATATAAGGACTAAGTGATATCATGGTTTGAGTATATAGAATTTTGAGGATTTTGGTATGTGGAAGGTGTTAACTTTTAACTGCATTCATGTTTTCACTAAGGTTCAATGGGTATTGAAGAGAATACATGATTAAGGCCTTTGAATGTTTGGAATGTGACCAACAAGACATATCTTATGATATATGGGGATCAATGATTGTATTAAATCTCTGGTAATAGTTTTCACTATATTATGAGAGTGGACTGCAGTATTATGGATAAACCTAAAGATTGGAATGGATTATGTTGGACATAAGTTAGTATTGTTTAAGGATAGAAGTTTTTCTTTCGATATTATTGATGGGATGTTATAGTAATATAGTTTTAGAAAAAGGACAACCTGCAGGACGGGCGATAGCCCATCGATTCGGACAAGGCTGTGGGAATCGAACCCACAACCGAAGTGCGACTAGCCTTTATCGCCTACCACTGGCCTACAGGAAGTCCCTGTTTAGTAGAAACAATTTTTATTATATTAAGAAGTATGATATATGAAGTATAAGTCCATTTTAGGAACCATATATGATTAATCTCACTATAGATCAACTTATGTATATTTAATAACTTTTGATAACATTTTGTTTGAGACAGATGGAATGACTCGTCATTCTATCAGATGATCTGCTAACACTTCACGAATAAAAAATTCAACTTCATTTATTTAAGAGATGAAGTGGAAATTGTTCAAGGCACGAACAACAGTGAGATTGTACCAAATAAAGTAAGTATTTATTATAATTCAAATTCTTCAACTTTAGGGAAATGATCTTGAAAACCAAAAATGTTGTCCTAGTGCCCTTATATCCGATGAATCAAATGGTACCCTAGATCGTCACAAATTTATGGCTTTGTGATTGCTGGCTTTTCCATAGCCATTTTCTCTACCACTCTCCATCAGAACATGATGGTTAGATTTCTCTTCCATATCCATATTTTCACCTATATGGAAACCAGTGATTAGTTTATTTGGGTAACCCTTACGTTTCAAACATTTATTTTTAATGATTTTTTTTGGTATTCCTTTTTACGATGTGGGTTTCTATTAAAGAAACTTTTGAATAGTAAACCATTTATAACCCCGACGAATTTCGAGGGCGAAATTCATTTTAAAGGGGGGTAGAATGTAACACCCCAAGATTTTATGAAAAATATTCTTCTTAATTTCATTAATGTCTTGTTTTGTAATCTACACCAAAAGGAGCTTTAAAAACACGCATCCTTGACTTTCCTTGCATTACACGCAATCACGGCCTTCCTCGATAGCATGTGTAGTATGCAAAACCGAGTTTCACTAAACAACGATATGCTATTATTAAAACTAGCCATTATGAATAGTAATAACCACTTTTTGAAATTTTGTAAATTTTATTTTTCAAAATGGACTTCATTTTTGGATTCGGAATATCGAAGTTATCTTAGGGTGAAATTTTGGTGATTTTCGGATAACTTTCATATTTTAATGAATAGTGAAAATTACTAAATTTTAATTAAAAACAACTTTTTTAATCATAATAATTAATAGTGATAAATTATTATTTTGAGTGGTTTTAAAGTATATTTAGAATATATTTTTACAATTTAATACAATGTTGGTCATTGGATGTAATATCACATTTAAAACAGTTATAAACAAGTGTCAATCTTTTGATAGTTATTATCTC
Organism: Viscum album; assembly: GCA_963277665.1. NCBI lineage: Eukaryota > Viridiplantae > Streptophyta > Magnoliopsida > Santalales > Viscaceae > Viscum > Viscum album. The sequence continues at coordinate 1,748,613,331 of OY728120.1, read as the reverse complement.
TTAAACACACGCTATTTGTTTTGACGACGGGAATTAATTTTTAAATTAGTTAATGTAACTGATATGTTTTGAATTTGGTAAAATAGACATCATTTTTGAGTTCATAATATCAAATATAGCTTAGGTCTAATTTTTGGTATTTTTCTGAAAAATTTCAATTTTTGATTAATAGTGAAACCACTAAGTGGTAGTTAAAAAAAACTGAATTTTTCATAAAACTTAATTTTACGGCTTCTGTGAGTGGAATTTCGAAAATCCAAGAGACACGGTTGATGTCATTAAGTAAAATGTGTTTCAATGAGATGAAAATAATTTTTTGGTGAATAGTAACTTTTTACTTTTTTTACCACGGTTAAAAGTAAATAGGGTAATTAAGGGTAAAAATGATATTATTATTACCCTAACACATGTCCTAATTCTATTGGACAAGTTTAATTCGACAAAAAACAGCCTTACGAATAAAATATGACCATTTAGGCCCACTTGGATTAGATTAGGACATTTATTATTAATTTATTTAAAGAAGGGTTAAAATAGTTAAAATCAAAGTTTAATAAGTAAGTAATTTTTAATATAGGGTTATACATAAGGTAAATTCTACTATAAATATTTATTAGAAATCTAAAAAGATTTCCTACATAATGGTATTTTATTTTTATTTTTTAGACATTAAATAATTTAATTTATTTATGACACAACGATGATGTAGTAATTATCTTATTAATGAAATATTTACATAATTAATGTTATAAATACCCAAATAAATAAAATATGAGACTTTTTCTTAATTCCACTAATTTTCTAGGTTAATATTAAATGTTAGTATTGATTTAAGTAAATGTTTTCGAACTAATCAATCTGTTATGATTTTCAAAAAAATCAATTACTAAATAGTGTCGAAATTGACATAAAATAGTTTTTAAAACAAATATTATATTATTAATTGTTATTTTATTCCTAAAAAACTAAGGTTAGGCCAAATGACTTAGATAAGGTTATATATATTAATAATAAACAACTTGGGGTTCTTTTGTCTTCTTATAGTATGTTAATTAACCTTATAGTATAAGAACACAAGAAGACATGGTAAAAGTAAAATTATTTAACTTAATGTTAAATCTAAATGATAAGGTTAAAATAGGAACCTAAAATTGCCTAAATTATATTTTATTAGAGTCTTTCGACCCATACCCACCTTAGCTTAGAAATAAATCAATTTTGAGCTATTTAAAACCGAACTTGACTTTATAATATAATAATATTTTTTGTTATTCCAAAGGTGCCCCTCTCCTCCCTTATAAAAGGGCACCTCATCCCTCTCTTCCTCACACAACATTGAGCCTTCAAGATCGGAAAACCCCTACCAAATTATCTTCTCCACTTCCCTAGAAACATCCTAGAGGTTCTGGTCTTCTTCAAAGACCCATTTTAGTGCCCTAACAGGAGGTCTCAAAGAAGCACTTCAAAGAAGAGGTAATGTCCATTATCGATTCTTTCATCTTTATTTCTTCGTCCACTTCTTCTTCTTAGTTTGTTTCATTATTAAGTAATAAAATCAGTATCACTCATATACTGATATGTTATTATAAGTATGAAACAACCCTATTTCACCATCTATCCATCCTACGGAAAAAGAAATCACCGCGCATGCGTACGTACGGAATACCGTCTCCACGCCCTGGTGTAATCTATTTTCCACCACCACCTTACATGGATGGGTATAATGGTGTAAAGAATAACTTTACATAGTTATTAGAACATCATATTGATTCTGATATATTTTATCATCCACTCCAAATCAATTCAATAATTATGGAAATGATATCATCGCTCGTGCCTACGTACGGACTACCGTCTCCACGACGCGATGAGATTCATTCTCCATGTTAACCATTTAAGAATGATTATAAAGTATATATAAGAAATAAAATTGAAATATATGACATTATAAAGATACTGGATTTATGTATATATATATATATATGTATGTCATCTACTTACTTCCATTCAAGACAATAAGGAAAGGAAAACAGCATTCATGCATACGTACGGACTACCGTCTCCATGAATGGTGTGTTTCATTTTATTTATCTATCTATTATATATATATATATGTATATATATGATATATAAATCATATTTTATATTCTGGAAGTATGTAAATCATGATATAAGTAATAATAATGTCAATAACAACAAGTCCAAACACCAACGATAAATGAAACGATTTTACCCAAAACGCTTCTTTAACATGGAATTTACAAAAGAACGAGAAATATAAAGTCATAAGTGAACCATATATGATATCATAACAATGAATATGATTCTGTAATAAGTCAATGACATTATTTAAATCATTATACAGGAGGTTCGGACACATACGAAGCAAATTGGACCTAAGGTAAGGGAAATATAACAATCTCATTTCTATTCGAGATTGTTTATACTTTAGTATTTACTGGGGTGTATTTTATCATCCACATCAATGTTTCCTAAATATTTAATATTATTTTCGTCCCCCTACAATTGTTTAAATCCAAATTTACCCTTCGGTGAGTTTTTATTAAAAGATATGAAAGGAATCTTTTGTCGTTTTTCGTACGAGGTACTTTTTGACTTTTCCGACAAAAGTACGAAGAATGTTTTTTTTAACTTATACGGCATGAATGGATTTTTAAAACATTATTTCCAAGAATCTTACTTTACAAGTTTTCAAGTTTATTTTTAATCAAATTCTTATAGTTTATAATTATATGACATCTTTTGAAAGGAAAAGTGTTTTTGAAGAAGAAAGGATATTTTCCTCAAGAATGGAGTTCAAGTGTTTTATCAAAATTATTTTCCATATAAGATAATAAAGGGTTCTATTTTTATCCCAATTATTACATTAATTTTATTATGTTGTGATGGAATTGTATTTTTATGAATTCCTTTGTCTTATATGAATTGTTTTATGATGTCACGATGTTTATGATTCCCATTTTTATTACATGGGTTATGAAATTATGTATGATTTATGATTTTGTGGCACACATAAGAATGGTATCATTATGAGATGGGTGGGACCTATATCTCCCTCCAATGCATTGGGTAAAGATTTTATATCTCATGAGATAGACATGGCTGGAATAGTAGGTTATACCGGTTCAGTGAAACAGGACTGAAACGAGGGTGACTCGGTTCAGAAATGGACTTTGTCTACTAATATAGTCTTGGCAATGAGTTTTGACTAATAAGATATGATTCTTTATGATTATTTGTGTATGGCACAAAGTTTCATGTTTTATGTTATGATTATTTGGATTTAATTTCACTACTATGATTTATCCCATGTTATGAAATGATGCTCTCTTTTGCAGGTTAAGATTTCCAAAATGTTATGTTCTTATGAATATGATGTGATTGATATTTATTTTGTTTACCCTTACTATGAATTTGAGCTCACCCTTTTATGTTTTCTTTTCCCCATGATATAAATAAAGGTTTTAGGTATAAAAAAATGAAGATCATTATGGGAGATGTTGAAGATCTTTCACCATGATTAGAAGATTTTATTCCGAGTTTCCAAAGACACTAAACTATTACGGTCCTTGTGTGTGTGTTTTTGTTATGTACTAAGTATTCTGAAAAAGTAATGTAATGTCCATGTACGTCAAGCTTCGGGTCTCTACAGAATTGAGTGTAAAAAGTTATATATTTTATAATTACTCTATATGTATAGTTAATTTAAAAATACCATATAAAAACCATAAATCCATAATCATATCCAACTTTGAGAAGTGGTAAGTGAAAAATTAATGACATCGTTCTGCAAAGTGGTAGTCCACCAAAAACACCAATGATGATTTGATAACCAATTTTATAGAATTTTGTATGGTTTTAGGTATTAATTTTTAAATAAAATAATCTGATTATATCTAATATAATTTTTATAATATATCTTAATGTTATATTACGAATTTAGGGAGGTGGAGAAGTAAATAAAATAAATATTCTGAGTGAATAACTTTACCTCTTCTTTAGGTATTCTTTTTAGGTCTATACTATAGTATTCCCAAAATAGATTTATACCAAAATTATGGCTTTTGAGGTGAGTTTATGGATGTTGAAATGTGATTTTGGTCAGTTTGAATGATTAAAATTTCTTGAGAGGTGTGAATAAGTTATTGTGGATCTCCTTTTATAATATATGTTGTGTGGAATTTTTGTAAATACCAAAAATTAATCAATATTGGGAGGTATTACATACCACTTATGAATCCAAAATAGAATAATAATAAATGGTATGGTTAATTAGGTCTATATATTACCCCATAACAAAAAAATTGCTTCTTTATAATTTTTCCCCTAGGTCTTTATGTTAAATAAAATTTAACCATTGGTATTTTACCATGTTAACTTGTATTTTATTATTTACATATATAATTTACCATTTATGATTAAAACTAAAATTAATTTTGTTATATATTTTAATAAACATGATTATAAATATGGAATACAATTTATTAAATTAATATCTAATGTGTGAAAAATTAATTTTAATTCAAACACAAGTAATGTGAAAAATTATCTTTTATCCTTAATCGTGGAAATTACATCTTACTATTTTCATTATTAAATATTGAAAAAAATTAATTTTCCCATATTATATAATATAAAGTATATTGTTTCAAAATTATAAATCCATGTGGACAAATTAATCTCATATAATTGAAATAATTAATGTTAAAATTAATCCCACAGACATGGCAAGACAACATGTTTTTAAGAATGTTTTTTGTGTTTAAAAAGACAACTCTATAACAAGTCTATGACAAATAATTATAATTAAATGAAAATAAATTCATATATAATAATATATAATCAATATATTTTATTTAAACATTCCATATTAGGTATTATTATATTTAATTAGAATTGATAATTATTCTTCATTTTAAATTAGTTTTTAGAAAAAAATGTTTTTTAACCAAAGAAACATTACTAAAAACCAATATAAATTTGATTGAAAAATAAATATGTCGATTTAATATAATTAATTAATAATTTTTTAACAATAAATCATATTAAAATCGTATTGGGTCTTTAAAATTACATTATTTATTAAAAAATTTATAAATATTCAGTATTCTTCATTATTCACTTCCAAAACAGTATTTTCAAAATGTCCCAAAAATCGAGAAAACTTAAATATAGATATTCCAATAAATAAAATAAATTCAATTATATAAAATATATCTTATAAATGTTCAAAAAAATTATTATACATTTTTTTCATGAAAGTCAATAAAAAAAATTTCAAGAAAACATTTTTTGAATAATAAAAACACTTTAATAAAATAGATTAATTAATTATAAATAGTTATTAATAATTTATATTGAGTAGGAAATATATATATTTCATAATCTATTTGATAACACTTATACCCCCTACACAATTTATTGTATTGGTATTAACATTTATATATATCATAGGTCGTTAAAACATATTGTTCCATATTGAATATGATATCAACAAATCAATTCTCAGAGTTGTGTATACCATAGTCTACTAAAGAGAATAATTTTAGGTAATCATAAATAGATCATAAACTATTAGGGATTTAAATTCTCATCTATTTTCTGTGATATGTTTCTTTTACACTATAAAATATAATAATCTTTATTTAAATATCATGGTGTTACATACTCCCCCTTTTATAAAATGAATCTTCTCTATTTTATCATTTTATTAGAAATCAAAGAATGAATATTTTGTATAATTTTTTTTTGTGAACTCACATTACATGTTTTTTTAATATAGATTGTCCTTTATTTTTAACATGTGATTATTAAGAAATATTATTTATGAATATAATAAATTCATTGGAAATGTTATGTTGTGGTTGGGGATCATAATTTCATTGATCCTAAATGCATCATTCTGTATCATGAGAAAAAAAAAGAGTTGACATTTTTGTGAGGCATTACCCACATATTTATGATGTCTTGGCATGAGTCTTTGATAATAATTTTCAAATGTACTACATTTTTTATTCAATCATTATGAAATCATTTTTCTATGTCGATGTGATTATGTAAATTGTTATGATATCAATGGAAAATTTTATAGATCATCAGATTATATATATGGTATTATTCGATCTTATTTTATTATATTTATATTATTTATTCCTACTTAGATTCTGATTTATGTATACCGTAACCGTACTTGTGAGATCAATATTTTCATATGATTTAATTCCTGAAGATGTTATGAATTGTTTTATAATTGATATAAAAGAATATGATTTATGTAATTTTGTTATTTTTATATGAAATACTATTTTTTTATGTTATAAAACTTAATTTAAAAAATTTAATAGGCATATAGTTTTCCTTAGGGAGAATGGGTTAGATGGAAACCTCCAGTGTTAGGGTTGAAGATCGATGTGGAAGGTTCGTACCTAACTAGGTCCATGATGGTAGGTTTCCATGTGTGGGGTGAAATGGGCTCTATACTCTTTGGTTTTATTCTTTACAGTTCATAAGTTTTGCATTTGGAAAGGAAGAATAGTTCATGGATTACGGTCTCTCATTGTAGAGACACCTACATTTCAGCATTACAGAAGTAGAGTAAAACTCCAAAATATTGTTTAGGATATTGGAGGGAATGTCTATCAGCATATTTTGACCTAACTAATCTCCTCATGAATTATAGGATTCTAATGAACTAGTTCATTATGGTTAGTCATACATTGATAAAAGGTAAATTTTTAGTGGATTCATTGGATATAAATGGGGACACTAGTGATATTACCATCCTATATTTCAATTTTGGCTCCCTATTGAATGTTTATAAGATCATGTTTTCTTGATAAAATCTTTAAATTCACTATTTTTTTACCCCATTACTTAATGAACTTGATTTGGTCGACTCCTTATTAGTGTTCCTCTATTAAAACAAGCTTTTGTGTACTTTATGATAACTTGTATTCATAGTTTTGAATATTAATAAGCATATTATCACATCATGATTTTTATTCTACATAACAATGTATTATATAATGTTTTAAGAGTATCTATCAAAATAATAGGTCATAAATATTCTCAACTATGATGAAAATCCCGAAGTTATGCGATGTTATTCATAAATATATATTGTACAGATGGATGGTATAATTTGATGTTAAACAATTATACAAACAACCATGGGTGGATATTCATAGGTCTTTGAGGAAGCTAATCAGGGTGTATACCCTTGGTAATATCTAGTGTAAGATGTAATGAGAATGATACCCACCAATAAGAAATCCATATTCATATGTGTCATTGTTTTTCCATTTCTATGAATGTGTTTATTGATCCTTATACTTTAATATTATTGTTTATGAGTATTATAATTAGAATACTCTTATTTATTGATGAAATAAATGATGACATATGTTTGTTGTGACGTCAAATATTTTGTGTCTATCTTGAGTAATATTACATAAAAAATGAGAGAATGTTTTTTCAATTCTTTTCCATAACATAATTTGATATCTTAGGACCTTTGATAAGAATAATATAGAAAAAATAAATCCATTTCCATGGTGTTCTGTAAAAAAGATCAATTTCTAGGAAATAAATGAAATTTAAATTGAGCATGTGGGTTGATGGAACCTTCATGTAACATGTTTTATTAGAGAAATTTTGTTAAATTGATTATATTACTTTTTAAGAACCCATATGAGATACTATTTCTTTAATCATTAACTTTTTTCATTGTGGGTTCCAATGTGTGTTACTAGATACTAACTATATAAATTAGGCTTCTTCCAGTAATTCCACTGAGGAGGAGGCCCAAATGTTCACATGCCAAGTGTATCCTGATATTATGTTACATAATATATTATTATTTATTATTTAATAACTTGATTAAATATTGTTACCACATATGGATTAATAAACCTTCATGTATTTTTAATATTACAAATTCTATCACCAATTATTCTATAGAATATTATGTGAGTGGAATATTTAATTAATATTAATTTTCTATTTGGTGAATATAATATTTATTTCTATATTACATAATAATATATTGGTATTTATTTATAAAATAAATAGTACATATTCAAGTCACGATAAATATTATGGAGTAATGGATGACATTTTTTAACGTCTAATGAGAAATAATATATTTTGAATATTGTTTAACCAAATAATATATCATATTATTCAGAAGTTAAGTTCAATTAGAGGAAATAATATTATCATTATTATTATAGATAATAGGTTCTATAATTTATTAAATATATATTCATGAAATCGTGTGAATATATTTATTTCTAAACCAATGTGGACATTTAATCCAAATATATTATATTTCATGAGAGACAATTCATTTCTATTGAACACAACGACATTGGGAGAGAATTATCTCAGTCTCTAGAGATATCCCACTATATGAATTCTCCCAATAATACAGAGATATGTTCATCAACCTCTAACTCTAATGACTAGAGAGACCATGGAGAATGATTTGGAAGTGATTCTCTTGGTGATCAATGGTGAAAAATAAAAGCAATGAGATCTATTATGATAGCACCTAGAGATTCCTATGATAATGTTATGAGATTTTTGGAACATGTTTACATCACCTTTATAGGGAATATACTCTATATCTAACAAGGAAATGGATGTACAACATTGATTTGTTATCATATTGATCATTAAATAAATAATTCATGAAAAAATAATTTAATTGAATAAACTATATATAAATAATATGTAATTATCATTTTGTTTGGTTCCATACTTATAACCCTTTCATGTTTTCTATGATTCAATTCCAATGATTATAGGGTTCATGAACATGTAAATATAAAATTTATCGTCTTTTGTGAAAAAAATAAATGTTCGGAATGACCATTGACATGCTTCCAGTGCACCCAATTCCTACAAGTGGTATCAAATGAGTTACATAATTATTTATAATAATTTATAGATCGCTGATTTTGTTACACATTTTTTTAGTTTTCAATTCAATTTAAATCATTAGTTTAATCAAAACTATGAGATCTGCTTCTCATTATTTCATTTCTCATTGATCTAATAAAAATAATTAATTTTATGAACAAAATAAAACTGAGGATCTTGTTCTGAGGGGACTGGGATTATTGATGGATAACACAAGAGTACACAACGTATAAACCGAGTTACATTCCACATAATAGTGTTTAGTGCACTAGGAATTAATTCCGAATTAATTCAAACCTTGTGCATTGAATACGGGTAGTGTATTTAGTTTCTTACAACACATATTGATCAGACCTACCATGATCATTTTCAACTAATTTACCCGCTATGTATCAAACATTAATGGTGTATAGTTCATTAAATCACAGACTGTCCATGTATTTCCATACCTGACCAACCTAAAAGGTGAACATATTACTTAGAGACCATACATTGTGTATACCCTCTATCATGTCATGTAAACAAATTTTCCTGAAGCACAGTTTACATGTCGATCCCCTACGAGTGTTCCTTAGATATATTTTGAGAGTCATACAAACTCTATAGCTCGCACGTACAAGTCATGTTGTTATACAAATCAATGCTGAATTAAACTTTATTTTTTATATTGTGTAAAGAATATCAAAATTTTCATGTGTGTGGTCATTAAGTTGTTAGGACACATCATTTGATGGTTATTTATATATATTTATACATAAATTATTATTTAATTACTTTATAATTTTCATATCTTTATAGCATGTATTATTAGTATTGTAGTTATTACTCTATGTGCATTGAAGAAAGACATATGATAGAAAAATCATGTAATTCATGTAATCATTATGTTGATAGTATACATCATGAAAGTGTGTGATATGTCTTGTATTCCATATTTCATAAGAGTAAATAGTGTATGAGAATAATACATGATGTGTAGATTCATATGGAAATTCATTGAGTTTCCACCGAGATTAATTTATGTAAACAATTAATTTTAAATAAATTTATTTAATTTCATCAAAATTTATGAAGAATGATAATATCAGGGATATTTATATTAGATTTATGATAAAATTATTGATTAATTTAAGAATATAATTAATTATTCAAGGGTGATTTAACTAAAATAATTACATTTATGAATTGAATTCTAGTTTTCTGTTTAATACAAAAAAAATTTCATGCAAGTGGATGATCATGGGCATAGATCAAACCTTTTTATCTTATTGGTTTTATTTAATTATTTATTAAAATAAATTTTATGGAATGCATTCTTTTTCTACTGATATTTTGTAAGGGAATTTGTATCATGATTTATTATTATAATTACTTTCCCCCTCATATTTTAGTGAGTAAAATACTTTGTAAGGGATGGATCTCCCATGCAATTGGAGGTGGATCATGTTTAGAGTCTAATAGAATACAATCCAATAGGGATACATAGGTGGATATGTGGAATGTTGTGACATGAACCTTAATTGTTTCATTGTATTTTCTCATACATCAATAGATAGATTATAAAAAATCGATAAAATAACCATGACTAAAATATCATGATCATTCACCATTATTATTTTATTTCTTTATAGTATCATGGTTATTTTATAATGTATTTTTTGTAGTGATCACAAGAATTAATGAATTAACAATAATGAAAGATAGAATTAAAATATATTGAATGATGAATAAATATTATCCAATACACGGTTACTCACTTAATATTAAAAATCATATAATAAAGTTTATAATTAGTATTTTATGCATAAATGATAAACTCTCTAAATTATATATATTAAGTCGGTATACCCTTCCACTTCTTCAGTTGAAATCAATCCATAGTTCAATGTGCTTGACCATCCAAAATTGGGGTTAATTCAATTATTGGGGAATTTTTGCTTGATGTTTTGGTTTGATATAATGTAGTTAACATCAATGGTATACTTCCAAATTATGAATTGGCTTATCTTAGAGGAAAGGGTTATGGAAATCTGATTTATGTATTTCAGGTTTGGGGTGTCCACTTAACCGATCAATGAATGGTGATTTATTCGAGATGGAATTTAGAATGCTTACCTAAAACAATTTATATTACATTACCAACCAAATTTCAGTTAAAATAAGGGGAATATTGCCACTTAACAATAGAATTTCCAATGAACTAGATATTATAAATCCAATGGTGATGATTATAGGAATTAAATAAAATTGTAGTATATTAATAAATATAATATTTATTTATTTTTAAATATTTTATCAGATCATGTACTAAAATTCTTCTCATCATACTTATATAAACTAAAATAAAAATTACATCAAACATATCACTCTTAACCATAATTTAAATGGATAACCTTCACATTTTCACAAAATTTCCATGATTGGAATAGGTGTGTACATGTTATACATCATCGTTGAAACGAAATTGTATTTGTTATGAGAACTGATTCTTAAAGAACCATATAATAAGGATATTAATGTGGTGTTAAAACTGAATAATAATCATTTGAAATTTTTACTAGATATTCAATGTTCCATGCTATCATCGATGACTAATGAGATTTTGAAGCAACAAGAGGACATGGATTTATATTGCATGATGTCTCACCATCATGATATCTCTCATGATATGGTGAGACAAGAGTTATATGTGATCTCTAATACTTTTATAAAATTATATTCAAACATTCTACACCGACTAGGACTTTCATAGCCAGGAATATTCTCTACATTTAATGATTATACATTTTTTAGATTAAATTCCCACCTGAGTTTCACATAGATCTCATACCTTCATCACTATCCAAGACCTTCAATAGTGTTAATATTTATTTAATATGTTAAATAACAAGAAGAGGCTTCGAGAAAGTATTACATTAATTATAAAAGTATAGAAGGTCCTAGGAAGTGATTAAATAATGTATATTATGGTTAATAAGAAACATAGTTACATAGAAAAGGGTCCCAATACTCAAAACAAGTCTAATATTCCTTACCACCATACATCAAAGAAAAAGAATGTGAAATTGTAGGGTAAGTAAAATGATATAGTGTGTTTTTTCCTAGGGAAAGAAAGGCCATTGGAAAGATAACTAGTCCAAAATGTATGGGTAAGAAAACAGTGTGTTCGTTATCTTTGTAATATCAAAATATATAAACTTTAGGAATTTGATACAGCCTTTAGTGCTCACATCTTTATCAAAATATATGAACCAAGAAGATTTCAAAATCTTTATAAAAGAGATGTGGATTTTTTAGATACCAATGGAGTGATTTTCACTCTAGATATTTTCAACTACTATATTTCTTTACAAATGGGAGTGATTTTGGTTTTAGCGAAATGTAGTTATGTGCTAATGTTTACGAGGAATATTTTTTTGTCATTGGAAGATGCAGATCAATATATATCCAATATTCAAAATCAATGTTTCTTATTTTGTAATGATAGATTATATTATAGGATGGACCATTTAAATAATTTTCTTTATGTATTAACAGATAAAATACATATATTGGAAATTAATTATGAATCATGTTCACACAACTCAAATTACACCCAATGGTGGCATCACCATCTGGGTCTGGTATAGGAAATTGATTGAAAAATATCTTTCAAATAGTATTATAAAATCCTTTAAGATAAAACCACATGAAATATATCATTATTTTTTAAATGGAAGAATCACCATACTTATATTTGGTTGACATGGTTAATGGACCATAGTTATTCTTGGATTAGTACATGCTAATGTGATCAGACTATTTACAGTTGAATCTTAAAGTGGGTTTTCATACTTGAAAACATTTAATAATGACTTGAGTATATGTGTATATTTTTAAATAATGTAGTATAAGTTCTAGTATTTTTATAAATTCATGGAATTCGTGAATGAATTAGATAATAATCATTGAAATAAGATAAATATGCTTCGATTTGATCGATATGGTGAGTTTCATTACCATGATTTTATTGAGATTGTTTAGGAGTTTGGGATTCTATCTCAACTTACACATCCTTATACACCACATTGGAATGGTGCTGGTGAAAGGGGTAACTATAAATTTTTTGAAGTGGTATGGTCTATGAAGAGTCATATAGATCTTCAATTATCCTTTTGGGGATATACATTAAGAAATGGGACATAAACGTTAAATCGAGTACCAAATAATGATGGAAATTGATTTCCTTTTAAGTAATGATGTGGATGGACACCCCGTTTGGATTACACATGTATGGGGTTATAAAGTGTTCATTATGGCCTTATGAAGAAAAAAACTACCTCATTGGGGAACAAAGTGTATCTTCATCGGGTATCCCAACTAAAAAAATGAAACATATAAAATCCCTCTAACAAGAAAGAGACTATCTCCCAAAACACTATATTACTTGAGATGGATAAGATCCTCAAAAGGATATTAGGAGAAATATTTACTTCAATTAAGTAGATGCCCATGATACACAAGAGTTAGTATATGGATTAATTCTACAAATCCTTCTGGTAGGTTTTGATCTTGAAACACAAGTATTATTTAAGAGTATAAGAGAGGTAAGAGAATCGAAGGGAAATTGTTTTACAGTAACTGAAGATTGTGAGACATTATTTGTTGATAAAGATGAAACAATATCAAATAAAGAGGTATTAAAGTGATCAGAAACTATTAGATGGAATGAATCTATGAATTATTAACTTGAATCAAGTTATCTGAACCATGTTTTGGTTATAGATGATGTGCCAGTTGATGTAAAACTCATCGGGTGAAGATTTTTGTTCAAGAGGCAATTGGACATTGAATGTAATGTAAATACCTATAAATAATGGTAAAGGATTATGTGTTTTAACAGAAATAAGGAATTTACTTTGATGAAACATTTTCATATATTTACATTTTTAATAATATCATAATTATACCTTCTATAAAAGCATACCATGACTATGAGATTTGGTTGATGGATGTCAAAACATCATTCCTTTAAGGGATCCTTCGTGAAGATATTTATATAACACAAGTAGAAGGGTTTGTGATTTGAGGTGATACAAATATATTTTCAGGTTTTATAGATCTGTTAATATATTTATGAAATAATCCATATAGTGAAGCATTATATTCTATCAATATATAAAAGAATTTTGTTTCATTAAGATTCATTATCATCCACTTGTTTACAAAAGGTTTAGTGGAAATGTTGTCATTATCCTTTTAGTATATATTGATGTAATATTACATATTATAAATGATGTACTGATACTATAGTCTCTTAAGTACTAGTTAAACTAATTCTCCATGAATGGATTAGGTAAAACAACCAATATTCAAGGGATAAAGATCATTTTTGATAGATTTAAGAGGCTTTTTAGACTAATTAAATGTATATATATTGACAAGAAACTAAATATATTATATATGGAATAATCCATGAGTAGATTGTTTCTAGTGAAACATAGTTTACATCAGTCTAAAAAATGTATCCTTATACACATTAGGATAAAGAGAGATTGAGTAAGATCTAAAATTCTTTAGCAATATGATCAATTGTATATGACATCTTATTTTATAGAAACGTTTTTTCCTATACATTGAGCATGGTTGGTAGATATCAAGAAGATCTAGGGGAACTACATTGTTATACAGTTAAGAATATCCTCATGTATTTAATAGGAACTAATTATATATTCTTGGTGCGTAGAGGCGACGAGGGTCTGGTCACTAGGGGTTATACTGATGTTACTTTTCAAAAACATTATAATGATCTGAAGTCGTAATTTTGATATTATTTCTAACTCTAATAAGTTATTTTGTGCAATAAGAGTTGAAAATAGATAGTGGTTTCTAATTCTATATTGGAATCCAGATATATAGAGTCTTCTGATGTAGTTATGGAATCCATTTTGATATGAAAAATTTTCCAAGATAATGTGGTACCAAGTAGTAAATACCCCATCACATTGTATAGTGATAATAAAACAACACTGGTTCTTACAAAAGAGCCAATGTCACTCCAATGGAAAAATAATATACATTATAAGTATCATTTCTTGAGTTATTTTTATCAGAGATGTAAATTTGTAGTAAATATATGATTAACGAATGTGAACCTGGAAGACCCCTTTAATACAGGTTTATCTTAGAATAATCATGGGAATCACGTGAGAGCAAGAGAATTGAAGTTGGTTAGTAGTAGGATCTATTTAAAGTTGGAGTATGATGGAGTTGTTTCCAAATCCAAAAATTCTCATAAAATTATGATAATATTTATATATAGTTTTTAATATTAACACAATTTTTATCACATTGTGATTTTTCTTCTACACTACATGGAATGTGATAATATACTAAGATTATTTTTCTCAATGAAAGGTCATTCTGGTTCCATTCAATTATAATTACCTATAAGTGTTAGGAAACTATTATAAAATATATGTTCTATACCTAGATGATATCATTTTAGGGACATAACTAATATAGGATATTTGGTCTAGAGACTTATAAAACATTGAGGTACCTTCTCATAGTGTACATCCTTTGATAATATCTAATGTATGATGTTATGAGATCAAGACCCACAAGTAATAAATTTACATTTATATGTTTCATTAGGTGTTTTTATATTATTTTATGTGTATTAATCCTATTATTTTATTATTATAATTTATGAGTATTATAGGTGTCATAATTGAATGTATTGATGAATACTGTGATGAAATATGTTCATGTTGTGGAAGGGTATATTGGGTGTGTCTTGAGTAATATTGCACTAATGAATAATGATAGAATTTATTTTTCCATTATGTTATTTAATGGTAGATAATATCTCAAAACTATTATATGAAATGCTATTTCATAAATAAATCCATGTTCATGGTGTTCTATAGGCATGTTTGATTTCTGTGATGTCAGAGAAAGAGACATCGATCATGTGGGCTGATGGCACCGTCCTAAAACCTTTCTCTATTAGAGATATCATGATATATGGATTATTACACAATAAGCATGTGTACCACATATTTTGTCATTGTATCATTTATTATTTTTTCTATGGGTTATTTAGCATGTTTCTGTAGGCCAAGCTTGTCCTTTAAGTTGCTTCGCCCAATGCCATTGATAAAGAGTCATAAAGGGTCACACACTATTTTTTCCAGAATATGAGTTATAAAAATATATTATATTTTATTATTTAACAGGATGAATAAATATTATACCACATGTGGTTTAACAATTATTCCTATATGGTGGACATAATATATTCTATAACAAGTTATTAAATAGAATGTTATGTCATTAGAATATTTAATAAATAATTAATTTTTATTTAGATAATATGATATTTATTTATTTATTGAAAATAATGCAGTGATATTTTTTAATTAAATAAATAGTCATTATTTAATATGTGATAATTATTTCATAGGAATATATGATTGTGCTTTTATGTCTTGTGATAAATAATATATATTGAATATTATATTATCAAATTATATTTAATTTAATTCTCATGTTAAGTACTTGTTTTGGAAATAATAATATAATTGATATTTTAGACATCGGGTTTAGAAAGAGATTAAGTAAATATTAGAGGTCATTTTAAAAAATATTTATTTCTAAACCATAGCGGTATTTAAACCGAATTATATAATTTTTCATGACATCCAATTCATTTTTCTGGTGTACAATTACAACAGATCGAATTCCAAATAGACTTCCACCTCCAAGAACTCTCAAAATAATATATTGTGATCTTACACCACCTCCAACTCTCTATCCTAGAAAGATAATGAAAAATAATTTGGAGGTGATTCTCATGGTGATCAAAAATGGACAATGGATTTGATAGGATATATCATGCTAGCACCCAAGGATTCCTATGGTGATGATTGTAGATTTTTGGAACACATGTGGATCACCACTACAACAATGCAGAAATACCACAATGTAGATCATTTTTCATATCCATTAATGAGGATATAATTCTTTAATTTTAATTATTTAATTAATTAAATTAATTACAAATAATATGTGATAACCATGTGTTTCATTTCGATAATCTACCCTTAATTTGTTTTCATTGATTCAATTTCATTGATTACTACTTTAATATTCATTAAAATATTTTATTTATCATCAATAATGAAAAAAATAAATGTTATCTAATAATGGAGTGAATGCGGAATGATGACAACACTAAACTACTTTACCTGAGGACATGATCAATTTTTTCCTAAGAGATAAATGTAATATTCATTCATTTCAAATTGTCTAATTCTTTTTACTTATAATGCAAGGTCATCAAGGCTCGCTTTTCTCAAAAAAATAGTCCTTACTTTCTCAATAAAATGTTAATTTAAAATTAGTAAAAAAAATTACAAGATTACTAAATTTTTTGTTTTTTGGGTATGTGATCTATTAATCTAATAAAAGTTTAATAAATTAACCCACAACTCAGGGATACTACGCATCAAGAATATATATATCTAAATGGTTTTGATACACAATGTCTCATAATCAGGAAAAAAACAAGACCAAGGGACCCCACATCAAGGGAACCTCAGACGATTCCTTTTTTAATTTTTATGGTTTTCCTAAGAATGATCTAACTAGGTAATATTCAGTGATTTAACTAGGAGACATTCATTATTTTTTTTCCAAATTTACCAAATCATTCAACATTCATGGAATAAAACAAAATCATAAAAAAATCCAACAAAGTCTCCAAAAAATATTAATTACAATAAATTAAACTTTTAAACATAAAAATACATCAAATTGAAATCAAGGTGTGAAAAGGAAAATGGATTCTAATAATTTTAGATTATGTTTCTATGCATCGTAAGAATGTATTAAATTATTTTTATGATATCATAATATTATGTATATGGAAAATTTTATGATATTATATATTCTAAGGTCATGGGTCATCATTATTCTTCGATTATCATGTTTATCATATATTAGTTATTTTATTATATACAATGTGATATCTAATACAAAACATTTTTATATCTTATATGGTTTCCACTAAATGATATATTTTCTAAAATATTAATTTATTTATATATTTTCTAGATATTTACTATAAGTGATATTTGAATTTGGGTTTATCACAATATCCATATTTTTTTTATAAATTATGTTTATGTTGTTCTTTTTATATGAATATATTGTAAAGCATATATTTAAATACAAAATTATTTTTTTCATTTTAATGTGTGGTTTACTTAATTTTTAATGAAAATTTATAACAAAATTGTATAAAAACAATTTATGTGATGTATGGGATGTCATATTTCGTATCATAGTGTGATTTGATAAATGTTTTCCATTATGTTATAGAGAATAAAAACAAATAAGAATAAATTTATTTCGAATAAATTAATGTTTCATATGTTAATAAAAATTTGTGATTATTTATAATATTGTATATACTTATTTTATAAAATAATTTTATTTCTTACAAATATTTTTTATTATATTAGATGTTTTAAAATTATAGGTATCATTTAATAATCATTATGGTGGACAATAAAATAATTTTCCAAATGAGACTTCGCATTTGATTAGAGTTTGAGTCACAATATTTATATAAATGTTATTTCAAACCAATAAAGTAATGAATACTAACATTAATCATGTATATTTACCATCATTCATAATTACTGATAAAGTCACTATAGAGTCCTTTATTTTTCAATGTCCACCAACCATTAGTAAATCTTTTTATCCCTTAATGATTTAAAAAATTTATAATTATTCAAATTATTTATTATCATTGTCATAGATAATCTTGAAGCATATGTTAATTATTTATGAAAATTAACGAAGAACAAAAAATAAAATAAATAAATTTAATTGATTAAAATAAGAGAATAAACCATTATAAACAATTATTTTTATTCACTATTTACCAAACGTACTGAGATAATTACTTAAACCTAAGAAAATGGATGGTAAATTTCTCAAGCCATGTGAGGTAACCATAAATTGATTAGAATGTTATGCCTTTGGGTAAATTATTGAACCCTAACAGAAAATAAACCAATACCTTAGAGGCATTATATAACAACATGAGACTGTACACTTGAATCCACTTTCAAATTCATGAATTTAAAAAAAAATCATTAAAGCCCACTATGAAAACCAATACATATTCAAACCATAATTAGGTGATTAAAACTAATAGTATTCATTTTTATATTTCGATGATATTTTTGATTTTTAGTTTTATTGATCTATTAAAAACCTTTATCAAAAACTAAGCCATTCCATTATCAAAATGATCATTTTTACACAATTCAATGAACTTATTATTAATATAAGTTTTATTTGTTCAATGTTACACTACATTATTTAGTTATAGACTATATATATTTTTATTATCATTATATGACATGTAAAAAAATATAATAAATGGGATGAACAATAAATACCTCATTAAGGGACATAAAAATATAGGAAAGCTATTACTTTTGTGAAAAAACATGAATAACGATAATAATTATTACATTTTTAACAATAATTATTGATAATTTAAAATAACTCATATTTAGATTTAAAAATGTACCTTGGATTAATTAAATCCCATTAAAACACTTATGAAATATATAATTTACATGAGAAAATATTTGGAAAACGTGAGAACCCATGAAATTGATTTTTCTTGAAAAAAACCGTTCACATTAAAAATATTATATACCTACTTCTAGAAATATAAACATTTATAATAAACCCCAATCAAAAACATAGAATAAAATGTAGGAATCATAGAATATATTCCTCATAATCATTTTTAAAAAAAATTTATAAATTTAAAAAATACTTATAATTAATTCCAATATATCTCTTTGGAGTGACTTATAAAAAGTTAACACGATCAAATTAACTAATTTAGTTAAGAGTAATGTTGGGCTCAACCAACATCATATAAAAATTTTAATTACCATATCACGCATTAATAATATATTTATATTCAATTTTAATATTAAAGTCATAAAAATATTCATATTAGTTGATAATGAGGAACAATTTTATTTATCTAATAATATGGTACGAAATAAATATTTATTTTAAATTTTTTAGAAACCTTTCCAAAAAATTAGGCCTTATATCTTTTTATGAAACATTGAAACATGCAGAAAATTCATGATGAATAATAAAAACCATGGAGGTTTGGGAACCTTTTAATGAAATATAATATGGAAAACCAATCTTCCCACAATTTCTGTACAATAGGAAAAATAAACTATTTAAAAAATAAAAAAAAATTATATAAAAATAATATAAAAATAAGATCCAAATAATTTAAAATAGACTTTAATAATCAGTAAAATAAAAAAATGAAAAGTCTTGAAATATTTCAATGATCATGGATAATAAAGATAAAACATTTAAAACATTTAAAATTATATTTCAATAAAAAATCACTTACCTCATTTGTTTATTTTGAAAAAAATGGAATTAATGAAAAATTACTAGAAATGAATTTGTAAAAAAAATTAATTTCATGAAATACATTATAAAATATATACTTATAGAAATTTTTAAACCACAAAAAAGAAAACATGTGTTGAAAATGGAATAATTCTTAACGAAATGAAATGCAGATAAGAAATCACTTCCCTCGTCTCCTGAATCACCGCATTCATCTTTTGATTTCAAAAATAATAAAATATAATTTACTATTAAATTTGATCATTAACATTTTAATTTTAATTTATAAACTATTATTCATTTTTTATCAATTATTATCATGTTTTTTATTTACTGCTCTTATTAATTTTAAACCAAATATTTTGAGTTTGTTCTGCGCAAAATCTCAAAAATGAACTTCCGTATGTTGACCATTGTGAAAGTTTTCATGGTTATATTAAAAAAATTTAAATATGATAAAATTATAATATTTATATATTCTATCTACTTTTATAATAATAAATGTAATGAATCTATGATAAATCAATCCCTGCATTTTTTCGACACATAATTTTTTATGTATGTTTGAACAAAATTTTAATTTTTCTAGTAGATAAAATTGAAATAAATTAGATTAGGGTTTCAATTTATATAATCCTGATAATATTATAAATAACATATTTAAAAATTTAATGCATCTATATGACTATCTATGTAAATAAAAAATGGAAATAAAATTATATCGCTTTATATAGTTTGTAATCTACAAATACACACGAGGGGTGTAATTATTTCAAAATTGTTAATGGGGTATGAAATTAGATAATATATATTATTCTAATAATAATAATAATTTAACAAATATCATATATATTCATAAATTTCATCTTTAGTCTATTTCATGTGTGGTAGTAATGAAAAATGAACTACCTCTCTTTATTGAGGTAGTAGTCCAAACATGTGAACCAATAAAATTTTCATTTCAAGTATTATTGAAATGAGTAAAAAGGTTCTATATCAAACATAATAAATTTTTTATTTAATTAAATAACGGATCTAATTATATTCAGATTGTTATAGTATAAATCATATAGCTAGAAGACAAAATAATCATGATATTATTCCGTAATGAATTACTCCTCCTTCATGGATATATAACATTTTCCTACACATTAAGTCTCATACAACATTATTTTTAGTGATATTAATACCTTCAAGGCATGGTTATGGTATTTGGGAAATGATTGGGTCAAATAAATTTCAATATTAAGTACTCAAAGTATGTGTAAAAGAAAGGATATAAGGTTCCCTTTTATAAGTGAGGATATTTTCACTATTTTAAAACAAATATACCTCTAAAAAATAAAGTAACATTCAAGGTAAACATGGAAAAAGGAAATTAAATTTTGAATATATGAAATTTTAAGGTCTAAATCATGTAAAAAATTAAATTTAGTAATTTATTTTATATTTATGCTCTGTTATCTTACAATTGATTCTAGTAGTTAACCCTTTATACTCTTAACATCCAGACATAATTTTTTGGTTTTCATAAGTCATTTTTAATATAAATGAAATTTAATTAATTAATATTTTTGAAATTGAATATTTAATCTATTTAATCTATTATATAATATTCAATTTCAAAAATTGGTTGAATCTATTACTAATATGAGTACACAATCTACTAAAAACTATTTTTTGAAAATAATTATTTTTTATGATATATATTTTTAAATAAACACATATTTTAGTTATCCTACGGTTTTCTGGTTTTTTAAATCAAAATTACGTTATGATGATGTTATAAAAGTTATTGTATTAATAAAAATAATTTCTTCAATATTTACCAAAAAAACCATTTCTAAAATATCCAAAATTTTAACACTAAGAAATATTAGATTAATTGAATCTATAAATTTTCTTAATTTTATTAAATTAAACTTATAAAAGTGGCTTAAAAATTCTAAAATTTTCCAATAAATGCATAAATCCAATTTTAGAAAAGAAAATTGATGCCCAAAATGGATTTGTTAACATTAATTTTCTATTATCAACCATTATATATATTTTAAATAATATTATTGAAAATATTATCAATAAAATTCATCTACACCTCTAAAAATAATTATTTACTTAATTTGCTAACATATAAATACATTGTGTTCTGAAGAACTGTTTTATGAAAAATATAACTTTTACCATAACATTATTTTATCATTATTTTTGAACAATTGATAAAATATGTATGAATGATTATAAATTAGTTATCAATTATGAAAATATATTTTCAATCAATATATTTCTATAAATAATAAAAAACATTTATATGAAGTATATAAAATATAAAGAAACCATGTTTTTGTATAAATATGGCCATATTAGAATTTCTCTATTCATAACACTATATGAATTAGTCCCTATCATTAGAAATTTATTACTTATATATGATAAATTAATCAATATATTATTATTAAGAAAAAAAATTAAATATATTTAATAATTTTATTATTCTTATTATGACCTTCTAATCAAATGACTAGATTACAATAATCATATTTAAATAATAATGTTTTGTTTTTCTAGATTGGTGTTCTATGAGTTACATTATACAGAACATATTATTTATTTAATGGAATATTATCTAAATGCATGGGGTGTTTCTCATTGAATAAATTATTTAAATAAATTAATAAATTTGATGCTTTACTATATATAATAAAATTTTTCTATGTGCCCCCAATGGTAAAATGGTTATCTGATAATATTAATGGACTGAGTTCATAAAAATAAGAAAATAAGACTTTAGTTTTATTCTTGATAATAAAATTATAATGGTTTTTGTGAAAATAGGATGCATTTTCAGAAAATAAAAAAATAAAGGAATCTTAATCATGGAAATAACACAAGGTAAATGGTAAATTGGTCATTAGTGAAAAGGTGGACAACAATTTCATGTGATTTGATGATACATGAAGAGTATTATTTTAATATAAGAATAATTATTTCCATTAAATAATTATTCCATGTTATTATATTAAAAAATAAAGTAAAGTTATTCTTATGATGGAAAATTCACTAAACCAAAGGATGTTAATGATAATTGGCACCTACAACTAGTAAATTCAAAAAAAGTAAGATATTATATCATCACTACGCCCAAAATGGATCATGAAAAGTATGTATTTAATGGTAAACTGATTATATAGACAATAATGGATAATGTTTTATATGAATCAGGAGTGTGGCATTTTATTATATTATTATTCTATAAATACATTCAAGAATCACATTAGGACTTTTGGGATAATTAATTAGCAGAAAACACATATTAGTGGAATTATTAAATCTAAATTACACACCCCCCATTAACATTTTTCATATGATTATTATAATAATATAATTTATCCTTTTTATAGAGACTTTTATGGTTTATTTTTCATGTATTTTACCAACCTATGTAGAGGTAAAATTATATAATGGTAACGTATAATCATTCCACACCCAAAAAATTCTCATTCTAATGTAATAATTTAAGGAATATTATGAATTTTTTAGTGTGACACATTTACATGTGGGTTTCATATTAAATAGTATATAAACAAACTTGAAATATATTTTGTAGATAATGATAATGAAAATCCTATATGCTATGAGAATTTGACCTCCAACCCTATAATAACCATTGTTATAAAATATTATCAAGCAGGTTGAAGAGAAATTTTATGGATGGTTCTCAAAAATATCAGGGGACATTGATTTTTCCATAAGTCAATAATTTATTTAATAAAATTATAAAAAACAATAAATAGGTGGTTTCAAGGAATTCTAATTGGGTCTTTTGGAACACTTTTTGGATTCATTGACTAGTAAATGCACATCTGATTGTTCAACCTGACATAATAAGTATGGTAATTTGTGGATTCTTTGTGACTAATACCAAGCTATAAAATGTACCCTAGTAGGTCATGGTGAAAATTTATCACCATGATTATAAAGACATTGATACCCTTTTTTGTAGTCCAGGAACTAATGTATGGTTTAATGTTATATTATATTACAGGATGTAGATTCATTGATAAAATATGACACCATCATGGCTATAAAAGTAACGGTGTAGTTCATTCAACCATTGAGATACATACTCATATAGATAATTTAGACAAATATGTTTCCAACACATTATAAATTGAATAAACTTGTCCTTCATTGTATCATCATTCCAACTATACCTACAAGTAGAGGAAAATATATTGTACATACTCATCAAATGTGATTTTACTCATTTTATGTGGAACTATAAAAGCTGGGTATTCGGCCTAGACATTGTTAAAGGCAAGAAAATTAAGCCCCACATGGCCTTCATTGATAAACCCCAATAAAGTGATTTGGTCTATAACTTGTAGCTCACGTCCGTTTCCTCTATATTTTCTTCAATCTGGAAGGCTAGGAATATATTTTTGTATGATTATAATTTTCCATCCATCCATGTTGGAATTATTCCCATTCATAAGGAGGTCCACACAACTGAAAGGATCAAAATAGGAGTAATGTACAACACCATCAGTGAACTAAAACCCGTATGAATTTTCAGAGTGGAAGCCAGACCAAAACAGTTGATGGTTCATAAATTTATGAGATAGATTCCTCAAATTGTCCCTTGCATTAAATTCAACATCGATGTTGTGGCTATCGTTATTAAGGGACCCTCAGGATGTGTAGGTATTTTAAAAACCCATTGTGGATTTGTAAATGATTTTTCCCATTATTATATTGAAATTAAAACCACATATGAAGATCAGTTTTGACTGATAATGTATGTTATCATGATTTTTTTTTAAAAAACTTATTCCCATTTGGATTGAATATTACATTTAAAATGAATGTTTGTAATTGACGGTGTGAACTAGTAATATAACATGGTAACTTCTCCCTTTATGGATGTATGGTATTAATCAATCTTCATACCTCAATCTGAATATTCCACAGGTATATTGAGAGTGCAACTAGATGGCGGATTCTATATCAAAAGTGGATGTCATGGAAAAAAGTACATTGTGGTCTTTTTGAGCTCTTAGTTTTTTTGCATCCTAAGTGGATGATCACATGCCTTGGGTGACTCACTCCTAAAATTGTAAAATACCATGAAACTCTTGACTTTAATTGCTTAGATTTTATTAATAAATATTTTTTATTGGCTTTACCGAGATCTCATATCATCTTCGTATTGATAGAGGGATTTTGAATATTTTAAATGGAATCCATTTTGAGATATATAATTGAAAACTTTTGAGATTTGTTGATAATAATGGATGGGGATATTAAGTTGTGGGTTTTACTCCTATGGGACCTCCGTTTTTTTGTGATATTATATAGGAAATATAGATAATTATTAGTGGATAATAATTTAATGAGTGGTGTTTTTGGAAATTTCAATTACATATTTATCAAACTAAAATTAATTTTGATGGAAATAAAAGTGTAACAAAATTATTACCCTGGGTTTTTCTACAATGGAATGTTGCATTCTCAAAAAATCATTGAAAATTATGGTTTATATAACACTAATAATTTATATTAAGACTCAAAATTTATTTCTTTTCAATCATACAATAATACTCTAATTCATTCTAAATGACCAACGAATAAAAAAATCAATAATTTTGAATATAAATATCATCTCAAAATGAAATTTATACCACTTTATCAAAATAAAATTAATTTTTTCATCATCAATTCTTTAATCCAAATTTATAAAAAAAATTATTATACCTATTTCAAATTAATTTTTTCTTTTAATGTAATATCGATTCACTAATCATTGTCCAATAATCCTTGATAATGGTTAGTTCAGAATAATAATGCTTAAAATTATTATATTCCAAAAAAATAATTAAATACTTATGAAAAACATAATATGAATAACATCCTAAAAATATAATAATTTCTCAAAATTTTAAAATAAATTCATTAAACATAGTTGATTTATAGTAAGAAAAATATACATATATTAATGTGATTTTCTATAAAAAGGAATAATATAATGTGAGATAAGAAAAAAATCATATATTTATAATAAAAGCCCAAAATATAACCAGTATAAATACATATCAACCATTGTAGGTTACAAAAGATCATCTAAAAATAAATATTTTATAATAAAGAAGAAATAAATATATACAAATAAAATTAAATTAAAATTCATTATTCAAACCGTTATTATTGGAAACAAAAACACTATGATTGCATATTTTTAATGATATACTAAAAATAAAAATTCAAAAAACAAATCCTGTTAATTATCTACTAATAAATACACCTTATGAAATACGTACTAATAATAATGAAACAAAAAAGGATAATATAGTTTCAAATAATGTAACTAGATCGTCAATCTAAAACATATTTCTAATGTTCCCTCTAACAAGAACATGTACACCAATATGCATTATGCGATATTGGAACTCAACCACTTGTTTCTAATTTAAAAAGTTTTTCTAAAATTTTATGCTTATTATTTAATCAAAACATGTCATATTAGATTGCAACGGACTCAATCTTATGCTAAAATTTGTTTTCAATGAATTAGGAAATATTGAAGCTTCACAAATCTTCATTTCCAAAAATCAATGGTTACCAAAAACATCAATCACAGGATATCATCATATATTTCTTATCACCCACATCAATCACTATTCATCTCTCATTTACAATCTCATAAACTAGTTTGATAAATTTATTACATTGATATACCCTTTGATCATTCAACTATGAATCATAAAATAGTACATCAATATTTAATTCAATGATGACAAACTCTCCACATGATTTTTGATTAATTATATTGAATTTTTAACTATAATCTAACATGATGAATTCTATACATACTTGTGACTCTGTGAACGCTATTATTATTTGATTTATATATTTGTTATCCTTATGTTAGTAATAATTTAATCTTTTTTGTCTCGTTTTAATATAATATTCCCCTTATTATCATTGATTTAATCCGACACAATCAAATGTTTAGTCTCACATGAGAAATATTTGAGTTATTCTAACATGACATGTTTTATCTATGTTAATAAAACAATAGAAAGAGTTATCATGTTAAATTTCATTTCAAATGATGCTTTGTCAATTTAATCTCATATAGTATTTTAAAAATATATGTTAACATAAAAAATATATATAAATATACGATTAAACCAAAAATAATATAAGTATATGATAATAAACTATAAATTTAAATATACGTATCAAATTAGATAAAATAAAATCTAGCACTGTAAACACTATAGATCTATATACGGTTAAAAATGAATAAAAATAACAACACAATATTAAACAATAACAATAATAACCATACTATATAAAGTCTAATCAACCAAATATAAATTAATATTTAGTATATTAGATTAGAATGATATCAATACAATATAATTTATATTTATTATATTAAAAATCATAAAACAATTATTAAATATATTGAAATTTATAAATATAACATTTAATAATAAAAATGAAATTAAATATTTATATAACAAACACACATAAATATAAATTATTAAAATTAAACATTAAAATAACTAAAAATATATAAAAAATTGTAAAACCATATAAAAAACTAAAAATATTTATAAAATAAAATATTTTGTTTTAAGCGTATAGAATATAAGATCAAAATAAATAAATAATAAAAATTTCATAAAATTGAAATTATCAACTCCCCCACAAAATTGTGATTAACTATGTCTATATGTCGTTAGTCTATCTCACTCGAAAAATTAATAATAACCTTAAAAAATTTATAATTGATGTAAAATCAATGAAGAGGTTCAAAAAACATATTTTTAATCCATGAATTCAGACTAGTAAAAATGAATTTTTACAGTTTCAAAATTTCAGATTCAGTTATAAAGATGAATTTATTTCCCCTTTCTTCTTAAACGTTCATCAACAAAATTTTCTTTTCTAATTTTTTATTTTATTTTTATGTTAAAATTAAGATGATTCAAATATAACGGTTTTTGATTCACATAATTTATGAAATATCATAAAACAAATTCTATGGTTAAAAATTAACATTATCAACTAATATATAGGATATGAACATTTAATAGACAAAATAATTGTATAGTTATCTTATTATATCATAATAGAACTAATTTATAATCTATTAAGAGTTCAATAATAATCAATAATAATAATCATGAAGTCAGTTTGTTCGTGGCCAAAAACATATCCCCACCTCATATTAAGAAGAGTCACACCATAGCTCAAAGTATGATTCTAAATTGGGGATTTTATAAACGGGGTAGTAATTAAAGAATTTCTTATCTAACTAAAATAATCTGGATTTTCCTTATCAAAAAAATCACTTTTTAATAACATAGTTAATGGAAAATAAATTGAAAAAAAAAATCTATAATGAATATCATATAATGAATCACATAATCTTAAAAACGATCAAATGAATTATCAAAATTTGGTTTATGTAAATGTAGTATAACATTAAAAATAGAAAGGAGATTTTAAATTCCATTTTTAGAAATTATATTACAAATGAAATTTCTATAACACCTCATAGTACACTTTTTATTCAATGTAAATCAATAACTTCCACTGCCCGCAACACCATGTTCAAGCACACCATGACATACCAGACTAGCCATTCAAAAGTGGTTATGAATATTATTAACTGAAATTTGAACTTTATATAATCCTTACGATTTTATAATCCATATTATGAGTTTCTTAGACATAATGTATGAACAAATTCAATTTTTTAGATAAAGGAAGTATTTTTCAGAAAATGCAATTTTACCACCATTTTAGGGTGAACATTTTTTTAAATCCAATATCTGACACTTTGATATATTCAATTTGACAAAATATAATTTTCCTTCAGAATCAGGAGATAAAAATTTAGTTTTGATAAAAAAAAATATTTTTCTTATAACTTTTATATTTTGGTGAATAATGAAAAAATAAAAAAAATAATTAAATACAACTTTTTAACTGTAATAATTAATAGTGTTAAATTATACATTTTAATGTTTTAGAAGTATAAATAGATTATATTTTTACCATTTAATCCAAGTCTGGTCATTATAAGTAATTTCACTTTGAAATCGGACATAAACAAGTGTCAATCTTTTGATAGTTATTATTTCTTAATAATTCGCTTGTAGGTTTAGACAACACGAATTAATTTTAAATTAATAAATGGAACTTATATTTTTTTAATTTGGTAAAATAGACTTCATTTTTGAATTCATATTATTAAAATTATCTTAGTTTGAATTTTCGGTATTTTTTTGAAAACATTAAATTTTTGATGAATAGTGGAAAAAATGGAGTTACAGCTTAAAACCAAATTTTTATTTAAAAAATTATTTATATTATTTAAATTAATTTATGTAAAAATAGATACTTTGTACTTATATAAGTTCAATTTAATTCATTGGAGTATGTTTATAATAATTTTATATATATAAAAATTTTATTGAACTTTTCCTCGTATTTTACCCACCTCGTAAGAGAATTTGTAAATTCACATAAAACATAATTTTACCAATTTTGTGAGTTGAATTTTTAAAATCCAAAAGGCACGGTTAATATCAAGGATTAAAATTTGGTTCAATAAGATAAAAATAATTTTTGGTGAATATTAACATTATACTTTTATTTAGCACATTAAAAGTAAATAGGGAAATTAAGGGTAAAATTAATATTATTATTACCCAAAAACATGTCCTAATTAAATTGGATAAATGTAATTCGACCTAAAACAACCTTAGGGATAAAATATGACCATTTAGGTCAACTTGGATTATAATGGGACATTTATTATTATTTTATTTAATGAAGAGTTAAAAGAGTTTAAATACATGTTTAATAACCAAACCATTTTTAATATACGGTTATACATTAGATAAATTCGACTATAAATATTCAATATAAATCTAAATAGATTTCCTATATAATAGTATTTTATTTATAATTTTTAGAGAATAAATAATAAATTTTAATAATGACACGATGATGATGTAATAATTACCTTATTAATGAATGAATCAAATAAATAGTATTATAAATATTAAAATAAATATAATTTCAATGTTTTTGTAATGTCCCGGACCTCTCCGACCAATTCCTTTGTCGAAATGAAGTCCATGAAGTATTATGGAGGGTAAAATGGACTTTTCCTAAACATTCCATAATTTTGAAACTACACGCCATGTAGTTTGAGTACACGCCGTATACCCCATTTATTGGTATACCCCATGTTGAAGGCAGTGTCCTTGCTGTGTGGAATAAATGGGTACATGCCGTGTGTCCAAACTACACGCCGTGTAGTCCCTCCCCGCGTATGTGTTACCCTTAAACCGTGTGTTGACCAGTCAAAGGTCGCGGAGCCGTGTTGGAAGCCGCGTGGAGATCGTGTAAATTAACCGAGTACACTCCACGTACCATAAAGTACATGCTGTGTAGCTTTCCTTTTCTCACCTATAAAAGGTGGGGTCCTCTCCTCCTTTTCAATTCACTCCTCTCCTCTCCATTCCTCTGAGTAGAGCTCTCCCAAGAGTCTCGAAGGCTCTTTCTTCCATAACTTATTTGTCCGAGCTTCGATTTATGATCCGTCAGCGGCCACAGGATCGTAACGATGAGGCAGAACTTCCAAGAATGGATATGTTGTCTTTCCTTCGGCCTAAACTTTCTTACATCCACCCAAGGAGGTTTTTCTGGGACTCGACGGAAGTGACGAATGCCAACAGATGTCTTCTAAAGTTGATCTGGGGGAGCGTTGCGATCGGAACCTGTTGAGGTAGGGATCTTACCTTCGTCTCTCTAATTTATGCATCATGCGGGGTGGGTGTTCTCTTGTTTACATGAAACACATTTTTACCGGTTTAAATGAAGATAATAATTGGTTAAAGAATGGGGTTGGGAAATTTGTGATTTCTGTTACTTTATATCCTGTGATATTATGTTGTGAATTGAATAGGATTATGCCTACTGAAAATCACGGTCGTTGGGGGCCTTTTCTTGCGCAATTAAATGTTACCCTATCTTGTAGACCGTTTTTGTGAATGGAACTTTGTTGAATGTGAAACCTGGTTAATCACGTAAAGTTGCATGATTTAAAATCTGGAACCCTTGTGTGATCACCCCGGTTAAACAAAATGGAATAATGAACATGTGGGTGTTGGCTTGGATATGTGGCATGTGATGGGGGTTTTTTGTGGGTTGTTGTGGTTTGGGTGATCAGCGGGGCTTCGGTTGACTTGGTTGTTGGTTGGTGTTAATGTTATGTTGGTGACGGGCAGTGGGGCTACGATAAATGGTATTAAAGGGATAATGATGTACGTTGCAGTTGTGGTTATGGCAGTTGGCAGCGGGGCTGTAGTGATGGGTTGGAATGTGAACAGACTATAGGTTGTGAATAATAATAAAAGCGAAAGATTTAATGAATGGAGAGGCATGGTAATGGAACGAGATTAATAATCAATGGGGTTGGTTGGTTGATAAGAAGGACTTGGTTGTGTTGCTTGTGTTTTCTTAACTTGTTTTGTGGATGGCAGGGATATGTTTTACAAATGATCAATGTGTTTTGTTGTGGATAGTTTCCTAGTAGTTAAGCAACTATATAAACTAATTTTGCTGAAACGTGAAAACCTAAATGGGGTTGGGGTTGTTTGTTGTATGTGTGCTTTGTAGTATCAGTGCCGAGGCACGTGCTCAGTTTCTCTATTTAGAAGCCATAGGTTGGGCTGTGTGGTTGGTATTTATATATATTTCTGTATCTTTTGTGTTTTATCGCACCCCACCCATGTT
This sequence comes from Viscum album, assembly GCA_963277665.1. Lineage (NCBI taxonomy): Eukaryota > Viridiplantae > Streptophyta > Magnoliopsida > Santalales > Viscaceae > Viscum > Viscum album. Next base: position 1,748,581,108 of record OY728120.1, on the reverse strand, counting down.
GAGCACTTTGTGCCGTACACTCCCATTTTATGGGAGAGGGTGTTTTCCCTTAGTTACTAGCTCTTTCCTGCTCCTTCTCCCCCAGGCTGAGATGGATTTAGGTGACCTTACACCTAAGACTCTTCGGGTAGGTTTCAATTGGGGTGGCTTTAGCCCAAGAATCTTCGGGCAGGTTCTTCTATTTCCCAGGAATCATCGGTATGAGGCCCAGGTGTGTGCGGGCGGGATACGTGGTTGTGAGGCCCAGGTGTGTGCGGGCGGGATAAGTGGTTATGAGGCCCAGGTGTGTGTGGGCAGGATACGTGGTTGTGAGGCGCAGGTGTGTACTGGTGGGATATGTGGTTGTGGGGCCTAGGTTTGTGCGGGTGGGGAGAGTGTGGTAGCATCAGGACGTTCTCCCTTAGAAAGAGAATCTAACTAAATGGAAATGGTGTGGGGTACCCAACACTCTTGTTCTTATATACTACTACCTGTTGTGATTGTGTTTTTAGTGAGTGTGGCTCGTGAGGTTGGGTGGATAGGATTCCTTGTTAGGTATCTTCTGTTGTTCTCACGGGACATTAGGATGTCTCCCCACTTGTGCTGAGAGCTTTAGGTTTCCCTACTAAGTATACTTGTATGATCACCCTACTATTACTATCAAGTTTCTAGGAGGACTACCAGGGCCGTGCAGGACCCTACTAGTCGGACAGTTGGAGTTGTTGTTGTTGCTGTACTTTTTCTTTCGGTATTATACTTTGAGCTTTCTTGTACTTGGACCTTGTTATAAAATAGTTTAAACATTCATGTGGGCTTGTTTTGGGTTTATTTCTATACACTTGTTCTTTTCCTTTTTGGAGGTTGACTTGTCCTATTTCCCAATCCTATATAAATAAAAAGGGAAATGCCTCCCATACTTGTGAAAAATCATACCCTTGGTTCTAGTCGCCACCCCGGGGCCTATTGGAGGCGGGACTCAGGGGGTCATTATCTCCTATTCACCATTTCCTGCTCAGGAGGGGAATCTTTGGCAGGAGGGGGTCGTGACAGAATGGTATCAGAGGCTGGTTGAGAGACAGGATGGAGTTTGGAGTTAGGCAGAGTGAAGATTGCTTGGGATGGTAGGGTGACAATGATAGTTAATCTTGGTGCGTGACAAAGGCCAGGGAAGTCCGGCTAGGATATGGGTTTTTAGGTCCCCCGTGATCCAATGAAAGGACTCTAAGCCTACCAGACGACCAAGTGAAACTACATTGATTATACGGTAGATACCCTAGGGAAGGTGCATGCATCATCATGTTTGTGTTTTACTTGATTTGGGTGTTCTAAGAAATAAATTGAAATAAAATGATAAAATAAAACCATGAGTTTTCCTTACTACTTGTACTTAGGTGGTCCTTGTTTACCATACAACTATGGCACCTGGACATCATCCCCGGGTGGCCTAGACGGCCGAGGCCCAGCAGATTCAGGTGGTCGATTAGTTGATTATTGACCAAGAGGAGGAAGATATCCAGTGGTAGAAGACTCTCCATTCTTTCCAGCGGCAGACCATCGAGAGGTATGAGGGTAGTACTTCGGATACGGAGACGGAGGGGTGGCTTGAGGAGCAAGGGATCGCTTTTACCTTGATCCGTGCTCTGAGGTAGTACTGGGTTCCCCTAGCTGTCAGTCAGCTGAGAGGTGTCGCGCGACAGTGGTGGACGCTCTACCTCGGAGAGAGGATAGAGGCAGAAGTTCCATGGGCTGACATTGAGACGGAATTCCGATAGTAATTCCTTTCTTCCATGATCAAGGTGGAGAAGTGGCAGGAGTTACTCTCCCTTCAGCAGGGGAGTATGTCAGTACGAGAGATGGGGATCACGTTCAAGTATATTCTGTGCTTTTCTCAAGATATCTTTCCGGATGAGGAATCTCGGGCGAGACGTTTGGAGGGGGCGCTTCGTCCTTCTCTCCAGTATGTTGTCACCCCCTTCACCCTTCTGACGTACTTGGCGGTATAGAAAAAGTAATAGGTTTTAGAGAGGATGCACTCACTGGGAGGTGAACCCCGAGAGGGGAACCAGCCAGGACCGTCGAAGGGGAAGGCAGTCAGCAGCAGGTCTCCTGCAATGGGACCTTCCAAGTTTAGGACAGTGGGGAGCAGGCCCCAATAGTTCAAGTTCAGATCTTCGGGTCCTTGTCCCTTTTTCACGATCCCAGTACCGAGGTTTTTTCATATGGAGGTTTCGGGCACGTTCAGAGTCAGTGCTCAACCCGAGCTCAGTACGGTGGAGGTGGGCAGGTTCAGCGCCCACCTTAGTAGCACCAGTTTCCGGCGAGGCCCTTCCAGCAGCAGTAGGACCATGCTCCTCCGAGGGAAGACATTGCGGGAGGAAGCCGACCTCAGGGTGCTCCTCAGGGACCTCGACCAGGGCATGGTCGAGGAGGTGAACGACATTAGAGAGGTGGAGGCGCTGGGCGTGGACAGTTGCACACAGCAGATTTAACAGCTCCAGCAGGACCATAGGTGGTGCGAGGTACGATTTGTTTGTTCAGAACTCTTGTTTCTCCTTTGATCGATTCGGCAGCTTCGCACTCCTTTGTTGCACCTGGTCTAGCCCATGCTTTGGGACTATATGCAGAGAGAATTTATGTACCACTGGTACTGAGTACACCATTTGGAGGCCAGACCAGTGTATCTTGTGTTTGCCGGGGATGTGGGCTGACGTTGGGACCACATCGATCTAGTGGGGACCTTCTTCTGTTACAGATGCAGCCATACGATGTCATCCTAGGCATTGACTAGTTGTTTTCTGTTAGTGCCGTTATCGACTGCTTCCGAAGAAGAGTCGTGTTTTCCGATGTGGATGGGCAACACGTATCTTTTGTTTGTGAGAGGAGCTATCTGGTGGGAAGCCGAAGTGTGGAGCCTCTCCTTTCTTTTTTAGGTGGTCTATCAGTGGTTCCAGCTGATACAAAGATGATAGATGTCCCAGAGGTTGTTGGGGAGTTCCTCGATGTTTTTACTGAGGAGGTTGTGACTCTACCCCCCCCCCCCCCCGACGTGACGTTGAGTTCGGGATAGACTTACAACCTGGTGCCCGTCCGATTTCGATGGCCCCTTATCGGATGGAACCTTCAGAGTTACGGGAGTTTAAGATTTAGATTGACGATCTGATAGAGAAGGGTTTTGTTCGACCCAGCGTATTGCCATGGGGTGCTCCAGTTTTATTTGTGAAGATGTAAAATGGTGGTCTCAGGCTATGCATAGACTACCTAAGGCTAAACCAGGTAACAGTCAAGAACCTTTACCCCCTTCTAAGGATAGATGATCTCTTCGACCAACTGAGGGGAGCAATTTTGTTTTCCAAGATTGATCTACGATCTTGATATCATCAGCTAAAATTAATAGACAGTGACATCTCGAATATGGATTTCAGGTGCAGGTATGGGCACTTCGAGTTTGTGGTGATGCTGTTTGGAGTTACGAATGCACCGACTGTGTTCATGGGACTTATGAACTTTGTCTTCCGAGAGTTTCTGGACCAGTTCGTCATTGTGTTTACCGATGACATCCTGATCTACTCATGATCAAAGGACGAGCACGTTGAGCATCTCAGGGAAGTCTTGGGAGTCCTTCGACACCACCAGCTTTACGGGAAATTGTCGAAGTGTAAGTTCTTGACAGAAGAAGTGCACTTCCTTGGGAACGTGGTGTCTCAACATGGAGTTTCAGTGGACCCATTGAAGGTGGAAGAATTTGTTTCTTGGGCATCAGCCAAGAGCGTGGAAGAAGTTCCTAGTTTCCTAGGGTTAGCAGGTTACTATAGGAGGTTCGTTTCGGACTTCTCTCGAGTTTCTGCTCTATTTACAGCTTTAACGAGGAAGAACCAGGTCTTCCTATGGAGCGAGCAGTGCCCGAAAGCTTTTGACTACCTGAAGAAGAAGTTGGTCAGTGCTCCCGTACTCAGGTTTCCAGAGGTAGGGATTTTGTATGATGTGATTTGTGATGCTTCTGGCCCTGGTCTGGGGTGTGTGCTGATTAATAATAAGGGATTTATCTGTTATGGGTGTAGGAAGTTACGCCCTCACGAGTGTAACAATGCCACCCATGACCTAGAGATTGCAGCAGTTGTGTTCTCACTGAAGTTGTGGAGACATTACCTCTTTGGAGAGTGCTTTGTGGTCTTCTCATATCACAAGAGGAGGCATTATATCTTCTCCCAGCGTGACCTCAACTTACGGCAGCGGAGATTGGTTGATTTTCTCCAAGACTATGACTTTGAGATCTCTTACACTGAAGGTAAGGGTGACGTTGTGTCTGATGCCCTGAGAATGAAGTAGCATCACGAAGTGGATCAGGAATCTTATTATGCTTGGAAGGCGATGGGAGAGTCGGCTGCCTTACACTTGGATGCTAAGGTAGAAGGTGTTAGAGGCTGTTTGTTTCAGATGACGGTGCAGTCCTCCTTATTGCAGTAGGTGGAAGAATCCTAGTGGGGGGACTTCAAGGTGGAAGTGATGTGGGATCGTGTCAATTAGGGGAATTCTCCAGAAGGATGGTTAGAGGACAACCGACATCGGATGATTTTCCATGGACGGTTTTTTGTCTCGGAGACAATGCGTGAGGGAGTTCTCTGTGAGTTCCATTGCTCATCCTTGGCAGTACATCCAGGAGTTTGAAAAACGTACTGAGGCCTAAGGGAATAGTTTGGGTGGCCCGGGGTGAAACAGGAAGTGGTAGAGTTTGTGGCTAAATGCCTAGTGTGTCAGCAAGTGAGGGTTGGACACTATGTTCCCAGTGGTTAGTTTCATCCTTTAGATTTCCCCGGGTGGAAGTGGGATGACATCTCAATGGGCTTCATCAAAGGACTACCCAGAGCTCAGGGTGGTTATGATGCTATCTGGGTAGTGGTGGATCGATTAATGAAATCAGCTTACTTCTAAGCAATTAAGGAGTCAGGCCCGGTGAGTACATTATCACAGAGGTACGTAGACGAGGTGGTACATTTACATGGAGTTCCAAAGACTATCGTCTCAGATCGGGATACTCGGTTTACCTCATGATTATGGAGGGGGCTACAACATGCTTTTGTCACCCACCTACGCCTTAGCACATCCTTCCACCCCCAGACCGATGGGTAGATAGAGCGGACTATCAAGAAGTTGGAGGACATGCTGCGAGCATGCGTTCTAGATTTCATAGGATCATGGGTATGACACTTGCCTTTAGTGGAGTTTTCCTACAATAACAGCTTCCACTCTACTATCGAAATGGCACCGTTTGATGCTTTTTAGGTAAGGCGATGTCGTTCACCCATTTGCTGGGCAGAGGTTGGTGAGACAGGTGGTCTTCGGCCAGAGGTAGTGCAGAGCACCGCAGAGAAAGTCCAGCTTGTATGTGAGAGGATGAAAGTGGCTCAGGACCGATAGAAGTCTTATGTTGATCGTTGGAGGAGGCCTTTGGAGTTCAAGGTGGGAGATCATGTGTTCTTGAAGGTTTCCCCTCGACGGGGGCATCAAGGGTTTGGGAAAGGGAGCAAGCTCTCACCTAGGTTTATCGGACCTTTCGAGGTGCTGAGGCGAGTCGGCGAGGTGGCATATCAGCTGGCCCTCCCCCCCTAAGTTTGAGAAGGTTCATGACCTCTTCCATGTCTCCCAGCTTCGTCAGAACTTACATGACGACTCTCACGTTATCGACTGGGGAGAGTTAGATATGGGAGGCGACGCGACCTGCAACGAATGACCAGTCACAATCGAGGATCGTAAGGAGAAAGTTCTCCATGGATGAACCAATCCCTTGGTTCATGTGTTGTGGAGGCATGGCGGCCTCAAGGAGAGAAATTGGGAGCGGGAGACCCAGATGTATGCTCAGTACCCAGAGTTGTGTCGACTTGTGTTTTCCTTGTTCTTCTGAGCTTCTTGTTAATGTTGTACTTTGTACCTTTGATATATGGAATGCTTGGCTTGTCGGTTGTGAGACCTTTGGTTTCCTTGATCCCTGGTAAGGTGTTACGTGTCCGAATGTGTGGGAAAAGGAAAAACCTGAACCTTAATCAAGACACATTAATGAGGATGCGAATGAACCCATGTGGGAGTGCCAGTTCTGCCTAAAGCGGATAATATCTCGACATAGGAGAAGGAATTTCCCAAACCCACATGTTCGGGAAGTGTGTTGGTTGTGTGGTGTTGGGGGTAGTATGAGTTGAAAAATCCTAATGTATGAAAGTGGGAAGTCCTAATTCTTAATCGAGACGCATTAATCAGGATGCGATTAAACCTACGCAGGTGAGTCAGTGCCGCCTAAAGAGGATAATATCTTGACATAGGAGAAGTAATTCCTAACGCATATGATTAGCTTTGTTGGTTGGGTTCTTGTTATAAAAAGAACCCTAAGATGTATCTTTTTGTGTTTCCTCTGGGTTGGTTTTTGAATTCTCGGGGACGAGAATGTTTTAAGAGGTATATGATGTAATGGCCCAGACCTCTCTGGCCCATTCCATTTTCAAAAAGAAGGCGACTAAGTGTTCTGCAGGGTAAAATTGACTTTTCCCACACCTTCCAGAATTTTGAAACTACACGCCGTGTAGTTTGAGTACACGCAATGTACTCCCTTTCCGGGTATACCCCAAGTTAAAGTCTATTTCCTTGCTGTGTGGAATAAATGGGTACACGCCGTGTGTCCAAAATACACGCCTTTTAGTCCCTCCCCGCGTATGCGTTACCCTCAAGCCGTGTGTTGACAAGTCAACGGCTGTAGAGCTGTGTTGGAAGCCATCTGGAGACCGTGTAAAATAATCGAGTACACACCATGTACCATAAAGTACACACCATGTACTTTTCCTTTTCTCGCCTATAAAAGGAGGGGTCCCCTCCTCCTTTTCAATTCACTCCTCTCCTCTCCATTCCTCTAAGCAGAGCTCTCCCAAGAGACTTGAAGTCTCTTTCTTCCATAACATCTTCGTCCGAGCTCCAATTTATGATCTGTCAGTGGAAAAGGGATCGTAACAATGAGGCGGAACTTCCATGATTGGATCTGTTGTTTTTCCTTCAGCCGTTCCTTTCCGACTTCCACCCAAGGAGGTTTTGTCGGGACTCGACAAAAGTGACGGACGCCGAAAGATGTCTTCTAAAGTTGATCCGGGGGAGCGTTGCGATCAGAACCTATTGTGGTAGGGATATTACCTTCATCTCTCTAATTTGTGCATTATGCGGGTTTGGTGATCTCTTGTTTAATGAAAAAATTTTGAACCGGTTTAAAAGAATATAATAACTGGTTAAAGAATGTGGTTGGGATGTATGTGATTTTTGTTACTTTATATCCTGTGATATTATGTTGTGAATTGAATAGGCTTACTCATACTTAAAATCATGGTCATTGGGGGCCTTTTCTTGTGCAATTAAATGTTACCCTATCTTTTACACCGTTTTTGTGAATGGAACTTTGTTGAATGTGGAACTTGGTTAATCATGTAAAGATGGATGATTTAAAATCTTTAACCCTTGTGTGATCACCCCGGTTAAACAAAATGTAATAATGAACATGTGGTTGTTGACTTGGATACGTGGCACGTGATGGGGGTGTTTTGTGGATTGTTGTGGTTTGGGTGAGCAGCAGGGCTGCGGTTGACCTTGTTCTAATTTGGTGTGAATGTTTTGTTGGTTACGGGAAGCGGGGCTATGATAAATGGTATTAAATGGATAATCATGTACGTTGCAGTTGTGGTTATGGCAGTTGGCAGCGGGGCTGTAGTGATGGGTTGGAATGTGAACACACTATGGGTTGTGAATAATAATAAAAGCGGAAGAGTTAATGAATGGTGAGGCGTGGTAATGGAATGAGATTAATAATAAATGGGTTTGGTTGGTTGATAAGAAGGATATGGTTGTGTTTCTTGTGTTTTCATAACTTTTTTGTGGATGGAAGGGATATGTTTTATGAAAGATTAATGTCGTTGGTTGGGGATTGTTTCCCAGTAGTTAAGGAAATAAATAAACTATTTCTTCTGAATCGTGAAATCCTAAATGGGGTTGGGGTTGTTTGTTGTATTCATGCTTCGTAGTAGCAGTGCTGAGGCACGTGCTCCATTTCTCTGTTTAGAAGCCATAGGATGGGCTGTGTGGTTGGTATATATATATATATATATATATATATATATATATATATATATTGTGTTCTATCTCACCCCACCCATGTTGAGAACTTAGTGTCAAACACTCCAATTTTATGGGAGAGGTTTTTTCCCTTAGTTACTAGACCCTTCCTGCTCCTTCTCCCCTAGGCTGTGATGGCTTGAGGCGACCTTACACCTAAGACTCTTCAGGTTGGTTTTGATTGGGGTGGCTTTAGCCCAAGACTCTTCAGGTAGGTTCTTCTGTTTCCCAATAATCTTCGGGATGAGGCCCAGGTGTGTGCGGGCGGGATACGTGGCTGTGAGGCCCAGGTGTGTGCGGTCGGGATACGTGGTTGTGAGGCCCAGGTGTGTGCGGGCTGGATATGTGGTTGTTGGGCCCATGTGTGTGGGGGCGGGGAGAGTGTGGCAGCGTCAAGACGTTCTCCATTAGGAATAGTAGCTAACTAAAGGGAAATGGTGCGGGGTACCCAATACTCTTGTTCTTATGTACTACTACCTGTTGTGATTGTGTTTTTGGTGAGTGTGGCTGGTGAGGCTGGGTGGATAAGATTCATTTCTAGGTTTCTTCTGTTGTTCTCACGGGTTAATAAGATTTTTCCCCACTTGTGCACAAGAGCTTTAGGTTTCCCTAGTGAGTATACTTGTATGCTCACCCTACGTTTACATTCAGGTTTCTAGGATGACTACCAGGGTTGTACGAGACCCTACTAGTTGGACAATTGGAGTTGTTGTTGTTGCTGTACTTTTTCTTTTGGTATTGTACTTTGAGATTTCTTGTACTTGTACCTTGTTATAAAATTGTTTAGACATGCATGTGGGCTTGGTTTGGGTTTATCTCTATACACATTATCTTTTCCTTTTTGGCAGTTGAATTGTTCTATTTCCCGCTCCTAAATATATATATATATGGTAATGCCTCCAATATTTTTGAAAAATCATACCCTTAGTGCTAGTCGCCACCCCGGAGAGTACTGGAGTCGGGACTCGGGGGTCATTATATCCCTTTCACCATTGCCAGCTCAGGAGGGGCATCATTGGTGGGAGGGGTTCGTGATAGTTTTTATGAAATCCATGAATTTTTTAGGTGAATAAAACATGTGAGGATTGATTCAATGTATTTTTTTGAAGTAATCATGATGTTATTATTTTAACAAAAAACAAGTACCAAATAGTGTCAAAATTGACATAAAAAAGTTTTAAAAAAACATTATATTATTAATTGATATAATGGTCCTAAAAATATAATTTTCTTACAAAAGACTTAAATAATAGTATATATGACATTAATTAACCAATGGGGGTTCGATTGGCAGTATATAGTGTGTTTATTAACTATATAGTCTAATAATACAAGAAGACATGTTAAAAGTTAAATTATTTAACTTAGAGTTAAATCTAAATGATAAGGTTAAAATGGTAACCTAAACATGTCTAAAACATTTTGGTTGAGAGGATTTCGACCCATCCCCACTCTAGCCTCGAATGAAGTCACATTGGAACCATTATAACAGAATATGATTGTATAATAAATTAATACTTTAATATTTTCATAAAGTGACCCTCACCCCTCTTATAAAAGGGAACTTCCCCATCCCTCAAATTAACAACTCCAAAGCCATTTTTCTCAGACAACACCTGATCAAATATCCTCCCTACTATCCTACCTTCATCCTAGAGGACATCTTTTGGTCAGAAATCCATCCTATGGATCCCTTTTTAACAAATCAAAAGGAAGAACCCGAAGAAGAGGTAATGATTTCACCATCCTCTTTCAAATTCTATAATTCTTCCACTAACTCTTTCTTTATTGTTTCCATTCTAAAATAATAACTCTCATATCATATATATACTATGATGTTATTATAAATATGGAACAACTATATTCATTACTCTATCCATCTTATGAATGATAATGTCACCATGCGTGCGTACGTACGGCTTACCGTCTCCACGCCGTGGTGTAATTTGTTATTCAACACTATGTAATTTATATGGATATAATGATGAGTAATATGTATATAAATAATGAAAATAACAAGCTAATGTCTATGTAAAATTAATATACCATAAAATTCCACACCATTAAGGAAATGATATTGTCGCTTGAGCGTACATACGGATGAGCCTCTCCATGACGTGATAAGATTCATTTCTACGACCACCATTCATCGACGATTATAAAAAAATATATTACTAATATGTAATTAACATATGAAATAATTATGAAAATGGAGGTATATATATATATATATACATACATATATCATATTCACTTAGTTCCGTTCAATACGATATGAAAACAGAAACAACGTTTATGCGTATGTACGGACTACGGACTCTATAAACGCTATTTTTCATTTCATATATATGTCTATTATACATATTTATATTCTAAATATATATGATATATAAATCATGTTTTATATTCTGGATGTATTTAAATATTCTTCTATGTTATAATATCAATATTAACAAGTTAAAACAAGTACAATAAAGAAAGTGATTATTACCAAAAATGTTAATTTAACATGGAAATTATTATTAAATGGGTAGTATAAATTCATAAATGTATCTTGTATGATAACATAAATATTATTATGGTTCTGGTGTAGTTTAATAACATACTACTATCTTCATACAAGAGGTTAAACGTACCATCGACCAAGGAAAAGTACAAGTTAAGGGTTAATTTCACAATCTCTTTATTATCCGAGGTTGTTTTTTACGTAAGTATCTACTGGGACATATTTATTATCAATGTCTATGTTTCATAAATATTTTTAAATGGGATTATTTTAAAGTACTTTTTACTAAAACATCATTTTATATGTTTAAATTACTTATTCTTCTAAACCATCTTCATTAATTTCCATGTTCTCAAAATGGATTTTAGGATTTATTTAAATGGACATGAATGTTTTAAAATGATAATTCCTTTCAAAAGATTAAATGTTTTATGGGAAACATTGATAAAAAAATGTATTTAAATGTCTTCCTTACCAAATTGTGTGACTTCTAAATGTTTTCATGAAAAAGGGATATTTATCTCAAAGAGTTTTACAAATCATTTTCATCTATGTCAAAATCCTTTAATAGATTTTAAAATTAATTGAAGTTTATTTATTATGATACAAATATTCCATATTGTATTGAAGGTTTTGTGATATGTTTGATAGTGTATGTCTTATTTTTAGACCATTATTGGTTTATGGAGAAGGTATTGACATTTAGTATTATAGTTTTAATATGAATATTTATGTTATGTTTAAACATGTTCATATGAGAAATGCATTGGTCATAGTAAGTGACTGGTGGAGCCTGCTATAGCCCTTCGATTCATCGGTAGGTCTCATGAGACAAACTAGTGTCTTGGCATTGGGCCTTGACAAAATATTATTTGTAGTCTTTGCACAAGGCATTGGCTATGTGGTTATGATAGTCTGGCATTATGCATTCCATCGGTATGGAAGTTGTTATTGATATTTCATGTGATTATTCGACTAGTAGAATTTCCATGTGAATAAGTAAAGGGAATTATTTCATTTTATTTTGTCCATATTATGATATATTTCAAGTTGAAAAGGCTCTTGTTTTAGTTATAAATTTCCTTAAATGATTATTCTTATTTATGAATGTTTCTGCTAGATTGTTATCCTTATTGAGCATATGAGCTCACCGCTTTCTATATTTTAATTTTCTCAGGATTCCAAGAAGTGTATTATGATTGATAAGTAGGGTTAAGCTAGAGGATAATTGGAGTTCTCCAAGAATTGTTTTTTTGAATTGTATGTTAGAAAGTGTAATGTAATGATCATGTATGCAATCTCTTTTCCAAGATAGCTAAACTGATCGGTATTTCGGGACATGATTCTTTGTAATCATGCAAATTTTATGTAATAATGCACCAAATCTGGGTAACTGGGTTCGAGGCGTTACAATTTCTACTAATGATGCAGAAATTAAGTTTCATATAATTTTGGTCAGATAGAGTTTGAATACATTGAATAAATATATTATATTAGTGACATATATAAAATAATAATAATAGTCCATAAATATTAAAATTATTGATAAATTAATTAATATAACTATTAATAAATTCTTAGAATACACTCAAAATAAACTATTTTGATGTAGTTTGGTAATTATAAATATTAAAATTCATCCTCCTTTAAGAAGATGTTTCAACATGACATTAATAATAGGATAATTATTACTGTCTTCTAAAAATTCATATTTAGGATGTCTTTGGGAGTAACTTAGGATCTATAAAACATTTTTTACTATTTTATTAACGTTGGGTATCACAAAAATAATTTTCTTCTACATTAAAATTTTAAATCATGGAATTTAACATAGAACATTATATACATTTTAGCGTATATTAGTTTTTTTATATTCAAAAAACTAATTTCCTACAAGAAAAATTACAACTTTTTCATCATTTATAATGTCAATATTATTAAATAATTGTTATAACAATTGATTTAGTCATATAATTAATTTTTTAAAGATGTATTTATCAAATATCATCCCATTTAACATAACTAAATATAAATAATCAATATAAAATTTCCACAATATTTAGAATATTTACACGATATGAAAATACAACATAAATTTTTGTATTTTTAAAAAATATTCATTCGATGAATTATACATTTTGTATAACGATTGGTTCTTACTGTGATATTTTATAGCATAAAATATATGGAATTTTATTATTTTTTGAAAAAACTACAAGGTAAATGTTCGGTAATATACCTTAATCATGGTCTTCGAATTAAATATGAAGGGTGGTTATAAATTGATGGAAAATATTCAATTTTAATTGTCATCCTCCATGAATAATACATTCAAATTAACCAAAAACACTTAACCATCAAAACCAATAAGAATTTATTAAAGGGAACAAATATGATTGGTTATGGTTTTATTTTTATATTATAAGATAGAATTATTCTATATTAAAGAACATTGTCCAAGGCATCCATTATTTAGGGTAAACCATATTTGGTCAGAACATTGACTAAAGAACCTTAATCAACAAATGTATAATCTATTTTAATGTTCAATATTTTAAAAATAATATTGATATTTCATGGTATATTAAATATAACACATATTATAAATTATCGCCCAATTTGGATATCTTTGATCATTCTATGTTTTGTGATAAATTACATAAACAAATGAGCATACATATATACCTATTTCAAATAATCAGATAAACGATTATTTATCTCATCCTTCTTGAAAATTTTAAGAAAAATAGGTTTAGAATAAACATGATTTTTACCGTTATTTAAATCTTATGAAAAAGGAATTTAAGGGACTAAAATAGTTGTTAAAACAAGATATTGTTTATAATATTTATAAAATAAATTATAAGAATACATCACAATAAAAATAAAATGTTTACAACTCTAAATAGATTAGTATTAAGATGGGACATCATTATTTTCATTAAAGATTCATGTTTTTGATGAATTGGATGGATTGTCATCATTTGAAGGAAACGTTTCATCATAGTGATGTAATATTTATCCCCTAATAAATTACTTCTTTTATTGTATAGTTTTCTATTAATAATATTTTTGAGTATTCTCATGTTATTTAATTGATTTTCCAAAGCAATGTTCATTTTAAATTACATGAAATTTAGTATTTTTAAGTATTAATAATGATAATAGAGTTTAATACTGTTGTATTATTTGATTTAGTTGAATTAATTAAGAATCTATTTACCATTATAGATTTTCTATATTTTTGAAGAATCGTTATATATTTTTAATTGATGATGTTTTATCTTTAATATAGTTTTCCCAAGCTTTTTTAAATTGATAATAAAGTATCAATTTTCATAGTTTTTCCTAAGTTAATGTTTTATTTATTTCACTAGTTTTGATAAATTATTATTTAGACATTTTTTCAGGTCCATGATTACTATAAAATGTTCGTCAATTATTTTTTTGATTACAAATGTTTTGTTTCTATATTATTGATTTGATATGTGTTGATTAACATGATTTTTGACATGATTATATAATTTTTTTATTTATGTTCTTGTTTTGAAGGATCATGTTATTATGTAAAATATAATGGTTGTTATACCATTGTTTATTTTGTGAGAATTAGTTACTATTTTTCACTATTCCTAATGTTAGTATTATAGTTTTAGTATTTATGAAATTGAATATTATTAGCATAGTTAATGGTTCTAAAGGGTTTGTTTTTTGGATCGATATAATTTGTAATGTTAAAAAAATTATTATTGGTCCATAAATAACACATCATTATTGATTCTAAAGTAATTATGTTTGGGATATAAAAAATATTAACATCAAACCAGTTGTTTCTCACATAATAAATAAAAACCGCACTAATAAATAAGAAAATATTAAATATGGAGGTTTTAAATATAGAAAAATATGCATATAATTATTTATTTGTATCAATGTTCATTAAAATATTAGTTAAAATTTAAGTTATTATAAAAAATTAGATTCAAAACTGATAAAAACTAAGATAGTGGAGTGTTGAAAACAATTATGGTTATAAAGAAGGTGATAAAATTAAAACAGAACTACATTTAGATGAATATTGTTGGTAAATATTTCCCATCATAGTTTCCATTTCACTCATACCTTCATTATAAAATTTATTTGTCTCAATATTTTAATTTCTACTCACAAATTTAAAGTGATGTTGTCTATTTCTAGTATAGAATTATAATTACATAGTTAATATTCTATTGAATAATTATATATATTTTTAAATCTATTCACCAATAAGTGTTCTACTAGGGTCTTATATCCTTTCAATATTCATTGTTAACAGTCCCTAAAAAATGTAATGATTGAGATGTCGTTCAGGAGTCTGATGATGAGGGAATTTGGTCATAATTTTTTTAATTATTTCTTAATATATATAATGTTTTTGACCATGATATTTCATAATTACACTAATTTATTTCCTGAAATATGTGGTCCTAGAAGAAAAGAAATAGTTTTTTTAATGGTTTTATGCTAATTATCCCATCAAGTAATCAAAATTTAGGTTTTAAAAGGACTATGTTTCTTTGGAGTTTTAAATATAAATCGGAATGGATGTATGTTTATATTTTTCGACTTATAGTACAAGTAGTATCAAGGATGAGAAAATGATTTTTAATTATTTAATATGAATTTGTAGATCCTCTCAAATAATCCTTGAAATTTTACGAAGAAGTCTAATCATTCGTTATTAGAAATATATGTCTGTGTTGGAGAATAAAAAAGGAATTGTAAGGTTAAAATTATGGATGTGAGGAGTAACTAATTGATTCTTGGTAATAAAGTTTCTAGTTTTCCATGATGATGTTTAATGATATTTTAAGGATTCAACTTTTCTTTCATTGTTTTTCAAAGAAAATTATCAGTTTACATTAAATTTCAGGGTCAATTATCTTAAAATATATATATCAATCATCAAATAGATATAAATTATTCAATTAAAACAATAAATGTATTCATAAAATTAAATATTTTCACTAATTTGGTTAAATGTAGAGAGAATTTTTTTTAAGAATTCAATACATCATTTTACAATTTTTATCATATAATAAGAAATTTTCATATAAGGACCCAACCTTAAAACATTACATAATATTTAATTAAATTATTAATTCACATTGAGGATATTTTCAGGTTTAGAGTTTTTTATTATTTGAACATAACTATTACATATCAATGATTACAAGGTATACATATCTACTCAGTCTCCATTTTTTTTACAAAATAAAAACTCTTGAACAGAAGAGTCATGTATAGTTCCATGTTTTAGACATCATGAAATTTCCTTGATCCAATCCTTGACCGTATTTTACTTTAAGTCCTATGGAAAAGCATTTCAAAAACATGGGATGAGCATAAAAATCAAATAAAGGGATATAAAAGTACGAAATGAAAACATTAGTCTATGTACGAAATCATACATTACTCATAGAACATAAGCATTTAAACATACCTCATCAAATCATGAATAAATCATAGAAATCATAAGTCATAATGGTAACTTGATGCATTCATTACATTCTTATGATGGGAGTAACCCTCATGGGTACGTTTGGAATACCCATCACAGTATATTCCTGAAATCTCTTCGGATAAACCGTAACGTTTAACCCCTTTACGTTACCCAATGCATTGGAGAGCTATATCATGCTCACCCACCCTAAGTTTATCATGGAACCACCCGTATTCATAAACAATTCCCCTGAAACATAACATAATCATAGAACATAACTTAAGAATGATAGAAAGATAACATTCCCACATTTCAATAACAACATAACATTTTAAGATATCGAAATAATGAATCCATTCTAAAACCCATTTTCAAAAAAATTTAAAACATTTAATAAAGTGATTTTTGAATCAATGTGTCTCATACCACTTTAAAGCTTTTATCATTTTAAAACATTAATATCCATAAAAATTAATCCTTAAAACCATTTTGAAATCATGGATATTAATGTGAAATATTTATAAGAATAAATCATTAAAACATTTAAAACGATATTTTAGTTAAAGGGTTTTTAACAAAATGCGAGACACTTGAATAAAACAATTGAGGAATAACATTTAATAAGAACATTATAATATCATGAGAATAATGGGATTCATGATATAATATTCCAAAGGAAAGTATATACACCAAAAAGAGTGAATTTGTGCATAACAACAATAAAGTCTCAACATAAATGTAAAATGAGATGAAATCCATTATAAAGAAGGTATCCTTAAATTAATGATAAGTCAATCTCATAATTATGTGTGACAAAAATAAATACACCCAATATAAGTGGATATTAAGTGTAAAACAATAAAAGTTCATCCACACAAATTCAAAGGATGACATATTCTATAACTACATGTTGAACCCAAAGAAATCAAAATTGGGTTAAGAAGTTCCTTTGGTAAAATTCGACAACCTAACAACGTCACTTTAGAATTCATAAAATAATTTGGTGAGAGATAAAATGGTATCTCATCACTTGGACATAAAATTTACATCAATAAGTATATATAATAAAATATCCCAACATAAAAAGATGTAAATTAAAAGACATAACAAAATAAGTCTTTTAAAAAGAGGAGTGTGAAAGGTTCCCTTACTAATTTGGGAAACATTCGAATCATACACCAATGAAAGAAGGACCGTACAATGTTTATGTAAATAACCATAAAATATATTAAATTACGCAACGAGTAGAATAATGGGAATTCCATACACCACTCAAAATAAATAGTGTCAGGTGTAGCACAAATCTCACAGGAATAAAAGTGAGAAGAAAAATCCCTTATGAAAACTCAGCAGCCTAACGGAGCAACCTAAAACATCCAAAAAAATTTGATTGATGAAATAAAATGTGGTATCTCATCATATGAACATATAATTTACAGTATTTTGAATATAAAAGAACATCCCCCAACATAAGAAAGAGGAGCTTAAAGTAAGTTACCTAAAAAATAGTACTTAAAAAGAAAGAGAGAGGTATGATCCCTTACATCGGGTCATACTTGACTTGATCATTATTTAATCTCACGAATTATACACATGAGTTAATTTATAATTTCTTAAGAACCTTTTTAATGTTCATTATTCCATTTATATCACTTATTACCATTTTATGAACACTTTATAATTATTTAAGTTAATAACGGTCGTTTTGTCGATCATTGGTACTTGAGTCAAAAATAATCTCCTTATAATTACAAGTTGTTCATGTGGTAAAATATCCATTATATACATAATTATATTAATGATGTAGATATAATATATATTATATATATCCTGTATATACCTGAATTTATAATATTACATATCATTTAGAGGTAAGAAATGAAATGCACCGTTAATGGAGACGGTAAGTCGTGCGTACACATGAACGCTATTTTCTTTTCTATTTCTTATTTAATAGAATGAAATCATAATTATATAAAGGTATATTATAACTCCAGTATAATATAAGTTTTAATATTTTTAACTCCATCCTTTACACATCCCACATATGGCATTAACGAATCAAATCACTTTGAGGGGGTGGTAGTCCGCACTTCCTTAAAAGAAGATATCATGTATACCAATAATGGAAACCATAAAGTTATTCCATAAATAAAAAATACAGAAGATTAAGGAAAACATAAAAATATCATATATCATATATAAATATAGTGACATATTAATATCCACCTTTGAAGGTGTTAAAAGAATATTGAACAATCATCATTTCGTGAGGTATAAATTCGCCATCAATAGGAATAATATGTTCTTTAACTATTAGACATACGAGTGTGGAAGTGTAGCTCTAATACATATTATAACAACATCCTATTATAATGAAGATACATGTGTTGTTACAAAAGAAAGGAATAATAATAGTTTAGGGGTTTGGAGAAGCAGAATAAAACAAAAGAACATAAGAGAGGACATTACCTTTAAATCAGGTAACTCTTTTTGATTTTAGCTCAAAGGCTTCCTTGGAAATGATTCTGCCCAAAGTGAGGCTTCTAGGATGAATATAGGGATATTTTGAGCTTATTGGAGTAGCTTTTGGAGGACCCAAATGGCTTGGGAAGTGTGAGATATGGGTTGGAAGTGGGGTCTTTTAATAAGGGAGAGGAGGGGATCTTTTGGAAATATTGAAATTATTATCTTATTATAAAATAAAATTAGGTTTCTAAGTCTCCAAAATTCATTAAAGTCTAAGATAATATGGTCAATGTTCGAAATAAAATCATCCAATAAGAATTGGACAGGTTTTGGATATTATTTTAAAAATAATCTTCTTATTTATTTAAATCATTCATTAATGACGTAAACACTGCATCATCATTGTGTCATCAATAATTTTAATTATTTGATGTCAAAAAAATATAAAAAAACTACCATGTTTTAGTAAATCTTTTTAGATTTCTAATTAGTAATTATAGTAAAAAATATAATATATATTACCCCATGTAAAAATTGGTTTGGTAAAACAATACATGTTTGTGATATTTTTATTTCTACTTTAAATAAAAGGTATTAATGTCATTATCACCACATGTGGCTCAATGGGGTCCCACAAATTGACCCATGGTTTGTATTGGTCGTCCGTGACTCAATATATATGTTTAGGACATGTTTCAAGATATTTGTATGTTTTTATAATATCATTTATATCTTCAATTACACTAATTACCTCTAATCACGGTTAACAAAACTCAAAAGATACTATTCACAAAAAAAATATTATAATCCCATTGAATAACAATTTACATAATAATGATAACCATATATGTCATATTTTTTAAATTAAAAACACAGAAGCGGTAAAATTTCATTAAAACGAAAAATCAGTTTGTTTAACTACCACATAGTGGTTTTACTATTCATCAAAAATTGATGTTCTTTAGAAAAATACCAAAAATTCGCCCTATGAAATATTTGATATTCTGAATTAAAAAATGATTCCTATTTTACAAACATCAAAACATAGAAGTTGCATTAATTAATTTTATAAATAATTCCTGTTGTCAAAACAAATAGCGTGTTTTTAAGAAACAATATCTATCAAAAGAATGACACTTGATTTTGTCCAATTTCAATGTGAAATTAATTACAATGACCACCATTAGATTAAATGGTAAAAATATATTCTAATTAAACTATAAAACCAATTAAATAGATAATATATCCATATAAATATATTATATTAAAACGAGGTTTTGAATTAAAATACAACATTTATCATTATTCAATAAAAATGAACTTTATCGGAAAAAATAACAAAAATTGACACAAAGTAAATTTTGATGTCTTGATTCTAAAAAAGGTTTTTATTTTGTCAAATATAGAATAAAAAATTGAAAAAATGTAGAATCAAAAAGGGTTCTCCATCAAATGGCAGTTAATCGACCTTTTAAATAATATTAGAACATTTATGCTTAAAATTGGATTCATTTGCATTTTAATCCTCTAATATTTATTGGATAAACGTAAAAATAATTAAAAAACATATATAATCAATTTTTAGTTAGTTTTGTTCATTCCCACCATTACAATGGCTACATATTAACTACCATTTGAAATAATATTATTTTATTATTAGAGTGCAATGTAAGATTTCCATCAAACTCGTTGTTGCGTATTGGGTACCCCATCAAACATAGCATCCCCATTAAAGTAATATTAATACTTTATACACAAATATTAATAAATATGAAAATGTCATATTCTTTATTTACCTGGGATGTTACATCCTTATCCCCTTTTGGGAATTGCATCCATGCAATTTAAAAAAAAAGGCTCGGATACTTCATTGAAAGCCCCACATCAGAAAAGGATTAAATTAAACTCTCACATTAAAAGAAACAAAGGGAAGTACAAAGGTCACCCGAGTTAACACATACAAGGATTCCATGATAACATGGATATGGAGGAGAAATCAGAGGTTCCTGTTATGATAGAGAGTGTTAGAAAACATGATTTGGAAAATGTTAACCCCAAGAAAATGACAAACATTTGATGGGTTAAACGGTATTTGATTCCCCAGTAGGAAAAGTTAACAAACAATGTTTTTGTTTTAAGTTACATTTCATTAAGGAATTTATTTAGTATCTTAAATAAAACATAAGTAAACATACTCACTTGTCGTGTAGACTTTCATCTCTTACTATATTTCTTACACAAACTCATATTTTCTCCAAATGATGAGTATTTCAGGATGACCTGTTCACATTAAGAGTGCAATAATCAACTTCATTAGAATCACCTAATCCACAAAAGAGAACGATACTTTTCCCATTTTTTAGACCGTAACCCAAACAAAAACCAAAAAGTTTAGTACAATATTACATAATCCCGAAAATGGATAATTTTTTTTACAAGAATAAAAAATATTCTTAATCCATAAAATTTTTCAAACAGTACCCAAAGTTCATCAAAGACCATTCAATAAACATCTATCCATAAAATTATCAAAGTAAACAAAACTAAGATTGAAACCCAAATCTCTGAAGGATTTAATCACATAGTCTTGTGAGGAAAATCATAACATTTATCTCTAAATAACATCAGCTTCTCTCAAAGTATCATATTGAAAAGAAATTAACCTAATCATATATCTTTGATGATAGTTGAATCATTTCCATAGATAACCCAAAATAAACTTACTAACAATTAATAAAATCATCTAACTGAAAATAATTAGTCAATCCAACCAGGGTCTTCACGTAGTCCTGTGGTAAGCGATAAAGAATAGTCGCACATTGGTTGTGGGTTTGATTCTCGCAGCTTAGTCCGACACGATGGGTTGTCACACAGTCTTCATGTTCTCCTTTTTCCAAAACTACATAATTCTTATAACATTCCCCAAAAAGCGATAAAATCTTCAAAAATAACCATAACATAATTTAACCACAAGTTTATCTCATGTCATTAATATTCCATAATAACATATAGTAACCCATAATTACCTCAAAAGTAAGGATCCTATAAACCATAATGGTTACATTTATAATTATTACTTGAACTTCCACTTTGAATTGGTTCTCTCGTACATGATGCATTAGAGAACTCACCAAGGTTCAAGTGGATGTTCATTACTCCTGATAGTTGGCTTAGAATAACCACCATATTTCTCATTGAATCCCCCATTTCATCCAGTCTCATAATCAGAGAACCACCACAATTTCCTTCAAACCCATTATCACTTTGGTGCCTCCTTGATCCATCCATTTACTAAAACCAAAATGGTCAGTGTGAGTATATCAACAAAATCATCATGTACTAAAGAGGAAGATTAACACTAAGATAAAATTATCCAAGTTATCTCAAAATCATTCCAACTTTCATAAATAACAATGACTCTATATAATATAAAAATCATTGTGGTTATAAAAAACTTGTCACTTATTCTTAAACAACAATCTATCCTTTGAAGTTATCTAAACCGACCTTTGATACCAACTATAAGGACCTTGCCTTAAAACATTACCTAATATTTAATTAAATGAATAATTTACATTGAGGATATTTTCAGGTTTAGAGTTTTAGAGAATTAGGACATAACTATTACATCACAAAGATTACAAGGTATACACATCTACTCAGTCTCCATTTTGTTCACAAAATAAACTCTGGAACAAAAGAGTTATGTCTGGTTCCATGTTTTAGACATCATCACATTTCCTTGATCCCAACCTTGACCGTATTCCACTTTAAGTCCTGTGGAGAATCATTTCAAAAACATGGGATGAGCATAAAAATCCAAGTAAGTGATATAAATGTACGAAATGAAAACATTAGTCCATTTATGAAATCATACTTTACCCATTGAATATAAGTATTTAAACATACCTCATCAAATCATGAATAAATCATAGAAATCATAATACATAAAGGTAACTTGATGCACTCATAACATTATTACGTAGGGAGTATCCCTCATGGTTACATTTGGAATACCCATCACAGTATATTCCCTAAATCTCTTCGGAGAAACCTTAACTTTTAACGCCTTCGCGTTACCCAATGCATTGGAGAGCTATATCGGGCTCACCCCCCCTTAGTTTATCACAGAACCACCCATATTCATAAACAATGCCCAATAACCATAACATAATCATGGAACATAACTTAAGAATAAAGTAAAGATAACATTCCCACACTGAAATAACAATATAACATTTTAATATATTGAAATAATTAATCCATTCTAAAAACCATTTTCAAAACCATTTAAAACATTTAATAAAGAATTTTTTTAATCAATGTGTCCCATACCACATTGAAGATTTTAACATTTTAAACCACTAATATACATAAAAATAAATCCTTAAAACCATTTTGGAAAAATGGATATTAATGAGAAATATTTATAAGAATAAATCATTAAATCATTTAAAACAATATTTTAGTTAAAGAGGTTTTAATAAAATGAGAGACACTTGAATAGAACAATTGAGGAATAACATTTAATCAGAACATTATAATATCATGAGAATAAAGGTATTCATGATATAATATTCCAAAGCACATCATATACACCATATATGGGTGAATTTCTGCATAACAACAATGAAGTCTCAATAGAAATGTAAAATGATATGAAATCCCTTATAAATAAGGAATCCTTAAATTAAGGATAAATCAATCTCATAATTATCTGTGACAAATATAAATTCACCCAATATAAGTGGATATTAAGTGAAAAACAATCAATTGTCATTCACACATATTCAAATGATGACATATTCAATAACTACATTTTTAACCCAAAGAAATCGAAATTGGGTTATGAAGTTCCCTTGGTAAATTTCGACAGCCTAACAACGTCACATTAAAATTCATAAAATTAGTTGATGAGAGAGAAAATGCTATCTCATCACATGGATATAAAATTTACATGAATAAGGATATATAATAACATATCCCAACATAAAAAGGTGTAAATTAAAAAACATAACATAATAAGACTTTTAAAAAGAGGAGTGTGAAAGGCTCCCTTAACGATTTGGGCAACTTTCGAAATGTACACCCATGAAAGAAGGACCGTACAACATTGATGTTAATAACCATAAAATAAATTAAATTACACAACGTGTATAATAATGGGAAGTACATACGCCACTCAAAATAAATAGTGGCATGTGTAGCACAAATCTCACGGGAATAAAAGTGAGATGAAAAAATCCCTTACGAAAACTCGGCAGCCTAACAGCGCCACCTAAAACATCCAGAAAATGGATTGATGAAATAAAATATGGTCTCACATCATATAAACATATAATTTACAGTAAGATTAAAATAAAATAACATCCCCCAACATAAGAAATAGAAGCTTAAAGTAATTTACATAAAAAAGAGTACTTAAAAAGAAAGAGAGAGGTAGGATCCCTTACCTCATGGGAGACTTGACTCGATCATTTTTTAATCTCCTTAATAATAAACATGAGTTAATTTATACTTTCATAAGAAAATTTTCAATCTCATTATTCCTTTTATATCACTGATTACCATGTTATGAACACATTGTAATTATTTAAGTTAATAACAGTCTATTTGTCGATCATTGGTACTTGAGTCAAAAATAAACTCCGTATAATTTCAAGTTGTTCATGTGGTAAAATATCCATTATATCTAGAATTATATTATTGATTAAGATATCATACATATTATATATATCTATTGTATACATGCATTTATAATATTACATAACTTTTAGAGGTAGGAAATGAAATGCATCGTTCATGGAGACGATAAGCCGTACGTACGAATGAATGCTATTTTCATTTCTATTTCGTATTTAATGGAATGAAATAATAATAATATAAAGGTATATTATAATTCCATTATAATATCATATGTAATATTATTAACTCCATCCTTTACACATTCCACATATGGAATTAACGAATCAAATCACTTTGAGGGGGAGGTAGTTCGCACTTCCTGAAATGAAGATATCAAGTTTACCCATAATCGAAACCACAAAGGTATGCCATAAATGAAAAATACATAAGATTAAGGAAAACGCAAACATATTATATATTATATATAAATATATTTATATCTTAATGTCCTCCTTTTAAGGTGTTAAAATAATATTGAACAATCATCGTTTCGTGAGGCATAAATTCACCATCCATGGAAACAATATCTTCTTTAACCATTAGACGTAGGTGTGTGTAATTGTAGCACTAATAATTCTTAAAAAAACATCCTAGTATATTGAATATACTGTTTTTGTTACAAATTAAAGGAATAAAAAGACTTTCTGGGGTTGGAGAAGAAAAATAAAAAAAAGAACATAAGAGACGACATTATCTTTAAATCGTGTAACTCTTTTTGATTTGAGCAGAAAGGCTTCCTTGGAAAGAATTCTTCCCAAAGTGAGGATTCTAGGATGAAGAGAGTGATATAGTGAGCTTATTTGAGTAGATTTTGGACGAGCCAAAGGGCTCAGAAGTGTGAGAGATGGGTAGGAAGTGGGGTCTTTTTATAAGGGAGAGGAGGTGCTCTTTTGGAAATCAAGAAATTATTATTTTATTATAAAAAGAATTTCTGTTTATAAAGCTCCAAAATTTATTAAAGTATAATATTAGATGTTTCATGTTCTACATAAAATCATCCAATAATAATTGGACAAGTGTTGGATAGTATTTTAAACATTATCATGTAATTTATTTAAATCATTCATTAATGACCTAAAAACTGCATCATCATTGTGTCATAAATAATATTATTTTATTGATGTCTAAAAAAATATAAAAAAAATTACCATGTTTTAGTAAATATATTTAGATTTATAATGAGTATTTATAGTAAAAAATATAACATATATAATACCATTTAAAAAGAGTTTTAGTTAAACAATATATGTTTTTGATATTTTTATTTTTACTTTAAATAAAATGTATTAATGTCATTATCACACCAAGTTGCTCCATGAGGTCCCGAAAATTGACCCATTGTTTGTATTGGTCTTTCATGACTCAAAAAATAAGGTTAGGACATGTGTCATGATATTTTTATATTTTTATAATATATTTTTTATCATAAATTACACTAATTACCTCTAATCCTGGTTAACAAAACTCAAAAGTTATTATTCACCAAAAAATAATACAATCGCATTGAACCAAATTTTACTTACTAATGACAACCATGTATGTAGTATTTTTTAAATTCAAAACACAGAAGTGGTAAACAGTCATTTAAATGAAAAATCTGTTTGTTTAACTACCACTTAGTGGTTTCACTATTCATCAAAAATTGAAGTTCTTCAGAAAAATACCAAAAATTATCCCTAAGCTATATTTGATATTCCGAATTAAAAAATGATGTCTATTTTACAAACATCAAAATATATACGTTTCATTAAATAATTTTATAATTAATTCCCATTGTCAAAAAAATAGCGTGTTTTTAAGAAACAATATCCATTAAAAGAGTCACACTTGATTATGTCCAATTTCATAGTGAAATTAATTACAATGACAAAAATTAGATTAAATGGTAAAAATATATTATAATTACACTTTAAAACCAATTAAATAGTTAATCTTACCATATAAATATATTATATTAAAAGGAGGTTTTGAATTAAAATACATCATTTATCACTATTCAATAAAAAATGAACTTTATCGGAAAAAATTACAAAAATTTACAGAAAGTAAATTTTGATGTCTTGATTCTAAAGAAGGATTTTATTTTGTCAAATACAGAATATAAAATTAGCAAAATGTAGATTCAAAAAGGGTTCTCCATTAAAAGTCGGTTAATCGACCTTTTAAAGAATATTAGAACATTTATGCTTAAAATTGTATTCATTCGCATTTTAATCCTATAACATTTATTGGATAAATGTAAAAATATTTAACAAACATATGTAATCATTTTTTGTTAGTTCTGTTCATTCCCGCCATTACAATGACTATGTGTAAACTACCATTTGAAATAATATTATTTTATCTTTAGAGTGCAAAGTAATATTTCCAAAAAAACCCGTTGTTGCGTATTGGTTATGCCATCGAACAAAGCATCCCCATTAAAGTAATATTAATATTTGATACACAAATATTAATAAATATGAAAATGTCGTATGATTTATTTGCGTGGGATGTTACATTTCAACTATAATGAAATTGATTGTGTCAAACATAAATAATATTTCTTTAAAAAATTGTAGTAATTTTAATAAATAGAATAAATAAATACAAAAAAAACTTACATATTAAGGAAAATAATATCATCTTCCAAATCCAAAATGAATAATTTATTACATATTATCTTTTTCATGATGACATTTTCAATGAAAACATTTCATAGTTTTTATGAAAATATTTTAATATTTTTCAAATTTTCATGTAGTATTTTCAAAATATTATTATTTTTTAATATTTCCATTTATAAAATATTTAATGATTTTTACATTCCAATTTTCTTATGTTTTTTCTAATAATTATATTAAATTTATTATGTTTTTAAGAGATTTTGTATATTTTATTTTTTAAATTTTTTTATTTTGAATTTTTACATATTTTATATAAATTACGTTGAAAACATTTCCCACAATCAAGGGAATGAATAATTAATGTGTTTCAAATTATTAATTAATGATATCCCACTTTCACATTAATCATCAGAGTTATACATGTGTAAATAATTATTAAATATTGATAAATATCTCTAGGAAGTTTGAATTATAAAATCCTTCATAAAAATTAATGATATATAAAGGAATATAATTTAGAATTTAGAAGAATAAAATAAGATATTTTCGTCCTTAAATCAATGTTCTGATTCATTCATTAGATATATGGAATATCAAAATCATTAATTATGCAAATATATTTCCCCTATAAAAAACATAATATGCTCACAAAATATTGAATTATTTCATCATCAATTTTTTATTCATATAATCATTAATAAAATATAATCACCAATTGAATTTTTAATGATATTACTCATGGAGTAATCAATAAAATGATTCTATGGGTTAATTATAATCATGTATCCTCACATTAATTGAATGTGTTATAATCCAATAATTGTTGAGGGACAATAATAAATTTGTTCTATACATTTTCTATTACCCATGTCTAATAGAGTATATTTATATGTGGAATATATAAGAATTAATGAGATTAGTATATGTGTATGAAAATTTCATAAGACGCATTTTTTATATGGGTTACTAGAAAGATAGGTTACCCATTGATATGGAATCAAGTAAAAACACCATATATATTTTATAAATTCTAATGTAGTTCTTTCAAGGAACATATATTTTAATTTTATCGGTAGAACATATAAATTCTATATGAAGTCTCGAATAAATGATTAGGGATTCAATAAAAATAAATTTTTTCCATAGGGTTAGATTATTTATAGTAATAATGAGAATCTTATGGTTGTCTAGGTAATTGAATGTGATAACATATATGTTTAATTAGCCATCAATGTATCATTGATTGTATTTGGGGGAATCTCATGGGTTGAGTTCATGTTCATTGTGGTAAGGATCATGTGATTCATGTAATGATGATTATATTCAAATGTTGGAGGTATTTCAATCAAAAAGTATGGGTTGAATAGTAGTTCATTGGTCCTCATGGATATTGATATCATGAATTAATATAATGTCTGTAAATCAATATATGATATTTTTTTAGATTCATTGGATGGAATAATAATATATTGGGAATATTAGTTCTTACTGATTAGTTATAAGGATATTTGTATGGTGGAGAGTATTCCATAGATTGAACATGTTGTGTCATTTTTTTGAATTTTTTATTTTGTAATGTCGGGGTGATTTTTTTGTTATAACCTTACCGCACATGAGGATGGACTATATTTCAGAAGTATGAGTGGTTAGTTTCTTCAAATATTGTTTTCATAGAATTTTAGTATTCATGATTATTCAATATTAGTCTCTGGTGTATTTGGATGATTTGAGATTTCAATACATAGGTGCATAGATATTATAAATTTAAGGGTCCCAGATACTATAGTGTCTTAAGTGTTAGATTATCGATCATTGCAATGAAATGTTTATAAAAAGAACAAAATTTTCATTAAACATCTCTTTTGAACCCACAAGATATTTATATTATGTTATTTTATAATGTATCATAAATTTGATTCCTTGTATGATATCAATAATAAAAAAAATGTGTTTATGAATAAACAATATAGATAATACTACTATTTGGGAAACCTATTAGTCAGTTGGGGGTATAGGCTTCAGTTTCAGAGATCATATGTGTAGTAACATTTATTGATGGAATAATTATGTAAAATTAGTATAAATTAAGGTGTACTAAGATTGTTTTTTTATTTTCCTTCCATGAAATACACTAGTTTTTTAGTTAATTATTAGTCTTCATGTAGAGTGAGTGTCATTGATAAACAACTCATTATAGAATTCTAGTAATGGTAGTAGTGTGAATCATATTTTTGTTACGTTTTCACCCTTTGTGAAATTGATTATTTCTTGTTACTTAATGTATCATCTTGTAATAAATCATCATTATTTTTAGGAATCATTCATTATGATAGTTGGGTCTTTGTTATCTGAGAATAAGTCGTTCTAATTAAAAATCAATATTTTTTTAACTATAATTGAGTATGATCAGTGGATTTAAGGATATATATTTCATTATGGAAATTAATATTTTGTTACATTTGTATATATATATCATGTTTTATGTTAGTTAACTTTTTTTGAAACAAAATGTAGTGGTGGTTCAAAGGGTATAAAAAACCCCCATCATTGTTAATTGGTGGGGTTATTTGAAAACATTTTCATAGAGGAATTAATGATAGTTTGTGTGGTTATCTTCACACATAATGAAATATCTATTATGGTAATGTTAGTAAAGGAAGAAAAATTTCGTAATGTGGACAACATTAGGATACAGTGCATAATAAATGGTGTGCTGAGTATAATGGGATGGTAGTTCATAATATATTATGTATCATATTTTTTATGAATCATGATGGTTCCATTGTAACATAGGATATATATATATGTGTGTGTGTAAATCCTCTAACCATTAAATTTAAAGGAAACATCCCAAATAGATGATGGATTATTTTGAAATTAAACTATACATATTATGGTTTTGAATAGTCAAATATATATTGGGTTATGTTTCTCATTTTCTAAAAATGTGTGAGGTCATGTCATCGATAACAGGATGGGTATTTACTCCCTAATCTTGTTGTTGAAATGAAATTGAAATAAATACCTTTGGAAATTATGATTAGGTTTTTGAGGTTAAATTTGAATCGTGATGGTATTGGGTTATAGTTATTTGGTTAAAAAATTCAATAAAATTATTATTAATATGATAGATATTATCAATTGATGAGCTCAGAATGCTTGGTGTGATGTAATATATTGGAGTTCATAGAGTCTTAAAGTGGAAATTTCAAGATAGTTATCTTCAATTTACATCAATATTCTAAATAGGACTCTATAATAAATGCAAAAAACAACATACTATGAGAACAACTTATAATACATAGAAATATAGTCAGATAGATCCTCCAATTATATTTTAAAAGATATTCATTAGGTATAATTTAATGATTTTGGTAAAATGTTTACGAGATATTTTAATTGATTATGATCATATGTAGTATAAGTTATTAGTCACCAATTAATATGACACTATCAAAATCAGTATATGTTCATCTATCCAATTCAATATTATGTTGGATTAAGGATGGTAATAACTATATTATTAAACCCATTTTGGTATATAATGTATTTTTGGGGAAAAAGTTGGATAAAAAGAATATTATTTAAATGTGTACTAGCATTTTATGGGGTTTATAAAGTTTTACATACATATAAAATGATCATGTTTGAGAATGTCCCTTCTGATATATATATATATATATATATATTGTTCTTATGTTAAATTCTAATGATTTTTATGTTGATCGTCTTATTGGGGTAGTGGATTATAGAGATAATATCATTAGAGGATTAATTAATTCATTTTTACTGGTGTTGCGGTATCATATATCAATTGCAAAAGAATATTGAGAGAGATATAGACTAAAATAAAGTATTAGTTTATCAAATAATTATCTTATTATAGTTCTTCATGATTTTTAGGGACTAAAATTTCTTTAGTGGGGAGAATTATAATACCATGATTTTAGAGCATAATTATATTTATTCTGAAAATAATATATTTATATTTAGTTTATATTTCATGATTTATTCCTTAATAATATTTAGGTATATAGTGTTACGTGATCTTGAATCTAATTTCTTACTAAAACATTTAATTTTAAATTTGAGGTTTACCATATGATCCATATTTCATGTCAATTTGAATATAAATAATATAGGGAGACTGTTTTATTTGGAAAATTGTCCCATGGATAGTACCAACATGGTTATATAGACTATAAATCAATGGAAACAATGTTTAAAATGTACAATATGTTTTCAGAAAAGTATGATCATTGTATCAAAGACCATGATGTGTATTGTTTTGGTAGATTGGCCAACAAAATCACCAAATAGTCTAAAGGACCATTCATGGTGACCATATAGTCTTTATAAAAAGGGAAAAACAACCTTTTAATGCCATAAACTATATTAAAGTTATTGTTTCTTCACTTTAAACATACATTGGTGATTTTTAGGTCAATTTTGGTCAACTTTAGGGATCTACCGACCTCTAATCAATAAATTAAAAGTATGATTGTTATATTGATCAATTGATATTATTTAAAATTGGGATATACATATTCTTTCTGATTCTCAAAAATTTTGTCTAATTATCACACTACAATCCAGGCATGTAGATTTCGGTCATTCAAATCTATGATTATTTGTTTGAGAATACAGCTCTCTTTTTTAAGGATTTGTGGATTCATCCCTCTAGTGATAGATTTGTATTGTTTAATTAGGGAATTTTCATGAATTATATTTAGACATTGGTGGATCTAATCTATTCTATTAATTGGATAATATTATGACCATTGATAATTAATTGTGATCTATTAGGTATATTAGGGATTGGTTTCATATTAAATTTTAGTTTTATTCAAAAAAAATGATTTTGATGTAATTGATTTTTTTTGGAAAATGAGAGAGTTATTTTAATAATGGAATTTTTAATTAAATTGGTAATTAATAAATTGTGTTTCTTTGAATCGTATGGATAGAATTTTTATTAAATTTTGAGTACATGGATTTACGATTGGGGTGAAATGGAACTATTTTTTATTATGGAACATGGGTTTTGAATGAGTATTTATTTGATTTAACTTAGAAATAAAATATATATTTAAATATTAAATTATGTTTTTTAAAATGAATTTTTAATATATCTAATTTTATAAAAATATTTTTTTTAAATGTCATTAATTATCATATCAATAGTTTGAATTTTGTTTTTTAGTTTTGATAATTGTTGAATGGATTTTTCAGACTGGGAATATTTTCGTATCAAATGTTTTTAATGAAGAACAATAATTGAAACCTCTATGTTTTTTACAAGGTTGTAGGTGGATTATTTTGGACGTTTAATAGAGGAAAAGTGGTGTCTCTCACACAAGAGTGAGTACTAATTTATTGTTGATGATGAATTTTTTATAATGTGAAATCTAAATAAAAATTGAAAAGGGATAGAAATATTAGAGAACTAGTAGACACCCAAAATCCAAAATATATTCTGTTATTTTTTTATGTAAATTTTAATTTTCCATTAGATTTAGGGAAATAATGATTTTCCATTGGGTTTTGAGAAAACATGGACTCTTTATTAGATTTGGGAAAATGTTATTTTTCATTAATATATTGGAAAATGTGGATTTTTTTTTTGAATTTTGAATATAGTGATATTATATTGTTGTTGAAAACTATGTTTTTCCCAGAAATTGGGATAAGTAGTCTTTTCCATTGATATTTGATTTTACAATGATAAAATGACTTATAATTTATGTTTTCCTTTAATTTTATGAACATTATCATAATAAAATTGTAATATATGGAATAATCAAAATTTAGTTTTGAAATGTTGAAAAAAAAATTATATTTCAGACAATTTTTAATTTTTCATGATTTATATAATTGAATAACATATTACTTTAGAATGGATATATATTACAGTATCTAATAAATCATTCTAGGTTTATACTAACCCTCTACATTGTAATGACGCATATTTTTTTATATAAATTTCTCTTTATTATATTATTTTTAATCATATTTAATAATATACTAAAATTTAAAATAATGCCACTATTCAATATACAATGACACAAAATTTAATTCTGAGTAAATGAACTCATGTTTCACAGTGATAGTATTAGTAATGAGTCACATATAAAGACACATAAATTTCATAGGAACATCACAAATCCAGAAATAATTTGTTATAAAACAAAAAGAATAGAAAAATGTTATAAATAAAAAATAATAATTCAAACACATATGTAAAATCCACAGTCCAAAATTCATCCATAAATATCACTCATGATATGACAACCATTATAGGAAAGATAAATATTACGAATAAAATAGACATTATCAAGGGATGTATAATTCATTTTCATGTCAATTAATGAATTCTAATGTATGTAAACTATGTATTATATATAAGTTGTAAAGGGTAATAAAATTTATGGTATCTAAGAGTTAAATAATTTATAAATGAAAATTGAAATGTGAATCTTATATAAAAATTAGAATATTAATAATACCCAAGACAAAAGTAAAATACTGGTAAAAAATAAAAATAAAATTAAATATGTAAAATAATTAATATTTGATAAATATGTATTCTATTATAATATTCATATTTTGATAAAGTAGATAAATAATTTTTTTCTCTCAAAAATTTATTTATTAGAAAATATTTAATTTTTATTGAAAACAATTATTTATCATAAATAAAAATTTATTTTCTTTAATTTATAATTATGTTTGAAATACATTCTTTAAAATTATTTTATAAAAAAAATAATTTTTTTAGTAAGTTATATAACTTCGTAAAGATATAATATTGATATAATATTTAATATACAATGATAAATATCCAACATTTAGTTATTTTATAAATATAATTTATTCTATAGAATAAAAATGATGTTACAATGATTTAAAAAACATTCCATTTTCAAAAATGTAAAATTTGGTTGTTAAAAAATATATTTTTTAATGAAATTATATTCATATTCCCAAATTTATATAAAAAATTAGTTTTATGTTCACCCATGTATTAATTTCAAAAAACATTCCATAAATTTCAAAAGCCATGATCTAATATGGGAAGACTATGTTTTTTCATTTTTCACAACCATGATTTTAAGGCTTATATTTATAAATTAATTGTCATTTATCATCATGTTTTTTATAAATAACAACCTCCCTATCCATTTAATTCATCCCCAATTTCTTTATAACATCCCACCATATTGTAGTAATTCATTAAGCCCTTTGGTGAAGCCCATAATGTAACAACCCATACTACTATAAGAAAATAACCTTTTGAATGAATATATTCCTTATAATTTTATGTATACATATATAACACATGAATTATACATCATTTTTTATTTTGGACCTTTATAAAATGTTAATATAATTTGAATATATGGTATAAAATACCCTTAATCATCATAAATGTTGTTAATATTTCCACTTTTTAGTTATAACTAATACTCTTAAATATTAATTTTTATAATGAAATATAATTTCCATAGAATGAAGAAGAAACTAGATCGAACTATAGGATCATAACCTATAAATCCCATTTATCATATCTTCCAATGGAGATTACATCACTGAGATATTATCTTAACCATCCCAAAAACATGATTCAAAAATTGATACTCAAGAAAAAACATTATTTATATTAAATCAAGCTTATAATGATCACCAACGAAACTATGTTCATTAAACCATATCAATGATATATTACCATCATAAACCATACCAATAGGGTGTATGTTGGTGTAATAATGGATTATGTATACATGTTCTAGAAGTATTAATTTTTTTATTTAATTTTTAAATATAATATATAAGTAATATTCATAACTTTTTCGTTATTATTTTATATACATTTTTATATAATGATTCAAATAAAAATTATAATTTGATATAATGAAATAATAAATGTATTTTTGAAAATATAAAATTACTATTTAAAAACCCATTTATGATAAATTCTATAATTTTAAATAAAAATCGTTTTTTTGATATATATTTATAATGAAATTTTATTTATATATAAATGGAGATGTAACTATGTGAACCACAATGTATTTTTTATTAGGGAATGATTATTGAATATTTTTTAAATGATAATATTTATCAATAAATTTGTTTTTTAATATCAATTAATATATTTATAAAATTATTTTGGTAATATTATTGTCATTTCAGACATGTGTATGTCGAAAATATCCAATTGTGAATTTTTCAACCTTTTCTATGTGAGGAAAAAAAATTTGTAAAAATTAAAATTCATTATAAATTTAAGATAATGTTTGTGACAAAACAATTGTATGAATGTTTTTTAATAAATACTATAAAATTAATGCCTAAAAAAATATTATTTACCATTTACTATAATGTTATCTTTACATTATTTTATTATTTATACAAAAATTGATAGAATTATTAGAGTCCAATATTATAACTTATTGATATAAAAATTCATTAATAACGTGACTTGATTCCATATCATGAATGGATTAATTTTAATCACTTTATTTCTTTAAAATATAATTTTTTTAAAAGAACAAATCTTTGGTAGAACCCATGCAAACAATACAAGATATGGGTTTATTATTTCATTATATTTTTACATAATGTGAAAACACTATGATTAAAAATTAAAAATTAAAATTTCCCCTATTTTTAAATAAATATCCACACAATGTTCCTTAAATCATAAATAAAAATACATTGATCATGATTTTACACTTTAAATTCCTCTCTATATCTCTCCCAGCATGTTCCAATTCAATTAATAATCTCCTCACATTCTTTTAGAAGTAACCACAAAAGTACGTGATTATATTACTCATTCACTTCATTAAATTATATCCATTTTATTTTTCCATTTCATTTCTATTTTTAATATTACCAATTATTCATAAATATCTCATTTATATCAAATTTATGTTAAATTATTGAGATATTATTAATCCCCTCTCATTAACATTATTAACTAAGACATTTTACATTTAAATACGATTTCTCACAAATGTTTTTTCCATTAAAATAACTTATTTTTAATTAGCCCTTTAATTTGTAATTTTACAGATATTAACATGTTGTTACTAATCTATTTTATGTCCATATGATTAAGAAATAATGAGGGACTACCTTTACCTTTTGTTAATCCCTTATAAAAACATTTATGTATAACTATTATGTAGTTGAAATTATACTATGATTTTCCATGACTAATATTTATTTTTTGAATACGTAGTCCTACATGTTTTATGGGATATTAAAATAGATATACATATCCTTCTGTGACTGGGACTTCCATTAATTCAATCAAAAGTTCATAATCATGGTATTACATGTTATTTATGGAGTTATTATGTTGTATGGTCTATGTTGTAAACAAATTCATGAACATGAAACTTATAATATGAGTGGGTCCTAAATTATATACCCCTCTATGGAATTGGGTAATTTTTTTATATCCTGAAATACAATATATGACGATTTAGTGGTTAGAATACTAATAATATGGTATGTTGTATCAATGGTTATCCTTCACTTATGATTATGATGTCATGATTTACATTGTTACAAAAATTCTACAAGGCCATTATGTTATAATATTATATCATGCGAAAATGAGTATGATTATGAATCCCACCATTCTTTATAATATTTTAATTCATCATGACTCACATATACTATATTACTTTATTATGTTCCCTGATTATTAGATTACTTGGATTTATAGTCGAACACAATCTAATAGATATCCCTAGGATATCCAATGGAGCATTAGAGGATCCTTATAATTTAATATAGTGATAAATAGTTTTTATATAATTTCATTGCATCCATATTTCATGTTATTCTTCTTTGTGTATTGTTTTTAATACGAATAATGCCTCTTAATCATTTGGGATTGGGTTATTTGTATAATATTGTAATATAAAAATAAATAAAGTCTAAAATTTGATATTATTTATCATTTTTAATATGTGAAAACTAAAAATTTGATTGAAGATGAGTCAAATTTATACCTAGTTATACAAACTCCAAATGTTTTCATTGGGTATTAACTTGATATATACATGGTGTACAAAAAGGATTCATAATACTACACACCAAGCCAAATTATTTCAGGATTTATGATTTGGTTACTAACATGATTTTTACGAACCATTAGAAAGGTAAAAATTACATTGAAATTTAATTATAGGAAATATACCATGAAAAATGTTGATTGAAATATTTAAATTAATTTATTAATGAATAAATGAATTATATGGGTCATCTATTTAATTTTTATAGTTTATATTTTTTTATGTGTAATAGTTTTAAATTTTTCATTCACAATTTTAATTTATATTAGTTAATATATCTAAATAAAAGTATTCATTCCAACAAATAATGTAATGGTATAATTGATGACTTCCTAACTTAGATGTGTTACAATATAAGAGTATTATTTGTACAAATAAAGTAAATAATTACTCAATTATCTAATTTTTTTAATGGATACTTGAATCAAGTGGAAAACCCACATCCACCAAGTAAATAATTTGATTCAATTGACAATGTTATGTGAAAATTCCAAAAACATTCAATGAATCATATGATCCATTAATAATTAAAAAACGAATCAAAATTGTTGAAATAATCATCATTTGCTTATAATTCTCCATGAATGAGATGTTTGTGGCATCGGTTTATCACATAAATATCGATGAAAATAAGAGATTTTTTTATCATGAAAATTTATCCCACAGAAGAAATCAATATAAATGATTAGGAATAATTCCTGAATTTTTTTCAATAAGTATTTTCCACTCACTCATTCACATAAATTAGATAGGGGATTCCTTATCCTTAATAAAAAATAGGATGAATCAATCTATGATAATGAGTATAAAATTATAGGAACTATATGATATGAAATTGGATTCACTATATACCTTGATGGTATTATTAACCTCATATTTGGGGGGATTATCTTGAATATATGAAATTCAATGGAAAATAGAGACATTCGTTGTTATGATGAATTTTTTTGGTACCCTCAATGTCAAATTATGGAAGGAAAATCTGAAGGATCTCATGGACGTACAGATAGGAAATAGATATGGAAGTATAATCTATAGATATTGATGTGGAATTATAATATTTTAAATAAAGTATAACTTATGAAATTTCAAATTTTTGGGAATAAGGCTCCCAAAAACGTATATAGGGGATAATGAAATTATTTAAATATGGGAAATAGTAGATCCAATATAGAGAATATCGAATAGATATAATGAAACCCACCATTGTGATGGATGAAAGAAATGTCACATTCATCCCATAGTATAATACCCAATGATTAAACGACATTTCATTAGGAATCTATGAAAATCATAGTATTATGACAAGGGATGTCAAATATAAAAGGTGATAACAAACTCTAATGGTTAAACAGAAAAGGAAAGAATAATCCATCACAACTAATATGGTGGATCCTAAAAACAATGTGGTGATAGGTATGATAGTTATTCAATCACGAATAAAAAACTTAATATTAAATTATTACTCAATTTATTTTTTATTTCATGCATTTTTATAAGAACTATTAAAAAAATACATCAAAATAAGAAAATCATGTTAGTTCTGAAAATTGTAAATGGGTCGATTATTTTGTCAAAAGTATATTACATATCTCCATTAAATATTTTTTGAAAATATTTCCTAGAAAATCATATGATAGTCCCTTTATAATAAATCAATATTAGCCATGTTATTTAATGTGATTTCTTTTAAAGAGATAATAAAAAATTCCAGGTGATGGAATTCACCCTATGTATAATGAATCACCATCAGATTTTATACAATAGAAATGAGGAAGATGGTTATTAAATAGAATCCTCATCGTAATAATGTGTATTATATATTTATAAACATTATTATGTAGATTAAATTATTGGGATTATGTGAAATATCAATCTTTATAAAATTATCAGAATAGTGGAATTTGTTGATGTGATCAATGTGGAATTTTCCAGTCTTCCACTGAACTGAGTGGTTGAGTTAAAAATTGATATTTTACTGGGATGACTAAAAATATCCTGAAAATCATTTTAGTGGCCAATATTGAACATGAAAATATAATGAATCATCTTTAAGAGAATCTACATTAATGGTTTATATTAACAAATGCTTCACCATGTGGTGTTTCTATCTTTTTCATCATGGAGAATTATTTTTATATACACCACATAATACAATTATCACCATCTCAACAAGATAACAATAAATAATAGGTATCCCCTTATAGGGATTAATAAATTACATATTTTATATGTGGACCCCAATATTTCTATATAATGGATTTTTAGTTGGTATATTAGTAATTAAATGTAAATAAAGAATTTTATCAAGTGAGAACTTTTTGTACAAGGTAAAGGCACAATGACTTCCCAACGATTCCATTCATACTCATTAATTCTATAACTATATGTATAAACATAATGAATAAGATCGTTAAAATTTACTATATGAAATAATGGTTGTTTTTATAGATGAAATTATTATTTACTTTAAATTTAGGGATTAAAATGAGGACATTTCGTTTGTTGTGCTAATGAACATTTCAAACAATAAACATAATTTATAGTGCACTAAATGTGAGATTTGGTTGGATAATGTAACATTAGGGAGTTATATAATCCCCAAAACGGAATATATATGGATCTTTCAAATATATAGGTTATTTAAGGATGAATCAAACTAAAATATTGGATAGAGATCTATAGTTTCCATGGATTAGTTGTGTACCATCATCAATTTTGGAAAAACATATCTTTATTTTCTAATCCACTCTACAAGCTATCTCAAAAGTGATTGAAGAGTTTTTTCTGATGAATGTTTGGAGAGAATTAAATAGTTTAAGAAGATACTAATAACAAGTTTTGTGCATAAATTACCACCATGTGATGAAAATTTTTTGATCTACGATGATTCAGCCAATAAACGGCTATAGTTATGTACTATTGACAAATAAAAATGTGATATCCTATTTCTCCCTCCAATATAATATCCAATAAATAACTACACAATGCTTTGTTTCTAATTGTATTTAGTGATCTTTACATATAATGATTTTATCACTATTAGTAGAACTGTGACATATATATTAATCATAAGAGTTATGTATTATTACAAATAGAGGCCATTAGTTATCACACCAGGGGTTAGATTTGATATAGAATCAAGAAAGTTCAATAAATTATCTTCCTAGGAGGGAAAATAATGGGACAGATACTCTTAGTATAAGGGATCCAACTACAAATTCCCTAAAGAGGATTAAAAGGGTTCCAAATATCATGTACATGAAATGTATACACATATGAATAATTAAATGAATTCCATCCAATATTAATCCACTAAATTCTAAAAACTTAATTCATGATAGGATTAAACAAACCCAAATAGTTTTTATATTTCTATAGATAATCGTAGAAAATATTACAGAGGTCACAATTTTTAAAGATTGTTTTTTATTAGTTGGATCCTTGTTTTGTTTCCCATCCGAATAAAAACTAAATAAGGAAATTGTTTATGATTCACAAAGATCATCCTTCTCTATTCCAAAAGAAATTTTTATAATATATAGATAACTAAAAAATATAATGTGGGATAACATGAAGTGGAATATTATAGAATTTGAATCTCACTGTTTGGAATGAAAAAATGTCAACCTGGAATGAAAGATGTCTTGGTTTATGAAAAAACCATTTACCATACCATTATATATATTGAAAAAAAAAAGTGAATTTATTTAATGGAATAACATAGACATATAATGTGAATAACACTATTTGTATGGTAGTTGATCACCATAAAAAGATATCTTATTTTATTTCGATCAAGTATGTTTTATCAATTATCAAATATGAAAATCTATATTAGTAAAATTTAGTAAGACTAAAAGGAGAACATCTCTCCATTTTAAATAAACTAGTTTTATGTTTTATCTCTCAATTCCAGATAAGGCTTATGTAAGTGATAGATATATAGATGATCATCACCACTACGTATCATCCAAATAAATATGATTGGTTTGATAGGTCCATCCAAACTCATGAGTATATGATGATATCATTTTTAATGGATTTAAAAGGATGTAGGGATCAATACCATTCCCATGTATTGTTATAATGTAAAAAAAGTTTCTACATTAGTATTAAAATATAACCTGATGAGTCTCTTCAGGGGAAGATGTGTATGAATAAAAAATTATTGAGCAGTGGAAGCGGATGTGACCAGATATTATACAGTAGATGATAGAGAATTTTAAAACCATTATCTATATTATGATATCTTCTCAAAATATACATGAAATCTATAATTTAAATTTCTGATGTGCCCAAGAGTATTAGGTTTATTATAATATGATCTATTTTACATAAATATAGAAGAAATTATTAGGTTTTGAAAGAACAAAAAATACTCTTTCAATAAAGATAAAACTATTTGAGATCCTTGATCAAATTGATGTTATGGTTTACAAACTGGAACTCACACCAAACCTATCCCAAATAAATGATATGTTCTATGGATCCCTCTTATGGATATACATAGATAAACCCTCACATATACTAAATCAAGAAGTGTTACCTTTGGTGGATAATCATTTATATAAGGAAAATCCTTGAAGATCTTATTTTATAGGAAAAAATCTATATTATATAAGAAAACTGGCCTACTCTTGTAATTATAGAAGAACTACATGTTTGATAAGGCCACATGTGAAATAGAATAGGTAATGAAATTGAATAACTATCAATAATTTTATTTTATATAATAAAATTTCATGGGATAATTTTCTAGAGAGGGGATGAATGAAACATCCTAGACTGTTAAAAATAAAATTCCACAGACAATAAATAAATTCCATATAAATTAATATAGTTATAGAAATAAATGGAAAATATTTCATTTTTCATTTTGGATCATTATAATATATATAAAAATTCACATAGTTGGGAATAAAATACTATTAATAATCATAAGATTTGTTATTGTGTACATTTTATAGTTTTGATTAAGATTATTAGATAATAAGGGTTATAGAATAATCTAACTGAAATGTAATAAAGAATCAATGGCCTCGACTAGTAGGACCAAACCATGTAATGCCAATTTTTCAAATATTTTAAGTGTAAAAAAATAACAAGGAATTTTCCATTATTAACCCCATACCATGATTCAATATTTATGAATCGTAAACTATCATATATGGAATTTACTCAATGTTACTGATATCACCTCCCAGAAATTGTTGGCTAAACCACCCCAAAAAATTTCTACCACCGCACACCACACACATAGGGAATATATTAGGGTAATAAGGGGTTATGTGTCCATTCCATTGTAGTATGAATTTGTTTATTCTATATTAATTGATAAAATAATGGCTATATTAATCCTTTTTTATTATTATTTTACACATATTGTAATATATTGTGTCTCAAAAAAATTGTTTTTATATTGAGAATTGAAAATTTTATTTGTAGAAAAATTATATTTTCAATTAAAAAATATTCTAATATATAATATAGAATTCAAAATAAATATTATTATCATTAAGTATTGTTATAATAATTTTTAATGAAATATATATTGTAATATATTTTAATGACAACCAATAAAATTTATACAACGTTTAAAATTTTTTCATGTTAAATATTAATATTTTTTATCATATACTTATTCTTATTTATAAGTTAACATTCACATATATATAATATAATTTTCATAAAACAAAATTCATTTCCTAAAATCATAACATAGAAATTAGAAAATGGATAATTTTTACGTTTATCTTTGATAATCACATTTGCTTTGGAAAAAATTAAATCTGTTATAAATATACAATAAATATAATTTCATCATAATAGTATAAAAGTTATATAATAAATACTATGAAAGTATTTCGTGACCAAAATAGGATCTAATGTTATAATAATGTGTTTTATGTACTTTTATTTTTTAAAAAAATTTCAATTAATCCTCCAAGAATAATACTATATTTTTATATATTAAAATGTATTCATTATAAATGAGACTCACATAAAAATAATGATTTGTAATATTTCAATGATTTCAGTTCAAAACAAAGTATAATACTAGAAAGAACACTTATTTGGTAGATACCATGGTAAACCAAGGGGAGGTTTAT
The DNA here is from genome assembly GCA_963277665.1 of Viscum album. Taxonomy (NCBI): domain Eukaryota; kingdom Viridiplantae; phylum Streptophyta; class Magnoliopsida; order Santalales; family Viscaceae; genus Viscum; species Viscum album. The sequence continues at coordinate 1,748,538,041 of OY728120.1, read as the reverse complement.
TAATTGTTTTTATTACTTCATGTGAAAATCAAATGATTAGATATTAATAATCAATTCAACACTGTGTTTTAAATATGTACACAACTAACCACTCCTTCCAATTCACTTTGAATACATTAATAATGGATTTCGACTCCCTATATGTCTCTAAATAATTATTTCCCTTTATGTTCTCAAGACTTTAATAATATACCCCCATTATTTTAGCCTTTTTAGTCTTAGTTATCATGTTTTCATGTGTTTATATATATCCCATTTTGGTCTAATTGTATATTATATAATGATTGATTATTTTTTCCCTCCCATTACTACAATTACTTAATATGTCATTATATGAATGTAAGGGCTCTATGACCCTTCATTTTCAACAAAAAAACATTTATCATTATTTAGACTCTTGGATTGAATGTTTTCATTTTTCCATGTATTTTTATTTATAATTATATAATCAATAAGAATCCAATGTAATTAAAGACCACATTTATCTATCAATATTCTCTCATATGAACCATTATGTACACAAATTATCCTTCCAATACTATTAAATAACATTCCATGATAATCATTTTTTTTTCATAATAGAAATCATACGTCCATTGAAGGGTACTCAACAATATGTAACTATAATTAATTGATTGGGTTCTTTTTTGTATATAACAAACACTCCTTTATCAATGGGTTAAAATTGATGCTAAAAATTCTTATTTCTAATGGTCTATATGGATCAAAAATTCATGTACATGATATGAATTGATCGGTGTTCCATGAAATATATATCCCTAAAATTAATTGGGGAGTGTTTTTTATCTCATTAGATACCATATATAGTGATCAAGTGGTCAACCAATTTATATTGTGTTATGTTTTATTAGTTTTTTTCTTGGACCTATGCTAATGATGTCATATGTTTTTTGATATTTCCATATTCCAAAAATGCCATGATTTTTTTTAATATTAATAACACATTGGTGATCATGATTATGATTATAACCTTTCTATGTCATCATTTTATGCATGTTGACTCACAATAACTCTGTTACACTATTTTATGCCATCATTATTACCTTAATGGAATTTATATCTCACACCTTTCTTATGTATACCGCTATGTTATCCAGTACATTTTTAGAAGATAAATGTAATTTTTGGTATTTTTAGATAGTTTTCAAATAATTTCATTTTATATGTTATTCAGGTTATTTTTCTATGTATATAATTTCATGAAGACACTAATCCCCTAGATATTATGAAATTTAGTTATGTGTATATTTATATATTAACTAATGAAATAAACTACATAGAATATTTGGATTTCTCATGGGTAGTATTAGAGGAATGCCTATTTATTTTGATTGAATAGAAATAGAAACCCATAGTGCAATCCATGGGAATAGGGATAAACACAATAAAACAAATATAATTTTTTAAAAGTATTAATTTCTTTGATTTCTGTGAAAATACTTCTTGTTAGGATATATAAATGTGAATGCATCTCTAGAGAAGATGTACCCATGGGTAATAAATATGAGTTTGTTTTTTGGGTTTTAACTCAACCAATTCTTAGTGAACTAAAAATATTTCTAACACTAGAAACCTATCTAGATATTTCCAAGTGATATAATTTTTATAATGTTGTTGTTGTTACAAATAATTTTAAAGGAAACAAAAATGCCATTTAAATTTAATGTTATGAAATTTTAAATAAAGGAAAAAATTGAATCATAGAAATTATTTTACTATAGATTACATGATAGTTATAGGTTATCCTATATATTTTTATTGTTTCCAATTTTTATGTTTAATATTTTGGAAATACACATACTTAATTTTCTATTTTTTCAGTCATTGATAGAAAATATGTTGAATTGTTACAAAAACCAATTTTATGGGCATTGTGATGAATTCCCAAATAATATCCCCAACCTAATGGGAGTATTATTTGGGAAAATTCATTAAAATACATAGTATATTAACTCATGTTTTGAAAATAATCATAAATCGGGTGGACCACCCACATCCCCCTAAGAAATAAAAATCATCAATTGGCATATTATATGAATAGGCCTTTATCAATCGATAGATATTCTGATACTTTAATAATAGAACAATAAATCCACTCTATTGAAATGATCTTATCTATCTACAATTGATATGAGAAAGATAAGGCCATGTGGGTAATTTATTATTTTCATAGAGAATATGATCGACGGAGAATTTTGGTATGGAAATTGAAATCCATGGAAGAAATTAATATGATTTAGTGGGGCGAATTCTAGAAAAAAAAACTACTCACACTCCCTATCATAATATATCGATGTAAATTTATGTCCTCATGAAAAGGTATGATGAATCCATCAAGGCGTATGATCAAAAATTTACAAGATTTGAAGAATTCACAACTGAATTTGTTTTGACACTAAAGTAAATGTTGACAAATTCATTATTTGGATATAGATGGCTCTATTCAATGATTTAAAAATTAAAGACATTGATAGTTATGTGGAAATTATATGATGTTACCTCAATGTCAAATTATAGATTATATAATTAAAATGGTTACACGATATTGGTGATAGGATTTAGAGAGTAGAGGTATAGAGGTAGATGTTCATGATGGTCATAATTTTCAACTTCCTGCTTTCTAAATTTGTGAAACAATTCATCATGGAGATTTTCAAAATGGATTAAATGAAATTATTTTAGTAATATAATTTGTAGAATCATGTGATAGAATACAAAAAATGATGAATAAACCAATTGATGTGATGAAAGAAAGGGAATTCTCTATCAACCCACATTATATTGTCTAATTTGTAAAATAAAAGTCACAAAGAAACTGTTATAACCAATTCAAAAAGCTGAGGGTTGTCCAATAGAACTTAAGTCAACAACCTCATCGTCCAAGATAGATAGGGGAGGGGGGAATATTCCATCACAACAAATAAGGTGGCTCTTGAAAATCATGTATTGATATGTAAAATTGTTATTCATTAAATAATATAAAATTTTATTATTGATTATGGTTCTACGCAATGATTTAAATCATGAATGTTTAGTAGAAATATTCTAACACCACCTCTAAAAATTCATTTAATATTGTCATAGAGAAAGTAAATTAGGTCTATTATTTTTTATTAATCAAATAACACTCCCTTATCAATATTTTGGGGATGAATTTTCTAGTTATACTTGTGATTATCCCTTTAATGGAATTTGAATTTATCACTGATATGAATTTTTATTCCTTGTATAGTACTATAAATAATTTTCAAGATAAGGATATCTCCCTTAATATCATGAATCTCCCTCTAAATATATATAATTATATAGAGAATGATAGATCTTCTTTGGAATCATCATATTAATCATTGATATTATATTATTATGATAAATTTAAACTTATAAAGTTATGTGATACTATGTATAATTTATCCTTGATTTACATTCCCATTATATGATAATACGATGATCAGTTCCTCAAGGAATTTCTAGGATATCCTACTAACTGGGTGGTTTAGTTCTCAATGGATCATACAACATTAACTTAACCAATATAAAATAATAAATATTGAATTGAAAATATTAAATATGGTATACTGAATAAAAACTATAAGTGAGTGTGTTTATATTCTATTCATACCAAATTGCTTCACCGTGGGTTGTTCCAGTCATTTTCATCAAGAATAAGTTTGGGATAATATACCTCTATATTATATGATGAAAACTCATCTAAATCATTATTAAGTTAAAATATTCTCATACACCGATTGATAACTATTTCAATCAGTTATGTGGTTCCCAAAAAATATCTAGGATGTTTAATTTGTTGATATTACTAATTAATGGTGATGAGGGAGGATACCCCTAATACTAAATACCTTACAATGTAACAGTATTATGAGTTCGAAATGATTCCAATCAGACTCACCAATTCACCAGATACATTCATGGGCATGATAAATTGAGTATTTAAAGATTACCTCAAAAATTTGAAGTCTTCTTCATTGATGTTATTAATATCTAATCCAAAAGAATGTATTTTCATGATGATTATTTGGATTATGTTTTAAATAAATTATTGATGGAATTGTTTTATGATAATAATAGGAAATGTGAGTTTTGTATAGGGAATGTAAAATTCTCAGGGCTTTTTTTCACATACAAAGGGATATATGTGGATCCTCTAAAGATAGGTTCAATTGATGGATAACCTAGAAAATCATATCTGATGGGGATCTATATTTTCTAGGGACTATCTATGTATTTTCACTAATTTTTTTGAAGAATATCCTAATTTTCAAACTCAATAACCATTCTCACTCAAAATGGAGTGATTTTTTTCAAGTGATTAATTTGATGAAAAAATTAATCATTCACTGGATATTCTAATAACTATTCCAATTGTCATATTACAAAAAAATTGTATGGATTTGCGATATTAAATGATAAATAAAAAAGGAATTAGCTTTTGTACTCATGAAAAAAAGAGACATTGTGAAATCCCCTTCCTCTTATCGATTACAGATATTTGATTCAAATTACCTAACACATGATTTAGAATTAGATACAATGAAATCCAAAATGATTATTTACTAAAATTATCTATATTGGGAGAAGTGTGACATATATATGAATCATAATATCAACATTTATATATTAACACAAAATGGAGAACCATCAATGAAAATGAATACTGTTAGAGATGAACAAGGAGAATAAAGTGTAAGATGCTTTGTTTATTAAAGAAACCACAACAATATCAATGATGTTGATTTAAAGGGTCACTATCTTATTTGACATGAAAATGAAGAACATTGGATTCAAAAAAGATTATTAATCCATATTTATCAAAAGATATTCATGAATCCATTCTTGATATGACAAATGTGGCAAAAAAACAAGGGAATTTGTTGTTATAGATAGGTACCAAATACTCTAGAGTTATAATTTTATATTGATTCAATTATAATGTATGGAACCAGAAAATGGGTCCATAAATACCAAAAACTGAAGAGATATCTTTGGGATGTTTTATATAAAACATACTTCTCAAGTTATCATGGAAGATCTATGATGTATATATATATATGAGTAAAAAATAATGTATATTAACATGAATAGGGATATTATATGATTTTAATCATGATTCATGGTATTTCATCAAGTCATGTATGTAAAACAAATTTATATGTTTATGATATAACTATTACCCATGATTTTTTAAAATTGGGGAACAGTCCGATTTAGATTTTCGGACTCCTCATGACATCTAATGGTTATATAGATTTTATGGTGGTAGGTGATTGTGTTCAAAAGTTATCACATTAAAATACAATAAACAAATATCTCACTCTTAAAAAATATGTGATATAAACATGTGAACTGTTATTTCTAGATGGAGTACCACTATCCCTTATATCTAATCTAGATATGAGGCTTAACATGAGGTTAAAGAGAAGAAAATAGAAATGGTTGATGCAGAACTGAGTATCCCCATGATAAATGAAAAGTCCTTTATCAAATAAATATAAATAAACCTATTCTTTAGATGATCATGGTTGCCTAAAAAGGGGACATGGAGCTATGGGGATAGGTAACTAGTATCATAGAGTTAACATTTTATATTGATTCAATTATACAGTTTGGAACCAATAAATCTCTATGTTAATGATGCGACTATTTCACTTTTAATTATGAAAATGGGGGAACTGATGAATTTTGTTTTCTGGACACCTCTTCACATTTAAAGGCCATAAGGCCTTTATGGTGGAAGACAAATGATTTGAAATGTTTTAACATTTAAATCCAATCAAGGAAAATTCCAATCATAAAAAATATATGATATTCATTTTTGAAATTTTAAGACTACATGGAGTACCACTCTCCCTTATATCTGATCTAGATATGAAGTTTACCTTGTGGTTACAGAGATGACCATAGAAGTGGTGGATACAGAAATGTGTATTATCACTATTGATGAAAAATCATCTATCAAAGAAATATTTATAAATCCATTCTTGAGATGATTAATGTGTCCTAAATAAGGACATGGAGCTATGCAGATAGATAAAAAATTCTCTAGAGTTTATATTTTTTATTAATTCAATTATAAGGTTTGTAACCACGAAATGTGTCCATAAATACGATAATTGAAGAGAGATACTTGGGATTTCAAACAAGGAACATAATTCTATTGATATCTTGGAATCTATATGAAGTATAAATATCTGAGTATAAACTTCATGCATGATCACGTGAAGAGGGTGATTATATAATTTGTATCTTGATTCAATTAATTCCATCAATTAATTCCTGAAAAACATATGTCTATGTGCATGATACAACTATTCCACCTATAATTATGAAAATTGGGGAACATGGGGATTTTGGTTTTTGGACTCCCCCAGAAATCTATAGGACATAATGAATTTATGGTGGCATATGATTCAATTGAAATTTTATCACATTTCAATTCAATCATGGAATATAGTACCCTGAAAAAAAATTATCATATACATATGTAAAGTGTTAAGTCTACCTAGATTGTGAATCTCCCGTACATCTATTAGAGATATGAGGCTTCCCTTGTGTGTACATAGAAGAACATAGAAATTATTGATATATAATTCATTATCAGCACTATATATCACCCACATATGGATATATATTCTACAATAACCATTCAAAAACTATAGGATTTATTGACATCCTGTTAATTGATTTTAAAGGATGTTGGTTTCATCACCCTCCCTTTGTGGATTTCTCATATAACAAAAAGTTTGATTCTATCATTGAAATGGAATATTAAAAAAACATTATCGGAATATGTGTATGAATCTATCATTCTTGGATGATATTCGAAAGTGGAAACTAATGGGACCTAATCATATCTAAGAGATAATCTTCAAGGTTAAACAATTGGACATTATATAAAAATCAAAAACAATTATATATAATTTATGCATCCAATCATTAATGATACAATGATTTAGAGGTTATAGAAAATGTGGTTATTTATATATCAGCATGGATGAATATCAGGAGGTTTTGGAATAAGGGAATTCATAGTCGTTGAAAAATTAACACATTTGAGATCGATGATCAAATCGTATTTGTGACCTATTGATAAGAACTAAAAACTAACCTATCTCATGTAACTGATATGTTTTATATATACCTCTTATTGAAGTATATACCAGACATCACAAATGTATTAAATACATAGGAAATATTTTTGGTTAATGTTCATTAATACATGGATCTTACCATGGAGGTATTATATCATATTAAAAATTTTAAATGAAACAATGAAAATCACATTGTCATTGTACTGAGGAAGGACCAAAATATAGAAGAGAAAAAATTGAACCCTAAGTGGTGATGAAAAAAAGTATTCTTAACTATTTGAGTGTATACAATGAAATTTATATAGTTACATTTCAGAAGGTGGGGGATGTAACGTTATATACATTTAGATATTAAATTCCCATATGAATGATTATATTCTTAATTATATAATGATGTTATAGAAAATTCATGTAATATATATCATTTTAACTTGGACTACTATAAAATGTAGCTATATTATGACTATTATTAATAAATAACAATATGAACCCTAATCACTATTAATATATCAACCTTATAATGTCCTTTATGATTACTATATATTAAGTGTTATAATTCACTTTAATTGAAATATAAATAATGAGTGATAGCATTTAACTATAGGATCAAACCCTATAATGAAAATTTATTAGAGCTTCTATGTGATATGGCATCACTAGGATTTAACCTTGACGAGTACCAAGTAGTGATTCAATAACTATAACTTGATCGAAATCATTTACTAGAGAGTTTGAATCTTATACAGTTAAAATATAAAATAATTTCTATTGAAGGACCAACGGGATGTTTTATAATCTCAAAACTTACACATAGGGAAAATAATTGTTGAATAATGGGTTATATATCTAATTCATATTAGTATGATATTTTTATCCTATTTTTAATTATTTTATAATTTTCATATTTATCGAATATTCAATATTATTTTATACAGTTGATTATATAATTTGTTGAATAAAATTATATATTTACAAAGAAACAAAAAATGTATTTTTTGGAAAATATATATTATCAATTCAAACACTCTTCTATTAAAAAGAATATTATTTGATGTTAAATTTATTTACAATAAATAGAACTTTAAATGACACATATATATATATGGTAATTTAAGTTATTTAATTACCATACAATATATAGATGGGTCATAAATTTTTTTTTATGTTACAATGACTAAAATTATTAAAGAAATATGGATTTTTATTTATAAGAATAAATTTCAATGTTTAAAAACATATTTTAATAAAATTAATACTATTTTTTAAAATCAGAACATTTAAATTTGATAATGATAAATTTTTTTATTCTCCAAGATACATGAATTAATAGGTAAAAATAAATATGGGGAAAAATATCATAAATATTATGACATCAGAATGTTATATAAATGAGGAAATAAATTCAATGAAATGAATAATTGATAAAAAATTGGATTTTCAATCAAAATAATTTATTTTTCATAATTAGATTTATTTTTCAATACTATATTTATTCGTCTAAATATAATGATATTATGTTAATTATTTATATTATTATCTGATTAAAATTTTTTAAACCTCTATCGCTCAGTTGTAATGAATGGTAAAATCATTAAAAGATACAGGATATTTTACTACTTAGAGACCAACATCTTAGTTTATATATCAATGAATAATTCCCCACTATTTTACTAAAAATAAAAACCACATATTGTGTTCCTAAATATCAATATTTGTACATAAAATTACTCCCCCAATTTATCTATAAATCCTGACCAAGGTGGTTCCAATATCATATGAATATCTTTATAATCATTTTGGATCATCTTATCGAGTAAGGGTTTTTCTTCTTCTTCACCTCCATTCAAGAACAACCACCATTTTTAGCCTTTTGTATCCAAATGGATTATATAATAAATTATTTATATATATCCACAAAAATTATAATTTTTCGTATAATAATATATAATTATTTATCCGCACACAATATAACCATTACTAAGAAATTATTATACCAAATTATGGAATCTTTATCCCTCCTTTTATATTCCAGATTGTTCATTGTACATAGCCTTTTCCAAGAATCATTATAATTTTTTCATGTATTTTTACACATTAAATTACTATATATAAGATTATAATGTAATGAGATACCTTTTTTCTCATTAATCCCTCCCATGAACCATTATGTAAAACTATTATAATGTGGAAAAATCTTGTGACATTCCACGAAAATAATTTACTCTTTTTAAAACCCGTTAGTAAATTCATTAAAGGTTATTAACCGATATGTTAATAATTATCATTTATTAGGGACATAAATTAACAAATGTAAAATAATTACTTAAGGGATTAAAAGTGACGAATTATTTTCTTAGGTTATAAAAATATTATAGAAAAAATGCAGCTTAATGATATTAATATGACATATATGAAAAAGATTCCCTATAATGGATTGTGTCTTGTTTATATCCCATAAAAAAGTATTTATGGTGTATTTATGGTTAATATAAGAACAATATATTATGATATATAATTATTAAGCCTTGGAAAATTCAAATGATTGTATTTTCAATTTTTTTCAATATTCCTAAAAATCCTTAATGTTATGAACATATATCATTCTTTAATTTTATTTATTATGAATCTGACCTTTTTATGAAATCATGTTATATATATTGACTCACATGCATTGACTTACATTATTTTCTTCCTTGATTACTCCCTTTATATAATTTATAGCTCACCCATTTCTTATGTACATCCCATGATTATTCCTTTGCAGTATTGAAATTTCAATTGAATTTTAGGCCATGTTAGGGAGTTATTATGTAAGGTAATTGATTACTGGTTTCACATTATTATTATATATATATAATTTCTAATATACATTTAGGCTGTCAATATTATGTGATTGATGGAATATATATTTATATAATAAATTATTATATAATGTGTAAAACAGATCTTGGATTTCATAGTCTCTTAAAGAATTTCCTCCCTATTTGTAGGAAGTGATATTTATAATTATGGGTCTTTATCGTCCCCTATTACATTAGATACCCTTCTTTGTAAAATTCCTTGGGATATAAAATGATTATATTTTATTTTGTTAATAAAAATCCATTACTATCCTAATTATTCTTTAAAAATTAGAGTCCACATTCCACTTTCATTAACCCCATCCCTAATATTTTATGTATACCAATTATGTTTCCAAAATTTTCTGTTATTTTTATATGCCATAAATTTATGGTTTTAAATAAGATACCAAATATTAAATTATGATTATTAATATAGATAAAATTAATTTAATTTTTAGTATAAATAGTTTTATTAAAACCATACTCCGCAATCAAGTGATTTAATTGATGAAATATATTTTTATATTATATGATTGATAGGTCACACATAAAGCTAAACATATGAAGGGTGTTACCTAATATCACAATAATACATTGTGTAATGTATTAATCTTAGGAGACTTGATGTATTGTCCTGAGTGTTTAACCTATTTACACTTTCATTTTATGTCATGGTGGTTATCAGGAATGTTTTCTCATGATATAACATTTTCATTATTTTTCTCATTCATATACTTTCTTAATATTATGATAGAAACCTCTCATGTAAAGATTTAATGTATTTTATTTTAATCCAATATTTTTATGTTATAATGATATTCCTCTTCAATCAAAAGTAATAAATTTCAATAGAATTTATTTTATTATTTCTTTAGAGGTATTCATATATCATTTCATTTAATAGGTATATTCATAGGTTATACTTTTTAGTTTTAAAATTTGAACGGAAACAAGGAGTACGTTATGGAAAATCAATATAATGTTATCATTTTTATTTTAAGTTAATGGATTATGTATCAAATCACCCTATTAAAAAATATCTATGTACTTTTGTATTTTTTTATATTATCATGTAATAATATGAGAAATAATTTTTTTGTTACTATTAGTGAAAGTTTTATTTATTTTTGATGATTAGGAATGAGAAAACAATATTAGAAATCACTTGGGATAAGAATAAATATAGAAATCCCTTTTAATTTTTGGTAAAGTATATAGTGTTAGATATCTTAGAAGTTACATCCTTATCTGGATACATTCAAGATGATGTGGATGTGGTGTAGATGAACTTATGGGTAATCACCTTGAAAAAATTATTATTAAGTATCAACTTGATATTCACTAGGTTAATGATGAGTTTTCTTAAGTGTTAACTCCTAACAAAATGAATCTTGTTAAATTCAATCATTATTCTTATAGATAATATATTGTAGTTGAACATACTAATTTAAAAACTCCTCTTAATTTTATTGGATGTTATAATCCTTAAATTTAATTGTAATGGATTAATTTTTTTATAAAATATTACATATCCTCAAATTAAATGATAAATATAATGGATATTTGTTAATATATCCACAATAGGTATTAGATAATTAGTGGTGGTGACTATTCAGGAAGAAAAATTATAGGAAGGAATTGAATCCATGAAATGGTATAGATTCAAGAATATATTTTCGATTAATGTTTCCCGTACACTCTATATGTTATCATGGATAGGCAATTCCATGGAATCAATAATGTATTAGATGATTATTTTTGTGATTATATAGAAAAAATCACAAGGGTTTCACAAAATTCCTATCACTTTATCATGGATTCTAAATTTATGGTTAAATATTTATTTAGTTATTGAATCCAAATTATTGAAATGATATAACAATTCTAGTCGTCGAATCATATGAGGAAATTTTCCATTGTACCAATAAAGTTGATATTAATATATGATATTCTATATATATTTGTTTGAAAAGAAATAAGAAGCAGATGATAGAGCATAACTCTATAGGTTCATCATATAATACTCTTGTAAATAGAAGAAACCAACTACCAACATTCCAATTTTGTGATACGTATCATTCTATAAACTATATCAATGGATAAAGTATTTTATTCAGGTGTGTAATTGAATGATATCAAGATAATTAATGATATTATAAGATGAATAATTTTAGTAATTTTATCAAGGATAATATAACCTAATTAATCATTTCCATGTGGTCTAATTTTACAAATATAAAGAATATGTACACAATTAAAATTATTCCTCAATGAAAATGTTTATTGAGGATATCCACCAAAACACCATACAGGAAAAGGCTCTAAGGATGAGAAAATACCACCACTAATTCTGAGGTGGATTGTATTAAAAATTTTGTGATAGGTATGTTGCTTATTTATTCAAAAATAATGAATTTACTAATGGATATATGTATTATACATACTTTTATATCATAAAATTTTAGAATAAATATTCAAACACAACCTCAAAACATGGAGGTTCTGTTATTATTGAAAACAGTATAGGGGAAAATTATTTTATCTCAAGAATTTAAGTACTCACTAGTAAATATAAGTGTGATGAATATCCCAATGATCTTTTTCTTACTCCCTTTAAGTTAATTTGATACTATACTAGGAAAGGATATAATATCCCCATAAAAATCTCATATCAACTATGGATAAAATAATATCTATTTCTATGTCCTAAATAATCCATTAATACTATAAATATATAAGAATGAGGATAAATTTCGTTTTTAAATATCCTCTCAATCATAGAAATTATTTAATTATGACCAACCATATCTAGGTCAAATGTAGATGTCAAAGGAGAGGAACATTCATTAATACACTCATATTTTACATGAATATTATTATGAATTCCACAAATAGATTCCTTGTATATCTCTTACCCATGTGGTTGAATTAAAAATTGAACTCATACATAGGGATATTATTATATCAAATAGACCCTATGTAATTTCCGCCATTAAATTATATGAGATAAAGAAGTACTTGTGAGTGAATCTAGGAAAGGATACCATACATGAGAGTGCTTCACAATGGGGTGAGATAGATCAATATTTCATGAATAATGATGGTTAAATGAGTATCCCAATTGATCATTCTGAAATCAATAATATCATGATGAATAATATGTATTCCTTACAATGGAAAGATGAATTGTTCTATTACACACCAAAATTCAAAAAGAATGACATTTTATTCAATAATGTATATTAAAATGAAAACCAAACATATAAGATAATATAAAAACCCAATAATATATAAAGTATTCCTTTTTGAATAAATTTAACTTCTTCAATATCTTACGATACGAGAAACAAAATGCTTCTTTGATAGAGTTCAGTACACAGATGAATGAGTTTTACCAAACAATAATATATTAATAATATTATTTAATATAACAGTAATCATATATATATTGGAATGGTGGGTATGAATAAGATAATTTAAATTATCGAATTATATATATTCTACTCATTTTTAATGGTTACAAATTTATTATATATAGTGAATTAATAAATAAAAATAAAAAAATTGTTTTTTAAAAAGAATTATTTTTCTAAAAGGATGTTTGGTCACGAAATACACAAATAAATTGAAATAAATTTTCACCAATTATTGGAAATTTATTTGAAAAAATAAAATAACATTTTTAGATAGAAATTTCATAAAAAACTATTATAGATTTCATATATTTTTCTGAAATTTTTTATTTTTTAACATGTAGTGAATAATAAAAAATTTAATTTAAAAAAAACTTAATTTTAAATAATTTATGCTGATAAATTTCATATTATATTTGATTTAAATTTAAATTAGTAAAATTATATATAAATTATTCCAATTTATTTCATTATTATTATATTCGCATTGAATTTTGATATGTAAACATTATAAATATTTTAACAGATTCTGTTTAAAAACCTATTTTCATAACACATCTGAGGGATTTATTAAAAAATAAATTTATCCAATTATAATAATTTATATTTGGAAAAAAAATTCCATATTTCTAATCATCATAATTTTTCATATATAACAATTTATGACTAATTTTTTAAAAAAACTAAATTTGATAATAGTAAATAATAATTGTTGCAATTAAGAATAAAATTGATTTACATGGGGTTAAACTAAAGAGATAATAGATAAAATGACCAACATACTTTTATAAAATATATTGTATGGAAATATTTTGACCATATATATTTTTTATATAAATTACCACTTTAGGATTTTTTTCAGGATAAAAATGAGGGTATTTTAGAGTCTATTGAAGAAAATAAATTTTTTCCACTCACCTCACTTATAAAAGGTCACACCCTCTTCTCGAATAATCAAACCCTGAAACCACTTTTTTGGAATATAAAATCCTTAATACATTACCACCATTATTAATCTTATCCTATAATCCTTATATTTTTAATGAATCCAGCCTATTATTGGTTGAAAACTAATGAATATACCTAAAGAAAATATAATGTTCTTCAACTAGTGTCTTTATTTTAATTATTTATCCTCCAAAATGAAATATTATTAAACCATTATTATATAATACCCTCTTTATCTTAAATATAATTATATTTATTTATTCTGTGTTCATGACCTACTACCAAACAATATTCTATCAAATGTATTACGAAATCATTAATCGTTTGTATGGTGGACCACAACCGTAGGAGATGATGTCTTCTATTTTTTCATATCCACATATCAATGATGGATATGATGATGATATAAAATAGATATATAACATTATTAATATAAATATACCTATGTATTCAATATATCATATATACCTTTCTACATTCCATTTTTAGGTGCAATGATATTGTCACTCGAGTATACGGTGGACTACCACATCACAAAGTAGTGTGAGTTATCTTTGACTAATTATTTTCCTGGAAGGTGATAAGGGTATATTTATTTGTTAAAATAGATATAAATGAAATAAATATTATATTAGTGAAATATTTATCATTATAAAATGATTATATATATATATATATATCATGTTCCTTCTTACTATTTCAGTCAATGAATGATGATAATGTCGTTCGTGTCACTATGTAATGTTGCCTTCACAAAACATTGTAACTCTCATTTCATAACAAAACCACATGATTTACATATATAAGAACATTTAAATAAATAAAATTTTATATATTATATAATCATCATTAACTAAAGATAATATATTACTTACATTGTTTCCATAATGAATATTCGAAAAATGGAAACGTTACCCAAGTATACGTAAAACCTACTATATCCCGGGTCGAAGCACTCTTAATTTCTCCAAAAAAAAAATTAATTATTGGTTTTAAATATATAATTTTTGTAAAAATATTGTAATAATTTCATTATTATTATTCTGGAGTTCAATAAAAAATTAGAATATTCATAATAACATGATCTTTCATTACGAACCATCTGTGAGGAAAAAAAATTAACACCCGAAACAAATAAAATGATTATTAGTTACGAATAAAAGGGTTATTATATGTTATAAAATGATATAATATGATATTAAAAATATTAATATTAATTTTTTTGAATTTATAAATATGTTTAATCCCACTATACATGTGGTTAAATCACAAACAACCTCAAGGAAGTGTAAGGTATGGGATTTCATCACAATTAGTTTTCATTGAGGCACATTGAAATATTATTCTTCTAATCTAAAATATATGGTGGATATACTTCACATTTTCTGTGTAATATAAGTAATAATTCATTATTCATGGTATTTCATTTATTGATTAAAACTATTTAAATTAAAGGGATTTGAATTAAAATTTACCAAGTGGTAAATAATTTTAAAACTAAATTTCATTTTATTGGGTTATATTACTCCTCTATTGTATTTGATATCTTATGATTATATGTGAAATTAATTTTACTATAATTTCTTATTTTAAATTGTATTATTTTTAATTTTATATGATAAACATAATCAATTCTTTAGTAAATTATCACATCAACGTTATTATTATTGGAATGGTATAGATAAAAAATTTATTTTAATCGTAATAGTTTATAAATGAATTTCCATTACAGTAATTTATTTTATAGTTTCATAATAAAAACTTTAATTATATTCTCCTCTAGTAATTAGTGAAAAATTTCACGTAATATTACCATTTTTTCACTCTTTGGTTCATCAAATAATTGAGAAATAGTTTTTAAGAAAATATAACATTATTATAATATTGGGTTAGAAATATATTTTCTTAAAAAACCATGTTTTCAAAAATAGTTTCCAAAAAATCATTAACATCTTCCAAATAATTTACTGCATTAATTTATATAAATTTTTTTTTTTAAATGATTCTTCTGATCATTTTCTGATCATGGAACATTTTTATCGATTTCACAGTGTAAAAGAAATATTTATTTTAATCTTTTATGACATGTGTGGAATTACTCACCATTATTAAAATCATTTTATTTGAGATTCCATTTAAATTCATACAGAGATCATTTTAATGTAATTTTTTCATTATATTGTGGAAATTATTTTCATTGATAAGTTTTTTCAAATTTTATTTCGAAAATATTTAATATTTTAAACAATTTTTTACAAAAATTAATATAATATCATTCTAAACATTGTTTAGAAAGATCGTTTTATGGTGTATTTATTCATCCAAAATAATAACCCTACATTGTAGATTTGATCAATAAGATAAATTTTAAAATGATATCATAATTATTCTTTACATGAATGGATTATGATCAGTTTGACTAATCATTTATAATTTTATTATCATTCACCATATTTCCCTGAATGCTATCTGATTATGTTTATTATATTCAGATAAAATTAAAATTCCATATGTTTGTTTTTAATATGAATATTTGTGTTCATTATGCTTCAACTGTTTTATATGAGGAATTAATGTGACTAAAAAGTGACATGAAGGGCATGTTATATCACCCTTATGCAATATTAGGGCTCATGAGACATAATGGATATGGTTTGGGTTGAGGCCTTGCCAATTTGTATTGATTTCATGGAAAAATCCTTGACGTTATTAGATGTCTTGGAAAAATCATCAATGGTTTGTTTTATATATACAAAATTATGAACTATATGTTTATGAATTAATTAATTGAAGTTCAATGGAATTATTTGATTAGTTATAATATTCATGGTTTAGTTTTCAATTTATTGTGATTATTTACATGGAATTACTTTATCATCATTTATTCCTTCAAAATTATTCTCAGGATATTGATTAAATAGAATCTTTTCAGTTATTTACATTTCCTTATTGATTATTTCATATTTAATCATTGCTTTATTTTTATTTAACACTTAATGAGAATTTTATGTCACCCTTAATTTGATTCCATTTTCTATGAATCTATGAAATATACTACTAATACTATTAAATAATATACTTGAGAGAATTATAATATTCTATAAAAAAAATATTCTGTCATTTTTTTATTCAAATTTAATTACATATTCATGTATTAATCATGTTTACCATGAATAATAAACTGTTCCGTCCTTTCGGATATGATTTCATGTATATTAACTGAATGTAATGAATTAGAAACTAGTTTCATGATACAGGGTCTAGGGTTTACACAGTTGGTATTAGAATAAGTTTAGATGAATCTTTGAGAACTATATTTAAGAAGACATATATTATGTAACATAACCATTTGATATATGTTGAGGATTATGATATAAGAAAATTCTAGTATTTTCTATTGTATACATTATTTGGTTATTCCTTACAATTCATCTCTGTCTGGATACAACAAGTGGATATAGTTCTTGCATTGAGGTAACTAGGGGTAATAACTCTGAAATAGAACATTGTTCGAGTCTTGATCATCCCATTTTCCATGAAAAAATGACTTATAGTTCACCAAGATTGACAATAATAGGGGATATTGTTAGGATAATTCAAAAAATTTATTAAAATCATTATGAATTATTTTAAAACTATGATATCCTCAATAATAAAACTTTTATGATTATGAGATAATATAGATAGAAATTTTTTAATTTATGTTATGTCTTTCACTATTATTGGGATTCTACATTATATTTCATTATGTTATGATAAAATATATTGTATGAGATTGTGTAGAAATAGAGACTAATAAAAATCATGGGAATAATATTAGTGAACATACTATATGTATATATTTTTCCCATGGTAATGAAAATTATATTGGAGTTGGAGCTGCATCTATAAGTGATCAAATTATAACTATATTTGGGCAGCTGACATGGGTTATGACTAATTATTCTTCCCACATCGATCATCATAGTGATCTAATATTTAGTGTAAAAATTTTGAACTTCTTCATGAATTTTCAACATCTATCACTCAATGTTATTACAAATCCATTTTTAGTATATCAATGTTTATATTCCATAAAAATATATTTCTCACTCTGGAATGTCATGAATAAGAGAATGTTGTCCTGGAAGTTTATTGTATCTCATGAAATAAAGTTCAATGATGGTATATTATTCAAAACACTAATTATGAGGAGGATATATCAAGAATGCAATGTAAAGATTTCAATGTAATTTTCATGGAAAAATATTTTCCATGTGTGAAATGAGCGGATATGGAATGATAGTTTTTAATACCAAGACTACATTAAGAAAAGAATGTTTCTATATATGGATAAAAATTTACAATGTTTTCATAGAAAGTTGTGGACTACATGCGTAATATAAAGTGTAAGATTTATTATTTCATTGATGGTATGAAGACAACACCCTAAAGTGAAATATAATCCCAAATATTCTAATCATACAAGGGTATATTATAATTTTCTATCATGAATGATAACGAAGATGCAAAGCCTTGTGAATTGTAATTAAATTCAGATAATAATAAGAAAATAGAGAAAAAATAGATATAGGTAAGAAGGAATTTCTATGATGTGATACTTTTTAAAAGAAATACCATGGTATATGACTAAAAGAAAAAATAGTTTTCTTAAATTGTGGACAGGATGGACACCATGGTTAATATTAGAAGTGAAATTAGAAATATACCAATGTGTAATGATTAAACTGGAATGATATGGGGTACTATGAAAATGAAATCCCTAATAATCATGGGAAAATTCCTCAAAAGTAGCTAATGGGACAATGTCAATCTTATGCTATTACAATAGACCATGTGGAATGATTACTATGATTATTTATTTAGATACAAGGAATATATTTTAAATGTATTTTGTTAATGAAATTATTGAATCATATAACCATTATACAATTGTAATTTTTTATTAAGGATTTGAATGTTTATATTGAATGGTACTGATGACTAAGAAAAATAATTCATTGGAATGTTGAACTTCATTTAAAAAACATGATTGAGGGAAATATGACATTTCATATGTTCTTCATATTTAGATAATGATTTTGGGATAAAAATATAATAAATATGTATCATTTAAATTGGATAGTTTTAAATACCATGGGATGGATAATGGTATATTATTATTTTAAATTCAGGGACCACATATCTAAATTTTTTTATCTAGAACATTTAGAAGGATCATTAGGTTAACCATTTATGAGATGGTTTAATTTGATCCTTTATTGAGGTTTTATAGCTTCACTTCATGATATGGAGTTTTTTAAATATTATATTATGTTTTCTAACCATATATGTATTGGAAAATAGTTTTAGACATATGGAAAGTATTTTCAAACTTTAATGGACCTTACCATCCATTTAATGTTTATTTTAGTGCTTCATAGAATAAAAATCCATTTTTGGATATTTATTTCATGGGGTAACATATTATTTTTAAATTTACCTATTTATAAGAAAATAGTTAAATTTTTCTTTCGAAATAAAAAATATCATGTAGGTATATTTCATTACATTCATAGATAGTAAAATAATTCCTCTCCTTTATGGAAAGTAACATGAAATAAAAAATTTATTATAATACATTAAATTATTTTTGAAATGATGTAATTTTAAATCATTAATTATTTGTGAATTTCATCCCCTTAATATTCCATTTATCATTCTCCTTCCGGTGATCGATGACCTCTATCACTCTCTGTAATTATTTATTTTTTTCTTATATGTCCATGTCTTTATTTGTCACCAATGTTGTAATGGCCCTGACTCTCCAGGTCCATTATATTTCCAAATCCTAATGAGGAGGTAATCCGGGGACCATCAATGAATCCTGGAGGAGTTTTCAAAATTCCAGGTTGAATGAACGTTAACACCAATAAGATTCGGTGGCACCGATGGGTATTTGTTCTAGGGAATCCCTAACAGGGTGACACTGCCAGGGTGTCGGTGACTGACCCATCGGTGAGTCAATTATATCTTCACAAAGACATTCAATTTTCACTCCAATATTGTATCTCTTAATGGAAAAATATTTTAATACTCATTTAAAATTGATTTAATGCCCGTAATTGGTTTTTTAAACCCCCAAGAGACATAATACCTTGAATAACCAAAACATGTTCCCTTTTTATCTATATAACAGTGTTTTTCTTGTTTTCTAGTCTCCAGTAATTTCCAATTAAGCCCATATTACGTGTTTCTTTCTAGATTTAATGGTAATATATCAACTAATACCCATCCACTGGTTCGTCTCCACCATTTCCTCCGGGGATTATTAAATCTAAATTAATCCCAATGTTTGAAACCGCTAAGATACATGGTCATGCCCCAACCCAAAATTTATGTACATCGAATTGATATTCCTGATTTTACAAACTGGATTCTTCCAAGGTCGATATCCTCTCTTCCTTAATCTATTTTTGTTTCTCTAAGTGCATCTCGATACTTCATCTTAAGAATAATCATGAACCAATGCTCGATCCCTTCCCACTCAGCCTTGTAGTTCTTCATGAAATTATTGAATCCCATGTTCTTGTCAAAAGAAGGAACATCGATCATTGATCATCTTGGAAGGGTTTATTCATTCATTTCACTTTATTGAGAATCAAGTAGGGTGGGTATGATGAAGTTCCCTTGGAATATAGAAAAACTAACATTAACGAAGATAATAGATGTAATTTTAATGAATACAGGGGTGGGTAAGATGATTATGATGTTGAATTTTACCATTTTTTAGGTTGTGAATCATATGGTCTGATGCCCATAGAAAATCATGGTCTTTGGTGGTCCTTCATGATCAATAATGAAGCTCTGTTTTATAGATGGTCTTTTGATTGAATAAATGTAACATGGAATCTTATAAATAAAGTAAAATTGTATGATTAAATGGATTCATGATGAATATGAAACGTTTTGTGTTCACCCACTAAAACAATACATATATAAGAAACCTAATGAATGGTGTTGGGTAAATTTACATACTACTTTTCACTGTTCTGGTGATATTCATTGTTGTTCTATTTGATGTTTGTAGGTTGATATAAAGAGGAATGTAATATCAGGTTGGGAGGCTGTTGGTTTTTGAATATGAGTTCATGTGGAGCTGGTGGTAAATGTTCTTTACCCAGTATATTGGGTCTTGTTTTGTTTCCAGTACATCGAGGGATCTCATAAGATCCCAATTTGATGTTTTTGTTTACATGAGAACCAGGAGTGAAGTCTAAAATTCCTTCATGTCCATTTTATTTTAGTTGTTGGATTGGATTGTGGATTATTCTTGTTCATTTCCTTGGTAGTGAAGGAAGATTTAAAATGAATCACATGAACATGATAACAAGAACTCTTATAGTGGGGGACTATATTCTATAAATGGGTTGTGCTCTGGTTGAGGATGTTATGTACCTGTGCATGTTGGGTTTGCAATAAAAATTTTTTTGCAGGATGTCTATTGGTTTTTGGTACCTTAGGTTGGGATGAGTTCTTGATTATCAATATGTATACAAATTTTAGTTCGTGTGTTTCTTATATTCACCCCACCCATGTTGAGAACTTGTAATTAACACCCCCATTTCATGGTGGAGGTTGTTGTTTCCAACAATCCTATGAGTGGATTGTTATTAGATCCTTTCTCATCACTCTACCAGGTATCCCAACACTCTTCCGGAAGGTAGTGACGACCTCAGGTTCATTATAGCCCAAGACTCTTCGAGAAGGGTGTGTATTGGTGGGTTTCCCTAGGTGTGTTCGTGTAGGTTTTTTTCCCAATTAACATCGGGATGAGATCCATGTTTCAATAGGAAGGAAGTTTGGTTGTGGTGGAAATTGTGTCTGTGGGGGGGATGTGTGGTTTTGGTGGCCTAGGCATTCTATGTGATGGATGTATGGTTGTGGTGGCCCAGGTGTTTGTGTGTGGGATAAACATACAGTTGGCATAGAAAATATGGGTTATGTTGGGGGGTGGAAGGAGGACTGTAGTGGGATCTAGGAAGAAGTTTTGATGTGTATTATGTTCTACATAACCAAGTGTAAGGTGTTGTGGGATACCCAAAAATCAATGTTCTATTACTATTATTTTACATGACTTACATTATTTTGGGATTGTGCCACGGTGAGTATGGGTGGACTTTTTCCCTTGTTATGTGTATTTGTTACCACTATTTTCTCATGGGGGATTAGAATGTCTCCCCACATGTGCATGAGGGATTTTGGTTTCCCTACTGATAATACATGTGTACTCACCTTATTTATATAAAAATTATATTTAGGATTCAATGAGGACATTGAAGATTGTGCCAGACATTAATAGTTCGGGCGTCAGGATGGTTGTCGTTTCTACATTTACGTTCTTTTGGTACTATCATTTATAGTTTTTTTTTACTTTGTATAAATTTATTTTAAACATGTATATGAGAATAGACTCTTGGAATTACAATTATCTTTAGTCATGGGTATTGATGGGATTTAACATCTTATCTCTCGATCTTGTTCTATAGAAAGGAGAAATGTCTTCCATTTATGTGGGATTATATACCATTGATGCGAATCGAAACCCTAGGGACCACTAAAGGTAGGACACAGAGGGTAATTATCTCTCTTTCACCTTGAATAAAGAAGGCCAAATAATCTTGTTGTCATTTCAGTCATCTTAAAGAAGACGGGTCATGACATAGTGGTACCTGAGCTGATGGTAGATAGATGTAATGGATTTTTTGGTTAGGAATAGTGAGGATTGCATTATATGGTAGGGAAATAGTGTTACAAAATATTGGTGTTCGAAATAGGCTAGGCAAGAATGGAAAGGACATTGGATTTTAGGGCCCCTCCATGATTTGATGCAAGGACACTGGACCTACAGAATGTCCAAGTGAAACAACACTAATTGTTGGGTAGAGACTATAAGATAGGTACATTAAACCTGATAAATTGTGTTATTGTGTTTCTTTTGTGTTTTTTTTAATTTAAAATGATTAAAAGGTTTTAAAAAATTCAAATAAATATTCTACACTAATCGATATAAGAAATTCATAGTTTCTCCTTTCAGCTATGGCACCTAGATGTCGTCCATTTGTAGTATGGGAAGTCGATTCCTTGTATGTCGATTTAGATTATCAGTAGAGGGATGATCGAGCAGAGGAGGATGACCACTGGAAGAAGATTATTCATTCCTTCTAGTATTAGAGTATCAGAAATTACGAGTGAAGCATCTCAAACATAGAGACAAAGAGCTAGCTCGAGGAGCAGGTTATCGCTTTCAACTTGATCCAGGCTCTGACAATGTTATGGGATCCCCTGTCCATGAGCCAGATGTGTTGTCACGACCCGTCTCGGTGGGGCCTGAGCCGCAACTCCCCAATCCCGCCTCCAATAGGCCAGGGCCTAGTGACTAGCACTGAGTAGGCATTCTACTAACATTGGAGGCATTTCCTATAAATCTGTACACATGCACACACATCTCCAATCCCACAAAGATGAAAATTAAAAACTACTAAAGATGGAAAAACATGCATACACTAAAAACCCAACCAACAGAGTATGACAGGGAAATGAATTACAGTAAAGTAAAACCCTGGGCCAAAAGTACAATCCTACCAAATAAAAGTCTGCAACAAAGTCCAACCTATAGATAAAGGTGCTGGGACTACAACTCGTTGCCGAAGGAACACACCTCATCCTGTATGATCTCACTGAGCATTTTCAGGTCCTGGTCCTCCTAGAATCCTATCAAAGGGCCACTCGTCTTCACAAGACACGACACATGGGTGAAAAGCCCATGCAGGGGTGAGTATAACAATACCCATTAGGACACCCTAAAAACCACAAAGGAAATACAAACAAGGAAAATACCACAAAGAAAGGTACAGTCAGCTCTACACAGTATATGTCTACGGAACATATATCAAGAATATTTAGATATAATCATACACAGACGAACATCGCGAAACCACCACTAAGATACAACTTGAAGATTCCACTAAGGATACTACCAAGAGAGCACTCTCCTAGGTCTAAAGAGAGATATACGAAGTACTTGTTCCTGGAGAACACACTCCACAAGTACCTTGAGAACATGATTCTCATATGAGGATCAAAACCAAGTCATGGGGTGATTCCCACAAATTAGTCTGAGCCAATCCGCTAGGCAGAGGATCGGTGCCCGGGAAAGGTAGGTCACGTCGATACCAAGAACTCTACCTAGGGTATCAGGAATTAATAGAGGATCCGACTCTAAGTATCACAGAGGGGATTCAAACAACTCTATACAGGAAGTCCTGCTGAAGGGATCATACTCATGTATATTTGGAAATTATACCATAATCCTTTAAGACAAGGGCCAAGGGTACGGACCCTAATTAGGCTAGTCTAGGTCACGGAAGACAAGTGGCTCAATCCATGAATAAAAAGGATACACGACGTGTAGTATGGTTACATGCCGTGTTCCTTGACCCCAGGTACTGCCCATGTAGATGGCCCGTGTCATTCGTTCAAGCTTTGAAAAACCAAACTACACGGCGTGTAGAAAAGTACATGACGTGTTCCTTGACCCTGGGTACATCCCGTGTAACCGGCCCGTGTCATTCAGCTTGTCGGATAGAAATAAACTACACGACGTGTAGAAGAATCACTCGTCGTGTCCGAGCACCTAGGCTCGCTCCGTGTACGCTAGCCATGTACCCGTACACGTTATATGCATGTGTATGTGTCGCCTGCCCGTGTACCGATACACGGGGTATCTCGTGTATCTGGTCAGTTCTGGCTGGGGAGGGGTATACATGGCATTTCCTTGGCCATGTACCCTTCCTGTGTCCGTGTACTCCCGGAGTATACGCCAGGTCTTTCACCGACGAACACACGCCGTGTAGTCCTTACTACACAGCATGTAGTCGGGATTTTTTCCCAAAACGCCATCTTCCTCTGTGCGCCTCGGCTGATCCTCCGGAATTCGGTTCAGCCGTATGTTTTCCATGAAACAAAAGATGATGGATCGCCTCATCATTGTGATGCTCATTCCATGGGTTTTGGGCCTTTAATCAACTCCAAAATCCGATCCCGGTCACCCGCGCAGAAATTATTCGATGAACGATTTATTCCAATCTGCTTCAATCCGTCCGTCGCCACCACAGCCGCACCTCCGCTGGTTCGTACAGATGTCAGATCTTCAATTTGGGATTGTTGCCTTGCACAACGGATGTGCAACAATCTGGTGTTCCTCGTCCCGCGACGAACGCGATGAACACTCACGAATAATGCGATGAATTTGGGGAAGACACACACACAAATTGAGAGGGACGAACCTCGATCGATGTTCGTGTCGATCATGGTCTGTCACCGTTAGAAGGTTGAACGAAACCAAACAATAACAAGAATCAAATCCCCAAAATCCCCGCAAAATCCCATCCCGCAAGAATGATCGATCTGCGGGCTAATCTGTTCGTGGATTAGTCTGTGTTCATCGTAGAAATCAAAAACGAGGAAGAATAAAAATCACAAAGACATCCTACCTGGATCCCAGCGTTCGTTGGTGATGATTCGGTCACCGCGTCACTGTCGCCGACAAAATCGATCAATAATGTCGACGCTACATTGGGGGTTTCCTCCACAGCTTTCCTAGAGCCTCTAGGGGAAAATCAGGGTTATGGGGATTGTAACCCTAATACCTTGTGTAATATCTATTTAAAAGATAAGTGATATTTTACATAACAAGGTTTAAATAAAATATTTTAATTAAATATTTTATTACTATTGCGTCCAAAAAACAAGACTTCACCACCGACCTACACCGACCGATGTTAGGCCTCGCATTAGGTAAAATCATTGTTCTGAACGCAACAGTTCCCACAAGTTTCTGATCCGAGCACCCATTCGGGAGTTATTCTCCTTTTGAAGAAAACTGCACGCTCGCTAATTTAATTATTAAATTAAATTCAAAAATTTGTTCCGGGCTCACTGGGCCTCAGAACTGCACGTCGTCTCAGAGCCTGGTCTCGAATTAATTCCCATATAATATTAAAAAAATAAATGGAAAAACCTGGGACATTACATCACACACACCATAGGGATTTTACAACCCCGAAAAGCCAAAACAAGGGCTACTAAAAAAGATGTGGGTACTGCACGTGAATCTGAGCCACCCGCTCCCACATGCTCTCCTGGAGATTCATGTACTACCACCAAACATGCAAAAAGGGAATAGCTCATCCACGAAGGATCTTATCCGGCCGATCCTCTATCTCCATTGGGTACTCAGCAAAGGTCTCTCCATCATCGATGTCCAGCTCTCCCTAGTAGATGACGTGTAATGGATCATGGACGTACCACCATAGTTGTGACACATGGAAGACATTGTGTAACCAGTCCATATTAGGAGGTAAATCCAAGCGATATTTCAACTCACCAACTCTAATCAGAATCTGAAAAGGGCCAATGAACCTCAGTGATAGCTTGCTGCCTCGGCCAAATCTCTGCAATCCCCATCGAGGTGAGACCCGAATGAATGCATGTTCTCCTTCCTCGAACTCCACGGGCCTCTGTCTCCGGTCGTCATAAGACTTTTGCCGACTCTTTACAGTCTTCATCAACTCCTGGATGACCTGCACCTTCTCTCTGGTAGCTCTCACCATCTCTGGGCCCATGAGTGCTGACTCTCCGGAGTTAGTCCAACAATATGGTGACCTGCAAGGTCGCCCGAATAGGGCCTCGAATGGTGCCATACCAAAATTGGAATGATAACTATTGTTATAAGAAAATTCCACCAGTGTTATGTGATCCTCCCAGCTATGACCGAAGTCAAGTATGTAAGCTCATAGAATATCCTCCAAGACCTGGATGGTCTACTCTGTCTGCCCATCATTCTGGGGATGAAACACTATTCTCAATCGTAAATGAGTCCCAAAAGCTTCTAGATATCCCTTCCACATCCGGGATGTGAAACAAGTATCATGATCTGAGACGATCGTGGATGGTACTCCATGAAGATAAACTATCTCCTACATGAAGAGGTGTCCCATGCTCTCTACTGAAGTCTGCTTCAGTATGGCTAGGAAGTGGGCCGACTTGGGGATTCGATCAATGATCACCCAGATCGAATCTTGCCCCCGGGAAATACCTGGTAAACCCATCACAAAGTCCATTGATATCCTGTCGGACTTCCCCTCTGGCACCTCAAGGGGCTGAGTCAAACATGCTGGAACCTAGTGCTCAGCCTTTACTTGCTGAAATGTAAGGCACCGAGAAACAAACTCTGCCACACTCTTCTTCATTCATGGACACCAAAACTGACTTCAGAGGTGCTGCTACATCTTTCCCATGCCTGGATGCACTACCAAAGGGGATGTATGGAACTCCTTCATAACCTCCTCCCACAACGTCACTGGTACTACTGTGCGCCCTCTGAAATAGAAAACGTGATCTCCACCTTCTGAGTATCCATCAGCAGCATCACCTGTGGATATCTGAGCACGTAGAGTCTCATAGCTAGCATCCCCACGCTGTGCTTCCTTGACTCGCTGTAAGAGTGGAGGGATAACAACCATCAACTGAAGGTAAGATCCCTCTTCTCCATCCACGAAGGACAACTGCAAAGAGGCCAACTTCCTTGTCGTCCCATCCAGCAACTGCGAACTGGATTTCCTACTGAGAGATTTTTCCACCAAGTTCCCCTTCCCAGGAGTATAAACGATCTCAATGTCGTAATCCTGGATGAACTCAAGCCATCGCCTATGTCTCAAATTCAGATCCTTTTGAGAGAAGATATATATGAGACTGTTTGGATCAGAGTAGATGGTAAACCACTCGCCCATCAGGTAGTGCCGCCACATCTTCAATGCGAAGACTACCGCTGCCAACTCGAGATCATGGGTCATGTAGTTCTACTCGTGAGGTCACAACTGACGTGAGCCATAGGAAATCACCACATGTCCCTTCATTAGGAAACAACCATGATCGGTTCCTGATGTGTCGTGGAACACTATGTACTCGACACCCTCCTTTTTTAATCTCACGATCGGGGCGCTCGTCAGACTCCATTTCAACCGTTGGAAATCTTGTTGGCACCTCTCGGTCCACATGAAAGGCTATCCCATTCGGGTCAAAGCTGTCATGGGTGCTGCAATCCTGGAGATATCATGGATGAATCCCCGATAGTAGCCTGCCAACCCAAGTAAAGTCTGCACCTCCATCACGCTCTGGGGTGGCTCCCATGCTAGCACTGCCCCCACCTTTGCTGGGTCCAGTGCTACACAATCCACTCAGATAATGTGCTACATAAATTGGACCTCCTGTAACCAGAACTGACTCTTCGTGAGTTTCCTATACAACTGGTGCTCTCAGAGTGTGTCTAGAACCATCCTTATGTTTCTCGTGTGCTACTCCTCAGACGTAGAGTACACAAGGATATCATCGATGAAGACCGCTAAAAACAGTCTATATCGGGCTGAAAGATCCGGTTCCTGAGTCCCATGAACACTGTAGGGGAGTTCGTCAAGCCAAAGGACATCACCAAGTACTCATAATGACCGTAGCGACATCTGAAAGCCATCTTAGTTATATCCTCCTCTCTTACTCGCAACTGGTGATAGCCTAATCATAGATCAACCATCAAGAACAATCGTGCCCCTATCAACTAGTCGAAGAGGTCATCGATCCTCGGTAGTGGATACCGGTTCTTCAAAGTCACCTGATTTATGCACCGGTAATCCACACACAGCCTCAAGCTCTTGTCCTCCTTCTTGGAAAACAGCATTGTGGCCACCCAGGGTGAAATGTTGGGTCTCACAAAGCCCTTCTTCTGCAAGTCATCCAGCTGCATCCTCAGCTCATGAAGCTCTATAGGAGCCATCCGATAATCTGAAGCTGATATCTAGGTCGTCTTGGGTTGAAAATCAATGCATAAATCTATCTCCCGACGGGGAGGTAGCCTGGGGACATCCTCCGGAAAGACGTCCTCGTACTCAGCCACCACTGCTGGAAATTGGAATCTCGTAACATCTTCCGTGCCAAGGGCTAGACTAGAAAACTGATGTGAAATCTGTTGTGCCCTCCTATGCACGAGTCCATCCAACGCTGCATGGGTCTCTCTTTCTTCGACAAAAGAGAACCTTTTCCCATCACTGCAGACACACCACACCATTCGCCAAAAACAATCAATCTGGGCATGAAATGTGGATAGCCAATCCATACCAATAATGACATCATAAGGCCTCGACGCTACGGCCAATAGGTTCCAACCGAAACTCTCACCTATAAGGGTCAGGTCACACTGCCTACAATGGTTTGTGATCTCTGAATCTTCTCCAGTCAGTATTTCTATGTGTAAGGGTCGAGTCAACAGCTCAACTGGAATCTCAATGTCTCGAACAAGATAAGAAGCTAGAAAAGAATGACTAGCACCTGTTTCTAGAAATATGGAATCCAAAGTAGAAAACACACATACTGTACCTCTAATAATTCCGGGAGTACCTGGGTCATAAGCCTCTGCCGCCTGCAGCTGTCCCTGCCTCTGTCCACCAGCTCCTTGAGCCTGGGGTGGACCTCCTGAGGGTGGTGGTGGTAAAGGGTCGAAACGCCGACCACCTCCAGCTGCTCTCCCAGCTCCTCTTCCATGTCCACTGCCTCACGGATCTTCCTTCTCAACACGTTGCCTCTGCCTCGGAGGTCCATCCACTGCTCCAATGTCAATAGTACGGCGAGTCGGAAAATCTTGAGCGAGATGTCCGCTTCTGTCACATGAGTTACATTTCCTCTCTTGAGGCTGGTAGGATGTGCCCTGTGAACCCTTTACGGCTGATCCCCTGTCCCGAGATCTCCTCTAGAAATGTTTCCCATGCCTGGGTCCCTGACGTCTGCTGCCTGCCACCAAGGTATCTACTCTAGCTCTCCCACTACTGACAATCGTCGGTTTTCCCTGCTCTGACAGGATGCTCTTGACCACCAATGGCCGCTCGAGCACCCCAGCATAGGTAGGAATACTCATAGGGATGATGCTAGCTTAGATATCTCTGCACAAGCCCAGCTCAAATGTATGACCTCTGAAGTACAGATCTCTGAAAATATCCATTGAGTACCGCGAGAGGTTGGTAAAACTCGATGAATAGTCAGACACCGTCATGGTTCCCTACTAGAGCAGAAGAAGCTCCTGTATGCATACTTCTCTAAGGGTAACTGGTGAAAACTCCTCTCTAAAGAGACGCTCAAACTCCGACCATGAAAGTGTCACCTCATCGTGAGTCTGGAAAATTAAACTCCACCATCGTCCTGCCGAGCCCTGTAGAAGGCTCGGTTGAAGGATCACCATCTGTTCTACCAGTGTCCTAACCAAACACAAGACTATAGTCACTTCCTAAAGCCAGTACACTTCTGCCAGAGAGTTAGGCTCACCTCAAAACCTGAGGGGTCTCTGTCTTTGAAAATCGTGGAGTGCGCTCAGCCTGTGCTCCACCTCCACTAGTACAGAAGTTGCTAAACACTTCCCCATAGGTGGTGGAATAACACGCACACCACCTGGTTGTAGAACTGTGGGATTGGGTCCCTAAATCGAAGCTTCATCACTGAGGGGGTCATCCTCCTGATCGAGCTACTGGTTCCTAGCGGGGTGCGCGTCGCAGAGGCATCCTGTTTCCGAAACAAGATGTATCACATTCAGTGAGTATATCTAGAGAGCTGACTCAAGAACGACATGGAAATCACAACCCATTCCTATATGATGCATGTAACATTATTTTCCCCCCATGCAACTAGTGATTTCATGTTCCGAGTCGAAAAGCAAGTTATCAGAGTCCTGGTGTATGGATATGTCGGTCGCCGCACTAACACTGGGGTCCCAGGCCTGAGAGCTGAACTCGAAACCCTTAACATGGTTTCCCCAAACCAACACACAGACTCTCGGTCCTATGGTAGAACTGACCCTCTCTAAATCCACTATGTTACAGCCAATCCCGATAGGGCCTGAGCCGCAACTCCCCAAGCCTGCCTCTAATAGGCCAGGGGCTGGTGACTAGCACCGAGTAGGCATGATACTAACATGGGAGGCATTTCCTATAAACATGTACACACACACACACATCTCCAAGCCCACAAAGCTGAAAATTAAAAACTACAAAAGATGGAAAAACACACATAAACAAAAAACCCAACCAACAGAGTATGACAGGGAAATAAAGTACAGTAATGTAATACCATGGGCCAAAAGTTCAAGCCAACTAAAAGAAACTCTACAAAAAGTCCAACCTGTAGATAATGGTACTGGGACTACAACCCATCACCGAAAGAACACACCTTGGCCTGCCTGATCTCACTGAGCATCATCTGGTCCTAGTCCGCCTAGAATCCTGTCAAAGGATCGCTCGTCTGCAAAATACACGACACATGTGGGAAAATCCCGTGTAGGGGTGAGTGTAACAATACCCAGTAGGACACCCCGAAAACCACAATGGAAATACAAACAAGGAAAATACCACAAAGAAATGTACAGTCATCTCCACACACTATATGTCTACGGAACATATATCCAGAATATACAGATATACTCATACACAGACAACCATCGCGAAACCAACACTAAGATCTAGCTTGAAGATTCCACTAAGCATAATATAGAGAGAACACACTACTTGGGCTGAATAGAGAGATACGAAGTACTCATTTAGGGAGAACACACTCCACGAGTACCTTGAGAACATGATGCTCTGGTGAGGATCACAACCAAGTCATGGGGTGATTCTGAAAACTCATTCTGAGCTAATCCTCTAGGCAGAAGATTGGCACCCGGGTAAGGTAGGTCACGTCGATACCAAGAACTCTACCTAGGGTATCAGGAATGAATAGAGGATCCGGCTATAAGTATCATAGAAGGGATTCCAACAACTCTATTCAGGAATTCCTGCTGAAGAGATCATACTCCTGTATATTAAGAAATGATACCAGAAAACTTCAGGAGAAGGACCAAGGGTACGGACCCTAAGAAGGATAGACCATGTCACAGAAGAAATGTGGCTCAAGCCATGAAGAAAAAGGTTGCACGGCGTGTAGTATGGTTACACGCCGTGTTCCTTGATCCCGTGTACTGCCCATGTAGACGGCCTGTGTCGTTCGTTCAATTCGTGCAAAACCAAACTACACAGCAGGTAGAAAAGTACACGACATGTTCCTTGACCCCAGGCACATCCCGTGTAACTGGACCGTGTCATTCGGCTTTTCGGATAGAAAGAAACTACATGGAGTGTAGAAGAATCACACGCCGTTTCCAAGCACCCGGGCTCGCTCCGTGTATGCTGGCCATGTTCCCGTACACTGTATCTGCCCATGTCTGGGTTGCCTGCCCATGTTCCAGTACACTGGTTATCCTGTGTATCTAGTCGGGTCTGGCTGGGGAGGGGTATACACGGCATGTCCATGGTCGTGTACCCTTCCCATGTCCATGTACTCCCGGAGTACACTCCAGGTCATTTTCCGATGAGCACACGTCATGTAGCCCATACTACAAGGTGTGTAGTCGGGATTTTTTCTAGAAACGTTGTCTTCCTCCGTGCACCTCAGCTGATCCTCTGGACTTTGATTCAGCCGTCTGTTTGCCACGAAACTCAATATGCTGGATCGCCTCGTCATCGTGATGCCAAATCCATGGGTTTCAGGCCTTCAATCAGCTCCAAAATCCGATCACGGTCACCCGTGCAGAAATTGTTCCAAGAATGATTTCATCCAATCCGCTACGATCCGTCTGTCACCACCGCAGTCGCACCTCTGTAGGGTTGTACCAATTCCAGATCATTAATTTGGGACTGTTTCATCGCACAACGGATGCGCAATGATCCATTGTTCCTCGTCCCACAATTAACTTGAAGAACACTCACAAATAACACGATGAATTTTGGGAAGAGACACACACAAATCTAGAGGGACGAACCTCGATCGATGTTCGTGTTGATCTTGGTATGTCACTGTTAGAAGGTTGAACGAAACCAAACAATAACAAGAATAAAATCCCCAAAATCCCCTCAAAATCCCATCCTGCAAGAATGATCGATCCGTGGCATAATCTGTTTGTGGATTACTTCGTGATCATCGTAGAAATCAAAAACAGGGAAGAATAAAAATGACAACGACATCCTACCTAGATCCCAGCATTCGTTGGAGATGTTTTGGTTGTTGCGTCGTCGTCGCTGACGAAATCCATAGAGAATGTTGCTGCCACATTGGGGGTGTCCTCCAGAGCTTTCCCAGAGCCTCCAAGGGAAAATCAGGGTTATGGGGATTGTAACCCTGATCCCCTGCGTAATCTCTATTTAAAAGATGAGAGATATTTGACGTAAAAAGGATTAAATAAAATATTTTAATTAAATATATTATTACTTTTACGTCAAAAAAACCAAATTTCACCACCGACATGCACCAGCCGATGTTAGGCCTCGCCTTAGGTAATATCGATGTTTTGAAGGCAACGGTGCCCTAGGATTTCTGATCCAAGAACCCATTCGGGATTTATTCCGCATATTCATGAAAACCGCACGTGCTCATAATTTAATTATTAAATTAAATTAAAACATTTGTTCCGGGCTCACTGGGCCTCGGAACTGCATGTCATCTCAGAGCTTGGTCTCAAATTAATTCACATATAATTTTAAAATAATACATGGAAAAATCCGGGACATTACATGTGTGAAGTGGTGCATCAGTGGTCGATGCTTTATCTTATGGAGAAGAAGGAAATTAAGATTTCATGTACTGACATTATGAAGGAGTTCCGGGTGGAATTCCATTATTCCATATCAAATGCAGATTAGTGACAATATATTATCTCCCTTCAACAAAAGATTAGGTCATTAAGGGAGTTGTAGTTCATGTTAAAGGATCCCCTTTGATTTCTCCAAAACTCTATTTGGATGAGGATTCAAGGGAAAGACGCTTATTGGAGGCACTCTGACCTTCTCTTCTATATGATGATACTCCATTCACTCTACCAAAGTACATGTATGTTCATAAGATGAGTGAAGTAGTGGGGAGGATTCACAGGCTGGGAGGTGTGCCATGAGAGGGGACACATTTGAGTTCATCAATTTTGAACGCTGTTAGCCACATGGCTCCACTATCATATCCTTCTAGGTTTCGACAGGCGGGGAGCCGACATTAGTGGTTCTATTTCTGATCTCCCGGTATTCACCCTTTGTCCACAGGCATAGAAACAAGTTGCGTTACATATAGAAGTTGTAATCATCTTTAGAATTAGTTCCATGTATGAGTGTTGTACGGTGGGGGTGTCGTGGTTCAACTCCCACCTCACTAGCACCAGATGTCATCCAGACTATTCTAGCATGTGCAACAGCCTTCAAGAGAAGACGTTGTAGGGGGATTCTGACCTTTGGGCTCTCCTCGGGGACCTCAACCGGGGAATGGTCGAGGAGGTGGTCGATAGACAAGGGGTAGAGGATCTGGTCATGGGTAGTCACATGCCACATAGGAGCACTTTGAGTAGGTCCATAGGTCGTTCAAGGTTCCATCAGTTTGTCTAGTACAACTTCCTCTTCCTTTTATTATTTAGGAGATTCAAACTCAATTGTTACACCTAGTCAAGCATATTCCTCATATATAGACATGGAAAGAAGATAGATGCCCCTAATGTTGAGTATGCCAGTCGGGTTCAGAACATCATGTTTGATGTTTTTCGAGGATGCAGACAGAAGTTGGGGCTTTATCATTCCTATGGGGAACTTGTTCTACTGAAAATTTATCCATACGGTGTCATCCTCGGCAATGAATGGCTATTTTCCAGGCACTCTATTATCGACTCCTTCAAGATAACTGTTATTCTCTATGATATGGGTGTCCCTGTTGTAGTTTTTGTTGGAGATCAGGGTTACCATGAGGGAATTTGGCATGTGGAACCCCTTATTTCTTTGTCATCTGAGAAGTCAATGTATTCAGGAGACTCTGAGATGATGGATTTTCTATAGATTGTGAGTGAATTCCTAAAAGTCTTCCCCGAAAGATTGTGAATCCACCCAATGACATGATATTGAGTTTGGGATTTTCTTACAACCTTGTGCCCAACTGATTTCAATGGATCCCTATCAGATGGAACCTTTTAAGTTTCAGGAGTTTCATATTCCAGTTAATGACCTGATCAATGAGGTTTTTATATCACTAAGTGCATCACTATTGGCTGCTCCAGTCTTGTTCGTGATGAAGGAAGATAGTGGTCTCAATCTTTACATAGACTACCAAAGACTGAATCAGGTGTCAGTTATGAACCATTACCCCCTATCGAGGATAGATGGACTATTTGACTAGTTGAAGGCAGAAGGTTAGTTCTCTAAGATCGACCAATTGTCTGGATATCACCAGTTGAGGGTGAAGGAAGGTGACATACCTACGACAACTATCTAGTGAATGAATAGGCACATTGAGTTCAAGTTTAGGACATTTGGTGTTACGAACTCACCAGCTATTTTCATGGGACTCATGAAATCTATTTTATTTGTGTATGTAGACTTGTTCATGGTCGTGTTCATTAACGAAATCTTGATCTACTCAAGATATGAGGAGGATCATGCTGAGAATATTTGGACAGTCTTGGATTTCTTCTGACACCACAATCTGTATGGGAATTTTTTCATTTGAATATTCTAGACACAATAAGTGAACTTTTTATGACACGTGGTGTCCCAGTAGGTTTTAGCGGTGTACTGGTCGATGGTCAAAGAGGCCATTTTATGGGTAGCGCACAAGAATGTGGGAGAGGATCGTAGCCTACTAGGTCTAGTGGGTTACTACTGGAGGGTTGTACATGACCTCTTGAGAGTTGTAGAGTCGTTTAAATCTTTCACCAAGAAAAAATAGGCTTTAATATGGAGTGATATGTGGAATTTCTATTTCACTTAACTCAATGGGAAGCAGGTCAGTGCTCCAGTGTTGAGGTTTCCATTGGAAGTGGTAATTTTTAAAGTATTATGTGATGCTTTTGGTCTAGGATTGGGTTGTGTGCTAAAGCAGTAGTGGGGAGTGATCTCTTATATGACTAGGCACTTATGTCCTCATGAAAATAACTGTTATACACATGACCTGGAACTTATAGCTGTCATGTTCGTGATGATGTTTTTGTGGAATTACCTCATCGAGGAATGCTTCGTGGTATTTATAGATTACAAGAACCTAAGGTATATATTCTTCCAACAAGACCAAAACTTGGGCCAGTGTATTTGGATGTTATTCCATTCCGAATATGAATTTGATATCTCGTACATATCTTGAAATGGGAACAAGGTGGCCTATGCCTTGAGAAGAATGTCCTAGATGGATTTGGTTCGTGACTCAGAAAATTCATAATAAGAAATGGATGATTTGGATTCCTTAAATCTGGGCATGATATTGGAGGATGGTAGAGGATCTATATTTCATATGACAGTGTAGTCTTCCTTGGTATGACAGTTGGAGGAGTCTTAGTGGGGAGACACATATGCTGATGTAATTTGTGATCGTGTTGGTCAGGGGGATGCTCCGGAAGGATGGTCTGAGGATAGTCATAATTGGATGTTGTTTTGTGGTATGATGTTTGTCTCACTGGCGATGTGTGAGGGAGTTCTTGGTGGATTACATAACATACCCCTCGCAGTACATCCAGGAGTCTCCAAGATGTATTGGGACTTGAGAGATCAGTTTTGGTGGCCCATCGAAAAGCAGAAAGTGGCATATTTTGTGGCGAAGGGCCTCATGTGTCAGTAGGTGAAGGTTGAACACCATGTTCCCAGATGTTTTTTGCATCCCTTGGATATTCCCAAGTGTATGTGGGATGAATTCTTGGTGGATTTCGACACTATACTTCCTAGGGATGATGGAGGATATGATGACATCTGGGTTCTGGTGGACATTTTGATGAAATATGATCACTTCTTAGTGGTTAAAGAGTCTAGTGTAGTAGATGCCTTAGCACAAAAGTACGTAGGTTAAGTTATGTGGATGAACGAGGTTCCCATAATAATTGTTTCATATTGGGATACACGATTTAATTCATGAGTCTGGATGGGATATCATCATTCATTCATCCCCCAGCTATTTTTTAGCACTTCATTCCACCCTCAAATGGATTGAAATACAGATTTGACCATCCATACATTGGATGATATGATACGGGCATGTGTTTTGGACTTCAGGGGATCCTGGGTATGGCAATTTTTCCTAGTAGGGTTTTCCTACAATAATATATACCACTCAACCATTACCATGTCACTGTTGGAATCCTTGTATGGAAATCAATGTTGTTTACTCGTGTGATGAATATAGGTTGTGGAGGCAGGTGTTCTTGGACTAGAGGTGGTGGAGAGCATGATGGATATGGTTCTTCTTTTGCATGAGTAGATGAAGATGGCTCTGGACTAGCAGAAGTAGTATTCCGATCATAGGGGGACACCCTTGGAGTTCATGGATGGGGAAAAATGTTCAAATAGGTCTCCCCTCTGTGTGGATAAGAGATGTTTGGCAGGGAGAGTAAGCTTTATCCCCAGTTCATTGGACCCTTGGAGGTGTTGGGATGAGTTTGTGAGGATGCATATTAGCCTTCATTACCACTATAGTTAGAGAGGATCCACAACATCTTACATTTATCTCGGCTTCCTTGGTATCTACATTATGACTATCACTTCATCGACTAGGGATATTTGGAATTGAAGGATGGTGTGACATTCATGGTGTGATCGATGAGAATCAAGGATCATAATGAGATGGTGCTTCATGGATAGACCATTTTCATGGATCGTGTGATGTGGATGTATGGTGGCTTTGAGGAGAGTACCTAGGAATGGAATGCACGTATTACGTCAAAGTACCAAGTGTTTTTTTGAGTTTGATCTTTTGTTTGATTGGTTATTTTCTTATGATGTAATGTTTGAACCTTCTTGTTTAATGATATGTTGTTTACGTATTTATTTAAATATTGTGTGTAATGTCATGACTATGGGTAGGGGAGGACCATATCCCCAATCCAGAATCATTAATGAACATGTGATTAAACATTTGAGGAAGAGTATATGCCCCCAAAGTGGTAGAATATTGACAAGGAGGATAGAGTTCCCTAATCCACGTGTCCCAAAAGTGTTTCCTTTTTTTAGTTCTATGGTTTCTTGAGTTATTAAAGCCTTAGTGTATCCGTAGTTGTTCAAGAGATTGATTTGATAGTGATGTCCCTAGATGTCATGGTTTTATTCCTGCTTTTTAACAACCCTAAGGTGGTTTTCCTCTGAGAGGTATTTTACTATGTGGTGGTTTGGACCCCCTCAATTTTCATTGGGTATAATCTAGAATTCTCAAGGGATAGAATAGATTGAGAGGTATCAAATGTAATGGACCAGACCATCCTGGTCCATTACATTTCCTAATCCAGTTGTTTGAGGAATCCTGGGGGACCATTAGTGACTCCTTGAGGAGTTTTCAAAATTTAAAGTTGAACGTACAGTGGTTCTGATCACAGTTGGTGGAACCGATCTTCCATCAGTGGCACCGATGGGCATATGTACCAGAGCATTAGTTCTAGGGTGATGGTTCCATGATGTTGGTGACTCTCCCATTGGTGTGTCATTCCCACCTTCTTCTACACCTTCCATTATCACTCCACTAATGTATCTTTTAATGTAAAAATATTTTAATACACCAATCAATGTGATATATGGCTTGTAAAGAATATTTTTACACCCCCCCCCTTCCAAGAGATGGGTGACCATTGAATTACCAAAACATGTTCCATTTTATTCTATGTCATAACATTTTCCATGTTTTCCACTCTCCGGTGTTTTCTAGTTAATCCTTTGTTACATGTTTTTTCAAAGATAAGTGTAAATGAATCAACTCACAGTTGTCCATTAGTCCATCTCGACCATTTCCAAGGGGAATTATTAAATCTCAATTAATACCAATGTGGAAAACCATAGAGCCACATGGTCATGCCACAACCCAAATTTTATGTACTGAAAATTTTCTCCTTCATTTTAGGGTATGGGTTCTTCTTAAGACAAGATCATCTCTTATTCCATTTTTTTTCTCTAAGTGCGGATTGATACATCCTCCCGAGACGAATAGTGCCCCCATACAAGACCCCTTCTTTCTCAGCCTTGGACTTCTTCTGGCATGTCTCACATCCCCCATTATTGTAATAAGAAGGTACATCAATATTTTATCATCGTTGTAGGGTTTATTCCATCATATCTCTTTATTTTTCATCATGTGGGGTGGGTATGATGACGTTATGTTAGGATGTATATGAATCAGTGTTTACTAAAGATACTAAATGGACATTAAAAGAATGAAGGGGTTGGTAAGATAATGAAACATTTGTATTTTACCTGTGTTTTTATGTTGTGAATCATATGGGCTCATATCGACTGAAAATTGTGGTTCATTGGTGGTCATTCTTGTGCACTAAGAAAGCTCTATTTTATATATGAATTTATGATTGAATAACTAAAACATGGAAACTGATTAATCTTGTAAAATTATTTGATTAAATGGATGCTTGATGAATAATAACCCTTGTGTGATCACCCTAGTTATGTAAATGGACCCAATGGACATAATGAAGAGTGTTGGATAAATTTTAAAATATCTTTTCTCTCTTCTTGTGATATGCATGGTTGTACTGTTTTATATATGTGTGGTGATGTACAGAGGATTGGAATATTTGGTTGGGAATTTGTTTGTTTTTTGAATTATAGGTCTTGTGGATCCTGTGGTAAATGTTCTGGAACCAGTTTGTTAGGGATTATTTTTGTTACATTACGTTGAAGGATTTCATGGGATCCCATTTTAATGTTTTTATTTACAAGAGAACTATGAGTGAATGATTAAATGCCTTCTTGGCCATTTTCATTCATTTTTTTGTTTTGGTTTGTGTATAAAGAATGTTAGTAACTTGATAATGATGTAATTTTTAAATGGAATCAGTTGAACATGATAATGAGAATAGGTAAAATGGAGAACTATTTTCATGAAATGGGTAGTGCTATGGTTGTGGTTGTTGTGTACTTGTGCATGTAGGGGTTGCAACAAGAGTGGTTGTACGTGGGCTGGTTGTTGATTTCAGGACCCTTAGGTTGGGATGATTTCATGATTATGTATAGGTATACAAAATTTAGTTATTTTTTTCTTATACTCACCCCAACAATGTTGAGAACATCATGCCGAATACATCCATTTCATGGGGGATGTTGTTTTTCCAATCATTCCTATGAGTGGATGGTTATTATCTCTTTTCTAATCCCTCTCCAAGGTATCCCAAGAAACATTAGGAAGGCAGTGAAAGGCTAAGGTTCATTATTTCCCAAGACTCTTCGGCATCCCAAGAAACAAGGCCCGGAGGGCATTCCCAATCCCCACGGGTTGGAACAAGTTCCTGGGGATCAGAAAATGAGAATTGGGAATGATTTACCCAAGTTTATAAATAGTAAACAATAACTGAATCCAATAAAACAAATCTGGATTTTTGCAAACCAATCAAAGTTTTACCAAAATTCCGAACTGAATTACATAGTATAAAAAAACTCAACAAGACTATAAAAAATGTACAAAACCAATAATGAACATCCCATGAACCTCAACATGGAAAGTGGCTCACCCTCAAGCCATCTCCACAACACCACATCATGAATGACCAGTGAAAACCCAAACAAGTGGCACAAAAGTTGTACCCAAACCTACTACAACAAAAATAACCAAGTCTGCTTACACACCAGGGTGTAAGTATGGTGTGATAAAATGCCCAATAGGATACCACCACTAATAGATTCCATGTGATAAAAATTCCAAGACTAAAAGTGTGGATGTTTTCAAAAACATGTAATTTCTAGTTACAATTTCAAAAAGTTGCAACTAAAAAAATCAGTTTTCAAGTGGGCTAATTTAATGAATCAATACTTTTAAAATAAATTGAAAAGCTACTGATTTTTTTTTCAGCCAAATATACCGTCTGCTGATGGTAATTATAAAGTATCTAATGAGCACAAGCGATAGGAAATAACCCCTAGGCACTAGCTAGCTGTGGATCCCAAGTACCTCGTATCTCGGTGAGAGTAACTACAAAAAATATATGTTCTCGTGTACGAGAAACTAGTAGGAAACATACCCATGACCTAGTGGTCCCTAATCATCATTATCATAGTTTATTTATAGTTTTAAGCGTCAATATTGCTAAGTGAAACTAAGCCCAAACCCCATGGATTCACTATAATACTAGTACACATCCACCAACCTAGATACCTGGGTTTTCCCTTTGTGCTCAAACAAGTTCAACAAGCCACGAAATAGAGTTTTCACATGAAAATATCACTTCCACATCACACATTAACCGAACAGCCCCATGTACATCACACAAGTCACAAATTACACTTTTCTTTCAAATGCATTTTGAAATCAAACACACACTAAAATAGCCCACAACACTTTTTGCATAATGTTCACAATCCAACACATCCTTTAACGATTTTATGAAGTCCCTCCAAATATGATAAACATCACATAGCATCCCACTAACATGTTTCATAAAACCATTTCTATAAACAAAATCCATTTTTCACATAACACTCACACAAATTGCCCACATCACGTTCACACATCTTTCACATTTCAGTAAATCCATTAGACATTTTTATAAAACATTTCCAAAAGGCTACACATCACATGACAGAACTATTCAAATTTAAAATGTTCCATTTGAAAGTATAAACAATCCAAAATAGTTTTCCAATATGGTGTCACCTCTTGCATAAATCATTAAACCATTCAAAACATTCATAAAACAATTCCAAAGAGTGTACCAAAGATTTTCACATAAAACCCATTTCAAAACCGTATTTCAAGGACAAAATCACACCAATAAAAATTCAAAACAGAATTGGAATCCCCAAAAAC
This sequence comes from Viscum album, assembly GCA_963277665.1. Classification (NCBI taxonomy): domain Eukaryota; kingdom Viridiplantae; phylum Streptophyta; class Magnoliopsida; order Santalales; family Viscaceae; genus Viscum; species Viscum album. The sequence goes on along the minus strand of OY728120.1, from coordinate 1,748,495,798 downwards.
ATTTATTAAACTTCCCCCATGTGTTATACAAACACCTCAAACAATACCACAAAAGATTCACATGAAAAGAACATGTTTTCAAGATCACTTTCAAGAAGTACAATAAGGTTTTACACCTTAAACCCATTATAAACCCTACATTGAAACCTATTGGAACAACAATAACCTTCCAAATCAGAATTTTCAGCCCAAAAAATATTTATTAAACCAATTTCATATGTTATAAGACACACCAAAACAATACGCAAAGGGTTACACATGAAAACACCAAATTTTATTCTAAAATGAAACTATAAAAATAAATTCTCAACCAAAACCAACATAAACAATTTTCGCACCACCCACAGCATATTAAAAACATGTATAATATGTAATTAAAGAAAACTAACTCATCTAGAAATGATTACACATGGAATCACCTACCTTTTATGCTGAAACCCTCAAAACATGGTGTGAAACATCAACCACACCACCGCCCACCTAAAGGAAGATAAATCCATCCGTAGACAACAATATTTGACTAAAAATACAAAAAATTAAACCCTAGGTTCGATCCTCAACTCTTGTACATGAGTAACTTCAACAAAGGGTGAAAGAAACACTAAGGAAGGGGAAGAAATCACGGAAAGAAACACTTACTTGTAACATCTTGAATCAAACGAACCAAATACACCAAAATTTAAATCTCCAAGAAAGAAAACCTGATATATAGGCTCTAATGGGGATAAGAAGGTCATGTGGGGACTGAAATGGGGGAAAAGAGTAGAAATTTAAGGAGTTATGAAAGAAACAATTTACCTCTTCAAATCTGGACGATTTGAGAAATCCAGAGAAGTTTCACCCAAATTCGCAAAACACATGTGCTCTAAAGTGGCGAACCCGATAGTGGGGGTTCTCATTATGGTTTGGGATTCTAGTTTGAGGTGGAATCACCGAAACATAGTAAATATTGAATGTGATATTAAAATATTAATAATAGAACTTAAAGCAGGAAATGGGCTTTCGGGCTGGCCCAAAACCTTAATAAAAACCCCAAATCCATCATGATTATGGATTTTTATGAGGCCCAAATTGATATGGTAGTTCTTATATATTAGGTTATGACAATTTAGATCTAGAATTGGTGTAAAATATTGAAAAATAAATGAGTTATAAAAAAAAATTGGTTTTTAAATCTGGAAATGGGCTCACGGTTTGCTCAAATTTTTAAAACCCACCATTTCAACCAAAATGCATGTGAAACCCCCCAAACAGAGAAATAATGAAAATTAAATGACAAAATAACTTTAAAAAACGTCATCTATGTAACAATTATCCCGACCATAAAACTGGCCTCCCTTGGAAAGCCATAGTAAGGCCAAATACAAAAACAAAACCCAACTTTTAAACCAAGAAGTAATTATTTTCCAGGATTCGCCTGCAAAGTCCAAAACACCTCCAGTGATCATTTAAGGAAGGATTACTCTCCCAGAAAAAACTTACACCACATTCTTGAAACAATCAAGAACATTAAGGATTTATCTCAATTGATAACTCCTCAAACACAATCTGAACAATACTGAATCAATTTACCTAGACAAACAACATCATCGAACAAAATTACACATACCCTAATATAAATATTCCATTAGGCACTCTCCAATATAAATGATTACCCAAAGAAGATATAGTTAGTTATATTTCGTCGAATAATAATACCTACATGCAAGACAATACCAAGGAAAAAATCTGAGTTACTCAAATGAAGAGACACAAATGGGATCCCCACCATAAGAGACAACTTAATTTTTTTCCCGAGACTGAATCAGGACACTAACAGGGGGAGGCCCAAATAGACATCCTAGTACAAGGGGTGTACATCCATTATAAATTTACAATATAATATTCATGGTACCCATGGTGGGTATCCCAAACATAATAACCAACCATATTAACTGACCGGCATGGGCCGACATGTATAGAACCAAAAAAATTATTGATTTGGGAAGGCTTCAGAATTAGTCCACACGGTTTGGGAAACTGTGCACTAACTGTGCAGATCATTATTTCCGCATGGCTTCCTGGTACATTGTCACTAATAATCATTCATAAACTAAATGCTCATCTTGTCTAGATAAATTTCAATCCATTCTCCAAAGACTCAATGGAAACCAAAGGGGGAGAAACGATATTAGGTGATGACATGGGTACAAGGCCCTCCACCTATTTCCACTGAATGAGAACAATAGAAATAAATATGATGAAACCATAGGTTTAAACTCTTCCTATCTTTCATTATGAGGAAAGGATATTGTACTGGGTTTTAAATGACACTAGGGTTTCCTCTGACTACGCGCCAGCTTCTCTCTGGGACCTATGGCTGGAGCTCAAAATATTGAAGCATCTTCGGCCTCGTAGTTAGGTTGTGGAATCCCCTGTGTGGTACTTCTTCTTTCAATTCCACAAACAAATACACCACATACCCCGATGGGTTCACCAAGATGTAACACATTCCATAACTCACTTTACCAAAACCTGACATTTCACTGAAACAAGGGATTAGATGATGCACAAACATCACATCTTGTTTCTTTGGGTGAGAAACAATAGATGGGCCGGACATGCATAAACACCTTCCTCTAAGATAGATGATTTGATGTTTTTTCCAAGGGATACATAATCCTGACATAATAGAGAACCTTTGAGGATTGTGTGACCTTCACCTTTATAGATAAAATAACACACAACATCACAATGCATCACCAAACATGACCATTGTGATTGATAGAAAAAATACATGGAACAGGACCTTATAAAAAGTCCATAAACAAAAGACAAGTCCAAAAAGTGGACACAATAGACTCTAATGACCAAAATCCCAAAATAGGTGGTTTAACAAGAACTCTTTCTTCAATAAAACTATGACAAACCTAGAGGCCCTATTAGACACCATCGAGACACTCATCCACACTAACAACCCCAGAATTATTCCACCATTGATGAATCAGGAAACATAAGAAACTAAGGTATCTTTCACCCTTCCACAATCACTATCCCACTACAAGAGGATCAAAAAATCCGTGAAATGAATGGGTGTATACTCAATCAAAAAATATGGATAAAATATTCCTTATATTGATAAATTGGAGGATTTTCCAATGGCGAAACAATACGGGGTTGACTTCAGTTGTGCATTAACCATTAATGGGGGTGTACCTTAACCAATGAGAGAACCCAAAGACCAAACCAAGCTGGTCCATTGTTCAAAACATGCCAAAAACCAGACCCAAACACATGAAGGTAACCACCATAATGGTGTCCCTAATCATATCACAGAAGAGACTACTAACCGATCCTTCTACCCAACATGTCGTCCAAACACAAACCCAAAACACGGTTCGAACAAGAGGGGTTTCTGAACTCAAAACATCTCACAAAATCATCATGAAAATAACACATAATTCACACCATCCCAAACCAGTCATCATGATATTATGTTTTCCTTTAAAAACATTTCTTTGAAAACAAACGGTTTAGCGACTAGCGTATCCACCAATGGTACCCCATGGGCCTTACTCATGATTTTTTTATACCACACAAGGAACCATCCTCATATACATACATGAACTCATCCATTAATTCCAACAACCATCCATAATCCCCTATAACCCGATGCATTTGGTCGCTCATGGAAATACTAACAGTTAAAACAAAAAAACCTTTCCACTTTTCAAAACCAAAACAATCAACCAATACATAATTTTTCTCAAGACAGCTAACCATGGAATAAAAATCCCAATCATTCAAATTAATACTCACTTTCAATTCATATACATCAATTTCAAACCATCTCATCCCATTAAAAAACCCTTTGGTTTTCCATAAAACTCTATTGAAAGCACTTTTTCAAAACCAAATTCTATATAGTTCCTACTTTAAAAAGAGGTGTAACAACACCATTTTCCATTTAAAAACTATTATGAAAATTCAGTTCAACCATTTCATAAATCATGGCATTCCTTCTTTATTTTAAAATAATTTCACAAAAACTTTATTCTTCTTAAAACCAAGTCACTTTAAAACCAAAGTCCCAAGATTTCAAAACTAAAGCACAAAATAATGCGAGAGGAAAGTAGTTTCAATGGGTGACTTGGACATATGGTTGGAGGCTATATCCCAATATGTTCACTATCACAGAGAGTGTTATAGGGAATATACCCAACTCCACATGGCTTTCCAGGCCTGGCGAGCTCACTAAGACAATTAACCCAACTCTCTTTTCATTTCCCCTAATCATCATCAACCCTTGAAAACCAAAGAACATAGATAAATCCCAACTTCCATTGGAAAATTGAATCCCATCATGATGTGTGGTGATCAGGAAAACTACCCATAACTAGAATATCATGTCCCGGCAATACTAACTCAAGACTATCCCAACGCTTCCTCAAATAACATGACCCAAAGTGTTAACCAGAACCTCCTTTGATACCATTTTGTCACGAACCGAATCTGATCGCCACCGAAACCGGCACCAAACCTGGACCATGATAAGTCCCGAAGGGCGCTCCCAATCCCCCTGGGCTGGAACAAGTGCCTGGGTATCATAAAATGATAATTGGAAATGATTTTCACAAGTTTATAAACATAAAACAACAAATGAATCTAATAAAACGAATCTGGGTTTTTCAAACCAAACGATGTTTTACAAAAATTCAGAACTGAATTAAATAGTATAAAAACTCAACAAGACTATAAAAAATGTTCAAAACCAAAAATGAACAGCCTAAGAACCTCAACCTGGCAAGAGGCATCACTTTAAAGCCATCTCAACAACACCGCATCATGAATTACCGGTGAAAACCCAAACTGTTGGCACAAAAGTTGTACCCAAACCCGAAACAACAAAAATAACCAAGTCCACTTACACCCAAGGGTGTATGTAGAAGGTTAGACAATGCCCAGTAAGACACCACAACTTATAGATTCCATGTGATAAACATTTAAAGATGAACAGCATGCATGTTTTCAAAAACATGTAATTCCTAGTTACAATTTCTAAAAGATGCAACTAAAAAATAGTTTTCATGTGGGATAATTTAAAGAATCAAAACTTTTAAAATAAATTCAAAAGATACTGAATTTTTCTCCATAAAAATATACCATATTTTTACTATAAGAATAAAGGACCTAATGATTACAAGCGATAAGAAATAACCCCTAGGCACTAGCTAGATATGGGTCCCAGGTACGTCGTATCTTGGTGAGAGTAACAACAAAAAATATATGTTCTTGTGCATGATCCACTAGTAGAGAACATACCCATAAACTAGTGGTCCCAAATAATCATCATAATAGTTTAGTTAGAGTTATAATAATCAATCTTTCTACGTAAAACTGAGGCCAAACCCCACGGATTCATTAGCATACTAGTACACGACCACCCACCTCGATACCCTGGTTTTCCCTTTATTCTCAAACAAGTTAAACAAGCCAAGAAAAATATTTTTCACATGAAAATCTCTCTTCTACATCACACATTATGAAAACAGCCCCATTTACATGACAAAAGTCACAAATTCCACTTTTCATTTAAATGTATTTTGAAATCAAACTCACACTAAAATACCCCACCACACTTTTTACATAACTTTCAGAATCCAACACATCCTTTAACGATATTATGAAGTCGCTCCAAATATGATAAACATCACATAACATCCCACTCACATGTTTCATAAATTCCTTTTTATAAAAAAAATTCATTTTTCACATCGCACAGACACAAATAGCCCACATCACGTACACACCACTTTGACATTTCAGTAAATCCAATAGACATTTTTATAAATAATATCCAAGAGGATAAACATAACATGATAGAACTATTCACATTTAATATGGTCCATTTGCAAGTATAAATAATCCAAAACAGTTTTACAATATGGTTTCACCTATTACATAAATCATTGAAGCATTGAAAACATTCATAAAACAATTATAAAGAGTGTACCAAATCTTTTCACATAAAACCCATTTCGAAACCATATTTCAAGGAAAAAATCACAACAATAAAAATTCAAAATATAATTGGAAGGCCCAAATAATTTCCTAAACTACACCCAAGTGTTGTACAAACACCTCAAACAATACCACAAAATATTCACATGAAAAGAACATGTTTTGAAATCCACTTTCAAGAAGTACAATAAGGTTTTACACCTTAAACCCATTAAAAACCCCCTCTTTAAATCGTAATGGCACACCAATACCCTACCAAATCAGAATTGTTATCCAAAACAAGATTTATTAAACCAATTTCATATGTTATAAAACACACCCAAACAATACACAAAGGGTTACACATGAAACCCCCCAATTTTAAGCTAAAATGAAACTATAAAAATATATGCATAACCAAATACAAAATAAAAATTTTCACACCACACAAAACATATTAGGAACATGCATAATAAGTAATTCAACCAAAATAACTCATCTAAAAATGATTACACATGTAATCACCTACCTTTTATGCCAAAACCCTCAAAACATGGTGTGAAACATCAACCGCACCGCCGCCACACCTAAAGGAAGATAAATCCATCCCTAGACCACAATATTTGACAAAAAAATACACCAAATACAACCTTAGGTTCGAACCTAAACTTCTATACATGAGAAACTTCAAGAAAGGGTGAAATAAACAATATGGAAGGGGAAAAATAAAGGAAAGAAACACTTACTTGAAACATCTTGAATCAAACGAACCAAATACACCAAAATTTGAATCTCCATGCAACCAAACCTGATATAGAGGATCTAATGGGAATGAGAAGGTCATGTGGGGACAACAATGGGGGGAACAGCAGAAATTGAAGGAGTTATGAAAGAAGCAATTTACCTCTTCAAATCTGGACGATTTGGGAAATCCAGCGACGTTTCTCACAAATTCGTGAAACACATGTGCTCCAAAGCGGATAACAAGATAATGGGGGTTATAATTAGGGTTTGGGATTATATTGGGAGGTGGAATCACCGAAAAATAGAAAATATTGAATTAGATATTAAAATATTAAAAATAATACTTAAATTAGGAAATGGGATTTCAGGCTGGCCCAAATCCTTAATAAAAAAACCCAAATCCATAATGATTATGGATTTTTATGAGGCCTAAATGGATATGGTGGTTTTTATAAATTCAGATATGAATATTTAGAAGTATATTTGTTGAAAAATCTTGAAAAATTAATGAGTTATAAAATATACAAAATTGGTTTTTAAATCTGGAAATGTGCTCATGGTTTGGCCTAAATTTTGAAAACCCACCATTTCCACCAAAATCCATGAGAAACCCCCAAAAAATAATATAATTAAATGAAAAAATAACTTCAAAATAAGTCATCTATGTGACACACAGTTTGTGGGGGGGTGGAACAGGTGTGTGTGCGATGTTTTTTTCCAAAGTGTTTTTGGGATGAGGGAAATGTGTTTCGGGGTTGGACGTGTGGTTGTTGTGGCAAAGCTGTTTGTGTGTGGGGTGTGTGGTTGTGGTGGGCCAGGTGCTTGCGGGCGGGATGTGTAGTTTTGGTGGCCCAGGTGTTTGCGTTTGAAATAAATGTGTGATTGGGATGTCCCATATGGTTGTTGTTGGTGGAGGATATAGGACTATAGTGGGATCTGTGGGTGAGGACTGATGCATAGGATGATCCAAAAAAACAAGATGAAAGCATTGTAGGGTACCCAAATATTGATGTGATATTACTATTATTTCTATAAAATTGTGTTATTTGGGGAGTTTCCCTTGATGAGGTTGGGTGGATCATTTTCTTTGCTAGGTTTTTTTGTTACCTCGATTTTCTCATGGGGCATTAGAATGTCTCACCACTTGTGCATGAGATATTTTGGTTTCCCTTATCAGTATACCTGTGCACTCACTATATGTATATAAAAATTGTGTTCATGTTTCGAAGAGGCCATTTAGAATTGCGTCGGACCATACTAGCTTGGGTTTCAGGACATTTTTCATTGCTACCATTCTTTTCTTTTGGTACATTCCTTCCGAGTGTTTCTATTAATTGCTATAGGTATATTTTTAACATGCATATGGGATTTGACTTTGGGCTTTACTTTTAGCATTTTTCTTTCGGGATGATGGGATTTTCCTTCTTGTATCCCGATCGTGTTCTATAAAAAGGGGTAATTTCTTACATTTATGTGAGATTTTATACTCTTGGTGCTAGTTGCAACCCCGGGTCCAAGGGAAGGTGAGACTTGGGGGGTCATTGTCTCTCTTTCTCCTCTAAGATGGAATGGAAGTGAATATTTCGATCCTTTCCATCATCATGGAGAAGGCTGGTCGTGAAAAATGTTTTCTCACTTGTAAACCTATTTATATGATATTTTACAAGAACATTGAACTTCCTTTTCACACTTATAAGTTGATATTTTATCAAAAAAATTTATGAAGTCGGTTTTCAAAAAAAAAATATCTATATAAACATTAATTAACAACATCATATTTAAATTGTGAGGATCAAATTTATTTATTTTGGGGAGAAATTAACACCTAGAAATTCAAACAGAATAAGATTTTATTTATTAGAGTATCTTGCAAAAAAACCTTATAAAACAATATAACACCCTATTAATTTAAAATATTTTTATTATATAATAAATTTTAATTATTTAATAGATTATGATACATACAATAGTGAGTTTCTTTGATATCTTGTATTATATATAATACTAGGGTTTTACTAAAAAATAATATACACTAAATAGTATTCTTTAATATGAATATAATCATCAATCCATTGAAATTTAACGTATGAATTAGATTTACTAATTTATAAAAAATATATATTTTACTTCTATTTATTATAAATATATTTATTAACAAAAAAAATTTACATTTCTATGAAAAAATAGAAATTCTTTCTAAAAAATAGTATTTTTCAAAAAGATTGTTTAGTTAATCCTTTGACAAAGAATAAAAAATAAAATTTTAGATCATTTTGAAAATTTATTTGAAAATATAATCATTGTTTTTATAATTTTAATATTAAATATATCTTAGGTTAAATCATTTCTATTATTCTGAAATGCTTTTTTATGAATACACAGAATTACCAAATTTTAATTGAAAAATGGATTTTGATTAAATATATTATAATGATAAAAGATATATTAAATTTTTTAAAGTATATTTTTCATAATTATATTTCAATTAATAAAATATATCTAATTATAATATATTTCATATTTAATTTAGATATAAAAACATTGTAAGCATTTGAAAATTTCATATTTATAAAATTAATTTCTCATCATGTCAACATGATTAATTTTCAAATAAAATTTTCCAAATAAATGAATTGAAATTTGAAAAATGGATTCCATAAATGGACATAGAATAATTTATAATTTAGAATAATTTCAACAAAATTTTTCAAAAAAATTAATAGGTAAAATAGAAAAAATTATTTATTGTGCTAAAGGTAAAAATGTATTTACCATTGGTTAAACTGACAATATAAAGGGATAAAATAACCAAAACACTATCCTAAAATATATTTTCTGGAAATATATATACATTATATATTCTAGGATCTGTAATTAAAAATTAAAATGGATTTTTAAATGATAAATATTTGGGTGTGATTTAATATTTATAAAAAACTACAAGTGTTCCACTCACCTAACCTATAAAAGGCCACTCACGCATCTCCCTTATTCTCACCATAAAACCACATTGGTTCAAAAAATATAAGAAAATATTATTTCACAGACTCCATCATATTATGTTAAAAATATATTATTGGTCTAAAATCTATATTAGTAATCATTTAGTTCAAATTAATGGTGGATTCTCAAAGAAAATGTAACATTCTTTAATGAGCATCATTAATTTAATTAATTATCATCCTTATTAAATTATTTTAAAAACATGATTATATAGTAAAATATTTGTCCTAAAAATATTTAAATGTTCTTATTTAATAGATATTACCTAAAACAACACCAAATTCTATGACATTGGTTATGAAATCATCGGTTATGTGCACAGTGGACTACCTATTCTTAAATAGATATCGTTAATTTTTTTATTAACACATCTCACGGTTAGGTATTATTACAAAATTAATTTATATATATTATATTTATGACAATAATTATAACTATGGATTCATTTTATAATATACACCTTTTTTTAATTATCATTCCGTAGTAGATATGATAATGTCGCTTATGTGTACGACAGTCTAACGTCTCATGAAGCGATGAGATTCATCATTCCCTAAGGTATTGCATTGAAGGTGATGAAGGTATAGTTAATGATTATATGTAAAATAAAATATATAATTATGATATAATGATTTATTTTTAATTCATGAAATATAATATATTTATATAGATATCACTTTTTCTTACCTTTTCACTCAATGAATGTTGACAATATCAATCATGTACATGTGGACTGCAGCCTTCACAGAATGATGTGACTTACCTTTCAACAAAACTACATAATATATATATATATATATAATTATATATTTAAATAAATAGTATGGTTTATATAAAATTTTAATATTTCTTTAAAGATAATATATTACATATCTTCTTTCTATTATGAACATTGAAAAATCGAAATGATACACATGTGTACACATGACATACCATCTCCATGATTGTAACATACTTCATTTCTCAAAACCATTATTCATGATTAGTTTTAAATGTATAATTTCTGTTAAAAAATATAATTATTTCTTTATTAATATTATTTATATGGTCGGACTATGTAATATTCATTCGAATTTGATCATTAATGCAGAAACAAGCACGAGATAATTACATAATTAATAAAAAAATAATAAAAATAATGAAATAATTTTAATGGAAAGTGATATAATTTTATAAAATAAACATATATAATTTTATAAATATTAATATTGTTTCTTAAAAAGTCATAAACATGTTCAAAACACTATACATGATGTTAAGACATGTAAAACAAAAAGGAATAATAATGTAAAGGATTTTGTCTCAATTTGATTTTATTGAGGAACATTATAATGTTATGCACCTAATTTATTTTATTATAGGGTAAACACTACCCAAATTTACTTTTAATACCTATAATAATTCATTATTAATGGTATTGTAATTTTTTATTCGAATTTTTTCATCTGTGGGGATTTTGAAAAAAAAATAACCAAGTGGTATTGAATTTAATAACACAATTTCTTTTCATTATGTTGCATCACTCTTTCATTTTCTTTGATATCATTAGATTATATATTTTTTATTTATGAATTTATATTGATTTATTTATGCTTTATTTTATATGGAATTATAGTTGATATAAAAAATCATCTAAAAATTCTCACTTCAATGTTATGATCGTTGAAAGGGTTTACTTCACGATCACATTTTAATCAGTTTTTCTTATACAAGAAATTATAATGATGAAAATATATTGATCATTAATTAATAAACTATTTATTTTTATACTCCTATGGTTATTAATTAATTTTTTCAATCAATAATTTAATTTTTTACCTCATTGGTAAATTAAATAATTGATAATATTTTTTTAAGAAAATGAGATATTATTTCTTTATTCAGTCAGACATTTGTTTTGACACAAAAACATGGTTTCTAAAACTGTTTTAAAAAAATAACCTCATAAAAATGATTTATTAAAGTTATTTATATCCATTTATACATTTAATATAAAAAATAATTGAATATTCATTTCTTTTTGGGAATAATGAACATTAGTAACATTTTTATAGTGAAAGGGGAATATTCTTTTTTTCAGGACCGATATATACAAGAATTATTTCCATCATGACCACAGTTTAATTTAATATTAATTTTTATTTTTAAAATGAGAATTTAAATTTCATTTATTCTTAATATTTATTAAATTCATAGATTTTAAAATAAATTTTCAATGAAAATTATTTTCACAATAAATTATTTTCAGAAAGGTTAATTTCAAAATAAATGGTTTATTTTTCATTAGAATGTTTTCAATAATCTCTTTATGATATTAATATCCAATAGAACCATTTAACCATTATGCTACATATGATTTTTTGGAGATATGTCATATTGATTTTATACACGTTCTATTATTGGATTGTTACTGATCTGTTTGACTAAAGATGTACAAATTTATTACTAATCACCATATTACTCGGATGGTTAATGTTTATGTTTAATTACAACAAAAATCCATATTTTTTTAATTTTATAGAATGAAATTAATTGAATAGTTGAAACCATACACCACATAATTCAAATACAAAAATCCAAACTTCATGAACAAAAAAAACAAATATAAATTTGTTTAACCAAATTCATAAAATAGGATCCATCGATGAGTCAACAAAAACAACTCATTCAACCCATCACAACCATGACCGCCTTATTATAGTTATCCACATCCACATCCACATCTAGAATCGTTGGCCGTTAGGAAATTTAAAAATTACAATCTTCCATATTCATGTTTCAAATAGAAACCATCATTATGCCTGAACCACCTTGCATCGCGCACAACCTTGTCCCAAACCAGAACAACCAAAATTCAGAATCAAAAGATCATTCATCAACCATGTTATTGACTAAATTGAAAGAGTTTTAGTTATTTACCCTTCTATATTGATTATAATTAATTTATTCATATCATCCACTTTACCTAACCCTTACTGAGAATTTGATTGCGCCCTTATTTTTTTAGTTTATATGTAATCCATGAAGAATATAGAAATATATATGTAAGAATATGATAGATGGAATAATGTTATTCTCAAGAAAAAAAATATGCTTAAATTTATGGGTAAAATTTAATATGGGGATAATATATTTATCTATTTTACCATTACTAAAATAATATTTGGAATATTTGGATGCGATTACTTTTATATTATGTTAATGTAATAAAAAAGACACTAGATCTATGGAAATAGGGTTCGGGTTTATATATGTTTGATCTTGAATATCAGACTTCCTAGATATTTAATGTGTTCTTTCATTTTGGGTATCATTTAATAAATGTGGGTAAGAAAGATATACCCATTACTTCCATTCATATACAGTACATAAAAAATTAGAACATAGTAATTCCATTCAAACTCATCAATTGTTAAATAATATTCATTCACGTTATGAATTCACTCTATAGAGATTAATAAGCATAAAAGTTATTGTCATTATATATAATATTCTCATATTTTCAAAATGAAGATAGGAAAATGATAATAACTATAGTGTTGTGATAATGTCAAATATAAATGGGAAATGTATTATGAAATTAGTACAATTGAATTTGGGCTATAAAATGTATCTTTCATTGATCACGTAATAACATGTGAATATATATTAATGGATTAATAGAAAATACATGTGATTATAGGATGAAATAGAAAAAATCAATATCCATGTTAACTAATTTCCTTGTATTATCTAGGTATTATTGGTGATTTGTTAGAAACATTTCATTATTTTCTTTCCCAACAACAAAGATAACCCAGAAGGGAATAATGTTGTTGAGTATAGATGAATGCGAGGAGGTATTAGAAGATTTAAATAAGAGTATAATCATTTCACATGTACTCACACTACCCACTTGTGGGGATATATTTATGATTTATAGCGATTAATTACTGATAGGAATTTGATTGGGTCCTCCGGATATATTGTACAAAAACATAAAATGCCTCTCATAAGTTTATGGTGTTAAGAAGATGTATACATAACTTGATATGGAGCTTCATATAATTATATTTCCATTTAATTTTTTATGTTGTTACCTCTATCAAAGAACTAATATATATATATAGATCATTCAATCCACAACTATATATTCACATGAAGAAGATCAATATTCACCAATGAATATGGTTAGAGCTATTCAATGATTTTAATTTCATAATCAAATACCATTCAATTAAATCAAATAAAGGGGCATATAAAATATGTTTAAATTATCTTAAAATATTATCCATTATAAGGATTTATAAGAACCAAGTATTTATAATAAATCAAATGAGACACATGGGAATCATAAATTGAGGAACCATAGCCTTTTTTATCATACAATTTCTCAAAAATTCATTCATCATAATATTAAGGAATCCCATTATAATTATATCGATATACAATATTAGGTGGATATTATAAGGAAGGGTAAATCCTCTATGTTTATCATTGAAAAAAATAAGGGTTTAAATTTGGGTCATGACTATAGATACCATCCATATACATGCTAATGAAAGGTCTATTGATTTATTCTCATAGCACAAAAATATCTTCCCACCCTTGGAGAATAAATATATATAAATATCATTGAAATAACTATTGTTGGGATAATATATAAATGGATATTGTGTAATATGCATCCATTTAACATGGATATAAATTATTACTATGGGAAAGTAAAACCACAAAATCTATGATTCCAACATTACCAATACCATAACAAAAGTGGTTGAAAATAACTATCATTTTTTCATGGTTATTTAAAATAAAAACTAAGGGAATAATTCCATATCAGTTTTCAGATTTGGTATTACACTGACTGATCATTTCATTCCCATTTAGTATTTCTTCCCACAAGATAAACTACATATAATATATATTAGGGAAGTGTTTAGTCTACATGGAAATCCACTATCAATTTTATAAGATTGGTATCTATGATACTGCATAAAATTCTAGAAATCTATATAGGATGATCTGAAAATTGAGATTTATTTTAGTATAGGATATGTCTTATAGAGTTATTGACAATCTGGGCAGAAAATCTTGAAACGTTTTGATATGTTTTATTCATTTTAAATATACTTCATGTTAAATTTGGATCAACATCATCCCTTGGATGAGTTAACATAAAATAATATATTTTACTTGAGAGTTGTTTTTGGCTAAAATTGAATCCTTATATAGAAATAAATATAACACCCTAACATGTTGGAATAAATTTATAGAAAAAAATAAATTATGATTTGAACTAGTGGAATAAATGATGAGGACATTAATACCATTCAACTACATATTCTAGTTAAATAATTTCTATATAATTGATATTATTATTTCCATAAATAATTTATAGTATATAGTTATTGATAATTTGTTACATCATATATCATCATGGAAGTGATTCATGAGTTTTGGAATAAGGTAAATAGAATAACTATGTATATTAGACCATTCAAGATTCTTGATCATATCAGACCTATGGCCTATGAAATCCCTCACATGTAATTAATAGAGCGGTGCTACAATTTTAGATTGATATTTCCTATAAGGAGTCGATTGGGAAGACTTCTCAATATAGAAACTAATTTCAACAAAACTAGAATTTTCTTCAAGTAAAATTTCATTGGTGAATCCATAAGTATAATATATAAACATGGGAAAAAGAATAAGTAATGATACAAATATACCCTCAATTGTTTACACATTATTTAATGAAATGATGTATATTGGGGAAACAATTAGGTGGGAAGTCTGTAATGACCTAGACTTAAATATATGATATTCCTCTTTTAAAATTTATTAGAATTATATATACTAAAATAATATTGTATTAAACACAATTAAAAGATAATATATAACTAAACAATGTTATTTGTAAGTAAAACAACTCATGTTTAAAAATAATTTTTTTATTATAGTGTCACATAAAAACAGAGTATTACATTTAATAAGAATAATAAATATCATTAAATAATAATTTTTATTATAGTAACGAATATTTTATGGAGATAAACATAATACAATAATTTCATACTATTGTAAAACCTATATGCTTGAATTTCAAGATAAATATCTCTCCAACAGTTAATATCATAAAATTTCAGAGAATCTATCGTAATATGGTAGTAGATAATAATGGAAGTGTAGAACCTATTAAAATTAATTATTCAATGATGAGTTATGATAATGGTGAATTATATATATGTTTCACTTTTGGGATTTAATAGTTACAAGGCCATTACCTAATCATTGTAATGTGAGCATTATATTGACGTTAAATTAATAATAATATGATATATAATAGTAAAATAAAATTTTCATTATAAGTAAGAACGAATTATAGAATGTAATTATGTTTTAATAAATACATCGGAAATTATAGAATTTATAATTCCATTAAGTTACTAAATAATGGATTTACCTTTAAAAATATTATAATATATAAAATATGTTATTTGAAGTTAAATTATATTATCTCAAAATTATGAATTAATTTTTTCTAAAATTAATAATGATATTTTAAATTAGAATATCCAAATTATGTTTAGGTGATTTTTTGATAATAATATAGAAAAATATATTTTTTCGTGAATAAGAAATATTTAGTTTTTTATTTTTTGTATGTTTTATAAAAATATAAATATAAAATAATAATCTAAATATTCATATAAGAGAATCCAAAACAGTAATATTGTTATTTCATTTATTATGTTATTATATATCCTTAAAATGATTTTCATGAAAATTAAATCAGATTTTAATTTCTAATATATAAATTATGTTTATAAAAACAATTATTTATAGAAAATTGATATTAACATTCCAAAACAAGTATTAAGGATTTGATGTTATTTATTTCGTGGATAAAATTAAAAACAATTTTGTAAATATCTTAACCAATGATATAATTTTATGGTTAATCCAATTTTTTTTCATTTGATAAAATCCTATTTTTCCCAACAGGATATTTTAGCATCCCGACCGTGACTATTATCTTCAAAAGAGCCAATGGGACACCATCCTGAAGTGAAATCCCCCAAGAAACCACGTTTGGTAATAAATACCTATGGTTTATGAAACTGTTTTGGATGATTTTACATGAGGAATAAATATACCATGATAATATTAAATAAAAATAATAATAGAAACATTTATGACTCAGGAGTATATAAAATACTACTCAAATAGAAATAAATGAACTAAAACATCATATTAATAGACAAATAACACATAAATGAATACAAATAATTAGACAAAAATGGTGTAATGACTTTTCCACTAATGTGAAAATGATCTAGACTACAATATTTATGACTCCATGATCCATATACACCAAACATAATAGAAACATCAAGGATTTCCACTTGAGAAATAAGACACTTTCCCCTTTTGTATTTATTATTTATCTAAATATAAAAATCCACCATATTTTCATGTATTGAGTTATTATAACACTTAATGGGTAATCCCAAAACACTTACCAACTCGTGAAACATTGAAAAAATAAGTTTTCATAATTTTAACATATAATAAATGAGAACTAGATGAATAGTTGAACCAATCCATAAATATGTTACTTTAATGAATGAAAAACTTTCATGTTATCAAATTTTATCACATGAAAATCCCATCGAATGTGTATACTCCAATACACCCATGAATTCTATATACCTATCTATAATCATGATTAGTGATTTGTACAATAACAAATTCATCACGTGGTGAACCAATTTGAAGGTCAGACATCTAATCATCATCCTTACAAAGTTTTCATTTATTTTATTGTGGTTCTTCATACCATGATCTATCCCATATGAATGTAAACACACACTAAAAAATTATGACTTCTTACTAATTTAATAATTAATAAAGAACATATTTTTTAATAAATTATTCGTTGGATAAAATTTCATCCATATTTCAAAAACCAAGTAGTTTATTTCATTCCATCAATAATAATTTTTTTGATAAATTTCTAAATTATTTTCCATGAATAGAATAATAATGACTTAAAAAATCCAATCCGTCGTGAAATGAAGTTGTATAGTTGGAGAGAATCTCCATACATAATGATATGTTATTTTGTCATGAAATAATAAGGAATAATGAATTACAATATTCCTTTAATCATCCTATTGAAATTATATAACCAACTCGAATGAAATAATCCATGATTTTAACTTAGAATTGTTAATTAAAATCCACCTAGTTAAGGATGATGGTAGTGGATTTAATGTGATTTTTTTGAGTCAAAACCAAATTAAATATCACCTTAAGGAGGTTTCACATAGATCCCTTTTATATCCCCTATGATGGGTGTGAAATTTAACCTTTTAAAAAAATTATTGATTGACACCACACCCAAGATGATAACATAGTGGGTGTGGTCTCTCCAATAAATAAAGGAAAAAAGACAAAACATTGATGTCCAACATGCCTTGGTGCATGGGACATGGTTGTTTTTATCACATAATAATTTATTCTATAGTTTAAGGAATCATTCTTGTCTTTTTTCATAGAAATTCTCATAGGGTTCCACACCCACAGAAACCCCCAACCACCATTCATTTTATACTAGTTGTTTACTAGGGAACACACCGTGAACCACTCCCATGGATATGGATTCCCTTGGGAATTCCTTCTTTTGGTGTGCCAAAAAATGGTTCACCACTCCTAAACACTCCCTGAACCACACAATATATATATAAACCATACTATATCCCTAAAAAGTATTTAAAAAATTGGGAGAAAATACATTCCTAAAATAGTGGGTGTTAAATTATACCCACCCTAATTTATTAAATACCACAAAAGATTTATATTCATGGAGCCTTGGAAATGTTCCGGACATTGCTCTAAAATTTCCTTCTTATATTCTAAATATTCATCATGAATATTTCCAAAATTACATTGCATTTATTCTAAATGTATTATTTTTCTATGAATGATATTATCTTTAATATCCAAAATCTAAATGGGTACATGGATATTTTTAGCATCCATGTCAAGAGTAACATTGTCCCAACTGATCACATGATTCATTCCATTATTGTACTTATTCATTTTAAAGTCATTGAAGACATAATGGAAATCACTAAATATCTATAGTATAGATAACTGATATGAAATTGTTTTAATGTAGTAAATAATATTAAACTATCCATCATACCATGAAAATAATTTCCATAAATATCCCAAGAGTTTATGACTAAGTCTTAGTGACACATTCAAGAATACTTGGTAACTAAAATTTAAATAAAATATATATTGGCAATGTTCCCCATATGATTTCTTCCTTCTCGGAGCTATAATCATATGATTCAAGATAATTTTAATTTTCATCACTATCTCATGGATGATACTAGTTCCAGTCTATTATGTATCTCTTATTTACAACAAACATAAGGGGTAACAACATAGATATACATATAATACCTAAAATCAGGCCATACATATCATCTCATGGTTGATTTTTTTATTGGATAACTCCATCAAAAGAATACAATCATCCCATGAACTTCTAAGGATTTTAACACAAGATCTGAGCATCTCCACTAATTTTTGAATTGTCAATTTTTTCTACCCATTTTTTTTGAGGAGGATATAAAATGCTCATGTTCAATTGATTTCTCGGAGCCTATTGAAAGGAATTCTAGAATCTAGAATTTAATTCATGATCTCTATCTTATAAAATAGAAATGGTAATCTGAAGAAGCATTACAACTTAAGGAATATAATAAATTTCCACTTCCATAGTAATTTTTTTACTCTCTAATTGGGATACAATGTGTGGAATGTGTGAGTTAATCAACAATAATCAAAATTACTTCCTAATTATAATTTTTACATATTATAACCCCAAAAATTTACATTTTACAACTTATATAAAAGTACAATGATATCATAAAACATACCATCTGGTCAATGATTTTCATATTTTCTTATGATAGGATAGGTTTTTCAAAAAAATATTGACAATATTACATATAATACCAAACTATATGAAATTAAATTTAATCCCATTATAAAATATGGAAATACGTGAATGAATTTCCCATTATAAATGCAGACACATTGAATGAATCTATACCTAGTAATATGAAATGATAATTATATGAATATAAATTCATAATTATGAATTTCTTTAATATTTATATCCATAAAAAATCTCCCTCCAATTTTGGTTTTTCCTAATGGTAATGAAATATGAATATAAAACTTATTCCTTATTGAATAAGAATATCAAATCTAGAACTAGTTTACTACAGAAGAAAATTGCATGTTCATCTTGTGTGACATAGTCCACAGTAATATTAAGATTGATTCTCATTATATTTCGCTTTCCATGATCATATCTTATCACTTCACTATATTATTACAAAATCAAAAAATGTTTTATATAATAATTATATCCATGGTTTTATAAAAATTATAAATAAAACATATGGAGGTACTCCATATATTATTTTTTCCTCAAGATCATGTATCATAGTGAAAATATGTATTTACAAACCTTAAGATATGTGAAGACTATGATCTTTTATCAAAATAAGTAATGTCACCGGGGATCTAATTCATGTAATGTCTATCTAATTCCATGTCATTATTCATATATTTATCATTATGAGGTCACAAATATTTTGAAATATATTCCACAACAATATCACCTTGAATGAGAATATTACCTAAGACATGTTCTATATGAATCATAATTGATAGCACAATAGCGATGAGGTTTTGGATTAATTATGATTAGTGTAGGTGCGTGGAGAGAATTAATATACTGAGTGGATATTTTATAGTCTAAAATCCATGAAAATAGGGCACCCCTTTTTATTAGAGTAGCCACATGAAGAAAACATTAATAAAATTTGGGAAAACTTGTGATAGTTGAATGCTAATAATAAGAAATTATATATCTCAAAAACATTATTTTGTGTAAATAAATATACAAATTATTCAATATTCCCTTTTTTAACTAAAATATTTTCTTAAAAAATTAAAATCCTGAGTAAATAATCATCTTCTATCCATATTTTAAACATAGATAATTTTCCATTCAAATGATGATCACAAAATGTATTCAAAAAATTATTTATGTAATCCTCATGGTAATTTATACTTAGATAATTAACAAATATATCATCAATAAATGGCCCAAAAAAATAATCGATGTAACTATTGAAGATATTGTTAACTATTTCCATGGAGAATGCAGATACATTCATTAGACCAAAGATAATAACGACAATTAACTATCTATATAATGACTATAGAATGTTATCTTTTTTATATCCTCTTTCAAAAAAAATTTCTTATGATATCTCGATTAATGATCAATTTTAGAGTATCACATGGATCCCTTCTATTTATCTAATATTTCATCAATTAATGGAATAAGTTGCATATTCTTTATCTTAAATTTATTTAGTTTATGTTAATTAACTCATAAATATAAATACATAAATGAATTATATTATGAATAAAAAATTTAAAACATAATGTGATGTAAAAATTTTAGTGAATGATTTGATTTAAAACTTTTCTAGGTGGGAAATTAATTTTTTACACACTATTAGAGAAATTTTGTATGATTTTAGACAAATATGTCTTTTTCCTTGAAGTAGATCGATAGAAAATTAAATTTCCGGCTTGAGTTGTAACCCCTATATGTCATTAAAAATATATACACTTTTATTATAAGATTATAATTTCTTACTTCATCGTCAGTTCCTTGGGTCATTTCTACATAAGAGTTGTAGATTATAATATGAACCAACACTAATGGTTATCCTCATATAACATTTATATCAAAATCCACCGTTAGTGCATGATGTGATCCAATCAAGGATATCAATAATAGCTGACAATCATAGTAGCTAATATGGTATTTTAATTACACTATCATGCACATTACAAAGATCATATAAAAATTATCCTTCAATAAGGACATAAAATCCCTATAAAACTGCATTCCATCAATGGTAATATAACATTCTATGAACATGAACACTTTTCACTACCTCTATCCCAAGGGTGTCTTGATAATAATTATACGAGTCATCATTTAAATGTGTAAAACAAATTGGTTAAACACAAAAGAATAAATAAAATAATTTGATTCCCCTATATAAAATGATACGTACATGATAGTCAAATTTAGAAGGATTGTTCCTTACACTATTTGGGTATATTTTGCTTGGTCAATATATTATTTCATTCTACTTATAACTATATATATGTTGTCACATTATAGATCTTGCATTCTATGTAAGTTGTCTTGGGGATAACTGAAATTTTCATAATGGTTCATGGTTCACCAGTGTATGTAGATGACAAGTAGTGTGATGAGACAATTTTATCTAAGGTTATGAAGACTAATATTGAGATGAGTTAATTCCACCAATTGTATTTATATGTTTATGGAAATATATCCTAGGGTTCCCATTATTTTTGAAACAGTTGAAATGTATCAGTGATGGAGTACAATCATTTTTTTGTATAAGAGAACAATATGCGAAAATCAATAGTACATTGTTGTGATTAGGTGGATAAAAGGAGAATAATGTGTATTTATTTCTATTAGCTTTCTACCTTTTGATTAACTCTACCAATTTCTCTTGTTCATAAATCTAGAATTTTCACCATAACTCAAAATCTAAAAGGAGTTCCCCCCAAATACATTACAAATAAGATCTATTTCTCTAACTAGTTAATTATTAACTATCTCTTTATAATCATTATTACATAACATTACCACATTTATTTGTCTCACTGTAAGAAACATTTAGGGAAAAGTTAATATTATTAGTGAATTTAGTAGTATAATAAATTAATGAAAACAATATTTATTATTGTTCAATAATGGTTTTAATCTTCAATAGTTTGAATTATTCATGAATGATTTTTTTATTATGTTTCTCCCGAAATCCATTCTAATAATTTATTGATCAAAATAATATTGGACTGTTACGTCCCACTATGCTATTACAATATGATCATTCATATACATTACTTGATCGACACTCGTTGTATCTGGACATCCCATGAAATAAAAAATCATGGTCATAATACTCAGTAATTTATCTTTTTTTCACTAGCCTAGAAAAATTGTGAAATATTTCTGGGTTTATATTTTCAATTCATAATGAGTAATTCAATTTTTGAGTTTCCTCAATCCAGGGTTGCTTGTGAATATCCTAAATAGATTGTATGATAATATGAACCAAATAATAATTAACGTTGGTTTTCATTTAACCATTTTGTCTAATGTTCTATCTCATTGGTTTATAATTCTACTAAATGGATGAAATTTCGTCAAACATATCAATTTCTGATATAAAAAATTCAACAATTTGTATTCATCATTTCATGGTTATATTTTTTATATGAAAAATAGAGTTATAAAATAACAAAATGAATAAAATGAGAAAATTAATTCATGATGGGAATTATTTTTATCATGAGTTATAACAAGAACTCACCATCTATAGAAATTATGATGGGTTGAGAATATAAATCTGTGTAATTAACAACTTATTTTTGAACATGAACCACCCTAGTAACTTGAATTTCATCATAATCTTTTATTTATGCATTTTTATGATTTAAATTTCATCTTCTGACATACCTATCTCCTTTCTACCATCCCAACATAACGATTGAACAAACTAATACTATTGGTAACATCCCAACACTGACAATTGACTATAACAGAGTTGATGTGCTAATAACAAGAGGTGACATCTCCAAGGAACCCAAGGATGTAATAAAATCACAGGGGCTTAACAATATTCTGGGGGATGGTTTTCCTTGATAGAAAAAAATAACCTGGAAAGGTAAAATAGAAACCAAAAAACTTTTATTATGGATGAGTATTGAAACTATAACTCAAATGTAGTGCAACGAAACCAAATCATCAGTGTAAAGGTGGAATAATGTATCAAACACTGACAATTTTATGACAATAAATAAGTAATGAATCATGTCCAACATGGATCCACATGAGAGCGTGATGTTAATGAATTCAAGGTATACATCTACATATCATGTTGATGACATCAAGCAGCACCACTAGAGAAATAATATACTTTCACCTTTCTTGTATCTTAGAAAATGACATTTTCCAATGCAAAAAAGTTCCCAAACTGGGGGTGATCAAAATACTTAGTGGGTAATCCACAGGGGCTTCCAAATACATCCCACTAAGAAAAGAACATGTTATAACTATTTTTATATATAATAAATGAGATTAATATAGATTTTTGATTCAATATATAAATTGTTTACATTAATGAAAATAATAAAACCAATAAATTTTTTATTTATTTCCACATGGCACAACCATACCATGTTCACATCCAAAAAACCACATGAATTACAACAACCTCTAATAATATAAACTGGTGAGTCATCTTTTCTCCATGAAATTTCCTTGTGACCCATTTTGATGCTAGTAATTCTAAAAATGATATTTTCCATGAATTCATTTATTTTATTGTGGTATATTCGATCATGATTAAAAAAATTAACACAAGCTATCATAATTACAAAATATTTCCAATTTAGTCATTTTTTTAATATATATTTTTATCTATGATCTAGGGATCAAACCTTGTTTCATATAGCATCCCGAAGCATGTTCCACACACTGATGGCCAAAACCGGACAACTACTAGTTCTCAAGCCCATCTTCATATATTCTAGAGATTGATGACCAGCTTCAATGGTCTAAGGTCAATTATTGGGAGAGAATACCCTATATATCATAGTAAAACACCATTAGAAATAAATATACAATAATAACCAAATGATATAACATATCCAAAAACATATTGTATCATTACATGACTAAAATTGAAAATACAATTTTAAAACTGAACAAAATTTATTCCATGATAAATTATATGACAAGTGTCAATGCACAAACCCCAAAATAATGACCCTGAAAAAACTAAGTGGGTCCCGAAACATTTATGGTTCACCCATCCATGATCCATCCCAAAATTAGACATCTAATACTGGGTATGTTTCTTAATGTGTCATGTAATTGTGTAATCTATTCAGGTACCGATCAGGTAGCCCAATAAGTATTAGATTAAAACATAGTGGGCCATCACCAATGACTTCTAAGATATTATCTAGTTAACAAAAGTGTTTTTAGTTGTATAAAGAATAAAATAGAAGTAATAAAGTAAATTTTTCACATGTATTCATATAATCCTTATTTAACTACGTAACACATGGATTCCCAATAACACTCGAACTCAAATAAAATACCTGAATTTCATTGTTACCATTAATAATTCATAGCTAGACACTATTATTACCATTCTTATTTAGATATTTCACGATTTAAGGTCCTTGTCACATTTCATTGTTACATAATAGAATGTCCAGGTTACCATTAATATTTAATAATAAATGGTTGAATTCCACTATTAAAATTCATTATATCATAATTAAATGTCTATTTTACCCTTAATATTTAATAATACATGATTGAATTTAAATTTTACCATTCATAATTTCATAATTTAATTTCCATGTTACCATTCATATTTAAAAATAAGTGATATAATGTCCATGTTACGAAGAATAATTTCAATGTTGAATCGTCATGTTACATTTCATATTTAAAAATAGATGAATCAATTTCCATGTTACCAGTTATCATTTTGTAATTTAATGTACATGTTACCATTAAAAATACATTTCTGAATTTCAATGTTACCATTAACCATTTAAATTCATATATATTGAAATATCACATTACCAAATATTTCCCAATGATTCATGTATCACAAAAACCCATTAATTAATTCACCAATTAATTAATCAAATGTAACTATTGTATATTCACATAAATCAATTAATTAATTCAATAATTAATTAATCTCATTTATTCCTTTAATTAGTTCAACAGTTAATTAATACTATACATTAATCTCAACATTACAATAATTAATTCCAATAATAAGTTTTCAATTCATAATATCAAAATTACATAATTTAATTAAACAATTAATTATTCAATTTCATAATTAAAATATCTCAAAAGATTATTTATCACAAATTAGAAATCTAAATATCTAACAAATAATTCAATAATTAAATATTCTTGATTGACATTCCATTAATTAATTAATTCAGAAAATAAATTTATTTAGTTTAAAAACCACAATTTCTAAACGAACCCTATAAATTCTAAAATTACATAAAATTACATGAAATAATGACTATGGTATTAGAGTCATATACCACCTAACCCAATTCATTGATGAACTATATCTCAAAAGAGAACGCCCATTTGAAGTGGATCAATTAAGAATGCATCAAAGAACACACTCTAGATCCGAAACCAAATTCGATGATCAAACGAATCAAGATTTCTTAAATATAAATCTAGATACAAAATTAATAAATCTATATTAAACAAATCTAGATATAGATTCTAAAGAAATATAAGACACAACCCACTAAAATAAGGGGAGAAAAATAGAAGTGAGATTATAAATAACTCATGAAGAAACCACGTTCCCAATGTGGTACAAATCTTCCAAATGGGATTTGAATCACCAAGAACGGAGGTCTTCTGTTCGTAGAATCTATCTGGGAGGATTTGTAATATTGATTAATTGATTATGGGGCAATATAGGATTATAAAGCATATAGGATGGTGGTTCAAGAATTTTTTTTATAACATTGAGAGGATTAGAGTCCCGTAGCAACAGATTTCTTCTTAGGGGTCACAGTTCCCCTAACCATGCACATATTCTATAGTGGGTGCACAATTTATCCTTTTAGATTACATAGACCATTCACTAACCATGCACCTCTTTTTCCTTCCATGTTTAACAATTTTTATCTACATGTATCCCATGTTAGAACTTAAACAAGATGTAATCTGAAATAGAAAAAATATTACCTGAAAATGAGACAGATACATCTCCAAAAAAGGTCAGGGTTTTAAACTCTCCTAAAATTATAACATCTCATCCTCAAAAAATACTCCCAAGAATCTCTAAAATTCCATCTCAAAAGTATCATGGCACTAAGCCCACATATCTAATTCTCTCTCTCATGTTTCTCCCTACACATTTCCATGTTTCTATAATATAGGAAAAATTGGCATGGTCTTCCCCTTAACAAATTATCACTACGATTCAACACACGTATCAGATGATACTAAAAGTAAGCTTCCATATCAACCTCAAAATCATCCACATTGATCACATTAGAATGTTTGGTGTGATACCTTCAATGTTCTAACACATTGAAGAAATCATACAAAGCACTGTATCTCTATGGAAGATCTATTCAATAATCCATCAACCTGATCCTCCCCACAATCTCAAATGGTCTAACAAACCTAGGAACCAACATTCCATATCTTCTTATCCTGTAGTGAACCAATCTTGGAGACACATTAATTTAAACTCTATGGGACTTTGATTTCTTTCATCATATGAATTATAATTACTATGAGTCATATCCATATGCTTCTGAATCAACTATAACTTTTTTGAGGCCTCCTTCATGAGACTCGGACCAAACAATTCGGACTCACCCACCTACATCCGACATATAGGTGATATACATGGCCTACTATAAAGAGCCTCGTATGGTTCCATATATATAGTTTCATGATTACTATTGTTCTACGAAAACTCCACCAGATCTAGGTAAATATCATTAGACCGACCAAATTAAAGAACACATTCTTGTATCATAACGTCAAGCTTATGTATTGTATATTATGATTTCCCATATGTCTTTTAGTGGGAATCCATACTCAGAAAATACTATGTACCATGAACCTTCTATAATCCCTACTAGAAATTTGAAGTAATACACGATTCATGATCTAGAACAATAGTCTATGGAACTCTGTGTTGATAGGATATCTTTTGAACATATAAATTGAATAGATTCTCTACTAATAATGTCTCCATTATAGGAATGAAACATGATGCCATTGTCAAACTATCTACAAACATCCAGATAGAATCATTATTATAATGAATCCTTATGAGACCCATCAAAAAATCTATGGTCACTTCACCCCACTTTCATTATATAATGGGAAATGTATGTAGTACACCATCAGGCCATTGTTGCTCATCCTTCATCTACTGAGATGTGTATCGTAGTATCATGAACCATATTATCCCCTTTTTTGTGCCCCGCCACCAGAATTGTCAATGTAGTTCTTGGTTCATTTTGGTAAAAACTGGATGTACCACCCATTTTAAGGCAGAAAAATCATACATAAGCTCCTACATAATACTTATAGGAACATTAACATGATTCCTAACAATGATTATCTAAACATCATCTATGATAAAATTTTAAGATAACTCCCCATCCTTCATGGATATCCCTCATGTACACATATTCCATAACATCATAATATAAATCCCTAATTCTTCTCAAAAGTATAGAATCCACTTAAAATTATATGAGATTCATCTTGTCCTGAACCTCTAGAACCATACATAAATATCTGCTAGTAACATTATCATCCTACACTCAATAGTATACTTCCAAACCGTCTAAGTCTGAGTTTTATTTCTCAAAGCATATACAAAATTGTTCCCATTCCCTACTGTATATGATGGCTGAATATAAATTGACTACATATACTCATCCAAGATTCATTTTTGGAGATTCAAAACACACTGTGAAAATATATACTTCAAGATTCTTTTATTTTTACACCCAGTAATCTTTTATCAAAAAGAGATAATGCCACCAACACATTAAAGCATAAATAATGGTTATCAATTATTGTTCATGTGTAGGTTAGTTCTGTTCATAATTCTTCATCTATAGAGACTCATACACCACAAAATGATCTCCCTTTATCAACACGGTTGCGATACCTATCCCAAAATCATCACAAAACACCATGTACTCCTCCCATGGCTCAATTAGGTTCAAAATCAATGGTGATGTAAAATTCATCTTTATCTCTTAGAATGCATTCTCACAATTTTCTGAACATTCAAAATTTTCCTATTCTTGGAAAATCACAAAAGTGGAAATATAAATGGGAATTATCCTAGATATACCTCCAATAATATCTATATAACCATAGAAAGATCAAAAATATTATATATGTTCCGGGGTTGCTCCTAAGAAACAACTGCATGGACCTACTATCGATCCACTGAAACACTTTCCTCTATGACGATATGACCCATGAAGTGTACAAGATAAATAATAAATTGATACTTATATAATAACGCATATAGTTTATTTTCTCTTAGTATACTCAGGGAGATTTCAGAATAATTATTGTGATCGTCATGAGTCTTGGAGTAAACCATGATTTTATTCACAAACACTACCACGAACTGATCAATGTAAAGATGAATGATTCTAGTCATCAGGTCCATAAATTTTTTTTGGTATATTCATAAACAAAAATTCCATAATGATGAAATAATATAGGCCATAACTTCTTCTAAATTTATTCCTTAGTATATCATATGTTCAAACTCTCAACTAATGATACACATATCTCAAGATAATATTCTATAAAACACAATCTCCCCTAACCTATTAATATAGATCATTGATACATGTAATAGGATACCAGTTCATCACTATTTTCTATTTATATTTACATTAATCATTACATAAACATGGAGTCATGTCATCCTTCTTATCAAAAAAACAAGAGAACCCTATAGAAATGTTCTCAGATGGATAAATCACTTATCCTCCAAATCTTCTATCTTAGTTGTGAGAAAATGATGCTCTATCGATAAAATTATCTATAGTGGAATTGAAATGGTCTCAATCCCTAATAATGTGATCAATGGTGAATTCCACATCTATCATAGGTGCAAAATCTAGTATGTTTCTAGGAAAAACATCCAAAAACCACTCCACTACTTGTGGAAAGACACTAGGATTCACTCCTCCATCAGCCATCTATAGACAAGGAACCTAGGTGGTGAGATACCCTTGTTTCTAATGAATTGGACCTATATAGACATCATAGATACACAATTCTCCTAAAAAAATATAATTGTGACCCTTAGGAGAAATGACCATCACTCTCATGTGATAACAATCTATGTGAGATCGGTACGATACTGAATAATCTATACCAAAAATTATGTCGATAACTATAATTTTAAGGATATAAATATCCCACATAAAACGATATTCTCCAACCACAATATAATGACCCTTTCGCAAGAATATATATCTAGAACGTAACCTTAATGGTGTATATATTTTCATAACACCACTCATGACCTCCATCACCATGCAAAAACCATTCACAAGTTTTGAAAATATAAGGCAATGAGGGGTCAATCTGGGAAAGTGTTCGCTCAATTTCAGGGTCAAACAAATACAAGGTATTGTTTAGAAGGATGCTAGGAATTCAAAGAGGTGTTTGAAGAATGAGGAAGTTTAGCTTTTCTTTGATTTTTTTAGTTTATGATTTTTATGAGAAGGCGGGTTTTTCTTTGTGTTTTTTAAATTTTTTAAATTTTGTTTTTTTCTTTTTTTTACAATAACTAGAAACCAATGTCTATGTAAAGCACTATCCCTAGAAAAAGAACCATTTTAAAGGCACGAATGATTTTTCCTATCAATCGGTCAATGTTGTGATGCACAGCTAATGTGTATAGCAGCACTCGGGTCGAATCCTCAACGATGATACTTTTTAATAGTCGTTTATTTTTAATTGATTGTATTCTGATAGGGGGGTTTGTTAGAAAAGCATATAAAATTATTGATTCATTAAGATTGATTTTACAAATTTATAAATATTGTGGTGAGTTCATTGTCTGGGAGTTAAGCTTCTAATTTCCTTGAGCTTTGCAATATATTTCCTTTAAATTAACAACCACTTCACAAGATAATGTTGATTGAATTACTAAGTGTTAAGGATTTATTCCAAGAGTTAACATATCATAGGGTTCTAAAGTCAATCAGATATTGTTTATGGTGGTGTATTTATGATTCCAATAATTCATGGAAACCTCATATTATACAAAACAAGTCATTAATCCAAGACATAATAAGTTCAACATACACAATGTTAAATTAAAGAATATTTTTCGAGAAAATACTCTCAATCACTTAACATCCCTAAATATTGACTCACCCCAATTATATATTTACTCTTACATTGATATGATTATTATTATGGTTAAAATTACTATGTTGATAAATTAAGAATATAAGAAAAAGAAAGGGATAAGAAAAGAGTGGTGATTCAAACACACAGAAAAACTATGACGATAATTAAAAATGAACTCTAGATTGAATGATAATGAAAAATAACGGGAAGGGATTCAACTGTATTTAAACTATTTTAAGAAAATTAATTTTTAACTATATATTTTGGATGAGAATAATATATATTAAAGAAGAAACTATCATTAAAATAGATTTACAACGAAAATACTTACAAGATTACAACAAAGAAGAACAAAAAATTAAATGAAAACAAAGAGAGGAAAGGTCTCTCAAGTGGATACGTGAGTATGGAAAATACTCACAAGACCTGGGAAAGGCTTTGGTAATTACAATATGTTCTCTTATCTTCTGAAATTCTTACTCTTTTCAAGGAGAGGTGGGGAATGTATTTACAGCCCAATGTTGTGGGCACTTTATATTCAAAAACTGCACCTCTACATTCATCGCCAATTGGATAAATTATACAGCTGAATCTAGATATATTATGATCTTACAAGTTGTAGATAAATATATCATATATCCACTTTGAAAATGTGGTGGCTATTGGACTTATGGATCCAATTTTATGGTCGGTTGATTAAACAATGTCAATTTTTCCATTTCAATCCAATCTTTTTGAAATTCAAAATATGAATTTGTTTTTTATTAGTAAGATGCCTTCAAATCTAAATGATTTCATCAACATATTTGGCCACCTATATCTCCTATTTCATACTGAAAAACCTCAGATTTATTTGAGGATTACATCATGATATCTATCATGAATATTGTTTGGATATTAATTCCTAGACAGGATGATAGGATGGACATAAAAACAACTTTTGGGCCTCTTTGATTTAGAGTTGGGCCCTAAATTTTTTTTCCATTACTCCTTGCATTGTTATCAGAATGTTTGAGGAGAATTAATGAATTTTCACTTCTGGAGTGAGCCAAGTAATTTAATATTAATTAATGTTCTAGTTTCCCCACAGATTCGGAGGACCTTCTTATGTGGTCCATATTTTCCTTCAAATGGAATAATTGGCCCATGATCCATTCTAATGAAATGTTGGATATTGAATTAATAATCCTACAAAACAAGTATAATGAAAATTTTATTAGTATGGTGTGAGATATAATTAAAACATTAAACATAATTGAATCTGGAGGAATTCAAATAGTGCTCTAAAAATATATTTAATATTTAAACATTAATATTTCACAAAAAGTATACACTTTTCATATAAAATATGTAATGGGATTATATAATAAATTATGAAAATATTAATAACACTAGTGGGTATGGGTGGAGCTGGCCTGGGGCATGCATGTGCTACCTCGGGTGGTCCATGGGTAGTGGGATCTGTTTAATGAGGCCTTCAAGTGCATTTGAAGCCCCTCAGAATTGCAAAAAAAATTATTTTTTTAAATATTTTTTAAACTTTTATCTACACTTTTTAAAACCACTTATAAATTATCATTTAATCAGTTCTTTTTTAAATTCTTATAAAAAGGGAATTTATCTGCTCTTTCCTAAGCATTTATAAAGGTACCCCCTTTCTTTACTCGATTAATAGATATTTTTTAGTGCAAGTAATAGACTTTTCAAGCACTAATAAAGGCTATATTTGTAGTGGTGATGATACCAATTTTTAACCTCCTAATTCAGGTGCCACACTCGGGTGCCCTGATATGGATCTCTACATGACATTAGAGATGATTCCCTATATTCCATAGACAACTAACTAAGATCAATGGTCTAATATTGATAGTGGGGATATTATACAATCATTATCTTAGTAATACACTAGTTCAAATAAATAGGCAACAATAACAAAATGATATAACCTAAGAAGAATAATATAATATCACTTGTTAACAAAAACTTGAAATAAAATGTCTAAACTAATCAGTAGATATTACATGCTAAATTATATTCCATGTGTCAAAATGGAAACCCAAAAATAAAGATATCAAAAACACCCGAGCAGGTCCTGAACCATGTCTAGGTCCCTTATCCATGATCTATCCCAAGTCATGCATCTAGCATCCGGCTTTTTACTTTATCTTTTCATGTAATCATGTAATATTTTTTTACATATCACACAGAATATGTAGGGTATGAGCAGGAATCAGTAGTCCACTACCAAAGGAATATAAAAAAATAACCAATCAATTATAGTGTATTCTGTTTTATAAATAAATAAATATAATTAGTAATGTAAATAGTAATCATTTATTAATTTACTCTTTATTTAACCATGTATCACCCAGGTTATGGAGGACACCCAAACTAAAATCATATACCTACTTGTCATTGTTAGTATTAATAATTTATACATTAATCCATTTTTACCATTAATATTTACATAATTCATGATGAAATGCCACTGTTAACATTAATATTTAATAATACCTGATTGAATATCATTATTACCATTCATAATTTCATAATTAAATGAGCGTGTTGGCATTAAAATATATAATACATGATTGAATGTCCATGTTATCATTCATCGTTTAATAATTGAATTTTCATGTTACCATTCAAATTTAATAATTCATGATTGAATTTCCATGTTACTATTCATCAAATAATAATTGAATGTTTTTTATAACATTCACAATTAATAATACATTATTGAATGTCCATGTTCCCATTCACATTTTAATGTCACATAAATCAAAATATCACAATACCACATTTATCACAATGTCACCTGTATCACAATTTTACATGTATCACAACCACAATTTAATTATTTCTCCAATTTATTAATCAAAGCTATCTATTTCATATTAAAAAAAATTCAATTAATTAATTAAACAATTATTTAGCAACAATCATTCCATGGATTAATTTAACAATTTATTAATCTTCTACATTAATCTCAACATGCCAATAATTAATTCTATAATTAACTATTCATTTTATAATGTCATAAAAAAAGTAATTCAACAATTAATTTTTAATATAAATAACCACAATTTATCATTAATTAGTTCAAAAATTAATTTCCTCCATTATTAAATATTAATATCAGCTAATTAATTAAATAATTAATTATTCCTCATTTACACTACATTATTTAATTAATTCACCAATTGAATTAATCCAATTTAAAAACTCAATCGCTAAATGGCCCCAAAAAATTATGTAATTAGATACACATAATTGTAATCATGAGTGTGGGATGTGAATCATATACAACTGACCTAATTTTGTTGAGAAACAATCCTTCACTATAGAACCCCAATTTGAAGTGGATCAATCAACAATGTGATGAAAAATAATGTCTCAATCTGAAACCTAATTCCATAATAAAACGAAACAATATCTCTAATATATATATAGATAGAACAATCCAATATATGTCTTCAAAAAATATAGATATATATTCAACAAAACAAAATATAAACCAACTAAATGAATGGTATAAGAATATAAGATACATGAGGAATCAATCGAGAAGAATCCACATACCCAAAGAAGGGAATATCATCCAACCATAATTCAAATA
This sequence comes from Viscum album, assembly GCA_963277665.1. NCBI lineage: Eukaryota > Viridiplantae > Streptophyta > Magnoliopsida > Santalales > Viscaceae > Viscum > Viscum album. The sequence continues at coordinate 1,748,461,320 of OY728120.1, read as the reverse complement.
ATAAGGATAGTTGGTAGTAGGACCATTGAATAGCTATGGGATGATCTATAATTGAAATAAATCACTTATTAGTTGATCTAGGATGTTATGGGGTATAATACAAGGGTTCAATAATTTTTTAATTAAACTCTAAGGATTAAATTCTTGTATGCACGGTTTTATATTTGGGGCGTACGATTTCCCCTAACCATGTGCCTTACCTTTGAGCCACTTCTAGTGTGTGATTATTTTATCAATTTATAGAACGGGGTTTGACAAACCAGGATCCATCCATGTGAATCCCTTATGTTCATGGTTTGATGGCTTCCTATGCCATGGTGCTCGGTTTGGGAAAATTGTACACCAAAGGTGCACATGACCTTTTCCTTCCAAATTTCTCAATTTCCACCAAAACAAATACCATGTTAATCCCCAATAAAAAATTACACAAAAATATATAAAAACATTATATAAAAATGAGTCTGAGTTATCTCCCAAAGTGGTCAAGGGTTTACATTTTCATATTCTTAAAACAATCCTTTTGAAATCATATCCACTTTTCAGGTTTTTTAGTATATATATCTCATATAATTTCATGAAAATTACCAGAAAAATTAAAGAAAAAACAATCCAAAACAATCCATAATATTAGAGTCGGTGAAAATCCACAAACATTATTCGTTGAAAATTTATCATAGAAAATTATAGACAAGAATGATGCACAACACCATAGAAATAAGTATCCTAAAATTCCATTAAAACCCATGAATAAGGAATATTTGAGTTCACCCTAATATTCTTACTTTTAATCCATGTACTAAAGGAATAATTGAATCGGTATAAAAAAGTAATTTTTAATAAATAAATCTTTAAATAGCCCCCATGTTGGTCACATGTAGATCCCTCTGTTCACCCTTGAGAATGTTGGGAGATTCAGCCATTGAAATATCATGTTTTACTAACAGAAATCCCAAATATACCCCAATATGTGAATGGTCACTCTGATAATATGATGCTCATGAGGTGTGACATAGATATCCCATAGTCCCTCATTCATGGGGCCTGTCCATTTTAGGCTCACTGCACCCCGATCTATGGAGTGGTGAATCCATCTTGGCAGATTCGAATGGCGAGGAAGAATGTTTTCCACACACATAGAGGCACAAAACATATTTGTTTTTTTGGTAAGTTGTGTTTCCTATGGAACACACCATGCACCTAATGTAATATGATGACCTCCCTAGTGAAATTTTCTAGCCGATGGGTTCTATAAAATGTCACACCACCATCAAAATCACTAAGAACCATATCAAGCACCCTGAACCCGACTAAAAAACTGAAAATGGATTTAAAAATTAACTTAAAACAAACTAGGATTTATATATATTTATATATATTAATAAAAAATGTCCCATAATTTCATATAAATATACACCTCTTTATCCCATTTTATTCACCCTAATCTCATTATCAAGTCCCACAATCTCAAACTCACTCATTATATCATTTGGAAAAGTCTCCACGATCTTATGTAATAATACCTCAATGATTATTTAGTGATAATTATTGTATGTAATTATCTCCCTCCACTTTTCCATTCACGAACATCATTTATAATAAGACTTTGAATCAAAATTAACTATTCTCCCCTTTTTTATGAACAATACATCAATGTCCAAATGATTCCCAAATAATAAGTGGCCCCCTACCTATCTTATCAAAACCTTCCATAAGACTTTTTTATTCCAATTATTCTAATAAGAGCCCCCCTACCTATTTTCATTAATGGGTATTCACTAATATAAAATATCCTATATTGTCCAAGGACTTTTATTTATAAAACCTACATTCCCAAATAGTGGTATAGAATAAATGATTTCTATTATTATTTCATTTGATAAATTTTGAGAACATAATGTTAGGAATATGTATGGTTTCGTATATATCACTCCAATGCATTCAAAAATGATTTTATCTTGTGAGAAGTTGTATGTGGTGCAATAGAGGTTAGCCTATGAAAATTCTATTATGATGTCTTTGGGGTTAACCTAAAAATATTCTCAGTATTTCATGTTTATGTTGTTTAAATATTCTTATTACTCTAATATTTTATGATATTATCCTCTCATATATTACTTTATTGTTTATGTATTTGGTATACAGAATTATATATTGTCATGATAAGCCTCTAAACTCACATTTATTATATGTCATAATGATATTCTTGACTATTATTATACAATTATTTATAGATCACCCGTTTTATTATTTATGTTTCTTATTTAACCTATTTAGTATTAGAGATCAAAGGAAATGAAGGGAATAATATTCATATTTGAAATAATATTTTATTTTTATTTTTATTTTAATTTTCTATGTGTATACACTTCAAAAGGTTTTACTCCTATATATTTATCTGTTTGGTTGTTGGATTTTCATTTAATAAAATGTTTAATATATTTTATATATATATAGGGTCAAATTGGTGGAACTATATGATTACTTTTTTATGATACATGTAATGAGAATTCATTGTACTTCTTCATTTGTGACATATAGTTCCCCATTATAGTTACATTGGGGGATGTGGTAACCCATCGCAGGAGAATTTATATTTTTTAAAATGTTGTTTTATCATATTATAACAGGCCTTGGGTTTTTCCTTATTTATAAATACATATTTTTTTCACTATTAATGTTTGTTTATAAAAAATATTGATTATATATAATTCTTCAGGATCATGTATGGTTTATGATTTTTATACTTGAGAAGAAATTATTCTTTTTTCATAATCTTATCCCATAAAAAATATCTATTTCCTCTAAAAAGTGATGGGAACACTTGATTCTATATGTTGTCCAAAATCATGTCTAATGATTCGAGCTCTTGGATTGTGCTGATTAGCCTAATATGGTAGTATAACTTTATAATTTGATCATTTAGTATCAATAATTCTTCAAAAACAAATTCCGAGATTGATACATATATTTACTAAAAATTATATTGATTTATTTTTTGTAATATATATATGTATATATATTAAAAATTAAATAAGAACATAGATAATATTTATGAATTGTTTTTATGATTTTAGTGATGCTAAACTTTTATATAAAATATAGAAAATTGTAATTTTTTTAAAAAAGTTGTATTTTTTAGGGAACATAATTTCTTGAAAATATATATCTATAAAGAACATAAATACCATTTTTTGGATTATGTCTTAAATGAATTACCATTATAGAAAACCTATTTTTATTATATTATCAATGTGTAACATATATATTTAAAAAACATTTTCAGGATTTTTTAACTCATTGATCATGATAACAAGTAAGGAACTAAAATTTCTGTTGATATAATAAAATAAATATAAGTTATTGGTGTTACAGGTGACATATTTCACAAAACCAATATTTATATGACACTAATTCTTGGAAGAGTTTATTATATAATATGAATTATTCAAGAATGGACTAGGTTGTGATCTCATGGATGATGAGAGTGTCATAGTTTTTCAACTGCATAAATTAAGGATCCATAATAAACATTAATTGATAGATGATTCATAGTTAAAATTATAAATATTTCTATTTCTGTCTTGGTGATATTTTCATTATATATATATAATTATTATATACATAAAATAATTTAAAAAAATATTAATGTATATATTCAAATAATTTGATATGAATATAGGAAAATGGAGATGGTTGTAGTAGACCAAGGATTAAGATAGTTCAATACATTAAGCTCATAAGAATGAAAAAAATGTGGTTGATTTTCTAAAAAAATGGTTACTAAGACCATATAAATTTTGTATATTGATAATGGACAAATAAAAATTGATATGTAATAGATGGATATGTATAGAATATAGAACAGAAAAAAGTTATATCATGCACATGTAATTTTTTTAAAAAAATATCTTTATGAAGATAGAAGAGTTATTGAGGGTTTATATGGATTTATAAAAAATTTGGGAGTGATTCCAGATTTTAACACTCTAATCAGTGGAATTATATGTTTTCAAACATATATATTCATTACATTCCCTCGAAAATTGAAAAAACTGATATTTTAGATAAGGAGTATAGGCATTATTTCCTTATTTTCTAAAGAAGTTTCAAAATAAAAAGATATTTCAAATTTTAATTATGTTAAGATGATATAATTATGAATATTGTAGATTATACATCATTATGGTAGTAACTCTTGCAAATTAAGTAATAATGTAATTATTTTAATGGAAATATACCAATATTACTCATACTAACACAAAAAATATATAATATTACAATGTATTTTATTCATAGGATTCTTTACATTTGATTTTCAGTTGACTAATATATTAATTCATCTCCCTTTATTTGAATATGACTGGATATACCATTCAGTCTATCTAATAAAATATATTATAAGGATGTGGTAATCTTATATGGATTTCCATTATAGTTATTTTATCATAATATTTGATAAAACATGATGTTTTATAAATTATTCAACAAACATGAATGTATTTATATATATCTATGTATGTATGTATTTTAGCATAACTAAATATCCTCCAACTAAAAATAAAATTTAATTCAGAATTTAATATTTTGAATTTATTATTATATCTTTCTCGATGGATTCAGTAGGTGTATTAGAAAAACATCTTTTTTTCTGTGTCTTTATATAATTTTTTCCCACACATGATTAAAAAAAGTCCATATAAATCATGCTATAGAAAGATAAGAAACACATTTTAGCACTTGGATGGAGTTGGAGAGAAAAATATGGTAAGACAGAAACATGTAAATGAAATTAAAGTCAAAATTTGAGCTACTAGTTATAATTTTAATTAAATTGTGTGGTAATAGAACACTATAAAGGTAATCATTAATGAGATAATGAGTTTAAATTTGGGGACACTATTTCCCATTTAATAACCAGTTGAAATAGGTTTATGATATTTAAAATAATTACAATATAAGACCAATAAATTTTGGCCCCATCAGAAATATTAATTTTATGGGAACATTTATCTATCTACTATCATATCCACTGTATCTATTTATAATGAATAACCAATTTTGTGTATCAGTAATTAGGATGCACATATCATATTCATCAAATATATCAGATCCAAATGTTTTTCAACTACTGTGTGATATATCTTATGAGGATAAATTAATAGAGTTATTTGATCATATAGATAATAATATTCTAATAAAGACTAGTCACCTGATCAAAGATCAATAAAAAATTTAAATGTAAAAAGAAGTGAAGTTTTTGATGGGGATATTCCCAAATTCTTATATAGAGATGAGGTGATTTTAAATATATAATAATTTATGATATTAATTATATAATCATGTCTGATATACATTTATGAATTTAATAAGTTATTTATTATTTGAATATATAATAATAATAAAATTCAAATTTTATAGTTCTTTTTGAATCAATTGATTTATTAGAAAACCGAATGATACGTATTATCCTTTTCATATTTTTCACAAAATTATCACTTAAATACATGTAACATATAGTCGATCGCAATTAATTCATAAAATTATGGCATATTTTGATATAGGGTTATAATATGTTTTTATATACATTCATAAAACATACATGTCATAACATATGGGTTCCTGATTAATCATAATAGAATCATCATTTAGGGATATATAAAAAGAGGTAATCACCATCTGATGGTGTCTTCTTTTTCTTTCATTAGATAATTGATCTATTACAATATACTTCGGGAGAGGTGGTAAAATTCCATTCTATGGTAAATTCTAGTCAGCCCGTAGATACCCCATTTTAGAGGGTGTCTATAATCTTCCTCTTACAAACCATTATTAAAACAATGATATGACAAATGATAAGTGGAAATATTTGGTTAATGGTAAAAAAAATTTAAATTTATGTATAATGATGGCTTTAATTTCTTATATTTTCAATCTTGTTTATAAGGTTTCTATTGTATTCTTCTATGTAAAATGAGTGTTTTTCAATTAAAAAACATGTAGTTTCATAATCTCTCCATTATTCTCTGTCATTCTGGTGATCAATTTTTTTATGGAATAAATATTATATCATGTGGTTGTGAAACTATAAAACATTAAATACTGATGAAATTATTTTCAATTAATATTTGTGTGACATGTGATTTCATAACTCATGACATAGTCACACACAAGGATATGGGACATCAAAGTTTATGACATTGCTTAGTTGTTTTAGTTTTTGGAAAAATTATTTCATATGTGATACAAAATAATATCATATAATGGAATTAAAATGAAACCTCATGACAGAGTATTGAATTAGTACTATTATATAGATCACAAATCATTAAAGTTTATTCATAGAAACTGAAGGATAATATTATGCAAGACTAATTATATGTTGTAGTTCCTGAACATTGTGTGTATATATTATGCATATCCAAGAACTGGTGGGTTATACTTATGTAGACACCAATAATAGGCTATGAATTCTAGTGAAATATGTTAATCTCTCATTTTTTAACCTGGAATGATAATTTTCGTGATTAAGAATATAAGAATAAGATTAATAGTGTAAAAATGATTTTATATACCTCAAGCTAATAATCGTGCATTACGATATAAATATATCATCAATTATGATATATTAAAAAATTGAAAATCATTATTTTGAAAATTGAATTAAATAAATAATTTTTAAAATATTTATAATCTTTATAAAAATTTATTATGGGTATTTATTTATTTTTTTAAAATTTTATAAATTGATTACTTATAAGGTGTTAATGATTATTTAAAAATACATTTGAAATTGTAAATAAATAAATATTCCATAACATTAAATTTTAATGTCAAATATAATATAAAATTATGTGGAATGGATTATAATTTTAGTTATGATATTATCATATATATATATAATGTGTATAATTTTTTATGTATTTATAATATAAAATATAAGGAAAAAATATAATGCAGTTTATATTTAAAATTTTGAATTTTTCAAAACTATTTAATATAAAATGATTATATGAAAGGTGTTATTTGTGAAATTATTGAATACAAATCAAATGTGTGTTTTGATTATTGATTGGATAATGATTCAATATTATTAAATATGTGATATTTCAATAATTAAAATTCATTACTTTAATTTATTATACTAAAAAATGTTTAAATTTCACTTAATATCAAGTATATAATAAAATGAAAAATAATTAATAATATGAAGGAGTTTATATATAAAATAAATATAAATTATTTTTATTTATTTACTTATTGAATGTTCATAGTTCATGGAAAATTATGAATTTTTTTAAAATTTTTTATATTATAATTTTTCATAAACTAGATAACAATTGTTTAAAATGATGAAGTTTTCATTTATCTAATTTATTAGCTTATTTAAAATTCAAATATATTTTTATTATATTCTATGTCATGATTAATTATTTATTTTCATTTCATAAATTTTGTTTATAAATTTTCAAAAATGGATAAAATAAGTAACATTATATATATGATGAAAATATACAAGATGAATGGTGTTGATTTCATCCATATAATGGATTGGGAAAATATTTTCCCAATAAAACATATTTATATCATATATGATATAATAACAATAATTTCTGACCCAAATAAAAATTTGGTCAGATAAACTACAATGTGGACTTATTTGTTAGCTGATTTTGAATATTTCAATACTAATGACTGTATTGAAAATTTTAAAAGGTTTGATCAATTTATAGAAAAGAAATTAAATAAATTTAATTATTAAATGAATGTAAAAAATATTATCAAATGAAAAATATACTATTTTTGACTATTATAATTTAAATATTCATGAATAACATTGAGATCTATCTAGAAAAGATTAATCTTAATATATGATACCACATATAATGGTAAAAATATTTACAATGTTTCTTTATCAAGAAGAAAAATTATATGTGTCATAGAAATACATTCCTCATTACCCAATTATTAAAATATTCTGACAAGAAAACCTCCATGATTACTTAAAGAATACAGTGATTTAATATAGTTTTGTGAGAAATTAGGTGAAAAATGAATTGAGGTACTATAGTCTCGACTCATATATACAATGTGATTGTGTACATTAATGAATTTGATAAGGTTGAAGATAACATGTGATGAATTCTATGTTTATGGAATTTATTCTAGAATCAAAATTTTAAATTATCTGATAATATTAATGATTTTTAATAATTATTATATTTTACTCTGAAAAGTAAATTTAATAAATGAACTAGGTCATGAGTTGTTTAGGTTTTGTTTCTATATTAACTATACCAACGGGTAAAAGATGAAGGAAAAAGAATAATAATTAGTTTCAATGTCTAAAAATTTTTCTTGAAGTACCCAACCAAGGATATAAAAAATAGTATAAAATTCATGATGGAAGGATAATTTATTTCATACCTTGGAATTGAAATAGAAATATTATTAGGTATGATACACACTATTAGATATTACACATGTGTAAATAAATATTCTGTTTTGTAGTTTATATGAGATAAAATATTATCATTACATGTTTTGTAAATAAAAGTGAGTTAAAAAATAATTTAATAATTTATGGAGCTTATATTTTTCAATAAAATGATATTAAAAAAGTTTTTTTGAATCGTGTATTAGAATGAAAAATGATATCTAGATCTTAGATAGATTTTAAAATAGGATATTTGTTTTTATCTTATTTATATTATATGATAAGATAAGTTATATATTAATAAGGATTTTCAATGATTATTTTGATATAATAGACTTAATACACCATGTATCTGATTCCCATTATTATAAAACAAGCATTAATAAATTATATGGATAAAATGGTTTTATCCAATAAAATATATTTTCTATATGTTTATTAAAATATTAATAATTTGATCTGACCATTAATCAATGAAATATTTTAGGTATTAAAATAATATTTTTATAATATTTATTCAAACAAGAATATCTCTGTATAATAATTAAAAACATTTGTTTTTTATTAAATATTCCCACTAAAGGAAATAAATATTATTTTCTAAAACAAATAAGTTTTATTTCATTAGATTATTATTCTAGAAAATTTATAGTATCTAATAGACTGGTTTTTGTATATTTGGACTTTATGAATATAATATTTAACAAATAAATTATAATGATGGTTTCAATAAATATTCAATATATCATTATATTAAATATAATTATGTGTATGTCAGCAAAAGACTATGGTAATGATTGGAATATGTTTCTAAATTATTTCATGGAAAATATTTATGGATAAGTTTCTTATAATGATCAAAATGACAAAAATTGAAGAAAAATTATAAATAAAGTAGAACATATTTTCATTCAACGCTAGATTCTACAATGGTATAGATTTTGAATATCATGTTCAAGTAGTTGAACATTAAGAATATAATTCCAATATCACACAATTATTCATTCCTTTATAATTTAACATTTTTCTCACCAAATTATTTTAGTGGGAGTATATTTATGAGATGGTCACATAGATAGGTGGACATAATGACAATGAGGTACAATTCGTTCAATAATACCCTAAATGTGTATAAATTATGAGGTTTATTTTGATGTGTATTATATATAATATGGTGAAAATAATCATATATATAGTTTTTTAGTAGCTTTAAATAATCTTATTAATTTATCATTTATCACGATATTAAAAATTAAATAAATGAATTTTCGTTATTTCATGATTAGAGTTTATACACAAGAATTTAAATGATAACCGACCTATCAAAGTATGAATTTGAGTTATTCATAATCATTTTTTCATCAATGAGTATTATAGGATTTGATTAAATTTTATTGATAATGTTGTTATGATTTCATATATCCATCCTAAATATTATAATTTGGCACTAAATGAGTTATTTGTATTAGATAACCCATGTAGCAATCTACATGACGTGCCATACACTATGTCATTGTCATACCTATAACATATCTTTTATATTTTGAATTCAATGGTATTTTAGGTTAGAGATATACATATCAAAAGGACCTTCAATATTTCATAAATATTATAAATAATCCTTACAGATTTGATAATAATTAGGTGGTTCAGAATGTTGAGGATCATGCCATCAGTAAATGCTCAAAGAAGATGTGATTTTTTCATGAATATAAATATTTTAACATCAATTGAATAGGTTGATATTGGTGGATGAAGTTTTTAGTCAAAACCAAATAATAAATGTAGTGTTATAATATTTTTGATGTCATGCATATGATTTACCTATTTTTTAGGGTTAATGATATGTGATGTATTCATCGGTGTATTATTTCTATTCATGGAAATCAATAATGTATTATGTGTATATGTATGACTGGAATGCTCTATGTCCCATGTTATCTTGATGTCTGGTAAAAAGGGGTTAATTTGATATTTTTTCATTTATATGATAAAATATGTGGATATAGGTATAGTAATGCATTTGTTTGATGGAGATCACTCCAAATCCATTAATTTCATAAGTAGAATATAAGATTTTCCATATGTCTCTCATTGTTTATATGTATAGATTTTGGATTTCATATTTTTTTCTCATTGTTACAATGGCCAGTGAGGCTACACATCATGTATTAATAAACGTTTATTGAATTTTAATTTTGAGATTCCTGAAAAGTGTTTTATAGAACATAAATTTTTTTTGGATAGACATTTATAAGTTATTTCAATTTATATGCTACGAGGAGATGTTGATGATAATATCCATAATGTGTTTTGAAAAAAAAATTGATATTGTTTCACAATTTATTTAAAATTATAAAATATAAGTTGAAATGAAACTAAAACTATATGGCTTTGGTTCAAGTGGTAAATTGATGGAGGATTTCCATAAATCCATATTATGTATAATATGATTATGAATTTAACATAGTGTATAATATAAATTTTTTCTTAATAGATGATGTTCTTGTTATTTTGGTATATAATATTATTTTGTTATCTATATTTTAATGTATTTAATCTTATATTATAATTTCATTTCGATCCACTAATTTATTATACCATCGAATGGTATGAGTTATTAAATTATAATTTTTTTCCAAATGATATCATTAATATATGAAATTTATATAGGATAATTACTCGTTCTTATGATATATTTATGTAACTACCTGGATCTAAAAATTGTATTTATCCTTATTCATAACTTATACATTCCCTAATGTATGAGTTAGTGAAATATCAATTGGGGATAATCCTAATGGGTTTTATATGGTGGAAGTCTCCATAAAATGATGATTTTCCAAGATTTACTTAATTTTATCTAATTCATTTGATACTCTCTCCTTTTTCCTTTGCTAAATTCCATGAGATAATATAATATTGTGCAATATAGGATGACCTTTCCAATTTTATTGGTGATTCATGACATCCCATGGATACACCATGGAAGTTAGACTGTGTTGGATTCATCTTTGATATCATTATCAACTATATAATAAATGATATGAGTAGTTACCATCCTTAGTGTAAGGTACATATTAGTTTCATCATTTTAAGTAAATATATTGTTCCAATTTTATGGATGGTTATTCTTGGGTTTAATTTTTCTATTTTTATGTTTCTATATTGAACATGTTTCATCCATCCAATAGAAACCAAACAATGTGAGAATTATATTGTAATAAATAAAATTAGTATTCATTTATTTTCAATTAAAGGATAAAAATAAAACATTGATAGAGAATGTTTTAAATTTTTTAAAGATATAAAAAATATATTTGTCTTTCATTATATAGTAATATATTATGTATTTTTTAATGACTTATTTCTGGAAAAAAATTTAAAAATAAGTAAAACATCATTGTATTATTTCAATACGTTAATAATAAAAATAAATGGTAAATAAATAATATAATTGTAATAAATTATTATTTACAAAATGTAAAAAAAAATCATGACTATAATGTTGAAAAATAATTTATCATATTCTTTCAAAAATAATATACCTATTAGAATCATTACATAAAGATAGAAAAATAATAGTAATATGATATTAATTTAATTTAATAAATATGTGAATGAAAATAATAATTATTAAATAAATATGTAAGGTAATATAATTTATCAGTATAGGTTAAAGTGACCACAACATGGTCATTGGGAATATCAATTATATAACAAAAATATATTTCTATGGTTTATAAATGAGGTAACAGGGATGAAGTTTATATAACATTAAAGTATCAACCACATTTATAAATGATTGTACATTTAAAATCAAAATTGAAACCATGCACTATGTTCCTAAAGGATTTTTGTGTATGTTGATTATATACATAACCTAGTTATTTCTCAATTATACATACATTGATATTTAATGATACCATACACATGGGTCCCATATAGGCATGTCACTAAATAGAAACCCCTAGAGAGATACATAAGAAAATAAGGGGGAAAGATAAATAGTCTAGGATGTGAAAAAAATGATTTATCAATCATGAAATCAAAGGATATTATAATGAAGGACATAAAGTGATGGTTTTAAAATATATATAATGTTAGGAAAACAATATCTATATTCAAAACAAATTATTAACATATTTTGAAAACATTAATTTGAAACATGGATGTTTAAAAATGGATCATAATATTTTTTTAGAAACTCGGTTTATTCCTTATAAGACATTTAAATATTTTTATATATATTTGTAGAGCTAGGCGTTGACAGAGCGTGTAAATTTATTTCATGGTGTGACAAGAATTATTTTATTTAAAACATTCAATATATTTTGTATTCCCCACATGAAGCTTCTTGATGAAAACCAGATAACTCTTAAAGGGAAACAAGGATCATATATCTAAAACCATGGTTGATTATGTAAGTGGTTTTTCCATAGGTGAAGACATAACTGGGTCAGTGTGGGGTGTTCAATGTTCTCTCCAATTGGAATATTGTTGAGTGAGTTAATTAATTATTAAATTAATTCATTCATTTATTTCCATTCAATGAAATGATCTATAAGAATACTTCTATATTAAAATCTATAAGTTAACTGCATAAACCCTGGGTTAATTCTATATCTCTTATATAAATATCTATAAGAGAATATCATTAGATACGGAGGTAATGTCCGATCAGAGCAGATCTAGATGTAGCAAAATTCTCAATCCCTATTCCTCATTGGTGGGCATGTTCTATATCAAGAAAAGATCCAATATATAGGTAGGAATAATAAATTGGGTATTTATGCCTTTTGATTAATTTTTTTGGAAGATCCATCATGGATCATGAATTTGTACCAATTATGGACTATTCATGTGCCTATGTAATGAATTTAAAATAATTTATTCAGTGTTTTATGACCTGATATCAACATTATAGATAAATAGAAAGAGCTCTAGGAAGAATACTTTTAAAAAAATTCTATGATTCTTTTCTATAAAATATTCATTACATTCATCAGATGTAGGATCCCATGGTCCCGGATCGACATTGTTGGGTGGTACTGAGCCCGATCAGACCCCCAAATCCAAACCAAATGGATAATAAAAGAATCAATAAAAAAAATAAGCTAGATATAGTATTCTTTCAAGGAGTATATTATTATTATGGTGATTTTAGATTGAGAAATTAATTGTGGAATCCTTAACGATGTGCAGTTCGTGCGAAAAAACCCTGAAAAACAACAATATCCAATTTCTAGAAATGGCGGCCAAATACAATGATTTTCAAAAAGATACACCTTTTTAAACCGGAGATAGCATCAGATCTGAACCAGTGTTACTCGATTTAAGCATGAATATTGGTTCTAGTATTTCTAGAAAAATCATAATTACACACTTTGTATAAATATGAACACACGAGACATAGCCCCCTAAGCAGTGGTGGATAGGTTTCTTGAAACGTTAAGGATGACAAGGAATATAGTCCTCTTAAAAACCATGTACCCCTTACCCAATTGGAAAACCCAAGTTTAGGATCACACGGGTGAGAACCTGTGTTGAAGTATATGGTTGTGTACCCATGTAAATTGACACGGAGGTTATTACATGGACATGGGGTCAGGTACACGTACACGGGGTATTGTATAATCACACAAACAATATGACACAACCTGGTCATGGATAGCCTAGACATGTCATGTACTCCACTTACATGGCATGTACAACTACATTGGATTGGATTTTAGTATTATCCATGGACATGGTTAGGTAGTGGAGTAGGACTACATTCCATGTGGGTCCCCTCAAAGAATGTCTACCCCTTGGACTCTTTTGAGTAAACTTCGTTGTTTCATATCTATATTGTTTGGACAAGTATCTTGGCCTATGAGTAGTCTATCCTGACTGTTTTTTCCACATAGAGCATGATGGTTTCCTTAGTTGTTGATTTTGAGATAGTATGTTAAATTTTCAAGGCACGAGTCTTTTTGAAGTGATTCCCAATGATGGTAGTGATCAGATAAAATCACTAGAGGATTCTTCCAAGTGGAACCGCCTATCAGATTGGGTGGGGTTCCTCGATGACTAGTGTGGAACCCACATATTCATGGGAACTTGTCCTCTACATCTAACTTTCATTTTGAATCCCCATATAGGATAATTCTAGGGTTATAAATGACTATTGTGGAACACCCTAGGGTACCAATTCATTGTTCTTTGACTTCTGAGTAGAATCCATCTACGGGATAAGATGAGGGTCATCGATGAACAATGTGGAATATTCTTGTCACAATATGGCATGATTCGTCGACCTATAGGGTGGAACCCTCTCCCCCCCATCTTCTTGGGAAGGTTCCTCTATCTACTGAGTGGAACCCCCTATAGGATATGTCACAGGTCCTCATGGAACCATAGTAGAACCCCCCCCCCCCCCCTCCCACCCCCAACATCAACATGACTGATGGTCGTCTAGAGAAACTTTAGAGTGGAACCCCCTAATGTACAAGGCCATGGTCCTCTAATATTATTTGTTTTCCCTTCAACAATTTTTCATAGTTACGAGGCATCTATGGAATTGGATGGCTAATTATAGGCAGACAACTAAGATAACGGGCATTGTTGATGGAATTTTTTAAATTATTGATACTCTTCTTCTTTGGATGATCTATGAGATAGCGATCCCCTTAATATATTGTTTTGGATTCTCTGGCAACTTATATATATATATATATATCATTTTGTTTACGCACCTTGTATTACGTTACTCTGCATCGAGGAGAGGTGAAGATGCTCAGGGTATTCCACAGGATTTATGTGTTTAGTTTCTTTTTGTTGGATGAGTATGATCTCCTTTTATAGAGATAGAAGAATCAATGTGTAGTTTATCTACTCACCATATATATCACCTTATATTTGGATGGGTTTTCTTTCACTCTTTGTTTGGGTTTACCTACTCTCCTTTAATGTATCTTTCTTCTACTACCATTATTCGATTTTGTGTCTCTTACTTCTCCCCCCCCCCCATCATATTTTTTGGTGTCCTACTAGGTATTTATATAATCACCACTACAAATACCTTTTCCACACGTTTAATATCTTATGCAGATGAGAGGCAGGTCGATGGTGACTTCATAGATGCATAGGGATACTAGGTTCTTTGGATGGCATACGGTGGTCATATCTTGGATTTCATGAACTAGGCACTCTCTGTAGATTAATTTTATATCTTTTTTAGGTTGGAATATATTTTATGTTATGTGTGTATTTGTTCGCATTAATTTTCATTTTATAATACGGTACTCTTTTACATTCAAGATGATCTTGCATTTTTTGTTTACATTTTAGTATTGTTGCAACATTTACTCTTCCCCTCTACCAAATTTCATTGATATGTATATGTGTGTGTATATAGATACTTAGAAAAAGTACTCCCTGAACTAGTTACTCTTTCTACGGTTTTCACCACGTCTATCCTAGGGATGTGGTCTTGGGGTAGTTTCTTCTCGAACCCCAAATTGGGTCAGGCCTTGATAGATTGAGGTGGTTTGATCATTGGGACGTTGTTTAGATTATCCCCCTTATGAGGATTTTGGTTGGGTTTAGGGAAATTGTATTATATTATTACGATTACGAATCTCATTCATGGGATTCAAGTGATAGTGTTGGAGGCTAAAATATCCATTCATCAGGAAACTAACTACCTTCTTGTCGACTCCGCATACTGTAATGTTTTTTACAGGGATAAATTCTATATGAATCATATAGGATTGAGTAAATGAATTACATTATTATGTCAAATCCCCCTTGTTTTCATTATATATATATGTGTGTGTGTTCTTATTAAAAAAAATTACATCATGTCAAATATCAGGATGCCTTCACTGTTATATCAATCCAAGATACTAGATATAGATTATGATGAGGATATGATAATAGATGAGGCCTCAATTTAGGGTACACCTCACAATTCCCTTCCATCGGGTAGGCAGGTAGTACCAACACCACCTATCAGGTAGAAAATCATTCCAGAAGAGTAGTCTAAGGATATGTTTACGCTTAACACACTCTATGAGTTCTGGTTCTAGAGGTGTTAGAGATTCCATGGTGAGCGAAATCCTTAGGAAATCGAGCATTATCTAGATTCCATGGTTTAAATATTCATTATTGTTTGGACCCCAAAAGATCAAGTTATTGTGATGGCATCCAGCCATTTCTGTAGAACAGATGGGTACTGGTGGCTCTTTGATACATAGATTCATTATGAGTTGACACTCTCGGGGGCCATCATCTAACATCTATTTCCTGATAAGTACAACCACTCCTTCCATCTATATTTTTAGATCAAAGTGGGTGTGGAGTAGAAGTATGGAGCGATGACAATGGATGAAATGCAATGAGGTTAACAGAACCTATGCAGTACTCTGTTGATGTGATCTGTGATGGATACATACAATAATATATGTTTGGGAAGGGACTCCACATAAATATTTTAGCTAGTGTTTCCCCCTATGAAACCTTTTATATTTGGGGGTATTAGAGAAGATACTTGTTATAGAGATATTTATATTAGAGGGATGCAAGAAATATAGAGCTATAAATGAGAGTCATAGATCTGATTCATCTCTAGTAGCAAGATTATTCTAGGTTCAAGGATCTAAGTATAGAGGACCTCACCATAATCAAAATCAGGCTTCTGTTTAGAGATATTACAGAGCATTAGGGAAGCCTAAAGAGAGGTAGTGCTTTACCTGTGATGTGTGGGGTCACATAGCATGAGACTTCTTAAGTAGACATGGAGATCAGCATAGTCAAATAGCACACATACCACCATGACAGAGTATGTTCCATGATTAGAGATCTAAAAAGTGAAGGAAGGGCATTACCTTGCTATATGTAGATAGTAGAGGAGTAGGATGGGATATGGGGGGTGGATTATGCCGGGAGATCCTTCTACTACTGCCACTAGGAGGCCACTGTTTGGATTAGGGAGCCTGCTGTTGGGGATGCGGATAGTTACAGGAATTGTTGGTTTATGATCCCGGAGTGTACGAGATGATAAATATATACAATAATTGTGTTTTATAATATCACATTATTATTAGTAGATATAGGTTCCATCCATTAAATTATCTCTATACTAGTAGTGTGAGAGTTGGAACTCCCATTGTTGCACTAGACCAGAAACATCATCTTGAGGTACCTAAATGGAATGCTTCTTAAGTATCATTATTATGTCGACAATGAGAGATATATATTGTTTTAGATAGGTTCACATGGGACCCTATGTTCATCATGATGGAACCATATAACATCATTTCGGGTATAGATTGGTAGTCCACAGTCTAAGACCATATTGAATATTGTTGAAGTAATTTAAAATGCCTATGTTCTAAGGGGATGAGAATCTCTTTTTCCTGAAACAGATATATCATGGCAGGGTATGTGGGTTATATGAACATTTTGATGAATCTCATTACACATCAATTAGAGAGTGTAGATCTTCGTTAGTTTTTCCCTTCATTCATCTGGATTCCGTTGATTTTACATTATTATATGGATGACTTCACTGTGGATGTTTTAAGTCTACCTCTAAGGTAGTTTATGGGATTTTTCATTTACTTCCATCCCAAAACATCTCTAATATTATCTAAGACATATCTTATGGCTAGTACCAAGCTTCGATAGGTGTGGTTGATGTTGGAGGACCATCAAGAGAATGTTTTTATCATACCAAGTGTGTCCCCCTAGGAGCTCCATTGCTTTTTGTGAAAAAGGTGTATGTGATTTTATGGCTTTGCGTGGATTATCATAACCAGATATAGTCCTTGAAAATAAAATCATAAGCATTGGGGAGATTTGAAGACAGCTTTGACAGATTGTGTGGTGCGAGATCTTTCTTAAAGATTGATCTTACGTCCGGATACCACCGGTTGAGGGTTCATGTTGCTGATCTTGCAAAGATTGCATTATGAATCTAATATGGACACTATATGTTTTTAGTGATTCCCTTTGGTGTGAAAAATGTCCCCATCGTGTATATGTATTTTATGAATGAATTCTTTCATCCTTTCATGGACCAATTTTTCTTTATCAATGAGATACTCATCTTCTCTACATCATAGAAGGTTGATGTTGAGAACTTGAGGACGTTCATTAAGTTATATAGAGAGAAACATATTTTTGTGAATCTCTAAATGTTTAAGTTCTAGATTCATGAGGTTTAATTTCTTGTTCATGTCATTTCTAAGAATGGTTTGTCTATAGACCCATAAAAGAGAGATTCAATGCTTTATTGGGTTCTACCCAAGATAATGTTAATGGTGAAGAGAATTCTAGTCATGGTGCGGTACTATAAGAGATCTGTGGAAGAATTATCTATAATAATAGACCCATTAACAACCCTAATGTGGAAATGAAAGTGGTTTACCTGGTTTGAGTAGTGCTTGAGGTCCTTTGAGGAATTGAGGCTAAGGCTGAGTTCTCCAAGGTTAAGATGACCAGAGGATGTTTTGGAGTTCATAGTGTATTGATATTCCTCAAATGTAAGGTTCTTCTACAAGTTAATGTAGATATATACAGTTATTTCATACAGGTTGAGGCAGTTGATACCCCAGAAGAAGAACTACATGACTCACAACCATGTTCTAGTAGTGGTTGTCTTTTACATTATGATGTGGATGCATGTATCATCCCGATGCTGGTTCCACTTGCTGATGACCCAATCCAGTCAGTTACATGACCTCAGGTGTGTCTCCTCATATGTAAAAGGCTTCCAACTAGTAGCAAGGGTCTAATATATATCATGGATATACATTACCATCTTTATAATAGTAATAATCCAATTTAAAATAAATATAAAATATAAAAATAAAACAACCATAACCAGAGTTGTACCAGTATCACATGATGACCAATGTTGGAAATATAATACCAATAATGAACAATGGTTATTCCATTCCAAGGTAAATTCCATGTTTCAAAATGAATACCAAAAATAAGACATTGTAGATCACAGTCCAATCTAGATCCACATCTAGTTCCCTCACCCATGCTCCATCCCATATTTAGCATCACACATAGGTCGATATCCATTAAAATTTCCTACAACCATTAATTAAATTCAGGTACAGATTAGGCAGCCCGATAAGGGTGTGAGTATAACTCATTAGGCCACCACCAATTGCGTCTATGAAAATATCTAGTCAAAATAATATATGAATATTTATAATGAATAAATAAAATCAATAATGTAAATGGTCTGCATTTATTCAATTACTCTTTATTTAAACACATAACCCTCAGGTTTCCAAGGACACCCATTCTCACAAAACATTCTTATTCCCATGCTTGAGTCTAAAATATCTTTATGGGATATCATATATCTAAAAACAATTATTACTGTTCTTCATCTCAAGTCACATATGTTGTATATTATTACCATTCATTATCTCAATTCACATTTAAATGCCATTTTATCCATTAATTGTATCAATTATCATCTGAATTCCATTTTTCCTTTCATTTTATCATTTCACATAATAATTCCATGGTTTCCATTTATTATCTCATTTCAGAATGCTCTATTAGAAAAGTGGGTTTCCTCATAGTCTCTAGAAAGATTATCATCATGGTCATGTTTTTTTTGGCTTATCTCTGTGGTTTCTTCACCCATTACATGTTGTCCTTTCATTCAATTTGGTGGTTATTTCTCCTGATGACATTCATCTCTATTGAATGTTTTCATCTCACCTCACTTTTTGGTTTTGGATTATGGGGGCCCTCTAATGAGTTTCATTCCTACCCTCAATGGTGAAGCACCTCTTGAAGCTCTACATTGGTTGTTATCTGTGTCTCATCTGGTGCTTCTTCCAACAATTTCATGTGCCCATTTTTTAGATTGGTTTCATTTTATTCTAAATAATATGTGGTTGAGGTTCTTTTAATATTCATGATCTACGATTATCATCTATTTTTTTTACGGTTTTATCTTTCTTACTCACTTCTGTTTATCCTCCCTGTCCATTTTCTAGGTGTGGCCATTTTACTACGATTGTTTTTTGAATTTATCATTTCACCTTATTCCTATTCAAATATTATCCCTCATCCCAGATTTTTTTTGTTTTCTCAACATGCATCAACTACCTTTGTACTTCCCATTAGGTTCCCTGTTCTGAGGTAATGCTTAATAGAGACATCAAATCATAGTCTTCTCCAGTTGAATTCATAGTGAGTCCAACTGCATGAAGTGATCATAGAGGATCAATTATCATGGTTACTGACGGTTTTTTTCTTATTTTAAATGGTGTTTTGTTTTTTCTAGATATATTCATGTTGGAAGGATTTGTATTCGGTTTTTTCTTCATGAAAATTGCAAATTGATTTCATGACCTTAATCTGCTCAACTGTTTCCTCGCTTCAAGGCTCAATGCTCCCGTCGAAGTCCGTTTAGTTCATTGGTTCAGAAGTATGCATTTGAAGGTTCTGATCAAGTATCCTATGACATTATAGAAGGTTATATAGTGTCAATTTTCTCTTTTTTAACACTTCGTGTGATGTTCCCTACAATGATGGACGCCAATGCATATTTAGTGTGGGGGTGTTATCTAACAAGATGATGGTTTTTTTTCTTTCTTGATGGTTTCCATGGATTGTTTTACTCTTAATGATATTGTGAAAGTGGCATGGTTTGGTAGTTTTGGTGTTTAATTCTTATTGTGTGTTTTTGAACAATGATGGTTGGGTTTAAGAATGATGATGATGTATTCTATTGGTTATTCCTTGCCGGTGTTCTGTTATGTTGAATGGTTCAGTTTGTGTCTGGGTACGAGACCTGATGAGGGATGTGGCCTAAGAAGATGATGATGTTGGAGTTGGAAATATGAATTTTTAATTTTTAATTTTGTTTTTTATTGTATTCATTACTGTGAAAGACTCTATATTAATCTCTCTTAACCAAAAATTAGTGTCTCAAAATAATAATAAAAATGGATTTAGGACGAATTCCCTTATTACTGTTTGTTTTCACGTTTCACATATGAATGTCATTTCTTCCATTCATTTTCACATTTTACATATGAATGACATCTTTACCATTCAATTTATCATTTCTCATTTGAATTCCATTTTTTCCATTCATTTTATCATTTCACATATGAATGTCATTGTTACCATTAATTTTATCATTTCACACATGAATTTCATTTTTACCAATCATTGTCTCATTTGACATATGAATTCCATTCTAACCATTAATTTTATTCATTAACATCTACCAAAATATCATTATTTGACAAATATTACAACCTAACAATATCTCGTATATCAAAATAGAACACTTAATTAATTCACCAATTAATTAATCCAACTCAAAAACTTCATTTTCATTTTGTTCCATTGATTTATTCAATAATAAATTAATCACATAAACCCCATTAATTAATACAAAAATTAAGTAATCACACCAATTCCATTATTTATTTCAATAATTAATTAATCAAACCAATTCCATTAATTAATTCAGTAATTAATTAATCACGTCGTTCCCATTAATTAATTCATCAATTAATTAATCAGATCATTTTCTTTATTTAATTCAAAAATTATATTATCTCATCAATTACAATTATTAATTATTCAAATAATTAATCACATAAACCCAATTTTTGAATCCAATAATTAAATTATCACGTCAATTCGATTAATTTATTCAATAATTAATTAGTTATATCAATTAAATTAATTAATCTCATTTAACCCATTAATTAATTCAATGATTAATTGATCACATCATTTCCATTAAGTAATTAATTAATTAGTTAATCACATTGAATCTATTAATTAATTCAACCATAAATTTATCTAATCTAATTTAATAATTAATTTAAAAATTAATTAATAACATCTATCCTATTAATGAATTCATTGATTAATTAATCACATCATTTAGATTAATTAATTCAACACTTAATTAGTCACATTTGTTACATTAATTCCTTACACAACTAATTTATCACATCTATCACATTAATTAATTCATTGATTAACTAATCATCTCATTTCCATTAAATAATTCAATACTTATTTAACCTAATCCTACAATCCCAAAACCCCCTTATTAATTTTACAATTAATTATTCCAAGAATATATATTTTATAATAATAATAACACATTAATTTTTTCACAAATTAATTAATACAATTTCACTACCACAAAAGCTTATTAATTAATTCAATAATTAATTAATCTAATTCTTCAGTGACAACATTCTAGTAATTAATTCATCAATTAATTAATTCAATTCAAACACCACAACAATTTATTAATTAATTAAATAATTAATAAATTCAATTCAACAATTTTAATAATCGCAACATTCAATTAATTAATTAATTAATTAATTAATTCAATTCAAATAATATCATAATCACAACAACCCACATTAAAAAATTCATTAAATAAATAATTCAATTCACTCAATTCCAGCATCACATCAATCCCCAATAATTAATTCAAATATTAATTAATACAATTCATTTATTTGTTTCTTTACAACAATACCCATTAATTAATTCACCAATTAAATAATCCAATTCCTTCTAATGTATAATTACAATAATAAATTAATTAATTCGTCATTTAATTAATATATTTTACAAAATTCTATAATTACAAAAATTAAAAATAAATAATTCAACAATTATTTATCACAATTATACAATTTAATTATCAAAATAATCAATTCCACAATTGATTATTCCAATTTCACAATCACATTGTTTCAATAATTTATTTAACAATTAAAATCCCAATTTCATAATCCAAAAAACTGAGAAATTATTTCAATATTTACTTATCTCAATTTCACAATCCCAATATCTCAATAACTAATTCACCAATTAATTATTCCCAATTCGAATAATTTCAATATACTGATAATGAATTCATCAATTAATTATTTTCAATTCAATAATTTCAATATTCTGATAATTAATTCCCTAATTATTTATTCCAAATTAAAATTCTATTATATAATTAATTCATAACAGTTATTAATTCTGTTTAGGAAAATAAATTCCTAAATGAGACCTAAAAATTACACAATTACATAAACCTAATTGGAATCAATACTATGAGATTTTAATAATTTACCACCTACCTCAAATCGATGAAAAATGATTCCCAATAGAACTCCCCAATTATGTGGAATAACCATAATCATGATGATAAATGACCTCTTGATTCAATTCATAGATGAAATATTTATAATTATTATATCAAATAAAACATATAACTATATCCATCACAAATACAATAAAACAACCCTTCTTGGATGGAAGGATAATGTGAGAGAGACATGAAACAAATCATGATGAGATTTACTTATGAGGAGTGTTGTGGATCTTCGATTAGGGAATCAAATCATGTTGAAAAGTGGATGGGTGCACTAGGAATTCATCTGGGAGCCTCATAAAATGACAGGAATAGATTATTTTCAAGTTGTGGTTCATTTTGGGTTAATAAGGGGTTTACTATGATTTAAAATCATTTTTTTATTACTTTATAACATGTTCGTGGTTTTCTATGTAGAGGAAATAGTTTTCCAAATGGTGCGACTTAACCATGCACCTATTTTAGGGGTTGCACAGTTTCTCCTATGAAGGTGCACAATTTGAAAAATCATACACCACCCATGAGAATTCCCACTGTATGGGTTCACACGGTTACCTATTCTAGGCACACGATTTGGGAAAACCATGCCACAACCATTCATTAACCCTCCTTCCTCTATTGTTCTCACATTTTCACCCAAACACACCCAAGATACAACCCAAATAAAAATAATTGTACATAAGAATAATAGATACATGTAAACGAGCTACAAATTTCTCCAGAAAAGGATGGGGTTTTACTGTCTCTCCACCTTATAAAATCCCATCCTCGTGATATAATACCACACATCTCTAACATTCTAAGTCAAAATAAGTAGGAAATTGAGACATCATATCCATTTATCTCCCCTATGTTTCCTAAAAAACATAAATAGTTTTCCACAATTCAAAAAAAACAAAATATTTCCCTAATACTCATTCTCACTATAATCCAACACACATGAAGGTTTCTCCTCAAAGAACGTATTTATCACATGCTCAACTTCCACAATATACATGATGTGTCTTCCAAATAATTATTCCCTACAACAATAACAACACCATCCAACATTGGAACTCATCCTTTCTATCAAAACCTCACAGAATGGATGTACATCCACCACCTCCATGGACAACCTGGACTTCCCCAAAGTCCTTTAAACATGCACCTTTCTGGTTCCTCATTAACATTCCAATTCTAACCCTTCCAATACATGGCCTTGCTGCATGCATCTACTACTAACATATCACTCCCCACAAATAGATCATTGTTAAAGCGTCTTGGTCAAGATACTCAAGCACTCTGACACATGATTCAATCACAAGTTAAAACCTAAATCATGGATGTGACCTTCTATCCATTCATTGTACAACAAATAAACATGAACCGCTACCCATTTACAACTTCTATGTATGGGACCCACATTATCAATTGACCTTCGGTCCATAATTATAAACTCATCCATAAATTGTCTTTAGAATACGACCGAATATCCATCTCCACACACCCCTCTTCACAAGTGCAACCTCATAGAGGCACTATATCCCTCCATTACTAATGTTATGTCCCAATATAGAATAAAAAATTCCAAAAAATTCTTTTTCCCAGAACCCTACCACACATTCAATTCATATGCTCTATCACTACCCTTAATAATCCTACACTGAAGATATGGTCAGCAAAGTGTATACTGATTCTAATTATATATTATCACATTACGAATGCATTAATTCACATTTTACATCACATTAAAATATCAAAATTTACATTAGGACCAATTTTAAATTAAATTTCAAAAGAAATGAAAAACAATTCATGTTCAACAACATACCCTTATAAATGTTTTCTCGTGCATGTGTATAAATTATGCATGTTAGAAAAATCCTAAGATCCTAGAATGATACCTTATTACATAAATATATTTCCTTACTAATCCATGAGTAAAATATCAGAAATTTTGAAACAATAAACACATCACCCAACAAGTGTCTCACCCAAGGTGAAATAACATCCATCCATAATAGAAAATACAAACATGAATATCCCACACTATGTACTTTGGTTTCCCCCCAAACATGGTTTATATACGTCCATGCATGATCTCATTACCAATAATGAATATTACAAGAATATTTTCTATCATAAATAATATTAATTAAATATAAATGAAAGGAAAATCATATTATACCACTTTGTTATGATCCTCCCTTGGTTCCCCATGTCCGTACCCCAAGCTAGTTGGTTACATGACCTCAGGTTCACTTCCACACACACTAGAGGCTTTCGACTAGAAGTGAGGGTATTATATCATTCATGGGGAGAATAAACCCACTTCATCAAAGTAATACCCCATTATTAAATAAATAACTTTTATAAATAATAGTAATACCATAACTATAATGGAAAAAATATCACATGATGACCAATGTAGTAAATAGAATACCAAAACTAACTAGTATATATTCTTTTCCAAAGTACATTAGAATTATCAAAACAATAACCGAAAATTAATAAATTGAAAAATCACAATAGGGTCTTGAACCATTTAACACCCCAAGATTTCATAATACATTATCTCCTTAATGTAATTCAATAGCATGCGCCACATGAAACTCCATGTTTGAGCGCACCATGACTTACCAAAATAGACGTTTAAAAAGTGGTTATGAAAAGAATTAACTTTATTTTTAATTTCATATACTCCATATAATTTTAACATCAGTATAATGTGATTTGTAGACATAATATAAGAACAAATCCAATTTTTTCGATAAAGGAAGTGATTTCCAAAAAAACAAGCAATTTTACTGCCTTTTAATGGAGAACCCTATTTAAATCCAATATTTTCAAATTTATATCTATAATTTGACAAAATAAAATTCTACTTTTTAAGAGGTACAATAAAATTTAGTTTGGATAAACTTTTTGTGTTTTTCTGATAAATTTCATATGTTGATGAATTGTTAAAAATACTAAATTTTAATTGAAATCATATTTTTTAATTATAATAATTTATGTTTTTAAATTATACATTTGAATGGTTTTGAAATATAATTATATTTTATTTCTATAATTTAATCAAATTACATTCATTGGATGTAATTTTATATTTAAATTGTACATGAACACATATTTATCTTCTAATAGTTTTTACTTCTTAAAACACCTCTTTCGGGTTTTAACAACGGGAATTATATTGAAATTTATTAATTAAACTTCTATATCCTGAATTTGGGAAAATAAAAATCATATTTGAATTCATAATATCAAAATTATCGTAGGGTGAATTTTTGGTATTTTTCTAATAACTTTCAATTTTTTGACGAATAGTGAAAAATACATCATAGTATATAAAAACCATCATTTAATTTAAATACATATTTTTAATAAAAAAATTCATAAAATCGATAAATTATATATATATTAGTAAAATATATTTTATCAAAGTAATTTTATAATAATATTAGATATATAAAATTTTATTGAACCATTTTAACGTCTTTTTACACTCCATCTAGGCACATTTCCCACCTTCTAGGCACATTTACCCACCCTCTAGTCACAATTACAAATTTTCATAAAACATAATTTTACCACTTCTATAAATATAATTTCAAAAATTCAAGATACATAGTTAACATTAGTATTTAAAATGTGGTTCAATAGAATCATAATGATTTGTGGTGAATATTAACTTTTGATTTTTATTTACCAGAGTTAACAGGAAATAAGGATATTAAAGGTAAAAATAATAATACAATTACTCCAAAACATGTACTAATTCTATTATATAAGTGTATTTTGATCAAAATTAACCTTATAACAAAAATAATAACCTTTTGATCTATTTGGGTTAGATGAGGATATTTTTTATATTTTATTTAATGAAGAGTTACAAGTGTTAAATTCCTTGTTTAATAATTAAAACATTTTTAATATTTGGTTACACATAAGATAAATTAGACTATAAATATTTATTATATATCTAAAATTATTTCCTACATCATGGTAATTTATTTATAATTTTTAGACAATATATAATTAAATTTACTTATGACACAATTATGATGCAATAATTACCTTTTTAATGAAATATTAAAATAATTGATATTATAAATATTAAAATAAATGTAAATTGAGACTTTTTATTCCATAAAATATTTTTATAGGAGAATATTACATGTTATGGTTGATTTAATTTATTTTTTTGATGTAATAAACATCTTATGACATTCCCAAAAACAAAATACTAAATAGTATCAAAATTGACATCAATAAGTCTTTAAAACAAATACTATATTATTAAATTATATAATATTACTAAAACATATGGTTTATAAAAAGGAATTATATAATGATATATATGTTATTAATTAACCACATTTGGTTCTCTTGGAACTTATAAAAAGTATTATTATCCCTGAAATATAAAAATACAAAAATATATGATAATGGTTAAACTATTTTACTAATAGTTTAATATAAAATATAAGGTTAATATGGTGACCTAAACATTCCTTAAACCTATTGGTTGTGAATATTTCTACTCATACAAACCATAACCTAGAAATAAATCTTTTTCTAGCCCTATGAAACTGGAAATGATTTTATTACAAAATAATATTTCATGTTTTCCAAAAGTGACTGTCACCTATCTTATAAAAGGGTACGTCTTCTTCTCTTAAATTCACACTTCAAAATACCCTTTCCTCAGCCAAAAACTAATAAAATATCCAGAAAACTTACCTAACATCATCATATGTTCCTTAAATTGATCAGAAATCCATTCTATGGAGCCCTTTTCTTCAAATAAAAAGGAAGAACACGAAGAAGAGGTAATTATTTTAATCACCTCATTAAATGTTCTTTTCATCATCCACTTCCACATTCATTTTTGCTTCCTTTCCAAAATAATGACACCAGTAAATTATATATATTGTGATCTTATAATAAATATGGTAAAACCAAATTCATTATTCTATCCATCCTATGAATTATGAAGTCACCAGACGTGCGTCCGTACGGCTTACTGCCTCCACATCGTGGTGTAGTTTGTTATTCAACACTTTATTATTTGGAAGGGTATAATAATGAATATAAATGATGTAAATTATAAATATTCAATTTTAATTAATATTCATATATAATATACCATCCAATTACATAAAATTTCATCATAAATAAAATGATATCATCACCCTTTCATAAGTATGGCTTACTGTCTCCACAACGCGATGAGATTCATTTCTACGTTCACCATTCAAGGATGGTTATAAAAATATATATTATTAATAAATATATAATAATGGAAATAATAATGATACTATAAATATATATGTATATATGTGTGTGTGTTTGGGTATTTACATATATCTCATTCACTTAGTTCCGTTAAATACGATATGAAAACGAAAATGGAGTTTATGCGTCTGTATGG
This sequence comes from Viscum album, assembly GCA_963277665.1. Classification (NCBI taxonomy): domain Eukaryota; kingdom Viridiplantae; phylum Streptophyta; class Magnoliopsida; order Santalales; family Viscaceae; genus Viscum; species Viscum album. The sequence continues at coordinate 1,748,432,313 of OY728120.1, read as the reverse complement.
CCTACCATCTCCATAAAAGGTAATTTCCATTTCATATATCTATCTATTTTAAATATCTATATTCTGAATATATATAATAAATAAATATTTTTTTATATTCTACATAAATTAAATCAAGATATAAGTAACAAAATCAAGAATAACAAATTAAAACTCTTAGGATAAAGAATATGATTATTACCAAAAAATGTTATTTTAACATATAAATTATTATTAAATGGGTAGTATAACGAAATAAATGAATCAAGTATGATATCATTAATATTAATTTGGTTCTGTTATAATTTATGAACATACTATGGTAATTATTCAAATGGTTAAATGTACCTTCGACTAAAGGAATGTACAAGGTAAGGGTTAATTCCTCAATGTCATTATTATCCGAGACTATTTATGTGTAAATATTTACTGGGAAATTTTTTTCATCCATGTACATGTTTCATAAAAAAAATTTCAAAATGATTATTTTATGGAATTGTTGAAATAACACTTTAGATAGATCATAGTTTTAAAATATTTAATAATTTATTAGCATAATTTTTTTGAATTAATGTCCTTGTTTTAAATATGATTTTAAGGATTTCGATATATGTATATGAATTTTTTAAATTGTTAATTCCATTAAAAAGTATGAAGGTGGTATGAGACTCTTTGATTAAAAATATCTTTTAAATTAAATCCTTTATAAATGTGTGACTATTATATGATTACACAAAAAATGATATTTCTCTCAAAAGAGTTTTAGTAATCATTTTTAATTATGTAAACATCCTTTACTAGATATTATTCATGATTGAGATTTTTTATTATATTACAATATTTCATATTTTATGGAATGAGTAATGATATGTTTGATTGTGGATGTTCTATTTGTATACCATTCATGGTTTATGGTTAATGTACTGTGATTTTGTATCATGTTTTAATACGAATGTTTATGTTATGTTTCAAAATTATCATATGAGGAATGAATTAAACATAGTAAGTCATGGGTGGAGGCCGTTATTTCTCTTTCATGCAATGATATGTATCATGAGACAAATTATTGTCCTGCCACTAGGCCTTGACAAAATTTTAATTTGATGTCGTTGCATAATTCCTTGATTATGTGGATCAGATATTATACATTCCATCATTATGAAATTAGCTATTGATATTACATCATATTTTATGTCATGTAGAATAAACATGTGAATAATTAAATGGAATTACTTGATTTAGCTTTTCCATATTATTCTAATATTTCTGTTTAAAATTATTTTTTTTTCTTAAACTCTACCTTAAATGATTATGTGTATTTATGATAGTTTCCGCTGTATTTTTATCCTTATTGAGCATCTGATCTAACCACATTCTAATGTTTTATTTTTCACAGGATGCGAAGATGTTTATAATGATTGTAATGTAGGGTTAAGCTAGGAGAATAATGGTTTTCTCAACGGATTATTTATTTAGTATTTTATTTTACAAATTTCATTGCAACGTTCATATATGTAATTGATTTTCCAAAACTGCGAAATTGATCTGTCTTTTGGGACTTGATTCCTTTTAATCATGCCAATGAATTAAATTAAAGCACCGAATCTAGGTAATTGGGGGCGGGGAATTACAGTTGGTATCAGAGGATGTTTAATACAATCCTTTGAAACCATATTTAGAAAAATTCTGATTATAGAACAATACCCATAGATAAACATTGAGTATTAATATAGAAGAACATCCTAGAACTTTTTAATGTAGGTATTTTGTAAATTTTCCACGAAATACATCCATATCTGGATACGAGTTGGTAGAGGTTGCTCTGGACCAGATGTATTTAGGTTTAAAACCCGAAAACACTGCTTTAATCTAAACTCGAATTGGAAATGGTGCACTACATTGGGACTTGCTACACTCTTGGTTATGACACTCCTAGGGGATATGCTTTAGATAATTCACATTTTATTTACAAACAATTATGAAGGATTTATGTGCAAATATGTCAAAAAAGATACCATTTTTATGATCATGAGTCAAGATCTGTGAAAATATTCAATTAATGATGATAATTTTTATACTTTTTATATTATACATTATGATTTGATTTATCCTATTGTATATCCCCATTTAATAAATGGTTCCCAATAGAAGGAATGAGAACTCATGCAATATGCGTGATCCAAAGAGTCTGGTAGATCATATCATTCATTGCCTTAATCATTCATTTAGTAGGGAATTAGTCTCCCATTTATTATTTTCATTTGAATAAATAGCATAATGTGTTAATTAAATAAGTAATTAATTCTATGTGTACTCTTTTATTGATGGGAAAAAGAGAAGAAGGGGATGGTAGAGATAAATATGGATAAAGGGAAGAACATAAAGAAGGTTATTCCCAGATTTGATAACTATTGAAATAATAGCCCTACTAAATTCATGATTGGAATGGGAGTTTGTAAAATGTGTGGAGAAAAAGGAAAAAATGATCATGCTTGTATGGGTAATAAGATGGTTTAAAATGTACAATGCTTCATCTTCAAGGATTTGGGTCTCTACATGAATAAATGTTCCAATCATCAGAGTATACCCCAAATGATGATATTAGATAATAATCAAGTTATGAAAATACCACAAATGAAGAGGATGATTGGTGTTCTTAAGTTGTTATTAATGAATTGTGTCATTTAATATTGTATTAATGATTTAAAAGTTATAAGAATTATAAGGTATATAGCTGATGCAAGTTACTTTTATTATTATTCCTGGAAAGATAGAAACAACACAAGGAACCTCCCTTCAAGGAGGCCGAAAATAGTGATGTCCAAGAGAATACCCTTGCACCATAGTGAAGCACTAAAGGGGGGGGAGTTTAAACTATCAAAGATCATAAGTGGCTCCTCCTGTCTGCCCAATCGAGCGAGAGCATCTGCCGCAATATTAGACTCCCTCCAACTGTGATTAATAGACCTTCCATAGTTAGTCTCGGCCCTGCACCTTCGAATGAGATAAATCAACTCCCATGGAGTGCCATGGCCTCCCTGTAACATCTTCACTAGAGTCTCAGAATATGACTCCACCTCCGTCACCTGCATCCCTCTCTGCCTACACACCGTCAAGCTGGAAAGGAGAGCCCGGACCTCTGCACCCAAAGAATCCCCTGAGCCATAAAAGAAACTAAAATCCAGTAGAACAGAACCCCAAAAGTCCCTAAGCAGACCACCTCCCCTAATGACCCCCCCATACAGGAGCCATCAATGTTCAGCTTCAGACCCTTTTCCGGAGGCTTCCACCTCACCCATCATTCTCTTCCTCTAGGCTGAATGTAGGGGTGACTGAGCAGATTGCACACTACCACCGATGAGAGCCCTCCTTTGACAAGAGAAGCCAGCTCTACAATAAGCGATTTAAGATGGACCTGGATAGACACCAAAGAACTTTTACTTCCCAGTCGAACCAGGTTCCTCACCTCCCAAATAACCCAACAGATAGCAACCAAAATTAGGATTCTGATAGCCCACTCCATTGTAATATTTTCGGTACCTGGGAGCCATACAGCCATGTAATCCTGGATATAGCAAGACTCACCATCAGGGAAAGGGGTGGGTGAAGAGAGACCAGAGATAGGAGGCCCATTGTCAATGAAAGAAAAGATGAGCCATCGTTTCTGACTTCGTCTGCTCACAACAGTAGCAACGTGAAACCATGCATAGCCCTCTTCTATAAATATGATCCTCCGTTGGTGTTTCTCTGTTTAAAACCCTTGACGCTAGGAAATTCATTCTCACAGGTATCTCCTTTCACCAAAAAGCCGGATGACGTTCCCCCGTAGTACGTTCACCGTGAAGGATTTTCCTGTAGTCCCCAACAGTGTACCTCCCAGTTCTTGCTTCCATGAAACAACACAAGTCCGACTCATCACTCATCACAATGCTTCCAAACAGTTTGAATTGGCTGGGTGTAATAGTTGCCTATATAAGGATTATATTAAGTATTCTATAATGAATAAGGTGTAATGAATGTAATCAATAAATTTATATGTTAATTAAGGTTGTTAAATTTTTTTAATAGAATACATTATTATGGTATTCATACATTATTATGTGACAGAGAGATATTTATTATGTTTTCCTTCTTTATATATTTTGGACTGTGGTTTTAGATAGAAGTATTTTTTAGAAGATTAAAGGTTTTAATTAATTAAGTTGGACATTTTATACTATGGTTTGTGGAAAATTAATTTCTTAATATTATTTTTGGATTGTAATAGAATGAAAAACCCAGAGGTCAGGTGAAAACCCATCACGTTAGGAAAGGACCTGAGACTTGAACACGCAACTGAAGGGAAAAAGGGTGCATCACATACCACTTACCAATGTGATGTATTGGTTTGTATAGTGTGTTTATTTTAAATGGTCTGATAGATGAATTATAAATTAATTTTTCAGAACCCTATATTATTAGGATAAATAGGATATTTTTGAGTTATGTTATCTATTGAAGTGAAAGATGAGTTTGTGGTTGAAATTAGTTGAAGGATGGAACTGTACTAATTTGGTATTATTTTTCAATTAGTCAATGAAGAAATTAATTCATAAAATTTAGTGAAGGGATATTAAAATCAATTTTTTATCCTAATACATTTTGTTTTTTGGAACTGATTATATTTAAATCATCACCGATTTATGGATTTGAGGCTATCAATATCCCATTTATTGTTCAGTTGTTTGTGATTGATGACATCAATCACTACCTATAAATATTCACAATATTCCACTAATTATGTTTCTTTAATTTCCACCAATTTCCTCCTTTTCGAGATCGTAATATCTTTGTGACTTTTTCAATTCCCTTTCCCTCTTATTAAGAATAAATTTTAGTAACCCTAATTCTGATTTGGGTTTTCCACAATGGTATTTTCTATTTTTAACCATTCATTTTCAATGAACAATTTCAAATTGCGAGGAAACAATTGTTGAAGGAGGGGATAATGTGACACCCCTGAATTTCCTAAAACGTTATCCCCATAAAGTAATTAAATAGCTTGCGACACTCGCAATACCGAGTTCGAGCGCACCACAACTTACCAAACATGCAATTTAAAAAGCAGTCATTTTGAGTATTAACTGCATTTGGAATATTATATACTATATATAATTTTGACATCCATATTATTTGTTTTTTATATATAATATAAGAAAAAATCAAATTTTTTAGATAAAATAAGTGCTTCTCACAAAATGCAATTTTACCACTTTTTAATGGAGAATACTTTTTAAATAAAATATTTGACACTTTTATATATTCAATTCCACAAAATAGAATTTTTAGTTAGAAGAGTAACATAAAAATTTAGTTTTGATAATTTTTTTTGTTTTTCTGATAACATTCAAATTTTGATGAATAGTGAAAAATACTAAATATTAATTGAAAAGATGTTTTGTAATAAAAATAATTTATTTTGATAAATTATAAATTTCAATGGGTTTGAAGTATAATTAGATTATATTTTTATCATTAATCCAATTTTTGTCATTGGAAGTGATTTTAAATTTAAATTCGACATAAAAATAAATGAATCATTTTATAATTTTTACATCTCAAACACAACTTTATGGTTCTAACAATGGGAATTAATCTTATATTAATTAATTTAACTTATTAGATTTAAATTTATTTAAATATACGTCATTTTTTTAATTTTTAATATCAATGTTATATTAGGGGTAAGTTTTGTTATTTTTCTAAAAACATTCTATTTTTGACAAATAATGAAAAATATAGCATAGTACATAAAAACCGTCTTTTTCATTTAAATGATTATTTTTAATTAACAAATTATATTAAAATAGATACAGAATAAATATATTCTTATAATATAAGTTATTTGAGTAATTTTATAACAATATTACTTATATAAAATTTTATTGAACCATTTTCACCTCTTTTTATCCACCTTCGAGACACATTTACCTACCTTCAAGGAACATTTTCAAATATGATTAAAACATAATTTTACTGAATTTTTGAATTGAATTTAAAAACTTTTATAGACACATTTGACATCAATATGTAAAATGCGGTTCAATTGGATGAACATAATTTTTGGTGTATTCTAACTTTTGAATTTAATTTACCACGGTTAAAAGTAAATAAGGTAATTAATGGTAAAAATAATTTTAAATTTACCCCAAAAAATGTCCAAATTCTATTGTATAAGTTTATTTAAATAAAAATCAACCATTGGACAAAACTAAGATCCTTTTGATCTATTTGGGTTAGATTAGTACATTTATTAAATTTTATTTAAATACGAGTTCAAGGTGTTAAATTGAATGCTTAATAACTAAACAATTTTTAACATATGGTTACATATTAGATAAATTCAACTATAAATATTTATTAGAATGATAAAATATTTCCTACATCATGGTTTTTTATTTTTATTTTTTAGAAATTAAATAATTACATTTATTTTTGACATAATGATGATGCAATAATTACGTGATATATGTACTATTAAAATAGTTGATATTATAAATATCACAATAAATGTAAATTGATAGTTTTGATGTCATATAAAAATTTTCTAGGTTAATATGACATGTTAGGTTCTATTTAAAGTATTTATTTCAAATTAATCATCTTCTTGTTACTTTCACAGAAACTAAATACTAAATAGTGTCAAAATTGATATAAATGTGGTTTTAAAACAAATACTATATAATTAAATGATATATTATTCCTAAAATATATACATTAAAAAAAGGACATAAATAATGATATATATGTCACTAATGAACCATTTTAGGTTTTATTGTCATTTTATAGTAAGTATTATTAACCATTTAATATAAAAATACAGGAAGACATGGTAAAAGTTAAACTATTTAACTAAGTGTAAAATCTAAAAGGTAAGGTTAATATGGTGACCTAAACTTTTCTAAAACATATTGTCTGAGAATATTTTGACCCATCCCCACTGTTTCATAGAAATAAATCGAATTTAAGCCATTATATGTGTAAAATAATTTTATAATAAAATATTCTTTCATGATTTTTCTAAATTGTCCCTCACCTCTCTAATAAAGGGTTCATCCCATTCTTCTAAATTCCCACCTCCAATCCATTTTCCTTGGACAAAACCTACTCAAATTTCCTCCAAAATAACCTCACATAATCCTAGATTTATTACTTTGATCATAAAGACAACCTAAGGAGCCCTTTATTTCAAATCAAAAAGAAGTACTCAAAGAAGTGGTTGTTATTTCATCACCCTATTCAAAGTTCTTTTCTTCTTCCACTTTTTGGGTTTTTGTTGTTTCCATACCAAAATAATAACTCTAGTACCTTCTAAATACCTTGATCTTATTATATTTATATTAAAACCCTATTCATTATTCTATCTATCCAATGAAGGACAAAGTCACCATACATGTGTACGTAACGCATACTATCTCCACGTTGTGTTTTAGTTTGTTATTCAACACTTAATTATTTTGATTTGTATAATAATGAGTATAATTGAAGTAAATAATAAATATAATGTTTTATTGAGAATTTATATATAATATACCATCCAATTACATACAATTTCACCATCAATATAGTGATATCATCGCTCGTTCATACGCACGGTTTAACATCTCCACAACGTGACAAGATCTGTTTCAATGTTCACCATTCAATTATGATTATATAAATATATATTATTAATAATTATTTATTATATGAAATAATAATTCTACTTGATATATATATATATTTATATATATGTATTTACATATATCTCATTAACATACTTCAGATTAATACAATATAAAAACAGAAATGTCGTTTATGCGTACGTACGAACTACCGTCTCCATTACCAGGATTTTTTAATTCATATATCTATCTAAAATACGTATTTATATTATGAATATATATGATACATAAAATTTTTTATATATTTCGGAAGCAATTAAATCGTGACATAAGTCATTCGATCAAGAATAACACGTTAAAACACGTATGATAAAGAATGAAATTATAACCCAAAATGATATTTTAGCATAGAAATTATTATTAAATAGGTATTATAACTATATAAATGATTAAATTATGATATCATAAATATAAATACGGTTCTGTTATAAATAAATAACATAATATGGTAATTATAAAGGAGGATAAATTTACCCTCGATCATTGAAAATTATAAGTTAAGGGTTAATTCCTCAATCTCATTATTATCCGATATTGTTTATATGTAAGTATTTACTAGGAAAGTTTTATCATCCCTGTTCTCGTTTCATAAATATAATTCAAAATGAAAATTTTAAAGATTCTAGGAAGGTAACTTTTAGCACGATCAGAATTTTAAATTTTATAATGATTTATTTCTCTAATTAATTTTAATAATTGTCCATGTTTTAAAAACAATTTTAAGAATTTATTTATATGGACATGATTGATTTAGATTGATAATTCCTTACTATAGTTTCAATGTGGCATGGGACACTTTTATTCAAAACTATCATTTAAATTGATTCCTTTATAAATGTGGGACCTTTAAATGATTTCACAAATTGGGATATTTCTCTCAAAATGTTTTACTATTAATTTTCAACTATGTCAACATCCTTTACAAGATATCTTATAGATTGAGGTCGATTTATTATAATACAATATTATATATTTTATTGAATGAGTTATGATATTCTTGATTGTGGATGTTCTATTTTTATATCATTCATATTTTATGGTTAAAGTTTTTACATTTCGTATGCTTATTTTAATACAATTGTTTATGTTATGTTTCAAAATTTTCATATAAGAAATGCATTGGACTTAGTAAGTGACGGGTGGAGCCCGCTATAGCTCCTCAATGCATTGGTAGGTCCCATGAGACAAATTAGTTTCTTGATACATGACCTTTGCAAAAAAAATGTTGTCTTGGAACAAGGCCTTGACTTTGTGGATATAATGTCTCGAATTATGCATTCCATCATTACGAAATTAGCTATTGATACTACATGTGACTATTCTACAAGTAGAATATCCATGTGAATATGTAAATGGAATTATTTGATTTATCTTTTCCATATTATTCTGACGATTAAGTTTAAAAATATTCTTTTAGTTTTATACATTACCTTAAATGTTTATGCATATTTAAGATAACTTCTACTATATTTTTATCCTTACTGAGCATCTGAGCTCACCACATTCTTAAGTTTTATTTTACCTAGGATGCGTAGAAGTGTATTATGATTTATCTTCAGGGTTAAGAAATGGAAATAATGGTGTTCTCATAGGATTATTTATGTTCTATTTTATTTTATAAGTTTTAATGTAACATTAATATACGTAATCTATTTTCCAAGACTGCTAAACTGGTCGGTCCTTCGAGACTTGATTCTTGTAATTATGACAATGTAATAAAATAATGCACTATTTCTGGGTAACTAGGGTTGGGGCGTTAAAAACCATACCTAGTTCCCTCATCCAGGCTCCATCCCATATCATGAATCTAACCTAGGGCCATATACCTTAACATGTCCCTCAACTATGAAGTATATTCAGGTACCGATCAACCATGCTGAGTATGGAGCTAGTACAACTTAGTAGTCCTTCACCAAAAGTGATTAATTCACATTCTAGTCAAAACAATGTATGTAGTTGTATAAAATTAAAAAAATAAATAAATAATAAATTTTACATTTATTCAATTACTCTTTATTTAACCACATAACCCATGGGTTCCCATGGACACCCAAACTATCAATACCTCCTTCAGCCTGTGTTGGAGTGTAAACTATCCCCAAGGGATATCATATATTTGAATGCCATTATTACCAGTCATATTCTCAAATTACATAAAAATTTTATTATTTCCATTCATTATCTCAATTCACATTTCAATTCTATTGTTTCCATTCCTTATATCAATTCACATCTGAATGACATTATCACCATTCATTGTCTCATTTCACATATGATTGTCATTGTTACATTTTATTGTCTCATTTCACATATGAATTTCATTGTTATCATTAATTGTCTTATTTCCCATAAAAATGACATTATTACCATTAATTTTATTATTGAACATTTGAACACTATTATAATCATTCATTTTCACTTTTCAGATATGAATTTCGTTGTTACCATTAATTTCATTATTTCACATATAGATTATATTATTCCCATTCATTGTCACATTTCAAAAATGAATTTCATTTTTACCATTCATTGCCTCCTTTTGAATTTTAATTACATAGTTATCATTCATTGTCTCAATTCCCATATATCAAAATATCACAATAACACATATATCACAATATAATAAATACCATCATAGCATAATTATTTAATTGAACTCAATAATTTCATTCTCATATAATTCAAGTAAATAATTCATGAATTAATTAATCACATTAACTATAATAATTAGTCCAATAATTAGTTCTTCATATCAAATTCCATAACATAATTCAAAAATTATTTCATCATATCAATTACATTAATTAATTTTATAATAAATTATTCACATCTATCCCATTAAATAATACATCGATTAATTATTCACATAATTTCCATTCATTAATTATGTAATTAATTAATCACTTAAATTCCCTTAATTAAATAAACAATTAATTAACCACGTCAACCCAATTAAGAAATCTAACAATTATTTAATCATGTCAATTTCATTAATTAATTAAAAAATAATTAATCACATATATCCCATTAATTATTTCTTCAATTAATTATTAACATAATTTCCATTAATTAATTCAATAATTAATTAGTCACATCAATTCCATTAATTAATTAAATAATTAATTAATCACATCACTTCCATTAATTAATCTAATAATTAATTAATTACATCTATCCCATTAGTTAATTCATCGATTAATTAATCACATTGTTTCAGTTAATTAATTGAATAATTTATTAATCACATCAATTCCATTAAACTATTTAACAAATAATTAATCACAGTTGTCCCATTAATTAATTCATCAATTTACTATTCACATAATTTCCATCAATTAGGTCAGATTTTAATTAAACCAATTCAACAATATTAATCAAAAAATAATTAATTATAAAATTAATTATTATAATTCAATCAATTTAATATATATAATAATCAATAAATTAATTCACCAATTAATTAATCAAATATCACAATCACAACTGTTTATTAATTTATTCAATAATTAACTATTGTATTTCCACACTCAAAACAATCAATCAATTAATTCACCCGTTAATTAACTTAATTCCACAATCACACCAATATATTAATTAATTCAGTAAGTAATTAATTCAATTCTAACAATTGAATAATCAAAACCATCCACATTATTTAGTTCACTATTTAATTAATCAAATTCAAATAATTACATAATCAAAACCGTCCTAATTTATTAATTCACTAATTAATTAATTCAATTAATTCAATTGAATCATCACAATATTCCTCATTAATAAATTCACCAATTAATTAATTCAATTCATTATGTAGTGTCTTTCTAAAAATCCTGATTAATTAATTCACCAATTAAAAAATTTAATTCATTCAAATTTATAATTAAAACAATCTAATGATTAATTAATCAATTAATATTTCTATTAAAATTAATTCCACGATAAAATTTATTCCCTATAATTAATTAAACAATTAATTTTCTAAATTCCACAATCACAATATCTCAATAATTAATTCTACAATTAATTATTCAAATTTCAAAATCACAATATTTAAATAATTAATTCAAAAACTAATTATCCTAATTTCATTATCATAATATTTTAATAATCAATTAATCAGTTAATTATCCCAATTTCACAATCCCAATATCCTATTAATTAATTCAAAAATTGATTAATAAGAAATACCATTATTTCCATATAATAATAATTAATTCATCAATAAATAATTCCTAATTAAAAATTTTAAATATTTTGATATTTAGTTCAATACTTAACTATTCCAAATTCAAATTCCAATAATTAATTAATTCTTTATATATATTATTTCAACTTTGGAAAATCACTTTATGAAAGGCTATAGAAATTCAACAATTTAATACACCTTATAAAAATACACTCTAGGATTTGAGTAATAAACCTCCAACATTGAATTGGTGGGGAACACATGCCAATAGATATACCTAATTAAGAGGAAAAACCATAATCACGATGATGAATGATATCATGATTCAATTAAAAGCGATAATATTTAAATGGATTTTATTTAATTAAACCTAAATCCATATCCATAAAAAAATAGTGTAAACACCCCTTTTGGATGGGAGGAGAATTGGAGAGAGACGAGAAACCAATTGGCGTGACAATAACTTATTGGGAGAGGTGTAGATCTTTGATTCGAGATCCGAATCGTGAAGAAAAAAATTTGAAAGCCCTTAGAATTCATTTTGGATCCTTACAAAAAGATAATAATATTTTATTATGGAGTTTTGGTTGATTTTGTATGAATATGGATTTTAGGTATCTTTAAATCTATTTTATTGATTAATTAAAAATATGTGAATGGTTTCTAAGCTAGGGGCACATGGTTTGCCAAATTGTATGCCCACTCTATGTGCCTCTTATATGTGGGTTCATGGTTTCTCCAATGATAGAGCATGGTTTTTCAATCAATACATCAGTTGAGTGAATCCCATTTTTTTGGGTTCCCACAGTTAGCTTGGTTGGGCTCACGGTATGGGAAAACCATGTGCCAACTGTGCACTACCCCTCTTTCCTCTATTTTTCTCAAATTTTCACCCAAAATAGCTGGGATACAGCCCAAATAAAAATTACTCCTCAAAGGGAAAAATAGTACCATTAAATATTCTGGAGATATCTCTATAAAATTTTTGGTTTTATAATCCAATAACATCTAGGGGAGTAATTTCAGGTTTACTTAGAACACCATATTCTTAGGTACGTCATCACGCATAGAGACATGAACCATAGATTGTGGTGCTAGTATGAGTTTCTATAGGATTATTACTTAGGGATAGTATAAACTCTAGGTAAGGGAAACTTTTTATCATATTCTACTGGAAGGAAGTCATAGTCTCACATAGTGCAAGAGTCCTTGGAGTAGTTAGCCTCCTCATAGCTGACCCGACTGGAGAAGGAGAGTTTAACATTTCTATAGTTGATGGTCTGGGATTTGAATCTTCTCGAGTGTGTGAGAGAGTCCCAACTAGGAGACATAAAATATGATTTCATGCATTATCATATACCTATATGAAACTCACCATATGGATATTATGAAGGAGGGGAACATGTCAGCGTTTTCTAGGGGAAAATAGATGTTTTAATCACGTTATGGGAGGAGGTGATGGTAGATATCACTAATTATCCCCTATAAATACATCCCAGTGTATGAAATATGTATAGAGACCTCATGAAGCATTTTTTTTGTCTAGAATGAGATAGATCCTAGTTTTGTTTGTCTCTTTGTTCCTCCCTTTTCATCAGGGAAAGGCTAAGTACCTTGTTCTGGTAGGGTTTCTAGAGACCCTTTTGATCATGGAGTGGAAATGGGATAGAATATCATTGAAAATTTCAAAAGGGATTCCACATATAGTGAAGGTCCATTATTCCAAAAAGTTTATAGTTGACCAACTCATGATGTCGGTGCACATATTTTCAATTCGGGAGCAGTGTTTGATGAATAGTTTGTGGATGTTGTACATATGATAGATTATTTTTCCTCATGGGGTTCCCTCAACTATTTTATCTGATCATGATGCATGGTTTACATCACAATTTAAGAGAGTCTTTTAGAAGGGATTTGGGGGCCAAATGAGGATGAGTAAATATGTCCACCACCAAATTGATGGGTAGTCCATGAGTAATATCTAGGTGTTAACTAATATGTTGTGTGATTGTGTGTTAGGATTTAGCCAGAGTTGTGAGGATTTATTTCCCTTGGTAGTGTTTTCATACAACAATATTTACCACTCTATCATCATTATTGAAAATTTTGATTCCCAATATGTGATACCCTATAGGTCACCCTTTTGCTGGATAGAGATCAGGGCAGCCTCTCTAGTAGGTCCTAATGTGGTGTAGGTGATGACAGTGAATGTCCATGTATTATGTGAGTGGATGATGATGGAGTAGACCCGATATAATTCTTATTAAAAATCATTGATGTAATCCCCTATAGTTCAATTAGAGAGACCACGTCTTCCTGAGAGTATCCCCATGAAGAGGTTGTACGAGGATTTTTTATGGAGGAATATTATCCTGGAGGTTCCTAAAGATTTTATAGATCATGAAGAGGTTTGGAGAAGTTAAATATTACCTCTCCCTACCCCCACAAGTATAGTGGGTGCATGATGTCTTCCACTTGTCACAGTTATATCGATACGTGCATGAAAACATTCATGTTAACAATAGGGGTGAACCTGCCATGGATAATGGATCCACCTTGGTAGAGCATCCAGTATTGGTCTAGGATCAATAGAATTGTACCTTGTGTGGATTGATCGAACACATGGTCTATGTGTTTTGAAAACAATGGAAATTATAGGAGTGTTCCTCAGAGAATGAGAGCCTAGTTTGGGCTCAGTCTCTAGGGTTGTTTGTTTATATTATTCATCTCTAAGACAATAATATTGAATTATATAATGATTTATAGAAATGGTTTTTTCCTTGTGAATCATCTATATACATTTATATATATTTCCAATGTTAGTCGCTAAGATAACATGCGATTCCGAGGCCTAGTGCACCCATAATTAATTTTACAAATGCATTGAATATATTTAATATTTTTTGCAGGGGTCTTCTTGAAGAGAATTTCAAAACAATTAAATTGATGTTTGGATCACAAATATGAGACCACTTTTGAGTTTATAACATGGTGTTTATCCAAGGAATGACATAAAATGAGCCAACAAGGGGTGTCTGGACTGCTCAATCATTGGTGGTACATTCATTTAGTTAATTGATTATTAAATTACTTAATTAATTAATTTTGATGGAGTGAAATAGTCTATAAGATTAATTACATTCTGAATTCTTTAGAGTTGTTTCCATAATCCCAGGGATAATTTCCTATCTATTTTTTCATCCTCTATTGATAAATCTCATCAGATGATGACAAAACATAGAATCAATATAGATCTAGACACATTGAACACAATGACCCATATTCCTCATTGTAGAGAATGTTATTCATCATTGAATTATCCAATCTCAATTTAAGACTCATAAATTGGCAATTTACTCTCCTTGTTTTTTTAACAGATCCTTCATTAATTTTGGATCTACACCAATTATGGCCAATGCATGAACCAATGTATCAGATTTAAATTGATTTATTCAATGTTTTATGACCTGATATCACCATTCTTGATCATAATACATGAATGATTGTCAATGATTATTACACTTTTTTATGGTTCTTTTCTCCAAAATCTTCTTTACGTTCATCATCAGTAGGACCCTGTAATCCTAGTTTGACATTGTTACAGGCTACCGAGCAGAATCCGACCACCTAAACCCTGACATATCAATGATAAAATAAGGATATAAGAAATGGGGTCACATATGGGAATTATTTATTCTCTATATTTTCATAAATGTGATTTTTGATCAAGGCGTTAGGGTTGGAAGCCTTGGCATCATTCTATTTTTTGCAAATAAGTCCTAATGAACCAGTGGATCCGATTTTTAGAAATCGATGGCTAGAAACCATTATTTTCAGCTAGATACACTATTTACAGCTATATATATCATTGAATATGAAGAAGAAAGACTATATTTAGGATTGTGGATCAAATCTTGGATTTTTTAAAAATCCCAACTACACGCCATTTATAAGGATTAACACACGGAATGTATCCCCCTTAATGGTGGTGTCTAGTGTTTTGGAAAGGTTAAGGATGAAACATAATGTAGTCATACAACATGTCATGTACCCCTTACCTATTTTGAAAACCCATGTGTAGTATCATACAGGAAGGAACCCATATAGAAGTATATAACAAAGTACCTTGTCGTGTAACTATGTACACAGACACGGGGTCAGTCCATAGACATGGGGTCTTATACATGACATGACCGACAAGACACTACCTAGTTCTGGTAATCCTGGAAAATCCACTTATTCTAAAAACATGGAATGTACTAATACATGGGATAATATTTCTATTCCTTCAAGGGATATGTCCAGGAGGTGGAGAGAGACCACACACCACGTGGGTCCCCTCACATGTCATGTACCTCTTCGACTCTATTTTGGAAACTACATGGTTTTGTATCCACATCATTTGGACATGAAATTTGAACCATGAGTACGTTATCCTGAGTTTTTTATCATGTAGAATTTGATGGCTCTCTCTTTTGTTCATTTTTAGATATGATGTAAAATTATATGGGCACAATGCTTGTTGAGGTGATTCCCAAAGACGGTCGTGATCAGAATGGATCACCATAGGCTTTTTTTGAGTGGTACCCCATAATAGGATAAGGTGTGGGTCCTTGAAGACTATAGTGGTACCCCCCATTAGCATGGGTGTGTGTCCTCTACGGCGACCATCTGTGTGGAACCCCCTATCGGATCGTGGGTGGGTCCTCTGTGACTAGAGTGAAACACCAATAGGTACCAAGGTACAGGTCCTCGATGACTGAGTGGAACCCCATTTCAGATTGGTGATGGGTCCTCAATGACTAGATTTCTACCCTCTATCACATTAGGGAATGGTTCCTTGACATATAGATTGGACCCCCTCCCAATTAGATAGTTTTGGGTCCTCTATCTGCCATGTGGAACCCCATATAGGATAGTGTGTGGGTCCCTGTAACACTAGAGTGAACCCCCCCCCCCCATTGACATGGGCGTGGGTCTTCAAATAATACATTAGAGTGGAACCCCCCTATATTACTACGTCACGGGTCCACTAATTTTGTGTTTATGGGACCTTGACTATGTGGATTAGTGACAAGGCATGGATTATCCTAGATGAAAACGTCGGGACTGATTCATGTGATGGTGGGAATCATTAGTGGACTTTTGGGACTATTGGATACTCTTCTTCCTTCGATAATCTATGATATTAGAAAACCATTAATCACTCATTTGGTGTAATTTTACTGATTAAATATATTTCCTTTTGTATCCACATCTTGTATTTGGTTACTCGCCTTCTAGGAAATGTGAAATGGCGTGAATTTTTCCATGTACTTTCTATTATTAGAATCTTGTGGGTAGATCAGTCTACTATCCTACTATAGGAAGAAATTACTCGATGGGTAGTTCATCCACTGAATATGTTGATCCCCTTGTGTTTGGATGAGCTTACTCTCAATCTTGGTATGCGTTGATCTGTTCACATTAACTATACCTTGCATAAAATGTATTTCCTCCATTTTATATATCTTTATTCTACCCCCTTCATCTTTCAAGGTGTCCTAATAGCTATGTATATACTCACCCATGCATGGGTTCTCTCTGAATGTGTCATGTCATCAGAAGACTATGGAAATTTTGGTTCGGACATCATAAGACCATAGGGATATTGGGTGGTTTGGATTGCATATGATGGTCATAGATTTGGATTCAGGAGATGAGATATATGAGCAATTTTCATTTCCAGTTTTTTCAGTTAGGGACATTTTTATGGTTTTGTGTGTATTCTCACCCATTAGTTTTCAATTTACAATACCATAATCTTATACAATCTAGGGGTTCATGCATGCTTCATTTAATTTATTATTGTGTTGAACATTTTACTCATTCTGTATATAATTTTTCATAGGGATGGTCGTGGGTGTGAATAAATTTTCATACGTAAAGTCCTCTCCAAGTTAGTTATGTCATCAGTGCTGGTTCTAGCCCCATGCTTATGGAGGATATCTTGGGAAAGATACATTATATGCCTGAGTTTGGTTCAGGTCGTGGACATTTTTATTATCATGAATGTAATCGTGGAGTTTCATATGATATGTATAAACACAATGTCTATTATACAGAATGTATTAAGTTTAATCTCAAAACCCCTTAAAAATTATTGATTTTGTTTACTTTCCATATCTCACAATCATTATAATAATATTATATGTTAATCATCACCCAATACAATAGTCGGATATATGATTATATCCACCCATCACATAAATATATTTCCATATAATTGGTTCAATAGAATATGAAATCAATTATAAATAAATTAAAAACTATATCAGAAATAATCTGTGAAAATATAATAAGTTACAATTAAATTTTATCGAAGTATAAAAGATCATCAATAGAAAGAAAGAGAGTGATACCATTAAATGATATCATTAGTTAAAAAAAGGAAAAAGGAAAATATTAAATGATTATAAATGGATATTGAAATTTATATGAACCCTATTAGAGGAATATAATAAATTATATAAAAAATTGATAAGAAAATATTTTTAGTGTGATGGATTTTCCATATTTGATAAATTGAAATTCATAATAAATGGTTGATTCTAATTAGATAAATTATGTAAATTATATTTTTATGAATATCCAACAAGAAAACATTTAGTTATATATATTTATATAAAAAATTATAACATTATGATACAAAAAACCATGAGAGTAAAATAAATGAAGAGTGAGAAAAAATTAACATCCCACATTTTTATGAAACTAAATTTTTTTAAAATATCTATAAAAAATTGGAACATAAAAATGGTAGTGTATATATTCATGAAATTACATAATGACCGTGAATATGTAAGTGAAACTTTTCAAATTCATAAACCATAAAACAATATTATACTTCTACATTAAGTATCTATAAGGTTGAAGACACTCTAAAACACTATAAAATAATCATTATATTACTTGTCAAATATATTATAACCATATTTATATTTAATAAATTTATTGATATTCACTCATTTATTTATTCTAATAGGATTGTATCCATGTGGTTGTGGTCCCCTACTTCATGGAATTTGGATGTTTTCGATGGGGGATCATTTCTCTTTGGGATATTGCTTCAAATTTTTATTGTTTTAGTTTCCAAGGTTATCTTCATATACTTGTTGGTCAGGGATGAAATTTTTAGTCATTTTCATTGACCCTTAGTTTTATTCGAACATAACGTTGAGGACATTTTATGGTGACAACTGGGATTCTTGTAATTTTCATTCTACGATAGGTATTATCTGGCCAATGTGTATTTGTTCTAACAAATAGGCATGTTTCATTACATTAACAATGGAATGGTTTTTTAATAGACATTTATGAGAAAGAAAATGTGGGGTAGAGAGTATTTGATGGATCTTGAAGTGAAAGCGATGGTTCCACTAAAAAAATTCAATGGATATGTATACTTCTAAAATAGGCTATCACGGAATTTTACCTCAAGAGGAAGTGGGATTTGACCCTTTATTATATATATATATAATATTGAATATTATATACAATATATATAATTTAATTTCCCTAATAATCATAATTTATTAAAAAAAAAATCAATTTTTATATATATTAGTTACTCATAGTTAATATTTATCACCATGTGTTAGTTGTTCTAATCAGACATCTTATTCTTAAATATGGCCTTGATTGTTGTTTATTATTCATGAATTCATCATAAAAAAAATATGAAATATTTCAAAAAAATTATTTAATGACTCCTTTTATATTTTATATTTATTATAAGAAATTTACTAGTATAGTTAGATCATGAATTTCCCCCCTGAAACCCTTCATTGTATAATAGTGAATATGAGTCAAACCTCCTAAGCCCATCTCTAAAATCCAATTGGATTGAGACTAATTACAAGTTTATATGTGAACAAAATGAGATATATTACAATTATATATCATAGGAAAATATTAAATTGACCATTGAACTCCTTAAAAAATAAATAAATAAACCCCAACATGTATGAAATAAGAAGCATGAATTTAAAAATAAAAACCCAAATAACATGAGAATAACCACTTGAATATCAACTCCATGAACATCAGCTAATGTTCACAATGTCCAAAATAATGTATTTTCCAATCCAATAACAGTCCTTATATTTTATTCTTGAAATAGTCATACACAAAAAAATCATAAAGGTATGATCATACTAGTATTCTAAGATGGATCCTCCACAATAATTCTCAAGAAATTGTTTTATAAGAAAAAAATGAAACTAATAATGAATAGTGGATTGAACCCATTGCCAAAACCATGAATATTATGTTCACATCCTTAACAATGTTTAGTCCAAAAAATTATCACATAATATTATAAGTATCATATTATATGAAATATATATATGTATGTATCAATATTATGGAATGTACCTTGTATCCACACACAAACTAAACTATTTTCCCTCACACTCCAATGACATCTGTCTGGGTCCTACCATCCCTTAAATGATATATATTACTATAACTTATATATCTAAATATCCACAACCATATCCACAATATAATTGCCACATTACCAAAACCACCACCACCACTTAATCAAATAACATATCTTAGATCCATTACAGCTAGTATAAGTATTTATTTACAACTATACCTTAATCTCTTAATGTCCTTATGTACTTATATAATCATCAAAATCTATTAAAAATAACATATATATACAAAAAAACATTATATATATAATCCATTAAAACCCATATATTAATATGTGAGATAACATTGATCCATTACATTCAATATATAGAGAAATATCATATCCTTGAAATATCAAAACCTGAATATCTATGTGTACTATATTATTTTGGGATGATTGAAATTGTATGGGTGAGTAATTAGATACATATATATCCCTTATAAGCAATATAGAAGGGAAATTACATTGAACCCAAATACTCTGAATGATTGTTCGACGTGTTAGTCAATATAGGTGTTGTTGTATTCGAAATAAGAAAGCAATAAAGAATATAATAACACATATAGAATATTTATGGTTAACTTCCTAAAACATGACCCTACTACTACAACCATAAATTGCAAATTACAAAAATTCTACCATATAAAATGACAACATAAACCAACCTTCTCTAAATACACAAATAATAAATAATTATTTCCCAACTTATAATTATTTATCATTATTCATTTAACAACCATTATATATGTATTTGTATATATTCATTAACCTTATGTTATAATTATTATTTTCCATATCCTTTCAAAATCACATAAATATTCAATAAAAATGTAAAAAAATATAGGTGATGTATATATTTTTTACCACATAATTCCACATATAATATAGCACAATATTTTATTTTATTATAATAGAGTACTTTTATAATGTAAAAAAATAAATAAAATGAAAACCAGGAAAAACATAAATTTAAAAGGTTTTGAATTAGTAATTCTCATGAGTATCCACTATAAAAATAATCACAACTCCATCACCTCTCATAAACAACCACATCAACCCATCAAAAATATAGTTTCCTGTCATTAAAAACCCACCATCATAACCAACAACTGAACCATAATTATTACATCTAAATCAAGGGTTATAACTATGGAAATACCACCAAGGATAAAAATTAAAATAATCATCCAATGAGATTGTATAACACAATACCACAAAAAATAATAAAAAATGTAAAATATTAAACCATAAAGAAATAATAAAATATATTAAAGTCGTGATTAAACCATAATTAAATATTATATTAATGAATATATAAAAATTATCATCTATATGTTCAACATCATATGGATTATTCAATATTCCATTTAGTTGAACATTTAATAATATAAAATTTTATCCTTAATAATTTTAATATAATAAAAAATAACTTCAACAGCAATTACTATATATCATAATAATAATTTATGAATAATAACATAATCCTATGTGCATCACATCCTTCCCTATTCAGTAAAATGAATTACTTGTCCATTATACTCTTAGGTTTAATCTATTTTTTTAAGTAATTAAAAATAAAGAATTATAATTTCATATTATTATTTAATTATAAATGATAAAATTGAAATCCACTACCTATGATTGAATATTTTATAACCGTTATAAAACCTATAAAAATAAGAACGAACAAACTACACTAGGACAGAAAATGATCGTTCAATGTCTAATGATACACACACAAAAACAGAACCCTGGATCAATGAAAAATAATACAACCATCCTTTAAAAATCATATGAGAAAATTATGAAAGGAATTTTTAAGGACAAAAAGAGGGAATATGACTTTACATCAATGGAGATTCAAAATATGAAATAATATATTAGTGATCAGTCATAGTTCATAAGGATGACCTAAAAATACTCCCAAAACTACCTAGGGTACCATAGGAAAAAGTGTAAATATATTGAATTTGAGAAAAACCATTAATAATTAATAAAAATAGGTAAAAATAATGTTGTACTGAAAATAATGGAGTCACAATGCAATTTTGACTATATCTGAGAATCCTGACTTGATGGTGCCTCATGTTTCCCCTATCTTCATGGTGAATTTTAATTTCAATCTATTATAATAGTGTAAATCATACACACTAAATTATATCATACCATATTAGATGACCCCTATAAATCCCCAATCAATAATTTCATTTCACTATAAAATTTTATCTAAAATAGACCATTATCAGAACACAAAATAGATACCAAAACATAATGATACTAAAAATATTCGATCTAATAAAATATATATGCAAGGAATCCAGTACATGATTCCTACCCCCATGGTACACAATATCATGCATTAGATTAATAGTAATCAAAATGATGACGTTCATGACATAATGGGATATAACATGTTGTAAAGTTATTTTCATCCTTAATCAATGTGACACCAAAATCATATGAACATGAACCAACTATGAAAAACAAAAATTTATATTACAACAATAAACCCTATGTTTTAATACACCAATCCAATATATCCATTCACTGTGGTGGAAAAAACTGTAAAATGAACCATAAGCAAATAACTTCATTTATGAAAAAAATAAACAAATTCATCCAAAAATCCTCCATTATTCCTCCACATTATGTTTATTCACTCCCAAATACATTTAATACAATATTAAAATAGTGTAATGGTTTTTGAAAACATGATTCCTAAGTTTAGATACCCCTCAAACAACTCTGATATCTGATAGTGAAAACTAAAATGTGGGTGAAAATAATTAATAACATCCTTAAAACCCAATATCATTGAGAGACCTCTACAACATAAATCTCTAAATATCAAGTGAAAATTAAACATATCACATTGTATGGGATAGATCACTCCATTCAAAATTTTATAGCAAAAAAATCAGAATAACAATATGATTCAATCATCAAACAATTATGGATTCTAAGAACACATATGTGTCACATATTATAATGTATATTCATCTGAACCACTATATCGGTACAAGGTATATACTAGATATATAACAAATTAACATGATATTTTATCATGATATTCCAAAATCTCAATAGTTATCTCCAAGAATATCATGTCATAAAAAAATTCAATTCTACCACATCACATTCCTGGGATGTATCATTATGATTCAAAAACATATGATACATATAAAAAACATAGTGGATTTGATCTATATATTTGGATGGTACAATTCTTATACAATATATATGTTTTACTCTAATAAATTGAATGGTGAATGCATCTTAATTTACTGTTTTCATCCACCCTCATACCAAATTTTTAAAATATTTCTCTACTATAAATTCCAAATATAATAATTTGTTTTATTTTCATTTTACATAATTTAATTAATAATAAATAATATTAAGAACTAAAACAACAGTTGTGTTAATTTTTCCATCATAGCATGTATTGATTTGGAGTGCCTTGGTTGATGTTGACGCAAACTAGGGAAATTTGAAAATTATCCTAGGAAGACAACAGAATATATTGTTACATTTATCAAAATTTACCCTCAAAATTAGCTTCATCATTGGTAATATAACCATTAACTCTATGAGAAACATGTTTATTGAAAAAAATTGATTCCATGTTCATTCATCACCTATCCAAAATGAACTGATCTTTATTGAAAACCTGAATTTCTCGAAGTCAAGTGTACTACTATGTATTTATATAAAATCTCCCATGGTATTAATCTAATAGATACCAAAATTTATAGGGGCACATAAATGGTGATTTCCAAAAAAATAAAATTTGATATATGTTTGTTTACTAATCCTATGCAATGAGAGAATAAGAATTTGGAAATATATTACCAAAACACACAACATCACTTTGAATGTAAATAAATACCATGGTTGTATCATTTTAAAATTCACATATAGGGAAATTTAATATGATTTTAGAGAGTGGGAGTGTCATAAGTTTTTTGAATGTTATAGATCTCTATATCCTTATAAGGAGTGATTAATGGATGATATAGATAGACTCAAGCATCCTCATCCCCTTGATGAAGAACAAAATCATGGGATGTCATTAAAATGGAGATAACCAATTTTTTGGAGTTCCAACATAAATATTATACACTATATAGTTGCTGATTTTTTTATTACTAATTTCTTGTGTTAATATATTTATTTAGTTTTCAATCAACATAATATATCGATATTTTTCATCAAAAAATGCATGTTCTCTCTTTAATGATTAGTTCAAATATTAAACATCAGAAACATATATTGTTTTTGATGAAAATATAACATTCCATTTCAAACCCATAATAATTCAATAATTATGTTCTTTAGTAGCTCAAAAACTATAAAAATGATGAGGAAACTAGGTAAATGATGGTTACACCAACATCTATATCTATGTTCATAATTTAAATGGGCTAAGTGGTAACTGAGATTCGTATCCATATCTATAAAAGAATTAATCCAATACCAAAATAATTTCTATGATAATTGAAAATGACTTTTTCTTTAGTATACATTAATAGAAAACCTTCCCCAACATCCCTTGAAGATCACATTATAATATAAAATCAAAAATTATTTCTCTTTATTTTTTATATATAACTACTTTCAAAACACCCTTGTTGTTGTTATTTAAAAATATTATTGAAAATTCATACAATATTCATCCAAGAAACATTCAGATAAAAACTATGTACTTATCTATACTATAAGTCATCCTTATGAACATTATTAATTTGACATGTCATTCAATATAATTAGAATTTTGGAAACATTTCCAATGAATGATGCAGGCATATAGAGTTTTTTTATCAACCCTGTATATTCTATAATTTTTTTCCTTTTTTATCTCATTGAGTTTGAAGATAATGTTTTTTTCAAAACATATTATTTTTATGTTTTTTGAAAGACTTGTTTTTTTATATAAATATCACCACAGACCCGAACCGTCCCCCGGGACCCATGTCATGACTACCCCAAGCTAGCCTTCCATAGGCCTAGGGCTGGCGACTAGTAGTAGAAATCTAAATCCCTATAACATGATGGAATTTCCTTTAAACCAGTACAAGAACACAATCCAAAAGTTTAACAAGAAGAAACCATGATGTAAATTACTGCAGTAAAAGTGTACTGAAAGTCAAGGGGGGCTAGAATACAAGCCTAATAGAAAATTACAAGTAAAAATGAAAAAATAAATCATCTCCTCGATCATCCACCTAGGATTTTACCTAAACTGTAGGTACAACTCATGATCAGTAGTCATTATAACACATCATGTGAAATGGTCCATGTCTGAACATCATTCGGCCCTGACTCCATCGTCCTCGATCAACGCTCTTGATCATCTTCACAAGACACAGCAAGGTGCAGTTGTAGCTCATGTCGGGGGGAGTATAAAAATACTCAGTAGGGACCACGAGACCCTCGAAAGTCTCACAAATTTACACAAAGGAAGAACCATAAATCAAGACCTCATCCAAAAAGAAAAAAAGCAGTCAAAAACTCTAATTAGGTATATTTCCATACATATACCTATTTTAACAAAATATACTCATCTCATTCATTAGGAATTATAAGTCACCAACTTCTAATCAATTTTCACAACTGTTCCACAAAAGACGAATACAAAAATGGTAACACCATGAAGGTAACACCATAAAGGTAAAAGTACCACAAAGGTAACACCACAAAATTAACACCACATAGGTAAAATTACCCCAAAGTTAACACCACGATGGTAACACCGTGATGTTAAAAGTACCACAAAGTTAACACCATGAAGGTAACACCGCGAAGGTAAAATTACCACCAAGGTAACACCAAGAAGGTAATACCATGAAGGTAAAAGTACCAAAACAGTAATACCACAATGGTAACACCAAAAAGACAACACCACAAAGGTAACTTTGTGAATGTAAAAGTACAAAAATGGTATCACCAAGAAGGTAACATCACAAAGGTAAAAGTTCAACAAATGTAAAGACTCAGCTCACACCAAGTGTAACTTGAGCACAAATGTAAAGATGATTAGACAGAAATCATGATCATCTTATTTTGTCGAGAGGATCTTCTTCTGACCCATATAGGATCGGTATACGCTGAAACATATAGGATCATTGATCGTTGAACCACATAGGATCTGACCCACACAGGACCAATAGGCACTGAACCACACAGAATCATTTAAATTTTACTGACACGTGATCCATAGGTAATGAACCACACCGGATCTCTAATAATTCATCACGTCAAATCTAGACACAAGATTCTCATACAAAAAATGCTTAATTTCAAGAGAATCCTCTCCTCAAGACATTATTCTTACCTCAACCACCAAAAAGTTCCATGATGTAGTAACCCAAAGGCCCTTCATTTCATAAGGGTCCCAATGCGATAGAAAAATCATCAATCAGACGTCCAGTCTGTGTGTTATAAGCATTTTAGTATCATGAGCCATGTTGGATTTGGGTTTGATCCAACCCTGTCCTACTCCAATGTTCTCCAAAACTAAAGTGGAGTATACAAAAATCACCATCTCGCTCAAAGGTTCACAGTTCCACTAATGGGTTTTCAAATAGATGCTTGTATTTCATGATATAGTCTTTCTCGTGAAACTGGCCATGGTTGGGTCTCGGTCCGGACTGCCCCGGTCAGACCGACTCGACCTGAATCCAACTGGGCTGAGTGGCAGCGGTCTCAGACGTATGGGACGTGGACTTCCCCAACCCACCTAGTTGGTGTGGACCTGGGGCTAGCGCAGCCTGACCCATGGAGGGGTGCATCGATGCTGGGCTCACACGGCCTGACTCAAGGAGCTATATCGCCCCATGGTGTTGGGGCCTCCTGATCTAGCATGAGGGAGTGGTTTCCCCCTTTCCATATGTGGAGTGGCGGTGCCTCTTGGTGCTACTAGGTTACCTGTGGGACCTGCTACAGGTCTTGTTCCACCACTGTGGCTTCCAAGTCACAGTTTTCTTCAACAGCGTGAAATGGTGCGCTGCTCGACTCCGTCCGTAGCTGGCTGATGCTAGCCACCACTTTCCTTCATGACTAAATTCTGCGACCCATTTCTCTGTTGGTGCGCGACGGCGCTCCGCCACCTCCATCACAGCTGGCCGGATTTGTCTATTGTATTCTCCAGCTATGACTAAGGCCACAGTATTACACACTGTCGTCCTGTGACAGCATGCCGCTATCTCCTCTATAGCCAGCAATTTCCCCCTGCCGCCATCACCCGATGTTCCAGGTTTCATCCAACCCGAATAAAAATATCATGAAGAATGCACAAAAATCCAACAAAATGTGGAGGGTCTGGGCCTTGTTCGTTTGGCCCACACCCTCTGTGTTAGTTTGATAGCTAGAAGGTATAATATGATTCAACAAATCTTCAAACTAAGACCAAAAATAAACTATATCTCAAGGTCTATAGAGAACTTTCACATTTGATGGACAGTCGGTGTTCGTTGTTCCGTAATGAGCCTCCAATGTTGCTACTCAATAATTGTTCTTTGGTCTGTGATTCGGTGTTTCTCTTCAACAGTCACCAGAACTAGTTACGTCCACCAAGTGGTTATTTTATAGGTACATTATCATAACTTCTCCACATGGTGAAGATTTTCCAATACCTCTCCCCAAGATCCACATAAATAGGAGAGTGGGAGGATGAGTAACACCTGTGTGATTAATGGGGTTCAATTAATTATGGAATCATAAAAATTCAAATGGTGTTGTTACAAAGAAATGATGAGTCAATATTTTTAATCGATTGAAAATTTTTTGGTCCCACCATCGCCTCTTGTGCATTGGAGGAAAATAAAAGAGATAAATAAAATAACTTTTTTATTATATTATATTATTAAAATTCCCAATATCGATCTTTTTCTCTCAACCTACCGCATTTTATGTGAATTCTCCCTTAAGAGAATCCATGTACTATGGATTCAATGGTGCCCTAAGATTTTTAATTTGATCACCAGTTCAAAAGTTACAAAGTTCAGCTTGTACGTTTACTGAAATTTCCATAAAAAAATATTTAGAAATTTATTCCGGGCACATCGGGCCTCAGAATCACGCACAATAATATTTCACTGACTTGTAGAAATACCATATAATTAAAAGAATTACATGGAAAATCTAGTAATTTATATTCCCCCCCCAGATACGGATTTTAATCCTTGAAATCCAAAACATAGACTAAGGAAACAAATGGAGGTACTGAGAATGAATCTGAGCCTCGCACTCCCATGTGCTCTCCTGGAGGTTCTTGTGCTGCCAGTGAACACACACCATATGAATAGATCATCCAAGACGGACCCTCTCATGTCGATACTCAATCTCAACTTGACCTCTGTAAATTTCTCCACTTAATCAATTTCTATCTCATCGTGGTCAATGACATCAGATGGTTCATGCACCTATCTCCTCAGCTGGGATATGTGGAAGATGAAATGCACCCTTTTCAACTGTGGTGGAAGTTACAAGCGGTATGCCACCTAACCAATCATCTAAATTATCATACATTTTCTGATAAACCCCATTCATAACTTTTCTCCCATGAAAAATCTCTACATACCTCATCGAGGTGAGACCTGTGGGAAGACATAATCCAACTCCTTGAACTACAAAGGCCTCAGTATTCTATCATCATAAGACATATTCCTACTCCGTGTAGTATTCATCTACTATTGGATGATATGCACCTTTTTTGTGGTCTCATCTACCAACTTTGGACCCGTACGTACTGACTCCCCTAAGACTATTCACCATAGAGGTGATCTGGAAGTTCGACTGTACAAGGCCTAAAATGGTTCCATACCTATGATGGAGTGATAGCTGTTGTTATTGGTGAACTCATCCAAGGGGAATTTTTTCCACCGAACTATAGCCAAAATCTAGGATGCAAGAACGAAGCATGTCCTCAAGTTTCTCTATGGTCCGCTCCGTCTGAAAATCATTCTGAGGATGTAAGAAGGTGCTCAAATGTAGCTATGTCTTCAATGACTCCAATTAAAAATTCCATAAGCAGGAGTTAAATCATGTTTCATGATCTGAGACAATTATCGATGGAACACCATGATGTCGCACAATCTCTTACATGTAGAGTTGTCACAATCCCTCTACTGATCCTTGCTCTTGGATGGGTAGGATTTGGGCTGACATGGTGGGTAGTTCAACGATCACACTAATGGAATCATGTCCTTGGATGTATGTTGATGATGTGTCACAAAGTCCATGGAGATACCATCCTACTTCCACTATGTCACCTCTAGTGGATGCGCTAAGCCTTTGGAACCTAATGCTCGACCTTCACATGTTGACATGTGAGGAATCGTGAATGAAACTCTGCCACTTCTTTCTTCATCCCGGGATAGTAGTGCTGATTATGGAGGTCTTGGTATATCTTCAACACACCAGTTTGTACAAATTGAGGGGACGTAGGGAACTGCCTCAACGCCTCATCTTGTAGCACCATTAGTACCATTATATGTCCTCTAAAGAATATGACACGCTCCCTAACATAAAAAAAATCCATCATGTGCATGTCCTAAGGATATCTGAGCATGTAGAGCCTCATAGTAAATGTCCCCAAGATGTGTCTCTTGAACTCATTGGATAAGTGGGGGAGTGAAAGTCATAGAATCGAGGTATTCTACTCTATCTCTATCCAAAAAGGATATCTGCAACGCGGCTAGCTGGTATGTCTCCTCACTTAGCAGATGTAAACCAGACCTCCTATGGAGAGTTTCTTCGAGTACATTCCCATTCACAAGAGTGTAGAATATCTTGATGTCATAGTCATGGAGGAACTCTATCCATCATCACTGTCTCAAGTTTAGTTCCTTCTGTGAGATGATATACATGACATGCTTGTGATCAATGTAGACTGTAAAACGTTCTCCCATCAGTTAATGTCACCACATCTTTAAGGCAAAGACCACTGCTGCTAACTCCACGTCATGTGTATCATAGTTCTACTCATGATGTATTAACTGTGAAGATTAATATGTGATTTTTTCTTGATCCTGCATCAAAACACATCCAATTTTAGTTCTAGATGCATCACAGTGGACTACATTCCAAACGCCCTCTTCTGGTAGACTCAAGATGGGGACACTCGTTAATCTCTACAGTAATATCAGAAAACTCCAATGGCATATCTTCATCCATACAAATGGTTGTCCCTTCATTGTCAATGATAAAATGGTGTTGATACTCTTGAAAGGTTTGTTACAATTCTCTATTATTACCCAGCCAACCCCAGGAAAAATCATACCTCGGTCACACTTCTAGGTGGCTCCCATGAAAGCACAACCTCTTTCATCGCTAGATCCATTATAACTCCAGCATCTAAGATAATGTGTCCTAGAAAGTGAACCTCTAATATCCAAAATTGGCACTTCGAGAGCATACCATAATGTTGGTGCTCTCTCAGTGTTTCTAGGACTATCTACAGATGATAAGCATGCTCATACTCCATCAATGAGTACACAAATATGTCATTAATGAAGACCACCATGGTGTGATAGAGTTATGGTGAAAAGATCATGTTTATGAGTTCCATTAACACTGCTTGGGCATTGGTCATGTCTAATGGCATAACCAAGTACATATAGTGGCCATACCGATTTCTAAAGGTCATCTTCTGCACATCCTCATATCATACCCTCAGCTGATGATACCCTGATCTAATGTATATCATTGAAAACCAATTACCTCCCATCATCTGATCGAAAATATCATCATTCCTGTAAGTGGATACTTGTTTTCACGGTCACCTGCTTCAGGAACCAATAGTCCACACAGGGTCTCAAACTCCCATCTACCTTTTTAGAGAACAAAATTTGGGCTTCCCATGGGGATAAATGGGCCCTATGAACCCCTTCATCTACAAGTACTCCAGTTGTACTCGTAAATCAAAAAGCTTCTCGGGATCCATCCGATATGCTAGTGTAGATATCAGTGTCATCCCTGGGTATAGGTATTTGTAAAAGTTAACATCTTTTTGTTGAGGTAGTCCCAGAACATCATCAGGAAAGACATCAACATAATGTTACACCACTATAAGATAACTTAGAATCTCAACACCAACTACTCTAAGGGTAAGTCTATCCAGTTGATTAGAGATCGACTGAAACCAACTCCAGGTAAGTAGGTCCTATAATGAAAAGTTTCCCTTCTCATCGGTGAAGGAAAACCTGATCCCATCCTCACGGACACAATGCACATTCCGGATAAAACTGTCAATCTGAGCATGGATTGTGGCTAGACAGTCCATAACCATGATTCCATCGTAAGACCTTGACGCCACTACTATAAGATCACAACTGAAGATCTTGGTTCCTAGAGTAAGCTCACACTTCTAGCACAATTGTGTAATCATCGAATATTCTCTTGTAGGAGTCTCTAATCGCAAGGATTGAGCCAATGTCTCGGTCAAAATCTCTGATCTTCAAATGAGGGCTATGGAAATAATGGAGTTACTGGAACTTGTGTCTATAATTACTTTATATAACATGGAATAGACATAGATTATACCTCTAATCATCTCTAAAGCACAGTGGTCGTAGGCCTCAGCTTCCTGGAGAAGAGCTCGTCCTTGTCCTCCTCCTCCAAGTGGTCGGGGTGGACCACATAGAGGTGGTGGTAGTAAAACCTCTAATCGATTCCCACCACCTGCTATAGGACTAGATCCTCTTCCATGGCCTCCATCCTGTAGATATTCTCTCTCAAACCTATTCCTCTACCATAGAGGTCCATCGACCATCAACTGATCGTCCATGTGGAGGAGTGGGCAGTCGCAATCCATGTGGCCCTGCCCGCTACACGAGTAGCACTGCAAGCTCTTTATCTGTCCTCCTCATTCTCATAAGCCCTCATCACCAACACTGTATCCTAATATCATCCACCTGAAGGTCTGGCTAGATTGGGAACCTGTATAATCTATCTAATGTCTTCTGTAGACGAATCTGCTATCTGCTATCCGATGGTGGCTCTCGTTGTTGGTGACTACTTATCTAGAAAGATCTCCACCAAAAGTTCATTCTCTAGAACCCCAGACTACAGCAGAATTATGAATGATATCATCGATGATATGATCTCTTGTCGGGGACCCTTCTCAAATGTCTGGTCCCCGACTAAAGGGTCATTTACCATATCAGTGGAGTATCACGAGAGTTCGGTGAACCTCATCGTGTACTGGGCCACTGTCAGGATTCCCTCTTATATGCACAGCTGCTCCGTTATATGAACTAATCATAGAGTCTCTGGGAAAATCTCTTCCCTAAAAATCCCTTGAAGAATTCATAGGTTAGGGTGGGCTTAATATGTAACTAGAGTGGAAGACTGTTTCGTCTCTGAGCTACTCCCTTGAAGAGACTGGAAGCTAGGATCACCATCAGATCTGCTTGTGTCCCAACTAAGTGAAAATATCTAACCACAACCTACATCCAGTCCTCAACCACCTATGGATAGGTCTCTCCTTAGATCCTCGAAGGCCTCTTCCACTGAAACTCATGCAACGTGCTCAAACGGTGTGCACACTATGCTGGTGTGGTTGGTGGAAATGACTTCCCACTGTGTAGTGGTGCTACTGGTACACCACCTAAAGGTGATATCATCTTAGGAGGGCCCTAAACCGAAGCCTCATTACATGGTAGGCCATCATCTTGTACTCTATCGAGAATCCATGATGGCTGTCTACGTGGAGACATCCTCAATGAAAACATTTGTGCCACTATAAATAATTTATACCTGGTGAGATGACTCAAAATAGATCAAAAGTAATTCTTTTATAAAACACACGTAATCAGTGTTTTCGAGCACTGAATAAGAAATTAGAATTCATGGTTCTGGTATATGGATACGTCATCCCCCACACCAATACTAGATTCCCCAAAAAGAAAAGGACATTCATAACACTTAACTCTATTTCCACATTGAAATGATCAGAGTCATAGTTCTTTTGTATTGCCGACTCCTCTTATAACACATTTTCACAACCCGTCCCCCAGGGCATGTGTCGTGACTACCCCAAGCCTGCCTTGCGTAGGCCAGTGGCTGGCGACTAGAAGAGGAAAGGTGAATCCTTATAATTGGAAGGAATTTCATTTAAACCTTTACAAACAGACAATACCACTGTAGAAGAATAAGAAACCTCGATGTAAAATGTTGTTGTAAAACGAGTACTAAAATTAAAGGGGGGCAGAATACAATCCCAACTAAAAAGTACAAGTACAAGTACAACTGAAAATAGAAAATAGCTCATAGATTGTCATCCAAAGATCCTACCTGAAGGGTAGGTACAACTCACGATCAGTAGTCACTAGGGAACATCACGTCAAATGGTCCACCTCTATGAACCGTCCAGTCTTGGCTCTCTCAGCATCGATCAACGATGTCCGTCATCTGCACGACACATAGCAAGGTGCATGCATAGTTCATTCATGGTTGAGTATAATATTACTCATTAGGGACCCTGAGACCCCCGAAGGTCTCCTAGAGTTCCAAAAAGAAAAAACTAGAAATCAAGACCTCATCTACAATGCACAAAGCAGTCAAAAACTCTACTTAGGTGTATTCCCATATATATACCTAAGTTATCAAAATATACTAATCTATTTTAGGATGAATCATAAGGCACTAACTTCTAAGAAATTTTCACATCAGTTCCAAGAAGGAAGAATACAACAAAGGTAACACCACAAAGGTAAATGTACCACAATGGTAACCCCACGATGGTAAAAGTAGCACAAAGTTCACACCAAGAAGGAAACACCACGAATGTAAAAGTACCAAAAAGGTAACACCGCAAATGTAACACCATGAAGTTAAAAGTACCACAAAGGTAACACCATGAAGGTAATACCATTAAGGTAACACCATGAAGGTAAAAGTACCATAAAGGTAACACTATGAAGGTAACGCCACGAAGCTAAAACTACCACAAAGGTAACACTACGGAGGTCAAAGTACCAAAAAGGTAACACCACGAAGCTAAAAACATGAAGGTAATTGTACCAAAAAAGTAATGACTCAGCTCATAATTGGTATAAATTCAGTATACATGTTTAGATGATTAGACATAAATCTAGATCATCTTATTCTATAGAGAGGCTCTGCTAGTGACCCACACATTATCAGAACGCGCAGACACACACAATATCACATAGCACTGACCCATACAGGGTCTGACCCACACCAGATCGATAAGAAATGACCCACACATGATCAGTGAGTGCTGACCCACATATGATCGATATGTACTGAGACACACATGATCACTAATCATTCATCAGGTCATAGCCAGTGATGAGATTGACGTACTAAGAATGCTCGATTCCGAGAGGATCCAAATCTAAAGCCATTTTTCGTACCTCAAAAGCCTCATAGTTCCATGAATAAGTAAATAAATTTTTTCTCATGTTGTTAAGGTCCTAATGTGATAGACAACGTGTCAATCAGACGCACAGTCTGTGAGTTATAAGTGTTTTAGTACTGAGGACCCAATTGGATTCATGTTAGATCTAACCCATCCGTACTCCATAATTCTCAAAAACTCAATTGGAGTATAAAAAATGTACTGAATCACTCCGAGGGTCCCAACACCATTGCAGTTTGTCAAATAGACTCCATGATTTAAAGATATGGTCCTTTAGGTGAAACTGAGCGATGCTGGCTCTGGCCCACTAGGGCTTGTACGGCCATGCCCGAGGAGGGGAAAAACTTGCTATAGGCACGACCCACTGGGTCTCACGCAGCCTAGCAAAAGAAAAGGATCAGACTTTGGGAGGCGAGGACTACTATTGTGGGGCCCACCATAGCAGGAATGGGGGAGTGGTTTTCCCAGTTCAGGAGGTGGAGCGACAAAGCCTCTTGTCGATACCAGGTCGCCCGTGGGACCCTCTAAAATTTCTGGTCCAATGACATGGCTTCCGAGCCACGACTATCTTCAATGGAACACGACGGCGCACCACTAGCCTCTGCTTGTAGTCAGCCAATGCTAGAAACCACTATCCAATGTGATTGAATGTCACGACCAATTTCTCTGTTATCACACGATGGCATGTCCCCACCTCCATCGCAGCCGACAAGATTTGGCCGTTATCTTCTACTGCTATAGTTACGGCCGCGGTCATCTCCACCGATGGTGTGTGACAGCATGACTCTATCTCCTCTGCATCCAGCCGTTGTAGGCTGCAACTGTCACTGGATGTTTCAGGTTTCGTCCAACCTGAATAAAAATCTCATGAAGAATGAACCAAAATCCAACAAGAGGGGGAGGTTTCGAGCCTTGTTTTTTGGGCCAACACCCTCCGCATTAGTTTGAAAGGAAGAGGATAGAATAATATTCAACAACAATTGAAACTAAAACCATAAATAAACCCTACCTCAAGGTCATTGTAGAATGTCCATGTTTGAGTTAGAGTCGGTGTTCTTCATTCCTGCAAGGAGCCTCCAATGATGTCGCTCAATCATTATTCTTCGATTCATGATTTAGTGGTCCTCTTCATCGATCGCCAGAACCGGTCCCATCCTCCATGTGATTAGAGTCATATTACATTATTATAAATTTGTTTCTTGTTTAAGGCGTGCTAATTTCTCTCCCCAAGTTCCATATAAATAGAAGAGGGGAGAATGAGTAACACATTTGGAATTAATGGGGTTCAATTAATTATGAAACCTTCCTAATTCCAAAGGCGTTGTTACAATGAATTGAAAAGTAGAGCCATTTAATGGCTTGACATGAAATTGGGCCTGCCACAACCACTTTTTCATTGGAGGAAATTAAATGGGAGAAATAAAATAAAATTATTTTTTTATTATTCTTTTAAAAGTCCCAAAATATATCATTTTCTTATTACCCACTGGGGTTGAAGTGAAGTATCCCTTAAGAGAATCTCAGCACTATGGATCCAACGGTGCCCTCAATTTTTTAATTCGAGCAGTAGTTAAAAAGTCACAAAACTCTCTATGCACGTTTACTAAAAGTACTTTAAAAGAAGTTCATAAATTCATTTCGAGAGCGTAGGGCCTTAGAATCACTCGCCGTCAATTTTCACAGACTCATAATAATTCCGCATAATTAAAAAAATTACATGGAAAATATAGGTCTTTACAACCATTCAATCAAATACTAGAGAAAATACTATCTCAAAAAAAAGTGAGACACCTAGATCAATCCATTTTTGGAGGTCATGAAATAAAATCATAAAAATTAAAAATAATTATTTTTTCTAGATCTAATAATGAAAATAAGAAAACAACTACTACATAGAAGAAAATTACTAAACACTATAGGGTTTTACATAACATGATGTTGATATTAAGTCATAATATATTAAAATAATATGTTAAAAAAAATATTTTTTCTAAAATGTAGTATACTTTATTAATTTCCAAAATTCTATAGAATTTCAATTGAATAGTAACTCAATCACTTAAATGAAATTCCATACTTTTTTCACAACATAAAAATTTTAGCTGTCTCTACGGAACATGTAGAACTCTTGTTTTTCCATTCTAATTATAAAATGATTAGAGGAATTATTTTACAATACAAAAACACAAATTATATGTTCTTCGTACAAGAACATACCATTTCTTGAAAAATATTCTCTTTCTTCCTGAACTATAAAATCACAATGGAAATCATTTGAGTTAGAAAATATAATGTAGAAATACTACATGAATATCCAGATTTTTATAAAAGATATTTTCAATGGTTTTTACATTTTAAATAATTGATCAATATTTTATAAAATATTTTTATGATGGATTATTTCATATTTATTATAATATGATTGATTTTTTAGTAGTTCGTTCCCTAGTGGAGCAGACTATGATTTCTAATAGTAATAAAATAAAAAACACTATATCGAAAACTCATTAGTATGGTTCATTGTCTATTGTACCCATCATGAGTATCAAAAAAGAACTATGATCTAATTCTATGAATAATTTAGACTCAATGTTTTAATATATGTATATCCTACTCTATAAAATTGATCTTCCCCCATGGGAATTCTTAACTATATCATTCATTTCATTTGGATATTTTTTTCCACCAATTCCTACAATTCTATAAAATTATCTAAACTATGAGAATATTACTTGATTTGTAATGAAATATTCATAGGCCTCCCATCAAAAAAATTATTAATCCTGAACCACACTATACATACAACTATATATGGAAGATTAATTAGGACTATAGGTATGCATGTATTATAAAAAATATCTATAGTTAATGAACTAACTTTGGAGAGGTAGTAAACCTCCACCACCACCTAAAAATACTCAACCACCACAATTTTATTCCAAAAATACCCTCTAAAACCAATGTCTGGCCATGAATAACTAATGAAAATGAATGGATCAAAATAACATTCAATCCTTATATAAAATTGAATCTTGGATAAAAAAACATAAAACATAATGAAGAAAACTGACCCACTCAATGGTGGATATACCAAGTCACTAATTTGGTAAAGTAATTTCTCAATATCTACTCAACCCAATGTAAACGGTAAAATTCATTTCCACTAGTCTTAGGAGAGGTACAAAACTAAAAATTAAAATTACCATTCTAATATATTCATCACCTCTCAAGGAATTGAAAACCATTTTTATGGACCCAAATATGAATCGTCCTTATCCTTAGTGAATTACCACTTATGGAAATATAGATCTTTGGTAATCAACCTTAGCCAATCATCTTTCTTAAATTTTCCCATAGGTCCACCCATCTATCAAAATTAAAACAGAAAAAACAAGATATTTTATGATTTTTAAAAATAAAAAAGTGAAGGCCAACAATCCCATAATTATTGATACAATTAAATTTCTATGATATCCCATTTTCATGAAGGCTATGTTTACAAACAAATAATTTATTAGAGATGATTAATCAGTGACCATAGGGTTGAACCCCTTATTAGTGATCAACCCACTAACTGTAACTAAATTCATGGTTCATCCAAAATTAATGATTCTTTGTTCTATAGGGGAGTATTTATTTTATAATTCATTTTTTAATTGTATTTATACTATAAATGTGATTTATCACTTCATTTTCAATTCATTATTTGTCAGGGAGTTCATTCATCAAGGAACAAAATTAAATTAGAATATGATGTTCTCCACATGTTTTCATTGTGATATATGATGTTTTTTTGATTGTTAAAAGATATTTTTTTAAGTTAATTTTTATATGAATAATAAAAATTTTATCGGATAAATGGAGAATACCTAGTTATTTTATTGATATATTTAATAGAACCCACCAAAGGAAAAATTATAGAACATAATGATACATTATCTATGGATTTTGGTTAAAAAATTATCCACTTTAACATCCTTGAAGCCTTATGATCGCCTTATAAGAATATTCATACAAAATATTAATTTTATGGATGTATACATTATCAATATGAAAACGTCAGTTATTTATCTTCATCCCCTATTAAATTTATATTCATTAATAGAGGCACTGGCTAATGATTTATGCATTAAATCATTTAATGATCATCAAAAACAAAATGCATATTTATTAAATTATTGTTTCTTATAAACATATAAAATAAGGAAAACAAATTATTGTACACAACAAATAATAACATACATGTCATGAGGTGATATTATAATTATGTAGATATATGAGATCATGGATGTCCCCCTTTCTCATTTTGTCCCATCAGTACAATATAATCAAAAAATTTATCTTTAATTGATTTTAGAAACTGAATATATCTTTATCTTGAGAATATAATCATGTTTCCCATCATCATCACTAGTTTACTCCATCCAGATTACTAATTTTGAATGAATGAACTCTTATAGGATAATAAAATAATTGGGATGAAAACATCATAATATTCATAGTATTACATCCTCAATTTTCATTCATCATTTTTCATATTCAATATAGATAAACAAGGGAGGAAAAACAATACTTACAAAACACGTATATACACGATGTCATTAAAATAGAGGTAATACAACTATATATTTTTTAATCATTTATTATATCTCTATGAGCCAATGGGTATTACCAATGTTGGAAGATCCTAAGAAAATTATTATAATGACATTACAAAATGAGATAATGAAATGTTAACAACCCATGTTTAGAACTGATTGAGTGTCTATATAGTATAACACTAACTAATCAATCAAAATAGGAAAAATCATTCCTCATTTTATTAATTTAAAATATTCTTAAGAGGTAGTCAGTGATTTCACAATAATATTTATTAGATTGCTACTTTGGAAATTTCCATATCCATATTTCCTTCAATAACTAGGAAAACAAACCCTCCACTTGTCTAGATATAATATATCTATATTAAAGGATACAATTTGGTCTATGTGATTCTATAGAAGTTTCCATTGAGACAATGATATTATTTCTTAAAATAATCAAAACATTGACAATGCTGTATTCATATATGATATCGATTTATATGGTTACTATTTTTACTTGTTTTTTAGTAGACTAAGAGTTTTCCTTTATCATTTTATTGAAAATGATATTTTATTATATTATGGTGACTTATATATAATTTTTTCAAAAGGGATAATACTAGTACATATAATTTAATTAGGTCCTCTCGATGATGATAAACCAGTTCGGGATGACATTTCCTCCCAAGAATTCTATATAAATGTGCAGGATGTGAGATATTTCATTGAACACATGTGATTTTATCATTAATTAATTTTGAATTTGATATGATTATTCTTCCTCTCTATTTAAAATAATAAAATAAAAAGAATTTTTGTTTATAAAAACTGTGAGTATGATTATAATGAAGTAAATGAGAGTCTAACGTTTCTATCATTGTATCTAACTACTTATTGGGATTTATTATTTCATATCATATATAACGATACAAACTATAATATTTGGGGAAATTTATTAGAACAAGGTAATCAACTAACAAATGTAATTGAATATTCATCAGGATCACTGGACATTTCCCATGAAAACTACACTAGAAAATAAACATTAATTTTTTTAATTATTTATTCCATTGGTAAATTAATTTCATATATTTACTGGTATAGTGACATGTTATATTCTAAAATTCCAGACCTATGGTATCTCCTTATGAAACTGAAATCCTAACCACATATCCTAACTTATTTGATCCTCAATTTTGAATTAAATTTATAAATGAGTGATAAATTGCAGTGGAGAATGTGGTGGATAACCATATCAGTTGAATCATTCCATGATAAAACCTTAAATTATCCCCCCTAAAATGCATAAAAATCATTTATCCTAATATATAGTTGAATTTAGTATATGATTTTACTCTATGGTATTCCATAATAGTAAATTATCAGGTAGTATTTATAAATTATGCTTATTTCAATGATATTCAAGATTGGTATATTAAAAATGAGTCTCATTATAGACTTTCAGATTACCCCTATATTGGGTAAATATGATTTCATATTTTTGTTACGAGATGTATTCCTAATAGTTGTTATGTTTATATAACAATTTTCTCTCACACTCTTACATGTGGGGAAATATTCACTCCCCAAAACGATTCTAAAAAATAAATTGTATTGGGTTATATTTAGAAACATTATATTAAAATTAATAATTTTTTTACATATAATCTCTATTATCAGTGGACATGTAATATCTCCAAATTAATTGAAATAGTAAAAATAATTTTATTTTCCATTATGTTTATTTATTTTTTATGGAATTGAATTTAAGGATCTTTTTTTTAATAAATTTCAAAATATTTAAATTACTGGTTCAATGCATAATATTTCTAAGTGGTCAGATGCTTGATCTAGAAGGAAAGATCTCTAAAAGTTAGTTATGGAATTTTTGATAACCCAAATCATCTATAAGTTTGGACATGCCTATGTAATATCATCACTAACTAGGGTTCTCATTTCTATCGATGTATTGTGAAATAATTGAGTGCAAAGATATGGTGTAATGGATTGAGTTATTAGAGCTTATCACACCTAAAATAACATGATATATATGTTTTTATAATATATTGGTGAATCAAAATTATTTAACTGAGTTATAAACTCTACATTGAGATAGATTACCATACCTATTGGGACATTAACAATTGAAATTCTAGTATTTATATTATATATTTTCAAAGTAAATAAAAGATTCAAGAGATTAAAGAAATATAACAATATTCATACGATAAATAATAATTCTATATGGAATGAACCGAGTTTTATAACATAACATTACCCGTTCAAGTTAGTTCCACATTACGTAAAAGTCCTAATTAAAAACATTAGTATTATGATATATCCTTGAAGGTTTTTTATCTTCGTTTCCCAAACACATTTGGAAATTTTTATACTTTTGGGGTTGTATAGGTTAAAATGAATAATCCTAATAAACAATTTCCATCAATGAGTAGTGAATCACTACTATAAATCCCTTCCAGAGTCCTAAATATAGGAACTCCACTTTCAATAATCCATATATCAGTTAAATATATCATCTTATATCCAACCAACACACCTTCTCATTAATTATAGATAAGAAAAAAAATGTATGTGTGTGCGACGGGGGTGAAAATTTCCTACATTAGTTATAAATTTTTTTATCCTAGAATTTTCAATCTCCTTTTTTATTAATGAATATTATTTTAACTTTTCATTTTCCCATATTCTATTACATAATTTTTATTATTTTATGGTTTTCTGTGTTTTATTCAATTTTTTCTTCTTCTTTTTATTACATTTTTACTCGAAAATCAAATTACATTCCCATCTAACCACGTAATTTATATAAAATGTTTTCTAGATTTACATATATCAAATTATTTTAACCATTAATGAAAATACACTTCATTAATGTCATGTGATATTGAGAATGTATGTAATATTGATCGGTGATGTTAAAAAGTAGTTTATCTTTCAATTATGTAATTGATTCCACCATTACTAAACCCTAAAGATGATGACATTATCTATGTGAGTTTCATACAATAACATGACCCATTAGAAATCTATATGGATCATTTTACACAAAAATAACTTTTGAATATTCTATAATTAATTGAATGTATATATGAAATAGTTTATGTATAGTAACAATTATTTTTACTCACTGACGTGATTAAAATACCGATCTCTATGATCTCATTTCAAGAAATATGAATCATAAAAAAACGAAATGAAGAATACTATAATTGTTTTTAAAATTCACTAAAGTCACAATATATCATCATCATTATCACTTTAAATAATCTTCATATGTTCCTGATAATGATCACATGAGTGTCAATAATAAGCATCCCACCACCGTAACCTATCTATAAGAAAATCATAATGATGTGATATTCCAATGGGATCCATCATTTTTCTATTGTATTCTTATACCACTAACACAGTTAAAGAAATAGATAGATATATATGGGTTCATGTAGGTTAGGATATGGATAATAAAATTTCCATCCACAAATCAATAACATAAAAAAGGATTTATTAAACCCTTAAGGGACACTCATTTATAATGAATGTTTTTGTAAAAAATAAATAAATTTTATGGACAATCAATTCAACATAAAATTTTACATTAAAAACCATATTAATGATATATTAAATAATTTGAATACATATTATTATTCATGAATTTTATACTTATATTTATTTCATATATATTTTTTAATTTTCAATATAAAAAATGAAATAGTTTTATTAAGCTATTTTATTAAATGGTTTTATTTAAAAGAGTAATTATAAAATTATAAATTCTGATTTTTGAGTATTTAATTTATTTTTTGAATTTATCATCTTAATACTAATATATTATTTATGTTGGGTAATTTCCAAGAATGATTAAATTTTTAATAAATAGTAAAAGATTTTGATTTGTTTAAAATTTCTGTTTTATTTTCTAATATTTACAATGTAAAATTATTATTTTTTATTTAATTTAGAAAAATTATTTAGTACTTGTTAATTTAAAATAATTATATTCTGATTTTGTAAATTAATGTTATACCTGAATTTAGTATAAAAATATTTATAATAAAAATGGAATTATTTTAAAAAAACATTTTTTATTCATTTTTTATCATATTATTTTAAATATATTAATGATAAATTTAAGTTTATAATAAAAAAAATGGATTTAATATTTTGAATCATGGGGCATAAATTTGTTTAATATGACCCTTTTAATTTTCATCTTTATAAATTGTTGTTTTAGTAATTTTATTACCACAGTAAAGTGTAATTGAAAAAATAAGGTTATAAATAATATGATAAGGACTAAAAATATCCCTAGAACATTAATTAATTCTTTTCTATGAATTTTGTTTGTCCATTTTCATTCATTTGTTAATAATATGTCATCATGGTTCCAGGTTTATTTTATTTTGACCATTATAATATTTATGTGAATACAAATCCAAGAA
Source organism: Viscum album (assembly GCA_963277665.1). Taxonomy (NCBI): domain Eukaryota; kingdom Viridiplantae; phylum Streptophyta; class Magnoliopsida; order Santalales; family Viscaceae; genus Viscum; species Viscum album. Next base: position 1,748,388,555 of record OY728120.1, on the reverse strand, counting down.
CCACACACTCTTGCTTTTAATATTTTTAACCTATGGATATAAAGGGGATGTGTTTAGTTGTAAATAGTTAGTATAAATATAAATTATTATTTTAATAGTAATTTATTTCTATATAATAGTAAAAAAATTATAATAAAATATTCTGAAACACATGTGAAGTAATAAATCAATCAATTTTAAAATAAAATAAAAGAATTAAAAAAAATTCAAATTAATACATATTGAAATAATTATTTTGATAAATGAATTCGGTAGATGGATATAACATATTAGGGATGTATTAAAGCTTTATATTTGCATTCCCTATTTTTAATATAGTATTTATTGTCATTTTAATTGAACAATCCCAAAATTGAAATTAATTATATTTTATAATAAACGATATTTGTTAAAAAAGATAAAAAAATTCATAAAAAATTATTTGGATAGGTTATTGGGATAAGGATGAAAATATCATCTGTGTTCCCTTTAAGGTCCAATTATACTTTTATAGTAAATATATTTACCCATAATAATAAAAAAATTATTATCATAGTAATAGTCAAAAAGGGTCAACACGGGTTAAGAAAATATAAGGGGAAAAACTAACTTGATTAAATTTTTTGGATGATATAATTTCAAATAATCACCATATTTTCATATAATATTATTAATTCAGATCCATTTTAACATGAAAATTAATTTATGTTAATTTCGTGTTTCAATAAATTACAAGAGGGGCCCTCTCTTCTCTTATAAAATAGAAACTCATGTCCTCATTTATTCAAACATAAAATTCATTTTAGATCTAAAAATACATACCAAAATAATCACCATATATCCATCCCCATTTCCTAGAATATGTGGAATTATAAAAGAACTAATCTATGAATTTGTTTAAATAATACTTAAAAGGTTGTTTGAAGTAGAGGTATAGTTCTTAACACAAAATATTGATTCAATCCTTCAAACTAATTCAAATTATTTTAAACAATGTTGACATTGTAACATTAGTATATACCACATAATAATTTATTATTATCTTAATGTAATAGGCTATATATAATTCATAATCCTTCAAATGTGACATGATTCCATCATTCACCAGTATAGTGGACTACCGCCTAATAAACCAATTTAATTTGTTTTTAATCATCGCCTCTAATGGATATTTATGTTTATTAATTTAATGAATATATATGATATTCATGATATATTTATATGTATATAGATGTAATATATAAAATATTTCATTATATATTTATTCTCTAGAAAATTATGGTTCCATTTGTGCTTATGTGTGGTCTACCACCTCCTCGAAGCGAGGTGATTAATCTTCATCACTACATAACATTGATGATATATATATAATTATATTAAATGAAATAATATGATATTTATTATAGTAATTTTCATGATCCATCACCCGGGGCCCATGCCAGGAATACCCCATGCCTGCCTTCCATAGGCCAGGGGTTGGAGACTAGCAATGAGAAGAAATATGCCAAAAAGGGAAGGCATTTCCTTTTAACCTATACACACGCACATACAAAAAACCTTGTAAAGGTAGTCATTAATTAAATGACAACTATCACAAATACGTCTACTGAAAGTACAGTACAACAGAAATGTATAAGACCCTAGAATACGAGCCCAAAACCACAAAGAAAACTACCACTGCCAAGGTACATCTACTCAAGCCCTACCTAAAGGGTAGGTGGAGGATAACTATTTTTATCCATATAAGTACATCCCATTCACCCTGTCTCAGTTATAACCACCTAGTCCTAGACCACCAAGTTATTTGTCGAAGAGTTGATCACCTACAAAAGACAAGACATGTGTGGTTGAGGCCCGTGCAAGGGAATGTAACAGAATACTCAGTAAGGACTTTATAACACAATGGTATGACCACAAATAAGTGCCACAGACCAAGATCATACAAAAAATAACATAGTAAAGACATCTCAAACCATGTGTAACTCAATGTATACCAAGAAATATTATCAGTCATAGAGATGAATCATCTTGTACAGTTGAGGGACGCATCCAAAATGAGCCACTGAGGTATGCTCGTCTACTAACCCAATAAGGTACGATCATCTTTTGAACCATTGAGGTGTTCTCGTATGTTGAACCACTAAGGTATTCTTGTGTTCTAAACCATTGAGGTATGCTCTTATGTTGAACCACTTTGGTACACTCCTATGATGACCAGTGAGGTACGCTCGTATGCTGAACCAAAATGGAATGATCGTATTTTAAACCATTCAGTTATGCTCGTATGATGAACCACCAATGTATGCTCCAATTTTGATTCAATGAGGTACGCTCATATGTTGAACATTCATACTACTAAGGTATTGATAATCTGTGTCTGCTCATCACCTGGGCTAGCTAGATCACTGAGAGTCGCTCGTCTCTAGTTCCACCTGGATCACATAGACCCCCTCGTCTCTGTGGAAACTTCATCACTTATACCAGCTCGTCTATGGTCCATCTGGCTCACTAAGAACTTCTCATATCTTGAGCTAGCTAGATCACATAGACCATCTGGTCTCTGGGATAGCTGGATCACTTAGACCTACTCATCTATGGACTAGTTGGATTACTATGACCCTCTCCTCTCTTAGAAATCAGTATCTTTAAGGCAATATCATCATATCCATCGTGTCACAACCAGCCATTAGATTCATTCTCCCAATTATGCTTTATTATAGGAGAATCTACTCCTCAAGACATCTGTCTAACTAAAATGTCATAGAATCTCACTTAGAGTATTCTCAAAGGACCATACCATTGTAGGGGTCCCAACCCCATAGGTGGGACATCAATCAGATGCCCAGTTTGAATGATATTGGAGTTTTAGTAATGTGGGGCCAGTTGCATCCAGGCCTAGTCCGAATTGATCAGACTCACATGACTAACTCGGCATGGAGGTCATGTGTGAGCCATCTTATTTCAGCCGACCTGACACGACCCATTTGTGGCTGGGTTGGCCCGGTTTTGTCTGTCCCTAAGTCCAGGACCATTGGGGTTTGATGGACCTGGCACAATTCAGAGCTGTGTCTAGACCGCCTTGTTTCCATGTGACCCAGTTTTATCTGGCCCATCCTGTAACTAGGGGCCGGTTCATTGCTAGCATGGGCCTTCCAGCATCCCAATTTTCCCCCTCACCCTATCCCGCATAGATGGGCCAATTCGTCTACATCTTGGTCCACCTAGAGGCCTGTTATGTGCCATCGACCTAGCCCACTTGGCGGGCTGGTTTTCACCATGAATATATGCCATGCTGGAATCTGTTTTCAGTCGCCTTGCAGCTTGCTAAAGCCTGCCTCCTCCCCTCCACATGAGGTCTGGTAGGGATCACGTGCCAGCTGCACACCATAGCCCGCATCCGTCGGCCACTCCTCTGATGCAGAGGCCATGCAGTTCCCGCATGCCTCATCGTTTTGGCATCTGCCACCTCGGTGTGCCATCGGGGCGGGCAGACTATATGTTTTTCGGACCACCGAGTTCGCTCTGTTGGTTCATGTCTCGAACAGTCTGCATCCATAAGCAGCTTGGATCACCTCTATCCCTAATACGACCTCGAGGTCACCTCACCATTAATACATCTGTCCATTCATGAAGAACACACAAAAATTCAAATGGAACAAACAAGCCATTGGTCATGTCTTATCATATTTGTTCCCGTTAGTAGAATCTCAAAGCATATATAATTATGAATCACTAAGATTTAATATCCCTCTTTTTCCCATTTTTTTAACCATCCCGCATTAATGATCGAACTGTAGGTTAGCTTGATTGTGTGTTATCCCACATTCATCATTTAAAAAAATTAATGGAGAAAAGGGAGAATTCACATAGAATAAAACCCCAAACCCAATTAGAGTCTGATTGTAGGAAGAACCCACCACTAAATGTGATCCATCTATGATGGTCCTCGATCTGTCATTGAGAAAGTGATATATCGATAGAGAGGGGGGGTTCCCAACGCCGTTGGCGATAATCATTCATTTTTTTCATTTCTCAATGACTTCCCTCCATAGATTCATTCTAGTTCCAATATTGTGCCAACAATACTACATTGCTTGTTAGGCTATTAATTAACGAACATGAAATATTTTTTCTGTTACACTACGTTGCAGCATCATTATTCAAACTCATTAATGAGGTTAATTAATGAGATTCATCATTTCCTCGTCTATGAAATACATCACTGACATGTCACTACTCAACAATTAAGAAAAATATTCAAATAACGTTTTAATTATTATTTTTTTCTGAAAATTATGAAAAATAACATTTTTCCTCGACCTACGGTGATTGAGGTTGTGTACTTATTGAGGATAACATCTCATTATGAACTCAATGATGGTCTTGGATTTTTAATTCAAGTTAATGGTTATGATATATGAGGATTTGAAAATAAACTATCGTATTTTTAAATTATTTTATTTTCAGTTACATCCCAAAAACCAACATTCAAAGCAAGCATGTGCTGGCCAGTATTAGGATCTACCTAAGTGAAGCATACCCTCACTAAATCAATGGTAATCTCAAAATTTTAATTCGACTTTCAATTTATGTGTTATTTGAATTTGAAAATAAAATAACATTATTTTATTATTTTATTTATTGCCAAAACTACTTTCCTTTGTGGACCTGTTTCAGCAAATGTTAGGCTCTACCTAATGAAAGAAAACCTTCAAAAGCTCAACAGTGGCCTCAAATATTCAATCTAATTAACTGTTTATGTGTTTTAGGGATTTAACAATAAATTAATTTTATTTAATTAATTTATTTATAGTTATACAATTTTCAGTTTTTCTCACTAAAGTCTCTGGTTGAATAAACTAGAGTCGCATTTTGGGTAATAATGTCATCCTGAATGCAAAGGTTCCCTCAGATTTCTGATTTGGGGACCCATTTAATAGACGGTGTCCTTTTTATAGAAAACCACTCATGGGCTTCTTAATATATAACATTTTTTAAAGGATTATTTGAGGAACTCTGGGCCTTAGAATCTCACTCCATCTCATCACTTAGTCTTGAAATAATCCCAATTATTTTTTAAAAAAATATTCATAGAACTCTAGGGTATTACATTACTCCCCCATATAGGTATTTACATCCACGTAATCCAAAACAATGGCTAATCAAACAAAAGGGGGGTATTGATGACAAATCTATGACTCTCTCTCCCTTGTTATCTCTTAGAGATTCAGGTGCTTACAATGAACACACACCCTAGAAATTAACCATCCATGTATGATCCTCTCTTGCTGATCCTCTATCTCTATCAGGTACTCTGTTAATGTCTCCCTGATGTTAATATGCAGCTCGCACTGGCCAATGATGTGGGAAGGGTTGTTAATGTATCTTCTCATTAGGGAAATGTGGAAGATGTCATCCACCCTCTCTAAATTTGGTGGTTGATCCAACCGGTATGCCACCTCACCCACAATAAGCAGTATCGGGAAACGTTTTATGATCCATAGAGATAACAAGTTTCCCAATCCAAATTTTGGTATCCATTTTCGAGGAGAGACCAATAGGAATATGTGGTACTACTTTTCGAACACTAGGGGTCTCTTTCTCCTATCCACATAGAAGTTATATCAGCTCTCTGTAGTCATTATGTGCTCGGGGATGACATGAACATCGAAAATGGTAGTTTTTACCATCCATGGACCCATGATTGTTAACTCCCCTCGGTCTATATAGCCTAGAAATTAACTACATGGTCATCTTTACAATGCCTTAAACGGTTCCATACCGATGGTGTTGTGGTATCTGTTGTTGAATTCAAATACCACTAATGGAATTTGGTCCTCTTAACTACATCCAAAATCAAGAACCAAACCACAAAGCTTGTCCTCCAAGGTCTGTATAGTCTACTTTGTCTGACCATTAGTCTGTGGATGAAATTATTTGTTCAAGAATAGCTAAGTTCCAAAACACCTCATGTAGTCCCGTCTACAACTGGGATGTAAAGCATGCATCATGATCTAGGACTATCATATATGGGAATCAATAGAGTAGAATTATCTCCTACAAGTAGAGGAATCCCATTCACTCTACTAAACCCTGTTCTTAAATTGGTTGGATGTGGGCCGGCATGGTGAGTCAGTCTACGATCACTTAGATAGTATCATGCCCCTTGGATGTATGTGGTTATCCTACCACTAATTCCATTAACATTTCATCTAACATCCACTTCGGTACCTCAAGGTGTTGGGTCAAACCTGTTGGGACCTACTGCTCAGCATTCAATTTCTATCAAGTAATGCATCTCAAGAAAAAATATGTCCCTTTCTTCATCAACCATAGCCCACAGTAATGACGACTAAAGTCCTAGTACATCATCACCACACATTCATTTATTTCCAAAAGGGATTTCTGGAACTCTCTCAACAAATACTCTTGTAACTCCACTTGTACAATAGTGCATCCTCTGAAAAGGATAACATTATCCCCAACTTTTGAATATCCATATGGGGCTTTCCCTGTGGACATATGGACACATGTCATCTTTTAGCTGGAATATCCGAGTTGCACCACCCAAACTTGTTGTAAATGTGGAAGGGAAACTACCATCAGATATATGATGTGAGGACAACTGATATGAGGCCTCGTTCAGTAGCTGTGAACTCGATCTCTAACTGAGAGAAATTTTCACCATTTTCCCCTTCCTAGGTGTATATTCTATCTCAAAGTCATATCCATATAGGAACTGTAGCCAAAGCCACTCTCTCAAGTTCAGATCTTTCTAAGAAATTATATTCCTAAGACTGTTGTGGTTATAGTAAATGATGAATCATTCACCCATAAGGTACTGTCTCCATATTTTTCATGAACATCCTACCACGACAACCACATGGTCATGAGTTACATAGTTTTTCTCATATGGTACCAACATCTGTGATCCGTAAGCAATCATTGATTTCAAATGAATCAGTACATAACCAATCCTAGTTCATGAAGCATCTCATAACACTACGTAGTCAGTGCCTTCATCTGGAATCCTCCAGAAAAGTTCACATGTCAAGCTTCATCTCAGCTACTGAAATCTCTGATGGCATCCTTCTATAATCAGGAAGGTATTTCCCTTCTCTTTAAATGCCTTCATTGCTGGTGATACACTGGATAAGTCAGGTACAAACCTTTAATAGTACACATCCAACCCAAGGAAGCTCTGCACCTCGGTAACGCTCTTGCGTGGTTCCCAAGAAACCACTACCTCAATCTTCAATGGATCCACCACAACATTAGACTATGAGATTTCATGTCCTAAAAAGTGAAACAATCGCATCTAGAAATGACACTTCAAAAGATTCCCTTAAATATGGTGCTCTCGAAGTGTGTCCAGAACAATCCTCAAGTGTATCACATCCTCCTCCTCGGACACTGAATACACAAAGATGTCATCAATGAGGAGCAATAAAAACCTATCTATGTACTTATGAAATATCATATTCATTAGTCCCATGGACACTAATAGGGATTTCTTCATTCCATCTAGAATAACTATGTACTCATAGTGGTCATAGTGACGTTTGAAAGTCATCATCAAGATTTCCTTATTTGGTACTCAATGATGATGATAACATGATCATAGGTATATCATTGAGAAACATCTCACTCCCTTCAACTGATCGATGAAGTAAGAAATCCTTGGAAGAGGATACTTTTTCTTCAAAGTCACCTACTTTTTTCATCGAATGTACACGCATAACATCAATCATACATCATCCTTATTGGAAAACAACATCGGGGCTTCCCATGGTGAAACATTAGGCCTTACGAACCATTTCATCTATAAGTACTTCAAACGTCCACTCATCTATAATATCATTATGGGAGACATCATATATGTAGTTCTAGATATCAATGACTTATCGGGGTACATATCAACATTGAAGTCTACCTCCCCATGTTTTCGGATGGTCAAACATCACCATCTCCCCTCAAATCCCTGCAAAAGGCTCATAGATAAAACATCAACCCGGTCAATTGGAATTATCACTATATGGAAGACTAATGTCACCACCTACAGCCAATCCTCAGTGACCTGAGGATCTATCCCTCCCCTTAACATGGGTGGTCTCTTTCTTGAAAACTTGTGTAAGGCACTAAGCCTACGTGTATCCTCTACTATTATCATGGGTATTAACTACTGGCCGACATGCGGTGGTATCGCTGGGACACTGACGAAAGGCACAATCTCAAGAAACGATCCATGTACTGAAGCCTCATTTATCTACAGTCTATCCTTCTGGTCACTCACTGGAATCCATGCATGATTTCTGTGTGGAGGCATGTTTATGGGTATCAAGATGAACCATCATTAATTTATTATAACTAGTAAGATGACACTAACTCGGTAATATCATGATAAAAACACTCAAAGATGCATGTAAATTGTTTTTCATGAACTGAGTCATAAAGTGGAATTTAGGGTCCTTGTGTATGGATATGTTGAATACCACACCCACACTGGACTCCCTGGCCTGAGATCCGAACTCGAGAAATAATACATTATTTCCCCATAAAACGAATTAGACTCTTAGTTCTTCTGGTATAATCGACCTCCTTTAATACTACATTATATGGAAATATAATCTGGGGCCCATCCTATGACTACCCCAAGCCCGCTTTCCATAGGCCAGTGGCTAACGACTAGATCCAAGATGGAATTTCTGAGAAAGGGAAGGCATTTCCTATAATCCAGTACACCTGAACACAACACAAACTGCCTAAAGGTAATCAATAGATAAAACTTATCTATCATGGCTAAAAATACTAAATATATATTACAACTGAAAAGTTAAAGGGTCCAGAATACATGGATGAAACCACAATGAAATGTACAATTACCAAGGTCCTTCTGCTCAAGCCCTACTAGAGTGGTTGGTGGAGGATAGTTGTCGGTAGCCATTGAAGCACATCCTTTCCATCCCATATCACCGGGTTCCACCTTTCATAGACCATTGTGGTCTCTATACATGTTTCAATCACCTTAATGAGACATGACACGTGTGGGTGAGGCCCGTGTAGTGGAGAGTAACAGAACATTAAATAGGGACCCCATACCACAAAGGAAAAATCAGAATAGAAGGACTACAAACAAAGATCACACAGCAAAGACAGCTCACACTAGATATAACTCAATGTATATAATGAAAGATTATCAATCATTGAGATGAATCATCTTTTATTATTGTGGGACTCATCCATGATGCGCCACTCAGTTATGATGCTCTACTGAACCACTGAGGTACACTCATCTATTGAGCTACTAAGGTACACTCATTTTCTAAACCATTGATGTACATTCGTATATTGAACCACTGAGGTATGATTGTATGCTGAACCAGTGAGGTACACTAGTATGCTGAACCACTGAGGTATGATCATATATTTAAATACAGAAAAATTTTCATATACTAAACCAATGAGGTATACTCATATACTAAATCATTGAGGTATGCTCGAATGCTGCACATTCGTACTACTGAGGGATTCATCGTATGGGCCTGCTTATCACCTAGGACATTTGAATCACCGAGTCATTCTCATCTCTCGGGATATCGAGATCACTAATACCCAGTCATATCTGGTCCAAATGGATCACATATACTCGCTCGTCTATGGGCCAACTGGATCACTAAGGCACACTCATCTCTTGAGCTCGACAGATCACATAGACCCGATCGTCTCGGGACCAGCTGGATCACTAAGAAAAGATCGTCTCTTAGGCCAACTAGATCACATAGAACGACATGTATATGGGCTTGTAAGATCAATTAGACTTTCACGCCTCGAGGCCATCTAGATCACTAATACCTAATCATCTCATGGCGAGCTAGATCATAGATACACACTTTTTATAGAATTCACATCACATCAAGATGTAGGATTCCCGCTCTCATGTATGCTTGATTCTAGTAGAATATACTAAAGCAATTAGTTGTAACTCGACTATCACAGAATGTCACATAGAGTATTCCAAAAGTACCATTCCATCACAATTGTACCAATTTTGAAGATGGCATGTCAATTAAACACCTGATCTGAATGATATTGGTGTTTTTGTAAACATCATTCAGTTGCGTCCAGAACCGATCCGACGTAATCAGACCGACCAAGGGGTTCTACATGACCCAAAACATTTGGGACAACCCAAACCAAATGGGTACATCCTAGACCATTGGTTTAGCCAATTAGGAATTTTTGTACCTGGCCTGCAACTTGAGGGCATGATCTTTACAAGCCCAGACCGCCCAGCGGTCCGATTTTCCTTGTCGACCAGGCCCACATAAGTTGTTTTGTTCTTCTCCAGCCTGATTATCCCAGTGTCCCGGTTCGCGCCACCAGCCTATTCCACATAGTGGGCCAGTTCTCCCCCTACCTTCATGTTGTGCTGACATCTGGTGTGAGTGGACACGCTACCAATTGCGGCTGGAAGCCTGCAATCCGCATGTGGTCGAGTAGGGACTGCATGCCTACTGCACATTGTGGCATGTGTCCTGGGGAAACTCCTCAAAAGTGGCGTGACCATGACACAGTGCCACAAAAATTAGTGTCTATAGCCTCAGCCACCTCGTCATGCCCTCAGGGAACTCCGCCTCCTCCCACGTCCACTGCCTCTTCCCCATGACATTTGTCATTGGACACCAGTGCCGGAATGCCGATGGAATGTTCTGCAAACCATCGAGTCTGCTCCCGTGGTCTGATTCTGGAATTGTCTGCGCCCTGGAGCATCATGGTTCACCTCCATCTCTGCTACAACATCTAGGATTCCTTGTCATTGATTTGGTGGTTAGGTCATGAAGAACACATGAACTCTCAAATGGAACAAATCGGTCTTGTGTTGATGTCGGCATGTATTTTTTCTCGTTATGGGAAACAAAAAAGAATATACAGTTATAAATCACTATGATTTAATATCCCCTTTTATATTTCATATTTACCCATCCTGCAAGAATGATAGAACTACATGTTAACTATTTGTGAGTTAACCCATGTTCATTAGTTAAATGATAGTATGGGGAAAATGGAAAATTCACTTAGAATAAAACCCCCTACCTGGTTAGAGTTTGATTGTAGGAAGAATCTGTCATTAAAGGTGATACATCCACAAAATACCTCAATCTATCATGGAGAATGTGATATCTAGAAGATGAGGGGGAGTTATCAAAGTTATTAGTGATCATTATTCATCATTTTTCATTCGTCAACGATGATCCTCTGGAGATTTATAGTAATTCTCAGAACGTTCCAACAATCATGCACTGCTTGTTCAGCTATTAAATGACTAACATGAATCAATGTTTCTGTTATGATGTCTTGCAGTGTTATTACGTAGACTAATTATTGAGGTCCAATAATGAAATTCATCATCTCATCGTCACTACAACGTAGCGCTATCATGGAACTTCTAAAAAATGAAGAAAACAATTAAAATAACTCTTTAAGTTATTTTATTTTTCTTCTGAAATGTCCAAAAAATAAATTTTCCACTCGACCCACATTGGATGAGGTTAACTCTTGCTTATATAGAACATATATTTAAGAACTCAATGGTTTTCTATTATTTATAATCTGAGTTACCATTTTTGAGTTTTGAGGATTCGAAAATAAGGTTAATTTTATTTAGATTATATTATTTTTTGTTACATCCCCAAAAATATTCATATTCAGCTAACACTTGTTGATTTTAGGCTCTTCCTAAAGGAAGCATACCCCTTTGAACTCAATGGTACTATTGGATTTCCATTCTGAGTTTTCATTAATGAGATATTTAGATTTGAAAATAAAATAACTTTATTTAATTATTTTATTTACAGCCAAAACAACATTCCACTATTGACCTCTGCCAGCCAATGTTAGGATATTCCTAAGAAAATAATACCCTCATGAGCACAGTGGTTGCCTCTTCTTTTCAATCTATGTCACCATTCGTGAGTTATAATTATTTTATTAATAATATAATTTTTTGTAATAATTTTATTTTGGTTATTTGATTTTTGGGTTCTGTCACTAGAGATATACACCAACTAAACTTAAGTCGCACCTAGGGTAAACTATCCATCTTGAATGCAATGGTCCCTCTGATTTTAGATTCATGAACTTATTTATGTTTTATTCTAATTTTCATGGAAACATATCAAACCTTATATTTAAAACGTTTCATTTTTTTATTGATCATTCCATGTTGTCCAGGGCACAGAATCGCATGTCGTCTTAGTGACTGGTCTCGAAATAATCCAGTTTAATTTTCTAAAAAAACATTGAACATAGGGATTATCCAATAATATCATTAAATAATGATAAAAGTATTCATAACATATTTCTATAATGATCATTTAATATCATGAAACATTATTTATCGACACATGCAGTCTATCATCTCCATGATTCAATTGTTGTAAATTTATCATAACCACATTTCATGATAAGTTTTAGTAGAATAATTTTATTCTAAAAATATAATTTTATTATTATTATTAGATATATAGTGAAATAAAAAACTCATTGACCATAGTATACCTACTAATCCATTATTCACTTATGAAACAATTATCATCAAAACAACGAACATCAATTTCATTGATTTAATATATAAATAGAGAATAAAATAGAAAATAAATTAATAAAAAATAAAATGTATTTTATGAATAAGAATAATTGACATTGTTTTATTATTCTAGATGATAAAAAACATTTGTGATGAATCAGACTCAAGGTATGGTATAAGATAATTAAAAAAATTCCAATTTTCATTATTCCCAACCAATTTATTTTTCTTACATGTATATATTTTAAATAATTATTTAAGAGATGTTTTTATATGGAAATAAAAGGATTATAAAGGAAATTTTATGTCACGTTTTACATTCATTAATTGGTTATAAAAAGGGAAAATTTTACATATTTTATTTAGAAAAGTTTAAAATTATTTACAAAAAATACAAAGGGAATATTCTATTTTAACATATATGACGACAATGAATTTTATTCCCACTATTACCGTTGTTTTATATTAGATTTATGTTTTAAGAATCCATGTATTAATCTGAAAAATACCCTCCTTACATATGTTTTTGTTATTTTCAATAACATTTTTAAATTGAAAAAGATAATCACATATTTAGAATATTTTCTTATGAATGAAAATAATATTTTTTTGAGTGTAATCTATAAAATTGAATTTTTTTATGTGTTAGGATTATGTTATGGATCATGGTAATTTTTATAATTATTGGTGGTTCTATTATAAACCATGTACTGTGGGTACATTTATAAATAAGAGATGTATGGTTTAATTATAAGACAATGATAGTGGGTCAATGATAGAACCTAAAAGAAATAGATATGGAATTTGAATTAATTGGTTATTCTATTTGTAATATTGATATATAAAATGATGCCTCGAGTTATCAAAATAATGTATCTATGCTTCATAATTGCATTAAAACTTTTTTGTGTAATTTATTGATTAATATATCTTACTAAGTGTCTTATGAAATTATTTGGGAGGATATGCTGATTTCATGGTAAATACAATAATTATTTTGCAGTGTTTTTCAGAGAAATTGTTGTGAATAACTATTGACATAATATTTTTATTAATTCTTTTTATGACCCATATAGAGCACTTTATGATAATCCAAAAATTTATATTATTTCATTGGTGGGTAAGGATGTGTGTGTAGAATTAATCATTCATGTTTCAAACCTAGAATATTTCTCATGAAAATAAAACATTTTATATCTTAAAAGTATTTCATTATTGGAAAATGGATACTAAGTGGATGTACCAAATTTTTAATGTTATACATATTTATTTAAGGGTGAGGACCTATTTTTCTAGAACTATATATGTAAAATATCAATTGGAACCCATGGAAATGAATTCATGTCTGAAAATACATGAATATTTCATTTTTATGTAAATATCCTTAATGTTGCTATCATATCAAATGTATAAATAATTTTAGAGGTTATGATAATGTGTGTAAATACCCATGAGAGATTTTAATTTATCATTATCATTTTATAGAATTTTAGCATTTCCATTTTTAGTAATATAAAATTTTATTGTTCATAATTAGTTTCCATAGGGGAAATATAAAAGATATAATTGGATGGAACCAATAAGAAAAATATCCTTCCAAATAACTAATAAGGAATAGTTGATATTATAACTAAATTTTTTTTAAATTATGTGCTAGTTTCTAAAGTATAGAAAATTGTGTTGCTTTCCATGCCATAGTTCAAACAGATCTACCATAGGAAAATATTTTAATAATATATTTTTTTATGAGACAAAATCCCCCAAAAATCGGTGGATATTCTAATCCTTTTGTAATAGAGGAATGGATTAATATTTTGGAAAAGTTATATTATATAATTTGTTTTTTATATCATCAAAAGGTAACCCTTTACATTTATAATTATAAAGGTGATGCTTAATGGTTGTGGTTAATGGATAAATATATTAATTAAATAGAAGATATTGATGACTTCCAAAGGAATTAATTTTAGAATAATTTCATTGATAATTATTTTCTTGAGGTTTTTATACTTAGGGTGGAAAAAAATTCACGGAATTGTGACAAAAATTAAAATATTTTTTTGTCACGAATTAATAAATCATAGACAACATTTAAACAACCATACCATACCTTATTTAGGATCATGATATTAAAATTAGTTTCTTCTAATCAGGATTTTACACAATATATCATAATTAATTGGCTTCCCATGAGTTTAAATTTAATGAGAATCTTATTTGATGTGATGAGAATGTAGAAATAGTGTTTTCTCATGATTAATTATTTATTGATATTAATTATAAATAATTTTTTGTAATTTGAATACAATGGGAGAATATACATTACCCATATCGGGGTGTATGAAAATAAACATCCAATTATTTGATTAATGTTGTAAACCCAAACTATGTGATTTTTTTATGAATTACGGGAAATATTGTTATGATATTTTTGGGAATTTTTATCATGATTACCCATAAAAAATATTGTTATTGATATGGAAACCTATTAAAATCCAAATATTAGATTATTTTAAATCAATGATTTTAGTAATTATACTAACATGTGCCAATATTTAGTCACTCGGGGATGAAATCATTAATACAAAAAGAAAAATACAGTGGAAATATCATTTTATACTACTTATGTTTATGTGGGGCCATCAAATGAAGTGGTGAATGGTATGATAATTGCTTATTTTATTCACTCTAGTACCCATATTGATTATTGATATTATTTTTCTTTAATTAATATTATATTTTCATGTATATTTGGAATATCACAACATGAATTTAAGAAAGAATTTTTTATTATAAAATTTACAAGTGAACTGAATAAATAAAAAAAGATTTATCAAAATAATCCTATTTCTTTGTGGGAGGGTATTTCCTTAAAATATATTTGAACTAAGCATAATATATTTTCGTATCATCTTGAGTGTTGAATTTATTTCAAATTATCATTCTAAGATAGAATAAAGTGGTGTTAATTTTTTTTTCAATGATTACATAAATTTTATAACCCACTAATAATTAGAGAAATATATTATGAATGTATGAGAATGTCACATATATTATGATTTTGAAAATAATGAAATTTCTGTGATTAGTGATTTTCCAGTAGTGAATTTATATAATGTTGATTTTCATGATGATTTACCTGGTATTATTGTTAATCAATAGGTTTAGTTTATAGTTTACATGGAACTTGATGATATTCAAATTTTTAAACTACATTATCAAATGGATCACTTAGATCATCAAAAATTAAAAAAAAATACGAATTGATAGAAATTGGTTTCATTTTCCCTATCACTACAATATAGTGTGCTATTTTTTATAGAGAAGAAGTATGGTTCTTTGTGGATGTGAATTTATTATAGATGTTTGGATAACATATTTGTTAAAAAAGAATGATTTTCTTTATATAGATTATTTTTTTTTCAACTCTTGAATGTGTAGTATTATTTGAATATCAATCACAGGTCAGGGTACCCTCAGTTGAAGGTGATGGGGGAAGATACTCTATATATGATGTTTCAGACTAGATATAGGAATTATGAATTTTTAGTTATTTATTTTGGGCCATCTAATGCACCATCTGTATTTATGCATCTAATGAAAATATTTTTTCATTATTATTTGGAGAATTTTGATGTTTTGATTATTTTTTTCATACTTTTATATTCCAAAATTCATGAGGATCTTCAAATATAGGTAATTATTTTTTATTAAAAGTTAATATAAAAGAATATTTATGGAAAATCTAGTATGATTGTATTTTGATGGAAATATATTTCATTCATTGGACATATTGTGTATAAATATAGAATAATTGTTTATCCTACTAAAACTAATGTTGTTGAATAGTTTCCAATACCTTAAAATGTTATAGAGATTAATTTTTTTCTTGGATTATCATCTTACTATTAGTAGTTTGTTGAAATTAATATTACTTTCTTAGCCCCCATCTTATGTTAATGTATAATGATTTAAATTCTTATGGATGGTTGATTTTTATTATAGTTTTATGGAACTGAAACGAATATTGGTGGATTATACTTTTTTGGAATATCCATCAATAAATTGTGAATTTTTCATCTATTGGGATGCTTCGTTGAAGGGACATGATTTTATCAAGGTCTAGAATGATTGGATAATTTTTATGCTTCATGTTAGCAAAACCCCCATGAGATAAATTATTAGCCACATGATCTTTAATTAACTAATGAGTTTTCTCATTAAAAATTTAATTAAATAAATTATATGGACTATAGGGTGAAATATATACTCATCACAAGTATTTGAAATATATATTTAATCATAAATAGTTAGATATAATGTAGGGATGATGGGTGGAACTGATTAAGTATTATGACTACAAAATTCCTACTCATGCTGGAAAATAAAAAAAAGTAGGCATTCCTTTCAGCGAAAAAATAATGTTGTATTAACCATTATATTTTTATAATATAGAAAATTGGATAATAAAATGATTAATCACTGCATAAAAATTTGGCTTGTTATAATATCTTATATTTTGTTTTATACATCAATACAATCATACCCATTATAAATAATTATTAATGTTCCAATAGATGATAATGTTTTAATGTAATGGAAATATTTTTTTACCATTTTATTTTTTCATAGATTAATATTAATGATGAAGGATTTATTTGATTTGAAAAATTATAATGTGTTATTTGGGATTCTTTCTTAAAAGATATATTTTTAGAATAAAACTCATAGTTCCTCATTTTGGGTTCATACTAAAAGCACTATGATGTAATGTGACCTTCATGGGATAGTGGGATGGAATGAAAATAGATATTATTTTCTTTACCATGAATTTATTTAATTTATATCATGCTAAAGAAGTAAAAATATTACTGATGGTGTCTATTCAACATTTTCTTCTATTTTTTGAAATGGTATAATATATCCATGGGTTCCATGGGGTATTTACAAAGAACTTTTGTGGTAGTAATGAGATTTGAGTAATTTTTACCAGATTAAATATATCTAGAAATTTACTTCCCATTCATAATACAACGTATTTATCTCAAATTTATTTACTGTACCTCATGGAGACAGTTATCATACATGAAAATCCTCTAGACATTGTAGTTGTCCATGATCCCACGTTTACATTAATATTTTCGAATAGAAATAAAAAGTAGTTGCGTATAAAATTAAATATTAGTACATTGTTTCACCCACAATATTATAAATAGTTAAATAAAAAGATTCAAACCATGGAATACATGTTTTGGGATTATTTAATTGGTTTCGGTGAAATTTTGAAACATCATATTTCATTATTTAAGTTTTTTATAATGACGGTTTTTATTCTAGTATATATATGGGACCTATTACGGCATTATATGGCAAGTGGTGTCAGACATCAGATTTTTGGGATGATGTAAGAGAATGGATATCAATGGGATCATGTTCTGTAGAGTTAATGGTTATGAAGGTGATATTGATTCAAAAAAATTTGAGGAAATATCAAAGGAAGAAGGAAATATACATAGAAAACCAGAGGAAATATCATTGCTTTGAGGTCGGTGATCATGTTTTTTGAAAAGTATCCCCATTGAAAAGTTAAATTAGATTTGGTAAAAGGGATAGTTAAGTCCACTATGCAGTAGATAATATGAAATCCTTGATAATTTATTATATTTTTCTTAATGATTGATATTACATTCGATATTATCCCTGGAACATAATGCACATCATGATTCAGCAATACGAAAAAAATGTTACAGATTTATTTAATGTTTTGAGCCTAGATGTAGATTAATTGAAATATTACATTTAATATGAGGAACAACAAATTTTTATTAATGAGCATGGATTGAAGGGTTTTTTGAATAATATAACTCATCATGTTATGGTTTTTTGGAAAAACTATATGGTTGAAAACGTAAAAGTGAATCTGAAAATTCAATGAGGGAATGATATACCCACATGTTTACATAGTAAATTAAAATAGAAATATTAGATTTTAAAGGGGGAATAAAAAAACCCAAGTAATTATAGAATAAATTATTTTCATATTTATTAGTAATAATGAATTATATAGTTATATTCATTATAAAAAAATTTTTATGAAAATTTTTTATCAAAAAATGGAATAGATTTATTAAAATCTTGTCAGAAAATGTTTTATTTAAAACAATAATATTTAATATATAAAATACTAATTTTTAAAAATAAATTAATCATTTTAATTCTTAATGTCAAAATTATTTTATGATTATTTTGTAATATTTTCTTAAAAGTGTTATTTTTCATTGTAGACTGAGAAATACTAATATTTATTGAAAAAAATTCACTTTTATAGTATTTAAACATTAAAAATTAATTTTTGATTACTTCTCCAATTTAATTAGTCCTTTTTATGTAAAATAATAATTTTATTGTTTTATAATATTATTTTATAGAAGAATTTCATATAAAAACACTATACTTAAAAGGTTGTTTTTATGAAAAAACCAATTTTTTTCCATTTATCTAGTTCATTTTTAAAATAAATTATTCCACATTTATTTTTTGAATCTTTTAATATATGATCCATATTATTAATTGGCGGGTTTAAATTTTTAATGTAGTTCATTTTTATTTAATTTTACTTTATCAATAGTATCATCAAAAATATTATTGCCACGAAAAATGGAAATTCGTGTAATTAACGGTTAAAAATAAAATGATAAAAACTAAATTTAACCCTATTACTTAAATGTATCATTTTGGATGATTTAATTTCCAATATATCCTTTATTTCCAAAAAAATTACAATTTTTTCCATATTACCTTATTTTTGAATATTACAATATTTATGTGAATATAAACCCGTAAATGTCCAACTCCTCGAATAAATATTTTTAACGAAGGGGTACACTAAAGATATATTTTGTTATAAATATTTATTATTAATTTAAAATAATTTTTTTATCTTGGTAATATATTTATAATTTCTAGTGATTAAATAATTACCTAAAAATCTTTGGCAATGAAAATGCCAATATTAATCAATTAATAAAAAATTAATATTGATGATTTAAAAATTTTAACATTATCTGAATTGAAAAAATTATGTTGAAGAATAACATTTTTATTTAATTATAACATATTATTTAATTGTTAAAATGATTATATTTTAAATACATCTTTTTCATGGAGTCATTATCGTCAAATAAATTTAATATTTCCAAAATTGAAAATAATTATCTTTTATAATAAATAATATTTCATTAAACTATTTTAAAGGACTAAAAATATCATATTCCCCCAATTTATTGATAATAGTTTTAAGATAATATCCTTCTTCTATTTTAGGGCCAATATTACTTTTAAACTATATATATACCCTAATAGTGAAAAAATATTGTTATCGTGATAATAATCAAAAAGGGTTAATATGAGTTAAAAGAAAATAAGAAGGGTAAAAACTATATCTAAACATGAATAAATTTTAATTCATTAGATTAAATTATTTATTTCACATATTTTTTATTTATATTATCAATTGTTAACCATTTTAATAGGAAAATGAATTTATATTTATTTAATATTTCATGAAATTTTAAGAGTGATCATATCCTCTATTGTAAAAGGTATCATCCTGTCCCCACTAATTCCAACATGAAAAAAAATTTTTGTTTTACTATCCATGTAATACATTATTCCTCACCTATATCCATACATCCAATATTCCAATTTTTTATCATAAAATCACCCAATGATTGTATTTGGTCTAATCATGAAAACTGTGTGCACAAAAAAGTATATTTCTTCATCGGGCATTTTGTTTTATGTATTCTTCCACCTCATTATAATATTTTTCAACCATGATGGTATAATAAAATCTATAACTTATATATAATTAAATTTTATTATGTTAATGAAATAACCTACATCAATTTCCACTTCCATAAAATGGGATATAAATCCATCATTATTGTGTGTGGCGGACTACCGCCTCGCTAATTGATGTTATTAGTTTGCCATCATCACCTCACATGGATATTAATAATTATGGATTTAAATTTTATATATATATATATATATATATGTTTTCATGAAATATTAATCAAATTGTTTATGTAATATATACATTATTTTCAGAACTATTTATTCACTGGAAAGTGAAAATGTCATTCTTGCGTACGAGTGAACTATCACCTCCACGAACCAATATGATTCTTTTTTCATAAACAATTCACATGGATGATATATATATATATGTATATATATAATTATATTTAATGAATAAATATTAGATTTATAATGTTATTATCATTCTAGAATGATTTAATAAATCATTCTTTATTTCTACAATGATCGGTGAAAAATGGAAACACTACTATTGAGTACGTACGACCTAGCATCTCAATGATTGTATCATAGTTAATTTTTCATAATCATCATTAATGATTGGATTTAAATGTAAAATTCATGTATAAAAATAATAATTATTTCATTATTACTATTCAATACATGATGAAATAATGAAAACATTTACAAGAGTCAACCTAGAAAAGTAATTTCTCATTTATGAACCATATGACATCAAAACATCTGAGATGAATGTTACTAATTAAATAATTAAATATAGCACCATAAGTGATAAAATAAAAATTAATAATATAAATAATAAAATATTAGTAATGTAAATAATTAAAAAAACTATTGTTTTTGAATATAATGAATGAACGGGATTTGTTAGACACTAGGTAAAAGGATTTCATTATAAAAAGTCATTTTTAAAGGTTCCATCACAACATGTTCTTTATGTCCATTTTTTAAAAAAATTTATGGATTTCTTTATATGAACATAAAATAATTATAATAAAAAATTTTATCATACTTTTAAATTTCAAAAAACAAATTGGAATTGATTTTTTGTGTATGTTATAATGAATGTTTGGAAATTCTTTACAAAAGAAAAAATGAATTTTCTATTTTATCGTAGATGATTAAAATGAAATTTCACACCAGCATAATAATTATATGATATTTTAATTCATTTATAATCCTACACGATTTCATATATGAAAAATAATCTAACATTATGTATGTTTATTTTGCCAATTTATTTCAAAATCAAATAGATATTTTAATATCTGGAAATTTGGTCTTATGGGGGTAAATAATATATTGATGTCTCTAATGGTAGAAATTGAAATAATTGAAGTGTTATTATTACGTTATGGTTCTTGGTAATTTTTTTGATGATTTGTATATCCATTATAATCATTTATTGGGATGTTCTATTATAATTCATAGGTGTTGGTTTTGTTATAAACTAAGGAATAATGATTCCATTATTTCCCAATAATGCATTTGGTATGGAAGTTGACTCTATTAGTTATTCTATTTGTCGGAGATATATGGAAAAATATTTCCCAAATTACAAAAATTTATTTTATATGATTGAAATGTTATTTATTATGTACATATTATGATTTATCTTTGTACTCTATGGACATTATTTTTAACAAAAAGTATATTCTTCATTAAAAGGCTAAAAAGAGAAACATTGTAAAAAACATTCATTACTATTTCATGATAGAAAATAAACCATTATGAGTAATATTTTCCATTAATATTTCATGTGAAAAGTTTTATTAAAATATTAAGAAAAATAAGCTTATTTCAGGGTAATAAAATGATTATTTCGAGCTCAATGTTGAATTTGAAAAGGGAAATTTTTTATGATATTCTAGGGACTTATATTTCTTATAAATATTTTCATGTACCTTACTAATGTTTTTGTTCTCATCCTATATGTGAAATTTTTTCACAGGGTTTATGTATGGATAAGGGGAAATAATATTTCATTTTTAATTTCAGGAAGCTTTTTTATGAAAAGAAAACATGTTATATCATAAATTTTTTATGGGAAATATTAAAACTAAGTGGACATTCACACATTTAGATATAATAAATATTTATGTAAGATTAAATATATAAATATATAATAATATAAACTTAAATTATTTTTGAGACTTCAAGAAAGGGAATTAATTTGAAAAAAATGTATATGTACTGTTTATGTCATGGTCTTTATAATTACTCCCAATATGTTTCATATAAATATAACTTTATTTCAATAAATGATTGATTTAAATGATTTGGGATTATAAAATATTAACATGTATATTATTTGGATATTAATTTGATCAATTTTGGGATCATGCAGGAAATCATATTTTATACATGAATCATGATATCATATGCACCTTATATTGCCATACATCACATACGGGCTATAACATTAGGTAAAATATCCTTCAAAATCCCATTTTCACTAAATCCTTATAAAAGTTTTCCCCTTTGACATTCTATTGTATCATATAACAAAACTTCTGAACACATGTCATAACTAATTTATTATATCGTCTAATTCACATTTTGAAATCTATAATTAAATTCAACTTTTATTATATAATATTAAATATGTAACACCACATACTTCCATGGTACGGTTCACTTTAAATAATGCAATACCTTGCACTACAAACAACACCGAGTTCGAGCACACAATGACCTAAAAAAATATCCATATAAAAAGTGGTAATGAATAGTATTAACCACATTTTAAATATTATATATTAAATATAATTTTAATATCTATATTCTGTGTTTCTTAGTCATAATATAATGAGAAATTCAATACATTAGATAAAATAAGTCTTTTTCAAAAAAATAATTTTTCTGCCTTTTAATGGATAACTCTATTTAAATCCTAAATTGTAACCATTTATATTTTCTATTTCACAAAATAATATTATTCATTATAAGTAGAACATAAAAATTTTCTTTTGAAAAAAACCCGTTATAATGTTCCCTTTTTGATGAATAGTAAACACTATTTTATTTTAATTCAAAACGGCATTTTCAGCTAATATTTTTATATAGTTTTATTATTTTATTAAATGGTTTTGAAGTATAATTTGATTAATATTTTATCATTTAAATTAATGGTGATCATTTAATCTAATTTAACATTTAAATTGTACATAAACACATGTCGATCTTTTGATATCTTTTACTTCGTAAAAACATATTTTCTTGTTTTGATAATGACATATAATTTTAAATACATTTTTCAAAATTTGTGTTTTGAATTTTGAAACATGGATTCTATATTTTGAATGATAATGTCCAAATTTTTTAAATAAGTACCTTTTATTTTTTGACTTTATGAATAGTAACTTCAGTAATTATTATTTTTTACCATGGTTTAAAGGTGAATCAGGTAAATAAGTGTAAAAATTTTATATTATAATAATATTAAACTACACTAACACATTTCATAATCCTGTTGGATGATATATTTCTAACGATGGTCAATCATGGATCGACCTTGGGACCCATGGAGCCGCTTGGTTTTGAAAATGTCATTTTAGAATATTTAATTTAATGGAAAAGAAAATATATAATATCAACATATATCATTTACTAAATAAATTTTAATATATGTTTTTATAATATATCTATATTACTATATATTTTCAGATTAATTCTACAGTAATTTACTACATAATGTTATTTTATTTATAATTTTTAGACATTCGATGTAAGAGTCTAGGTAAATAAAGAATATAACATTTTCATATTTATTAATATTTCTGAATTAAATATTACTATTACATTAAAGGGGATGTTATGTTGGATGGAGTACCAAATACGCAACAATGGGTTTCTTTTAAATCTAACATTGCACACAATGTTGAGTTATACTGAAAAATAATATAATATTATTATTATTTTAAATAGTATTTAACAAATAATCGTTGTATTGGTGAGAGTAAATAGAACCTACTAAAATATGATTATATATATTTGTTAAATGTTCTTTTCTTCATTTATAAAATTAATTTTATAGGCATTAAAATGTGAATGAATATAACTTTAAGCATAAATAATCTAATATTCATTAAAATGTCGATTTACCACCATTTGATGAAAAACCCTATTTAAATCTAGTTTTGGTCAGTTTTATACGTTCTATTTGATAAATTGAAATTATTCTTTATAATTTGGACATCAAAATTCAATTTGGTAAAACTTTGATTTTTTCTTATAAAATTCATTTTTTATAAATAGTGAAAAATACTAGAATTTTAATTCAAAAAAACCATTTAATATAATTTATTTATATGGTTAGATTATTTTTAGATGGTTTTAAAGTGTTATTAGATTATATTTTTACAATTTAATCCAATTATAGTCATTGGATGTAGTTTCACATTGATATAGGGTATAAACACTTGTAAATCTTTTGATAGTTATTATTTCGTAAAAACACACTTTCTGTTTTGACAACAAAAATTGAACTTAAATAAATTAAGGCAACTTCTATATTTTTAATTTGGTAAAATATGCATAATTATTGAATTCAGAATATCAAATATAGCTTCGGTTGAATTTTTTGTATTTTTCTGAAAACCGTCTATTTTTTATGATTAAGGAAAACCCTATGTGGTAGTTAAAAACCAACCATTTCATTTAAAATAAATTTCAGCACATATATGAATTTAATTTTGAAAAATCCGAAATACGTGTTTTTTATCAGTATGTAAATTTTGTTCAATAAGATGAAAATAATTTTTGGAAAATAATAACTATTGACTTTTATTTACCGTGGTAAATGGTAAATAAGGTAATTAAAGGCAAAAATAATATTATAATAATATATAATTACCCTAACATGTGTACAATTCCTATTTTTTGACACTTATACACCCATTTTAGTCCTTGGGTCTATTTTGGGACCACATGGCTCCAATTAAAAGTTATAATGACACTTTATATTAGTTACTTTAAAGTAGAGAGAAAATTGACATAAACATATATCTTTTAGTAAATCAATTCATACATGGGGTTATATAAGATATCTATTCGAATTTAAATATTAATATAAAATATTAAATTAGTTCATACATCATGGTAATTTTTTTAATTTTTATATATCAAATAAATTAAATTATTTATGACACACTAATGATGTAGTTTTTACCTCATTAATGA
This sequence comes from Viscum album, assembly GCA_963277665.1. Classification (NCBI taxonomy): domain Eukaryota; kingdom Viridiplantae; phylum Streptophyta; class Magnoliopsida; order Santalales; family Viscaceae; genus Viscum; species Viscum album. The sequence continues at coordinate 1,748,362,967 of OY728120.1, read as the reverse complement.
ATGATTTAAATAAATAAGATTATAAAATTTACAAAAATATCCAAAACATGTCCAATTATTATATGATGAGTTTATTTAAAACATTAGTCACCTTATCTGATAATTTAATGAGGGTTGGACCTTAATAAACCGATAATAATTATATAATAAAATAATAATTTCAATCATTCCTAAGGAGCCCCTCCTCCCCCTTATAAGTAGCCATCATCTCTAACCCATTACTCACACCTATCAAGCCCCTCATCTCAGCCAAAATCTGACCCATTAAGCACCCTACATCCCTATCTTCCACTTATAATCCTTACCTAAGGCTGTAGGCACTTCAAAAAAACCATTTGGGTCAACCCAAAGGGAGATACCCGATTTAAAGGCAACGTCTTCTCTAAAGTTCATTTCTTTTATTTTTATTCTCCGACACCCTAAATTCTTCTAATTACATACTTTTTTAAGAAACATATTATACTCAAAATACTAGGTTTTTTATATGAGAGGGATTCAGACTACACTTAAATACACCTCTGTCTAATGGGTAAAGAACGTATTGTTTCTATTGACGGAAAACTACTGGCTCACGAAATGATGATTGTTCAATCTACTCCTACAACCTCTTATAGAGGCCATTAAGATAGAACTATATTTAAATGTGATATATATTATATTTATATTTTCTATTTATGTATTTATTTTTAATTTATATCATACCTTTAAGGTTTCCATAATTGGTAAATGCGATAATTTCATTTGAGGAAGTGCGGTCTACTGCCCCATCAAAGTGATATGACTCGTTCATGCCATATGTGGAACATATAAGAGATGGAGTTATTAAAATTATATATGATATTATACTGGAATTATCATATACCTATGTATCATTAATTTTTCATTCTACTAAATATGAAATAGAAATTAATGTAGAATTCATGCATATATACAGCTTAACGCCCACATGAACGGTGCATTTCATTTCATACATGAAAATGTTCTGTACTATTTTCAATACAAATATATAGTGGATATATATGATATATATGATATCTAAATCGTGAATATCATTCTGGATATAATGTTCTATTGACAACATTAACAACTTGTAATTATTTGAAGTTCATTTTTGACTCAAGTACCAAATATCGACAAAACGATGGTAATAAGTGATATAAACGAAATAATAAACAATAAATAGGATCTTAAGAATGTAGAAATTAACATATGTTTATTATTCAATAAATTAATTTAAAAATGGTTCATGTCGGACATGAGGTAATGGGTTTCTTATCTCACTTTTAATTATGTGATATTTATATTTTCTGCCACATATTTATTTCATGTGGTATATTTTGTACTACAATTTGATATATATTATAATGAATCTATTTATATTCATGGTATTCTATGATTCATTTGTTCATTATTAAATTTTATTTATATTAATTGATTGATTGCAATGTTGAAAGGGGTTTTCATTTAACTTTTTATTCCCATGAGGTTCATACTGTATTTATAATTGTTTCCTCTTCTGTGGTGTATGTACTACCCATGTGTATGTACTACCCATGATTGTGTTCTTTGTGTAATATAATTTAATTCATGGGTATTTAGATCTTCACTATGTGATCCTTCATTCATGGGGTTTAGGTTTCGTGAGATACCAAATCAGTAAGTGAAGCTTTAAATTTCTTCTTTTAGTCAAAGACTTCTTTTTGAAAAGACTTTTAATTTACAAATTCTTATGTTGGATTATATTTATATATATATCTATATTTATTTATATTTTCTATCTGTTTTATTAGAGACCATTTTATATTTCATCAACTCATTTTCTGATTTTTAAAGTGATGTCGTTCGGCTGCTGAATTTGTTTAAGATAAATTATTAAACCAATCTCAATTATATGGGTTAAACATCTACTTCTGGATAATGTTGTGATATTTAAATGTGTGAATGACCTATGATAGTTTTACACTTAATATACACATATATTGGGTGTGTTTTTTTCATGCATAATTATTTCATTGATTTATCCTTAATCTAAGGATACAATCTTTTTAAGGGACATTGTCTCAATTTACATTCCATTGAGACTTATTTGTTATTATTAAGCAATTCAATTTTATATGGTTTATATACTTCCCTTTGACATATTATATCAGTAATATCCTTATTCTAATGATATTATAATCATTGTTTAATTTTATTCTATAATTTTTTTTATTCAGGTGTTTTCTCAAGTGGTAAGGAACTTCATCTCAATATCGATTCATTGTGGCATATTTTGATTAATCAATGACCTTCTTTTATACAGATAATAAACCCATTTTAATTTTTATTTCATTAAAAGGGAATATTTTTCTACATATCATTTTACTAAACGTCAATTGGATTTTCTTTAATGTATGCAGCGACAATGACCTCTCCGTCGTCATAATTGTTATTTGGCTTCATCTATAAGCGGTGATGCTTTTTTAGAAAAAGAAAACCCATTATTCTGTTTTTAGGAGGTTTGGTATTGAAAATGGTTTTTGAAAAGGATTTATTATCTCAATATAATGAAATTAATTCTTACTATTGCAAAAAAAAATTATCAGTAAAATATTTATATTTGAAATATTTTATTTGTTATGCTTTTATAATGGTACTTGACCATTTGATGGGTGGATACGTGATAAACCAAATAACGAATGGTGTCGTGATAAACCAGGATGGTTGTTACGTTATAACATCCAATGTATTTGGTATGGAAGTCGGTCGTATGGCTATTCAATTTAGTGATATGTGTGGAAGTCGGCCGTATAGTTATTCCATTTACGTTATTTTATTTCACAAGTTACCTTTATATGTTATATTTGCATTCTGTGGGTTTTATTGTAATATTTTTGATATATAGGGTACGAAATGAACTTTAATTCAGTGAATAATATTTACTACATTATAAAGGTGAAAATTATTACTTATGATAATGTATTCATAGTTTACTTGTTTTTTTTTGGAAAACGAATAGTTTTCCATCATTGTTTATCCTTTATTTATATTTTTTGGCTCATCCCAAGTTATTGAAATGGTGTTCACATGACATAAAGATGAATAGGGTCAATTATGGTGTCAAGAAAATGTTATGATGTATAATACATGGAACTAGAGATGATTATTTTTTAAGATTTTTTAATTTATAAAAAAATGGAAACTGAGTATAACTGTCTACATTGTAATTTTTGAGATATATCATAATAGTTATAGCCTAATTCTATAAAACTCTAAACCTGAAAAGATCCTCGATGTGACTTTTTATCATAATTCAAGGTAATGTAATGTTTAAGGCTGGGTCCTTACAGTTGGTATCATAGGTTGGTTTAGAGAACATTATGGATTAAACATTTTCATTAATCACATGGTTAGTCACTATGTCTATTATTTCAAATAATACCTTATATTGTAAATTTTTCAGATCAAATAATGTCAGTTATAGATGGATTGAGGAGTATCTCAAAGAACATTCTTATCTCTTCCTAATGACTTGCATGCAATAATTATTTCAATGTCTTGTTCAGATGATTGTGAAACTTGTTCCAGTTACTTTCAAGTAATTTTTTAAAATATAAAACACATCCATTATACCTCGATGTCATTAGGGATCATGGGTTGTATTTTTTCAAATCCTATTTTGACAATATTCTCAAATTTTTAAGGAATGTAAATATTATCAATGAATTTTCAATTATTTTACCTTATCATGAGATTTGAAAGAATATTATGATTTTGAAAAAAGTGATAAAGTAAGAGACCCTTTTGCAACATATTTATATATGATTTTACAAAATAGTATCTCATCATATACTTAGGGTATTTTAAAAGGGCCATTGATTGAATGTTTCAATTCAAACTCGGTTTGACTGTTTTATAGAAAGAATGATTTATAAGATGTTTTGAAATTGTAATTCATGCATGATTATTTTCCAAAGATACATTTTTGGGTTCACCCATATGACCCATGTTCAATGAAGTGTATTTGGATGAAGGATGAAGATTATTTTGAAGGATCTCTAAATAATTGTTTCAATGCATGGACCTTCTACCTATGTGGATAGGATGATGATAAATACATATAGACACCATTATCAAGGTATGTTGTTCATTGTATAAGGAATAGTTTTATGTCATCATATAGAGGTGAAAAAAATAACTATATATATGATGTTGAGGTATTAATGCATTGAGATCAAAATGAAAGGTATGATAAAAACTGTGAGGTTACAACATGTTAGGGTTATTTTTTATTTTTATAAAAAGGACAACATGCAGACTTTGTGAGAACCCATCGCGTCAGACAAAGCTGTGGGAATCAAACCAATAACCAAAGTAAAATTTGGATTTTTCTCCTACCATTGGACTACTTGAAGCCCCTGGTTAGTATGAATTCTTCTTTTTAGTTAAATAATTTTATGGATAAAAAATATATTGATTTCGGAAACTTATGCTTTGGAAAATAGATATTATTTTGTATAGGAAAATGGTTTGGTGACTAATTGATAAGGTTTATTTTAGAAGATGTTCTCTCTTTTGGGGACACACTAATGGTTGAAATATTATTTTTGAAGAATCAATGTTTTATTGTGTACATATGTCTATTTTAGTTATTTATGAAAATGATTAAGCTATGATTGAGAATATGAGACTAGGTTAATTACCTTTCAGTATGAGACTTTAAGAGTAACTGATGTTTTTTGGAGATAAATGTTAAGATTTTTATGGAAGACTATGTGATCAAATCCTTATGAATTTTGGGTTTTAATCATAGATTGGATTATTTTGAAGAATTGTAAGTACAAATGATAAATGATTGTGGTTTTTTGAACGTTGGGTATTGTTTGTCGAATTTTGGAGATTATGAGTAGTATTTATTTTTATAAAGTATTATCCTTTTGGGGATTATCTGATCTCATACAAACTATTTTGGTTTTGGTTGATTTATAAAGGAAGGGGAAATATATAGTTCATATTTTGTATATTATTTGACACTCTACAAGTTGATTCTAGCACTTTTGATGTCACCAATTCAGTTTGAAAACTCATCGTTTGGAGAAAATATGATTTTTCTATTAGGTCTATAGTGAAGGATGAAAGTCTACATGAAAATTAAGTATATTTCCTTATGTTTTTAGTTAAACTCATAAATAAATTCCCCAGATTTATGAAAATTAACTTAAAACAAAAACAGTGTCTGTTAACTTTTCTTATTGGAGAATGAAAGACCATTTAACCCACCACAATTTTGTGATTTTCTTATGGTTAACATTCTCCAAATAATGTTTTCTATAACTCTCCATTAGAACATGATGATTTCTCTTCCCCTACATATCCATTTTTTATGTAATCTTAGTATCTATTTTCTCGGGTGACCTTTTTTACTTCTCCTCATTTATTTGAAAGTCATATTTTTATTAACTCATCTTCTGATGTGGGACATTCAATGTAGTTTCCAAGCCCAATTTTAAATTTGTAGGGATGAAATTCCCAAAAGAGGGGACGGTTGTAAATTCCTAGGTAAATAAACACAATTTCATTTTCATATTTATTAATATTTGTGATTTAAATATTAATTTTTCTTTAAACGGGATGTTAGGGTCGATGGGGTACCTGATATGAAATGACGAGTTTCTTTGAAATCTTACATTGCACACAACGTTGAGTTATACTAAAAAACAATATAATAATATTATTATTTTAAATAATAGTTAACACATAGTAGTTGTATTGGCAGAAATGAATAGAAATAACTAAAATATGATTATATATGTTTTTTAAAGGTTTTTTTCATTTATCCCATTAACTTTATAGGCTTAAAATGTGAATGAATATATTATTAAGCATAAATACTCTAATATTCTTTAAATGGACAATTTACCATCTTTTGAGGAGAACCCTCGTTAAATCTAGTTTTGGTCAATTTTTTATGTTCTATTTGAAAAAATAAAATTCTTCTTCAGAATGGGGACATAGAAATTTACTTTGCGTAAAATAGTAGTCTTTTTATAAAATTAATTTTTTTATGAATAGTGAGGAATACAGTATTTTAATTTAAAACATCCATTTAATATAATTTATTTATATGGATATATTATTTTTAAATGTTTTTCAAGTGTAATTATATTATATTTTTATAATTTAATACAATTTTGGTCCTTGTAAGTAATTTCACTTTGAAATCTGGTATAAACAAGTGTCAATCTATTGATAGTTATTATTTCTTAAAAACAATATTGTTTTTTTGACAATGGTAATTAATTTAAAATTAATTAAAGAAACTTCTATGTTTTGAATGTGGTAAAATAGACATAATTTTATAATTCAGAATATCAAATATAGCAAAGGATGAATTTTAGGTATTTCTCTAAAAACCTTCTATTTTTTATGAATAGTGTATACAGTGAGTGGTAGTTAAAAAATAAACTTGCTCCTTTAAATTATTTTTCAGCACTTATATGGATTGAATTTTGAAAATCTGACATACATGGTTTCTATCGTTAAGTAAATTTTGTTCAATAAGATGAAAATATTTTTTGGCAAATAGTTACTATTCACTTTTATTTAATACGGTTAACAATAAATATTGTAATTCAAGGTAAAAATATTATAATAATAATATTTAATTACAACAACATGTGACCTATTCTTATTGGTTGATAGGTATCTGGCCATGGTAATCCATGGGTCGATTTTGGGACCCCATGTAACCACATTAGAGGGATAATGACACATTATATTAATTAATTTAAAGTGAAGACAAAAATGACATAAAATATATGATTTATTAATCCAATTTTTACATGAGGATATATAAGTTCTCTCTTCGACTATAAATTTTCATTTGAAAGAACGAAATATTTCCTATATCATCAAAAAAATTTATAATTTTTAGACATAAAATAAATAAAATTATTGATGAAAAAATAATGATGCAGTGTTTAACTCCTTAATTAATTATTTAAATAAGTAAGTCTATAAAAATTAAAATAAATTAAAAAACCTATCCAATTCTTATCAGATGATTTTATTTCTAACATTAGTCACATTATCATTGTCTTTAATGAGTTTTTGACCTCTATAATCAGAAAATCATTACATAATAAAATAATATTTTCCAACTATCTTAAAGATCCACTCATCCCTCTTATAAAAAGCCCTCAACTCTAACCAAGTAATAAAAGCTCTAAAGAACCAAGTCTTGTCCAAAATCTACCCAATAAAGCTCCATACATCCCTCTCTTCCATCTAGAAGCCTTTCCTTAAGCATAAGTCACTTAAATTAAACATTTTGTTTCAAACCAAAGGGAGATGCCCGATTTAAAGGTAATGTCTTCTTTTAACTTCATTTCTTTTATTTTACTTCTCCATCCCACTAAAATATTTTTATTCAATTATTTTATAACAAGCCTAGAATCATAAATATACTAGGTTGTTTATATGAGAATTATTTGAACTACACTTACACACACCTTCGTCTAATGTGTAAAGAGCATATTGTTTCTGTGGAAGGTGAACTACTGTCTCACGAAATGATGATTGTTCAATCTACTCCTACAACCTATTATGGTGACAATTAAGATGAAAATGTATTTAAATTTGATATATATTATATTTATATTATCTCTATATTCTTTATTTTTCATTCATAGAATACCTTTATGGTTTCCATAATGGTTAAACGAGATAATTTCGTTTGAGGAAATGCGGACAACATCACCCTCAAAGTGATATCAGTCATTCATGTCATACGTGGAACGTATAAAAGATAGAGTTAATGAAATTAAATATGATATTATTCTAGGATTATAATATACCTATTTATTATTATGTTTTCATTCCCCTAAATATGAAATAGAAATGAAAGTAGCATTCATGCCTACGTAAGGCTTACCATCTCCATGAACGGTGCATTTCCTTTATTACCTACAAATGTTATGTACTATTATATATACATATATATACTGGATATATATTATATAAATGATTTATAAATCCGGAATATAATTTTGGAGATAATGTACTTTTGACCACACGAACAACTTTTAATTATTAGATGTTCATTTTTGACTCAAGTACCAAATATAGGCAAAATGACCATTATTATCTTAAATGATTACATAATGTTTATAATAAGTTAATAAGTGATATAAATGTAAAAAATAATTTAAAAAGGTTATTATGCAATTTGAAAATTACTTATGATTATTATTAACGAAATTATAGGACGAACGAGTCAGGTCGGAGAGGAGGTAAGGGGTTTCTTATCTCACTTTTAATTCTGTGAGATTTCCATTATTCACCACATCTTTATTTCATGTGTTTTATTGTGTACTGTAATTTGATATATGATATCACTATTCTATTTATAGGCATGGTATTCTGTTATTCATTTGAGTTTTATTAACTTTTGTTCATGCGACTCGATTGATAACAACATGGCAATGGGTTTTCATATCACTTTTTATTCTAGTGAGATTCATGCTATATTTACCACTACTTCCTTTTTGTGGTGTATGTACTACCCATTATTGTATTATTTTTGTAATTTAATTTAATTTATGGGTATTTACATCTTCATTGTATGATATCTCTTTCTTGGGGTGTACATTTCGTATGGTACCAAATCAGTAAGGTAAACTTTCACCATCCTCTCAAGTCAAAGACATCGTTTTGTTAGGTCTTTTAATTTACAAATTATTATGTTGGGATGTATTATTATATATCTTTATTTATGTAAATTTAATTTCCATGTGATTAGAGACCCTTTTTTATTTAATTAACACATTTTATTAATTTTAAAGTGATGTCGTTAGATGTCGAATTTATGTATCAGAATTTCATAACCCAATTTCAATTCTTTGGGATAATCTTATACATCTTGATGATGTTGTGAAACGAATACATGGGAATGACCTTTTATTTTTGTATACTTAATATACAATTATATTGGGTGTATTTTTACTTTTCATGCATGATAATGTCATTGATTTTTCTTTAATATAAAGACATGATATTTTTAAGGGACTTTGCCTAAATTCACATTCCATTGAGATTTACTTGTATTTATACCCCAATTAACTTTTATATGGTGTATATACAACACTAGGTCATATTATATCACGAATCTCATTATTCTCATGATATTGAAAAATTGTTTAATGTAATTATATAATTATTTTTATTCAATTTTTTTCTCAAGTTATTAGGAACTTCGTCTCAATCTTCATTCATTGATAAATATTTTAATTTATACATGACATTCTTTTATACGGTGTATAAACCCCATTTAATTTTCATTTCAATCAAAGGGAATCTTTTTTCTATGTAGCGTTTTACTAAATGACAAACATAATTTTTTTATAATTTCAGAAACAATGGCCTCTCCGCCGTCGTAATCGTTATTTGGCTTCCTCTATAAGCCATAATGTTTTAAAAAAAATTGAAACCCCTTATTCTATTTTTGGGTTTTTTGGTATTGAAAATGGGTTTTTAAATTGTTTTATTATCTCAATATATTGAAATTATTTCATATGATTTAAAATGAAATTTTATTATCAAAATGATTATATATTCAATATTTTATGTGTTATGATTTAATAATGGTACATGGAAATTTGGTGTGCGGTTACGTGATAAACCAAATGGAGGGTGGTGTGGTGATAAACCATGATGGTTTGTTATGTTATATCCTCCAATACATTGGGTATGGAAGTCGGCCGTATGGCTATTCCATTTAGTGATATGTCTACAAGTCGACCGTATATTTATTCAATTTAAGTATCTTAATGTCCCAAGTTACCTTTATATGTCATTTGTGCTTTCTATGGGTTTTATGGTAATCTTTTGGTTACAAAGGATAAGAAATTTTTTAAAATTTAGTGAAGATAATTTACTAATATATAATGGTGAGAATTATTACTTACGATAATGTAATCAGAGTTTACTTGTTGTTATTGAAAAACTAACAGTTTTCCTTCTTTGTGTATCCATTACTAAGCTCTTTATGGCCATCCCATGTTTTTGAGACGTTTTTCACATGACATAAGTATGAAAAGGGTAAATTATGGGAATATTTAAATGTCATGCTATCTAAAACATGGAAGTAGACAAGTTTATTTTTTAAGAGTTTTTATTTTATGAAAAAATCTGGAAACATAGTATAAGTGTCTACTTTTAATTTTTAAGATGTAATATAATTGTTATGTCCAAATTTTCTAAAATTATAAACCTTAAAAGATCCCAAATGTGAATTATTATCTTAATTCAATATTATTTAATGTTTATGTGGGGTCCTTATATTAGATAAATATATTTATTTAATACTCAATGATGATGTAGTGATTACCTTATAAATGAATGATTAAATTAAATGAATCTATAAATATTAACATAAATATAATTTTAAAATTTATGCTCCATTCATTAATTATATGTATGACATTATAATATTAGTTATTAATTAATTATTTTGTTTCAAAGTAATCAAGTTGTTATGTTATTTATGAAAATCAATTACTAAATAGTGCCAGAGTTGAAATAAATGAGTTTTTCAAACAAATTCTATTTTATTAGAAAAAAAAAATCCTAAAAATCCAATATTCAACCAACTAACATAGATAATGTTAAAAATTTCATTAATTATCAACTTTATTTTATCTTTGAAATTTATAGTTCCAATATTAACCCTATAGAATAAAAATAAAATAAGACATGGTAAGAGTTAAACTGTTTATCTAATGGTTAATCTCAAAGAATATGGTTACATTCACAAACTATAGATTTATAAAAATAATTTAATGGGATTATTTTTAATAAAACTCATATTTTCCTATATATAAATCACTTTTTATCTATTATAAACTGAAAATCAATTTATATTTAATTAATATTTCAATATTTTCCTAATGTGGTTATCACCTCTCCTATAAAAGAAAAGATCTCCTTCTCTCTAATTCACTACTCCAAAGCCCTTTGGCTTCAAAACCCTTGATCATTTACTCTTACAACACCCCTAATATCATTATATAGGTTAAAATTTGGTAATTAAGCCATTATAAGGAGTCCTTTTGTGCAATTCCAATGGAGAAACCTGAAAAGAGGTGAATGTTTTATCACCTCTTCCAAAGTACTTTTCTTCTTCTATTTTCTCTTCATCTGTTGATTTCATAATAAAATTATAACTCTATTAAATTACACATTTATACATGTTATTATAATTTTTTTATAACCATATTCCTTCTTTTACACATCCTATGAAAAACAATATCAGCATGTGTGCGTACATACACCGTATCGTCTCCACGTCGTGGTGTAAATTGATTTTCATGTAAAATTTATTTATATGTGTATAAATATAAATATAGTGGATTTAAATAATAAATATAACATGATATTATTTCAACAAAATTCATATTCGATCCAATTCCACATCATTTAAGTATTAAGGAGCTGATATTGTCACTCGTGTGTTCTTACGACTTACCGTGTGCGCGATGCGTTGAGACTAATCTTCCACATTCACCATCCAAAATGACTATAAGAATAAATATTATTAATAAGTATGAAATAAAAGACATAATTTTTCTACTGCAAAGTTATATATATATATATATAAATATTCATATTTTTAATTCACTTACTTCCATTCAAAATGATATGAAAATGGAAATTGCATTCATTTTTACGTACATCCTATCGTCTCCATAAAAAGTGTCTTCCATTTTATTTATATGTATATTATCTATAAATATGTACTAAAATTATATGATATATAAATCATTTTTTACCTCCTAGAAGTAATTAAATTATTATCTATGTAATATGATCAAAAATAACATGTCAAAACATGTACGACAAATATAGCGATTCTTACCGAAAATGTTGCATTAACTTTGATTTGTTAAAAAATATGTCATATAATGTCATAATTGAATAATATATGATATCATATATATTATTATGATTCTGATATAAGTTAATAATATTTTTATAAAAATTATATAGTATTTTCTAACATGTATGGAGAATATCAGACCTATTGTAAGGGTTAATTCCACAATCTCATTCTTATCCAAGATGGTTTTTGTGTATGTATTTATAGAGTAAAATTTCACATCGATGCCAAAGTTTCATTAAAAAGTTTTCATAAGGACTATTTTATGGCTTAATGGAAGGGAAACATTAAATATATCATCATTTAAGATGTTTTAATGATTTATTTTTCAAAATATTTTTACTTAATGTCCATGTTTTCAAAATGATTTTAATGATTTATTTATAAGAACATGATTATTTAAAAATGTTTATTCCTTTCAAAAGTTAGAATGTGGTATGGGATACATTGATTCAAAAATCTATTTTAAATTAATTCATTTATAAATTGTTCCACTATTAAATAATTTCATGAACAAAGGTATATTTACCTCAATGATTTTACGGATTATTTCCATATATGTCAACATCCATTGTTAGATATTATTCTAGGTTGAGGATGATTAATTATAATACAATCATTAATATATATTGAATGAGTTATGATATTTTGGACTTAATATGTGTTATTTTTATACCATTCATGGTTTGTGGTTAAATAATTGACATTTCATATGATAGTTTTAATACAAATGGTTATGTTATGTTTCACCCATTTCATACATGCAAATAATTGGACATAGTAAGTGACGGGCGGGGCTTAATATAGCCCCTCAATTCATTGATAGGTCTCATGAGAAAAACTAGTATCTTTTCACAAGGCCATGATAGAATATTTGTTTATGGTGTTCATTTGAGTCCTTGACGTAGTGGATAATTTGTCCCGCATTATGCATTCCCTCATTATGAGATTAGCTATTTATTTCACCTGTGACTATTTGATGAGTAGAATATCTATTTGAATTTATAAATGGAGTTATTTTATTTATTATTTCCATATTATTCTAAATATATTGTTTTAAAATGCTTGTGTTTTAGTTTTTAACCTTTCCATCAAATGGTATGCTTATTGTTGATAGCCCTCACTGTATTGTTTATCCTTATTAAGAACATATGATCACAAATTTCTTATGATTTATTTTTCATGGATGACAAGAAATTATTTATGATTGAAATGCAGGGTTAATCTATAGGAATAATGGAATTCTCAAAGGCTTATCTATTCTATATGTTATGTTTTAAATAGTAATGTAAATTTCATGTATATAATATATTTTCAAAGACATTATAACTGGTCAGTTCTTCGGGACATGACTCCTTTTAATGATGAAAATGTATTAAAATATTGCACCAGATCTTGGAAACTAGGTAGGGGCATTACAGTTGGTATTATTTGATGTTTTTCAACAACTGTGGAAATATATTTAGAAATCCTAGATTGGGGAACATAACCCTAAGATATAATTTGACTATAAGTATAGAATAACCCCCTATAATTTAGATAATGTATAGATTATATGGATATTCTACAATAGATATCACTAACTAAATACTTAATGTGGATGTGGTGTTGGCATGGATTTACCAAAGGGTGAAAACTCTAACAAGGTGTTATGATCTTGACTCGGGGTATCCTGGTACACGAAAACAATACTTAATACACACTTAGTTATAAAATCTCTGAGGATATGATTAGGATAATTCATATTTTATTTACATTCCATTATCAAGTAATTATGATTAAATATGTCCTCAATGGAATCATAATTCTGGTTATGGATTAGATATGCATAATTTTTTAATTTTATGTTATGTATTTTACTGGTTTAAAATTATGCGTTATGATTCCTAACCTAATATAGCGTATTAAATTGTTTAGAAATGGTTCTTATTAGAAGACTGGAAGTCATATAAATTCATGTAATCCATGTAGAGGTTTACCTCATATGCATGATAATTATAGTAAAGTCGGTGACACAACTGGTATTGAGGAGCTTATAACCATACTGTGATAGGTGACCCAATTAATGAATAATAACATTACCCTTATGTAGTATCCTAAAACAAAACATGAAGGATCAATGTTTGACTCCTTTAAGAGAAAAACCCTCCAAAATTCAATGGGACTAAAAATCCTTTTTTGCTGAGTAGTGGATAAGTTCCGTATATAATATATTTCTTTATTTGGGGAGTAAAAAAGGGAAAAAGTAGTTATGGCAGTCTATTATCTTTCAAGAGATACAGAAAAATGGTGGTCATTATTTCAAAACATGAAGGAGGATAATGAAGTCGAAAATATGGAATGGAGGTATTTTAACGAACATTTCGTAGAAAAATATTTTCCTCATCAAAAATGAGATGATATAAAAAGGAAATTTGTGAGTCTAAAAATAGGAGGATGATGATGTTTCCAAGTAGGAAGATAACATCATGATAATAGAATGGAATGTTGTTGAAAACATATGGAACCCATGAAGTGATATTGATCAATTCAATTATGGGTTAAAACCATTCCACTGGTGGGAACTTCTCTCATAACTTTTCATATCATACAAAGATTGAGTGTTGTGTGATATCAAGATGAAAATGGAATTCTATATATCATATGACATTAAACTAATGAAATAGAAGAAGATAATGGTGGAGTGATAGAAAAATAATGGAAAAAATGTAATGAGTTATTTTCCCTTATGTGTTAATTATGGGAATAATGACCCTTTTACTTTCCTAAAAGCAAATAGAGTATGATAAAATTGTGGAGAAAAATGTCAAAAGGATCAAAATTTTAAGGGAAGTAATGATGATATGAAATGTTCTATTAGTAATGTTACGAGAAATTATTCAAATGTTTGTCCAAATAATCATGTAAATATTTTTCCAAAGATTAAATTGGATCAACGCCAAGTGTATATTGTTACTATGGTCGAAGAAAAATATTTAATGTAGTTTTTAGATTTAGGAATTATATTTTGGTTATAAAAATAATGTGACATATATAACTAATTTACTGTATTAAATTTTTTTTTCATGATGTTTTTAATATGATTACGGCAATCTTATATTCAATATGTGACAATAAGAGAAAAATAACATTATATATTGTTAGAATTGATTTTGAAAATTTAGAGACCTTTACGAGAGAGTATAGACAGATGTATTTCTGATATCTCTAAAGGATGGAAAGGAATATGTTGCACATTAAATATTATTTTTTAAGGTTAAAACATTTAATAATATAATTTTTTGGAATTTTATAATAATAGTGTTAATGATTAAAGAAAAACCTCCATGTCGGGTGATAAACCATCATGTCGGACAAGGCTACGGGAATCGAACCCAAAACTGATGTGTGAGAAGGAATTATCACTTACCATTGGCCTACAGGAAGTCCCCAGTAATTATAACGTAGTTATCGTTATTTAAATGATATATTTTTATATTTTTATCCTTATATTATTAAGATAAATTGAATATTTTTAAATTTTGTTATCTTCTGAAATGAAAGATGAGTTTATGGAAGGAATTACTTAATAGATGAAACACTACATGTATATTATGTATGATTACTTGTGTTCATAGTCTATGAAATACATTAATTCTTCAACTATAGGGAAAGGGTCAGGAAAACAAAAAAAATTATCTTAGTCAAAATTTCGATGAATCAAATGGTCTATTTGATCATCACAGATTTAATACTCTGTGACAATTAACATTCTCCTGATCATGTTCTCTATCACCCTCCATCATAACATGATGGTATGATTTATTTCATTCGTGATCATGTTTTTCTACATACAACCATTGTATGTGTTATTTATGGTAACCTTCATACTTCACTTTCATTATTTTAAAATAGAGGTCTCGTTAATCAATTTTCAATTTTTGTTTTCAATAAATATATTTTCCAAAGTCCAACCCATGGTTTTTAATAAGGAGTTTAAATGACAAGGACCCAATTTATTTATGGAGGGGATAATGTAACACTAGAATCTTCTATGAAACACTAACTTTTAAATAATTCAATAGCTTACACAACACACAACACCGAGTTTGAGCACACCATGTCCTACAGAAGTAGCTATTTAAAAAATCAGTTATGAATGTTATTAACCTCATTTTTAATTATATACATTCCATAAAATTTTATCATTCATAATAGGTGTTTCAGATACATTAAATAAGGACAAAATCAATTTTTCATATAAAATAAGTATATTTCATAAAACAAGGAGTTTTGTATACCTTCTAATAAAGATCCCTTTTAAAATTCAAAATTTGATAGTTTTATGAGTTATATATGACAAAATAATCTTCTTCTATAGAATTGGGACACAGAAATAAACTTTTTCCAATTTTTTTTATTTTTTTGATAATGATCATTTTTTTATTAATAGTGAAAAATACATCATTTTAATTAAAAACATCATTTTAATCTAATTTAATTACATAGTTTGATTTTATTTTTAATTGGATTCAAATATTAATTAGATTAACATATTACTATTTAATATAATTATTGTCATTAGAAGTAATTTCACATATAAATTTTACACAAAAACATTACAATCTTTTAATAGATTTACTTCATAAAAACCTACTTTCTAGTTTTGAAAATAGGAAATAATTTAATCTTAATTTCTTTCAATTTCATGTTTTGAATTTTAAAAAATGAATTTCATATTTGGAATCAGAAGTTCCAAATATTTTAAATAGTTACCTTTTATTTTTTGACATTATGAATAGTAACTTTAGATATTATTTTTATTTATCATGGTTATAGGGTAAATCAGGTAAATAAGCGTAAAGATGTAATATTAAAATAATAATAAACTACACTAACAGGTTTCATAATCCTATTGGATGATATATTTCATACCGTGGGAATCCTTGGGTTGATTTGGGGACCCCATAGTGAGGCTTGGGTGTGAAAAGGATATTTTAGATTATTTAATGTAATGAAAAGAGAAATATAGCATAAACATGTTTTTTTACTAAATCAAGATTTATATATGGTTATATAACTGATCTCCCTTAGTGTAACTATTTATTCGAAATCTAAAACGATTTCATATATCATGGTATTTAATTTAATATTTATATTCATTAGATTAATATATTTATTTATTACATAATTATAATGTATTTATTACCTTATCAATTAATGATTCAAATAAAGGAATATATAAATACTATAATTTATATATTTTTAGAATTTCAATGTGATAGAAAAATTTTATGGATGACATTGATATATGAGGGATGAGTTAAATATTTTTTTGAATCAATCATTATTTGAAAACTTTCCCAAAAATAAATTTCTAAAAATTGTCAAAAGTGACATAAATGAGTTTCTAATATAAATATTATTTTATTAAATGATATAAAAATACTAAAAAATATATCTAGAAATCTGACTTCAATAATGTTCTAGATGTCATTAATTATAAACTTTTGGTTCTTTTGGCATTTTATAGTAACTAAATTGACCTTATATTATAAAAATACATTTAGGCACTGTAAGAGTTAAACTGTTTAACTAACAGTTATTCCAAAAGTATATGGTAAATTTCCTAAAATAAAAATGTCTAAAATCATTTTTATGAGGATTTAAAA
Organism: Viscum album; assembly: GCA_963277665.1. Lineage (NCBI taxonomy): Eukaryota > Viridiplantae > Streptophyta > Magnoliopsida > Santalales > Viscaceae > Viscum > Viscum album. The sequence continues at coordinate 1,748,345,402 of OY728120.1, read as the reverse complement.
CCATCCTTATCTTGACCTCTATATAAATCACATTTTAGCTATTATAAAACGAAAATAAATTGATAATAAATTAATATTTCAATATTTTCCTAATGTACCCCTTCACCAATCTTTTAAAAGGGCACTTCAACTTCTCATTACTTCACATCTACAATGACCATTTTCATGTCCAAACTGTGCCCATTTCCTCTAAAAACATCCCTCATATCATTATAGTGGATAAACATTGGGAAAAAAGGCATTATAAGAAGACCTTTTATGCAAATAAAATAAAGATAACTGAAAAGAGGTAATAGTTTTTTCACCTCTTTTAAAGTTATTTTCTTCGTCTACATCATCTTCCTCTTTTGTTTCCATAATAATATAATAACTCCATTTATATCCACACGATGAGATGTTATTATAAATATGTGATATCCAAATTCCATTTTTTACCCATCCTATGAAAAAAATAACACTATGTGTATGTATGTACTGCTTATTGTTTCCATGTCATAGTGTAAATTGTTATTTAGGTACACATTATTTCTCTGGGTATAATAATGAATATAATTGATGTAAATAATAAATATAACATGATGATGTTTTTGAAGTTCTGAAATTATAGCAGTAGAGGCACTATAGCAGAAAATGTAGTGGTGGGGGTATTGTATCAGGTACTGTAGCAGCCTTGATTACTGTAGAAGCACTGTTCACCAAAGGGCCCTTTGGGCCAAAAAATGTGCTATCACGACTTGAATTTAGCAAAGATTGACTTGTGCCTTCGAGCTATGTAATGGGTAACCCTATACACATTCAAAAGAGGAAGTACTATTAATATTAAAATTAGGATTTGGACCTATCCTTTAAAAAATATTACATCCAATTCCATACCATTTTACCATTGAGGAAATGATACTTTCACTTGTGCGTACGTATGACTTACCATCTCCCGACGCGATGACACTCATCTTCCATGTTCACCATCCAGTAATTAATATAAGAATAATTATTATTAATAAGTATGAAATATATGACATAATTATGCTAATGGGATTATATATACATATATAAAAATATTTCATTCACTTACATCCATTCAATACGATAAGAAAATGGAAACAACATTCATGAGTACATAAGGACTACGATCTCTAGGAACAGTGTGTTCTCTTTTACTTATATATATTTTATGTGTATTTATATATATAATATATGTGTTATATAATTTTTTTTTCTTTTTGTAAGAAAGTAAATTATGATCTATATAATAGGATCAAAAATATCAAGTCAAAACACATACGATAAACAAAGCGATTATTTACTAGAACATTTCATTAACTTGGAATTGTTAATATATGGGTAATATAAAGTCATCAAATAATCATATATGATATCATAAATATTATTATGATTCTGATATAAGTTTGTAATATGTTCAAAAAAAATTATATAGGAGTTTCAAACACGTACGAAGAGTATCAGGCCCATGGTAAGTGTTAATTCCTCAATCTCATTATTATCTGAGATTGTTTATGTGTAAGTATTTACTGGGACATATTAATCAATCATTCCCATGTTTCATAAACATGTTTTCAAAAGGAATATTTTAAGGTTTTATCAAAGGAAATCATTAACTATTACTTCATTTTCATTTTTTAAAGATTTAATTTTATAAATAATTTTATTTAATTTCCATATTTTCAAAATGAATTTAAGTATTTTTTTATACTTACTTGATTGTTTTAAAATGATAATTATTTAAAAAAAATTCTTGTGGTATGAGAAAATTTGATTAAAAATATCTTTTAAATGACTTATTTTATTAATTGTGTGACTATTAGATAATTTATCAAAAAAAGGAATATTTCTCTCAAAGAGTTCTACTAATAAATTTAATCTATATCAACATACTTTATTATATATTATTGCTAATTGAGGTTGATTTATTATAATACATTATTCCATGTTGTGTTGAATGATTTATGCTAGGTTTGAGTGTAGATGTGCTATTTTTATACCATTCATGCTTTACGATTAAAGTACAGACATTTTGTATTATAGTCTTAATAAGAATGATTTTGACAGGTTTCCCCCTTTTCATACAAGGAATGAATTGGACCTAGTAAGTGATGAGAGGGGCCCGCTATAGCCCCTTCAATGTATCAGTAGGTCTCATGAGACAATGTAGTGTATTGGAAGAAGGCCTTGATAGGCTATTTGTGCATGGTATTGGCATGAGGCCTTGACGTAGTGGTTATGATTTCCCACATTATGCATTACCTTATTATGAAATTTGTTATTGATTTTACATGTAACTATTCAACTAGTAGAATTTCCCTGTAAAATTTAAAATGGAATTATTTTATTTATTCTTGACATATTATACTGAATGTAATGTTTTAAAAGGATTTTGTTTTAGTTTTTCACCCTGCCGTAAAATTTTATTCTTATTTGGGATAGCTTCTGCTATATTGTGTATCCTTACTGGGAATATTTTCTCACCCCTTTCTGATTATTTATTTTCCCACGATGGAAATATGTGTTCTTTGATTGATGTACAGGTTTAATCTATGGTAATAATGGCATTATGAATGGATTATCTATGATGTATTTTATGATAGAAATTGTATTGTAAAGTTCATGTATGTACTTTTTATTTTCAAGACTAGTAAACTGATCATTCCTTCGAGAGTTGATTACTTGTAATCATTTTAATGTATAAAAATAATGCATCGACTCTCGGAAACTATTTCAGGGCGTTAAAAAATACCATGTGAATACCAAACCCAGTCACATTTGGATTAACTCTAAAACTAATTCATAGTGTCTCTATGAGTCAAACTAATTCCCTATTAAATATACCAAAATGTGTGACCCCAGGGGCCTTAATTATAGAGAAAAAAATAATAAATAATGGATTTATACATGTATGAAAAGTGCATATACTAGAAATATATAAATAATATGCATGATATATATGTATATGGCATGATCTCTACAAAACACACGTATCTCTATAAATGTTACCACTAGTATGTAAAATATTCAAATGTTAATTTACATATTTGGAATTCATCCAAGGATTCGAGTGACTAGGGACATGGAGCATGTCAATCCAATATTTCCAACACGTATTTTCATGATTATCCTTCCATAGACTGGTATGATCGATGAAAAAATCCCATGTCACTCATCATTAGGATATTTACATCACATTTAACTTATTTTTATTGTTATATAATTCATATGTGTGGATGGAAAGTCTAAAAATATATCCCAATCATGGTCCTCGATGTCATAATCTTTATATGAGTGTAAAAATCCCATCTTGATTAACCAAAAATTGATTACCTAATCAACAATATCCCAATCCAACAACTAATTAGCTACATTCATATGTTTACATTCGTATGATGGGTACTATTGCATGAAGGTTATCATTATATGTATCCCACAAACCTCATTTATTGGGTAGACAAATATAGTCTATTTACACCTTCTATCACCAAGATATCTATAAATGAAACTCCATATGGTATTCTTAGTTGGTCATCCATAAAAAATCTATTATTTTTATTTTACCTCGTGGTCATATGCTGAATATCGATAAACTAATAAAAATAACATGAACCTAAATATTTATTTATTTATTATAATACTATATAGAGAGAAATGGTTTGGAATAAACACAATTTCATACATTTAGAGGTCAATTATAATTACATGATTTGAAATGTATATCTATATATACATTTATGTAGACAAAATGAAGGAATGATAATAGGGATGTTTCCTTTTTAATATAATAAAATTTTATATTCTTAAACTATTACATCCCAAGTAAGTAAATAATAATAAATTTTCATATCTATGCCTATTTATGAATAATATAGTGTTTTAGTGTCTTAAAATGAGAATAAATCCAATCTTAGGCATAGAATACTCTAATATTTTTAAAGGATTGTTTTACCGCCTTTTGATGGAAAAGCATTTTTAAATCTAACATTTGTCATTTTTATAAACTCTATTTTTCAAAATAAACAATTTCATTAGAATTGGGACATTTAAATTTACTTTGGATAAATTTTTGGTATTTTTCTGACAATGTTCATTTTTAATGAATAGTGAAAAATACTGCATTTTACTTCAAAACTGCTTTTTCATCTATCTTAATTATATAGTTAGATTTTACTTTTGCTTAGTTTTAATTTTTAATTAGAATATATTTTTACCATTTAATTCAATGGTGGCCATTTAAATAAATTTCACTTTTAAATTGGATATAAACAAGTGTCAATCTTTTGATATATATTGTTTCTTAAAAAACACGCTATTTATTTTCACAAAAAGAATTATTTTTAAATTAATTACTAAAATTTTTATGTTTCGAATATGATAAAATGGATTCCATATTTGGAATCAGAAGATCCAAATTATGTAATTATGACCCTTTTGTTTTTGGACATTATGGAAAGTAACGATGCTAATTATCTTTAATTATCGTGATTAATTAGTAATCGGGTAGTTAAGGGTAATAAAATAATATCATAATAATATAAAATGACACTATAGTGTGTCCAAATCTTCTTGTTTTAGTCATGTCCGACCATGTTAAGCTTTTTACAGAACTTGAGGGCCCATGGAGACACATGGGTGTTATAGTGACATTTATGACATTATTTTTAAAAAGAGGCAAAATATAACAATGGTTTGTATATCCCAAGTGAAAAAAAATTAGTTTTGTCAACATAAATGATATATTATACTATAAATAGTCACTATAATTCTAAAAATATTTCCTACATCATGGTATTTTTTTTATAATTTGTAGACATTAAATAAATTTATTTATTTATGACACCATGATGACGCAGTGATTACCTCATTAATGAATGATTTAAATAAAATGAAAAATAAGGTAAAATATATAACATACACTTTTCTAAAACCTATTGGATGTGTCGATTTCGAACCCTTATCACCATAGCCTTGAAATATATCAGTGTGGGAGCTTTAAAATCAGAAAACCATTTTATAATAAAGTAACATTTCAAGACTTTACAAAAGTGCCCCTCCTCCATCTTATAAAAGGCCCCCACCTCTACCCCCTTACCCACACCTCTAAAGCCCTTGGATCATACAAAATCTACTCATATTATCTCTCCACATCCCTCTATTACTCCTAGAAGCCTCTATTTGCGAATAAGTCTTTCCAATGAATCCATTGGCTAAAATCAAAAAGAGTTACCTGATTTAGAGGTAATGTCTTCTCTCGCGTTTCTTTCTTTTTTTCCTTCTTCACTCAGCACTATATTTTTTTAATTTGACCCCATAATAACACCAGTATCTTAAATATACTAGGATTTGTTTATGATATGAATTCTATCTACACTCACACACACCTCCCTCTAATGGTTAAAGAATATAGTGTTTCTGTGGATGGCGAATTACTACCACACGAAACAATGATTGTTAAATCTTATTTTAACACCCTTAATGGTGGCCATTATGATGGAACTATATTTATATATGATATACATTATATCTATGTCCTCTATATTCTTCTATATTTTATATTTAGAACATACCTTTATTATTTTCATGTTGTGGAACTGTGATAATTTCATCTGTGGAAGTGTGGACTACCACCACCTAAAGTGACATGACTCGTTCATGCCATACATGGAACGTATAAAGAATGGAATAAATGAACTTATTTGACCTATATAACATATATATTATACTGGAATTATAATATATATATATATGTGTGTGTCTCGTTTTGTTTTTATTCCATTAATATGAAAAAAATTGAAAGTATCATTCATGCTTATGAATGGTGTCACACCCCAACCACGGATGCACATTTTTTTATTCTTTTACCGGTCCTGCAACCCTATGTAGAGTTGGGTTAGGGTTCGGGTTTGATTTTTTTGAAGCTTTAATGTTTTCAGTGGGTCTCGGGCCAGTGCGCAGTCACTGCACTACTAGCGGTCACCGCGCATTTGGTCTGGGTTGGTGCGTGGTCACCACGCATTCGGTCTGAGCATGCATTCAGACGTGGTGAGTGCGTGGTTTCACACCTTTTTAGATAAATAATAAAATTAAATGAATAAAATAATTTTAAAATAATTTTATAAAATGTTTAATAATAATGATAAAAATAATTTATAATATTGTTGTTATTATTATTATTATTATTATTATTTTGGTTATTATTATCCTTTATATTTTATTATTTATTTACTTTACTTTTTATTTTATTTTATCTTTTTCTTTATTTATTTATTTATCTCTTTCCTTCTTCTCTCTTCTCCTTATTTTTTTTCTCCACACGTGCTACCCCCATGTCCCCCCGATTTTGGCGCGCGCCCCCTGGTTTTCACTAGGTCTTCCCCCTGCTGACACCCTGCTACCCGGCTATCGTCGCCTCCCCTCCTTGCTGCAGCAGGACCGCCCAACGCCCCCATTATTCTTCTCCTAATCCCACCGCACAGCAGCCATGCATGCGACCCAACGCCACCCTCATGTTCCCCATAAAGTATCCCTCGAAGGCCCCTACTCTCTTCAGCTCCGCCTGCGCCTTCAACCTGTTGTAGTGCCCCGATTCATCGCCCTCTCTGCTAAGCAGCACCTCATCGACCTGCTCAATCCAGCGCCTAGTCGTTCTCACCTGAGACCTCCTACTACCCTCGGTGTTTATCCGAGACTACCCTCAGCTTCCCTGTCCAGTGGTGCTGCACTCATCCCTACGGAATGCCTAGCCTCTTTGTTCTGCACTCCATCCTACTCCCCTTGCAGCGCATGCCCCCCCCCCCCCCCAGTTTTCCCAGTTGCTGCACCTCCGATGGGTTGCGGCACCCTGATCTGCTCCCCGCATAGTAGTCCGCGGCCGGCCCCTGCTCCAGATTTCCCTCCACAGCCCCCGACCGCTGCCCAGCCGCCCTCCTCCTTGCTTGGCGTGACCCACCGGTTGCAGCCCGCTCCCCTCCTTCTGGTCAGACATCTCTAGCTCACCCAACACCTCTCATCCTAGCGTGTCCTCGCCCTACCCAACCACACATGCTCACTCAATTGTTGTCGCCTCCCTGTTCGGCTCTTGTTGACTTCGCAACGGTCAACACAGCGCTACCCCTATCGCACGCACCGATAGAGCATGCCTCCTACGTTGCACCTTATGTAGCCCCTTACTACGATTTAGCCACCACCCCTACTTAGCCCCGACTCCCGCAGATGTCTGCTGATGCCTGGCTCACTCACGCCCTACCCATCAGCTGCCTCAAATCGCCGATGTCTAGCATCCCTCGCCGCAACCCCTAGACGGACTGCATCCAACCGCATGGACGCCTTCCGCTATTTTGGTGCAACGCCCTCCAGTGGTCTTTTTCTAGTAGCGACCCACCCATTGGTAACTATTTATTTTATGCTCCATTTGATATTTTTACATGATATATATATATACCCTGGATTGATTAGAATTTTTGATAATTATTTCTTTTAGTCGGTTTGAATTTCTAGGTCCCGTATTGGGCATTTTCGAGTGAGCGCTATCGTCGCGCTTTGTTTCTGTGTTTTCATCATTGTCATGATTTCGTTTTGAGGTGAGGTTTTCTTCCCGCTGCTTGGTTTCTTATATTTTAATTGGGGTTTTTGTTTGTGTTTTGAGTTCTTAGTGTTTTGTTTAGAGTATGTTGGACCATACTGTGTGGGGTCGGATGTGTGTCTTCCATTTCATCTCGGTCTCAAGGTTCGTCTCCCACTAAACTCACGTTTAGATTTAGAATTTATTAATTGATTAATGTTTTATTAATTTTAATAAATAGAAAATATTATAAGATAATTAATTTTTAAATGATTTTTGGGTGTAAAAAGATCTGTTTAATTTATTCAAGACACCCGGAATATTTTCATGACGAACGGACTCCTAGTAGTGAAAGAATGCCAGTTTTTCCTTTAAACATATTTCAAGAAATTTCAAATGTGGTTATGGTTTTAAAGAAAAATTATGTCTTCTAAACAAGTTTTTTGGGTTTTCTTTTGAAATGAGGTTTTTCTGTAATGTTGGTGAAGGCTCGTTTCGCACTTTAATGAAATATGTTATTTTGGAAAACCTCACTTTGGGGTTACTAAGGGGTGATCATTGGTTTGAATTGATATCTTGAGTTGTGTGTGATATTTGGGCACCGTGACTTATTGATTTGCATTGTGGAAACACCCCTTTTTATTGTATGTGTTTTCATGGGAATGTGGCATAGTGAGTGAATCTTCTGAGAACGATTGCTTCACTTGTTTAGATTACGCACTGGCTAGTGGCCCCATAGTAGGGGAATACTGAGTTATTGCTGCTATGGGGATTGGGCCCCTCAGTTTGGTGATGCAGTGCTATGCCGATAATTAGAGCATTATGATGTCATCGAGTCAGAGGATTCCTTCATGATGAGTCACATGTATTTTATGTTTTGGATTTTTCACGATCTCCTAGGCTCCACCCAAGTTTCATTTAGTGTTTATTTGTGCGGGGCACACGATTGAGAAGTCTAGTTCGGTTTCTGGCTTTGTGTGCCATTTTTCTCATTTCCCTTGGCATGTGTTGTGTGTTATGTGTGTTTTTCCTTTTTTTTCTCATAACTAAAGATTGGATTCCAAAATTGTTTGCAGAAAATGTTTTAAAATGAAATGTACCTATTCCTTTCAAAAATTAAACATTTTTTTTAAATAAAATGGGCAATGGACTGATACGTTTTTTATAAATGAAATTGTGTGTGAAAAATAGTATTTTATATAATTTAGTTCAAACATGGAATTCGTAAATTCTTTATTAAAAAAAAAGTGAATTGGGAATAGATATTCGGCTAGCCTACTGAGTTTTAATACTCACACCTATAGTTCTTTTATTTTTTAGTGTTTGTGCTGGCTACAGCTTGGGTGCGTTTGCATTGGGTGATGTTTGGTTGGGATTTGGAGAGTGACCTGTGAGATCACACAGAGATAGTGGTTGTCTCTTTCATTTAGTTTTATTTTATTTCGTTCTTATTAGTTACTTCACTATGTATATTTATTTTATGCTTCTTTGTTTAATTTCTGCAGCATTATTTATTTTTACTAGGCGAAATCATTCCCACAGCCTCTGTTGATGCAATGGCGCTTGTTGCCAGCCAGAAGGATCAGGAATGCCTCTTAGGCCATGTCGCAGACTAGCTCGGGTGACAGGTTCAGGGTCGACCCGGGATGGTTCGTGATAAAATGTTAGCAGAGGAGGTCGTCCCTTAGCGGACCTCACTTTTCATAGCACCCTTTGTTATTAGGGATGACTATTATATGGAGATTAGGACTGTCAGGGCTCAGGATGTAGGTTACGGGTCAGTTCCTGATCACCATCGTTCGTGATGAGACCTGAGTTACTAGGGTTAGTCTGGGATTTGAGTCACTTGTTCTTGGTCATTTCAGATTAAGGGAGGACAGTGGAGGCGAATCGGTTCACTTTTAGGCCTCACATTGGGTGGTGACCTAAGTATGGTCCAAGTTTCTGGTTTAAGGACCTCTTAGTGTTATTCTTTACATGGGGCATGGCTCACCACCATGTCGTTGGGTCAGAAATATGCAAGAGTTCTTCATTCTAGTGGGTTATTACTACTTGTGTTTTGTTTTAGTCTGGGTAGTTTTGAGTGTGCATTAAAAGTGAAATTGGTTTTGAAATGGAAACGTGTTTCTTCAAAATTGTTTTTTGAAATTACTAAAGTGGGTTTTTAAAGAGATGATTTATTGGTTTGGAAAAAAATGGTATGTGTTTAGATTTGATTAGTAAAATAAGTGTTTGAACCTTGACACTCCTTATGGAGGGTCACACGTGTGTGGGTATGTATGGAAAGTGTGTGGGGGCACTTGTTCGCAGATGATGTGAGCGGGATTAAATAAACACACATGTGATTGTTCATAAGGTTCCATAGGTGGGTTTTTAAAAATTGTAAAGAAATAATGGTTTTGAAAATGTGATTTCTCATTGTGTTGTATATTTTTGGCTTAGGGGCCTATTGGACATGGATTTTCTTGTCTCCTTGATTTAGTTTTGGCTTGATGCTGGTTTTTATGGTTTTTTTCGTGTTTTCATGAGTATTCCACCCAGAAAGCCCCCAAAAGTTGTTAATGAGTGATGCCTAGTTCTCAGTTCTTTTTGTGTGTTACTTTCTTGTCGAGGTAATAAAATTATTCTAGAGGTAGTTGTATAGTTTGGAAATATAGTGTGTCTTTGGGTTGTTGGGAACTCCCAGGATAGTTATGGTTCTTACCACCCTAGAGATAATTGAGGGTTCAGTTATGGACTAGTAAAGATGAAATGTCTCAACACCGTTATAGTTTTGGGTGTGATTAATTGTGTTCAACTTATGGGAAGGTTCCCCATCTGGAAAGGAGTGCAGGCTAGTGGAACCTGTCTCCAAGAAACAATCCTCGTCGGTACCAGCTCCTAGTTTTTCAGACTTCTCTCTTGTGCGCCACCAGTATGGCTTGTCCAGAAATTTTAAGTCTTCATGTTGCATCCCTTTGAAATGGCATGACCATCCTGGTTGTTTGAAACATCGAACAGAACGTGTTAGAGACCAGATGATGAAAAATCCAGACTTTGAGGCATGAGAAGCTTATGCAATCATGGCCCCATCCCGAGGTCTTGAGGTGAAGCTCACGTATAGTCAAATGTTTCCAAGGGTGTTTGGATCCTCATCCCAAATAATGTCTTCAGTTTTGGAATGGAAATATCCAAAATTTCACTTGTTCTGTTATCATCACTTTCATAAGCTCATCGTTGTTTATGGTGGCGTGATGAGCCTATTTCCCCACAGTCCATGCGGTCTTATCTACTCTTAGTGTGGTTCTTAAGTTGTTTGGTCTCTCTGAATGGTGAGTTCCCATGAATAAACGGACATGTTCTGTTTTTGAGTTAGTCCTAGTTGTGTTCGATAGGGGAATGTTTGTTTCATTATGTTTATGGGAGGTGTTGAGTTAATTTCTTATGCTCAATTTGTTGGATTGTTCTAAAAAAATCTTTTCATCAAGTCTCAGGTGTCTTTTTTGGTACATGTTGGGAAAATAAATGAGTTTGGTTTGGGAGTTCTCACGTTTCCCCCCTCGGGAGGGGTGGGGTGGTTTGTTCAGGTTTTAAGGCTTTTTGTATTAGTGAATTCTTATGGTGGGGAGAACCCTCTCATGTTCTCCCCTCAATCTCGGGAGGTGGTTTATCTTGAATCGGTCGGGTCTGACAATTGCTGGGAATGGTTACCCGAAGCTCTCAGTTCCCTATGATTTTTTCTGGGAATGAACTCATGTTGTTTCAAATGTTGGTTTGGTGACTTTTTGGGGGAAGAAAGTGTCTATGGTGGGGAGAATTGTTGTAAGGGTTGGTGTCCTGAGAACCAACTGTTTTGTACATTTATTACATGAATGTTCACTTATTATATATTGTTCATTGTTCTGCATGACTATAATATAATAATGTCCTAGAATATTTTTCCATTTATAAGGTCATGGAAGATCCCATCAATGATGAGAACCTTGAAATTCTATAACAATATTCTTAAATAAAGTTATACAGTTGGATTACATACTATGATAGGACACATAGTATACAGACCGTTATGTGCGAGTACTCATAAGAAGACGAGACTCACTCTCATGGAGTTTTCACTTGGTAGTCTCCAAGATGAGAGATTATGAGAAAAGTCCCATCGGTATAAATTCCTCATGTCTTGGTGTCATCATACATTGCTATCTACGAGAATGTGTAATGGTCCTTAGACTGGAATATTATCCTTAACTCTTGTCATGACTCACACACATAGATTTACTGACGAAAACTGTCACGTAGACAGTTGGCGGGAAGTAGGGTATGTTGGGTGCGTCACGAGTGACATATTGTTAATGGATAAGTCGAGGAAGGATTTTTCCCTTCCATTTATGGATGTTTATATCTCATCCCTTTGATTGATATAGAACTGTCTCATTACATTCAATGTCCATGGTGTAAAGGATGAGTTTATTTTAGGTAGTCAAAGAACGAAGGATCAAGCATATAGGTTTAAGACACTACCATGAAACCTTCTTGATGAGATATCAAGAAAAATGGATTAAATTACACAGTAAGCATTCATATGAGGTGATACGTCAATGCGGCATCAACTTCTTTCTATTGGGTGCCTTGACCCGTTGCTAGATAGTAATCTTGGACTTTAGGCAAGCTCGTCTAATGCCAAAGAGAAAGAGGCCTAGAGGGTAACACACTAAGTGTATTCAAGTATCTCAAGTAGAATAAAGACTATTCTCGTATGTGGTTTAATAATTATTCAAGAAATCCTAAATCATTTTACTGATGGAGGAAGAAGGAAATGAAAAACAAGATATACATGCTGTGTATTAAAGATTACACGCCGTGTAGTTTTTCATGGAAAACAAGTACATGCCGTGTATTAATAATTACACGCTGTGTATTTTTCTTCATGGAAAGGAATGAATAAATGAAAACAAGATACACATGTCGTGTTCATTGAATGTACATGCCGTGTAGTTTTCAATGATAAACATGTACACGCCATGTAGTTTTTATAGTCGTGATTTTTATGATATAATATTGTTTTAAATGATTTTAATATAATCAGCATGGGCGCATGTCAAGGAATTAATTATTTGATATGGGGGTTTTAAATAAGAGTCAATGAAATAAATAAAATGTGTAACACATTTATTTATTGTCATAACTCTACAACCTCAAACCTGATTATAAATATCCTCACAACCCCAACTCTTTTCCAAAACACAAGTTAATTGTTGTGAAAAAAAACTCTGGAGAATTCTTTCAAGGATGAAAGAACTTCTTCCTCCGAGAACGCTCACAAGACCGAGAGTGATCCACTTCCATCGGATCAAGAATATCTAAGGCGGACAACGCAAGCAAAGGTTTCTCCACGCTAGAACCCGGGGACTCCTTTGGCAACGTCTCGAGATATGAGGTACACATGTGGATCACCGCTAGAGGAAGTATACCCTTGGCTTCTGCGATGCAATGACGAATCATATTGGAATGTGATCAAGGAAATAAATGAAAAAAACACCTAAAAGGTATTTTGTTTTCAATGGATTAACTTAATTATAATCAACCTGTAACGATCCTACCTTTTGGTTTTGGGACTTTCCTTTTATTTGTCCATTTCTATGATTTGATCCGTGGAGACTGGTGTTTATCATCGTATTGATCCCATATTGATCATTGTTAATGAAAAAAAGCCATCTGGGCACATCAACCCACGTACTTCAGCTGCGCCCAGAACCTTCAAATGGTATTAGAGTGAGTTTCCAGCGTTGATTATAATTATTTAATTATCATTGATAATTTACGCATTTATATTTTATTCAATTAAAGATAAATAGTTCTCTAATCTAAATAAATGAGATCTGTTCTTCCTCATTCATTTATCAATTCATATCACAGAAACAACTTTTAATTTTAATTTTTATTAAATATAAATAGGAGGAACTCATCCAGAGGAGCCGCTCTTTCTGCATGTACAACACGTAATTACACGGTGTGTAACTAAAACTACACGCCATGTACTTAGGTTCAATGAACCGGTGTTGGTCCGCAAAACCACGCTGTGTGAATTGAATATAACTAAGTTTTATTACCCCGTGTTGTACAGAAATGAACTGCGTGTGGGAAATGGAATACATGGCGTGTATGTTGGATCAACACATCATGTAGTCTGATCCGGCCCAAGTGAAACGATGTACAAAGGAGAAGCTGCATACCACGTACACAAGATCGCCAGGCCGGTTACCGCATAACATGGAATTACACATTGTGTATGATTTATCTACATGTCGTGTACTTCAAAATTTCCAATGTAAAGAAACCACGCCAAAGCCCCCAGTGTGTACTTTGGATAAGGGTGAAAATAAATACACTCCGTGTAAATATAAACTACACGCCGTGTACTTTCTAGAAATTTCACCAGGTTTCCTCCAAAAGTACCAATACCTATACAAGGGATATGTATGAGAAGAATCTCATTGAAATTCAGAAAGAATTTAAGATAAATAATTAATTAATTATGAGCTCATAATTAATTATTTTCAAGAGAGACTTATCTAAAATAATAGAACGATTAAAAGAATTTGAATGCTAAATATGCGTAAATTTCATTACATGCTAGGGATGATCATGAAATAGAACAAAAACCCTATGTATGTGTGTTTGGTTTATTTAAATTCATTGGCCTACGAGCCTTCTTCCAAAAAAATGTAGGCCATGCATTCCCATGGTTTCTATAATGTAAACCCCATGTAATGGATGATCTCCCAAGCCGGAGGAGATGGTTCGAAACCCTAAGCTGAGGCGAAATCAACTTAAGAAGATAAAAGGTGGACAGGTGGGAGCTGTAAAACATGAACCATCGGTTCAAGGTGTTTTTCCCTAGTTCAGGGTTATCTTATCAAACCGTTAGATAAGATAACCAATAGAAGCTCATGATCATGCCATTTTATTTTATTTCTTTCTGATTGCATGGTTTATTTATTATGTATGTGTTATTGTGATCACATAATTAATGAAAAAGCATGCAAAGATGGAATAAAATAAAAACCGTACTATGCGTAAACATTATCAGAACAAGGTTAATCACTTAAGCAATCATCACTTAATATTGACAAGAATGTGATAATGAAAAACTGCGCATAAAGAATAAAATCCCTCAAATACCATATTATGTCAGAACAAGCCTTATGTTACTTGATTCAGGGAAAGACTCAATAAAACTATGTGTTTTACCAACCATTTTTGGGACACTTACTTTTATAAAGAATGCCCTTTTGAATGGTTTCGGGTTGACTTAACCATATTACATCAAGAGAAGTTTCCCTTTCTAGAATTGATGTAATATTGGAGGCAACAGTTAAGGAAATCCAAGTTAGGATTTCTGGATTGGGGAGTCCACTCAACAGATCAAGGAACTGTAAGCTCATAGTTGGCAAATACCTGCCTACCTAAATACCTTCATATAGATTGACCAACCCTTGTTGGAGTTATGCAAAGGGAATAAGGATCCTTGCCACTAGAATGTCAAATCAACTGGACATTCCATGTTTAATGGTGAGGGCCATTAGGACTTGATAAAATAGTGGCAGAATTAATAAATTCATTATTTGTCATAAAATGTAATCATGAAAGTACTAATAAATCT
Organism: Viscum album; assembly: GCA_963277665.1. NCBI lineage: Eukaryota > Viridiplantae > Streptophyta > Magnoliopsida > Santalales > Viscaceae > Viscum > Viscum album. The sequence goes on along the minus strand of OY728120.1, from coordinate 1,748,330,199 downwards.
TCTCTTTAAATTATATAATCAACATGAAAAACTCATCAACCACATTTTCGTTGCGATCAATTCTGCACAAAGACAATATCCTCACCAGCAGTAACTTTCAAGAATGTTTTAGGGACCTTTAGGTAGTCCTACGCCATGAACGAAAGTATTAAATGATGGAGTCCTCACTTTCTGATCCTCCTTCCCAAGGGGAAAGTGATGAAGATTTATTTGTCTATGATCAACATTTTAGTGATGCACTCAACATTCAATGTTTGATACTATCATCAAAGTCAAGTGAACTCATGAAGTCTCATGAGGAAATGGATTCCTATAGAATGCTCGAGCACCTCCGTGGTCTATAACAGGAGAGAGAAAGATATGAAAGGTTTGAGATCTCCAAGGCTCTATTCTAGAGTAATCATGGAGTGGGTGCCTCATCTGGGCCTCATGTAGTCAAGCTCATTGGATACATTGAGCGCTTGGATGTTCTAGGGTTTTAAATCCATGAATAACTGGGTACCGATCTCATTCTTGCATCACTTCCCCAGAGCTTCTCTAACATTGTTCTGAACTTCAACGTGAACAAAATTGAGAAGTCTCTGTCTAATCTCCTTATCCTTATTCGCAATGTGGATAATGACATGAAGCATGAAAAACCATCAGTCCTTATGGTGAATCAAAGGAAAGGGAAGGCGAAGAGATTTAAGCCCAAAGCTTCATCAAGGCCTTCCAAGAAAAGGAAGATCAAAGGGGAGGAAAAGGAACAGGATGATTTTTGTTTTGCATGTGGGAAGAAGGGCCACTAGAAGAAAAACTGCACCCAGCCAAGGAAGCAAGGGGAAGCTTTAGGTGCGTTTGCTGTCAAATGAAATCTATCTATTTCTACATACAGGGTATTAGATATGGTTGTGGTGCTCACATCTGTATCCAAATATAGGATCCAAGTAGATTCATAAAGATTGACCGAGGTGAGGTGGATCTACGAGCAGCCAATGGAGCCAGACTTGCTGTTGTAGCTCTCGGAGACTACCACCTCACATTTCCAACTGGGTTGATCTTGGTGTTAAAGGGTTGTTATTATGTGCCTTCTGTTACTAAAATCATTATTTTAGTATCCATATTAGATACTGATGGATTCATATTCAAGTTTGGAAATGAATGTTACTACTTTTGTAAAGATAGCATTTGTTTTGGTAGGGAACATTTATATAATAGCCTTTATGTGTTAGATTACACAAACCATGTAATGGAAATTGATGACAAAGTAAATTCACATGGCTCATGCCACACCCAACTATGGAATCACCAGCTCGGTCATGTCAATGAGAAACATTTAAAAAAATTACATCAAGATGGGTATTTAGATTCTTTCGAACTAAAACCACTTGATGTATGGCATGTGTGCCTGCAAGGAAAAATGACCAAAGCCCCATTTAGTAGGAAAGGTGAAAGGGTTAAAGAGATTTTATAATTAGTTCACAAAGATGTGTGTGGACCATTTCCACTTGAAGCAAGGGGTAGGTTCTTGTACTTCATAACGTTTACTAATGATTTTAGTAGATATGGATATATCTACTTGATGAGGTATAAGTCAGATTCTTTTGATCGGTTCAGAGAATACAAGAATTAAGTTGAGAACCAGCTTGGTAAGAAGATTAAGAAAATCCGCTTAGGAAGAGGAGAAGAATATTCTAATCAAGAATTCATTGATTTCTTATGCGATTTTGGGATTATATCTCAACTCACTCCTCCTTATACACCTCAGTGGAATGGTGTAAGTGAATGGAGGAACCGCACACTGTTGGACATAGTGAGATCAATGATTAGTCATGTGATTCTTCCAATATCCTTTTGGGGATATGCATTACAAACAGTAGCATAGATACTAAACCAAGTACCAACTAAATCGATAAATGGAATTAAATATGAGTTATGGAGTGGACGCAAAGCCATGTTTTCAAATTTACATGTGTGGGGTAACGAAGCATTGTTAAGGCCTCTTCAGGTAACAAACTTGCACCCCGAGGCCAAAAGTGTATCTTTATAGGATATCCCAAGGAAAAAAGGAGATATTACTTATACAACCCCTTAGAAAAAAAGGTTACATTGGCAGGACACGCCATATTCCTTGAGGGGGAGCACATCTCCAAAAGATATAGTGGGATCGAGATAGACTTCGATGAAGTTGAGGCTCAAGATACACAAGAGTTGGTACAAGAATAGATTCCAAAAAGCCTCATGGAAGAACAATCTGTTCCAGAGACACAAGAACTGCGTAGGAGTACGAGAGAGTTATGAGAACCAGAATGATATGGTTTTCCTATCACCGAGGATGGTGACTCCTTATTGGTTGACAATGATGATCCTCTTAACTACAAATAAGAAGTTGAAGGCATATACATTTCCAAGTTGAAAGAATCCATGAATTCTGAAATTGATTCCATGTAACAAAACCAAGTCTGGATTTCGGTAGATCCTCCTGTTGATGTAAAGCCCATTAGTAATAAATGGGTATTCAAGAAGAAAACGGACATGGAGGGGAAAGTCAGCACCTATACGGCACGACTGGTTGTAGAAGGTTTTAGATAGCGTCATTGAATTGACTATGATGAAACCTTTTCACCGGTTGCGATGTTGAAATACATCAGAATCCTATTGGTCATTTCCGCTTACCATGGCTATGAAATTTGGCAAATGGATTTCAAAATAGCATTCCTAAACAGGAACCTCCTGGAAGATGTCTGCATGACACAACCAGAAGGGTTTTTGACTCCAAAGGATGCCATCAATGTATGAGAGTGGCATAAATCCATTAATTGATTAAAGCAATCATCAAGGTCAAGGAACATTCGTTTTGATGAAGCTGTAACAGAATTTGTCTTTGTTAAGAAAAAATGTGAGCCTTGTGTATACAAGAGGTTTAGTGGAAGTGCAGTCGTTTTTAATGGTATATGTTGATGACATATTACTAATTGGAAACGAAGTACCTATCTTATAGTCAGTTAATGATTGGTTGCATAAATTTTTCTCCATTAAAGGCTTGGGAGAGGCAACATATTTTCTTGGGATCAAGATCCATTGTGGTAGATCCAAGAGAATGCTGGTCCTGAGTCAAAGTACATACATTGGAATGAAACTGAAGAGATTCAATATGGAAAAGTCTAATAGGAGATTGTTGCCAGTGTCACAAGGCATTCATATTTCCAAGAAAATGTGTCCTAAGACAGATGAAGAAATAAGGAGAATGGAAAGGATCCCTTACGCATCCACGATTGGGTTAGTCATGTATGTTATGCAATGTACGAGGCTAGATGTTGTGTACGCATTAAGTGTGGTAGGCAGATATCAAGCTGATCCCTGAGACCTCCATTGGATGGATGTCAAAACTATCCTTAAGTATCTGAGGTGTACTGAGGCTATGTTCCTATTTTATGGAGGATATGAGGAACTAGTCATCAGAGGACATGAAGATACTAGATTAAAGACTGATCAAGATTATATACTGTTGTAGACTGGATACATCATTAGTTTTAATGGAGGTGCAGTGAGCTAGAAGACGTCAAAGCAAAGTGTGGTGGCAGATTCTACAGTGGAGTCCGAGTATATCGTAGCTTTTGAATAAGCTAAAGAAGTAGTATGGATGCGAAACTTCATCCAAGAGCTATATGTAGTATCGAGTAGTAAAGATCTTGTCACACACTATTGTGATAATACTACAGCAGTGGCACTTGCAAAAGAGCCAAGGTCACATCAGCGGACAAAGCACATACTTCAGAAGTATCATCTCTTGAGGGATTTTTCTCAAAGAGGTGGTGTTGCAGTGAGCAGTATTTCAAAGGAAGTCAATGTGGCGGACCCCTTGACTAAAACCTAGACTCAACAGAAACATGATCATCATGTGAGTTCTAGTGGACTAAAAGTCGTAGGCAGTTGGCTCTAGTCCAAGTGGGAGTTTTTAAGGGTTGATGTCCTGAGAACCAACTGTTTTGTACTTTGATTACATGAATGTTCACTTATTATATATTTTTCATTGTTCTGCATGACTATAATATAATAATGTCCTAGAATATTTTTTACATTGATAAGGTCATGGAAGATCCCCGCTATGATGAGAACCTTGAAATGCTATAACAATATTCTTAAATAATGTTCTACGGTTGGATGGAAAACTATGATAGGACACATAGTATACAGACCTTCATGTGCGAGTACTCGTAAGAAGACGATAATATCTCTCATGGAGATCACACTTGGTATTCTCCATGATTGGAGATTATGAGAACAGACCCACCAGAAGCAATTCTGCATGTCTTGGTGTCATTGGAAATTTCTATCTATGAGCATGTGTAATGGTCCATAGACTGGAAGATTATCATTAACTCATGTCATGAATTGTGCACCTAGATTTACTAACGAAAACCGGCACGCCGACAATTGGCAGGATGTAGGGTACGTTGCGAGCGTCACGACTGACATGTTGTTCATGGATAAGTCGAGGAAGGATTTTTCCCTTCTGTTTATGGAGGTTGATATCTCGGCCCTTTGGTTGAAATAAAACTCTCTCATTAAATTCCATGGCCATGGTGTAAACGGTGAGTTTATTTCAGGTAGTCAAAGAATGACGGATCAAGCCTATAGGATTATGAAACTACCATGAAACTTTCTTGATGAGATATCGATACAAAGGGATTAAATTACATAGTAAGCATTCTTATGAGGTGATACATAGAGGCGTTGTAAACTTCTTTCACTTGGGTGTCTTGACCCATTTCTAGACAGTAATTATGGACTTTAGGAAAACTCACCTAATGCCAACGAGAAAGAGGCCTAGAGGTTCACACACTATGTGTATTCAAGTATCTCAAGTAGAATAAATATTATTCCTGTACATGGTTTAATAATAATTCAAGAAAGCCTAAATCAATTTAATGACGGAGGAATAAGGAAATGAAAAACAAGATATACACGCCGTGTATTAAAGATTACACGCCTTGCACTTTTTCATGGAAAACAAGTACACACCGTGTATTAATAATTACACACAGTGTAGTTTTCTTTATGGAAAGAAAATGAATAAATGAAAACAAGAAAGAAACACTGTGTACATTCAATGTACACGCCATGCAATTTTCAATGAAAAACAAGTACACACAGTGTAGTTTTTCCAGTCAGGATTTTTAGGATATAATATTGTTTTAAATGATATTTATTATAATAATTATGGGTGCATGTCAAGGAATTAATTATTCGACATGGGGGTTTTAAATAAGAGTCAATGAAATAAATAAAATTCGAAATACATTTATTTATTGTCATAACTCTACAACTTCAAACGTGATTATAAATATCCTCACAACCCCAACTCATTTCCACCACATAAGAGAATTGTTATGCACAAAAAATCTGGAAAATTCATTCAAGGATGAAAGAACCTCTTCCTCCAAGAACGCTCTCAAGACCGAGAGAGATCCTCTTCCATCAGATCAATATGATCTAAGGTAGAAAACAGAAGAAATGGTTTCTCTATGCTAGCACCTGGAGACTCCTTTGGTGACGTCCCGAGATACGAGTTACACATGTGGATCACTGCTAGAGGAAGTATACACTTGGCTTCTGCGACACAATGCCGAATCACATCGGAACGTGATCAAGGACATCAACGAAGAAAGAACACCCAAAAGTTATTTATTTTCAATTGATTAAATTAATTATAATCAACCTGTAACAATCCTAACTTTTGGTTCTAGTACTTTTCTTTTCTTTGACCATTTCTATGATTCGATCAGTGGAGACTAGCGTTTATCGTCGCAGTGATCCTGGACTGATCATTGTTAATGACAAAAAGCCATGTGTGCACATCCACCCATGTGCCTCTGTTGCACCCAGAACCTTCAATTATCACAACCCGACCATGGACGCCCATGATTTTATTCTTTTCTCGGTCCCACAACTCTAGGAAGAGTTGGATTTGGGTCCGAGTTTGTTTTTCTTGATGATTTGATGTTTTCGGTGGGTATTGGGCCAGTGCACAGTCACCGCACTACTAGCGGTCACCACACATTCGGTTAGGGTGGGTGGGTGGTCACCGCGCATTCGGTCCGATCATGCGTTTAGACCTGGTGAGTGCGCGGTTGCCCATATGTTTACATAAAAAATAAATTCAAATGAATAAATTAAATTGAAATGAATTTTATAAAATGTTTAATAATAATTATAACAATAATTTATAATATTATTAATATTATTATGGTTATTATTATCCTTTATATTTTATAATTTATTTACTTTTCTTTTTATTTTATTTTATCTTTCTCTTTGTTTCTTTCTTTCTATCTTTCCTTCTTCTCTCCTCTCATTATTTTTTTTTTCTACACGCGTGTTGCCCCCTATCCCCCTGGTTTTGGCGCAAGCCCCCTGGTTTTCACTAGGTCTTCCCCCTGACGACTCCCTGCTACTTGACTCTCATCGCCTACCCTCCTTGTCGTAGCAGGACCGCACAACCCCCCCCCCCCCCCCCACTTCTTCCTCTCCTACTCCCGCCACAAAGCTGCCATGCATGCGACCCGACGCCACCCTCCTGTTCCCTGCACAATAGCCCACGCAGGAACATGATCCCTACTACTCTGCCTGCACCTTCGACCTGCTGCAGCGCCCCGCTCTAGTGCCCACCCTGCTGAGCCGCACCTTAGCCGCCTCCTCAACCCAGCTTCCCAGTCAGTCTCGCCCGAGCCCTCTGCTTGCCCTCTGCATTCATCCCAGACTCCCCTCGACTTCCCCTTCTAGAGGCGCTGCACTCCTCCCTACGGACTTCCCAACCTCTTTCTCCAGTGCTCCCTCCTAATCCCAATGCAGTGCACCCCCTGCAATTTTTCCATGTTGATGCGCCTCTGACGGGTTACGGCACCCCGATCTACTCCCCTCATAGTAGTCCACGGACGGCACTTGCTCTAGATTGCCCTCTGTAGCCCCATACCGTGGCCCAGCCGCCCTCCTCATTGCGTGGTTCCACCCAGCGGCAGCGTCTCTCTCCCCTCCTTCTGGCCACCCAGCTCCGAGTCGCCCAACACCTCTCCTCCAACCGCGGCCTCACCCTCCACAGCTGCCCTGAATCACTCTCTTGTTTTCGCCTACTTGTCCGGCTCTCGGCGCCTTCACCACAGTCAGTGTAGCGCTACCTCTGTCGCACTCTCCGGCAGAGCCTTCCTCCCACGTTGCACCTTCCACAGCCCCTTGCTGCGATCTTGCCGCCACCCATGCTCGGCCCCGGCTCCTGCTGCTTCCTGCTTATGCATGTCTCACTCGCACCCTTCCCATCGGCAACCTCGCATCACTGCTATCTGGTGGCCCTCGCCGCACCCCCGGGGTCAGACCACGTCCCACCACGCAGACGCCTTCCGATGTTTTAGCATGACACCCTCCATTGGTCCTTCTCCAGTCATGACCCCCTCCATTGGTAACTATATATTTTTTTTCTTCATTTGATATTTTCATTTGATATATATATATATATACCCTGGTTTGATTATAATTTTTAGTAATTATTTTTTTGGGTAGGTTTGACTTTTTAGGACCCGCACAGGGCATTTTCGTCTCAGTGCCATCGTCGCGCTTTGTTTCTTGAATTTGTTTCATCGTCGTGCATTAGTTTTTAAGTGAGGGATTCCTCTGGCCACTTGGGTTTGCAAACATTAATTGGGGTTTTTGTTTGTGTTTTGAGTTCTTTGTGTTTGGTTTACAGTACGCCGGAGCATTCTGTGTGGTATCAGACGTGCATCTTCTATTTCATCTTGTTCTCAATGTAGGTCCCCCACTGCACTAACCTTAAGATTTAGAATTTATTAATTTCTTGATGTTTTATTAATTTTAATAAATAGAAAATAATATAAGATAATTAATTTTATAATGATTTTTTTCTCTAAAAAGAGCTTTTTATTTTATACACGACAGCCGGAATAATTTCTTGACGAACGGACACCAAGTAGTGAAAGAATACCAGTTTGGCCTTTAAACATAATTTACAGAATTTCAAATTTGGTTCTGGTTTTAAATACAAATTATTTCTTCTAAACAATTGTTTTGGGTTTTCTTGAGAAATGAGGTTTTTATTTAAAGTTGATGAAGGCCCATTTGGCACATTAATGAAATAAATTGTTTTGGAAAACTCACTTTAGGGATACTAAGGGGTGATCTTTGGTGTATGTTGATCACGTGATTTGTGTGTGATATTTTTTCATCATGACTGATTGATATACATTGTGGACACACCCCTTTTTATTGTATGTGTTGACATTGGATCCTGGCATAGTGAGTGAATATTCTCAGAACGATTGTTTCACTAGTTTAGATTATGCACTGGCTAGTGGCCCCATAGCTGGGGAATGTTGAGTTATTTCTGCTATGGGGATTGGGCCCCTCAGTTAGGACATACAGGTCTTTTCCGAGCATTAGAGATTTATGAAATCATCGAGTTAAAGCATGCTTTCAGGATGAGTAACATGTATAATACGTTTTGGATTATTCACGATTTCCAAGGAATGACCCAGGATTCATTTATTGGTTATTTGTGTGTGGAGCATGATTGAGAAGTCTAGTTCTATTGCTGGATTCTGTGTGCCATTTTTCCCATTCCCCTTATCATGTATTCTGTTTTATGTGTGGTTTTCCATTTTAGCAAATAATTGATGTTTGGATTCGGAAATTATTTTCGTAAAATGATTTAAAATGAAATGTACCTATTCCTTTCAAACATTAAACTTTTTTTAATTAAAAATTGAAATGGACTGATAATTGTTTTCGAAATGAAAGTTTTTGTGAAAACTAATATTTTATATAATTTAGTTCAAACATGGAATTGGTAGATTTTTTATTTAATGGTAGTGCATTTGGAATAGATATAAAGCTAGACTACTGAGTTTTAATACTCAAACATATAGTTATTTTCTGTTTTTAGTGCTTGTGCAGGATATAGCTTGGGTGTGTTCGACTTGGGCGACGTGTTGTCGGGATTTGGAGAGTGACCTGCGAGGTCACATGGAGATAGTGGTTGTATCTTTCGGTTGGTTTTATTTTCTTTTGTTCTTGTTAGTTACTTCACATTGTTTATTTATTTTGCATTGATCTGTTTAATTTCTGCTGCTTTATTTTTTTATGTTTACTAGGATAATCATTCCCATAGCCTCTGTTGATGCCCTGGCACTTATCGCCAGCCCGGGACGATCAGGAACACCTCTTAGGGCATGTCGTGGACCGGCTCGGGTGACCGGTTCAGGGTCGACTCGGGTTGGTTTGTGACATACGACCGACCATCTCCATGAATGGTACATTTCATTTCATATCTCCAAACATTATGGAATATTATTAAATACATATATACTGGATATATATGATATTTAAATCATTAACACCATTCTGTAGATGATGTACTTATAACTACATGGACAATTCTCTTCAAACAAATTTATTTTTGACTCATGTACTGAATATCGACAAAACGTATGATAGTAACTCACATAATTAACTAATTTTTATAACATGATAATATGTGATATTAATTGAATAATAAACATTCAAAAAATTCCTTAAGAAATTATAAATTGACCAATGTTTATTATTCAAGAATATAAATAAATGAACAAGACAAGTTAGACTTGAGGTAAGGGACATCATCTCAATCTCCTTTCGTTGAGGAATACTTAAATTTTGATACGACCTTATTTTATTAGTTTTATAATAATCCCAATTGACTTTAAATTTCATTCAAAAGAAACTTTTTACATGAAGTGTTTTACTAAACGACGGAAGGAATGTTTTTGTCTTATGTATGCGTCGACAACAGCTTCTCCACCGCCATGACCATTATTTGAATTTCGGTTTCCTCTACAAGTGATAACATTTTTTAAATGAAAAATAAATACCATGCTTTTCTTTTCTTTTATTTTGGTATTGAAAATGGTGTTGATAATGTTTTGATTATATCAATGTGTTGTATTGATATCATGTGATCAAAATGTGTAAATGTTATGTTTCTTTTATCAATATTTTACATGATATGATTATGTTATGGCTCTTGGGAATTGTTTATGAAGTCAGGTAGTTCCATGATAATAGAAGGGTGGTTGAGCCCGAGATAGCTCTCCAATTCATTGGTTAACGTGAAGAAATTAAATGCTACAATTTCTCCAATGAGATATAGGGAATATACTGTGATGGGTATTCCAAACATAACCATGAGGGTTACTCCCTATATAAGAATGTTATTAAAGCCTCAAGTTACCTTTATGTCTTATTATTTTTATGTGTTAATCATAAATCTTATGATTTCATGAGGTATGTTAATGTGCTTATGTTTTATGATTAATGTATGATTTCATTGGTTACTATGTATAAATTGACTAATGTTTTCTTTCTGTATTTTTATATCCCTTACTCAGCTTTTTATGCTTATCACAAGTTTTTGAAATGTTTTTCACAGGTCAAGGGAAAATTAAATGATGTGATGATAGTTTCGACGAAGTGTCATGAAAGAATCTATGTTTTATTTTCAATATGTTTCCATTGATGGAAAAAAATGAATACTGTTTTTTATGTAACCACATTGTTTAAATGTGGAATGAAATTCAAGATTTTTGATCTAATTCTCTAAAAATATTAACCTGAAATGATCCTCAATGTGAATTCTTGAAATAACTAACGATTAAGTAATGTTTAAGTATGGGGCCTTATAGTTGGCATAAAATGGATGTTTAGATAACATTAAAAGTATGATATCTATTAAATGACAATCCAAAAAATATTTTCTTTACATTATGGTCAAATTTAATTGATATAGCATTTGATGATTACCATGTTGTTTCATCTGAGACATGTTTGTTCAGAATGGTTTTCTGCAGAGCAAACAGGGAATCAGTGCTAGGAAGGCATATAGAAGGAAATGACCTTCCAAATCAGCATCCTAAGATGGTCAGAATTGGAACAGAATAGTTTTTTGTAGTAATGGCACAATTGACTCAAGCGATAAATGGTGGTGGTATCCATGCACGAGATCAGCCAGAGAAACTGCTGAAGAACATGTAAGTGGGGGAACATTTCATGAGGCAACATCCCCCATCATTGAGAGGATAATCTGACCCTGTGCTAGCTGAATGGTGGATTAATGCACTGGAGAATATTTTTGATACCATGGGGTGTTCAGATAATCAAATGGTTAGTCTTGTTGTTTACTATTTGGAGGGTGAAGCATATTCATGGTGGTCGATGGTTAAAAATATCAAGGGAGCTAATTATATTGATACTCTTGACTAGGATGATTTCAAAGGTATGTTTCATTAGAAATATTTTCCTAAGGTTGTTAGACTTAGTATGGAAAAACAATTCATGGAATTGGGGCAAGAGGATGACTCAGTGGATGCTTATGAAGAAAAGTTCACTTGATTGGCAAGGTATGATCCAAATTTTATCCAAGAAATTGATACTAAAATCAATCTTTTTTACTCAGAATTAATTCCAAAATATCAAAGGTCATTAGCTTCTCGTGAGTTCAAAAGTTATGAAAATATTGATTGATGTGATGAGAAGGTGGAAATCGAGTTTTCCGATGATCAAGTGTTCTATGGAAATCAACAGAAGAAGAGACTGAGTTGACAGGGGAAAGGGAAGAATCCTTCAAAAATATTTGATAGTAATAATACTATGTTTTCAGTTTTGATAAATGTTGTAAAAAGAATACTGCGGAATTTCCTTTGAATTCTAGAAAGTTCTTCCGATGTGGTAAGATGAGACATAAGAATCGTGATTTCACTAGAAAATATTAGGGTAATAGTAAGACCAAATTTGATTTACATATAGTGAAATGGTTCAAGTGTAATGACATGTTTCATTATGGAAATGAGTGTTCGACAAAGAGCTCGAATGATAGGATGCAGTCAGACTACAAGTAGAAAGGTGTGGTGAAATTTTTATGACTACTTCTGCAGATGTTGGGTCATCAAATGAAGTGGTATTAGTACTTTTTTTTTGTTTTTTTACATTATTCCAATGTTTTGTTTGATTTAGGGTCTACACAATCATTCATGTCTACACAATTTTCTAGTAAATTTGGAATTCCATCTCAAGAAATGACTGCTGAACTTGTGGTAAAAACACATGGGGGAAATGTTGAGAAAAAAAAAATTTATAAGAATATTCCTATACTTATCCATGGTAAGAATCTACTTCCAAAACTTATTGTTTTACCTATAGTAGAGTTTGATGTTATCCTGGGTATGGAATGGCTGTCTGTTTACCATGATAACATTGAATGTAGATCTAAAGAAGTTTCTTTTCAGATAGACATTCAGTTTGGGTACAAGAATGAACCCTTACTATTCATAACATATCAAGGGGCTGAGAATAAAGGAACCATTCAGATTAATGATGTGCTAGTGGTAAATGAGTATCCTGATGTTTTTTTATTGAGTTTCCTCGAATAATACCAGATCGGGACGCTGAATTTACTTTTGTCTTAGTTCCTGAAGCTAAACAAATTTCAAAACCCCCTTATCTAATGGCTCAAATTGAACTTTTAGAGTTTAAGGAGAAATTACAAGATTTATTAGAGAATGTTTTCATTCGGCCTAGCACATAACCATGGGGTGGTCCTTTCTTATTTGTTAAAAACAAAGATGGTTCAATGAGACTATTCATTGATTATAGATCCTTGAATAACATCACTGTTAAGAATAAATTTCCCTTGCCTCAAATAGATTATTTGTTTGATCAACTCCCGGGAACTCAATATTTTTCAAATATTGAATTGAGATCGGGGTACCATCAGTCGAAGGTAAAAGAAGATGATATTTCGAAAACCGTGTTTTTTACAAGATATGGCCATTATGAATTTGTAGTTATAGATTTTGGGTTAACCAATGCACCTGTTGTATTCATGGACCTTATGAATATAATTTTCCATGAGTTCTTGGATAATTTTGTTGTTGTTTTCATTGATGATATTTTGGTGTTTTCTATAAGTAAAGAGGAGAATGAAAGTCATTTAATTGTTATTTTTAAAACCTTAAAAGAAAAGAAATTGAATGGGATATTCAGCTAGTGTGAGTTTTGGTTGCAAAAAATTTATTTCCTTGGTCACATTGTTTCTAAAGATGGAATAACTATTGATCCTCCAAAAACAAACGTTGTTGAATAATGGCCATGACCCACAAATGTAACCGAGATTCGTAGTTTTCTTGTTTTGGCGGGCTATTACAGAAGGTTTTTAAAAAAAAATTCACAGTTGTCCAGCCCATTGACTAAGCTAACTCGGAAGGGTGTGAATATTATCTAGAAAAAAGAATGTGATGATTGTTTTCAGAAATTGAAAAGAAGATTTGTGAATGCTCCAGTATTGGATCTTCATTAAAGGAATGGTGATTTTATTATCTACAATGATGCTTCATTGGACGGACATGGTTTCTTCATAATTCAGAATGATCAGGTAATTGTTTATGATTCACATCATTTAAAAACTCATGAGATAAATTACCCTAAACATGATTTGGAATTAGCTGTTGTTGTTTTCACTGTAAAAATTTGAAGGCATCATTTGTGTGGTGTAATGTGGGAAATATATACTGATCACAAAAGTTTAACGTATATATTCACTTAGAAAGGATTGAACATGAGATAGAGGAGATGGCTAGAATTAATGAAGGACTATGATTTCATGATTCCCTACCACCTTGGGAAAGCAAATAAAGTGTCAGATGCTTTGAGTCGAAAAATTATTTCTTTATTAACCATGTTACGTTTGGAACATGATCCTTTGGTTCAGGATTTAATGAATTTTGGCTTGGATGTTGTTGGTGCAGGAAATTCTTCTGTTTTGTTTCAGGTATCAATGAAATCTTCTCCATTAGACATAATTAAGCAAGCATAGAAGCAGGATGGTGAGTTGCAGAAAAAGGTAGAGATGGTTTATAAGGTCATGTTACCTGAATTCAACATTGATAATGATTGTTTTTTGAGGTTTGGGAAGAGATTGTGTGTGTCTTGTGATTCACGGTTGAAGAGAGAGTTGTTATGTGAAGCTCATAGTTCTCCATTTTCAGTTCATCTATGTAGTACTAAGATTTACATAGATCTTCGAGAGTTTTAATGGTGGGATGGATTGAAAATAGATATTAATGATTTTACTGTGAAGTGTTTGACTTGTCAAAAGGTTAAAGAAGAGCAGTAGTTCCTAAAAGGGATGCTTCATCCTTTACCAGTGCAAGATTGGAAATGGGAGAATATATCCATGGACATCGTTGTGGCATTACCTAATACACCTCGAGGTGACAATGCAATCTTGGTTATTGTTGATCGTTTGACTAAATATGCTAATTTCCTTTCAATATAACATACTTTTACCTTGATCAACTTTATCGATTGTATCTTAAAGAGATAGTCAGGTTACATGGAGTTCCCCTCTCCATTGTATCTGATCATGATCTCATGTTCACTTCTAACTTTTGGAATGGCCTTAACAAGTCATTGGGTACTGAATTAAATTTTAGTACAAGTTTTCAACCTCAATCAGATGGGCATTCAAAACGAACAATTCAGAATTTGGAGGATATACTACGTGCTTGTTCGATGGATTATCAGAAATGTTTTGACCAACATCTTTCATTGGATGAGTATTCTTATTATAACATTTTTCATTATAGTATACAGATGGAACCATTTAAGGCTTTATATGGGAATCAATGTTGAACTCCTGCTTTTTGGGATGAAGTGGTTGGAAGGAAGTTGATGGGACCAGAATTGGTAGAAGAGTTGGTAGAAAAGGTTCAGTTGATAAAGAAACACATGAGAACAGCTCAGAGCAGGCAGAAAAGTGATGCGGACAATAAGAGGAAGGATCTCTCTTTTGAGTTAGGCGATCATGTCTTCCTCAATGTTTTACCATGGAAATGTGTGATGTGATTTGGTAAGAAAGAAAATCTGAGTCCAAGGATCATTGGAAACTATGAAATTCCATAGAAAGTTGGATCAGTTTCCTACCGAGTGGATTTACCTCCAAATTTATCTCATATACACAATTATTTTCATGTTTCAATGTTAAGGAAGTACATGCCAGATCCATCTCATGTTTTGAGTCTAGTGGTAGTTCACCTGGAATAGAATCTATCATATGAGGAACAACCAGTCCAGATTCTTGACCATAGGGAGAATGTGTTGCGGGATAAGGTGATCCATCAAGTAAATCTTTTTTGGAATACCCACATGATTGAAGAGGCAACATGAGAATATGAAAATTCAATGAGGGATGAATAACCCACTTATTTGGTAAGTAAATAAATTGTAGGGATGCAATTTATTGAAGGGGGGAAGGATGTAACACCCCATGTAAGTAAAGAATAATATATTTTCATATATATGTCTATTTATGAATTAGATTGTGATTTAGAGGCTTAAAATGGGAATAAATCCAATCATAGGTAGAGAATACTCTAATATTTTTTAAATATATTTTTACCACCTTTTTATGGAAGACCATTTTTAAATCTAACTTTTGACAATTTTATAAGCTCTATTTTTCAAAATAAACAATTTCCTTAGATTGGGACATTGAAATTTACTTTTGATAAATTTTTGGTATTTTTATGACAATGTTCATTTTTAAGGAATAGTGAAACATACTGCATTTTACATCAGAACTTGTTTTTCATCTAAATTAATTATATAGTTAAATTGTACTTTTAACTAGTTTTAATTGGTTTTAATTGATTTTCCTTCTGATTGTCTTTCCATTGGTGCTTTTTTTAGATATTTTTTCTTAAAAAACATGCTATTTTTTTTATAACAGGAATTATTTTTAAATTAATTACTACAATTTTGGTGTTTGGAATTTGGTAAAATGGATTCCGTATTTGGAATCAGAAGTTCCAAATTATTAAATATTGACTTTTTTTTGAACATTATGAATAGTCATGACGGTAATTATATATAATTATCGTGATTAATTAGTAATCGGTTTGTTAAGGGTAATAAAATAATATCATAATAGTATAAAATGACCCCAACATGTGTCCAAATCCTCTTGTTTGAGGCATGGCCGACCATGGGAAGCTTTTTACCAAACATGAGGTCCCATGGAGTCACATGGTAGTTATAGTGACATTTATGACATTATTTTTAAAAAGAAGAGAAATATAACAAAGGATTGTATATCTTATGTAAAAAAAATTAATTTTGTTTACATAAATTATCTCTTAGATTATAAATATTCAATGGAAAGTTAAAAATATTTCACACATCATGGTATTTTTTTATAATTTTTAGACATTAAATAAATAAATTTATTTATGACACCGTGATGATTCAGTTATTACCTCATTAATGAAAAATTTAAATAAAATGAAAATATAAGGTAAAATCGATAACTTATACGTGTCAAAAACCTATTGGATGGGTGGATTTCGAACTATTATCAACTTATCCTCGAAATATATCTTTTTGGGACCTTTAATATCTGAAAACCATTTTAAAATAAAGTAACATTTCAAGGCATTCGAAAAGTGACTCTTCTTCCTCTTACAAAAGGCCCCACCTCTACCCCCTTACTGTAAAGCCCTAACCCCAGTTACCCAGAGTCGGTGCATTATTACGTAACATTGGCATGATCACAAAAGATCATGTCTCGAAAGGCCGATTAGTTTATTAGCTTTGGAAACACTAGATACATTCATAAATGTTACATTAGATCATAAAGTATAAAACTAGAATAACATAGTCTCCATAGTCCACACTCATATCCCCATCAGACTATCCCTGTAGTTCAGTCATAAAATTTTTCTTCGCATCTTGGGAAAAATAAAACATAGAAAGGGGTGAGCTCAGATCCTCAGTAAGGATAACAATATAGCAAAAACTTTCATAAATAAACATAAACATTTAAGTCATGTATAACTATAAAAAAATCCTTTTAAACTTGAATGTCAGCATAATATGGAAAAAGTAAAATTAAATAATTACATTTACTTATTCACATGTATATTCTACTAGTCGAATAATCAAATGAAATATCAATAACCACTATCATAATGATGGAATGCATAATGACTGACTATCATAACCACATAGCCAAGGCCTCATGCCTAGACTACAAATAATATTTTGTCAAGGCCTCGTGCCAAGACACTAGTTTGTCTCATGAGACCTACTGATGCATTGAGGAGCTATAGTGGGCTCAACCCGTCACATACTAAGTCCAATGCATTCCTTATATGAAAATGTTTAAACATATCATAAACCATAACATAATTTTATCACATAAAACATGCATAAAGGAAACATAACAATTTGAAATTTCAATCACATGATATCAATACAACACATTGATATAATAAAACCATTTTCAATACCAAGGTAAAAGAAAATTAAATCATGATATTTATTTTTCATTTAAAAAATGTTATGGCTTGTAGAGGAAGCCGAAACTCAAATAATGGTCACGGCGGCGGAGAAGTTGTTGTCACCACGTACGTAAGACAAAACATTCCTTTTGTTGTGTAGTAAAAAATCTTCGTATAAAATAATTTATTTTGAATAAATGTAAAATTCAAACGGGTTTATGCACCGCATAAAAAAAATTTGTGTTAAAATAAAATATGCCTCAATAAAACAAGTTTAAGACGATGTACCTTACCTCGTGTCTGACATGACTCGATCGTTATTTAATCTCCAGAATAATAAACTAGAGTTAATTTATAATTTCTTAAGACCCTTTTCAAGTTCATTGTTCCTTTTATATCACTTATTACCATGTTATGAACATTATGTAGTTATTTAAGTTAATAACGGTCGTTTTGTCGATCTTTGGTACATGAGTCAACAATAAACTTATTATAATTACAAGTTGTTTATGTGGTAGAATATCCATTATCTCCCTATTTATATTCATAATGCAGCTATGAAATATATCATATATATCCAGTAGATATATGAATTTATAATATTACATAACATTTAGAGGTAAGAAATGAAATGCACCGTTCATGGAGACGGTAAGTCGTACGTACGCATGAATGCTACTTTCATTTCAATTTAGTATTTAATAGAATGAAATCATAATGATATAAAGTTATATTATAATTCCAGTATAATATCATATATAATATCATTAACTCCATCCTTTATACGTCCCACATATGGCATTAACGATTCAAATCACTTTGAGGGGGCGGTAGTCCACACTTCCTAAAATAAATTATCACGTTTACCCATAATGGAAATCATAAAAGTATGCCATAAATGAAAAATAAATAATCATAAAGAATACATAAACATAATATATATCTTATATAGAAATAGTGTCATCATAATGGCCACCATTAGAGGTGTTAAAATAATATTGAACAATAATCATTTTGTGAGGCAGTATTTCACCACCCATAGAAACAGTATGTTCTTTCGCCATTAAATGAAGGTGTTTGTAAGTGTATATAAAATCATTCTCATAAAAACATCCTAGTATATTGGATATACTGGTTTTGTTACAAATGAATTGAATAGCAAGGGTTTATGGGGTTGGAAAATCAAAATAAAACAAAAAAACATAATAAAAGACATTACTTTAAAATCAGGTAACTCTTTTTTATTTGAGCCAAAGGCTTCCTTGAGAAGACTTATGCCAAAATTGAGGCTTCTAGGAGTAATAGAAGAATGTTTATAGAGTATTTCGGTATTGTTTGGCTGAGCCAAATGTCTTTGAAGGTGTGAATAAGGTGGTAGAGGTGGGGGCCTTTTATAAGATGAGAGGAGGGGCTCTTTTTGAAGGATTGAAATGTTACTTTATTATGAAATGACTTTCAGATTTTAAAGGTCCCACAATGATATATTTCGATGATAAGGTGATAAGGGTTCAAAATAAACCCATCTAATAGGCTTTAGACAAGTGTAAGTCTTATATTTTACCTTATCTTTTCATTTTATTTAAATCATTCATTAATAAGGTAAGCGTTGCATCATCATGGTGTCAAAAATAAATTTATTTGTTTAATGTCTAAAAATTATAAAAAAACGATGATGTAGGAAATATTTTTATATTTCCAATGAATATTTATAGTCTAAGAGATAATTTATGTAGAAAAAATCAAAATTGTTTCACTTGGGTGATACATACTTTTGTTATATTTTCCATTCTTTAAAAAGAAAAGGATAAAATGTCACTACCACACAAAAGTGATTCCATGGTGTCCCAAAGTTTGGAAAAAGGAATCCCATGGTCGGCCATGAAACAATCAGTAGTATTAGGAAACATGTTGGGGTCATTGTATATTATTATGATATTATTTTATTACCCTTAACTACCAGATTACTAATTAATCATGATACTTAAAGATAATTGTCTTCGTTACTGTTAAAAATGTCCAAAAACAAAAGAGTCTTAATTACATAATTTGGAACATCTGATTCCAAATATGGAATCCAATTTAAAAAATTATAAACAATGTAATTGTAGTAAATAATTTAAAAATTATTTCTGCTGTCAAAACAAATATCGTGTTTTAAAGAAACAACATCTATCAAAAGATTGACAATTGTTTATGTCCAATTTCAAAGTGAAATTAATTTTAATGACCACCATTGAATAAAATGATAAATTTATATTATAATTATATTTTAAAAACGCTAAATAGTATACTTTATCACAATAAATTATTTCTAATAAAAAGTTGTTTTTAAGTATTTATCACTATTCATTAAAAATTTGAAGTGCTCAGAAAAATAACAAAAATTAAACATAGGATAATTTCGATATTCCAAATCCAAGAATGAAGTACATTTTGAAATATAAAATTTATATAACTTCCAAAAGTGGGCATTTCTATTCATAACGGCTTCATTGATTGGTCGTGGTGTTTTAGAACTCGAGGATGTGTACAACACACACTGCTCTATTATTCAAAGAGAAGTGTACCATGGAATATTAGGGTGTTACATTCTCTCCTCTTTCAAATAATTTCACCTACAAATTTATAGAATATTACTGCATAAAAATAATTGGGTGGTTCTTCATCATAAGTTTCTCGGCTTCCCACGTTGCCTCTTCCATCATATGGTTCCTCCATAGAACTTTTACCAGACGAGTCGTTAGGTTTCTCAGCACTTGTTCTCTCGTATCCAGAATCCTGACAGGATCTTTGCAATAAGACATATCAGGTTCCGGTTCTAATTCCTCATAGGTGAGTACATGCGTTGGGTCAGGCATGTATTTTCTCAATAGTGATACGTGGAACTCATCGTGATCTTTATAGAGACTTGGAGGCGTTGCCAAACTGTATGCTATAGCCCCAATTCATTCTAGAATTTTGAATGGTCTGATGTACCTAGGACTTAATTTTACCTTCTTACCGAATCGTATAACTCCCTTCCATGGAGATACCTTCACGAAAACATGTTCTCCTACCTGAAATTCCAAATCCTTCCTTCAGTTATCGACATAGCTCTTATGCATACTTTGAGCTGTTATGATGTGTTTTTGAATTACCTTCACCTTTTCCATCATTTCATCCACAAGTTTTGGGCCTACGAGTTTTCTTTCACCAACATCGTCCCAACAGGTTGGTGTGCAACATCTCTTTCCGTATAATGCTTCATATGTTGCCATCTGAATACTTGAATGGAAGCTATTTTATAAGAAAATTCTACAAGAGGTAAATATTGATCCCACATACCCTGAAAGTCAAGAGATCATGATCTCAACATGTCTTCTAAGGTTTGAATAGTCTGTTCTGATTGTCCATCTATTTGAGGGTGGTAAGAAGTGCTCAAATGAAGTTCAGTATCCAGGGCCTTCTGAAGACTTTTCCAGAATCTTGATGTAAAATAGGGATCATGATCTGAAACAATTTATAGGGGTACTCCATGAAGTCTTAAAACTTTTTTAATATACAGTCTTGATAAACGTTCAGGTGCTAAATCATATCCTATATCAAGAAAATGTGCTGACTTGGTAAAACGATCAACAATGACCCATATTGCATCATTCCTTCTAGGAGTCATTGGTAGTCACATGAAAAAGTCCATTGTAATATTATCCCATTTCCACTCAGGTACGGGAATAGGTTGCATAACTCCTCCAAGAAGTCACCTCTCACCTTTCACTTGTTGAAAAACCATGAATCTTGACACAAAATCTGCAATCTCCTTCTTCATGTTGTCCCACAAAAAATGTTCCTTCAAATCACTATACATCTTAGTGCTACCAAGGTTTATAGAGAAATTGGAACTATGTGAATCATCCAATAATTCCCTGTTTAGACGAGCTATATTTGGAACAAAAAGTCTCTTCCCAAAATTCAAAATTCCATCTTCATACAGAAAGTTACTCAATCTCCCATAATTCACAGCTTTAATCATCTTTTGAAACTCTTCATCATCGGTCTGAGAACTCTTAATCCTTTCTAGTAACTATTGTTTGGAAACCATTTGAAAAATCATTGATGTTTCAACTTCCATAGTTATCCCCATGTCCATCTTCGCTAGACCCATGAAAATAGGATCCCTTTCAATTCTCATATTGTTCAAAACTCCATGTTCTTTTCTGATCAAAGCATCTGCCACATTATTTGCCTTTCCCAAGTTGTAGTGTATCGTAAAATCATAATCCTTGAGTAATTCAAGCCATCTCCTTTTCCTCATGTTGAGTTGTTTTTATGAGAAAATATATTTCAAACTCTTGTGATCAGTATAAATCTCAAATTTTTCACCATAGCGGTAGTGTCTCCATATCTTCAAAGAAAATATCACAGTTTCTAACTCGAGATCATGAGTAGGATAGTCTTTCTTATGAATTTTCAACTGTCGTGATGCATAGGCAATAACCCTGTCATTCTTCATAAGGACACAACCTAGTCCTTTCTTCGGTGCATCGCTATAAATAATGAACCCATCATTACCCGATGGTAGAGTCAATAAAGGATCATTGACTAATATTATCTTTAGTTTTTAGAAACATTCTTTAAAATTTTTCCAAACAAATTTCACTCCTTTACGTGTCAGCTTCGTTAATGGGTTAGTCAATCGGGCAAAATTCTGGAAAAAACGTCGATAATAACCTGCTAAACCAATAAAACTGTGTACCTCAGTTATACTTGTATGTGCTGGCCTTTCTTGGATGGCTCTTGTCTTAGAAGGATCAATAGAGATTCCATCCTTAGAGACAATTTGTCCAAGAAAAAAAAAACTCATGAAGCAGGAATTCACACATGCTAAACTTCCCATATAATTTGTGTCTTCTAAGAGTCTTTAGAATAATGCGCAATTGATTTTCACGATCATAATAGCTTTTAGAGTACACCAAGATATAATCAATAAATACCACTACGAAGTCATAAAGATATTCCTTGAAAACTCTATTCATTAGATCAATGAAGACATAGGGTGCATTGGTCAATACCAAAAGCATTACTGTAAACTCGTAATGCCCATACCTAGTTCAAAATGTCGTCTTCAGAATGTCTTCCTTCTTCACACACAACTGATGATATCCAGATCAAAAGTAAATCTTTGAAAAGTATTGAGCTCCATGTATTTGGTCGAATAAATCATCAATGCGAGGTAGGGGATACTTGTTCTTTATTGTTATAGCATTGATATCCCTGTAGTCAATGCACAACCTCATAGATCCATCTTTCTTCTTATAAAAAAAACAACATCTCCCCATGGAGAAACCCTAGGGAGAAAAAATCCTTTATAACTCAATTACTCTAGTTGTTTATTTCGTTCCACTAATTATATAGTGTAAATTCTATAGGGGTTCTTTGATATTGGCCTTGAACTAGGCATTAGGTCAATAGAAAACTCAAATTCTCATTCTGGAGGATGCCCATGTAAATCATTGGGAAACACATCATCATATTCTCTAACAAGAGGTACATCCTATATTTGAACATTCCATTCCTCTCCCATAGTTATTTCATTATCTTCCTCCCCAATAAGGGAAATTAGTTGAGCTAATGGGGGAGGATCTTGATATGAATTAGGTGGTGACGATTCTGCTCTAATGATAAGGTGTTCCTTACCATCATCATCAAAAATCATAACCTATTTCTTCTTACAATAAATCTTTGCATCATGGTCTGAAATCCAATCAATTCTGAGGATTATATCAAATTCAATCATGTTTATGACAATGAGATCAACAGATAAAGAACATTTATGTTCTCTAATGGGAACTGATTCATAAAACATTGTTGCAATGATATTTCCCTTAGGAGTTTTGAATGACAAATCTATTGTGAAATCAAATAGTAAATATCTAATTTTCTTATCGAACTGGGAAGATATGAAATAATGTGATGATCCAGAATCAAATAATTCATTTTCTAAACTAGAAAAAACCATTAAATTACCTGCCACCTCGTCTTTCGGATCCTCTACCTCAACAGTAGTGATAGCATACGCTTGTCCTTGATCCCTTCGCCTTTTCTGAAGTATGTTCCCCTGAAACTTAGAGCATTAATTTGTATAATGTCCCATCTCCCTTCAATTTTATTATTGAACATCGGTAGCTTCTTTCATCCCCTTGCAGTCACGAGCATGGTGGCCTTTTTCACCACACTTGTAACAAACTCCCTTTCCTTTCAAACAAGTACCGGGGTGTTGCTTCCCATATTTACTACAGGATGGATAATCAACTTTTCCATTCTTCCCCTTATTTCCATTTCCAGAGTGATTATCAGATCTCTTCTTATCATTATTTTCTTTAAAGTAATAAGACATAGAGAATTCCTTTTCCATCTTAATAGAACATGATACAGTGTCTTCATATAACGAGAAGGATAGTGAGACCAATGCTCGATGGAGAAATGGTTTTAATCCATCAATGAAATGATCAATCTTAATTCTTGGGTTACGTATATAATCTGTAGCATACCTTGATAACCTTTTACATTTAGCCACATACTTTGCGACATTCCCATCCTCATTTTTCCTCAGACTCAGAAATTTCCTTTCCATTTCTTCTCGATGGTCACAAGGAAAGTATTTTTCTAAGAAAATCTCTTTCAACTCCCTCCATTATATATTTGATACTTCATCATCTTCCTTCGTGTTTTGAATCAATGACAACCATTGATCATAATCTCCAGTGAGGCAGTAAACTTCCATGATAACCTTTTCCCTTTCACTTCTCCCCAAGGTATCGAATATTTTCCCTATGTAATTTATCCATTGCTCAGCTACTAAATGATTTGTACTCCCATTTAATGTTGGTAGTTGTTGCCTCATGATGCGATCTGACATTGATCATCTACGTTGTGGATCAGGGTGCTCTATACGAGTAAGGTTATTAATCATAACCTGAGTGAGTTATCCCAGTATGGTGATAAGCTGATCAGTACTAGTTATATCCCCAGCTCCACTATAATTATCGTGAGTAGGAGGAAAATCCCTACATGGAGTGCGTGCATTGATACAGTTTCCATTCCTTCCACTTGGAACCATTTTTAAACAATGGCATAAACTAGATCAGTTCATGAATCAAAACACATAATTCCATACTTGTAAAACACTTAACATAAATTGAACAGTTTAGGGATGTAATCCATATTTATAAAAATGTTTTCTTTGAGGAAGTATTTACTCATAAACCCATCATAATGGTTTGTAATGAAAATGAGAACTATCCAAAGCATATCCACTGGGAGTGTCGTAACCATGAGTGAAACATGGCCCATTTTCATGCACTAGTTCACGTTCGAGTCTAGATCAAAATGGTGTTTTCAGGTTTTACCCTAGGTACATCTGTGCCAGAGCCACCTCAACCTGCTCGTATCTAGACAGGGTTGTATTTCTTGGAAAACTCACAAAATCTATATAATAAAAACATTCTAGGAAGTTATTATATACTAATCCTCACTGTCTATCTTTGGGCTATGTGCTATAATCAGAGTATATCTAAATCTAGCATCCAAGGTTAGTACTAAACTGCCTCTGATACCAACTGTAACGACCCGACCCCCGTTACCCAGAGTTAGTTCACTATTACGTAACATTGGCATGATCACAAAAGATCAAGTCTCGAAAGACCTATTAGTTAAGTATCCTTGGAAACAATAGATACATTCATAAATGTTACATTACATCATAAAGTGTAAATCTACAATAACATAGTATCCATAGTCCACACTCATATCCCTTTCAGACTATCCCTATAGGGCAATCATAAAATATTTCTTCACATCCTGGAAAAAATTAAACATAGAAAGGGGTGTGCTCAGATGCTCAGAAAGGATAACAATATAGTGGAAACCTTCATAAATAAACATAAATATTTAAGCCAATTTATAACTAAAACAAAAGCCTTTTAAATTTTAACATTATCATAATATGGAGAATGTAAAATGAAGTAATTCCATTTACTAATTCACATGGATATTCTACTCATCGAATAATCAAATGCAATATCAATAACCACTTTCATAATGATGGAATGCAAAATGCCAGACTATCCTAACTACGTTCCCAAGGCCTCATGGCAAGACTACAAATAAGATATTGTCAAGGCCTCATTACAAGATTCTAGTTTTTCTAATGAGACCTACCGATGCATCGAGGAGCTATAGCAGGCTCCACCTGTCACATACTAAAACCAATGCATTCCTTATATGAAAATGTCTAAACATATCATAAACCATAACTTAATTGTATCACATAAAACATGCATAAAGGAAACATAAAATTCCCACATTTCAATCACAAGATATCAATACAACACATTGATATAATAAAACTATTTTCAATTCCAACATAAAAGAAAAGTAAAACATGGTATTTATTATTCATTTAAAAAAAATTATGGCTTGTAGAGGAAGTCGAAACTCAAATAAAGGTCACCGCGGTAGAGAAGTCATTGTCGCCGCATATGTATGACAAGACATTCCTTTTGTCGTTTAGTAAAAATGATTCATATAAAAATATTCCTTTTGAATAAAAGTAAAATTAAAACTGGTTTATACACTACATAAAAGAAGGTTGTGTATAAAATAAAATATTCCTCAATGAAAGGAGATGGAGACGAAGTCCCTTACCTCATGTCCAACTTGACTCGATCATTACTTAAACACATGAATAATAAACTAGAGTTAGTTTCTACTTGCTTAAGAACATTTCTCAATTTCATTATTTCTTTTATATCACTTATTACCATGTTATGAACATTATGTAGTCATTTAATGTAATAACCGTTGTTTTGTCGATCTTTGGTACTTGAGTCAAGAATAAACTCCTTATAATTACAAGTTTATTATGTGGTAGAATATCCATTATCTCTAGAATTATATTCATGATTTAGATATCATATATATCATATATATAATGTAGATACATGAATTTACAATATTACAGAAAATTTAGAGGTAAGAAATGAAATGCACCATTCATGGACACGGTATGTCGTACGTACACATGAACGCTACTTTCATTTCTATATCATATTTAATGGGGTGGAATCATAATGATATAAAAGTTATATTATAATTACAGTATAATATATTATATAATATCATTAACTCTATCCTTTATACGTCCCACATATGGCATTAACGATTCAAATCACTTTGAGGGGGTGGTAGTCCACATTTCCTAAAATGAAATTGTCGTGTTTACCCATAATGGAAATCATAAAGGTATTAAATAAATGAAAAATAAAGATTTATAAAGAAAACATAAACATAATATATATCATATATAAAAATATTTTCATCATAATGTCCACCATGAGAGGTGTTAAAAGTAGATTGAACAATCATCATTTCGTGAGACAGTAATTCACCACCCACAGAAATAATATTTTCTTTAACCATTAGACGGAGGTGTGCATATATGTAAATCAAATTATTCTCATTAAACACCCTATTATATTGTATATACTGGTTTTGTTTCAAAATAATTGAATAAAAAGGTATTATGTGGTTGGAGAAGCAAAATAAAACAAAATAACACAAGAGAAGACATTGAGTTAAAATCGGGTAACTCTTTTGGATTTGAGCCGAAGGCTTCCTTGAGAAGACTTCTGACCAAAGTGAGGCTTCTAGGAGTAAGAGAGGGGAGATTAGAGAGTATTTGGACAGAGTATGGACGAGACAAATGTCTTTTATGGTGTGAATAACGTGGTAGAGTTGGGGGCCTTTTATAAGAGGAGAGGAGGGGCTCTTTTGGAAAGATTGAAATGTTACTTTATTGTGAAATGCTTCTCATATTTTAAAGGTCCCAAAATGTTTTATTGAAAGGATAAGGTGATAAAGGTTCTAAATACACCCATCCAATAGTCTTTAGACAAGTTTAATCTTAGATCTTACCTTACCTTTTCATTTTATTTAAACCATTCATTAATGAGATAATCACTGCATCATCATGGTGTCATAAATAAATTTATTTATTTAATGTCTAAAAATTATTAAAAAAAATACCATGATTTAGGAAATCTATTTAGATTTTAAATGACTATTTATAGTCTATGATATCATTTATGTAGACAAATTTAAATTCTTTTACTTGGGTGATACATACTTTTTTTATATTTTCTTTTCTTTAAAAATAAAACGATAAAATGTCACTATCACACAAAACTGATTCCATGGGGTCCCAAAGTGTGGCACAAGGCATCCCATGGTCCACCATGACACAAAATATATCATTAGGACACATTTTGGGGTCATTTTAAGTTATTATGATATTATTTTATTACCCTTAACTACCCGATTACTAATTATTCATGATAATTAAAGATAATTGGCGTCGTTACTATTCATAATGTCAAAAAACAAAAGAGTATTAATTAAATAATTTGGACTTTATAATTCCAAATATGGAATCAATTTTACTATATTATAAACACAGAAATTTCAGTCATTAATTTAAAAATTATTCCCGTTGTCAAAACAAATAACGTGTTTTTAAGAAACAATATCTATCAAAACATTGACAATTGTTTATGTCCAATTTCAAAGTGAAATTAATTATAATGACAACCATTTGATAAAATGGTAAAGTTATATTCTAATTATACATTCAAACCACTCAATATTATAATTTATCACTATTAATTATTTTGATTAAAAAATTTGTTTTTAAGTATTTTTCACCATTCATCGAAAATTGGAAGTTCTCAGAAAAATACCAAAAATTCAACATAGGCTATTTTCGATATTCTGAATCCAAAAATGAAGTCCATTTTGAAATATAAAATTTATATAATTTTAAAAATTGGTTATTACTATTCATAATTGATGCTTTGATTGGCAATGGTGTGTTAGAACTCGAGGTTGCGTACAACACACGCTGCTCTATTATTCGAAGAGAAGTGTACCATGGAAGCTTGGGGTGTTACACTTTTTCAAACCTCGAAATCCCTTGGATCAACCAAAACCTACACATATTACCTCTCAACATCCCTCTCTTACTCCTAGAAGTCTCACTTTGGGAAGAAGTATTTCCAAGGAAGCCTTTGGCTCAAATCAATAAGAGTAATTCGATTTAGTGGTAATGTCTTCTCTCGAGTTTCTTTCATTTATTTTCCTTATTCAATCAGAATTATATTCTTATTATTTGACCCCATAATAACACCAGTTTCCTCAATATACTAGGATTTTTTTATGATAAGGATTCTACCTACACTCACACACACCTTTGTCTAATTGTTAATGAACATATTGTTTCTTTGTTTGGTGAATTACTGCCCCACGAAATGACGATTGGTCAATATTCTTTTAACACATTTAATGGTGGCCATTATGATGGAAATATATTTATATATGATATATATTATATTTATGTCCTCTATATTCTTCTTTATTTTATATTTAAAACATACCTTTATGCTTTTCATGTTGTCGAACTACGATAATTTCATCTGAGGAAGTGTGGACTACCGCCCACTCAAGTGATGTGACTCATTCATTCCATACATGGAATGTATAAATAATGTAATAAATTATCTTATCTAACCTATATAACATATATATTATACTATAATTATAATATATATATGTTTCTCATTTAGTTTTAAATCCTTTAATAAGACAAAAATATGAAAGTATCGTTCATGCGTACGTATGACCTCCCATCTCCATGAACGGTACATTTCATTACTTATCTAAAAACAATATGGAATATTATTAAATACATATATACTGGATATATATGATATTTAAATCATTAAAATCATTTCAGAGATGATGTACTTATAACTACATGGAAAATTCTCTTCAAACATGTTTACTTTTGACTCATGTACCGAACATTGAAAAAACGTATGATATGAACTCACATAATTAACTAATTATTATAACATGATAATATGTGAAAATAAGTGAATAATAAACTTTAAATTATGTCCTTAAGAAATTATAAATGGACCAAAGGTTATTATTCAGGAATATAAATAAATGAACAAGACAAGTCGGACTTGAGGTATGGGACATCGCCTCAACCTCCTTTCGTTGAGGCATACTTCAATTTATATATGACCTTATTTTATTAGTTGTATAATAAACCCTTTATACATTTAATTTCAATCAAAAGGAATCTTTTTACATGAATAGTTTTACTAAATGACAAAAGGAATGTTTTTGTCTTACGTATGCAGCGTCAATGACTTCTCCGCCGCCGTGACCATTATTTGAGTTTTGGCTTCCTCTACAAGCCATAAGTTTTTTTAAATGGAAAATAAATACCATGTTTTAATATTATTTTATTTTCATATTGAAAATGGTTTTGATAATGTTTTTATTATATCAATGTGTTGTATTGATATCTTGTGATTGAAATATGGAAATGTTATGTTTTCTTTATGCATATTTTATGTGATATGATTATGTTACGGTTCTTGGGAATTGTTTATGATGTCGGGTAGTTCCATGATAAACTAAGGGAGAGTGATCCCAAGATAGATCTACAATGCATTTAGTAATGCGAAGGAGTTAAAAACTAATGTTTATCTGATGTGATATAGGGAATATACTGTGAGGGGTATTTCAAATTTAACCATGAGGGTTACTCTCCACATAAGAATGTTATGAATTCCTCAAGTTGCCTTTATGTCTTCTGATTTCTATGAGTTATTCATAAATCTTATGATTTAGTGAGGTATGTTATGTTTCTTATTGTTTATGAGTAAAGTATGATTCCATTGATTCCTATTTATACATGCACTAATGTTTTCTTTTCTCATTTTTATATCCCTTACTGAGCTTTTTATACTCAACCCATGTTTTGGAAATGTTTTTCACAGGTCAATGGAAAAGTACATGATGTGATGATAGTGTTGAGGAAGTGTCAAGAAAGAATCCATGTTTTATTTTAAATATGTTTCCTTTGATGGAAGAAATGAATTCTGTTTTTGATGTAACTACCATGTTTAAATGTGGATTGAAATGCTTGATTTATGATATAATTCTATAAAACTATAAACATGAAAAGATCCTCAATGTGAATTCTTGAAATAACTCAAGATTATGTAATATTTAATGGTGGGACCTTATATATACCGTTTAATAATACTCAATAAAACTAATATGAAGACCATTTGTTCATATGATTTATGATTTTATTCCAGTCAACCATATGATTTATATACATTCTAGGTTTTCATAACACATTAAATCATATGAAATATGGGTCACATATATATGATATCACATCACCTTTCTATGTGACCATTTAATAAATTTCACCAAATCATCTAGTGAAAAAAATTATATGATATAAACTAGTTTTAATAATGATACACCTTATGAATCATATTGTGAACTATTCTAATTCTATAAACAAATTAATACTTCATAGAATAAAAACATCATAATTTATGATGTAAACATCGGTTAAATACCTATAACTCATTCTATGATTGTAACGACAAAATGTTTTATAATTGGAAATTCATTATTATAATTATGTCATAAAATAGATAAATTAGATTGAGAACACAATTAAGACATTGTTATCATAAATGAATAATGATAAATTATTTAGAAAAATAAACCAATAATAATTTCAAATATTATAGTGAAATAATAAATAGATAATAATACAATAATAATGGGAATATTTGGATATGCTCAATCCACAAAAATGACCATACTCATGGGAAAAGATGTAGAAATAAAACATAATTTTAATAATATATAATTGAATTTATTGATGAAAATATATATCCTTGAGAGAAAGAAGAAGTTAATAAGGAATGAATAAGATAAGAGGTGTTTATAAGAATTAAGCAATCTATATGACTTTTGTAAATCTAACTATTGGAATAGTAATTTAATAGTTCTGAATAGTAATATGATCATTAGAATAGTAACCTCACCTATGAAATTATAAAATAATATGTATTTTTGTTACAAATAAAAAATGATATATATTTTCTAATCAGAAATAATTTTTAAAAAAACTAAATAATGTGTTGGTATTTTTGTTAACTGTAAATTTCTATTTACAATTATATAACTAATATAATTATATAAAATAAAATGTTTTATAAAAAATTGGTTCATAAATTAGTATTATATTATATTATAATTATAATATAATTTTATGTGCATTTAATTAATTTTTCAAATGGTCCTAAAATCAATTATAACATTAAAATCATTATTTTTTGTATAAATGGTGATTTAATTTAAAAAATAAATGTTTGATATTTTGGAAAAATAATTTCATAAAATGGATCCAATTTTTGAAATCTACACTTCAAAAAATCATTTTATTGAATTTTGGGGATTCTACTAATATAGTTAATTTTTTGTGAATAGTGAAATAAACTAATTTATGATATTTAACATTATAAGCCAAGAACATAAATCCTTAATCCATGGATGATGTAACAAACCATTGAATTAAAATTTCCTAAACAATTTACTATCTATAGTCATAGTAAAAACACTATTTACAGTATAGAACCAAAATAATAAACTAATGAAATTAATAATAAAAAACACACCTCCCCTCCCTTATAAGTACCACTCCTCAGCACCTATTTCCTCACAACTGCATATCCATGTTTCTTAACAATATTATAACCAATTACATTCCCAATACTATTCCCCCATTCCATTATCTTAAGGAATCAAAAAGAGTCCAATTCCATGCTCATTAATGGTTCCTTCAATGAGGTGATATTCAAGAGGTAACTTTCTCAACCCATCACTTTTAATTTCATTTCTTCATCTATATTATAATCACTAATTCGTCCATAAAATCCTAAAAAATATATATTAATTTATATACTATAATTTTATATTTCTAATGTAAAATCATTTTTCCACCCCCTTTCTCGTCTCCTCTTATTCAATGAAAGAATTTGTTGTCGAAATTATATCTATTTGTCATCACCGTGGATAATGTTTTTTAGTTTCCCATTACTACCTTAAAGGCTAGTCAGAAAACTATTATAATGGTTAAATAATATTTTAACATGTATATTATAACATTTTCCATGTTATGTAGTTAGTATATATACAAAATATTTA
This sequence comes from Viscum album, assembly GCA_963277665.1. NCBI lineage: Eukaryota > Viridiplantae > Streptophyta > Magnoliopsida > Santalales > Viscaceae > Viscum > Viscum album. Next base: position 1,748,297,725 of record OY728120.1, on the reverse strand, counting down.
ATAAAATGAAACTAGTTTGTGACGGTCTGAAAAAACGTCCAAAATAAACTGCAAGAGTATCACTCACATTTTATGAAAAGAATAAACAACATTCAAGAAAAAAATGATTTAGGATAAATTTTTAATTTTTTTATCTGAATAAATACAACATTATTAATCTTTTAGAGAATAATTTTATTTTTAAATAAATATATATAATTTTACACAACCAAACCAAATATGAAAACAAGAAACGAATGCTCTCAGAATGATGAAATTAAACACTATAAATCATTAAAATAGTCATTAATGAACATAAAAAATAGTTTTTAAATAAAATAAATTTTGAATAGGTTTATTATTATTTAATTAATTAATTAAATTATATTTTTCATTAGATTATGTGTATATAAAAAATTCATTCGTACAAAAGGTAAGGGATATATCAGAACCTCTATTTTTTCTTTAGGATATATTTCTATATCGATATATCAGAACCTCTATTTTTTCTTTAGGATATATTTCTATATCTCTTTATCCCAATGTATTTCATCATTATTATTTATATATTATCCTAAATTCAATGTATATGTTCCAAAAATATGAATATATATCAATTAATTTTCTATGATTGGGAAATACATATTCTTAATGGATCCCTTATCAATTCACCTTCATAATAAATCCAAATTAATGGGTTCTTTACCATTTCAAAACCATATTCAAGTAAACTACATACACTATTCCAATATACCAATGTTTTTATAAAATATAAAATTTTATCAGTAAAAACTATTTTATTTAATTTCTAGTATTATATAAACAAATATTCCTCTATCATCTTTAAAGACACTACAATATTTTCCCTTAAACCACACTAATGTGGCTCAATTCTATAGTTTCCTGAACACACCTTCCATGTATTCACTTCATCTAGACATCATTATTTATGATATATTATTAATATTAATTATTTATTTTCTAGAAATTATTTAATCCCTTGTTTAATTGAGATAATTTTTTATACAACCTTTGGTAATTCCTTATGACATGATTATGATTCCCATTTCATTTTGTTGGTAAATCTTCTTTTTATTCCTTACGTTTGATTTCATATTATGTAACACATTTTCATTGACATGTAATAATGGGTGAATGAAGATGTAAGTCCAATTCATTGGGAATTTTATGTTCCATGTGATGTTATGTATGGGATTATGGAGTAGACCTAATCCCTTATGGGACGTTCTCCTCCATGTGATATGGTCGTGGTAGTTATCCTTGACTCGTGATTCATGTTTCTATAATATTCATATATTTCCATGATAATATGATTACTTGTTCTATAATATATGCCTATACATGTTTTTACATGTTCCATTCCATTTATTTAATCATGGTATGACTCTGACTGAAGTTTTATGCTTATTATTCATGCTTATTCACATACTGGGATTTTTAGATCATCCCTTTTTTCTTTGTTTTCCCCATGTTCTCATATGCAGTGGTTCGAGAAAAATGGGGGTTTGGAGATCATTAGGGAGATAAATAAAATTATTTCATATTTTAATTTCTTGTTTTTTAATTATGTTATTAATATTACAGACAAACTAGTCTTTAAAATCCTTTTTTGTCGTTGATAATTATGATTAAAATCATGTAATATTAATTTTGAAAGTATTCAGTCATTACATTTTGTATCAAATCGCAGACTAGTTATTTTAGGGGATTAGGAATATACATATTAACTAAGACCCCTTGGGATAAATATATTACAATGGATAAACATGATTGAGACAACGAAAATAATAAGTTTGGATATAATTTTCATTTATGTATTATTCTTTCTATGTTCATAGGTTCTTTTTTATATTCTTATTATCTAATTACTCAATCCACCTAATTTTTTTTTTCCTATTTTACGGTAGGAAATATGAAACAAATTTCCAACAATCAATATTATAGGAAATGTGACCTCTTCCTTAATGATATGATAAAAAATATGATAATCGGATCCCAGAACATCATGAAAGTACTAGATTATGATTCTCCAGTTAGGAATAATTACATGAATCATGTGTAATTTCTAACTTATACAAAGAAAGAGAACATTTTAGTTGAATCCTTTATGAATACAATTCCTACTATCTTTTATGGATCTTCTAATCCCTTTATCATGATAAAATTGATTAAATCCTTTGAGAATATTTTCAACAACCGCTAATGCGTAGAAAACATAAAGTCATACTGATGGAAATTTTTTTTATTAGGATGGTGATCAATGGTGGAAAATAATAAAAACATTTAGATGGATTAAATTAATTCCATGCATTGGGAATTATTCAATATAATATATTTCAATAGATAATCTACATGAACTCTCTATCATAAATTAGATAGAGAGTTTCTCATACTAAAGTGAATAACAGATGAATCAATCATGTCATATAAGAAAAACATTATAAGGATTGCATTATACACCTCTAGATTTGTCAAGAACCATAAAAGTAAGGTGGGTCACTTTTTTAGTGTATTAATGTTGAGTCAATGTAAAGTCTTGTAGATTCGATACTTTGATAACTATGAGGAGATTTTTTGATGATCCCAACTGGTTTATATGGATATTGTTGAATATCAATGGTCTCATCAGATAAATGATAAAATAAGGGAATGGAGTTTACTATGGAAGGATCATAAAATAAATCCCATGAACAAATTGAAACACAACATCTCACGCGTCAAAATTGTGGGAAAAAGCATCATGGGAACTATTTAAAGGGAACAGGGAGATGCTTAAAACATTTAAGATATAGGTATCAAGATGATTATTGATTATGAGATTTATAGAATCCCATAAATGTGGAAGAAGAAAAGATGTCTCAAAAAAATAGTTCCTATAGTGTATTGTTTCAACTTTAAAAAACATGGTAATTATGTGATCCAATGCCCTATGTCAACGGTTTTCAGATGCAATAAATGAAAACAAACACCAAGGAATTATATCAGGGAATATGATATCAATACTATTGAGTTGGATGCAGAAAATGATTTGGTGATAGGTATTCTGGTTATTCATTAAATAATGGAGAACACACTTTTTTATTTTGGTTCTATACATCCTATTATACATTAAAGATTATTATAACTCTTCAAAAACCACCTAAAAATATTAATGTTGATTTATCAGTGATAACTATGAATTGGGAAATTATTGAATCTAAATTATATAACTCCTCCATAGTTAATGATTTTTGAATAATCCTCCTAGAAAATCTCCTTTCACTTACATTGGTGGATTTCTGTGCTATATTGGGAATGGATTGGCTATCATTATATTAATCCTATTCCTACATTCTAGAATAGGTGATCACTCTCCCCATCCTGAGGAATCCCCCAATTCTGTTCAGTTGTAAGGAGGATGATGAATCACCTTCATAATCACTATCTCAATTTTGGATATTATTACCTTTTAATGAAACATATCATTCTCAAAATATTTATACAAGTGAGGGAATCATGCTCAAAGTCACTTACATTGGAAGGGACTAAATTGTGTTTTATTTAAATAATTTCGTAATCTTCCTCCTTCCTACGAGGTTGATTTATCAAATGATCTTATACCAGGATCTTAACATATGTCAAATACTCTTTTTATTTACACCATTGATATAGAGGAACTAAATAATTTATTAAAATAAAATCTATAAAAGGGTTTCATATTCTCGAGTGCTTCACCATAGGGTGTGTGAGTACTCTTTATCAAGAATAAGGAGAGATAAATTCAAATATAATTTGATTATAGTTATCTTATAAAAAATCATGATTAAGAACAATATCCCCTACCATGGATAGATTTCATATTCAATTAGCTATGTGGGACCAATTATTTCCCTATAGCGGACCTTCAGTCAGGATATCACCAGTTAAATGTGAGGAATAAATATATTCCCAACAGTGCCTTTTGAATGAGTTATGGACAATATGAGATCATAGTGATTCCCTTTGGACTCACTAATGCTCTGGAAATTTTATTGGACATAATTAATTGAGTGATTAGATATTACATTGAAAATTTTGTGGTAGTATTTTCAGATAATATTATAATATACACCAAAAGAAAAAAAGAAAATGTGGAGTATTTGAAAACTATTATATATACATTGTGTAGTGATAAAATATATACAACGTATAATAAATGGGAGTTATAGATGGAAAATGTGACATTTGTGGGATATTTTATCTCCACAAAAGGTATATCTTTGGATGTTTCTAAAAAAAGGAAATTTAGGAGCGACCAAGACCAATATTTTTAATTGAGATTCATAGTTTCCTTTGTCTATATCAGTAATAAAAATTATTTTTGAGTAACTTCCCATGATTTTCAAAAACACTAATGAGGCTGAGTCATAAGGGGGTAATGAATTTCATAAATTGTGAATGGAACAACAGATTCATAGTGTAGAAAACGTGGATTTTCACTGCACTAGTATATACACTACTAACATGTGTATAACTCTTTTTTGTATATAGCAATAATTCAATAAAGGTATTAGGATATGTATTAATGAAAAATAATAAAGTGATAGCCCATTCCTCGGGGAAGTTGAATGTTCATGATATAACTTTTCCTATGCATGATCTTTATTTCGCAGATTTGATCTTCACATTGAAAAATACGAGGCATTATAATTATGGGTGGAAGTGTGAGATATATATTTATCATAAGAGACTAAAATATATATTCTAACATAATGATCTTAATATGTGTTGGTGATGATGGTTTGAACTCATCGTGTATTATGACTACTTAGTCCACATCTATCATAGTATATTCAATAACATGTTAGATTCTATAATTATAAAGTACCCTATATCATTATTAATGATTATAATTTATAAAGATTTAATATTCTTAGACTTGTAAATTATGGGAATGGGATTCATAAAGGAAGGTACATCATCATTCCATTCACAAATGAATTCTCAACCATAACTTATGAGTAAGATAAAGGACGATCAATGATTTTATTAGTAAATTTAGAAGATGGTATAATATATCTAAAATGGGAAATACTAGGAGTTAAAAATTTATAAGGATTTGTAGTATTTCAATCATGAAAATGTGTGTCATAGAATCAATAGATATAGAAAGAGATCCAGAATGATGCACATTTCTCATCCTTCTATGTTCAAAATGGGAGAAAAAATATGTATCGAGATATCCAATCACACTATCAGTGTGATCAAATGGATAAGGGGATAACTGAATATTCTCAAAATTGATAGTATGTCATCAAGTGAATTATGATAAGAAAAAAATATAAAGGAGTGATGAAACCATTACCCATACCTATATGGAAGTGTAAGAAAGTCACTACAGAAATTTTCACTATACCTACAAAGACATCTATAGGAAATAATTCTATGTGGGTTATTATAGATCATCTTACAAAGACTTATAACATTATTGTGATTTGAGAGAACTTCTATGTAACACCACGACCCCAGTTACCCAGAGTTGGTACATTATTTTAATACATTGGCATGATTACAAGGAATCAAGTCCCGATGGACCAATTCGTTTAGTTGCCTTGGAAACAGTAGATATATTCAAAAAGATTACATTACATCAATAAGTGAAAAACTTCAACAACATATTGTCTTCACATCCCCTCATACTATCCTTGTAGGTCATTCATAAAATACTACTTCACATACTGGGAAAAATAAAACATAGAAAAAGGGGTGAGCTCAAATGCCTAGTAAGGATAACAATATAGCAGAAACTTTCATAAATAATAATAAAAATTTAACGCAATGTATAACTAAAACAAAAGACTTTTAAACTTGAACTTCAACATAGTATGGAAAAAATAAAATGAAATAATGCCATTTACTTATTCACATTTATATTCTACTATTCGAATAATCACATGAAATATCAATAACCACTTTCATAATGATGGAATGCATACTGCTAGACTATCATAACCATATATCCAAGGCATCGTGCCAAGACTACAAATAAGATTTTGTTAAGGCCTTGTGCCTAGACACTAGTTTGTATCATGAGACCTATCGATGCATTGACAAGCTATAGCGGGCTACACTCATCACTTACTAAGTCCAATGCATTTCCATATGAAAAGGTTTAAACATAACATAAACATTCGTATTAAAACCATCATATGATATGTCAATACTTTCTCCATAAACCATGAATGGTATAAAAATAACACATCCACAGTAAAACGTATCACAAAACCTTCAATACAATAAAAAAGTTTTGTATCATAATAAATCAACTTCAAATAATCTTAATATCCATCAAAGGATTTTGACATATATGAAATCAAAACTATTTGAGAGAAATATCTCTTTTATCGAAATCATTGAAAATTCACACATTTATAAAGGAAGTAATTTAAAAGAGATTTTTGAATCAAAGTGTCCCATACCACTTTGAATCTTTTGAAACGAAATATCATTTCAAAACATTCATGTTCATATAAATAAATCCTTAATATCATTTTGAAAACATGTACATTAATTAATAATATTTAGAAAGATAAATCTTTAAAACATTTAAAATTATGATCTTGATAAAGAGTACCTTTCACAAATTCTTAAAATATTCATTTTGAAATCATTTGAAAGTCGTATAATTATAAAATAAAACATTTACTTGGAAGATATTCTTATAATATTTTAATGGAAGCTTCAACGATTTTATTACGGCGGAAAATAACCGCACCCGCCGTATAAGTTTAAAAAGACATTCTTACCTTTAATTTGTCGAAAAGGTTAAAATGCACCTTGTTTAGAAAAAGACGGAAAGATTCCTTTAAAAACAAATAAGGGTATAAATGACTTTAACCCATTGTCTAGTAAATAGTAAGAATGTTTTGAAATACATTTTCAAGAAACATGGATGTGGATGATAAAGAAGTCCCAGTAGATTATTACGTATAAACAACCTCAGATAATGAAGAGATTGTGAAATAAACCCTTACTGTGTAATTTTCCTTGGTTAGGGGTAGGTTAACCTCCTGTAGGATGGTGAAATAATTGTTATTAAATTATACAAGAATAATATACATTAATATGATATCATATATAATCTTTTAACATTGATTTGTTAATAATATCTTATTATTATTGTTGTTTCGGGTGTTAACTTACTCATTTTCATTTATATGTTTTGTTACGTAAGCCATGTTTTTCATGGATAGGTTGTATATTAATCATATCCAGAATGATATCAAGTCCTTTGATACTATTATTAATCATCAAATGAGAATTATAGTTGAATGGATACGATGGAGAATGAATCGCATCGCGTTCGTGGAGACAGTAGTCTGTACGTACGCACGAGCGACAATATCATTCTTTTGATATTAAAATAATATATAATTGGATGGTATATCATATATTTAAAATAATTATCAGGTTATATTTATTATTTACATGAATTACATATCATTATTATACCCATGCAAATAATATTGTATTGAATGACAATTACACCACGACGTGGAGACGGTAAGTCGTACGTACACACGTATGATGACATGTCTTTCAAAGGATGGATAGAATACTGAATATGGTTGTACCATATTTATAATAACATCACAATATATAGAAGATTCTATATTTATTATTTTAGAATAGAAATAACAAAGAAATAATATGTTGACGAAGAATGGAACTTGAAAGAGTGTGGTGAAAACATTACCTCTTCTTCGGGTTCTTCTTTTTGATTTGATCAAAAGGGCTCCTTAGGTTAGCTTTCTGATCAAAATAAGGCCTACATGTTCAAGTGAGGGAAGTTTAGAGAGTATTTTTCCAGGTTTTGGCCGATCCAAAAAGCCTTTAATGTGTGAATTATTGAGAAGGGGGAGTGCCCTTTTATAAGAGGTTTGAGGGGGACCGTTGGAAAAGCTAAAAAAATTATTTTATAATAAATTAATATTCGGTTTCTAATGGCTCCAAATAGGATTATTTAATTTTTAAGGTGAGTATGGGTCGAAAACCACTCAACCAATAGAATTTAGACAGGTTTGGTTCATTATATTAACCTTATCTTTAAGTATTAACTCTTAGTTAATTTGTTTCACTTCTACAATGTCTCTTTGTATTTTTATATTATATGATTAATAAACATACTATATACATCCAAGAGACCCCCAAGAGGTCCATTAATGATACACTTATCATGATATAAGTCTCTTGGCCAAACCTTAGATTTTTGGGAATTTAATATCAATTAATAATATAATATTTGTTTTAAAAACACTTTTATGTCAATTTTGACACTATTCAATAATTGATTTTTTTAAAAATCATAACAGAATGGTTACTTCGAAAAAATTTAATTAAATAACTACTAACATGTCATATTAACCTAGAAAATTATTGGTATATATAAAAAGTCTCAAAATACATTTATTTGGGTATTTATAATATCAATTATTCTAATTTTTCATTAATTAGGTGATATATGCACCACCATTGTGTCATAAATAAATTAAATTATATAATGTCTAAAAATAATAAATAAAATACCCTTATATAGGAAATAATTTTAGCTTTCTAATTAATATTTACAATCTAATTTATCTTATGTATAACCCTATATTAAAAATGATTTAGTAATTAAACATTGATTTTAACTCTTTTAACTCTTCTTCGAATTAAATAATAATAAATGTCCTAATCTAATACAAGTGGACCTGAATGATAATATTTTACTCATAAGATTGTTTTTGGTCAAGATACACTTGTTCATTAGAATTAGGACATGTTTTAAGGTAATATTAATATCCTTTTTACACATAATTACCCTATTTACTTATAACTGTGGTAAATAAAAGTAAAAGTTACTATTCACCAAAAAATTATTTTCATCTCATTGAACCAAATTTTACTCCTTGATATTAACTGTGTCTCTCGGATTTTCGAAATTCCACTCACAGAAGTGGTAAAATTATGTTTTATGAAAAATTCAGTTTTTTTAACTACCACTTAGTGGTTTCACTATTCATCAAAAAATGAAAGTTTCCAGAAAAATACCAAAAATTAGGCCTAAGCTATATTTGATATTATGAATTCAAAAATTATTTCTATTTTACCAAATTCAGAACACATCAGTTGCATTAATAATTTAAAAATTAATTCCCATCGTCAAAACAAATAGCGTGTTTTTAAAAGATAATAACTATCAAAAGATTGACACTTGTTTATGTCTGGTTTAAATGTGAAATTACATCCAAGGACCAACATTGTATTAAATGCTAAAAATATATTCCAAATATGCTTTAAAATCACTCAAATTAATAATTTCTCACTATTAATTATTTCTATTAAAAAAGTTGTTTTTAATTAAAATATAGTATTTTTCACTATTCATCAAAATAGGAATGTTATCCGAAAAGTACAAAAATTTCACCCTATGCTAATTTCGATATTAAAAATCCAAAAATGAAGTCCATTTCGAAAGATAAAATTTATACAATTTCAAAAGTTAGGTATTACTATTCATAATGGCTAGTTTGATTGGTTGTGGTGTGTTAGAATCTCGAAGTTGCGTACAATGCACACCATTGCATTATTCAGAGGGAAACGTACCATGGAAGCTTGGGATGTATCATTGTAAATTTTGTATGTCCCCATTCTAAAAAGTAAATTTATTTAGTCAAATTGAATATATAAAAGTTTAAAATATTGGATTTAAAAAGGGTTTACTATTACATGTATTTAAAAGTGAAATACTGAAAATGAATTTGTTCTTACATTAGGTCTAAAAACACATAATATGGATTATAAAATTATAAAGATTATATAAAGTTTAAAATTTAGTTAATATTATTAATAACCTATTTTGAACAACTTTTTTGGTAAGTCATGGTGCGCTTGAACTCAGTGTTGCGTGTAGTTCAAGTTATTGAATTATTTTGAAGAAATAACACACTATGAAATTTTGGGGTGTTACATTATCTCCTCCTTCAATAAATTGAGTCCTCACAATTTGAAATAGTTCTTCGAAAATAAAAGGTTGAAAATAGAAAATATCATTGTGGGAAAACCCACATCGAAAATTGGGTTAATAAAATTTAGTCTTAATATGAGGAAAACGCAAATGAAAGGGTCACCACCAAATTATGATCTCGATTAGGAGAACATTGGTGGAAAATAGAGAAATATAATTGGAGGAAAAACGTATATAGTTATAGGTAGTGATTAAGGTCATCAATCACAAAGAAGTGTAATTTGAGGGCCTTAAATTCATCAATCTATGATGATTTAAAATACCATCGGTTCAACAAAACATATGGTATTAGGATAACACATTTTTTGTTTTAAGATCCCTTCACTAAAGTATAAGAATTAAATTCTTCATTGAATAAGAGAAGATGAAAAATATATACTTGACAAGTAGAGTCTCATCCTTTAACTATGTTCTACGACAAACTCATCTTTCACTCTAAATGATAATAGAACTCAAAAATAATATTATATTTACCCTATTCCTATAGGGTACAAAAAAATGAATTTTATAATTCATCTAATAGAACCATTAAAAACCACATTATTCAATCTAGGACATCATATGGGTTAGTGGTAGGTGATACACCCTTGTCGCCCTTCATTTGTTGGTTCAAGTCTCGCGGCCTTGCCGGACGCGACGAGTTGCCGCCCGACCACCGAGTTGTCCTTTTATGGCAATCCAAAATAATCCAAACTAGAACTATCCAAAATACATCAGTCCAAAATTTATATGGAAGGTAAAAACAATGAAGATCCTTTTTTCTGCGTAACAACATTTGAACACCTTCATCTTGTTTTCTTTTAAAACACTTCAACATCCTGAATTACCATAAAACCTTATTGATTACATTCATGATCCCTTATTCCTTAAAGAATAATAGATATACTCCTTCAATCCAAAAATGTTATAAAACCCAACAGTGATGGAATATACAAATCATTATTCAGTTTCAAGGTAGTGATGAATATCCAATATAGTTTATGCAAATAAATCATGTGTTATTCTAAAATCACTACCTCGGTATCAGAACCATTTTATGGTTTATCTGTCTCTCAACCATATATTTTCCAAAAATTTAACCTGCTATTGCGTCACTTTTATTTGTTCCACAAAATCTCAAGTCCTTAATGAAATAGTACTGCAGTACAATCTTTATATACTCCATAATTATTATAACTAGTACATTGTTGATACAACACTCAAATGACATATCAACATAATAACTCTAATCATTCCTCTCCATATGTGGTAGTATCATAACATGATTATTATCCAATAGCATCATTTGCGTCATAGTCTGATGACTGGGACATAGGTTCGCGCAGTGTCCAAACTCATTGAAAATGAAGCATTGTACATTTCAAACCATTTTTTACCCTTACCGTCACGTACTTTGTGTCCTTTTCCTCCACACTTATAACATACTCTCATTCCCTTCATGCATTTTCTAAGGTGATTCTTTCTATAGTTATCACATATGGGAAAATCATTCTTTACCTTCTTCCTTTTATCTGTCCTTCTCTCTACCATCCTTTCCTTCTTTGGATTCCCTTCAAATCCATAGGACTCCGATAATTCTTTACTTATATTATCATCACATTATACTATTTCATCATATGATTATAATACGTGGGAGACTATTTCCCATATAAATCCTGGATTAAGACAATGAAAGATATGATCCACCTTACTCTTTGGATCATGTGTATTGTTGGAGTTCTCATTCCTTCTATTGGGTGCCATTTCTAAACAATGTCATAAACTAGATCATTTTATGAATCAAAATACATAATTTCATACTTATAAAACACCTAACATAAATTGAACTATTTATGGATATAATCCATAATCATGAAAAAGTTTTCTTTGAGAAATTAATTACTCATAAACCCTTCATAATGATTTGTAAATAAAATGAGAGGTATCCTAAGCATATCCACCGGGAGTGACGTAACCAAGAGTGCAGCAAGGCCCGTTTTCGTGCACCAGTTCTCATTCGAGTCTATCTCAAAGCGGTGTTTTCGGGTTTTACCCCTAGGTACATTTGTACCAGAGCCGCCTCTACCTGCTCGTATCCAGACAGGGATGTATTTCTCGGAAAACTCACAAAATCTCTACAATACCAAAATTCAAGGATGTTCTTCTATACTAATGCTCAATGTTCATCTTAGTTCTATGTGCTCCAATCAGAGTTTATATAAATCTAGCTTCCAATGTTTGTACTAAACTTCTTTTGGTACCAACTGTAATACCCCAAACCCAGTTACTCAGAGTCGGTGCATTATTTTAATACATTGGCATGATTACACAGAATCAAGTCCTGAAGGACCAATTAGTTTAGTAGTGTTATAAATACTAGATATATTCATAAAGTTTACATTACATCAGTAAGTGAAAAACTACAACAACATATTGTCTTCATATCCCCACATACTATCCCTATAGGTCATTCGTAAAATACTTCTTCACATCCTAAGAAAAATAAAACATAGAAAAAGGGGTGAGCTCAAATTCCCAGTAAGGATAACAATATAGCGAAAACTTTCATAAATAAGAATAAATATTTAAGGCAATGTATAACTAAAACAAAAGCCTTTTAAATTTGAACATCAACATAGTATGGCAAAAATAAAATGAAATAATGTCATTTACTTATTCACATGGATATTATACTAATCGAATAATCACATGGAATATCAATAACCACTTTCATAATTATGAAATGCATAATTCCAAACTATCATAACCACATAGCCAAGGCCTCGTGCCAAGACTACAAATAAGATTTTGTCAAGACCTTATCCCAAGACACTGGTTTGTCTCATGAGACCTTCCGATGCATCGAGGAGCTATAGCAGAATCCACCCGTCACTTACTAAGTCCAATGCATTCCCAAATGAAAAGGTTTAAACATAACATAATCATTTGTATTAAAACTATCATACGAAATGTCAATACATTCTCCATAAACCATGAATGGTATAAAAATAACACATCCATAGTAAAACATATGAAAAAACCTTCAATACAATACAAATGTTTTGTACCATAATAAATCAACTTCAAATAATCTTAAAATCCATCAAAGGATGTTTACTTAGATGAAATCAAAACTATTTGAGAGAAATATCTCTTTTATCGAAATCATTGAAAAGTCACACATTTATAAAGGAAGTAATTTATAAGAGATTTTTGAATCAAAGTTACACATAACAATTTGAATAATTTGAAACTAAATATCATTTCAAAACATTCATGCTATTATAAATAAATCCTTAAAATAATTTTGAAAACATGCACATTAATTAAAAATATTTTGAAAGATAAATCTTTAAAACATTTAAAATTATGATCTTGATAAAGAGTACCATTCAAAAATTCTTAAAATATTCATTTTTAAATCATTTGAAAGTCACATAATTATAAAATAAAACATTTACATTGAAAATATTCTTATAATCTTGTAAGCGAAGCTTCAGCGATTGTATAATGGTGGAAAATTACCGCACCCACCGTATAAGTTTAAAAAGACATTCTTACCTTAAATTTGTGAAAAAGGATAAAAAGTGCCTTGTTTGGAAAATAACGAAAAGATTCCTTTCAAAACACATAAGGGTATAAATGACTTTAACCCCTTGTCTAATAAATAGTAAAAATGTTTTCAAATACAATTTTAAGAAACATCGATGTGGATGATAAAGAAGTCCCCGTAGATTATTACATATAAACAACCTCAGATAATGAAGAGATTGCGAAATAATCTCTTACCTTGTACTTTTCCTTGGTTTGGGGTAGTTTAAACTCATGTAAAATGGTGAAACAATTTTTATTAAATTATTCAATAATCATATACATTAATATGATATCATATATGATCTTTTAACATTGATTTTTAATAATATCTTAGTATTATCGTTGTTTCGGGTGTTAACTTACTCATTTTATTTTATATGTTTTGTTACATAAGTTGTGTTTTTCATGGGTAGGTTGTATCTTAATCATATACAAATTATATCAAGCCCTTATATACTATTATTAATCATAAAATGTGAATTAGACTTGAATGGATACGATGGAAAACGAATCTCATCGCGTTCGTGGAGACGGTTGTCCGTACATACACACGAGCGACAATATCATTCATTTGATATTAAAATAATATATAATTAGATGTTATATCATATATAAAAAATCATTATCATGTTATATTTATTATGTATATGAATTACATATCATTATTATACCCATAAAAATAATAATTTATTGAACGACAATTACACCACGACGTGGAGACGGTAAGTCGTACGTACGCACGTATGGTGACATGCCATTCAAAGGATAGATAGAATACTGAATATGGTTGTACCATTTTTATAATAAAATCACATTATATAGAAGATACTGGAGTTATTATTTTAGAATAGAAATAACAAATAAAGAAGAAGTTGAAAAAGAATTGAACTTGAAAGAGGGTGGTGAAAACATTACCTCTTCTTCGTGTTCTTCCTTTTGATTTGATCAAAAGGGCTCCTTAGGGTAGCTTTCTGATCAAAATAAGGAATATGGGTTGTATTTAGTGAAGTTGAGAGAGTATTTGGTCAGGTTTTATCCGTTCCAAAAGGCTTTTAATGTGTGCATTAGTGAGAAGGGGGAGTGCTCTTTTATAAGAGGGGTGAGGGGCTCCTTTGGAAAAGCTAAAAATATTTTTTAATAATAAATTAATGTTCGGTTTCTAATGGATACAAAGTGTATTATTTAAAGTTTAAGATGTGTATGGTTCTAAAACCACTCAAACATTATAATTTAGACAGTTTTGGGTCATTATATTTACCTTATCTTTAAGTATTAACTCTTAGTTGATTAGTTTCACTTCTACAATGACTCTTTATATTTTTATATTATATGGTTAATAAACTTACTATATAAATCCAAGAGACCCCAAAGTGGTCCATTAATGATACACTTATCATGATATAAGTCTCTTGGCCGATCCTTAGATTTTTATGAATTTAATATTAATTAATAATATAAAATTTGTTTTAAAAACTCTTTTATGTCAACTTTTACAGTATTCAATAATTGATTTTTTTTTAAATCATAACAGAATTATTACTTAGAAAAACTTTTATTAAATCAATACTAACATGTCATATTAACCTAGAAAATTATTTTTATTTATAAAAAGTCTCAAATTACATTTAATTGGGAATTTATAATATCAATTATTTTAATTTTTCATTAATTAGGTAATTACTGCATCACCATTGTGTCATAAATAAATTAAATTATTAAATCTATAAAAATTTCAAAGAAAATACCATTATGTAGGAAATAGTTTTAGCTTTCTAATTAATATTTACAATCGAATTTATCTTATGTATAAAACTATATTAAAAATGTTTTAGTATATAAACATTGATTTTAACTCTTTTAACTCTTCTTTGAATTAAACAATAATAAATTTCCTAATCTAATAAAATTGGACCTAAATGATAATAATTTACTCCTAAGATTGTTTTTGGTCGAGTTACACGTGTACAATAGAATTAGGACAAGTTTTAGGGTAATATTAATATCATTTTTACCCTTAATTACCCAATTTACTTTTAACCATGGTAAATAAAAGTAAAAAGTTACTATTTACCAAAAATTATTTTCATCTCATTAAACGACATTTTACTCCTTCATATTATCTGTGTCTCTCGGATTTTAGAAATTCCACTCACAAAAACAGTAAAATTATGTTTTATGAAAAATTCAGTTTTTTTAACTACCACTTTGTGGTTTCACTATTCCTCAAAAAATGAAAGTTTCCAGAAAAATACCAAAAATTAGGCCTAAGATATATTTGATATTATGAATTAAAAAATGATGTCTATTTTACCAAATTTATAACACATCAGTTTCAATAATTAATTTAAAAATTAATTCTCGTCGTCAAAACAAATAGCGTGTTTTTAAGAGATAATAACTATCAAATGATTGACATTTGTTTATATCTAGTTTAAATGTGAAATTACATCTAAAGAACAAAATTGTATTAACTGGTAAAAATATATTCTAAATATACTTTAAAACCACTCAAATTAATAATTTATCATTATTAATTATTTCGATTAAAAAAGTTGTTTTTAATTAAAATTTAGTAATTTTCACTATTCATCAAAATCTGAAAGTTATCCAAAAAGTACCAAAATTTCACCCTAAGATAATTTCGATATTAGTAATCCAAAAATGATGTCCATTTAGAAAGATAAAATTTATAAAATTTCAAAAGGTAGGTATTACTATTCATAACGGCTAGTTTGATTGGTTGTGGTGTGTTAGAATCTCGAAGTTGCGTTCAATGAACGTCATTGCATTAATCAAAGGGAAACATACCGTGAAATATTGGGATGTTTCATTGTAAATTTTTGATGTCCCAATTCTAAAAAGTAAATTCATTTAGTCAAATTGAATATATAAACATTTAAAATATTGAATTTAAAATTGGTTTACTATTAAAAGTTTGTAAAAGTACAATACTGAAAATGAATTTGTTCTTACAATATGACTAAGAAACTCATAATATGGATTCTAATATTATAAGTATTATATAAAGTTTAAAATATAGTTAATACTATTCATAACCTCTTTTGAACGGCTTTTTTGGTAAGTCATGGTGCGCTGGAACTCGGTGTTGCGTGTAGTGCAAGTTATTGAATTATTTTGAAGAAATAACACACTATGAAATCTTGGGGTGTTACATTCTAACTTGTCTAACAGGGATGGATATACATTACATAAGTGGTGAGGATGCATGGAGTAATATTATTTATTTTACATAATCATGATCTGATATATACAACCATTTTCTGGAAAAGTCCCCAAAATGATCTAAATACTATTTTTAACATTATTATGGATTATCACCCTCAAACTGAGGGCCAAGCATTGTGGACTATTCATACACTAAAATACATGTTGAAATCATGCTCAATATAATTCAAAGGTGGGTGGAATTAACAACTTCCAATGGTCAAGTTCAATTAAAAAAAATAGTTTCCACTCAAGAATCAAAATGAATTCATTTCAATATATTTATGGGAAAAATAAGTAAAACTCTCACTACTGGAAATCTGACCTTTCCCAACGCTTCTATACCAACGGTTCATAAAAACCGTTGGTATAGGTTCCCTTTCCCAACGGTTTGGCCAAACCGTTGGGAAATCCCACTTTGATGCCACCTTTCCCAACGGTTTGGGCAAACCGTTGGGAAAGCCCACATTTTGGGGACCTTTTCCAACGGTTTTGGCCAAACCGTTGGGAAAACCCACATTGTGGGGACCTTTCCCAACGGTTTTGGCCAAACCGTTGGGAAAGGTCCAATTTGTGGACATCTTTCCCAACGGTTTGGCCAAAACCGTTGGGAAAGGTCACCCATGAATCAACCTTCGCCCAGAATCAAATCCAGGCTCAAAATCTATTCCAACGGTTTTCAAAACCGTTTGTATAGGTCTATACCAACGGTTTTGACAACCGTTGGTATAGATCCTTTGATTTTTTATCATTTCTTCTTACCCAGAACATTATATAAATCAAAATTTAATATAATTATGAGAATACATATATATATTTATGTAATTATATACGCAAAAGTCATGTTAGGTTAGTGGTTAAGTCGTTTAATAATAAACTAGGGGTGCTGGGATCAAATCCCAGCGGATGTTTTTTTTTGAAATACATATACCAACGGTTCCACAACCGTTGGTAAAGATTTTCATATTAATTATACCAACGGTTTCCAAAACCGTTGGGATAGGTCTATACCAACGGTTTGGGGAAAACCGTTGGTATAGACCTATCCCAACGGCTTACTTGGCCACGGTTCTCCAAACCGTTGGTATAGGATATACCAACGGTTTGGAGGCATATACCAACAGTTCCAAACCGTTGGTATATGTTAGTTTTCCAGTAGTGTCTTTCATGGTGGGATGAAGTTTGTGAAAGTAAGCAGCTAGGACCTGTTGTAGTTGAGGAAATGGTAGAAAAGTTGAATACCATTTAGAAGAAAATGTGGGCCTCCCAAATTTGAAATATGTTCTTTGGAAATAATAACTTATGGTTTATGGATTTTTAGATTTTTGAAAAGGTATATCCCTACATATATCCATGGAAGAGATTGATGAAATTTTTGAAGAATGGAAACGCTAGGACTTAGGTACAGTGGGGCCTTAATGATTCATGTTCGTGTTAGAGTTATGTCATATCAAATAGAACATCCACTAACCATTTCTCTCAATTAAATGATGTATTATTGGAATACCAGATGAGTAAGTACATATAATATCACATGGATTTTCTAAACATGGATGGGGTACTATTGGAAAATTATTTCTCTTATAAGGAGTATCTGGTGAAAATATTGGACTATAGAGGCACAGTTCTACGTAACAGTACCACTCACCATGTCAAGGTACTATAGAAAATACCTATGCATGAATAGGATACATGGGAACTATAGTATGTTATGAATGATAAATACCCTGAACTATTTTCCACTTATTATTTAAATCAATAAAATTAGGCACAAATTTCATAATGGGCGAATAATGTAACAACCAAGAATATTAATAATGGAACTTCCTTTTTAAAATTATTTCATAAAAAACATAAAACACATAGAGAACCCAATAAAAAATTATTATCACTGATGAATAATGTTACATTATTCAGAAAATAAACCAATAATAATTCCAAATATTATAGCAAGATAATAATTAAAAAAATAAGAAAATAAGAATGTGACAATTTGGATCTGGTCAGTCCACTAGAATGACTGCACACATTGACAATAAAATAGAAATAAAATATAATGTTAATAATACATTATTATTTATAATATTAAAATATATAACCCATAGATAATTTAGAAGTTAATGATGAATGAATGAAATATGAGTTATTTATTGGAATTAAGGAACATATATGATCGTTATAAATCTAACTATTTGAATAGTAACATGACTTTTGAGAATAGAAATCTCTCTATTAGAAGATTATCCTCTCATATTAATGTATAAAACAAAATTTTTGTATCTTAAAAATGAAATAATGATATATTTATATCAATGTATAAGTAAACAAATTCTTGTAAATAATAAATTATGTGTTAGTATTTTTATAAAATGTAAATTTTTATTTACATTTTATATATAATATAATTATTTAAAATAAATTTTACATTCATATAATTGATTCAAAAATTAATAAAAAATTTTATTATAATAATAGGTTAATTTTATCTAACCTTAATTAATTTTTCAAATTGTAAAAAACTTTATCATAATATTAAATTTTTATTTTTTGAATAAATTATTATTTTAATTAAATTTTAAATTTCTCATATATATAATTTTTTTATAAAATTTATTCCATATTATAAATATGGATGTTGAAAATTAGTAAGGGATATGTTTTGGGATTTTTCCAAAATAGTTGAATTTTTTAGTGAATAATAAAATACATTAATTTTTAGTATTTGACATTATAATCCAAATACAAGAATTTTTTGGTCATGGATGATGCAGGAACCCATTTCATAGAAAAATCAATAAAAATTTAAGTTATTTAACCATAGTAATCATCACTATTGATAGTCTTGATCCAAATTTATAAACTAATGAATATAATATTCCAAAACACCCCTCTCCTCCCCCTATAAACCCCAACACTTTTCCTCAGAACATAAAAAACTTGTAACATGTAAATATTATTCCCATTTCCCTTCTCAAACCTCTTCCCCACTTACAAGTGCTTATTCTCTCAACAAAATTCCAGTTCTATGTTCCTTAATGGGTCATTCAAGGATGAAATATTCATGAGGTAATTTCTTTACCCATCTGTTTTAATTTCAATTCTAGTTATACCTTCTCCTCACTTACATCATCTTTAAAATCATAATAAATGCATTATAATTTATTTATTGTAATTATAAATTTCTAATCGAATATCTTCTTTCCACCTCTTCTCTAAACTCAACTTATTCAATAAAACAAAATTGTTCTCTAAATCATGATGGTTTACTATCACCATGGATAATGATTTTTCATTTTCCATTAGACCCTTCAAGAAAGGTTAAAAAACTATAATTGTGTTTTAATAATATTTTAATTTGCATATTGTAAATTTGGTCATGTTTTGGACTAATATATATACATATTATTAAATAAAATGAATGTATATCATGATGGTACGAAAAAAATCAAAATAAACTAAACAATTATCATTAACATTTTATTGAATAAATCATATTAAAACTAGAAAAACAAATTTATTGGTAAATGTAAACTTATGGATGTGAGTTAATTCTAAATTATTTCACTTCTAGAGGATTATTCCCTTTTTATAAGAACTTACATAATTTTACACAAGCAAACCAACCATAAACCACTAAACGAACACTCCTCGAATGATGAAATTAAACATTATAACTCATTTAATTGGTAATAAATGAGATTAATAAATTTATAATAATTAAAATACATATATAATAGGATTATAAGTAAGTAATAAATGAAAATAATTTTGTTATCTAGTATGTTAAGAAAAATTTTAGAGCCCATTCAGATATAAGTTAAGGGGTCATTATGAACTTCCATTTTTTCTTTTGAGTTATTTTTTCTATCTCATTACCGAAATTTATATCATTACCATTACATATAATTTTTTTTATTTTTTTTATATGTTCTATTAATCTGAGTATATATCAACTCATCATTCTCTTATTGGAATATTCAAATTTTAAAGTGTTCCCTTCTCAATTATTATCGATAAGAAATCCCAATTAATGTTAACTTATCCATTTCAAACCAATTTTACAATACACTCCATAAACTATTTTAATAGACCAATATTTTTATAAAATATTTAATTTTATCATGAAATTGTATTTTAGTACATTTCAGGTTAATTAGAGACAAATATCTATATTTTCTTATTAAATTATTCTTATTATTTTCCCTTAAACCTGACAAAAGTGGAACATTTATAAATATTTGTAAACATTATTTTTCTTGAATTCAATTTTGTTAGGGAAAAATATACATGAAAGTTTTTTATTTTTAAATTATTATTCTCCAGATATTATATAATCCTCTATTTCATGGATTCAAATTTTGATACACACTTTTTTTGTTCCTTATGATGTGATTATGATTCCCATTTCATGTTATGTGTAACTCTTAAGTTTATTCCTTATGCTTCATTTTATATAGTGAAAAATATATTCATGAGTATATTTTGATTGTTGCACCTATATATCTGTCCAATTCATTATGTGATTTTTTGTCAAATGAGACTTTATATATGGGATTAGGGAGTAAACCTAATCAATTTTGGGACTTTTTCAACCATGTGATTTCATGGTAGTTATCCTTGAATCTTTTTTATTTCATGTTATGTCTTTCTACCAAATTCATATATTTACATAACCATATGACCTCATGTTCTGTATGATATTGTTGTACATGTTTATTACTGTTCCATGCCTATTATGAAATCATGTTATGCCTTTGACTCATGTGTTATGCTTATTTTCCATGGTTATTCCCTTACTATTTTTTTAGATCTTCCCTTTTGTCTATGTATTCCATAGGTTTTCCTAAGTAGTTGTAGGATCTCAAAGAGAGTTAAGAAGCAATTTTGGAGATAAAGAAAGTCTTTTTTATATTATTTTCATGTTTTCTAATTATGTAACTAATCTTACAAAGACGCATGACATTAAAATCTTTTGTTTATTTTCAAGGATAATTGTTCTTAAAATCATTTAATATTATGTGTAAATGTGTTCAGTCATTATAATTTTCATTATAAACATATTTGGTATCATATCCACTAAATTGTGTTCCAATGAAATAATATAACTACATACCTTAAATTTTAATATGATTCTTAACATCATTATGGTAAATTGAAAAAGCCATTAATATGGTCAATAAAATAATCTCTTACATTTAACTTAACCACAACACTGTACCCTCTTTATCGATATTATTTTTTTTATTTTTCATTTTGAAAAATATAATACATTTTTAAATAGATTATTTAATTTTTATAGAATTACTAAATGTAAATCATTACATTTCTCCATATAATCACATATCCAAGACATTATTTAGATATTGAGTAAAATAACCTTATCTTAAATTGGTATATTAGTGATATCCACAATTTTAATGGTAACTAAAATTTTAACTTAACATATTTATCTACAACCACATATCTTATACATTTTAGTATATATAGTGGAATACACATTATCTTTATATCTTTGTTATACTTCATTTTTTAATTATTAAATTCTCTAAGTCAAAACATACTACCACTAGCCCCATTAATAGTATATTCTATTCAGAAATAGCTTATTAAGTTACAGAAACCCTTCTGTGTTATGAAATAACATTTATTTCCTTTTAGTATGAATGTACAAGATATAAAATATTGTTTCTAGATAACAAATATAATTCTCTGTGTTTGGAATATTTTATTTGAAAATATGTCTTTATTGAAATATACGACTGATGGTTTGAAAGAACACACTCCCATATATTTTAACAAATTGACAGACATAAACTTTTATCCTATATAAAATACAAATATCAATATCTTTTTCTCAAAATGATTTATAGGAATTAGTTAATAATAATGAATTTATATTTAATTAATAATATCACAAAAGCTCATAACAACACATTATAATTGAAAAACATTTTTCACATAAGTTTAATGAGATATATATATACATTTATGACATAGATTCATTTGAGATTCATAAAATCATTAACATTCATATACTTGATAAAGTGAATTTTTACTTCATCGCTTGAATGAAAACTACATGGTCTTAAAAAATTTCATTTTATTGTGAACAAACATATATTTACAAATATTTGGAAAATATAATTTTTGTACTACATACCCTTATAAGTAGATGAATTAAATTATATAGCATATACACCTGAAATAGAAATTCCTTGGAATTTACTATAAACTTTTATTTATATCTTGGATAACCCTACCATAGTAAATTTATATTCCTCTTTCCTAATATCCCTTGGATTCAATAACCACAATTATATTACTAAAAAAAATTTATAACATTTCAAACAAATTTTCTTCTCCCAGTTTTAACTTATACCTTCTTATAAAATATATATAGTATATTAGAACATATAAATCACATAACTAATTTATATATTTTTCCAACATATTTATAATCTTGGATAAATGTTCATTCAATTTAATCAAAATGTATGAACATTTACAAGTTTGAAAATATTATTAAATCCCCAATTAGAATAGTCAATTTTTAGTATCCTCATAATTTATTTTTATAAAATTAAATAAATTATATACCATGTGTATTACAAAAACCCATATCATCTCATATTATAACCTATTATTTATAAGATTTTCTCAAGACATAAAGATGTTAAATATATATCTTATTGTTATTTAATATAGAAATGAATCATTATAATTATCAATGTAGTAATAATTTTTCCCCATTAATTGAAAACAATATTTAATTATTTTTAGCTTATGGACTTTAAAAAAATTTCAACACTTCTAAATCATAAAATCCATATCACATGATTTTCAAAATTACAGAATTTTTGTCTATAACCATTGAATATTTAAGTAAACCATTAGTTTTACAAAGTTATTTAGCTTATTCAATCAAATTAAATATCATATGAGGTAGCAAATTATTATTTGTATATCAGACTAAAGTCATAGATGTACCCAATCATATTTTGTACATGAGTGGAGACTTAGTTTCCTATAGTCATTTTCCATAAAATTATTTTTTAACATTAACACAATTACTCAAAGTTTCCATATGCAAATAAATTCATTAGTCGAATTATATAAATCATGTTACATGAGGGAGGATCTATTATGACGCATATAATTTTCTATAAGGACCATTATTTAATTACTAATCATTATGAACATTTCATACGTTACCAATATTAGATGTATCTAAAATTATTATTATCCTTGTAGAGGATTTATCAAAAATTATGTATTACTCATAATGATGACATAATCTTTAATAAAATAATTTTCCATATGATTATCTTATAATATAAACCATTTAATAAGAAATTTTATTAAATGGTCTCTTAGTAAATTGATGACTCATTTAAATGTATATCGGGTCCATTAGTGGTATGTAACCCATTTTTCATTAATAAATTAGTCATATTTGTAATTGGTTATAGTAATTAATTATTCAAATAATAGATCATCAAAATCTTATAAAATATGACTCTTGGATAGCTGAGAATATAACCATTTTACAATATATCTTATTGATAAATTAACTTCATTCTTATGGTAACTGTCCCAAGGGTTTCCCAGATATTTTTAACCCAAATAAAAAGTCAAAAATATATTATCAATGGACAACCCATGGGAACCCTGTGGGGGGAAAAACTACCGAAGGATGATCAAATTTCACCCATTAAACACTTTTGATACATAAGATAATTTAAGGGCACCTTGAGAATGCAGAACAAAACCAGTTTAATTATCATGGTCCTGAAAAATGCCACATAGGATAGAATATCACACTTAGAATTTGATGGTGATTTTATCTCACAACATTATTTGATGTTATTACCATTAATATATAATTTCTTCTAGAAATTTATGTTCGCATAATGTTCTTTCAACCAAATTGATATGGTCAATTCATATGGATGTGTGACATAGTTTTCAACCCAAAAGATTGTCAAACTTATCGAGATATATTATTCAAATATATTCTTACATATCCACAATCAATTTAAAAAACTAAATTAGATACCATACAGAAGATAGAGAAAAAACTAAATTCATTACACATTCATTCATAACATTTAATACAAGGATCATTTCTAATATCATTTTTCATATAAATTCAACAATACATAGATTCATAATATAAAAAAATGAACTTCCAATAAGATAAAAATTTAATTTTAAATCAATTAAAATATTAAATATTTTAATATGAGATAATAATTTATGAACAGTTCATGAATCAAATATAATTATAAAGAATATTATTATTTTCAACTTTAACATTATGGATATTCTATATTATTTTATAAAATATACATTTTATATCCATTCAAAAATTAACTCTTTAATGTTTAATATCATATGAAATTACCAATATATATATATGATTTTATATGAATTATAAACAATTACTAATTAAATTTCTATAATGTAAAAATTTTAAATAATAAAATATCACATATTTAATAAAAATTTCATCCTTGATCATATCAATCATAAATACACTTTTTTATGTCACTTAAATAATATTCCAAGTAATGAATTTTAAATTTGAAAATTCAAAAAAACAAATTAATTATGAAAATTAAATAATTTAAAAATATGAATTTCATATTATGGATACATTTCATAATTTATAAATCATTATAAAGTTTAAATAATTAATTTTAAATAAACACTTTTGTATATTTATCATATGTCATGCGAATTAATTAGATTCAATTTATTTACAATATTAATATTTTTTTATTAAGGAAATATGTTTCAAAAATATTATTTAAATATAAATATATTATAATTAAATAATTTATAATCCTTTTATATGTTAAAATATCTCAAATAAACATTCCTAATGATTTATAAATATTTTAAAAACCATTTAAATCATTTAGTATGTGAAAAACAATATTTCTTTTTTTCTAGTTAGACATTTATAAGGAACCTTTCATAATACATTACATAATATTGATTTAAATGAATAATTCACATTGAGGATATTTTAGGTTTATAGTTTTAGAGAATTAGGTTGTAAGTATTACATTACATTTCAATAATAACAAAGTAGACACTTCTACTTAGTTTTGATTTTTTTATAAAATATAAAACTCTTAAAAAAATAAACATGTCTAGTTACATGTTTTAGATAGAAATACATTTCCTTGATCTCATCCTTAAACCTATTCATCATTAAGTCCTATGAAAAACATTTCAAAACATAGGAAGACTATAAAAAGTCTTCGTATAGGTAAAAAAATAAAGAAACAAATCATTAGTCCATCAATACATACAAAACATAATCTCTTTAACATACCTCATGAAATCATAAGATTTATGACTAAAACATATAAATCATAAATCATAAAGGTACCTTGTCGAATCCATATCATACCTACATTGTAGATTTTACACCTACAAAGGGAGTTACGCTAGAATACCCAACACAGTATATTCTCAAAATATATTAAGAGAAACATTAACCTTTACCTCCGTCATGTTACCCAATGAATTGTAGAGATATCTTGGGCTCACCCATGCTAGGGTTATTAGGGAATAACCTGTATATGTAAACAATTCCCATGACCCTTAACATACTCAAAACACATAAAACATGCAAAAAGGAAATATAACATTTCCACATTTCAATCACAATATATCATTTAAAGATATTGAACTAATAAATGCTTTCTGAAAACCATTTTCAATACCATAATACGTAAAAATGGTATATGGTATTTGTTCTCCTTTACAAAAAACACTATGACTTGTTATGTAATCCAATTATCAAATAATACTCGTGATAGTGGAAATTTCGTTATCATAGCATACATTAAAAAGAAACATTCCTTTTCCACTTAATAAAACGCAACATAGAAAAATATTCCCATTGAATGAAATGAAATGTAAACGGGTTTTATACAGCGTATAAAAGAAATACGTGTATTAATCAAAATATGTTTC
This sequence comes from Viscum album, assembly GCA_963277665.1. NCBI lineage: Eukaryota > Viridiplantae > Streptophyta > Magnoliopsida > Santalales > Viscaceae > Viscum > Viscum album. The sequence goes on along the minus strand of OY728120.1, from coordinate 1,748,270,910 downwards.
AATGAAATTAGATTGAGATGAAGTCCTTTATCTCATGTCTGACATGACCCATTCATTATTTTATCTCTGGAATAATAAACTACAGTTAATTTCTACTTGTTTTAAATCCTGTTTCAGGTTTATTATTCTTTTTATATCATTTATTACCATGTTATAAACATTTTATAACCATTTATGTTAATAAAGGCCATTTTGTTTGATATTTGGTGCGTATAATTACAGGTTATCCATGTGGTCAAAATTCCATCATCACTACAATGATATTAATGATTTAGATAATCATATATATCATATTTACCCAGTATATATATGTATTTCTAATAGTACATAACATTTAGATATAATAAATGAAATGCACAGTTCATGGAAACGGTAAGTCATACGTATGCATGAACGCTACATTTATTTATATTTATTAATTTAATGGAATTAAAACATAATTATACATAGGAATATTATAATTATAGTATAATTTCATATAAAATTTCAATAACTCAATCCATTATAAGTTCCATGTGTGGCATGAACTTTTCATACCACATTGAGGGGATTTTAGTCTGCACTTCCTCAAATGAATGTATGGTATTTACCCACTGTGGAAACTAGAAATGTAATCTATAAATAAAAAAAGAATCATAGAAACAATATAAATATAATATATATCAGATATAAATAATGTTTAATTTTAATGTCCACCATATGAGGTGTTAGGATATGATTGAACAATCATTGTTTCATGAGGAAGTAGTTAATCGTGCACAGAAACGGTATGTTCATTACCTATTAGATGTAGGTGTGTGTAAGTGAAGTTTGAATAATTTCCAAAAAAAAAAACCTATTATATTTAGGATACTGGTGTTGTTATGTAGAAAAATAATAATATGATCATAGGGAGTGAAGAAGTAAAATAACAGAAGAGAAAATAAGGGAATATATTACCTTTAAATTGGGTAACTCCCTTTGGTTTGAACCTAAAATCTTTCTTGAAGTGTCTTATGCATAAGGTAAGGCTTATAGGTGGAATATAGGGATGTTTGGATATTATTTGTTCTTGTTTTGGATGATCGAAGTGGCTTGAGAGGTGTGAGTAATGGGTTTGAGGTGGTGGCCTTTTATAAGGGGGAGGAGGGGCTCTTTTGGAAGGTTTGAAATTATTATTTTATTATTAAATGATATTCGATTTCAAAAGGTCTAAGGATTATTTAATTCGATGATCAGTTTCATATAAGATGAATTAATATCAACCAATAAGAATTTGATAGGTTTTGGATATTTTTTAATCCTTATATGTTTTATTTAACCCTTTGTTAATTTATTTATCTTTTACCATTTCCTCTTATATATTCATACAATATGGTTAATATATTTACATTAAAATTACAAAAAACCCAAAATGGATAATTAATGACATTTTAACATCATATATGTCATTTGGATGAAGCCTATATTTTTAATTCTATTTTATCATTTAATAAAATATTGATTCATTTAAAATTATTTTTTGTCAATTTTAATAAAATTCATCTAATGACATGTTAAACTATCAAAAACGACTTGATTATTTAGAATAACCATCATTAATTCAAAGATAACTAGTCATCCGAATCAATAAAATTATTTTATTGAATAAAAAGGTTCAAAATAAATTTATATTTTAATTATAATATCATTTTTTTTGAATCCATTATTAATGAAGGAATTATTACATCACCATTGTGTCATAATTAAATTTCATTATTTAATGTCTAAAAATTATAAATAAATTTCCATGATGTATAAAAGAGTTTTAGATTTCCATATAATATTTATAGTCGAAGAGATAACTCATATAAACCCTTATAATAATTTTTTTAGTAAAAATATTCATGTTTATGTTATTTTCCTTTTTACTTATAATTAAATAATATAAATTGTCATTATCACTCCCATGTAGCTCCACAGGGTCCCAAAATCTACTTAATGAATCCCATGGTCACAAAGTTATCATAAAATAGGGTTAGGACATGTATAAGGGTAATTTATTATTATATTATTATTATTTTTCACACTTATTTACCTGATTTACCCTTTAACCATGGTACATAAAATATTTACTGAAGTAAATTTTCATAAGGTCTAAAAAATAAAACATCCCTATATACACAATTTGGACCTCTATATTCCAAATATTGAATCCATCTTTCAAAATTCAAAACATCAAAGTATAGAAAATAATTATAAAATAAATTACTGTTGTCAAAACAAAAAGCATGTTTTTAGGAAAAAATAACCATCAAACGATTTATCAATGTTTATGTCTAAATTAAGTGTGAAATTACCTCAAATGACCAAAATTGGATTAAATGGTAAAAATATAATCAAATTAAACTGTAAAACCAATTAGATAAACAATATAACTATATATATAAAGTAGATTCAAAGCTCGATTTGAATTAAAATGCAGTATTTTACACTATTCATTACAAAATGAACATTATTAGAAAAAATCCCAAATTTCATCCAAAGTAAATATTGATGTCTTAATTCTAATGAATAATATAATTTTGTCAAATAAAATATATAAACGTGAAAAAAATGATTTAAAATGGGTTTATCATCAAAAGGTGGTAAATCGACCTTTTAAAGAATATTAGACTATTTATGCTTATATTTGGATTCATTTTCCTTTTAAGATTCTATCATTAATTTGATAAGTGTAAAAATATTTAAGAAAAATTTATAATAATATTGTAGGTAGTTTTGTTCATTTCTTCAAATACAACGTTGATGAATTAACTACATTTTAAAACAGTAATATTGAATATTTTTATTCAGTATGATTCAATGTTGTGTGAAATGTAAGACTTCAAAGAAACCAATTGTTGTGTATCAGGGATGCCATAAAACATAAAATCCCCTTTAATGTAAAATTAATATTTAATTCCCAAATATAAATAAATATGAAAATTCATATTCATTATTCACCGAAGATGTTACATCCTTCCCCCTATTGGAAATTTCATCCTCTACATTTTATTCACTTATCATATATGTTGGGTATTTATCCCTCATATCATTTTCATATTTCCACATTGCCTCTTCAATCATATGGGTTTTCAAAAAAACCTTTACCTGATAAATTACCTTATTCTGCAACACTTTCTCTCTGTAGTCAAGAATCTATACTGGTTGTTCCTCATAAGAGAGATTTTCATCTAACTGAGCTACCTCTAGACACTAAACATGAGATGGATCTCGAATATAATTTCTCAACATTGAAACATGAAAAAATTGTGTACCTGGGATAAACATTAAGGTAAATCTACAATGTATGCAACCGATCAAAATTTCTCCTAGATTAATAAAGTCCAATGATCCCAAGAATTACATTTCTACTCTTACCAAAATGCATCACACTTTTCCATGGATAAACTTTTAGAAATACCTGACCACCTACCTCAAAAGAAAGATCCTTACTTTGGTTATCTGCATAACTTTTCTTCCTAATATGATATGTTCTCATGTGATTATGAATAAACATAACATTTTCTGCCATATCTTCTGCAAATTCTGGTCCCATCAATTTCCTTTCACTTACTTCATCATGAAAAGTTGGGGTTCAACATCACATTCCATACAACACCTCAAATGGAGCCATCTATACACTGGAATGAAAACAGTTATTATAAGAAAATTAATCCAAAAAATATGTCACTCCCAACTTCCTTGCTAATCCATTGATAAAGAACATATCATATCACTCAATGTTTGAAATTCTCTTTTTGACTACCTATATGATTGAGGATGAAAAGTTGTACTAAAATTTAATTCAGTACCCAATGACTAATGAATTCATTTCCAAAAGATATAAGTAAACCTGTGATCACTGCCAAAAACAATGGAGAGGGGAAATCCATGAAACCATATTATATCTTTAACATAAAACCGAGAAATTTCATCTAGAGACTATGTATCTATAGAAGGAAGGAAATGAGAATATTTTGTCAATCACTAAACAATAAACTAGATTGCATTGTTACATCGATATTTATTCGGTAATCCCAAAACAAATTCCATTGATATATTTTTACATTTCCACTCAGGAACCTGTAAATAATGATGTATCCCTTTTGGTAACTACAGATCTTCTATTACCTTTTGACAAGTCAATCACATCACAGTAAATTTATCAATATCTTTTTCATTCCATCCCACCAGTAATACACCAGAATATCCATGTACATCTTAGTACTTTTAGAATGAACTAAAAATGGAGAACTATGAGCTTCACATAATAACTCTTTCTTCAACTGTGAATAACAAAGAACACATAATCACTTCCCAAATCTCAAAATAAAAAAATTATCAATGTCAAATTCAAAAAACATACCGTTCTGAACCAACTCTACCTTTTTATTCAACTCACTTCCTTCCATCCAGGCTTTCATAATTATGATAGATAAAGATGATTTCACTGACACCTGAAACAAAACAGAGTAATTTCATACACCAAAAACATTGATTCTAAATCCCATTATATTATTAATCAAATGATCTTGTTCTCAACGTAACAAGGTTAATGTAGCATTAATTTTTTTACATAGTGATTCTGCCACATTATTTTCCTTTCCTGGATGGTAATGAATTGTGCAATAAAAATCCTTGACTAATTTTATTCATATGCTTTGTCTCATGATCAATTCTTTCTGAGTGAATATATACTTACATTTTTTAATCAATATATATTTCACACTTTATTCCATAGAAATGTTGCCTCCAAATTTTAAAAGAAAAAAACAACATCTAATTCAAAATCATTTATAGAGTAATTTAACTCATGAGATTTCAACTGACGTGAAGCATAAGAGATTAAATGATCATTCTGCATTAGGACACAACTAAGTCCTATCAACGAAGCATCAATGTATATAACAAACTCACAATTTCTGGAAGGAAAATCCAAAACTAGATCATTCACCAATCCTATTTTCAATTCCTAAAAACAATCACACATTCTTCTATCCAAATAAACATAACAAATTTTCGAGTTAACTTATTCAGTGGGAAAGAGAAATGTCCAAAATTTCGAACAAATATCTAGTAATAATAGGATAAACCAACAAAACTACAGATCTCAATTATATTTTTGGGCATTTTCCATTCTAAAACAACTTTTGTTTTAGTAGGATAAACTATTATTCCTTCTTTAGAAAAAATGATACCAAGGAAAGTAATTTCTTGTAACCAAAACTCACACATTCTGAATTTTCCATATAGATTATTTTCTTTTAAGGTTTGAAATACAACCCATAAATGAATTCTATGTTCCGATTCACATTTAGAATAAACTAAAATATCATCAATAAAAACAACAAAAAAATTTCACCTGAGTTGACTGAGCCATTATTGTAACACAATGTTCAATTCTAAATCTGACCATCTGAGGATACTGATATGGAAGGTTATTTTCCTTTGTATGCCTTCCCAAAAAAGAACATCTATTTACTCTACGAAAAATATTTATTAAAATAGATATATCTTAGATGAATTAATATGGTAATCTATAAACTAGATATCATTTCAATCTTACCATAAATTAAAAATAATTTATGGATATTAAATCAATAATATCCTAAATTCTAAAGTAGTCTAAACCGACCTCTGATACCAACTATATGACCATGGCCTTAAATAATAAATAATCATTAATTAAATGAATAATTCTCATTTAGTATCTTTTCAGGTTTAGAGTTTTAGAGAAATAGGTTGTAACTATTACATTACATTTCAAAAATTACAAAGTTGACACTTCTACTCAGTTTCCATTTTTTATACAATAAAAACTCTTAAAAAAGAAACATATCTAGTTCTATGTTTTAGATAGCATGAAATTTCCATAATCCCATATTTTACCCTATTCATTATTAAGTCATGTGAAAAACATTTCAACACATGGGATGAGCATAAAAAAGCTCAGTAAGGGTAAAATATAATGAAACAAATCATTAGTCCATCAATACATACAATACATAAGCTATTAAACATTCCTCAAGAAATAATAATATTTATGACTAACACATATAAATAATAAATCATAATGGTATGTTGTAGAATCCATATCAAATTTAAATTGTAGCTTTCACAGATACATAGAGAGTTATATTGGAATACCTATCATATTATATTCACTAAATCTCGTAGGATAAAAATTAAAGTTTACCATTATATTGTTATCCACTGCATGATAGATCTATCTCGGGATCACCTGCCCTAGGTTTATCACAAAACCACCCATATATGTAAACAATTTCCATGAAACATAACATATTCATAACATATAAAACAAGAAAAAAAGAAAGATAACATTTCCACGTTTCAATCATAATATATCAATGAAAGATATTGAAATAATAAATACTTTCTCAAAATTATTTTCAATTCCTAAATATGTAAAAAGGGTATATGGTATTTATTTTCCTTTAAATACACTACATATTGTTAAGGAAGCTAATGATCAAATAATAATCATGGTGGCGAAATGGTCTTTGTCACTATGCACGTTAAAAGGATAGGGTTTGAACGAGACAAGGGTCTTGAGACGTGTGAGTAATGGGTTAGAGTTGGTGGCCTTTTATAAGGGGGAGTAGGGGATCTTTAGGAAGGTTTCACAGTATTATTTTATTATAAAATGTTTTTTAGTTTGAAAAGGACAAAAAGATATTTAATTCAATGATAAGGTGCATATCAGTCGAAAAAAATCATCCAATTAGAATTAGACAGGTTTTGGATATTTTTTAATCCTTATATGTTTTATTTAACCCTTTGTTAACATATTTACCTTTTACTATATCCTGTTATATATTCATACTATACGGTTAATATATTTACATTAAAATTCTAACTGACCCAAAATGGATCATTAATGATAATTTTAACATCTTTTTTTTCATTTGACCAAATGTTATATTTTTAAGACTATTTTACCATTTAGTAAAATATTGACTGATTTAAAATCTCTTCTATGTCAATTTTTAAAAATCCAATACAACAGTATTCTTTTGAATAACCTTCATTAATTCAAATATAACAAGGAATCATAATCAATAAAATTATTGTATGTGATAAAAAGTTTCAAATTAAATTTATTTTTATATTTATAATATCATTTACTTTAATCCTTTATTAAAGGAGCAATTACTGCATCACCATTGTCTCATAATAAAATTTGTTTATATAATGTCTAAAAATTATAAATAAAATATCGTTATGTATTATATTGTTTTATACTTCCAAATAATATTTATAGTTGAAGAGATAACATATATAACTCAATATAATAAAAAATAGTAAAAAGATTCATGATTATGATATTTTTTCCCTTACTTTAAATTAATTAAAATAAAGAGCCATTATCTCTCCCAAGTGGCTCCATGGGATCCAAAAATAAAACCAATGATTCCTATAGTCGTACATGTATCAGAAAATATGGTTATTATATGTGTAAGGGTAATTTAATATTATTGTAAAAAAAATTCATCAATATTTTCCAGATTTACCCTTTAACCATGGTAAATAATATATTTACTGAAAATAATATTCAAAATTTATAAAAAATAAAAGTTACCTATTTAAACAATTTTGAAATAATGATTAAAAATATAGAATTCATTTTTCCTAATTCAAAACAGAGAAGTAGCACAAATTAATTTAAAAATAATTCTCATTGTAAAAAAGTGTGTTTTAAAGAAATAAAAACTATCAAAAGATTTACCTTTGTTTATTCCTAAATTAAGAGTTAAATTACATAAAATGAACAAAATTGGATCAAATGGTAAAAATATAATCCAATTACACTTTCAAACCAATTAAATTAATAATATAACTATATAAATAAATTATATTAAAAGGCTGTTTTGAAATAAAATGTAGTATTTTTCACTATTCATTAAAAAAATAACAATCTCAAAAAAAACCACAATTCCTTCCAAAGTAGATTTTTATGTCCCATTTATAATTATTTAAATTATTTTTTAAAATAGAACATATAAAATAAAAAAAAAACTAGATTTAAAATGGGTCCACCCTAAAAAGGTGGTAAATCAACCATTTAAAGAATATTAGAGAGTTTATGCTTAAAATAGGATTCATTCACATTTTAAGAATCTAAATTTTATTGCATAATTGTAAAAACATTATCAAAAATGTATAATCATATTTTTCTTAGTTATGTTCATTTTCGCCATTATAATGGCTATGAGTTTACTACCATTTAAAATAATAATATTTTATTATTATTACTCAGCATGACTCAACATTGTGTGTAGTGTAATATTTCAAAAAAAAACATTGTTGAGTATCGGGTACGCCATAGAACATAGAATCCCGTTTAAATTAAAATTAGTATTTAATTCACAAATATTAATAAATATGAAAATTTTATATTATTTATTCACAGGGGATGTTAAACCATTAGTTGAAACCCATTATTGCATAAGGGTATCCTCCATTTACCATTATATATACACTTGGTATAAGGGTAAAGTGGTTCTTGAGTTGCTGTGAAATAGTATTACTCCACGACCTTTACACAGTACCACTACATAAATTTAATCTTAATTATACTCTAATATACACGTTCTTGGTAATGGTAGATTCCCATGACCATAACACTATATAAGGCTAGAAATAATATTACCCTTATATGAATGATTCATGTGAGGGTATGGTTTGAAAAACCATAATCGGGCCTCCATACACTTATTTGTAAGTGTACTATCATCAAGAAAAATATTTTTGAAAATGTAACAAAGAGGTTACTCTTATATAGATATTCATTATTAGGGTGTGAACTTCATGTATCCTTATTTTTCCTATGGGTAAGTGGTCCGTTACCATCAAGTGATTATGATAAAAAAAACTCTTAACCATACATATCCCATTTTAAAATCCTATTAAACATATGTACTGTCATTTCATTTCTTGGTAAACTCAAGTGACTCTTAAATATACTGATATACATAAAGGAAAAGAATGATAACCCTTATAAAGACCACTTTGTGTAAGTGTAATTCCTCAGATACCATTGCACATAAAATCTGTGTAATGGTAAATCCATAATTACATTTACATATCCAACTATATATTGGAATCCTCATTTTCCATATGTTTATAAAACACAAAAAAAATTATTATGTTTTTATATTCTACATCATTTAAATTCTATAATTCATAAATCTAAATCAGGTGTTCACTTTATAAAAAATAAAGGGATTTAATAGATTATAATAACAATTATTTGATGATGAAAAAGTGATTTAAATCCACGTTTATTGGATCTCCTTATAAGAAATATAATAATGAGATAAAAACTCAAATAATGAATAAATTAAAAGTTTATACCATAAAATAATGATCCAATATATCATCATAATCTTCAACATAGAACAAAAATTAATGTTTTTGATAAAGATCACATGAGTGGAAAAAGAAATTATCCACCTCTATAGTGTATCTAAGGGAGAATCTGAATCATCTAACCTAAATATGAGATCGATATTTTGTCCACAAAATACTAGTACCTCTATCACAATGAGGTAAGTTTATAGTAGATATTGGTTCAGGGAGGTTTGGCCAAGAATAATGGAATTTTCCACCCCAAATCCATCACATGAAATAATACATTAATAAACCATGAATTCCACTCCTCAATAATTATATAATTAATAATTAATAAAAAAATTATATTGCTAGTTAATGCATCATATATAATTAATCACTTTATGTATCATATAAATAAGAAATTATTTAATTTTTATGAATTTAAATGAGTTGAACTATTCCAATATTAATATGTTTATTATTTTGTTTCTTATATGATCCTAGGAGGAATCAAGTATCAAATTATATTTTGTGATTGCATATCGATATCACATAAACATGATATATCAACTAGTAAAATAAATTTTATTTCTATGGGTGATATCTATATCATATATAAGTTTAGTTAAATTTATTCAACTTTATAAAAATGGATTCCCACAAATTCATTTAATAGTAGATCAATTTCATTACTATAAAAGATTGATATATGAATGATAACTCTTATTTTTTTCAAAAAAAAAATAAATATTGTAATAAAACACACTATATTGGATGAATCCATAAATGTTTTACATCTAGGAATCCATTCATTAATGGATTTCTTTTTATTTCAACTGTAAATGATATCAGGATGGAATAGTTGAAAGTAACCCCATAACCCAATTTTTTTTTAAATTTCTAATATTTACATAATATAAAATGGATCGATAATTTTGGAAATTTTTTCACACATACACTTGGGTATTATGTGTAATGATTGACAGATAAATTTATTTTTAAATCTTTTTTTACGAATCTATCTGAGATTATGTTTGAAACAATTTATGATAATTTTTTTCCATTTTTATTGAGATTTATTACTTAATGTGTTTCAATTATTCATACATTAATATCATAAATTTAATTAAATTCAAATTTTAAATATTCATGATCTTAGAAATAAATTAATGAAAAATATTTTAAAACATTTATTTTTAAAAGAGTTATAATATTTTTTATGTTTTTAACAATTAATGTTTTTGATGGATGTATTTCCCCTACCCCCATGATCGCGATATGGGAAAAAATCACATTATTATTTCATATTTTTATGAAGGTTCAAATGGTTCATGATATAATTTTTTTCGTGGATATATCTCCTAAAATTTTAAATGATGCTTTGAGTTTCTTTCATTGTAATGGGTTCTCTTTCCGATTTTCATCATCTACCTTTAGTGTCAATGTTTTAAACACATGTTAATTTGGAGTGGGTATACTTATTCATAACATTATAGGTCTTATATTCTCATTGAATTTATTAATATACCTTTAAAATGATGAATATGTGTTTTGAAATACTAGTCTACTGCTTTCATATTATTCATGTACTCCATATTGATTTTAATATGGTGGTCATTTGATATTTCTTTTATATGCATGGATCCTGCCTATTTATCAATTTTGGTGTGGTTTCTTCAAATTATGATTCTATTTGAAAAGTTGAAAATCATTATATTTCATGGTTAAAATAGTAGTCATTATCTCAACCCAGATGATCATACAGAATCTATGATACATCCCAAGGTGGATGAAATATATATAGAGCTAACCCTTTTGATGATACCTTTGTAATTTGATTTGAAAATTTTCATAGGGCTATATCACTACAAATGACCTTTGGTGCATGAATCCAATATTGTATTTTTGACTCACTATTTTCATCAATGGAAAATATTAGAACACTTTTATCATTTGGAATCTTCTAATACTTCAATGCATTGTCATGTTATTCAAGTAATTTAGTAGAAAATTGAAGATATCAAAAATTGTGAGATTTATTAAAAACCTCTTCCTAGAAGGGTTTCTTGTGAGGTTTTCATCCATTTGATTGATCTTAATCATATTATAAGAGAAGATTATATGTTCTCAAATTCAATTCAAGGATCAGTACTACCCAGATTCCATGGTATTAAACCCTTGAACATTTTTGTTCTAATATTATAAAATAGAGCATTCAATATAATATCAAGATATAAATTTTCACACAAGAGGATATTCTAAGACTCTTTGGAATGAGATTATAGGATATGTCCAACCAAAGGAATTTAGTGAATCTACTTATCATTTTTAGTTGGATTCTACAGAGTATTGGTTAATGTATAGAAATAATGGTTATGGTTATAAACATAAAAATATGTTGGGAACTAATATAGTTTATATTATTTCAACCCGGTGTGTTTATGAGTCAGATAAATTCGAGGAAGAATTAAATGAAAATGTGTAGAGGGATGATATGGTTTCAATGTTCTCAAATATTCAATGTCTTGACCAATATATGGAGAATATTTTTTTAACCTTGGGATGGATATATTTGATAGATTGTTGCCTCTAGTAAAAAATAGTGTTTCATAAAAGGTAATTAATATTATATTATTTATTGTATTATGGGTAATAGATATTTTTTTTATAATATTATTTATGATAATTATAAATCTTGTGTTTTTGTGTAATTCAGTGACTCATTATCCATGACTGACAATATTCTGGATGATGGTGATATAGGTTTCATTTATGATATATCATTATATTATATTCTGAATATTTTCCACCCACATAATTCCGTTATGAATTATAGTGGATATTAATGAAATTTAGACCTCCATTGTTAGGGATAAAAATGTTGTTACAATGGATATTGATGTTATATATAAAGTTAATATGTCATGAATGAGGTTATGTGATGTTATGTGATAGTGTATAATTCTATGAATGTTTCATACTAAATCATTATCATAAATCATAATGCATTGGTTCTTATAATGGATGAATGGTTTCCCCATTTTCAATACTCAATAGAAGATGTTGATAAGTAATGAGATATATGTGGTTTGACTTGTTTTTATAGAAGGGTCCACGTTTTTGTTTTTCTGGATTATTTTGTGGAGTTTCCATTATTTGTGTAAAGGATGGTTTTGGTTTGTTTATTTCCCCTTGGCTCATTTTTGGTACAAATTTATATTGGACAAGGTTTTTTCTAACTCCACATTATTTCTCTGTGGGAGGACCCCCTTGGAAGATCATTTTTTGGTGGACTGGGTGTGAGGAGAGGTTATTTTTTGTTATTTTTTATGTATTGAATTTTATGGATAGAGAGACTTTTAATTAAAAAGTTTTTTTTCAAGGTAATTTTTTGAACATTTGGAATAAATTCAAAAAATATAGCTATATGAAAATATTCTAGGGTGCGGTAGTGATCACAACATGGTTCACTACATTATCCTGAAATAAATATATTGTTTTCAAGTATATTTGTATTGAAATTTCAATTTAAATTAATTAATAAAAAAATAAAAAATAAGTTAGTTAATTAATTTTTAATACCATTATAATGTTTTTTTAACATGATTTTATGGATTCATTGTAGGTGGTGGTGTTTTGGAGATCCCAATATGGATATGAAGATAAATAAAAAATGGAAAGGAAACTAAAACACACATGATCACTTAATTTTGATTTACATTATATTTTATGTCTAATAAGGTTTAAATTTGCTGGTGGGATCGATAAATATTTCCTACATAATTAATTCTAAGAAACCCTTTAACAGAATTTCAATCTAGTAACCAATTGTTAAGATCTATTTTTAAAACAAATAATGTTTAATGTCAAGAATACTACATGGAATTTTGTTAAAATCATCAATTCTAGAAATGTAATGGTCAAAAAAATTTATTGGGATATATTAAATAGTCATTCTAAAAGATATATTTTTTTATATTAACTATAATTATGTTTACAATTCCTAAAAAACATATAATTTATATTGGGAAAAATTTAAAAAAACTACTATATCCCTTCAATAGTAAATAAAAATTTTGGTTATCTAATTATTAATATCTTCCTAGGGTAAGGCATGTAAAATTTTAATGATAGTTAAAGTTATTTTCGTCAAAATTTAAATGTTTTGGATCTCCATATCCTCCTAGAGAGAATAACTGAAGAAGTAGATATACTTGAGCCTTTTCCACCTCAAGATAGGGAGATAAATGATGGAAAACCATTTGAAGGGTTCTTAAAACATGTTAAATGTGTTCTGACACATAATCTATATACTATTTTTGTATTTTTGGCTCTATAATCATTTTATGTGTTTGTATCCTAGTTTATTTTATAATTATAAAATTTTATCAATTTTATTTCCCAAAATACATATTTTCTCATAAATCATATACGATAATATTACACAAGGGAAAAATATGTTTATCTATTAGAAAACATTATATCCAATTTCTAACCCATAATAATTATATTATTATGTTATATGGTATATAGAAAATCTTTTATAACATTTATAACATGGTTATGAGCTTCATACTCCAAGGATTATGTATAGGTCTATCTATTTAAGGGGGGAGAGGGAAACCATTATTTCAGTCAACCATGGCCAAAGAATTACTTCAAACTGATATTAAATTCTAAGAGAAATGAACAATAATTATAGTACAGTTCACATTCAAAAATCAATTTATCCTACATCCTGTGAAACACACATTATTTTTATAAAATAATATTTTTTCATTTTTTCTTACATCAAACTATTTATAAATCACCCCATTTTTTTATTTTATAATACTTATTGAAAAATAATATACTAAACCTCCAAAAAATCATTATAGGAAACCTTGGGAATTAATTTTTCTAAAAATGATATTTAACAATATAAGTATCTTTCATGATTCATTAAAACACATTCTAATGGTCTTGTGAATCAAAGAGAGAGATTAATTATCTATCTAAAATTCATTTACTAATAATGAAGAGAAAATATAAAATAAAAAATGATCTAAAATACCAAAATCAAATTGAGTCATCCTAGGATCTATGTAATACATATAATGGTTCTGATAATACGTTTATGAATTCGGAAATCAACTTCACAATCTATATCATTCTCTATAGCAATTTTGTTCCAAGAATCACCAAATATCAATCCTTGATCCAATACATCAATTATATTCAATGCTAGTCATAAAATTCATTAATGGTGAAAATTCAATGGTTTATTGATAAACGCTAATATATAAATACAAAAATAAGGGAATGTGATTCACCCATGAACCTCTGAAGTCTTTTACACATGTGTGAAACGTGTCCTCAAATTTATGGATAGTTCATTATATCTGGGCCGAAATTTAAGGTTGAATTATTGTTCTATGGAATAACTATAAGGTAAAAGTTCACTGAAAAACATTCAAACACCATGAGGTTAAATGAGGATCATTATCAGAAACTATTTTCCACAAAACCAAATTGAAACATTCATATATTCTAATTACAACCTTAATAAATCATCTATTATACTAAACATTTTGATTTCAAATAATTTATATGAATTCCTCAACGTATCCATAATTACAAAATAAAAATTCATCTTCACAATGATTTAGGAACAACATAAAAAATATCCAGCTATTTTTTCATTAAATTCCAATTATTAAAATAAAATTATTGTAGTAAACCACATTGAACGTGATGTTTATCAATGAACTTCATGAAGATAAAACACTATTCCAAAAACCCTACTTGTGGCCTCATTTTTCGTAACCACCGAAATTGACTAATCAAGGTATGATTTAAATTTTTTACTAGAAGATGTAAATCCAAATTTGAGATATGAAACTCCTAGTGAACCATCTGATAAACAACTAATATATAAAAAATATCCCTCTAAAAAATTACCTTATACTGATCATCGTCAGTCTATCCCTATGTGAAAACATCACAAATAACTTGATCCCACCAAGCCTCTACCTCATGATCCAACAAATATTCTTCATTTAATAATATTATGAAATATAACTATACATTAATCTAATAAAGAAAATAGATTCCACTAACATTATTTGTAACAATATAATACTCTTCTATTACTCTCCAACCATCAACAAACAGACATACCAAATCAAAATGAGTGAATTTTCAAGTCATATTAGATAAAAAATTATAAATCCATTTTTTACTGAAGATATTGATTTAAAAATACTATAAAAACATCATACACTATCGTGGATGTTCATTAATATCATATTTTGCGAAGATATTTCTCATGCACTTGTGATCTGTGAAGACCAAAATGATTCCTCCTATGAGATAGTGGCACAAAACCATCAGGGTAAAACATAATATCATATTAATAAATATTGTCACATGTTCACATTCATGATATTGTATCTTCCTTGGATGATTATAAATTACCACCAACGTTTTTATCATAAATACCAAAGAAAATATAGAAATAATCATAAAAAAAATTTAACAGATGCCCGTTAGCCTAAAAATAATGAAAATGAGAACAATCATATTTATCCTAATAGTCCAATTTTTTTTCCAAAGACTAGTTATTTCATTAAAAAGTCTTCCTATTTTTTATTATGGAATTAAAAGGATTTTTAGTTTGTAAAATATCAGGAACACAAAATCTATCATATATTTCTTTTCCTAGGATTTTTTAAAAATGCATTGAATTCTTGGGGAAAACAAAGAAACAAATTAATTAATCATTCATTCATTAACAACAAATCAAAAATGAGACACAATATTCCCTATAAAACTCATAAATGTCACCAAAATTGTGTTTGTAGACCACTTTCTAAAAATATAATGAAACTAAAGAGCATTCGTATCAACACTCAAATAATCTTCATGACCCTCTTTTTTCATCAAATAAAAAATGATTTCATCAATGAACCATACTAAAAACAAATCTATGAACTCTTGAGATATAGATATCATCACTCCCAAGAAAATATCTTGTGAAATAATGATTCAAAAATAAATTACCACAAATTTATGGCATATATAAACAAACATTAATTTAGTCTTTATGATATCTTCATGATCCACTCTAAATTGGTCATACTATAATAACAATTCAACACTTCAAAACTATATAGATCCAATTGATTTGTAGACTAGATCAATAATACATTATATGGTTTATTGGTTCTTTAACCATCCTTGATTAATCTAACCCTAATATATAGATACACGTAAAATTCAATGATCTTTATTTTAGAAGAACATTTCATAACACTAAGACATCTTAATTATCTATAAAATAACCTTCCACTACATATCATCAATCTTAATTATTTTATTATGAATCTCAAAAGCCACCAAATTATATTGATACATCAAAATCAGAGAAAAAATTGGAAGTAACTCTAAATCAAAATTTATATACAATCAAAGGGTGTCTTAATAACCACATTAGGAAATTCATCATTAAACTCTTCAACAATCATAACTAATAACATAACATGAACCTCCAACTATACCAAAATCAAATCCACTAACTAATAATAATTAGGATCTACGTTAATCTATTCCAACATATGTTTTCACTCACCAACATACAAAATATTTCATCCAATATCCTCAATGAATTATAAAATCCTCCAAAATAAATCATTAATACCTTTTCCTAAGAAATCACTACATTACAAGGATTAAATTGTAAACTTGTATATGAAATTATATAGAATTCCCTAGTGTATGATTAATCCCTAATACCAACAGAAATTAATACACATATATAGCTTGATGTCTTTAAACATGTGAAGTAAATAAAACTGACACTGGAAATATCACCTATTTATGCCCTATATAATAGACCATGGAAGGTTGAGTTAATGAGCATGTACTTCATTAATTGAAATAAGTATATACCTTAGTATAAAATATATATATGGTACCTCTTATGATATTTTTGATTCAAGTTCTCTAAAAACTATGTCATACAACTATCATTTCTCTACTCATCTACCTTTATAGCACTAATGATATCTTATATAATGAATATACTCAAAATTTTATCCTTGAGGGAAAGGGGAATCATAGGTCAAACCTCTAAATTCTCTATCTCTCATCTATACTGTATGACACCTAACAGAATTTATATTTTTTACTGATATGACCAAATGGGAAACTACTATAAAATTTATACATTCAATTGGATTCTAGTACTATTTTTACCACCAAGGATGATTAGAAATTAAATATTGAAAATTATATAAATTCAAATAGAATAGAAACTCATTCCGAAGTCACCAGTAGATATTATAGAATAGACTAATATATTGAAAGGAAATGGGGGATTCTTTGACTAGATCCTTATAGAATAAATACCGACTTAATGGAAAAATGAGAAACACAATTTATATCTACTATTCTCATGAAGTCCTAAGGACCACCCTACCAATATGATTTGGTATGTACTAATATTTTCTCTATCACCATTCACTATAAATATATCACTAGATATTTAACCATTATAATATTAGTTAGATAACATTGGTCATTTGGATTAAATTCCTCATTGAAATATATTACACATGAAAATTCATTTATCCGAGATATTAAAGAATAATAATGGAATATTCAAAACAAATTGAAAAACCTAATGTCCTTGAGCTTCCCTAATATAGGGAATGAAACTCTCATTATCATGACAATTTTATAGTTAAATAGTGGAACATATCATGAAGTTGATATCATAACCTCCACTATGATACTTCTAACTCCTCTCGATCTCAAAAATAATGATCTACCATTAATCATCATCTCAATGAAGAATAGATAATGAATAGTTAATCAAATACTTCTTCTGAACATGGATCAAACAAAAATTGATATTCAGTTCCTCTAAAAATATATTAGTCTTTTAGTCAGAAACATATTTGTAATACATGAAGATATCAGTCATTGAAGATAATAGTTATTTTCATCGTTGAATTATCCTCATATAAATCAAGCCTTTAATGATATGTTGGGGCTTTTAGTTGTATATCTCCATCTCAAACCTCATGAGGATTTTATTCAAAAACCTTCTCTATAATGTATAAAAATGAAATGGAAATCCATAGACTAGGAATGTGGAATCCCATTGGATTATTCAATTAATTTAAAATCAACATTTACCTTAACATTATTATTCATTCATACACAAAATAATGCATAATGCAATAACCTTACCAATTTATTTATTCATAAAGCAATATCACCTCACCTAGAATGTTTAATATGACTATGGTCCTTGGCTCTAAGTGCAGGGGCCAAATATCTTGTGTCTTAGTCACCATCCCTTTAATACATCATGTAATATTATTAATTAATAAATATTGAATAAAAATCTATGAAATTCACAATGGATAATTACATCAACCAATATATTATCTCATAACTAAATGATTTAAAACTATATTATTAAAACCATCCCATACAAGAATGCCTCATGGGATGGCAGCAATGATAGGTATGACTGCCAATTCATACCTATAATAATTCATGGTTTGGAGACTATCACTTAGGGTATATGATAAAAATAATCATAAATTTTACCCTCACATATAATTGTAATAATAATATATGTACCAATTAAAACATTGAAAAAAATAAACAAATCCCAACATGCATATAATATCATAAATAAACTGAAAACTCCAAAAATTAATATCACAATATCAACTCCTATATTAACAATTCCAAGAAAAACAACATTCTTTGATAACAGCCATGATCTAGTATAATCATCCCCTTTGTACAACCTTATATTGAGGACATGATCAACGGATATCAATATATATGGGATCATACATGTATACTCTCTATGATCCTCCCAAAAAAATATCATGCCAATCTAAAAAAATAAAGATTTCTCAGTAAATAAATTGATAAACAAACTAATTAACTAACATAGATCAACTAAATTCCCATCAACACCAAACCTCAAATGTCAAATATTATAATATAATTATGATAAAAATTATATCAAATAGAGATATATTTTAATGAAGGTACCATTTTCCCAATTCCTCATTAAACTTGTCATACTCATTCCCCAATAACACACAACATGGTGAAAACCAAAAAACCATATATCATATCACCGTAATATACACATAAACATAACCACACAACAAACACATCCATATGAAAATTCCACATTTCCACAACATCAACAAAATCACACACCAAAACCAAGAACCATTACATCATGTACATGTATAAATATATACTAATATCAATTACAATATGTTAATATATAAAATATCATAACTATAACACATTATATTATATATATACACACAATAATGTTTACCTATTAAAACCCAGATACAGATATAGGTCATAATATTCTGTTTCACAATGCATATAAAAATACACCATATTTTTTAACCATTAAATCATGTATATGTATTCATACCAAATTACATCCAGGAACATCAGATAAGATGAGGAAGTAATTACTCTTATATATCCTATGTAACCTATTTTTTGGAAAACATATTGATCCCAAATCAATTGAATGGTAATCAGTCTTCTAACCTGACCCTAGTGGTGGTGTCTATGAAATAGAAAAAGTAAACTGAATATAATCAAACACATATATTATGTAAGCTTAATTTCCTAACACAAAAAATTATTTCAAAAACTATTAAATCCAAATTCAAAACCACCTTCATCTCTAGAAACAACATGAAACAACATGATCAAAATAGAACGATAATCAACAACTATTTCATAACTCTTAATTATGTCTCAATAATAATTTATAAACCACTCTGTATAAATTTATTAATATTATTTATGTTCTTATCATTAAACATTAAGTCCTTTCATAATCTCATCGACATTAAAATACCAACATACATTTTTTATTTGATAAATTTATTCGAACCATGATATTCTATGAAAACATGATTATATCACATTATTTATTCAATTGAAAAATATTACCTCGTCATATTTTCTTCATAATATAATATATCATTATTATATAATATTTTATTCCATTTAAAACTAACAAATAATTTTCTTATTAATTAATTTATAATTTTCTAATTATATAATCAGACCCCTTTCTCAATAATTCTTATTTAATTTATAAATTAATTAACATTCTACCATTATAGAATATAAGCCATAGCCAAAAAATATCTAGAAAAAATTCCATTAATAAATATACAATCCCCCAGAACAACATCTTTTCTATATCACATTATCCCTAAATACCCCATCTAATGCCATTTCTGTAGCCACAATTCCATATATCCTCATAACAAACCACAGAAACCAATTTTTTAAATGATCGTATGTCAATAATGAAACAAATTCCATACCATCAAATCAATCCATTACTATTGTAATAATGAAAAGGTTAATAACCATGGAATCCATTAAGGGATAAAAATTAAAACAATCACAAAAAATGGTGTGGCTATAATAATAATTGAAAATAAATTAAGATAAATATACTACAATGGTGGTAGAAAACAACATCAATATAATATACTAGAGTAATACTTCAACCATACTATATGATTTTTCAATTGAATATAATATTTTATCAATTCCACTTTCAAAATTTTTTTTCTTTTACAATTTATAAATCATCTAAACATTTATAAACATTATAATAAAATTTTAAAAGATATAGTATCACAAAAATTAACTATCCCAAGACATATAAAATATTATATAATTAATATAATGAATAAAATCATAGTCAAATGTGTATCAAAACCTTCCTGTTTCAATTCATTAAAATTATAGTATAAATTCTTTTTATGTCAATTCTTTGTCTATACCCCATGAAATATAGTTCAGCATAATTTCACATTCACATATAATAATAAAGTAAATGTTTTGAAAGTATTATGTGAAAAATAATCTTCGATAATGACAGTATTATTTGTGAAGAGATGAATCATCAAACACAACCAAGATAATACAGAAACCCCAAAAACCTATTATACACATAACTCCCTCAAAATAGAAATTCAAAAAAAATAAAACTAAGTCCAGAATATACTTCCATAAGCTGAAAAATAATGTAAATAATGATGGACGATAAAATTGGAAATAACACATTAAACTAAAAGTTAATTTTCATAAAAATTTCTCTTAACGATCAATCATTGAGTCATAATTCTAAAATTTAATGTTCCCACAATAGAATGACATTTTATAGAGTAATTAGTTAATTCAATGTGTTTGAGAGAAACATAAAATTTATAATAAAAATTTGGAAACAAAATTTTAGGATGCAATGAAGGGAGTCACAATGAATCACTGAACATATTATAATATTATGATGTGACCTTCCCCATTTTTGTTCCCTTCATAATTATTAAAAAAAATATCATTTAATGATACCACTGGAAATAAAAATCCATAAAATTGTGTCAATACATAATTCATGCCACCAGGGAGTCATTAAATAATCTTAAACCATCTAAATCAGGACATAGCAATCCAAAATTAAGACGACAATTCAATTGAGACAATTATACACAACTATCCCCAAAAATTTATAATAATGAATTTCTACAGCCACAACATACATGGTCTGATTCCTACCTCTACAGTGTAATGTTTCTCAATATAGATTTTTCGAAATCATAATGAATCCCTTCATTCGAAATTAAGATAATGAAAATTTAAAAAAAAATATTCATTTAAATAACCTAATATGAACGAAAATTATTTTACCATCATCCTATGATGCATAACTATAATTCTCAAAAAAAAGTTCCTGTAATGAAACACACTCAACTCGAAACAACCTCTTTCCATCGTCCAGTAAACAATGATGAAACACACATTCTCATGGTGTGATTTATATAATTGAAAATATCTCCCAAAACACCTCCTATATTCATCTATAATACCTCCATGCACTCCATAAAACTCTTATTTAATAAGGAACAAAATTTATGTGTCTATAAAAATTTATTCATGTTCCTGTTAATAATGAAGGAATCTCTAACAATTTCATTTCACGTATTTTTAAATTATATAATAGTAAACACTATATTAACTAAAATAATGATTTTGAACATTACATAACAAAATAAATAACATTAATTACTATTAGCTACAATAAATATTCATATTTAATTTTTTAGCACTTGATAAATTTAATTATGAAAATATAAAATCATTTTACATGTTGGTTGTTGAACCAACTCAAATACTGATATGCAATAAATAATGAATAATTAAAATCAAATACATGTTTTATTTTCATAAAAATATTATGTAATTAAATTGATATAAATTTTATATTTTAATAATATAAAATCATATTAAAGATGTTGTTGAGGGATAAGATAAAATAAATAAATAAATTAAAAAGATGTTTTTTATGTGGAAGAGTTGAATCATACCTTATGAAACATTATTGTAATTATTCATCAAGTAATTCTATTTTTGATTAGTGGCTATAAAAATTAAAAATTTATTAAGGGATATGTTTTATATAGATTAAGGCTTTATTAATCTATCCTTATGAGTGTATTTCCTTGAGTGGAGAAAATCCCCATTTGTACATGATAATGAGTGAACTTTTTCTTGAAATAGACATTTCATACTTGGAAAGGAATGTAGTTAAATGACTAAAATTACTCCAAAAGTGATTGTTAATGAATATAAGAAACAAGTTCCCAGAAATTTTATTTTAGTTGACATGTTTTATAGATTTTTTATTTGATTATTCCTTAAACTAAACATATATCTAATTTTACTCTTTATAATTATAATTCAATATTTACCCTTATTACAAAATATTCTACTAAAAATGAAATTTTCCTTCTTATGTAATGTTGGAATACAAATTCCATATATGAAATCATTATTTTATATTAACCAATAAATATGATACTTCAAACTTCTATGTAAAAATATATAATATATTTTTGAAATAATTTATTTGTAAGGATTGTATCATTACTTCTTAATTATAATTAATTATTTCTGTGATATTTAATATATATTATACATTTTAAATATATTATTTATTTTTAATTTATCAATTTTTAAAATGGGTATATTACAACTATAACTATTTCAATATACTCATCGACTATATCTATAATTAATGATTAAATATATACCAAATGAAATACAGAACAGTCACATTAGCCTTTTCCATTCTAATATATTACCACATAAACATATAGAAAAACCATTTATCATATTACATTATATGATTCTCATGAAGTGTATCATATTTTTAGTTTTATTCATTCCTTTTATAGTTATACTAAATGGTAACGTATTCATGGGAGATCACCTAGAATAATCCTTTATTACTGTAACAATTGAATTAACATGGTATTATATTTATCTTTTAGTTTTCAATATTATTTATAATACATATTTAAATTTTAATTAATTTATATTGAAATATTCTACCATATTGAAATAATTAATTTTTTAATATAGAATAAATTTGTTATAATTTATTTTTATTTATGAATTTTACTCTATAAAAAAGAAATAGATTTTTAAAATCATTATTATTATATAATTTAATGAATAAAAAGTTTAATATAACATTTTATATATAAACATTTCACCCTTTAGATATTCTTTCTTCTTAATTTTTATTTTATTTCACTTAATTAAAATATTTGAGGGTATCCATAAAATAAAAAGTACATATGATATATTTTTCATTATGATTTCAACTTTATTATCAAATAAAAGACATCGAAAGTCATTATTTCCAAAAAAAAAAGTATAATTATTTTTATTTTATGTAGTCTCTATCATTTTTTCAATATTTTCATCTCCCATAAGTAATAGGATGTATATTAATAATTGATTATCTCACGGAATGAAATTAATTTCTTGTTATATTTTCCATATAAGGAATGACATGTTAATAATATTTTACTATGTTAAATGGATTATCATAAAATTTTGAAATAGAGCACATGAGGAAATATTTCATATAATTAATTATATTTTATAAATATAATTTAATGCATTATTTTTTCTTTTTAATTTTTTCAAACAATTATTTACTTATCATTTTAAAAAGAAATTTACCATATTGGATTATCAGTCATAAAACATTTAAAAATATAATTTCTATCATATTGATACATTTTAAACCATTAATAGAATGAAATATTAACTAATGATTGATAGTAAATGTAAAACAATGGAATCAATATCATGTGACACCTTTTTTAGAAAATTGGTTGTTCATTGTGATTTACGATGTTATTCGTAACCTAAGAAAACTAAATATGCTTACAGACTACCTATAGATCCTTATTTGAGGTAT
This sequence comes from Viscum album, assembly GCA_963277665.1. Classification (NCBI taxonomy): domain Eukaryota; kingdom Viridiplantae; phylum Streptophyta; class Magnoliopsida; order Santalales; family Viscaceae; genus Viscum; species Viscum album. Next base: position 1,748,246,216 of record OY728120.1, on the reverse strand, counting down.
GTAATTTTTTTTGTATATATATATTTTGGAGGTTTAGGGCTTTTATTTAATGTCTTGAATGGTTTTTTAGAAGCATTATAGACTGATACATGGTTTAGGGACCGTGATTAATCAAATGGTGTTCATGCATGTTAGCTTCAAATTTGATTTGATAATTCATATTCATAAGTATAAAAAACAGAGACATGCATTCTTATCATTCATAATGAAAATTTTCCACTATTGGCTAGTTCACAATATCCCACCTGATCTCAATGGTCATGTATTCGGGCTACACAGCCATATAAAAACTCTTCTAAAACTTATTTATTCTATATATTTTAGTGATTATAGTGTAATTTCCCACCATTCATATAGTGTTCTCATGATAGCATGTTTTCATAGGTGATTGTGGTAAGATATATCCCATAATAATCCTTTTTTCAAGGATCCAAAGATGGTTTGATTTTTTTTAGTTAGTGATCTCCTCATCTATCCTCTTATTAATTTACATGATTTTTCATTGTTACTGCCTAAATAGGGTGGTGGAGGGGGGGGGGGGGGTTAGCAGGAATTGGATGACTTAGATTTTATATATTAAAGGATTTGGGTTCTAGGTTCATGGATTCTATAAGGTAGATATTTATATTTAGTTTTTAAGTGTGATTCCATGTATTCATTATATTACGTAGGTGGATTATCCTCCACTATAATTTTTCAGAAATATTTTAATCTTGAATTTTAGGTTTTTATTAAATTATTTTAGTGATTTAATATTATTTGGTCCTCATAGAGTTTTGTTATGATATGATTTTCATGTTTAGCATTTTTTTGAAAAAGTTAATTTTTTTGGATTTTGTGGTGTTAGATATTATTATTGATGTATTCATTGGCTTTGATAGTGATCAAAATTTTCATTCTTATTATTAGGATGGTTGGATGATGGAAGAGACATGTGTTAAAAATTTATACATGACTTCAGGTTCCATGAAGGGATTAACAAGGATCATAATTCCCCCTTTTGTGTGAGATCAACATCTATATTTTAATGATTTCATAAAATTATTTGTTTTTTAGTGTAGTGAAGTGTTGGAGTTAACCATGAAATATATTTTCATGTTCCCATAGTTTTTGTTATTCTTTGAAATTTTGGTGGTGAATTTGGTTTGTATAGTTGATTTGTTCGAAAACATGATACTGTGAAATGAATGTTATGATTTATTTAAAGAATTATTATTGCTAAAATGTAAAATTTATTTCTTTTGTATTTATATATTATCATGGTTTTAGGGAATATTTTAAAATCTTATTTAAATCTTGGTTGATTTCAAGATTCATGGGGTGCATGGGAATTCTTATGTATATCCTACTATGTATTTTTTTCACTACATACTCACCCACCTTATGTCATGGTAGATTGAATTAATTATGTTGACCTCACCTGTTTTGATAATCCCAATTATGCTTTCACATACTTTCATAATCCCAAATAATGTTTATCTGTATATTAATTCTTTTAATCTATGACATTATATTGTTAAGTTGATAAAAATATTAAAATAATATTTGAAATATGTTAATCAATGTTTATCTATGTTTATATGAATTTTGAAATAATTCTAACTCAATCGGATATGTTTTGAACAAAGGAGATATGTGTTAATTCACTGATATGCTTATAACTACTGATACAGATCTACCGGTACTTAGTCTACCAATAGACGTAGTCTACAGATAGACATAATCACTGATAAGCTAAGGTCACCGATATGCAGAGCTACCGATATGTATAAGTCCACCGGTAAGCACATGTCACTGATAGATCAAGTACACCGATGCATACAACTACCGATACAAGTTCAGCTACCCATAGAACTAGTCCGCCGGTATGCATAAGTCTACTGGTATACACTTAGTACAGAACTGAGCTACCGGTATGCACAAGCTACCGATACAATGTCTACTGATATGTATAGTTACCGATACAGACAGTCACCGATACAATCGAGCCACTAATAGAAGGAGCCACCGGTATATAGCGCTACTGATACACAAAGTAACAACTACAGACACAAGGAGCTACTGGTATAAGGACAAAGAGCTACTGATAGGAGCTCACTGCAATACAAAGTCCACCGTTACATATCTACTGACAGAAATCTACTCAGGAAATACTTTCAGTGATTCCTAAACTCTACATTTGTCAATTTTATTTATTCATTAATAAACTGCCATATTTGATGATTTTAATGCATTTAATGTAATTTAATGATAGTTGTTTTCATTTCAGGGTACTGTATCTATTACCCATGAAAAGGTAATCATTCCCATTTGCCGGAGCTGAAAGCTATATAAGGAAGGACAAATGATGGACATTGTGACGAGCACAAAAATGAAAAAATAGTGCTTTAAAGTGGTGCATAAAGAAAGAATACATCCATTCTCAAAGAACACTAGAATACACGAAGTGATTCATACAAGAAGAGAACACAAACCGAACTTCATTCAAGGAGTGAAGAACAACAACGAGCCCTTCAAGCACTCAAGCTGATCAAACAAAAATTTAAGAAAATGACCATCTGTTTTTCAAAAAAAAACCTAAGAAGGACTCGGAATCATTCCTGATTAATCAAAAGAGTCCAGAGCTGCAATTCAAATCACTGGATCATTCTAATACTCACATCTACTCTCTTAGTGATTCCTTTATTTATATTTCGATTAGTGTGTGTACTCTGTATATTTTATACTCACACTATATCATGTGCTAAACTGGAGTATCTCTAAATCCTCACACAAAAACCATTCATAACTCTTTTGAATCCCGCTGTGGATAGTGGTAGAGGTCAAGTAAGACCTGGACAACAAGTGTTATGTTGTTTTTTCCCACATAGAACTATGGTATAAGTCTTAGTACTTGGACAATCTGAGTACTATTTCTTACCCCGATATAGGGTGTTGATCAAATTTATATATAGTTATTTGAGAGTACTATGTCTCGTCTTGATAATGAACCTCTTGGTTACATCTTCTGTGCATCTTAGATTAAGTCTGAAGTATACTATATTGTTTTTATTCCACTTCTAGTTACTTTGAAATATGATTTGTTTTAATGTTACTTTGATAGTTAAATTAGAAAGTGTTTGAACTTATTATTACCCAATTAGTTATTTTCAAAAGATAATTTATTATCCTGATTAAATTAATTGAGACCTAATCAATCTTTGAGAAACTAATTTAACTTTTACAATCTGTATAAATTCACTACATTTTAACTTGTTTTTTAATTGGGGGATTCTAAGAGAAATATTTTTAACAGAAATTTTAATTAGAACTCAATCCCCCCCCCTTTGAGTATCCACTCCGACCAACAAATTATAACATTAGTATAGTGCCAACATAATACATTACTAGTGAAATAAGATACACGTGTAGGTGGATCAATGGTAGAGGATATCCCAATAATGGGATGAATCCTTATGATTTTGGGGATGCATGGAGGATTTTTTGGTGACATATTTTGGGGATTAATACATGGAGGTTATTGAAATTTTTTTTATTTTGTTTTATTCATTTAGTATAATTTATTTCTTTAGTGTTATAGATATTACTTTTTAGAAAATACCTTTTTCAATCATCAAATATGGGATCTAGAATTGTATTTTTTACTACATTATTTATCACTATCTTATAGGTTTTGAATATAAATTGTATGAATGACATTTTTAGAAATTTTTTTGAGAGTAGTGTAATAAATATGAATGGAAAAATCAATGTAAAAAATTAATTTAATTTAATTGTCTAATAGAATAAAATTAATTTCATTCATTTATTGGTCAGGTGGAATCATACGGCCCAATAGCCTTCTAACATGACCCATGTTTGACTAATTTGTGACGGATCCTATCAACATGGTATACCTATAATAAAATTCTTTATTTTTAGGTGGTATTCAGGAAATCATGTTAATTAATTCATTTTATGATGTTATATGATTGAATATATAAAATATTTATTATAACCCATGATTTTCCAAACAGTGTACCTTTACAAGTGGTTAGTAAAAAATATAGCTTATTTCCCAAGTTGACATAGAAATTTTTTATGCTAAAGGATAAACGCCAACATTATATATTACGCTGGCCTCCATTTGTTGAAAATAAATCATGGTTGAATGATTTTTAGGAAATAATTGAATTTAATTATCAATGGAATTATAAAATACGTTATCTAGAAATTTTTTATTTCAAAGAGGATTTAAAAAAAATTCAGTGAAAATATATACTTTATTTATTATGGTTGTGGTTTTTTAATTAAATTTTGTGTACTATGGGATCTTTTGGGTATAATTCTTTCAGTAATGTATTAATATGGGTTTTTAAAATATAAAATTTTCAATAAATTGAAAATAATATTTATTATGAGTTAATGGGTCACAACCTTTTATTTTTATCTTATATTATTGTGTTTTACATTTGGTATTATAAAAAAATTAAACCATTAAATCCTAAAAATCCTTAAGAGAAATCAATTGGGATCATAATGTATAATGATAAGAAATTATATCAATATCCCTTAAGATGTTTTGAGTGATCTTATCAAATATTAGTTTAGGTGGTGCACCTCGATAAGTAAGGTTATATAAGATATTATAATTTTAGTGGTGGGATCCTCTAATTATTGAATGGTATTTATGACATGAAGTAGAAACACAAGAGTTAAAGAGGGTTAAAAACATATATTTCATCCCATAAACACTAATATATTTAAATGTAAATATGGAAATGTTAATTTTTAGAGGTCTCATGGGTGAGTGGTGATATTTGGTTAAATAACTAATCTTGCATGCTTTTTTTATGTGTGAAGGGTTTTAGAAGATGTTGGAAAAGAACATATGACCTTATAATTTTATTGATAATAGTAAACATTCTTATTATTATTTCATCTTGGATACAAGATTTTCAAAGAATATATTACTATAATTACAACTTCAATCTAATTTACAAAGGAAATAATTGCTAGCTTGTTAATGAAGGATTTTTTGTTTGAATTAGATTTGTGAACCAACATAACCTTGATGGTGGTTATTTATCACATCCATATTTATATAGATACAGTGAATTATAAATTTTTTAAATTGATATGTATTTTATAAAATAAATTCGGTGGTAGTATTGTCACCCTACTCGGTAGACGTATTAGTTATAGTTGAATAAAAATAGAAATTGAGATGATTATTATCATTGTAAAGGCACATTAAATGGATTGGATGCACCTATATATTCTACTATGATATAATGTGTTTTTTATGTGGGACATATTTTGTTTATCTATTTTATCTACATGATGATATATTTTCCATGATGTCATTAAAATATCTTTTAGTGTGGAATGTTTGTGCTTTTTATGTAGTATTCTATTAATTCACCTAGTGAATCTATGGTGGATGATTGAATTAAAAATGAAGTTTCAATGGATAAATAATGGTTTTCTTGAAATAAGGGTTTTCAATTATATTCCAACATTACCATATAAAATTATATAACAGTGTGGGGGTAATAGTCATCATAATCATATAAGTTGTCATTCTACTTGTTTGAGAATTTAGGGTTAAAAAATTATGATAGAGAAGGATTCCCCAGAAGATGTGGAAATTAAATATATAGTTAGAGTTTCATTTTTATGTAATCTATTATCATTTTATCATTATTTTATAGAGCTTAAAGTCATTAATTTATTATATAATTTGTACTAAATTAGTTAGGATTACAGATGAAAATAATATTGTATTTTACTAAAATATGAACTTCTCTAGGAGACTAGGATAGTTGGGGATTAAATAGTATTTAAAAAACAAATATTATATGAAATTTGATATTATAACTGAACATAACCATCCTCAACATGTTCCGGTTTAATATTATTACAATCATAGATTTTCTAATTATATATAATGGTCAAAAATCCATAATAGCCCAAAAATGACCTACTCTACTCTATAGGGATACACTCACATGTAGAAGTACGTATGAGAAATAAATTATTGAAAATATTGAAAAATGATAATAGGTGTTAGGAAAATACTATATTAATTTTTATAAATAGTGTTGGGGTAATATATTTGGTATTTCTGATTGTGTTTTACGAGATTTTAAGTTATTATATAAATATCTCTTAGATGGTTTTTATAGACTTAAGATATTTTTGTAAATATTTACATTGATATATTTACATAAAAAATCCATATTTATCCCACATCCTATCATATGAAACTAATTAAAATATGGTCGATTAATGATAAGTTTAAATATTTTTTTATTGAAGGTTTTACAAGATTGGTAACCTCTCCTTGGGGATCTATACATCTCTTTGTGAATAATTGTGATGAAAATTTTAAATTATATTTAAATTACAAGAATTTTAACCAAGTGATTCACCAAAATATATATATTTTTTTATATCAATTTTTGATCTTTTCAATCAATTAAAAGCTCTTAAATGATTTTACAAAATCAACATGAGGTTGGTATTATATCAAAGAACAGTAAAAAATATAGATATACCAATGAAATTATTTAAAATTAGGTATAAAAACTATTCATATTTAGTTCTAAAATTTGGTCTTATTAAAAATCTAGGTGTATTTATATAACTCATTAATCAAATTTTTGATTGATTTCCCATCTCTTTTTTATAAATTTTATTTATGAAATAATTTTTTCTCAATCATTGTTCAATCATGAGTGACGTTTAGAAAATATATTAGGCATAATATATGATATTTTTTTATATAAAAAATCTAATGATCATGTTTTATTTACAAAATGAACTTTTTTAAGAACATCATTTCAAAATAAATCTGAAAATCCTAAGAATATCAATGTACTGGTATGATGGAAATAACATAAAGAGTCATTTTGGTATATATATTTCTTGTATTGGTGCGGCATAATCACTAATATATTCATAATTCATCATTATAATCTTTCACAATCATTACCATAACAATGATAGATGTATCCTTTGTGTGATTTACAATATATAATTAGTATTTTAACAATTTAGTAATCAGTTGAAAATGATACACATTATTATTTTACCATTTAAGGGTTTAGGATTATTTTTTATTATGATTCTTCGTGAATAATAATTGGATGTGAGATGATATGGAATATTTCTATTAAGGTCTAATGAATGTAATTACCCATCACATAATCAAGATCATGAATGAAAAATTGCTTTCATTGAGAACATAGTTCCAATATTTTTTTCGACATAATTTTATAGATATCAATAATCATGTGATTTAAAAAAATATTTTTTTAGTACATGATCAAAATTTAATGCATTAAGGATCGATAGAATATCTTAAAACATATTATATCATGATATCATATAATCCTCTGAAGGGAAATTTTCTAACAATTATTTCTTCTAAAAATATATAAGGTATCTTGTTCAAGAAACTAAGTTGGAATGGATGTTGTAAGATTATTTTTTATGCTGATAATTTATGACACCCAACAAATTGGGAAGATTTTGTTTTTGATGTAGTATCGTTGGTGAGATTGGCCACAAAGTGGGATGTATTTAATTAGTGGTTTATTTTTATGAATATTGTTTCTTTCAATTCAACCTATTTATAATTTTAATTATCTCGATACACCCCATATTATATCTTGATTTCACCTAATTTACATTTATATAATTAAGATATCAGCACACAATATTTACAATGTTCTAAAAATTCATACTCCTTTATATATCCCATTTATTCCCCCTGGTTATAGATTCCTTACCATAAAACAAGTGATTACAGTACTCCCAAAATCAACTAAGAGTCTGTTATTGATTTCTTCTTTAATTGAAATACTATATATCTATCTCTAATCGAGAGACCCAAATTTCATTTGGTTCAATCCAAATTATTTCTTTCTATGGATTCAATTGAGAGACTAGTCCTTCTCCTGGAAACAACTATTATATTTTACATACCCTAAAAACCTATCAAATGATATCACATTTATTCAATGATTTATCAAATGTAATATTATATATTAATATTCTTCCATAATCTTTCCAAATCACACTTCCCCATGTAACCTTCATGTATCTTCAACAGAAACAGGTCGAGTCTGTTTGTATTACTCATGTATGTTTAATTGCCTATATATAATAATTTTCATCCATACAACTATGCATGATATTATTCATCCTTATTTTTCAATTAATTCTTTTCCTCACATTTTTCGGAAATTTGAGTAGACTTGTTCTTCAATATGTTATAAAATATTAAGAAATGAACAATTCAATTTTATAGTTTCATGTAAACTTCCTACACGAATTTTTTATGGTTTTGTCATGTTATTAACCCAATTAAAAATATCAAAAACAATAATTATTTTTTACATTGTTTTATTAATTATATATCTTCTATATTTGTTTTATTATCAATTGGGTTATACAATCACAAATGGATGGATGAATGCATGAACTGCCTTAATCACGAAACCCATTATCATCCTTTAACAACAAGGACTAGGTGTATTAAATTATGATTATTCATATTTTTTTATTTACATACACAAATATATGCTTTCATAACCTCACATGTTCATGTATTTAATATATATCATTATAATATTTCCACTTGTATTACTCTCATTGATGGAAATCGTGTCTAATGTTCATTGTATCAAGTAACTACATCGTCCCTCGAAACCCTAAATAATGAGATTATTTTTATTTTGCAGATAATATACTATCTTTATATTTCGAATAAAATTGAGGATATAAACAATCTATCACACTGTATCAATGTTTTCACAAAATACCATAGATCCATCACTTTTGGATAACATATAAACTATAAATCCATATAGGTTCTACATTTTTTTGGAAATCCATGAATGCATGTTTCATATGTCAAGGGGAATGATGATTCTTCCTCTCCATCATATTAGAATATCATGGTTGATATTGTTTTATGTGTATTTAAAGGATCAATGGATTCCCTTAACATTGAGAATCTATTGTTTCACATTGAACTATTTTATTTAGAAATTGACATCCCTATTTGTTCATAGTGGGAAAAAAACATAATCTTCATACTCCTATTATAGGATTGGATCATTGTGACTCAAATTACATTTTCTTGAGGAATAATGTAGTCTTAATTTTATTTAGATATTATCAAGATTTTTTTGGGTACAGTATTCTAAAATACTTAATGATTCAAAAATGTTATATTTTTATCATTTTCACAGTAGAAAATAATTGGACTTATCTAATATGAGAACTCCTCACATGAATGAAATATGAATAGAATTACCTATAATTTTTTTAATAACAAATAAAAGGATGTTTCTAGAATATGGGACATTCCTTTTCAACATATTTTGAGATTAGATGAGGAATTTATTTGAGTTATCTTAATAAAATGAAGTTGTAGATTGAATACGTTGTGGATAGGAACATCTCCAAATTCTATAAATGGTACAAGAACACCAAGGGTGGAATAAATTATATCTTTTTTGTTTATATAATAATTAACATGTTGAAAAAAATAGATATTATAAAAATATCAGATGAGGAATCAAGGGAGATGACATGGGAATCCTCGATCAAACATCCAATACTCATATTATTGGAATGATTTTTATGTGGTTATATTTTTCATATGTATGAATAGTTACTATATACACTAAAATTAAAATCAATTTTATTCATCATAGTGCTTCTTCTAATTACCATACATCCCTTCTGGATGGATGATGATTGTATTTGGTCCACTGTCAACACCCATTATCATCGACCCATGTCAGCATGATTCTCTTCCACTCCCACACCCCCCATGTGGTTACACCACACTACTCAGTGCGTTATGACTCGTGATTCTTTCATTTATGGCTTGGATGATCTCACATAAAAATTTGAACCCCTGTATAGAACATGTGTGGTTTGGGTGTACATGGTAGCCTATGTGTTGGACAATTTTTTTTATAAATCATCCACTAAATATTCTACATTATATAATTCAAAATTAATAGTAACATTTAACACGAATGATTATCCAAGCATTAAATCCAATGACATAAAGTGAATCTATATTAATTATTTAATATTCACCTATTCAATAAAACAAAAATTGAATCCTCATTGAAAAAAATGAAGTAGAATTCCAAAAAAACTCCCCATTGTATTTTATTTTGAAATCTCCTCAAATTTTTTAATTAAATATGTGTTCTCAAGTATTCTAAACCTTATTGAAAATAAAATGAAAATGGTGTGTGTAATATTATTTTATCATCATTATTATAAAAATTATCATCCTCCTTATATGAAAATTTATTGTCTACCTATTAGAGTGGGATGTTATAAAATGGTTCAATTTGAAAACATACATTATTTAATCATATCTAAATGCAAGTGGGCTAATATAGTGTGGAAAATAAGAGAGATATAACCAACAATGTCTAATCATTCCATAAAATCCAATTCATCTGATATAAAGCTTATAAGAGTATCAATTCATATATAAAGTGTTCTAGGTAAACGAATTTATCAATAAAACTCTTAATCATTCACACACATTAATCAATACATTAGAATTATCAAGTTAAAATAATATAGATCCTCATTTTTTTAAAATTTGTCATAATCTAAAAACTCCCCCTTAATTAATAAGATGGTGGGATGAAAGTGATATTGTAATACCTCATCCTAAAATTCAATAAAGCTATTTAGGAATACCACATTAAATATGTTTTTTTTGTTTAATAGTTTCATCACATCATCCCCCCCCTCAAGGGATGTATAAATCTATATTAATTCCCTAAATTTCAGTAAATATATATATATATATATATTAAATTATGAGGGACCGTACTTTTTTTATATAGTGACATTTATGAAGTGAGATGACTCACAAACTAGGTCATTCTTTCTCTCTATCTCAATCATTTTATCATCAGATTGGGTAGAATAACATTTTCCTCCACTTTTTTGCAGCAATTTGTTTTCCTTTAGATTTAGAATTCTTTTCAATTTCCATCAATTTCAATTTTCATTTACAAACAACTAGTTATTACTTTATTACATTTTTACAATTCCAAATGTTCAAAACACATTCCATAGTTTTAATGTTGATTCCTCTTAGATTTATCATCAAAGAGATTATATCCTTGTATTCTTATCATTAATTTCTCATATATAATAAACTTATAATCAAATATTCATCAAATAACTCTTAATCCTTCATTTTTATTTCATATAGGATTAGACAAATTAAGATATAGTATGAAATTTCGTTCTTATGAGAACATATTCACATATATACGCATTTAAATCCACATGAAGCAGTCTAGTTTCCCATAAATTGCATGTTATACAAGCCAAAATTGGCTTTGGTCTAGTACCATTCATATGATAGGTAAAAACCAATAAACATGATTATTCAACCTTTAAGGAATTTAATATGGATAGTTGATTCTATTATTGTTTGTCTTACTTGGCCATCTTTTTCAAATTGGTAATTTATTTTATTGACACCTTCTTCCCCTTCGATGTAGGAGAGCATCTCTTACTTCTATTTTTAGTTGTAGTTTGTTTAACAATCTTCATCCTATTTCCACTTCCCAAGGATGATGTTCCACCTTAAAATTTCTATATATTTTAATTTTTTGATATGTATCTCCTAATTTCATTAGATTTACCCCTTACCTACAAGACTTCTATTATCCTCATGATTTATTATTTTCTTCCAACATCCCAATGTATTTTACCCAAACTTCTAGAAATATATATAATATATTATGAGTATTTTCAACTTCATTTTTAGTGTAGTATTTTAATATTTAATAGATTATGAACTTTGATGCATTTGAGTGGACCCACTACTCTTTGGGATTCTTCTTAAGAAAAATCTCTTTATGGAACAATTCAAATAAACAATGATTTGGCTGGTTTGAAAACATTTTTCTTCATCCATACATACACAGAGTGTTTTCTACAACATATAACTTCCCTTGAAAAAAAATTATCACAAAATAAATTTTTGGGTTTATACTATACCTTATTATTGGAGGAAAATTTCATTTGATTTTTGAATAATATATGATATTTTTGAATTTATGATACTAAATGATAACTCAGGTGGTTTCATTTATTATTCTATTAATGTGGTATTTTATAAATTTTGGTGATTCTAGATTGTTCATTTTCACCTCCATAACTAAAAACCTAATGTTGATAGATTTATTCTAATCCTCAATAGATCTTGGATTTTCTTCATAATCCCCCTTCATCATATTTATTAATTCTTCAGTCATGATTCATTAATATATTAAATAATTATCCTTAAAGTTTAACATATTCCTTTTATAATATAGTTGAAAATATTTTACAACATTAAAATAAATTGGAAATTTTTAAAATTCATGTATCATTTTTACAAATACAATAGTAGTGAAATAATTATCAAAAAAATAAAATTCCAATTTGTTCAAAAGGTTCAACATATCCTTCATTGAAAATATAAATTATTTCACCCTTTTATTTCAAATATTTTGTGAGAGTATTATAAATTCTATCCTTCCTATCTGATGCCTCTTCCATAGCATTAACTTCTTTTTCCAATTATAGTATTTCTTCCTAAAGACCCATGGTGCCTCAAAAAATATGTTTTACCCCATATTTATGGTCATAGTTTATATATTCATTGAATATATAATTAATATCACTTTGTGATACATCATTATCATATCATGAAATGTATTCATCAGAAGAATCCTAATAAAATAAAATTTTGAGTCATATACAAATTTTATTAACATATTGTGGTAGTGTATTTTCTATTACTGATAGATTATTCATCATCATCATTTATTATATATTCTTTTAATTATCTTTTTCTCAAGTATAAATAACCATGGGAGTTAGATCACTAATTTCTAGAAATAAAAACATCATAAATAATCTTTTAGATCATTAAAGGGAGACTTCCCTTTAAAAAACGTATAGTTCCCCATGACAGATTGACCACTAATATTAGAGGAGTGAATTTGGGGTTTCTTTTTATCAATTAATTTTTATTCAATTCATCCACTTGAACACATAAAGGTTATTTATCCACTCAATATTATCTCTCAATATCACCTCATTTGTGGTTGTATAATAAATAGGTAATCAGACTTTATTTATAAGAATATTCAAAACAATACACCTTGACGAAACTATTTTTTTCTCATTTATAGATACATAAATATAAAACATGATATTACACTACTCCTATAAAATTTTGAGATAATTATATTACAATTAGAACCACATTAAAGAATTATTCTCTAGGTCCAATAGAGAGACTCATTTTTCTTTTGGCAGAAACTAAAAGACTTCTTACTCTGACTCTAATTGAGAGAATCCATTTTCTCCAAGAACCATCAGGAATTCTACACCTTCTACATGAACCGACAATAATACATCAAAATTATTGAAGGATTAATCCAATATGAGATGATATATTGATAGTATACTATTATATTAGATAATCACACTCTCTCATATACCCCAAAAGTATATTCAATTGTTGTTGATCAGGTCACCTGGCCTTTCTCATGTATATCTGATTACCTATACAGTTTCAATTACCTTAGTTAAACTATTCATGGGATGATTCATCCTTCTTCTACACTAATATATATACCTTTCTTATTTGTTCAATTTCTATAAAATAGTTCTTCAATATATTCTTCATGAATAAAACATTCACAATTATACTCAAGACATTCAATAACACATCATGCATGGATATTGAATGTGCTTCTCATTTTATAAATCATAGAATATATTTATTATTTATATTTATATTTTATGTGAACTTATAAATTACATATATTTTTCATCAGTTCTACACTATTTTAGATTATGAATTTACATGTTAATGAATGAATGCATGAAGCACCTTCATTATGAAACCTTTTACATGCCTTATAAAAATAGTAATGAGTGTCATTGAACAATTAAAATTCATAATTATATCTTCATGTGGAAAAAAATAAGAACATGAGGTCGAACATGTTCATTTGTTAATTATCAGGCACTATAATGGTACTTATTATTTCACTCTCCTTTATACAAACCACAACTGATATCCAAGATGTAGTTCAAAATTTTCTTCTCTAAAATCATTCAATCAAGTGATGATATAATGCTTTTCGATAATATAGTCAATTATAATTTTGTGTAACTCAATTTTTATCAACCCTTATTCAAATTTTCAAAATCTGTTTATGCAAGCTCAGTGATCCTTTACATTTGGATAATGTACAAACCTGAATGGCTTCGAGGTTATTAGTTTCCTTGATAAACCCTTAAGTGTGTGATTCATATTTCAAGAGGCTCAAAGATTATTCACCTCCAACATATTATAATATCATAAAATTATTACTCTTTATGTAATTAAGGTATTTGGGTATTCTCTTCCATTTTCAAAATAGTGGTTTCTCATTTCTCATTTTTTCTTTAAAAAACAAGATCACTCATTATCACAAGCATTAACAAACATACATGACTTAATATTACTCATTTTATAGGAATGTATCATTATACCACACATAACATTTTACTTGAGAATAATTTCATTTTGATATTTATTTAAATATCCATATTATTTATCATGTAGTTTTATTTTTATATATGAACACTTTTTGAAATCCCCAATTCTTTAACCCATATCACATTGGAATAGATCGAACAATCTCTTATTAAATACCATATGATGTGAGTTCAATATGATTCACGTTATAAATAATTTTTATAAGAAAAAATGAATTCTTGTTCCTTGAATGCATGACATGTGTCTGAGACTTTGTTCATAATTAGTAGTGGCTTGTCTCTATGTTATTTTCTTACATGAAGGACATATATTCGATGCATGGAAGTCCTAAATAGCATCACTTGATAAAGTTATCATAAAACAACTATATAATAATTGTAATAATCATTGGTTTTTAATCCCTAATGAACCATCAAATTGTATCACAAGTTCTGTTGTAATGAAAACATTAGGATTTGAAGAAGAAGATACGATCAACGTCGATTAGATGTAAATATTGAATTGGATTGGAGGGGCTATGTTAGGTTATTATTATTATCACATATGAATATTTCCCACAAATTTTTAATCCCATGTCAAAATTATATTCCTTACACATCATTTTGTTACAATGGGACCCTTTATATGGTAAAATGCATGTATGGTGCACTCTTCCGACACCTATAAGCACCAACCCATGCCGGTATGTTTCTACACCATAGTTCCACCCCACATGATGGAGTCAAAAATCATCTGTATGTTTTATTCCTCCTACCACTCCCACTGATGGCTAAGTCTACCTCTTCTACATTGTTGACCCCATGGATCCCGCATGTGTAGAGGAGGGGTCCTTCATAAGTATAATTTTTGGCCAAAAAATTTAAAAACTTTTGAATTAAATCATTATCATAATATAGTTACAAATAATCACCATAAAATTACAAAATTGAAATAATATATATCAATTTATATTTTTTCAGGGACTTCAATTAATTATTCATGAAAAATTGGATTTTCATCATCATCACATAGAACACCATTATTATAATTGAGTCTTTTGATGATCAGGACTATCAATCATCATATATTACATGGAAAATATTTCATGCATGAAATCCCATATAATAAACTTCATCTAGAACATTTATCCCATCATAACCACTTTATCCAAACACTTATTAAAACATCATTCAAAACAAATGCAACACTAGTGCCAACAGTTGAGAATTTTTGTTACACCAAACATTCCAGAAAATGTTTTGGAATCATGGTTTATATATTTATAGATTATTCTATGAGTGATGAAATAAATATTATAGATTCCATGGATAGATGTTTGAAGGAATTTTGCCTATTTTTTTCTTTAGCTGTCTAGTTATTCACTCCTCGATATGAGAGGATGAGTTTAAGAATTTTAACCATTAATATTTGATAGAACATCATGATAATAATAATATGGTCAAGGATTTATAGAAACAATCATGATGGATGGGTTTGATAACGAATGTTCATTGGTATATAGAAAAATATCTTACCTAGAAACATGAAAATAAAAACATAAATGCCCTATGGAAAAAGTAAAACCATTTCCTATTGTAGTTTCGACGTTGGATTAAATTTTCATAGATCACATGGTATATTTTTTAAAGACTATGATGAATTAATATCATCTCATTTTGTGTTGAGTAAAATTTTGTATATGATTAACTATGTGAAAATACATTTTTGTGATGTGGATACACATAATAGTGTATTGATTAAAAAATTAATATATGGATCTATAGTTATCTTCTACTTATTAGAAGAAATTATAATAAGAATTGGGAAAAAATTAAATTTTAGCACTATCTATTATCATAAATCTAATATTATATTATAGAAAACAATATGAAATATTAATGATATGCTTTTGGTTTCTATAATGGTTTTTCGAGGTTTTTCAGAGGATTATATAGTAATCATTGTGGAAAAATCATGATTAATACATTAATAGATATCTATTTGAGGCCATTTCATTCTCATTAGGTTTGTGTAGAAGTAGCATAATATGATTTATTGGGATCAAGAATGGAATATGAGAAAATGAGAAAAATATATTAAATCCAAAATTTAATGGATATATATTTTTTGAGGAAAAATTCATAAAAAAATATTCACTATTTTCTATTAGAGTTATTGGTAGTTGACCATGTTTGTTTAATGGGATGCCGTATATTGTAAAAATCCTTGTATAGAATTTTTAAAAAGTTGATAATTATATTTTTTAGTTCCTCTGATATTATTTAGAATATTTAAAATGTGGCATACTTGTTGTCATCACCAACATTTTATATGTTAATAATGATGTGTTTCACATCTCATAATTATGAAAATATATGTTTTAACCTTCTAAATTATTATTTTAGATTAGGTGTAGATAGAATCTTATATAAACATTTTATAAGACAGAATTTATAATTTTCATCACATAGGAAAGGTGTTTCATGGTTGATATTTTTTTTACCTATTATTTGAAAATGTGACATCATGTAAAATAAGAAATATGATAGTGAATTCATTATTCATAAATAATTTCCTATGCTTTTCAACAATAAAATCACAATCTATCTTCTTTATCAGGATATGTGAAATATTTTTGGGTTTTTTAGGGACCCGTTTAGGGTATGTAATGTTTATTGTAGATATATATTGATGTTTCATAGTTTTTTAGTTTAAATATATTGTTTTAGAAGTGTTTTTGGATGATCCATTTATAGGATTGTGTTTCGGAGACCATTAATAATATAATGAAGATCATTAAAGTTACTTTTTCATTCAAAATGATAATATATTCTTGGGCACACGGCAACCAGTTCCATTCATTTTGACCACATCTTTTCATAATTTTTATCAAGGACCATTTTGTTGTTACTTTAAAATTTATTGGGACCATGAAAATGTGTCATGATATAATTTGATCCCTCTACCAAAAAAATCATATTTCACCTAATTTAAGGGATTTGGATTCATTTCCATAATCTCTCACAATACTGTTAACTTAAGGTTTTTGTGGGGACTATTTTTTTTGTAAATATAACCGTATAAAAATATTATGAATTGGAATATTGGGTGGATGGGGACTAGAAATATGCTTTATTCAATGTGATGTACTCATTAAACTGTAATAAAAATTTAAAATATTTTTATGGTGTTAGATGTTTTTGTTTAAAAAAAATTGTGTTAGTTCTTTGGTAGAAAGTGAAATTTTTTGATTTTCTAGTGCATGCATATTTTTTGAATAAATATCAAAAATTGAATTTATTGTATAAATGTTTTCAGGGTTACATACAGTTTAATTGTAGTTTATATAGTGTTTATTCTTATTAAAATGATAGGAAGATGGTTCAGACATGGATTTAAGAGTCTTACATGTGTTTAGGTTTCTTATTATGATTAATAAAATTCACAATTCACGTTAATGTGTGGGACCCTCATATGGTTTATTTAGGATGCTGAAAAGGTTTGATTTATCTTTCCCTTCATGATTTAGAGGTACCATTAGTGGTTATTTGTGTTTTCCTATGGTATTTTTTTCAAAAAAAATCTATAATTTTTTTGGTTCTTTGGATGATTGGTATCAAAATCTCGGAATGAGACATGTTTTTTATTATTTAAATAAATCTTTATTGTTTCTAGAATTTAAATTTTATTATGGTTTTAACAATTTTCATGGGTTCGGTGTATATTTTATAAAAATTAATAAAAATATTGTTTAATTTAACATAAATGGGGTATATAATAATTTGTGGTGTTATAATTCTTTTTATTTTGTAAGAAACATACTCACCAACCTTAGTGGATGGGTAAATTGTACGTAATATGACCCAAATAAGGTAAATTCATCCCACTTCCCTTGTAGAATACTATATCCAGGGAAGGGGAACTATTATTGAGGAGAAACTAATAATGGTATGAATCATTGAGTTCTTTAGAATTAAAGTAGGATAATTTATGTGCACAATTTTAGGTATAATTGTTTGTATCGTTTTTCAGAATTTAATTCTGGTTTCATACAGTTACTACATTTGTTTGTTTTTATTTTATGGTTGTGAGTAATTAAATAGTATTTTATAATTTTTCATATAGGAAATGACAAATTAATATTTTCACTATATAGTATATATTTATCATACATTTTGGTTATAATTTAAGTATATATATACCTCATAATGAAACCTTTATGAGTATATTTCCATGACGATTTGTGGATTAATTTTGGAAAAATCCTTTCACCGATGATATTTTAAAACTCATTGACAATTAGCCGAAATAAATTGTTATCAGTATAACAAACCCATATACATGTAAAATTCTAACTTTACTCATGTTAGGAATGGCGGTGATGTGTAGTTTCAAGATATTTATAGTATCTACTATCCTAATTGATAGAAACTTTGGACAATCATTTCATTTAACCTTGATTTTTTTTATTTCTTGATTTATCTTGGTTTAAAATATCAGTTAAAACAAAAGTGGTTAGGCTGAGAAATAATAATATTCGATAAAATTTGATTATATAAATATGATATATTAATACAAATATGTGTTAACCTAATACATATTTTTTTCTATGGTTCCTTCATTTTTATCATTTTCTTTTACTTATTTAATCCCAATAAAAATATTCACTTCATTCTGATTCCAACTAATATGACTGATATATAGTATACATATATCTTAAAATGTTATAAATGATTAAAATTGACCACTATTCAGAGAAAATATGGTCACAAAACACAATGTTTTAGAAAATTTGGATATTATATACATAACCATATTAATTTACATCACATTATAAATTATTTTTATATAGTTATTCAAAAATGTATCACATAAAAATATGTTGTTTCTTAGTAAATCTTAAGGATATTTATAATTATTTAATTTCATTAGTCAAATTAGCTAAGAGAACATTATTTTCTAATAAATTAAATTATTTATTGAGGTAATTTTTATCATGTTTTTCATTTATAACATCAAAACTTTCGAAAATGTAGATAATTATACTAGTCAAATGATTAGACTACATAGTTATTGTTACCATGTGGAAGTCATGTGGTGGTGGTATACAACTTAAATGGATTATTTTTCATGGTTGTCCTGGTGTATTCCCAACCGCACAAACAACTTGTGTGGGATACCTAAGTGTCTATTGTCAGGAAAACGGTTGGAACATGGTTTGGATAATTATGAATCCAAACTATTGAATGTAACTAATTCTTCAAAAAATATAATTTATAATTTCACTCATCCACTTTTATTAAAAAAAGTGAGTATAATTGAAGTTCCCTTGATCTGTACTCCTTGTTCTGATGCAAATTTTTTTAAACATTGGAATTAATAAAAATCGATATGAACATATTATTATTTTATACGATTTGTATAATAATAAAATTAAATCATAAAAGTAATCAAAAAATCCCATGAACATAAGGTTTAGATCTTTTTAGGACATGTTACACATTCCAGTTATTTAAAAAATCTTTATAACATTTATATATAATCAAACAAAATAATATCCCTACTATAATTTTCATAGATTATACTCATATTATTAGCATTAGTATGGTAAACATTTGATAGGTGTGAGCTCATATTATCAGTAAGGATAATTATAAAGGATAAAAATCAATGAACATAAGTGATTATAAAATGGGATTATTGGTATTAACAGGATACATAAGAAAGTTATACTACATGGCCCCATCTTAAATAATTATATTATCTTGAGTCTTAGTCATGAATTTAATTTATTTTTAATTGAGGATCTTTTCTGTTTAGTGTTACAGAGAATTAGGAAAAACATTTTCATGGAAGAACCAAACATTATATTCTAAAATTTATACTTGGTGTATAATTATTCCACCAAAGGACTTCCTTTTAAAATAATACATGATTTCTTTTCAATATATATCATCAAAAAATTAATTATTGAATCTTGTATTCCCTTAAAAAACATAAGATTTTTGAAAACAATTTAAATCTTGGGATAACCACAAAAAATATCAATTATAGGAATAATATTAGGAAAGAAACCATTAGTCCATGAATATTTTTAACTCGTGAAAACATTTTTAAAAATCATAATTTTCACTCATAAAATATAAACCCTTTATATTACCATAGAAAACCATAAGGTTCAAATAAAACACATTGAAATCATAAATCGTAAAGATAAATTATAGAATCCATATCATACATACATTAGAATTTCAAAGAAACATTGGGAGTGACCTTCATGTTTTTTTTGGTAACCCGATCATTATATATTCCCAAAATCTCATAGGAGAAACCCAAATGGTTAACTCACCTCATTTCCAAATTCATTGGAGAGCTATCGTTGGATCACTCACCATTTATTTATCACGAAACCACCCATCTTTGGTTTATCATGTAAACATATTTCAATTGTCCAAGTACCATTATATAATCATAACACAAAAATGATTACAATTGTCATCATTTCACTTATAAATTTCTATTTTCAATCACAAGATATCATTCCAATATATTAAAATAGTAAATATATATTGAAAACCATTTACAATAAAAAGACACCCAAAAACAGAATAAGGGATTTCTTTTCCTTTTAGATAATTTGGGCTTAGAGAAGAATACAAATATCAAATAACAGTTAGGGTGGAAAATATGTCTTTATTGCCTCATATGCTAAAAACATTCCTGGTCTCATTTTTTAAGAAAAGTAAACCACATCATATAAAAAGATTCCTTTTAAAAAATTGATTGAAATTCAATATAGAAATTAAATATCATGTATAATACTTTTATATCCATTTAAATAAATATGAAAAACTAATATCATGAATAAACCATTTTGATAATTAAATCATTAAATGTTTATGGTGACATATATAGCTTTAAACATTAATATCTTAATATTTATGAATTAAAAAATTTACCATAATGTTAAATGAAATTATTATGTAAAAATACGTATAATAATATTTGTAGTGTCTTTTTATACACCTTATTAAAGAATAAGGGTGAGTATTATCATGAAATTCCTCAATGAAAAGATATTGAGATAAATTCTGTTACCACGATTCTAACGCATCATGTACAATATTTATGTTCCTAAATAATAAAATTAGGTTTATTTATAAATTCTTGATAACCATTATCAATTTTATAATTACTTTTATATCACTTATTACCACGTTATAAAAAATTACATAATTATTTACGTTCATATCAGATGTTTAGTCGATATTCAGTACAAGAGTCAAAAATGAACTAGTCTTGATGTGAATTGTCCATGTTTTCATATGTCCTTAATCTAAAAAAATAATATTAATGAAACAGTAATTAATTTTATACATCAATTATACTTTTTAATAAAATCGTTTACATATGTTGTGAAAAATTAACAACGTTATAATCCTGGAGATGGTAGGTTGTATGTACATGTGTGTAACGTTTCCATTATTCATTAATAATTTTTGAAATAAGGCAATTATTATTTTATCATTCCATAATTTTCATAAAATGATTAAGATAATTATAATCATTTAAATATACAAAATATATATCATACAATGGATGTGGTGATTAAAAACTATTCAAATCGCTTCTTGGAGGAGATAGTTCACATGTACGTACGAACAAAGTTATTATTTTTATATATATGTAATGTAAGAACATAAATGACATATTATTCTATAATAATGATAAATATGTAATTAAAATCATTTAAAAACATGAATTCCAAATTATGGTTTTATAAATGGTAATGGAAAATTAATTATATCAGTTCCTGGAGGGGATAGTTCACATGTACACACAGACAATTAATTCCTTTACAATTTAATGGCAGTGGATATATATTTATGTGATAATATGAACATAATAAAATATTAGTATATTGATGATATTGTAGTTAATATTTCATCATGTTTGAATAATATTTCGACATAGTAGAAGAAGAAATAAAATAGAAACACTTAGATAAAAACATAACATTTCCTTATGATGATCACCTTTCATAACACCAAAACACCTCTAAGAAGGTTGAGATTCCAAATATAAGGACTCTAAATGTGGATAAGGATTCTAGTATGTTTTTTTGGTAAGATCCTACATGATGAAAATTAATTTTTATGTGTGAGTAATAGATAAGAATGTTTCCTTTTATAGGATAGGGGAGGGAAACCCTTCAAATAATTAAAAGTATTAAATTAATATAAATTTAATTTCAATTCTAAATTTTACAAATATTATAAGTTATAATTTAGTATGATTTGGGTACTAATAATAATCATCTGATTAAAATTATACAAGTTTTCAATATATTTTAATCCTTATTTTTTTTCTGTAACACCTTTTAACTAATACCATCTTATTATGTAATTTGGACATTGAGGGTAAACATAATTATCAAATTATTCGAGAAGACAAATAAATGATCCATTAATGATTATTTTTATACTTTTAAAAACTTTCGTTCTAAACATTATATTTTTAGAAATTTTTTATCATTTAATTAAATATTATATATTTTTAATTTTGAATTATGTCAATTTTGACACTATTTATCATTTTTCTTTTTTAAAAAATAATATAAAATTTATTCCTTAGAAAATCCTACATTAACTCAGTAATATAATGTCACAGTAATCGATAAAATTCTTGGATGTAATAAAATATTTAAAATTTTATTTACTTAATTATTATTATTATCATTTCTTTTATTCATTCTTTAATAAATCTATTATTGTATCATCATTGTGTCACAGTTAAATTTAATTATGTAATATCTAACAATTATAAATAAATTTCCATGATGTAGGTAATAATTTTATCTTTATATATAATATTTATAGTTGAATAAATCCTCTTTATAAGTCCATATAATATTACAACACTTTTTTAAAACAATAGTGTAACAGAAATGATTATTCATTGAATATAATGTTATAATTACATTAAATTAATCCAACTGGTTCCATGTTGTGTTAAAATACTCCCATGGATTATCATGAGCATAATAAAATTGTATAATTAAATTTGGACATGAGTTAAAAATAGTTTTATAGTATTATAATATTAATTTTACCTTTAATTACCTGATTTACCTTTAACGGTGGCAATATAATTTATTACTAATATTACTATTAATAATGTACAAAAATAAAACAGATATATTTAAATAATATGGAACTTATTTTTCGAAACATAGAATCCATTTTTTCAAATTCAAAACACATAATTAGATGAAAGTACGAACAATTAATATCATTAATAGAATATGAAAACAAATTTTTTATGTTAGACGTTCAAAAGTTCACATAGTTTTCTATTTAATTTATTTTTTAAAATTTCCTATTAAAAATATTCTTATAATTATAAATTAAACCCATGTAAATGTATTATATAATAATATAAATATATTAGATGAAAATGATGATTTGAATTAAAATTCAATAATTATATGTATTCAATAAAATATGAAATAAAAAAATAAGAAACAAATAAAAAACAAATATTTGATGTCACAAAACCATATAAGATGTTTATTTTTCAACAATAATATATAAAGTTGTCAAAAAATGGACTTAAAATGGGTTCTCCATCAAAATTTGGTAAAAGTGCATTTCTAGAAAAACAGTCATTTTTTCTGTAAAATTTTATTTCTTCTTATATAATGTCTATAAATATCATATGATGAATTGTAAACATTAATTTGAATTAAAAATTTAATCAATATAATCCAATAATAGTGATTTTATTATTTTATAAAAAAAAATTATTCACATTGAAATTGTATCTCATAAAAAATACATCCTTTATATTTTGTTCGTTTTTAGTTTCATTTCATGTAAATTTGGTAACCAATGATACATTATATAAACATTTATGAACCATATTTTCATAATTAAGTGTACACTATTTATTCCCATCATTCCAAAGGTAATGACATCCTTATCGTACTAAATAATATTATTTAGTTGTACATTTATGCTTGATGTGGCGTATCATGTTCACTATTGAACACTGTGTTTCCTTTTAAAAAACTAGGGATGTTACATTCCCCCACCCCTTTTGGAAATTTCATCTATGAAATTTTAATTTTGGGTTGGTAACTAATGTATGAATTTTCCAAATTCATTTATTCCATTCCCACATCATAAAAAGGATCAATAAAACTTCCACATTAAAAAAATGAAAAGGCAGTACAAAGGTCACCTGAGATAACCTATTCTTGAATTCCATTTAGGAACATATTTCAATATATGGAAAATTAACAATCATGATCGGATTGATAGTGATAGAAGTAATTTTCAGGAAAAATTTAACATTCAAAAATAAATAAATTTGTGATGGGTTAAAGTGTTTTTGACTTCGTAGTAGGAAAAGTAAATAGAAAACATTTTTTTAAATCATTTTCATAATGTTTAAGAACTAAATTAATTCCTTGAATAAGAAAAAAAGAAAAATACTTACATGATAAGTAGAGTTTCAACCTTCAATCAATTTCAACCACAGACTCAAATTGTTATCCAAATGATGAGAATTAATTATGAATCAACATCAATGGAATCACATAATCCACAAATGATTAACTATCGTTTTCTATAGTGATGTATAATGAACCAAATAAATGGTTAAGATAATATAATCTAATTAACCCAAAAAAATACTTTATAATAAGAAGGAATAAATTTAATCACCAAAATTAAATAGAAATAACCAATGTTCTAATTTACAATTGAAAAACAAATATCATTTAAATTAAACTAAATAATCCAAACTATGATTGAAACCCAAAATTCAGAAGGATTTCATCACATAGTCTTTCGGGATAGATTTTAATATTTGTCTCCAAATAACATAAATCACTATTAATGTCTCATACCAAAAATTAATTCATGTAATCCCATATTCTCCAATACAGGTTAATCATTTCCATAAATAACACAAATCGCCATACCTCCACAATAAAATCATAGATTATTAAAAAAATAAATCATCCATTTCTCTTTTAAAATCACATAGTATTATTTTTATCTTAATATTATAAAGTTACCTAAATATAGAACTTCATTCAAATATAACATTTATCACTTAATATGTAAATCATTTCCCAATACCAAAGATATCTATTTGATAAAACATTTGTTCCCAATATCAACATATCAAATAATTTAACTAATTACAATGAAGTCATACTAACTATGGACTATATGTAGGCTAGTGGTAGGTAATGAACCATTGTCACCCTTTGGTTGTAGGTTCTATTCTCTCAACCATGTCAGACGTGATGTTTTATCACCCTTCCTGTGGGTTTTTTTCTAAAACAATATATATCTTATAACATTTCTAAAATGTGATAAAATCCTAAAAAATAACCATAACAAAATTTAACCTCAAATATTATCCCATGCCTTTCATTTTTCATCCCAAAATTTAATAGTTTATAATTAACTCAAATATAAAACTATCCAACAATTCCATTAATCACCATATCATTTTAGAAAATAAATCATAAAACTGATTTATAAGACATTGATCTTATGGCTATCCTTAAAATTATAATCCCATTATGATATCCCAAACACTTATGAAAACATCCTAATCTACTGTTATTTCAAAACAATCATCTGATGCCTACAATAAGGCCCAAACCATAGATATTAAATAATATTGAGTTATAGTAACGAATTTAATTTTTTTCATACAGAATATATTTTTACTTTATAGTTTTATAGAATTAATGAATCAATTTAGAAGGTAGATCTTTACAATATCTTTGGATAGTTATACTCGGTATCCACTTTTTCCATCAAAGGAAACCCTTTCAAAATAAAAAATGCTATCATTTCAACACATATCATTAATTAATTCATCATAGAATGTTATTTGTCCTTACCAATCATAAGACCTATAAAACAAATTTTAATACATGGGATGATCAAAAAATTCTCGGTAAAGTGGCATAAAAGTATGAATGAAAACATTATTCCCTGAATATTTTGAACATGTGAAAACGTTTTCACAAAATCAAACTTATAACCCATTAAAAATAAACCATTTAGCTTTCCTTGTGAAATAATCATATTACTATAAAACTCATAGAAATCTTAAATAAAAATGGTGACATGTTAAATAAACATCATACATATATTTTTTATTTCAGATATATATAAAGAGTAACCTTGATTGTTATATTTGAATACCCATGATAGTATATTCTCTAAATCACTTAGAATAAACTCAACCAATAAACCATGTCTCACTACCCAATGCATTGGATAGCTATCACGAGATCATATTCCGTTGTTTTATCATGAAACCACCCATATTTGGTTTATCACGTAAGCACCCGTAAAATTTTCATGTACCATTAAATAATTATAACACAGAAAAGATTGAAATTATTAACACTCTTTCAATAAATTCCATTTGCAATCAAGAGAAATAATTTCAAGATATTAAAACAGTAATTTCACATTAAAAACCATTTTCGATAACCAAAAATTACAACATGTTAATAATGGATTTATTTTCCTTTTAAAAACATTAATTTTTATAGAGAAATCCAAATATCTAATAACTTTTCACCTGTAGTGAATTCTATGTCACTATATATGTTAAAAAAAACATCCCTTCTATCTATTTGTAATGAAATTAAAATGATTTGTGTAAAATGATGAATTTTGAAAACATTAAATGAAATTAAATATAAACATAAATAATTCTGTATAGTCCTTTTATATCCATTTAATTAAATATTTAAATTAATATCATGAAGAAAAATACTATTAATTATATCTTTAAACTTTCAAGGTGTCCCATATAACATTAAAAATTTAAATATTAAAATCCCTAAATTAATATATTTTAAAATGAATTAAGAAACATTTTTATAGATAAAACATGGATAATAAATGTCACTGTATATACACCTTATAAATGTAAAATGGTTCATATTCTCAAGAAACTCTTCAATGAAAAGAGATTGAGATGAAGTCTCTTACCATAAGTCTGAATCATCAGGTACAATATTTATATCCCTAAAAAATAAATATAGGTTATTTTATAATTTATTGAGAACCTTTTTCAAGTTAATTATTTCTTTAATATCACTTATTACCATGTTATAAAAATTACATAATTATTTATGTTCACATCGGACGTTAAGTCGATATTCAGTACATGAGTTGAAAATGAACATCGATTGATGTCAATAGTCAGTGTGTTTAGAATATCGTCATCTCTAAAACGATATTCAATAAATAATAATAAATATTATATATAAATTATAATTTTTAAATGAAACCATTTATTTATGGTATTAAAAATGAAGAACATTATAATCAAGGAGACAGTAGGCCATACATACGAATGAGTAACATTTACATTTTTCATTTAACATTAGGAAAATAAGGTAATTATTATTTTATCTTTCAAAAATAATAAAAATATAATTTTCATTATGATAATAATTTAAATATACTTATATATATCATACAGGTGATGTGGTGAATACAAACGATTCATATTGCTTCGTGTAGGTGAAAGTTCACACGTATGCATGGACAACACTGTCATTTTTATGTGCAAAGAATGTAATAAAATAATTTATATATTATTATATTATGAGGATAAATATTTAATTAAAATCATATAAAAACATTAATTCCATCATTATATAAAGTATTTATAGGTGGTTATGAAAAAAAAATTATATCGGTTCATGGAGGTGATAGTTCAGCCATATGCACGAACAATTAATTCTCTTACCATTTAGTAGAAGTTGAGATGTATTTAAGTGATGATATTTACATAATAAAATATCTATATATTGAGTATAATATATTTATTCTTTCATAATGGTTTATGAATATATTAATGTTGTGGAAGAAGAAATAAAATAGAAACACTTAAATAAAATCTTTACCTTTCATTTGGATGATCACCTTTCTTAACAACTTAACACATATAAGAAGGGTGTTATGGCTAATATAAGATATCAAAAATGTTTTGAGGGATTAAAATAAATATTTTGGTTATATATGTTCTGAAAAAAATGGTTTTTGAAGTGTGAGTAATATATAAGAATGTGTGCCTTTTTAAAAGAGAGGGGATGGGCACCCGTTGAATTATTAAAAGTATTAAATTTATAAAAATTCAATTTTAATTTAAAATGGACCCAAACTACATTATTTAGAATATATTATGATCTTAGGTGTAATTATCATCATCCAATTAAAATTATAAAATTAATTTATATTTTTTAATCCTTATCTTTTTGTCTTAAATTGTTTTAACTCTTACCATTTTATTATGTAATTTATAATTTGAGGGTTAAAGTAATTACCAAATCAAACTAAAAGAAAAATGAAGTAGTCAATAATGATATATTTAGACTTATCGGAACTTTTTTTATGAATGTTGTGAATTTATAAATTTTATATCACCTACTCAAAAATTATATATTCTGTGTTATGAATTATGTAAATTATTACACAATTCAACACTTGACTTTTTTAAAAAAAAATAGAAACATGATTCCTTAAGAAAAAGAACATTATATCAATCCTAAAATGTAATTTTAATCCATAAAATTAATTTATTTAATCAAATATATCAAATTATATTTATTTTATCTTTATTAACAACATTAATTTGATTCATGATTTAGTAAATCTATTACCGCATCATCTTTTTGTCATAATTAAATTTAACTATGTAATTCCTAAAAAATATAAATAAATTACCATGTTGTGGGTAATAAATTTATATTTATAAACTATCTTTATAGTCAAATATATCTTTTGTATAACTCTATATTAAATTACATTACTTTTTAAAAACAATAGTATAACGAAAATGACTATTCATTCAATATAATATTATAAATACATTAACATCATCCAAGTGGATCCAAGATTTCCTATAATCGACCCCAGTATTATCATGGTTCTAATACACTCATACAATTAAATTAATATATGAATTAGGTTAGTTTTATATTATTATAATATTATTTTTAATTATAATTACATTATTTTCTTTTGATTATGGTAATAAAATGTATTACTAATGCTACTATTCATAGTATCCAAAAATAAAAAGGGAATGATTTAAATTATTTGAACCCTGTGATTCCAAATATTGTATCCATTTTTCCAAATGCGAATCCCCAAATTTTTAAAAATAAATTCAAAATTAATCTCTTTGACGGAAAAAGAAACTGGGGTTTTTAGGTAAAACATTCAAAATTTTACATAGTTTTTCTATTTAATTTTAATTTAAAATATATTACACTAAAATAAATTTTATTAAATGATTAAAACATCATTTATTGATTCCATAAAGCAATGTATATGTATTATCTAACAATATGAATAAATTAGATGAAAATGAAGTTTTGAATTAAAATACAATATTTTTAACTGTTCATTAAAATGTGAATTTAATTATAAAAATACCAATCAATTATCCAAACTAATTTTTGATGTCCCTATTCAAAATAAGAATTTTATTTTGTTAAAAAATATAAATTTTTCAAAATATATTTTTATAAAGGGTTCACCATTAGAAGGCTGTAAATCTATATTTTAAAAAACACTCATTTTATCCAAAAAACTGTATTTGTTCTTATATAATGTTTATAATACCCATAAGATGATTTTTAAAAATTAAATTCAACTAATATTTCATTTATCTATACCAATAAGTGTGATTTTATTATTTTATAAAAACAATTATTCACATTTAAATATTTTTTCATAAAAAATGCATCCTTTATATTAGATTGGTTTTTAGTTTCATTAAATGTTAATTTCATAAACAATTATCATTATACTAACATGATTAAATCATATTTTCAAAAATCATTTAACATTATTCATTCCCACTGTTCAAATAACTAGGTAATAACCACTATACTAAATAAGAATATTTAGTTGTTTGTTTATGTTCGATGTGGCGTATCATGTTCTCTATCGAATATGTTGTTTTATTTTAAAACTCTAGATGTTACATATACCTCCAAAGGCATCGATTAAAAATAATATTATATGGAATTTCAAAAAATATGAACACATATTGAAAAAAATCTTATCATAGAAACAATGAATACCTATAGAATTTTTTGGAAGAACCATATACATATACAAAATATTATAGTATATCCAAAAATTGTTTCCGCTTCATGTTGAATGAAAAAAAGGAACACACATCCTATTGTGATAAAAAAAATCAGGACACATAATTCTTCAACGAGAAAAATGTCCATTAATTATTGTATGATAAAAAAATTCCCCTGATTTATGTTATGAATAGAAAATTTTTCCATGCATTATGAAGTGAACAAACAACATTTCCATGCTAGATGTTGTTAGTAATCAAAATTCCCACATTTCATGTTGTGAAAAATATGACCATACATAACATCATTACCAAAGGATATATAAATCCTTAACTAGTTAGTGGTATATTTCCCCAAACATCATACAATAGTCATCCATACATATAAAATCCTTTAGAATTTTAAAAAAATTAATTCTTTAATCATCACTCAATTAAACTATTTAAAAAATCTGAGTATCCTATAATGAATTACAATAACATTCCATAAGACATATAGAGATAGAAGTTGTGTGATAGCTAAAAAATATACCCATTTTAGTATTTGGAAAATTATGGATTTTTTTAATAAATTAGAAATAACTTTTAAATAACTTGTTATAAATAACATAAAAATAGAGGGAATTTCCAGTTCATAAAAGGTCAATAAAACACCAAAAAAAGGTTTTATTTGAACTATATACTTGAATTTGATAAAAACAATTGAGAAATTCTTTCTTTATAACTAATATAGTGGTTTTTAAAATAAAAAAATTGTAAGTGAAATATTATTTTAAAAACATCATATTGTAATATATAAATATAATAAAAAAATATTCTCTTAAAAATTATTTTAAATGACTTTTAAAATCATGAATTCCTGTTAGATTAAAATTTTATTCTTATAAAATTTTGGAATATTTCATTTTATTTTACAAATAAAAAAATTATGAAATGAATTTAAATACCAATTGAAAATATATATTCGAATTCAAGAAACATACTTTGAAAGTGTTCCTATTATTCATAACCATTCTATACTTTTATATGGAATAAATTCACCGAGATGATAGACTCTAACTAAAAATTTATTGTTTCCCTAATATTAATCTTTTATATGATGAAACAAATTATTAAGAGGGTAGAAACATATCATCAATTCATGATGTTTAAGAAGAATAATTTTAACTCAATGAAGGTAGTTCAGTTAACAAAAAACCATATAATATTGGAAATCATTTAATCAAAATAAATTTAATGTTAATATATTATATGTAAATTCCAAGACAAAAAATTTAGTTAATTTGTTAATATAAATTTCTTATATATAAATCACACCATATAAAATATATCTTGGGGCATAAGGAAAAATATTTCTTGAGAAATTTCTTTTTGAGAAAACGAATTCCCACATACTAAACACTATCTATCCCCATGTATAAATAATATAACTATATTAATCACATGTTACATAACCTTATGATTATATATTTCCATTTCTAAAATTCATTAATAAAGAAATTATTACAAATATATTAGTCTACTATAGTTTATTTTCATCATCAGATATTAGAAATTAGATTGCTTCTATAGTGCATGGTTTATAATGGTGTTGTTGATAATTATTTTCAAAAAATTAATCATTCATAGATTTTTAAAATACTATAATTATTTTGATTCAATTATTCTTAAAATCCAATTTTCAATATTTATTGATAAACTTGTAGTTTATGAAAATATAAATTCTTAACAATACGTTTCATGTTATTTAAAAATAAAAAAGTGATATATTAATCGATAAATTAAATAAATTAACAAAATTCCAAAAAAAAATTAAAAAACATTAAATATGGTATTATTAGATTACCTTATCATTATATCATATTCCATAATAATTATTAATATTAATATTATAACATCGTTCAATTAATTAATAAAACCATCCCAAATTGGATCATTATATAACAAAATTACAATTAAGGAAATGTTTATATATAATGTTAAAAATTTTCAAATATAATCCTAAATGTATCATAAATATCATACACCTTCATTAAAATAATTTTTCGTACTCTATATGTATTTTTTCTAAGAAAAATAAAATTCTATATTAGTATAGGCGTAGTTAAAATGTATTCAAGTTTAACGATTCCAATTCTCAAAAAATGTGTTAAATTGAAGGTATTTAATAAATTACCATTTCAGAATCATAATTATTAAATTGAAAACATATTAATTCTTAATATACATCCTTTTACCCAACTATGGGGGGAAGTGATGAATAATGAAGTACATCACTTCATAGTTGGGGAATTGAACATGTACTTGTGATCAATGTTGTATTGTTTCACATAGATGAAGAAAAAGATTTAATAATTCTTAAAAAATAAATTTAATGAAATTAAGAAAATAAAAAAATACTATATTAATCTTATTAGGGATTCTATATAATGTATGCAAGTGGAATATTAAGAATAAAGAATAAGGAGTATGAAATACTCAAGTTCAAACCCTTAAATTTACTATGGAAATATCCTTGGAAATGGAGGCCCATGGGTATTTAATTGTTTATAATGGAATATAAACCTATGATAGGCCAAGAAATAAAATGGATGTGTTCTATGAATAAATTATGAGGTATATGAGTATCATAAATTGCTATAAAAATCACCATTTATAAGAGAATAAAATGACACTTCTTGGAAGATATGTTATTTTTCTATAATAGAAAGAAACTATTTATGCGAAAATTGGTAAAAAGTGATAAATAATGGATTTATTTGTGAAATAATGTATATAAATCCTCTTAAATTAATTTTTTTCACATGTTTTATGAATCTTTATGTCAAATTTTCTCATGATTTTCAAATTTTATAATTTGTTTTTAGCTTGTTAACTTGATTATAACGTTGTAATTTATATTTTTCTCTAATATTTTTGTGTCCCATATTACCGAATTTTGGTTTTATGAACATATATTTAATATCTATATAATTTAATTTAATTTTTAAATAATATAAAATTATTTTTTATGGAATTAATTTAATATATAGAAAATATTTTTGATGTAATATGATGTTTTATCAATTTAGTGTTCATAATTTTATATAACATTAATTAACAATTATATAAGTGATAAAACAAATTTATAAATCATATTATATAATATGATATTTTCAAAAAAACTCTTTAAAATTTATTATAATAAAATTCCACAATATTAATAAAATTATATCAAAATGATAACATTATCACTAAGGTCAGGTTCATTAATTTTTATCTTAGAAATAAAACGCTTATGACTAAAATGAAGTTGACCATATTACATATTATAAAACATTTGAAATAAAAGATTATTTACAATTATTTAAATTTATTTTCTACAACTTATGAGAAATAATTTTTAATATACGTGAATGAAAACAACTTTTAGAGAAATATATAACTTATGTTTCCTAAACTGAAAATATTTTAAATAGTCAACATTTGTGTTTTTAAAGGATTTATTTTTTATTAAAAATAATTTTTTTATAAACATTTTCCTATAATATTGATTCATTATTTTTATAAAAAATTTCCTAAAAGAGATATTGTTAGAAATATTTGAATTTTTTATTATTCTCCAAAAAAATAAATTATATTAAAAAAACCCATCTAAGGATTATTTTGATATTTTTAATTTAAAAATCAATTAAGATTTGTAATTATATAATTATTAAATTTCAAATTTATTTACATAATGAAATATCAATATATATATATAAAGAAACAATTATTATATTGAAAAATTCATTATTAAAACATTAGGTGTTCAGAATCATATATTATATGCATTTTCATGTTGAATAATATATTATTTATTTACTATATGAAATAATATTTTTATATATTCTTAATAATAAATATGAATCAACTTGTAGTAGTCTAGTGTAGCATTTTGAGTAAACTATGAAGAATAATGTTATTTTAAAAAATTTATATATTAAAATATTAGTGCATTACATCACCCTAATATAAATTTACTACTCAAACATTTTTATCATCATATACTAATTGTGTGAATCTAAGAGATAGAAATAATATAAGGTATATTTTTTATAGTGATGTCAACAACTGTTGGAAATATATATATTTACATTAAGATATATCATTCATAATATTTAGTTTTCTCAATTATTTTCAGGTAAACATCCCTTATGATTATGTATCATAACTCCAAAAATATAATTTGTTTTCATAGTGATCACACATTCATAATTATTTAAATAATTGTTCATTGGTTGTTTTGAAATATAAAATTTTTGTTCGTCTTTATTTTTAACATTATGTATTCTCTATGGACGTAGTCATTACATTTCCAAATCATATCAAATTCATCTATGTGTGTGATAATAATACATTCATGAAAAATATTCAATATACCTCAAAATTATATATAATAATAATATTAGTATTTTTTTATAATATCAAATAAATATGAAATTGATATTATTCACCTAGAAAACATACTAGGACTACTGGGGAGGATTGAATTATATTTCAATTTTATATCCACAAATATGGAGTGGAGGGTGAGTTCAAATTTTACCATTCATCTGCAAGACATACATTCATCACTAGTGATTATATAGTATTTCCCTAATTTACTTATATTTGGAGATTGCAAATGTTTATTATTCTTATTTGTTGTTGTGTTAGGGGATCATATTGTATGATTACAAAACTCCTGATATTTGATGCATTAAACATTGTTTCAATCCATTATATTGATATAATTATTCACCCCACCTCAGAAAACATGATCTCGGTTGGAAATCCTTATACACTTGAGAAACGCTATTATTCCTCTGTGAAACACCCATGGGTTTATATACATCTATTTTATACATGTATGGTGTTGAATTTATTATCCTTCACCATCTTCACCAACAAAATTTCAATGAATCTCCATCCTTATCATCTTTTGAATGATAAAATTCATGTAATGATTCACATTATTAATCGAAAATCAAATTCATTCGGTCAAAATTATAATACTATTTTTAACATTATCTTATAACAATCATTGTTACACAATGGGAAAATATCCTCTCTGCCTATGAAATATAGTGGTAACATTGTCCATTTGGGCTTCAAACATTACTAACACCAAAAATATTGTAACTATGACTGAAGAAAAATTTACTCAATTATATAATTATAATAATATTATAAAATTTTCCACCAAATGAATTAATCATTCAAATTGTTACATTAAATATTACTACAATCAAAATTAATCTATGTTCAATCTAGTATTCTTTAGGTTTGGTTCTGCAATATTCGTCAAACTAATCCATTAACATTATAAATCCTTCATAACGGCTTGTGAATAGAATGGGGTTAACCAAATCATATCAGAATGGAGTGTTTACCTAGGTCTATAGTCTTAGTTTGACTCATCGTGCATCATAGTTAATATTTAGATAATAATAAACCATTTATTATTAGGGTTCTTAATGTGAGGTACATACATTCCATAACCATATATTTATATAATATTCTTGATAGGGATGTAATTTCTTGGAAACCATAAAATCTATACATTACAAAAATATTATAATTTTTTCTAATACATATACTTGTCCCTTAGACTATTATATAGGTTTTCTACTTAATTTATCTCATCATAATCAAAAACAATAGTGTAATAAATCCTTAAAAATGAACTAAATAATAATATGATACAAAAAATATCTATAGACCCTTAATAATGGGTAAGGATGTGAAAAAAATTATTTATATATTGTAATTGATAAAAAGTTATCTAAAACTATCTTATATTTCATTATTTCCACATGATATAAATTAATTATCACTAATAATCACACAATACAAAAAACAGATGTTTTAATGTGTCGTGACCCGTCCCCCGTGGCCCATGCCGTGACTACCCCAAACCCGCCTTTCATAGGCCAGGGGATGGAGATTGGCACCAAAGGAGTAAATCCCTAAAACTGGGAAGGTATTTCCTTTACAAAGTGTAAACACACACAATAGAGTATGAGGTATAAGTAAAAACAAAGCATAACTGTATACAAAAATAAGTGTTGAAATGTAAATGTGGCAAAAAATACAAGCCCAATAGGAATGTAGAAGTACATCTGAAGAAAATTAAAACAGCTGATGGGATGTCCTCTGGGGAATTCTACCTGAAGGGTAGGTATAAATATCCTCCACATCAGTCAACATTCGTCCGTCTCCTTCGTGTACCATCATACCGTGTGGTCCACCTCCGGGTGCCGTCTAGTCCTGCTATCCTCAGCCTTAGTCAGCGATGTCTGTCATCTGAAACCAATACAACATGGTGTGAGAATAGCCTGTGCAAGGGTGAGTATAATGATACACCGTAGGGACCCCGAGACCCTAAAGATCTCACAAAGTCCAATAAGGATAAACCACCAAGAATGAAATCAATAGATGACCACACTTAGATAAATTTCCATACATATACCTAAGTTATCAATAAATCTATCTCAATCATGTGGTAAACACAAAAGTTATTGACTCAGCTCAACCGGGATTTTTATTCACATTGTTGAAACCATGGCTGCTGGAGAACTCGTCCTCTGTCAAGTACAGTGGGACTATCGCCAACTACTAGGCGCTTCCCACTAACCTCGGACTGCTGAGGTACTCCTCATATCGAGTACCGTGGGTCTTCCATGCTTACACAGAGGTGATCCCCACTATGGGTCTGCCACCAACTACCAGGTGCTCCCCCTAATAGCCTGTAGAGGTACTCCTCCTGTCGAGTACTGCGGGTATGCCGCCAACTACCAGGCCCTCTTTTCCAGTGGGTCTTCCGCCAACTACCAGAAAATCCCCACTGGGCTAGTAGAATCACTATGAGTCAAATTAGTCAAGCAATCATCAGGTCTGAGCCAGAAACTAGGTCTCCGTACTCCACTCGCTCATCTCTGAGAGGGTCTGCTCCATGAGCTACAGGTCGATACTCCAACTATCACTAAGTCTCACGTACACCTATCTCAAAGTTCCTCCTAATCATATGGGTCTCAACATAACAGATGGTGTGTCAATCAGACCCACGGTCTGTGAGTAATTGGCCTTTTAGTATCGGGGGCCGAGTTCGATTTGTGTACAATCCAACCAGATCATATCTCAAATATACCCCGAACTCTAGTGGGGTATTCTCAAATAGACTGCCACGTTCCAAGAATACTAGTGCTACTGACGGTTCATCAAATGGATGTTTGGTGCCAAAGATATGAAAAAAATAAAGTAACAATTAGTTATGGGCCTGCGCCTAGTCCGACCCGGTCGTACTGACTCGGCCCAACCCAGACTGGGCCGACCCGATTTGGGTCGACCTGGTCAGACCTGCTGGGTCGACCTGGTCAGACCTGCTAGGTCTGACCCAGCCCGTTGTGTGGGTCATCCTGCTAGGTTCGGCTCATTCTGTTGGGCCCAGCCTAGCGGACTATAGAGGCAGTTCAGCCTGGAGGTCACCGCATAGGCGGCTCGCCCCGGAGGGTGCCTCCTAAGCAGCCAGCCCAGAGGTTGGGGCCGGTTCGTCCAGCACCATGTGGGGTGTGCATTGGGCGGTGCATCCTGGAAAGTCGAGCTGGTTTGGCCCTTGAGGCTGCGAAGGATGTTGGGGGCCGGATCGGGTTGCCGGCATGACTTGGCTGGTTTGGCCAAGAGCCGGGGTGTGGGCTGGCCGTGCGGGGTGTCGGGCGGGGCGCAAGAAGGCCGTGCAGGGTGTGGGCAAGCTAGCAGTGCACGGGTAGCCCGACGGGAAGTGGGCAGTGTGCGGGAAAAAAACGGCAGGGCTCGCGGGAAGGGAGCGGGGCACCGGGCAGGGAGAAGTTAGGCTGGCAGGGCGTGCGGGCAGCCCGTAGGCTGGCCACGAGGTACAGGCGCATCACGCGGGCAGACCGGGAGGCACCGGGCAGGGCTCAGAAAGGCCGGCGGGGTGAGGGCAGCGTGTGGAAGGCCTGCTGGGCATGCAGGCAGGTAGGCGGGGGGAGGCGTGGTTCACGGAGGCCATGAGTAGCACGACCTTTGTCATTGCCCTCTATGTCGCCTCTTCGTCGTTACGTCTCCATGCTGAAGAACACCATAATAAGTAAAAACAACAGATGATGTCAGGCCATGTTAGTTTGTCCCGCACCCTCCGTGTTTAGAGAGGTATCAATTTTCTCAACAAGATAAGAAGTTGATCATTAACATGTCTGCAACAAACCCAATCTATCTGATAAAGAAGATAAGAAAATGTATAACATCATAAAGTAAAATACCCTACCTGTATTTTTGGGAATTCTTCGTTCATTGATGGAGTTGCAGGATGAAGACGAAGAGAATTATCGTTCGTCGCATCTTCTAATCACTTTCGAACCCGAGTTGCGTCAGCTCGTGGAAGATTCTCCACATCAGTAGGTGTCCGGGGAAGAAATCTAAGAGGATCTGTATTCTTCGTTGGTGGAGCATTCTTCATTCTTCGTGGGGAGCTTTTCTCCCGATCTCTCCTCTTCCCAAGTTCCACCAAATGAATGATGCCAACCCAAAAGAAATAATATATTGTTTATTATTTTAATTGTTGGCATGAATTCAAATGGAGAAATAATTAAGGGGTTCCTCCTAATTAATTCATGTGTGTAGGCACAAAATTAATTAGGGGGGTTAAAGAGGCTCCAAGGTTGGTGGCACCATTAAGTGGGGATTTCAGGAGGTTTCTCCCCACTTAATGGGGTGCTCAGTGGGTTTCATCCTTGGGTGGTCCGCACCACATTAATCCTCACATGGGAGGTTATGTTTGGGTTTGTCCCACCACCATAACCTCTCATTGGAGGTTAAGGTGTGGTGGTCCCACCTCCAACTCACATGAGGAGGTTTTAACCACCATCACTAACATGGTGGCTCAATAAAATAATGTGTAGCACACCTTATTTTAATATTTTTTTATGAAAACCCAAAAACTAACTTTTATTCTCGATCAACTGTAGTCGAGATGAATGTATTATTAAGAGAATACTAATTTAATGAGATCAATTGTGCCCTTCTATTTCATTTCCAAGGAACGGTTCAAAAGTTTTAAAATCCTACCCGTACATTTACTGAATGTACTCAAACAAAACATCAGAAATTGATTCCTGGCACACCGGGCCTCTGAATCAAACGCCGTAAATTTTTATGGACTCGTAAAATTCATATGTATTTGAAAACAATATATGGAAATTCCAAGTCATTAAATTCTCCCCTCCACATGTATTTACGTCCTCTTAATCTATTACTCGGACTATGGGAACAAATGGGGGTACTGAGCACACATCTGAGTCTCCCGCTCCCATGTGCTCTCCTCGAGGTTGTTGTGCTGCCAGCGAATGCGCACAAGAGGTATAGACTGTCCACATAGGAACTGATCCTATTGATCCTCAATTTCCAATGGAACCTCTGTTAATGTCACCCCATCGTCGGCGTCAAGCTCTCCATGGTCGATGATGTAGTAAGGGTCATGCACGTATCTCCTCAAGTGAGATATGTAGAAGACATCGTGAACCCGGTGCAACTGATGTGGAAGAGCTAAGCGGTAAGCCACCTCGCATACCCTGCTGAGGACATGGAAAGGTCTGATGAATCTCAAAGATAACATTCATCTCCGCCAAATCTTCATAGACCTCATCGAGGAGAGACCCGTAAATAGACATGGTCGCCATCCTCAAACTCTAGAGTTCTTTTCCTATAGTCACCATACGAATTCTGCCTACTCTGTGTAGTCTTCATCCGCTCCTGGATAATATGTACCTTCTCCATGGTAGCCCGTATCATATCTGTTACCACCAGTGCTGACTCCCCAGGGTCTTTACAGCACAAGGGTGATCTACAAGGTCGCCCTTATAACGCCTAAAAGGGTGCCATCCCTATGTTGGAGTGATATATATTGTTGTAAGAAAACACCACCAAAGGTAAGTGATCCTCCCAGCTGTGAATGAAGTCTATGACACAAGAACTGATCTTGTCCTCAGGATTCTGAATGGTCATCTCAGTCTGGCCATCCATATGTTGATGGAAGGTGGTGCTCCGATGAAGCTGCATCCCGAAAGCCTCCTTCATCCCCTTCCATAGTTGGGAAGTAAATCATCTATCACGATCGGAGATAATTGGTGAAGGTACTCAATGTAGCTGCACAATCTCGTGCACATAGAGGTGTCCCAATCTCTCTACTGAACCATGCACTTTGATAAGTAGGAAGTGGGCTAACATGGTGAGTCGGTCAACAATCACCCATATCGAGTCGTGTCCCCTAGATGTTCATGGAAGACCAGTCACGAAGTCCATGGATATTCCATCCCAATTCCACTTTGGGACCTCTAAAGGTTGTAGGAAACCTGCTGGTACCTAGTGCTCCACCTTCACTTGCTGACAAGTGAGGCATCGAGAGGAAAAATATGCTACTGCTTTCTTCATACCTGGCCACCAGTGCAGTCACCGATGGTCCTGGTACATCTTCGACACTCATGGATGTACTTCTAGAGGGGATGTGTGGAACTCCCTCAACACTTCCTCCTAATGTTTTACTGGTACCAAGTTATGTCCTCTAAAAATGATGATATGCTCCCCACCTTCAGAAAATCCATCAGGTGCATGCCCAATTGATACATGAGCACGGTGGGTCTCACAGTCAGCGTCCCCATGCTGTGCCTCCCCGACTCACTGAAAAGTAGGGGAGTGACTATAAGAGACATTATAAAGGCTGATCCATCTCTATCCACAAAGGATATCTATAAAGCATCTTGCTACTCGGTCGCTTCGCCTAGCAGTTATATACCAGGTCTCTTACTAAGTGCATCTGCAACAACGTTCCCCTTTCCAAGAGTATATACTATCTCGAAATCATTTTCCTTGAGGAACTCAAGACAAGGTCATTGTCTCAGGTTCATGTCCTTTTGGGATAAGATATACGTGAAACTCTTGTGATCATAGTAGACTGTGAAATGATTCCCATCAGATAGTTCCTCTACATCTTCATGGAGAAGACCACTGCTTCTAACTAGAGGTCATGGGTAGCGTAGTTCTGCTCATGTTGTCTCAGATGCCAAGAACCATATGCGATCACTTCTTGATTCTGCATTAGGACACACCCAAATCATGTCCCTAATGTGTCACAGAAAACTACGTACCCTACGCCATCCTCTGTAATCCTCATGATGGGGGGCACTCGTCAGCCTCTACCTCAACTCCTGATAGTTCTGCTGACATCTCTCTGACCACACAAAGGGTTTCCCCTTCTTTTTCATGGATGATAGCGGTGATGAAACTCTAGAGATGTCTGGAACGAATTTCAGGTAGTATCCATCCAAACCCAGGAAACTTCATACCTCTGTCGCACTCTTTGGTGGCTCCCAATCATGTACCATCTCAATCTTTGCTGGATCCACTACAACTCCAGCCTCTGAGATGACGTGACCCAAAAATTCAACCTCTCTAATCCAAAACTATCACTTCGAGAGATTACCATAAAGCTGGTGCTCTCTGAGTGTGTCCAGTTCTA
The DNA here is from genome assembly GCA_963277665.1 of Viscum album. Classification (NCBI taxonomy): domain Eukaryota; kingdom Viridiplantae; phylum Streptophyta; class Magnoliopsida; order Santalales; family Viscaceae; genus Viscum; species Viscum album. The sequence continues at coordinate 1,748,203,965 of OY728120.1, read as the reverse complement.
CCTGCAAATCGTAGGCATTCTCCACCTCAGTAATCAAGTGTATCAGAATGTCGTTGATGAAGACTACGACAAAGCGATCGAGGTAAGGCAATAAGATCATGTTCATGAGTCACATGAACACTGCTGGAGAGTTGGAAACTCTAAAGGGAATAAACATGAACTCACAGTGGCTGTACCGACACCTAAAGACCAACTTCTGCACATCCTCATCTTGAACTCTAAGCTGGTGATAGCCTCCTCTTGGGTCAATCTTCGAGAACCACCAAACCCCCTTCAGTTGGTCAAAGAGGTCATCAATCCTCGAGAGTGGGTACTTTTTCTTCACAGTCACCTAGTGCAGGGGATGGTAGTTGACAAAAATCCCCATGCTCCCATCCTCCTTCTTGGTGAACAGAATCGGGGCTACCCAGGGAGAAACACTAGGCCGGACGAATCCCTTCTCCTTCAAGTCCTTGAGTTGTATCCGCAGCTCACGAAGCTCAGTGGGAGCCATCTGATATGCTGGTGTAGATATCGGTGTCGTTCCAGGGTACATTTCAATGTAGAATCCCACCTCTCTATGAGGAGGTAGTCCTGGAACATCATCAGGGAAAAAATCAATGTACTGGTCCACCACTACCGGATAGCTCGGACTCTCCACATCAACTACTCCGAGGGTAATTCAAGCCAACTGATGACTGAGCAGTTTCACCCTCCTCCGAGTAAGTCTGTCATGTGCTGCAAAGGCTCCCTTCTCAATGGTCAAGGTAAACCTGGTCCCATTCTTGTGGTCACACCGCACAATGCACCTAATATAGTAAATATGAGCATGGACTGTAGATAAACAGTCCATACATAATATGATGACGTAAGGCCATGACACCGCTATGAGGAGATCCCACCCGAATCTCTCACCTCCTAGAGTAATCACACACTAATGGAACTAGTGCATAATTGTCGTGTCTACTCCCATAGATGTATCTAGCCATAAGGATCCAGCCAACGGCTCCGTCCAAATTTTTGAGCTTTGAATGATGGTCGTGGCAATGAAAGAGTGACTATAAACTGTGCCTATAAGAACTATCGTTGAGGTAGAGCAGAAACAGATCGTACCTTATATCATCTCCGAAGCACCATGGTCGTATGCTTCAGCTGCCTGAAGCTGAGCTCTCGCATGTCCACCTTCTCCCTGTGGTTGGTGTGGACTTCCTAGTGGTGGTGGTAGTAAAACATCGAAACGTCGTCAACCACAGGCTACATGACCCGATCCTCTGCCATGATTGCAAGCTCCCTACAGATCACCTCGATCGAATCTTTGTCTCTGCTTAGGTGGTCCTTCGACTATCTGTTGATCATCTGAATGGTGGGTCGACATTCACGAGCCAAGTGACAATGCCTGCCGCATGAGTAACACCATCTGCTTCTGTCATGTTTGGCTCTGTCTCTAGTCTGGGTGCCACGCACAACCGATTTTGAGTAGTGTGGTCATCCGTCTCTAGGTATGGTCCGCTTGGATCTCTGCGGCATCTTTCTAATGCTAGTGGTAGAAGACTCTGTTGTATGTCGACTAGTGGTGGGTCTCGCTACTAGATACTGCTCAGACAGGATGCTCTCCACTAAGTGGGTTCTCTCCAACACCCCAAACTTCATCGGGATGCTGATGGAGATCATCAAAGCCCTGATCTTTCACCTAAGTCCCTGCTCGAAGGTCGGAGCCCTGAAGAATGGGTCTTTTACCATATCAGTGGAGTAGCGCGAGAGGTCTATGAACCTCTATATGTACTGAGCTACATTCATGCTTCCCTAATAGAGATTAAGTAGATAATTTATATGCATTTCACGGAGAGTGGGTGGGAAAAACTCCACCCAAAATAGGCACATTATGTCTATCCAGATTACCATCATCTCATCATACACATGGAGCATCAGGCTCCACCATATGCCTATTGATTCCTGTAGAAGGTTGGTAGAAAGAATCACCATGAAGTCTGCTTGTGTCCCTACCAGTCAAAAAACTCTCACCATATCCTCCAACCAATCATCAGATACATGTGCGTCTGTCTCTCCCCTAAAACTGGGTGGACTCTAGAATTGGAACTCATGAAACACGTTCAAGAATCTTGCATCATCTGCAACTGGGGTTGGTGGAATTGGTGTCCCAACAGGTAGTGGTACCGCTGGTTCCTCCGCTGGAAGAGGGCCATACACCGAGGCCTCATCACTCGGCAGGCTATCTGCGCATAAAACTCTCGGGGCTCTAGCCGGTCGTCTGTGGGGAGGCAACTTGAATGAAAAAAATGTGACCCAGTCAATGTAATATACCTGATGAGCTGACCTAGTTGAGCTGACATAAAGAAAACTTTTGGAAACACACATGCAATCAGTGTTTTTGTGCACTATGTCGGAAATTAGAAGTCAGGGTCCTGGTGTATGTATACGTCAGCCGCCGCAACCACACTGGACTCCCTGAACTGAAAACCAAACTCGGTATGCTTAAAAATATTTCTTCACAGAATAGAATGATCAGAGTCCTATTTTCTACAGTGGAACCGACTCCTCTGATACCAATTTGTCATGACCCATCCCCCACGACCCATGTCGTGACTACCCAAAGCTCGCCTTCCATAGGCCATGGGCTAGAGACTTTCACCAGAGGTGTAAATCCCTAAAACTGGGAATGAATTTCCTTTATAGATTGTAAAAACACACAATAGAGTATGTGCTAGAAGTAAAACACAAAGAAACATTGTACTCAAAAAGGAGTGCTGAAAATTAAAAGGGGCCAGAAATGCAAGCCCAACAGGAAAGTACAAGTACAACTGAGGAACAGTAAATTAGATGTTGGGATGTCCTCTAGGGAATCCTACCTGAAGGGTAGGTACATATATCATCCACATCACTCAATGTCCATCTGTCTTTTCTGTTTACCTTCACGTCGTGTGGTCATCCTCTGGGTACCATCCAAACATGCTATACTCAACCTCAGTCAGCGTTATCTGTCGTCTGCAACAAACACAACGAGGTGAGGTAATTGCCCTTAAAGGGGAGAGTATAACGATACTCAGTAGGGACCCTGAGACCCTCAAGGTCTCACAAAATCCAACAAGGATAAACAACCAAGAATGAAATCAACAAATGACCCCACTTAGGTATATTCCCATACATATACCAATGATATCAAGTAATCTGTCTCAATGATGAGGTAAACAAAAAAAGTTACTAACTCTACTCAACCAGGATTTTTATTCACATTGTCGAAACCACAGATACTGGAGATCACCTCTTATGTCGAGTACAGTGGGCCTAACACCAACTACCAGGCGCTTCCAACTATCCTCGGACTGCGGAGGTACTCCTCCTGTCGAGTAACGTGGGTCTATCACGCTCACACAGAGGCGCTCCCCACTATGGGTCTGCCACCAACTACCAGGCGCTCCTCCTAATTGTCGGCAGAGGTACTCCTCCTGTCGAGTACCACGGGTATGCCGCCAACTACCTGGTGCTACTCTGTTGTGGGTCTGCAGCTAACTACCAGGTGTTCCCCACTGGGCTAGTCGAATCACTCCGAGTCAAATCGGTCATGCAGTCTCCAGGTCTGAGCCAGCTACTAGGTCTCCGTATTCCACTTGCTCATCTCCGGGAGGGTCTACTCCTCGAGCTAAAAGTCGATACTCCAATTTTCACGAAGTCTCATGTAGAAGTATCTCAATGGTCCACCTCATCATAGGGGTCTCAACGCAACAGATAATGCGTCAATCAGATGCGTGGTTTGTGAGTTATTAGCCTTTTAGTCCCAGGGGCCCAGTTTGATTCGTGTACAATCCAACCTGACCATATCTTATATATATTCAGAACTCTAATGAGGTATTCTCAAAGGGACTGTCATGTTCAAAGAATACCAGCGCCGCTGACGGTTCATCAAATAGATGTCTGGTGCCAGTGATATGGCCAAAAGAAAGTAACGGTCAGTAGCGGGCCTGGGCTCGGTTCGACCCGGTCGGACCGACTCGGCCCGTCCCAGACTGCACCAACCCAGTCTGGGTCGACCCGGTAAGACTCACTTGGTTTGACCCAACCTATTGGGTAGGTCCGCCAGCTAGGTTCGGCCCGGTCCGCTGGGCCCGGCCCAGCGGACTACATAGGCGGTTCGGTCTGGAGGTCGCCACGTAGGCGGCTCGACTCAGAGGTCGAGGCCGGTTCGGCCAGCACCACGTGGCGCGCGGCTCGGGCATATTTTCCCAGAATGCCGATTTGGTTCAACTAGTGATGCTACGAAGGACGTCACGGGCTGGCTCGGGTGGCCGGTGTGGCTTGGCCGGTTCGACCAAGAGCCGAGGTGCTGGCAGGTCGCGCGGGGAACCGGGAAGCATGTGAGCAGGTCACGTGGGCCGCGGGCTGGCCGAATGGGCGTCGGGTTGCATGGGGGTAGCCGCGGGGAGTGCGAGTAGCATGCCGGTAGGGATCGAGGAGGCCGGCGGGGCGTGAGTGGCACGCGGGCAGGCCGGTGGGGTGCTTGGGCAGCGCGCGGGTAGGTCGGCTGGGGCGGCGCGGTTCACGGTGGATGTGGGTAGCACGGCCTTTATTATTTCCATCTATGTCGCCTCTTCATTGTTACGTCACCATGCCGAAGAATGCCACAAGAAATAAAAACGATGGAGAATGTCGGGCCATGTTAGGATGGCCTCTACACTTCGCGTTTAGGGAGGTATCAATGGAGTCAACAAGATAAGAAGTTGATCATTAACACGTCCGCAAAAAAAACCCTTTCTATCCGATAAAGAAGATAAGAAAAGGTGTAAAATCATCAAGTAATAAAACCCTACCTGGATTGTAGTGAGTTCGTCATTCGTTGACGGAGTTGCATGAAGAAGAGGAAGAGAATCGTTGTTCGTCACGTCCGCTAAGCACTTCTGAACCTGAGAAGTTTCGGCTCGTGGAAGATGCTCCACATCGGTAGGTGTCCTGGGAAGTAGTCGAAGCGGATCAGCGTTATTTGTCGATGGCCCATTCTTTGTTCTTCGTTGGGAGCTTTTCTCCCTAGATCTCATCTTCCCAAGTTCCACCAAATGAATGATATCAACCCGAAGGAAATAATAGATTTTCTATTATTTTATTTATTGGCACAAGGTCAAATGGAGAAATAATTAAGGGGAACCACCTAATTAATTCATTTTTGTAGGCATAAAATTAATTAGGGGAGTTCAAGAGGCTCCAAGAGTGGTGGCACCATAAAGTGGGGTGTTCAAGAGGTTTCTCACTACATAATGGGGAGTTCAAGGGGTTTCATCCTCTAGTGGTCCCCACCACATTAATCCTCACATGGGAGGTTATGTTCGGGAGGGCCCCACCACCATAACCTCTCATGGGAGGGTAAGGTGTGGGGGTCACACCTCCAACTCCCATGAGGAGGTTTTAACCACCAACAATCACATGGAAACTCAATAAAATAAGGTGTAGCACACTTTATTTTTTTAAGAATATGCAAAAACTAAATTTTATTCTCGACTAATTGTCGTCGAGGCGAATTTTTTCATAAGAGAATACTGGTACTGCGAGATCAATGGTGCCACTGGATTTCATTTCCGAGAACCCATTCAAAAGTTATAAAATCCCACTCGTACATTTATTGAATGTACCCGAACAAAACATTATAAATTTATTTCAGGCACACCGGGCCTCGAAATCAAGCACCGTAAATTTTCACAGACTCGTAAAATTCCCATGTATTTATGAAAAACATTCCACAGAAATTTCAGGTATTTAAATAATGTCATTGAGGTAAATTTAAATAGTAAATTTATTTTACAAAACCTTCAAAAATTTAATTATAATAGATCCATGGTAGACTCACTTCTAGACATCTCATAAGATATACTCATCTTTTCAACCAGGGGAATTGAACGAAATTAATGTTGTGAGTTCAAATTCTAAGTACATATAACCAGAAATGACAACAATCAATGATGATAAGTGAACATTACATGATCATGTGGGTATAAAGGAAGACACATAGGAATGTTATACCCAAATAATAATTTGTAAAAAACATAAAATAAGGCATGAAATATTCTGATAATATATCATTAAAATTCAATATATCATAAAAATAAGAAATACTTAGGGAATTTTCGTAAAAATATAAGTACATTGAAATGAATAAATTATTAAAAAATAAATTGATCATGCTTCGTGTTGTGAAAAATAATACATCCGTAACATTATACTCAGAAATAAAATTTTATTCTCTTTATAGTTAATAAAAAAATTCGCACTCTTTATACTGTGAAAAAAATATGCATGCATTATGTTGTAAAAAATGATCATAATTCATGTTGTGAACAATATAAATTACCACAGATCATGTTGTGACCAAAACAATATCCCACCCATAACATAATCATCTTTTGATATATCAATGTTTAACCACTACATTGGGGTTTAAAAGACTACACTATATGTAACATAAAGATCATTGAAACATATACATGTCATTAAAACATGAAATAAATTATATATCAAACAATACAAAATTAACCCTTGGAAAAGAGGGTGTTTCATGTAAATAATTCATATAACATTCCACATGGAAAAAAAATAAATATTTCATAAGTTCCAATAAAAATATTCCATTTTTAATATATGGTGAATTACATATGGTTTCATATATGAAAAATAACCTATTGTAATATTTAGATAAATCACATTTAAAATGCGAAGGAATACAACTATTTAAAAGTATTGAAAAATAAAGAAAATGAATTATTTAAATTCAAATAATTAATATTGATAATAAATTTAAAAAAAATTATTACATCAAATATATTGTTTTAAAAAAAACCAAATTCATAGTAGAAAATTTCATTGAAAACAACTTCGTCACAAGATAAAAAGAACATGAAATTTACATTTATAAAACTAAAGGCTTTAAAATACCTCTTAAAATAAATAACTCTAATTAAAATAATAATAAAAATTTAATAATTTATAGTAATATAAATTCTTATCAAAATCATTAAGAGTTAAAATAATTTAAAAAATATTTTAAAATATAGAATTAAAGACAAAGATCATTCTTAAAAATGATGAGAGTTATTCATAACAATTTCATTTTATTATGGCGATGAAACTAATCATGATGGAATATTTGAATAAACCATGTCCATTTCCCTATATTGTAAGATATTTTAAGATGAAATAAATTCTGAGGGTGTATGGAAGAAATCATTTATGAATTTTGTTTTAGAAGAATCATTTTAACTCAATTAATGGATATCAGTTTACAAAAACGATAAAAAAATTTAACATTTGAATCATAATCCATTTAACATGAGAAGATTATATATATTATTAAACTATAATAATCTAATATACATGGTAAAATTCAATCAATATGTATTAATAACTCCATATTAAGGATATCAACTTGTATAATAAGAAATATCTCTCCATGAATCAAATGTGTGAAAACGAAACCCTTACATTGTATTCCAACTTACTCCAAAGCTCTATAACTTATTATATTATGTATATATATATATATTTCATGAAATTTATTAAAATATATATAAATTTATAAACTTCATATATAACCATTTTTTATAAATATATTAATTGATTATGGTTTATTTTCATCATCAGATTCTAGAAAGTCTTATTTCTTGTTTTGTTCATGTTTTGTAATATAATTTTCAATTATATATTGACAAGAGATATTATTGTTATAATTTTATCTAAGATACTAGAAATGTTTTTCCAATTATTCCTCGTATCAGATTTTGATAAACTGATATTAATGGATATAGTTTTTTAAAATAATAATTGTGGAGAACTAGTTTTGTTTGGTTTAATGGTCGAATGGTGATATACTAATCAATATATAAAATATGGAAAAATGGATGAATAATTAAAATATATTAAATATATTATGATTATATGATACTATCATTATATAATATTCACTAATCGTCCATGATATAAATATTATAACATCTTTCATGTTGTTGATAAAACTCACCCAAAACGGAGCCTATTATAACTATTTAACATGTAATGAAATATTTTCTAATAATGTAAATATGAAATATAAATAAAAATTAAAATTTCATAAATATAATTTTTTGTTTATAATACATATTTATTTTCATCCATGTAGGGTGGTGATGAAAAATTACATTCATCTGTCGTGGAGGGGGTAGTCAGCACCTATACATGATTAAAGATATCATTTCACAACCAAGGGGTTGAAATAAAGTTATATGAAAAATTATTATTCAAGAATAATAATATTGAACTATTAAACATATTTAATTATCTAATCAATAATTTTTTATAACCATTAGATGAAATGATGAAAAATTAACTAAATCGGTCCGTGGTGTCGGTAGTTTATACATATGCATAGTCGTAGTTGTGTTGCTTTTCGTTATAGGTAGAATTGATAGAATAATGGTTTTTATAATAACATGATAAAAATATAATAAATTAATACAAATGTTTTAATAATATTATGGTTTCAGTAAGATTTTTTGAGGAGGAATATTAAAAATAAAAGGCTTCTGGGTAACAAATACTCACATTGAGAATATTAGGATTGTCAATGAAATATCCAAGAAAATAGAGGCCTCAGGATAAAAATGAGACTATAGGATTTTAAACAATAGTTATCCCTCTCGAAGGTAAAAAATGGGATATTTTTAGGATTAAATAGTAATAGGTACATGTATCATGGTAGAATTCCTCGCCATCTATTAGTGAATATAATTGAACTTGTGTGAGAAAACGACTATTTTTTAATACTGACATGAATCTTTAATGAAAAAATAGACCCACATGTGAAAAATAATGGACTTTGGTGATATTTAATATCAATAAAAAATCTATAACTCATCTTTATATATGTTTTAAAAAAGTTTATGTCCTTTCACCACATTAATTTTACATTTTAGAATTTTGGTGTTTACCTTGGTTTCTTATTTCTACCCATGTAATATATATATTATACAAAATATAAGATAACCATTATTTGAAAATTTTCATGTAATGATACTAAATAAAAATACCATATAACATAATTTAATTTTTTAATAATGGAAAATTAATTTCTTATGAAAAAGATTTAATATATTGAGATATTATTTTCTATAAAAAAATATATTCTTCAACTATTAATTACTCCTAATATTTTTCAAAAACATTAAAAATTATATGAATGAAAAATATTTTTATAAATATTAAAAAATAATTGTAGATATTTTATATAAAATAATTCATTTAAATTTACTAAATAAAAAATTCACTACATTAATAAAACATTCCATTTAAAAGAACCCTTACACTATGTTCATGGTAATTAATATTAATCTCATTAATCATTATTTTTTGTCTAAAAATAAATTTAAATTATTACATAATGTGAACTTGTTGATCTATAACATTAAATCCAATTTTTTAAATTTATTTTCTACTATAGATGATAACTTATTTTTTATATATGTAAATAAATACATTTTTATGATGAAATACTATATTAACATCAAAAACACTGAAATGGGGTTTTTAAAATAAACATAGTGAATTTATTATTAATTTTTTTTAGAATATATATTTTTTATTAAAAAATTATTTAATGAATTTTCATCTATATTTTTAATATTAAAATTTCATAAAAGTGACTACATTAGAAAAATTGTTAATTTAGTTTTACTATTCACCTTAAAATAAATATTTTTGACATATAAAATAAATAAATCATAAAATATTTTTGATATATAGAATTTAAAAATAAAAATCATTTTGAAAAAAATAAAATTATAATTTTTATAAATTTTTATTTTCAGTGAAAATTCAATATAAATATATACACATATTTTTTTGAAAATTTACTTTTTTTAAATAAAATAAGTATTTTAATGTTATTTCATATATATTTTTTAAATTGATTAAAATATTATTTATTTACTATATTTATTATTATTCTTATCATTTATTAGTAATAAATATGTCATGAAACGTTTTAGTTTTGTTTTTTGTGTGTAGATATCTATCGAATATAGTAATAATTATTTAGAAAATATATTCCAAAATATTGGGGTGTTACACTCTTTCCTCAACCATCTTACATGATTCGTCCTTGCGAAGCCTATAAAAAGTTCCAAATTTCTCAATCCATGATGTTTATCCCTCCTCCCTTTCAATATCAAATTGATCCATCAATGTTAGTGATTATCCTCCCTCTCCTCCCACTACATATATTTCTTCATACTTTTCTTCCTCCTCTCACTATGGTTTTCTATAGCTCAATCCCTAGGTGAGGTTTTAGATCTAAACTATTTCTATTCAACATGGATTTTCTTTCTGGTTTGTAGGATAAGACAACCCATATCTTTTCATAGTTCACGTTACACCAAACCCTGAGTTTCTATGAAAATACATTTTTTCAATATAATTATTTAAACTAAATGTATATAACATTTTTGTTAAACATAGAAATATGAACAAAAGTAAATAATTTTTAATTATTGTTTAAAATGGTTTTATATAACTAAAAAATATTTATAATAGAACATATAATTTTTTGTAAATCATTTTTATTATTGAAAATACCATTTTCTTAAAAGAAACATTTTTATGTATTTTTGTGAACAATAATAAACAAAATTTTAGAGAAATTTAGAAATTTAATTGGATAAAATAAAATTCAGTTGTAAATTTAGAATGTCAAAATTTTCACAGGGTGAATTTTAAGGATTTTCCAGAAAAAAATTCATTTTTGGATTAATAGTGAAAAATTAAATGATTTTAATACATAACTACTTTTTCATCGAATATATTTGTATAGTTAAATTATATTTTAATCTTAATTTAATGTAAAATTAGATCAATAATACATAAATTAATCATGTTTAGGTTATTGGAACCAATTTCACATTGAAATTGGATATAAAAACTTTTCAACCATTTCGACCTATTCACTTTAAAAACTAATCATCCCATCCCATATATGAGATTAATTTTAAATTAATTTCTACAACATATTTTGGTGTAATTTGGATAATTTATTTCTATATTTGGAATCAGAATAATTTATAATTTATAACAATTATTACGTAGTATATTACCAAAATTATTAGTGAAAGTTGTAAAAATTAATTATAGAGGTTATGTTTAAAATGAGACTAATTAGTGACTAAACATTGCATATAAGGTGTAAAAATGACACTATACTTGTCTAAAAATTATTTTATAATATTATTTTGGCCATTAGACCTCTCATTATCTATAATTTTCATTTTTTAATCCTTTAGGGACAATAAAAACCAAAGGAGCACTCTAATCTTTTCAAGAATACTCATTGTGTCCTTTTCCCAACTTATAAAAGGCCTCATCTTTCCTACGTTTATTCACACCTCTCAAGAACATTGTATCCTAAAAAAATACCCAAATATCTTCACTGTTCTCCTCCCTTCATCCTAGTATCATCCCTTTTTTAATACATCCATTCAAGGAATTCTTTTGGTTAAAAAAATCGGGTTTCTCAATGAAAAGTTACCAACCTTCAACGAACACTTTTTTTATTTCCTCATCCACCCCATAAAATTAAATTATTACAAGATTAAATAATAAACCATGCATTATAAACATAATAATTTGTTGTTTTATTATGTTTTTTATCTATACTCACACACACTTCTATAAACTGGGATACACAATCATTGTTTTGTGTATGACGTTCTACCTCATTGTGAACTGTTATAGTTAGTTCATCAATTTCCACTTTTCATGATTGGAAATAATGATGTAATTTATATTTTTATATGATATATATTATAATTATTATTTTTTATGATTTTTTATGTATTTTTAATTATTATATAATTCATACCTTCATACTGTCCATTTTTTGTAAATACGATAACTTCTTTTGTGGAGTTCTGGACTACCACCTCCTCAATATGGTGTGATTCATTCTTACATTAAATTGAATATATTAAGGATGGGATTAGTAAACATATATGATAGATATGATATAATAATTATAAATAAATTATAATATATATATATATATATATATATATCTGTGGGGGGAATTTAGATTTTTTAGAATAAGATAAGAAAATCGAAACAACGTTAATGTGTATGTACGACCTACCATCTCCAAGAATGGTGTATTTAATTTTCTATTTAAAAATTTTATATATTATTATAAATAAATATATACTATGAAATTAGGATATTTATTTCATTTATATCATTATATAGATAATAAAAACATTATATATGAAATATAAAAAAATGTAATAAATCAAAACGCATACGAAAGGCAAAGCGCTTATTTCCCGAAACAGAACATTAACATGGAATTGTTAATAAACATATAATATAAGGTCATATGTAAATAATATATGGTATAATATAAATTTAATATTATTCTATAATAGATATATAGTAAACTAATATTTGTTATGCACAAGGATTGAAGGAGTATGAAGAGATTTAAGCCATAATGTAAGAGGATTTCTTGTCTCACTTTTATTTTATTGAGATGTATTCCATATTCGCCACTTATATATTTTGCGTGTTGTAAAAATTAACCATGAATGTATTACTTGTTTATTATTTTTATACAAATGGGTTTTTATATATCCATTTTATGATCTCTCTTCCATGGGTTTTACATTTCAAATATTACTAAATCGGTAAAGTAGTTTTGTTACAACCCGCCCTCGGGGCCCGTGCCGTGACTACCCCATGCCTGCCTTCCATAGGACATGGGCTGGTTACTAGCACCAAAGGCATCACTCCCTATAAAATGGGAAGGCATTGCCATTATAAAACATAAACACACACACAACCAGAGAACAAACAGAATCAATCACTAAGTAAAGTAGTATAACAATTGTGGTGAAAGTACAAAGGGACAGGAATACAAGCCCAACAGAAAGGTACAACTATAACTGAAGGAAAGTACAACTAAAAGACAAATAGATTAATAGTGAAGCAACTCATGGATCACCCTCCAGGTTCCTACCTAAAGGGTAGGTACATCTGTCCTCCTCAGCACTCCGCATCTATCGGTCTATTCCATGTGTCGTCACTCCGAGTTTCCACCTCTGGGTACCGTTCATCCCTCCTACACTCTGCCTCGGTCAGCGCTTTTCGTAGTCTACATCCAACACAATGAGGTACGGGCATAGCCCGTGCATGGTTGAGTATAACGATACTCAGTAGGAACACCGAGACCCCCAAGGTCTCATAAAATCCAACATGGATAAACTACAAAGAAATATCTCAACAGATAACCTTTACTTAGTTATATTCCCATAAATATATCTAGGTCATCAATTAACCCATCTCAATCATGAGGAAAACCAAAGGTCATCTCATCGCATAACTAGAGCATCTGGCTCCACCACTACTCAGATGCTCCCTGAAAGAGACTAACATCTAAGTTCACCATCAAGTCAGCGGGTGTCCCAGCTGTGTGGAAAACTCATGCTACAAACTCCAGCCCGTACTGAGCCATCTAAAAATATGACTCGCCACTAAACCTTGAAGGCCTCTGTCACTGGAACTCGTGAAACATGCTCAAGAGGTGTGCACTCTCTGCTGGTGTCTCACCTAGAAGAGGGCCATGTACTGAGGCCTCGATGCTCGGTGGGCTACTATCACAATCCCCACTCGGAACCCACATTGACTGACTGCATGAAGACGTCATGAAAAAGATACAGGTGTTCCACGATCAAAAGACTATACCTAGTGAGCTGACCTAGTTTGAGCTGACTTAAAAGAAACTTTTGAAAACACACACGCAATCTGTGCTTTCGTGCCCTGAATCGAAAATCAGAAGTGAGGGTCCTTGTTTATGGATAAGTTGGATGCCTGCACAAACACTAGACTCCCTGAACTGAAAACCACACTTAGTACGCTTAACACTATTTCCTCACAGAATAGAAACATACGAGTTCTATGTTATGCAGTAGAACTGACTCCTCTGATACCAATTTGTCACGACCTGTCCTTGGGGACCATGTTGTGACTACCCCAAGCCCGCCTTCCATAGGCCAGGGGCTAGTGACTAGCACCAAAGGAGTAACTCAATATAAACTGGGAAGGTATTGCCTTTATAAAACATAAACACACACACAACCATAGAACAAGAGGAATAAAACTCTAAGTAAAAAAGTATAAAAAGTGTGCTAAAAGTACAAAGGGACCAGAATACAAGACCAATAGAAAGGTATAGCTACAACTAAAAGAAAGTACAACTGAAAGACAAATAGCTGAATGGTGAAGCAACTCATGGATCGTCCTACGGGTTCCTACCTGAAGGGTAGGTATAGATGTCTTCCTCAGCACTCTGTGTCTATCGCTCTGCTCTGTGTTCCTTCACGCCGAGTGTCCACCTCCATGTACCGTCCAGTCCTCGTACACTCTACCTCGGTCAGCATTGTCTGTCCTCTGCATCCAACACAACGTGGTGCGGGCATAGCCCATTCATGGGTGAGTGTAACAATACTCAGTAGGGACCCCAAGACCCTCTCAAAAAATCCAACAAGGATAACCCACAAAAAAAGATCTCAAAATATAACCTTTACTTAGATATATTCCCATACATATACCTATGTTATCAAGTAACTCATCTCAATCATGAGGAAAACACAAAGGTCATTTACTCAGATCAGTCCATGATTTTCATTCACGATGTCGAAAACATGGCTATGGGAGAACTCCTCCTCTTTCGATCACATTAGTCTTGTCATGACTCTGAGGTTCTACTCTCTAAACATAGACTATTGAGGTACTCCTCCTCCATCAAGTATCATGGGTCTGTCGCCCCAACACAGTAGTGATTCCCCGTCATGGGTCTGCCGCTATAACCAAGTGCACCGCCTCATAGCCTATAGAGGTACTTGTTCTGTTGAGTACTGCGGGTCTGCCTCCACAACATAGTAGCACTCCTCCACCATGGATCTGCCACACCAATATACTAGTGCTCCCCACTGGGCTAGTCAAGTCACTCTGAATAGAATCGGACAAGATTTCATCAGGTCTCACCCAGGTACAAGGTCTTCGTACTCCATACGCTCGTCTTTGGGAGGATCCGCTCCACGAGCTACTGTTCGATACTTCCAAGTGTTACGTAATCTTAGGTGGATGTATCTCAATGGACCACCTCATCACAGGAGTCTCAACGCAACAGACATAGCGTTAATCGGATGCCCGGTTTCTGAGTTATTAGCCCTTTTATCCTGGCGGCCCGGTTGGATTCGTTTACAGACCAACCCGACGGTATCTCAATTGTACCCCAAACTCCCATGGGGCATACTCAAAGGAACCATTTCTTAACGATATTACCAACTCCACTGACGTTTCGTCAAACGGACGTCCGATCTGAGAATTATTAGCTTTTCTATTCCTGGAGCCCGATTGGTTTTTAAGATAAAACCAACCCAACCATACTCCAACTACGTCCAAACCTCAAGTGGAGTATTCCAAAATAACTGTCACATCATAAGGAATCCAACATAATTGATGGCACGTCAATCGTACGTCTAGTCATTATGTAATAAGTGATTCCACTCCGAGGGCCCGATTGGTTTTGGGTTCAAACCAACCCGGCAGTACCCAAACTTCACTGAAACCTTGAGTGTAATATACCGAAATGACTATCTCAATCCAAGGAATCCTACTCAACTAACGGTATGTCGATCGGAGGTACGTAGCACATGTTATGGGAATTTAAATGAATCTGGTCCGAAAAAGAGGGGGTCTGGGCCCGGTCCAACCCGGCCCAACCCACCCTGGGTCGGCCCAAACCGGGTCGACCCGACCTGGGTCCGGGTTCGGCCTGGGAGGGCGCGGCCCGGAATATGGCCTGCCGCGGCTCCGTCAGCATGGCCGAGCGGTTTGTGCGGAGAGGGGGGGTCATTGATTGGAACTGGTGGCGACAGCTAGCGCTGCCTCGCCATCCCGGATCCCGCGCGGCCGTGGGATCCGCCGCATCCAGGCGGCCGGCTTGCGTCGGCCGCTGCCTCCGGTCGTCATCATTTCCACGCTGGTGACGCACGCTGCCATGAGATTCTGTGGGACACCAGAGTCGCTCCAGTGGTCCGTTATAGCTTCTTTATGCGCCAACAGGCTTCTTGGGTCATGCTCCTCAATGCATCGGCTTCAAATCGCCGTTGCGGTCCCGTTTCGTCGTCTCCTGTCAATCCGCGCGCAAACAAACAACTTACAGAGGGTCGTCGAGCCATGTTTGTTCGGCCTGTGCCCTCCTCATTAGGCATTATCATTTGGCCAAATTTAATCACGGTTTCACGTAGAACGAATAAAAATTTTATTCAAATAAAATTGAAACAATACACCCGACCTCATATATGGTTTTTTCGTCGTAGAAGGGGAATGTGATGTCGCTTCGTCAACGTCGGAGAAAGAACCGTCTTCGTTGGAGAGTTCTCCACGTCGGTGTCTCCTCCCTTGATGCGGAGGAAGAAAAAGGATTAATGAAATGTGGAGCGTTCTTCACCGAGTTGTTCTCTGTTGGAGGCGAGTATTCTTCGTCGGAGAAGAACATTGTTCATCATTGAGGAGAGGAATACCTTTGTCCCTTCTCAAAATCTCTCTCCCCCACTCTCTTTAACACAACGATTTCCCCAAATATAAAATAGTAAGACAAAGCTATTATTTTATTAACACCTGAAACATAAAAATTCAAAATTCAATTAACTTAATTAATTAAGTGAAGAGGTTGAAATTACTAATTAGGGTGTGTTGGAAAACATTTTAGAGGGAGAGAGGAAGATGAAGGGATCCTCATAAATAAGGGGATTTGTCTTGAATTAAACATTGGAGTTTAAAGGGGTTTTGATAAGAGTTATGGTAGGTGAAAGGATGGGGCTCTTTTGGTCCCCACCTCTCAAATATCCACACATGGGAAGTTGGGTTGATGTGGGCCCCACCAACAACTTCCCATGGGAAGAAATAACTTCCATGGATATATATAAAATTCTTCCAAAAATTTTATTTAACTATTTCCAATTTCCCCAAAAATTAACTCTCAACCCGTGTAAAACGCAACTGCAGTAAAGGTTCCTTTAAGTGAATACTAGCGTAGATAGTTCATCGGTGTCCTCGTATTTCAATTTTGATCACCGGTTCAGAAGATAGAAAAATACGCACATATGTTTACTAAACGTACCCGATCAAAGCTTCAGAAATTGATTCTGGGCACACCGGGACTCGGAATCAGGCGCGGTTAGAAACTGTGGACTCGTAAAATTCCAAAGAAATTAAGAAATAAAATTTACTTGAAATTTCCGGTTCATTACATGTTTCATCTCAATTTACCTTCACTGTGACACATGTTTTATATATAGCTATATTTTTTTTATGAGGGGTAAATATTGTCCCTTTGACCTGTTATATCATGAATCATCTTCTTTTAATTATATTATAATATTCATGTAATTTTATTATCTCTAGGGTATTATGATTTAATGTTACCAAAGTGGTAAATGTTTATTGCTACAATCTCATCGTTTATAATGATTTTTTATGATTATGATTATATTGATGAAATCATATAATCCATATCCCTAGAACTCTCATTAATTTTTTTATCCTCTAATTATTCATGATATCCACATGTAATAGAAATATTTTTTCACTCTCTAATACTTAATATGAATTAAAAAATGTCATTATGAAAACCTAGCTTTATTGCTCTCTTCAGTTGAAATCAATTTTATTATATAAAACCCATTATTTCGAGAAATTTTTTAAAATGATTTTAAAACAAACATATAAAATAAAATATTTCCATGTTTCCATATTATAATTTAAATGTTTTAAAATTTATTTTAAAATAAAATGATTCCAAAATTTTTTCAGGCTTCATTTATAATTTTTCATGGAAAAAGGATTTCAAAATTATTAAATATTTAAAAATAGTTTTTGAAAGCATAAAAGATATTTTCCTAAAGATTTTTTTAATATAAATATTTCAAAATTATTTTCCATCTAATTTTAAATATTTTTGTGTGTCAAATTTCTTTATGTTGATATGATTCAAGGGTTCCATTCATATTATTTATATGAATGCTTTAAGTTTTGATGTTATGATGGTTGTGACACATATTTCTCTTTAAAAAGTTATATATTTATGAAACCCATTTATATTAAATGGCTTATATTATTTTGAAACTCAATATTTTCATGGATTAATCCTTTATTAAATTATTAAGAATCATATACATTTTCCACAGGTTATGATATGATTACATGTTTATGTTGCCCCTTTAATTTCATGGGTTATGATATGGTGTTTATGAAACTGATATCTTTTGGGGGTCATGATATTATGATTGTTTCTAATATTGAGGAACATGTATATATGATTTTATTATGTCATGGGGTGTACCTCTACGTCCCTCCAATTAATTTTATAAAAATTTATATATCATGTGAAAATATTGGGAAAATAATACGATGAGCATGATCCATAATAGGAAGCAGGGGACACCAGATCCAATAGGAAAAGATGGGGAAACCCAATCCACTATGGTAATATATGAAAACATGATCCCTTATAATTAAAAGACTATGAATGGGGATTTTTTGTTTCTCTCCCATTTGGGTAGTCCCCATGAAGTGCAATGATATGTTTTGGAAAGGCTCATTGACTTATACGAAATGACATTACATGATTATGTGTCTACAAAAATGTCAATTCTTATTCCTATTTTATTCAATCCTGGATTGTTCTATTGATTCCCTTAGGATTCATGTATTATGAAATACCAATCCTTATTCCATGATACATGTTTCTGATATTTGATATGAAAGGTATGATCTTCTAATGTTATGATCACATTCACATAACCTTCATCTCATGTTTATGCTTTCATTTCTCCCTTGTTTACCCATATTGAGTTTCTTAACTCACCAAATTTTCTGTTTCCATTCCAAAGGTTTTGAGGATATGTATTATATATGATTCGTATAAGAAGGGTAAATGTCATGGATAAACTAGTGGGATATAATGTTGCTCACATATGTACTAGTTTTTTTGTTTCAATGTTTACAAATGACCTAAACTAATAATGTCGTTCGGCATCTACTTGTGTAATGTATTATGTATTCTGAAAAAAATTATGTAATGTTAATATATTTTATGATATGGTCAATATAGTTGGTATCAGAATAACATTGTAGTTATCCTTTGTAATCTTGAATGAGATAACATTTTTGAAAACCCTAAGGATGTTTCTAAGGAAAAGTCTAAGGATAAAGAAAAGAAAAGGAAAATTCTTTGGAATTTAGGTGAAGGATAGAGAAAGCGGTTTCCTCACAATACATCCATATCTATCTACAATAAGTGGATTTATCTATTGAACAAACGTACATATGGGTAACAACATTGAAATCACAGTATTGAGTTAGTCTCGATTGGGAACTGGTGTATGACAATGGGTGTTATTACACACCTAGCATGACACTCCTAGGGGATATGCATTGAGAATTCACACTCTTCATGAACCATAATGAATGATTTAAATATTATTTTTTATAAATAACCTAGGATTAAACTAAGGATTAATATATTAACGAGGTTGTCATAATTCAGAAATCATATAAATGGTTTTCCCTGATTTTATGGTTACACACAATGAAGACTATTTCTTACTCTATGATTTTTGGTTTCATTCAATCACTAGAACCAAAACTAACCACATCAATGGTGATTGTGATGGAAAACGCAATGATTTTCCTCCAGAGTAACTAAATTCTATGGGATTTAGAAATAAAATTCTATTTTCTATGCTCACCCAAATTTCCAAAGTAAATAATCATTCTAGACTTATCAATTTGAAAAGGAGGGGATAACATTCTGTTCTATCCTTCATGATGTAATGTACCCCTTATTTTAGTGGGTCGTTTTATCCACTTGTGGCTGAAAAATGGAGTGGTGCCACTGAAAAGTTATTTTCTATCTTGGGGTGTTTAGAAAATGAAAAAATAATTCTATTTGTTTATAATTTAGAATGTGAAAAAGACCAGTGGTGGACTCTCATCAAGTATATGAGGAAGCCAGAGGGAATCGTATCCCTGGATTGGGATGAGTTTCTGTATGTATTCTTTAAAATGTTATTTCCTTGTGTTCATCATAAGATAGTTGAGAAGGAGTTCCTTCAGTTAAATAAAATTTACAAAGAATTCATTGGATCCTATGATGCTAATATTACCAGACTTATAAGGTATACTTCTAGCATTATAATCCAACTAGAAAGTAAGGTTAACCAATTCATCAGTGGATGAAATCCATGTATAGGAGGGTGATGTACATAATAAAATTTAGTAGATATGAAGAGATTGTGAATTTTGAGATCATGGATGAAATGTCGTTTGATGTTAACTATCAATATCATTATTTAAAAAAATAATATGGAGATGAAAGGAAAATCTCAAAACTTTGGATAGAAGAAAATGAGTCTTCATTTATGCCCTATGTGTGGAAGAAGCATGGAAGAAGTTGTATTATGGGGTCTAATAAATGATTTAATTGTGGACGTTAAGGTCATCAGGCAATTGATTTCTGAACTGATGGGAATATGATAGATACGGATGTGAATATAGGGAAATCATCACCGAATTCACCTCTTACACATTATCACTTAAAGAGTAAGAAGAATGGGTGTTATGAGAACCTATGACAAACACAACTGTTAGCGATAAAGATCATAATTAGAAAACTCATAAATTGAGGAAAAAAGGTGAAATCTCAAGCGATAAAATTTTCTAATGAGGGGTATGGAATCACGTTTATTTATTAAAAAACCTTTCATTAGATGGTATTAACTATAAGATATTTTCCATTTTTGTTTCCTGGGAAAAAGTAAATAATAAATAAATACAAAAAAAATATTCTAAATACACTTGAAATAATTATTAATGTTCCCATATTAAGTTATATTTACTACATACCATATCATGGGAATATACATCAATGGATAGGGGTGATCATTATGCCCAATAAGGGGATAAACAATAGATACATATAACATATGACCTTAAGACATAATAAGAAGATCATAAGGCAAAATATAAGGCATTGGTAAGATGAATAACATAATAATAATAACATGAATCCTACAATTGAAATGTGAAAGAAAATTTTAAATTATACTTTCATAATCATGTCACCATGGTTTATGACTGTAGTGTCGTAAATGAAAATTATGAAGGTTATTCACCAAGCCCTCATAAAACACGTCTTCTATAGAGATTAAATTAATTACCAAATGAATTTGAGTTATATCAGGGAACACCATTAATATGTTTTTATTTCATGTGATCCATATTGATCATAATAAATAATTTCCTTAATATCCTGTGTATAATAAAGAATGATTTTCTTATCAAAAATCTTGGCATAGAAAAGGTATTAAAGACATCATCATTACGTCATTTTCATCCTGTGAAAGGAAATTCAAGTTTCATAAGTATAAATCCATAAATAAATAACCATTTTTAAATCTATTTTGGTACACATTTAAAAGAAAAGTTGTTTTGGTATTCAATGAAAAAGGAAAAGGCATTTTTTCATGTAAAAGAGGAAACTTTGAGAGGAAACATTGGCAGTAGGACATGTATAAAACATGAGTTTATAAAATGGTAAATTGAGAGGGAAAAAGGGTCCTATAGTCATAAAAGTCTATTCTTAAAGTAATGGGATAATAGAAATTGTCCAAAATGGAATTTTCTAGTCAATTGGGAGACATAAAACAAAAATGAATATTAAATGGAAAAGAGAAGTGGAGATTTTCCTGTACCGTAAAGTGTTGTTCCTAAAACAAGAGCATAGAACCTTATGGGATTGAGGAACCCATGCATAGACTCGATAGAAGGAAGATTCATGAGACCATCATGAAGGATTGATTTTTTATGAATATAAATAGTGAAATATGTCGTTATTTATAAAATAATTGAAGGAGTTGATTACTAATTTTCAAATATAGGTCTTGGAAAACTAGGTTGTGGAAAATGAAAAAACATTAGTTTCACCATGGTTTTCTATCCTGGTTTTGGACATTGGGGTCACATATAATTTTATATTAGTCTATAAGAACTGAAATTCATTTTTAGGTACTTCTATTTATATTGAAATTTAAATATGCCACAATGTAATGTTTTTAAAAACTTAATTTCTCTTTTTAGCCATTGAAAGTCACTTATATCATTAGAAAATCAATAAAATATAATAAAATACGTAATATTAATAATATTAAATAATTTATGTTAGATATTGTTTTTTAATAATTATTACATCATTATGACATAAATATGATTCTAGAACATATATTAAAACAATAAAATGTACTTTTTACTATTCATAATGAAATTATGTATTTAAAAAAAATTAATAAATTCAACCTAACCTTAATTTGATGCGCTAATTACAAAAATGATGTTTATTTAATCATAAAAATCTATAAATATGTTAATTTTAACTTTTAAATATAAAAAACATTATTTATTTAAAAAAAGTAGTTTTGAGGAACAATCAAATTTCGGTCACTAAATTTAAGGCTATTTTAATTTTTTTATCAGTTATCATTTAAATAAATGTGTTTTGTAATATTATTTAATTGATATGAACACTTTATAATACCTTGGTTTTTTATAAAAAAGTATGTCTTTACTAAAAAAATACATTTATATTTTATTCTAGCCCAAAAATTAAATTATCAAATTCATCTCAATTAAACATATATTTTATTAAGAAAAATTATTCTTAAAAAGAATTTGGGGGATAAAATTTTTATTTATTAATATCAAATTAAAAGTAATGTAACAATGGTTGGGACATGTAACCCCTTATGACACATATATACACCATTAGGGTAAGGTGTATGATGGTGGATGTTTCGTGGGGTGTATCGACTAACATTGACCGAGTGTAATCTCTAATAATTTGAACATTTCACATACGTTATTTAATTCATTATTAAATTTTGGAATCATGTATTGGGTTTCGTCAATGTAAAATCCCAATGTCGATACCTCTCTCCCATGTTCAAACAAATGGGCTTCAAACGCCATGATTATACTAGTTGAGGAAATCAATTCTTCATTCTATATCAATTATCCATTTTCATAAAATCTTATAAAAACTAATTATAATTGTAAAATTAACTACCATGGGTATTGTTTCCAATGGTAATATTAACCAATGTTAATATTTAACCAATTTTCATTTAATGGTCTAATCTCAATGGTCACGTTTCCCTTTAAACTATATAAACTCTACTTAATTATTAAGGAGACATTTTTTTCTTATAAAATATAATTACACACATTTTCATGAAAAATTGTTATTTATAAAATATCAGTTCATTATATTTTTCCCCTTTAAGAATTATTTCCCCAAAATTGCAAATCATTATCTTGGTTGAGATGATGTGTGGGTACTTTTATGTCATTATATAATCTATTTTCCGTTTCACTTATTCATATTAATTATTCCTCCAAAAAAATTTGATAAGGTGGGTAGACTTATTGTGTAGAAACCTATATCTAAAGAATATGATCTCCACCAGATGATCCTCATCAGAGAGGTCATGTTCCATTTATACCATCTTCGGATTCAATACATGTGAGGGATCATGTCTTTACTTCCTCAAGATAGATATTTAGTATACATCATATAAATGAAAATGACTTTGTGGAATTTTTTATCGATAGGAGACTTCTTATATGTGATTTAGGAATTTATAGGATCCAATGTACCTAGTTATATGCATCGCATTATTTCCAAACCACATGATTTTCATCCATGGTGATATCTAAAGATATACATTGTTTCCAACATCAAACTCCAAGTCACATCGATGATTTTCATCATAACGTTTCTGCTGACTCTGACATGCATTTATATGTTGTTAGATAGAATGAAACTTTTATATTATATACTATGTAGGATAGGGAAAAAGAAATTTCCTCTCCCAATATTCTTCCCAACAAATAAAAGTTATTCATTGAAATACATATAGGGCTTCATATGGTTTCATATGAATAATCGATTGTAAGTTGTTGTTATATGATAGATCAACTAATGGGATGTGATAATCCTATCCACCATTAATTTCCATTAAGCATGTTCTCAGCATGTCCTCAACTTTATAAATTTCTTCATGAGATATTTGTGATGATGTCCATAGTGATATTGTCCCACATCAACATTGGTATGTGTAGTGGTTTCAATAACCCATTAGGAAGTTGTTTCACTCTCTTCACTTGCTGACATAGCAAGAACCTTTTTGTGTAGTCAGAAATCTTCCATTTCATATTATCCCCCCAATTATGATAATGAAGGTCCCTATTCATTTTACTGATTCCAAGATGTATATCTAATGTAGATCTATGATAATCATCCATCATATCCTTCATTACCTCCAGGATACATGGGACACATATCTTTCTATGAAATTTCAGTACACCGTCTTGATCAACGTTGACCTTAGAAAACATCCCATTTTTCAAAGACAACTTCTTCTTTTGTAAAAAAGTTTATTATTTATGATAATTTATTATTTTATCTAGTAATGATGGTTGAGAAATCATTTTTGAGAGGCTTGATTATTTTCCTTCCCTTATGATTACCATGACAGAATTTACTATGTCTATGATCAAAGGATCTCCTTGAATCCTCATCATTTCCAACACAAAATGGTCTAACCTACATAATTCATTAGTGACTTTTTATGATCATTCAGGGTGACAATGAATTCAAAATTCATAGTATTTAACAAGTTCTAACTATATCCTTTGTCTCGTGTTCATTTCCTTCTGTGTGAAAATACACCTCATACATTGGAGGCCTATGTAGATATCACATTTATCCACATTATTTTAGTACCTCTATATTTTCAGAAAACAAATATCCATAGCTAGAACTAGGTCATGTGTAGAATAATTCTACTCATGAGCCTATACCTCTAGAGATTCATAATCAACCGTCTTGTTATTTTTCATAAATATTAACCCAAGACCTTTTATAGATTCATCTCTATAAATAACGAATCATTATGTAATAGAGGGTATAGATAACACAGGTGTAGTGACCAATCTCCTCTTCGGTTCTTCGAAACATCATTCACACTTCTGTGTCTAGATGAATTTATCTTTTTTTAGTTAACATGATCAATGGATTAGAAAGAGGTGAAAAGTTTTTCAAAAACCTCATATAATATCCTAATAAAATAAGGAAACTACAATTTTCAGTTTCTGTTTTAGGATGGGCCACACCTCTATTAAATTTATCATCATAGGGTCAATTGATATTCCTTCATTGGTTACCATATACCACAATAATGCAACATTTTGAAACCAGAATTCCAATTTCCTAAAATTAAAAAATAGATTCACCTTTCACATAGTTTTCAAGAGAACCCTTAGATGATCCTAATGACTTTTAGATTATATTCGTATGTAGTAAATAAAAACTACGATTAATTTATAAAGGTTTTCCTTATAGACTCTATTCATCAAATTGATAAATATACCAGGACCATTAGATAAGATAATGGGAATAAAAAAATACACAATTTGTCTATATCTTGTGCAAAAAGGTAATATTTAGAATATCTTCCCTTTACACCCATAATTGATGATACCTACATTAGAGGTCAATATTGGGTAAGAATTAAGCCTCATGAAGAATATCAAGTAAATCATCAATCAGTGGGAGAGGGAATTTGTTCTTCACTATGATCTAATTATGTTCTTTATAATCAATGCACAACTACATTGATATATATTATTCTTCACAAAGTTAATAGGTGCTCTCCAAGCAGACAAGCTTGGTCATAAAAACCCCTTCTCTATGAGAGCATGATGTTGTTTCCTTAATTCCTCTAGGTCCATATATTCCATTATATATGGGGCCTTTGATATCTTCTTGGATCTAGGTATGAGTTCAATTGAGAACTCTATATCTCATTCTGGGTAAGTCCATGTAACTCTTTATGAAATAAATCAATGTATTCCTAAAATATGGGCACATTATCAATCATTATTCATTAATTTCCTTCTCCATATTCACCTATACTCTCTACAATGAAGTGTATGGGAGGTGATTCATGAAAAATAATAGGATGGGATATCTCTCCTTCAAAAATAATTGTAGGTTATACATTCAAGACTAATGATATTTCCTTTCATCTGGAATTGATCTTAGTAGTACACATTAAGAGTTCGTACATCCCTATTATATTGTTGAATTACACCATGGAAATTAATATTTTATTTTCAAAGAGATTTTGCTTTCCAAATTTAATACTATAGATCTTATGCACTGTTGGTGCTAGGAAAATTCCTACAAGAGTCTTGACTGATAACTATACATCTAGTATATCATATAATGATTTTATATTCATTGAAAACATAGATAAAATAAAGGAATTCATAGATTCATAATTAAAATAAATCACTTTCTATCATTGATAGCATAATGAGTGTACCATCCATCACATAATATGGAGCCTCCACATTAACCATCGTGATAGAAAATTTCAATCCTTGATTCCTTATCCTATACAAGGGTTTATGGTGGTTCCCCTCCATTACCATATGATTTGGAAATTTATTGGAATGGTACACAAGCAATCCACACTTGCAGCGTTGAACATTAAGTTAGGCTTGCTCCATCTTCCATTGATCATTAGTGTTGAGATGTCTAGGATTCACCTAACCACGATAGTTTTGAGCTATATAGACATCACTTCTTAACTTTTATCACATTCCATTTCCCTGAAAATAGTTCCATGTGTACTTGTTCCAAAAAAAAATTGCATGTGTGAAGTTTAACATTATTTCCACCTCTTCAGTGGTCAAAGTTCCTCTTTGAGTTGGGATCCATAACTTTCTTCTTTTCTGCCAATCTATGTGACCACGACATCTATTTGATGTCTAGTTCAAACTTATAGCACTCCACAGTAACTCCTCATATTTTTCATAGTCTAAATTGGATATATTTCTCCATTGATAGGGTCTCAGTCAACTAAAGAATCTCCGAACCATTCCCTTTGGATCCTTCATGTATCTATAGGTGTATAGATTATTCATTTTAATGTTTATCTCATACATTCTTATAGATTTATTTTCATTCTGCTTCAGTTCATGGAATTATATCCCTATTTCCATTTACATCTAAAGGAGGAAATATTTCTTAAGAATTTTCCCCTTAACTCTCCCAAGTCCATATAATAAATCTCCCTTCATGGTTTTTTGTTTTTGATCAGTCTCTACCACTAATCATCTTCTCCTTAGAAGAGATAAACTATCAATCTAACTTTATCTTATTATGAAGAAATGTACTTTAGAAAATACATTTTCTATAGAGATTATCCATTTTTTATAAATAAATAGGTTGGTATATCCACTTAATTAATATTGTAGTACACATATAAAGGACTCAATGTAAATTTGTTCCATTCAAGGTTAATCTTGTCTCTCAACTTGATTCACATTATTGTTTGTAACTAGATTTATTTTATTCATCATACTCATGAATATTTCCATTCTAACATCCTTTAGAACATCAGAAGTTTATTGTCTGTTGCACTCAGCATTTAAAGGGTTCCTTCTATTTCCTTCTATTTTCTATAATAAGAAAACCTTTTTTAGAAACATGTTAGTTTTAAAAATATTATATTTCTAAATCGATTTTATTTCAGAAAACATCATGGATTACTATGTTACTAATTTATTTTAATAAAAATCACTTCTTCTATATATACTTTATAATGGATTATAAAATGATTGTGATTAACAAAACATATCCCCTAAGAGTATCAAACTAGCAGTGCAGAAAGGCCCATTGTCATGCACCAGTTCCCATTTGAGTCTAGATCAATGTTTTTTTTTCAGTGTTACACCTACAGACATATATTCCAAAGGAACATACTCTTGTTTGTATCCAAAAATGGATATTTTTTTTTTGAATCCACTTACTTAATACATCACAAAAATACCAAGACGTTTTCATATATTTATATTTCTCACTAAAACACTTCCCACTAAAAAAATGTCCTGATTATAATGGGTTATTTTTTAGATTAGATTGGGTCATAACCCCCTATAAAAGTTTTAGATATGGTTACCCTTGACTACCACTAATGTTCCTAAAACATGTTTTTAGTAGTTGTTTTCTTGAAACAATGGTATGGTAGCTCTCAATTACCGGTTGTAAGATTATAGGGGATTATAACCCTTCTAATATAATTATAAAATCTCAGATTGCAGGAAATTGTAACCCCCTAAAATATAGGACTCACTTTAGTTGTATTTATAAAACACCTCTAATTGAGCTGCACACCCTATATTAGGGGTGGTTTTTCAAACGACCTCTAATTGAGGACCATATTAGATGGGGTTTTAACCCACACTAATTGAGCCCCATATTAACCATATTAGAGGTGGTTTTAAAACTATCTCTAATAATTATGTATTTCATCCCCTAACATGTCTAACCCCTCCCCCACTTAGGTGGTTTCCCGTTAATGGAATGTAAAAACCTGAAAATCTCATATAAATGTTTTTAAATTATTTGGATTATTACAAGTCTAAAAAAATTGATGGCACTTGATTCCAAGGACCGATGTTCCCGAAACAGATTTTTGAACTTTTTTAAGGTACCTTCAGTAAACATGTGGGTTTCATTTTCTATCTTTTGAACCGGTTCTTTGATTAAAAATATAAGGTCACAATTGAATCTGTAGCATCATGATTCACTTAAGAAAATATTAACATCGATAGTAGGTCAGGGGAAAAATTTAGATTTACAACTTTTTGAAGAATAACAAAATAACATAAAAATGTAATTTTAATTCTCTTCCAACGGTTGGGCGGTGGTTGCGGGACCACTGGGTTTTAAATCCATTTAATGGATTTTCTCTTCTGTTTTGTAAACACACCAATGAGAGTTAAGAGGTTCATTAATTAAAAATCATTAGTGAACCTAATTAATTCATATGATGCCTTAATCCACCTTCCCCTCTATTTAAATGAAGATCAGGGTTGGGTTTCTGACACAGAATTTAGGAACCTATGATTAAGTACAATGGCATCTTCCACCAAACAAATGGAGGCTTGGACCACAAAATTGGTGGAATCAAACTGGGAATGACGAATGCTAAGGACTTCATCAAACGGGGATTCTTCTCCCACAACAATGATGTTTCCTCTGATTCCGAGGTAGGGGTTGTAATTAGATTTCATTAATTTCTAGATTATTTTACTTGTTCTTGAAAAGCATGAAGTACACGGAAAAACCAAAATGAGTTGATATGCGATTCGAATGAAATTTCGGGAGATTATTGCTGGAGTTGTGAATGGGTTTTAATCAATATCTATGTGATGTATTTAATTAATACGCCATTGATATGATTCTAATTTGGAGGGCTCATGCCTAAAAAATAGGGCCCAAACCTTCCACAGCATCAGTATTGGTCATGTCCAATATGGGAAAAGTTTGAACTCGGTGGGAACATGAATCTAGAAGCCACAAAGTGACGTCAATATCCCGGAAGGCCCGTAGGCGTGTTCGGAAGGGAAAACAGACCACAGCAGATCACTCGGTGGTCGGCGGAAGTCCCACCGGTGCCGCTCCGGTGAGGCGGTGTCGGCGATCGATGTTGTCACGACCTGTCCTCGGGGCCTGTGTCGTGACTACCCCAAGCCTGCTATCCATAGGCCAGGGGGTGGCGACTAGCACCAAGGTGTAAATCCCGGTAAAAATGGAAGTCATTTCCTTTTAATGTAAACAAACACCACAGAACAAGAAACAGTAGAAGTAAACACTAAGTAAAAACTGAGTACAACAGTAAGTGCGGAAAAGTAAGTGGGCCAGTATACAAACCCAAAGTGAAAGTAAAGTACAACTGTAAAGGTAAAACAACAACTGAAAGTAAAGCCGCAACGTCGAGATGCCCACTGTAAATCCCACCTGAAGGGTGGGTACGAATAGCCTCCTCTTCTCCTCAGGTCTAGCCGACCACTCCGAGTACGTCCCGCCCAGTGGTCCACCTCCAGGTAACGTCCTGCTCCGCAAGTCCCAACCACAATCAGCATTTTCCTTTGTCTGCAACCAACACAATGTAGTGCGGGCATAGCCCGTGAAGGGGTGAGTATAAGCTACTTAGTAGGGACCCCGAGACCCTCGATGGTCTCCCAGAATCCACAAAGGAAAGAAAAACGTAAATCCACACAGGATAGCACAACACAATCTACAACGGAAAGTAAAACAGGATTCAGCTCACACAGGTATACTTATCATATGACGATAGAGATGATCAGATATTTCCACTGATTCATTTAAGCCGTCGGACCCACAATGGATCGATAGGTACTAACCCCCGCAATGACCCACAAAGGATCTGACCCAAAAAGGATCGATAGGTAACTATATAACGACCCATACTTTACATACATTGTTATTACTTCATAATTGAAGCACACTTATTACAATATATAACAAAACCAGGAAAGGACTGTATAGGTATAGTGTCTTTAGAAACTGGGAAACATAAACAACTGGTTCATAAAGCCTCTATATTGTCTCCCATTTATTTCATCATATCTATAGTCCCTTTTGACATATCTTACTTAATAACCTTCTTCCTGACATGCGGAAAGAAAACATACAAAAGGGTGAGCTCAAATGCTCAGCAAGGGTAAAAAAAAGAAATATCAATCACATCATATACATAAGAACATAACTTTTGGAAATCTTAACCTACAAAAGAGATCATAATTTCATAACATGGGATAAATCAGAGTAGTGAAATGTAATCCCAATAATCATAACATAAAACATGAAACTATTTTTCATACAGACATAATCATAGAGAATCATTTCTTATTTTTCAAGACTCATTGCCAAGACTATCTTGGTGGACAAAGTCCATTTCTGAACCGTGTTCACTCCTCGTTTCTGTCCTGTTTCACTGAATCGGTTTAACCTTCCGTTCCAGCCATGTCTATCGCATGAGATATATAATCTTTACCCAATGCAATGGAGGGAGATATAGGTCCCACCCATCTCATAATGATACCATTCTTATGTGTTCCACAAATTCAAAAATCATACCTCATTGCTAACTCATGTAGTAAAAATGGGATTCTTAAACAACATCACATCCTAAAATAATTCATATAAGATAAAGGAATTCATAAAAATAATTCCATCACAAAATAATCAAATCAATGTAATAATAGGGATAGAAACGGAACCCTATATTATCTTAGATGGAAAATAATTTTGATAAAACACTTGAACTCCATTCTTGAGGAAAATATCCTTTCTACTTCAAAAACATTTTCCTTTATTAACATGTCATAAAATTTTAAACTAAATGAAGTTGATTAAAAATAAACATGAAAAATTGTAAAGGAATATTCTTGTAAATTTTGTTTTAAACATCCATTCATGTCGTATAAGTTAAAAAAAATTCTTCTCGTAATTTTGTCGGAAAAGTCAAAAAGTACCTCGTATGAAAAACGACAAAAGATTCCTTTCATATCTTTTACTAAAAACTCAACGAAAGGTAAAATTGGATTTAAACAATTGTAGGTGGATGGAAATAATATTACATATTGAGGAAACATGGATGTGGATGATAAAATACACCCCAGTAAATACTGATGTATAAACAATCTTGGATAAAAATGAGATTGTGATATTTCCCTTACCTTAGGTCCGATTTGCTTCGTAAGTGTCCGAACCTCCTATATAATGATTTAAATAATGTTATTGACTTATTCCAGAATCATAATTATTGTTATTATATCATATTTGGTCATATTCTTAGCTTCTTAGTAGTAATATTTCATTGCTACTTGTTATTCGGGTGTTTATAACTTTTTGTTCTTATGCGTGTTTTGTCGAATAAATTCTTATTCTTATCTTTAGGTTATAGATACATAATTTCCAGAATGGTATTAATGTACTATATATAATATTTATTCATTCAATTTATTTATATAATCATTATGCAATGAAGATCATGTAGAACGAATCGCATCACATCATGGAGACGGTATTCCATACGTACGCACGAGCGATGATATCGTTCCCATGATCGTGGAATTTTATTGGAGTGTATGTATACTATTTCAGAATCAATATCACTCTAAAATAATCATATATAGTAATTATTTAAACCATTATACCCATCCAAGTAAGGTGGTGGGGGAAAATAGATTACACCACGGCGTGGAGATGTTATTCCGTACGTACGCACGCGCGATGATTTCATTTTCCATAGGATGGATAGATGGTTAAATAGGGTTGTTTAATACTTATAATAACATATAAGTATATTAGTGATACTGATGTTATTACTTCATAATAAAATAACTAAAGAAGAATAAGTGGAAGAAGAAATAAAGATGAAAGAATCGGTAACAGACATTACCTCTTCTTTGAAGTGCTTCTTTGAGACCTCCTTTTAGGGCACTAAAATTGGTCTTTGAAGAAGACCAGGACCTCTACTATGTCTCTAGGGAAGTGGAGAGGATAATGTGTCAGGGTTCGGCCGAGATTTAAGGCACAAAGTGGTTTGAGGAAGAGGGGGAGGAGGTGCCCTTTTATAAGGGAGGAGAGGGGCTCCTTTAGAAAAACAAAAAATATTATTTTATTATAAAGTAAAGATCGGTTTTATATAGCTCCAAATTGATTTATTTCCAAGATAAGGTGGGTATGGGTGGAAATCCTCTCATCCAATAGAATTTAGACAAGTTTAGGTTCCTATTTTAACCTTATAATTTAGATTTATCATTAAGTTAAATAATTTTACTTCTACCGTGTCTTCTTGTGTTCTTATACTATAAGGTTAATAAACATACAATAACAAGACGAACGAACCCCAAGTTGTTTATTATTAATATATATAACATTATCTATGTAATTTTTCCGAACCCTAGATTTTTAGGAATAAAATAACAATTAATAATATAATATTTGTTTTAAAAAACTATTTTATGTCAATTTTGACACTATTTAGTAATTGATTTTTGTGAAAATCATAACAGAATGATTAGTTCAAAAAAAGGTAATTAAATCAATTATAACATGTCATATTGACCTATAAAAGTAGTGGAATTCATAAAATGTCTCAAATTAAATTTATTTTTGTATTTATAACATTAATTATGTCAATATTTAATTAATAAGATAATTACTACATCATCTTTGTGTCATAAATAAATTAAATTATTTAATGTCTAAAAATTACAAATAAAATTCCATTATGTAGGAAATCTTTTTAGATTTCTAATTAATATTTATAGTCTAATTTATCTTATGTATAACCTTATATTAAAAATTATTTACTTATTAAACTTTGATTTTAACTATTTTAACCCTTCTTTAAATAAATTAATAATAAATGTCCTAATCTAATCCAAGTGGGCCTAAATGGTCATATTTTATTCCTAAGTTTGTTTTTGGTCGAATTACACTTATCCAATAAAATTAGGACATGTGTTAGGGTAATAATAATATCATTTTTACCCTTAATTACCCTATTTACTTTTAACCGTGGTAAATAAAAGTAAATAGTTACTATTCACCAAAAAATATTTTCATCTCATTGAACCACATTTTACTTACTGACATCAACCGTGTCTCTCGGATTTTTGAAATTCCACTCACAGAAGCGGTAAAATTATGTTTTATAAAAAATTCAGTTTTTTTAACTAACACTAAGTGGTTTCACTATTCATCAAAAATTGAATGTTTTCAGAAAAATATCAAAATTTCACCCTAGGCTAATTTAGATATTCCGAATCCAAAAATGAAGTCCATTTTGAAAAATAAAATTTATAAAATTTCAAAAAGTGGTTATTACTATTCATAACGGCTAGTTTTAATAATATTTTAATAGCATATCATTGTTTAGTGAAACTCAGTATTGCGTACGACGCAAGCTATCGAGGAAGGTCGTGATTGCGTGTAAAGCAAGCCAAGATAGTGTTGTGTGTAGTGAAAGATTCTTTTTATGATTTATAAAAACCAAAATATTTCTCATAAAAGTCTGGGGTGTTACATACTAACCCCCGCAATGACCCACAAATGATCTGTCCCACAAAGGATCGATAGGTAACTAACCCCCGCAATGCCCCACAAAGGATATGACCCACAAAGGATCGATAGGTAACTAACATCCACAAAGACCCACACAGGATCGGACTCACACAGGATCTGTAGGCGCTGGATCACACAGAACCGCTGACCGTTGACCCACACAGGATCAGACCCACATAGGATCTGTAGCACTGATCCACAGAGGATCGCTGAGTTATGAAGTCGTCGTCGTCGAAACCACTGAGGATCTCTGTACAGTCGTCTTCGTCATAATCGCAGCCATCACTAGGATTCTCGCACACAACAAGCTCGTTCGGGAGGGTCCGCTCCACGAGCCGAGAGGCTGATAAATCAACAGACACATAGTCTAGAGTTGATGTATGCAAAAGTTCTATATTGTCAACAGGAACTCAACGTCGCAGACGACGTGTCAATCGGACGCCCGGTCTGAGATTTATTGGCTTTTTCGTTCCAGGGGCCCGGTTGGTTTTTAAGGAAAAACAAACCCGACTGTACTCCACCTGCGTCCAAACCTCGGGCGGAGTAAGCCAACAGATTCGTCTCACTTAGAGGAATCCAACAAAGTCAACGGCACATCAATCGGACGTCCGGAGCTCAAGATATGAGTGTTTCCGCTCCGAAGGTCCGGTTGGTTTCGTGTACGAACCAACTCGTCCGAACACAAAGTATTCTGAAACCTTGAGTGCGATATACCGAAACGACCGCCTCGATCCAAGGATCGCCTCTCAATTGACGGTGCGTCGATCGGAGGCCTGAAGCCCAAGTTATGGGCGTCCGACCGGAAATGATTCGGTATTAAGGGGTTCGGGCCCGGTCCGACCCGGCCCGATACCCCCAGGGTCGTCCCGAACCGGGTGGACCCGAACTAGGTCCGGGTCAGACCCGCTTGGGCACGGCCCGACCTGGCAGGCACGGGTCGGCCTGGCGAACCAGCCCGACAACCGGCCCGGCCTAGGCGCGCTGGCCATGCGCTCGACCAAACGGTCGAGCCGTTGAGCGGGGGGGGGGGGGGGGGGGCCCTGGTTTTTATAACCGCGGCCCCCATTAAGGGGGGTCGTTGTGATGGCCGGTCGGGGGTTTGAACCCCCTGCTTTCCCTTGTCCGGCCGGCCCTCACCGGTCGGCCGGTTTCTACCGCCACGGGACCGGCGACGGCTGGTCCCCCCCACCCTGCTCCGACACCAGCGGCCTTGAACCGTCCCCCGGTCACCCTGCTCCGCCGCGGCCTTGGTTCGTCCGGCGCAGCGTGAGAGTGCCGCGCCCTTCCGTCGCATCCCCGCTTCGGCCGCGCAGTCTTCGGGTTTCTCTGACGCGGTGTGACGACATTGTGTCCTTTTTCAATTTCACGGCGTGGCGCGATGGCGCCACACATTTTTTGTCATATGATTCCGTGCGGTGCGACGACACCATGCCATTCCGTTCCAATCCACATTAGAAACCCACATAGATAATGGAGGAGGGTTGGCCGTGTTTGTGCGGTCTGACCCCCTCTCGTTAATCGATAGCAATTGGTCACATTCCACGTATAATGTCAAAGTAGTAATCACGAACTAAATAAATAAATAAACCTCTACCTTGGGCGTAGCTTGAACGGAGGTTCGTCGAACGAGGATTCGTCGCGGGAAGAGGCGTCGTGGAAGGAGACGTCGACCTCTGAGGAATCCTGGGTTCTTCGCGTTCGTTGCATTCTTCATGTTCTTCGACGAAGAGGATGAAGAACACAAGACTCCCTTATCTTTTTCTTCCAAAGCCCTCAAGGCAACAACACTCCAAAAAAAATAAGACACTTACTTATTTTATTAACACAACAAGGTTTGAATTTCAAAAGTTTTAATTAAACCACAATAATTAAATTACACAAGTTTTCATAATTTATGAATGGATATGGAAGGTTAGGGAAGGTGAAGGGGTAGGGTTCATGTGGGCCCCACCACCTTCATAACCTACAAATGGAAGTTGGGTGGTTTTTCCCAACTTCCACCTAAAGATTAATCCACTTAAAGTAAAAATAAAAATTGTTGCATAATTTTTATTTTTCTTTACACATAAACTAACAACTTCTCTCGTGTAAACGCAACTCTAGAAATGGTGTTCCTATTCAATTACTGGCGCTACGGTTACATCGGTGCCCTTGGAATTAGATTCCGAGCACCGGTTCAAAAGTTATAAATTTCCGCACGTTCGTTCACTGAACGTACCCGAGCTAAACTTCGGATAGAAATTCCGAGCACACCGGGCCTCAGAATGAAGTGTCGTCAGAAACTACGTTCTTGTAACATCCCAAAGAAAATTAAGAAAAAAACTTCCTTTAATTTTACAGGTCTTTACATTACTCCAACCTCATGGATTTACGTCCCCGTAAAGATACAACATAAGCTAGGAAAACAAATGTAGGTACTGAGCACGCATCTGAGCCTCCCACTCCCAAGTGCTCTCCTAGAGATTCTCGTGCTTCCATCTGATGCGCACTAGAGGAATCGACCGTCCACGTAGGACACGCTCCTGTCGATCCTCGATCTCCACTGGTACCTCTGTAAAAGTCTCCCCATCATCAACGTCTAGCTCCCCATGGTCAATGATATGCCCCGGGTCATGCACGTATCTCCTCATCTGAGATATTTGGAAGACGTCGTGCACCCTGTGCAACTAAAGTGGTAGAGCCAGGCGATAATCCAGCTCTCTAATCCTGATAAGGACCTATAATGGTCTGATGTAGCATGGAGATAACTTTCCGCCTCAGCCAAATCTTCATAATCCACATCGAGGTGAGACACGGACGAAGACGTGGTCTCCATCCTCGAACTCTAGTGGCCTCTGCCTCCAGTCAGCATAAGACTTCTGTCAGCTCTGAGCTGTCCTCATTCACTCCTGGATGACTTGGACCTTCTCTGTCGTGGCCTGGACCATCTCAGGTCCCACAAGTGCTGACTCCCCAGGGTCTGTCCAGCACAAAGGAGATCTGCAAGGTCGGTCGTACAACGCCTCGTATGGTGCCATCCTGATGGTGGAGTGGTAGCAGTTGTTGTACGCGAACTCCACCAAGGGTAGGTGGTCCTCCCAACTACGACCAAAGTCGAGGACACATGCGCGGAGCATGTCCTCGAGAGTCTGAATTGTCCTCTCTGTCTGACCATCCGTCTGAGGGTGAAAGGCAGTGCTCAGACGTAGCTGCGTCCCGAACGCCTCCTGCAACCCCTTCCAAAGTCGGGAAGTAAAGAGAGCATCTCGATCAGAGACGATAGATGATGGCACACCGTGAAGCCATTCAATCTCCTAAACGTAGAGACGCCCCAAGCTCTCCACTGAGACCTGCTCTCTGATGGGTAAGAAGTGTGCCGACTTGGTGTGTCGTTCGACAATCACCCAAATGATGTCACGACCTCTGGAAGTGCGTGGATGTCTTTTCACGAAGTCCATAGATATCCCATCCCACTTCCACTCAGGGACTTCCAAAGGCTGTACCAAGCATGCTGGTAACTGGTGCTCTGGCTTCACCTACTGGAAGGTGAGGCATCGAGAAACAAACTCTGCCACAGCCTTCATCATGCACGGCCACCAGTGTTGTCTTCTGAGATCCTGGTACATCTTTGCCACTCCAGGATGTACCGCCAAAGGAGAATTGTGAAAATCTCTCAGCACCTCCTCCCGTAAAGAATATGGTACCAAGATACATCCTCTAAAAAGGACGTCGGGTTCTTCCCCAAAGGAGAAACCATCATGTGCCTTTCCTAAGGATATCTGCTCACGCCGCATCTCACAATCAGCGTCCCCACGCTGTGCCTCTCTGACCCACTGTAGTAGTGGAGAGGTGACTGTGAGAGACTGAAGGAAGGCTGCTCCAACTCTATCCACGAAGGATATCTACAAAGAGGCTAGCTTCTCTGTCGCCTCCTTATGTAGCTGAATGCCCTTCCTCCTGATGATAGCATCGGCTACCATGTTCCCCTTCCCAAGAGTATAGACTATCTCAAAGTCATAGTGCTGGAGGAATTCGAGCCATCGCTGCTGTCTCAGATTAAGGTCTTTCTAAGAGAATATATATCTGAGACTCTGATAGTCAGAAAATACTGTAAAGCGCTTGCCCATCAGGTAGTGTCACCATGTCTTCATAGCGAAGACCACTTCTACTAACTCCAGGTCATGGGTAGCGTAGTTCATCTCATGAGGCCTCAACTGACCTCATCCATAGGAGATCACTGCCCGCTCCTACATCAGGACACATCCGAGTCCGGTCCCTGATGCATCGCAGTAGACTACGTACCCTACACCCTCCTCAGGCAACCTCAAGATAGGTGCGCTGGTCAATCTCTGTATCAGCTCGTGAAAGCTCTGCTGACATCTGTGTGACCACACAAAGGGTTTCCCCTTCTTCGTCAAAGATGAGAGTGGTGCCGCAACTCTGGAGAAGTCTGGCACAAATCTCTGGTAGTATCCAGCTAGTCCTAAGAAAATCCGTACCTCTGTCACGCTCCTAGGTGGCTCCCAAACTAGCACAGCCTCGGTCTTTGCAGGATCCACTATAACTCTTGCCTCAGAGATGATGTGTCCCAAGAAGTGGACCACACGTATCCAGAACTGGCACATCAAGAGCTTACCATAATGCTGGTGCTCTCAGAGTGCGTCTAGAATAACCCGCAAGTGGTAGGCGTGCTCCTCCTCAATGGTCGAGTAAATCAAAATTTCGTTGATGAAGTCCACGACAAATCGATCGAGGTATGGCTGAAAGAACCTATTCACAAGGTCCATGAACACTGCTGGAGCATTGGTTACACCGAATGGCATAAACAAGAACTCATAGTGGCCATTCCGATACCTGAAGGCCGTCTTCTGCACATCCTCGTCCCGAACTCTGAGTTGATGATAGCCTAACCTGAGGTCTATCTTTGAGAACCACTGTGCTCCCTTGAGCTGATCGAAGAGGTCATCAATCCTCGGTAGCGGATACTTGTTCCTCAATGTCACCTAGTTCAGGCGACGATAGTCGACACAAATTCGCAATCTCCCGTCCGCCTTCTTGGTGAACAAAATTGGGGAAGCCTAGGGTGAAACACTAGGTCGGATAAAACCCTCGCCCTGCAAGTCCTCCAACTGTACCCGTAGCCCTCGAAGCTCAGTGGGGGCCATTTGATATGCTGGAGTCGATATTGGGGTTGTCCCGGTGTGTAGGTCAATATAAAATTCGACCTCACTACGAGTAGGTAGCCCTAGAACGTCGTCGGGAAAGACGTCCGCATACTGATCCACCACTGCAGGAAAACTAGGACTCTGCATGTCAACTGCTCCTGGGGTGACGCTAGACAACTGATGAGTGATGGGTTGTCCTCTCCTCTGCGAGAATACATCCTGTGCGACAAAGGCTCCCTTCTCGCCGGTGAAGGTGAACCTGCTCCCGTCGGTGCGTACACATCGCACCTTGCACCTAATACAGTCAATCTGTGCATGGACTGTAGATAACCAATCCATGTCCAAGATGACATCGTAAGGCCTCGACTCCGCTAAAAGAAGATCCCAGCCGAAGCTATCGCCTCCTAGAGTAAGATCACACTGTCGTAACTAGTGCTTAATCATCGAGTCTGCTCCTGTAGGAGTCTCTAGCCGTAAGGATCGAGCCAACAGCTCTGTCGGAATCTCCGAGCTCCAAACAAGGGTAGCGGCTATGAATGAGTGACTCGCTCCTGTGTCTATAATAAGTATAGAAAGGGTGTAATAGACATAGATAGTACCTCTAATCAACTCGGGAATTCCATGTTCATAGGCGTCCTCTGCCTGGAGTTGTGCCTGTCTCTGCCCGCCAGCTCCCTGTGGTCGGGGTGGACCTCCTGGTGGTGGTGGTGGTAGAGCCTCAAAGCGTCGCCCACCACCTGCTGCTCGGCCAGCTCCTCTGCCACGTCCTCTTACTCCCGGCGGACCACCATAGTCGACCATATGCCTCTGCCTAGGTGGCCCCTCAACCGTCTGCTGCTCCTCGGCACGACGGGTCGGGCAGTCACGATCCATGTGGCCCTGCCCGCTGCATGTGTAGCATTGACTGCCTCTCAAAAGACCGGCTCCATGCTGTGTGTGCTGCACTGCTGAGCTAGTGTCCTAAGGTTGTCTGCCTGAGGGACTGGTCTTCCTGGACCCATGAGTCATTCGTCGACTGCCTGCTGCAGAAGACTCTGCTACGTGCTGCCCCACGGTAGGTCTCACTGCTGAAGAAGGATCAACAAGAAAGATCTCGATCAAAAGAGATCTCTCTAGTACTCCTGCCTGAGTCGGAATGTTGAGGGAGACCAGTGATGCTCTGATCTCGTGACTCAATCCTTCCTCAAAGGGTCTGGCCCAGAATAATGGGTCATGTACCGTGTCGGTCGAGTAGCACGAGAGATCGGTAAATCTCGCCGAGTACTGGGCGACTGTCAAGCTGCCCTGCCACAGCTGAAGAAGCTCCTGGATGCGCACTGCACGGAGGGTGGCAGGGACGAACTCTGAGTGGAGGAGGCTCTCAAATTCCGTCCAGAGAAGAGATGTCTCATCGTGCACATGAAGAATCAAGCTCCACCATCTTCCTGTTGTCGCGTGTAGTAGGCTCGCTGCGAGGATCACCATGAGGTCTGCTGGTGTCCTCACTAATCTGAAAACTCTCACCACTACCTCCAGCCAGTCCTCGACTGCCTGGGGGTCCATCTCCCTGCGGAACCTGGGTGGTCCCTGGTGCTGGAACTCATGCAGTGCAATGACGTGCATCGTCAGCGGCTGGGGCTGGAAGCATCGGTGGCTCGGCAGGTAGAGGTACAGTCGGTGCCTCTGCTGTCAAAGGGCCCTACACCGAGGCCTCGTCACTCGATGGGCTGTCTTCATGCTCAACTCTCGGAACCCTAGATGGCTGCTGTTGTGGGGCCATCCTGAAAAGGAAACAGGTGCTCCACGGTCAGAACAGTATACCTGGTGAGCTGAAACAAAGTAATCACAAAAAAAACATGAAACACACATGCAATCAATGTTTTTGTGCATTAAGTCGGAAATCAGAAGTTAGGGTCCTGGTGTACGGATACGTCGGCCACCGCACCAACACTGGACTCCCTGGACTGATAACCACACCCAATACTCTTAACACTATTGCTTCACATAGAGAAATATCAGAGTCCCGAGTTCTACGGTAGAACCGAACTCCTCTGATACCAATTTGTCACGACTCGTCCTCGGGGCCCGTGTCGTGACTACCCCAAACCTGCCTTCCATAGGCCAGAGGCTGGCGACTAGCACCAAGGCATAAATACTGATAAAAAGTGAAGGCATTACCTTTGTAAAGTAAACAAAAACCACAGAATAAGAAATAGTAGAAGTAAACACTAAGTAAAAAATGAGTACAACAGAAAGTGCGGGAAAATAAGTGGGCCAGTATACAAAACCAAACTGAAAGTAAAGTACAACTGGAAAGGGAAAACAGAAACTGAAAGTAAAGCCGCAACGTCGATCTGTCCACTAGAAATCCCACCTGAAGGGTGGGTACAGGTAGCCTCCTCTGCTTCTCGGGTCCAACCGACCGCTCCGAGTACGTCCCGCCCAGTGGTCCACCTCCAGGTAACGTCCTGCTCCCCAAGTGTCAACCATGATCAGCGTTGTCCGTCGTCAG
The DNA here is from genome assembly GCA_963277665.1 of Viscum album. NCBI lineage: Eukaryota > Viridiplantae > Streptophyta > Magnoliopsida > Santalales > Viscaceae > Viscum > Viscum album. The sequence continues at coordinate 1,748,162,207 of OY728120.1, read as the reverse complement.
CAACCAACACAACGTAGTGTGGGCATAACCCATGTAGGGGTGAGTATAAGCTACTCAGTAGGGGCCCCATGACCCCCGAAGGTCTCCCAGAATCCACAAAGGAAAGAAAAACATAACTCCACGCAGGATAGCACAACACAATCCACAAAGGAAAGAAAAATAGGATTCAGCACACACAGGTATACTTCTAATATGACGATAGAGATGATCAGATATTGCCACTAATTCATTTAAGCCATCGGACCCACAAAGGATCGATAGGTACTAACCCCCGCAATTACCCACAAAGGATTTGACCAACAAAGGATCGATACATAACTAACCCCAGCAATGACTCACAAAGGATCTGACCCATAAATAATCGATAGGTAACTAACCACCGCAATGTCCCACAAAGGATCTGACCCACAAAGGATCGATATGTAACTAACCCCCGCAAGGACCCACACAGGATCGGACCCACACAGGATCTGTAGGCACTGGCTCACACAGAACTGCAGAGCGCTGATCCACACAGGGTCGGACCGACATAGGATCTGTAGCACTGATCCACGGAGGATCGCTGAGTGCTGAAGTCGTCGTCGTCGAAACCACTGAGGATCTCTGTACAGTTGTCGTCGTCACAGTCGCATCCAGCACTGGGGTTCCCGCACATAGAAAGCTCGTTCGGGAGGGTCCGCTCCACGAGCCGAGAGGCTGATACATCAACTGACACATAGTCCAGATTTGATGTATCCAAAAGTTCTGCATCGTCAATAGGAACTCAACATCGCAGACGACGCGTCAATCGGACGCCCGGTCTGAGAGTTATTTTCTTTTTCGTTCCAGGGGCCCAGTTGGTTTTTAAGGAAAAACCAACCCGACCGTACTCCACCTACGTCCAAACATCGGTCAGAGTAAGCCAAAATATCCGTCTCACATAGAGGAATCCAACAAAGTCAACTACAAGTGAATCAGACGTCCGAAGCTCAAGATATGAGCGTTTACGCTCCGAGGGTCCGGTTAGTTTCCTGTACGAACCAACTCGGCCAAACACAAAGTATTTTGAATCCTTGAGTGCGATATACCGAAATGACCATCTCGATCCAAGGATCGCATCTTAATTGATAGTGCATTGATCGGAGGCCCGAACCACATGTTATGGGTATCTTACCGGAAAAGATTCGGTATTAAGGGGTTCGGACCCGGTCCGACCCGGCCCGATACCCCCAGGGTCGACCTGAACCGGGTTCGGGTCCGGCCTGCATGGGCTTGGCCCGGCCTAGCGGACCGGCTAGACAGCCGGCCCAGCCTGGGATCTGAGCGCTGGCCAGGCGCTCGGCCAAACGGTCGAGCCGTTGAGCGGGGATGGGGGGGCACCTGCCCCCCCCTACTCCGACACTGGTGGCCTGGAACCAGCCGACGGTCACCCTGATCTGCCGCGGCCCGGAACCGGCCGCGTCCTTGGTTCATCCGGCGCGGCGCGACGGCCCCGCGCCCTTCCACCGCAGCCCCGCTCTGGCCGCGGTGTCTTCGGGTTTCTCTGACGCGGCGCGACGGCGTCGTGTCCATGTTCGATTTCAGGGCGCGGCACGACGGCGTCGTGCATTCCTTGTCGTACGATTCCGCGTGGTGCGACGACACCATGCCATTCCATTCCAATCCACATTAGAAACCAACATGGATAATGGAGGAGGGTCGGTCGTGTTTGTGCGGTCTGGACCCCTCTCGTTAATCGATAGCAATTGGTCATATTCCACGAAGAACGTCAAAGTAGTAATCACGAAAAAAATAAATAAATAATTCCCTACCTTGGGCGTAGCTTGAACGGAGGTTCGTCGAATGAGGATTCAACACGAAATATCTATCGCGGGAAGAGGAGTCGTAGAAGGAGACGTCGCGGAAGGAGACGTCTACCTCCGAGGAATCCGGCGTTCTTCACGTTCTTTGTGTTCTTCGACGAAGAGGATAAAGAACTCAAGACTCCCTTATCTTTTTCTCCCAATGCTCTCAAGGAAACAAGACTCCAACAAAAATAAAATAAGACACTTACTTATTTTATTAACACAACAGGGTTTGAAATTCAAAAGTTTGAATTAAACCACAAAAATTAAATTACACAAGTTATCATAATTTATGAAGGGTTATTGAAGGTTAGGGAATGTGAAGGGGTAAGGTTCATGTGGGCCCCACCACCTTCATAACATACAAATGGAAGTTGGGTGGTTTTTCCCAACTTCCACCCAAAGCATAATCCACATAAAGTAAAAATAAAAATTGTTAAATAATTTTTATTTTTCCTTCCACATAAATTAACAAATTCTTTCATGTAAACGCAACTCCGGAAATGGCGTTCCTAAGCAATTACCGGAGCTACGGTTCCATCCGTTCCCTTGTAATTCGATTCCGAGCACCGGTTAAAATGTTATAAATTCTCGCTCGTTCGTTCACTGAACGTACCCAAGCTAAACTTTGGATAGAAATTCCTGGCACACCGGGCCTCGGAATCAAGTGCCGTCAGAAACTGTGTTCTTGTAAAATCCCACAGAAGATAAGAAAAAATCTTCCTTGAATTTTACAGGTCTTTACAGATGTCGGTAGGCAACGGTGGCAGCCAGCATCGGTTGGTTATGGGGGTAGCAGGCGGCGCGCCGTTGCGTGCCACAAAGGGAAGTCGTGACATCATGCCATAGTGGTAAACTGGAGCGGCCGTCCCTCATCTAGCCCTTTTTGAAGAAGGTAGTGTACCATAAAGTGCCATGGTGACGAGGCCACAACTTCAAATCCACAGTGAGGAGGTTGCATCTTCAATGTCACAACGAAGGGGACCCGCACCCCGTGGGTCCCGTTGACATGGAGGCGGCACGATGTGGTGCCGCCTTTGAGAACTGAATGGATTTTAGCCATTCATGATGTGGGAGAAACCCCTGCATGGGCCCCCCAACAGAGTGTCGCACCAGCTAGTGGGTCGGTCGGCCTGGTGGGCCGTGCAAACCCCAGGTGGGCCCGTCCATTCTGTGGCCCAACTGGCCAAGCCCATGACCCCACCCAATTGGGCCGACCCAGCCTGTTTAGGCCAGGCCGAGTTGGACCCAGATCGAACCCAGAACAGGTCGGTCTGAACCGTGCTAGGTCAGGTCGACCCGAACTGGGTCAGGTTAGCCATTGGCGAGGCAGGTCGAGTCAGACCGAACTAAGATCCTTTTCCCCAAATATGCTTAAAAGGACGTATCTCTTAAACCAGATGTTCGTTTGATTAACTGACTACGGGGATGGGGTCCTTGGAATGAGATGATCCTTTTGAGATACTCAACCTATATTTTAGAGAATGTTGGAGTACAGCTGGGTTGGATCAAACTGGAATCTAACCAGGACCTCGGCACTAAAATGCCTATAACTCAAAGACCGTGCATCCGATTGGCAAGACGTCTGTCACGTTGGGACCCTTACGACATTTATGTTCTTTGGGTTACTCCTTTGTGGATCCTCATGGAATTTGAGGCATGTGAGATATCCTGAGGTTCTGATACTATGTATCTCAAGCGCAATGGGTGTGGGGAATCTTGTGGCTGGCTGTCAGTTGAATAATGTCCCAATGTGGGTCCGCATCATAGTAACCCTATGTAGTCCAGCATCCAGGAGACCCTGTGTGAATCAGCATCATAGAGACCCTGTGGGGATCAACATCATAACTACCATGTACGGATCATCATCATAGAGACCCTGTATCGATCAAAATCATAGCGTCCCTATGTTGATCAACATCATAGCGACCCTGTGTGGATCAACATTCTAGCGGCCCTATGTGGATCAACCACGCACGATCCAAAAAGTAATTGACTTAGAGAGGCCCGTCGTGGATCATCAACATACGACCATGTGTGGATCGACAAGGGAACACCTCATTACTGGTTCAGTTGTGGAAATATTCTAACACACTAAAATTATATAGCTTGAGACTAATCATCTTTATTCTAGATATTTGAGTTGTATACCTGGTAACTGATAAGTATTTTTCCTTGTGCATTGTGAATTAGATCATTATTTATGGTTTTCCATTATATAATTATGAGAGACCTTCAGTGGTCTTGGGGTCCCAACTGGGTATTTTTATACTCACCCCAACAAGGGCTTCGCCCACACCTTGTTGTGCCTTGTGCAGATGATGAGTATCTTGGATGAGACTTTAGGGATCCAAGACCAGGAGGTACAAGGAGGTGACCAATTTATTTGGAGAGCTGCAGATATGAGATGTACGTACCATTCAGGTAGGATCCTTGGTGGATAATATGAGTAATTATTTTCTGTTTCAGTTTTATATTTTCTGTTGGGTTGTATTCTATCCCCATTACATTCAGTACCCACTCATACACTCAATTGTGGTTTTTTGTTCTGGTTGTACGTTTCTTTTTTTGTTTTTTTACTTGTGCATTGTGTCCCATGTTTTTGTGCCCTTTTCAGGTGACCTTTCAGGTCACCACTATGCTGGAATGACCCAGGGGAGTCAGCACTTATGGGTACATAGTTGTTATAGGCTACCACACATAAGGTGTAGATCATCCAAGAGTGGATGAAGATTTCATAGAGAATGTAGAAGGCTCATTCCAATTGGAGATGAAGAACCTTAGAGTTTTATAAGGGATACCATGTCTTCTTATGGGTCTCACCCTGACGAGGATTACGAAAATTTGGTCAGGGTCCAAAACTATCTCTGATTTTCATCAGACATTTCCATATCCTCATTAGAGTAAGTGAGGTGTCATACCATATATCTCTTCAGTGACTGATGCACGGGGTGCATACTATTTTCCATGTGTCACAGTTGTGGATGTATGTTCAAGATCCATCACACGTTATCGACTAGGTCGAGCTAGACATTGAATATGGGGAGACGTTTGAGGAGTTCTCGATGGAGACAGAGGATCGACAATAGAGGGTCCTTTGTGGGAAGTCGATTCCTCTGGGGGGGAGTTCTTTGGATGCACATGAATCTCCAAGAGATCACATAGGAGTGGGAGGCTCAGATACATGCTCAGTACCCCCATTTTCCCGTAGTTTTTTTTGTAGATTTCATGGATGAAAATACATATGGTAGGGAGAATATAATGAACTGTAAAGTCCATATAATATTTTAATTTATTTGTTATTATTATGAGTCTGAGAAAATTTAAGGAGCTTGATTCTGATTCCTGATGTTCCTCAAAAATATTTTTGAACTTTTTTTAAGGTACATTCAGTAATATTGTGCACGGTGATTTCTATATTTTGAACCGGTGCTCAGATAAAAAATTAAAGGGCACCATTTGATCCATAGATCCGAGATTCCCTTAAGGGAGTCTTATCTTTGACCGTAGTACATCGGCAAAAAAAGTTATTCTTAAGGATTTTTTAAGAATAATAAAATTACGTAAATAATGTTGTTTTATTTTTCTATTAATATTTGAGTGGCCGTTGCAGGACCGCTGGGTTGTCAAACCATTTAATGTCTTGACGCTTCTGTTTTGTAACCAAACCGTTGAGAGTTAAGTGGTTCATTAATTAAAACTCATTAATGAACCTCATTAATTACTATGATGCATTAGTCCCCCTTCCCATCTATTTAAATGAATATCGTGGTTGTGATTTTGAAATGGAAGTGAGGATTCTCTGACAAAGTACCATAACATATTCAAACAATGATGAACAGAGCCTTGGACAGAAATGTTGAAGGAATAAAACCGTGAATGATGAATGCAGATGGCTTCATCTAACATGTATTATTCTTCCACATCCATGACGTATCCTATGATATCAAGATATGTGTTGTTATTAAATTCAATTAATTTATCAATTCTTTTCCTCTTTCATGAAAATCATAACGAATGGGTATCAACCAAAATAACTTGATCCGTTATTCATATGAAATTGTGGGTTCTTGTTTCGGGAGTTTTGAATGGGGTTTAATCATTTTCTATGTGATTTATTTATTTAATAACCTCTTGATATGATGCTAATGGGAAGGGTGCCGATCAAATGAACAAGGCATGGACCCTTCACTGCTTCATTTTTTGTCGCGTTCTTCATGGGTGAATATTAAACTCGATGAAAACTTGAATCTAGAAGCCACATAGTGACAGAATAATCCTAGGAGGCCCATAGGCACGTTCAGAATAGAAAAAGGGACCACCAGATCTCACTCGGTGGCTATCAGAAGTTCCATTGTTGCGGCATCGGTGACCGGAGGCTGATGTCGGCCAAACACGGTGGTTGTAGGCGGTGAATAATCACATGCCATGAAAGGAATCCGAGGCATCATTCCATGTTTGTTAGAAGTAGTGGTCGGCCCTCATTCGGCCATGTTGGTAGAAGGCAGTGTGCTTTCTCACACCGTGTTATGGAGGTCGCGGCTTCAAAGTTGCGACGAAGGGGACCTGCACCCCACAGGTCCCACTGACAGAGAGGCAGAATCACGTGGCGACGAACTTTCAAATCAAATATATTTCATCCATTCGAGAAGCGGGAGTGACCCTGGTGTAGGCCACCCTTCTAGGTGTCGCGCCAGCTAGCAGGTGAAACCACCCAGCGGGTCGTGCCCAACTAAGGCGATTCGAGCCGGTCCGTGTCCCAACAGGCCTATCCCACTTGGGACAGCCCAACCGGTTCATGTCGGGTCGGGTTGGACCTGGGTTTTGATGGCCTCAGATGGGGTGGGTCGGGTCGGTCCGAATGGGTTGGCCCGGTCCCGGAATGTTTTTGGCTCATATATGCTTAAAAGGTTGTATATCGCAAACCATAAATCCATTTCATGAAACTTCTATGGAGTTGGAGTCCTTGGAATGATACGTTACTTTTGAGATACTCTACTTGAGTTTTAGAGATAGTTGGAGTACAACCGGGTTGTATTGCACCTAAATCCAACTAGTCCCTTGGAACTACAATGTCTAAAACTCACAGATCGGGCGCCTGATTGAAGCTTCGTCTATCGCTTTGGGTCCCTTACGAAATTTTTGTGCTTTGGGTTACTTCTTCATGGAACTTTGTGAAAGTTGATCCATAATTGATATCCTTAGGAGAAGATACTATGGAACCCAAGAGCACTGGGCATGGCGAATCTTGAGGCTAGCTGTCAGTTGAATAGCGACCCTCTGTGGATCAAAATCATAATGACCCTGTGTGGATCAACAACATAGTGACCATGTGTGGATCAACATCATATAGAACCTATGTGAATCAGTATCATAGAGACCATGTGTGGATCAACATCATTGGGAACCTGTGTGGATCATCATCATAAAGACCCTATGTGGATCAACATCAAAACGACCCTATGTGGATCTGCATAATAGTGACCCTCTATGGATCAACATTCTAGAAACCCTGTGTAGATCAGTTGTGTGTGACCCGATGAGGAAGATATGTAGAGTGGACCATCGTGGATTAGCGACATACGACCATGTCTGGATCGACAATGGAACAAATCCTATGTAGTTTAGTTGTGGAAACATACTTATGGAATTAAATGATATAGATTAAGGCTAATCATATTTATTAATGATATCTGAGTTATATACCTAGTTTGAGATGTTTCCTTTTCTTATTTCTTTGTGATTGAGATAATTCTTTGTGGTTTTTATTTCTGGAATTGTGAGAGATATTCGGGGGTCTCGGGGTCCCTACTAGGTATGTTTATACTCACTCCTACATGGGCTTCTCCCACACCATGTTGTGTTCTATGCCGATGATGAGAAACTTGGATGAGACTTTAGGGAGATAGGACCAGGCATCACATAGAGGTGACTGGTTGACGTGTAGAGTCGCAGAGGCGAGCTATACCTACTCTTCTGGTAGGATCCTCGGTGAATGATTTCAAGAGTTGTTTTTTCTTTTAGTTATATCTTTTCAGTTGAGCTTGTATTATGGCCTCTTTACTTTTAGTACTCACTTTTACTCTTAGTGGTGGTTTTTAGTTGTGGTTGTACCATTATTCTACCATTGTGTTTACTTCTGCGTACTTTGTCCTATCTCTATCAGTACAGGTTCTTAAAGAAATGCCCTCTCATTTTAGGGATATGTCTTTCTGGTGCTAGTCGCTAACCCCTGGTCTATGAAAGGCAGATTTTGGGTAGTCACGGCACGGGCCCCATGGGATGGGTCATGACATGGAATCCCCAACAGTAATGAAGTTTTGTCTCCAGTGGCCTCCCTCATGATTCAACACAGTCTTCCCACCCTGCCAGTATAGTCAACAAACACCTTTTTCTAAAATTTGAACGTGTTTGGATTTTATCTGGGGTTCTTCACACTAGTGGTCTATGCCTAAACCACTAAGGTTGGTTTTCTTATGTGAGGTATATTACTATATTTAAATATATTTATATGTTTATTAAAAATCAATATTATTAGCATCATATATTTAAATACATTCAATATATAGTTTATATATGCATTTATATAAATTATATGTCTACATTTGTATTATACATATATTTAAATACATATATGTATATAGACATATATATATATAAATATAAATATATATTTGTGTGAATATATATATTATTAACTCCTCTATAAATTATATATTTTCATATATTTAAATGAAATTATGTATGTATGTATTTATAAATACATTTATATCAAACATACATATGAACAAAATTGAATATTTATATATTTATTGGTAAATATTTATAATTATTTCAATACATGTATATATATTAATATATTGCCCAAATATATTTTGAATATATATATATATATGATAATTATAGTACACAATTAGATAATGTTAATATATATATATTATATTTATATGAATACAATATATTATATATTTTATAAAAACATTTATATGGATAAAAATATGTATCTATATATATAATATTTTATATATATAATACAATATAAAACAATATTTATATATAGGAAAAAATTATTAATATTTACACATCTATACAAATAATTACATTATTATTTATATAGTTATATCATGTTTACAGATATATATTCAATATATCAATCTGAATAATTTTTTGTATATTAATAAAAAATTATTTATTTGTATATATATAGTGTATTTATATATATAATAATATCATATTAATAATATATATATATATATATATATTATTTATATTTATAAAATTATTTGTATACACATACAATTATGTTTATATATATTTATGAATTCGTTTAATGTATTTATATAGAAATATTTATATAATATATTTTTATTTTACGTTTATTTAATATATTAAAAACGTATGTAAATATTTAAATTATATATAGTTAATATTATATGATATAAAATTTACACAAATATTTTATATGAAATAAAATTTATACAAATGTTTATATAATGTTATATGAAATACATTTTAATATTATATATAATTAAAATGTTTATTATATATAGTTAATATTATAGGAAATAAAATTTATTAAAACATATAATTAATATTATAAGAAATAATGTTTTTATAAATAATTATATAATATATTTCAATACATATATTTCTTATTTAGTACTTTAATGTATTTTTATTTCAATAAATATAATTGTATAATATTGTGTACATTAATATATAATTTTTTATATAAATTTTAATTCATATAATATTAATTATATATAATATAAAATCATAGAAATATTATTTTACAAAATTTATTTATTAATAATATTATAAAATTTATAAAAACTATAAGCCTAGGTTTTATATGATATATTTTCTAAATAATTTATATTTATGTATATATTTTTGTAATATGTTTATGATTTTTTATTATATTTAATTAATATTATAAGAAATATAATGTATACAAATAAATATATTAAATGTAAATAATATTATACAATTATATTTATGAATACATATAAATACAATTAAATATAATCGTATAAATATATTATATAATGTGTTTATATACATTTCTATACTATGTTTTAATTATATATATATATATATATTGGAAGTTGTTTTTCTTTAATAGTAGGGATAATGAAACCCTCTAATTTGTTAAATTTGAGGGGGTTTTGAACCCTCGCTAATTTAATATAACATATCGGGTTGTGAATCATTGATAACCTCATTGGTTAGTGGAAGTTATGTACCCCATGTATTTTCTTAAATTATAGGGGGTTCAAAACCCCCTCTAAATTCGATTAGTATCAAGGGTTACACATAAATCCCTCTATTTTATTACAGAAAAATAATTTAGAGGTGTTTTCCATAACCCCCTCTAATTATTCATAAAATGAATTTTGAAGGGGTTGTGCATTACACCCTCTAAAAACACCTTCTAATATATTTTTTTGTAGTGTCCAAATGTTTTCAAGTAATATTTTTCCCAAATTACTAACACATCAGTTTTTACCAAATATGGAATCCTTGATTTTTATTACATAACATTTAATTACATAGTACAAAAGAAAGGATCTTTTCAAATTTAGTTTCTTCGAAAAAAAGAACAAAATACATGAAATCAGAAAAAAAAATTCCAAATAAACCTCAAAGATTTATTCATGGGTTCATGTTAAGTAATATTTCATGAATCACGTTACATGGGGGAGTACATCACAGGAAACAGGTGAGGAAGAATCCATCAATGGAATAAAATATATATATATATAAAACCTATGATATCAATACATAACAAAATGAATATAAGAATTAATGATAAGGCTTGAGTAAGAGAAATATCATAATAATAATAACATTAATCATAACATTGAAATGTGAATAAAAAAATTAAATGAGTCATTCATAATCACATCTCCTAGTATTAAGACCATGGTGTGGAAAATGAAAATTGCCAATGTTATTCACCAGTTTATAATAAAACATTTCATCTCAAGAGATCAAATTATTCACCCAATGCATTGGAGTGATATCAGGGTGCACCCTTAGTATGTATTAATTTAATGTGATCATGATAGATAATAAAAATTAATTTCATTAAAAAACCCTTTAGAATAATGAAGTGGTTTATTTTAAAAAACATTCTATATAAAAGGGATTAAAGGCATGATGTTTTTGAGGTGTATCGATTGCATAGTTTTCTGAGGAGTATAGTTCTAGACAGAGATCCTCATTTCAAAGTGATTTTCTAGCAGGTTATTCATACATAATTGATATATAATGTTTATTTAATAATATCCTATCATCCACAAATTGATGTTCAATTAGATAAGACTATTCACATTTTGGAGGATATACTTTGTGCCAGTGTTTTGGATTCAAGTGGTTAATGGAAGTATAATATGTCCCTCATAGAGTTTACATAAAATAATAGCTTCCATGAATGGATCCCAATTGATTATTTTGGGGATTTTTCTTGTATTCCATGTTGTTTGACTATTTTTTGGATAGAGAATTTTTTCCATCTCTTATTGGTCTTAATCTAATGTGGTAGATATCTCAATAGGTTCAGTTGATTAAATAATGGTTGGTGACCATGATGAGCTGGAAAAAATCACATGCTAACCATCAGAGACAACCTCTAGAATTCTAGGTTTTTTTATATGTTTTCCATTATGTGTCACCTAGCTTTGGAAACACCATATTAGGAAACAAGTAAATCAACCACCCAGTGTCACGACCCGACCCTACCCGGGCTTGAGCCGAAACTACACCATGCCCGCCTCTATAGGCCAGGGGCTGGCGACCAGCTCCGAAGGCACAACAACTCGGGGAGGCCTTTTCCTAAGTACCTGTATACACACACGCAGCACACTCAATGAAAAAGTGCAGAGTAAAAAGAAAAGACAAGTAAATAAAAAGAACAACTGCTATATATATACCACAAAGAGCATCGACCTTTACAAGTAAAAAAAAAGCTGAAAGTACACAGAAAAGAAAAGGGGAAAAACACATGGCCAACCAACAAGTGCCACAACCTGGTAACAGGTAAACAAAAATAAATAGCTGATGGTTCTCCCACCTGGAACCTGGCCACGACCACCGCACGTGGTCCAAGCTCTCATGCTCTTACACTCCACTGAAGTCACCCTCCACCTGTCCGTCGTCTGCAAGGGAACACCAAGTGCGGGAAAAGCCCAAGCAGGGGTGAGTATAAAAATACTCAGTAGGATACCCCGAAGGCTCGAGGGAGCAACAAAGGAGGTATCGAAGGGTGAGCTGTAGAGAGAATAGAAAAAGTAGAGGAGTACAACAAGGAGTGTAGTAGAGTAACAGTAAAGAGTCCAGATCAACCCAACAAGAGGAAAGAAGGTAGAATCGTCCAGACACAAGGAGCTGGAAACGGTGAGAATATGAACTTCTCGTCGAGTCTTCGCTACCTATAGTAGGAGAGTAGACTCGTCCAACCATGAGAAGATAGACATGGAAAGCATGTGGCATACCCCACACGTCTTCGCCTCTCCTGGAAGGAGAGTAACCAAACCCAAGAAGTGGGTGCTGGAAACAAGGTATATACATATCTTTATGCTCAGCAAGAAGCCTGAACAACATCGTAAGGGGATCTCTGTCCAGTAGCTCAGTCCAAGAAAAGAGTAGCCAACAGTCCCAGAAGTAACACCATCGATGCCCAGCATCCCACACGTCTGCCCCGAACTGCAAGACAAGGGGCTCAATCACCACACCTCAACACTATCCGCTTTGGGCGGCACTGACTCGCCCGCACGGTTTTAGGTCGCGTCACAAGGATGTGTCTTGGTGGGGGAAAGCGCTCCTTGTACTTGAGAGTTCTGGGGGAACGTCAACCACAACTCGTCACTACCCCGCAGTCAAGAAGTCTACTCAAAGTCGACTGGTGACCCCCTTCCCAGCCCCGCTGGAGGATCCCTGGAATTCAACGGGTCCCACTATAGGGAGACCCAGAAAGTCGATGGGTGCCACACTGCCTAGTCCCGTAACAGGGTAATCCACTAGAGGGCGACCCGGCTAAAGTCGGCGACGGGACCACTGCCCAGCCCAGCTGGAGGTAACCCGGCATTGAGGACCACTGCCCAGCCCAGCTGGAGGTAAGCCCGGCATCGGGGACCGCTGCTCAGCCCAGCTGGAGGTAAGCCTGGCATCGGGGACCACTGCCCAGCCCCGCTGGAGGTATTCCCGGCATCGGGGACCACTGCCCAGCCCCACTGGAGGTAAGCTTGGAACTACTCTATCCATCCCTACTAGATGGTACTTCTCAGTGAACACCATTGTGCTGGCCATCCCTGCTGGATGGTAACCCACTAGCGAGCCCTTCTCGAAAGAACCTCAGCCCTGCTGGAAACAACCTCTTGGGTAGAGGATCGGTGCCTGCGTAAAGTGTTGGTTACACCGAAACCACAAGATCTACCAGGGAACACGGAGAAACTGGAGAAACTCCCCAAGCCTCACGAGGTGATCCCGCTCCAATCCGCTGAGTCACTATCGAAGCGGACCGAGACACCTCATCATAGAAAGTGCGGAAAACGCCCACATTGCACGAACACCCGTAGTCACAGACGGTGTCGCAGTCTGGTGAAAGGGCATAGTATTGAAACCCCTCATAGCTGAAGAAGCAGAGGAACCAAACCATCTCTGCCGGCCAAACCATCGAGAACAAGACCAGGGGGAGACAGCTCAACCCTACTGATCAGACAAAAGAGCACCAGGCCAGGGAAAACTCCACCATGCTGGTCAAACAAACGAGCACAGAGGGAGCCTCTACGTCACGAGAGGTCAAGTATGCAAAACAGATCACGACACGCACATGGGACCCACACGACGTGTGGCCCCAAGTCCACACTGACTGAGCGCACATACATCCTCAGGTACAGACAACCACACGTACCTCCAAGCGCTCCTGTATACTCCCGATGTATCCCTCATTCCAGCCCAAAGGTTATCGTGCACACGGAACCCTGCGTCAATGCAAAGGCATGACGTAACAACTCCACCTCAATGGGCCAGGCACGACCAATCAAAACATGTGAACCATTTACATCACTCTCCCAAGAATGTGCGATCACACGCCAAAGGTCTGCTACAAACAAGGTAGGGAGAACCACCACTGGAGCACCTTCCATGCTTCCGCTGTTAATAAGATCGTGCAAGAGGCTCCGCACAGCCATACAGATCGCACTGTTGTAATCCTTGCGAAAAAACACACGATATCGACTACTTACATGCCTCAAATGGATATCCGACGGGAATGTCACCAACACCGCCTCATGCCCGAACGGCGTCCCGTGCTCCCGAGCCTTTGCCCTGAAAACAGTCGGGCGCATCGCACCATTGCGATCCCCTCGGGAAAACACGTCAAAAGCACTACTCAGTTGAGTTCCATGGATATCCGGAGAAAAAGGTGCATCCCGGTGCACCTCACACGAGCGGTGCCACGTGGGACCCACATCCCGGTCCCGAAACTCAACGAACGGATCGTACCTTTGCGATCCTCTTGAAAAAGTACACGAAATTGACTATTCACCTGTCCAAAACGGTCACCCGATGACAAAGCTGGAAATCACCGTCAACTCCTGAAACGGCCCTCACGGGGCCCGCACCATCGTACGGAATTACAGTGGGTAGACTGCGCCAACGCGATGCCCTAAAAAAACACCCAACATCGACTACTCGCACGCCCTGAACAGACGTCCGAGGAAAAAGTCCCTACAAGCTGCACGCAGCTCAAAAGACGGGCCATGGGGCCCACACGTCAACTTTGGCCTCAATGCCTGAAACCACCCTAGAAAGCTCCGCCTCGATGCCAGGGTCCCAACACCACTAACGGCGCTCAAAACGGATGTCGGACGCGTCCGCGCCGTCCAAAAGAAGATATGCTGAAAAAACGACTAACCCCTCGATGTACGTGTCGCGCCACCGAGGCCCTTCGTTTCGGGAATTAAAAATTCCCAAAAACATCTCAAAAAGTCCGCATCGTCGATACGGTTCCACCGCAGTAGACGGTACTCAAAACGGACACCCGTAGCAGAAAATACGGGTGTCCGAACACCGAGGGGGCAAGGTCCCTGGGGCTGGACCAGCCTGGACCGGCCGATCCGCCCGGCCTGGGCCGGCCCACGGCTTAGCCGCGCGGGCCAGCCGTGGATTCGTGGTCCGTGCGCAGACCGGCCAAGAGGGCTGGTCGTGGCCACCATGTGAAGACACAAGTGGCGCGGGTCTTTTTCGCCGCACGGGGGTCACGCGCCGCTACCCCACGGTCGCTGCTCCCTGGCGACCGCCGCCTCGCCGGGCGCTCCGCCAGACACCCCCGCTGACGCCCGAGTGCCCCGCTGCCGCGCCCCGCTCCTCCACCGGACACCCGCGCCAACGCCCACGGCCACCCCGCTACCGCACCCAGCACCTCCACCGGACACCCGCGCCGATGCCCGCGGCCACCCTACTGTCGCGCCGTCCGCCCAAGCCGCGCCGCTGCTCGAACCTGCCGGAAACCAAAAACCCGCCAACTTCGGCGGCTAATTGCGGACGCCACGGGGCACGGAATTAGAATACAAGAGATGCGTTGGAAAGGGAATTAACTCTACTATGCATTAATGGGATTTGATCGATGTTTTTAAAAGGAATCGACTGTGAAAAACGAGCTCAAAGTAGGCACGGGAATAGAAAATGCAAACGCAACATCCTACCTCTTGGGGCTTCACCCCAAGCTTCTCGACGATACGCCGGCACCACCGCAGCTCACCGGAGTCACCTCGCCAGACTGTCTCGCCAGAGATAGAGGGGGAGAGGGAGAGGACGGGCTTCCAGGAGGAAGGGTAAGGAGAAGAGGGAGGCGGGTGTGTTAAGCGTTTAAATAGAAAACGCTTAACCACCCGCCCGTCGGCCCGAACCCGTACTCCCGACGGGGTCACGGTTAAGCCTCCTTTAGGGTAAACACCACCTCTCGAGCACAACGGAACTCTTAGAATTTTAATCTGAGACCGCATTCAAATGTTATAAAATTTAACGTCCGAAGACGCTAAATTACGAAAATGCCCCTGGGGACATTTTTCACAAACGGCCCACACCCGCGAAACATATACCCCTACTAGGGTAAACGGCATGCTCCAAACTCAACGGTGCTCTCGGTTTTCTGATCCGAGTCACCATTTAAGAGATACTAGCGTTTTTCCATTAAATGAATTAATTAATTTATTTAATCCGTTTAACGTTCCAGAAGTGGGCGAGGGGTCCAAACATCCCGCGCAGACAAGTTTTATGTCATTCCTAGAGTAAAACCCGATTATGGACCCATCCGTACACTCAGATCTTTGATCCGGGACTCCGTTTAAGAGTTATCCCATTTATTTTGCGATTCTAGTGTGAACGCACAGAAAATTTAATTCCGGCCACTTCGGGGCTCGGAATCGCACGCCGTCAGCAGGTGCTACTCTGGAATATCATCAAGAATATTCCAAAGTCTTTCGTAATGAAAAACGGGTTCTTACATCATTACCTCCTTCAATATTTTCGTCACCGAAAAGAAAAACTACGGAGCAACACAGGGTACTAAGACCACACCTGGCTTTCCCATACCCATAAGAACCCACACACAGCTCTGCGTCACCGCACACAGACCAAAGGATTGATCCGTTCACGCGAGGTCGACCCTTGCCGATGTCGTGCACCCACTGCAGACTTTGGGGTTAGTGAAAGGTAGTAGACAACCTCGACATCCCTTTGCACGGTCTCAAACGACCCGAAGGCTCTCAGGGGTAGCTCACCTCCCCGAACGAACCTCTATGTCGCACGCCACGACTGGAATCACCGCTCGCACCTGAAACAAGGTCTGGTAATTCCATCCTTCAGAATATCCATATGGTGAAACACCCAAGTATATCTGTTCACACAAGGTTCCACAGTCGATGATCTTTTACACGCTCAAAAGGAGAAGGAGTCAACACCATCGACTAAAGGAAAAGGTCTCACGCCTTTTTCATTACCAACACAGGGTTACACCTGATGCCCTGCGTCACCCTGGTAACACCTCAAACAAGGAGCAGGGAGGAATGGAGTTCACACACAGAGTCTAAAAATTCTACTGCAAAAAGGTAGAAGAGATGTAGAGCGTACCTCTTATCACCTCATGCTCTGCAGGATAATAGACATCCAAAGCTCGCGGCTGTCCGCGGTCCCAACATTCAGCTCTCGGGGCCTGATGTGGACCACCTGTTGGTGATGGGATGACCTCGTAATGTCTTCTCCCACCACCAGATCCTCCCGCTCCTCTGCTAGAACCACCTCTCTGGGTACTACTCTGATCATGGCACTGCCTCTGTCGTGGTGGTGTGCCTGCTACCTGCCCGAAGCTCTCAGCAACTCGGGTCGGGCAGTCTCATGCCAAGTGACCTCGCCCGTCACAAGTATAGCACCGACTCTCTATGGGCTGCACTGGTGCCCTCTGGAACCACTGTGGTGGACAACCACGCCCCTGAGTCTGGTTGTCACTAATCCACCGGTGTTGAGGTTCTGCTTGTCGACGCCCACAAGTTGCGGCAGACGTCTCAGCTCCAACGTGCCTGCTGCCACCACCAACACTAGAAGGCGACAGGAATCCCTCTATCACCAGCACTTTCTCTAGCACCCCGGCATATATGGAAATGCCCACGGGTACTATGAAATCACGAATCTCTCGGAGGAGACCGTGCTCAAACTTTCACGCTCGGAGGTTGTCGTCATGGACCATGTCTGTGTGAAAGCGTTCACGGTTTGCAAAACTAGCCGCGTACTCAGCCATTGTCATCCCTCCCTTCTGAAACTACAGGAGCTCCTGAATCCGAACGGAGTGCAAGAAGAAGGGGAAAAACTCATCACGAAACAACAACTAAAATTCGTCCCACGAAATTAACGAATCAGCAAGAAACTGAGTCACCAGACTCCACCAACGTCGAGCTGCTCCACAAAATAGGGTGGCTGCCAATGCCACTCTCTGATCTATCGGTGTCTGCACAAGCCTGAAAAGCCGAACCACTACCTCGAGCCAAACCCATGCTGCTTGAGGGTCTGGCTCACCACTAAACCTCAGCGGTCTCTGCCGCTGGAACTCGCGGAGCACGCTCAACCTGTGCTCAAGCTCATCCTACTCTACTGAAACTGCCTACTGCCCAACATGTGGGGGTGCTCCTACCGGACCACCTGGAGAAAGGGGCTCACATGATGGGTCCTGGACTGTGGCCTCATAGCTCACAGGGTCATCGTCATGAACCAAAGCTGGTATCCTGGCTGGCTGTCCTCACGGAGACATCCTAAAAATTATCAAGGAGTGCCGCGATCAAATAAGCATATATGAATATAGCAATAGCAACGATAGGGTGCTGACTCAAGAAGGACAGTCAAATACTCAATACTATGTGATGCACAAACAAATTTTCCCTGCAACAAGTGTCTCAGCAAGACGATTCGACAAGAGTGTTATCAAGGTCCTAGTGAATGGATACATCGGCCACCACACCATCACTGGACTCCCTGGCCTGAGAGCCGCTCTCGAGACACATTAACACCGTTCCCCTATATCCCAACCAATTCCTCTTTTAGGGATTTCTGCACAACATCCCAAGGAACGGACCAACATTGATACCACTTTTTCATGACCCGACCCTACCCGGGCTCGAGCCGCAACTACCACAAGCCCGCCTCCATAGACCAGGGGCTGGCGACCAGTGCCGAAGGCACAACAACTCGGGGAAGACTTTGCCTAAGTAACTGTACACACACACGCAGCACACTCAATGAAAAAGTGCAGAGTAAAAAATGAAAGACAAGTAACGAAAATGAACAACTGCTATATATATACCACAAGGTGCATCAACCTCTACAAGTACAAAGAAAGATGAAAGTACACTGAAAAGAAAAGGGGAAAAACACGCGCCCCACCAACAAGTGCCACAACACGGCAATAGGTAAACAAAAAGAAACAGCTGACGGGTCTCCCACCTGGAACCCGACCACGACCACTACACGCGGTCCAAGCTCCCAAGATCCTACGCTCCACTGAAGTCACGCTCCACCTGTCCGTCGTCTGCAAGGGCACACCATGTGCAGGAAAAGCCCAAGCAGAGGTGAGTATAAATATACTCAGTAGGATACACCGAAGGCTCGAGAGATCAACAAAGGAGGTACTGAAGGGTAAGCAGTAGAGCGAACAAAAAAAGTAGAGGAGTACAACAAGGAGCGCAGTAGAGTAACAGAAGAGAGTCCAGATCAACCCAACAAGAGGAAAGAAGGTTGACTCGTCCAGACACAAGGAGCTGGAAACAGTGAGAATATGAACTTCCCATCGAGTCTTTACTACCTATAGTAGGAGAGTAGACTTGTCCAAACATGAGAAGCTAGACAGAGAAAGCACGTGGCATACCCCGCACGTCTTCGCCTCTCCTGGAAGGAGAGTATCCAAATCCAAGAAGTGGGTGCCAGAAACAAGGTATATACATATCTTTATGCTCACCAAGAAGCCTGAACAACGTCGTAAGGGGATCTATATCCCGTAGCTCAGCCCAAGAAAATAGTAGCCAACAATCCTAGAAGTAACACCATTGATGCCCAGCATCCCGCACGTCTGCCCCGAACCGCAGGCCAAGGGGATCAATCCCCGCACCTCAACACTATCCGCTTTGGGCTGCACTGACTTGCCCGCACGGTTTTAGGTCGCGTCACTAGGATGCGTCTCGGTGGGGGAAAGCGCTCCTCGTTCTTGAGAGTTTTGGGGGAACGTCAACCACAACTCTTCCCTACCCCACAGTCGAGAGGTCTGCATAAAGTCGACAGGCGACCCCCTGCCCAGCCCCGCTGGAGGATCACTGGAAGTCAACGTGTTCCCACTACAGGGAGAATCGAAAATTCTATAGGTGCCACACTGCCTAGTCCCATAACAGGGTAATCCACAGGAAGGAGACCAAGCTAAAGTCGACGACGAGACCACTGCCCAGCCCAGCTGGAGGTAACCTGGCATCGGGGACCACTGCCCATCCCAGCTAAAGGTAAGCCCGACATCGGGGACCACTGCCCAACCCAGCTGGAGGTAATCCCGACATCATGGACCACTGCCCAGCCCTGATGGAGGTAAGCCTGGCATTGGGGACCACTGCCCAGCCCTACTGGAGGTAATCCCGGAACTGCTCTGGCCATCCCTGCTGGATTGTACTGCTCGGTGAACACCATTGTAATGGCCATCCCTGCTGGATGGTAACCCACTGACGAGCCCTGCTCGAAACAACCTCAGCCCTATTGGAAAAAACCACCTGGGTAGAGGATCGGTGCCCGCGTAAAGTGTTGGTCACACCGAAACCACAAGCTCTTCCAGGGAACATGGAGCAACGAGAGAAACTACCCAGGCCTCACAAGGCGATCCTTCTCAATCCGCTGAGTGACTGTCGAAGTGGACCGAGACACCTTATCCTAGAAAGTGGGGAAAACGCCCACGCTGCACGAACACCCATAGTCACAGACGGTGTCGCAGTCCGGTGAAAGGGCACAGTACTGAACCCCTCACAGTCGAAGAAGCAGAGGAACCAAACCATCTCTATCGGCCAAACCATCGAGGACAAGACCAGGGGGAGACCACTCAACCCTACTGGTCAGACAAAAGAGCACCAGGCCAGGGGAAACACTACCCTGCTGGTCAAATCAACGAGCACAGAGGTACCCTCTACGTCGTGAGAGGTCAAGTATGCAAAACAGATCACAGCACGCACGTGGGGCCCACACGACGTGTGGCCCCAAGTCAACCCCAACTGAGAGCAAAAACATCCTCAGGTACAAAAAACCACACGTACCTCCATGCACTCTTGTATACTCCTAGAGTATACCTCATTACAGCCCAAAGGCTATCGTGCACACGACACCCTGCGCCAACGCAAAGGCGTGATGTAACAACTCTACCACAAAGGCCCAGGAACGACCAATCACAACTTGTGAACCATTTACATCACTCTCCCAAGAGTGCGCATCACACGCCAAGGGTCCGCTACAAACAAGGTAGGGCAAACCACCACTAGAGAACCTTTCATGCTTCCGCTGTTAATAAGATCGCGCAAGAGGCTCCGCACAGCCAAACAGATCGCATCGTTGTAATCCTCCCGGAAAATACACGAGTTCGACTACTTACTCGCCTCAAATGGATATCTGATGGGAAAGTCACCAACACTGCCTCACGCCCGAACGACGTCCCGTGATCCTGAGCCTCGGCCCCGAAAATAGTCGGGCGCATCGCACCATTGCGATCCCGTCCGGAAAACACGTCAAAAGCACTACTCACTTGAGTGCCACGGATATCCGGAGAAAAAGGTGCATCACAGCGCACCGCACACGACCGGTGCCACGTGGAACCCGCATCCCGGTCCCGAAACTCAATGAACAGATCACACTGTTGCAATCCTCTCGAAAAAGTACATGAAATGGACTATTCACTTGTCCAAAACGGTCGCTCGGTGATAAAGATGGAAATCACCGTCAACTCCTGAAATGGCCCTCGCGGGGCCCACACCATCGTGCGGAACTACGGTGGGTAGAATGCGCCAATGCGATGCCCTCGGAAAAACACCCAACATCGACTGCTCGCACGCCCCGAACGGACGTCCGAGGAAAAAGTCGCTTCAAGCTGCACGCAGCTCAAAAGACGGGCTGTGGGCCCCACACCTCAACTTCGGCCTCAATGCCTGAAACCACCCTGGAAAGCTCCTCCTCGATACCAGGGTCCCAACTCCACTAAAGACGCTCAAAATGGACATCGGACGCGTCCGAGCCGTCCAAAACAAGATCTGCTGAAGAAACGACTAACCCCTGGACGTACGTGTTGCATGACCGAGTCCCCTCATTTTGGGAATTAAAAATTCCCAAAACCATCCCAAAAATTTTACCTCATCGATACGGTTCCACCTCCGCAGACGGTACTCAAAACCGACACCCGTAGCGGAAAATACGGTTCTCCGAACACCGAGGGGGCAAGGTCCCTGGGGCTGGCCCGGCCTGGGCCGGCCCGCGGCTTAGCCGCGCGGGCTGGCCGTGGATTCGAGGTCCGCGCGCAGACCTGCCACGAGGTCCAGTCACGACCACCGCATGAAGACCCACGTGGCGCGGGTCTTTGTCGCCGCACAGGGGTCGCGCGCCACGACCCCGCGGTCGCCGCTCCCTGGCGACCGCCGCATCGCCGGGCGCTCCGCCAGACACCCCCGCCGACGCCCGAGCGCCCCGCTGTCGCGCCCAGCGCCTCCCCCGGACACCCACACCGACGCCCTCGGACAACCCTCTTCCGCGCCCAGCACCTCCCCCGGACACTCGCGCCGACTCCCGTGGACACCCTACTGCCGCGCCATCCGCCCTAGCCGCGCCGCCGCTCGAACCCGCCGGAAATCGAAAACCCGCCAACTTCGGCAGATGATTGCGGACGTCACGGGGCCCGGAATTCGAATCCGAGAGATAGGTTGGAAAGGTATTTAACTCTAATATGTATTCATGGGATTTGATCGAAGTTTTTACAAGTAATAGACAGTGCAAAACGAGCTCAAAGTAGGCATGAGAATAGAAAATGCAAACACAACATCCTACCTCGTGGGGCTTCGCCAGAAGCTTCGCGACGATCCGCTGGCACCATAGGACCTCATCGGAGTCGCCTCTCTGGACTGTCTCACCAGAGATGGAGGAGGATAGGGAGAGGAGGGGCTTCCATGGGGGAAGGGGAAGAAGAAGAGCGAGGTGGGTGTGTTAAGCGTTTAAATAGAAAACGCTTAACCACCCGCCCGTCGGCCCGAACCCGAACTCCCGACGGGGTCATGGTTAAGCCTCCCTTAGGGTAAACACCACCTTCCAAGAACAACGGAGGTCTCAGAATTTTAATCCGAGACCCCGTTCAGAAGTTATAAAATTTAACATCTGAAGCCGCTAAATTGCGAAAACGCCCCTGGGGCCATTTTTCACAAACGGCCCGCGCCCGCGAAAATTATACCCCTCCTAGGGTAAACGACATGCTCTTAACTCAACGGTGCTCTCGGTTTTCCAATCTATTCCACCATTTAAGAGATACTAGCGCTTCTCTATTAAACGAATTAATTAATTTATATAATCTGTTTAACGTTCCATAAGAGGGCGAGGGGTCCAAACATCCCGCACCGACAAGTTTTATGTCATTCCTACGGTAAACACCCTATTCTGGACCCATCCGTACACTCGTATCTCTGATCCAGAACTCCGTTTAGGAGTTATCCCATTTATTTGGAGATTCCAGTGTGAACACACTGAAAATTTAATTCCGGCCACTCTGGGGCTCAGAATCGCACGCCGTCTGAAGGTGCTGCTCTGGAATATCATCAAGAATATTCCAAAGTATTTCATATCAAAAACAGGGTTCTTACACCTAGGTTCATCAGGTCATTTTAAATAGCAGTGAGGGTCAGTCTAGTGGCATACCGTTTATCCCATCCATAGTGAAATAGTGAATTTAACGATGTGTTCCATGTGTCACAACTATGAATATATCATTCAGACGCTTCCCATTTGGTAGATATATAAAACATTGAGTTTTGTGCTAATGTGTCCTTTGAGGATCATGTTGTGGGTCATAGTGACAAATATCTTCATGGTCAAACTATACTGTTGGTTCAAGTGTAGTGCCTGCATGGGAAAGTTAAAAATGAGACCTTGGAAAGGGTGTGTGATACGAAAACACAGTGTTTGTACTTTATCACTAATCCCTTGCAGTGAATCTTGGATTAGCTTGGGGATGAGATTTTATATGGTGGGGAGGTTGAAATATCCCATCTTTTTTCAGGCATGCTTCTCTCTAGGTTTTTCATTTTAGTCGGGGAGGCCGAGTCTTGTTCAAAGATAGAGATACATTATTGTGGAAAATAACCTTATGTTCGGGAACGTATTCTCATTTTAATTAACGGAGTATGGTTTAAAATTTTAGAAAGTGTTAAAATTGTTTCTTGGAATGTATAGAAGCATAAAGGGGGTTTCGGGTTGGATTCAAATGGAAATGGGATAAAAGATAAAATTTATATAATTTACACATCATGTAAAGGGATTACACATTGTGTAATGGTTTGTAGGATTTAATAAAATAAATCCTAGTTGATTAGTTTTTAGTGAATACCCTTAAAAAATCATATGCTGTGAAACCAAGTTACTCACCGTGTAAATTCCAAACCTATGATTTTAAACCAATTGTGTTTTTGGAATTCAATATGTTTTGGCATTATCTCCTCTCCTTTTAACCCTATGTATTTATACATGTGATTTTGGGGTTCCAAATTCT
This sequence comes from Viscum album, assembly GCA_963277665.1. Classification (NCBI taxonomy): domain Eukaryota; kingdom Viridiplantae; phylum Streptophyta; class Magnoliopsida; order Santalales; family Viscaceae; genus Viscum; species Viscum album. The sequence continues at coordinate 1,748,138,072 of OY728120.1, read as the reverse complement.
ATTCTATATGTTCCATTTGTGTCTTAAATTCCTTAAAAGTTCCTTAGTTATATTTCTTTTTTCTTCCCCTAGGTTCTCCAATAGTTATGGTGAAGTCCTTTGTCCAATTTAATTATTGTTTTTGATCATGATCAGTTTTTATATAAGAATCTATTTCAATCATCCACAACTTTTCCATATTGGATTTTTCTATTTGAATCATCTTGGAATAATCTATAAAAGTTACAGGGTCTAAATCTCAACCTTATGGTTTGGTTATTTTCATGATTATGCAATATCATGATCACAACAACAAATTGTGCACCTAAAATAAGATGAAGAAAAAATGTGATTTATTCTTTGAATTCTATTATCCTCAGTTGGAATCTGACCTAGAATATTTCTATCAATTAGGTGGAAAAAATTTTAATATAACTTATTTGGATGATGGATTAAGGTATTTTTTAACACGACATATGACACCAAGTGGTTTTCTAATATAGAATACCTAAATTGTCTATTAATGGCTATAGATATAATTTTTAATTAACTGTAAATTGAATTGCAATGTTTCAATTAAAGGAATCGTGGTAATTCACATAATTAACTATTGAGATATATGATGTGATATTGTGATAAAAATTTTGGTTGATAGCAATTGTGTCCAATGATGAGATGCTTATATAACAGGATAGGCCCAGGCTCTTGCACCCGTATATGTTGTAATGATTATAGTGAGAGGGATCTCCCCAATTAATGTTGTAATTCCTATCGAATGTAGGCTATTCCCAATATAAGGTGGTAATACTTATAGGTATTTGACCCTATTGGTTTTTTGTTACTATACCATGGTTATATGGATGTAGTTGAAAAGGTTGTAAGGCATGATCATAGATATTATGGAATGTTTCCAAAATAGGGTATTTACCATGATTATATAGATGTGGTTGGCTGGGTTGTATGACATTTTTAGAGTTATTATGACATGGAACTAAAGTAGATGTCTCTATTTTTTTAATTGTAGAATTAATTTTTATACATGTTTATCACATTATTTAATACACTTATTATCACATTTGTTTAGTTTCAACATGGTTGTGTAGACCTAATGATTTTTAATCACTCCCTATTTAGGCTACCATTTTGCACCCAAGAAGTCTTCATAGATGCTGGTTTTGACAAGGGGAAAGGAACATGCAATTAATTACTTGTTTTCTGTTGGGCTAGAGTTTAGAGAAGGGATCTCCATGGGTCTTGGGACCTAGGACATTGATACATTTATATTAGTTCACTAACATTTTCTTGTATTTTTCTTTAATACAATTTAGTTACATTCAAACATGTCATCACGTTTTCCTTATTACTTATTTGATTATTCAGTTGGAATTTACTGTCTTCTTTCGAATTTTTTACTCTAATTAGTTTTATATTATTATGAATTGTTTCTTTTTCTATTAATATTCATACAAAGGGGGATGTTACATCTATTTTCCTCCATTTATTTTGGTGGATTTACTCCTCCTGTATAAGCTGCACACACCTAGGTAAAACCCTAACCCATTTATGGGTTTACCTTATTGATTCTTGATAATTAGGTCTCATTATCCCCATTGAGGACTGCTCTTGCCTCGATTTTTTTGGGCATTGAGTTTCACTTTGATTTTGAGAATGGGCTTTCTGTTGTTTTGATTTAGGAAAACATTAGTTAGGGTTTTTGAAATTATCAGTTTTCCTTATAATTTTTTAGAGTCTCTTGGTCATCATTGAGGAGGGTTCAAGTCTCCAGAGTCAATGGAGACTTACATCATATGCATATATAGGAATAAATAAAAGAATGTTCCCCTATTAGATGTATATTATTCCAAGTAAGTGGATATATATATATATATGGGGATAGATGTGGTTACGTATATATATATATATATGAAAAATTGATGTGGGTGAAAATGGAAACATTTATATGAATATATAAGAATATATATAAGGATCCCCTTGTACATATTCATGGCCATGCGAATTTGTACATAGAGGTTATGTGTACTTATGGGTATATGAAGGTTCATATACATAGAGGTGGGAAAGAGAAGCATTGATTGTCCACTGAGGATAACACAAAGTGTGATGTTTTTTTCATGGATCTTCTCTTGAAGAAGGGTTACATGCTTATGAGCTTTTTTTAAGTATTTTAATTAATCCTTATATCACATACCATACATATTTTTTTGTGTTGTTAAATTATGTATTAATGTGAAGCCCTAATTTAATGTCTCTCTCAGGGAACTTAATTTGTGGCATATGACATATAACTTATTCCTTGCGATGAAGTTGAGTTATATAATTGAATGAATCAAATTTTTGAAACTATTGTCATGTTTTCAAGAAACCCCTCAATGTGGTGTGTTACCTTCAATCGAAAAATGATATACACAAGTTGGTTGGATGGACTGAGTTGAATGTCATTCTTGGAAAAGCTTGTTGTCTTTAATTATTTAAATTTTATCAATGACATGTGATTAGTGGCATGTAAATTCCATGTTCCCAAACGTGTGTTCCATTGTTTCTTATTAAGGAATTATTTCTAGTGATCATATCTTGTATCCTATAGCTTATTCATTATGATTAATTCCTTGTTCCTTTTTATTGTTGATTTGTGATATGTGAATATCTTGTTACATTTTGTCATGAGATGTTTACATAAATTAATTATATTATATATATAACATTCCTCGTTATGCTCCTTTCTTAATATAGATCACTTGATATGGGAGAAGAGAGAACATGGGTCCCGCATTAAGAATTCTAGGGATGGACTAACTTTTCTTATTTGGTTAAGACATGATGTTCCATGAGCGATTATTTGCCTTTACATGTATGGGCTACCCAGATGATTTATTATACTCAGGAGTTACACCAGTTCCCAAGGGGAGAAACTGCGGATGAACCCATTGGAAAGATGGGCATTGTATATGATGGGTGACAATCAGTCACATATGTGAGATACATGGGATGGAATCAGAGTCACCATTATTGAAGTGATATAGGGGATTCTATAGAGGTCACATTGGATAAACTCGCGGGTATTAGGTTGTATTGAATGTTTTCATAACGACCCTTGGGGTTCTATTTAGATCTCCTTGGATGGGCTTGGGACTCCACCACTGGATTTTATGGATCGATGGAATGCATGTCTGCTTCATTTTTCATGCCCCTTTGTAGATATTTTTGATCATGTTTATATTTTGAAATGGTAGTGTGAACTCCATGCTAAATCAGAAGACTGGGGTCTTCTTATTCACAAACGTAGATGATTTGGTGTGGACCAAATTTTACATTATTACTCGAAGAGGTGCCTCTTTTAAAATATCAGTCTTAGGCCAAAGCAGGTGGTACAGGATGAGTGTAGTAACCTTGAAAAAGTTACTATTATTTAATTTTTCCACACATTGAATTGATACATTATGAAAATATATCATTAATATTTTTATTACATAAAATTGATTGGGCTGGACACCATGGGGGTAGACCTACTAAGAATTATAACTCACACCTAGCTTGGTAACCATTTGGTGCTTGAAAATACTTCTTGTTTAAATTTATATGGATGAATTTATTGTATTGTGATGTGTACATGGGAAGTAGGGAGCATAGGAAAAATCCTATGCATGAGATTATTGTGTAGCTAATAATTGAGAAATTACTCTTTTATTATATTATATTTCTATTTTCAATTCTTATTTATTGTACTGGTATCATCATTTTTCATACATGAATCATTGTGTGGTTGTATTTGGCTAATTTTACCAAGTTATTATATTATTATTCTGATGTTGTTCATTCGTTATTATTACTTCATTAAATACTATTTATGGTTTTAATATTATAATACCATTGTGTAACTCTAATCATGAGAATATAGTCTCCCCACCACACCATCAAAATACCCAGCTACTATATAGAATCCTCTAGCATACGGGGAGGCGCGGTTTTGGACAAGTGCCAACTAGTCCGTCTATCAGTTTTGTGGCTAGTTAGGATGGGATGTTTCCATGTGGAATCAGATATTCTTTTTCCATTATTCATACTATTATTTGTTGGTAGACAAGATAATTCGAATGTTTTGGTTCTTATAAAATAGGCGTGTCTAGGACTAATCCCCACACCCACGAGGAAATTACAAAGTCGTCAGGGCCTGGATTTATGTTCCTATAGTTTTATATTAGAGTTGATTAAGATTTCACCATGAGCGAATGGTGTACATTCAACAGATGATTGATTTATGAGATTTATAACTATTACCATTTTCCTAGTACAACTAGTAAAAAAAATTACATGCTTCATTATATCCACCTAATATTCACATTCCATGTCGTCTAGTTTACATTTTAATGTTAATTTGCAATTATTCATGTGCCTTGTGTTCTATTCTACTTCATGTTATGTTCCAGGATTACGTGTTATGAAATGAGATTATATTAGAATGTGTGATTGATAACCATATTTAGGTGACTTATTAGTGTGATAGTTTTAAACTACCATGCTATTATTCTAGTTATCATAGGTTGAAACATTCTGGTTGCAATTAATTGGGAGTCAAATTCCAATTCATTAGTTGTATATTCACCATAAGAGTTGGAAAGAGATAACCCATATAAACAAATCGTTGTTAATGTTCTTAATACATTTGAAAAATATTGTATAAAGGTTATGTCCCTAAAAGTTTCATTTATCCCAGTTAAATCGGTTACAGTTAGATGGGGAATGCCTGTAACTTGTAAAGAGTATGGGGGATTTATAATTTGAATGGTGGCTGACAATAAAACTGAACCATCTGTGTGTATATCTTATTTAGAAAATTATATAAATATAAATTTATATCATTTTGACCTTAAATGTTTTTGTTTCCTTATTAAGGTTTCTACCTTTTTTCAGGGGCTTAATGACACATGTAGTTAATATTCATAAATGGACAACTAGACCTATGTTGGTATATTAGGGAATGCTGTTAATGAAATGAACATGCTAAGGGTGATTTTGAAAATTATAATTGCTTTAAAGGCTTGGGTGTATTTTAGTTTAACGAAAAATGGATCACTGGGGCCTTAGTATGTCACCCTTTTCCTATGAATTCTAGTGCCAAACCCCATGGGGGAATGTTATGCTATATTCACAAGATTGATTAAATTTTACACCAATTGGAGTATTATTTCTGGACTAGTACCCCTTTAATTAATGAAACAACACTAATATTCTAATTCTTATCTTATATGTGTCTTTTTAATTAAATAAATGAATAGTTTTTAAAATGGATTTATGTGACAATATGGCCAAATTGTAATTTTATGTCACTAAAAAATATTGGTTGAAAAGGAAGTTTAATATTACTTTTCATGTTTTTACTTGTGTCTAGTGTTATTTTTTTCTATAAACATAATCATGAAACGTTTAAAGGGATAAATTAATTTTGGTTTAATTACATATTATATAACCTTGACTAATATTTTGGACTAACCCTCAGGTAAGGGTAGTTTAAATTCATCCTTTATCCCACCTTAAAACAGGTTCTTGAGCATTACCTATATGCATCTTTTATTATATCATGGGATTAATCATTGTTCCCTCTCAAGAATAGTTAACTTATCCAACGTTATCCATTTATAGGGTCAAAATTTCATATTTTTGTTAGGGTATTGTCATTATAAGTAGCGCCCATGGATTCATGGAATCTCTTGTTGGTTTCATGTGAACAATACCTCCCGTGTGACATTATTAGTGTCCCTCAGTCCCATGTTTGAATATAGGTTTCTAAAGAGACAGCCTTCTTTTGATGGGTGGTCATGTTTTGTTTAATGATTTAACTATGTATTTTCATTTCAAAATTATCATTTCTAGAGGGATAGTTATTCAAAGTTCATGACCAATAGATTTATAGGCCACAAGACCCTTCTATTTCTATTTTTGGTGTTTGATTTCATTGTATGTCAATAAATAGATAAATAGTCATTTGAGGTAATATGATTGTGAGTTAAATATTTTGGGAATTCCATAGGATACTTGAATACATATGTCTATTTTCTCCATGATACAATGATAAGGTTGTGATGTTCTGATTCTAGACCCTTGGAGTAGTATGTAACAATATACACAACATCCATCATCTTATTAAATGGTATATCAATCTATTTAGTTTAGTGATAATCATTTAATCTGGTGCTATTACACCTATAATGCTAGTTAGCTCTTGATTAGAGTTACATGGGATTTGAAAAAGATGAACCATTACAATGTTTGGGATGATATATATAAAAAGAATATGGCATTTTAAATAAGGGTTGATTGTTTTATCTTTTATACCTAATGTCTTGACATGTGAAAAAATGATTTGTAGAAGCATCATGTGTATGATTATGTGTGAAACTAATAGAGTGCATTTGAGAAGATGACCTATCTTTTCTATTGATGACTAGGAAAATCCTAACATGGGGAGTTTCATGTTTTTTCTAATAAACATGACCTTCTAGGTTGAAGGAACACAACCAATGGGGACTATTGGAAATAGTCAGGCTTGCATGAATGCATTGGAAGCTTGACAGTTTTAAATCATGCTTGTGCTTTCTCGGAAACAAAAATTTTATGTGGTTGTCTATGTATGAATCCATTGAAAAAAATTTCTCTTAGAGTGATTTGGTGGATAATATTGAACATTCATGTGATTCCTCAATTAATAAAGGCTTGTGAATGGTTAATGATGATGTGTTCGCAGGTGAAACTGATTTTCTTTAATGGGATTTAGACCAGTAGTGGTTAGACTGATCTTCTTGGTAGTCTTCGTTGTTCTATTAGTGTACATTTCTTAAAGAGACAATCATGTCCCATATTTTGACATCGTCCATGATGCACTATGAATTGTTTTTCTGAATATGTTATAATGTTTTAAAAGATTCTTGAATTGTTTTGGTGGATTGATTACTATTATTATTTGGAATAATGGTGATTCATAAAGGCATGGTTTGTCCCGATTGATGAATGAGTTCCCAATTAGAATCACCTTGGATGTACTCATGGGAACTACCTATTTTCATCTTGACATGAAATCCAAGACGTTTTCCCTTTGGTGTCAGTTGGTAATTTAGATTTGTGTCTGTTTATCTTGTACAGACTTTTCAATTGTATTCTTAGAATATGTATTTCCTTAAATGATCTCCTTGCATTCATGTTTTTGACTCCAAGATTACACATATTTTCTTTCCAAATAAATTGGATTTTTTAAGGGGTGTTGATTCTATTATATTGGATCTACATTACACCGCTATTCATGTGCAGGAATGACAGTTCAAATGGTCAGGTGATGGATTGGTCAGAGAACATCACTTGAAGTCAAGTATGGACATTGGTGATCATGATTTCTATAAACAAAGGATTCCTTTGGAGAATTCATTATGGTTTAGTTTGTAATAAGTCGTCCTTCTAAACTGAGTATTATTATAATGGTTAGTCATAGGAGGGTCGACCTGCCATCCAACTTTTTTGTTACATATGGTTTGTGAATGACTATTCTAAACACTTTTCTTGTATATGGTGGGTGTGTTGGAATGGCTGGTTGTGGTTTCCAAGTAATTATGAAAGGATATGTTTTAGTTATGTAAATCGGGATTCATGAATTTCATTATAGTGAGGTCCCTGATATAGAATCATATGTAATCGGGTACTCTCCGTTAAATAAATCATGCCAAGAGCGTCATTAAGATGCTTAATGGTGCGATTTATAGGCAATTCCAACGGTGGAGGTTCCATGGTTCAAAATTGGCCCCCATTATAATGATAAGACCAATGGTGGGGAGCACCATCGATCAAAAGCTTTAAGGGGAAATGACGGGATAATTTCTCTAGTCAAGTGGGATTAGGTAAGCACTTTTTACATGTTTTAATTAGAAATCAAGCATTATATCAGGTTTTAACTGCTTCTGTGTCATCTTATTATGATGTTCGTGGGAGTGTGTTGGGTGTTTGGAAATGCAACATGCTCATTCGAATGAAACATCATGTCCCCACTAGGTCATCTGATTTCTTCATTATTCCCAATGGATTATCAGATATAGGAAGTTCTAAGATGGGGAGGTTTCAAGAACCTTTGTTTTGAGACAAGGAAAATTTCTAAAGAAAAATTCAATTTTTTTATTTACTACACATTCCCATCATTAAACCACGCTTCAAAACATAATTTTGATTGTTGGAACACTTAAATGTGTTGTTTTAGAAATGGGAAATGGCCCGAGGGGTCCCTTGGGTTTCTCATTAAGTTTTGGGATCTTTTGGCCTACAAATCCCATGTAAGGGTGGACTTCATAGGCTACATGGTTTCCCTGAAAGTGTGTGGGCCTCAATAGAATACCGTGCGTAATTTTTAGATGAGTAGAAGGTATTTCATGTGAAACACACGATTTACCCAAACCGTGCACCTAGTCTACATAGTTTATGCCACATAGGAAGTAACCTAACATTATTCCTCACATGGTTGGCACACGGTTAGACCAACCATGTTAACTTATCTAGGCACAAATTTTTTTAATGAAATTAAAATTTATTGAACAAAAATTAAATAAATTAAATGGATTTTTTAATAAAAATAAAAATAAAAATATTATTATTCATATGATGATGATGATTATGATGATAGTAATGATGATTATTAAATTTTTTATAAGGTTTTAGTTTTAATAAACCTTCAACAAGGGTTCTCCCCCTTACCTCTCATGTGTGGTGCCCCCCCCTCTTCTAACCCCTCTCGCATGACCCAACTGACTGGAACAGCTCTAGCGCACCACATAATTTCTCTCTAGAGACCGATCTCCTCATACTTTGGTGTGTTGTCCTCTTTGATAAGTCTCTTCTCATTCTCCTTCATCTATTTTGGTGGATTTCCACGTCTTCAATGCATTGCACATGCCTAGGTCAAACCCTAACTCTAGTTTGGGGTATTCCCTTGTTTCTTCTTGATGATTAGTGCTCGTTATCCCCATTTAGGACCATTATTTCTGCAATTTCTGAAGGTAACCATTTTGGATTTCATTTTAGGTATGGGAATTTAGTTCCTTTTCTTTTTGACAAACATTTATTAGGGTTTTTATAATTTTTAAGGTTCATAATAATTTTTTATTTCATCTTGGTTGTCCTTAAGGGGGGTTCGAGTTTCCAATGTAAAAGGGGACTTACCACATATGTATACATAGAAATATATATATGTAACTTCCCCCGTTATATATATACTCACCAATGGAAGTGGATATACATATATTTGGTTAGGTGTGATTGTGTATATATATATATATATGAAAAATGCATATGGGTGTAGGTAGAAATGGGTAAATGCATATATAAGAATAAATATAAGTATCCCATTCTACATATTCATGGACATTCAAATATGTACATAAGGGTTTGGTGTACTTATGTATATTCAAAGCTGCATATGTTCAGAGATGGGAAATATAATATTCTAGTGGTCGTCGATGAAAATGTTGAGAGTCGAAGTGTTTCTCTTGGTTCTTAGCTTGAGTTAGGGTTCCTTACTTATGCCTTTTTTTCTTTTTATTAAACCTTATATCATGATCTATACATATTTTTTATGTTTTTAATTTATATATTAATCTTCCACCATGATTTTATGTCCCTCTTTGTACCGTTAATTTGTGAAATATTATATATACCTTAAACTATGAGATTAAATTTAATTTTTTAATTGAATGAAATGAATTGTTTAAAAAATTGTCCTGTTTTCTAATAAAATCATTCAATGTGGTGCATTGTCCTCAATTGAAAATGATATGTGCACATTGGTTGGATGGAGTGATTAGAATTCCATTCTTGGACAATCATTTTAACTTGAATTATTTAAATTCCATTGATGGCATACGATTAGAGGTTTGTAAATTCCATGGTCTCATCCTTGTGATCCATTGTTTATGCTTAATTCATGTTTCCTAGTGATCATATATTGTTTCCATGAGCTTATTCATTTTAATTAATTCTTTTTTCTTTTTTATATTTGATTTTTGATACATGAATAACTTCTTATCTTTTTAGGAGATGTTTATTTAAAGGCTTGATATTATATATATATACATGTTTCCTTATTATGTTCCTTGATTGATATGGATCACTTTATATGAACCTGGAGAGAACTTGGGTCCCATATTAAGGATTCCATGGATAGACTCATCGTCATCAGTTTGTTACGACTCGATGCGCCCGGTGTGATACTTTGGATTTCAAGGTATGGGCTCCCCATGCATTTTATTATACCCAAGAGTAATACAAGTTGCCTAGGGGATAAACTGTGGATGGACCCATTGGAATGATGGATACACCATTCCATGAGTGATAATCTGTCCCCTATCTGAGATACATGGAATGAAATCAAGGTCACCTTTCCCCGAGTGATACAATGGACGTCGTATGGGTTTCCATGGATGAAATCAATGGTATTTATTTATATTGGATGTTCTCATAACGATCCTTGTCATTGTATTTAGATCACATTAGACTGGATCATGACAACACCACCGGATTTGAAATATTAATGAAATGCATGTCTACATGATTTATCATGCCCCTTGCATATAATTTTTATCTTCTCTATATATTAACATGGCAATGTGACCTCTAAGATAAAGCACATGCTGGGGGTTTTCATCTTCACATTGGTGGATTATTTCATATATGCCATTTTTTACATAATTTATTTCATAGGATCCTCCTTTAAGATATCCGGCATAGGGAGAAGTATGTGGTATGTGAAGTGTGTCCATTTACGAACCCAAACCAAGTTTCAATTGTATAATTTGTTACCAATATATATTTATAATATATGGAACACTATAATTTATTAATTTATTTCATGAAATGGATTGGGATAAAAACCATAGGAGCCACAATACTGTGATTTATATCTCAAACCCTTCTCTGGTACCATTTGGTGCCTCATTATACTTATTATTCATAGGTTTATAGATTTATTTCTTCTGTTGTGCTATGCACATGGGAGCTAGGGAGCACATGACTGGGCCTACACTTCAGTTGCATGTGGAACTAGTAATTTTTATGTTATTATGTTATTACACTGTATTTATATTTTAAAATATTATTTATTTTACTTGTAGAATTATATCATAAATTCATCATTGTGTAGTTGGCTTCGGCTAATTTTACTCAGTCATTATATTTTTCTTCTATCGTTGTTCTTTATTTATTATCACTACTTATTCTGTAGTTTTTTGTTTTAATATTATTATACCATTTTGTGACTAAGATCTAGAGGTTACAGTCTCCCCACCATACCATTAAAGGACCCTCTCTAATAGTTTCTATCCTCTGGAATATTTTGAGGTGTGATTGAGGCCATGTGGTGATCGGTCTAGCAACCAATTTAGTAGTTATTCAGAATGGTATGTTACATAATTTTCGTATAAAAACTAATAAAAGTAAAAAACATATATATATTTGTAAATAACAATAAGTTTCTTGAGATTAATCATAAAAAAATCATTTTTCTTATATACACCAAACAAAAGACACATGTGGTGAATATAGAATATGTCTCACAGACATAAAAGTCAAATGAGAAATGCTAACAACAATTATTTCTTGCATTGAACACATAAAATCATCATGAATAATAAAAAAAAATATTTTAATCTATTTAATAACCATATATAAACATGAATTAATATTTATCATCTCGTTATAATTTTAAGTTATCTTATTTCTTGTAATTCTCTTTTAATTGCGTCATTTGGTTTAAAATTGGTCTTTTTTCCATTCGTTTTTCAGTTTAAAGGATTTGATACTTGAACTTTTATCATGGTTTCATCACCTCAAAAATAATAATTAATTTATTATTATCATATTTAATCATTATATATAATTTTATAACAATCAATCTAATGTGGTGATAAAAAATGAATTACATCACATTATGGAGACAATAATCTATAGGTACATATGAGTAATGATTCTATTTTTTGATGGGTGAATGGGATGGAAGGTAAAGAAATGATCACCATTCCAGAAAAATTCAATTAATATATATATCATATATATTAATTAAATATGAAATTATCATCAAGTTAAGATATAAATTTAAAACAAGTCACATCGCTTATCATAGATGGAAATCCATACATATGCACAAAGATGTTATTGTTTCATGATGGAAGGGATGGTAAAAAGGAAGATAATATATTATAATTTAATTAATATAATTATGTAATAACTATAAAATACTAAAAAAAAGTCAATCATAACAACAAACCATTAAATATAGATATTTAAAATAAATCATGTCGCTATGTGGAAGAGGTAGTCCACACATACGCATGATCGAAACATTCATTTACCAATTAATGGAATATAGGTGTAAAATGGGTAATGAATTATCATAACAACATATATGTATATTAATGACCCATAATTAATTATAATATGATGGATAAAAGTTTTTTAGATTAATTGTATGAATAAATAGAATTTAAATTACCATTTGAAGAGTTATATAACTTTGTTGAGTAACCTATTTTAGATTAAACTATAATACTTGAATGGTGGTATTCTAATTAATACAAAACCTCTAGAATATGAGGATGGATTTTAATAATTTATATTGTATGGTATTTGATGAGATATTAGGGTGTTGATGTATAGATAATATTGGAGAGGCAATGTTCTTTTATTGCAATGGTAGGGACACACATGGAATTACTTTCATGATGTAAATTTAATATATTATTTTTCATGTAATATTGGAAAAATGAGTCAAAAATTTCAAATATAATAAAGGTTAATGATTAAATTATTTCAATTTGAAAAATTTGGATAAATATATGTTTCAGTTGAAATAATTTATTTTTGTTTCACTACATTATTAACATATTTTAACATTAAAAGTAGTGAAAACGTCTTAATTATTTAATGGTTATAAATTTAATATTTAATTTTAAAATTAAATTATAAAATGTGGAGATATGAAATCATAGACTACATAACACCCATATTTTATTATTTTAATATTTTTATTATTTCTTGATAATTTAATAAAATATTATGTAACATAAAATGCCATTAAAATCATTTTATGAACTAATCGCATACTTTGACATTAAAGATATCAGGAAGGGAAATTTATTTGAATATGAACTCTTGCACCAATATTAAAAAAATAATATTGGGCATAAAATTAATTTTAATCTATAAATCATTCAAACAATATAATTTATTATGTTTTTAATAACTTTTACATTTGATTTTCAACTACATATACAAGAACTGTTCCAGTATTGTTTAAGCATTTTTGGTAGTTATACCATTTAAAAATTAAAAATAACTATAATCCAAGTAAATAAATAAATAATTATAAAAATAATCATATATATTTATTAATAAAATATTATTCTACCTATTTGATCATATACAAAAAAAATAAAGATGGTGGAATTTTGGAATATTACATTGCAAAAGATAATTTTAAGTCAGGTTTATGCATTTTTATGAATCCTTATTCTATAGTTTTAACCCCAGTTATTCTATTTCACCCCTTAATGATGTGATAAATTTTTCAACGGTTACTATTTATAATGCATAAAAAATTGGGACCAACATAAAAATTTAGAACCTCTCGAATAAAATGTGGAATAATGTTTTTGGAATTAATTTATAGATGTGGAAGAAAACAATTTCAATAAAATAGTATAAAATTCAATGAATATATGTATTTAGAAAATCCTATTTTTATACATAAAAATATACTTATAGAAAAATAAAATTTAATATTCATTCCTATAATGTATTTATATTATTTTTAATCAAATGTATCTTATATTACCTTATAATAAAATCCCAAACATAATTAATGTTTTAAACTTCTTTATTTAATGAAAATATATGATAGTTTTACAGAAATATTTTTATCACTATTAACTAAAAATAAATATTTTTAGAAAAACACCAATAATTCACCATAAGAAAATGTTTTTACTTATTTGTTAAATGATATTTTCATCGTAATAAATCATTTTGAAATATTGAAGAGACTAATTATAATTAAGAGGCATGTAATGAAATTAATATTTCATATAAAACATATTCTTGACGCATAAAACGACTTTTTAAAAAAATGTGTATCTATTTATTATGAATTAAGTATTATATTATCATTTTAGAATAAATTAATATATAACTTTCATATTCTGTCTATTCTTATTCATACTTATAATTTAATGTGTAAGTTATAATATATCATGATTCATTTTAAGATCATTGGTTTGTTTCAAGAAATCTGTAGAACACTTACAACATATCTGTTAAAAAATATACTAAAGTATATTATGGTTTTACATTATACACCTTAAAAAAATCTCCCCAAAAATTATTTATAATCACTTAATGAAAATATTTTATCATGACATAGAAATAAAATCTGATATTGATTCTATTGTTATAGCTAATTCCCATTTCACTATTATGAAAAATAGTATTTCCAAATTAATAATTTCTAGGACCATGTATATATCATTATAGGATGCATGAGGATCCATAATCATACCATCTTTTTTGGGTCATACATACCACATATGACTCAATTGAGTTATCTTCCTATTACATGATTTTTGGAAATCTTTTAACATCAAGGTAGAGAATAAGATATAACATACATTCATGATTTATGTATATACCAAAATCAAAATTCAATCATTTTCTTGTGCTTAGACCAATTTTCACACCATCTATTACTATAAGAAATGAATCAAATTTTCATGCCTGAAGAACAGAAATAATATTGGAATAGATCATAAGACCTAGTAATGATGGAAAAATAAACCCTACAAGCTCTAGAAAGATTCCACAAGAGGAATAAATACCAAAAGGTTTCCAACATGGATAATTTAATATACAATGAAATAATAAATTAATCACTAAAACTAAAATAATTATTCTCAATGATATAATTCAAAATATATATAAATAGTTAAATATACTATTTTTTAAAAATATGTCTAATAAAATTCAAAACCCAAAAAAATATAACTAATATCATTAAATTTATAGTGTCATCTTATTATTAATAAGAAAACAACATAATGTAACACATAATGTCACACAAAAAACATGTGAATACAAAGATCATATATTATATAATATATTATAATCCATTTAAAAAATAATTAATTATCCGTAAAGTCTCGATGAAAGTCTAAATGGATCAAAATTTTAAATTGGTACGTATTTATTAAATAATATCACAATTTTTTAATATATTCCACATATACAAAATATCAATAAACATCACCAATGATATAAAAAATAACTTTTCCATCAAATAAATAATAAATTATAAGGTCATCAATACTATAAAATTTAATTTATCAATATCAATCATCTATTTATCGAAACTAAACATCATTATATCAACATTAAGAACATATTAATTTTTTTATCCCTCAATAACTTTTATTCCGAAAAAATAACCATATCAATAAATTAAAATTTCAATTTATCAATATAATTCAATATATTCTTGGAAGTCCTTAATAATTTTTTTTAAAAAATAGTCCATTGTTGTTGTAGGATTCAAATAACACAAATATATTTTATCGATCATTTCTATAACATAATACTCTAATCCCAATAAAAAACACATTAGTCCTCCACTTAAATCATTTTCAAAACACAGTCCCATCCATGGTCTAAGAGTTATCCGATATATTAGGGAACTGATTTAAATAATTCCAAACTTTCCCACACAAAAGAAATTATTCTATAAATGGTAAATTAATGTTTAATTTATTTACCTCTCCTTGACTCTTCTTTTTTTCTTTGAAATTTTAGTTTTATGAATTTATTTTCCTCAAAAAAATGTATTCATGTTTGTTTGATTCATTTTCATAGTTTATTATTCCAAAATTATTAACATTTTTGAAGTTGAGTCTTCTTTCTTCTGTGGTGATCATGATACATCATTTTAATCATATTTGGTAAATTATGAATGACACATATGTTCAGGTTGTTTATAAAATACTTAAATAGCTGGAAATGTATAATCAAGAGTATTTATAATCCACCTTCTATTTCATTTTACTTCTCATCAGAACAATCATTACATAGTCTTCTATATTGAACATTGACATGATTCCTACATGTTCCATAAATTCATTAAAACAAAAAACCATAGTCTGAGAAAATATTAATACTAGTGAGGAAAAATATAATCATAAAAAATCATTTATTGGATACCTAAATCATGAAATCTTATTTTCAATCTATTACACTTTAGTTTTATACAAATTCATACATGATCATTATCTATTTGAACCCTTTATAATGGTTTTTTAAATAAGAGGTGGATTAATCCATGAATATCCCATATGAATGTCTAGATAGGTTTAAAGTATTATGACAACTCATCGGGCAATGATTATGATTGAATTAATATCAAATCCAACCCATTTAGAGTTGTTAATCATATTTTTATCAGTGACACAACCATATCCACATTCTAGTATGCAGACAGGGATGTATTTCGGAAGAAAAAACATAATATCTAATTTATCATAACATTATGTTGATATCAGATACATAGAATTACCTCTATGATATTCACCAATATTTTCCAAAAACAATAAAAAATTTAATCACTACTATGATACCAAGTTAGTGACCCAAATGTTACATACAAAAATCATACTTCATTTTAGATTAATATTAATAATATATCATTATGTTAAATTAAAAAACAACACTAACTTAGTGTATTTCGAAATATGGATACAATATGGACTTCTAAATAAAAAATCAATATCATATTCCATATATTTTTTATAAATAAGAACCTTATTATACATAGAATACAAAAACCCTTCTTTCATATCCAATGGAATTGGAATATTATAAAACGGTGAGCATAGATGTTAATAAGGGAAAACATGGGATATATATAATCGGATAAATTAAGATTATTATAAGTGTATGATAATACTTTCAACTGAATTTTCTCAATATAAAAGTCTCATAACCATAAAAACAAAGATCATAATATTTAAAAACATATAATATCCACATGTGTGATCAATAAGTGGGTCATGTAGAAATCATCATTTTAGATTCATAGCATAGGCGTGTGGAATCATAAGAATATGAATAAATAATCTTGTGAAAATTGCTATTACAAACCTTCTCCATGTATAATCCTATGAGAATATATTAATGGTGATCATAATCACACATTAAAATGTTAATATTTCCACTCTCAATCATATCTTTTTATAATATTTTCATCATGGCAAAAATTAATTGTACCCATGGATCAAAATGGAAATAAATATATTCAAAATCATGTCCACAGTTATCATTATCACCTCATGAGATATATATATCACATTAAAAAAACTTTAGGATGATTTTTGTGGACCCAACCATTATTTAATCATAATTCGTTCATATGCAATCTATAATAAAATAAAAACAAATCATCATTTAATCATATATTAACACATGGGAAAGGAAATGTGATTCATCAAAATTTTATCATCACATTTAATTACTATCTTGAGAATGAATAATAATGTTTATTGTGGATCATGTCCTTATTGAATCATAAGTAACATCAACTGATGATGTCAATGTTACAAATACCTTCAAAAGATCAGTGGATTTTTTTATGGAAAATACCATTTTCATTTTTAGATCACCTATATAAAATCAAAATATTTGAAATATGTTATGAAAATAATTTCCCTTAAAAAGAACCATTGAATCATGTAAGGTATTTTTCAAATCAAATATCATGCATGATGGTGGAAAAATTCGTTAATGTGGTGTACATTAAAATAATTATTTTATTGAAAAAATTTGTAACAAGTTTCTTTTTTCAGAAAAAAAAATCCTTTTTAAATATTTAAATTGAATTATAAACATGATTTTAAATGACTTTAATAAATTATTTGAGATTATTAAAAAAAATTTAAAACATTTTAATGAATATATGGATATACATGAAAAAGTCTCTTAACCAAATAGGAAATAAATTTTTTTCTCAAAAATATTTTCCTAAACATTGTATGTTCCAATGAGAGGGAAATTGTACTATTGTATGAAAATTACCAGAATAACTATTTTATAATAAGATATATCTAGTTTATGAGATAATAATCATATAATTTACCTTAATGGATATTCAAGCATAATCAAGTATGATTAAAATGTGATTGTAACATAAATCCATTCCAACATTGGGAATATCTAAATAAATATCATAAAAAATGGAGAAAAATATATGGATTTTTAATTCACCATAATTTTCATAATAATAAACATATTATAAAAATGGTATTTATATAAAACACGTAATGTAAATTAGAAGTGAATATGGAATATGTCTCATAAAAATAAAATTGAAATGGGAAATCCTATCCTCAATTCTCATCATGCATCGTAACATTTAAAAAATCATGTATAATAAATATATATACATATACTATAGAAATATATTCATATATATAATAATTTTTAACACCCCATTGTAATTTCTAATTATCCTTATATTAACAATACTTTCTCAAAATAGACATTTGGGTGAAAATTGATTTGTTTTCCAAGCATCTTTTAGTATGAGGATTGTGGTTCTTATACCAGGTTCATGGTTTCATAAAAAAAGAATATTAATTATGAAATATATATTATATTTATATATTATATACACATTAATAACAAATTATATATATTGTTATTGAAAAATGAATTACAATACTTCATGAAGATGATTATATATACAAATACATGAGTGATGATTCCATGTTTCGATGAATGTTACTATATAAAGGATAATAATAATTCAACTTAATTATTATTATATAAAATTATATTATATATTAATTAAATATTACCTTATAAGTTTTATTGTAATGAGAATATAAAAAATTAATCAGATTGATCCGTGGAGGTTTTAGTGCACACATACACATGAGTGACAATATGGTTTCACAATAGTTGGGAAGGTACAAAGGTAAATAATATATTATAATAATAAAAATAAGTATATCATAAGTAACATATATAATAATTATGTATATAATAATAAACCACCATGAATTATGATAATTTAAAATGAATCTTATCGATATGTGGAGGCGGTAGTCCACACTTACTCATGAGTGTTACATTAATTTCCCATTTGATGGAAATGAGATGGAAAATGGTAGTGAATTCATAATAATATCATCTCAGTATATTTAATATAGTTTATTAATCATGTTGTGATGTATTCCAAAGGAATATAGGATATAGAAGAATAAATAAAATTAAATGTACACAATTAAGAGTTAGGCCTCATTATTGAGAAACCTCATTTAGCTTACAATTAATGCATTTAAAGGAGGTAATTATAGTAAAAAATGTAAAAATAGTATATTAAGAGGGTTTTTAGGAATTTAATTTGTCATATTTTTTTCAATATATATAGCACCTGATCTGTGGGTAATATATTAGGGATGGTTTCCTTTTAAAGTGACTGAAAGTACATGATTGGAATTATTAAAAATTTTAAATGTAATAAATTATTTATCTTTTGAATGTGGCACCAAGTGGAAAAATATATTGTATCTAATATAGGTCATGGTTTAAATACCTAACTAAAAGAATATTAACATAGGTTTATGTGTTATTTTATACCATATCTTTTGGATTAACAACTTAAAAAACGAAATCAATTCATAATAGTTGTAACAACTATTTCATTGTTAAAGTGTTATAAAATAACTTATATGGTAAAAATTTAATATAAAATTAACATTATATTGAACTTTAGACCATATATAATACCCATTTTTCTACTTAAATATTCATAATATATTTTAATTTTTAAATAAATAATTATTTAACATAAAATACAATTAAAATAATTTTAAAAACTTCTCAAATATTTTTAGATTAAAGACATAAATAAAAGAATGGAATTAAAATATAAACTATTTAATAATTATTTTTTACATTATGATTAACCATAAAATTATTTTTATACCATATTTAATCCATAATATATTAATTTTGAAGTCTATAAAATCATTTACCATGATTTTTCTACTATTTTTATAAGCACCATTCCACCATTGTGTAATAATTTATAGTAATTATACCATTACTAAAAATTAAAATTAAAATTACATCATGAAATAAAAAAAATTATTTTGGAAATAGACATTTATCTTCATTCATATCATATTCCTACACCTATGTGAACAAATAATACAAATTAAAAGAATTTGAGTTACATTTTGGATGTTTCAATTATTTAAAATAATATAAATTTATTTACCAAAGGCAAAAGGAAATATAATGATATGTTTTCAAAGTTTTTAATTTTTATTAGATTTATAATCAATAAATTAAATATAATAATGATTATAAATGATTTTAAATCTTTAATTTTTTGTTTTAACCTTGATTATCATATTTTACATATATAGGTAATAAATTTTACAATAGTTACTATCCATCATGCCTAAAATTAAAAGGGGATAATTTAACAAATGTGAACCTATTGATTCCAAATACGAAATAAAATTTTTGGGATTTAATTTATTGAATTTTTTTTGTCGATTTTAATATAAATACATATAACATAATGAAAATCAATTATTATTCAATTTCATTTTAAACTAAAAAAACAAAAAAACAAAAATATAATATAATACTTATTCATATGGAATTAATTATATTAAAATTTTAATAAAATGGATGTTATGTTAATTCAAACCAAAATATTAAATATTATTTTTTAAAATAAATTATTTTAATTAAAATAAATGGATGTTTTCCAAAAATCGGTATTTTTCACTATTCAATGAAAATAAATATTTTTATAAAAATTAAGAAAATAAAATCTATGAGAAAAATGAAATGATGATTTAAAAAATGATATTAATTTAATAAAAAGATACTTACAAATATGGTTGAATTTAATTATATTTTTTGTGAAAAAATGAAATAATAACCACTTGATAAAAACATATTTGTGAAGCATAAAATGACTTTACTAAAAAATTAGTACCTCTTTTTAATGAATTATAAAATATATCTGAATTATATAAAAACATTATAGATATTTTTAATAGTAAATTTATTCATATTCATAAAACTGATTTAATGTACAAGTTATTGAATGACATGGTTTGTTTTAAACTCGATATTTCTTGTCAAAAAACCTATCAAACATTTAAAAATTATTGAATAAGAAATATATTCTATGATCATATAGTGAAACAACTTATATGAAAAAAAAAATTCACCAGAAATGATTATATCTTTAACACGGAAACTGACTATTAGTGTTCAGTAAATGACCTCCTTCACATATAATTTTATAAAAACTTTTTCTTTTGAAATGTAAAATATCATAAATTAACTATTATGATTTCAATACTAGATAAGTTGTCCTAATTCAAGCATTATAATGATTTCATGTGGTTACAGAAAAAACTACTAGCCCATGATTAAAGAGTATAGTTTAAATACATATATTCCCACAATTCATTAATTATACTCACATTTATATTAATACCATTTATTTTAATTGATGATACATATTCACTACACAAATGTTGGGAATGAAAAATAATAGTATAATTTTGACAACATAACAGGGGTATATAAAGATTCATTAAAGGGTTAAAAGTGAGTTAATGGGATTTATAAAAACATAGAAATAATAAATAGAGTATTAAATATGTGTAAAATAATTTCCTAAAATAATGAATTGAATACAAATGTATAATATAAAGAATGTTCTGGAAGAAATAGGAGAAGTAGAGGATCACATAACTTGAGAGGAAGCTTCTAAATGTAGGAGAGGATCATCATAATTTCCTAAGGGAAACATTGGTAGTTATTTATAGTGGAATGTAAATAGTATCTTTTTTCTAAAAGTGTGATTAGTGAAGAAAAATGTGAGGTTTCGGGGTTTTCTATAAAATTGGAGGATAATTATTAATTAATTTCTAAACATAGGATTTGGACTCTATATGATAAATTAATCCCAAAATAAAAAAATATATAATAAGTTTTTCATAAGTTTATGGCCACATAGAGGTTTTTTTCATTATTTTATAAATATACTAATGGAAATCATTAAAATAATACCCTAAGTGATGTGGAAGTGAGTCACATTTATGAAAAATTAATTTTAAACCTATAAAATATAATATAGTTTTTTTGGATTCCTTAATGGGTTATAAAATTACTCAAATAACATAAAAATTTTATTTTAATTTTAAAATATAATTTTTATCTTGGACACTCTTTGTAGTATTTATTAAATAAATTTTATTCTTTTATGATGTCATAATACATACTATATAATTATACTATATTTAATTTTAACTAAAAAATCAATATCTGATAATTATGAAAAATTAATAGTTGGATAATTTTAATTTCCTAATGTCAATAATAATATTTATTTTTTCTTAATAATTTCATTAATTGTACAATTTAATCATTTAATTTAAATGTCCAAATTTATTGAAAAAATATTGTTTTCTTAAAATAATTGTTTCTGAATATTATTTGTATTATATTTGACATTGTAGATTAATATTATCATATATATATTTAATAATTAATATTTCATAATAATTTTTTAATAAAATATAATTTATTTAAAATAATCTATTATTCATCAAAAAGAGTTCCTTTAAAGAAAGAATATATTAAACCAAAATAAAATTTTTGTATCATCGTATCGAAATTTGATTTTTATCAATCTTATTATTTAATAATTATAAATTAATTATGAAATATAGAATAACAAATTTATAAAAAAAAATAAATTCATACTACTATTGTCTAGATACACATCCCTTTATTACCCCATCCAATTCCCTAAGGGTAAGGTGTGTGATGGTGAGATTTTCTTTTGGCGGTTCAGTTAATAATGTTAAGGTTATGAACACCAAAATGTGAATTTATCCTATAAATTAGTCTGACCATGAATTATAATTTTAATCTTGTCTTAGTCTTGGTTAAGGATAATAAATAGTGATACTATCTCCCTTTGATGTTATGATAAATGGGATTCATACGGTATGATGCTTCTCGTTGAGTCCATCACTTCATTTGTTTGTGTCAATATCATTTATCATAACCTTATAGATATAATAATCATACAATTAATTTATAAGTTATATACAATTTATGGTTATGATTCATATTTTTATTTCAAATATTATAGAATATAACTTATAATGGTCCAAAAAACAATGTATTTTAGGTGTTTTCTATAATTTAATTTTATATTAAGTCGTTTAACCAAGATAAATTCAATTATAAATGTTTGCGTAACTAAATTAACCCCTATCCAAAATTTCTCATTTTGAATTTCAATAATATTGAAACATAGATAAGGTAACTAATGATTCATCACCTGGTCAGGTTCCCAAGTAACTACCTTATACTTATGGTCCTGCAATAACACTTTGACTTTGTGAGTTGTCTTGTTTCATATATCCTTTTCTCTTCAGTCATACATTTTCATTATATTCTCCTCTAATAAATTTTCATTCACAATGGTTAAAACCATTGGATTCTATTAAATTTATGGGCTCAGTATATACATCCTCCCAAAGGGATACATAGAATAGATCATTTAGTTGGGATAGTTTAGGTGGTAGTACTTGTCGATAGGCTAT
Organism: Viscum album; assembly: GCA_963277665.1. Classification (NCBI taxonomy): domain Eukaryota; kingdom Viridiplantae; phylum Streptophyta; class Magnoliopsida; order Santalales; family Viscaceae; genus Viscum; species Viscum album. The sequence goes on along the minus strand of OY728120.1, from coordinate 1,748,114,367 downwards.
CACTCTAATGTGATAAATGATATCAAAGGGTCCGATGTATCAACAACTATTATTTCCATTTACCTAAAATCTCATTATATTTTCTATGGTGATATATTAAGGAACACATTATATCTAACTTCAAACTCCAGGTATCATCAATGTTTTTATGAATAGTTTTTTTCAACTCTGTGATAATTTCATATGTTGCTGAATGTTTTGAACATTCTATATCATCTTCGGAATAAGATCTATTCTCATCAGTTTACCTGATCCAACATCATCCTAACATGATGGAGTAAGAAAAAACATCCCATAAAATCCACTCATGGTTTCATTTGACTCATATGACTGAAAATTTTGTTATAAGATCACTCTAATAGGGGGAAAGAACTGATCCCAACATCCTTGCAAATCCATTAAACAAGATCTCAGTATATATTTAAGAGTTTAAATGCATCATAAAAATGACCATTCCTATGAGGGTGAGACGTAGTGATGAAGCTAAATTCTGTACCCAAATCCTCCAAAATGAATCTATAAAACATCGAGGTAATCTATTGATGTTGATCAAATAGAATATGAAACACCCCAATATTTTTTAGCAAGTTCATTTTTAAATATAAATATTTGTATGGTATTATTGCATTCAAAACCAAGTGTAAATTAAAAATGAAATATTATTATAATAATGATTTTAAATTTTCATGAATTAATAGTATTGACTACACAATTAAATTTATAAATTATATATTCAATAAAATGTTTTCAAGAATAAATCTAAATTTATAAATAAGAAGCTATATTTATCTAATGGTTGTTTTATCAAATTTTAATGGAGGGCTTGTTTTAAAAATAAAGTTTAAAACATTTATAAATTATATTTAATAAAAAATCAAAAAATTAAAAATTATAATATCAAAATTAAATTTTTTTGATTTTGTTGTATTTGTATGATATGTTTCATTTTTTGAGGAATAGTGAAAAATACTACATTTTAATTGAAAAATGATTTTTCCTATAAATAATTTATAATGTTAAATTATATTTTATATTGGTTTTAAATTTTAATTTGATAAATTATTCATATATTAATTCAATATTTTTTATTGTAATATTTTTCATATTGAATTCAGATATAAAAACATTTCAATCTTTTGAGCATTTCCACATTAAAAACCTGCTTTATTGCCACATTTAAGTAATTAATTTGAATTTTTTTTCTAGATAGGTACATTGGATTTTGAAAAATGGATTCCATATTTGTAATCTTATGTCTTAAATTTATTAAATAATTTCCTTTTATATATGCATTATATGAATAATAACATTAGTAATTTTGTTACCATTATAAATTGTAAATTGGGTAATTTAGGTTAAATATATTGCGATAATTACTATAAAATGTAGCAAAAAATTTCCCAAATTTTATTGGATGACATTAATTCGACCATTAACATGTAACTATAAAAATTAAATTATTTTATGGAATATTTTCTGCGAAAATTACATAGATATTATTCAAATCAGAGATAGTGATAAAATGACACAATCTATATTTTATTAAGTATAATATTTTTTATTGGGTTAAAAAGATTATATGTACAACTATAAATATTATTATTAAATTATAAAGTTTTATCTAAACCATGGTATTTTATTAATAATTTTTAGTTATTAAATAATTATCATAAATATTTATACAATGATGATGCAGTAATTATTCAATTAATGAAAAAAATAAATATAATTTGAATTAAGGCTATAAAATAATTTTATATGTCTTTAATACATAGTGGGGGTGTATTAAATTACTTGTTCAATGTTATCTTGATTTATTTATTTTATTAATTTCAATGTAACGAATAGTGTCAGAATTGACACTTATGTTATTTTATGAAAATAATATTTTAGTAAATTAGGTAAAAATAATAAGGATCATATATAAAAAAAGTGATAAATTATGGTATAAAATATTATAAATTGACTGTCTATGGTTTAATTTAAACCTTATGAGAAAAAATATTAACCTTTAAATATCGATTTTTTTTACTATAGTTAAAATTAAAATAAGTTAAATAAGGGTTAATCAAAATGATAAGTATTAAAATTACTCCAAAATATGAAAAACTTATATTTTTTAGGGTATTACAATAGTATCCCACCTTATATTTAATTAACCTTCAATTCGGAGATATTTGGACTTATATTTAATTTATTATATATTAATCTTTTTTGAAATTCAAAAAGATCCCCTCACCCCCATTATAAATGGATACCTACTCCCTCATCTCATTTCACAACATTAATACATATATATATATAAATATAAAACATTTATCCTATAAACTTACCTAGATTCATTATAAAAGTGTCATCCTTCACAAATGAACAACACTAGAAACATTTAGAGGAGATCTAAAGGAAACTTTTCGAAGAAGAGGTAATCGCTCTAACATATCACTTTATTTTTATACTATTATATACCTCTTCTAAATATATGATATCTATAATAAAATAATAAATATATAAAAAACAATTAAATGTTTTTATGATTAATAATCCCCCATTATACACCCCTTTCCAATAAATCAATAAGTAAAAGTATCGCTCGTGCGTATGTATTGTTTACCATCTCCACGTAGTGATAAAAATTATTCTCCATAACCACCTTTTTTGAATGAAAATAATGTTGTATGGAAAATTTATATATGATATTTATGACATAATTATAAATATTCAATAATAATATCATGTTTATTATTTTACCATCTAATCTTTTGGTAAATGATAACATTGCTCATGCATACATACGGCTACATCTCTACGATATGATATGAATCAGTTTTCCTCTGTATATATCATGGATGGAAATTATAATAGAAGTTATGAATATATATATGAACATATATTATATATAATAATAATTATTTTTTGGATAACTTTATCATGATCAATGTATGAGGAATGGGACTTCCAAACCAAAATGTGTGTGGAAAACAAAGCAGTAATCACCCAAAACAGAGATTTTAATAACATATTGTTAATAATCAGGTGATAAGATGTTAAAAAAAATACATTGTATTACTGATATATGGTTATGAAATAAATTTATTAAAAATAAATATTTATTATACATGACTTATAAATGTGAACTATGAAAGGCACAACTTGAGGTAAGTGTTTATTTCAGAATATTGTAATTATTTGGGATGATTTCTCTTTAATTTACCACAAGGGAATATTTCTATTTAATGTCTATGTTTTCTAAAAAAATTCAATTTTTTTTAAAATATTATCCTATGAATTTTTAAACCATTTACCACTTTTTACAAAATTATTTGAAAATAATATTTTTCTCCTTTTAAAAACAAGTCTTTTTATGATTTTTCTAAGAAACTACGGAAGGAATATTTTTTAACATATATGGAAAGAATGTAATTTACTATCATTATGAATCCTTAATAATTTAAATATTACATTACATGATTAAAATGTTCATCTTAAATAATTTTTTTCATTTATAATTTTGTGTCTCTTAAAAACTATTTTTATGAAGGAAACGGTATTTTCCTCAAGAATTATTTCAAGTGACCTTTCAAAAATAATTTTCATTCTAAGATGAAATTATTTGATGTTACTTAATTTTTAAGGGTGATATGACCCAATAATAAAATTTCACACATGATTTTAATTTGGAGGTATTTATTTTGATTACTTTTTTATTACATTTTTTCATTGGGTTCCCCATGATTGTTTTGTGAAAGATGGAGATTTTGAGCTCAATAGCTGGTGAAAATGAGTTAGAGGAAACTGTGAACCCGTGCCTAGGATACCAAACAACCAATTTATTTTTTGGATAATGGTGAAATTAATATTTGGTAAAACCATAAGGTATATCCTATCAGTTTGTTCCACATGGTCATAGAGGGTCACATGATTACTACAGGGTTTGGGAAACCATGGGGGCAAACCACTTGACTTGTCCAGGTCATAAAAAAGATGTAATTTACCATTATATCATATTTTATATTTAACCCTAAATCACTCCCATACCCCCCATTCATTATTGTTGTCCCTGTGATCCCCCTCTATGATGTTTTGAAGTTTTGGAACCTCAATCATTAGGTGGGTTTGACACTACTTCTTTGAGGAAACATCATGTAAGTCTATTTCCTCATTATTACACCCTCTTTTAGGGTTATTCTCCCCTCATCCAAGAGTTTCTAATTTCCAATAGATTATGTGACCTATATAGGGTTTTATATTGTTTTTTAGTATGATGTTGATGTTTTTTGTTCAATACTGAATTTTTAGTGTCTTGTGTGGTGAGATTGTGGTTTCACACAAATTTTTAGAAGTCTCCATGGGTGAGGTATGGGATCAATGATTCTACATTTTTGGATGATTTTATATTTATTAATTGATTATTTATAGGTTTTTGATGGATTTTTTGTGGTTTGAAATTATTTTTGGAAGTGGTTTTATAAGAATATTTTATTGAAGTTACTTTTTGAAAAACAAATCGGTTATATTTCTTATGTTCTATATTGTGGTGTTTCTTGAAAATGTTTTATGCCTTTTGTAAAAGGTTAAAATGGGTATTTAAAGATATTTAAAGGTGAAAATGTGTTCAATCTGTATTTTCCATGTGAAATGAGTTTTATTCCATGTCTTTTTCTTTGTTTTGAACCATAAATGAGCTTTATGTTATAAAAATGGTTTTTATGTGAGCTTAATATTAAAATTGGATTTTCCCATGGAAAATATTAGATTTCACATGTTATTTGCTTTTCTATTTTCTCAATGGCTTGCATAAAAAAATTTAATGTGTTAATTAATGTATTTTAAAATGGTTTTGGTCTTAGTTTGAAATAGATAATGGTTTTTTATGGAAAATGGTGGTTTCTATGTGAAACTTTGATCCTAGGATCAATGTGAAAATGTTTAATTTTGAAAATTTGAAAGTGGGGATCTGCTTATGAGGTTATGATGTTTTGAATGTATATGGGATAATGTTGGTCTATATGATACTTGAAATGGAACTTGAGCACAAATTAAATCCTAGGTACCTAGGTGGGTGAACTAAAACTAGTACACTTGTTGATCCAAAAGTGGTTGAGGCTAAGGTTCATCTAGTAGGATTTCCGATTACAACACTAAATAAACATGTTATATAATGGGAGACCACTGTAACATTGTATGATATCCTCCGAAGTGGCTCATGCATGAGAATGTTGTTGTACCATTAGAACTTTCGATGATATCCTCTCTTGTGGCTCATGCACGAGGACGTTGTTGGTTGTTGAGTGTGAGGATTTTGATCATCAAAGTACAATGTTTATAGGGTCTTTCCAGTGATAGAAACATATATGTATTTACCCATGTTTCTCTCTTATGACGTGATTCTTTGTGATATGGTTCTAGTGTTGGGAATTATGTGTACCTTGTGTATATTTTAATTTCAATCCATATTAATCGTGAAAATGAGTTTTCATTGAAAAGAGTTTCTAGAGAAAGTATCCTTTGAAATGTTTTATTCAAAATGATCCAAATTTTATTATAAAATAGTTCTTTTCATTTTTATTATAATGAGATAGTATGGAATCTTTTGTATTATGATAAATCCTACTGGGCTTTAGTTCACTTGCTGGAGACACCTTTGGGTGTATGTAGACATTGTTATGTATAAAAAATTAAAGGAAATATGCATCATGGGGATGGTTGTTCTGGTTTCTATAGTTCCACCTCAGGTCGGTAATGATGGTGATGTATTTAGGGAGATGTAACTCTTATTACATAGATGTTTTTGGGATAGTTTTGTTTTTCACTTATATTATTATATGTTTGGTTTTGTTTAAGGTTTTAAATGTTGAATTTTAAATTGTTATACCTCCTTTGGTTATGCTAATTAGTGATTGTGATTTTTATTTCCATTTGTTGTTTATTCTTTTTCAAATTGGTGAAATCATTCCCAAAACATATTGATGATTCCCAGGCACTGGATTCTATCCCATGGAGATAGGTAATTCCCTTCAGGCCATTCCATAAATCTGAATGGGTGTCGGCATGGAAGGAATCCTAGATTGGTTTGTGTAAAAATAGTATCCTAGAAGGTTATGATATTTTTGAGTTTATTTACACAGGTTCATTCTATATTGACTGGATATATCAATATCTGAGTCTTTTGTTCTGTTTTTAAGTATGGTCCCTAGTCATCACACCTCATGAAATGACTCAAGTATCAATGGGATGTTGGGACTGATTTTACTCCTCCTCTAGGTTATATTTATAGGGTGAAGAATTTATATGGCCTCGAGGTATGGGTGGAGTGATTTGGTTGACTTGTTATCATGTTGGATTTGGTTATATTTTGATTTAGGGAATGATCGTATTTTTTTGCTTTAAACTTTTACAGTGGTGTATTTATGGGGTTTCCCTTATTTTGGTTGCTTGATGTTGCAATGTGCCTCAACAAATTCCCCCTATATGGACATGTGAAGAAGATATAGAGAGTTATTCCTATCCTATTTATAAAAGGTTAGAGGAAGATTTGGGGAAGCCTATCCAGGCTTTGGGAGAAGAAGCGGGATATAGTCCTGCTCATCATAGAGAAGAAGAACCATGTTCTAGAAGAGAAAACGATCAGTAGTTCCTCATGAACAATCCTCATTCATTCTAATATTTATAAAAAACCTCAGGAATCATAGGAATGGGTGTAAAATATAGAGAGATTTTCGATTTACTTGATACTAGAAATGTAGTTAGAGTATAGTGTCATACTTTTTTGTTGGAAGTACCCGGTTGGATGTGGTGGTACTCGGTGGTGAAATCTGAGAAGCACAAGTGGATGGGCAGGAAATATTTTAAGGTCGTATTCAATGAGAAATATTTCCCTATGATTTTGGCCTTCAACCGGTCCTAGGAGTATTTGGTAATTTCTTCGGGGGATCATAACAAGAGTGAATATTCTAACCACTTCACCGAGCTAGTTTTGTACTCACTCGAGATTGTATCAAAAAAGAAGATGAAGGTGAAAAAGATTGAGATAGGGTTTTGATCAGAAATCCAATATTAGGCGTTCTTGATCATGATAAAGACGTATGAAGAAGTTGGAGAGCAATCCAAGATGGTGGAAGTTACTCATGGAGGAAAATATGTTTTCCCTTGGGTAGTGTCAGTAGCGGGTTGTAGAAATTAGCGTACGAATAAGAGGATGTGGGATGATAAGGGGAAGAAGGGATTTGGTAGTATAGGTCATCCTTACCAGTTATCATCATATCTGGCTTCTAATTATGGGTATTTCACGTTCCATATGTGTTGGATGGTAGGAAACATGTGACATGTGTTATCATATCCACCCTATCATTTTCATCAGAAGAGATTTATGGGTTAATTGTAGTGATTCTATAGAATGATATTCACATATCAGAGTCGTGCATGGTCTGTAGATTCCAAAGGGATTATAGACCATTAAAATCGTCCAGGACAGTGGGTTCTCAGTTTGGTGGTCATTCTAGTAGGGGAAGATCATTTTTTTGGTAGAGTCAGTTCAAGGAAAATCCATAAGCAAGTAGCTTTTTTATGGTCGAGTTGAGAAGAGGAAACTCCATGTAGAGGATCATGTGCTAGTGGTATTATATTAAGGGTTGGTGACTGTTCAAGGTAACATCCTTATTACATCATCTTTAGATATTTTATTGGTTGATGTTTGTGCTTCAGTATCTTTTATTTATTTCAACATTTTTGATGTGTCAAGGCTTCCACCCAAGCTTATTAAATATGTGATGGGGTTGGTAACACTGTTTAGTATGAAGAGATAGAAGGGTTTAAGGTTTCCATCATGTGAAATCATCGTGTCGGGAGTAGATTTGGAATGTTATTCAATCATTTTAGAAATGGAAATATTTTATGTGGTCCATGTTATGTATTGGATGGTTAATTTTTAGGCACACATCGATTTCTATAGATGGTTATTGAGATTTGTGGCACCTGTTGGAAGTAGCAATGTTTTTCTTAGAGAATGGGATCCTCAGACGAGTCGTGTGGGACCACCACTTTTGGATTTGGGAAACCTCATTTTTCATATCTCATCAATCATGTTGGGGGATGATAATTGTGATCCTGATGGTGGATTGCATCTAGAATTGGATGAGTTTCAATAGGTTTTCCTAGAGGTTCTTTCATGTTTTCCTTCCAAGATGGATGTGGAGTTTTCTATTGATTTTACATTGGGAACACATTATATATATATTTCCTCATACCGTATGACCCAAATAGAATTGATGGAACTAAAGGCACAACTGGATGATTTGAAATTCAAAGGGTTCATTCCTATGAGAGTCTCAACTATTCCTGTCCCATTTCTTTTTGAGAAGAAGGGAAATGGTCTCTATGTTTTTGTATTAATTAAAGGAAGCTGAATAATGTGACAATAAATAACAAGAACCATTTTCCCCATATTGATGATCTATTTGAATAGCATAATGGGAAAGGTGGTTTTCCAAAATTGATTTTCATTTCATGTATCATCAAGTCAGTTTTATAGTTGGGATGATCTAAAAATATCCTTTCGAATTAGGTAAGATCATTTTTAATACACGGTCATGCCTTTCAGATTCAAAAATTCTCTGGTGTTCTTTATGTAAGTTTTGAATAGGGTGATCCATCTATATATAGACTCATTTTTGGGTATTTGTGGATGACATATTGGTCTATTTCGAGGCTGGGATAGAGAATGAGGGACATTTGAGGTTTATGTTATGCACCCTTTGGGAACATCATCTCTATGCATATATTTCTAAGTGAACCTTCTTGATAAGGGGGGTGATATTTTTGGGATATGAGATCTCGAAACGAGGGGTTTTGGTGGACCATAAGATGATTTGTTTAGTGATGTAAAGGGATATTTTGAGGAATGTGTTTTAGATAAAAATCATTTTAGTCCTAGTAGCGTATTACATGGGTTTTTTGGGAGTTCTCTCATCTTACTGTATCTAGGAAAACGCTCACCCCGAAAGGGGTGAGTTTTTAATGGATTCTAATGTGTCATGAATAATTTCAACAGATTATGAGGAATCTCAATAAAATTCCCATTATGATCTTAATATAATTTGGAATGGTTTATGTAGTTAATCGTGATTCTTATGGTATGGGTCTTGGGTGTGTGCTAATGCAGGATGAACACATGGTGGATTATAGTTCTCAATGACTTTGACCACATAAATAGAATTTTGCAACCAATGACATGGATTTTTTAACTGTGATTTAAAAATAAAACACCATTACCTTTTGGGTGATATTATTTGGTTTATTTGGATTATAAAATCATGGCCTACATTTTCTCACTGAAATATCTGAATTTGAGGTAGCATCACAAGGCTTATTACCTTAAGGGTTTTGATATTGATATCCTATATAACCTAGGAAAAGGTAATATAGTACAATATTCTTTCAGTAGAAAATATACCATGAAAGAATTTAAAAAGTCCAACGATTAGTTGAATTTAATTGGGCTCTTTGCTCAGGAAACCTTAGAGACTATAGAGTGATATGAAGGTGAATTATTGGATAGTATTTTGCATACACCTTCTTTTTTGGACTTGATTCAACATGACAATCACAGTGATGAGTTTTTCTAGTAGACTATGGAATACCTAAATGGTGGAAGGATTCCTTGTGATTATCATTGTCCCATGAGGGAGTTTTTTCTTCAAGGATTGCTATTTAGTGTTGTTATCTTTGAGGAATGTGATTTTTCATGATAGACACTAGTCATTGGGGGCCTTTCATCCTATTTCTAAAAAGATGTAATATGATATGAATTGGATGTTATTATTTCTATGTATGAGTAGGTAGTTATCATACTCCATACAATGGTGTTATACAAGTCAATAGGTCACAGAAGATCACCAAAGGCCCTTTGATTTACTTCAGCTGCTACCCATTCCTACCTAGAAGTGGGATAAAGTAACCATGGATTTTATAATTGGATTACCTCATACACTATAGGGGGTTAATTCCATTTGGGTAGTGATTGACCATCCAACCATGTCATCCCATTTCATTCTGAGCATGGATTTAAACATAGTGGATGAATTGGGTTGTTTATATGTTTCAGAGGTTCTACTACTTCATGGTGTGCCGTCATCAATTATTTATAATAGGGAGCCTTGTTTTACCTCGGGGTTTTGGGAATCCCATTATAAGGAAATTGAGACATATGTCAGATTGGGTATGGAATTCCATCCTCAAATGGATGGTCGGATGGAGCAGGCAAATAAGATCTTGGATGACATGCTCCCAGATTTTCTTTTAGACTTTGGAGGTTAACGGGATAACCATTTTAGATTTTATGAGTTTACAAATAACAATAGTTACCAATTTATAATTCAAACAGATCCTTTTTAGGTGATTAATGGATCTTCGTTTCGGTATCCTTTATGTTGGACAATGGTGGGTGAGACCATGCTACTAGGACAAATCATTATGTAAGAGACATATGATAAATTTAAGCTGACCAGGCAGTGGATGTTGATAGCTCAAAGTCTCTATATGTCTTATACTAATCAGAGGCATAGATCATTATAGTTTTCTATCAGTGAATGTGTGATTTTGAATGTGGAACTTCACTTACTACATCATCATTTGGGTAATCAAGAGATGCTATCACCAAGGTACGTCAGCCCATCTGAGATTACCGAGTGAATTTTTAAGGTGACATACATGATAGATTTTCCTTCTCAATTGATATTAATTCATGATGTGATCCATGTCACTATGATGAAAAGTATAATCTAGATCAATCCCATTTGCTTAATTGGGAAGAGTTATATTTGGATCATGATTTGTATGTGTTTGAATAGCTAGTGAGGATTTTTGATTCTCATGAAAGGGTACATCATGGGAAGTCTATTATGTTGGCCCTTTTTCATTGGATGCATGACAATGATGTGCATGGGACTTGGTAGTAGAAGTCTTGGGTCGATTTGGAGTATCTGTTTTCTGTTCATTGATCTAAATCAAAGTTGACTTTTTTGGGGTGAAATTATTTCATGGTAGGGATAATTCTCACATTGGTGTTTTCATTTTTGAGGAATTTATTTTGTTCATTTTGGTCTTACATTAATCCCTTGGTTTCCCAGTAATTTTTTGGTGAAAATGGAAATTTAGGGCATGAAAGTAAATGGCGTATGATTGGTGCCAAATTAGGGGAAACCATACACCATTTCCCAGAAAACCATGCGAACAATTTCTTATTGGGACAATGGAAGATGAAAATATTTTTGCACGATTATTCATTCTATGCAGGATAATTGTACGACTTATTCCTCATGGATAGAGAGGGCTGCATGGATGCCATGTAGTTTGGAAAACACTGTGGTAAAACTAATGGACTTGTATAGGTCATTAAAAAGTTAGAATTTACCTTTATACCCTCTTTGATGATTCACACTAAACCACTTTGAATCACCCCATTATAGATTCTCATTGACGATATCCTCCTCAATGCTTTCCTGAAGCCTCAAAACCCCTATCATTGGGTGGTTTTTATCTAGATTCTTCAAGGAAACATCATGTACATATATTTCCACTCAATTCCTCCCTCTCTTTAGGTTTTTTATCCTCTATACTATTATTTTATATTTTTTAATGGGTTTTCTTACATATATAGGGTTTTATGTTGTGTTTTTGTGTGAGATATTGATGTTTGAGGTTCATTATTTCTTTGTTAGGATCATGTGGTGGTGGGGTTGTGGGTTTTCACCAATTTTTAGAAGTTTCCATGTGTTAGGTTGGTGTATCCATGATTTTACATTATTATATGTGTTTAGAATACATTATTGATTATTTATATATTTTATATTTAATTTTTATGTGGTGTGAATGTCTTTTGGAAGTATTTTGACATGCATATGTGATTGACTTTTATTACAGAAATGAAATTGGTTATATTTCTTCTATTATTTGTTGTGGTGTTTCATGAAAGGGTTATATGCCTTCTATAAAAGGTGTGAAATTGGTTTTCAAAATGATTTAATGATAAAAATGTTTTAAAATTGGATTTTCCAAGTGAAATGGTTTTTATAACTTATTGTCTTCTTTGTACTCCACCATAAATGAGCTTTTGAATTATAAAGCATGTTGTAAAAATTGGGTTTGATATGCGAATAATTTTTAAAGGGACATTTCTCCTATAAGTGACTGGATTGCACATGTGGTTTTATTATTTTTTTTGGAAAATTTCTTTCATAAAATTGTGCATATGGGGTGAAATGTATTTCCAAATGGTTTTGTTGTATGTATGAATAGGGAAGTGGTTTTTTTATTGGAATATTTTGGTTTCCATGTGAACCTTTGATCAGGGGATCAATATAAGAATGTTGAATTGTCAAAATGTGAGTGTGGTGATCTCCTTTTTATTTTATGATGTTTATAATGTATATGTGATAATATTGATCTATGTGATATGTGAAATGGATCTTTATCACAAAGGGAATCTTGATAATATAGGCAGGTGAACTGCAATGTGTATGCTAGATGATTTTGAAGTATATGAGGCTTGGTTTCATCTAGTATGATTAAAAATTCAATAATTACTAAACATAGGATACGATGGGAAACCACTATAACATTGGATAAGATCCTATCTAGTGTCTCATGAATGAGAATATTGTTGTACCTCTAGATCATTGTATGATATCCTCTCTAGTGTCTCATGCATGAGGACACTATTGGTAGTTGAGTTTCAGGATTTTGATCATGAAGGTGTATTGTTTCTTGGGACCCACTTGTACTAGTTACCTATATGGATTTACCCATGGAACAGTCTTGTGAAATGATTTTATGTGATATGGTTCTTGATAACTTCATATGGTAGACCTTTTGTATTATTTCATTTCATGCAAGCTTATTTTTGAAAAATTCTTTTCATTAAAATGTATTTCTTGAGAAAGTATCCTTTAAAAATTTATCTTCAAAATGTTTGAATTGTCCCTATTAAATGTTCAAGTTAATTTGTCTTACAATGTTATATCATGTAATAATTTATTTTGGGTGGAATCATACATGTCATTATCTCACACCCTGCATTCACATTTGTGTGTATGTAGACTTCGTTATATAAGACCCAAGTAATGGAAAGATGTATTGTGGTGATGGTGTATCCAATTTCAATAGTTCGACTTCTTTTAAAGATGAGACTCAGCCCGGATGATCAGGACTACATAAGTGCATCGATGCGACCTGGGATCAAATCCCTGAGGTGGCATATTTCTAGGTACTATAACAGTACTTTAGTAGGTACTGTAGTTGTACTGTAGCGTGAACACTAGTAGTATTGTAGTATGTAGTGTAAAAGATTTATTTTAGCACCATAGAAATCGGGACTATTCCCCTGGTTGGGCCTTCGGTCCACCGATTTGGTCCCCGAGTCCTTTGAGGCCTTTTGGAAACCTAGGCCTTTTGGTTATTAAGTCATTCGGGCCACCTCAAGGAATTTGGGACACCTTAATTGTAGATTGAAACCAGACAACCTACATGGAACGAACTCTAGAAGGAGGATGAGAAATTATCTTTCACCGTAGTAGAAGCTAAATGGATTGAAATAATGAGAGGGTATGGAACCTACCATCGGGAAAATCATGTTCATGCATGTGAAAGCCTAGACGAAAACCATTTGATGGTGGAGAGTTGATTTCATGATGAAGATGCTGGGGAGGAGAAGTTCCATGTATTTAGTCTAGGTTTTATGTAATGTTTTAATCCTATGTAAAATTAATTCCACTAAGGCCTAAGGGCCGTGTAATACTTACGCCTACTGGCCTTGTAAGGGTTCTACCTCTTCCCATGAAAGTTTTATTATCAAAATAAATAAAAAATTAAGTCCTCTAGGTCATTGGATTGGAGTTCCACTTCACTATGGTCTTTATTATGATCTATTGAGGGATAATTCCCTCCCTTTAGATGGATATTTTTGGGATAGTTTTGTGTTCCTCTTCCATTCTAATAATTTTGGATTTGATTAAAGTTATAATCTTTGAATTTGAAATTTTTATGCCTTATTTGGTTATGATTCTGAGCTATTGTGATGTTTATTTTTATTGTGTTTTTATGATTATTAATGTGGTTGGAATCATTTCCAAATCTTATTGATGATTCTCAGGAACTAGTTTTCATCCATTGGGGATCGGGAATTCCCTTCGGGCCATGCCATAATTCGGGATGGCTGTTGGGTTGGATAGAATACCAGTTTTGTTCATGAAATAGAATTATTATTAACATTATGAATGATATGTGTTTATGATGGCATGTTATATAGGGAATATATTTATTTTCCATGATTTATGTTATGATGAAGTGTTTATGAAAGTCATTTCATTACATGTATTTGTAGATAATGAATTATTTACGGTCCTATGGAACACATGTGTATATTTTTCATTACGTGATGGTAGATACCAATATCTCCCTCCAATCCATTTGGTAATGAATTATATCTCATTAGATAGTTATGGTAAACAAGTCAATGTTCTTGATTAGTAGGGGGAACAAAGTTTATGTTCTTGATACATGAAGGGAAATAGGTTGATGTGCTTGATTCGTGATGGGAAACAAGTTAATGTGGTCAATCAGGTTTTTGAAAATGTTGAGTAGGCTTGATCCAATAGACTGGTTAGTTATCATTTATATATGAAACAGTTGTCAATACTTATGATGGATGGCTTTTGAAATGTTAATATTTTATGACATGGAATGTGTTAATGATCAGTAGTAGATTTGGTATGAACATTATATTCAACGCTCATGATGACGTACCAATATTTATAATCTTGTTCTATCATAAGATAATAAATTTTTAGCTTCCATTTTTACCCTTATTGTGCTTTTGAGCTCATCCTTTTCATATGTTTCTTTTCTAGAGGATATAAATAATGTTGTTATGTATTATATGCTAAAGGGTTCTAATTATGAATAAATGACTACTAGATTATATATATATATATCTATATATTATGAACCATGTTTTTATGATTTCATGTTTTCAATGGAACCAAGCCTTTATGATCCCCAGGCATGTGTTTGTAAAATGTAAGGAATTGTTTCTAAAAATATGTAATATATATGTATAAAAGGCTTGGGTTATTATCATTTGTATCAGAGGATGTGTTTATATATCCATTAATACTAGAAATAAACAACCTTAGTAAGGACCCTAAGGATAAGTCTAAGTATAGGACTAAATCCTATATTTATGGTAATGATCATTAATGACCTAGGTTAATCGTATGGTGTCATATATTGTATCATGGTTTAAGTCAATTTCTAAATTCCTTCTCAAGACTCATCACCATGGTCGTAATTTTTTAAAAAATTATTTCTGGTTTTACCTAATTGATAGAATGTGAAAGAATCATGTTATTGTCAAATGTGATGTACAATGCAATGATAGTATACCCAACAAAAAAATGTAATAGGAGAAGGAATGAAAAAACATGCTGCAATGATAAAACAAATTTCTTATCCTATGAATCATACTAATTTTCTAATTGATCAATGGAGTGAGCAATGTACTATTTAATCATGCATGATAAAACACAAACCTTATATTAGTTAATCTTCTAATCCACTAGTTTTTGGGCCATGAATCAACAACAACGAAAATAATATTTATTTTTTTAAATTCTCGAGACCTGAAATATTTTTCCAAGTGGTTTATTATATGGATTGAGAAGAAGATAAATTATGGAATCATGGAAAGAGTATGAGGAAATTGGAAAAGATTTAATCTATGTTTTGGGATGTGATCAATAATTTATTTTCCAATAATTTATTTTTTTTGTATTCTTCATATAATTATGGAGAAGTATTCCTTGAGTTAATGAAAATTGATGATGAATCTATTGGTACATATGAGGAAAATTTTACAAGATGTGAAAGGTACCCATCTAGTAGTTTCATCTAACCTGAAGGTAATGTTGACCGATTATTCAGTGGATTAAAAACAAGTCTCTATAGGGTGTTATAAAAAAAACATAAATTAGTAGCTATAAATAAATTGTTTTGTGTTGTTTGGAAGAGAAAATTGAGATTAGAGATACCCACCATTCCCATAGTTTCGATTAGTAAAGAAAGATGGGGTCTCATGAAAACTAAAAAAAATCACATAGTGTAATGAAATTCCAGAGCTCTACGTTCAAGAATTGTTGGATGAAACATCAAGGGAAGTTTTTAAATTGATCTAGGAGGTTATTTAAATGTGGAAAGGTGGGTCATAAATCCCATGAATTTTGAAAGGAAATGAAAAGGCCAGTTAATGCACCAGTGTAAAAGAATATGACAGTTGATGTTCCGCCAATTACCAATGATATAAAGGAAATGAGTCTTGGTATTATGTAAAATAGTGCTCAAATCTAATTATTTTTTATAATCTTAGAAAAAAACCTCTTAATCCAAAAGACAAATGGAAGTATCTTGTGATCACAACTACAAAAGTGGGTTACGAAATTGACATGGTGAATGGTAAACGTATCTTCTATACTAGAACATCTAATGTATTATTTGATTCTATATCCACCCACTATTTTATTTATAATATCTTTAGGGTATCACCATATCACCTCAACAATTGGACTTTGATTTAGCTATAATGAATCATAATTGAACAATGGTCACATATCATGTTTATAGTGTGTCTTCGACTGATGTTTGTGGGAAAGTACATTATGAAATTATCATGATTCTCCCTATAGTTAAATTTTTTGTGATTCATGCGATGGATTAGATTTATCTATATACATCCCATATTAAATCTTGAATATTTTAACTCACATTCCATATTCTGAATGAACCTATAATCATTTATTGATGCATGGATGAATATGATATTACAATGGAAATTCCTTTTATACTGTGGGACTTATTTTAGATTCATGAATGTTATCTATTTTTGATGATTGGGGAAAAACTCAATATTAAGGATACACATATTGTATGAGAGATTGTTTATTTTTTTAGATGTTTTTCTAGATCGTTGACTAAATCATGATGTTGGGATTTTAATAGAATTCATACTTGGTGCTATACCTATTTTGAAGACTCCTTATATAATGGACCCAATTGAGTTGCAGGAATTAAAAAATAAACACTAGGAGAATCTTGGTAAGGGATTAATATTCCCTAGAAAATCACCATAGGGGTGAACCTATTATATTTTAATGAAAAATGATGGGTCAATTTATATTTTCACTAATGATTATGTTCTTAACAAAATCACAATCAACAAAAAGAATCATTTTCCCTTTATTTATGATTAATTTGTTCAACTATGTGGATCCAAAAACATTTATAAAATTAAACAACATTCTTTATATTATCAATTGAGGGTCAAGAAGTAGGATATACCAAATCTAGTATTCCAAGAAAGTTATGGATATTGAATTTAATAAAATACCTTTTGGTATTACAAATTCCCCCTCTATATTCATGGACATTATGAATAGAGTAATTAGATACTATATTAATCAGTTATTGTTATTCTTTATATACAATATTCTTATATATTATGAAATCAAGGAATAACTTGAATACCACTTTTGGATTGAGATTACTTCCTGAGAAAGGAGATGTTTAGTGAAAATTTTACCATGTGTGATTTTTTCCTTTTGAATGTATTATTTTTGGAATATATAAACTCATGTTAGTGTATGTCAGTATATTTTCAAAAATAAGAGTTATTTAGAAATGAACTAGACTGACGACAGTAACTAAAATATATATTTTTCTTGGTTTGGCTGGATATTATTGGTTACTTGTGGATTTTTTCGATCGACATTCCAATCCACTCACGAAGTTTACTCAGAAGGTTACCAAGTCCATTGGATGAATGGATGTGAATAAAATTTTAAAGTACTAAAGAGTACATTAGTAAGTTCCCATATAATTACATTACCATATAGTAGAGAATGGTATGTAATATATTGCAATGAATCTATTAAGGTATTGGTATAAATTATTATGAAAAATAAATTGGTTATAACTTAAGACTCACAAAAACTGAAGGTTTCTCAAAAATACTATCCAAATCATAGTTTGGAGTAAGCTACACCAATCTATGAATTAATGGTATGGAGGTATTATCTTTTCTGAGAAAAGAGTGATATATATACTGGTCAAATTATTATAAATTATATATTCATATAGAAGTTGAATATGTGAAAAATAAGATAAATGGACATAATTAACTATTATGAATACATAATACATTACAACTTTGGAAAAATTAACTACATAGAAGATGCCTTGAGTAGAAAGTACCACGATATCCTATCTACAATGAGGATAACAAAACAATAATTATTCCTATATTTTGAAAGAATGGATATGAAAATAATAATGTAAGGGGATAAATATTATTTAGATCAATTGAATGTCAAAAAATAAATCTAATTAAATATTAAATAGGTAGAAAAAGATTTAAACCTGCAAAACATGGTGAAAAATGTTCTACTGTTCAGCATTGAATGTGATATAATAAAAAGTTTTAGGAACCTTTTGTGTGTTCCTCATATTCCATATTTTAATATGGATCTATTGGATTAGGCACATATTTCATCATTCTCTATTCATCATGGAGGTATAATGATGTATAGATACCTGAAATAATATTTCTAGTGGGATAGAATGAAGAGTGATGTTGTAGAGTATGTTACTTTGTGCTCGGTTTCTCAGTGCATGGTTTGTCAGAAAGTTAAGTCCATGTTATTAAAATCAATAAGGATGCTACAACCATTTTCCAAACCTGAATAGAAATGGTAAAACATCACCATGTCTTTTTTTATCTAACATCCGAAAACATATAAAGGCCATAATGAAATATGGTTTATTTTAAAACACCTTACAAATTCAGAACACTTATTGGCTATCAGATAATATTTCGATCTCAATTAGATATCCATAATATATATTAATGATGTGGTAAGATATCATGGAGTAGAAATTTCCATTGTATATGATCATGATTCGGGGATTACCTCGACGTTCTAGTGAAGTATTCAGTAGAATCATAAAAAAGAGTCATGTTTTAGCACTTATTAGCATCTTTAGATAGATGCTAAGTATAATAGGACAATTAAAAATCTAAAATATATTTTTAGTGCTTGTTCTATGTACTTCAATTGTTTTTGGGATCAACATATTTCATTGGTAGAATTTTCCTATAACAATAGATTCCACTCTAGAATTCAGATGTATCCTTATGAAGCCCAATATGATAAGAAATGAAAAACACCAACGTACTAGAAAAAATTTTCAGAAATAAATATATTGATATGTTATCGAGTTGAGGAAACAAAAGATACGGTTAGATCCATTTAGAAAAAAATAAGATAAACTCATAGTCTCTATAAAAGATATGCTCAAAATTATTGAAAATATTTGGAGTTTGAAATGGGTGACAAGGCATATCTAGGAGTATCCCAATAGAATAGATATATGTTATTTATAAATAAGGGAATGCTAATTGTATGGTATTTTAGACCATTAGATATTATTGATTGTATTGGGACGATGACTTATCGATTGGATATTCCAATATATATCTCTCATGATCATGATGTGTTCTATGTATATCTCATAAGGAAGTACATACTTGATAATTCACACATACTAAACTTAGAATATGTACTAATAGAGAAATAACTTTCCTACAAGGAGCAACCTATAGATATTTTTGATCATATAGAGAAAGATCTATGAAACAAGACCACTTTATTGATTAATTGTTTTTGGTGAAACAACGAATTTAAGAAAGGTATGTCGGAACCTAACAACGTGATGAGGTAGAGGCATAATTATCTATTTATATTCTATTGATCCATTTTTAAGGTGGAATTAATTTTATAGTGGGTAGAATGTACACCATAATATTTTACTGTATGTAACTTTTTAAATATAAATCTTTTTTATAGTGATGTTACACACAACACCCAAAGTAAAGAAAAAATGAAATATCATTATGACCTATATGTAAAATTGACAAGAATTAGTAGTATTAAAAAATTATATTTATAAATTATATTTTCAAACAAAATTGTTCGAGAATAAATCCAATTTTACGTATAATTTTTTTTTCTTAAACGCTAGTTTTCCCCCCTTTTAATACCACACATTTTTTATAACTAATTTTTTATATTTTTTTAATTTATTTTTGGAAAAATAAAATCAATTTTTAATATAGTAATATCATAATTTATTTTCATTTAATTTTTTTATTTTTTTGATATGTTTCATTTTTAATGAATATTGAAAAATAATACATTTTAAATAAAATGTTACATTTCATGTAAAAAATGATAATGATAAATTATATATTCAATTATATTTAAATTATTATTATATTTATTATGCATAAATTAATAATATATAGGTGATTGTAAATTTATATATTGAATTTGGATATTAAAACATTGCAGACTCTTGATCATTTTCCCTTTAAAAACCTGTTTTCTCATCCCGTCTATGAAACTAATTTTAAATTAATTTTAACCACTTATTTTTGATTAATTTTGAAAAATTGATTTCATATTTGGAATAATAATTAAAAAATTTACTAAATAAGTATCTCTTATTTTTTCCATTATGAATAGTAACTTTAGTAATTTGTTTACCCTAGTAAAGGATAAATTTGTTAATTTAGGCTAAAAATAATGTGATAAGGACTACAAAATAAACCTAAAACTTGAAAAGTTTTATTGTATGAAGTTAATTATACAATTAAAATATAATTTTATAGATTAAATTATTTAATGGTCACTTTTATGTGAATATTAGGTAGATATTATTAAAATCAAACAGAGTGATTAAATGTCACACTCTTACTTTTAATATTTATAATATCTTTAATATTGGGTTAAATAGATTATATGTTATAGTGAAAATATTAATATTAAATGTAAAATGATTATATACACAATGATATTTTATTTTTATTTTTTATTGATGAAATATTTATCATAAATAATTATACAATAATAATGTATTAATTATACAATTAATGAAAAAATCTATTAAATGATATTAAAATATTATAATAAATATAATTAAAATTAATTAACATTATAAAATAATTTATTAGGTGAATGTGAAATATTATAGGTTTATTAAATGATTTTTTGAGCTTATATTATTGTATTGACTTTATTAAAGTCAATGTAATGAATAAGGCCAAAATTGACACTAATGATATTTTATGAAAATAATATTTTATTAAATTATTTAAAAATAATTTAAATAAAAAATAAGGAAAAAAGATATATTATTATCTAAAATATTATAAATATACCATTTATGGTTCAATTTAAACATTACAAGTATAAATATTAACCCTTTAATATTAAACAATTTGTTACTGTAGTTAAAATTTAAATAGATTAATCAAGTGTTAATGAAAATGTTGAGCTTTAAATTAAACCACATATTTTATAAAATATATTAGATTATGGTATTACCACCCTAACCCACCAAAAATTCTAATACCATTTCATTTGGAGGTATTTTTTATTATATTGAATTTATTATTATTTAATCTTTTGATAAATTCCAAAAGAGCCCCTCACCTCTATTCTAAAAGGACACATGAAACCTCAAATCATTTCTTCACATTGATTATTATATCTCAAAAAACACTTGAATTTTATCTTATGCACTTCCCTATACTCATTATAGAGGTAATGGTCTTCCCATACAACCATCTCTAGAAACCTTTAACGGATATCTAATGGAGCTGTTTCGAAGAAGTGGTAATAGCTCAAACAAAAAACACTCTATTTATAGTCTTCTATACCTTATATTAATATATCATATATAACATAAAATAATAAATTTATCATAATAAATATGATGAAATGTAATTATAAATATTATTAACCCTTTTTATACTACTTTCCCGTCAAACAAGAAGTGAATGTATCGCTCATTCATACGCACGACTTTATTCACATAGCGATAGAATTCATTTTGCATCACCATATTTTATAAATGGGGATTATAATGGTATAAATGTTTATATATTATATTTATTACATAATTATAATTCTTTAATGATAATATCATGTCTAATTGTTTTTAATCTAATCATTTGTAAAATGATAAGATTGATCGTTCATACGTATGACTTATCATCTCAATGTTTTGATGCAATTTTATTTTCATATATATTTCACATGGATGGTAATAATAATGGAATTTATGAATATATATGATCTATATAACATCATAATAATAATTTAAATAATTACACCATCATCAATGTATAAGTATTGGGACTTCTAAACCAAAATTTTCATGGAAAGCGAAGAAGTTGTCACCAATAATAGTGATTTTTATAAGAGATTATTATTAAATGGGTGATAAGATATTATAATAAAATAAAAAATTGTTTTATTTAAATATTTTTATCTATTAAATTTTTAATAAATAAATATTTATTGTACTTTTTTTAACAGGAAAAAGGAAAGGAATGTCTTTAGGAGAGGGTCTATTTAATAATATCTTCATTATTCAGGATCATTTCTATTTAAGTCTCCACTAAGGAATATTTATCTTCCATGTCCATGTTTTCAAAAAATGTTTTCAAAAAAGTTTTTACTATTATCCTATTAAATTTTATTACATGTTTTACATTTTAAATTTTTTTTAAATAATATTTTTATCATTTTATAAACAAGGCTTTTCATCACTTTTCTAAAAAAATAGAAAATGAAATTTTTTTAACTTCTACGGTATGAGAGAAAAATTCCACCATCATGATTCCTTAATTATTTGAAATTTTATTTACAATATTAAATATTTATTTTCAATTAAAATGTCTCCCTATAAAATTTCTAGTCACTTTAAAAACAATGTTTTCATAAATGGAATGTTATTTTCATCATTAATTATTTCAAATGATCATTCAAAAATAATTTTTTAAATAATATGACATTATTTAATGTTACATATGTTTTAATATTGATATGAACAAAGTATAAAATTATTATTCTTTATTGGAATGGATTATGTTTAATATGTGATGATATGTATGGAACATATTTCTTTTCCATGAGTTATGTTATGATGAAGTGTTTATGAAACTCACTTATTTACATGAGTTTTAAGATGATGAATTATTTATGGTCATGTGGAATGCATAGGTATTGGTTTAATTGTTTGATTAGTGAGACCTATATCTCTCTAAAATATATTGGGTAATGAATTCTATCTCATGATATAGTTATGGGGAAAAGGTGATTTGATTGATCTGTTGGGGGGAACATGCCCATGTGCTCAATCTGTGATGGGAAACATGACGATTTTCTTGATCTATGATGGGAAACACATCATTCTACTTGATCAATTATGTAAAATATGTGATACAGCCACATATTATAGTAATGGTAGTTAAGCACAGCTTATGAAATGGTTTTTTATACTGATGATGATTCTGCATAGGAATTTATGATTTGAACTTCTATTTCACTATTGATTATGTATAATTTTCATACATATAAAACATAAATTATGAAATGATAACTTTTTATACCATAAATCTTGTTTATTTTCCATCACTGGTTGGGTATTGATTTTTTATGTCATGATCATAATCACATACCCATATTTTTTATCTTATTATTTTATAAGATAATAAATTGATATCTTCAATGTTTACCCTAACTAGGAATCTGAGCTCATCCTCTTATAAAGTTTCTTTTCGACCTGATTGGAGGAAATTAGTTAATTATAATTTTATAAAAAGGTTATAATTAAGATTAAATAATTCAAAGATTATGTTGATATTTTATGAACCAATTTATGTTTCCATATTTTCTAAGTCACAATAAATTTATGATCCTCATGCATGTGTTTGTATAATGTAATATATATTTATCTAAAAATTAATATATATATATATATATATATATGAAATTCTTGGGTAATTATAATATAAGAAGTTTAAATTCATGATGTACATTCATATTTCCAATTTATATTTTTATGAGTGCATAATGTGAGAAATCATTCTTGATTGAAATGAAATGTGATTACTTGTTATGTTGATTGAATACCAATCAGATGACATTATTACCTTTATATAACCTATGAAGTCTTACCAAGAAATATTTGTTGAGGTTTTTTCATTACCTTATAGGTATGTGCAAAGGTTTCTTCATTTCCATGTACTTCTAGAACTCGGTATTGACTTTATTCCTACCAAGAATCTATATACAAATTCAATAGTCTCACACATTATGATAACCCAATAAATTTTTTTATTAGCATATATATACATCTTAGTTCTTATTTTATGAATAGATATGTATGCAGTCATAATGACATCCTAATGTTATATCTTATTTTTTTTTTAATAGGCCACATATCCAGGTTCCATACCATACAACTCTATCATTAGTAAAGTTGAACTCCACAATCTTCACTATCTTTCTCTATAGAACCTCATCAGAAATATAACCCTCATTTATTCTCTTATGAATATTGTTGAGTAGTTATATGAGTAATGTAGAAAGAATATCCTATAATTTTTCCAATCTGCATCCTCTACATGTCTAAAAATATTGGATCCCTTAAAATTCACATCATAGATCGGGTTACAGTATCTATTCTACTTATAGAATTTCCAACATATCTCTCCTTCCAATGAGGCTTATTTTTTGAACAACCATAATCCTTGATGAAATCTAATCACCGTATTTTGATCATTTTGATCATATTTTTTGGTTAATATACACTAGAGTATATTATGATTCGTATATATGTCACACTTATCACATTTGAGATAATGTACCCAAATCATTAGCATTATGATCAGTGGAACCAATTATAGATTCCGTGTTATGTATTTATTCTCATGGATCTTGAATTTTTGGGAGTCATATGATATCACATTTTTATCATTCATGTGTAAAAAAATCATTCTTTTATTTGATGTATCACTTCATATCACAAATCCTTCCCCAATAGTTTGTAATTTTAACACAGGTTCATTGAACAGTCACATCTTTATCTCTTAAAACCATTATATACATTAATCATTAAAAAAAATAACCCCATTCCATGTTATGTTAGTTAATGGGATAGATAATTACTAGAAGATTCTCAAAAAGAAACGACAATATCTTGCTAATCTAAGGAAGCTATATATTTCTATCATTATGATTGGTCAAGGAAATACTTTATTGGAATTTATTTTTGATGGTTCTATCAATATCCCTTTTCTAATGATTAAATTTCCTAGGAATGTTACTTGCTCCATCCAAAGCTTTCATTTACTATAAAATTGAAAAACTACATTTCTTTCCATATGGTATTTAGTACAATATCGAAATGAAAATAATGCCCCACCTTGAAATTATAGTGTATAAGAATTTAATATATAATGATAACCAAAAATATGTTGGCATAATACCTAAGGAAACTATTTATTAAGTTCATGAATAATTCTGGATCATTTTTATGTTAAAATAGAATCATTATGAAGTCATTGTTCCCCTACCATGTATAAAAAGTATCCTTGGGCATATAAACCCTTTAACATGGTACTCCTATATTTTCTTCATCATCTCTTCAATTTGAATAATATCCATTATATATGTAGTGTTGGATATTGGAAACACACTAGGTATAATATCAATCAAGAATTCAACATCACAACTGTGAGGAAGACTAGACAAATCTTTGGGAAACCCATTATTAAATTCAATTATCTTTTAAATGTTGTCAATGATGATATTTTTCATAGTCTCAATCAATTTTTATAGATATAATTAATCAAAAGGTAATAATATCTATGATTTAGATGGTTATACTAATGGATACTAACCCCCCTCACTAAATATTTATAGAATCTTGTGGAAATATTCCTTATTTTGGTTGATTTCCTTATCACAACACATTATGATAGCTCTATACTAAGAAAAAAAATACATGCCCAACATAACATAAAATTAAACCAATGAGTAATCATAGTATTTATTTTGAAATATAGAAGTAGAAAATATCATATTGGAGGATTCATATTATTGGTATGCAATAATTTTCTCCATTTCCTTTTTCACCATTATCTATAATTCCATATTTTTATATGGTATTTGAATAGTTCTAATAAATTAGAATGATATGATGGAATTTGTAGAACCTTAATTTAATAATATGTTTCCTGTAAATAAATGAATTAATAGTTTACTTTTCACCACCACGTTATTTCGACCCACCTTAGTAGTTGTGATTTTATAATCATTCCCATACTTTATAGGCCTTAGTGGTTATTGACATCATTTTTCATTAATAACCCTTAGCATAATGAATTTATTATAATATTATCCTTCTTTCCATCCTGTCCAAAAATTGGACAGTGGATAAGGGTTAAATAGATTTTTCATTTCTTCAATAACATTGGAATGATTTTACCATTATCAATCACTATCTTGGGGTTCATCTTTCCAACCCCCAAATAATTTCCTTGTAACCTTCATGAAAATTCCATTATGCTTCTTCCCTCACATTTGACATTTTTTATGATGTAATTTTATTCCCGAATATAATTTTCTTATTTCACTAAAACATTCAATATCCAATCATAGATTCTTATTTTATGATTATTAAGACCATTGGTATTCTATGAACAAAATTTTTTCTTTGAGGTCACATCAAATAATCTATACATAGTTCACAATGTCTTAAAGATAATTCGTTTCATTGACACAACATTATAGCACCAAAGATGTTTTAAACATTATATTCATGAGAAATTACAATTATAGATCTGTATCATGAATGTATTGTGAATTTTTCTTATAATACCTAATGGACTCATAATATGTTTTCTTCAGGTATTGGAAATCCATCTCCATTTTAAGTCATTGAGTGTGAGGAAAATATTTATAGAATTGTTTTCCCAAAATTCACTCCACTCAATCGATTTGATATCTTTATTAATCATCATATTTTTTATTAATGTCAACCATTGATCAACTTATCCCAATATATGATAAAAATAATGCATGAAATTTCCTTTCTACACAAATTCAAGGATACAGAGGATCATTTCAGTGGATTTCATCAATTATTAAATAATTAATGTGCCTAAATATTCATTGAATGTTGGAGGCCTTTGTTTCATAAAAGAATAAATGGAAAATTTATACCTTTTAGGAGAATATTTGTTTTCCTTATAATTCAATTTTCTATTAAAAACATGATTTAATTGAGAAAGTATTCGAATAATATTCCAAACACATACTCCTATCTTGCTAGGAATATCATTCAAACAGTGGAAAAAATACCCATGATAATGGTTATTGACATGGTTCCTCCTATTTCTAGATATTGACTAAAAATAATGTGAAAATTAGAAATAATAAATTAAAAAAATTAATCACATAAATTGGAAACCATGAACTTTAATCAGATAAATCATAAATTACATATATTTCATAAACTATGAATTTTTATGTTTCAATCTTTATTAGGCATGTTTTCTTTCTAGACATAAATTCTTATGATCATTTTAACCCCTTAATTATGCTTTGTGATTAGAACATGAATTTTCCCAATCATTTCCCCAGAAAAGTTCAAATTATGTGTTCTAAATGCCTCTTTATCATGTACAAGGTTACTATAAAGTCCATCTAAAACATCCGTTTATGGGTTACTATCCTTAAGTATAAATATTCCATAGTGACATCCACTTATTTTATCTATGTATGGTTCTGTTTTCATTGAAATCATTTACTCTATCCTACAAAACAATTTGGGGATATTTTACCATGATTAGACATAACCATAATTATTTGACTAGTGATTTCTAATATTAATTATCATAATAATTATAATCTCTTCTAATACTAAATATTAAAACCCATATCATTCATATAATTTATTACATGACTTATTATAGATTTATATTCTTAATATAACCCCATAAGATCATGATTCCTTATGTCATTGTGTAATTTGGTACATAACATAATAAAATTAATTTCAATACATCATTATTATTTATAACCCCTTTAACATTCTCATAATAAAATATTTCTCTTCTAAAAATGAATTAGATAACCTAGGGACATATATAGGAATGGGGTGTGTTATAAATACATGTAAGGTATAAATTGAAGAATAAAATGATGAAAGTATTAAATTTTAGTCAACATAAATATCAATGTGACAAAAATGGGTGAGGATAATGAACATTAATATTGAGTAATTATATAAAATTATAATGTAAATGTATAATTGGAATATTGTAACAATATATAACAAGGCATCATAATTATAAGTCAAGGATATCTACCGAGGAAACATAAAATGTTTCATAGAGGCCCATAATATTTTAAATACACTACTTAGTTCCATATATAACATCTCGTAAGAAAAAAATACAACTCAATGCATTGAAAGGATATATAATTCTAACCCCACTTGTCAGATTCATAAATTGTATATATCTAAGGGTTCCACATAGGAGAAACAAATAAAAATATGATTCAAATTTTTTAATACTATTATTAAGGAGTATGAGATATATATACATAAATTTCCACAATCAATGATGTATTGGTTCATCTAACAGAATAACTTTGGGTGGAAAAGATGATGTATATTCACTACAATGACGTTTGGCATGTAAAATTGGAGGATATTTTCATTAGCATAACAATGTATAAAAATATTAATATAAGAGTTAAATTTGAGGTAAAGGAATATCTCATAACATGTAAATCATAAGGAAAGTTGTTAATAATGGAAAACTAAATTACCTAAATGAAAAATTGGTAAAAAAACGTTATAATATAATGTATGTTCTTGAATAAAGAGGGGAAGGGGAGGATCCCATATATTGAGATGGAACATCTAAAATCTTGATAGAAGATTATAATGGTCATGTAGAAACTATAGGAGGGCTATATAGAAGGAATTTATTAGTGAATTAATGATACAATGATATTTTAATTAAGATTAATGGGTGGTCTGTTGAGTTTTTTTTAAAAGATGGGATAAATCTATTAATTTATGAACATATTTTTTTGTAATATACATGAAAAATTTATCCAAACCACGTACCATAAACATTATTTTTACAATTTTTTCAACTAAATATGAGTGTATTTCAGTATTTCTAAATCCATGAACTAAAATCATAAATATAACACCCATGGACATTTGGAAGTCATCCAAGTCTATAAATAATTGATTTTGAAACACAAAATTATAATATTGGTTTTTTTGGATTCATTATGGGATTATAAAATATATAAATAACATAAAAATTATTTTAAAGGGGAAACATATTTTTAATATTGGATACTCTTTATAAAATTTATTACTTAATTTTTGACATATTAAATTTTCATAATACATGACGTATATTTACTCCATATTTGAGTTTTACCTAAAAATTAAATTATCATAGAATGTTGTGGAAAATTAACTGTTGGATAATATCAACATGTTTATGAAAAAAATTAAATTCATTATAAATAATAATTCACTAAATACAATCATTTAAATTTATAAATAAAAAGCACTAGTTAATAAAAAATAACAGTTTTTTTGGTAATAATAATTTCCAAACCCTTAAAAACATTATATATGACTGCATAAAAAGTATATTATCATATATATTTAATAAATATTATTTAAAAAAAATTATTAAGATCAATTTTTTAAAAAAATTTCAGGAATTTATCAAAAATCATATCTAAATTGAAAATGTATATTTCCCAAAAATACTATCTTTTAATCATTTCAAAATCTAATTTTTTTTCAAAAAAATATTTAATCATTTTTAAGTAATTACATAAAAATAAATAATTTATAAAAAAATACATGTTTAAACAATTAATTCCTAGATAAATATAACATAATTGCACTGGATAAGTCTTTAAGGGTAAGTTGTCGGATTGTGAGATTTAATTAGGGAGGTCTGACAAAAATTGTTCTGCCCATAATCATGATGAGATTTAAAATCACTAGTAAAATGTTTCACTCATGATTTATTTATTGAATCTTGTCTTCATCTTTGTAAAGTTAAATTCCTTGTGATGTTATCTACCTCATAAGTAATGAAAAATGGTCTTCGTAGCTACAATTCATGTTTTGGAGGTTATATATTCCTTTGTCTATGTTTTATGGATTTATTATAAGATTATATATATATATATATATGTTGTGATCATGTGACTTCTATGTAAAAATTATATCATCAATGTTCATGTTTCTTAACGACCTTCTAAATATGATATCATATAACTTATAGTGTTATAAAAGTTAAATTAGTGAAGGTGTTCACTATAATTTCATTTCTTAATAAAAAAATTTAAAAATGGTAATTTCAATTATAAATGGTTGGTTTATAATATGAACTGGATGATGAAATATTTTCATTGGATAGTCACTAAATTTTATTCATCCCAGAGTAGACTTAGACATATTATAATATTAATAAATCTATTAAAAAATAAAACTTCATCATACATTTACATATGATCATATATGAAAACAATTTATCATCTATTGATTTTTAAGGAACTATCATTTAGAAAGGTAAAACCCAGTGAATTATTTTCTTCATAGTTTATCAATATTTTAACTAAATTTTTCATCTACTAGGAGTATCATCTATCAATAATCCATGCTTTCTCAATCCAGAGAGATTTCATAGAGACTTAAATAATGAGGGAATTTTCATTTTCTCATTATTATCAATTCTCTTTTTATCCTTTTCTATAAATGCATATCTTGTAAAATTATTCAATAATTACACAACCTAGTGACCTATACACAAAAAAATTACCTTGGTTTCATGAAGGTATTCCCAATTATTTTAAAATGAAGATATATTACCTTGTAATTTATCTTTCAGTGAGATATAATTTATCATATTTCAACTACTATTATCATTTCACTATGAATTTTTTTCCAATCATCGCATGCCTTCTTCCTTGGAGTTATATGAAATTGAAGAAATTATAGGATTTTTTCCGTTGTATTTATAGCACCTCTAATAAATTTTAAATCTGAAAAATCGTTATTGATAGAGGTTTTAGTTATAAAATTATACTGATTTCATTTCACCTCTACCATAGAGGACCTTTCAGGAAGAAATTATATCTTCCTTCTAATGGTTTAATATAATAACTACCATTATTCCCATCTATCCAAAAATTCCCATTTGAAAAAATTAATTGTTATTAGAAATAAATTTATCAACATGTTCAATAAGAATATATTTTAACTGTTTTCCAGAAATTTTATTAAATTAATTATAATGATCCATATTTAATATCCATTTCCTAGATGAAATCATATTTCAATTTATGAAGAGTACATTCGACATCCATTTATTAAGATTATATCTTTTTTAACACATAATTGATTGCAACAACCTTCTCATTTTTACCCTTTACATTTTTCCCTACTAAACCCACTTTAGTTTGATGATATTTACTTACTCAATGTATATATTATCATTTTTCGTTGAATCGTCATAACTTTTAGTCTTCTTAACTACCTTAATTTTCAAGTGGAAACGTTACTTCTTCAGTTTAATATATTTGTTAATATAGGATTAATGAGGTTAATTGATCATGTGTTCCAAGTAAGATACATCACTTTATTATTATTCTTTACATGTGTTTTACTCATGCTTCAAGTGATCCATGTTGTTCCATGAATTCTCCATAATTTCTCCATTAGATGATACAATTTTGGATGAGTCATCTTAATCTTCTTTTCTTTGGAAACTATTTTGTCTATTTCCGTATAAACATTATTCTCATTTAAACTAATTCTATAATTACATTTTAATTATTTTTTCACTTATTTATTAGATGTTTTTAATTAATTTGATATTATTAATATTTACTACCTTTTTATTGGGTAAATTTATGGAAATGTTCATAATACTTCCGAACTTAATGTATTTAAATTTTATATTTCCCTTCATCTTACATTTATCTTTCATGAAATTTCAAAATAAAAGATACATTATTATCTGGTTATCCTTATACATATAATATGCATCTTCTATTTGAACAGAATAATCACAGTATGATTCATTATGTTTGAGGATATTCATAGATTGAAAATACATTTCTCCCATATCCATTTTCATAAAATAGGTGGAATTAAATGTTAATATGATACAAGGTTTCATTGAAATTCATCAAGATATAAATCATCCATATCCTCCAATTCTATAATTTTGGGATCAAATATGTTTGAAAAATCTATCATTAAATATTTTCATAATAATTGAGTTTTTTACAGTGTCTCCAAGTGCACCAATATTTTTGATTACATAGTTGAATCATTGTAAAATAATAATTAATGGTTTTACATTTTTTAATCCTTAATTAATCAAAATAACTTCTATATAATGGGTTTTTTTTGCATTTGTTAATTTTAAACATCCTTTAAAAAACATTTGTTTTATTTCTGATTATTCCTTTGCAGATTGAAGAGCCAAACAAGTGGTGTAATGATTTTATAATAAATAATTTTCACTATTATTTTGATCCTTAATATAATCTTCTAGGTATTGTTTGTCAAAAAATCATAAATTCATCATTTTACCTTAGTATAAAACCTATTATAAAAGTATGCACAACATCCTATATGAGATATGTGTGATAGGGTATTCTCTTATTTTTCCATCCATGAAGGTCTTTTACATCCAATGTATGGGTACAAAAACTATTAACAATATTATTGTTCTCCATTAGAAATTTTAGATTCAAAATGTGGAACACTACTACAAAATATATTTTGTTACCAAGAATGTATGAACCATTTAGAAAGGGCAGTTGAATTATTGGTCATATTTTATAAATTTACTTATCTTTATGTTAACATCACTGATTTGTTAATATTTTTATCATCATAGATAATAAAATAACTCTCAATCATAAGAAATAAAGAGAAGAAGATAGTAAAAACATAAATATTCACACCGTTTAACCCCAATGTGGGTGTTTTATCCTTTAATCTCTATATATGTTCGAGTGAAAAAAATTACACTATAATAAAAAATAAATTATACTAGTTTTGAAAGGGATTATACATTACTTAAAATTATATCCTGAAAAAATACATCCTAAAATAAAATTATAATATTTTCTACTAGTAATAATGTTTTGGCAATATATTGATCCTTCAAAATAGAAAACTAGTTTTTTTATCATAATATTCAAAAAATATAACTTTATTATACAAATATTTCTATCTTACTGTTCCTAAAAATCAAGAGAACAAAACTCATGGACCGTATTCTTAAACCTAATAGTTATATAATTGAATATAGGTATGAAACATAAATGATCTCCATCACTCAAAACTCTTATCATAATCAGTAATTACAAAACCATAATTCACTATCAAAATCAATGAAAATAACTCATAATATATCTATTTATAGATATTGTAGATAGAAAAAATATTAATCATGGATATCAAATCAACATGAATACCTAAAATATCACATACCCATATAATTACATAAATAAAATTAGAAAACAATAACTTGTAAGAAGTAACCACAATCTAAACACCACTCAAGAAGAAAATCCAATATAGGATATGAAAAATTTTCAATATTCAAAAAAACCATTATGAAAATGAAATAATAAACAAAACCTATATTCTAGTATGTGTTAAAAACCCATTTGAGGATTTAAGTTCAAAACATTTCAGTATATTTTTTTTATAAATATTGACCCACCATTATAAAGGCTAATATATAAATGGGTCATAAATAATCATATATTATTTTCTAAAACACCTTCGATTCTATGAAATATTCTAACACAATTTCAATTAAACATAAAAATTCATAAACAAATATAAAAATTAAAAATAGGATATTTCTAAATATTCCAATCCATAAAATACCATTTTGGGAAACCATTATCACCCAAAAAGGCCTTAACCCTAAAATGAGTAGATAGTGTCAAAATATCCTTTAAAATATATATTTGAATTCTACGAAACATTTTAAAATTTTAACTCAAAATCAATTCTGTCTTGAAATCATTAGTTATGCTGAAAAGGTCAAATTTTTTAAAAATCATAATTTTCTTATTTTTGAATATACCCCCAAAATATTACATAAAAATAAATAAATCCAGACATATTTTAAAATATATAACCCTATAAAATTATTATAAAATGATCTAATTTTTTTAAAAATACATTATATTTAGTAATATTAGTTCCCCAAAATTTCATTACTTGAACAAAAACAAATTTAAAACAGTCTATATTAACTATAGAAAAATTATTATTAAAAAACATCTTAAATTTTAAAATAAGAATATACATCATTATTATGCAACTATTATTCCTATTTTAGTTTTTTATAAATAAATAATATTTTATTATATAATAATCATTCCACATTGAAGAAATAAATAGAAATATATAAATGAATATAAAAAAAACTTCATTAAATTGATATCTTAATATTGAAGAAACTTATGATATATAACTATATACCAACAATTTTGGATTCATAGTCCACATAAATTAATTTAAATTTAAAAATACCCAATGAAAATAGAATGTCACATTATAAAAAATCATATCGAATCCATTGTTTTTTAAACACCTTGTTGAAACCAAAGAGGTTTAAAGTTAGATACCATGATTCCTTGACTAATATGAAACACCATAACTATAATTAATGTATCAATACAAGAATATTTTAGAAAACATTCACCAGTGAAAATATGAGAGATGAAATACAACCAATAATAAAATACCCTAATCAATAAAATTAAGAGAAAAATGATTTCTAATTTTGACTTCAATAGAAAAATCATTTTGAATTTTCTATGCTACCTTTTTATATATTTTAAAATATATTTAAGATTCATTTACCTTTATATAAAGAGAAATGAATCAACGTTAATATTAAAAAAATAAATTTCGCATCACAAATAATACATTTAAAAATAAATTTCATACTATAAAATAACCTCTGAATGATGGAAACTATAAAATAATTAATTAATGAAACATAAATTGTTATATTATTTCAATGTCATCAATTAATGTCAATAGTAATTCCGAAGTTTATTATTATCCATGTGTATTCCTAATAAAATTAAAAATTCATCAATTTATCACATTCTTGAATTATGTAACATAAAACAACCATTTAAAATTATATCCCAAAACATTATGGTCATTATAATTTTTTATATTAAACTCAATATGATATCATTTATACCAGTTAATTTTCAAAATAAGAATTTTTGAAACTCATTTCCTTTTGAAATAATGAAATTCATAGTTATTATTATAAAAATATCTTCCTTTGGAATTATTAAAAAACATATTTCATATAAAAGATTAAAATGAGTATTTTTGAAACAAATACACATTATATTTTTTTATGAAAACAATAATATGAAATCCCTGAAACCACACTATAATACATCATGATGTATCATAATCAAATATATTATCAGTCATAACCATCCAGAATATCCTGGAATGATTGTAATAGCTATTTAACCAATTGGAAGTAATTCATGAAATGAGAGTCCAAATGAAACCAATTGTATTAGAATATAATTCTAAATACATATATCAATTATAAAACAATGAAAATGAGAACCTATTGAATGCTTATGGACATAAATAATTCTTGGAATTCTATAGTAACATGAGTTTACACCATAAATAGGTTTATCAAGTATATCCATGTATTATATCCCTTGATCTAATGATCCACACTCCAAATACTTCCCAATATATGAATTATGATTTTATACCATTTTATATTTATTTTTACTGAATACCTTATCATCATACATAAACTAGATTATCATATATCTAAGGATCATTTTTGATTTCCATGATCCAGATAAGTTTATAGGGGTATCATACATAATGTTGGATTGTTTTACCAATTCAATATAATATGGAATAAATGAAGTCATAAAACCCAACTAAATAAACCAATATAAATAAAAATATTCCAGTTAACAAAGAATAATGGATAATAGAAGAATAAAATATTAATGAAATGAAATACACTCCATATCCAAGGGTTACAAACAAAATTATATAATTCCCCTTTCATGGTTCATAAATTAGTAAACAACCCTCTTATAAAAGGCTAAAAAAAACCACAATATAGATCAATAGAATACATGGCTATATACGAATCACTATGAGTATATATGTTGTGACCTAATTTTTATAGAATCCCACAAAAAAATATATGTAATTATGGGTATGAGTAGGATAAATATTCGAGTTTGAATAATATTTAAAAAATATTATTACTAGTATTTTTAAGAAAACAAATAGAATTTCCACTTCCTTATTAAAATACATTAATTTTTTATTATAATGATTTATTTTCTTCTACTGAATGATAATGTAAATAATTAAGGAGTAACAGGCGAAAAATTACCCAAATTACAAATCATGTCACATAATAAAGTAAAGTATATAATAATATAGAAAAAAATGGGTTGAAAACCTCAGTACTATTCGAACCATATATGACCTCTCAAAAAAGCTCAACTTGTTGGACTATGGATGAAATTAGTAGACATAGACCCCAACGTACCATCATGTCCTCGTTTGAAAACAAATTGTATTGACACTTAAATTAAAACGTATGGTAAAAGATATATAGAAATATTAACCCATATAATACTCACAATTTACCAACCAAAAAGATTCCCATGTATTCTATTTGACCCCATAATCTCAATAATGACCCCTATATCTGTATCGAACCATAAATTTTTAAATAATATTTTTTTACTGAAAATGTGTATTCTTTTATTTTACACAATACGACTCATTAATAGTGAAGTAGTATTTATGGAGTATAAAGAGAAATTTTACCATCAGGATTCGAGAATTATAAAACCATTGGTTGATAATTTTACTATTATAATTAGTGCTAATAAGTAGTTATAAAAATGTATAATGGATATGAAAAGGATAATTGATAGCCTCTACCATTATAGTACTATTGTTTTAACCCCATTTGTCCAAACATGGGAGTGAGGTATCATCACTAGGTTTTAACATTGACCAAGCCCAAATTGAGCATCAATAAGTGATTCTTAAATGAAATTTCCTAAGTGATGGGATGTTGTTAGTAGAAATTACCACTCGATCAATGTTTTCCAAGACACCCCAATAAACAACCACCATCGTACACCTTACCCTAATGTTGTATGTGGGAATTATAGTGCTTATGTTTCTAGAACATAGTTACATAATGTGTAATTTTCATTGTAAAAATGAAATTCATATTCCATCAATTCATCATAAGAATATATTTTCAAAATAAAATTTATGTTTTATTCATATGAATTTGATAATTTGATTTTTTGACACAAATAAAACAATCTTCTACTTTTCAGAAAGGATATAAATTTTTATAATAAAAAATTTATTATGAATTTCATTTATTTTAGTGAAAAAATATATTAAAAAAAATCTATCAAAATTATTAATGATAAAATTATTTTTTAATGGCCTAGGATTTTTTTATAAGTGTGAAAAATTTGACTATGCCATAAAAACTTATATTTTTAAATTATTAAATATTATTATATTTAAAATTTAATATTATCAAATTTAATAAATTTTTATGATAAAATAAAAAAATTTGGAATTGGAATGTATAATTTCTATTAGGGTGAATTTATGAAAATTTTCTAAAATAAATTACTTTTTTGAAAAGTAATAAATACATTTTATGATATTAGTATATATTGTGACATCATATTTATTTCATAATGATGTTACAATTTTTTAAATAAAATCTAAGACACAAATAATTTTATTTTATTAGTATTAATTATTTTAAAATATTTTATTCAATTTATAAATCTATAAGTGAGTTATAAAGTCAAAAAAATTAATCTTTACAAAAATTACTTTCCACAATCATTAATTTTTCCAAGAAAAAAAGCATTTAATAATGATGTTAGGTTTTTTTAGAATACAATAACAATGAATGTGACCCATATTTCCAAACCCATGTGAAAAAACAATGGGTAAGACAATGGTTTTCCATTTACCATAACCTAGTGTTCCAAGACCAATATTTCGAAAATATTAAACAAATACTCCACTTCTCTTATAAATACTAAACCATTTATCCATTTTAATTCACTCAAAATATATCAGGATGATGTTATGGTGATTTCGAATCTCAAGATTTCTCCTCATGGAGTCATCAATCCCCCAAGGTTCCATCCTCATGTTGTAAGATCATCTATTTAAGGCAAGGGAGAATCTCTACTTCTCTTTTCCATTCAACATTTATTTTTGTGGTACATCTACCAATTTCATTGAAAACTTCTTTTTTAATAATTTATATTTTTTCATTAATATAATAAAAGTCTCTTATGAATGTGATTCCTCTATCCCCTCTCATTTTTTCATTTTCTAGAAATGTGGTTCATACCCGTCATGCTACCAAATTTTCTTCTCTAATTTTATTCTTTTACACAAGCCTTTATCATATCCATTTTATTTGAATACCAAAAACACTTGTTTTCGATGAGAATTTAACTCGATTTAAAAATTTATTTTTTGGGGGGATTGAAAAATTTTAATCTCAAATTTATATTCTTGGGATAAAAATTATATAATGACCATGTTTTAATCCATTTTTTTGCCATGTTTTTTAATAAGAAGCTAGTTCTTTATTCGGTATAAGTTATTAATTTAATTATTTATTATGATCTATGTGGCACACATGAAATTAATACATTTGAAGGGTGAACCCCAATAGCACTCAAATGCATTGGTAAATGAATTTAATCTCCAAAGATGACATGTGTTACAATAGATTGATGAATAACCTTGGTAATTTTCATTTAAAACACCTTAGTGACAATCCATAGTGATGTGATTATGAATATCTCATTTAAGTATTGTGTCCAGATTTCAATGTTATGATTCATGTTGTTATTATTATTATTATTAATATTATTCTTATTATTGTTGTTATTATTATATTCACATTACTCAAGCCTTATATCTAACCCTTATGTTTTTATTGTTATGTCACAAGATCACATGTTACATGTCTCTATTATTTATTCTATTACTAAGCTTTATTCACAACCAGTTCCTTTGATTTATGTCCCTCAGTTATTAGATGTAGTAAATATAATATAAAATAATCCCATGAAGAAGTTTTTTATGTTTTTTATAACAATTGTTTTGGTTTTCATGTATTATGTACCCTTTTCAAAGAATCTAAACATGAAAATATCCTATATTATGTAAAATTTAATGAATATTTATATAATAAATAGGTGGAATGATATAGTGGTTATGAATGGACAATTAATTAATTTTTGGAAATTTGGACATTAAAATGATATTAAGAATTCTTGGGACAAGTATAAATATAGGGAAACATTTTGGTATTTTGGTGAAATACTAATTATGTGGTTTAGGATAAAATAAATCCATATGTAGATACAAACAAGTGGATGCTATTTTGGAATAGATTTATCCAGTGGTTACAACCAAAAATTCCATATTGATCTATAATAAAATGATAATTGGTGAATGATAATAGTCTTGGTGAAATCCAGGTTTGACACCCCTAGGGGATATTTTTGGTTAATAACAATCTTTTAATGAATCATTATTAATGATATAAAGAAGAAGTAATTTTTTTATAAGAGATTAATAACATAGTTTAGTGGGAGACTATATGGAATAAAATACCTTTAGAATTATATGATTCTTAAAAGTTACATGTTTCTCAATAAGGTTTTCTCTCTTTTAGAAAATGATAGGAAATAGGAGGAATGATTTAAATGATGAGTACATAGGATGATGTACCTATGCTTTTCTGATGTAAGATGGAATCAAATGATTCATTACGATGATGAATAAAATAACTAGTGTTATTAACAATAAATGGAGTCAATTCAAGAGACTTGATTCACCACGAATGGAAAACATTCTATAGAGTCCTTTTTACATCAACGACCACCTTCTTTTAGCGGATCTACTGACACTTTGATTACTTAAAAATGTATAAGATATATATTATAGACATTTTATATACCCCATTGTTTGAAATAATTGAAAGTATCCCTGGCAGTTTTGTAGCTAGAAGGAGAATATGATCAGTGGTGGACACTGATAAAAAAAATTAATCTTTGAAGGGATATCAATGCTAGGGATTGAGAAGAGTTTATGGGAATATTATTCAAAAAATATTTCCCTAGATCAATATGAATTAAAATTGAAATGGAATTACATGAAATAAAGTAGAAGGAAAATAAATTGGTGGGAAGATATAAGATATACATTAAAATACTTTATTGATACACCTCCTACTTCATCATATATCCACAAGGAATGGTTGATTGATTCATCAGTTGACTGAGACCACATCTATAGATGAATCTAGAAAATTGAGACTATCACATATATGAGTCGATAGTGCACAATGCTATGAAGGTTGAATCGATGTATAGAGAAAACCAGTAGTCACATAGAATGAATGAAAATAATATAGTTATGAATCAAAAATAAGGTAAGAACATTGATCACATAACATGTGGAATGAAAGTGAAACTTCCCACATGAAAAAAATGTTGGAAGAAGAACTCATGGAACATCTTTCTTGGGAATGGTTAGTTATAAAAGTGCAGAAGAGAGGGACATATAGCATGAAATTTTCATGGTGACGTGAATCCTCAACTACTCAACATTAATAAAAAAGGGATGTTTGGGACGGACCAAATATAAGTTCAATGATTGAAGAGTGGAAAAAAATTTAATTTTCCAATCAAAATCAAAATTAGAATATAATAGAGGGTATCCACCATCAACCCCATCATAGGCCAATGGAGCATGGTCAGGTATTTTCTATCATGAACAATGAAGTGGATGCTCCAAATGATGGGGTGGTATGTACACTCATTATGATCTCAATTATATAAAGTAATTTTTTTTATTATAGTTCTACACATTCCTTTATTTCATCCATGTTTTTAAATAATATAGAATAAATCCCTAAACTTATAAAAGTAGATTTATCAATGAATAATCTTGGAGGAATTATCCTAAAATAAAAAGTTCATAAGAACAGTAGTATTAACATTGATGAGTACAATCTCATCGCAAATATTGTAGTAATTCTGAATATGTAATTCAAAAAAATACAAGGGATGTAATGGGTCTCAAATTATACTACTAAGATCAATGATAGAATAATTGAAATCTCAGTAGTTTGTAATGGACACCCTAAAAATATTTTAAATGGAGATACATCTTGGCCTAAGCTCTGTCTTGAAGCACCTCCCCTATCTATCATAATAGAGATGATTGATGAAGTGGAAGAAGGAAATGTATGTATTAACATAAATAATGTACCCATAGTTCAGGAATCCAACTACCCATTTCCTAAAGATTTACCTAGACATCCCCCAGAAAGAGAGGTAGATTTATCCCTTGAAACCATACCTGGATCCAAGAAAATATCAATGACCCCATATAGAATGGAAAATATGATATTAGAGGTATTGAAGAGATACCTTGAATATATCTTCGGGAAAGGATTTATATGAATAAGTTTGTATCTTTGGGGAGAAAAATTCTCTTTGTGAATAAGAATGATGGATCAATGCAGTTATTCATTGATAATAGAGAATATAATGATATTATATTGAGGAAAAAGTACCCTCTCCCAATGCTTGATTTTTTATTTTACTAGCTTAGTGGGGTTCAATTCTTCACAAATATTTACCTTCGGTCTGGGTACCATAAAATTAGGGAGAATATAGAAGATATTCCAAAGGCAACCTTCCGATCTAGATATAGACATTATGAGTTTGTTGTTATGCCTTTCATCTTGAATAATTATCCTGATATATTTATAGATTTAATGAATAGACATTATGTAAAAACATGATAAGTTCATGGTAGTTTTTATGGATGACATTTTGATATTCTCTAAAAGTCATGTTGAGTATGAGGATAATCTAAGGTTTTTCTTGGGAACTTTGAAGAAGGTGAAGATATTTGAAAAATTCAAAAAATATGAATTCTAGTTTCAACAAGATACATTCTTGGGGAACAGTGAAACCAATGAGGGAATATCATTTGACCAAGTGAATAAAATGGCTATAGAGGAGTTTCCTCATCATACTACAATAACTGATATTTTTAGTTTCTTTGGTTTAGAAGGATATTATAGGAAGTTTTTGAATTTTTTTTCATTGAACTCTAATCCACTAACAATGATAACTTGAAAATGGTCTA
Organism: Viscum album; assembly: GCA_963277665.1. NCBI lineage: Eukaryota > Viridiplantae > Streptophyta > Magnoliopsida > Santalales > Viscaceae > Viscum > Viscum album. The sequence goes on along the minus strand of OY728120.1, from coordinate 1,748,072,061 downwards.
ATTTCATAAGGGAAAAATAGAGTGAAGAAATTTTCCATGACCAAAATAAGATATTGATTATTGAACCTGTGTTAATTCCACCCTATGTCAGAGAAGGATCTATTATTTTTATAAATGAATCTCTAAAAGGGCGTGTGTGCATCATTATGAAAAATAATAAGGTTATTTTTTATTAATCTCAACATTTTAAGCCACATGAGTATAATTATAATATTCATGACCTCAATCTAACAGTATTTATTTATCGCTGAATATATAGAGATACTATATTTATTGGGAGAAATTTGATATATATAAAAACCACCAAAGTTTTATGTAAATTTTCTCAGAGAATGAATTAAACATGATATAAAGGAGATAGAAGGAACTTATTTTATACTATGACTATTCAATTTATTGTCTCACTAGAAGAGACAAAAATTCACCAATTAATTAATTATGTTGAAAAAAGTTATGATTATAATGATGGGAATTACAGAAGATCCCTCGATCAAGGACCATGTGGAATTGGACATGGGACTCAAAATAGAAGGGAAATAATCAACCCTATCCCAAATTATTTCTCAACCAACATTACCATAGATTCTCACGAAATCTAAAACAAAAGAGTCTTTGTTACAAAATAAGATAGATGTTATGAATAATGATATGTTTACCATATTTAATATTTGATAGGATCGTGTAATAAAATTTCATAAAAGGATTTATGTCCCATCTATCTTAGATATAAATAGGTATTTATTTGATTTTAATCATAGCTCTACATTCTCTATACATCCTAGAATCAAAAAATATATATAGGTACCTTCGTGATCATTATTGGTGGGATAATTTGAAAATGAAGATTGATGACTACACTAATTGGTTCTTGGTATAACAATAAGTGAAGGAAGAGTGAAAAAATTTTAAATACGTATTTCAACCACTACCCATAATAACATGGAAGTGGGAAAATATCACTATTTACATCATCCCTGATCTCCAACAAATATTCAAAGTATACAATGAGATATGGGATATAGTTGGTCGTCTCCCTAAAACTATCCTTTTCTCAGTATTTGGGAATATATTCCAATTGAACATTTTTCCAATATATATGTAAATGAAGTGGTAAGGTTGAATTTTGTGACACTGTCTATAATTTTTTTGTAATCCATGGTTCACATCAAAATTCTAGGGAAGTATTTAACATGATCAAATTACCGAATTGAATTTTATTACATCTCATCACTAGAAAACTGATGGTCAATATGAAAGAACTATTTAGACACTCGAGCACATGTTGATAACATGATCAATGTAATTTAATGATGGATGGGATAAACACCTCCCATTAGTTTATTTCTCATACAACAATATAATCCCCTCGAGTATTCAAATGGAACCTTATGAAGCTATATATATAAGGTGACATAGAACTCCAAATTTTTGGGATAATGTTGGTGAGATAAAATTTCATGGGCCTAGTCTTGTTCAAGAGATGACAAAAAATGTTAATGACATCCAACAACATATAAAGGCTTCTCAGATTCAACAGAGGGGCTATGCTAACAATCATTTAAGGGACTTAGATATTGATGATGGGGACAAAATTTTCCTTCATATATTAACATTTATGAGATTCTTGTGGTTTGGAAAGAAATGGAAGCTTATCCCAAGTTACATTAGCCCCTATTAAATACATTATTTCTTTATATTAGTGTCATATCAGTTAAAAATTCCACCAATTATTTCACATGTTCATCATGTATTCAACACATCCCTATTGAGGAAGTACATAAATGATCCCTCACATGTTCTTATTCCATAGGTGGTACAATTGGAACATAAAATCTCTTTTGAGTATTATCTAGTGTATATGTAAGACCACTGAGACAAGGTTCGGTGAAACAAGACGGAACACCTCATCAATGTGTTATCGAGGAACCATAAATATAACTAATTGATGTGGGAACTTGAGGAAAAAAATAAGACAGTAGTACCCTCACCTTTTCTCAACCAAGATAATGATTTGAAATTTCAGCGAGGATATTTCATTAGTGGGATGAGTGTATTGACCCATATTTATTTAAATAATATTTGTTTCCTATAAACATGTGTTATTTTGTTACAAAAAAATTGTTTCTCTTAAATAATGAGTATTAGTTATATTTTATAATGGGAAAAGTGTCCATCAATATTTGACTATTAAAAATTATACCCTTTTTTTGATAATTATACCATTATAATTATTGTTTAGAATATGTGAAATGGTTGTTGATACAAAAAGGAAAGTCAATGTACTCAACCAGTAGAGTCATGCCGTTTAAATTTTTCAGAACTTATGGGGGAGGTATCATCATTGGGCATCTACATTAACAAACCCAAGATGAGATTCTATGGGTGACACATAAATGAAATCTCTAATGGGAGAAGTTCATGTTAGTGGAGATTACCACTTGATCGATGTTATCTGAGGGACCCCCCAAAACTACCACCATCACACACCTTACCTCAATGGAAAATAGTGGTCTAATAAGGGGTTACATTTCCTAACCAATGTTATTAAATGTTTAGCTTTATTTTTATAAATTAAATACTTATTTCATCAACTATTTTTCAGAAAATTTTTCTTAAGAAGATATATGTTTAATTGAGATGAATTTAGTAAATTTATTTTTAAATGAATATAAAATATAATTTTATATTTTAGAGCAGATATACACTTTTATGATAATGCAATTTATTCTTAAATATTATTTATTTTAATGATATTTTATTTTAAAAGTATTTTCCTTAAATTATAAATGATAAAATAATTTTATTAAATCCTAGGAAATTTTTATATATGCCATAATTTTAAAAATTGCCTTAAAAAATACTATTTTGAAATAAATAAAAAATTATATTTAAAAGAAAAAATTATCATAATTAGAGAATTTTTATGATAAAAAATATCATATTTGAAATCTAAACATCAAGTTTAGGTTAGGGTGAATTTATGAAAATTTTATAAAATAAATTATTTTTCCACATATAGTAAACAATACAGTTTTAGGGTTTCAGTATATTTGATAACATCTTATTTTTTCCATAAATATCTAATAATTATTTAAACAAAATCTAATACTTAAATAATTTTATTTTATTTATATCTAGTTTTTTAATAGATTTTATTCAATTTATAAATCTATAAATGGATATCAATGTTTAAAGGGAAAATTTAATTATTAAAAATATTACTTTATGGAATCCTTACATTTCCAGGACAAAATAAGTATTTGAAAATTATGTTCAGTTCTAGTAGATGAAAATAAAACAAATGACCCAATTTTTTAACCCATGGGATAAACCTGTGGGTAATCCTATGTTATTTAATTTTCCATAAACTAGTTTTCTAAAACATGTATTTGGAAAATATTAAACAAATCCTCCACATCTACTATAAATACACACCCATGTCTCTATTTATATTCACTCTAAATCCATCATCAATTATGTTAGGGTGATTTTAGCTCCCATGTAGTCTCCCAAAGGTGTCCTTAAGCTCCCAATGTTCCATACTCTTGTTTTAGGAACAACTATTCATTATAAGTGGAAATCTTCATTTATATATTTTCTATTCGAGAGTCCTTTTTTGGTATGCCTTTGAATTTCAAATAACAAAATTCCTTTTTGAATACATTCAATTATCCCATTATTATAAGAATATTCATTTTTTTATTGTATATTATTTTTCCTCTAATTTTATTTTTTCTAAAACTATATTTTATACCCATGATGTTGTCGATTCTTTTCTCAAATTTTCCTCTATTACATGATAAATACTCATTTCTATTTTATTTTAATACCCTAACTGATATTTCTTTAAATTCATAGTCAAATGGATTTAAAAAAATTATATTTAGGGATTTCAATATATGAAACTAACATTTCCTTTCATTGGTTAAAATTTACAAAATTATAATGTATTTAATCCATTTTGTATGCCACGATTTTGGATATGAAACCTATTCTTTATTCTCCAATGTGATTAATTAAATGATTTATTATGATCTATGTGTCTCATATGAAAATAATACATATTAAGGGTGCACCCTAATGCTTCTAAAATGAATTAGGTAAATAATTTAATCTCTAGACATGAAATATTTTATGCTACCTTGGTGAATAACCATGGTAATTTTCATTTATGGAACCTTGGTGATAAAGCATGGTGATATGACAATAAATGTCTCATTTAAATGTTGTAACCACATTTCTAAGTTATGAATCACGTTATTATTATTACTGTATTCCTCTCAATCATGAAATATCATTATACCCTATGTTCCTATTGTTATGTTTCAAGAACATATGTTATATGTATATATTTTTTAATCCCTCATTAGACATCATGTTCACCCCATTCCATTAGTGTCTATCCACGTGTTATGAGATGGATTAATTATAACTGAATATGAACCAATGAACATGTATTTAAAGTTGATTTAGAAGAATGTATTATGTTTTCATGTATTTTTTACCTTTTAACCCTGAAACTGAAATTGAAAAAAGCCTCTATTTTTTACCATGTAATGAAAATTTATTTAATTAAATGGTGGGATTCCATAATATCAATCCATTTTAGAATGATTTATCTAAAAAACAATTAATTATAAATAAATTTGGTGTCATATTTAAAAGATAATAAAATTATAAATAATAAGGTAAAACATTGGGAAAATCATGTATAAAACATTAAACATTATAATTACATATAAAAATATTAATAAAGAGAATAAAATTTCACAAACATCCCCATTAAATTAATTTGATTCAAAATATATCTCAAAAAAAATTAATCAAATAGATTTCATGCACACATTATAACTCTTGGAAGGAAAAGACATGAAAACCAATGAATTTTACTTTATAAAACCCATAGTAAATTTAATTGATCTTATAAAAATATATTTTAAATAATATATATTACATGAAAAATTTACAAAACACCATGAGTACATTAAAACCTATGTGAGGAATTTCACATAGGGATTCCAAATTATTTCTTTTTAAATAATGTACATTTTAGAAGAAACCCATAAACACAACATTGGTATCCATTTTAAATATATTATATTTTCATTTTATAATAAAATAATCAGAATAAAAATATAATGTATTGAAAAGAAACATAAATGTAATTAAAAAGATATTCCTACATGGAAACCACCTTAATAATTATTCCTTCCCTAAATTTTGATGAATCAAGGCTAGGAATCATGTTTATATAGTTTACAAAAGTAGAAAAATGGGCATTGACCATAGTATATTTTTCTATATAAACCAAATTGTAGTGTATATATCCTTTATCCAAGGGAACCATGTCACTGGCTATGATATCTAGGTCCACAGTACAAGGGATATAGAAATGGTCATCAATCATTGTGATTCCATGTGGTCATTACCACTTTGACATGGAACCTGCTCCATGTGTCACCTAGATCCATAGGCCAATCCCATAGGATATATATATATATATATATATATATTGGATGAATTTATGTGGATATATCCTGAACTGATAGACATGTGATTCATCCAACTGAATTTGAGTTCCAAAAATAATAAAATTCATAGCCCTTAGGATTTGATCAGACATGCCCATAATAAATATCTAGAAAGTTAAAACTCTTATATATTTGTTTTTTGTATATTAAATTTATAATAAAAATATATATTCAAATAGGTGTAACCATATAATATTATAATTATTATATATAATAAAAATATATAAAGTATATCCCTGATCATGTATGATTGTCGCTATAAGGGTCAGCTGAATGAACTGATAGTTATGGTCTAATAAAATATGGATATAGGGGTCAAGTGTATGGGATGATATCCAAAGTCTTGTATGATTTTAGTTTTAGGGGATTGTTTCATGGGCATAAATCCATGTTCATACTTAACTATTACTTTTATTGTTGGTTAAAAGGGGTTATAGCCATGGTTTAGTATGATAGAGGGTTATAGGGGTTAGGTTCGTGGTTATATAGCCATGGTCAATGAGACTGTGGCTACATGGGTTTGGTGTAATGAGATATAGAAAAATATATACTTTTCCCACATCAATACTATTATACCACTAGCTTCCCATGAAAAAAATGATGTTTTCTTGTAGTTGTATGTGTAATGACCTTCACCATAAAATATCTATAAACATGGGAATTAATTTCCATCAATATAAGGAAACTATTACTATGGACATTCAAGTCATAGCAGTAGTATCATTTTCATATGTTCATTTTCTAATAGTTTTTTTAATGAAAGATCCATTAAAATCATGTGTTATTCAATCATTACTAATTCCCACATGTTTCCAAACAATGAAAAAATCATTCATGAATCAAGCTGTTTTAAATATTTAAACTATTCATTATTTTCATTTCAAAAAATTTATTTTCATTATGTTTATTAAAAATAAAATATAAATGGTGTCACATTTTGTAACTAATATTGAAAAAATCCAAAAACCATGACATATATAATGATTATGGAACCGTTGTATAGTTATCATTTACCATGATCACTACATAAATGTTATTTTACAACAATGAAATGAGAAACCTCAAAATGACTTATGCGGGAAAAATTAATCAAATAAATGTATAGTATATAACAAAAAAATAAATTTTATGGAAAATAGAAAAAAAATATTGTTTCATAAGTAATTAAAAAACTATATAATTTTATTATTCTATAATCTTTTTATATACATAGTTATATTATACTTGAATTATGAATTTCAATTCAATGTTATCATTCATTTCCTGAAATGTGTCATTATAAAATATATTCTCTTTTATACCTCATTTAAAAATTATTTATTGAATAATTTAACATTTTATATTTATTATTAGGAGTTTGAATGTATCAATACATCTATTATTAATTTATACCTTACATTTTTTATAATGGGTTTTCTCAACCCATCATGCTTTCTTGTGATTTTGATTTATATCATTCCTTATCATTATCATGATTTTATATTTTTAATCTCCACATTTATTTTTTATTTCAAATATGTATTAATTTTTTTAATATTTATATGGGTTCACTAATATTTATAACATAATATATTATTCAATAAATTTTTTGTGAATACCATTTTTTTAATAAACTATATTTAAGGATGATAACATGAAATTTGTTCTATTAATTTTCCTAGGGAATATTGAAAATATTTATACATATTATTTAAATATAAGTAATTATTTATTACATATTATTTTTTATTTAATATGTTAATTATCTAATTATACCTATTTTATTTTATATTCATTTGATTTTAGATTGAGAAGTTGGAGTAATGATGTATTTGATGGCAGGGATGCAGATATTTTTTTCTTTGGAAACAAAACATTGAAGAGATAATATAAATCCATGAGGAGGGGAATTGTTTGATTAACTAATATAATTTTTTTTAATTTTGAATATGATATTAATAAGAAGATGGATCTATAATATTGAACCTTATATGATAATATCATAATCAAGGGGTTAAAAGTGGGGGACAGAAATAAATCCTTAATAAAAAATTTATATAATATTTATAAAGAGGTAATTACCTTTACATAACTGAATAATTTTAATGAGGATATCAAAGGGAAAAAGAATATTAGTGTCCTGACTATTTAATACTATAATTAATTTTTTAGTAGTGGTTCAACATACATTCATAATGTTTTTAGGGATGTTATCCCCAAAGTTAATGACTAAATGCATAATATAGTGTTTATAAGGTAGTTATATTTTTTAGAAATCAATGAGGGATCATTCTATGTCACTCCATGAAATTTATCTTTACGTCATTCATTCAAGAACCTCTTCTTCAAGAAGTATTGTTACATCACTAATGTTTACTTATATTGTATGATTTATATTTTCAACATGAATAAATTCCTAATAAAATTACATAATTATAAAAATCTAGATCTCAAACAAAATTATGGGGAGGTTTATATACATTGGTCATTCAAAACCATTTCATTGGATATATCAATCCATAAAATTTCAAGCATGATCCTTTGAATAATTCTTTCCAAAAACATGGAATGGTGGTCTCTCTTAGAAAATTTGGATTTGTATCTGGAAGAAAAATTATAGGCATTCTCTTAACTACCTCGATATGGATCAATCTCCTACAAAAACCTAGAATAAATTGATCTATTTACCTAAAATATAAAATAATTAATTATTTTGACTAAATTAACCAAGGGATTGTGGGTGAGGTCCTCCACATATATAGTTTTAATGGAAATTTAATTGATATGATATTATAATAATTTAATGATTTCACAATATCTGATTTTGTTTACAAATCCCTCATGTATACTTTTCATGTTCCTATGGAATTAGTCTTTGTTATCCTCTATTTATTGTGCCATTTAATATTAATTAATTTTATCCTAGTAGGGGTATTACAGATATGGTTTAAAAATCATTTTCAATGCATTACCTACTGGGATACTTGTGTAGGATTCTAGTAATCATTTATATACTAATTATTTAATCATGTTTCATTAAGTTAAATAGAAAACCTTAATTATTTTTTGTGGTACCTGATAATTATGGTTTAATGGAAAATTAAAAAAATTAGTTGTAGAAAATACTAGATTCTTTTCAGCCATAATTTCAATGTAAGTAGAAATATGATAGTCAAATAAAGGTTACTCATAAAAGAAGCCTTTTATTCATTAAAGTGTGTGGTAATATCATTATTTTATTTAATGACCAAATATAACCATTTTAGGACTAACAATGGTGAAATTAATGATCTACATCAGTCATTGAAAGGGTAATCCCACTCCCTTTATCTAGAGTTTCCCTAAATAAATGAATCACCATTTCTAGGATAATATATACATTTATGTCTTAAAATTATCATAATTCCTTTTATAAGAATATAAATATGTGTTCAATTAATTTAATTTTGAGTGGATCCATCTTTGTAAGGACTTTAGTTAGTGTTTAATTGAATGTTTTATGCAATCTATTAAATGGTGGTGTGATTGGAACTAATAATTTCTCTATATTTAATGATTTCTTAGAAGAAAATTCTTTTTTGAGATTTATTATGACAAATTCTTTTAATTTTGAGTTAGTAAAAGACTTTTTTAAAAGTATTTCATCTGTGAAGTAAAACTATGTCTACTCATATATTTGGTTGAACATTATGAATACTCATGATGAAGTGATGAGGCATAATAGGTGTATGGATTATATGAACTCAAAATTTAACTTCAAAGAGAAAAATAGGTTGGGTTCTCCACTAATTTAGTCATTTCATCTATTTTTGTGTTTCCCAAAATCATGACATCGACAAAATTAGATTACCCCAATATCATTTAATGGCCACTATCATGGATTGATGGTGTGAATATCCCTTTCTGCCTATCATAGATATGCTATTTGGATCTATCGAGATAGGGAACCTTGACAATCACCTGTAAAATAATTTGGGAATATATTTGACTGCAAATGAAATTGTACCTCTTATCAATTTCTCTAAATATGGGATTCAACAATTCATGATTAAAAAAATATGGTGTAAAATCTTTTATGGGATATCATCTATTGACTTTCATATGAAATTTTAGATGAATCTCTCTCTCTCTGAGGTTTTGTGTCTGTAAGGTTGGGGAAGAATCCTTAATGAATTCCTTCATCTAGTGATCTTTTGAAATGTCTATTTATAACATATTTAGTAGTATCGTTGCATAAAATTTAATTAATATTAGTAAAATAATCTACATGATGGTTTATGAAAATAACAAGGATTACAATAGATAGTTTTTGAACCTAATCTAGGCTAATATTTATATGGTATGGTTCCTCATTTAGCGTTTCTATAATGGAAACATGTCTGATTAGAATTTCATTTATCTCAATTTTTTCATGATGAATAACCTTATTTCTATCAGATTATCTAGCTCCCTAAATATTGGATTGGATATAAACTCAATCAGAGAGATATCTATATATACAAATGTCACATACTAGGTTGTCATGCCATCCAACCAGACAAATGACCTGGTCCGTGGCATGGCCTGGAGGGATTTTCTGATCCCTATTTGTTGGAAACTAGTTCTGAGAATCAAAATAATCTAGATGGGAATGATTTAGCCCAAAAAACCCTACACTAAAATAAACAAACTAAATATGAAACAAACTAATAATAAATGAATCTCAGTAAATATACCGACCAATCGAGATAAAAAATAGAACTAAAAAAACTAAACACTATAAAGAAAAAACTAAATAAAAATGGAGGAAAAATTGATCTCCACATGACCTTATGGTTACCACCATCCACAAGACCTACCTGCTCCATGAGCAACCAACCCATAAACCCACACCTTTAAAATGGAATGGCTCTACCAACACTGAATTGTACAAGTATGGTGTGAGTCTTATAGCTTATTAGGTAACCCCCATAGAATCTGCTAATTTCCTTTCTTGAGATAATCCACAAACACTAGTTTAATGTACATATGAAATATTATGTTTTTATCATTTTGAAAAAGAAAACATAACATTACCTGTTTCAAAACATATATTCCACATTCCTATTTTTAATATTGATTTCCATTTTAAAAACCATGTTCCACACATAAATCTAGAGAAAGTAATACAAGACTAAGCTAAAAATTAAATAAAATTATACTGAATAGGAAACCGAGTGGAACATGAAAAAAAATAAACAATCACATATAGGATGTAAATAGTTGGAATTTCCTAAACATCTCTTATCGATCTATAGACATTCTCAAATTTGGCTCACCTTTAAATATATTATGCAGCTTCATAGTCAATAACCAACTAGTGTCTCTAAACTATCCAATCTTTTTGAAAATCCTACATAGTGCAATAACGTTTAGGGTGTTCTAACCCTTCTAATTGGGATTGAAATGCATCCATCACTCGACCCTCTATAATATTCCCAAGAAACCCATAGTAATAATACATGGTGAAAAGAGGAGGGCCTCATACGAATGACTCATCTTACCCACTTCCACTGCACTTGCCTACCCCAAACACCAACACCACCCAAGTGATGAACCATATAGGGAAATCATCCATAGGGTTTCCCATCTCAGAAAAAACCATTAATAATTGCCAATTGGGTTATCGCATTAGAAATTCATTCAAATCATTTCTAATAAAATTAAATGTTTCCAACCATGATTTTACAGTTTCCAAACCAAATTCCCTTTACAAACATCACAATGTTCCAACCGATCCTTTAAAATTTCCCCTTCAATACATTTACAAGGAAATTTCATAACTAAATTGAAACATGAAACAATGTGAAATGTTACAAACCAGCCTTAATTCCTATTATTTATTAAAACAATCCCAAACTAAAAATGGGACATCAATTATAAAACACATTTAAAGTACCATTTAATGTCACATGAAGCACCAACCTGCCATTTAGGATTTAGGTAACCATTTTGGAATGGGGAGAATAAAGAAAGTTAAGTCTTTGGAAACCATGGTTCAAGAGATATCCAAGTTTATCGAGGTTCCAAATGGGCCTTAAAATCCCCCTATAAAACCACACCTTCCCAAAAGAACTCGACTCAACATTTAAAAATTCAAACCACATAGGAATCCTTTTTATGAAACCCAAAACCAACAATCCATTCCACTCAAGTATTCATTATGTCATCCAAAATGACATTATAATGACACATCACATTATTTTTAATCAACAAAAAAAGTCACACTATAAAATTCACCACATTCTACATATAAAAAATCCAAATTTACAACCCCTAATGATATCATAACATTACCATGGTTAATCAGCACTCAAAACGCACAATTTCATTTTAAAGGAACAATTAAAATTTTAACAAACACCTTTTGTGCATAAATACATAATCAGGATTAAAGAAAACCTTTTTTACTACTATTAACAATTATTACCAACTCATGGACACCACAAAAAACCATGAAATTATACAAAAATTAGGTGAAAAAAAGTTATAAATTATTTATAAACACCCAAGCATAAAATGGAATGAATTGAAAAGGAAACGAATGGAGACTCCTACCTCAATGGAGTGAAGATGCAATGAAAATTCAAGAGAAGGCAGTTCCAATAGCGAGACATAAACCACACACTATAACGTTAATGAAAACAAACTACACATCAATCATAACACATAGAGTTTGGATAATAGGGAAACCCCACCAAGAGAGACCATGATCCCAAGAGATAAGGGAGAAGAGAAGGATAAATTGACCAAAAACTAAAGGAAGCATACCATGTAACCTTAATGGAGCATCAAAAATCAATTGATTAAAAGGGAGAGTGATATTTGAGGCTGCCTAGATTTCCTAAGTTGAAGGAGGTGAGGAAAACCTTATTTATTGGTAAAATAATGGAGTGGAAAGATTGAGATCTCATTATTTTTATAATGTAGGAATATCGCATAGTTTGGTTGCAAGGTTTTCCAATCCAAGCATAAACCTTGCAGTAGCCACTATTTAAATGGAAAAAAACCGCATTCATGGTCATTGAATGGTTTCCTAAACCAAGCACAAACCGTTTTCCATACTCATGGAAAACAAAACAGGTCGGACAATTTCTCGAGCGAGGGTGCAAAACTTACCTAGCCTATGCGCAAATTGCACCCAGCCTGAAAACTCACCCAAAACATTAAAAATCCAAAAATTTAAATTATGGATCAAGATGAACCTCAACTACAAATATCAAAATCCAAAAAAATAATCAAATAAAATAATTACCATGGCTGGGGTGTGACAATTACCCCAACCAAAAACACTTTCCCCCTAGAAATATACTCTAATGAGTGAAAAACAAAACTCGATCACAAATCTAAAATAAACTAAACAAATCAACACACCTCAGAGGGAAATGTTACTTCAAATGTCACATCTAACCAATTATATATAAAACTGTAGCTTTATAAAAAACTGGAGAACATGAGAGGGTTCTCCCAATACTAAACACTCAAATACCACCTTGTAATGACTTTATATCAGACCAACGAGTGAGCGTCCAACACAACTACCCCCAAACTCCTTTGAATTAGTTGAAAAAAACCACTGCCAGAACTAAAAATTAACTACATTAGTTGGACTCCAACACACGAGGAAACCCACGAAAGATACCTGAACTGAATGAAAAATACAAACACAAAAAATCAGATATTTCCACAAGATCATGTATCTCCAAATAGGCATAATAGAAACTAAGACCATCACTAACCTGAAAAATGGTAAAGCACACCAGAAAAAAAATCAATCTAAGACCCACATTCGGATAAGAACATTACTCAAATTATGATAGAATGAGTCCATCACAATTTTACAATGAAATTATGAACTCAAAATAGAATCCAAATCTAAAACAATGAATCTTCAAACATCTCCACTTCAATATGTGATGTAAAGTTGGGCCATGTTTACCCACACACACCTAGAGATTCATAACTGTGAGCCATCGTCACTATGGTGCCTATGGCTAGATCCTAGTTGGTTGAAACATCGACTGGCTCACATCTAGAAGATGATATCCTCTGATCGAAAACTCTTATTTGGGAAACTCTTCCTACAAAACTTCTTTGAATGACCCAAATGACCAAAATAGTGATAAGTAAATAGAGGATTGTGACAAGATGACATTAAATGTCTGAACCATCCATTCTTGTGGAACACACGTGAATGGTACATAAATCTAGAAAATAGAACCAACAAAGCATACTTCTCTATGATAGGTTCTTCCATCACACACTTCACACCATATAGGGATCCTTCATGAAAATTAAGAGACACTAGTGTGCCAACTACATGTATTCGAGGAACCAAATATAATAAAAATGATTCATCCAATAACTTCTCAAAATGAAGATACATGGAAGAGAGGTAATTATTATTGGACTCTGGACGATTACCCATGATGATTATATAACCCCTCAATAGCTCATATAATTCTATTTCCAGAGAGAAAGGAACCATCTCATTGAAATGTTCATCAAAAGCCTTAAATGTCTACTGACCCTAATGAACATTCATGAGCTTATTAAAATTATTCATCTTTACCAACTCAATTAAAAAACATCACATGAAAATTTACTAAAACACTCCCCACATCATCCCAAATTTCATTTCTTGTAGGGAAAACTTCTTTCATTCATCCATATATAGACCTTCAAACAAACCCATAATAACATGGACACTAACATCTTTGGGATTTCCCAACAATCTGAAGATTCTCTTAACTTCTTTGATCCAATCCACTACCTCTACTAGACCTCAATCACCATGATATACATGAAGTTCTTGAGAAGAACTATAAATTGTGAATGAATCATTAGAAAAACTAGGTACCTTTCTAGGTGGAATATTCTAAATAACAAAAGGATCACAAAACCAATAATTTCATCAACTCAAAACACAATCAATTAGAATATCTCAAGCTAAAATAACAGACTCATAATATAAATGCATACATTCAAAACCAAAATTACTCTTTTTAAAAGTCACCATTTTATATTGATTTCAAAATTTCCTTCTTCCAAGGCCACTATCCAAATACTGAAATCTATTTTTCTCTCTACAAGAGACCACTTTTTAAAATAAAACTAATCCTGAAACATTTAGATTTCAAAAACTCAATTATGCTACCCTATGAACCATAACATGTGTTTCCACCCACTTCCTATTTGATTATACATTACCACATACCAATGTAAAATTTTTATACATACCTACTCATATGTGAATTTTTATAAGGAATACCAAGGGTCAAACTTTCCATTTAATTATCAAAACCTGAAAATTTACCAAATTTTCAATCCAACTTCATTCTTTTAAAACTATTTCATGAAATTTTATAAACCCCATGAAATAAATAATTTTCAATTCAAAAGAGACGTTATTCTAAGAGATTACATACACAAACAGAAACCCAAATAGAACATAACTCATACCAACAAATTGTACTTGAATCGGACATACTTATCGACATATGGTGCAGCTCTGTGGTCAATAACTAGCTGGCCACATTAAACATTGCAATCCAGTGGAATGTCCCAACTATCCATATAATGTATATGGGGGTTCAAACCCATATAATTGGGTTTGACAATAAACCATCATTCAACCCTCAGAATAATACACAAGAAACCCATGGTAATAATACATGGGGAAAAGATGAGGCCATCATACGCGTGACTCACCTTACATGCCGCCACTGCACAAGCCTACCCCAAACACTGACACCATTTTTGAGATGAACTATAGAGGTAAATACTTAATTGGTTTTCCCATATCAGAAAAATGCATGAGAAGTGGCAACCGGATTATCACATTACCCAAGCTTTCAAATCATTTCTCAAAATAGGATATGTTGCCAACAAGAAATTTACATATTCAAAACCAAATTCACATCCCATTGATTTCAAAGTTCAGATTGGACCTTTAACATTTCCAAAGTAATATATTTAAAATTCCATTTCAATCATAATGCAAAACATATAACAAAATGAAAATTTCCAAATAGGCCTTTATGCCAATTTTTCATCCAATGTATTTCAAAATGCCAAACGGTCCAATATTTATGAAACACATTTTAAGTCTCATTAAAAATCACATAATGCACCAACATTCCATTTAATATTTTAGAAACCATTTTGTAAATAGGATAGGAAAGGATGGTGAACTATTTAGAAACCACGATTCAAGAGAGAACAATCTATATCAAGGTGAAAAATAGGTGTTATGAACCCCTTATAAAACCAAAATTTTCTAAAAGAACTCAACACATTACATACAAATACATAAATAATACAAATCATTTCTAGAAAACTGAATAAAACATTCTATGCCATTCAATATATTCATTAAATCATTCAAAAACCCGTTTTAAAGATACATCACAAGATTTTCAATCAGCACAACAAGTCAAAATATAATAATCACCACATTCCACATATAAAAAATCCATATTCACAACCCACAATGATATCATAAAATAACTAAGGTTAATCAACACTCAATTCCCACAATTTCATTTTAATAAATCAATTGTAATTTTAACAAACACGTTGTAAAAAATACTATAAAATTATGATTAATGAACCCTTTTTTACTACTTACACCAACATTTTCAAGCACAAGGGAACAAATCCAACCCATGAAATCACACCAACAACATAAGAAACACAATTACTAATTTTTTATAAATACTTAAGCGTAAAATGGAATGAATTAGTAGGAAAATGAACATAAAAACCTTCTTTAATGGAGTGAAGATGCAACCAAACATTGGGATAATGGAGATCCAAGAATGAGACACAGACCACACACCCTAACATCAATTAAAAAGAACTACACGTCAACCCTAACAAATAGGGTTTTTATAAGAAGGAATATCATACAAGATAGATAAACATACCAAGAGAGAAGGGAGAATATATTGGGAGATGGACCCAAAATCGAAGGACTCTTACCTTGGAACCTACACGGAGATTAAAAATTAGAAAGAGAAAAGGGAGAGAGAGATTGTAGGACCCCTTGGTGCTTATAGTTTTGATAATGGAAAGAAACCCCAATTTAGGATTAAAAGCATGAATAGGAAAACATGGAATTTCCTGATTTTTCATATTTAGACATCTCGAATGTTTTAGACGCATGATATTCTAAATAGTAGGAAAACTATGTTGTAGACATTTTACAAATGGAATACCCCTCAAGAACAGTCTCTATATGGTTTCCAAAACCATCTGTAGCCAATGTGCTTTACTCATGGACCCCAAAATAGGTTGCACAGTTACCTGGGAAAGGGTGCATCATTTACTTAACCCATGTGCAAACTCTAAAAAGGCCAAAAACTCAGCCAAAACATGTAAAATCAAACAATTGATATGAGGTATCAACCCAAAAATCAACCAAAAAGATAAAAATCCATGAAAAAGAATAAAAAATAGTAATTCCAAAGATCAGGATGTGACTCCTAGGTTGTGAATTTGTGGAAATTTTAGGATAAATAATTTAGTTATATATGTTTTCTAGAAATAACCCATAGTATGTGGTATCAAAATAAATACATATGGTTCTATGATAGGTCGTATGGGTCCCTCTGGATATGGTGGTTTCCTATAAAAAAGAGATGGAAGTGATTATAATAGAGATATAAATTTCAATATTTTATAAATTCAGTTGGATTTTTCTCGAAGACCACTCCTCATTCATGGATCATGGAATTCATCTAACCATGTCCTCTCTTTCTTGTAGAATGATAGTTATTTTGGATCATTTGTATCTCTATAATAAGAAAATTTCATTATTTATCTCATATTTATATAGAGGATATTTTTTTTCTAAAATTCATATAAAATTTAGATTCTTGTTGAGTGTATGTAACCAGAATATGAATGTACCAAAGTAAATTGACGAGCAGTTGTTCCATGAAATTTATAGTACCCCCACTTTGGTTATCCTTAATTTATATTATTCTCTAAAGTTTTATTTCAGGGAGATATTATTATTATTATTATTATTCATTTCAATTATATTATTAATGAATCTGACAAAAAAAATTAACTAATGAGGCCCATAATTCTCTAACCCATCAATGAATTGGTATTTCTCAAAAGATAAACAATAATTAGGTAATGTGACTTTCCTAATATGTTATTTCTCTTTTATTTGAGCATGGAATTGATGAAATGGTTATGTTGTATGGAATTATGTATGTCTTCACTATGAAATTTATTAATTTTAACCATGTTATTTTCAATTTAAATTGGTATGGATATAATATACATATTTGTTAATTTATATAGAATTTATTTGTTTTTATATTTCTGCCATATTCTATTCTTTATGTTTATTCTATATTAGCTTCAATTGTATGAAATACCTTACTACACATTTGATACCACTCACTAATATTGTTTCACCATTTCCCTAAAAACCACAATGAAAAGTACATGTCACAAAATTATATGTAATGAATGAATAATATATATTTATAGGTTTTATATAATATTTTATGTTCTAATGTAATGTAATGATCGTGAATATATCTCATTTTAGAGAATACTATTATTTTATATCATATGTTTCATGATCAATTTATTTAATTACAAATTTGATTAAGAAACACTAGAATAGGGTTTCTATATTTAGGTTTGTTACACCATTACCACAGAAACAAATTAATTAAAAAAAGTGTAAATATACATAAAACCACTATAGGAATAATATAAAAGGAATATGATATGTCAATAAAATAATATAAATAAGATGGATAAGAAGTGAAATCAACCAATAAAAAATAGATATAATGCAAATTACCCCTTACATAAACTCTAATATTTCATGAATGTGGTTTAGTACAATATATATAATAGATTAATTTTCTATTAAAATATTTCAAAAGATAATATTTTTATTCCCACTAATGATAATCCTATATTAATTTATTACAAAGTTATTAATTATTAATTTCTTTATTTGAAATATGGGTTTATAGTTAAAATCTATCATTTTATATTTCAATATTGTATCCCTGTTCATCATAATTTTTTCACGAGTTCACAATAAAAAATAATATTAAATATATGATAATAATAACATAATAATATGTTTTATGTTAAAGGTTTTGTATGTATGTTTGAATCCTCATTGAATTTATTAATGAAAAGGCCTCTTTTTAATCTATATAGTGGGAGATCCATTAAATTTACCAGAATAAAAAATGAAAATAATGACTCATAGAAACCATGTCTGAAAGCCTTATAACCAAAGACCATTATTTTACTTGAAATGATCAAAAAGTGTCCCACCATTAACATCACCCTTTCACCATTTCTTATGTTGTCTACCATCTGCCACACTAGCATCCACCATGCATCCACATCATCATTTTATAGCCTATGACTCCACCACCAATGCACTTACACCATCCTTCCATGGATACATATTACCCCTTCCAAGGCCGCTAGTACCAACTATCTTGTCTCACCGTCGTAGGTAGAACCTCATGTTTGCCTGCCCACAATTCCACTGGACATGACAAATTCAAGAACTCCTAGTGGGGATCTAATGAAAGATGGTATACTCACTGTTGTATTTCCCTCCATTGAAACTATATCTCCCCATCGTCCACCACCACCGTGTAGACTTCACCCGCTATAATCCTCCCAACCACACATTATGCCCCCTCAACACACCACTCAAAACAGTTACCTGTAGTGCGGGTAATTTTTTCATGATGGGGTTTCATTCCCAGAACTACCAGATGTGGAGGTTCATTATATACCACTAAATTGTAGCAATTTACATATTCTGGGTTCAATATATGGATGTTATGATAATGATTCTCAGGGAAGGAATATATAATTTTCCCGTTTTTGGTAATATTTTAAATCATAAAGAGATATATCACAATAAATATTAATTTTAGTTTACAATTTAAATAAGCATAAAAATTCAATACAAAATGATATACTATAAATAATATTCTTTTTTGTTTTTTTAACCCTCTAAATTATAAATAAGAAAATAATGTGGATTTTATATATAGGTGTTTGAGCTAGCCCAAACACAAGCATGATATAGTTGTTAGACGATTATAATACTATTTCACTAATATCTAATCATTAAAGAAATATATTTATTTCAATTATATATTATTAATGTAGTTAATATAATTCAGGAATAGGTATTGTAAGAAAGGAATATTAATAGATTAATAATTTGATGATGCTTATATTGAAAATCCAAATCGTCTTTTGAGGACCTTTTTTTCAATGGAGTCATTACGACTCCTTCTTCATATTAGAGTCAAAAATATTTTATATATTATTTTAAGAGATATAGATTTTGGAAGATTAAGGTTATATAACCTTCCTATAACTATTCATTTCAATTTTAGGAGGATAAACCCATTTATATATGAGCATGAGTGTAATTTTTTCAAATATATATTCCTTAATTTATAATGAATAATTCATATCATGAATTATGAATAAAAAATTAACGTGTAATGAATATATATCATGTATTAACCCATCCAAACATTTATTTGGAAAATTTATGAGTAATTTTATTACTTTTCTCACTATTTTTACAAATTTACATATTTTACCTTTTTCATCAAGATTTACTTTTTACCCCGAAAACATTATTTTTGAAATAAAATGACTCTTATAGCAAATTTCAATGTCAAATTATAAATATAAAATCTTTTCTAATATATTTTTATTTTTATTTTTATTAATTTAACTCATTAATGTGAAATCATAATATATATAAAAACAATATTCTCAAGAAATTGAACTCTTTCAATAATTTATAATTATTAAATATCTCATATTATCCATAATTAATTATTTAATATAAACTGTACATATATTACTTATAATATATTTTTAAGGTCTATTATTTTTTAATATTCAAATATATAACAATATTAATATACTCTTCATCTATTTTTACACCCAATTAAAATATATATTTACACTCAATAACTAGGTAATAGTCACCTTACCCAATTAAATTACTATGTATAACCTTAATTATTTCAATAAAAATACTCCATAATATTCCATAATTTCATTATGATGGTTTCTATCATATTTCTAAGGCTTTCTATTCATTCAATAATTATACGCAATGATATATTATAAATCAGATTCAATAAGGAAGTATATTTTATCTTTTTAGATATTATTTTTAATATTTGTTATATTACTTTTTATAGCTTTCATTAACATATTCATTATATTTTTCTTTTATTATATTATATATTATTTCATTTTATGTTATTAAGTTAAACAATAAATTAATAATTAATTATTAATTTTAGATTCAGTTTACAATTGATTTTTTTTATATGGGAATTCACAGATATATAATGAATTAAAATATATATTTAATTATGATAAGAATAAAATTTAGATAAAAATGTATACTACACCACTAGATGTAATAGAATCAGTATCCAAACCCATTATTAAATTAAAATTTTATTTTATTGGGGACTATAGTAACCACTTACATAGAAAAATATCATATACCACATTTTTAGATAAAAATTGTTAATAATCACATTTTCTCTTAGTTTTTAAACCATAAAAATAGGGTGTGCCCTCTAAAACCATGGATTTCAATATCATTTTTATGTAACCAATTTACATAACCTAAAAACTATATACAAAGGTAAATAATTAAATTTTTTATGCAACATCGATCTATAGGATATTATGAATAAGGAAATGATACCAAACTAATCGACAATAAATATGTTTTTTGATTGTTATTATTTTTAATTTATTAATATATATAATGTATTAACTTTTATTTTTTGGATTATTACAAATTAAAACTAATGAAAAATAAATCACACCTATTGATACCATCTCTAAATCCATTTTATAATATTACACATAAATATAGTCTAATAAAACAATGGGTATAGTTATCAACATGACACACATACTACTAAGGTTCATATAATATTTATAATATTTGTTTCTTGGTCTATCTATTATCAAGAGTTTTGCTAAAAATGTAAATAGGTTCCCCTAAAACATGTCTATATTGGGTATAGTGCCATTTATATTTTTATAGTTCCTAGATTCATTAAAATTACAGTTCTACTGATGTGTTCATTTCAAATGAAAAAATTGTTCATAACCACAGGTTCTAATTGTGAATATATTATTGTTGGGGTTATATATATCTCATAAGTATATTATAGTTTTAATAATTAATATGAAATATATATTTTAATTTTTTAAATATATATTAATAATAATAGATTTGATATTAGTAAAAATATTTAATAAATATATCAACCAAGTAATGAAAACAAAAATTATAAAAAACAATTATCAGTATTGAAATAGTAATTAAAAATAATTTCTTCAAAAATCTAATTTTATTATATAAGTAAAAAAATGTATATTTGGATATTTTTAAAAAAATATTGATTTTCTATTTCTAGTAATAATTTAAAATTATATTATATTTATAATATAATTTCATAGTGGAAAAATAAATTATCTATAGAATAGTGAATTACATTAGAGAAGACTATATATCACAATATAAAATATATAAGAAAAATATCATCTTAATTAATAAGAAATAATATGTGAGACAAAAATATGAATTAAATAATCAATTTCCATTTTTTCAATATGATGGTCACATTCAACAAATAATAATATTTCATAACTACAATGTATTGATCAGATTCATAAATACTAGCCATTTTCAATTATTAAAGTTTTCCTCCACCACCTTTTGGAAACCACTCATAATATTATATACCCAAAAAATTATCTACCAAAAAATTATCCTAATTTAAATATGATCCTTAATTTTGTAAAATCATTGTTATAAAAAAGTTTCAAGCCTTCAATATTCTGAAGTATCATATAAACAAAAAATCTCATCTATGTGGTAACAACCTTTTGATTACAATTTTCATTTGATATTTTATTTTCATACCATACTTTTAGAAATAATAATTTTATTTACATAAGAAAAATATAATAATTTTGATTTTATATGGATATAATATTCGAAACATTATTCTTTACTATGAATTTTTTACCTTAAACCAATCCATGTTAGCGTAAAAATAACCATACCGCTGATAAATGAATAATATAATTATTATTATAAACAAAATTTACTAAGGAATCATAAATATTTAAATAATATATAAAGAATTATAAATTTATTCTATATTTATCATTATAGAGTTGTAAAATTCAACTGATAAAATTTAGGAAAACAAATAACCATGATTGAAAAACCCTCTTTAATGAAAGAACCTAAAACTATTGATTATTTTAATTGGGACAATTCCAATTCAACATAAAATTTCAAAAATCATTGAATAATTATTAAACCAATACAAAAAGTGATATAGTTTTTATTTACTTATATACTATAAAAATCCCACATCTCAATATCAAAATTATTAAAATAGTATGTCACATGGTTAAAGTGTATTCCCAATCACCACATACTAGAAAATTTACTAGTGGAAAAAAACATTTCTTTTGAAAATATTTTACCCTCATTTATTTAAAGAAAATAAATAACTTGTACTTATTTATAAATTCAATATAATTCATACATATAATTGATTTTATATGAAAAAATATACTATTTAATTTGAAAAAAACTCAAAAAAATGTCATGGGAATTTAGAAATTATCCAAAAGCATAAAAGTATAAAGTATTAATATTCTTTACATAGTTTTCAAAATGTAAACAAACCATGTTTCCATACATGACAAGTACATTAAAAAGTTAATCTGAGAACAATAAGTTGTCTCCAATAACGAATTTATATTACATAATAGAAAACATATTCCAAAATATAACCACATAATAAAATTGTGTCATGACCATGTTACACTTGGTCTACTACACATCTAATCATCCTCAATATACATGAATTGAATTTTAATTAATTATAATATAGAATCCATACCCAATTTTGATATGCTATATTGTTTCTAGATATTTATAATTCATTGTTCGGGTGTTGGGTGTGACAACATTGAAATTACTAGGTAGGTTAATTTATATTTCAAAATATACAAGTTTGGTTTTAAAGTCTTGTTAAAGGTGTCTGGGGGTTAGTTATTATAATATAAGTAGTTGGGAGTACCAATAAGTAGATTGGAGCTACTTGTTTTCCACTGGAAAGCTGGTACATTTCCATCGACTGGCCAACAGAGGTGGGTGTAGAGCAAGTAGATAATTACCGCCACTTGTTAGATGGTACAAGGAGACTAACCTATTAATGGATAAAACAATATCCTAGTATTCTTCTTATAGTTATAGACTTGTGGGATTTCCACCACCATCACCCTAATAGAAGCATAGGCTTGCTGGTATGTCTCACCGGTGGACCAATGTTTCCTGGACAACCCAATCATTGAAAGAACCCTCATCATCTATAATTAACGATCATTTTTTACCCATCTCTCTATTTTTACCCGCACATGAATATAACATCCCAATGCAATATCATTTAAAAAAATATACTCTATACATACCCATTCATAGGTACTTCAAGTTGGTATTAATTCATTGAATCCATAACTATATATTTCATATGTTAAAGGAAAAATTATCTCATTCTCTTTAAATGAATCAAATATCTATGATATTTTGGAATGATCAATGTATTATATCAGGAAATAATAGTGGTTAATTTGTTTAATTATTTATATATGAATTATCTAATCATATTTCACCCATAACTTTAATGGATATATCTCCACCATTGTCAGTGAATCTCAATGGGTAAGTTGATCTACACCAATTCCCATGTGTTGTTTTCCATCATGAATATTTATTATATAATTCTAGTTGTAATGAATATGGATTGGTTATTGGAATCATTGGTGTATAGTAATTCTTCCATGACATCTCTTGGAAATTAATTTCACAATATAAATTTTGGAATCACATACAACATAATATCATTGAATGAGGATGATTGTCATGAGTGACATGTTGTTACATTAATGTGTATCCTTAAGTATAAATATCTATCATATAATGGTTGTGGTTTCTATATGTTGGTAATGTGAATGTTGTTAAAGAAATTGATTGTGTTTTATAATTTTACTTTTTGTACCATTCCATATTTTTGTGAATGCTTATACTATATGCCTTATATCTATTAACAAGGTGACAATTTCTACATTGTGACTTGGTATTCCATACTGAGGGGGGATTTTAGAGTGAAACATTGTAAAGGTATTGATAATGGGACCTTGATACATGTTAGGGGTACAAACACATTTTTTCTGGGAATAAGATAATGGATGGTTTACAATTTCCATGTGGTCTGACTAAATAATGAACTAGGGGTTTGATGACATTATGTCTTGATTTAGTTGGGGTAGGGGAAGGAAAACCATATGGCATGAGTCGTGGTTGATCCAAGGTTGATATAACTATGTCACATGTATCAAGTTTTTTTTGTATATGTTATATGATTAGAAACATTTTTGGTCATTCTAAAATGATCTAATATGTGATTATGTACGAGAAATTCCTTATTGATGTCTGATTAGAAAATGTTCTCTTCAAATTTTACTTATTTTTTATTTATAATTTTTTATAATATATTTATTTTCCTAATAATTTAAATGTAGATTTTATTTTAATGAAAAATTGGTGGTGTACTACTAGGTTTATACACACGCCGTTATGAGGAATCTTGATGCAGAAGTACATTTCATGGTTATGAATATAGATAATGTAAAGGGACATGCATCCTATGATGAGGGTGTAGAGATTGGCGGATGGAGGAAATGCCTTGAAGGACTAAAAAATATTTATATATTTACATATTTTATTTTATTATTTAACATTCAATTATTGTCACAAAACATTGGGGGTCAATTGGTTTATATTTTTTTGACATGGATTCAATTTTTTACTTCATTATGATTTTCATATAGTTTCACTGTTTTTTTAGAATGTTCTTATATATTATTATTTCATTAATATTTATTACTATTTTTTCTAGAAGTATTTTCTTACCATCACACCATTCAGACTATCTTCATTAGTTATAATCCTATTACAAATGGGGAGGTCAAAATGTGGTCATGTATTAAATTGTCCTAGACCATGTGATTTAGGTTTGTGAATTTCAAATTATTATTTGTGTAGGTTTTATTTTATTTCTTTATAACTATGTTTGGGAAATGGTGGGAATGAGATTGGATGTGTGGAACATGGTTAAGGGAACCATGTAAGTTCCTATCTAACTCTCATGTAACATAAATCTTTGTTACAAGTGATAGGATTTATTTTAAAGACTGTATTATTAAAATATTGTATTGATCCAAAGTGCTATCGTGATTTTATAGTTTATGGGATTTGGGTTTTGTAAATGAATCCTGAGTAGGATTATTGGTTAACATGTTATATTTCTATTTCTTTATTATACATAGCTTCTAAATTAACAAAATGTCCTATTTATTATTTGATTTGTGCTTTTGTGATGTACATGTGGTAGAATTTTTATTTTTGCACCTGAATATTATATGACCAGTTATGTGTATATGAATATAACTAATATGCATGAATTGGTGATTGGGATTAAGACTTTAGTAGTAGTGAGTGGGTTTTACATTTTATAAATTGGAATCCTCTTCTAAATATTCTTCATATAGTGATCTTTTTTGGGCAGCTATAATTTTTTGATTGTTGTGGTTATTTAAAATATTAGTCATATTTCTATGTGTTTCGTTATTATTTTAAATAAAAATTTGATGAAAAAATTTTACTGGACCACTAAGGGAAGTGATTACATATTATATTTTAAGTGATGAAAGTCATGATGTGACTCTAAACGTGTAAGAGTGTGTAATTCACCATGAACTAAAAGCCACTATAGTGGTTTATGTAGCATAATAGATGTAACCTATTTTATTTATTATAGTCCCTATTGATGGTTGGGGAGCTCGCTAGAAGATGATTGATTATTCTCTAGATTACCAACTTCAATATATGTTATCCATCGAGTGTACTAATGGAACCCATTATGTTATGGATTATACCAATATAATTAAGTGAATATTTCCTACAGTAGATACATTGGAGGATCAATGGCATAATATGGATTATTTCATGATTCAAAGGCCTATAATATGATGGTGGGATGTTATGACCTTCTACTGAGACAAGAATTTCTGACATAGGAGACTATCAAAAATCATGTATATGGTGATTGTTTCCAAGAAACCATAAATAATTATTGATATTATATGTTTATATAACTTCAATAGGGGATGATGTTAGTATCAACCTATTCATCATGTTTTATAGAGTGAATTCAGATCAAAACTCCTTTTGATGGGAATAAGGAAAATTGAGATCACAATTTTGAGATAATACTTCAACCATAGATTTTAAAATAGGTCAAACAAATTTACATGCCATCATATTTTGTAGTGCTAAAAAATACCATATTGTTCAGTAATAGTCTGGATGAGTACATATTATTTTTTTATCATTCATCCTTCAGTGCACGATCGATTGGGAATCCTAATGATGGAGTGGGTGAATTTTATGGTA
The DNA here is from genome assembly GCA_963277665.1 of Viscum album. Classification (NCBI taxonomy): domain Eukaryota; kingdom Viridiplantae; phylum Streptophyta; class Magnoliopsida; order Santalales; family Viscaceae; genus Viscum; species Viscum album. The sequence goes on along the minus strand of OY728120.1, from coordinate 1,748,044,926 downwards.
GTAGGGATATGAAGTATATGAGATAATTTAGGGTGTAATTATGTATTCATACTAGTGGTTCTTTTTTTTAGTACCCACCAGAGATGAATGTTTCACCTTATAATACAATTATGGGATGTAAATATATTATCACATGTTTTTTCCTAAATCTCAGAACATGTTTCACCTTTGTGGAAAATGGGGAATCATAAAAATTTCTATTCAAGTGTGATATACTAGGATTTCCACATAGGTTATAGTAATACATAGCTTGCGAGTAGTGGGATTGATAGGGAATCTCTGTAGTTTGACCAAACAACAACATGGTTATCGAATTAGCTGAAATATGGACCTCTAGGAAAACGTTATGTGATTAACACAAGTACTGTGTGTTTCATGGACTAGGTATTTAATGATTATGTAGTATAAAATTATACAGTTATAGATAAATTTTTGTTTTCTTATATAAATTATTCTACATTTTTTTATAACAAAGCTTCCAATTATTTTATATCTACTCAAGTCATTGATGTTTTATACATACAAGTTATACTATATTTGGAATTTATTTCTCTTGATATGTCCTTGGAAGAGAATATGTATAATCTATAGTGATTTATAGTGAGTCCTATGGTTATTTATGGATACCAAAATTCAGGATATTTCCTGATCGTATATAATACTAGACTTATTTTCATGATGAGATGGACTAGTTGATCTATTAAGAGGCTCAAATTTTTTGTTGTAGGACATATTTATCGTTTACTACAACATATGGGGAGATTTTTTTTACATGTCAATGAAATGTTGGAGGAGATTGAGTAGGAATGGACCTAATTTAGTTTGGAGAAATTAATGTGTAGGAACTTGGAATGGTTATTATTGTATATTATGTAGTAGATCCCTCCCCTTTTTCTCTATTGGTGGACAATAACCACATGCCTTTTCCAGATGATTTCATAGGAATTTATACTCATAGTGTAAATGAATTTAGGATCATATTCACACAAGGTTGATAGACTATATAAATTCCATAATATCTTATAAAACTATCTATTTTAAGGGTTCTCAAGATAGATCTTTAGGATTTGGAGGTGAAGGAATTTATTATACCAAGATCTTATCCTTGTGGTGATATATTTTTGTATTCTCGGAATGTGGATTGGATCCTTTAGTTTTTTGAGGACTATAGAAACCTATATCAAGACCTAGTAAATAAAAGTTACCAATTTCCAATGATAGATTAAATTATTGATCAGTTTAAGGGAAACTGGTGGGCTTCCAAGATTGAATTATGATCAGGATACCACTAGAATTAGGTCATAGAGGAGGATATACCTATAAATTTTATTATGTGTAGGTGTAGAATATATGAGTAACCTTTCATGCCTCATAGTATGAAAACTTCTCTAGAGATATTAGTGTATCTCGTTCATAGTATTCAATATCCACATCATGAAAACTTTTTAATTATATTCATCTATAATATCATGATATATTCAATGTGTCACGAACCAAGCAGGGACACCATCCGACCCAATTCCTGACCTAGTCTATGGCATAGACAAAAAAATGTTCCTGATCCGTACTAGATGGAAACTAGTTTCTAGGTATGAAAAAAAATAATTTGGGAACAATTTTATCTGATCACATAAAAATAAACAACCAATGATAAAAAATGAACTAAAATTGAATATTCATAAACAAACATGTATAAAAAAATTCGTTTCTCGTTTACAAAATTAAACAAAAATCCAAATAGGAAAAATCAAAAAAGAAACAACTAAACCATCCCAAAACAACCACATGATAAGAGGAACATCATCCTCAATCCACCACCACAACACCTGCCATGGAAGACCTTTATCATCCCATACCACCATATCTAAACACATTTTGATTACCTATGTCAAACATAACCATGTTTACATACACCCAATGGTGTAAGTAGGGTGTGATCCAAAGCAAAGTCATATGCCACCAAATAAAGATATTCCATTCCTATAAACATAATAAGATAAATAAACATGAAAATTTTATAAAAGAAAGACTATAAACATATTTTTTGAAATTATTTTAAAGGAAAAAATGATTTTATTTTGAAATAACCAACAGTTTACACAATATGATGATGATATATATGATATCACCAAAAGAGAACTAAGTCATGTGATAACCCAATAGGTACTAGCTTGAAACACGACAATATGTGCAACATATCTGAGTGAATATGGTATAGTAACCATGACCAACCACATTCTCATTCACAATACATTAAGTGTGTACACCCCATGGGTGTAGTGGTCTCTAATAATCGATATCATTTAGCTAGTGTTGTATCATTTGTCCTACTAGGTGAATATGGGACAAACCACTTCAATTGACATTTCACATGTCACATGCACTATTTATTTCACATATACTAAAGCTGAACTCCCTAAGACAAATGATAATCCACCATTTCTACTTTCTAAATTCTTTTTGAAAACAAATGCACAAAAAATATATATCGACCCATACATTACATACATTGTTATTACTTCAAAATTGAAAAATACTTATTACAACATATAAAAAACCATGATAGGACCGTATAAGTATAGTGTCTTTAGAAACTGGGAAACATAAACAACTGGTTCATAAAGCATCTACATTGTCTCCCATTTATTTCATCACATCTAGAGTCCCTTTTGGAATATCCTACATAATAACCTTCTTCCTGTCCTAGGGAAAAGAAAACATACAAAAGGGTGAGATCAAATGCTCAGTAAGGGTAAACAAAGGAAATATCAATCATATCATATTCAGAAGAACATAACATTTTGAATATATTAACCTAAAAAAGAGATCATAATATCATAACATTAGATAAATCATAGTAGTGAAATGTATTCCCAATAATCATAACATAAAACATAAAACTTCATGGAATACGCACATAATCATAGAAAATCATTTCTTATTAGTCGAGACTCATTTCCAAGACTATCATAGTGGACAAATCCCATTTCTGAACCGAGTTAACTCCTTGTTCCTATCATGTATCACTAAACCAAATTAACTTTCCACTCCATCCATGTCTATCTCATGAGATATAAATCTTACCCAACAAATTCGAGGGAGATATAGGTCCCACCTATCACATAATGAAACCATTCTTATGAGTGCCACAAAATCATAAATCATATATCATAGCATAACCCATGTAATAAGAATGGGATTCTTAAACATCATGCCGTCATAAAATAAACCATATAAGATAAAAGGAATTAATAAAAATAATTCCATCATAACCAAATAAAATCAATGTAAAAATAGGGATAGAAACAGAACCCTATATTATCTTAGATGGAAAATAATTTTGACAAAACACTTGAACTCTATTCATGAGGAAAATAACCTTTTTACTCCAAAAAAAATTTCCTTTCGTAACATGTCATACAATTTTAAACTAAAAGAAGTTAATTAAAAATAAAATTGAAAACTTGTAATGGAATATTCGTGGAAATAATTTTATATGAAATCATAAAAATCCATTTATGCTATATAAGTTAAAAAAACATTCTTCTCGTACTTTGTCTAGAAAAGTCAAAAACTATCTCGTACTGAAAACGGAAAAAGATTCCATTCATATATTTTACAAAAAATTAACCAATAGGTAAAAATTGATTTAAAAAATTGTAGGAGGATAAAAATAATATTAAATATTGAGGAAACATGGATGTGGATGATAAATATTCCCCTGTAAATTCTGAAGTATAAACAATCTCAGATTAAAATGACATTGTGAAATTTTCCCTTACCTTTGGTCTGATATGCTTCGTACATATCCAAACCTCTAGTATAATTATTTAAATAATGTCATTAAATTATTACGGAATCATATTCATTTTTTTGATATCATATATAGTCGTATTCTTATCTCATTATTAGTAATATTTCATTGATACTTTTTATTCGAGTCTTCATTGCTTTATGTTATTATGCATGTTTTGTCCAAAAAATTCTTGTTCCAATTTTTAGGTTATAGATATCTCATTTACAGAATGGTGTTAGTGAAATATATATCATATTTATTCATTCAATTAATTTATATAATCATTATTCAATGAATATCATGAGAACGAGTCGCATCACATCGTGGAGATGGTAGGCCGTACGTACGCACAATCGATGATACCATTCATTTGATATTAAAATCGTATATAATTGGAAGGTATATCATAAATACAGAATAATAATAATGTTATATTTATTATTTATATCATTTATACTCATTATCATACCCATCCAAATGATTAAATGTTTTAATAACAAACTACACCACGACGTGGAGATGGTAAGCTGTACGTATGCACGTGTGGTGACTCTTTCATTAATAGGATGGATAAAATAACTAATATGGTTGTATGATTTATAATAAAATCACATTATATATAAGATAATGGAGTTATTATTTTATAATGGAATCAAAAAAGATGTAGGAAGTGGAAGAAGAAAGGATCTTGAAATTGGTGGTGAGATATTTACCTCTTCCTCGGGTTCTTCCTTTTGATTTGATCAAAAGAGCTCCTTAGGATGGCTTTATGACTAAAGGAAGGCCTCTAGGATGAATTTAGAAAAGGTTATAGGGTATTTGGGTAGGGTTTGGATGAGCCAAATGGCATTGGTTCTGTGAATTAGAGAGAAGGTTGGTGCCCTTTTATAAGAGGGGTGAGGGGTACCTTAGGAAAAACTAAAAACATTATTTTATAATAAATTTATATTCGGTTTATAATGTCCCCAGAGTGACATATGTCGAGTCTAGGGTGGGGATAGGTCTAAATACGCTCATCCAATAGGTTTTAGACAAGTTTAGGATACCATTTTATCCTTATCATTTAGATTTAACTCTAATTTAAATAATTTAACTTTTATTGTGCCTTCTTTTATTCCTACAATCTATGGTTAATAAACATACTATAAACATCCAATAGAACCCCAATTGGTTCATTATTGTCATATATATTATTATATAAGTCTTTTTGTAGAACCTTAGATTTTCAAGAATAGAATATCAATAAATAATTTAATATTTGTTTTAAAAAATCTTTTATGTCAATTTTGACACTATTTGATATTCTATTATTGCTAAATTAATAACAACATTATTACGTCAAAAAAATTCATCTAACCAAACCAAATATGTTATATTAACCTATAATTTTTTTTTAATTCATAAAAAGTCCTAAATTACATTTATTTGGACATTTATAAAATCAATTATGTTAATATTTCATTAATAAGATAATTATTGCATCATCATTGTGTCATAAATAAATTAACATATTTAACGTGTAAAAATTATAAATAAAATACCATTATGTAGGAAATATTATTAGATTTATAATTAATATTTATAGTCTAATTTATCTTCTGTATAACCCTATATTAAAAAAATTTAGAAGACCCTATATTAAAAATGTTTTAATTATTAAAGATTGATTTTAATTCTTTTAACTCTTATTTGAATTAAATAATAATAAATGTCCTAATCTAATCCTAGTGGAAGTAAATGGTCATTTTTTTAAAAAGGTTTTTTTGGTCGAATTAAACTTATTCAATAGAATTAGGACATGTTTTAGTGTAATAATAATATCATTTTTACCCTTAATTATCCTATTTACTTTTAACAGTGGTAAATAATAGTAAAAAGTCACTATTAACCAAAAATTATTTCTATATAATTGAACAAAATTTTACTCCTTGATATTAACCATGTCTCTTAGATTTTAAAAATTCAACTCACAGAAGCAGTAAAATTAAGTTTTATGTAAATTTTCAAATTCTCTTATGAGGTGGGTAAAAGACAGTAAAAATTTCAATAAAATTTTATATATCTAAAATTATTATAAAATGACTAAAATTAATTACATTTCACTTATATAAGTATTATTTATCTATTTTTACCTAAAATAAATTTAATGAAAATGAATAATTATATAAATAAAAATTTGGATTTAAACTATAACTTAGTGTTTTTCACTATTCATCAAAAAATGAAAGTTTTTAGAAAAATACCAAAAAATCAGCCTAAGCTAATTTTGATATTCCAAATCAAAAAATGAATTCCATTTTGAAAGATAAAATATATAAAATTTCAAAAGGTGGGTATTACTATTCATAATGGCTAATTTATATAATATTTTAATAAAATATCATTTTTTAGTGAATCTCGGTATTGCGTACAAGGAAAGCTATCAAGGAAGGTTTCTCTTATGTGTAACGCAAGCCAAGACAGTGTTGTGTATAGTGAAATATTCCTTTGTTTTTGCGTATAACATAATTCATAAAAACATAATATTTCTCACAAAATTTCAGGGTGTTACATTCTACCCCCCTTAAAAATAATTTCACCCTTGAAATTCGTCACTTCGTAACAAACAGATGAGGATACCTCTCTCTCATCATATCCTCAAGTTCCCATGTAGCTTCTTCTAATTAGTGGTTCCTCCATAAAACTTTAACCAAGTGAGTTGTCTTGTTTCATAGAACATTTTTTCTACGATCCAGAATCTCTATTGGTTGTTCTTCATAAGAAAGATCTTTCTCCAGCGGTGCATCTTCTGAGATTAGTACATATTAAGGATCAAGTATGTACTTTATCAGGAAAGATACATGGAACACATCATGAACTTGATAGAGATTCGGTGAAAGTGTCAATCGGTAAGCTTCATTCCCAACATGATCCAGTATCTCAAAAGGACCAATATACCTAGGGATCAGCTTTCCCTTCTTTCCAAATCTCTTTACTCTATTCCAAGGAGATATTTGTAAGAATACTTTATCACCCACTTCAAAATCTAGGTCTTTTCTTCGGTTTTTGGCATAACCTTTTTGTTGAATCTGAGCTTCTCTTATGTGTTGTAGAATAGATCTTACCTATTCTGTCATCTCATCAATATGATCAGGTCCTAATAGCTTTCTTTCTCCAAAATAATCCCAACAACTTGGGATTTCTACATTTCATTCCATAGAGAGCTTTATAAGGATCCATCTGAATATTGTAGTGAAATATATTATTATAAGAAAATTCAACCAAATGTAGGTGTTTATCGCAACCACCATAGAAATCCAAAGAGAAAGCTCTCAACATGTCTTCAAGAGTTTGAATTTTTAAAGATCCATAAAATTCAAGGGAAATTTTTTCTTAATTTTCTTTGTAATTTTACAAGAGCGCGGTTTCTGACGGCACCTGATTCCGAGGCCCGGAGTGCCCGGAATCATTTTCCGAAGTTTGGCTCGGGTATGTTCAGTGAACGAATGAGCGGGAATTTCTAACTTTTGAACCGGTGCCCGGAATCAAATTCCAAGGGCACCGATGAACTCGCAGCGCCGATACTCGCATAAGGAGACCTTTTCTGAGGTTGCGTTTATTGCGGGTTGAAAGCTAGTTTTGGGAAGAATTAAAAGAAGTTAAATAAAAATGTGGAAACACTTTTTATTTGTAACTTGTTTGTTATTTTCTCCCAAAGCGAGTTAGAGGTGGGACCCACATCCACTTAACCTCCCATGGGAGGATTAAGTGTGGTGGGGCCCACACGAAACATAACTCTCCACCTTCTTTTTTTTAAACTCCCTTAAACTCCTCTTTTAATAATCTTGACAACTTGGTTATTTAATGGAGAGAGTTGTTTGAATTTCAAACCTTTGAAATTCAAATTGATAATTGTGTAAATAAAATAATCCTTAGCTTATTTTATTTTGGTTGGTCTTCTTAGCCATCTTGAGAGGTTTTGAAGAATTCTCTCCATCATTTTCAAGCTCCGATGAAGAACACTCAAGAACACCGCTTCTTTCTTCTTCGTAACCGGTGCGTTTCCAAAGGTTGATGACGTCGCTTCTTCGATCTTCTTCTCGTATCAACAAAAGGAGATGCTGATTCATCCTCAGACTTTCTTCATCGGCTTACGAAGTTTCACCAATGACGTACCTCTTCGGACGTACCTCTTCGTCAACGGAATCGACGAACGATTACCGCGACGCCCGACCTCCGCGACGCTTGTCTTCCATGGCTTGTTGACGTGCTCCGCACTTTAATTCAAGGTAGGGGTTTGTTGTTGATTATTTAGTTATTATTGTTCATGATATTAGAATGTCGAACTTTGAGGATAACAAATAATTGATATCGTTTAACGTGAGGGGGCCGGACCGCACGAACACGGCCGAACCCTCCTCCTTTGTTCTTGTTTATTTATCTTGAGGATGAAACGAGATGGCATGGTGTCGTCGCACCACGCGGGAATCACAAGGCTATAATTGCGCGGAGCCGTCGCGCCGCGCCGTGGAAAGTTTATCATGAATGCGACGCCGTCACGCCGCGTCGAAGGAAACCAAAGGCACCGCGGTACCGTCGCACCGCGCCGGACGACAAAGGCCGCGGCGGAATGGGAAGACCGGCGGCTAGCCGGGCCACCGGTGTCGGAAGCCAGAAGGGGGACCGGCCTTGCCGGTCACGTTGAGGAAGGACCGGTCGGCCAGGTCGGGCCGGCCGGAAGGGAGAAGTACCGGGGGAATTAATTCCCCCGGCTGGCCAAAACCGGCCCCCATAATGGGGGGGCCGCGGTTACACCAAGGGGGGGCAGCGCCCCCCCCCCCCCCCCCCGTTTTCCTCAAAGCAAGCCCCCCACGTGAGGGGGGGGCCAGTTTCACAAAGGGGGGGCAGCGCCCCCCCCCCCCCCCCCGTTTTTCTCAATGGCAGGCCCCCACGAGGGGGGGGGGGCATTTGATCAAAGGCGCGGCTTTCAGCCGTGCCGCCAGTAGGAAAGCGGGGCCCTTGCCCCCCGCGCGTGGCACCCGAGCAGTGCCCAGGCTGCACTGCCGCCGCCCGGGCCGCGCCGCCACGCCGGACCGGGTCGGGTAGACCCTGTTCGAGTCGACCCGATTCGGGCCGACCCAGGGGGGGTCGGCCCGAGTCGGCCCGGACCCGGACCCCCCGTTTTCGAATCGACTTCGGTCTTTTTCCCATAACTTGAGCTACGGACCTCCGATTGATGAACCGTTAGCGGTGATGCGATCCTTGGATCGAGACGGTCGATTTGGTATATTGTACTCAAAGTTTCGGAATACTTTGAGTTCGGCCGGGTTGGTTCGTACACGAAACCAACAGGGCCCTCGGAGCGGAAACACTCATATCTTGAGCTATGTACGTCCGATTGACGTGCCGTCAGCTTTGTTGAGTTCCTCTTAGTGAGACAGTTCTTTTGGAATACTCCGCCCGAGGTTTGGAAGCAGGTGGAGTACGGTCGGGTTGGTTTTTCCTTAAAAACCAACTGGGCCCCTGGGACGAAAAAGCCAATAACTCTCAGACCGGGCGTCCGATCGACGCGCCGTCTGTTGCGTTGAGTTCCTGTTGATGATATGGAACTTTTGGATACATCAACTCTGGACTTAGTGACAGTTGATGTATCAGCCTCTTGACTCGTGGAGCGAACCCTCCCAAACGAGCTTGCTGTGTGCGGGAACCCTAGAGCTGGCTGCGACTGTGACTGCTACTGCTACTGTGACTGCGACGATGACAGTACATAGATCCTTAGTGGATTCGACGACGACGACTACAGCACTCAGCGATCCTACATGGATCAGTGCTATAGGTCATGTGTGGCCCCGATCCTGTGTGGGTCCGATCCTATGTGGGTCATTGCGCTCAGCGGTCCTGTGTGAACCAGCACCTACAGGTCCTGTGTGGGCCCGATCCTGTGTGTGTATTTTGTGGGGGTTAGTTACCTATCGATCCTTCGTGGGTCCGACGACTTAGATGGATCACAGATCATCTTTATCATCCTTTGAAGAAGTATACCTGTGTGGATTTCGTTTTGCTTTCCTGTGTGGAATACGTATACTTTCCTGTGTGGACTGAGTTGTACTTGGGCTCGGAGGTTGGAGCGTATTGGAATTGATGACTTAGGTATATGTATGGGCATATACCTAAGCAGTGTTGGTTGTTACATCGTGATTGTATCTTTCTTTGTGGTTTATCCTTTGTGGATTTTGGGAGACCTTCAGGGGTCTCGGGGTCCCTACTGAGTAGCTTATACTCACCCCTGCATGGGCTATGCCCACAATACGTTGTGTTTGTTGCAGACGATGGACAGTGTTGATCGTGGCTGAGGCTTGCGGAGCAGAACGGTACCTGGAGGTGGACCACTGGGCGGGACGTACCCGGAGCGGACGGCGGGACCCGAGGAGAAGTGGATCTATCTGTACCCACCCTTTAGGTGGGATTTCCAGTGGACAGCTTGGAGTAGCGGCTTTTACTTTACAGTTGTTGTTTTCCTATTCGAGTTGTACTTTACTTTCAGTTTGTGTTTGTATACTGGCCCATTTACTTTTCCTCACTTTCAGCTGTACTCTGTTCTTACATAGTGGTTACTTTTCTTCTTGCTTACTCTGTGGTGGTTGTTTACTTTTCAAAGGCAATGCCTTCCCTTTTTGTTGGGATTTACGCCTTGGTGCTAGTCGCCAGCCCCTGGCCTATGGAAGGCGGGCATGGGGTAGTCACGGCACGGGCCCCGAGGGAGGGTCGTGACAAATTGGTATCAGAGGAGTTCGGTTCTACCGCGAACTATGATCTTTTCTATGTGAAGCAATAATGGTTAGCATATTGAGTGTGGTTATATGTCCAGGGAGTCCAGTGTTGGTGCGGTGGCTGACGTATCCGTACACCAGGACCCTGACTTATGATTTCCGACTTAATGCACTAAAACATTGATTGCTTGTGTGTTTCAAAGTTTTCTTTGTGATTACTTTGTATCAGCTCACCAGGTATACTGTTCTGACCGTGGCACATCTATTTCCTTTTCAGGATGGCCCCACGATGGCAGCCAGCTAGGGTTCCGAGAGTCGAGCGTGATGACAGCCCACCGAGCGACGAGGCCTCGGTGAAGGGCCCTTTGTCAGCAGTGGCACCTGCGGTAGCTCTACCCATCGAGCCACTGATGCTTCCAACACCAGCCGCTGACGATGCACGACGCCTTGGAGCTCTGCACGAGTTCCAGCGCCAGCGCCCGCCTAGGTTCCGTGGGGAGACGGACCCCCAAGCAGCAGAGGACTGGCTGGAGGCAGTGATATGAGTTTTTAGGCTAGTGAGGACACCTGCAGACCTCATGGTGATCCTTGCTGCGAGCCTACTGCACGCAGCAGTGGGACGATGGTGGAGCTTGATGCTCCAGGTGCATGATGAGGCATCTCTACTATGGATAGACTTTGAGAGCCTTTTCCACTCAGAGTTCATCCCAACCACCCTTCGTGCGGTGCATATCCAGGAGCTTCTTCAGCTGCGGCAGGGCAGCATGATGGTCGCTCAGTACTCGGCGAGATTTACTGATCTCTCGCACTACTCGACCGACATAGTACGGGACCCATTCTTCCGGGCCCGGACCTTCGAGCAGGGTTTGAGACACGAGATCAGGGCATCGCTGATCTCCCTCAGCATACCGACTCAGACAGGAGTACTGGAGCGGGCCCTTTTGATTGAGAGCTTCCTTATTGAGTCTACACCAGCGCCGAGACCCACCGCAGGGCGGAACGTGGCAGAGTCTTCTGCGGCTGGCAGTCGACAGATGACTCAGGGGTCCAGGAAGACCAGACCTTCAGGAAGACGACCTCAGGACACTGGCTCAGCAGTACGGGGCACACAGCGTTGAGCCAGTCTTTAGAGAGGCAGACAGTGCTACTCGTGCGGCGGGCAGGGCCACATGGCTCGTGACTACCCGACCCGCCATGCAGAGGAGCATCAGACGGTTGAGAAACCACCTAGGTAGAGGTAGAGGTTCGACTGTGGCGGTTCGCAGGGAGGAGCGGATGAGGCAGAGGAGCTGGCTGAGCAGCAGGTGGTGGGCGACGCTTTGAGGCTCTGCCACCACCACCACTAGGAGGTCCACCCCGACCTCAGGGGAGAGCACAGCTTCAGGCAGCTGAAGCTTACGATCATGGAGCTCTGGAAGCGGGTGGACTAGTGCGGGACTAGCTCCAGGCATAGAGGCCTTTGCCCATAATTTCTCTAGCTTCGTAGTTTGTGTTTCCTTGTGTCCTTGTACTTTAAGTTGAATTAATAAAAGATGCTTGACTTGGTGACTTTTGTGTTCTTGTCTTTTGTTTGTTTTTACTAAGAGGTGCCAGTTAAAAACTGTTGACTTGACCCTCACTTGCGAGATTCTTACTGGAGGAAACCCAGTGACCACACACTGATGCCGACAGTGTGACTCAACCCTTGGAGGCGAGAGTAACGGTTGGATCTCTTGGTAGAAGCGTCGAGGCCTTACGACGTCATCCATGACATGAATTAACTAATCATGACGGGATCGACTGTATTAGGCAAGGAACGTGGTTCATCCAGGGGATGATACCAGATTTCACTTTTCGGCAAAGGAGAAATCTTTGCAGCTTTGTCGTACGTTAAGGAGGAAGGGGAAACACTTCGTGTTGTCAGACAGATGTCAGCATAGCTTCTAGGAGCTGAGACAGTGGTTGACCAGAGCACCTATCTTGAGGTTTCCTGAGGAGGGAGTTGGATACGTAGTTTACTGCGATGGATCAGGGACCAGACTCGGATGTTTTCTGATGCAGGAGCGGGCAGTGATCTCCTATGGATCACGTCAGTTGAGGCCGCATGAGCAGAACTACGCTACCCATGACCTGGAGTTAGCAGTAGTGGTCTTCGCCCTGAAGACATGGCGACACTACCTGATGGGAGAGCGCTTTACAGTCTTTTCTGATCATCAGAGTCTCAGGTATATCTTCCTGCAGAAGGACCTGAACCTGAGATAGTGGTGATGGCTCGAGTTCCTCCAGGACTATGACTTTGAGATAGTCTATACTCCTGGGAAAGGGGAACGTGGTAGCCGATGCCCTCAGCAGGAGGATGGGCATTCAGCTACTCGAGGAGGCGACGGAGCAGCTAGCCTCTTTGCAGATATCCTTCGTGGATAGAGATGGAGTAGCTTTCCTTCAGTATCTCACAGTCACCCCTCCACTAATGCAGCGGGTCAGAGAGGCACAGCGTGAGGACGCTGACTGTGAGACACGGCGTGCACAGATATCCTCGGGATAGGAACCTGATGGTTTCTCCCTTTGAGCAGAGCACGACATCCTTTTCAGAGGACGTACCATGGTACCAGTCGCTTTGCGATAGGAGGTGCTGAGATATTTTCACACTTCTCCTTTGGCGGTACATCCTGGAGTGGCGAAGATGTACCAGGATCTCAGACGACAGCACTGGTGGCCGGGCATGAAGAAGGTTGTAGCAGAGTTCATTTCTTGATGCCTCACCTGTCAGCAGGTGAAGGTAGAGCATCAGGTACCAGCAGGCTTGGTACAAACCTTGGATGTCCCGGAGTGGAAGTGGGATGGCATATCTATGGACATCGTGATTGGACTTCCATGCACTTCCATAGGTCACGACTCCATCTGGGGGATTGTTGACCGACTCACCAAGTCGGCTCACTTCTTACCCATCAGAGAGCAGGGCTCAGTGGAGAGCATGGGACGTCTCTACGTTCAGGAGATTGTATGGCTTCACGGTGTGCCATCATCTATCATCTCCGATCGAGATGCTTGCTTTACTTCCCGGCTTTGGAAGGGGTTACAGGAGGCGTTCGGGACGCAGCTACGTCTGAGCATAGCCTTTCACCCTCAAACGGATGGTCAGACGTAGAGGACCCTTCAGACTCTCGAGGACATGCTCCGTGCATGTGTTCTCGACTTTGGTCGTAGCTGGGAGGACCACCTACCCTTGGTGGAGTTTGCGTACAACAACAGCTACCACTCCACCATCGGGATGGCACCATACGAGGCATTGTATGGCCGACCTTGTAGATCTCCTTTGTGCTGGACAGACCCTGGGGAGTCAGCACTTGTGGGAACGGAGATGGTCCAGGCCACGACAGAGAAGGTCCAGGTCATCCAGGAGCAGATGAGGACAGCTCAGAGCCGGCAGAAGTCATACGCTGACAGGAGGCAGGGGCCACTAGAGTTCGAGGATGGTGACCACGTCTTCTTTCGGGTCTCACCTCGACGTGGTATTCGGAGATTTGGCCGAGGCGGAAAGTTATCTCCGCGCTTCATCGGACCCTTCCAGGTCCTCAGCAGGATTGGCGAGGTGGCTTATCGCCTGGCTCTACCACCTCAGTTGCACCGGGTGCACGACGTCTTCCACGTATCTCAGTAGAGGAGATACGTGCACGACCCGACGCACATCATTGACCATGGGGAGATTGACGTTGACGATGGGGTGACTTTTACGGAGGTCCCGGTGGAGATAGAGGATCGACAGGAGCGGGTCCTACGTGGGTGATCGATTCCTCTTGTGCGCATCAGATGGCAGCACGGGAACCTCCAAGAGAGCACATGGGAGCGGGAGGCTCAGATGCGTGCTCAGTACCCTCATTTGTTTCCCTAGTTTTTGAGGTATCTTTACGGGGACGTAAAACCCTGAGGTGGGAGTAATGTAAAGACCCGTAAAATTCAAGGGAAATTTTTTCTTAATTTTCTTTGGAACTTTACAAGAGCGTGGTTTCTGACGGCACCTGATTCTGAGGCCCAGAGTTCCCGGAATAATTTTCCGAAGTTTGGCTTGGGTATGTTCAGTGAACAAAAGAGCGGGAATTTCTAACTTTTGAACCGGTGCCCGGAATCAAATTCTGAGGGCACCGATGAACTCGCAGCGCCGATATTCTCTTAAGGAGACCTTTTCCGACGTTGCATTTATTGCGGGTTGAACGTTAGTTTTTGGAAGAATTAAAAGAAGTTAAATAAAAATGTGGAAACACTTTTTATTTGTAACTTGTTTGTTATTTTCTCCCAAAGGGAGTTAGAGGGGGGACCCACATCCACTTAACCTCCCTTGGGAGGATTAAGTGTGGTGGGGCCCACACGAAACCTAACTCTTCACCTTTTTTTAACTCCCTTAAACTCCTCTTTTAATAATCTTGACAACATGGTTATTTAATGGAGAGAGTTGTTTGAATTTCAAACCTTTGAAATTCAAATTGATAATTGTGTAAATAAAATAAGCCTTAGCTTATTTTATTTTGGTTGGTCTCCTTAGCCATCTTGAGAGGTTTTGAAGAATTCTCTCAATCATCTTCAAGCTCCGATGAAGAACACTCAAGAACACCGCTTCTTTCTTCTTCGTAACCGGTGCGTTTCCAAAGGTCGACGACGTCGCTTCTTCGATCTTCTTCCCGTATCAACGAAAGGAGACGCTGATTCCTCCTCGTACTTTCTTCGTAGGCTTACGAAGTTTCACCAACAACGTACCTCTTCGGACGTACCTCTTCGTCAATGGAATCAATGAACGATTACCGCGACGCCCGACCTCCGCGGCGCTTGTCTTCTGCGGTTTGTTGACGTGCTCCGCACTTGAATTCAAGGTAGGGGTTTGTTGTTGATTATTTAATTATTCTCGTTCTTGATATTAGAATGTCGAACTTTGAGGATAATGAATAATTGATATCGTTTAAAGTGAGGGGGCCGGACCGCACGAACATGACTGAACCCTCCTCCTTTGTTCTTGTTTATTTATCTTGCGGATGAAACGAGATGGCGTGGTGCCGTCGCACCACGTGGGAATCACAAGGCTATAATTGGGCGGCGCCATCGCGCCGCACTGTGGAAAGTTTATCATGAACGCGACTCTATCGCGCCACGTCGAAGGAAACCAAAGGCTCCGCGACCGGAGCGGGGCCACTGCGGAGGGGCGCGGTGCCGTCGCACCGCGCCGGACGACGAAGGCCGCGGCCGGTTCCGGGCCGCGGCAGAACGGGAAGACCGGCGGCTAGTCGGGCCGCCGGTGTCGGAAGCCATAAGGGGGACCGGCCGGAAGGGAGAAGTACCGGGGGAATTAATTCCCCCGGCTGGCCAAAACCGGCCCCCCATAATTGGGGGGCCGCGGTTACACCAAGGGGGGGCAGCGCCCCCCTGTTTTCCTCAAAGCAGGCCCCCCACGTGAGGGGGGGCCAGTTTCACAAAGGGGGGGGGGGGGGGGCAGCGCCCCCCCCCATTGTTCTCAACGGCAGGCCCCCACGGGGGGGGGGGGGGGGGGCGTTTGATCAAAGGCGCGGCTTTCAGCAATGCCGCCAGCAGGAAAGCAGGGGATTTTCCCCCCACGCGTGGCACCCGAGCGGTGCCCAGGCCGCGCCGCCACCGGCCGGGTCGGCCCGGACCCGGACCCCCCGTTTTCGAATTGACTTCGGTCTTTTGCCCATAACATGAGCTACGGACCTCCGATTGACGAACCGTCCGCGGAGATATGATCCTTGGATCGAGGCGGTCGATTCGGTATATCGCACTCAAATTTTTGGAATACTTTGATTTCGGCCGGGTTGGTTCGTACACGAAACCAACCGGGCCCTCAGAGCGGAAACACTCATATCTTGAGCTACGGATGTCCGATTGATGTGCCGTCAGCTTTGTTGAGTTCCACTTAGTGAGACAGATCGTTTGGAATACTCCGCCCGAGGTTTGGATGCAGGTGGAGTACGGTTGGGTTGGTTTTTCCTTAAAAACCAAACGGGCCCCTGGGACGAAAAATCCAATAACTCTCAGACCAGGCGTCCGATCGACGCGCCGTCTGTTGCGTTGAGTTCCTATTGACGATATGGAACTTTTGGATACATCAAATCTGGACTTAGTGACAGTTGATGTATCAGCCTCTCGGCTCGTGGAGCGGACCCTCCCGAACGAGCTTGCTGTGTGTGGGAACCCTAGAGTAGGTTGCGACTGTGACTGCTACTGCTACTGTGACTGCGACGACGACAGTACAGAGATCCTTAGTGGATTCGACGACGACGACTACAACACTCAGCGATCCTACGTGGATCAGTGATACAGGTCCTTTGTGGGCCTGATCCTGTGTGGGTCCGATCCTGTGTGGGTCATTGCGCTCAACGGTCCTGTGTGAAGCAGCGCCTACAGGTCCTGTGTGGGCCCGATCCTGTGTGGGTCTTTTGTCGGGGTTAGTTACCTATCGATCCTTCGTGGGTCCGACGTCTTAGATGGATCAGAGATCATCATTATCATCCTTTGAAGAAGTATACCTGTGTGGATTTCGTTTTTCTTTCCTGTGTGGAATACGTATACTTTCCTGTGTGGACTGAGTTGTACTTGGGCTCGGAGGTTGGAGCGTATTGGAATTGATGACTTAGGTATATGTATGGGCATATACCTAAGCAGTGTTAGTTGTTACTTCGTGATTGTATCTTTCTTTGTGGTTTATCCTTTGTGGATTTTGGGAGACCTTCAGGGGTCTCGGGGTCCCTACTGAGTAACTTATACTCACCCCTGCACGGGCTACGCCCGAACTACGTTGTGTTGGTTGCAGACGACAGACAGCGTTGATCGTGGCTGAGGCTTGCAGAGCAGAACGGTACCTGGAGGTGGACCACTGGGCGGGACGTACCCGAAGCGGACGGCGGGACCCGAGGAGCAGTGGAGCTATCTGTACCCACCCTTCAGGTGGGATTTCCAGCGGACAGGTTGGAGTAGCGGCTTTTACTTTACAGTTGCTGTTTTCCCTTTCGAGTTGTACTTTACTTTCAGTTTGGGTTTGTATACTGGCCCATTTACTTTTCCGCACTTTCAGCTATACTTTGTTCTTACTTAGTGTTTACTTTTCCGCTTGCTTACTCGGTGGTGCTTGTTTACTTTTCAAAGGCAATACCTCCCTTTTTGTTGGGATTTACGCCTTGGTGCTAGTCGCCAGCCCCTGGCCTGTGGAAGGCAGGCTTGGGGTAGTCACGGCACGGGCCCCGAGGGCAGGTCGTGACAGAATTGTCCTATCAGACTGGCCATTAGTCTCAGGATAATAAGCAGTGCTGAAACACAACTCTGTATCTAGAGTATGCTGAAGACCCCGCCAAAACTGCGAGGTAAACCTTGGATCCTGATCATATATGATGGAAAGTGGTACTCCATGCAATCTTATAACTTCCATCACATATATCCTGGAAATCTGATCAGGAGAGAAATATTCTCTAATATTAATGAAGTGTGAAGACTTCATAAGATGATCAACTATAATCCAGATAGCATTATTGCCTTTGGGTGTTTTAAGAAATCCAATGACAATGTCCATCGTGATGTTTTCCCATATCCATTATGGTATGGGTAATGGTTGTAAAATCCCCTTAGACTTCTGTCTCTCAGCTTTAACTTGCTGAAAAAATAAGAATTGAGAGATATATTCAGCAACATCTCTTTTCATGCAATCCCACCAGAAGTACTCCTTCAGGTCCCTATACATCTTCATGCTTCCAGGGTTAATAGAGAATGAATAACAGTGGGATTCATCCAATATTTCCATCTTTAATTATGATATGGGAGGAACAAAAACCTAATTTATGATCCTTATTATTTCATCACAATCAATGTAGACTTCTGGAACATTTATCCCCTTTTTTTGTAACTCTACGTCTTATTTTTGTGCCTCATTAATCTTCACATCAATAGATGGTTGAGCATTCATTTGATAAAGATAAGATTTTCCCCTTACATTATAATTTCAATATCCATCCTTTGTAAATCCATAAATATTGGATCTTTTTTTATCCTCGTCATGGATAAGCTAGCATGGTCTTGTCAACTTAATGTGTCTTCCACCTTGATTGATTTCCTAGGGTGGTAAGGAATTGAGCAGTCGTAATCCTTAATCAGCTCCAACCTTCTTATTTGGCGTATATTCAGCTCCTTTTATGTGAAAATAGACTTTATACTTTTATGATCAGTATAAATATCACACATTTCACCATAAAGATAATCCCTCCAAATCATTAATTCAAAGATTAAAGTAGCTAATTCCAAATCATGATTCTATATACACCAAGTACCCTCTCTTTTTGAGAGATAATAATTTGGGAATCAATTATTAGAGTAATAAAAGACTGAAAGAGAGCATTCAAGTTCACATAAAATGCATGAATGTTAGGAGTCGAGAATTAGGAGAACTATGAAAATATACCTTCTAATGTTTTTTTACTTTGGATATGGATTGATAGCATGGAAAATTTGTACAATGGGGATAATAAGTTAGTTTTAGATATGGTAGGTGACTTGGAATGGTATTTATCCTAGGTTTAGACTTTGAGGATAGGTATTGTTATACCTTGAGATTACTTGATTACTACTATATTTCATGGATAACTAGGCTCCTTGAAGTGGAAACATTAGGTTCATTCCCTAATATATATAATTTACATAGTTTTAACCTATTGATCACTTATTGGGTGATTTAGAACCCAAAAGTTATTCAATTATATATAAGGGTGTATCATAGTTATTCATTCCTTATTATTTCTACATGTAAGGAACTATCACATTCATCTAACTATTGGATAAATGAAGTGAATATTGATGATTTCTTTGGGGTTTAGAACCATAATATGATACAAATACACATATTTCCAATATGTTCTTTTAGGGTTTTACTAATAATTTCTATTAAGGGATAATTAGGATTCATGAGTACACTACTGGGTTCTTATAGGATCTCATCATAGACTATTGATTTTTGGTCACAAATCATTTTCAATTTGTATCTTCAATATTTAATTAGGATTAATAGCAAATTATTTATAAATAAAAGTGATATGAGAACCCACAAATGTAAGGTGACTTCATTCAACAACTCAACCTCCCATGTAAGTCATTCAAAGCATGGGAGAGTAGGTTCTCCAAGAATGTGGGAATTGGTAAGGAGTGGAAATCAGAACTCAGGTATATGAATGTGATAACACATTGTGAAATTTGGTTGGGTAGCGTTTCAATGTGTCATTGGTAGTAGTTGGGTGTCATTAATCTATGCTCATGAGTATGGAACATGTGTGTTGAAGGTGCTGGTTATCTTCTATATAGAACTTGTCCCCCCTTCTTGTTTCTTCAACTACATCCAATATTGATAAGAAAAAACATCCCATTCCAAAATAGATAATATTTTAATGAAAATGTAATTTTTCTGATGATAATGAAATTATCATCGGATATTCATAATTTAGAGAATACAAACTAATATTTTGATGTGCACGTTCGCTTCTATTTGGATTAGGTTTCACAATACTATTTGGATTAATGCATGTGTGGTGATGAAAAGGTAACCTCCCTTCATTCCTAAGTATAAGGGTCCACCATTCACTTACAACACATATTTCATGGAAGAATCCAATAGAATATATTTGTTATCTTATACCATGGAATTGATATTTTCTCTCATACATTAAAGAACAAATACAACACAATATATCCTTGCATGATTATATTAGCATCGATAATCTAGCCACAAAAAACTCAGGTTGAAGTGACTCAGGTGTGATAACATGGGTTATTTTAACATGAGTGTGAGAATACATGGAAATATTTATACATATGAAAAATTTCACCCAATATTGTTCATGGGTTTTCTTGTACATTTTTCATTGTGATTTTTTTAGTTTCCATTGTTGCTAATAAAAAAACAATTTTCCATGTAAAGATTATTAATATAAATTATTTCGTCCTCAAAAATATATTACAATCAACCCTGTGACTAATTATATTAAACAAATAATTAGGGATGTTAAGAATGGGAGTTCATGGAAGTGTAGTACAAGTAAATCGTCCTTGAATCATGTTCTACAAAGGCATCAACAAAGACACACAATATCATAATTATTACCCATATAAAACTACAAGCTCTTTACCAAGATTGGCATCCTATTACAAGATGAAAATATAAAACACTCCTAGTTCACTAGTTATATAATCATAGTGGTGGATAATTTCTCATAAAAATTTTCATACATTAAAGAATCCTTTGTGAATCCAATATATATAAATTATAATTTGAATGTCACACAAGACACTAATATTTGTGAGTTGGATCCAAATATCCATTATTGTAATTCTATATACCAAAATTCGTATATTTACAATCGTCATGGTTGGAACACCGACATGTATTTTTTCCCCTCTGGTAGATTTCAGAGAAAATTGATTTTGGGATAATCGGTGTATCAAACATGCTCGGAGTTCAATGAGCATTAAACGTGGTAAAAACATATATAAATCATTTTGGACATTGAAATAATATTTATACAATACCAAAAACTTCATCCATTATCATTTTTGAAATTATAATACTTATATAAACATATTTTATTGATCATGTCGGATGAAGGGATTAGATTATGGGATGTATTTAAAATTTCAAATTCATAAAACCTTGATGTATTGTTTGGAAATTTAATTATGTTAAATATATCAGAAGTATTAATGTATAAATACCTCTATTGGAATATGCATAACATAGGGATGATATAATCATCATGGGGAAGGTGTGTCACCTAGACACATATATAAACATAGAACTATGGATGATAATAATCTATATCAAAAATGGTGAAATGCCAACCTTAAAAAACCGAATAATATTCACCGCTAAACAAAAGTTGGGAACTATAGGAAATTTAATGACTAAATAAGTGATAGGATAAAAAAAATTGGCATTATTAAGTTGTCTCAACATAGATCCGTCAGAGATTCATACTAATTTTCTCACAATGTGGATAAACAAGTACATGGTGGAAGTTTGTGATTCACACAGCGTTGTCATGATGAGTAATTTGGTTCTAGTAGAATGGTTTAGAGATGTATATCATGTGAGATTTGTAATTATGGTTCTATCAATGTTATACTAGAGTTTTATAAAAATATATAATATGGAATTTTTATTTTGTATCTTGGGTGTATTTTATGTTTGTTGGATATCGGTACTAAAAACCATAGAATATTTGAGTTTCACAACATGACTGACATCCCATGGTGTAGGTTTAGGAAATTAATATAGGATATATTCAACATTTATCCAATCTCGATGAAGAAGGATAATTTCAGTAAATCATATATTATATATTTACTATTCAGCTTCTTTTATAATATTGAGGTACTTACTAGGATAAAAATTGAAGTTGACCATTTTTTACAAGATATGATATTATACAAAATTTAATTTGGATTTTTTATTCTATTATCACAATTATATAATTATACTATTTGTGAATCCTCTAGATCATACATGTTTTTCGACATATTTTGATGAATACAATGATAAGTGCTAGCACTGTTCATGAATGTTGGAATTTTAAAACACCCTTTAGTTTCCATATAACCATAACATGTGAGGATTCAATAAAATAACCATTCTTGATTATAATTAACATCTCCAAATAGTTTCACTTTATTGAAATCAGACATAATCATTATATAATTTCTTAATATCCCTATACTATGCTAGCCAAAAATCATCTATGTTTAGTGAGGATTTATCACTGATGATTGGAAGAACCTTAAAGGTTGCAAATAAGTTTTATATTCCATAATTGTTTTTATCAAATTGACCAAAATCACCCACATATGTTTTAACAGCTTTGATTTTAGAGTATGCTAAAAAAAAATCTTGAGATGAGATGAACTTGACAAATTTAACAATATAATTTTATCTCTAAATAGGAAAGGGTGGGAAAAAATTTATTTATGAAGCCGTGTAGTGAGTTTTCTAGTTCATATGGAGAAAATTTGGATTCCACTTGAGATATTTTATACATCATGGATTATAAATCTTGGTATAACTAGGATGTGGTGATTAGACATCATGATCTATATATAGTTTTCCAACGAGTTGTATATGTCACTCTGATTGGCCATTTAAAAGATCTTTATAACATCAATATCATGGAAAAGGTAATCAAGTCTTGTAAATATGTAGGGAAACTATAAATTTTTATTAATGTGTCTGATATTATCATTTCTATCTAAAGATGAGTTTAAGAGAGGACGGATTATGGAAATATCAAAGGATTGATTAATCAATATATCAAAGATGAGTTTTATGTTTTCCTTGACCTTGAAGAAAAAATATAAATATTTAATGAAATATTAACATTAATACGTATATATGTATATATTATATATCCAATCATACCCATATAATATAGGTAAGAGGCTATGGGTGTACACTGAAAGGAGTCCTCTAATTTTTCTCATGATAAAGTCATTGAGATTGGTGTAATTATGGATATCTCCCATCCTAGGTTTATATGTGTCAAAAATTGAACATGATGTCCATATAAATTTCTAAAAAAATTAAGGACCAGTGTTTTTCTGGACTGTAATTTTGGGCAGAAATTTAATTTTTTCATTTAAGATACTTATAAAGGGATATAATGGTATTTTACCATAGAATATGATCTTGAGTAATTTTTTTAACCACTCTGTTGATCCTAAAATTGGGTGTTTACTCTTGGACAAGAGTTTGGTGGAAATTAGAGATGTTTGAATTTTAGAAGAATAATTAATATTTAATATTTAATAAATTAAAAATTAAATTATCTGTCCAGGTTCATTCAGAAAAAAATTTAAACAGAAAATCATATAGAAATTATATCATCTCCATTGAGTCCATAAGATGTAGTTTAGCCTAGGTGAGACATAAATGTGAATCAGATGTCGGGCCTGGCTCGAGCCCCTTTTTCCACCTTTTTCTTTTTCTTTTTCTTTTCCTTTTCATTCATTTCATTTATTCTTATTTATTTTTTTACCTTCTCACATATTTTATTATGAGGTATCCTATGAAATTTTACTACGATAGGAGAGGGAGAGGGATAAAAAGATTTAATGAGAGGGGGGAAGAGAGGGATGAGCTGCTATAGAGCCTTCGACACACTGAATCGTTGTATGGTAGTCGTGGACTATACAATTGAGCCATGCTTTCGCAGTTTCCACCCAAATGTATGACTATTTATTTCTTTACCACAAAATACCATTAAATTGGTCATTTAATTTTTTAGATCATTCTTATTCTTGCATGAGGTCTGAAGTGGCCGTATTTTTGGTGTTGGGGGTTTAAACATGGGTTTTGGGCGATCGAGAGGATTTTCCATTTGGGAAAACCAGATAATAGAACAAGTGGTTTTGGGGAAAATTCATTGTGTTATTTCTTGTTTTGGGAAGTTCATTTTTAATAAGTACACCCCATGTATAGGGGTGTACAGACTATGCATCGGTACTCGGGCGTCTAGTCGTGTACCCAGTTAAGGAAACCCTCTTAGGGGTACATGGCCATGCAGTGTACCCCACTAAACCTTATGTGGGTAGCATTTCGTGTAAAAGTAAATGACCTCGAATAGTATCCGGCCAAGCCATATGAGGGGCGTGGGAATGTACCCTATGTGGGGTATAATCCATATGACATCCTCAAACGTCGTGTACCTGTGGTGTTTAATAGCCCAGGCCAATAGGAGCACACACCCATCTAGTGATATGAGGGTACACACCATGTATAGTCTCTACATTCCATGTACACATCATTTGGCCCCATTTGAATTTCATTTCCTATTTTGTTCCTTAGAGTCAGAATTTTACCTAAGAGTGGTATTTTCTGAGTACTTTTAAACATAAATCATGATAGTGAAACCCATTGAGCATTTTGAGTAAACCTCATATGTGTTTTTGGGGAAACTATTTATATGGATAGGGGCTTCCTCTATTTATCGAATTTATTTGTCTCTTAAGAGTGAGTTTTGGCATGAAATATTGGCTGGGTGTTCGAACCAACCTACTTGAGACCTTAATATAAGATGAACTAAGATCTATATCCTGTGGAAAATGATTAATTGATTTACTTGAGGATGTCTCTCTTGAGATATTCCCTTCTATCATGGAAGGCCCTGAAATAGTTTTTTAGGATCCTATATAGGATGACTCTATCTTCTATTTGTTTACCAAGGATCTCCTAAGGGATTCTTTTTTTATATGCTGATCTAAAGAGTCACTTGTCGAATCCCTTACCCGTCATTCATTTTGAGGATCACTTGTAGGATTCCTCCATTTTCATGTCATTTGAAGATCCCATGTAGGATTCCTCAACCCCCCCCCTTCAGCTAAGGATCCAAAGTAGGATGCCTTCTCTCCTATTTACCTTTAAGTATCCCTTGTAGGATGGCTCTGTTTTCATTCCATTCAATCATATTGTTTATGATTCCTCCATCGCAATGTTTTTTGCTAAGGATCTTGAGTAGGATTATATCACTCATGGTTACCTATTAGGATCCTGGGTAAGATGAATCTTTAGTGTTTGTCTTGAGTGACCTAGTGGGTGCCCCTTTATAGACATACCCTGGGATGTATATCGGGTTTTAGTAGAGATGGTGTTCTGGTTTCACCTTATAACCTATTCCAAACTAGTAATCCCATGGGGTTGTGGCTATAGTGGTTGGTTGGCCATTCGGTCCACCCTCACTCCATTGTTTATAATTTACATTTTAGGGCTGATTCAATGATGTATACCAGAGGTATTTCCTAGTTGGTGGCTATTGATCCCAGCACGAGGCATCTTCATTCCTTTTGGAAGCCCATACATGCTACTTTGGATCTATATCATCTATGTATGGGTGGGATGCATTCATACCGGATGTTAGTTATATACATTATAGATTGGAGGCAAATTTATCCAATTCCAATTATAATACTAAGGGTGGGATGAATTATTACCCATTCCAATTATATATGTTAAGGATGGGAGGAAGTTTTACCCCATGCTATTTATACTACTATGGGTGGGGGAATTCTTACCCCACACCAATTTTATAAGTTATTAATGGGAGGAAGTTTTATCCCATGCAATTAATATACCTTATTGATGGGTGTAATCCGTACCCCATGCCAATTATATTTACTATTGATGGGACACATTCTAACCCCATTCCTTTTGTACATACTTTGGATGGGAGGAATTCGTACCTCCGGATAGTTATACTTACTGTGGATGGGTAGTATTCTTACCCCATGCCAATTATACCAACTATGGATGGCAGGTAGTTTTACCCCATTCTAGTTATAATACTATGGGATGGAGGAATTCTTACCCCCACAACAATTATACTACTATGGATGGGAAGAATTATTGCACCATGAAAGTTATGACATATATATATATAAACATTTTATATATATATGTTTGTATTTATGGATATATATAATTTTTTCATGATCATACATCCCATCCAGAGGTGGAAGTACATATATATCAATTTGGATTCTAGACCCAAAAAACGACTGTATTTTGTTTGTCATCATATTTTATTCCACAAAAAAGAGAAAATTCATGTTTATGTATATATTTATAGGTATAATACTATACACATATACGTATATGGATATGGATATCCATGGTGGATCTTTTCTATTTGGACAGGATTACAAACCATATGTAGGCTATGGTATCGTGTTTGGTTCACATACCCTTTTTAGTTTTGAATTAGATAGGATAATAAGTTTACTTTTGTCAACACTTATAGAAGCACAGTTATTGGTTTCTTGTTGGTGTAGCCTAATGAGATTATTTCTCACCCCTGCACGTGCACATTGGTGTATGTGTAGACCTTATGTCTTCTCATTAAGTATATATTGAGTTTCTTTGATGATAAGGATATGGCACCGATCTACATGTTCTAGCCGAACTGTGATGCTCATGTGTGTTCTTCTGATCAATTTGGTGTAGTTCGAGAGTGTCTGGAGACTGGGTATATGGTTTTCCACAAAGTTAGTATAAGATCCTTATACTTTTAATTTCAGTTTCTTTTGTTCTCGTATAAATATATGGTCATCCAGGCCGGTGACTAATGATGTATTGTACGACATAGTTGTTTGGGATTTTATAAAATTTCATTATTATTACATCATGATCTTTTTCAATTTTTTCATACTTCATCACTCTATTTACTATCCATTGTGTATGATATTAGCTATTTATTTTGTTTTCATGCACTGATATGAGGTCATAGCCTCCCCACTGTCACACCCTAGGTCCTCGTTTCTAGTTAGTACCCTTTGTTATATGAGAAAGTGCTATGGAGGACTAGTAAACCACCATCTCAGAGCACCGGTATAGTGGAATCTGGGTCTGGACTTTACTAAAAAATTATAATGTGTTGTTATATTTTTCAAACGCATCTTACATGTTTAATGAGTTTGGTCTTTGAATCTACATTTCAGTATTATTATATAAATATTTATATCATTTCACCATACCACTATACTATATTTCCTTCCAAAAAAGTGTCCTTATTAACCAAGTGTGGTGAAGGGGTAAAATGGGGATTTTATAGTGTTGCGGCTCAGTGAACCACTAGTATGTGATCCATAACAGTTATAATAGATCCTTTTGTAGAATCCTCTTTTGATATCAATACCAAATTGATATCTTAGTTTCATATAATTTTTTATAAGGATTAAATAATTGATAGATAACATATGGGATCAGAAGTGGGTTGTCCAAGTAAAAGGCCATATGATCTCAGAGCTCTTGTAGAGACTCCCACTATAGTGGAGGGAACAACATCTAAGACTAATATTGAAACATCCCAGGTAAATAAAGAATAATAAACTGTCATTTTTTTAAATATTTGTGAATTAAATTTTAATTTTAATTTAAAGGGGACTCTATGTTCAATGGTGTACCTAATACACAACAATGAGTTTCTTTTAAATCTTACATTGTACACTAATAATATAATATTATTATTTTAAATGGTAGTTAACGCCTAACAATTGTAATGGCGGGAAAAAATAAATAACTACAATATTATTAAACATGTTTGTTAAATTTTTTACATTTATCCAATAAAAGTTAGAGGCTTAAGATGTGAATGAATCTAATTTTAAGTATAAATACTCGAATATTCATTAAATGGTCAATTTGACGCCTTTTGATGGAGAATACTTTTTAAACCTATTTCTAGTCACTTTTATATGTTATTTTCGACAAAATAATATTCTTCTTTAGATTCGGGATATCAAAATTTACTTTGGGTAAATTTTTAGTATTTTTTGATAAACAAGTTCCAATCTTTTGATAGTTATTGTTATTTAAAAATGCACTATTTGTTTTGAAAATTGGAATTAATATAAATTTAGTTATTGCAGCATCGATGTTTTAAATTTTTTAAAATAGACATCATTTTTGAATTTGGAATATCATATATACCTTAGGCTGAATTTTTGTAATTTTTCTGAAAAACTACAATTTTTTTTGAATAGTGAAACCACTAAGTAGTAGTAAAAAAATGAAATATTCATTTAAATGAATTTTTAATGCTTTTGTGAATTGAATTTAGAAAATAAGACATACGTGGTTTCTTTTATTAAGTAAAATTTGGTTTAATAAGATGAAAATAATTTTTGGTCAATAGTAACTTTTGACTTTTATATACTGCGATTATAGGTAAATAGGGTAATTCAAGGTAAATTTTTTTTTATAAAAATAACAAATTACGATAAAACTTGCCTTAACCTTATTGGTTGATTCATTTACAACAAGGGGCATCTTTGGGTCGATTTTGGGATCCAATGGATCCACATATGTGTGATAATGACACTTTATATTAATTAACATAATATAAAGGAAAAAATGACAAAAACAAATAGTTTTTAGTAAATAAATTCAATGAAGTGGTAATATAAGTTATCTTTTTGACTATAAATATTCATCGGAAAGCTAAAAATATTTCCTACATCATGGTGTTTTTTTATAATTTTTAGACCTCAAATAAGTTAAATTATTTTTGACACAATAATGATGTGGTATTTACATCATTATTTAATGATTTATATAAAAAAGATTATAAATATTAAAACAATATTCACAACCTATCGAATTCTTATTGGATGATTTTTTTCTAACACGAGTCTTTATATATTATACTTTAATGAGTTTTGGATATTTACAAATAGAAGATAAGTTTATAAATAAATAATGTTTTCACACTTTCCTAAAGAGCCCCTCCTCCCCCTTATAAAAAGCCCTCAACTATAACCCATTACTCACACCTCTCAGGCCACATGGATCGTCAAACCCCTACCCAAAAAATCTCTCATGATCCATATATTCCACCTAGAAGCCTTACCTTAGGCATAAGGCACCTCAAGAAGTCCTTTTGTTTCAATCCAAATGGAGTTACCTGAATTAAATGTAATGGTTACTCTTAAATTATTTTCTTTTATTTTACACTTGCAACCCCTAAAATATTTTTATTACTTTATTTTATAATAACACCAGTATCACCAATATACTAGGATATTTTTATGAGAAGGATTCAAACTACACTGACACACAACTCTATCTAATGGGTGAACAACATAATGTTTCTGTGGATAGAAAACTAACGCCTCACGAAATGATGATTGGTCAATTATCTCATACCACCTCTCATGGAGTACATTATGAGGGACCTGTATTTATATATGATATATATTATGTTTATTTTTTTTCTTATTTATTTTTCATTTATATCATACCTCTATGGTTTTTATTAGGGGTAGATGCAGTAATTTCATTTCAGGAAGTACGGACTACCACCCTCTCAAAGTGATATGACTCATTAATGCCATATGTGGGATTTATAAAGGATGGAGTTAATGTTATTATATATGATATTATACTGCAATTATAATATATCAATGTATCATTATGTTTTAATTCCATTAAAATACGAAATAGAAATGAAAGTAGCATCCATGTGTACGTATGAATTTCTTTCTCCATGAACGGTGCATTTCATTTCTTATCTCAAAATGTTATGTACTATTATAAATAAATAAATATACTAGATATATAAGATATATATGATATATAAATCATTTATATCATTCTGGAGATAGTGGAATTTTTACAACATGGACATCTTGTAAATATAAGAAGTTCAATTTTTTACTCAAGTACCAAATATTGATAAAAGAATCATTATTAACATAAATGATTACATAATGTTTACAACATGGTAATAAGTGATATAATAGTAATAATAAACATGAAAAAGGTTCTTAAGCAAGTATAAATTAACTTTAGTTTATTATTCAGGAGATTAAAGAACGATCTAGTCAAGTCAGACAAGACGTAAGGGACTTCATCTCAATATCCTTTCATTAAGGCATATTTTATTTCATACACGACTTTCTTTTATACTGTGTATAAAACACTTTGACATTTCATTTAATTTAAAGGTAATATTTCTCTACAAGGCATTTTACTAAATTAAAAAAAAAGAATGTTTCTTTTTAACATAAGTGGTGACAATGACCTTTTCTGTTGCCACGAGTATTATTGGATCTTTGTCTTCCTTAAAAATATGTAATGTTTTTAAAAGGAAAATAAATACCATATACACTTTTCAGGTATTGTGGTATTGATAATGGTTTTGATGATGTATTTTTTATGTCAATATATTTAAATGATATATTTTTATTGAAATGTGGAAATTTTATCATTCTTTTATGTTTGTTTTATGTCTTATGATTATGTTTTGGGAATTGTTTACGTATACGGGTGGTTTCATAATAAACGTAGGGCAGGTGAGCCCAAGATAGCTCTGCAATGCATTGGGTAACATAAAAAAGGAAAATGTGAATGTTTATCCTAATACATTTACGTAATATACTGTGATGGTTATTCCAAAGTAACTCCCTATGTAGTTGTGATAGATACAATGTAGCAATGATATGAATTCCATATATTACCTTTATGATTTGTGATTACAATGTTTTATTCATAAATATTATGTTTTCATGAGGTAAGTAAAAGAGTTTATGTTTTTATGTATTGATGGACTAATGATTTATTTCTTATTTTACAACCCATACTGAGATTTTTATGCTCATCCCATGTTTTGAAATGTTTTTCACAGGACATAAAGATGAATAGGGTAAAGGATGAGATCATGGAAAAGTCATGGTGTCTAAAACATAGAACAAGACATGACACTTTTTTTATGAGTTCATACATTGTGAAAAAAATTAAAACTAATTAGAAGTGTCTACATTTTAATTCAGGAGATGTAATGTAATAGTTATGGCTTAATTTTCTAAAACTCTAAACCTGAAAAGATCCTTGTTGTTAATTATTCATTTAATTCAAGATTATGTAATTATTTAAGGCCCGGTCTTTATAAATATGAATTCACTATTTATTTTAGTAGAGGATCTCTTATATATAATGTTATGAATTGTCAAAATATTTAATGAATATATCAATAATTCCCCCTTATGACATTCTTATAGTTTTTCCTAATATAGAAACTATGTTCGAAATGATTTTATGAATGATGAAGAAAATTATCCCATAATATTTCAATCAGTTCAATGAAATCATTAAATGGAGGGATATACATAATCCTTGTTCCATTATTCTATATGGATACTTCTACCTATTTCTTTTTCACTAGGATTGAGAGTGTATACATCTTTTCCTATTCAAAATGATGGTAGGATGATTTTCCCATGATAGACTACAACTATCACCCATATTTCACATGACTACTAATATACTCAAGAACTAGAAATGTTTTATCTATCTAAAATATCCAATGTAGTCTTTATATGTCCCAATGGTTTTCAAATTCGTTGTAATACCCTTTACATACAATTTTTTGAAATAAAAATAATTGGAAAAAGTGGGTATATTCTCACAGATAAACACATATATGGCAGGTTTGGGAACCCTAATTATACCATTAAATGATAAAATTATATTCTTTAGAGAAGTTAGTTCACTAGTGGAAAAATGTAAGAATTGATTTATTATTTCTTCCACTATATCTATTGAAAAAAAAGACATTTATTATTAATTGATTTGTTTCCAAGAAAAGAATAATATAGATAAATAAGAAGTTTTTTCATTCCAAAATCCAAACTAATGATGTTTGAAATGATTATATACACATAATATTTTGATGGAACATGAATAATAGAATACAGTACCTTAGAGGAATAATTTACTAGATTATATATTTACTTATGATATAGATTCCAATTCCGATCCCACAAATAAAACCATTGAAATTTAATCATTAATGGAGTGGAAATGAATCCCCAAAATTATTAACAAAAAATATTTGGGGATATTTCACACAAATATCATCAATATTTACTGTATGATCATCTACTTAGTGAATGGTTGATTATACAACTATTCAATCCATGAGATCTAGAATTAAATAGTCAATTGATAAAATATTGAAAAAAAAATTATTTTTTAATAACATAGGGATTTAATAAAGGGATCACTATATTTGGGTAGGGTACATAATGATATTGGTGTGATATTAAAATATTGACTCAGTGGTGGAATAAAAAATTAATTAATAAATAGGAAACATTAGTAAAATATATTTGATAAGAGATAGTTGAAACCAAAGGAACGATAAAAATTAATTGAAGGCACTGTGAAACTTCAGGGATAGCTAAAGAAAATTATTCTTTATAAGCAGACTCAATAGGCCCTTATAAGGGTGAGAATGTAGAATGTATATCAAGGAATAGAAAAGACATCGATGAATATGGGGAATCACTTTTAAATATTTTTGAATTAGTGTTTTTTAATCATAATTCATGTCACTCATATTAATGAGAGGTTCAGTATTTTAGATTCTCCTCCCTATTTTGTTTAATTAATGGGAAGAAAGTTCACATTGTAGATGGAGTTTTTGATATGACCCACCTTTGTAAAATTTCATATTTTCATGTTTTTTACATATATCATTTCAAATAATTATTCTAAATAATTTGATGAAATATAAATGGGGTCTAGTACCACATTAATTAAACATTTTAAACATATAAATAAAATGGATATTGGTAAAAACATATTTTAAAAGCACTGAACTAAATGATTGAAATGATTATGAAATAAATTATCTCAAAGTAATATACCATCATATGGTTATAGGAAGTTACGATACACATTAAAAATATTTATCCATTAATTTAGATTGACCAATTAGATAAAATATTGAAAAATTATTGAATTCCTCAATGGATTTTAATCTTGGATTTATATAGAATATTTGGGAATATGGTATGTATTCCATTACTAAAAGAGAAGGTATTCCTTACTAATATGGGATATTCAGTGGCTTGTAATAAATTAAAATTAAGATGGTGTTTTTTTTGATGATTTTAATGTTTCTAATAACACAAGTGCAGAAAAAAATGTTGGGGGAATTAATCAGATGTTACCTCTTTTTACTAAATTCAAAATAATTCTAAAACCCATGTTCCTGGTTTGTGAATATGGATATGTTTTCCATTTATCATTCAAATTATAATATTCAATTAACGGAATTAAAGAAATAAATTAGTAAAAAATATTATTATACTTTTCTTACAATGACCAAATAATTTCCTTGAATGGTTATTCTCCCTAATCAGGGATTCTCAACTATAATCCATTTCAGTACAATGTTTTGTTTTCCTCACATCTTCAATACTAGAATCTCACTATAAATACAAACAGATATCTCATATAGGACATCCTTCTCTAACTTCAAACTATTTTAATAGTGTCTCTCTTTTATCTTCCGATATAAATTGAGTCTCACAAAATAAATACCATAATACAATATATATGTAAGTGTTTATTTGATGATCTTAATGGATGTTCATAAAAATCTCAACAAAAAAAGATTCAACACCAATTTAAAATATCATCTTTAACTGAACAATAGTTTGGTAAAATTACAAAAGATCTTCAAAAATACTTTATACCACTATCACAGCTTTGAAACTCATCTTCACTGGATTCGTTACTCCCTAGCATCCTGGAATATTCCAATATACTATCTCATAATTCAAGAAAATAACCACATCATTAAATTAATCCATATAAAAAAGGTTTACAATTCTCTATTTTACCTCTTCTAAAAAATATACTAAAATGGTTGATACTTGAACCTCTTATTATACCTCTAACTTTTATACCTCGATTATTTCCATGTTTAAAAAAATCTTAGATTGGTCTTATTATTCATCATCATCACCAAGATTTTTGTTTAAACATTCAAAAACATATCTAAAATATTCAAATATTTATCTCACACTCTATAACCCTGATATTCATTATAAATATTAGTCATTAGGATTTTGTTTAACCCTTTTTGAATGTATCATATTTCTAACTAATTATATTCCCACAATCCTAATTTAATCTCTCAGTTTTTTCATATGAGTGTTCCCCTAGGATCATCATATTTTTTGTCTTCCAAAATATAACTCATAAAAATTTAGAAGAGTTCCATATATATTATATTTTTCCTTCTATTTGTCAATTTTTTATTGGAAAAAAGTAATATTATTTTATTCTATGTTATTCTATTTGGTCTTCATTCATATTTACCTGGTATCACTAAATTCAAAATAATTATTGGATATTTATCATTATTCATGAAAGTATTATTTAGGATCATTCCAAATAACACTATATTTTTTGAAACATATACAAAATTTTGAAAGTACTGACTTCTTTAACTCAAAATATATTGGATTTGGAATGTCAATATTTTTCATCTTCAGACCTATCATCTATTAATTTTTTTCATTCTATTTAAATTATATGCATTCAATCACGCATACATCTAAAAATATATATTATTATGGTCATTGAATATTCCCATCATCAATACCTTATTGTAACATGAGAAGCCTTATGATAGAAATTTACATTTGAAATCATTACCCTTAGAATGTTTTTGATATTAAAAACATTTTAACATCGTTTGAATGTTCTCAATTCTTGATATTAATCATTAATTATATATAGTCAATATTTTTTATTCTCATAATTATCATAATTGTGTTTCTCATTATAAAATATTTATATAATGTGGATGGACATAAAAAACCCCTTATTTAACATTTATATCCATATGCATCATTGGGTAGTATATTTTATACCATGTATTTATTCTTCTAAATTTGTTTACATGCATGAATGTGGAACTACCCACATTTAATATTATTTCAAACTGATCATATTAGATATTTTGAAAATGGATATTCTATAGACGGATCTCTACCTAAATTCTCATTTAGATTATGGATGATACTTTATGTTAATAAAATTAGTATTGATATAGAAATTATTATAATAGGTTATAGTATAAATCATCATTGATGTATCAAATATTCCCCACATTGACTATTATCCAACCGTATACAGCAAACAATATTTTAATGTTTTCCCTGTGGTCTCTCATCTATAGTAGTTACATCCTTTCATACAGTATGTTTATTTTTCCCTTGCGATAGCTCAATATTCTAGGAGTAAATACTTTCATGCTATAGGTTCTCGTTACTCACTTGTTTGGTACATCATCCATGTCCTCATACTTCATTCCTTCACTCATGGATTTTTAATCTTATTGTTTATGGATTCTCCATTTTGTATGTTTGATAGATATCATAGAAAAGTTTCGTTAGGAATTATCTTGAATATGTTCGTGTGGTAACTTTTTTGGCTATATGATTTTTTAAATTGACCATTGGATATTTCATCGTGAACACTCAATTAACAACACACCCACTTATCATATGTGTTTATCATTATTTCATGATTCTATTTCGTCAATATTTATCACCATTTCTAGCATATATGATCTCACATTGTAGTTTTTCATTGTATTATATTCGTATAGTTGATTGATTATAGATATATATTGGTGAAATATAGATATCCAGTAATTTAAATACCCAAGACCGAGTGTTAGGTTGAGGATGAGAAAGTGGAATACAGTTATTTACCGATGTGTTATTTTTATAGTTTTAAATGAAATAGGAATAATTAAATACATAATAATATCCCACATATCATTTCACATTGCGATCATTTCCTTTATTAATACTCAACCCCACAAATTTTTTTATCCATGTAACCATTATTGACTCCTGGATACACTCACATTCACTACTCAACTTTGCACATCATGATGCATATATCCATCCTTCTATGCATGCACCTTGTGTGGTGTGTTGTTGATATTGGAGTTACAAATAATCCTCCATAGGGATTTATGGTCTAGAAAAAGCTATGTGTAACACCTCATACATGGCTTGGGATTGTTATAGGCTGGTTGGGAAGCATGTCCTTGACGGATTTATCCAATTTTTTTTAGGCATTCTCATATTTAAATAATATAATACCACCAATGTCTTCCCAAAAATTCTTAATAGTATCTCAAATTCCATATTCTCTTGATTATAACATCCCATTTATTATCAAAATAATGTATCCCATATTTAATTTTAACTATATGGATTCATCAATATCATTATCCAACATTCCTTTTTTAATGAAACTCATCATATTTTCACGATGACATTGATAGAGATAATAAATAAAATCATCAATCCAAATAAACATCAATCTACCACAATAATTTTTTTGAAAATTCCATGTTTAACTATACAGTTGATGTCATTATTCTCTATCTGATTGTATATAAACACAAATATGGGAAAACATAGTATCCACTTTATTAATATTAATGGAATGATTTACAAATATAAACATCATAAAAATTCAAGAAACATATTGTATATTTATATAAACTAAAATGTTATACTTCAGTAAATAGTGATATAATATGATATCAATTAAAGT
Source organism: Viscum album (assembly GCA_963277665.1). Classification (NCBI taxonomy): domain Eukaryota; kingdom Viridiplantae; phylum Streptophyta; class Magnoliopsida; order Santalales; family Viscaceae; genus Viscum; species Viscum album. The sequence continues at coordinate 1,748,008,457 of OY728120.1, read as the reverse complement.
TTTAATTGTATGATATTATATTTTAGTAAAAAAACATTTTGAAAACCTGTTATTACCTTCCTCAGTTTTCCAATAACATGAGAAATTGAGTGAGGGAAGGAATTAATCTTATGCCATAGGTCACCGGTTGAATGTTTCAATTAATAATAAAGATGATCACTAAAATAAAAAAGTTAATACAAAATATCATATTCATTAGAATTATTTCACCAATCATCAAACTCAATGTCTACAATGGATATCCCGAAGTGGAAACAATTAATCAATGAGTTTGTAAAAAAACATATCTAATCTCTAACCAATATGATAAAAACATAGAATATAATTTAATGGAATAGGGTACAATCCAAAAAAAAATTAATAAATTTATAAAAATTAACAGTCATTTTCACAGAACAAAATGGAATATTCCTATGTAAGAAAATTACAATAAATTCTTATCAAAATAATCCACATCCCAAACGGTTAATATTGAAATAATAAAAGATCTATGAGAGTGAATATGATACCTCAAACATCAGTATATATAGAGATTCTCTTGATTAGAAAATTTATGAATATTCAATATCTTGGTTACCCTTCACTTCTTCAGTTTAACCCATATATGAGGTACAGTCTATACATCATCACTATGGTTACTTCATTCAATAAATAGACTCAAATTATTGGATACGAGTTGGTGATAGATACCTATTTTAAAATTAAAACCAATAGATATTTATTATACCATTATTTTTATCCCCAATGTATATATAAGTATTAAATCATTATTTCAAACCTCACATTCAATCCTATGCATTGAAACTTAATTATAGATAATTTGGGAATGTTTTTTGACTTCATCACCAAAACAACTATAAACTGGGGATGAGTGTTATTTCTCAACATAGTTTCATTATTCATTGTTTCATTGAAATTTATATATATATATATATATATATATATTAATTCTTGTATCAAATTATATTCTTTTAAATTAATGGGATGCATATTGTTCTTCTCATTCAAAACTATCTTCTTAGACAAATTATATTTCTTTTATTTATATAGAAAAATATTTTCCATTTTTGAATATTTCTAGAAAAACATTAATTATTCCAACATATTTGTATATATGATCAATATAACATATAAAAAAATGACCCCTTTTAGTTTGGTGTAGACTTATTATTCATAGTAACTGATTTTTCACCGGGGACTAGTGGTTCCTTCAATTTATCAATTTCTTATTCATTTTGAATTTGTAGGGAATTCATACACATATATGGATTGTGTTTTGGAAAATTTCACCCACTATATAATATATTTTTCTTCTTCATATGACCCTTTTTTTATCCTCTCATACACATTATCAGAGATTTCATCCACTATGTGAATCTATTTATGCATCTCCTAGATTATCTTACCATTAGAATCTATATATCTTTGTATAGAATTGATTTTCCTGGTTAGTTTACTAAATTCCATAGTGTTTTACAACATTCCAAAATAGAATAATATTATCATCTATATTGTGGAATATTAATTATAAATCATTACTAAATATTTTGTAGAATTATACTTAAAAAAATTATTTAATTTGTTACTCTTCAAGGCAGTATTGCCTTCATTATTTTTTAATCCTAGTATAATTTTTTGGACTCATCCACAGATTATAAAAATAATTTTTATTTGATGAAAAATATAAAATTTCATAATATGTTTATCCATATATGTTTCAATTGTTAGATACTATTTTTCAGGTTTAAGAATCTATTCTTTAATAAAATAATTATTTTTTTTGTAAAACATGTTTCTTTTATATAGAATGTTTTTTTCACATTTTGGTTTCTTACCTTTTTATGTAATGCTTCTATAACAATCATAAATGTATATTTTATTCTAAAAATATATCGGAATATGTACAAAGCCTAATAATTTTAATATCATTTTTTCATATTGATGAAATCATTCTATATTTTCTTTCTTGAAAACCTTATCATTTTTTAGTTGTTTCACCACTATTTTTGGGTCAGTTTGGGAAACGTTTCTTTAAATATTCTCATATCAAAGCCTTATTTTGATGAATGATTCCAATGATTTGAACAAACCCATATTTGAATAAATTGTTACTTTTTATCCAATAATTTTTAACAAAATGGATTTAACACATGGATATCCATTTGGAATGTCGATGTTCCTCTACCATGTGATTGTGGTATAAGATTCCCCAATAATTATTAAGAAAATTTTCTCACATACATGATTCAATTTTTAGGTAAAAATAAAATCTATTACTTGATTGGGTGGATTATTAACAATATATATTTGATAAGGTCAAACATGAACTTATTCTATATTTTTCAATTTAATCTCTTGCTCAAGAAACATTTTGTTTCATGAGATCCTTTAATAATCAATAGATCTCAAAATCACATCCTAGTAACTCTTCATATCTTCAATATATTCATCGATGAAGTTTCTTATTTCAGGATTTAAACTATCATGAAAATTTTTATTTATTTCATTTAACTCTCTTTGTGTATCCCTGAAATTTTTCATAGTTGTATATAGCTACTCAAGTGCATTTAGTACCACTTTCACAATATCCTCAAACAATTCAATCTAAAAAATAACTATTATATATTTTCAAAAATTTGAAACAAATTATTATTGAAATATGAGTTTTTTTTTGTTCTTTTATTTTTTTCATTTATAAGATAGTTTTGCATCATTAATCATACTAGCCAATAAACTATCAATGTCATCAACAATATCCTCTGAATTTAATTTTTCATAATATATATTCATGAAGAAGTAATTATATCTGATAGAAATTATTTAAGAAATTATTTTTAATAATATTATTTATGATTTTAAAAGTATATCACTATTTTGGTCCCTTTATGATCATTACAACATAAACAAGAGTCCTTAAAAGGATCTCTATCAACCAAATAAATAGATGTAAACTTACACTTTTGATTACGTACATATAATGATTTTTCACATTTCTTATTCAAATTCCTTATTTCCATATTTTCTTACTTAAAAACACTTTATTCAATATCTCGATAGAGCTTCTTAATATATATATAAATTGTAGTTGAACTATACAATTCTATCTGATGTAGCTGAACATCACGCAAATCATGAAATATACACTTCCTTGATCATAATTATACATGTTGGGTCATAAAAATAAATCCAAAAAAGGGGAATGTCTCTGTCGCACCACGTGTAATTACTAAGAGGAATAGTGTATCCATCTGAGAGTGGGTGAATAATTTGTTTCCTATTTTTACCAAATTGCAATCTATCCTTAAAACCCAATGGAATTTTACACCCATTTCAAGTTTTTTCATAGATATAAATTTTCTATTTAAGATAGCAATAATCAACTACATGAAATGAATGTAAATGAATAAAGAAGCACACATTCCTTTATATGGTTAAAGGATTTTTGGAGATGCATCTTTGTTATCTTCTCATAGGACCCATCTCTCATATACAAGGATATTCCCACATGAAAATATAGGGTTCTTTTATAACATTCATCAAGTGGTGACACACAAAGATAATGAGGCATTAAAAATGATACTAGAAGAATTGGAGATCTATAATGCGGGGTGGTATCTCTACCCAGATATTGAACTAGGACCATATGAATTCCCCAAATTATTCTAAAGGGCCACCTGGAACCTTGTTTAGCTTGACATGGTTATTGCTGTAAATAATTTCTTCCATTGTGGTTGTCTTCCTTTCATGGAAAGTGAAACCACCTTGTTCATTATTCCAAAAATCGAAGATTAATCCCATGTTTACCACAAAAGGCCCATTAGTATGTTTAATAATCCCTAAAGGTGATATCATATGTCATTAACAAAAGAATTGCATCTCATCTTCCTATATGGATCTCTGTGGACAAACATGGATTTATCATTGGGATGAAGATCCAGGGTTCTATAGACATATATGATGAAATTATTGGTGATATCAACCAAAAACCTATCAGAATGAATATTTTTATTAATCATGGAATGAAAAGGGCCTAGGATAGAATGGAATAGAGATACATTTTAATGGTTCTTACCTGTGTGGGTTTTTCTCAGTGGGAATTGGATCTCTTTTTCAGATGCTTTAGTTCCTCATGGAAATCCATATCATTATAGGGAATACTATATGGATTCATCAATGTATTCCATGGTCTAATAAAGGGTGACACTCTCTCCCCAAGAATCTTAATTATAACTCCAGACACTCTCATCCACTCCATCAATAGGACTATCATGAAGGGGAATATCCTTCCCTACATATATAGTTCTCGAATTGGGGGAATTATTCATCTCGGGATCACTAATGGAACAATTGTATTTATAAATTTTGATAATAGGTCTAACAAAGGCCTAAATGATCTCATTGAGGTGTATTGAAATTGGTTCTGTTAACTTGTGAACTATGCATAGAGTAAATTTTTCATCTCGAATCACTTCTTCGAAAAATGGGTAATATCCTTAGAGTCTCAAATGAAAGCGAGAAAATTAAAATTTTCAATGAACTACACGGGTAATCCAAACTCCCCCATATGACTCCTCATGCATCAATTTTATAATCTTATTGACAAGATCACTGGTCATATTATGAATCAGAAAACTGGTACCTCTCTTTTAGTGATTGAATAACCTTGATCAATATTTTCCTAGCTTTTATTCCCATGAATATAATTTTTGTTATCATGGTTCCTTAAGGTATCTTCAATGTTAAAGAAAATCTTCCACCATCCATATTTTTTGATTCTCACTTGAAATGTAAACATCACTGGGCCTGTTGGGACTGGATTTTAAAGCACTTAAAAGATGGAGGTATAAATGTTTGAAACATTACTTCCAAAATAAAATTAATTCATGTAAATATAAAATTATAAATTCATATGATATGAACTCTTTAGGGTTATTTAAAGAGGGGATGTTTGGAAATGTGATGTAAATGATGATATTTAACCCCTCTCTGGCTTGGATCTTGCTTCAACATCATATCCCATCTCTTTAAAATCACTCCCAATATATAGTAGGTAGTGGTGATAAATCATTATGGCAATATAGATGTCTAGTAACCAAGCTTGGTATTTCTAGTTTTTGAGAACTAAATATTGTGATCATACATAAAAGTTATTTGTTAGAATTTATTTTTTTAGTAATGGACAAGAAAAAACAAGAATCCATCAAAAAAATAAAGAAAAATTCCATGGAGAGAAGATGTGTTTTTACTGAATATCCACTGGGTATTTTAATTGTGAAATATTAGTGGAAACTTATGATGCAACCCAGCGATACTGAAAACCGGAGAGAGGGTATGTGTATTAAAGAGATACGAAATAAATTTATGTTCAATCTAATGTATATATAACACCATTATTTAATAAAATATAACAAAAATATATGACTTGTAATCAACTTCGTTTCCATATTCTGATGCAGTAGAAAACCAAGTATGAGACCATGTACCATATTTTCTATGAAGGTTACTAGGTGTGGTCAATATGAAGAACATTTGGTACATCGATTGGTTTTCATTCTCATGATAAAATGTGCATGTCCTTTCTTAATTTTTGGTGTTCGGTAGTTCATAATTCTGGACCAGAAAAGCAAGGAGGATGTGTGATCCTTACTGTGAGCCATTGGTGTATCTGGAAAATGAGAAAAAAATATCACCTCAAGAATACTCCCAATAGTATAACTACTATCAATTAGAGCACCAAAAATAAATTTATTGATCCCATTCTATTCATCGAGAACTAGAAATATGGTCCTTCTCTTCCCCCCCTATAACTATGTTATTCCCCCATCACCTGATTCCTAACCCCAAAGGAAGATGAGTGTGATGCCACCCTCATCCTCATGGACTCAATATAAACACAGACTGATCAATAAATATGGGGGAAATGAAGGAAGGAGGTGTTATTTGGGAATCCACTAGCTCTATTATTATTTCCTTATCATATTTATTAGGTAGAAATAATTGTGTCTATGATGAAGAAAGATAAATTCATATAGGTATTCTCTTGTCAATCTAGATGAATATCCATATTTATATAGTTGAAACAGACTCCATACTCCTCCGAAACTCCCTCATTGGGCACATACCATCCCCCTGGAATATATATATTACATCGTTTGATAGTAAAACTGACTTACCAATGAAAAAATAAATGTTTTTCACACCTGGAGAGAAGGGACCATGGTGGAAGAATGCCTTGCCACCTCAACCGCCCAAGAAGTCCATGTCTCGTGATTTTATGGCATGTGATCCTTTCCTACAAATGGTGTAATATTAGTAATTGGATATATTTTTTTTATGATTCTTCAAAACCCTAATCTACTATTTTTATTTTCTACAATGTTTTATTTCACTTTATATTTTCATCATTCTTTATAAAATAAAATAAAAATTTAAAAAAATTTCACTGCTATTTTTGGTATTTATCACACCTTCACTACAAAGAAATTAATACACATAGAAATTTGTATCTTACATATGAATTTCATCCTATAGAGTCAGACTATACACAAAGAGTTTTACTATGATACCACAGAATACCCGAAGACAAATAAGTTCCATATAGTTCCACCATATGTGTGTATATATATATGAATTTTATTGTTTAAAGATATTTTTAGAATCATATAAATATTTATTCATAGAATGATTCATCATATATGTAATAATTCTCTAACATGAAAACATTTTTTTAAAATTCAAAAATACATTCTACAATATTCTTCAAATCTATCACACCTTGAAACTCAGCTTCACTAAGATCATTACACACTGATCTAATTTGAAATCTAAATCTAGTAGACCCTTATTTAAATAATTCTCGACATAAATAAGTGGAACCACAATGGGATGTCCATGAATTTTTTTTCTTCTTCTCTAATTTTTGTGACAACGAATATCATATTAACCTCTTCTTCATCCTTTGGATTCAATACACAGATGATAATCAACGTCAAAATAGGCATAAATCCTTCTACATATTCTTTTTCTTCTTCAAGAGTTATTCTGAAAATTCATATAATCTCACTTGGTTGTTTGAGTCACAAACTCACACTCCCTCTAAATTATATTCTGTATAAATATATTCCACCAAGAAATAGTTCATTTATTTGTTAACATAAAATATTCCGAAATAATTATACTCCCATGATATTTAATTAATATATCACTATTTTGTTATATGGTTCCCCAATGATAAAAATACTCATTTCATCCTATAATGTATATATCCAATGAATTTAATAGAATACCAATAAAATTTACATTCATATTTTCAATATAATATTTCTATAGAAAAAATTAATAATTCAAGAGTCTCTATATTCTTCAAGATGGCCCCCATACTCTCTCACTTGAACAAACTAAATGTTCAAGCTCTATAGGATGATTAAAATTAATCAAAAACATTATCTTTAGGCCCATTCATTAGAACTCTCTATTTTCCTTAACATAAATAAAAATAAAAAAGTATTTTCTATATTCAATTAAACTATACTTATTGGGGTATGTGTACATTTTTCTTCATCAGACTTGTCATCAATTTCATTTCACTATTCATGATAATTACTTGCATGCATTCACTCGTTACACTTTATTAAAATATTTTGATGATCATAGATTACATCAATCATAAAAAATCTATTTGTGTCATGGTAATCATCATGATTTCAATATATATTTTGGGTCATTACTCTTGGAATCATTTACTTTTCCAATGAGTGGATCTTGAAGAGAAATTTTTCAAAAATCATGACTATTTTTTAATTATTTATAGTCAATATTATATATTATAATTGAAAAATCCTATTACCATTCTATTGGGTATGATTTAACCATTGTTTTGGCGTCCCTTTTTCATTGGTTGAGTAATTCTGAGAAGGAATTTGGATGATACATGTAATTGTGATGTTATGGATTTATGGGAATTTTCAGCAAAAAAAACTATATTTTTAGTTATTCAATAGGAAATTACATGAAGTTAAATGGGAGTACATGAAATGTAATGAACACTACATAGAAAATGTGAACTGGATACAAGATATGAAAATTTTATTTTTTTTGTAAAGGTTTCAAATAGTGTAATGAAAAAATATCAGCTTTTTAATAAAAAGTGGCACGTTTTTCTGCATATATGGGACTTGATCATTTAATAACATGTAATTAGATTAAATACCATGTAATATCATGATGGTTGGTTTTATGAAAGTGGGTTTCATGAAATTATTATTTTATTTGTTTAGGATTCCTTGATCTCAGACTAGAGGATCTTCTTAGTCAATTTATGTTTACTCTCTCCCATTTAGATCATGTTTCTCAATTATTGATCAATGTCATGGTTGGATTTATTTTATCCTAGAATTTATTAATTCTAGTTGTTATTTAATTTTGGTTCCATCTATGTTGTGGTAGAGTATTTGTGATTCGATAATTTTTCTATCGTTTCATTTCAATTTCCTGATCTACCTTGTCTTTCGAAGGCCATTCTCTTTATTTCTGATCACCATTTTAGAAGCTACCTTGGATTATATCCTGTTGACATATGTGTTTCTATAAAATTGGTTAATTAGATTAATTTCATGTATTTATTCAAATGTTCTTTTGTTTTACTCATTTATTTTATGTAATAAATAGTTTCCATTGATTTTTTGGAAAGGAAAATGATTTCAAAAATCGGTTTTTCTTAAAAAATGGGTTTTTCATAGAAAATGGATTTTCATGATTTGGAAATGTGTTTTCAAAATCTGAATCATATAGTCTTGGATTTGAAAATATTTTATAAAATTCCGAGAATCATTTGGGAAATGTGTTGTAAAATTGATCTTTGGGAACCGTGGGTGCATTTGGGAAGATACACAGGTATCCTTAGTGTGTGTTTCACAACTATGAGGTACCATTTTGTGATATCAACATATAGGACATGATATAAATTGGATCAAACATTATTCTTGTTTTGGATTTTAATTGAATAGAACATAGTGTCTAAGAGGATAGATCCCATATACGAGGCTCTTTTTCATTTATGGTTATTTATCACATGAATTGTTTATCATTTATTATTTCTCATTGGTTTTTATATGAGATTGTATCACATAGCATCCCATGATAAGTTTTTTTATAGATATGTGTTTCACTCTTAACCTCTTGATGTGAGGAATTGAATTGCTATTATTATCAATCCTTCTATCCATATTTTGTGATTGAGAATGTGAATGCATTTTATGATAACCAATGATGAAAATTGGAAAATTATTTTTAAATGGTTTTGAGTTATAATTGTATTGTAAAACTATTTTTTTTGAAAGAATTATTGCATTATTGATATTAGAAATTGTATTAAAACTATTGAGGAATCCTACAAGGACATGGATCAAAACCTACTTGTGAATTTGTGTGTTTTAGATATACTATTGAAATATTTAGGTAAAGCTAAGATCATCTTGTAGTATTATTGATTCCCTTATTATTATTATCTTTGGTTTGGGATGGTATAGAGGTAACTTATGGTAATATAGGATCTCGACATATTTTTTTAGCCTCTTTTTACTTTTATTGTATGTATGTTATCTTATCTCATCCATTTCTTCTTCAAACATCGGTTTTATGTATTTTTTTTGTATACATAAATGATTTCTATTCTCATGTTTTACATATGTTACATAATGGGATGGTTCGGGTGGCATGTCTATTTTTCCTAGGATGGTTCATTATAATTTTGTATCAATGGGATACCCATCCTGAAGTCTGTTAACACTCATTCAGTATGGTTATGTGTATTGGGATGGCCGAATTTAGGAAAATCAAAAATTAGAAAATAAATGCATAAAAGGGGTCTTTCCATATCACTTTTGTGTCTAAATCCAAGTTACCATGGGTGATTACGGTATTTTACCAAGGATCATACTTGGAGATTGAGGAAATTTATATGAATTGTATGGGATAGTTATTTTAATTTATATGTTCCCTTTAAAGTAAGGGTTTTTATTTATTGTTTTTTGTTTTATTTAAATTCATTATGTTTTAGTAATTTTTTCATCAGTGTCCAAAGTTAGTTTAGTGATATTTTAATTTTCTCATCACTAATTGGTTTTTTTCATTTGTTAGGAAATTAAACGATGAGGAGATATTATAAATATTTTGGTGAAATCTATGAGATAGGTTTGGTTGGTGAATCCTTTAGTGGAACCTTCATTAGTAGAAGCTTTTATCTGTACTATCCAGACTCTTGTTCATGTTGGTCTCAAGATTCTGGTACATTTAGTGGATCATGGATTCAAATTTACCTATCATTATCCACCAATATTTTGTCGTAAAATATTACCCTATGAATTCAAGGATTTTCTTGAGAGGATAGAGATGAAATTTAACTTCATAATGACTCTTAAAGACTCTATGGTTGGTTTTTTGTGTATACACTTGACGGAAAAGGAATGAGATAGTTTTACACTATTATGAATGTCAGGTTTCATGAGGATAATACCAGTGATTCCTTTCGGAAAAAAATTAATCATTAGAATTATAAAGATGCAATTAATTCTATAATGACCTAGGATTTTTTGACATTTTGGTAGTGTGAGAATTCCATTCTGGATCATTATACCCTTTTTGTTGAGTTAGATCATATGGAACTGAACCATATCACTAATGATTACTTGATGTCTTGATGTTTTGAGTTAGGAAGGAGGATATATATTCATTTTATTGGGATAATCATGTGCCTTATGAACTTATTAGAGGTAGTTTATAATGTAGTATTAGATAAGGAAAATCTATTCAGGAAGATAGGATTGGCTGGAGATTTAGTTACTTAAGTGGATAACAATGATATACTATCTAGCAAGAAAAGGATGTGTAAGAGTGGTCAGTTTTCCTTAGGACCATTCTCAGGGATGATGATATGGAAACAATAGGTTGTCTTCAACCAGCGTGGAAGGTGAGGTCATACCAATCCTAACGTCATAATGGCTCCTAAGTCTTTTCATCTTTGTTGATGATCTGGAAATCAATATAATATTTTTTAAATTATTTTTTATTTATTTTGGGAAGGATACACTAACTCCAATGGTTCACATGTCTGGGAAGATTCTTCCAAGGGTGGTGGTTCAAATCCTCAGGCCAAGGGAGATGTTCATGTGTCCAAGACCAATTGACTTTATGCAGTGTTTTATGCTCTAGAGGAATCTATTGTAGGATAATCTACTATTATAGGTAATATGTTTATCTTATCATATATGGTTCAAGATTTTTTTGATTTAGGTGATACGCATTATTTTATATAATTAATGTTAGTTGATGTTTCAGTATTTTGTTATAAGATTATTCCATTTTATGTTCGATCGTTTGAGGGCTTTCAAAAAGAGGCTGAAACAGGGTTTCAAATGTCCCGTGTGTTGGGTGATGATAACCAACATCGAGGTGATGTGGGAATTTCTAGTGGTTTACCATGAAATCATTGAAATTATTATCATCCTAGATTATGGATTAGTGTTAAGGCACATATATAATATTATCTTCATAAATTTCAATTCTTATCTTCTAATGGGGTTAATCATTTTTTCTAGGGTGAGAGTGACTCTAGACTGAAAAGGGCATGACCAACTATTCCATATGTGGGTAGTTATCTCATTCTAGATTTTCGAGAAATTTCATGATATTGTTGACCATTTATTGGGTGGTATACATCCTAAATTTGTGTGTGAGTACGTTGAGTTCCTCTTATACTATTTTTCAGGTTTTCCTCCAAAGATAAAGGTCAAAATTTCTATTGAACTATTCTGTTGTATGATTCACATCACTATACCCTCTTATTATATGAAACATGTTGTCTCAGTGGATCTTAAGGACCAGCACAGGGACCTAGAGGATAAATGATTTATTTTTTCAATAATTCCACCATGGAATTTACCTTAATTCTCTGCTATGATGGAAGAAAAGATCATGATAATTTGTATTTATTTTCAAAAGTTGTATCGGGTGATCATGAAGAAAAAATTTCCCCTTCCAAGGATTGATGATCACTTTGATTAGCATATATGGAATAATTGGTTTTCTATAATTGAACTTCCATTAGGGTATCTTTATTTGGGAGTCCAAGAAGATGATAAACCAAATATTGCATTTAGATGTTGATATGTGCATTTCATATTTCAAGTTATTCCATTCGGTCTCAATAATTTTATAACGGTGTTTATGGATTGGATAAACCGGATCATTGAATAGTTCATAGAAATTTTTTTGAATGGATGATATTTTGGTTTACTCCATGTCATTGGAGGGTAATATAAACCATTTGGATATTGTTATTTGAACTATATCCAATCATAATCTGTATGGTAAGAATTCCAAGTGTGTGTTTTGGATTCAAGAGTTGAAGGTTCTAGCCCATCCAATATATGAGAGAGGCGTCTTAGTATAACCTAAAAAGGATAATAAAGTTATTTCATGGGATCAACCCATAAAATTTTATGAGATCCATAACTTCTTGGGTTTATCTTGTTACTGAATTTGGTTTTGTAGGACCATTCCAATAAATATTCTATGATGAATGAATTAACTTGTAAGGGTCTAATGTTTGAATGAAATGAAAATAATCGGAGATATTTTTAGGAGTGGATCATGAGGATGAATTCAACATATGTTTTGATTTGTCCAAAATTTGTATTGGGTTATAAAACGTTCTCTGATTCTTCTTTTATGGGATTTTGATGTGTCTTGATGCAAAAAAATAGGTTTTGGATTATCAAATTTTTAACATATTCCCTCTGATAATAACTACCCTACCAATGACATTGAGTTTTAAGATGCTATGCATGAACTCAAAAAGTAGTGTTACTATCACATTAGGGAGGGATTTATGGTATATTTTTATCATAAGAACCTCAAATATAGTTTATCTAAGAGGGATATAAATTTGTGATAGGTATACAGGGTGGTGTATAATCAGAATTTGATTTTGATATTGATTATACCCCTAGGATAGGAAATGTGGTTTCTGATCCATGACCAAAAAATTACCAAAATAATCCAAAAAGGAATCAGTTGAGGAGTGGTCTCTGATGAGTCTGTGTGTTGAGATGATCTAAGTAGTTGAAGACGTTAGTGGATAGGTGTTCTCAGCTTCCATGAAATCAGACTCTTGTTTTGATGAGAGAACATGGATTGAGTAGGTGGAAGAAACTGATTTAAAATAGTTTAGTAAAATACTCTATCGTGAGGATACCACATGTGACAGGTCTTGGTCACCTAATAGAGCATTTTACATTTGTATCAGGTTGGTTGTTTCTTTTTTCCTCGAGATATGTGTTGTTGGAAAGTGTACATCATTCTTTTTGGTTTTTTCACCCTGGGGATACCAAGATGTATCACAACATGAGGCATCAGTATTGGTGGAAGTGATGAAATATTCAATAGTGGATTTTTATTTTTCATTGACTTACTTCTCATAGAATTATAATGGGGAACCAGATTCTTGTAGGGTTTTTGTAGCCCTTACCCATTCTAGTATGGATATCAGATGATCATTCCTTATATTTCTTCATTGGTTTACCATGAAATCCTAGCGAGACAGATGAAATTTTTGTGACCCTTGGCCGAATTAATAAATGATAAAAATTCCTACCAATTAATGGGAGGATGAATATAGAACAACATGGGGACTTTTATTTCATAGATATTGAGAGACTTAATAGGGTTCCATATGAAATTGTTTTAGATAGGGATATGAGATTCATATGTAGGTTATGGAAAGGATTTGAGGAGGTGATGGGTTCAAAGATTAAATTAATAATAGCATATCATTATGAGATGGAAGGTCAGATAGAGAGGGATATTTAGGTTCTAGAGGATATACTTCAGGATTATGTTCTTTATTTTTGAGGATCTTTGAAAAACCATTTTTATTGGTTATGTTTTCCAATATCAATGTTTTTTAGGATTTGATACATATGGAACTATTCAAGTAATTTTATGTGGGACCATGTAAATCTCTATTGTGATGGGATGAGTTGAGAGAGTGTTACATGGTTAGGCTGAGTAGTTTTTAAGAGATAATATAGATGGTGCAGTTGATCTGGAGGAATTTGATAAAATTCAAAAGTCATCATAAATCCTATGTAGATCATCAGTATCAGTAAATGGATTTTGAGTATGTATATTATGTCTTTCTCAAAGATGTAAGTCACATGGGACATCATCAGTTGGGTATATAGTTTAAGTTAGAACTGAGGATTTTGGGACCCTTTGAGATCATTGGATCACTAGGGAGGGTGGCCTATCAGTTTCAATTACCAACTGGTTTGATATCTCTCCATAAAATATTTCACATTTTCTAGTTATGGAGGTATATTATAGATCATTCCCATGTTTTTATATGGAAATATATTGATCTTTATACTGATACAACTTTTCATGAGAAAACAGTTCAGATTATGTATCTCGAGGATAAATTACAAAGTAATAAAATAATCCCCTTGGTCTGAGTACTATTGTAATGTAGATAGAATAGCCACAAGATTTGGGAGTGGGAGTTATTTATGGGGCAGCATTGGCCTTCTTCTTTTGGGATCCAACAACATGAGGGGTTTTTTGGGGAAACACTTTTATAATGGGGTGATTTTAATACCCCTAACCTTTATGACAGATATGTTTTATTCATTTTTTTGGTTTTCGATTTTATTCAATTGAGTAATGATGAAAGGTAATTTAGGTGATACCTGTAATGGGGATGTCATGAATTTTTAGGAATTTTCTGCATAAAACATGTTGTTTATGCTCTTTACTAGCCAATTACTGGATGTATAATGGGAGTACAGGTTGTACCATGGATGGTGAATAGATTTTATGAGCTGGATACACATCATGAGAGTTTTATACGCCATGTAAAGGGTATACATCATGTAATGATAAAATATCATGTTTTTAATAAAAATAAAAATGGATTTTTTGGCATATGTGGGACTCAAGGATTTTATCCAATGTAATGGTATTACACACCATGTAAACTCATGAGGGTGGGTTTTAATCAATAGGTGTGGGTGAAAATATTATTTCATTCATTCAATATTCATTTACCTCAACCTAGAGGCTCTTCCTATGTGATTTTGGGTGACTCCCTCCTTTACAGATCACTTCATTCAGCGATTTATCTCTACATTGGTTGAATTTATTCTCTTTGGGTATGTAATCCTTCTATTTCTTCTAGGGATTGGGTTGTTGCTATGGATTAGTGCTCAAATAGTGTTTTTTTATCAACCATTTTCAGTTTCTTTGCATTCATTTTCTTTGGATGGTTGTTCTCTTAGTTTTCATCCACCATTTTAGAAAGCATATTGGTTTCTACAATGTTGAGAGAGGTGTTTTTATAAAATGGGATAATTTTATAAATTTCATTCCATTATTGATAAATTTATTTGGATTTTTCATTTATTCTAAGTTCTAAATTGATTAAAATGATTTACGATAAAGGAAAATGGTTTGAAATTTGTTTTTTCATTGAAATAGGATTTTATTAATTTGGATATTGTTTTTCAAACTCTGGATAATATTTTCTTAGGTTTGAATATTTTATATTTAATGTAAGCTTGGTTTTGAAATGAACTATTAAATTGAAAATTAAAAACCTTTGGTACATTAATAACAAGACATATGTGTCCTTCGTGTGTGTTTCACCACTAAGAGGTTACATTTTTTCATATCAACAGGAATAACATGATATCAATTGGATCCAACATTATTATTCTTTATGATTTTATGTGTCTAACACAATGTTTCCTAGATTCTAGAGACCATATGCAAGGTGAATTTTCTTTAATTTTTTTTAATCACAATATTCTTTTTATCATCAATTTTTTCATAGGTTTTTATATAAATATGTATCACATATATTCAAAGGATAAGTTTTTTCATGGATATGTGTTTACCTATTTGCCTTTTGAAGCATGTACAGGATTTACTATTTTATTAAATCGACATGCAGTAGTTGTTTTTTGATAATATGAAAGGATTTCATGAAAACCATAGGAGAAAAAAGAATACATAATTTATAAATTTATTGGATTAATAGAAATTATTTGTAAAATTTATATTTTTTTAAATATAAAATTATTTCATTCAATATGTTATCCCATTTATAAAAACTCTTGTTGTATCCTATTGGGATTGTGTACAAACCCTACATTGGTATTTATGGATTTTTAGATGTTTTATTGTAGGATTTAAGTAATAGAATGAGTATATTGTAGTATCCTGGTATCAATTTTGTTGTTACATTGGGTTCTGGTGGGTCTGTAGGTGATTGTTGGTCACCCTGGGACTTGAATTACTTTTTTATTCAGCATATTTGGGCTTGGATTTTATTTATTTTGTGGTATATCTTCTTTTTAAACTTTATACTCTAACTGTATGTCCTGTTATTTTAATATTCAGATATATTTTTTGTTTTTAGTTTTTACCTATATTATGTAATAGGAAAGTTCAGGTGGTTGTCTAGTTGACACAGGTAATTTTTTTGTGGTCATAATTATCATATGTGAGTTTATTGTTATTGAATGGGGATTAGAGAGTACTAGAGGTCACTAAAACCCCATGTAGTACCATCAAATATGTGATAATAAATATTTTTATTTATCTTAAAAAATTTTATTACATGTATGTGGAACTACATGCCTGTACCATTATTTGAAACTCACCATCCTCTTTATTTAGAAAATCCATATTCTGTATGTGATGTGATACCAAAATTATCTGCTAGATCATGGATGCTATTATATGTAAATACCAGTATCATTGATCATATCATGATCAAATTTGGTTACAATATAAATATCATCGAAGTCTCATATTGTCACCATATGTTCGATCATCTGAATATGCAGTACTGAATTCAGTTTCCTATTGTGAATGTAGTGGAACGATTTACCATGTGGATATTCATTCATGTAGAAGGTTCAATTTTTTCATGTGGTATATCCATCTACCATGAGGAAAACCCCTTATATAGTTGGATATTATTATTTATGTAGTTAGTATATTGGTTATTAAATCTAATAGTATAGGATTGATTCGTGTTCATATGTGTGTTTGTTCCATTTTTGTTCAAGAAATATGCTTTAAATTTTTTTAGATATATCATCTTCATTTATCATGAATTAGTTTACAAGGTTACTTGATCGACCACATAAGTATTCTTCACAAACAATTATAGATAGTGTTGCAGTCACTCGATTGACCGAATTCTCCCCAAAATGTTCATTTTCTCTACCATACCAATTCTCCTCTATAAGGGACAATTGTGTAGAGTCGAGCTATGTCTCATCACTAGAGATTGGCCTGAGCATGTCACATGCTACATGGGTGGAAATTCAGGTTAACTTGTTTTTTTTTCAAAATTTTCATTATTAAATTATACTATTCCACTGAAGTCATGTAAATAATTATTCATCGAATATCATATTAAAACTTCTCTAGATCATCACTTGTCATATCTTCATCAAAATAATATCTTCCCCATTTATATTTCACATGGATGGATTCATTAATATCCTTATCCATAGTTAATTTTTTTATAAAACTCATCAACTTTTCATATTGACATTAATAGTGACCCGAAATACAATAATCAATCTAAATGAAAATCAATTTCAACCTCTGTTTTTTCTTCCAATACACATTTACATGAATATTTAATGGCATTATTTTTTGATTAAGGGTTAATACACCTGGAAGTTCAGTTATTATAAATTTCTAATAAATAATTTTGTAATGACTCAAGCCCAAACAACCACCCGAACAGTGCTAAACGGGTCAGGTGTTACTACCTTAGGCGCACCTCCTCGAACTTCAAAGGCTTCCTACTAGCAGCGAGGGTCGTATAGGTATAGTGTGGACTATATACCCTTCTAGAGAATAATAATTGTACTATTCCGAGTATAATAATGAACAAGAAGTGTAATTAATGGCTCAGTAGACTCGAACCAAACCAACAAAACGGAAGCACATTCAATATCGATAAATAGAGGAAGCAACAATTATTAATATTAGTAGAAAAAAGTAAACAGAATAGAATTTATATCACTTCTAACTACTACTAAACAAAAAACATTCTTCAAAAATAGGTCATACTCATCCATACATATAAAGGGTTCCAATGGTTAACCAACTGTATCTATATAACAAGGAAGCATTTTAATACAGGAAAGAATGAAAAAAAATTAATATATGGCTAGGAAAGACCTCAAGGTCCATGCCATCTCCATGCAATAGCTAATGTAGTCCAGCTCCTGATGCTGGCCTCTTGCACATAAATCCATAAAGTCTGCACGTGTCCCGAAGGGTCTTGCACGGTGTGAGACGAATCTCAATAGGATACCACCCAACGGTGCAAACCTAATATAAGTGTTTAATTAGGAATCCATTTATAAGGAAAAATTAAATAGTATGATGCAAAAATAACACAAACTCCATTGGTGATCAGTAGCCACCATGGAGTGTCACCTTCTATGGCCAACGTTGGAATCTATGTCATGTAACCTGGCAACATGTGCCCCCTGACACCTCGTGTCTCAAGTACTGATGTCCCAAAGTCACACCCATGAAATTATAGGCGAGAGGAATAGCGATGTCTTTCCTAAAATAAGTAACTGGAGGAACATCGATGTATTCCCTTCAATAAATCAACCAGAGGTACATCGATGTCTACCCTCAAAAAATGTAACCAGAGGGACATCAATATCTACCATCAAATAATGGTGATCCTCTTCCCCAAACCCAATATCCTTAACTATGTCCCCTAAGGGCTCCTCACCGTCCATGTGGATTCCTATAGTAAGCACCCCCAAACCAAAAGTACCTAAACCGCATCTAACGGGGGCCACTACCCACATGTGTTGTCAAAACGACATCATCATTGAGTCTCTCTGTATACACACTACTCAAAGTTCCGGGTGAGCGATAATCACCAAAATTGCACCCAAGACACAACACCTCTAACACATTTGGGCCCTTCGACCATGCCGCTCAATTGTGATGGCCTCACCATCCCAGTAACCAGAGCTATGCCCAACCTGACAGTCACTCGGCCATAATCCGACATCCATAACGCCCAATCACATGGTCCGAACCACCCAACATAACCTGGTCCAAGCCCAACCTGTGATCATCATCACTCAAGAATATCTAGGACATGCCCAACACAACCCAAATGTTCCATCATAGGCAATTCATCAATTACATATATAACACATTTAAACAAAACAAATAAACAGGCAAAAGAATTTAAATAGTTGAATTGCACTAGCCCACCGGTTATCAAACAATAGTAATGAGGTCTTGAATTCCTATAAAAATTCATATCAAGGATTAATAGTATAAACTCGATAGTTTAATCAAACAAAAAAAATAAATTTATACCATTTTGGCACCCCGTCCAAAATGGCCCATATGAGCAACGACCCCTCACCTGACCCCACTCAAGCAAAACCAGAAGAAGGGGATATCCAAAGGCATTCTAGTGGTATAATAAGAAATTAAATAGACAAAAATAGGTAAATTTGGGTCTCTCTCAAAATAACCAAATATGTTCTTTAAGACGCGCGACCCAAAGGTCCATGAAAACACAAAGTAGGTATGAACCCCCTACGTAAGACTCGTAGATGTGAAAAAATCCGATATTGAGCTCTAATTAAAATCAGATCTTCGTAGATCTACGTTTCCATCAAATTACAGCAATTACACTTGGATGGAAACTGCAATGTGTGAGTAAAGTAAACTAGAATGAAACAGGGTGTGTGGGTTTAGCCTTGCTGTTGCGATCCCGCTGCCACCGAAGGATTAAATAACGGACACCAGATAATGATTCTACGGTAGGAAACATTCTTCAGAACTTCAGCACGGACCTGTTCCAAATGTGGGGAGTAAGAAGCTCTTTTCTAAAATAAGACATTATACCCCTTTATTTAAGAGAATAAAAAAGTACAAGGTGTGTACTTGAGGACTACATGTTGTGTAGTGGCCTTTTCTGTACTCCGAATTAAGTGGAGATATCCACACGGCTTGGGAACTCCACATAGGTTGACACACGGATTGAACATAGCCGATATGCAGAAAGGAAGATACATAGTGTGTTGACTAACACTACATTCCATGTAGTATAAAATTCTTATAATGTCATCCCATGACATGTACTCGGTGAGCACGTGGCTGGTAATTTCCCAACCCATAAACAGCATGTACATTAGAGTACACGGCGTATAGTCTAGAAATTTCATGAACATCCTAGGGTTTACCCAGTTTTCTCTGAACAAGTCAAAAATTCAAATAGGGTCGGGATTTTGACCCGTTCAAAAAAACCCGGGTTCTTACAGTCTCCCCACCTTAACATAGCTCATCTCTAAGCTATCAAAAGAAACATGGAGAGGGAACCGAACATGCCACCCTGATCAAGGTAACCCAGACTCTCTTCGTCTCAATGGTTTTGGATAAATTTGATAAGGGGAACCCCACCTTAGGAATTCCATAACTCGGTCTCAACCTGAAAAAACTCAAAACAAGCATGGTTTCACTAACCTGTTTTCCAGACACCTGGTCCTCTCATGACACATCGTCACCCTTGCGCCTAACTGGTTCTCGCGTGTCGTTTCCAACACCCAACATATCTGGCACCACATCGGTGTCTACCTCCATGAGGTCCTGCATCCAATGGACACTCAAAATAAAACAGGATGCCATGCACCACAAGTAACCTACATCATCGATGCCCCGATGACCATTGCACCTCATGTAACCCACATCCTCGATGCCTTGATTCCCATGGCACCTCAAGTAACTTGTATACTCAATTCCCCTTATGTTACTCATCTAATACATATATATAAATCTATCATGCACCCGATATAGCACCAATCCCACTAACCAGCATCTAGTCAGTCCACAAGAATCCAATACACTTCGTGCACTCAAAACAGACATGCCTCTATAGGTCATTCCAAAAAGAAAACATGGTAATCCGACCACACTCATGGTGTACCTCTAACCTCCATCGGCTCACCAGCCTGCTCACCCTCTAGCAGCTCCACATCATGCACCTAGACTGATGTACAACTGCCTGATGCCTGACCTACCTACGGTGCTGCTTCAGTCACCTACCACTGACCCCTCAGCTAGATCCTGTTGTCTTTGTCGTGTCCTCCGTGTGCAGCTGAACCTCAGGTACCACCAACTAGTACCGAACCTGAACCAACTCCAGATGCCACAATTTATATTATTCCCTAACTGTCGGCTGTCTATGAAGGATTCCTATAGATCCTCTCAAGATTCCCGACCTGTCTGTATGCCTGGCACTCATTTGGAGGCCTATTGCACTGAGTCAAAACAATACCGGGTTGCCTGCACTAAAAGAAAACCACTGCTGAACTGCTACGAGAGGGTCTAGCTGAGTCCTTGGCCATACTACCCTGTTGGAACTCATCATGTCCTTTCTTAAACCTATTTGAACCATGACCTAAAACTTTCTCCCAACCAACATGGGGTTTATCCCTCTGGTTACCCTCTACTATGAGCTCTTGATTCACTGCCTTTGAGAATGAACCCAACCTATAGATATTCACCTGGATTCGAATGGAATGTCTTAATCCATCCTTGAAGCACCTCACCCTCATCGTGTCATCACATTCCATACCATGTGAAATGCACGACAGCTCAGTGAAAGTATATACATTGTCCATGATGGACATGTCTTCCTACGGAAGGCTCAATAACTCCCGAGCTGTCTTTGAGCTTAGTGTATATGGGTAAAAGTGCTCAAAAAACACGTTCTCGAAGTCATTCCATGCTAGTCCCTAATGCCTACAAGCCTAAACATCCACATCCGACCAATGCTTCACCGGTCCTCTTGGCATATACGTCGCCAGCTTGATCCTCCACCTTGGAGGTGTCTCGAGATGCCTGAAGATCATCTGCAAGATCTCTATCTAGTTCTCAGCTGCTTGTGGACCACACTCACCATGAAAAAGAATTGGGTGTTGCGACTAGAACTCCCGCATCAGATATTCCATAGATGGATTTGTACCCTGCGCACCACTATCAATCCCCTGTATGACACATACTAGGATAGCTCAGAGCTGCTCGCCGATCCATGGACCAAACACAGGCAATCCTGGTTGTTGTCCTGCCTACACTTGATCCTCAACTGGATCATTCCCCTGAGCCAATACCTACAGCTCCTATTCATATTGCACTAGATCTTGAACCTGATCCTTCACATGAGGAATCGTACCATCTCCCACCTAATGCTCTATCTTAGTCGACTAAAGAAACCCGCTGAATACCATAAATGGTCAGACAACCCATATATATATAACAATATATATTCATCACAGATAAAGAATGCAGTAAAGAGGAAAAATAACACAACTACCCTTACTCTCCCCTATTTCAACCCATTCCCATGGCATCCGGACCTCATGGCCTCCTTACCCTCCCTCAAAAGAGCCAAGTATCAATAGTAGCACAGGTTGTGCCCGTCCTGACAACTAACATTGCCTCAAACCAATGACCGAGTATCCCAATCCTGATAATCAAAATTACCTCAACCAATAGTACTTTCGTACCCGTGCAATATCCTGACCCAAATACTATACCACATGCAATTCTACAAATATATAAATCATGGAATAACACATTGCAATCAATAAGAAATTCTATCAGAAATTTCCCTTATTCACATTTCAAAATAATACAAATCATGGAAATTGACATTATTCACATGGTATTATCACATCAAAAAGAATACGTGTAGTTATGAACTTGAAATACCCTAAAAATATGCCTATAAAAATCCAAACAATCGTACCTTTCCATACCGGTCCAAGGTCCAATTATCCCTTA
This sequence comes from Viscum album, assembly GCA_963277665.1. Taxonomy (NCBI): domain Eukaryota; kingdom Viridiplantae; phylum Streptophyta; class Magnoliopsida; order Santalales; family Viscaceae; genus Viscum; species Viscum album. Next base: position 1,747,985,546 of record OY728120.1, on the reverse strand, counting down.
CTGCAGCAGTTCGAGGGTTACATATCACAATCAATAACATCACACACCAAGTGAGCCACCATGGTGGAAATCATATAAATTTGAATCTGATAAAAAGTAAACAGCAATTCCCACCCATGTAAACTTGGTCCATCACTTGTACCTGAGGCTGTAGGCACCCAAGTACAAGCTAGAAACCAAGTTCTAGTAACAACCTATCTTCCGTCTACCATATACCAAATAGTAAAACCAGCGAAAATAAAAAGAGAACTCTCAATGTCATTAGTAGCCAGCAAAACAATACTACTAAATCCCTGTCATGAACTCCTCTAATAACACTTTCTAAAGACCCAGACCCAAACATCCACCTCAATAGCGATAAACGGGTCGGGTGTTACTACCTTAGTCCCACCTCCCCGAATGCCAAAGGCTGCCGACTATAAGTGAGGGACTCATACGTATAGTGGTGAGGCTATACCCTTTTGTAGGATAATAATGGTACTAGTCCGAGTATAATAATAAATAAGAAGTGGAATGAATGACTCGGCAGACTCGAACCAGACCCGCAGAGTAAAATCACTTTTAATATCGATAAATAGCAGAAGTAACAATTATAAGCAACAGCAGAGGAAAGTAAATATAACAGCATGTTGATCACTTGTAACTACTACTGAACAACAACACATGCATCTAAAACAGGTCATACTCATCCATACATATAATGGGATCCAATGGATAAACAATTTTAGCTATATAACAAGTCAACATGCTGTTACAGGAAATAAAGAAAAACAAAGTAAACTCCAGCTAGGAAAGACCACAAGGTACATTCCATCTCCATGCAATGGCTAATTCATTCCAACTCCTAATGATGGCCTCTTTCCTGCATGTAAATCCATAAAGTCTACACGCATCCCAAAGGGCCCATGTAGGGTGTGAGACAAATCTCAGTAGGATACCACCCAAACGTACATACCTAATATAATTGTTTAAGAAGAAATAAATTTATAAGGAAAGCAGTAAATAGTATGATGCACAAATAACCCAAAATCCATTGGTGCTCAGCAGCCACCATCGAGTGTCGCCTATTTCTGCCAATGCAAGAATCTCTATCATGTAACTCGGCACCATGTTCCACCTGAAAAAATGCATCTCAAGTACCGATGTCTCGAAGGCAAGCCCATGAAATAGTATCTCGAAGGAATAGTGATGTATGTCCTCAAATAAGTAACCAGAGGAACATTGATGTATGCCCTCAAATAAAGAAACTGGAGGGACATCGATGTCTTCCCTCAAATGTATTAATCTTTATAAAAATAATTTTCACTATTTCGGTAATTGATACACCTTCCTCTATATTTTAAATTGATATTTAGTCACCGTCGAGTATGTATGAATGATGAATGGAAAGATAAATAAAAATGTAAGAAAATTTTCATATGATTAATAGATTTGAAGATGTAGGGTGAAACAATTGATTGTGGAAGAAATAGAAGAAATTATTTGAAATATGATATAATTATTTGTAGGAATAAAAAACACATGATAAGGATATTAAAAATAAATAATTTTTTATGATATATGGGATGGATTTTGAAGTGGTAATGATATAATATGTGCATGATTATAGGAAAATGATTTATTTTTAAAATTAAAATTTTCAAAATCCAACATTAAAAATACATTTTTATCTATTTATTATGTGATAGTAAAAAATTCCATGCTAAAAATTATCCAAAAAATATTTTTAATGTCGATTATGTAAATAAAAGATGTTAAAAATTCACGTGTAGTTTATTTCACTTTATTTATTAAATAAGTTATGCCAAAAATCATTTTTTTACATCATTTATTAAATGTCCAATTTTTAAACATTGAAAATATAATTACAATTTTTAATAGTATTTTCTCAAGTTTAATATTTTTTATTTTAAACCTGAAAAGTACTTTTTCTCTTTTCATTTGTAGTTTTTGGAAATTCATCCATGACTAAAATGACTAATGTTTATGTTTATACAATTTTAATTAAAATTAGTTAATGTTAAAATCACTAAAAAGTTACAATTGGATAGAGGGGATTCTTATACAATGATAAGGGGAAGGATTCCATGATGTGAATGGAGTGAATAATGGTATTATATATAGCCATAGAGGATAAGTTCGTACAATTTATAGTAATTATTCTGAAACCAAAATTGGGAATATTGTTTTAGTCATCTAGATTTGAACAAAATAACGGTAAATTTTAAAGTCCAACACCTTTCAAAAATGAAGGGTGATTTTCATTTTTCAATAAATTAATGATGAAAGGAATTGGGAGTTTTGGTGAATTTCAATACTAGTATAACAAACATCATGAAGTAGTATTCACATTGTTTGATATAATAAATCTTAGACAAAATTTTCTTGGAGTTTATGTGCTTAAGAAATAGGCTATGATGATGGAAATGAGTGTTTCCCACTAAAAAATTAATATTTATACAAAAAATAATTTTAGTGACACTGGTACAAATTATATAATTTGAGAGGGAATTAAAAACCCATTGTGATTTTTAACGATCAGACATATTTCAATAGCTATGATTTGGAGAGGGTTGGTGAATAATTTTAGAATTGAGTTACCTAAATCATTAAATAATGGGTTGAAAAGGATTGGCTAAAAAACTTTTGACCATTTTTAAGATGTTGTTTTATTAATATTTAATTAAACATGTATAACATGAAAAAAAATTACAAAATTTGATTAATGGGGTATGTTATAAGTAGATTGAATAAGTTTGGTGTTAAATGTAATTCTCCATTGGAAAAAGACAGACATTTAGTAGGTTATAGGTGGGTTGTATATATGGAATTGATCACACCATCATTAAAAGGGAATCATTTTTGGATTATATGTACACATTATAAAACGATATGTAATGTTTATAGTGATTTAACACTGAATATATAATGTATGATTTATAAAAATAGAATATTTATGGAAATTGAAGCATTATACTCTAAAATTTAACATATTTGGATCGTTATATTGTATTCAATTGGAAATAATATACATGAATATTGGAGAAATTGTTAATTAATAAATGTTTTTAAATCAATAAATTTTCTATAATAATTTTAATCAATCATTAAATTGTTCTCCAAAAAATATTTCTCATTTCAACATAGAGTCATCATATGTAAACTCAATATTAATGAAGAGACCAAACAATAAGATGATGGGGTCAAAGAATGTGTAATTTTCAGATTGGTTTGGGATAAGATATCTGAAAAATCCAAAAAATTCCGATGTTAATAGAAATCAAGTAAAACAATTCTAGAATGTATGGCCTCCCCATGGATCTAAAAAACACACAAGAAAAATTGAAATATTTATGGCTTTATTTTTGGTATATAAGAAGAAACCCCAATGTGAATACATGAGATCCTAAGTACTAGAATTTGGTGAAGGATTAAAATTAATAGAATTTTTGTATTGATCTACTATAAGAAATAAAAACTCCACTACAGAACCTAGTAAAATAGAACTCAAGACACATATAGTTCTTAGAATAAATTTATCTATATATATTTTTCTTATAAGTCAGAAGGTAAAAGATCTATTATGAATGCCTTCCCTGGGGAGAGGGGAATTATGAAACCACATTTCATTTGGTGGAAGTCCAAATTATTGGGTGAAATGATAGATGGGGTGTTGGTGAATGATTTCATATGGTCTAAAGATAGGAAATATTGTAATTACTATATGGATAAATAAAATTAAAATGATGCAATGAAATGTTCTTGGAACATGGGAATTTAGTGATTTCCTAGTTAATAGATAATTTCTAAAACATGATGTTAATGAGGATTCAGTAAATTAGGAACTAATATATAGTTTAATCACTTAAATTAAACAATAAGGTCTAATTGGAATGGACATTCAAATTATTTTATAATTAAATATTATGAAGCACATTTCATGAAGTGTATGGTCATGCAATAATGACCTCATTCTATGTAGATTAGTTTCATGAAATAAAATTTTTATAATTAATTGTTTAGAGTCACTTGGTAAAGGCACTATCACTATATAGTTTCAGATCATGCAATAAAGTCCTTTATTTATTATACTTTATGGTAATGAAAAGAGGACATTCTGGACCCATGTGGAATAATAAGAAGTAAAACAGGAATAGCCTTTCATTGATTAGAGGTATGATACACTCTAAATGCATATAAATTAGGGAATATTCTCTATAGAGTATACCATAAGAATAATCTAATTTCATTTTCAATTTTTTCATGATTTATGGGATATTTCTGTTACATCCTTGAAATTTGCACAGATAAAACAAATTACTCTCAGAAAAATTAGTGAAGAATTAAAATATTATTGAAAACTAATGTAACTTGGATTTGATGGAATTCTTGTTTATAAAATGTGTGTTTATTTTTTCCATTGATCTATTCTAATTAATTTATTAAGACCTTAAATTATTAATCTTTATTGAGTAGAAAAAAATTATATTTGAAGATATGGAAACTAAAAATCTATTTGACTAACTATTTGCATAACAAAATGATGTTTATATATTGTTTCCTTTGTGGATTTAATTGTGGTAGTATGATAATACCACATAGAATTATGAGGTATCTCAACCAATGAATTTATATAATTATCCCCCATTTTTTAAGGATGTTTGGAAAATACTTTAAATACCGCTATCTATAAAATTTAAACATCATGATAGTTTTATGAATGATTGGAAATAATTATGAACTCTAAATATAGATTCAAACACATTTATCCATTGATGTTTATGTGATTATTCATGGGGATTCTTAGAGGAACCTTAGCTATGGATCATGTTTGAAATTAAAAAGTTAATTACAAAATTTTCCCTTATATCTATTAAGGATAAAAAATTGTCCCATTAATAGGATTATTCAGTTTTGGTAAGGATGATCATTAATTACCTCATTTTGGTTTCGGGCTAATGTCCTATGAAATATATTCCCCAAGAAGAAAATTTCTCAGAGTATATGGATGTTTATAAAATACAGTAGTTGTTTAAGTATAAAATTATCATTTATCTAATCTGTATAATACATTTTGATGAATTTCATAAATTCATATATCATTGATGGCCAAAAATAAGCAGGACACATAATTTTGTGGGATATTTTGGAACCTATTTATTGAGAACCACACTAACTAGTATGAACTTGTTATATTATTTTAATGTTTTTCCATCCATTAATGAATCATAGAAGAACCCCATCAATGAAAAAAATTTAATGATAATTCTCGAAATTCTCCCTACTATAAACGAAAAATTACTATCTATTGATGTATTTTTTTATTTTTTGGATCATTATTTTGGGGCAGTCCCATTTTTTAGATACACTTTTATTGTAATATTTGAGATAGTTTTCGATTCAACTATAACCGATAAGGACTGACAAAAACCTTAGATTATATAATACGCAATGATTTCCTCTATATCAACATTTACAAATCAGAAGACCTCCCTTTAGTTAAACATAAGGGTATCTATATAATCCTAATTTTCATGTTAAATATAAGTGGATAAAATTTCAAATAAATCCATTGAATCATATTTATAAGAGTGTGATGTGAGACCACACACGTATTGTGGAAAACCATGACATCATCTCTTGAACAATGTAAAGTTGGTGATTTAATTTCAATTTCTTGATAAAATTACCTCTATTAATTTCTATTATTATAATATTATAATTGTATTTATTATATAATCATGGAAATAATCTCTAAAATTAAATCTCTAAAATTATTATGTGATGTTACCTTTGCAATTCATAGTTACATATAACAGCAGTTTAAATGAATTTTCATTGCATCTGATAATAACACACTCACTAGAATCATTAACCTTTTCTGTCCTTGGAAAGTATATAAATAATAAATTTATTTCATGAATGTTATTTAATATATCCTTAGATAATTTTCTCAAATAGTTCAATTTCTAGATATATCCTACTTAATACCTCTAATCATAAACTAGGGAAGTTGAAACATATGAAATGCGGAGATTAGATTCTCAAAAAGCGTAAACATAGGATATATCAATCAATGATAATTTGTGAGAATATAATATTAATTAGGGTATGATAATATAATCACAACATAATAATATATACGAAATAATTTTGCATATCATAATTCATGAGTCATGAAATTCAACAATATCATTACAAAATATATGAGTTTTTACAGTGTGGAATAATCAATAATATATCTTGAGCTATGATAGCATATCAAAGGAATAAGACATACTTATCTGGAATTAAAATATGTATGGAAGATGAATTCATTTGTTAAGTATCACACCCAAAATGGTAATATTATTGATTATAGATTCCAATCATACATTGGGATAACACCCCATTTTCACAAGAATTTTGGACAGAGTCCAATAGTGGATTGTGTTTACTCACCATCCCCATAAACAATGATGATAGAGTTGTATGGTGTACTAGGTTCACTCCCCAATCCATTTCATATTATCTGATGATATATCAATATTTAAATGGTGAATTAGAGGGATTTAATTTTCTAAAACTTCATATAATAAAAAATAATACATAATTGTTCCAGAAGAACATCCTAACAGTGATAATTTCATCAATTCATAGTTAACCCATGTGATGGAAAAAAATTTCATTACTATATAATTTAAAATTAATCACCACAATACATATAGAGAATCAAATTTAATAGAATTATAATATCAGAAACCTACTTAACCTTAATATTTCATAAATAATATCGACATTGATGAAAACATTCTTCTATAAATGTTGTTATAATAAGTTTGAAAAAATAATATGAAACATGCTATTGATTTGGTAACATTAAAATATCATATTAAATTTGGAATAGATAATTTTTTATAAAAATATGTAAACATTAAATTCAATATAGAGAAATATTTGTTATCATCATTTGAAAAATTCTCTATTCGGTAAAAGATAAAATAATTCATTTTCAAATTTTTATAAAAATTAATATAGAAAAAGTGTGGAATTAATTATATAAATTAGATATTAAAACCTTTAAGAGAAAGAGAAATTTGATTTAAAATGAAATTTACCAAAAGATGGATAATTTAAAGTATCTTTTTTGATTAAATTGATAGATTATAAAAATTATATGTAATTATTCTCAACCAAAAACGTTAAAAATGTATGTTTTTTGGAAAAATATTCTGTTTTCCTTTTTTAGAAGAAAAGTAGGTGAAATTGAAAAGAATACATTAAATTACTAGAAATAAATATTTGAAAAAATATATGGTGTTTAATAGAGATAACATATAATTTTCCTAATGGATATTTAAACATAAACACTCAAGATTAAATATGATATTGTAACCTAAAACCTTACCACATGTATCGAACTATTATCATTATTATCATTCTATATATGAATCATTAATAATTTTTAATTAGTGATTTATAAACAATTATCTTTTAAAATAAATATTATAGGTGATATTTGTTCTATTTTTTATGATTGTTTCAGTTTGGAGATATATATACATGAAAAGTGTTCATAGTTTATTCATATAAATTATATTAATAATATCATAAATAACATATTTATTCATTATATATATTTTTATAAATAACCTTGTCATCCTGGGATGATAAATGAATTTGATCACTTCATAGAGGTGTTTGTTCTCATGTATGCATGGTGTGGTGGTTTAATATTTCAATTGATGGAATGAATAGTAAATATTAATTTAACCTTAAATTATCATACTTATTTCATTATATATCATATATATTCCATAAATACATCATAATATTCATATATGTATGTTAGTGATGTCAAAATGAATAAGTCACTTCATGGGGATGATAATCCATATATAATCATGAATAACACTTTCATATCCCATTGAATTGAAATGAGATATAGAATTTATATAACATTATCATATAAACATTTAATTATATTATATAAACTCATTTAGTTATATTAATAAGGTTATATATGACTTTTATGAGGGGAAATATTAAAACAAATCGAAATAACTCAATTATAATGATTAACACTTCCTTGAGTACATTTATCCTACCACTTAAGCATTTTAAGGGTGGTCTTATATTCAGAAAAATAACTATAAGACATAAGTATGAATTGTTTTATTTTATTTTAATATATATATTCCGACATAGAGTTCTCAAAGTGTGTGAATTTATGAGAATAATAGGATCCATTTCATGTGAGAGGTTAGTTTCACCATTGTTGTTAATAATTGTTTTAAAAGAAAATAAAGTGATATTTTTGGGATGGTAGAGCCAAATGTAATTTTTTTAGGATTAAAAAATTTAAGTTGTAAATATATTCATTAAATATTATTTATTGAAATTTTAGTTATTATTAAATAATTGCATCTTTATTTAACCCCCATCATTAACACTTTTAACCCTACTTTGGTGATAAGATATTTACCATGGAAACAATTTATTATAATTAAAAAACTAAATTGGCCATAATAACTTATATTTATTGTTATTATTAAAAACATATATTCATTTTTAATTTTTTTATTCCATTATCTAGAATAAAATTATTCTAATGTATGATCATTAAACTTGACTAAACCATTTTTTTCAAAAATCTATTTTTAAGAAAGTAAATGGTTTTATTCTCATTCATTTACTTTTTTAAAAAATTATATAAATTTCAATTTATTTTATTGAATATACTATAAGTAATTCTCATTTAAATCCATCCTCAATATTGATTAATTTAATTAATTTATATTAAAAAATAATGCATCGCAAAGGACGGTTTTTTAATAAATACCTCATTTTACTTTAAAATGATTGTATCTTTATTTCAACCAATTTTGATATATATGATTGAATTAATAAATGTTTAAAAAATAATTTTTTAAAATATAATAATCAAAATAAAATATAATAACTTTTCATTAAAATATCTATTAAGAAATAATGTTTTTTAACCAATAATTTCACGTTATCCATCAATTATCATGCTCAAATTCAATATTATTTATCAATTATTTTTGGAATGTGATTACTTATTTTTTAGGTGTATTTTTTCAATTTAATTTAAATAAATATTAATTTCATTCAATTATTACTTTTAATAAGGTTTTATTAAATTTTTTTTGGTGTTTCATGCAAAAATATATATCAAACACATTAAATTAATTAAAGGTAAATTGATTCTAATATACTGTGTAGTAAAATTATACACCCTTATATGAATTGTTTCCGTAAAATACCACAAATAGAATGAATTAAATGAGGATACCATATCTACATTTCCACCATGGGTTACCACTTAGGTTCCTCATATTTATGTCTTCCCTATAGAACCATAACCTGGTGAGTTATCATGTTTTATATCACATCATATCAATGATGTTAGATTTATACTTGTTTTTTAACATAAGAATGTTCTTTTTCCAAAGATACAAACATTGAGTTATGTTTATTTTATTTATTAGATATTTAATTCCTACAAAGTGACACATAGTACAAATATTAAATTTTATAGCGGTTCAATGTAATAACCAATAAATAAGGTATCATCCTTATTCGATCAAGAATATTGATGGGAGTAATGTATCTTGATCTCATATTCCCCTTCATTATAAATATCTTGAAATTAGTTCAATGATATATCTATAAGAATACCTTCTCTCTAACTTAAATTTATAGATCACATCAATAGTTTTCTATATAATTCTTCTATCAACTATGATATGATTGATGCGCTATTTAATATCTATAACCATTTCTACAAATTACCTAGCTAGTTCAGGTGCTAGTTACATTGGTTATCTAGATTCATACCAATATGTTGGATTCATCACTTCTTTATGTTAAGGGTTTAAAAAGGATCTATCTAAATTCTCAAGTGAAATATATTTTTGTTTGAAATTTTAACTAGAGGTATCTATTGACCCCAACTGACTTTCAAATCCAATGATCTAGAACTAAATATATATTATATTGTGTGAATAGTTCTCTCATATTTACTATATATCTAATGAAGTTACACAGTTCTTAAGTTCAACTCCATATTAAATGTTTTTTGAATAATTCTCCATAAATTATATGTAATCCTATATCTAGATCAGATATTGTTTAGATTAGTTTTCCATAAAATCATACCTCTCCATTAATTTATTCCATAAAATCTTGGTCAGATGATAAATCATCTCTAATAGTAATAAATTGTATTAACTTCATAAGGAAATATACTGTAATACAAATGGAGTTATCTTCTATTGATATCCTAGGGTGTATTTGGATGAAATCTATTGGTATTATTTTCCATTCTTATATAGGTTTTGGTAATGGTATTATCACCACTTAGAATTCAAATTTTTTACCTTAACATACAAACATACTAGAAATTTTAAAAAATACTCACTAATATCAATCATCATGTTATACCATGACAAATCCCCTTTGATATCTCAATATATATGTATACTCATATGATAGATAAATAATGATGATAATTGTACTTCATTTGAATGATCATTCTTTAATTATAGTAATTTAGGGACACATACTCGTTTAGTGATCATAATCATTCAATCTATATGATTTTTAAATTTTAGAAAAGTCCATTCATTCCTTTTAAGCTCCAAATCACCCTTATAGGCCTCTCTAATAATTAAATAAAATATGGTTGAACATTCATCTAATAAAGATCAAAATTTTCTCCATATATTATGATTTCAAGATCAATTATATGTAAATACATAAATATTGGATCACTTTCATTACTTATATTGGAAAAACTAGAAAGGACCTTCCAAATCAAAGAATCGGCCATATTTTTTACCATATGAGGGTGGTAATGTATTTTTAAATGAATACATTAATCAACTACTAGAATCTCTTGTGGTAAAAATTCAACTGTTTATATGTGAATATATAAATTAAGATTATATGGTCAATATATATAACATTTTAAAAATAATGATAAAGATACCATATCTTCAATGAATAAAATTACCAATGTCATCTACAAATAATGGATAGGGTAATTTTTCTCATACATGAAATTAGAATAAGTAATATTCTAAACTCATTTCACTTTGTGTTAGAAAAAATCCCAATACATTAATTTATGCATCACAATAGATAATAAACCATTATCCATTATAGGGTAGAGTGACTACAAAGGCACTAACCAACCTTGATTATGATTCCATGATATTATCATCGCATTAATTAGTAGAAATGAAAATGAATAATTTAATAGAATAATTGGTTAATGGATTTTATATTAGTCAAAAAATGTTTCACAATGATTTAATAATATCTATAAAATCCAAGAAATCTATAAATCTATATAACAACGATTGATCTTCTCCAATGATCAATAACATACATATTTGAAGGATCCACTAATATTACTTCTCTTGTAATTACATGACCCATGAATGGTTTTTCTTATATGAAATACTGAAATTATATAAATTTGGAGTAAAACATCTCCATTCTATTAATATTCAACAAAGTCCTTAAATGGTCATCAATATTGTAACACCCCGAGATCTTATGAAAAATATTCTTTTTAATTTCATTAATGTCTTGTGTTATACGCTACACCAAAAGCAGCTTTCACAACACACATCTCTGACCTGGCTTGAATTACACGCAATCACGACCTTCCACAATAGCGTGTGTTGTACGCAACACCAAGTTTCGCTAAACAACGATATGCTATTAAAATATTATTAAAACTAGCAGTTATGAATAGTAATAATCAATTTTTGAAATTTTGTAAATTTTATTTTTCAAAATGGACTTCATTTTTGGATTCGGAATATCGAAATTATCTTAGGGTGAAATTTTGGTGATTTTCGGATAACTTTCATATTTTGATGAATAGTGAAAATTACAAAATTTTAATTAAAAGCAACATTTTCAATCGAAATAATTAATAGTGATAAATTATTAATTTTAGTGGTTTTAAAGTATATTTAGAATATATTTTTACAATTTAATACAACGTTGGTCATTGGATGTAATTTCACATTTAAACCAGTTATAAACAAGTGTCAATCTTTTGATAGTTATTATCTCTTAAAAACACGCCTTTTGTTTTGACGACGGAAATTAATTTTTAAATTAATTAATGAAACTGATATGTTTTGAATTTGGTAAAATAGAAATCATTTTTGAGTTCATAAGTAAATAAAATGTGGTTCAATGAGATGAAAATAATTTTTTGGTGAATAGTAACTTTTTACTTTTTTTACCACGGTTAAAATTAAATAGAGTAATTAAGGGTAGAAATGATATTATTAGTACCCTAAAACATGTCCTAATTCTATTGGACAAGTGTAATTCGACCAAAAACAAACTTAGGAATAAAATATGACCATTTAGGCCCACTTGGATTAGATTAGGACATTTATTATTAATTTATTTAAAGAAGGGTTAAAAGAGTTAAAATCAAAGTTTATTTACTAAAACATTTTTAATATGGAGTAATATATAAGATAAATTAGACTATAAATATTAATTATAAAGATAAAAATATTTCCTACATAATGGTATTTTATTTGTAATTTTTAGAGATTAAATAATTTAATTTATTTATGACACAACGATGATGCAGTAATTATCTTATTAATGAAATATTGACATAATTGATGTTATAAATACCCAAATAAATATAATTTTAGACTTTTTATGAATTAAACTTATTTTATAGGTTAATATGACATGTTAGTATTGATTTAATTAACTTTTTTCGAAGTTATAATTCTGTTATGAGTTTCACAAAAATCAATTACTAAATAGTGTCAAAATTGACATAAAATAGTTTTTAAAACAAATATTATATTATTAATTGTTATTTTATTCCTAAAAATCTAAGGTTCATCCAAATGACTTATATAAGGTTATATATATTAATAATAAACAACTTGGGGTTCTTTAGTCATCTTATAGTAAGTTTATTAACCGTATAGTGTAAGAACACAAGAAGACACGGTAAAAGTAAAATTATTTAACTTAATGTTAAATCTAAATGATAAAGTTAAAATAGGAACCTAAACTTGTCTAAATTCTATTGGATGAGAATATTTCGACCCATCCCCACCTTATCCTCGAAATAAATCAATTTGTAGCTATTTAAAACCGAACTTGACTTTATAATAAAATAATATTTTTAGTTTTTCCAAAGGAGCCCCTCTCCTCCCTTATAAAAGGGAACCTCCTCCCTCTCTTCCTCACACAACATTGAGCCTTCAAGATCGGCCAAACCCTGAAAAATTATCTTCTCCACTTCCCTAGAAACATCCTAGAGGTTCTTGTCTTCTTCAAAGACCCATTTTAGTTCCCTAAAAGGAGGTCTCAAAGAATCACTTCAAAGAAGAGGTAATGTCCGTTACCGATTCTTTCATCTTTATTTCTTCTTCCACTTCTTATTCCTAGGTTGTTTCATTATGAAGTAATAACATCAGTATCACTCATTTACTTATATGTTATTATAAGTATGAAAAAAACCTATTTCACCATCAATCCATCCTACGGAAAAGGAAATCACCGCGCGTGCGTACGTACGGAATACCGTCTCCACGCCCTGGTGTAATCTATTTTCCACCACCACCTTACATAGATGGGTATAATGGTGTAAATAATAACTATACAAAGTTATTAGAAAATCATATTGATTCTGATATATTGTATCATCCACTCCAATTCAATTCAATAGTTATGGAAATGATATCATCGCTTGTGTGTACGTACGGACTACCGTCTCCACGACGCGATTAGATTCATTCTCCATGTTAACCATTTAAGAATGATTATAAAGTATATATAAGCAATAATAATGAAATATATGACATTATAAAGCTACTGTATTTATGTGTATATATATTTATGTCATCTACTTAATTCCACTCAATTCAATAACGAAAAAAAACAGCGTTCATGCGTACGTACGGCCTACCGTCTCCATGAACGGTGTATTTATTTCCATTTATCGATGCATTATATATATGTATATTCTGAATATATATTATATACAAATCATGTTTTATATTCTATAATTAAGTAATAATGATCTAAGTAATCATATGAATATTTACAATTTAAAACATGAACGACAAATGAGACGATTTTACCCGAAATGCTACTTTAACATGAATTTACAAAAGAACGGGTAATATAAAGTCATAAGTGAACAATAAATGATATAATAAAAATGAATATGATTCTGTAATAAGTCAATGAAATTATTTAAATCATTATACAGGAGGTTCAGACACTTACGAAGCAAATCTGACTTAAGGTAAGGGAAATATCACAATCTCATTTTTATCCGAGATTGTTTATAATTTAGTATTTACTGGGGAGTATTTTATCATCCACATCCATGTTTCCCCAATATGTAATATTATTTACATCCATATACAATTGTTTAAATCCAATTTTACCCTTCTTTGAGTTTATAGTAAAAGATATGAAAGGAATCTTTTGTCGTTTTTCGTACGAGGTACTTTTTGACTTTTCTGACAAAAGTATGAGAAGAATGTTTATTTAACTTATACGACATGAATGGATTTTTAAAACATTTTTTCCAAAAAGCTTCCTTTACAAGTTTTCACGTTTATTTTTAATAAACTTCTTTTAGTTTAGAATTTTATGACATGTTATGAAAGGAAAAGTGTTTTTGAAGTAGAAAGGATATTTTCCTCAAGAATAGAGTTCAAGTATTTTATCAAAATTATTTTCCATATAAGATAATAAAGGGTTATGTTTCCATCCCTATTATTACATTGATTTGATTATGTTGTGATGGAATTATTTTTATGAATTCCTTTATCTTATATGAATTGTTTTATGATGTCACGATGTTTAAGATTCCCATTTTTATTACATGGGTTATTCAATGATGTATGGTTTAGGATTTTGTAGCACACATAAGAATGGTATCATTATGAGATGGGTGTGACCTATATCTCCCTCCAATGCATTTGGTAAAGATTTTATATCTCATGAGATAGACATGGCTGGAACGGTAGGTTATACCGGTTCAGTGAAACAGGACTGAAACGAGGGTTACTCGATTCATAAATGGACTTTGTCCACTAAGATAATCTTGGAAATGAGTCTTGACTAATAAGATATGATTCTCTATGATTATGTGTGTATGCCACAAAGTTTTATGTTTTATGTTATGATTATTGTGATTACATTTCACTGCCATGATTTATCCAATGTTATGAAATTATGCTCTCTTTTGCAGGTTATGATTTCCAAAATGTTATGTTCTTTTGAATATGATGTGATTGATATTTCTTTTATTTACCCTTATTGAGAATTTGATCTCACCCTTTTATGTTTTCTTTTCCCCGGGATATAAAGAATGGTTTTAGGTAAAAAAGGGAAGATCTTTATGGTAGATGTTGAAGATCGTTCACCACGATTAGAAGATTATATTCCGAGTTTCCAAAGACACTAAACTATTACGATACTTGTGTGTGTGTTTTTGTTATGTACTAAGTATTCCGAAAAAGTAATGTAATCTCCATGTACGTCAAGATACGGGTCTCTACAGTTGGTATCAGAGGAAAGGTTTAGTCAACCTTTGGAAACTAGGATGTGAGAACGTTAGTGAGATCCCTAGAGATATTTCTAAGGTATGTCTTGGGATGTCCCTAAGGATAAGTATACGTATATGATACAATCCTAGAACTACGATAACGATCATAGAATTTAACCTAAGAAGTTAGATATTGAGGATACTCCCCCATTATAATGGTGTTTTCCCTAGCATGATTTTTGCCTCTCACACTATTCTTTTTGGGTTTTAGATGATGGCTGGAACCCGAAGGAACCGTTTTGATCAATGCAATGGACAATGCAATGATTGTCCTCCTGAACAAACAAATGTTATGGGAGATGGAGTGAAAAATATTATTTCTATACTTACACAAGCTATGAATCATTCTGGACATCCAAATGAGCAGATAAGGGAATAATATTCTATTGAGTCCTTCATGAGGCAACGTCCACCTTCTTTCAGTGGGACTTCCGATCCACTTGTTGCTGAACAATGGATCAATACCACTAAAAAGATATTTTCAGTTTTTCAATGTTCTGATCATGATGAAGTCATCTTAGCAGTATATCGTTTGCAAGGTGAAGCTGATCAATGGTGGAATCTAATCAAGAATACGAGGCCAAGAGATGTAATAGATTCCATGGAATGGGACGAGTTCAAGAACTTTTTTTTCAGTAAGTACTTCCCTCGTATTCTTCAAACAAAGATGGAAAAGGAGTTTCTTGAGATGAAGTAGAAGGATGATGAATTTGTTCGTATATACGAAGTGAATTTTACAAGACTTGCAAGGTATGCATCTGGAATTATCATCCAACCTGAAAGTAAAGTTGATCGATTTTTCTGTGGCTTAAAAAAAATTTCGAAGGGCATTAGCTATAAGAGACTTCAGTAGCTATGATGAAATTGTGCATTGTGGTATCAAGGTAGAAATGGAAGTTGGTGTTACATATCCATCTCATGGTTTTGACAAGAAACTAAAGATGGAGTTCAAGGAGAAATCTCAGAATAATGGTGAAAAGAAGATGAATGTTTCCTTATGCACAAAGTGTGGAAAGAAGCATGGTGGAGATTTTCTTAAAGGGACTAGAAAATGTTTTAAGTGTGGAAAAGAAGGTCATCGAGCAGCTGAGTGTCGAAGTAATGGAAAAAGGGTTTCTAATGATGTGAATAAAGCAAACACTGCAGAGAACGCACCACCAACACTTAAATGATTCAAGTTCAAAGAAATGGGGAATTATGCTAATAAATGCCCTAATCCAAGGGTTAGTGATGATCAACATGAGAAACCACTTAAGGCAAAGGACAAAGGTAAGTCACAAGCGATCACTATTGGCGATGTTGAATATAACAACGATGTGGTGGAAAGATTAATTGTTTATGTAATGGGATTCCAAAATAATGTTGTATCATTTATGTGTTGGTCCAATGTGGTATTCAAAGTGATTGAGATATTTTTGGAAATAAGATCATATGTGCATAATGAAGGGAAAATGAGAAAATGAAATGTTTAACAGTATTCATGAGATCATTATTGATATAAGGACTAAGTGATATCATGGTTTCAGTATATAGAATTTTGAGGATTTTGGTATGCGGAAAGTGTTAACTTTTAACTGCATTCATGTTTTCACTAAGGTTCAATGGGTATTCATTCTTCAAGAGAATACATGATTAAGGTATTCACATGTTTGTAATTTGACCAACAATATATATCTTATGATATATGGGGGATAAATGATGGCATTCATGTGATTGTTCTGTGACATTTCAAGTAATCATTTTCTTTATACTATGAGCGTGGACCGAAGTATTTTAGATAAGCCTAAATATTAGAATGGATTATGTTGGACATAAGTTAGGATAAAATGTTTTTCGATATTATGGATGGGATGTTATAGTAATATAGCTTTAGAAAAAGGACAACCTGTAGGACGGGCGACAGCCCATCGCGTCGGACAAGGCTGTGGGAATCAAACCCACAACTGAAGTGCGACTCGCCTTTATCACCTACCACTGGCCTACAGGAAGTCCTTGTTTAGTAGAAACTAGTTTTAAGTATAAGTCCATTTTAGGAACCATATATGATTAATCTCACTATAGAATGACTTATGTATATGTAATAACTTTTGCTAACCTTTTGTTTGAGGCAGATGGAATGACCTGTCATTCTATCACATGATCTGCTAACACTTCACGAATAACAAATTCAACTTCATTTATTTAAGAGATAAAGTGGAAATTGTTCAAGGCATGAACAAAAGTGATATTGTACCAAAATAAAGTAAGTATTTATTCTAATTCAAATTCTTCAACTTTAGGGAAACGATCTTGAAAACCAAAAATGTTGTCCAAGTGCTCTTATATCTGATTAATCAGATAGTACCTTAGATCATCACAAATTTATGGCTTTGTGATTTCTAGCTTTTCCATATCCATGTTCTCTACCACTCTCCATCAGAACATGATGGTTAGATTTCTCTTCCTTATCCATATTTTCACCTATGTCGAAACCCAGTGATTAGTTTATTTGGGTAACCATTACGTTTCATACTTTTGTTTTTAAAAATTGGTATTGTTATTCCTTTTTACGATGTGGGTTTCGATTAAAGAAACTTTCGAATAGTAAACCATTTATAACCCCGACGAATTTCGAGGGCAAAATTCATTTTAAGGGGGGTAGAATGTAACACCCCGAGATTTTATGAAAAATATTCTTTTTAATTTCATTAATGTCTTGTGTTATACACTACAACAAAAGGAGCTTTCACAACACACATCTCTGACCTGGCTTGAATTACACGCAATCACGACCTTCCACAATAGCGTGTGTTGTACGCAACACCAAGTTTCACTAAACAACGATATGCTATTAAAATATTATTAAAACTAGCCGTTATGAATAGTAATAACCACTTTTTGAAATTTTGTAAATTTTATTTTTCAAAATGGACTTCATTTTTGGATTCGGAATATCGAAATTAGCTTAGGGTGAAATTTTGGTGATTTTCGGATAACTTTCATATTTTGATGAATAGTGAAAATTACTAAATTTTAATTAAAAACAACTTTTTCATTCGAAATAATTAATAGTGATAAATTATTAATTTGAGTGGTTTTAAAGTATATTTAGAATATATTTTTACAATTTAATACAATGTTGGTCATTGAATGTAATTTCACATTTAAACCAGTTATAAACAAGTGTCAATCTTTTGATAGTTATTATCTCTTAAAAACACGCCTTTTGTTTTGATGACGGGAATTAATTTTTAAATTAATTAATGCAACTGATATGTTTTGAATTTGGTAAAATAGAAATAATTTTTGAGTTCATAATATCAAATATAGCTTAGGCCTAATTTTTGGTATTTTTCTGAAAACATTCAATTTTTGATGAATAGTGAAACCACTAAGTGGTAGTTAAAAAAACTGAATTGTTCATAAAACTTAATTTTACCGCTTATATGAGTAGAATTTAAAAAATCCAAGAGACACGGTTGATGTCAGTAAGTAAAATTTGGTTCAATGAGATGAAAATAATTTTTTGGTGAATAGTAACTTTTTACTTTTTTTTACCACGGTTAAAAGTAAATAGGGTAATTACGGGTAGAAATGATATTATTAGTACCCTAACACATGTAATAATTCTGTTGGACAAGTTTAATTCTACCAAAAACAAACTTAGGAATAAAATATGACCATTTAGGCCCACTTGGATTAGATTAGGACATTTATTATTAATTTATTTAAAGAAGGGTTAAAAGAGATAAAATCAAAGTTTATTTACTAAAATATTTTTAATATGGGGTTATACATAAGATAAATTCGACTATAAATATTAATTAGAAATCTAAAACGATTTCCTACATAATGGTATTTTATTTGTAATTTGTAGACATTAAATAATGTAATTTATTTATGACACAACGATGATGCAGTAATTATCTTATTAATGAAATGTTGACATAATTGATGTTATAAATACCAAAATAAATATAATTTGAGACTTTTTATGAATTAAACAAATTTTATAGTTTAATATGACATGTTAGTATTGATTTAATTAAGTTTTTTAGAACTTATCATTCTGTTATGATTTTCACAAAAATCAATTACTAAATAGTGTCAAAATTGACATAAAATAGTTTTTAAAACAAATATTATATTATTAATTGTTATTTTATTTTTAAAAATCTAAGGTTCGGTCAAATGACGTAGATAAGGTTATATATATTAATAATAAACAACTTGGGGTTCGTTTGTCTTCTTATAGTAAGTTTATTACCCTTATAGTGCAAGAACACAATAAGACACGATAAAAGTGAAATTATTTAACTTAATGTTAAATCTAAATGATAAAGTTAAAATAGGAACATAAAATTGTCTAAATTCTATTGGATGAGAAGCTTTCGACCCATCCACACCTTAGCATAGAAATAAATAAATTTGGAGCTATTTAAAACCGAACTTGACTTTATAATAAAATAATATTTTTAGTTTTTTCAAAGGAGCCCCTCTCCTCCCTTATAAAAGGGAACCTCCTCCCTCTCTTCCTCACACAACTTTGAGCCTTCATGCTCGGCCAAACCCTGCCAAATTATCTTCTCCACTTCCCTAGAAACATCCTAGAGGTTCTGGTCTTCTTCAAAGACCCATTTTAGTTCCCTAAAAGGAGGTATCAAAGAAGCACTTCAAAGAAGAGGTAATGTCCGTTACCGATTCTTTCATCTTTATTTCTTCTTCCACTTATTCTTCTTAGGTTGTTTCATTATGAAGTAATAACATCAGTATCACTAATATAATGATATGTTATTATAAGTATGAAACAACCCTATTTCACCATCTATCCATCCTACGGAAAAAGAAATCACCGCGCGTGCGTACGTACGAAATACCGTCTCCACGTCGTGGTGTAATCTATTTTCCACCACCACCTTACATGGATGGGTATAATGGTGTAATGAATAACTATACATAGTTATTAGAACATCATATTTATTCTGATATATTGTGTCATCCACTCCAATTCAATTCAATAATTATGGAAATGATATCATCGCTCGTGCGTACGTATGGACTACCGTCTCCACGATGTGATGAGATTCATTCTCCATGTTAACCATTTAAGAATGATTATAAAGTATATATAAGAAATAATAATGAAATGTATGACATTATAAAACTACTGGATTTATGTGTATATATATGTATGACATCTACTTAATTCCACTCAATTCAATAACGAAAAGAAAACAGCATTCATGCGCACGTACGGCCTATCGTCTCCATGAACGGTGTATTTATTTCCATTTATCGATCCATTATATATATGTATATTCTGAATATATATTATATATAAATAATTTTTTATATTCTATAATTATGTAATAATGATCTAAGTAATCATATGAATAATTACAAGTTAAAACACGAACGACATATGAGACGATTTTACCCAAAACACTACTTTAACATTAATTTACAAAAGAACGGGTAATATAAAGTCATAAGTGAATCATATATGATATAATAAAAATGAATATGATTCTTTAATAAGTCAATGACATTATTTAAATCATTATACCAGAGGTTCGGACACTTACAAAGCAAATCGGACCTAAGGTAAGGGAAATATCACAATCTCATTTTTATCCGAGATTGTTTATACTTTAGTATTTACTAGGGAGTATTTTATCATCCACATCCATGTTTCCTATATATGTAATATTATTTACATCCATATACAATTTTTTAAATCCAATATTACCCTTCGGTGAGTTTTTAGTAAAAGATATGAAAGGAATCTTTTTTCGTTTTTCGTACGAGGTACTTTTTGACTTTTCTGACAAAAGTATGAGAAAAATGTTTTTTTAACTTATACGACATGAATGGATTTTTAAAACATTATTTCCAAGAAGCTTCCTTTACAAGTTTTCAAGTTTATTTTTAATCAACTTCTTTTAGTTTATAATTTTATGACATGTTAAGAAAGGAAAAGTGTTTTTGAAGTAGAAAGGATATTTTCCTCAAGAATGGAGTTCAAGTGTTTTATCAAAATTATTTTCCATATAAGATAATAAAGGGTTATGTTTCTATCCCTATTATTACATTGATTTGATTATGTTGTGATGGAATTATTTTTATGAATTCCTTTTTCTTATATGAATTGTTTTATGATGTCACGATGTTTAAGATTCCCATTTTTATTACATGGGTTATGCAATGATGTATGGTTTATGATTTTGTGGCACACATAAGAATGGTATCATTATGAGATGGGTGGGACCTATATCTCCCTCCAATTTATTGGGTAAAGATTTTATATCTCATGAGATAGACATGGATGGAACGGTAGGTTATACTGGTTTAGTGAAACAGGACTAAAACGAGGGTTACTCGATTCAGAAATGGACTTTGTCCACTAAGATAGTCTTGGCAATGAGTCTTGACTAATAAGATATGATTCACTATGATTATGTGTGTATGACACAATGTTTCATGTTTTAAGTTATGATTATTGTGATTACATTTCACTGCCATGATTTATCCCATGTTATGAAATTGTGCTCTCTTTTGCAGGTTAAGATTTTCAAAATGTTATGTTCTTTTGAATATGATGTGATTGATATTTCTTTTGTTTACCCTTACTGAGCATTTGAGCTCACCATTTTATGTTTTCTTTTCCCTGGGATATAAAGAAAGGTTTTAGGTAAAAAAGGGAAGATCATTATGGGAGATGTTGAAGATGTTTCACCACGATTAGAAGATTATATTCCGAGTTTCCAAAGACACTAAACTATTACGATCCGTGTGTGTGTGTTTTTGTTATGTACTAAGTATTCCGAAAAAGTAATGTAATTTCCATGTACGTCAAGATACGGGTCTCTACAGTTGGTATCAGAGGAAAGGTTTAGTCAACCTTTGGAAACTAGGATGTGAGAACGTTAGTGAGATCCCTAGAGATATTTCTAAGGGATGTCTAGGGATGTCCCTGAGGATAAGTATACGTATATGATACAGTCCTAGAACTACGGTAACGATCATAGAATTTAACCTAAGACGATAGATATTGAGGATACTCCCCCATTATAATGTTGTTTTCCCTAGCATGATTTTTTCCTCTCACACTATTCTTTTTGGGTTTTAGACGATGGCTGGAACCCGAAGGAACCGTGTTGATCAATGCAATGGACAATGAAATGATTGTCCTCCTGAACAAACAAATGTTATGGGAGATGGAGTGCAAAATATTATTGCTATACTTACACAAGCTATGAATCATTCTGGACTTCCAAATGAGCAGAGAAGGGAACAATATGCTATTGATTCCTTCATGAGGCAACATCCACCTTCTTTCAGTGGGACTTCTGATCCACTTGATGCTGAACAATGGATCAGTACCACTGAAAAGATATTTTCAGTTCTTCAATGTTCTGAACATGATAAAGTCATCTTAGCAGTATATCGTTTGGAAGGTGAAGCTGATCAATGGTGGAATCTTATCAAAAATACGAGGCCAAGAGATAAAATTGAGTCCATGGAATGGGATGAGTTCAACAACATGTTTTTCAGTAAGTACATCCCTCGTATTTTTCGAACAAAGATGGAAAAGGAGTTTTTTGAGATGAAGCAGAAGGATGATGAATCTGTTGGTATATACAATGTGAATTTTACAAGACTTGCAAGGTATGCATCTGGCATTATCATCCAACCTGAAAGTAATGTTGATCGATTTTTTAGTGGATTAAAACCAAGTCTTCGAAGGGCATTAGCTATAATAGACTTCACTAGCTATGAAGAAATTGTGCGTTGTGCTATCAAGGTAGAAATGGAAGTTGGTGTTACATATCCATCTCATGTTTTTGACAAGAAACGAAAGATGGAGTTCAAGGAGAAATCTCAGAATAATGGTGAAAAGAGGATGAATGTTTCCTTATGCACAAAGTGTGGAAAGAAGCATGGTGGACATTGTCTTAAAGGGACTAGAAAATTTTTTAAGTGTGGAAATGAAGGTCATCGAGTAGCTGAGTGTCGAAGTAATGTAAAAAGGGTTTCTAATGATGTGAATAAAGCAAACACTGCAGAGAACGCACAACCAACACTTCAACGCTTCAAGTGTAAGGAAATGGGGCATTATGCTAATAAATTCCCTAATCCAAGGGTTAGTGATGATCAACATGAGCAACCACTTAAGGAAAATGACAAAGGGAAGTCACATGCGATCACTATTGGCGATGTTGAATATGACAACGATGTGGTGGAATGATTAAGTGTTTATGTAATGGGATTCCAAGATAATGTTGTATCATTTATGTGTTGGTCTAATGTGGTATTAAAAGGGATTGAGATATTTTTGGAAATAAAATGACATGCGCATAATGAAGGGAAAATGAGAAAATGAAATGTTTAATAGTATTCATGATGTCATGATTGATATAAGGACTAAGTGATATCATGGTTTCAGTATATAGAATTTTGAGGACTTTGGTATGTGGAAAGTGTTAACTTTTAACTGCATTCATGTTTTCACTAAGATTCAATGGGTATTCATTATTCAATAGAATACATGATTAAGGTATTCACATGTTTGTAATTTTACCAACAAGATATATCTTATGATATATGGGGGATAAATGATGGCATTCACGTGATTGTTCTGTGACATTTCAAGTAATCATTTTCTTTATACTATGAGCTTGGACCGAAGTATTTTAGATAATCCTAAAGATTATAATGGATTATGTTGGACATAAGTTAGGATAAAAGGTTTTTTGATATTATTGATGGGATGTTATAGTAATATTGCTTTAGAAAAAGGAAAACCTGCAGGACGGGCGACAACCCATCGCGTCGGACAAGGCTGTGGGAATCGAACCGACAACCGAAGTGTGACTGGCCTTTATCACCTACCACTGGCCTATAAGAATTCCATGTTTAGTAGAAACTAGTTTTAATTATAATTCCATTTTAGGAACCATATATGATTAATCTCACTATAGAATGACTTATGTATATTTAATAACTTTTTCTATCCTTTTGTTTGAGACAGATGGAATGACCCGTCATTCTATCACATGATCTGCTAACACTTCACGAATAACAAATTCAACTTAATTTATTTAAGAGATGAAGTGGAAATTGTTCAAGGAACGAACAACAGTGAGATTGTACCAAAATAAAGTAAGTATTTATTCTAATTCAAATTCTTCAACTTTAGGGAAACGATCTTGAAAACCAAAAATGTTTTCCTAGTGCTCTTATATCTAATTAATCAGATGGTACCTTAGATCGTCAAAACTTTATGGCTTTGTGATTTCTGGCTTTTCCATAGACATGTTCTCTACCACTCTCCATCAGAACATGATGGTTAGATTTCTCTTCCATATCCATATTTTCACCTCTCTGGAAACCCAGTGATTAGTTTATTTGGGTAACCGTTAAGTTTCATACTTTTGTTTTTAAAAATTGGTTTTGGTATTCCTTTTTATGATGTGGGTTTCGATTAGAGAAACTTTCGAATAGTAAACCATTTATAACCCCGACGAATTTTGAGGGCGAAATTCATTTTAAGGGCGGTAGAATGTAACACCCTGAGATTTTATGAAAAATATTCTTTTTAATTTCATTAATGTCTTGTGTTATACGCTACACCAAAAGGAGCTTTCACAACACACATCTCTGACCTGGCTTGAATTACACGCAATCACGACCTTCCACAATAGCGTGTGTTGTACGCAACACCAAGTTTCGCTAAACAACGATATCTTATTAAAATATTATTAAAACTAGACGTTATGAATAGTAATAACCACTTTTTGAAATTTTGTAAATTTTAATTTTCAAAATGCACTTCATTTTTGGATTGGGAATATCGAAATTAGCTTAGGGTGAAATTTTGGTGATTTTCGGATAACTTTCATATTTTGATGAATAGTTAAAATTACTAAATTTTAATTAAAAACAACTTTTTCAATCGAAATAATTAATAGTGATAAATTATTAATTTGAGTGGTTTTAAAGTATATTTATAATATATTTTTAGAATTTAATACAATGTTGGTCATTGGATATAATTTCACATTTAAACCAGTTATAAACAAGTGTCAATCTTTTGATAGTTATTATCTCTTAAAAACACGCCTTTTGTTTTGACGAAGGGAATTAATTTTTAAATTAATTAATGCAACTGATATGTTTTGAATTTGGTAAAATAGAAATAATTTTTGAGTTCATAATATCAAATATATCTTAGGCCTAATTCTTGGTATTTTTCTGAAAACTTTCAATTTTTGATGAATAGTGAAACCACTAAGTGGTAGTTAAAAAAATTGAATTGTTCATAAAACTTAATTTTACCGCTTCTGTGAGTGGAATTTCAAAAATTCGAGAGACACGGTTGATGTTAGTAAGTAAAATGTGGTTCAATGAGATGAAAATAATTTTTTGATGAATAGTAACTTTTTACTTTTTTTTACCACGGTTAAAAGTAAATAGGGTAATTAAGGGTAGAAATGATATTATTATTAACCTAACACATGTCCTAATTCTATTGGACAAGTGTAATTTGACCAAAAACAAACTTAGGAATAAAATATGACCATTTAGGCCCACTTGGATTAGATTAGGACATTTATTATTAATTTATTTAAAGAAGGGTTAAAAGAGTTAAAATCAATGTTTATTTATTAAACTATTTTTAATATGGGGTTATACATAAGATAAATTCGATTATAAATATTAATTAGAATGATAAAACGATTTCCTACATAATGGTATTTTATTTGTAATTTTTAGACATTATAATAATTTAATTTATTTATGACACAACGATGATGCTGTAATTATATTATTAATGAAATATTGACATAATTGATGTTATAAATACCCAAATAAATATAATTTGAGACTTTTTATGAATTACACTAATTTTATAGGTTAATAGGACTTGTTAGTATTTATTTAGTTAACTATTTTCGAACTTATCATTCTGTTATGATTTTCACAAAAATCAATTACTAAATAGTGTCAAAATTGACATAAAATAGTTTTTAAAACAAATATTATATTATTAATTGTTATTTTATTTCTAAAAATCTAAGGTTCGGCCAAATGACTTGTATAAGGTTATATAAATTAATAATAAACAACTTGGTGTTCTTTTGGCTTCTTATAGTAATTTTATTATCCTTATAGTGTAAGAACACAATAAGACACGGTAAAAGTAAAATTATTTAACTTAATGTTAAATCTAAATGATAAGGTTAAAATAGGAACCTAAAATTGTCTAAATTCTATTGGATGAAAATATTTCGACCCATCCCCACCTTATCCTAGAAATAAATCAATTTGGAGCTATTTAAAACCAAACATGACTTTATAATAAAATAATATTTTAAGTTTTTCCAAACGAGCCCCTCTCCTCCCTTATAAAAGGGCACCTCCTCCCTATCTTCCTCACACAACTTTGAGCCTTCAAGATCCGCCAACCCCTGAAAAATTATCTTCTCCACTTCCCTAGAAACATCCTAGAGGTTCTGGTCTTCTTCAAAGACCCATTGTAGTGCCCTAAAAGGAGGTCTCAAAGAAGTACTTCAAAGAAGAGGTAATGTCTGTTACCGATTCTTTCATCTTTATTTCTTCTTCCACTTCTTCTTCTTAGGTTGTTTCATTATGAAGTAATAACATCAGTATCACTCATATACTTATATGTAATTATAAGTATGTAACAACCCTATTTCACCATCTATCCATCCTACGGAAAAAGAAATCACCGCGCGTGCGTACGTACGGAATACCGTCTCCACGCCGTGGTGTAATCTATTTTCCACCACCACCTTACATGGATGGGTATAATGGTGTAAAGAATAACTATACATAGTTATTAGAACATAATATTGATTCTGATATATTGTATCATCCACTCCAATTCAATTCAATAATTATGGAAATGATATCATCGTTCGTGCGTACATACGGACTACCATCTCCACGACGCGATTAGATTCATTCTCCATGTTAACCATTTAAGAATGATTATAATGTATATATAAGCAATAATAATGAAATATATGACATTATAAATCTACTAGATTTATGTGTATATATATGTATGTCATCTACTTAATTCCACTCAATTCAATAACGAAAAGAAAACAACATTCATGCGTACGTACGACCTACCATCTCCATGAACGGTGTATTTCTTTCCATTTATCGATCCATTATATATATGTATATTCTGAATATATATTATATATAAATCATGTTTTATATTCTATAATTAAGTAATAATGATCTAAGTAATCATATGAATAATTACAAGTTAAAACACGAACGACAAATGAGATGATTTTACCCAAAACGCTACTTTAACAAAAATTTACAAAAGAACAGGTAATATAAAGTCATAAGTGAACCATATATGATATAATAACAATGAATATGATTCTATAATAAGTCAATGACATTATTTAAATCATTATACAGGAGGTTTGGACACTTACAAAGCAAATCGTACCTAAGGTAAGGGAAATATCACAATCTCATTTTTATCCGAGATTGTTTATACTTTAGTATTTACTGGGGAGTATTTTATCATCCACATCCATGTTTCCTCAATATGTAATATTATATACATCCATATACAATTTTTTAAATCCAATTTTACCCTTTGGTGAGTTTTTAGTAAAATATATGAAAGGAATATTTTTTCCTTTTTCGTACGAGGTACTTTTTGACTTTTCCGACAAAAGTACGAGAAGAATGTTTTTTAACTTATACGACATGAATGGATTTTTAAAACATTATTTCCAAGAAGATTCCTTTACAAGTTTTCAATTTTAATTTTAATCTACTTCTTTTAGTTTGGAATTTTATGACATGTTAAGAAAGGAAAAGTGTTTTTGAAGTAGAAAGGATATTTTCCTCAAGAATGGAGTTCAAGTGTTTTATCAAAATTATTTTACATATAAGATAATAAAGGGTTCTGTTTCTATCCCTATTATTACATTGATTTGATTATGTTGTGATGGAATTATTTTTATGAATTCCTTTATCTTATATAAATTGTTTTATGATGTCATGATGTTTAAGATTCCCATTTTTATTACATGGGTTATGCAATGATGTATGGTTTATGATTTTGTGGCACACATAAGAATTGTATCATTATGAGATGGGTGGGACCTATATCTCCATCCAATGCATTGGGTAAAGATTTTATATCTCATGAGAAAGACATGGCTGGAACGGTAGGTTATACTGGTTCAGTGAAACAAGACTGAAATGAGGGTTACTCGATTCAGAAATGGACTTTGTCCACTAAGATAGTATTGGAAATGAGTCTTGACTAATAAGATATGATTCTCTATGATTATGTGTGTATGCCAAAAAGTTTCATTTTTATGTTATGATTATTGTGATTACATTTCACTGCCATGATTTATCCCATGTTATGAAATTATGCTCTCTTTTGCAGGATAAGATTTCCAAAATGTTATGTTCTTCTGAATATGATGTGATTGATATTTCATTTGTTCACCCTTACTGAGCATTTGAGCTCACCCTTTTATGTTTTCTTTTCCCCAGGATATAAAGAAAGGTTTTAGGTAAAAAAAATGGAAGATCTTTATGGTAGATGTTGAAGATCTTTCACCACGATTAGAAGATTATATTCCGAGTTTCCAAAGACACTAAACTATTACGATCCTTGTGTGTGTGTTTTTGTTATGTACTAAGTATTCCACAAAAGTAATGTAATGTCCATGTGCGTCATGATACGGGTCTCTACAAATTTATTCTCTGTTACTATAATATATATGAATATTATCTATAAAAACATCCAAAAACAAATCAAGGTAATATGTAAAGACATTATTCATTTGATCCATGAATATAATGGTCAGATTAGTAAGTCAAAATGGAATCATAATAAATTCATAGTGTCCATTACTCAAAGAAAAGATGGTATTGGGTAAGTCCTCTATTTTAAACCGAAATTTATGATGTCCCTGAAAAATTGTAATCATTAAAATGTTATCATATTATGGATTTTGATCAAACAAATCATCAATACGGGGTAAAAGATACTTTTTAATGATCATGATATTAATTTTTTCACAATAATTAATGTAAAGATGCATTGATCAATATTTATTATTAAAAAGGAACAAGTGAACCCCATGGTGAACCACTTGGATGGATGAATCCTTTATCCAAATTATAAAATAATTTATTCTAAAATTACTATAATCCAATCATGGACATTTTATAGAAGGCCATTGAAATTTTCATAATACAATGTATATGTTTTATTAGAAACACAACTTCATGGAATGTGGGAATACTAGAAAACTATTTTGGAAATATATAGGGATATACTTGAACAATAATTAAATATTCAATATTGATTTTCTCCAAAAATATTTAAGATAAATACTCATCATTAATAAGAACTAAGACACAAATAATGGATTTAATTTCCACTAGGATTTTCCATTCATCCAAGCACTAACATAGGATCAAAGGTTGATTCATAAATTTAAATCTGAATTTTATTCAATAGAAATTTATATGGGATCAATATAGGGAGATCTAATCTATTTCAAAAATAAAATAAAATTCCACTAGTATAATTTTATTTAGATTTTCATGAATCACATTCCCATTATCTTCAATTATATAGGATTTGTATGATTTTTTAGTGCTCATCATACCATTATGATTTCTTATAGAAAATTAAACACCTAATGATTGAGGTGGTGATGTGATATTATAGTAATACTATTAAGATATAATATAGTGGGTATATATTGAATCAAATAATTCATTTCATATTCTATAATTAATGATAAGGTTACCTTTCACCACTTCATTTATCATTATCAGTGATGGTGTTTAGATAGCATGATATTTTCCATTTTTACTTTTCTTAGGATAATATTGATATCAATTTTCATCATTAAACCTTGTATTAATGCAATATTTGGAATTAATACAGTACTATATGAAATTTATGTATTTTTGTGTGAGTGGTGGATTAGTTAGATATTTCCTCTCACCATTGATTGGCCTCTTCATGTCTATTTGACATTTATTTTCTAAATGGAATTCCTTCCCACATTGGAAGTATTTATCGAATCCATTAAATAAATTACACCTTTATTCCTTCCAAAATTTTAAAATTATTAGAGATTAATTTTTATTACTATAATTGTTTTCTTATTACAATTTATTGAAGACCCGATATTCCTCTTCTCATTCCCAATGCGTTAATAATAATTGTAGTCTCCAAAATATATTTCTATGAAAAAAATGATTTCATCGTTGTTATAAAATTTATTTAATGGGAACTTTATTTAGAGACTTGTTTTTTTAATAAAAAACCAATTAATTTTACATTCTTGTTTAATAATAGAATGAGTACTATAGTTAACAAGTATTATTAAAATTTCCTTGCAATAATCGATGGACTAATCATCCTTCGTCTTTAGATTAATGAAATCCATTTCCATTTCCATGTGATTATTAGGGATTGTAATTACCAAAATTTAAAATCATAATATCCACCCATTCTATGTAATAAATTTATTATGATTTCCCCATTTTTATTATAATGTCCAACTATTTATCTACTTTAACTTACAAAAATTAAATTTGTAAGAAAAAAATTTCATTTTCTGGGTACTCAAACAAAATATATTTATTATTATAGATGAATTTATCAAAATGTAGTGTATTATAGGTCAATATAAAATAAGGTTTATGTTTTATCATGAATTTATAAATTTTATATTGATGTTGTATAAGGGCATGGATCAATTCTATATGAACATTTCCATGTTTCCAAATCTCATAGATCTTAAAGGATGTCTAGGGTGAGATTGGTGGGGTTCGTCTGCTAAAAGTCGAATGTATGGAGAATACATGGCATGTAAGTGTTTTACATTATGAATTCATAATTCATGGAATGTGGAAAGCTATATTATAGCCAAAAATCTGTTAAATGATTGTTTGAGGTTGGCTCATAGGGTGTTAAACGACGTGTAAATATTATAGATTAAATCCTTTAATGTGATTAATATTTTTATGGGATATTAACTCTCAAAAATTAAATTATGTGAATGTACTCCATGAAATGAAGATCCCCAGTGATGGACATGTAAAAATTTTGCATATTCTCATGTTCTCCTCAATCCTTAGAAATTCTCTCAATTTATAGGTGGCTAATGACCCGTCCATCATGTATTTTGGAATTATTGTGATAGGGTTATATCCTTGGCCTTCCATATTAGATTCTATTAAATACAATGATTGATATACCTATTCACTCATAGTTATTCTATATAGTTCCTCTAGTTTCATCATTCCATGCAATGTAGGATCATATCCATGATTGTAATGCAGTTTTTGTTGGTTGTTTGTTTGTGAAGTTTTGTCGCGATATCCTTGGAGGGATTCAACTTCTTATGGGTGATCTGATCACAATCGTTAATGTTTTCCATTCTAGTGAAAACAACATATATGCCTTTCATTTTGGGGATTCATTACACCATATATTTATTTATTTTTAATCATTGTGTTGGTATCATTTATCCCTTTGAATAGAAATGGAATTAATGTACAAATTATTGAAATATATTAATAAATAATTAGATAGAGATCTCATATTTTTGTGATTTATAAAATGATAGAATTTTTCCACTATATTTTCTATATAGAATGATATATATGCTATGATTTTTATAATTTATTTTGATATAATGGATTATCATATCTTTCTTAATAGAAATTGGTAATTAATGTAAAGACGAAATTAATTAATGAAGTTTCTGAAGAACTAAGGAAAGGTATGGATATAATTAATATTTTATTTTTGGTAATTTGATAGAAATAAAATTAATTCAATGAACATGTATTAAAAAATACGATCATTCATTTGATAATGTAATTGATAAATAATCTGAATCATGATAACTATTCTTGATGATAATAATAAAAGGCATTAAGATGAGAATATTTTAAGTTATAAAAACGTGTTTAAATTTTGATAGCTTGTATTAGATGTATTCCTTGGGTTTCATAAATTTAAAACCAGTGATTAATGATTTAGTGAATTCAAGATGGAATAAAAACTAGTTTTTGGATAAATATTTTTTCAAGGGACTAAGATTCCCATCTTCTTTTGAAGGATGAGTGACATGAGTTTGGAGACGTGAGTTCTCGTTCATTTGTGAAGTTTATATGCCTTTTTTTAGCCTATATTTACATGATGCTTCTTTTAGTTTGTTTCCTACAAATTTTATGATGTTTTCCATATAACATATTCACTTTGCGATGTGATTTGGGTTGGGGGAGGCTAAGATGTGTTACGATCCTAATATGGGTGATCATGGGATAACTAATGCTATAGGTTCAGGAGGTCAAAATAATGTGGTATAAATTGATGGATGTGATGGTGAAATGAATTGGTATATGCCTGTGCATGTCCATGATGGCACTGGAGATGATGGAATGAGTTATGGTTGGGTTTACCCCAATGTGTGATGCTAACAGTTGGAATGATCTCTTGTGAATTTTTTAATGGACATTGACTGGATTTCTTATTTTATCTAATATTATTTTCCACATTTCTTGACTTTCCTTGGTGTTTATGGTTTCATGATTAATCATGGTGATAAATAAGGATCATTTTCATAGAGTACCTATATTATAGAATGATGTTAATAATGAATTAAATAATTCCTAACCCATGGGGTTGGTGTTAATGGAATGAAAATTCTAAAATATATCAGTCTTGATAAACTATGGAATTGGTTTCGATTGTGACTAGAGTGAATGGACTTCACTCAAATGTTTAATTAAATAAATGTGTAATAATTATAATTTTTTTAATGGTTAATGAATCAATTAAATATCTAAATATTGAAAAGTAATTAAGTAATTATTATAGATCTTTTAAATGATTTGTTCTTATAGGATATTAGTTCATAACAGGTTTATCCGAGAGTCCAAAAAATATATGCAACAATTAATTCAAATACTTGGTTATAACTAGAGAGTTTTTCTGAGATATATTATATCTTGTATATTATATAATTTTATTTGGTTCCCCAATAATGTAATATGGAGAAACTGAATCCTAGTAGACTCTGGGAGGTTTCATTCCCCAGTATTCTGATTAGAGGATGGATGGATGACACCCCCTTGGACACCATTCTCTTCACATGTTATTTAGTTATTCTGGTATGCCTTATTGTATGGTTTCAATTATATGTCTGTAGAGGGATGTGATGGATTATGGTTATTTCACACACATGTATCTCTAGATTTCATACCCAAAGGATTATTATATGTATAATGTGTATAGGTTTTCATGGATTAAGGTAATTACTCAGTGAATTGGAGTGACAGATTGATTAATAACACCATATGTAATATACAGGTCATACGGGATATGGGATCTCATAGAAACTACATTGATACTATATAGGGATATGTGGATGAGATGACTTGATGAGGTGATGAATGTGGTGTATCTTTTGATACCTTTCCCTGTTGTCTTTGAGATGGATTATTTTTTTTATGAGAGATGGATCAAGGCACTTAACATTAAGGAAGAACGGAAAACCATTGGGGAAGTTGGAGTGGGGAATCCCTAATGATTCATTATTACATTATATGATCTGTTGTATGTGATAGTTGGTGATAGATTCCCATTGTAAGGTTAGGAACATAGTATACAAGTTTAGGTGATAAGTTATTTTAATTTCTATTCAATGTGATTTCTCATGAATTATATATCTTTTTAATGAGAGGATCCCTGGAGGATACTATAGAGTAAATTATAATTCTAAACCTATATATATGGTATTTGTATTTTTCCTTTAAATTAATAAAATGCTATATTGAATTTTATGTTTTCACTTGGTAATTATTTATATATATGTTTGAGTAGTTTTATATTTGTGTATTTTTCTTATCTCGCTATTCAACATGTTCTCTTATAGGGTAATGCCCCCCATGTGTATTTTTATTATACACTATTTTATATTATCTATCTTGGGGCCTATTGGAGGTGGGACTCTGGCAGTCACCATCTCCCTTATATCATTCCTGGCGTAATATGGGTATACATTTGGGAGAGGGGTCATGAAAGAGTTGTTTAAGAGGTCCAATTTTAGGGATATGGTAGATTTTGGAGTTATGGATATGTGATATTTCATGGATTGGTAGGGAAACTGTGTCATAAAAGTTTTTTGAGTGATGTAATCATGGTAAATAACTGATAAATTGGTATTTATGGGAGAATTGGATCTGATGAATGAACATTTATGACTAATTAGTGCACTAAATGATGTGATAAAGTTTCCAGGGTAGAGACGTATGAAAAGATCATGAATAGTTATTGTTATTTCATGTTCTCAAAATTGGTTGTCCATATGATATCTTAATAACTTAATAAGATCATAAAATAAATAAATAAATATTTTTTTGTATTCTATTTTTAGGATTATGATTCTAACAGTTTTTCTATTTTTAGGCATGAATCAAGGTCGATGTCCCCATCAACATCACACCGAATATGTTTAGTAGGATGGACCAATAGATGGATGTAGTGTAAAGGATTATTAAGAAGATTCTTGGATGAAGAAAATACATTATTTTCATAAAAAATTATGAAAAAAATTGTATGAGTGATCCATTTTAGATTCATTCAAAAATGATTGGTTGGTGAAGGTTGATATAGATTTCAGCTCTATGTTTTCTTGGATGTAGTATTGGGTTTTGTTGGATTTGATGATGATTTATGGAGTACTGAGGTTGTATTGGTTCTTATTCCTCAAGGATCATGTGGAGTTAGCAGTCACATTGTAGAAGTTATTAGAAAAAATATGAGCAGTGTTCCTTTATTCAATTGTGAAGGTGTCCAATCAGCATGATTTTATTACACTTTGATAGGCATGTTCCATTGTGTTATATTTACGCATCCATTTTAGGTCCCATCTTCTATATGTTTCTGAAATGTGGAATGAACAGTGCCAGGTAGATTTTTGAGAAACTATAGGAGAAGTTGGTTGGTGATATAATCCTTTGTATTCTATTGGATGGAGATTAGTTTTAGGTTATCTATGATCCATAACATAACTTCTTGTGATATATTCTAATTCTTGAGAGATAACTAGTTACCTATGGGTCTTTTATGTTATGTACCCATGAGTGTAACTATTCCACCCATGTTTTTGAGTTACCTGTAGTCGTTTTTTCATTTACGTTTTGGATACATTACTCAATTAGGGCGCATTTTGTGGTTTTTACTAAACACATGAACCCGAGGAATGTATTTTCCAAGTGTGAAATTAAATTTCACAAGTTTCTATATGTTAAATTCATTTTTTATTATGAATTTTTATATATAAAAAATGTTAGGAAAGGTAAATTAGATGTATAATGTGCTGTGAAGGAAGTCACATAGTGATGTTGTATGAAAATCTGGATATTCCAGTTGATTGAAGGAATAATTATTGCTTATTTATCTAGTTATGGGATAGGTTGGAGGCATAGATTGTATTTTAAAGATTATAGTGTAGTAATATTTGATGAATAAAGTTGAGGAGTGCAGACTAGGGGATTTTAAGGTGGATGTTTGGAGAGGCAGAGTTTTTTGTTGGCAACACCATTGATGGTTGGTCTGAGTATGTACAGCACCAGGTGTTTTTCTAGGGATGTCTTTTCATTTCATTGGTGATGTGTGAGATGGTTCTCAATGAGTTTCACAACCACCTTTAGTGGTACATCGCAATGAGAAAATATGTAATGATCATTGAGAAGTTATTTTTGGTTTCCTAGGTAAATCGTGCAATTGAATTTGTTTCTCAATTTTTGGTCTTCCATATGGTGCAGGTTGAGCACCATGTTCCTACTAGTTTTATCCAGTCATTAGATAGTCCCAAGTGGACATGGGATAACATCTCTATAGACTTCGTTACCAGTTTACCTAAATTTTAATGAGTAAAGGATGTAATATGTGTTATAGTGGATAGTTTGATGAAATTATCCATCCTAATGGTGATTAGGGTGTCATGATTAGAAAAGGTTTTGATGAGAGAGTATCTGGTGGAGGTGGTAAAACTCCATGGAGATCCAAGGATGATCATCTCAAATTAGGATCCCTATTTTACTTCCACTGTGAGGAGAGGTATCCAATATGATTTTGGCTCTCGATTATACCTTAACACTAATTTTGACCAGAATATGGATGGTCAAACAGAGTGTACTATCCTGACCCTTGATGTCATGTTATGCTCTTGTGTCCAGCATATCGGTTTTTTATGGTTCACACACATACCCTTGGTTGAGTTATCTTGAAATACTTGTTTACAATCCACCATTGGTATGGTGGGATTTGATGAATTACATAGATGAACATTCCATTCTCAAATGTGCTAGATTGAGGTCGGTGAGGTCAAATTCTAGGGCATTAACTAGTGTATAATATGATAGATACGGTTAAGGTAATTAATTAGAGGATGAAGGAAACACACAATCATCAGAAATCATATGTTGATCATAGGGGGAGACTTATGGAGTTCAACATTAGATATTGTGTGTTTCTAAAGGTGACACCTCATAATGTTAAGCAAAGGATTTGTCAGGGGAAAATCATCCTATTTGGTTTTTGAGGAATTTTGAGGTATTCACTCATGTTACAGCCATGGCATATTAGATATAAAAACCACAACATATGATCTAGAAACACAATTTTTTCATATGTCTTACCTCTATCATTATATTCACAATGACTCTAATTTCATCGATTGTGGTGAGATTGATGTTTATGATGATGTGATCTTTGGGGAGTGGGTTGTGTACATCCATAAAAACCAATAGAATTTTGTGTGTGGGTTTTTTATATGACTAGTTCATATCTCGTGTTAGTGAAGCGGCTTATATGAGAATATATGAGAATGTGATTCTCATAGGAACACTCAGTACCCCAAGTTATATGATGTTTAGATCATCTCTTGTAATATAGTCTGTTTTTCTGTAAATTCTTATGTCTGGTTTATGATATGGTTTCCTATTATCACATTTTAGGTATTTACTCTTGTTTGAGATGTATCTCCATTGGGAGAGTGTTTATGAGTTTTTATTACTATTGACTGGTTTTTTGCTTTTCCTATGATGAGGGGTTTCTTCTACTGTAATAGAGCGATATTTAAGAACTACCTCATGAGTTGTCTATTGGAACGACCTCATTTTTCTCTCTATTTGAGTTTGGTTATGGGTTTTTGAGGAAGATAATTATTTTAAAGGTACATAATTTAAGATATTAGACGCATTTATTCTAACCCTTTGTGTGTTTTGAAATAATGTGGTTCTCATTGGACTTTTTGACTGAGTCTAGGGGGTTTGGTTTTAAATAGATGGATTCAAGAAGAATACATGGTGTGTATGTATTCCACAATGTGTATTCAGTATTCAAATCTTATTCATGGATGGTTTAAATTGAAAAAAAAATGTTCGTGACTTTTTTGGGTAGTTCAAGGGGTGTTACACAATGTGTATATTTTTGGGATTAAATCTTTCAAATTGATGTGTTTTTATAAGAGATCATAAATATTGACATTATTATGTTGTGAAAGTGTTTCACACCATGTAAATCCCATAGGATGTGTGATTATAAATGCTACGATGTCTTCTACTTTCATCATAAAGTGTAGATTATCTCAATTTATTTCCATCTAACTACCCTTCCTTTAGGTGTTTTTTATTCCTTCTGATGGGATCGATCCTTGGCCTTATATCTTCAATACATAGAGATATGATATATATTATACCTATTCTCTCATGATTCTTCGATCTGGTTCCTCTTGTTTTTCATTTCCTTGTTTCAACAGACCATCTCTATGTTTCTTATAGATATTTCCATGTTTTTATGAAATTTTAGTTCTTCCATAGCATTCATAGAGGGATATAACTTATTGGGGGAAATTATATATTGATCTACTGTGTTGGTCTATTCTGATTTGAAGAACATTGATTCCTTTGAGGTAGGGGATTCATTTTTTATCCTATTTATTTATTTGAAATCATACAGTTGTAATGAATTTTAAATCTTGATTAAAATGGAATAATACTAATATTTATTGAACCATATTAATAAATAATTTTTTAGAAATCACATATTAAGGAACTTTATACAATGATAGTGGGTTTCCTAGGGATTTTAATGATAATTCATTACCTATTCTATTATTGTTTTCATTTCATGTGATTTGATGGATTTCTATGTTGTT
The DNA here is from genome assembly GCA_963277665.1 of Viscum album. NCBI lineage: Eukaryota > Viridiplantae > Streptophyta > Magnoliopsida > Santalales > Viscaceae > Viscum > Viscum album. The sequence continues at coordinate 1,747,946,660 of OY728120.1, read as the reverse complement.
CAAGATGGAAATTCCTAATGAAAATAAAGATGGAATTAATTAATTAATTGGAATATGAAATAGATAAGAGGACTGTTGTAATGAATATATTTTTTCTTTTAATATGATGTAAATCAAGTTAATGTGATTCAAATCTTTAGTAAAATTTGATCATACATGTTACAATGGAATTTATAAAGATTAAAAAATCATGATAATGTTTGTTGATGAAAATAATAAAAGGAATGACAATGAGAGTGGTTTTTATTCTAAAATCATGTGTAGTTTTTTAATATATTATTATATCATGATGCCTTAGGTAACCCATAGTTGGAACCTATATTCAGTGAATTGGTTAATTAAATATTTTATAAAATCTAGTTGATTGATAAAGATAATTCATGGAGTCTAATTTTCCCATCATTTTGTAAAGGAAGAGTTCCTTGAGTTGTGATCTGTGAGCTCTTATTTATGTATGAAGGAAGTAAGACTTATTTTATGGCCTATATTTACTTGTTTGATATGATTTTTTTAGTTTTTACTTTTAAAAATTTCTCAAGATCAGATATTTTCTATGCAATGTGTTATTGGTTGGGGAGGCGCAGATTTGATATGAGTCCTTGATTGCTGAGCCTGAGATAGATTATGTTATTTGAGTGGAAGACAGATATAATGGGGAATTAATTTATTCCTGTGATGTAAAGATTCATATGGATATACATGTTGGTGTTGGGTATATAATAAATATTATAGAATTATATGATGGTTATATTACCCAATAATGTGATGTTGAGAGATGGTAATCAGACTTATGAATTTTTTTTATAGACTATGCATAGGTTTCTTATTTTATCTTCATCTATTTCCATACTTCTTGAGGTATTTGGGTGTTCTAGTTACAAGTTTCCTCTTGGTGGTAGAATATAATTATTTTCATAGAGTACCTATATTATGGAATGACTCTAATAATGAATTAAATAATTTTTATCCCATGGGGTTATATTTTATGGGATGAAAATTATAAAAGATATTAATCAGGATAAACCATTGAATCTATTTGGATTATGCCTAGAGGGATTAGACATCACTCTCATTTCTAATGTAATGTAATATGGAATAATGTTAATGGTTATTGAGTCAATAAACATAAGGAAATGATATAATTTAAATAATTATTTAAGGTATCACTTTTAAATTCTTTTGTTATTATAGGATATCTGGTCTTAGAATTGGAAAAATTGAGCCTGAAAAACATTAGAAGAAGATGAGTCTAAGAAAAAATTATGTTTGTACTGTGGTTTTGAGATATATTATATCCAATGTATTCTATGGTTTCTTACACTACCCCAGTCATAACGATTAGATCTATTGACACTCTATAGTCTCTGGGAGGGTGTTTTCCCCAACATTCCTATGTGGAGATGGATGAGTTACTACCACCTTGAGCCTTTATCTATTGTCATGGTAGTTAGTTGTTTTGGTATGCTTGTAGGTTAGTTTTCCATTATATTTATATAGTGTGATATGATGTATTTTTTTATTTCCTACACTTGTATCTCCATATATGGTATCCAAATTATTATTAAAGGAATAGCATGGATAAGTTGTGATATATTGACGTTCATACATGATGTATGTGCTATGTTGTCTTGAGGTATAATATCTGATGTATGATACATGTCACATGGGCTATAGTGGCTCCTAGAAACTAATTGGAAACTATATAAGGATTTTATGATGTGATGATGTGATGAGGTGATGCACAAGGGTCATGTTGTGGCCCCTTCCCCAGTTTTCATTCGGATGGCGAATTTCTAGAGAGAGATGGCTAAGGATATTTGATGTTGGTGCACAATGGAAAACTAGTGGGAATAAGGTATTTGGGTATACATAATGATTCATTATTTTATTATATAATCTCGTTTATCTGAAACTTAGTGAGATTTAGTCATGGTGAGGCTAGGAATATATCATACTTATTTAGATGATGAGTTAATTTCACTAATGGTCACTGCTCTTTAGCATTAATTCATTATAATTTGAAAGAAAGGATCCAGGGAGGATCGTAATGAGAATACTATTATGCTCACCCTATGCATATATCAACTGATTTTCAGGTTATCAAGATTTGGTATGAGATCAGGATGGATATTACTAGATCATGGTTTTTAGAGGAGTTTTTTGGTATTTGTGGTCATTTCCTTCATTACCATTCGGTACTTGTAGTTTTACTTTCTATTTTTATAGTACAATATGAAATTTCAAATTTGAAAATTCGATTTCCTAATGTATATATATATAAATATATATATATATATATATCTGTGTGTGTGTGAGTATTTTTTTATTGGTTTATCTTTCTTATCTCACTCTTCCAATTGTTTTCATATAGGGTTATGCCTCCCATAGGAATTTTTATTATACCCTCAATTATAGTCCCTAACATGATTCCTACAACAGTCGGGACTCAGGTAGTCATTATCCCCCTTATCTCATTACCGGCCCAGGAGTGGTAAACCTTTGGGGGAAGGAGTTGTGACATCATTAAATTTATTTCTTGTAACTCAGTATGATTCATATCTTGATATAGTTTTATAATATTAACAATATGATTTATTATTCAATCCCCTATTTTGTTTAGTTTATCTAGAAGAAAAATCATTACAGTTCAAATCACATTAATTCATAGCATGATTCTTCAAGGGTCCAAAAAATTACTAAAATAATAAAATCATACTATAATAATTATGTATCATTAATCAGAGTGAGTAATCATAAAATAATAAATATCATTTGAATTATTTCTTAAATTATGGAACATTCTTACCATCTTATTACACATTAAGTTCATCATATATCACATTCAGTTCACTATTTATTGTCTTATGTTTATTCTTGTAATTCATCATAGATTAATCTCCATAAATAACTCATCCCTACATTAATTCTGATTGGGGAAGCCATATAATTTCATAAATGATGAATATTTACTATATATCATAATAATACACAACTAAGAACCATAAAGGTTTATTTTATTTGAAGAGACCTCACATAATAAACTTTTTTCCAGAAAGATAGTCCACATAATCCACACTATTCTTCTCACATAGAATCCTTCATAGAAATATCTGACATGAAACATTTATCCATAATAGGTGGAAATATAAACATAACAAATTATGAGTTCACATGATCTCTAAGGCTGAACATGTGAGAAATAAACTGATTATCATATGTGTGTACACGGTAAGAAAAATTGTATGAGTATAAGGTCTCGATACGTACTCTCTCATCTCTAGTGCTAAAAATACCATATTTGTTTTATAAAAGTAACTAAAATTGAACAATATATTACATATTTGAGGATCTATTATGTTCTAGGTTTTGGTGGAAAAGCATAAAACATTACAATATATCATAGTTTAATAAAAATTATTCACAAAAATTTATTTCAATTCACTAATTCAATCCCCTTAAAAAGTCGTATTCATTTTTAAATTATAGTGATCTTTTGAAAAACAATTTTAGATGTATAGTGAGAATTAAATTTGTAACACCATGTGACTCTACAATATTTCCCTTTTAGAAACAACATATTTATATTCCATGATTTATTTATACAAAACTACAAAATAAGTTTATGTTACATGAAACCTAGAGTTTATCTTTCTCTGCACATAACATCAATTTTATCTTGTATTACATAGATGAATGACTTTCTTTAATGGATTACATAAAATGAAAAACTGTGTTTTACTGAAGAAAAATATATTATAATAATGTTATTATTTAAGATAATAAGATATAACATCTCCATTAAATTGGTGGTTATGAATATTATTATCTAAATTATAAGAATATATGGTTTAATTCATTGGTTAAAAAGTAATTATAAATTAATAAAAAAACTAATTGAATATCAGGGGAATGTTTTTATAAAATAGTATTTTTATGATCCCAATGGTTATTTGTATTTATAAATTAAATTAAGTACCATTAGTGAATAATATTAATTAAATATATATATTATATAGAAAATTAAATTATTTTTTATATTAATCCAATAGATTCATTAGGCATAAGATAAGAATAAAACCAATTTTGTGCATACAATTCTATATCTTTCTAAAGGTAGTTTTTTCACGTTTTAATGGAACACCTATTTTAAAACTTGATTATAGAACTTTTATAAATTTTATATTAATAAATAAATCTTATTTTTGAAATAGGGATTTAAATTTCATCTTAGGGTTAATTTTTGGTATTTTTCTAAAAAGTTTCATTTTTTGATTAATAGTGAAAATTTTCTAATTTTAATTTAAATTTAACATCGAGCCTATATAATTTGTAGTGTTAATTTTTTTAAAAATTGTTTAATTATTATTAGATAAATTTTACATATATTAATAAAAATTTTGTCATTTAAATATTTTTTATAGGAAAATTATATATTAAAATTTAGTATAATTTTCAACATTTTCTCTTAAAAAATTACGTCTTGTCCTCTCTGGGAGAATAATGTTCAATTAATTTCCTCCTATTTGGTACTTGAATTTATAAAAATGGATTTAATATTTTAAATCATTTTAATTTATAATGTATATTATGGTCAAATTATTATTTTCTAAATAATATTAATGAATTAAATAAAAATTAATTAAAATGGTTTAGAATAAAAACAAGCTTAACAAGGAATTAAATATTAATGGTAAGGGAATCAATGAACTAGAAACATGTAAAAAAATATTTTATATACAAATAAATACCATTTTACCGTTTTATATTTTGTGGGAAATTATTTTAGGAAAGTTATGTAAGGGATACCTCCCAATCATGTTTATATTTTATATTTTCAAGAATGTCACTCCTCCTCCACTATAAAAATACTCTCACCCCTTAACTTATTCACACATCTAAAAAAATTTGGGTCATCCAAAACCTGAAAAAATAAACTCCCAACATTACTAAACTCATAAAATAATCCTCACATTGGTCATAAATCAATTTAATAATGTATTTTGGTATAATCCAAATGGAGTTACACAAAGAATAGGTAACGTTATTCAATAAGAACTTCTGATTCATTAATTTATACACTCATTCAATTCATATTATAAAATGATTATATAATAAAATTATTACCCAAAATATAATTTTATGTGGTTATTATGGGGTTACTTCTTTCTCTCACACACACTTCCATCAAATTATTTACATAATCATCGTTCGTGTGTACAACAGACTACCGACATGGGAACTTATGTCTTTTTTTCTTCCATTACCACCATTCAATGTTGGGAATAATGATTTATTTATAGTTTATATATTATTTATATTTTCTTTATATTGAAATTATTCTTATTTTATTACATTATAATTGATACATCCTTGCATTCCATTTTATTGTAATTCGATAACATCCTGTTTGTGGATGTGTTGACTAACGCCTCCTCAAAGCGATAATAATCATTCATGCATTACATGGATTTCATTAAGGATTTATTTAATTAAAATATGTGATAAATATGAAATTAATATTATTATTTAATAATAATATCAATAAATAAATATATCACATTCTTTTTAAATATGATAAGAAAATAGAAGAAACGATCATTCATATGTATGTCCTACTGTCTCCTTGAATGGTGCATTCCATTCCCCATATCCAAATTTTATGGAATATTATAAATAACTATATAATTAATATATAATATTTAAATCATTTTTCAAATATTTTGGACGATAAAATCATTATCTATGTAAGAAAAACAAAAATTCCTGTTCAAAACATAATAAAAAAACATGATAATTAACACCAGAAATAGTGAAAATAATCAAAGATTTTTAACAAATGGGTAATATGATATTATAATACGATTATATATGATATTATAAATATTATTATGGATTTATACTAAGTTAATAACATTATTAAAACCATTATACAAGATTTTAATGTGTGTTCAACTGAAATGATGCATAAGGTAAGGGATTTTCATATCACTTTTTACATCTTTAAGATAAATTTAATAATATCCACTTACATATTTTGTGGGGTATATCTACTTTAATATTGGATATATTATATCATGAATAATATTATATTCATGATATTTTGAATTTTGATTTGATTATTATTACATTTGGGTTTTTTTATTCAAATGTTATAGTAGTTGTACGAGATTTCCTCTCGAATAACATTCCATCAAGACTTATTTTTAATTATCCACCAATTAAAATTAATATAGAGTATATACATTAACTTTGTCATTTAGTATAATAATTAAATAATAACTCATGGTTTTATAAGTTTCCCATTTAATTATCTCATCCAAGGGGGTTTGACTTGAAAATTTCCAACTGGAAAACATTATCTTTACAATCTCACATTCTTTTGTGATTATTAATTTTTTTTTAAAACAATCAATTACTTATGAATACTTTACATTATAAATGAAATTTATTTTATATATAAATTCTCTTATATGTTGATTTTAATTATTTCCTAAACATTATTCTATTTTTACATATGGTGTGTACTTGATAATTATTTGATTAACCAGGGAAATATTGGTAGATCCGTATCTTTTACTCATTAATGATATTTGATAAGGAAAATTATTCATGAATTAAATTGGTTACTCAATATATTGGAAATAATTTAGATAGTAATAACATGGGTAATTCCAAATTATAGATATACCCTCAACGCATTAGTAGTCTCATGATATGAATCATTTTTTATAATCAGATTGGTTTTTACCCAATATATTATAAATTGTCTTGTCGAAGTCCCTAATGGTAAAGGTACCATGTACCTAAGAAATATTTTAATCAAAAATTAATAATTTATTTTATTCTTATCTAGTTATTATTTATCCCTCATATTTTTGTTATAAATTATCTAAGGATGCAGTTCATTCATTGTTTATTGATTAAATGGAAAGTGTTGTAGTTACATACCTTTCCATATTGTTTTTTTATTATCCATTTATATAAATGGAATTTGTGATTAGTTATTTAAATCTACATGTTTATTAAGATCATTGATTCATTATTACTTCTATTATACTACCCCTTTTTGAGAATTTGAGCTCACCCTTATTTTTTACATTCTATATGATATAAAGAACAAATATTTGAATAAGACTTCAAGGGTGTTTTTAATTTAATTTTATTATGTATAATGTTTTATTTTATATTTCAAAATATATTATAGGTATCATATATATAGTATGGTTTTCCAAAACATATAAATTGATTGTTGATTTTGGATTTAAAGTCTTGTAGTCATGCCAATTTAAAAAATTAATGCACCGAACTTGGGCCTATGGGATTATGTCATTACAATTGGTATCAAAGGATGATTAGTAGAAACAATAGAATCTAGATTTTGGAAATCTTTGATTATATAACATAATAATAATATATAATTTTATGATACGTATGAAAACATTCCAAATATACCATTTTTATGATAATGAGATTAGATACACATAGGTTGTTTAGTTTATGTTAAGTATTTTACTAGTTTTAGGATTATAAATTAAGTTTCATAATGATATGATCAAATCTAGAATATTACACTATTTAGAAATGGCATGTGGGAGTACGAGTGGTATCAATACTGATAGATAATTTAATTATTTCCATGTTGGGGGAACTAATATAGATAGTATTCAGACAAATAATTTTATGGATATATTATGATAGCTTACTATTGTTATGACACAAAACCATACCCATAAGGGGGAAAGTTTTTGATATGGAAAGATCTTATGATGGATTAATTTATGTGATAGATGTCCCCATCATTTAGTGGGATTACTAATCCAATGTAATATGAGCATTGGATTATGTATTTGGAGTAGATATTTATGGAATTGGTATGTGGTGAAAATGAAATGTTTATTCTTGCAGTAAATTTTCACACTGGAGATACTAATCAATGGTTTTATTTGATCTAGAATACTAGCAATGAAGGGGAAATATAAATTATGCAATTTAATGATTTTAAGGATACATTATTTGATAAATACATATATCATGACAAATAAGATAATATGAAGAGAATATTCCATAGATTAAATAAATATGAGGAACAATGCGTCTTAGAATATGAAGCTATAATTACATGGTTAGAATGGTGTTCTACAGATTTCATATCACATATAGAATTCAAGATTTACCATTTTCTGGTGATGTTATGCCAATTCTATGAAAGGAACTAGGGTCCACATTTGTTTCTTAATTTCAGGAAATCGTCCTATATACAATTAATATAGATAAATAATTATCCATTTCTTATGGGTTAAAAGGGAGGTATGGGAGGATGTGGTCTTCATAACGACAAGAAAATAGAATGATTCAAAGAAGTAGATGAAGACATTTCCATCATGTGATAACCATGAAAAATATCACCCTGGGAATTTGTTGAAAGGAATTAAAGTTTTTTTATAAGTGTAGATAAAGGGGACATCATTCCAAATAATTAAAGGGGAATATGGAAAACACTCATTTATTTTTTTATAACTACAAAGATATAGGGAAATATGCAAATGAGTTCCCCAAGATCAAAATGAATATACCTCCAAAAAATATAAGGGGTCAAATTCAATATTATGACATTGATACCAATTAGGTAGAATGATTAATATTCTTGTGTTTGGATTGAATAATTAAATCATTTTATTATTTTAGAAGTTATTTATTTTTTATAAGAATTATGAAATATGTATGTATTTTATTGTATTACTTTTTTTATGTATTTGAGTAAAAATGTTGAATGGTACCCAAAAAATGATTCTTTAGTATGTTAAAAATATTGGAAATCATGTGAATGAGGAAACAATAACCCTTTTTTCTATTTATGTTGAGATACTGGTGATTTTATAAAGATATTATTGGTTTAGATAAGTTATATTGGATACTACTAACTACCTTGTAACTAATTCTAATGTTTTAAATCAGAATGATTGGAAGGGTCATAAGGTTCACCATTTATGAAGTGGTCTAATTTGATATTTGGACATGGTTTTAGAGATTAATATATTACATCACCATATAATTTAAACTATTCTATTAAATGAAGTATAAATATTACAATTCACCACTAAATGATAATATTATATTAATAAAAAAGTAACATATATTTACTTATATTGTTATAGAGTGAAACGATTACCCAACTCTAGAAAAAGGTATTGAAGCAAAAATTTTATCATATTATCATCATTTTTTATGATATAAATTAACATTTTGATAGAAATTTTTTATGAATCTATGCTCATAATATTTCAGATGAAAATGTTCTCCATCTCTCTCCCTCATTATTTGAGTGTTTTTATTATCTTCCATAATCAAGTTGTCATTTTCCACCTATGTTCACCAACTCAGTATCCTAGTTATGTGATTATTCAATAATAAATTTTTACTCCCCTTTACCTCTTATTAGGATTTTTTGTTATTTACCCTATTTATGATGTCATTTTTTCAATAATAGTATTTTTAAAATATTATTCCCTTGACCATCGAGATCAATTTTTAATTGCGATGATACAATTAATATAAGGTGGCGAAAATGTAACACCCATGAATTTATAATATTTTAAATTTAGAATAAATATATTTATGTTCCTAGATTTATTTATAAGAACCTAAATTTAATGATTATGTTATATGAAACATAAATTATATATTTCTCTACTCTGAACTTTGAGGTTGGATTTCATTACATGCAACAATTACATTCTTCAATGGATTTTGTAACACACAAAATTGTGATTTATTGAACAAAAATATATTATTCAAATATTATAATTTAATATTATAAGATATAACCTCACCATAAATTGGAGGTTATGAATAGTATTAACTAACATATTAGAATATATATTTTAATTCAATGGTTACTAAGTAATTATAAATGAATATAAAAAACAATGGAATATAAAAGAAATATTTTTATAAAAAACAACTTTTATGATCCCATTGGAACATTTCCTTAATAAATTCATTTACATAATATTAGTGAATAATATTAATAAATTATATAAATTATATATTCAATGAATTTTTTTTTACAATAATATAATATATTATTTAGGCATAATATAATAATAAATCCAATTTTATGTATAAAAATATGTCTTTTTCTAAAGAAAGTTTTACAATCTTTTTTTGAACACCTATTTGAAAACAAAAATTTATAATCTTTATTAATTTTAAAGTATAAAATCAACTTTATTTTTTAAATATTTTTTTAAAATTATCTTAAGGATAATTTTTTGTATTTTTTTATGATGTTTCACTTTTTAATTAATTATGAAAAATACTGAATTTTAATTAAAAACTCAATTTTCATCTAAATAATTTATTATGTTAACTTATAATTTTAATTTATTTTAAAGTATTTTTAGATAACATTTTCATCCAATAATACAATTTAAGTTATTCTAATAATTTTTATATTAAAATTAGTTATAAAAACATCGGAAACTTTTGAACATTTTCTCTTCAAAAACCTGTTGTCTCATCCCACATATGGGATTAATTTAAACTTGATTTATTAAAATTATGTGATTGGAATTTATAAAAAGTCATTTTATATTTGGAGTAAAAATAATTTATAATTTAACTTTTTCAATCTTATTTTATGACAAAAACTTTAGTGAAATAAATTAAAATTAATTACAATGGTTAAGATAACAATAAGTTTAATAAGGGGGTAAACATTAAATAGAAGGGAAAAAATGACCAAGTCAATTGTGAAAAAACTATTTAATAAAACTATATCTACAATATGCTCCATTTTCTGAAATTTGGGTCATTATTGGAGGAATATTATGCAAGGGATATCTCCAAATAATGTTTACCTTTATAAATTTACAAGAATGTGACTCCTCATCAACTATAAAAAGTCCCATATCTGCTCACTTCTTCACTCCTCTCATGAAATTTGGATTATAATAACAATATAAAAATAAACTCACAATATCCATAAACTCATCTTAGAATCATCCTAATGGGCATAAATCATTCCTATAATGGATCTTGGTAAGATAAAAAAGGAATTATCCAAAGAACATGTAACATCATTCAATGAGAACTTTTTCTTCATTTATTTCACAAAACCTTAAATTATCTTTATATAATGAATATATAATAAAATAACTATCATAAATATACTTATATTTTTTATTCAATGGTTATTTCCATCACAGACACAATCTTCTATCAAATGGAATACACAATCGTCATTTCTATTTACAGAGGTCAACCACCTCATGAACTGATGTCGTTCGTTCATCCATTTCCAGCATTCAAGGTTGGTAATAATGATGTATTTATAGTTTATATTATATATATATATATATATATATATATTATTTTTATAATTTATTTATGAATATTTAATCATTTCATAACCCATGCCTCAATGCATTCCATTTTGTGGGAATACGATAACATATTATGTGGATGGGTGGACTACTGCCTCCTTAAAGCGGTGTGATTCATTCCATCCTTACATAGAATTTATTAATTATGGTTTCAATTATTAAATTGAAAAATATGACCATAATATAATAATGTAATTATAATACAAATATATAAATATATCACTTACTTATGACAAGAAAATGGATGCATTGTCCAAGCATATGTATGTCCTACCGTCTCCATAAATGGTGCATTCAGTTTCCTATCTCCAAATTTCATGGGTATTTATAAATAAATTTATAATGAATGTATATAATATTTCAATCATGTTTTACATATTGGAGATTATGAAATAATTATTGACATATGAAAAAAAATCACGCATAACCATAATCGAAAAACATGAAAATTTACACTTGAAATGGTGAAAATAAAGATTGATTATTAACAAACAGGTAATAAGATATTTTTAGAAGATAATATATTATATTTTAATTATGATTATAGTTATTTTATTAGTTAATATCATTCTTAAAAACATTATACAAGAGTTTAAATGGAATTTAAATAAAAGGGAGCCTAAGGTAATGTATGTTTATCTCACTTTTTACAATGGTGAGATAAATTTCATATTCACCACTTACTTCTTTTATGTGATTTATATACTACCCCTTTTATATATTATATCATGATATATTTTATATTCATGTAACATAAATTTTTCATTTGATAATTTTTAGTTTTTGGGTTTTATATTCAAGTGTTATCATAGTTGTAAGGGACTGAAACTATGATTTTGGGGTTCTGGCATTATAGTTTGAATTCTAATAAACATCCTTTAATACAAACTATTAACATTATACTGAAACAATAACATCCTTATAAATATTTTCCATTTCAATTCACGTTTATATTAGATATCCATACTCTTATGCGATGGTTATAATTATTTCCTCAACTATATACCATTTTTATATATGGTGTGTACGGGAATGTTATTTGATTATCTGAGGAAATATTGCTAAATCCGCAAAATTTTCTAAATACCGATATTTGATGAGGATAATATTTTATTAATTAAATAAATTAAATGATATATGTGTAATGTATTATATAGGCATGACACCAGTGGTAACCATTTATAGATATCCCCTTGATTCATCGATAGACTCACGAAGGGAATTAGTTTGCAAATAAGATGGGGTTTTACCTGATATGTTATAAATCGTCTTGAGAAAGGTCTTAGTGGTAAATGAACCATATAACTAGGAAACATGGCATCCAATAAATAATAATTTACATCATTCATATTTAGTTAATATTTATCAATGATATTTTCCATTTTCTATTATCTTTGGATGTATTTTATTTTTAGTTTATTGAATAAATGGCATGTGTTTTAGTTACATACCTTTCCATATTGATTTTTATTTATCCAGTTGTATAAATAGAATTTGTGCTCATTTATTAACATGCCAAGTTTATTATAATCATTAATTAACTACTACTTCAATTTTATATACCCTTAATATCTATTTAAGATCACCCTTATTTCGCTTCCTTTCCCAAGGATATGAAGAAGAAATCTTTGAATGAGATTTTAAGGATTCTATTCATTTATATATTAGGTTTCTTTCTATTTCATAGTGTAATATGGGTGTCATGTATGTAATATTGTTATCTAAATCTACTAAACTATTCAGTCCTTTGGGATTTGAAACATTTTAAGTATATGATATTTAATAAAGTAACAAACCAAACATGGTCTTTTGTGTTTAGGGCGTCAGAAAATTTTCTAGTAATGTGTTTTAAAACTATTAATGATCCTTTTATAAATATTTTTTTCAAATAACATTAAAAAAATTCGTTTCGGTCAAATATAAAACAATGGATAAATAAATTTCAAAAATAGACCTCTAGAGTTTTAAAAATGTATAACCATAAAAACTAATTTTTGAAATATATTTACGATACAAATCATTTTTGAAGACACATTATATTTGCAAAATATAATAACCATTAAAATTACTTGGATTCCAGTTTGATGATCTAAAAAATAATTTTTTTCACAATAATAAATTAATATGGAGAAAAATGGTATATAGAATCTCTTAAGAATTATCTTCGGCAATAAGTATTGAAAACTTTTATAAAATTTACACTTGAGTTCATAGGTTGTCTCTAAGTTCCTCACAATCACATTTTAGAAAAAATATCCTTGTTTTTTTTAATACATGTGTACGTTTTTTTCTCATTTAATTTACACTAAATCATCCTTTCAACAACTACAAAAAAATCATTTCAAAAGAAAATAATTTTTTATCTCATAATCTATGAAAAAAAAAGATTTTATGAAAATGCCATATGGTTTGGTAAAAATACATATTAAAAAATTAATCCTTATAATATTATAAATAATTAGGTAATAAACTAAGGATGATTCTTTTCAGAAATAATTTATGGAATTTTAATGTTAATAAAAGAGAATGATCATATCTCCAAACATAATTACAAAAATTATGTATGTAATTACGTGTTATTCATAAAATGATAATTATAAAATCCATTTGAACTTTTATATAATTTTATTGAATTAAAAAAAGATGATAAACTTTATCAATTTAGATTCATCAATTAATTGGGAAAATAAATTGTCTTTCTTAATAAGACTAATAAATTTGGGAAATAATGGTTTGAAAATAATAATTTACCTTAAATTGAATTTTGGAAACAAAATCATAAAATGAATAAAAATATAGGTTTATAGAAAATATAGTCTCTTTAGAAAATAATCCCTTACATAGAAAGGGTTTTATAAATAAATACAAATAATATATTAATCTATTTTCCTAAAATATAAATTCCCTTACATAAAATGTTAGTATTCTTAAATATTGGATGTTATTTTTAATGTATGATAATTTTTAACCAAATAGATACATCACACAAAATAGTAATTTTTTTAAATATAATTATAAATTATTTTCTATAAAGAAAATTATCCCTCAAAAAGGGTTTTTGGTAAACCTAAAATAGATTATTTAAAACAAATCTTCTTTATAAAAGTAGGCGTACTCTTTAAAATTAAATTACATGTTATAACATGAATATAGATGTTCCGCATACAAAAAATAAGGGATTTTAATGACAATAAATATATTTTTAATAACATTTGGATTAATACATCACTTAATTGATAAGTGTTTTTTATAAAAAAAATATTTTTATTTTAAAACATTTACCTTTGAATAAAAAGGGATTTGATGGAATTAAATATAGTATTGAAAAATAGATTTCTAATTTCCTTATAAACTTATATATCAATATGGAATGTATTTGTTTTATATTTCTAAATCTAGGGATGGAAATACATAGGATAATAGAGTGAGAAAATAGAGGTCTTGGTCATGGGATTACCCTTATGTATTTGAGAGTCATATATATATATCAGTGGCATGGATATTCAATATTACCAAAGAACATGCTAATTTAACGGATTTAATAGAATGGGAAATTCCAATAAATCCCAGTAACAAGAATATTCATGATTCCCTTATCATGTAGTGCAAGATGATGGACACATTAAAATGAGGTTCAATGTTGATAGAAATTAATATATATATATATATATACATTATCATATTTATTCCCTATAAAAGCGTAGGACAATAAATCAACTAGTCTGGAAGATCATATCAATCGTTATATAGTCCCTATATTTAAATATGCTTTTTACATTTAGTTACATAAATATATATAAATATTAACATATATATTAATTTTGATCTAGTTCAGCATAGTATTCTTTAAGAATCTTCTCTAAATCATTAAAACTCATTCCATTATTTTTAACATTGTAGTTATGATCCCAATTCTATTTTAACAGTGTGATGTCAATGGGGCCAACATATGATTATGTTTCTATAAAAATTATGGAAGGGATGTTGCTGGAAAAGGGGTTATCATATAAAGATTTTAATTGAATTTTTTAGTATAGATTTTGGATTAGTCTTCATTCAACATAAGAAAATAATTAGGAACCTAATATTGAACTAGGTCGTAAGATTAATGAGGATGATGGAAGTGTTGGGAGGGAGAGGGAAAGAATATTTAAAGGATTTATTGGGTCATTTTATGGAATAATATGTTGGATCGAAAAAATGAATGAAGATGCTATTTGAAGTATCGTATGATGCTCAATATATAAGAGTGGGTGAATTGCATACTTTAAAAATACCTCTGAAACATTTATAGATGGTGATGTTTAACAAGGTTAAACAAGGTAATTCAAAAAACCTCTAGTTCTACTCACTTGCTAGATTCCGGAAATAGGATTCCGAGAAAGTGATTCAAAAAATAAGGTTCTGAAAAAATGAAACATAATGAAAGTATACAAAGATATTTATTCTACCTTATAGCGTATAGAATCTCACTAAATCATAGTATACAAGTATAAGTAATTATAAGATAGTTATACTTTCCTCAAAATATAAAATGCAGTGGAAACTTTTAACAAAACAAGTAACAAGTAGTAAATCTTTTAACCCAAAGAGAAGGGTATCCAACAAAAATGGATAAAGGTCCATTGATTTTTACTTTCATGAATGTTCGTCTTACCCACACTATGTTAATCCATCAATACAATGATTAGTGTCTGTATTTCTATCCCCTCAAACACTCAACTTTACGGTAGTCGGTACGTATGTCTTCCTTAGCAAGGAAGCCTCAACTTCAAGGTAGCCGGCACCTCTGTCTTCCACTCCCTGGAAGCCCTCGATTGTACACCACAAAAATCGGATTCAAATGAAGTAAATCTAAACAAGATGTTCAGTACGCACTAAGCATGAGAGTATCTCTCTCTAGACATCACTTCAGATCAAAATTTGACCAAAATGGTCTGAGCTCTTTCAAATGAGCTTCTATTTATAGGAACAACTCCAACGGTCGGCTCCCTACTCGAAAGGTCATATTTTTCATCGAATTTCAGAGGGACCTATATGTGTGTCACTCAAACAACGGTTAGTTAGTAACTGAATGCATGGCATCATTTTATAATGAAATCAAGTGTAAGAAAAAATATGTTTACATAACCAAAATCAAATATTCAGAATGTAAGAAAATATAAGTTTGGAGTCTAACCAAAAAAACATTCAGTGTCTACAATAAAAGGATATTCAGATTATTTTTTCAATGGAATTTGGAACCTGAACTTACAATGTTCAGAGTCAGAATTCATGATAATTCAGAGTCAGAACATAAATATTTTGGAGTCTAAATTCATATGAATTCAGAGTCCGAACATACAATGTTCAGAGTCTGAGTTAATTAGGATTCAGAGTCTGAATTTAGGGAATTCACAGTCAGAATTCATTAGAGTTCGGAGTCTGAATTCAGAAAACATGGAGTCAAAATTCATTAGAGTTCGCAGTCTGAATTCAGATCCTGAAAACATAATTCTCTTTATCTAAGCATTATATGATTTTAGGGTTTTAGATATGAAACCAAATGTTACACTTAGACAAGATAATTATCAATGAAAAACATGGTAAGGATAAATTTCCATGGGGAAGGAAAATTTTCCTTATGAAAGAAAAACATATGGTAAAATGAAATTTTACTTGAGATAAGGTTTTTGTGATTTTAAAAACACGAGGAATGGTAAAGTCATAAGAAAAACTTATTGACTTAACAATCACCCCAAACATGAAGGAATGGATAATTCATAAGGAAAACCTTTTTGAAACAACAATATCCCCCATTTTGGAAAGCACAAACATCATTACGAAAAAGATAATAAGGACATAGAAAATATTTTTCAAGACTTTGGAAATTAAACTTGTCTCCCTTATCATATGGGAAATGATGAATACGACTAACTCCCACTTAGGCTTTGGAACACTAAGGATCATATTCTAGATTTCTAAAATGATATTTTTTATTATCCTGAGTACGGAAATATTTGTAATGAAAACTCCCCGTTAAATAAACTCCCCCTTAGGGATATTTCTGCTTTTCGTAGTATTATTTTTCCTTTCTCCCCCTTTGTGATTTTCAAAAAGAATTTGAGGGAATAGAAAATAAATTATGATAATTGAATGATTAGTACAACATATCAAAAAGACAAGTAAGCAAAAATTTCATTATGATTAGAAAGAACATGTACATTGAAGAAAAGTACAACAAAAGATCAGATTTCAACAAAGTTATCCTTCCTTCTCCTTCGTCATCAACTTATTGACTATAGTCTTCAGATTTTTGTGCTTCTTATGATCTTACTAAACTTTCTTAAGATTTTGATCCTTATCCTCATATTTCTTCTATATATCCTTGATTCTTTCTTCCTGAAACATAAGATCCTCTACCTGATCCTTCAGGAATTCTTCCTGGTTGAAAAGATTTTTCTTCTATCTTAATCTGAATATCTCTTTCTTTCTTCCAAATTTGGGAAACAAAATACAACTTCCCATTCAGATCCTTCACTTCATGAATCCAAGAATGTATCTCAATAGTTAAATTGTGTTCAAAACTAGCTGTAAGATCTTTGATCCTACCATCTTCAATGTCAAAAGCCTCTTTGACACCATCTTGAATCTCATCATGTTCTCTCGAATCTTCAACTATTTTCTTTGACCATCCAACCATTTTCTTATAGGATCTTTTGTGGGAATTGTAGTTAATGAAGAAATTTTTGAAATAAGCCTCAATCTTAACACACTTATCCATCACCATGGACACTTAATCTGATTTATGGTTTAGTGTGTGTTCAAGCATCTGGAATCTAGATTCACTGCTTGGAAAAATTGGAATGGTGCCATCCAGCTTCTTCAATGATTACACAAAAAAATCATGTCCAAGTGATGATGATTCTGAATCTGAGAGTTTTCTAGATGAGTCTTCTTTCTCTATCTTAGCAACTATCCTCTTTGAAGATCCACCAGCTTCCTTCTTCTTCACAATAGCTTTAGTAGTTATATCAAAAAATACATGTTTTCCTCTATCAATTCTCAGAATGACTTCTTCATCCAGAGATTCATGTTCACTTTCAGACTATTGAACAAGTCTATCTTCGTCTATCTTCTCTTTCTCAACTCTTGTCGTAGCATCATCTGGATGAATGAAATGATGATTATAACATTCTTCTTTAGACAGATTATTCACTTCATCTTCATCCTTGTCATCTATCCCAAAAGTAGAAAGCATTGAAGATTCGGAAAGAGAGGTTAGGGTTGACAATTTTTCGGATGTACATTACTTCTCATGAATGTCTTCCACTTTCTTAATAAAATCATCTATGTCATCACTAATTTCAGCATCATTCACTTCTTCCACAACTTTTTCCACTTATTTTTCTTGGTCTTTTTCCGAAGTGAGAAATTTCTTAACCAGAGTCTCAGGTAAAGCCTCTACCAAGAAAGATTCTGGTACTAGGATTTGTTCGGAATATTTTTTAT
The DNA here is from genome assembly GCA_963277665.1 of Viscum album. NCBI lineage: Eukaryota > Viridiplantae > Streptophyta > Magnoliopsida > Santalales > Viscaceae > Viscum > Viscum album. The sequence continues at coordinate 1,747,927,785 of OY728120.1, read as the reverse complement.
TATCCTCCTGAAGGTATTGAACAATTTCAGTCTCAAACATCTTCTTCTTTTGTTTCATTTCTTTAGCTTTCTTCCCAATCTCATCTATTGTCTTCTCTTTCAAAGCCTTTGCTTCTGCTGGATCCAAACCATGTTGTGGCTCTCCTTCCTTCCAGTTTTTCCTATCTTCCACATATTTTGCTACAACCTCATCTGGGTATTATTTTTTCTACTATGTTTTAGGAGGTGAAAATTCAGCTTCATTAGATTTTGGGGATTTCTCTTCCTCTTCTAATTCATTCAACTTTCTCTTCATTCATACCTTTTTGGATGGTTCATCCACTGCTTGTGTTTTCGGAATAGATTCAGCTTCCTCCTCTGGTAGGTAATAAAATTCTCCAGAGTTTTTAGAAAATCCAATGTTCAACCTCTTCAAATTATCATCGCTGACTAGCATGACTTTTAAATTTATAGCTTCTGAACTGCAAGGGATTTTGAAAGATTATAGACATCGAACAATCAACATAGAAAGAATATCTAGGAAAATGATAATTTTGTCCTTCATATTTCCATTCCTCTTATTCTAGTTTGTAATCGAAATATGCTTAACCAAATTAACCTTCCTCAGATTCACCAGAAAATCTAGGATGTACAATCACTCTTTTTCAATGTGTCCTTGTCACCTTTTCTCAAAATGATAAATCCTTGAACCCAGAATTCAAGGATCTGATTATTTGTAGATATGTGAGAAATCTTTGGGGTCTTAACATAAGTAATACCTATGCACTCCATAGATTTCTCATTTAAAAAAATTCATTTGACATAGGGCAACTTGTGGGAATAGAATTCATCTTCCCCATCGTATGAATTACCAATCAGACTAGCTGACTTAGTATATGAAATAGCATAGGTCTTTCCATAGCTATTGAATGAAATTTTCTTTCTACCTTCTTCCTTGAAGAAACTAACTGATTCATAAAATTCAACAAGAAAATCCGGATACACCAAATCTTGAGCCCCTAGCTTTGATATGTAAACACTCTCCCATCTATTCAGCTTAATGTTCTTCGACATTATTTAATCATACTTGTTGTAGTAGTTCGGATGCACCATCATTTCTCTATACACCTGCCACTCTGGAATTGGCTTGACAGTAGACATATCATTTTTTGAGGATTCTTCTACAGAAATTCAAAATTGAGAAAACTCCGAGAAGTTCGGAATGGGATTAAGTAGAGGGTAAGGACTTCATCACGCGAGAGCATGAGATCGATGGGGGGAAACCATTAAGGGGTCCTTTATATACGTTTTTGAAGTGAAGATTCATCTTTCACACTCAATCCAATGGCCAAAAATCATTTTGATCGGATCTGATGGTTGATATGATAGATGCAAGGAAAACATGGTAGAATCCAATCTTTTGAGGGTTTTTAAGAAAATATTTGGATTAAAGGAAAAGAGAATCCAAAAAATTTAAAAACAAAAGAAACTACCAGCAAGTAAAAGATGATTATGAAAACTCATAATGAAAACAAACCTTTCAGATTGCTATGAAGATTATTTGTATTGAGTAAAAAAAATTGTTGATGAAATTTAGATTTCGAAAATTTTGATTAAGAAAATAAATTTGAAAATGAAAATCAGAATTATGAAAACTTTTCAGTAAAAAATATTCATTACGAAAATTTTATGTATGAAAATCTTTATTACAAAAATCTTCATTACCAAAATCTTCATTATTAAAATCTTCATTACGAAAATATTCCTTACAAAAATTTTCATTACGAAAATCTTCATTATAATGATTTTGAGTACGAAAATTTTAGAATACGAAAATTTTCATTACAAAAGATTTGAAATATCTAACTAGGAATATTTCTAAAATACTTCAGTATGAAAATTTTGAAAAAATAATAAGAAAATTTACTCCCCCTATGAAAAGGAGTTTATTACTCTGAGGAGACTGATTTCAACAAGAATTTAATAAATATGATTACCTCATGGTTATCATTCCTAACGTTTGTTTAATTTATTCAAATCTATCGGAGGGTAAATATTTCGTGAAAATATCATCAAGTTGATATTGTGTTCCGATAAATTCAAGAATGATATCTTCTTTTTTTTGTGATCCCTATGAAATTGATGCCTAATATGTATGTTTTTTTTCACAAGTGTGATGTGAATTGTTTTTACTAAGAGAAATGGCACTAATATTATAACAAAAAAATTGTGATTTGGTAAAACTCATACCATAGTCTGTGAGTGTGTGTTGCATCCACAAAACTTGAGCACAACAACTTCCAGCTGCTACATATTCGGCTTCAGTAGTAGAAAGTGCTACTGAGTGTTGATTCTTACAAGACCAAGAAGCTAATGAATCTCCCATAAAATTACAAGTTCCAAATATACTTTTTCTATCCATTCTACATCCACTAAATTTAGCATCCGAAAATCATTTTAAAACAAAATCATTTCCATAAGTATAAAAGAGTCTTAAATCTATGGTTCCCTTTAAGTAGCAAAAAATTCATTTCACTACCTTTAAATTGGATTCCTTAGGGTTGGATTTATATCTTTCACATAATCATACTAAAAACATTAAGTCTGGATGACTAACTATCAAGTAAAGTAAACTTCCTATCATACCTCTAAAAGATGTTTGATATGCTGGTTTCCCAGATTCATCAAGATCAAGTTTGTTTGAGGTATTGATGGGAGTACTAATACTCTTAGTGTTGTCATATAGATACTTTTTAAGAAGATATTTAATATAAATATGTTGGGATATATAAAGTCCTTCTGTTTTTTGAGAAATTTGAAATCCAAGGAAAAATGATAAATCACCCATCATACTCATTTAAAACTCAAATTTCATTAGATTCGCAAAAGGAATAAGTTAAAGATTGATGAGTTCAACCAAATATAATGTCATCAACATAGATTTGAACAATCAAAACGTTTTTCTTATCTTCCTCTATAAAAAGGGTTGGATATGCATTTCCCTTAACATAATTATTTTGAATAAAAAATCTTGTAAGTCTATCATACCAATCTTGAGGGGCCCATTTATATCTATACAAATCTTTGGTAAGTTTATAAACATGTTTTGAATGATTTGTATCTTCAAAACCAGGAGGTTGTTCAACAAAAACTTATTCTTAATCATAACCATTAAGGAAATCACATTTCACATCCATTTGAAAAAGTGAGAAATTGAATAATGCTGAAAATTCAAGTAGAATACGGATAGATTCAAGTCTAGATACTGGAGCATAGGTTTCTTTATAGTCTATTCCTTCTTGTTGATTATAGCCTTTAGCAACTAATATATCTTTATTTCTTAATATGATTCCATTTTTATCAAACTTATTTATAAAGACCCATTTGACTACAATAATAGAAGTTTCCTTAGCTCTTTCAACCATGGTTCAGACTTTATTCCTTTCGAATTCATTTATCTCATCTTCCATAGCTTTTATCCAAGCATAATCACCTAAAGATTCATTAGTGTTTTTTGGTTTTAGTTGGAAAGGAATGCAAGATGTTATATTTCATTCCTTAAGGAACTTCTTGTCCTTGTAGGTTGATTCACATAAATAATGATACTATCACTAGGATGATTCTTAAGAAACAACTAATTTGGGTTTTTTAAAACTTGTTCATCAACATAAGGTAGGAAATCTTCTAGGGTAAATGTTTCAGAAATGTATTCATGGAAATTTTCCTTATCAAAATGTTCTTCTGTCAAGGGTTGATAATAAATTTTTTAAAACACATCTAAATATATAGGTTGGGGTTGCTTAAAAACAAAAGGATTAGTTTCAACAAATTTGACATGTACTATTTCCTCAACAGAGCATGTGTTTTTATTGAAAACTCTATAAGCCATAGAAGTTGTGGAGTAGCCTAAAAAAATTCCTTCATCATATTTTGGTGAAAATTTGTGAAGATTATCATTAGTATTCAGAATGAATACTTTTGAACCAAAATCCTTGAAGTAGGAAAGTCTAGTTTTTCTTCCATTTTATAACTCATAAAGAGTTTTATTAAGAAAAGGTTTCTTCAGAACACGATTTATAGTATTAGAAGTAGTACTTACCGCTTTATCCAAAAAAGTGTTTGGAAATAGAATAATCAATCAACATGGTTCTTGTTATCTCTTGAAGAATTTTATTTCTTCAATCAACAACACCATTTTGTTGAGGTGTTCTAGGTGCTGAGAAGTTATGAGTAATGCCATTTTTACTAAAAAATGTTTCAAAATCAGAATTTCAAAATTATCCTCTATGATCACTACGAATTGTTATCAAATGAAGGTTTTTCTCATTTTTAACATGGGATCTAAAACTTTTGAAATAAAAAAAAATCTTCATATTTCTTTGCTAAAAAATAGACCCACGTAAATCTAGTGTAATAATCAACTAGAAAAAATACATATTACTTGGCTCCATCGCTTCCAGTTTGTTTTAGTCCAAAAAGATCCATATGTACTAACTGTAATGCATCATTAGTTGAGACTTCACCGAATGATTTAAAACTTGATTTATGTTTCTTGCCGTATTGAAAAGGATCACAAACTTTTGATGAATCAAATCTAAGCTCCGGTATAGTCTTAACAAGTATTTTCATAGAAAGTTTACATAGGTTCCTAAGGTTACAGTGTTCTAACCTTCTATACCACAACCAAAAGTGATCTTTCATTGCACTAAGGTAATGTAGATCTTGACTCCTAAGGTCTTCTAAGTTTAGTGTGTATACATTCTTTTGCCTATGGGAATAAATAATAAACTCTTCCTTGGAATTTTGAACTAAGCAATTATTATTCCTAAAATTCACAAGGTAACCATCATCACATAACTGAATTATGCTAATGAAGTTGTTCATAAGACCTTTAACAAATAAAACATTCAAAATCAAAGTTTTTCCAAGAAGAACAATGTTACCTATACCGATAATTTCTCTCTGAGCATTATCTCCAAAAGTTACTTTCCCCCTTTTGTCTTGATAATATTTTCAAAATAGTTTTTGTTACCAACCATATTTCGGGAACATCCACTATCCATATACCTTGTATTTCATTTGGTACTTTCTCTATATTCCTGAAAACAAAAGATTTATATTTTTGGAACACAAAATTTCTTGGATACATAAATTTTAGAAAGAAAAATTTTGGGCACCCACATTTTCATAGAAAAATAGGCTTTATGAAATCTTGTAGACTGAGTTTTGTTTATGAAACAATTTTTTCCCCATGCCGACCACACTAACACATAGTACAGAATGGAGCACATTGGGGAACAAAATAATTGTTGCTAAAAATTGGTTTAGAACTAGAATAACCAAATCCAAAATTATTCCATAAAGGTCAGATTTGAGAATACATCTTATAAAAATTTTCTTTACCTAAGGTAAAGTTTGAAAAACACTTCATCAAGGAAAAAAATTAGAATTTCAGTCTGATAAATAAGGTGTTGTCTTCTAAAACATAAGCTTTAGAACTAGATTTAGGCTCGAAAACGTTTTTCTTAGAAAGAACTTTTTTAGGTCCTTAGAAATTTTATCCTTCTTAAAATTTTATTCCTCATGGTTTTTTGAAATAATTTTGAAATCTAAAACTTTTATATCAAGATCTTTCGAAAGATATTATATATCCTTAGTAAGAAACGTTTTTCTAAAATTTTCTTTATCATGCTTCTTCTTGAGTTTTGAATTCTCATTATCAAGAATCTTAGAAAACCTAGAAACTTCTTCATAGGAAGGTAAAGCATTATATTCACCAGAAGAAGATTCTTCATCAGAAGATATATATTATTTACTATCACTATAGTTAACACTCATGGATAATTTGGTCGTAGATTCAGCATTGTGAACCTTATCTATTAATAAATGATTGTCAATAGGTAGTCTGGCTATTAGACTAAGATTCTTCTATCCATAAGATTCATAATCTGATGATTCATCTGAAGTGTCACCACCACTGGAACTCTAGGTGTCATTAGCTTTCAATACTTTCATAGATTTAGCTTTGTAGTACTTTTTTCTATTTCTCTCATAATGCTTTTCCTTTCTTTATTTTATCTTATGCATAGTACAATCAGGTCTTATATGTATAGCCCTCTTTTATTCATTACATGTAACTTCTAAATCATTCTTATCATTCCATTCATTATTCTACTATCTGGATTGAAGGTTTTTCTATCCAAAAATCGTGTTCATCCTTCGAGCAAAAGTTGGCTAATTAATTCTCTGAAAATTCACTTCCACTAGATTCGGATTGTATAACCACCTTCTTATATTTCGATCTTCCAACTCTCTGAGGAGTCCTGACTTTCAAATTATTTGAAGTTGTAGTAAAAGAAACACTTCCATTCCCATTATTCTTCTTTACATTACCAGCATCTCACTTCATTCTAATATCGTGTTGTAGAAGAGTTCCAAAAAGTTCATCAACAGAAATCTATGTAACCATTGTATTCTCATTAATAACATTCCTCTTGGATTCCCTCTAATTGGGCGTGATGTCTATGATCTTATCAACAAGAGATTCATCATCTAATCCCTTCTCACCCATAGATTGTAAACTATTAAAAATATTCATGAATATTTTTTGCACCTTACATATGGGTTCTTCATAAGGAATGAAAAAACCTTGATATTCAGCTACGAGAATGGATCTTCTAGTTCCAATAACTTTTGATGTTCCAAAGTGTGTAACATCATGTTTCTTCCAAATACAATTTTTTGCTTCACAAGATGAAATTTGGCTATATATATTTCTAGTCATGGAACAAAGAAAAGTATTTCAAACCTTAAAATTCAGTTGACATTCATGATTTTCTTGTTTTGTGAATACACTAAATTTCATGTCAGGGATTTTATAACCTCCAGTAAGCATAAAAAAATTATCCACTCCAGTATTGATAATAAATGTCTTCATGTGATCTCTCCAATATTTGTAATCATTCTCATCAAAAATTGGTGGTCTTTTAGGATTTAAATTGTCTATGGAACCATCAATTGATTCATGCCATCTTAAAGAAAATATCTTTCCACACAAACTTGTTAATAGTAAGTTTATGTAAACAAGGCAAATATTCCTCAACATGGAAAATATAGAACAATGAAAAACATGAGCAAGGAAAACTTATATGTGAATATAACTATTTTAGATACCTGCTCTGATACCAATTGTTGGATTGAAAAAATTAATGAAGATACTAATTGTAGTATTGTATGATTCTCAATATACAAGAGGGGTGAATTGTATACTTTAAAAACTCCTTTGAAACTTTTAAAGATAGTTATGTTTAACAAGGTTAAACAAGGTAATTCCCAAAACCTCTAGTTTTATGCACTTTCTATATTCAAGAAATATGATTTAGAGAAAGTGATTCTGATAATATGGTTCTGGAAAAATGAAACTTAATGAATGTTTACAAAGATAATGAATCTACATTAAAGAGTATAGAATCTCACTAAATTAGAGTATACAAGTATAAAAAAGTATAAGATAGTTAAACATTCCTTTACAAATAAAATGCAGTGGAAAACTTGATACAAAACAAATATCAAGTATTAAATATATTAACCCAAAGAGAAGGGTATCCAACAACCTTGGATAAAGGTCCCTTGATTTAAACTTTCAAGAATGTATATCTTACACACACTATGGTAAGCCCTTTATATGAATATCAGAGTCTGTCTTGTTATCCCCACAAGTCCTCAACTTTAAGGTAGTCGGAAGCTATGTCTTCCTCAGCAATGAAGCCCTCATCTTCAAGGTAGTCAGCACCTCTGTCTTCCTATCCTCGAAAGCCCTTGATTGTACATAGCAACAATCAGATTCGCATGAATAATATCTGAACAAGATGTTCAGTACGAACTAAACATGATATTTTCTCTCTCTAGAAATCACTTCAGATCAAAAGTTGTCCAAAAAGTTCTGATCTCTTTCAAATGAGATCCTATTTATAGGCACATCTACAACGGTTGGCTCCCTCCTCAAATAGTCATATTTTTCATTGAATTTAGAAGGGACCTTTACACATTTCACTCATTAAATGGTTAGTTAGTAACTGAATACACGCCATCATTTTATAACAAAAACAAGTGTACGAAAAAATATGGCTACATAACCAAAATCAAATATTTGGAATGTAAGAAAATAAAAGTTCTGAATCTTACCAAAAAACACATTTAGTGTCTACAGTTCAAGGATATTCGGATTTTTTTTTCTAAGGAATTTGGAAACTGAACTCTATAGAATTCTGGAGTAATAATTTCAAGGAAATTCAGAATCTGGATTTTCAAGAATTTATACCTTGAACTCACAATGTTCAGAGTCAGAATTCATGTGAATTTGGAGTCAGAATGTACAAATATCAGAGACTGAATTCATAAGAATTTGGAGTATGAACATACAATGTTCGGAGTCTGAATTCATAGAACTTGGAGTCAGAACTCATAAGAGTTTGGAGTCTGAATTTAGAGAACTCGGAGTCACAACTCATAAGAGTTCGGATTCTGAATTCATATCCTGAAAACATAATTCTCTTTATCTATGTATTATATGATTCTGAGGTTTTAGATATGAAACAGAATTTTAGACTTATACAAGATAATGATCAGTGAAAAACATGGTAAGGATAAATTTCCTGGGGGATGTAAAATTTTCCTTATGAAAGAAAAACGCAGTGTAAAATGAAATTTTCCTTGAGATAAGGTGTTTGTGATTTTCAAAACACGAGGAATGGTAAAGTCATAAGAAATCCTTATTGACTTAATAATCTCCCCAAACATGAAGGAATGGAAAAGTCATAAGGAAAACCTTATTGACTCAAAAGAATATTCTATTCAATTTGATTGGATTTCTAATGAATATTTAATCAAATGATTGAGTTTTAAATGTGTCTTATTAATAATGGTTAATAGTACCTGAATGATTTGTACCACATCAACTATTTGGTCCTTTGGTGGCCACTTAATAAGTTAAGTCATGTCAAAGATAACTTGATCCAATCCACTAGGGTCAACACCCAAAAACAACATTACGCAAACCCCACCACACCACCGTACAGACCAAAATAGTGGCATTGTGCACCCATCACATTCAATTTATTTTCTATGTGATATGTTGACACTATGCATGCCCAAACCCTCACAAATTCTACCCAAGGCTAGTTTGGGTTGACTTCATCCCACACGTGGTTGACTCTAAGGGCCCCAAATATGTGTGGATATGGTTTTTTCCTGATTGGGTCATGGTTGGAAATTATTATTTTATAAAAAATTAAAAATAGTGGTATTATATAGATACATATAAAAATTATTACATATATTAATGTCTAATTCATAATATTTTTAATGATGAAATTAAAATAATTTTCCAACAATGATTGTGTTAAATACTTCCACACATAAATCAATATAATTACCCTCATTTATCATTAATGTATTGAACATTTTCAATAGGTGATTTTATAGGGATTTAAAAAAATAATACCATATATATAAATTTACACAGAAATTATTCTTTTTTTAATAAAAATACATTTTTTTTAAAACAATTATCATATATTCAAGACCGGTATTGTTGAAAATATGAGTTATTTAAAATTAAAAATTCTATATATAAATTTTTTTTAGAATAAAGAAACATATATTTTTAAATTTAATAATAAAATATATTCTAAATTTCTGTAAGAAAGTAAATTTATATATATATTGTAAATATATAGATACATTTTAATTAAAATGTTTTTCAATAAAAATATTGTATCCTCGAAAGTAAAAAAATCTAATATTTGATTATTTTAACATAATAAAAACTTATTTTAATTCAATAATGTCATTATATTTCATACAATAATATATCAAAACATATATTGTTAAGGATTTAAATTATATAGAAAAAAATTTATTAATAATATATTAAAAAGAAAAAAATATGGTGAAATTCTTGGGATGTTACATTCTACCCCATAAATGAATAGTTACCTTAAAATTATTTCATTATATATAAATAAATTCATAATTTTTGTTATTATAATTTTCATAAACTGGAATAAAATAAATAATATAATCATAAGGGTCACTTATTTACATAAAACCTTAAGAAAAAAATTATAAATATTTATTTATCCTAAAAGGAAAGTGCATAATCTACAAATTTATCTAAATCATTCAGTTAATTACAATTATAATACCCATAAACCCCCACTCTTGGATCTTGTGTTAAAAATACTATATATATTATTTATAAAATAAAACTAAAAACATACATTCTATTAGAAACTTGAGTATGTTTTCTATTCTAGGTTTTGGAGATAAAGAAATGACAATTTCAATATATCAAAGTATAATTTGAATTATCCAAAAATATTGATTTGAATTTTCTCAATCTAGGTCAATAATTAATTAAAACTACCTTGTAATATCTAATTATCCTATAAATATAATTTTAAAAAATTGGGTTAGAAAAAAATTTCCATTTAGGGGTTTTAAAACCAGTAAAGGTACTCATATAAGTACAGTTTAAAAATTGATTCAATAAATTATAATATATATACATTATAAAATATTCGGTAAATAAAATTCCAAAATATATCTATAGATATTTTAAAATATATAACCATATAAATCACATTTCCAAACATTTGAAAAATACATAAGATTTTTTAAAATATATTAATATTAAAAATATAATAACCTTTTAAAATACATGGATTCCTCCTTAGGGTTTTAAAAACCATTTTTCAAGATATAATATCTTTTTATGGAATTAAACATTACATAAAAACCCTTAAAAAATCTTTGACACTACTAGAACTATCACCTTTCGGAAACATTCTTATTTTGGTTATGGGTTCACCCTCTATTCATCAAAATCACATTTGATTTTCAAGTTTCATGTATCATGAAGATATTTTGTAACGATTTTATTTCCTTGATTAATTTCCATTATAACACCCTTTCAAAAAAATATAAATTATATTGAAGGGAATATAATTTTTATATCATATAATATTTAAAATAATCTGATATTATTGAAAATTTATATGGTTAGTAGAAATTAATATTTCAAAATAAATAATTTTAATATTACATATAAATAATAAATATAAAAAATTCATATTCCTTCAAAAAAAATATTATGGAATGTTAATCATATTAATAATTTTTTCCATAACTAGAAACATTATTAACATCCGTATCTATAAAATGAAATTTCAGGCATAAAATTATAATTATAAAATAAATTAGAACTTGTAAATATTTTTATTGAAATAGAATAACATAATATAGTAAACATTATACTTTTAAATTTGTTCGTGAATTATGAAAAAAATATTTCCTTTTTGAAATGACATATGTAATTTGAATGTTAAGGGTTGGAAAATAATAATTTCCCTAAATTTGTTTTTGAAATAAAATTATATTAGGCATAAAATGATGGGTTTTTTTGAAAATATTTTTTCTTAGTAAAATAGTTTCTTGCATAGAAAGGGTTTCTGAAAACATATACATTGAGTTGATAAAACAAAATTCACTTAAATATAAATTTGAAAATATCATTTCCCTTACCTAAAATAATAATATTCCGAATAAGAGGGGGTTCTTTGAAAACATATGGATATTTAAGAAAATAAACCATACATATAAAATAGTAAATTTTTGAAACATAATTTAAAGTAATTTTTTATAAGGAAAATAATCCATTAAATAGGGTTTTTTAAAACAAATAAATTAAAATACATAAAAATTCAACCTTACAAAATTATAAACACTCATTGAAAATTACATAAATATTTCAACATGAAAGTAGATTTTCACCACACATAAAATAATACTAAATAAAGATAATAACTATAATTTTAAAAATAATTAAATTTATACTTCTATTAAACGATAATGGTTTTTTAGAAAACATAATTTTATTCAGAAACATTAACCCTTAAAAATGATTTTGAAAAATATAAATATTTCAATGAAAAATAGATTCCTCCTTATCCTATTGGCTTATAGATTTCGATATATCATTGTTGTGGTATTTTTATCTTCTAATGAAGAATGGATGAAAATATTTAGGAGAGTATGGAGAGAGAAAAATAGTGCTTGTTCATGCGGGTTTCCTATAAAATAGGAGGGATATATATATATATATATATATATATATATATATATATATATATGATAATTCACTATTGAGTTTTACAAATCAATAGTCGGAGTTATTATTATATAATATTATATATTTGAATGAACCCTAGTTATAATGTAATTCCGGTTTCCATTATGGCAGTTCCAGTAGTGGGAAGTGGATGTTCACCTAGGAAGAATAAAAAGCGGGACGAGAATGAGAGGAATGTAAGAGGTTTTTTGGCCATCCTTCCCGGATATCTTCATCTATGGATTATGATATCGGTTCTTCCATGTTCAATTAGTGTGGGATGGTAGGACACAAGTTTAAAATGTAATCATTTCCACCCAAACCTTTTCATCGGTGCAGATTCATGGGTCACATAGAATGATTTTGTAGAATGGTGTTCCCGTATTCGAGTGGTTCTAGGTCTGTGGCATTCAAAGGGATGATAGAAAAGTTTGATCCATCATGAATATAATGTTCTCATATTTGAGGCCATGGAATTAAAGATGGATTTTTGTCTATGAAGAGTCATTTTAGGGAAGAGTTTATGGATAGTAGTCACTCTTTGGGTAAGGCTGAGAATAGGAAACTCCATGTAGTGGATCGAGCACTAATGGAATCATCTGTTGGTATTACGATTATTCAAGGTGCATTTATTATTACATCATATTTTGATATTGTCTTGTTTGATACTGGTGCTTTAATTTCTTTAATTTCTTCCAACATTTTTGATTTTTTAAAGTTTTCACCCTCTATTATACTATATTTGATGTAGTTGTTAACACGGTTTGGTAAGAAGTGAGATAGGGGTTTCATGTGCCCATCATGTTCACTAACCACGTCAGGGGTGGAGTTGTAATGGTATTTTATCATTTCATATATTGACCTATTTTTTGTGATCCTTGGTATGGATTTTATGGCAGGTTTTCAAGAACACATATATTTATATAGACTATGAGTGATATTTGTGGTACCTGATGGAAGTACCCATGATTTTCTGGGATAATGGGATCTTTGGTCAAGTTGTGCTAGACAATCACATTTATAGTTGGAAAACCATTTTTTTATATATTATCACTCATGTTGGAGATTGATGAGGGTGTTCCTGGGGGTGGATTACCTCTAGTGGTGGATGAGTTCCCAAAGGATTTTATAGAGGATTTTTCAGGTTTTACTTCAGATCAGGATGTGAAGTTTTCCATTGATTTGGAATTTGGAAAACAACTGATATCACATAACACGTAACGTATGGACAACAACAAATTAATTGAATTAAAGGTATAGATGGATGATTCAGAATATAAAGGGTTCATTCACTTGAGTGTCTCACCTTTGGGAACCCCAGTTCTATTTGTGAAGTAGTCCAATAGTTATCTCTGATAATGTATCGATTACTGTAATCTGAATAGAGTGAAAATAAATAACAAGTACCATTTTCCCTATATTGAAGACTTTTTTGACCATCTTCAGTGGAAATGTGGTTTTGAAAAATTGATTTTCAGTATGGGTAACATCAATCATAGTTAGGGAGGCAGATGTTCCAAAAAATGTATTCCAATGTAGGTAAGACCATTTTGAATACATGGTCATTACTTTAGGGATGAAGAATGCTCTTGTGGACTTTATGGAAGTTGAGAACAGGGTGTTCCAACTATATCTTAATGCACTTGTCTAGGTATTTTTTATGACATCCTGGTCTATTTCGAGACTGAGGAGGTATATGAGCGACATTTTAGTTTTGTTCTAGACACCCTTTGGGAACATCATCTCTATGCATAGTTTTTGAAGTGAACTATCTAGATCATATAGGTGATGTCTCTGGGTCATGTGATCTCTGAACGAGGGGGTTTTATGGTCCCTAATATGATTAGTGTAGTGATCGAATGGGAGAAGCTGTGGAATGTGTTTGAGATCAGAATATTTTTAGACCTAGTAGGTTATTACATGATTTTTTTAGGATTTGTCTATTCTTCATTCATCTATGACAGTACTTACCTAGAAAGAGTTGAATTTTGAATGGATCCCATGGTGTTAAGAATCCTTTGAGGATCTTAAGTTACAATTGAATAAATCTCCCATTTTGATCTTATCAGAATAAGGAATAAGTTATGTTATCTAGGATGATGCTTATGGTATGGGTCTTGGGAATTTGCTAATGTTGAATGACCATGTGGCGGTGTATAGTTCTCACCAGCTTTGACCACATGAAAATAATTATACCACCAATGAAATGGAGTTATCAGAAGTGATGCATGGCCTAAAAAATCACACCATTATCTTTTGGGGAGGTTTTTGTGGTTTATTAGGATCATAAGATCTTGGCTTACTTTTTCAAATAGAAAATTTTGAATTTTAAGTAGTGTTGTTGGGTTTAGTAACTTAGGGGGTTTGATTTTGATATCATGTATAGCACAGGAAAACTTATTGAATTGGAAGATAATTTGAGTAGAAAACTAGTAGTGCAAGCATTGAAAAATACCAAGGATGAGTCGAATTTAATGGGTATCTTTTTTCATATTACCTTAGATACAAAATAGAATAGTGGTCGTTCATTCTTGGTCAGTTTTGATCTAACATCTTCAATTTTATAGTTGATTCTTCATGAGAATCAGAGTAATGAGTCCATCCATTAGTCTACAGAATTCTAAAATGGTGGGGAGATGCCTTGTGATTGTTCATTATCTAATGAGGTATTTGTTTGAATAAAGGGTCTCATCATGGCTCTATCATCATTTAGGAAGGTGGGGTTGCATGACATCCATATGTCATAGTGGGTCGTTCATCCTAATGCTACCAATATGTACTATGACGTGAATTGGTTGTTCTAGTGGATAGGTATGAGGAAAGAGGTAGATGAATTTGTATCAGAAGAGCACCAAAGGCCCTCTGATTTAAAACAGATACTACCAATTCCTACCTAGAATTGGGATGATGCTTCCATGGATTTCATTGTTAGCTTACCTAGTACATCATGGTGGAGTAATTCCATTTAGGTAGTGATTGATCATCTGACGAAGTCATTCCATTTCATTCAGAATAAGGATTTAGCCACAAGGGTTGGGTTGGGTCGGTGGTATGTTCACGAGGTTGTGAGGATTCGTGGTGTGCCATTGTCAATTATTTCTAACATGGGCCACCAGTTTTAACTTTTGGTTTTGGGAAGGGATTTAGAAAGAATTGGGATTACTGTTCAGATTGTGTATGGCATACCATCCTCAAATGGACGGTCATACATAGCAGGATAATCATATATTGGAAGACGTTCTCCAGACATGTGTTCTAGAGTTTGGAGGTTCATAGGATAGAAATTTTGAATTTATAGATTTTACATATAACAATACTTACCAATCCTCAATTTGAATGGCTCCTTTTATGGTGCTTTATGGTGATCTGTGCCATCCACCTTTGTGTTGGGATTAGTTGGGTGAGATCCCACTACTAGAACTGAGCCCTGTTAAAGAGACTTATAATAAATTTATGTTGATTAGGCATTGGTTTTTGATTGATTATCATCTCAATAAGTTTTATTCCAATCTTATGTTATGAGTTATATATTTTTCTATGGGTGAGTGTGTGTTTTTGAAAGTTGTACCTCACCTGGTTCATCATCTTTTGGGTAAGAAGGGGAATCTAAAGCCATGTTATGTCAGACCATTTGTGATTACCAAGAATACTGGTATGGTGGGATACATTTTATATTATCATTCTCAATTGATTTCAATTCATTTTTTGTTATATGTATCTCAGCTTAAAAAGTATAATCTGGATACATCCCATGTGCTTAATTGGGAAGAGTAAGATTTGGAACCTGATTTTTATGTGTTTGAATGACCAATGATGATTGTGGATTCCAATGAAAAAGTAATTCATTGGATGCCTATTTTTTTCAACTGAGTTCTTTGGTATCATGATAATTATGTTCATGAAACTTAGGAGGATAAGTCTTAGGTCAAGGTGGAGTATTAGTTCTGGTTCTTTGATCAAGATTCAATTTTACATTTGAGGGATTAAAATATATCATGGTGGGCAGAATTTTTACATACGTTTTCTCATACTAAGTTATTTTTTTTGTTTAGATTTTTTTACATTAATACCTTATTTTTTCCATGATTTTTTTGGTTAAAATGGAGATTTTGTGCTTCATAGTAGGTATTGCACGATTTACGCATGGTTAAGGGAAAACCACCCACACTTATCTTCAAAACAGTGTGACCAATTTATTTTTTGGATAGTGGTTAACTCTACTGTTGGAGACTTTTTAGTCATACTATGTGTTTTAACTGTTCGACATGTTCCTCCTAGATATAGAGTGGTTCACGGTTTCCACACAGTTTGAATAAATGTGCAGCAAAACCCTTGGACTTTCCTTGTTCATTAAAAATTTTGGAATTTAACTTTCTACCCTATTTAATTGTTAACCATAAACCACTCCCATCCACACTATTCTGTATTTTTATCCATGGTGTCCTCCTCCAAGATTTTTTTATGCCTCTTAATCTCAATATGTGGGTGGTTTTGACCCCGATTCATCAATGAAACATCATGTAATTAGGCTTCCTCTCGATTCCACCCTCTATTTAGGATTATTCTCCCTTATTCCATGAGTTTCTATATTCTAACTAGTTGTTTTACTGATATAGTGGTTGATAATATGTTTTTTAGTGAGATATTTATGTTTTCAGATCAATATTTCTATTTTAGGGTCTTTTGGTGGTGCGGTTGTGGTTTCACACAAATTTATAGAATTTTCCAAGTGCGAGGTATGTGGATCCATGATTTACATTATTTTATTATTTTATCATTCTTTATTGACTATTAATATGTGTTCTATGGATTTTTTATGTGGTGAAAAATGTGTTTTGGAATTGGTTTGACATGAATATGTGTTGTAAGATGTTTTTTTGAAATGAAATTGGTTTAAATTTCATGTGTGTTTTGTTGATCTGTTTCCGAAAAATATTATATGACTTGTGTGAAATGTGTGAATGGGTTTTAAAGGAGATTTAAGGGGGAAAATTTATTGAAATTTTATTTTCCAAGTGAAATTAATTTTATGTTTTGTTAGATTATTTGAGGCATATCATAAATGTGGTTTTGAATTTTGAAGAATTCTATAAAAAATCGTTTCGACATGAGAATAATTTTGAAAGGGGATTTTCCAATTGAAATGATTGGATTGCATATGTTGTTTTATTATTGTGTTTTCCAAATGTATTTCATAATATTTTTCAAGTCGTGATAAATGTATTTCCAAAAGGTTTTGGTGTGTGTATGAAATAGAATGTGGTTATGTTGTGGGAGATTGTGGCTTCCATGTGAACTATTGATCATGGGATCAATATGATGATGTAGAATTGTGAAAATTTGAATATGGGGATCTCTTTTTGAGCTTATGATGTTTGTAATTTATATGTGATAAAGTTGATTTATGTGATATGTGAAATGAACATGAGCACAAAGGAAATCTCGGGTATCTAGGTGGGAAAACTGGAAGTTATATACTAGTTGATTTAGAAATTGTTGGTGCATGGTTTCATCAAGTAGGAATGATGACAATAACACTAACTAAACATATGATATTATGGGATACCACTGTAACTTTGGATTAGATTCTCTCTAGTGGCTCATGAATGAGAACGCTTTTGGACCACTTGAACATTGTATTAGATCCTCTCTAGTGGCTCATGCATGATGATGATGTTGGTAGTTTAGATTAAGAATTTAGATCCCTAAGGTATGACGTTTCTAGGTTCCCTCTAGTGCTAGTTACTTATAGGGATTTAAAAATGGTACTCCCTTGGGACATGATATTCTGTGATATAGTTCCATCCATTGGTATATGGTAGTCCTTTTGTATATAATCATTTCATGAAATATTATTTACGAAAAATAGTTTTCATTGAAAAGTGTTTCTTGAGAAAGTATCCTTTTAAAAAAATTATTCAAAAATATTCAATTGTTCCTATAAGATTTTCATGTTATTTTGTCTTATTCTTTATTAGTTATTGTGATGTTTCTTTATGTTGGTTGTTTATGAATATTACAATGGTTTAAATCATTCCAAAAAGATTATTGATGATGCTCAGGCATAGGTTTGTAGCCTGTGGGGATCGGGAACACCCTTCAGGCCCTGCCATGAATCGAGATGCGTGTTGGGTTGGCTAGAATCCTAGGTTGGTTCGTGACCTACAATTATTATTTTTCTATGAATGGATTTTTTTATCATGGCAGGATATTTATAAAACCAATATATTTCCATGAGTTATGTAATGATGAATTGTTTATAAAACTCATTTCTTTACATATGTTTTGAGATGATGAATTATTTATTCTCCAATGGAACACATGTGTATACTGTTCATTATATAATGGTTGGTACCTATACCTCCCTACAATTAATTTGATAATGAATTATATATCATTAGATAATTAAGGTAAACAAGTTAATGTTCTTGAAATGTTAGGGGATAAAAGTTCAGGTGCTTGATCTTTGATGGGAAACATGTTGATATTTGTGATTCGTGATGGGAGAAAGTCGATGTGCTTGATATGTTTTGTGATAAAGGTGATTAGACTTTATCCAAGAGACTAGGTAGTTAACATTTACATATGAAATGGTTTTCAATACTTGTGATGATTAAACACAAACATTTATTATATAAAAATATGTTTCATGATTGATTATGAGGAATTATCATTCTTATTATTAATTTCTTTTGAAATGATCATATTTTAAGACAGGACAAATGTTTATGATGCATCATAGGTTGGGAATGAACTTTGTATTCTATAATCATGATCACGTACCCATAATTCTCATTTTATTCATTCATAAGATAATAAATTGATATCTTCCATGTTTACCTTTATTGATATTTTTAGCATACCATTCTCTTATATTTATTTTCCATAGGATATAAATAATTGTGTTATGTATTATATTATAAAAGTTATCCAATTGTGAGGAAATAACTAGGAGATGATATATATTTGTTATGAACCAGTTTTTTATGGTTTATTGTTTTCAAAGGCACTAGAGCTTTACCATCCTTAGGAATTTGATTATATAATTTAATGAATATTCATTGAAAAATATTTAGTTTAGATGAAAGAAAATCTTGGGTCATTATCAGTGGTATCAGAGGATGGGTTTAGTAATCCATTAGAAACTAGAAATATAAATCCTTAGTAAAAACCATAAGGTTATGGTTTTGACTATGAATAAATCCTATAGTTTTCGTGATGATCATTAATAACCTAGGTTAAACCTATGTTTTCATAGATGGTTTCATGATTTAAGTCATTTTAAAAATGATTTTTCACGATTCATCACCATTCTTGTTATTTTTTTAGAATATGCTTTTTCATTTTATACAATAGATATAACCAAAAGGAATCACATTAATATAGATTTTTATTGAAAAAGAAATTATTTTACACCGAAGAAAGAAAATTTTATGACAGATTGATTGCAAAACCCTACTCCTATGATAATGAAACATTCTCAAGATATGAATCATGTTGATGTTCTAATTGATCAAAGGAGACAACTACGTACTATTAAATATTTCATAAGGTAATATCAACCTTATTTATTTGATCTTCTAAACCAGAAGTGGATGAGCCATGGATAAACACCAATAATTAAATATTTTATATTCTTCAATTCTAACTACCTGAAATTTTTTCATAAATGGTTATCATGTGGAATGAGAAGCATATAAATGGTGGAATATGTCATGAATATGAGGAAAGAATAAGAAAATGAATCCCTAGATGGGATGAGTTTAAGAACTAAATTTTCAATAATTAGATTATTTATATTCTTTGTATGAAGATGGAGAAGGAGACTTTGAGTTAATGAAAAATGATGATGAATGAGTAGGTACCTAGGAGGAAAATATTTCAAGACATGAAAGGTAAGCTTCTATTATTATCATCCATCCTAAATGTAATGTTAACCGATTATTCAGTGGATTAAAACCAAGTATTCAAATGTAATTAAACATAACATAATTCAGTATTATGAATAAATTATTTGATATTATATTAATGTGGAAATAGATATTAGAGATACCCACTATTCCCATGGTTTTGATAAGAAAAGAAGTATTGAGACACATGAAAACATGAAAAAAATATCATGGTGGAATGAAATTCCAACCATCTATATTCCAGTAATGTGTAAAGAAACATCAAGGGATGTTTTTAAATTTAACTATTTGGTTATTTAAATGTGGAAAAATGGGTCATAAATCAGATAAACTTCATAAGTCAATGAACATGACAGTTATTGCAATAGTGGAAAATAAGATGCCAACTGATGCACGGCACAAGCTCCAATGATATAAATGTAAGGATTATGGGTATTATGCTAATCAATGCAAAAATCCAAATTATTTTGATAATCTGAGTAAAAAAAATATTAAGAACAAAGATAAAGGTAAATATGTATTGATCGAAAATACAAAAGTTGGTTATGAGAACAACATGGTGAAAGGTACTCTTATAATCCACTATAGAACAACTAATGTCTTATTTGATTCGGGATCCCCCCACTATTCTACTTCTAATGAATTTTCTATGGGTATCACTATTTCCCATCAACAATTGGATGTTGAGTTAGCTTTTATGAGTCCAAATGAAACAATAGTCACATATCATGTTTATAGTTCTTCTAGGATTGAATTTTGTAGGATATTAATTCCTAAAAATCTCATGATTCTTCCTATAGTTGAATTTGATGTGATTCTTGGCATGTAATTTATTTCTCTATATGGATCCCAAATTAATTCGTGAATTTGGTAAGACACATTACATAATCTAAATTGACCTATATTCATTTATCGATGCATGCATGAATATGAACATCCAAATGAAATGGATTCAATATTGCAGTACTTAATTTTGATATAGGAAGATTATATATCTTAGATGGTTGGGAAAAACTCAATATTAAGGATAAAGCTATTGTATGCTATATTGTTGGTGTTTTTTCAGTAGTGTTTCTATATCTTCCACTAAATGTTGTTATTTATTTTTCAATAAAACCCATACCTAGTGTTGTACCTATTTTAAGGAATCCTTATAGAATGGGCCCAATTTAGTTGTCTAAATTAAAAAAGATGTTCTAGGAGAATCTAGATAAGGGATTCATATTCCCTAGCAAAGCACCATGGGGTGCATTGATTCTATTTATTATGAATAAAGATTGGACAATGTATCTTTTCATTAGTTATTACAAGCATAAAAAATTAAAAATCAATAAAAATTATCCTCTTCCTCGTATTGATTATTTATTTGATCAACTATGTGGAGATAAATAATTTTATAAAATTGAAATTGAATATGGATATAATCAACTGAGGGTTAATAAAGAGGATATAATAAAGTTAGAATTCTAAGTAAGGTATTAATACTATGAATTTAATGTGATGCCTTTTGGTCTTACTAATCCCCCCTTTATCTTCATGTATTTGATGAATAGAGTCATTAGTGACAATCTATACCAGCCTGTGATAATCTTTATATACAATATTCATGTATATTAAAAAACTAAGGAATAACATGAAGGATACTTTAATATTATGATGAATATTCTAATAAAGGATAATTTTGATGAAAAATTAACAAAGTGTGAATTTTATTTTAGAAGGTTATATTTTTGGGACATATAATCTCATGTGAGTGTATATCTGTATATCTTCCAAAGAAAGAAGTTATTTAAAAAGGGACTATAATAACCATGGTAATTGAAATCTATAGTTTTCTTCGATTGTATGGATATTATTAGTAATTTTTTGAAAATTTCTCTCAACTGTCCAATCCACTCACCATGTTAACTCATAGGGGTACCAAGTTCATTGGATGATTAAATGTGAATAAAATTTAAATGAACTAAAGAGTAATGAAGTCAATTAAATTTTCATTACATTCCCCTATAGTGGATAATGTTATGTAATTTATTTTAATCGATCTAATAAGGTATTCATGTTCATTCTTATGAATAATGGCTTGCTTATAACTTATGCCTAAAGAACACTAAAGGTTCATTAGAAAAATTTCCCAAGTCCTGATTTTGAGTTAGTTACACTAATCATTCAATTATAAATATGGAGGAATTATCTTTACAGAGAAAAGATTGATATATATACTAATCACAAAATGATAAAGTATATATTCATATAGAAGGAGTTTAATATGTTCCAAAGAATATGGCTCAAGCTATTTAAGGATTATTAATACACAATATATTTCCATTTTGGGAAAGAAATTATGGTGGTAGATGCTTTGAGTCAAAAGGACCATGATAGCCTACCTACGATGAGGATAAAAAAAACTCAATATTGTCCATATTTTCAAAAGGATGGATGTGGAAATCATAATGTATGGGGAGAAATATTATCTGAATCAAATAAATCTTCAACCGTATATCAATGTGAATATTAAAGAGGAATAAAAGGAAGATGTAGATCTGAAAAAGATGGTGAAAATGTTCTTTACTTAAAAATTTATTATGATGAAATAATAAGGTTTGGGAACCTTGTTTGTGTTCCTCCAATACCATATTTGAAGAAGGGTCTATTGGATGAGGAACATAGTTCATCATTCTCTATTCATATTCGAGGTATAAATATGTATAGATACCTAGATGAATATTTATAGTGGGATAGAATGAAGAGATATATTTTAGGCTATATTTCTTAGTGCTTGTTTTCTCAGTTCTTGGTTTGTTAGCAAGTTAAGGAAAAGAGATTCAAATATAATAAGATTTTACAACCATTAACCATAATAGAATTGAAATGGTAAAACATCACCATAGATTTTTTTCCATTTGACATCCCAAGCCATATAAAAGACATAATTCTATATGGTTTGTTATAGATCACCACACAAATTCAAAAACCTCAGGTCTATCAGATAATATTTATCCCTAGATTAGAAACCCATAATATATATTAATTAATTGGTAATATTTCATGAAGTACAACTTTACATTATATCTGATTGGGATTCAGGGGTTACCTCAACATTTAGGTGAAGTATTTAGTAGGATCTGGGAGAAGAGTTATGATTCAGCACTTCTTATAATACCATGATATATAGTCAATCTGAGAAGAAAAATTCACACTCTAGAAGACATGTTGAGATTCTGTTCTATGAATTTCAACGGTTTTATGGAATCTACACCTTACATTGGTAGAATTGTCTTATAACAATTCTTTTCACTCAAAAATTCAGATGTATCCCTATGAAGCCCTCTATGGTAGAATGTGAAAAGCTCCATCATTATGGAATGTAGTTGGAGAAATAATGCAATTGAAAATTGATCAAGCCGAGGAAATGGAAGAGATGGTTAGATCTGTTTTAGTAACGCATAACATACACTCATATTTAACAAAAACAATATGTTGATAATTGTTTAAAAGACCTAGAGTTTGAATTGGGTGATAAGGTATAACTAATAGGATGTCCCTCAAAGAGAGTGATGTTATTTGGGAATAAGGGAATGTTAAAGCCTTGATATTTTTGTCCGTTAGAAATTATTGATCATATTGAGATAATGTCTTATCGATTGGCTATTCCACTGAATATCGTTTAGGTTCATGATTTATTCCATGTATCTCTCTTGAGGAAATACATACATGATCATTAACATGTATGATAAATACAATTTTTCCCAAAACAGAAATATATTTCATTAGAGGAGTAACCAGTAGAGATTTTCGATTGTATATGGAAAGGTTTATGAAACAGGACCACTCGCTTGGTTAATGTTTTTTGGTGAAACCACAAACATAAGGAAAATATGTGGGAACATGAGTATGTGATGAGGTAGAGTAATAATTATCCATTTTTATCATGGTGACACATTTTTAGGTTCAAATTAATTTTACGGTTGGTAGAATGTACGCCATAATATTTTACATTTTGTACCTTTTTAAATTAAAATCTATTTGATAGTATTGTTACACGAAAAATCCAACGGAAAGAAAAAGGAAATATTTTTATACACTATAAGTTAAAGTTGAATTATTTAATACTATTAACAGATTTTGGAAGTTGTATATTATATTTTTAATCAAATGTTTTAATGAATAAATCCAATTTTATGCAAAAAACTATATTTTTCTAAATGTAGTTTTTTCTCCTTTAATTGGCACACATGTTTTGAAACTATATTTTTACAAAAATATAAATTATATTTGAAAAAATAAAATTCTTTTTAAAAATTGGAATATAAAAATTTTATTTTGGTTGATTTTTTGGTATTTTTCTAATATGTTTAGTTTTAGAAGAATAGTAAAAATACTCCAATTTAATTGAGAAATAACATTTCATCTAAATAATTTATAATGATAAATTATACTTTAAATTAGTTTAAAATTTAGATTATATTTATTATACATACATTAATTAAATATAAGTTATTTTAAATTATTTATATTGAATTTGGATTTAAAAACATTTCATACGTTTAAACATTTTCTCTTTAAAATCATGCTTTACCGCACCATCTATGAAATTAATATTAAATTAAATTTTTAGCACATATTTTTGTTTAATTTTTAAAAATGTTTCCACATACAAAATAATAATTCCCAAATTTATTAAATATCTACCTTTTATTTTTTTGCCAATATGAATAGTAACGCTGGTAATTTTGTTACTATGGTAAAGGTTAAATTTGGTAATCTAGGTTAAAAATAACTGATATGGACTTCCAAATGACTCTAAAACATGACCAAATTTTATTTTATGAATTGAATTATACCATTAAAATATATTTTTTGCAATTTAATAATTTAATGGAGTCTTTTCTATGAAAACTAATTAGATATTATTAAAATCAAAGAGGGTGATAAAATGTAAAACTTCTTATTTTTAATAGGTATAATATTTTTAATATTGGGTTAAATATATTATATGATTGAGTATAAATATTTTTATGAAATATAAAAGGTGTATATTCACCATGATATTTTACTTTTAATTTTTTGTGATGAAATAATTCTCATAAACAATTATATAATGATGATGCAATAATTATTCAATTAATGTAACAAATCAATTGAATTTTATTAAAAATATTAAAATAAATATAATTTATATTAATTAAAGTCCTAAACTAATTTGTTATGTTATGATGAGATATTATAGGTTTATTAAGTTATTTTTTTGAGGTTATCGTATTTTATTGACATTATTAGAGTAAGTGTAATGAATATGGTCAAAATTGAAAGAAAATATATTTTATGAAAATAATATTTTAGTAAAATAATTAATTAACATAAATATTCAAAATAAGGATAAAAAAGATATATTATTGTCTAAAATATCATAATATTTCTATTTAGGGTTCAATTTAAAACTTATAAGTAGAAATATAAACATTTAAATATTGAAATATTTATTTCTACAGTTGAAATTAAAATAGGTTAATCAAGGGTTAACCAAAATGATAAGGTTTAAAATTAAACCATAAATTTTCAAAAATTTATTTCATTATGGTATTATAACCCTAACCCACCTTATATTTTATTCACATTCAATTTGTATGTATTTATAGTGATATTAAATTTATTGTAAATTAAACTTTTAATAAATTACAATAGTGCCGCTCACCTCCATTATAAAAGGTCACCTCATCCTTCATATAATTCAACCACATTGATTATTATAACTACAAAAAACAATAAACATTTTTACTCTCCACATCCCTATCCACGTTATAGGGATTCTGGTCTTCCCAAAGGACGAAATCTTGAAACCTTTAGAGAACATCTAAAGGTGATGTTTCAAATAATGGATAATCACTCTAACCGATCCCTCTATTTTTATACACTTATATACCAACTATAAATATATGATATATATATCATAAAATAATAAATCCATCATAATAAATATGATGAAATTTTATTATGTTTCTTAATGCTGAATTATACACCCCGTTCCCATCAAACAAGAAGTGAAATTTTCCATCATGCATACGTACAACATACCTTCTCCACGTAGCGATACAATTCATTTTTCATAAACATATTTTATAAATGGAAATTATTATGGGATTAAAGATTTTATATAATATTTATGACATTATTATAATTCTCTAATGATAATATCATATCATTCTTTTTTGAATATAACTTTCTCAGAATTGATAACGTTCATGATGCATACATTTC
This sequence comes from Viscum album, assembly GCA_963277665.1. Taxonomy (NCBI): domain Eukaryota; kingdom Viridiplantae; phylum Streptophyta; class Magnoliopsida; order Santalales; family Viscaceae; genus Viscum; species Viscum album. The sequence goes on along the minus strand of OY728120.1, from coordinate 1,747,901,472 downwards.
ACTTACCAACTCCACGATGCGATTAGATTCAATTTACATATATAATTCCCATGGATAGTAATAAAAATGAATTTATGAATATATATGATATATAAAACCTAATAATTAATCTAAAAAATAGTCATATAATGATAAATGTATAAGTATTAATATGTTTGAACCAAAATGTTTGTGAAACGTGAAGCAGTTATCTCCCAGAATAGTGATTTTAATAAGAGATTATTAAAAAATGGGTGATAAGATATTATGAACAAAATCATAATTTTTATTATATATATATTTTTATGGAATAAATGTATAATAAATAAATATTTATTGTACATGTGGTTTGAACACGAACAATGAAAGGAAATAATTGATTTAAATGTATATATCAAAATCTCATCATTATTCAGGATTGTTTCTGTTTAACTCTTAACTAGGTAATATTTATTTTTGATGTCCATGTTTTCTAAACAATTATTAAAAAAATTTAATATTATTCTATTAATGTTTAAAATATTATTGAATTTTTAAAAAATGGTTTCAAATTATTTTATCATTTTCTAAACAAGGCTCTTCATCAATTTTCCAAAAAAATAAAAAATGAATTTTTTTCACTTATATTGCATGAACATAATTAACCACCATCATGTTTCCTTAATTATATAATATTTTATTTATAATACTATAGTATTATTTTCAATAAAAACTTTTTTTATAATATTATGTGTAACATCCCATTACTGTTGTAGTATTCCTAAACCTTCTTGTGTTAAATTAACATAAAGTTAAATAGATAAAAATTCTTTGTAAGTGAAAAGTTTCATTTTTTAACCACGTTGTGGAATGGTAAACCACTAAATTAATACTATGTAATATTCAATTAAATATTGTACAAGTTAAACATTGAGGATGTATGTTTTTCTGAGGCCCGTAAAGGATCGGAATAGACGGAAAAAAATATTAAATAGAATATATTAACAGTGCACTTTTTTTAAAAATATATTAATAAATCCCAAAAGATGGATCGTTTGAGAAATATGAAACCACTATTATGTCCAAAATATTGTATTTACCCTAGGTGGGGTATAACATTTGAAGGTGTCTGACATTTGGATGTCTCGCACATGAGACAAAGTTATTAAATAATATTTCATATTTTTTTATTAAAAATAATTAAAATCGCTCAAATGGTGTGTCATATAGGAAATCTGAGACCACTGATGGGTCTATAATGTGGTGTTTACCCAAGACAAGGTATAATATTAGTTCGCATCGGGTGTTTGGATTCCTCTCTCACAAAAATAACTTTTTTATTTTGATTAATTATTTGTTCAGATTTTTAATTAATAAATCATTAATATCTCACAAAACGGTGTGTCCTATGAGAAATATGAGACCACCGTTGTGTCCGAAATGAGATTTTTACCCTAGAAACGGAATAATTTTCACAGACAGTGAGTTTTTGGTAATGTCACACATGAATTTAAAGTTATTTAATAATTGTAGTAAATGATTAATTTTATTATTCCCATTTAATTATTAATTTAATTCATAAAAATTGTGTTACTATTCAATCATCTCCAACTTCACACCGAAACTCCATTTTAACACATATGGGTTTTCAAAACCATAGGTTTTGGATTCTTTTCAGCCGTTTAAACTATCAATGCATTAATTGGGTGAAATTAAACAATCCAAACTTAGTTTTTGGATGACTCATTCATCAAATAAGGTGTTTCATTTTGTTTTATTTATTGCTGCGTATTTTAGGGTTTTAAATACTAAAACCTTAAAATCCATATATTGGGTTGTTTACTTGATTGATTTACACCCTTGGAACCCCTCAATGTGGGGTTGTAATCTTTGTTCATCTGGAGTCCTTCAATTCCAGTGTGCAACAACTTCTCACACCCCCTAACGTTGGTTTTTTTCAATTTTATTTCTTTATTTTCCTTAACTTATTTTCTTTATTTTCTTCCTCCGTTAAAATTCCAGAAAAAACATATATTTTTAAACCCAAGTTATATCTTAATAGTTCACGTGAGATTATCAAATGAAATATATATATATATGTCTCTATAAATATATATACATTGTATATATATACATATATTTTGATAATCATATCATGTACTTAGGCATATTTTATTTAGATAAGTTTATTAACGTATGATTTCATGAATTATCAAAGTGTAATTATTGAATATTTTATCACTAGATAAATGCATTGTTTTTTAAATGACAATTGCATTATTAATGGTTATTTTGATATATATATATACACACACATATATATATATACATATATATATATATATTAATATGTATATATATATATATATTTGCGGAATTCAACTTCTTTTCACTAATTAATTTAGTGATAAAAATTATCAAATGTTGTTTATCAGATTATCGTATGTTATATTCCAGAAGATATTCACCGTGAATTTTTCAAAGGCCAATTGCATATAAATATCAAAACTAATTATTTTACATATATTATTAAAGTATAATTAATATAATAATCAAATGATAATTTTGACTTTATTAAAGGATAATTATTAATATTTTTAAAATGATAGTTGTGAGTTTATCAAAGATAATTATTTGGATTTATAATCGTGAGCGCATGCGATGAACTAATGATAAAATGAAAATTTTCCATGAAAGATAAATATTTTTTCATGTGATTATATATATGAAATTTGAAACATATCCTCGTGAGATAAATTATCATCACATGTGATAATTTAAATGATAAATTAAAAATTATCTAGGAGAGAGAAAATATTATCACATGTAATATTTTAATCGATAATTTTAAAATTATTCAGAGGAGATAAAATATCATCGCATTTATATTTTAATTGATAATTTGAAACAATTTTCAAGAGATAAAATATATCATCACATGTAAAATTTCCTTTTGAAATAAAATAACTGTTTTTGGTTCTAGGACCCCTTAATGAACATCGAACTTTTGTGTGTCTAATTTTTCATTATTAAGGCAGTGAGTAGGTGTATTGAACCACACATGGTGGGTTATCTTTTTCGTCGATATCAATGACCTTGAGTTAGGTTGTTCCATTTCAATTAGCCAATTTGATAATCCTTGTATTTCTTGATTTATTTCAATTGTTTGTTTTAATTCAATTGATCAAATTTGCTTTAAATTAAAATTATAAAAACTTGATTCAAGTGAATCGAGATATTTGAAATGGTTTTGTCATGGATGTTTGTAAACCACCTGAATCCAATGAATTGGGTGTGTTTATAGAAATTAGCTGATTTCAATTTTTTAATTTAAATTAAGGATTTGATGGAATTGATTACAATTAAATTGTTTAATTTAATTGTGCAAATAAATTGTGTAATGAAGGAATTGGTTTGGAATTTATTTCAAACTAGTGAAAATGGATTAAAATGATTTCATAGAAACCGTTGGTATTATATTATGAAAATTAATGTTTTAAAAAAACCTATTTTGGTTTTAAATTTAATGAAATTGGAACTTTTGAAATGGAAGAATGGGATTGATCAATGGCATGTTAATCGAACGTACGGAGCTCAAGTTATAAGCGTTTCCGCTCCGAGGGACCGGTTGGTTTTGTGTTAAAAGAAACCTGGGCATACAGAAAGTTCTCCGAAACCTTGAGTGTAATATTCCAAAACAACCATCTCGATCCAAGGATCCCAACGCAACTGATGGTGCATCGATCGTAGGTCCGTAGCCCAAGTTATGCGCATTTTAACAGATCTGTCCGTAAGTAGGGGGTTTGGGCCCGGTCCGACCTGGCCCAATACCCCCTGGGTCGGACCGAAATGGGTCGACCCGACCCGGGTCCAGGTCCGGCCCAACTTGGTGTGGCCCAGCCCGGCGTTGGGTGTTCAGCCCAGCACGGGCGGCCTGGCCCGGCGGCGGGCGGTCAGGCCTGGCGTGTGCAGTCCAGCCCGGCGCAGGCGCCCGTGCACTGAGCAGACACTGAAGGGGGGGCGCTGCCCCCCTGTTTTTCCAAAACAGCAGACCTGTGGGGTCGGCCATAGGTGGCTACCGGGGGTTTCAAACCCCCGGTCTTCTTGGAAACGGTTGGCCATAACGGCCAGCTGGTTGTGCCATGCGGGATCCGCGGGAGGTCCCACCTCCTTTAGTGCTGACGGCCGGCTTGGCCGGCCGCCTCCTGCTGCTCCGCTAGAGCCAAAGGCCACGGTCCCAGTCTGAACGGCATGGCGTGACTGTGCTGCGCCCCTCCACCGTGGCTCGCCCCGGCCTCACCCCCTTGATGCTCCGGCACGGCGCGACGGCACCCCGCCCCTCTGCCGCGGCCCGCTCCTGGCCGTGGCCTCCTTTGGCCTCACAGGCATTGCGCGACGGCGCCGCGCTCCTCCACCATGGCCCGCTCCGGCCGCGGTCCTTTTTTTTCTCACGCAGTGCAACGTCACCGCGTCGTCTCCGTTCCAAGACACAACAATTATCAACAATAAAGGGGGAGGAGAATCGGTCGTGTTTGTGCGGTCTGATCTCCTCCCATGATATCGATAGCAAGTGGTGAAATAAATTCACGAAGAATGTTAAATAATTCATGAACGATGAAACGACACCTACCTCAACAACAATGACAAATTTCGGCATCACGGTTGATGGCATCGGCGTACATCCAAGGATGGGATGAATTCTCACACCGACTTCGGAGAAGAGAAAGAACGACGCATCGATCTCTTCTTTCGGTGATGACATTCTTCGACGAAGAGTGTTGTTCTTCGCAGGAGGTTGAAGCTCTTCAAAAGAACAACACAGGATCACTCTCCTTTTCTTCACACAGAACAAGTCAAACCAAAATAAAATAAGGATTTGCCTTATTTTATTTACTTATTCCAACATTTCAAAATTTCAAAAACTTAAACTCACTCAATTAATTACTCTTGAATAGACTAATTAATTGGATGTCAAGTTGGTAAAATTTAGTGAGGGGTTAGAGGAGTTAAAAGAATTTGAAGGGGTGGGGCTCATGTGGGCCCCACCTCACAAATTTCCTAACAAGAGAAGTTAGGATTTAGTGGGTCCCACCCCAACTTCCACACATATGTTATAATTACGTAGAGTATAAATAAAATTTTAACACATATTTTATTTCACTCTTCAATTAAACCACTTTTTTTAAACAACACCTCCCGAGAAAATGCAACTACAGTAAAATTATTCTTAAGAAATTATCGGCATTGCTGTTTCATCGGTGCCCTCAGATTTCAATTCCAAGCACCGGTTCAAAAGTTAGAAAAAAACCCGCTCGTTCGTTCACTGAACGTACCCGAGCCTAACTTCAGAAATTGATTCTGGGCACACCGGGCCTTGGAATCAGGTGTCGTCAGAAACTGCGTACTTGTAAAATCCCAATGAAATAAAGGAAAAAATTTCTTTGAAATTTATTGGTCTTTACATCGATAGATTTTGTCGACCTCATTTTTCATCTAGAACCCTTAGCATAATGAATTGATTAAAAAATTATATTTTTTTCACCTACTCTTGAACAATTAGACAAGTTGATGAGGGTTAAATAGAGTATTCATTTATTCAATCACATTGGATGGTTTTTCACGTCATCAATCTCTATATTTGTGTTAAACTTTCCCACACCTAAATAATTTCATTGTCCCCCCATATGAAAATTTATATGATGCTTCTTCCAACATATTTGACAAGTGGGATGTTCAAATTTCATTCCCCATTAGAATTTTCAATTTCACAATAATATTTAAAATCTATTCATTGATTCTTATATACATATTAGTGAGACCATTATGATTCTATGATCTATCTTTTTTATTTGAGGTCACATAAGATAATTTCCCCATATTTTTCCATTTCATGAAGATAATTATTTTCTTTGATACAAATTTATCCCACCAAATAAGTGTGAAACATTAAATTAATTAGGAATTACAAGATATGGAGGTATATCATGAATTTATTATGAAGTATTAATGTAATCCCTAATGGAATCATCATAATTTTTCTTAGGGGAATGGAAATTTCTACCCATTTTATTTTAGTGAGTGTGAGGAAAACCTTTATAGAAAAACATTTCAATGAATTCATTCCACTCAATCAATTTAATGTCTTTTATAGACTTCATATTATTATCAATGTCCACCATTGATCAAATTATCCCTCCATATGATAACAATATTGAATGAAACTATCTTTATTAAATAATTTAACTCTATAAAAGATCATTTCAGTGGATTTGATCCATTATTACATGATTAAAGTACCCAAAAATTTATGGAATGTTGGAGGCCTTTGTTTCAAAATAATATCAACTGAAACATTCACTTTTTTAGGGAAATAAGTGTTTTCATCTCATTTATTTTCCAATTCCTAGAATGATTTAATTGATAAATTATAGGAATGATGTTCCTAATTCATACTCCCACCGGTTTGGTAATCTCATTTGGAGATTCAACACATTTCTAATCACAATGTTTGTTGACTTGGTTCCTTCTATTTTTAGTCATTGACTAAAAATAATGTGAAAATTGTTGATAATAATTTTAAAAATATTAATCACATAAATGGGAAACCATTAAAATTGTGTAGATAAATACAAAATTACATATATTTCTTAAACATTGAATATTTAAGAGTTCTATCTGTATTATCTATGATCTCTTTCCAATCATAAATTATTATGGTCATTTTTATCCCTTAATTATAGTACATGATTGTAATGTGAATTTAGCAAATCATATCCTCCAAAATAGTCAATGTAGGTGTGATAAAATGCTTCATTATCATGAACTAGTTGACTCTAAATTCCATCTCAATGCTCCTTTTATGGTTTATTACTACAAGGTATAACTGTTGCAGAGCTAAATCCACTTCTAGTATCTATAGAGGGTTTTGTTTTCTTGGAAATCATTTACTCTATCCTACAAAAATATTAGGTATATTTTCTAATGATTAGTCTTATCAAGAAAATTTCACTAGAGTCTTCTAATCCTAATTCCCAAAATAACTATAATCTCCTCTAATAATAAATATGAAAAACCATATCATTCATAAAATTTATTTCATTAATTACTGTATAATGATATGATAAATAAAAAACCCAACATATTGGGGTTCATACTTTCATTATTAAACTTGGTAAATAAAATAATAACATTTATTTAAATAGGTCATCATTATTTAAAAATCCTTTAACATGGTATTTATAATCTATTTCTTCTATAAAAAGGAACTAGATAACCTGGGGACATAAATAGGAAATAGTTATACTACAAATAGTTGTAAGGGTTTAATTAAAGCATAACATGATAAAAGTAGTATATTTAAGTCAATAGTAATATCAATGTTACATAAAAGGGGTGAGAATAATAAACATGCATATTGAACAGTGATATAACATGATAACATGAAGGTAACATTGGAATATGGTAACAATATAAAACATGACATCATAATCATAAGTTAATGATACCTTACATGGAAACATAACATGATGGAAAGAGTCCCGTAATAGATTAGGTTCACTACCTAATTAAATATATAACATCTCATGATAAAAATCACAACTAAATTCATTAAAGGGATATATACTTCTAACCCAACCCATCACATACATAACCTGTACATCATAAGTATTTTTCATAGGACATACAACACAAGGATATGATTCATCACTTTTAATACTAAGATTTTTGTTTCGAGGATAAATACATCTATTCCCCCAATCAGTGATGTATTGGTACATATAGGTGAATACCATTGAGTGGAAATGAGTATGAATATTCACTACACTAATGATTAGCATGGAAAATTGTATGATATTTTTGGCAGCATAATAGGGTACATAAATATTATTATAAGATTTAAATTGGAGATTAAAGAATATATCATCACATGGATATCATAAGAAAACTTATAGTGATTTTTAGAAACAATTTCCCTCATTAAAATTTAGAAAACAAAAGTGATAATATAGAGTATGTTCTTCAATAAAGATGTGAATTGGAAGATCCATTATTTTGAGAGGGAAATTATACAATCATGGGAGGATGTTATTATGATAATTTGGAAACATTAAGAGGCGTATATAGAGGGAATTTACGAGTAACTTCGAGCTCAAATGGGTTATTAGTTAAGAGGAATGGGTGGTTGATTTAGTTTTTATTGAAAAAGATGGGATGACTTTATGAAGTTTTAAACATAGGTTTTGGACTCTAAATGATAAATTAATCCAAACCACATACCATAAAATTTAATTTACTAATGGATTAAAATAAATATGAGTGGATTTAAATATTTTTAAATCCACAAACTAAAATCATAAATATAACACCCTTGATAATTTGGATGTCTGTCATGTATATAAATAATCGATTTTAAATCCTAATAATATAATATAGGTTTTATTGGATATATTATGGGTTTATAAAATTTATAAAATAACATAAAAAATTATTTCAAAGGGGAAACATAACTTTACTAGATGATACTCTTTATAGTATTTATTATTCACCATTGAGATAATAAAATGTCATAATATATACCATGTATTTATACCATATTCGAGTTTTACCCAAAAAATAATTATTTTAGTAAGATATGTAAAATTAAATGTTTTCTAATATCAAAATGTCTATTTTAAAAATTAAATTCAGGATATATAATAGTCCCTATATTTTAGAATTTACATTTTTAAATAAAAAAACATCAGTTATGTAAAATAAAATTTTTTTGTAGTAACAATTTTCAGACCCTTATATAAATTATATTTGGATACATAATAATTCAATTATAATTTATATTGAATAAATTATATTTATTAAATATATTTTATTGAGATAAATTTTTTTAAAATATTTCAAGTATCATCAAAAAGAGTGTCTGAATTGAAACTGTATATTTTTCCATGATACTATTTGTTTTCATTATATCAAAATATTATTTTTGTCTACAAATATTATTTATTCATAGTTATTTAATAATAAAAGATATAATAATTAATTTATAATAAATATTATAAATTCAAAGCATTAGGGTCTAGATAACTAAGGCATAATTAAACTAAAAAATACCTTAAGGGTATGGTGTGTGATGGTGAGATATTTTTGGTGTGGTTCGAAAACAGTTGATTGTTCCATGATCTCAATGTGCTTGAAAATCAAAAGTAAGAAGTTTATATCATGATTTAGTTACTTAAATATTACTTATTATTTGTCAATGTAAATTCCTATTGATTTTATTTACCTCATAAGGCATGATAAATGGGTATCATAGGTTATAATCCTATATGTTGATGCAATCTCATCCTTTTTTATGTATGATTGATTTATTACAAGGTTATATATATATACTAATAATTTTATTTATATATAATTATTATACCCTAAATTTTTTTATTTCTTATTAGTCTTCTAAATATGATATCATATAACATATAATGGTCCAAAAGATAAATCAGTGCTTGTGTTCACTGTAATTTCATTTCATGATAAGGAAATTTAAAAAAGCTAATTTAATTTATAAATGGTTGGGTCCTTATAAGAAATAGATGATAAAATATTTTATTTGGATGGTCATTTTTTTTATCATCACTGAGTTGGCATAAATATATTAAAATATGATTAAATCCATTAAAAAATAAAACTTCACTGGACATTGACATCGGATCATCTATGAAAGTAGTTACTCGTTAATTGATTTTAATGGAACAATCATTCAAAAATATAACAAAAATTCAATTATAATATTCATAGTTACCCATGATTTTAAAAAAACTTTTCATCTACTAGGAGCATCATCTATCAATAATATATACTTTATCTATCGAGATAGATTTAATGGTGAATTAAATAATGAGAAATTTTTTTTATCCATTTTCCATTTCTCAATTCGTCTACAATGCCTATCTCATTAAAGTATTCAAGACTTCCTCTATGTCATGACCAGTCGAATAAAATGTTACATAGGTTTGATAAAGGTAGTGTAAATGATTTTTAAATGAAGAGTTGTTAACATTAAATTTATCCTTCAGGGAGATATCATTTCTCATCTTTCAACTGATATTATCATTTCACTAACAGTTTTCCCCATCATCTCATTCCTTCTTCCATGGAGTTAAATGAAATTTATGTAATTGTGGGTTTTTTCCAATAGTTTTTTTAGAACCAATAATAACCTTTGAATCTATACCTTCTTGATTGATAAAATATTCAGTTATAAAACTATATTGAATTCCTTTCACCTCTAATATATAGGATCCTTCTTGAAGATATTATATCATTCTACTAATGGTTTAATATAATTACTACCACTATTCATCTTAATAAAAAAATTCCCATTTGAAAGAAAATCATTTTTATTTGAAATAAATCTATCTACATATTCAGTATTAATATTTTTACCTATTTTTCTTGAAAATATATTTAAATTTATTATAAATATTTATATTTAACATCAATTTCCATAATGAAATCATTTTTTAATTTCTTTGGATTCCATTAAACATCCATTTATTATGATTTTATCATTATTAACACATCTTTAATTAAAATTAGATTCTCATTTTTACCCATTAATTTTTCCCTAATTATCCCACTTCAGTTTGAGGATATTGATTTAATCAATGTATATATTCTATTTTTTGACGGAATCTATATTAAATTTAGTCTTCTTCAATTCTTTAATTTTCAATATTATAAGTTCTTTATTGATTTTAAAATATTTTTTAATGCACTTTTCCTATTTTTAATTCATCATTTATCCCTTCATATTACATAGGACCCATAATTTTCATAGACTTATGCATAATTTTTTTATCAGATGATGCCATTTTAGATGAGTCCTATTAATCTTATTTTTCTTGAAAACTAATTTCAATTATTCCTTGTGAAAATTATTTTCATTTTAGCTAATTTTCTTATTCCATTTGAATTATTATTCCATTTATTTGTTATAATTTTTTAATTAGTTTCATCTTCATCATATTTATTACCTTTTTTGTTGGTTGAATTTATGAAAATATATATAACACGTAGACTCTCAAGGAATATAAATGTTATATATCCATTTTACATCCCTTTATCTTTCCTGAAATTTCATGAGAAAAGAGACATTATTCTTTGGTTATCCATATACGTATCATATTCATATTTTATTTCAACAGAATAATCCCCTTATGATGCATTTTTTTTGAGGGTATTCATTGCTTCAAAATACTTTTATTCCATATAAATATTCAAAAAAGATGTATAATTACATGTTTCATATGATACTAGTTTTTTTAGAAAATAATCTTAACATCAATCATGCATAACCTCTAAGGAAATGATTTTGGAATCAAATATTCTTGAAAATTTTCTTATTAAAATTTTTCATAATAATTGGGTTTTTCATAGTGTCTCTAAATCCACCGATATTTTTGGTTACGTAATTGAATATTTGGTAAATAATCATCAATGGATTCATTATTTTTATAGTTAATTCCTCAAAATGTATTCTACATAATTTGTTTTCTCTTCCTTTATATTAAAACATCCTTTTAAAAAAATTTATATCTTGTCTAATGATTCCTTGTTCTGATTGAAGAGCCAAAACAATGGTGAAAAATTTATCTGATATAGAATTTTGAATTTAATTTTGAGCCTTTATATCAATGTCTAGGTCTTATTTTTTTCAACGAAAATCTCCATAGATCATTTTACTTTAGTTTTAAACATATTTTTGATGCATGTACCACTTACTGAATGAGGTATATGTGATAGGGTGTCATCCTATTTTTCCAACAATGAATGTTTTTTACATCCGACATACATAAAACACAACTATTAACACAATCATTTTTCCATTAAAATGTTATATTCAACATATGGAACACTACTACGAACTTAATTAAGATACTCAAGAAAGTGTGAACCATTGAGAAATTGTAGTTGAATTAGATATCCTATTTTATAAATTTATTTATACTTATGTTAACGTCTATGATTTTTTAATATCTCTAACATATTATGTAATAAAATAACTATCACTTATAAAAAATAAAGTGAAGAAGAGAGTAAGGATTGTTATTTTTTGTAAGGTTTTACCACAGTGGGGGAGTTTTATACTTTAAACTGCAGATATGTTATAGTGAAATTTGTTTCACTATAATCGATCATCAATTATACTAGTTTGGTAATAGATGAATCTTTACACAAAATTATATCCTACAACATTCCACTTGAAGTATTATTATACTAATTTCGACTTGTAATAATTTTTTGGTTATTCATTGAGCCTCAAAAATAGAAAATAGTTTATTTTCACAATATTCATACTTTTAAACTTCATTATACAACTGTTTTGATCTTATTATTTTTAACATACCATATAACTCAACTAATTACCCATATTATTAAATCCAATTGATATGTAATTGAATATACATGTGAAACATAAATTATTTCATTATCTAAAAACTCTTGTTTAATCAGTAATTCAAAAACCAAAATTCATTGTCAAAATCAATGAAACAAATTCCCAATATTCCTTTTTAATAATTTTACACAATGATGAAACATTAATTATGAGTCTTAGAAAAAAGTAATACCAAATAATAATATACCCTTCATATTAAATGAAATAAATTAGAAAAAAAATCCCATGTAAGAAAAAACACAATATAAACACCACTCAAAAAGAATCTCCAATATAGGTAACTAAAAATTTATATATTTAAAAAAATCATTATGAAAATGAAATAAAAACCGAAACATATTTTACAGTATGATTTAAAAATAAATATAATGATTTTTTTTGGAAAAAATATCATTATAATTTTTTAGAAATATTCACAAACCTATAAAAATGATCATACATCATGGGCTAAAAAATAATTCTATATATTTTTTAAAAACACCTTGTACCTTTTGAAATATAAAAACCCATTTTTAAATAAAAAAATAATAAACAAACGTAAAAAATAAAAATCAAATATTTCCAAGTATTCTAAACTATTAAAGCCCTTTTTGGGAATACTCAATCACAAAAAAAGGCCCTAACCCTCAAATGGGTAAAGATAGGTCAAATACCCTGTAAAAAATATATTTAAATTCGATAAATCATTCAAAAAAATGTGAACTCAAAGTCACTTTTTTCTTTAAATCATTAGTTATGATAAAAACATCTAATTTTATAAACAGATTTAATTTTTTATATTATATAAAATACCCCAAAATAATTACAAAAAATTCTATATTGATAAACCTATTTTACAATATATATCCCTATAAAATTGGAATAACATGGTTGATTTTTTTGAAAATACATTATATTTAGATATAGTAGTTCTCCAAAATTATATTACTTTAAAAATAATAAGTTTAAAAGTTTCTATGTTAACTATAGGTACATTATTAGAAAATAACATCTTAAATTTTAAAATAAAATCATCCAATATTAGTATAACACTATTATTTCAATTATACTATTTTTAAATAAATAAAATTGGATGATATCATAATAATTCCTTATAAAATAAATAAGTTGAAATACATACATGAGAATCCAAAAACAATAAGACTTATTTATATAAATATATTCATATTTAAATAACTTATGATATAAAACTATATACCTTATATAAATTAATTATAGTCCACATAAATTAAATTCAATATAATAATACCAAATAAAAAGAGAATGTCAAATTATATTAAATCCTGTCAAATCTATTGTTTTTTAAACACACAGTTGATAATAATGAGGTCCAAAATTAGATAATAAATATCATGATTTTCACCATACATCCTAACCGTAATTATATTACCCATAAAATATTATTTTAGAAAATATAAAACTTCGAAAACATGAGAGATTAAATACCAACAATAATAAAATACCATAATCCATAAAATTAATAAAAAAATATTTCTAATTAGGTCTCCAATAAAAAAATTCATTTATAATTTTCTTGGTTAGGTTTTTTGTTATATTAAAATTTATTTAAGTTTAATTTGAATTTAAATAAATATAATGAAACCAAATGTAATATTTAAAAATATTAATTTCTCATCAGAAATAAAAAATTTAAAACTAAATATCATTTTATAAAATAAAATCTTAAGGAGGAAAAATATAAAATGACTAATTAATAAAACAAACATTGTTATATTTTCTAATATCATCAATGAAAGTAAATATTAATTACGATGTTTGGTATTATCCATGAGGATTTATGATACCAATCAAAAGTAACTAATTTATCACATTATTGAATTACATTACATAAAATAACCCTTTAAAATTATATCCCAAAACATTATAGTCATTATAAATTTTTCATATTAAACTAGATATCATATCCTTTATACAAATTAATTTTAAAAATAATAATTATTAAAGCTCATTTAATTTTAATGTCTTGAAATTAATTGTTTTTGTTATATAAATCCGTTCTTTTTGAATTATTAAAAAACATTTCACATGAAAGATGAAAATTATGATTTTTTAAAAAACCACACATCATCATATATATATATATGAATATGTATTTATTTATGAAAACCAGAATATGAAATCAATGAAATAACATTGTAATACATGAGGAAGTATCATATTCAAATATAATATTAATCATATCCATCCAAAAAACTATAAAAGATTATAATAAAAATTTTACCAATTTGATGTAATTTATGACACGTGAGTCAAAATGAAACCATTTGTCCTGAAAAAATTTCTAAATAAACTAATATATCATAAAAACTGATAATGATAACCCATTTAATGTTTACAAATACTAATAATTAATGTAATTCTATGGTAAAATGATTTTAAACCATAAATATGTTAATCAAGCCTATCCATTTATTACATATATTGTTCCAATGATCCAAAATCAACATATTTCCCAACTTATCACTTATGATTTTATTCCATTTTAAATGATATTTGACCGAATACCCTATCATCTTACCTAAACTAGATTTTCATAGACCAAAGGATCATTTTCGATTACCATGTTCCAAAAATTGTTTCTGGGGTATCATATATAATCTGTGATATTTTAACCAATGCAATTTAATAAGAAATAAATGAGGTGATAAAAACTGACTAAATAAATCAATAAAAATAAAATTATTCCAATTAACATTGAATAAATGATACTGAAACAATAAAATAGGAATGAAATGAAATACACACTAAATCCATAGGATACAAAAAACCTATATGCTACCTCATCCATGGTCCATATATTAGTTAACAACCCCCTTCTAAAGGGTCTAAAAATGTCAAAAATATATATAAATAGAATATTTGGCTATATACAAACCATTATGGGTATTGAGGGTGTGAAATTATTATTACAGGATCCCACCAAAAAAAATTTCATTATGGGTTCTATCCATGATAAAAATTCTTGTTCGAAATACATTTAACAAAAAAAATTAAAAAAAAATTGGAAAACCAATCGCATTTCCATAACATTATTAAAATACATTCAATTTGATTATAAGGATTTTTTTCATCCAAATGAGAATATAAAGAATTCATGACTAATAAACAAAAAAGTAAACCAAATTAAAAATAATGTAACATAATGACATAGAATTTAATGTAAAACCAATTATGTGATAGTAACCTTAATAATACTTGAACCTTATATAACCTCTAAAAATATTTTATCTTATTATACTATAGTATAAATGAGATGGCGTAATCCCCAAAACACATCCATGTCCTCATCGGGAAAAAACCTCTAAGGAAACTTAATTTTTCACCAGTGGTAATAGATATATAATAATATTAACTCGTATAGCACTCATCCTTCACTCACCAAAAAGATATCTAAGTCTTTCATGTGGCCCCACAATCTCAACAATGACCCTTATATATACAATGACCTAGTCTTTTTAAAATAATATTTTTTTAGAAAATGTGTGCTATTTTATTTTACACCCCATGCCTCTTTAATAGTGAAGTAAAATTTATAGATTGTAAAGGGAAATGTGACCATCAGTATTTGACTATTATATGAACATCGGTTAATATGAACATTGAAAACTATACCCTTGGTTGATAATTTTACCATTATAATTAGTGACAATAATTATTAATAAAAAATGACAATTAATATAGAAAGAAGAATTGATGGACACAACCAGTAGCTTCATGCGGTTCAAAACCCATTTGTCTAAACTTGGAAGGGAGGTATCATCATTGGGGATCGACATTGACCATGACCAAGACAAGATTCCATAATTGAAGATTGAATTAAATTTCGTAAGGTAGAAGTTAAATTTAGTGGATACTACCATTCGATTATTGTTTTTCATGACTCCCCATTAAACTACCATTATCACACACCTTACCCATGTGGCATATGTTGGGGCATAAAGGGTTAAAGGTCCACACTATAGTTAAAGAATCTTCAATTCTCATTGCAACAATAAAATTCGTATTCCATAAATTCTTTATATGAATTTATTTCCTTAATAAAATATATGCTTAATTCAGATGTTTTTTATAATTTGATTTTTAGACACAAATAAAATAAACAATTATTTTTTAGTAAAGATATGCATTTCTATAATAAAACTAGCTATTATCAATAGTATTTTATTTAATGAAATAGTTTCTTAAAACACTTTTATTTAAATGATATTTGATAAAATAATTTTTTAAGGGACTAAGAATTTTTTATAATTGTCAGAAATTCGATTGTGCCTTAAAAAGATCTATTTTTAAATAAATAATAATTTTTATATTTAAATATATAAATTACCATATTTATAGAATTTTTCTGATAAAATAAACATCATTTTAGAAATCATAATGTCAGATTTAGGTTATGGTAATATTATTTGAATTATCTAAAATACATTATTTTTCTATGAATAGTAAAAAATATTTTTGGGTTTTGGTATATTTTATGAGATCATATTTATGTTATAAAGATATAATAATAATTCTATAAAAAATAAAAGACTTAAATAATTTTATTTTATTAATATTAATTATTTTAATATATTTTATTCAAATTCTAATTTAAAAAGTGACTTCCAAACTCTATAATGGAAATTTTTATTTTTAAATACATTACTTTGTTGAATCATTACAATTCCCTTCCAAAAGAAGTATTTAAAATTTATGTTAATTTTTTTGGATTAAAATAACATAAAATATTACCAAAACATCCAAATATAAGAAAAAAACATTGAGTATTCCAATGGGGTTTCATTCTCTACAACCTAGTTTTCCAAGACCTATATTTGTAAAATATTAGACAAATACTCCACTTCTCCTATAAATACCCAAACTTTTATCAATTTTTGTTCACTTAAAAGCTATTATACATGAATTTTTATTATTTCTTACTCCAATTGAGTCTCCCAAAGGTTACTTAAATTCCCCATGGTTTCATCCTCATGTTTTTGGAACAACTCTTAATAATTAGTAAAAATATCAACTTCTCCATTCCATTTAAAATTGATTATTTTGGTATGTATACCAATTCCCAAGAAAATTCCTTTTTTACCACTTTATATTATCCAATTAATATAATATTAGTATTTTATGAATGGGAATCCCCTAACCACTCTAATATTTACATTTTCTAGAACCTTGTTTTATACCCATCATGTTGACAAATTTTCTTCTCAAATTTTATTCTTTTACTTGAGGAATTACCTTATCATTATTATTCGAAAACCATATCCTTTTATTATCAATAGGAATTAAACAAGACTTAAAAATGAATTATTATTTTTTGTATTAAAAAATTTAAAACACACATTTCATTTCAAGGGTAAAAAATGATGTAATGATCATGTATTTAATCCCTTTTGTATGCCAAGAATTTAGATAAGAAATCCATTCATTATATTGCATGTTTTATTAATGAAATTATTTATTATGTTCTATGTGTCACACATTAAACTAGATAATATGAAGGGTGAACCACTATAACTCCCTAATGAATTGGATAAATAATTTAATCCCTATAGAGGACATGTTTTATGATACCTTAGTGAATAACCTTGGTAATTTTCATTTAAAGACCTTGGGGGAAACCCTTGGTGATATGATTATGAATGTCATATTTAATTGTTAAATCCAAATTTCCATGTTATGATTCATGATCTTGTAATTATTATTACATTTATATTCCCATTACTCATGTCTTATCATTATGCCTTATGTTCATATTGTTATGTCTTAAGATCTCACATCATATGTATTTATTGTTTATTCCCTTACTGGGATTCATTCTCACCCCTTTCCTTTTATATATGTACTTAAGTTATTCTATTTTATAAATATAACATAATATAATCCCATAAATTAGTCTTTTAAGTGTATTTAGACGATTGTTTTAACTTTTCACGTATTATGTAACTTTTTTCTATGAAACTAAACATTAAAAGACACTCTATTTTGTATAATGTAATGAAACTATATCTAATAAAAAGGTGGGATTCCATAGTGGCTTTAAAATTATGGTTTAGTATTTTGTAGAAATTAGGATTTTAAAACATTAGTAATATCTCTAAGGACAAGTCTAAATATAGTAAATCATACTGGTATTTTGGTGTAGTGTTATGAAATTGGTTTCTAAAAAAATCCATCCCTATAGGGATAGGGACAAGAATATGTGGTTTTGTAATAGATGTGCATTGGGATAACACTCGAAAATAATAATTTGATCTAGAATCTAATAAGAATTGGTGCATGAAAATATGAATTTTTATAATCTAGTTTTGAGACTACTAGGGGATATGTTTTGTTAATCACAATATTTTTATGATCCAGTATGAAGGATGTACAAAATAAGTAATTATTATTAGAAGATATTAATAACATATTAAATAATTACATATTAAGACATAAAATCTCTTTTGAATTGTAATATTCTTAAAACTAACATTTTCCTCACTCATGAATTATTATTTTTTTGAAAATGGTAGTAAATATGAGGAACTGCCTAAATGATGAGTGAAAGAGAAGACGCACCTACAACGTTGTGATAGAAGCTGGAATGGAAAAATTCAGGATGATGATGAATAAAAGAAGATAATTTATAAAAAAATAACTTGGATCGAGTCAAGAGGATAGATTAATTTCTAATAGATAATCATTACATTGAGTCCTTTATACATCAATATCCACCTTCATTCATCATATCTAATGACACATCCGTTACTGAACAATGGATAAGAACTATATATAATATATTTCTTGTATTCCATTCATAGAAATTGGATAATGTAACCATAGAAGTTTGAAACATAGAAGGATAATATGATCATACCTGGGAAATGATAAAAAAACATTAATACAAGAAGGCAGATTGATACTAGGGAGTGGGAAGATTTCATTGGAATATTTTTCAAGATATATTTCCACTGTTCGATGATAATGATAATGGAGAAGGAATTACATGAACTGATGTCAAAGGAAAATAAATAGGTTGGAAGATATGAGATAAACATTAAAATACATTATTAATACACCTCTAGATTCATAAATTATCCAAAGGTGTCAGTTGATAGATTCACTGGTGTACTGAGACCCCATCTATAGTGGAATCTAGCCAATCGAGACAATGAAAACTATGAGGTGATAGTGTGGAGTGATAAAAAGGTTAAAATGGTGTTTAGAGAGATGTATTATTCACATTAATCAAAATAAGTGAAGACATACATGGGTCCAAAATTAGGGAGGAACATTGATCTTTGAAGAGGTGGAAATAATGTTCAATTTTACACATACAAAAAATACATTAAGTATAACTTGGGAAACTAATTGATTAGTTGTTTAATGCTATAAAATGGATGAAGATATGGACATATAGCTCTAAAATATCCTGGTGAGGTGAATCATCAACTATATAGCACTAACAAAAAAGTGAATTTGGTTCATTCCCAAATAGAAGTTCAGTGATTCACGTTTAGAAAACTTGTGAAAATTTCAAATAAATGTCCAAAATACAAGATAATGAAGTGTAACCTCCATTAAACTCATCATAGGACAAGGTAGAAAGTTCGGCTACATTATATCATGATATTTTATGTGGAGGATCTGAATGATGTTGTGGTAGGTATACGTTCATATCATTTCATCCAATTTGTAAAATAAAAAGAATCAATCCCAAAGTTTATATAATTAGAGTTATTTGTGAATACTTCTAGAGAAATTATCCTTCTATAAATAGTGCATAAGAATAGTAGTATTATATTTTATGATTACAATCTCATCAAAATTTTAGTAGTAATTCCAATGGTGGAATTCAAAACTAAACTAGGGATGGACTGGATCTCAAATTATAATACTACGATTAGCTACAAAATAAAGGAAATCATAATTTTCTAGAATGTACAACCTATAATTATTTATAAATAAGAGACATTCAGTTCCAAACATTATCTTCAAACCCCTCCCCTATTCTCCTTTGTGGATATGATTCATGAAGTGGGAGAAGTTAATGTAAGTATAAATATATATAATGTATCCATAGTTTAGGAATAAATTGAATTGTTTCCTAAATAGTTACATGGAACTCCCCCTACAAAGAGAGGTATATTTCTATATATAACTCATTAATGGATCCAAGATGATGTCAAAGACCCTATATATAATTGAAAATATGGTGTTAGAGGAATTAAAGAAACAACATCACAATCTCCAAGAGAATTGTTTTATCCAACCAAGTCTGTCTCATTGGGAAGAACATTTTGTCTTTGTGAAGAAAAAGGATGGATCAATGTGGATATACAATAATTATATAAAAAATAATGAGATCGTAGTGAAGAAAAAGTACCCTCTCCCATGGATTTATGATTTATTGGTCTCAATTCATGGGGATCAATTCTTATCAAAGATTGGCCTCTGATCTGGGTATATGAAATTTATGGTTAATAAGAATTATATTTCAATTACAACCTTATGAAAAAAAATTATATATTAAGAGTATGTTGTTATTCCCATCATCTTGAGTAATTATCTTACTATATTTATGGATTGGATTAACATTCATTAAGGACTAACATTATAAATTCATGGTATTTTTTGTTGATGAGATTATGATATACACTAGAAGTCGTGAGGAGCATGAGGTTCATATAAGGAATTTCCTAGGAACTATGGGGAAGGTGAGTAAATTTGGAAAATTCAACAACTATTAATTATGGTATCAAAAATATGAATTCATGGGGAACACTGTAACTAATGATTGAATCTCAGTTGAACTTATGAAGACAAAGGCCTTATAAGAGTGGAATCATCCTACAAAAGTAGTTAATATTCATAGTTTCCTTGGTTTAGTAGGATATTTTGGGAGCTTTCTGAAAAACCTTTCATGACATTTCAATCCATTGTCTATGTTTATTTGAAAAGCGAATAAGTTCATCTGGCTAAAGGAGTTTGAAGAAATTTTCCATCAACTAAATAAGAGATTGGTTACATCACCTATGTTAACTCCACAATCT
Organism: Viscum album; assembly: GCA_963277665.1. Taxonomy (NCBI): domain Eukaryota; kingdom Viridiplantae; phylum Streptophyta; class Magnoliopsida; order Santalales; family Viscaceae; genus Viscum; species Viscum album. Next base: position 1,747,880,016 of record OY728120.1, on the reverse strand, counting down.
GTCATAGAAGGATTTGTTATGGATAGCAATGAATATATGAATGGGCCTATGCGATTCGGGTTCTTATGCATCTCAATAGTTGAAGCCTCGTGAGTAGATTTATCTTACACAACACCTTGAGCTAGCTACTATTATTTTTTCACTGAAAATAGGGAGGATCTATATTTTTTGGGAGAAATGGTATACAAACAATGACCAACAAAATTGAGGTATATTTTAACATAAAAGTACTTAAACATGAGACAAAGGAGATTGTTGGAAATTCATAATGACTATGACTATTCAATTAATTATCTCCCGGTAAGAGAAGAAAAAGTTACTGATGCATTAATTAAGAAAGACCCTGCTCTGCTGAAATTGATGAGGATTCAAGAAGAACCATTGAACAATGAATATTAAAAGTGGACATGGGAATATTAATTTAAAGGAGATGATCAACCCTATCCCAAATTATTTATCAACCATAATTACTAGAGATGATCTATAAATATCAAAATGAAAATCCTTTGTTACAAAAGAATACAAATGATATGAATAATATGAAGTTTTATATGTTCAATATTGTTCAAGATAGTGTACTTAAATTTTGTGCCTGGATATGTGTCCAATATATCATAGAGATAAATAATTATTTGATGGTTTAATCTCATAGATCTACATTATCTATACATTCTGGAATAAAAAATTGTATATGTACCTTAATGATCATTATTGGTGGGATTATATAAAATTGAAGATTATCGACTATACTGCTATGTTCTTGGTATGACAACAAGTGAAGGAAGAGTGACAAATCTCTAAATGGGTATTGCAACCACTACCCATACCATCATAGAAGTGGATAAATTTCACTATATACATCATCACTAATATTCAAAGAACCTCCAAAGGAAACAATTTGATTTGGGTTACAGTGTATCATCACAAAAAAAAACATTCCATTTCAACACTATTTTTGAATATTTTCATATTGAACAACTATCCATGATATACATGAAGGAGGTGGTGAGAATAAATTGGGTTCCACTTAATATAATGTTTTATCATTATACAATGTTTTAATCAAAATTATAGAGAAGTATTAAACATTATTTAAGTATTGAATTGAATTTTAGTATGATTTATCACCAGAAAACAGATGTCCAATCTGAATGAAATGTTCAGTCACTCAAGAAAATGATGATAACATGCTCAATGAAGTTTAATGTTTTATCTGATCAACTACTCCCATTATTTAAGTTCTTATACAACAAGAGATTCCACTTGAGTATTGAAATGTAATCATTTGAATATTTATATGGAATGCGATGTATAAATCCTACTTGTTGGGATGAAGTTGGTGAGAGGAAATTCTTTGGGCCTAATATTGTGCAATATATGAAAAGAATGGTTCATTACATCCCACAACATATGTAGCCTTTTCAGACTCAGAAGTATAGATATGGTGATAACTTTTTAAGGGACTTGGAGTTTGATTTTGGAGACAAAAATTTCCTTCAGATATCACCATGGAATAATTTATTATGGTTTGGAATGAAATGGAATCTTAGAACTAGGTACATTAACCACTATAAATTCTTGATCACATTTGATCATTAGACTATAGGTTATCAATTCCACATAATCATTATCATGTTCATGATTTATTCCACCAATCTCTCATAAGGAAGTATATACATGATTCCATATGTTTTATGAATTCAGATCTGGTATAATTGGAACATGACCTCTCTTATGAGGAGTAGTAGATTGAGATCTTAGAACATATAGGCAAGGTTCAATAAAACAATACTACCCACCTTGAAAAAGTGATCTCGAGGAACCATATATATAAATATGTTATGTCGGAACCATTGAAGAAAATTATATAGTAGTACCCTCACCTTTTCTCAACTGAGAGAATGATTTGAAATTTCAGGGATGAAATTTTTTAAGGGGGAAGAATGTAATTAACCACACTTTTTAAAATAATATGTGTGTCCAAAAAATGTGTTTTTTTTTATTTTACACAACCAAACCATGTCTCTTTAATAGTGGAGTATTATTTATAGAGTATAAAGGGAAATGTGACCATCATGACTCAATCATTATATTACTATCCAAATTTATACCCTTGGATGATAACTTTACCATTATAATTAGTGTTTATAATATGTAATGAGAAAAGATAATTGATACAGAAAGGATAATAAATGGCCACAACCAGTAGAGTCATTCCATTTCCATATTTTTGAACATGGTAGGGAGGTATAATCATTAGGGTTCTACATTGACCAAGAAAACTATGTGCTTCAATAGTTGAAGTTTGAATGAAATATCCTATATGAGAATATAAAGTTAGTAGAGATTACCACTATGTATATGTTAGATGAGGCACCCCACAAAACTACCACTATCACACACCCTACCCTCCGGGGAATGAAGGTGTAATAAGAGAATATGTTTCCTGGTGTTATTTATTAAAATAGTAATTATATTTTTATAAATAAAATTATTATTCCATCAACTCTTTAAAATAGTAGTTTTCTTAGTAAAATATAAATTTAATTAAGGCAAATTTTGTAAATAGATTTTTTGATGAAAAGAAAAAAAACACGTATTTTTTAAAGAAGATATACATTTTGATGATAAACTAACTTATTATATATAATATTTATTTTAATGAAGTAGTATTTTAAAACTATTTGATTTAAATAATAAATGATAAAATAATTTTATAATGGACAAAGAGTTTTATATATATGTCATAAATTGTAATGTGCCATAAAAACATCTAATTTTAAACAAATAATTATTTTTTTATTTAAATGTTATTGTTTTCATATATTGTGAATTTTTCATATAAAATGATCATAATTTTTGAAATCTGAACATTGTATTTAGGTTAGGGTGAATTTATTAAAATTTTCTAAATTAATTTATTTTTCTGTGAATAGTAAAAAATTTGGGTTTTAGTATATTTTTTGACATCATATTTATGTAATAATGATGTTATAGTTATTTAAACAAAAACCATGACATATAGAATGTGACTTTATTAATGTTAAATATTTTAATTTATTTTATTCAATTTCAAAATCTATAAGTGACTTCCAATGTATAAAAAGAAAATTTTATTTTTTTAAACATTAATTTTAAGAATCTTATCTTTTCTAGGCCAAAATAATTATTTAAAAATTATGTTTAGTTCTGGTGGATTAAAATAACAAAAAATGTGACCCAATTTTATAAACCCTATAGTAAAAACTATGGTTATTCCAATAGTATTTCATTTTCCACAATATTGTTTTCCAAGACCTATATTTGGAAAATATTAAACAAATACTACAGTTCTCTTATAAATACGGACTCATTTATCCATTTATATTCACTTAAAACCCATTATGCATGAATTTATTGAGATTTAACCTCCCATTTAGTCTCCTCAAAGTGTTATCAAGCCCCCAATGTTCCATCCTCATGTTTTAGGAAAAACTATTCACGGTAAGGGAAAGTCTATACTCCTCTTTTCCATTCAATAGTCCTTTTTTTGGTTTATCTCCCTATTTACAATAAAATTACATTTGTACCCCTTTATATAATCCCATTAATATATGAATATTCTAATCTGAATGGGATACCATTTTCCCCTCTCATTTTCCCTTTCTAAAACCATGTTTTATTCCCATCATGTTGCCGAATTTTCTTTTTAAATTTTCATCTTTTATATAATAAATTCTATTTTCCTTTCTATTTGAAAATGAAATCCTTTTTTACATTCAATAGTAGACAAATAGTTTTGAAATGGATTTTCATATTTAGGTATTTACATATATTAAACTCACATTTCCTTTTTTGGGTTAAAAATGAAATAATGATCATATCTTTAAACAATTTTGTATGCCTTTATTTTTTATAAGAAACATTTTCTTTATTCTCCACGAGTTATTAATGAAATGATTTTTTATGATCTACTTGTATATCATGGAAATAATAAATATTAATGGTGTAAACTGATAGTGCTCAAATGCATTGAGTAAATAATTTAATCTCAAGAAATGACATATTTTATGATACCTTGGTGAATAAACTTGGAAATTTTCATTTATGGAACCTTGGTGATATAATTATTACTGTAAAATTTAAATATTGTAGCCACATTTCAAGGTTATGATTCATGTTATTATTACTATGATATTACTATTACTAAATACATATTACTATTCCCTATGTTCTTATTGTTATGTATCAAGATAACCTGTTATATGTCTCTATTGTTTATTCCTTTATTGGAATTCATGGTCACCCCTTTCCTTGATGTATGTCCCCAGATTATGAGATTAATTAAATATAACTTAATGTGAACCCACAAAGAATTATTTCATGTGGATTTAGAAGAAATTTTTATGATTTCATATATTATGTACCTTTTTAGTATGAAACTAAACATGAAAAGATACACTGTTTCATACCATGTATTGAAAGGTTATGTCATTTAAAGGTTTTATTTTATAATATCAATCCATTTCAGAATGACTTAGATAAAAATAATTATTAATTATCAAAAATTCAGGTTTAATATTCAAAATACAATAAAATTATAAATAATAAGAAGAAACTATTCAATAAATCATGTATAAAACATTAAGAATTGTAATTACATATAAATGTATTCACAAAAAGAATAAAAATTAAAAAACACCAACATTAAATTCATTTTATTCCAAATATATCTCATAAACATTTCATCAATTAGATTTCAAGAACACATTATAACTATAAGAAATAAAAAACATGAAATCCAATGAATTTTACTTTATAAAAACAATCTTCCATTTAATTAATCACTTACAAATATTTTTTTAGTAATATAAATTACATAACAATTTTACCAAACACCTTGAGTACATGAAAACTTATGTGTAGAATTTCACATAGGGATTCCAAAATATTTATTTTTAGATAATTTAAATTTAAGGAAAAGATCATAAAAACCACATTGGGATCCATTTTAAATATATTATATTTTAATTTTAGAATGAAATATTCAATATAAAAATATAAAGAACTAAAAACAGAAGAAAAAAAATGTAATTACAATGAGATACCTACATGGAAACCACCATATCAATGATTCCTTCCACAAATGTTGATAAATCAATAGTAGGAATAGTTTTTTATATTTTACGCAAGGAGACAAATAGGCTATGGCCATGATACATTTTTGTTTCTATAAAAAATGGTAGTGTCAATATCTTTTAGTAGAGGGTACGATGTCACTGGCTGTAAAATTTGTGGTCACAATATAAGGGCTATATAAATGGTCATCGTACATTGCTATTACATGTTGTTATATCCACATTTACATGGAGCCCGATCCATGGGTCACCTAGAGCCACAGGTCAATTCCCTATGATATAAAAATAAATTTATATGCTATGAATGTATGTGTATATATCCAGAACCTATAGATATGTGATTATTCGAATGGAAATTGAGTTCTGATAATAATAAAATTCACAGCACTCGGGATTTGATGACATATGCCCATAAAAAAATATATATACAATTACCACTCATATACATTAGTTTTTTTGTATGTTATTTTTATAATAATAATATATATTCAAAAAGGTTAAAAATATAATATTATAATTAATATATAAAATCAAAAAAAATGAATAACATATATCTATGATCATGTATGATTGTGTCTATAGGATTTAGGTGAAGTAACCCATAGTTACGGTCCAACAAAATTACGAATATAGGGGTTTGGTGCATGGGTGGAGATCTATAGTCTTGTATGATTTTAGTTTTAGGGGAGTTGTTCATGGAGATAAATCCATATTCATACCTCACTATTTATTTCATAGTTGAGTTAAAGTGGTCATAGCAATAGCGTAGTATGATAGTGGGTTATAGGGGTGAGGTGTAAGGACCTATATCCATGGTCATTGTGAGTATGGATACCTGGGTTGGGTGTAATGAGATATACCCAAACATATACTTTTCCCAAAACTATAATATTTTACCACTATCTTCCAATGAAAAAAATTCAAGTTATCATATCATTACATGTGGTATGACCTTCACCATAAAACATCTATAAACATGGTAATGATTTTTCCATCGGTATAAGTTACCTATTACAATAGACATTCAACTCCTGGTAGTAGCCTCATTTATATATGTCATTTTTCTTATAGATTCTGCATTTAATGATCCATAAAAATCAAGGGATTTTCATTCAAGAATATAATCCACATGTTTCCAAACCATGACCAAGTCATGCATCTATAAAAATGTATTAAATATTTTAAATTATTCTTTTTATTCAATTCAAATTTATTCTTTTCATTATTTTTATTTAAAATAAAAAAACATAGTGTCACATTTTCCCACAAATATAAAACAATTAATATTCCTTGAAATATCTAAAGATTATGGAACCATTTTATAGTTATATTTAACCATTATCACTACATCAAAGTGATTTTAGAACTATTAAAGGAGAACCTCAAAATGAATTATGCGAGAAAAATTAATCTAATAAATATATAATATATGATAAAAATTAATTTAAGGCAAAATAATATTAAAACAAAAAATTGTATCATATGTATTTAAAAAAGTATATTTTTTTTTTATTTTTTAAATTATAAATAGTGATATAAGACTTTAATTATGAATTTATATTCCATATTCTCATTCATTTCCAAAAATGTGTCCTTATTAATTATATTATCTTATATACCTCATATAAAAAGTATTTATTGAATAATTTAATATTTTTTATTTTTTTGTGGTTCTACATATATCATTACCTTCATTTATTATTTATACCATACATTGTTTATAAAGGATTTTCTCACCCCAACATGCATTCTTGGGATTATGATCTATATCATTCCCTATCATTATCATGATTTTAAATTTTTAATCACGACATATATTTTTTATTACATATATTAATTTTGTTTAATATTTATATAGCTTCACTAATATTTACATGACCATATAAAATTCAATATGTTTTTGTGAAAACACTAGAATTCATAAACATGTTTGAAGGGTTCTTTCAATTAAACTTTTTCAATTTATTTTCCTTGGGAAATATTGAAAATCTTCATAACTATTGCTTAAATATACATACTTATTTATTACATTTTCTTGTTTATGTAATATGATAATTAGGTAATAGTACCTATTAAATTTTTTATTTATTTAATTTCAAATTGAGTTCCATGACTAAGGAAGTATTTGATTTCATGGATGGGGATATCGTGTTCATTGGAAAAAATATGGATGAGATCCCAAATTTCCATAAGGATGAGTTTCATTTTATTAAGATATATAATTTTGTTTATTTGGAATCTAATCTGAATAATAAGATAGATCTATAAGATTAAACCTTATATGAAAACTGTAGAATCGAGTAGTTAAAAGTGTGAGACATAAATACATCCTCAATAAAAAAAATTGTAGTACATTTAGAAATAAGTAATACCTATTACATAAATGAATAATGGGAATCATTATATCATAGGGAAGAAGAATATTACTAATTATACTATTGTATACTATAATTATTTCTTTATTACTGGTTCAACATACAATCCTAATTATTTTAGTGTTGTTATCCCAATATTTGTTGACAAAATACACAATATGGTGTTTATATAGTAGCTATATTTGTTAAAAACAAATAGGTATCCTTCTATATAACTCAATGAAATTTTTCTTTCCCACATGTATTCAAAAACCTCTACTTACAATAGTATTTTGACATAACTAAAGTTCATTTTCTTGGATTATTTATATTTTCATTAGGATTAACTTCCTACTAATATGACATAATTTTCAATATCTAGTTCTCAAAAAAAATGATGGTGAGGTTTATATACATAGTTCATTCATACCCATTTTCTCTGGAAAAATAAATCCCTAAAATTTTGTGCACGATCCTTGGAATAAGGCTTTCCAAAAACATTGGCACGAAGGTCCCTCTCAATCAATTTCATTTTCTCCATGGAAGTATAATCTTGGGATTTCTCATAACTACCTCTATGTGGATTATTCTACTACAAGAACCTTTAATTAATAGATATATTTCCCTCAAATTCGAAATCATGAACTTTTGACTCAATTGACCAAGGAATCAATGGTGTGGTCTTCTATATATCTGTTTTTAATATAAATTTTATTGATATGATATTTGATTAATTTGATTATGTGACAATATATTCTTTGGTTTCCAAAATACCACAAGGATAATTTTCATGTTCCCATGGAATCAGTCTAGGTGATCATCTATTTATCATGTTATTTAATAATACGTAATTTTATCATAGTAAGTGTATTATTGATGTGCTGGAAAGTTAATTTTCAATACATTACCAACTAGGATAGTTGTGTGGGATCCCTCTCATCATTTATTTACTAGTTATTTAATCATGCTTAATTAAGATTACTAAAAAACCATAATGATGTTAAGGTGTAACTAATATTTATGTTGTAATTCCAAATTACCCAGTTAGTTATAGAAAATCCTAGATTCTATTTAGCCATAATTTCAATAGAAGTATAAATATTATAATCAAGTGGATATTAATCACAAATGAATAGTTGGTTCTATTAAATTTTATGGGAATTGTTCTATTTTTGGGAAATGACCAAATATAACCACTTTAGGACCACATGGGATTTAATTACTGATATACATTGGTCATTAAAAGTCAAATCCCACTCCCTTTCTTTTAGAGTTTCCTTGAAGGAATCGTTATTTCTAGTCCTATCTATTAATTTATGTCTTAAAATTATAATAATTACTTTGCTAAGATTATAAAAAAGTGTTGTATAAATTTCACTTTGAGTGGATCTATCATTGTAAGGACTCTATTTAGTGTTAAATTAAATATTTTCTTCAAGATATTGAAGTCAGGTGTTATGGGAACTAAGAATGTTTCCATGTTTAATGATTTCTTAAAATACAAATTCTTTTACAAACTTATTATGATATATTACTATAGTTTTAATTTCATCATGGAATTTTTTAAATAGTATTTAATCTAGGAGGAACCACTATGGATACTCATACATTTTGTCATACATTAGGAATACTCTTGTTGATGTGATGAATAATAATAGGTGGATAAATTATATGAACTCCAAATTTAATTTCTGGAAGAATAATTGGTTTGTTTCTCCACTAATTTAGTTCTTTATAGAGTTGTTGAGTGTCCAAAAATCATGAGCATGGATACATTAGATTACAACTATATCATTTTATGGCCTGTGTCATGGATCTAAATTTTGAATATCCTTTTATAACTATCAGAGATATGATTTTTTTCCTATCTAGAGATACATGGAACCTTCATTATAATATATAATAAAATTTGGGAACAAATGTTACTCAAAAAACAATTTTACATATTCTATGTTATTGGAAATATGAGATTAAACCATCAAAAATCACACTATTATGGAGGAAAATATTTTATAGGATACTAACCAATGACTACCTTATAATGGTTTAGATAAATCTCTACCTGAGGTGTGGTGTCTATAAGGATGGGGAGGAATACAAAAATTATTCCTTAATCTAATTATCATTTTAAAAGTATATTTGGAATATTTTCAACAGTCTATTTGAAGTAAATTTTTATTTATATTGGTAAAATACTCTACATAATGATTTATGAAAGTAACTAGGATTCAACTAAATAGTTTAAGAACCTACTATAGGCTAATATTTCTAATGTCTTGTTCCTTATTTAGTGGCTCTATAATGAAAAAATGTCTGATTTAATTGAAATTTATCTCAATATGTTCATGATAAACATCCTTCTTTCTATCAGATGTGATATCTCCTTCAATATTGGAATGGTTATGAACTCCATCAGAGAGATTTTTGTATATCCTAATGTAACAAACCAGGCCATGATGTCATCTAACAAGACACCCGACCCGGTCTGTGGCATGGACTAAATTGTGTTCTTGATCACCATGGGTTGAAAATAAGATTTTGGGCATCAAAATAATACTGATGGAAATTATTTATCCCAAAAAACCCAGAAAAATTTATTGAAACTAGATACAAAACAAACTAAAAGTAAATGAATCTCAATAAATATACAAACTGATCTAGGTAAAAAATAAAATTGAAAAAAAATAATTTATATAAAGAAAAATATAAACCAAAAAAAATAAAAACTCAATATCTTTGGGATTTTATGGTCATCACCATCCACCATACCAACCTTCTCCAATACAAACAAAACTAGAAACCCTCACTTGGAAAAAAGATCAAGTCTACCAACAACGAATGGTACAAGTAGGACATGAACATAACATCTTAGTAGTCCACCACCATAGAATCAATTAATTTCTTTTCTAGATACATTCCAAAAAGAGTAGTTTTAAATAATAACAAAAAATTGGGTTTTATAATTTTGAATAAATAAACACATATTTACCCTTTTCAAAACAATCATGCCACATTCTTATTTTCAACATAGATTTGGAAAATAAAAACAACGTTCTACAGATGGTTCTGGAGAATTTAAAACAAGGCTAAGATAAAAATTAAATAAAACAAAAAAAACAAGAAACTGAGTAAAACAGGTAAAAAATAAACTATCACATACTAATAGAAAACCATGGGCATTTCCTAAACATCCCTATAGAGATCACTGGATTTACTCAAATTGGACTCACCGACAGGAATATAGTGAAGCTCCATAGTCAATAACAGGATGGAAATAGTAAATTAGCTAGTACAATGGAATGCACCACTTATCCCTATAAAACCTAAGGAATTCCAACCAATCTAATCGAGGTTGACAAGAATACATCACTTGACCGTCTAAAATCCTCCCAGGAAACCTATGATAACAATATATGGTGAAAAGAGGAGGACCTCAAATGTGTGACTTACCTTGCCTCATGCCACTGCAGTTTTCTACCCAAAAAACTGACACCAACCATGTGATGATCCATATAGGTAAATACTCCATAGGGGTGACCGTATCAAAAAAAATCATTCACAAGTGTCAAACGGACCATCACATCCGGAAATATTTCAAATCATTTCTCAAAAGATTCTATGTTTCCAACATAACACCTACAATTTACAAACCAAATTAACATACAAATTATTAAAAAGTCTCGATTGAGCCTTTAACATTTCCACTCTAATAAATTTATAAGGAAATTATCAATCTAAAGTGAAACACAAAACAATATGAAAAGTTCTAAAACAGGCTTTATGCCAATTATTAATCAAACATATCTCAAAACAAAAAATGGTCCATGATTTATAAAACACATTTTAAGTCTCATTTTAATGTCACATGAAGCACCAATATTCCATTTAGGATTTAGGGAACCGCTTCAGAAATATGTGAGGATAAGAAGGATTATTCTTTAAAAACCATGGTTCAACAATGAACAAAGTTTATCAAGGTGCCAAATGGGCCTTACAAACCCCTTATGAAAGAACACATTCCGAAAATAAACCAAATCATCATTTAAAAATCTGAACCACATAAAAATACATTTATGAAAATAAACACTAACATTTCATTCCATTCATGTTTTCATTAAGTCATCTAATAACTATTTTTAAAGAAACATCACATGATTATTATTAAATATGACATGTCACAATATAAAATTCACCACTTTCCACTTATATAAAATCCAAATTCACAACCCAAAATGACATTGTAACATTACCAAGGTTAGTCAACACTCAAAATACACAATTTAATTTTAATGGAAAATTTAACATTTTAGAACACATTGTTTTCATAACTACATAATGTTAATTAATGAAACACTTTTTGACTACCTCTCCCAACATTTTCCAATACATGAACACAACTCCAAGCCATGAAATCATACAGGAATCATTAAAAATACATTTAAAAATTGTTTATCAAAACCCATGAATAAAATTGAATTCATCATAAAGGGAACAAATGGGAAACCCAACCTTAATGGAGTGAAGATGCAATGAAATATCGGAAGAATGGAGATTCAATTTTGAGACACAAACTACGCACACTAACTTAAAATTAAATGAACTAAACATAAAACCTAAACCATATAGTTATAACAAGATGGTAACCCACCAATATAGACCATGATCCCAAGAGAGAAGAAATAAGAGATGGATAAGTCAACTAAAAACTGAATAAATCTTACTTTGGAACCTTCAAGGAGATTTAAAAATGGATGGAGGGAATGGGAGGGGTGGATTGGAGGACCCCATGGTGTGAATAAGTTAGATGAGGGTAGGAAAAAAAAATTACGGTTAAAAACACATAGGTGAAAACATGGAATTTCAAGATTTTAAAAAAATTTGTAGCTCGCACTGTTTGGCCGCACAGTTTTCCAACCCATGCGAAAACTATATGTTAGACACTATCCAAATAGAAAAAACATAATGCATGGTTGCAGTATGTCTTCCCAAACTATGCAAAACCTATGAAAATTACTATTGTACTCCAAAATAATCTACATGGTTGCCAATGTGAGGGCTCACAACTAACCTAACCCGTGTGTAAACTATTCACAGGCCAAAAACTCACCAAAAACATCAAAAATTTAAATATTTAAAACAAAGGTCAACATGACCCTAAAATTAAAAGACCAAGACATGTGAAAACAATAAAATAAAATAATTCCAAAGGCCAGGGTGTGACAATTACCCCCACCAAAAACACTTTCTACCCCCAAAATGTAACTTAGCTAAGTGATAAACAAAACTCAGTCCCGAATCCCAATCAAACCAAACCAAATGACTAACCTCATGGTGAAATTTCACATCACTAATACAACATGACCAATTCTAAATAAAAATATATCATGAAAAACAATGGCAGAATAAGAGAGTGTTCTCCCTACCACAAAAAATCAACTACCACCTTGGCATGAATTTGAATCGGCCCAACGAGGGAACTAACAACTCAACTAACCAAAACTAATCTTCATGACCTAAACCACACAGACTCCAAATCTAAAAATTATCTATATAATATAGAACCCAACATATGGGTAAATCCGTGAAAGAAACCTCAACTAAATAAAAAATAGAAACACAAACTAAAATTAGTGATTTCCACAGGAACAAGTATGTCCAAACAAGCACAACAAAAACATAGAGCAACAATAACCTGGACAATGGTTAGGCACACCCAAGAAACAAAAATTAATCAATGTCCCATGTTATGATAAGAACACTCATCATAATACTATAGAGAAATTTCATCAAACTTTTACAATGAAAATATTAACTCACAATGATAGTGAAAACTAAATCAATGAAACATCAAACATCTACACCTCAACCTTGGAGAAAAATTTGGGCCCATGATTCCCCCAAACCCCTGAATATTTTCTAAATATTTGATTGATTCACTTAAGGGAATATAGATGGAGGCCTTATGGTTTAATCATATACTTATTTACAACTAGAATCCAACATCCTCTAGTAAATACCTCTTGTTTGGGAAACACATCCCAAAAAAACTTCTCTTGGTTACATAAATGACCACAATAGTGAAGAGTAATTTGAGGAATGAAAGATGGTGGCTTTGAATGCACGCACCAGCCACACTGGTGGAACATGATCAAATGGTATGAAAATTTGGAACAAAAAACCAGAAAAGGATATTTATCAAAGGTAGGTTACTCTGAAATTCAATCCCCATCAAATGGGGAACCTTCACCAGAAATAAGAGACATTATAGTGCCAACTGCTTTCCCTCTGGAAAATAACATCACTAAAAATTCATCATCCACCAACTTCTCAAAATGAAGATCCTTAGATGAGAGATATGGTTAGTTGTTCTTTGGATGAATACACATGATGAAAATAGAACCTTTCAAATGATCATGTGAAACTATATCTAGTGATAAAGGAAGAATCTCCTTGAAATGTTCAACCTAAGCCTTCACTTTCCACTGACCCTATAGTGCAGTCATAAACTCCTCCACTTTATTCATCTTAACCTCCTCATGTATAATCCATCAAATGAAAAAGGATCTCAAAATGTACCAAATTATCTCAACCTATATCGAAGGTAGAGTTAAAATCCACAATTAATCCAAATATGGACCTTTAAACAAACCTAGAAGATCATGGAATCGAACATCTTTGGGAGATCCCAATGATATAAAGATACTCTCGACCTCCTCAATCCAATTCACTACCTCTAATGGACCTCGGTCACCACGATATATAGGAAGAAATCGAGAATAACCAAAAACTAGAAATAACTCAATAGAAAATTTGGTTACCTTTCTGCGTAGGATATTTTGAATAACACAAGGATCATAAAACAAAAATCAGCATCATCCTGAAACAAAATCAATCAGTACATCATGATCTAAAACAACATGCTCGCAATACAAACACATACAAGAAAAAACAAAATTCTTCATTTCAAAATCCACCATTCTATTTTTATATTAAAAAACTATTCTTCAAATTCCACTATCCAAATACTGAAATTCATTTTTTCACAACAATAACCCACTTTTTAAAATAAAACCAATCTTGAAAAATTTAGATTTCAAAAACTCACCCATGACACCCTATGAACCATAAAATATGTGTGAATCCACTTCATATTGCATCATCCATGACCACATTCCAATATTCACTTTCCATACATACCCAAACATATGTGAACATTCATAAGGAATACCAATAGTGAAACTTTCCATTTCATTATCAAAACATAAAAATTTACCAAATTTTCAGTGCAACAAATTTATATTAAATTAATTCTTTCCAATTTCAAAACCACATGAAATAAATCATTTCCATTTAAAAAACCACTTAATTTTACAAGAATAATCACACTAATAGAAAACAAAAAAATTCATACAAAGAAATATTTTCCCAAAAAAATCCACATCAAACATTCGGGATGTGGAACTATTGTCCATGAATAACTCAGTGATATGGTCAGTGTATCATTCCCCAATAAAAAATCAACCCCTATGATGACCCTGAACTATGCACTCATACTCCACATGGTTCACTACTCCATGAGAGATCGTAATGAGACACTAGCTTACCTCGATTTTCATTCCTCACTCCAAAGACAAGAGACTCAAATCTCAAACTACAACTAGAATCTCAAGGATAAAAATGATAAGTGGTAGAAGAATACCTTACTATACCTACCAATAGAGTCCCAAAAGACTTAATATACAATACAAAAAACACCCCAAATAACAGGGTCCTCCTTTGATTCCATTTTGTCATAAACCAGGCTGATATTCCATTCGACTCGACACCCGAACCGACCTGTGGCCTGGCCTGAAGGGAATTCCTGGTCACCATGGATTGGAAACTAGTACTGGGAATCAAAATAATGTAGATGATAATGTTTTATAGTAATCAAATAAATACCATAGTAAACAAACTAAATACAAAAATATCTAACAATAACTAAATATAATCAAATATACAAACTTATCCAGATACAAAGTATAACTGAACAAACTGAAGACTAAAAAAAACTCAACCAAACTGAAGACAAAATGATCTCTACATGACCTCATGGTATGAAGAATCAACCAGACCATCCAACCCCATAATAAACAATACCAGAAACCTACCCCTATAAGATAGCTTGGGTCAATCGACACAGAATGTTATAAGAAGGGTGTGATATTAACAACGTAGTAGGAAACCACCACAGAATCCATTCATTTCCTTTACTTGGACACTACAGAAACACTAGTTTTAAATATATATATATATATATATATATATTTATATATTTACTTATTTCTATTTTCACATTTTGAATAAAGAAACATATTTACCTATTTCAAAATAAACATGCCATATTCCCATTTTCAATACAGACTTCCTTTTTCAAAACAAAGTTACACACATAGATTCAGAGAAAGTAATACACTGATAATCTTCAAATGAAATAAAATTATACTAAAACGAAATTCATGTAAAATATGAAAAATGAAACAAGAACATACATATACTGAACCATGATCATCTCTTAAACATCCTATGCATGATCCCTAGACAAACTCAAATCGGACTCACCTGTCGGCATATGGTGAAACTCCATATTTAATAACCAACTGGCCACTCTAAACAATCTAATCAAGTGGAATGTTTTACCTATACCCATAATGTCTAGGGGTTCCATCCTATATTATTGGGGTTTACAGGAATTCATCATTCGACCCTCTAAAATATACCTAGGTAACCCACGGTAATAATACATGGAGAAATGAGGAGGCCCTCATATATCTAAATCACTATACCTACCACCACAATACTTACCTACCCAAAACATTGATACCACCCATCAATGACCCATATAGGGAAATCATTTATAAGAGGGAATGTCTCCAAACAAACCATGCACAAGTTCCAATTGAGTTGTAACATCAAACCAGATTTCAAATTATTTCTCTATATATACTATGTTTCAAACTAGAAATTTACATTTTCCAAAGCAAATTCAATTCCCAAACATTATAAAGTGCCAAACAGACCTTTAACATTTCCACTCCAATAAATTTATATGGACATTTACAAAGTAAACTTAAACATTAAAGAATAATAAAAGTGAAAAATTGGATTTTATACCAATTATTCATCAAATATGTTTCAAAATTACAAACATTATAAAAAATTTAAAAAACATATGATGTCCCATTTAAAGTCGCATGATGCACCAACATTTTATTAAGTATTTATGGAACCATTTTGGAAATTGGTATGAAAAGGAATGATAAGTCAATAGAAATCCCAGTTCAAGAGACAACCATGTTTATCAAGGTTTCAAACAAGACTTAAGAACCCCTTATGAAACCTCACATTCCTAAAATAACCCAACTCATAATATACAATTCTAAACCACATAGGAATACTTTTCAGAAAACTCAAAACAAAATTCATTCCATTAAGGTATTCATTAAATGATCCAAAAACGATTTTTAATGAAAAATTACATTTATTTAATCAACACTACAAGCCAAAATATAGAATTAACTACTTTAAAAATATAACAAAGACATATTTAAAACCCAAAATTATATCATAACATAAACAAGTTTAATCACCACTCAAATCACACAGTTTAATTTTAAAGGAACAGTTGACATTGTAACAAATGCCTTGTGTGCATAACTACAAAATCATGATTATGGAAACCCTTCCTGACTACTTCTACCAATTATTGTAATCACAAGGAAACCAATCCAAGTAAATAAATACTAATAGAAGAATTAAAAACAAATTTATTAATTTTTTGAAATACCCAAGAATAAAATTGAATATATCAGAAGGAAAACAAAAATAAACACCTATCTCAATGAATTGTAGTTGCAAAGAACCTTCAAGGGAATGGAGATGCAAGCCTACTAAATGAGCCACACAAAATAACATCAATGAAAATGAACTACACATCTACCCTAAGCAATAGGTTTCATACAAGAGGGAAGCACCACCAAGAGAGTTCAATATCCCAAAAGAGAAGGGGTAGAGAAGGAGAAATCGACCAAAAACATTAGTAATCTTTCCTTGAAACCATCAAGGAGATTCAAAAATATAAGTAGGTAATGGGATAGGGATCTTAGAGGAACCTCTAGTAATCCTAGGTATAAATAAGGTATTATAACACAATTTAGAGTTAATACATAGAGGGAAAAGAATGAAATTTCTAGTTTTCTAAAATCTAGACATCTAACACGGTTTGGTTGAACGGTTTTCCAAACCGTCTTCAAACTATGTGTTATCTATTGTCCAAATAAATAGAACCTCAAAATGGTTGTCTAACGGTTTTCCAAACCATGTTCAACCCATGTAGCTTAAACATAGACTCAAAACTAGCTACATAGTTACCTGGGTGAGGGTTCATTGTTTACCCAACCCATCGACAAACCCTGCACATGCAAAAAACTAACCCAAAAAATCTAAAATCAAAATATATGAACTGGGGTTTAAACTAAACCCAAATTGAAAGGATCCAAATATGATAAAAGATTAAAATAAAATAATTCCAAAGGTTTGGGTGTGGCTCGTGAGTTATGTATTTGTTGAAATTTTATGGTCAATAATTGAGATATATATATACATTAGATATTCACCATAGTATGTTTGATCAAAATCAATAATGATGTTTCTATGTAAGGAAATATCATTCCCTTAGGATATGGTGAATAATGAGTGAATTTAACTAAAATCTAAACGTACCAATGTGTGATTAAGTGGAGTTGTTCCTCAAAATTTTTAATACACCCCACTTTTGATTTCCTTAATTTATTTTTGGTCCTATAATTTTATTTCATGGAGATATAATAATTATTAATTTTCATTTAAATTATATAATTAATGAATCAGACATAATAAGTAACTGATGATGCCCATAATGGTATAACCCATCAATGAATTAGTATTTCTTAAAACATAAATTGGAATAGGGTAATGTGACTTTCCTAATATCTTATTTTTATTTTCTTTGAGAAATGAATCAATAATTCAGTTATGATGTCTGGAATGATGTATTTCATAATTATAAGATTTATAATTTTTATCCATGTGATTTTCAATTTAAATTGTTATAGATATAATATAAATATTTTTTCATTTATACAGAATTTATTTGTTTGTTCATTCCTACCATATTATATTCTTCATGTTTATTCTATATTAGCTTCATTTTTATGATATACCTTACTAATCATATGAGTCCAATCATTAATATTGATTCACCATTTCCCTAAAACCCAAAATGAATTTAACATTTCAAAAAATGATATTTAATGAATGACTAATATAGATTTATGTGATTTTATATTATAGTATACATTTTAATGTAATGTATTAATCATAAATGTATGTAGTTTCTAGAGACTACTAATTTTTTATTTAATTTTTATCATGATATTTGTCTTCTATTTTAAATTTTTCAAACAACCACTAAATTAGGGTTTCTAGATTTAGAGTTTTTACACCATTACAACTGATTTTTTTTGAAAAATTTGTGTAAATATACATAAAACCACCATATGAATAATATAGGAGGTATATGATATGTCCACAAAATAATATAAATAACATGGATTTGAAGAGAAATAATCCAATAAAAATAGATATAATGAAATTTTCCTCTAACTGAACTCCAATATTGAATTAATTTTGTTTAGTACTATATATTATATGATTTAGATTTTTAATAAAATATTTCAAAAGCTTATATTTTTATTCATACTATTGATAATCATGTATTAATTTATTACTTCTTTATTAATTATTCATTTTTTTATTTCACATTGGGGTTTATAGTTAAAATAATTACTTACATTTTTTAGTATGGTAGCATTGTTCATCATAACTTGTTAATGATTTCAAAATAAAAATATAACATTCATGATTGGATAATAATAATTTAATAAAGTGTTGGATGTTACATGTTTTTTGTGGGGTTTGATGTCTCGTAGAATTTATTACATCAAATCCCTATTTATAAACTACATAGAGGGATATCCATTATATGTACACCAAGAACAAATGAAAAAAATGCCTCATAGAAACCACGTCAGAAAGCCTAATACCTGAAGCCCATAATTGGCCCTGAATAGACCATTAAGTGACATGTTAATGACATCACCCTAATACCCTTTCTTCTGTTGTCTGCTATAGACCACACCAGTAAACACCAAGATTCCCCGTCATTGTTTTATTGAATGTGACTCCACCACCAGTGCATGTACACGATCCTTCCAATGATACTCATCACTGCTGCCAAGGCCACTATTACCCACTATGCTCTCTCACTGTCGTCGGTAGCCCCTCACATACGCCTTCTTGCCTTCCCACTAGGCATGATAAATTCAACCACTCTCAATGGGGAGCTGACGCAAGAAGGCCTTCCCACTAATATCTTTCCTTCTATCGAAACTACATCCCCATATCATCCATGACCTCCATGTAGACATCCCCCATAACACGCCTTTAAGCCCCACATTCTTCACACTCAATATTCCACCCAAAATAGTTACCTACAGTATGGGTAATTTCGGCATGACGGGGTTTGAAAACAAGAACATCAAGATGTGGAGGTACAAATATACCACTCAATTGAACCCTTGGCCATATTCCAGGTTCTATATATAGAAGTTATGATAACGGTTTCCAAGGATCGATTCTATAAGTTTCTCATTTTGGGTAACACTTCCAATCACAAAGAGATATATCACCATAAATATTAATTTGAGTTTATAATTAAATAAGAAATAAATCTCAATAAAGTAGCATTATATACCACAAAAATTCATCAATTTTTTTTACCAGAAAATGTTATAATTAAGAAAATAATATTTCTTTTTTATATAGGTGTTTTAGCTGGCCC
The DNA here is from genome assembly GCA_963277665.1 of Viscum album. Taxonomy (NCBI): domain Eukaryota; kingdom Viridiplantae; phylum Streptophyta; class Magnoliopsida; order Santalales; family Viscaceae; genus Viscum; species Viscum album. Next base: position 1,747,859,626 of record OY728120.1, on the reverse strand, counting down.
AAACACGAACATGACATAATAATTAATTTATTGTAATCCTATAAATGTTTCATTAATATATCATCATTAAAGAATTATATTTTTTTAAGTTTTTTATTATTAATTTGGTAAATAAAATTCAGGATTATGTACTGTAAGAAATAAATATTAATTGATTAATAATTGGATGATTCTTATATTGAAAATCCAAATATTATGTTAAGGAACTTCTTTTTGATGATGTCATTAGGACTCCTAATGATTAGAGTCTAAATTTGTTTATAAATTTTTTTATGAGATGGAGTTTGGGAAGATTAAGGTTATAGAACATTCCCATTACTATTCCTTTCAATTGATAGAGGAGAACCCCTTTTATATATGATAATGAGTGTAATTTTTTCAAATATATATTCCTAAATGTATAATAAATAAATTATATCCTGAATTGTGAATAAAAAATTAATAGGGGAAGATTATAAGTCATGTATTACCTCATACACCCATTTAATTGGAACATTTATGATAAATTTTGTTAATTTTCTAACTATTTTAACAAATTTACATATTTTACCTTTTCCGCGATTCACTTTTTACCTTGAAAACATTATTTTTCAAAAAAATATATTGGCCCACATAGCTAATTTCAGGATCCAATTATAATTATTAAATGGTATTTAATATATTTATATTCAAATTATTATTAATTTAACTCATCAATGAGAATTCATAATATATAGAAAAATTATTTTCTAAAGAAATTAAACTCCTTATTTTAAAGAGATTTATTAAATATAACACAATATCTATCATTAATTATTTATAATAAATTTCTAATATACTAAATATAATATATTTTTAAACTCTATTATATTTTCATATAAAAATATATATCTATATCAATATACCCATCAAGTATATGCATACCCAATGACTATATATATACACTCAACAACCATACAATAGTCACATTACCATATTCAATGCCTATGTATAACCATAAATATTTCCCTAAAAATCATCAATCATATTATTTAATTTCATTTTCATAGTTTCTATTATATTTCTAAGGGTTTTCATTCATTCTATAATTTTAATCAATTATATGATATAAATCAGAGACAACAAGGAAGTATATTTTTTCTGAATATGCATTGTTTTTTATAATTATTGTACTACATTAAATACTATTCCTTAATAACTTCATTATATGCTTCCATTAGTATATAATATATTAATTCATTTTATATTATAAATTAACTCCTTAGATTAAAAATGTATTATTCAATTTAGATTCAATTTTTAAATGATTTATTTCCATATGTGAGTTTCTCTATATATAATGAAATGAAATATATAGTTAATTATATTTGGAATATAATTTATTTAAAAAAATATACTATAACACTAGATGTAATAGAATCAGCCACCAAAACCATGATTAAATTAAATTTTCATGGTTTTAGTGACTATAGTCACAAATTACATAGAAACATATCAACTACCTCTTTTTTTGATAAAAATTATTCCTAATAATATTTTCCCTTATTAAACCATAATAATAGGGTGTGTCCCCTAAAAACATGGTTTTTAATATCTTCTCCACATATAACCTCCTGACATAACATGAAAACTATATCCATTGGTAAATAATTTGATTTTTTTTTACGTATCTTCAATCTATTGGACTCTATGAATAAATAAATGATACCAAAATACTCGACAATAAATATGTTTTTTTAATTACTCATCTTTTTTATTTATTATTATATAAAATGGACTGACTATAACTTATTTATTTTTTTAAATTAAAACTAATAATAAAATACTTGAAACCGATTAAAACTATTTATAAATCCATAGTAATATATACCACATATCTGCAGTATACTAAAACTATGGATATAGTCGTCAACATTACACACCAACCACCAAGGTTTCAATAATTTTTTAATATTTTTTTCATGGTGTATCTATTGTCATAATTTTTTTGTAAAAGAGGAAATAGGTTCCCCTGATTTACATATTTCACTAAAAACATGTCTATAGGGGGTATAGGGCTATGCATATAATTATAGTTCCCTGAATCATAATAATCAAGGTTGTATTACTATGATTTTTTCAAATGAAAAAATGTTAGTAACTTCATGTTCTAATTGTGAATATATAGTTTTTGGGGTTATATATAGCTCATAAGTATATTATAGTTGTAATAATTGATATGAAATATATATTTTAATTTTTATAAATATATTAATAATAATAGATATAAATTTTGGAAAGATATAAGATATAATTATCAACTAGGAAATAAAAAAATTATTAAAGATCCTTTTATTAGAAATGAAATACTAATTAAACAAAAAAATTCTTATAAGATAAATTTTTTTATAAAATCATAATTTTTATATTTATATATTTTATCAACAATATATATTCCATAATTATAATAATCATTTAATATTAAATGATATTTATAATATACATTTCTGGTGGAAAAATAAATTTCCCCTTTAATATTGAATTACATCGGTGAATAATAATTATTATAATATAAAATATATATAAAAAATATCATATAAATTAATAAATATAATAATATATGATATAAAAAGAAGAATAAATGAATCTATTTCCATTTTTTTAATATGATGGTCACCTTCTAAAAAATTATTTCTCAACAATTAAGTAATGAACAGATGCATAAATACCACCCATTTTTATTTATTAACATTCTCTGCCACCACATTTTGGACACCACACCAAAAATCATACATCCATAATATTATATACCAAAAAATTATCCCTATTTAAAAATTATTCTTCATTTCCTAAAATTATTGTTATAAAAAGGTTTTAAGGCTTTAATATTTTGAATTATCTAGTAAAGGGAAAATCTCATCTCTTTGGTAACTACCTTGCACTAATTATTTTCATTTCAAATTTTATATTCATACCATATTGTAATTAATAATAATTTTATCAATAGATGATAAATATAATAGTTATTATTTTATATAGATATAATATTCAAAACATGATTCATTACTATGAATTTTTTCTATCTAAACCATCCATGTTGGGGTAAACATAACCACAATCCTAATAAATGGATCGACATAATTATTATTGTAATCATAATCAATTAGAAAAACATAAATATTTAAAGAACATATAAATAATTGTATATTTATTGTATATTTATCTTATGGAGATGTAAAAATCAATTAAAAAAACATAACATAATCAATATTGAAAAAACTATATTGAATGAAAAGAATATTAAACTATTGATTTTTTAAATTGGAAAATTTTCTAGTAAACATAAAATTTATAAATTAATTACATAATTTTTAAACCAATTAAAAAAGTGAGATAGTTTTGAATTACTTTTATACTAGAAATAAATTTTTATCTACCTCAATATTCCTAAAATAGTATGTAATAAGGTGAAAGTGAATTCCCAGTCACTATAGGTTGTAAAATGTTCCAGGGTTAAATTTTTTTCTTTTTAAATTAACTTACCCACATTTAATTGAATAAAATTTAGAACTCGTACTTTTATTTTAATTTCTATATAATGCATACATATACTGCATTTTACATGAAAAATAAAATTATGTAGTTTGAAAAAACACACAAAAAAACATGGCATGGGCATATAGAAAATATCAAAAAACATATTAATATAAATTTTTAATATTCTAAAAAATGTTCAAAAAATTTTAACTAACCATGTATCCATACATGAAATATACAATAAAAATTTAATCTGAGAATAATAATCCTTTTACAAGGAGAACATTACATTTCATATGCGGTAAAAATTAAAAAATATATCCTAATAATAATACCATGCCATGATTATATTAAACATGGTCTCCTTCGCGTCCAATCATCATAAATTTACCTGAATAAAAACTGAATCTCATATAACAGTGATTTTTATTAAATTTTTATAGGGTATATCTTTTCTAGAATTTTATTTTTATTTTTCCAAGTTTTGGGTGTGTCAACGTTAAAATTACAAGGTAGGTTAATTTATATTTCAAATTATATTGGTTGTGTTTTTTAGTCTTGATAAAGCTTTATGGGGTTAGAAATTATAATAGAAGGAGTTGGGAGTACCAAATAGTAGATGGTAGCCACTCGTGTGCCACGGGCAAGCTGGTATATTTCCCCTGACTAGCCTGTGGAGGTGGCCATAGAACAGTTAGATAATTGGTTCCATTAGTTAGTTAGTACAAAGGGACTAGCCTATTAATAGATAAGACATTAACCTTGTATTTTTTGAGAGTTATTCTCTAGTTTCATGACCTCTACCATCACCCAAATAGAGCTTGTGGCTCGCGGATGTGGCTCACCGATGACCCATTGTTTCCCGGATGACCCAGTCAAAAAAATAACCCTAAAAAATTATCATTTATGGTCATATTTTATACCTATATCTCTATGTTTAACACTCCCATGAAAATAAAATCCCTCTGTGATCTCACTTAATAGAATATGAAATATATATACCATTTCTTATGTGCTTTGGGTTTGTATTGATATGTTGACTCTATAACTATATATTTCACATGTTGAAGAAAGAAATCAACCAGTCCCCGGAAATGAATCCATAATATATGCTATATTGAAATTATTAATGGATTATATGAAGATACAATAGAGGGTAATTTTTTGAATTATTAATAGATGAAGGATCTTAAATAAATTTCACCCATTAGTTGAATGGATCTATATCCATTATTATTAGTAAATCTCATTGGGAATGTTGATCTATACTTATTCTTATGTGTTGTTTTCCTTCCTAAATCAATATATTATAATTCTAGTTTTATTGAATTTGGATTTGTTATTGGATCATTGGTGTACATGAATTTTTCCATGGTATCTCTAAGAAATTAATTTCAAAAAACATATTTAAGAATATTTACCATATAAGAAAGTTTTATGCAGATAATTTTTATGAGTGACATGTTGTTATATTCAAGAGTATCCATGAGTATTATTATCTATTATAAAATGGTTCTGATTTCTATTTATTGTGAATGTGATACTTCTGAGACCAATGTATTATATTATATAATTATGCCTTAAATACCATGGCCTATTTTTTGAATGTTTATACTCTATAGGTTATATCCAGTACCAAGGTGAAAATTTCATCATCGTGTCTTTGTTAGCCCATAATAAGGGGGAATGATATAGTGAAACATTGAGAAGGTAATGAAAATTGGACCTATATTCATGTTAGGGGTAGAAACACCTTCTTTAATGACTCGATATAGTTTATGGTTTACAATTTCCCAGTGGTCTGTTTGAACGATGGGCCAGGGATCTGATGACCTTATGTCATGATTTAGTTGAAGTAGGGGATGGACAACCTTAGGAATGACTCATTTTATATCAAGGGGTTCAATGTTAATGTCATATATATCAGGTTTTAATTGTATTTGATAGATTATGAGAGATATTTTTGGCCTTGTCGAATGATCTGATATGTGATTTTGTATGATAAATTCCTTATGGATTCTTGAGTGGAAATGATATCCTAAAATATGAGTGGTTACTTATTGGTAAATTTTTTACTATATTTAGGTACACATTATATACACATGACCTTTATTTTAAGGAATAATTGGGGGTTCACTACTAGGTTTATACACACACCTGTTATAGGAATCTATATGCACATATTGATTTCATGGCCAGATAAATAGTTAAAGGAATGGTCCATGAATCCTAAGACAAGGAGTTAAAGATTGGTGGATGGAGGAAATCCATTGATAGACTCCAAATTATATAAATATCTCTTTGGTTCATTTTTTTGGTTAAAAAACATTTATTTTCATAAAAATTTAGGGGTCAATTGGTTTATATTTTTTTGACCTGGATTCAATTATTTACTTCCTGATGACTTTATTATATTTTTATTATGTTTTTTATAATGATCACAAGTACATTTTTATTGTTAGTTGGGACAGTTTTTACTAGTTGTATTGTCTTACCATAAAACTGTTTAGACTTGTAATGCCCCGACCCTAGTTACCTAGAGTCGGTGTATTATTACATAACATTTTCATGATCACAAAAGATGAAGTCTCGAATGACCGATTAGTTTAGTATCCCTGGAAACAATAGATATATTCATAAGTATTACATTACATAATAAAGTGAAAAACTACAACAACATAGTCTCCATAGTCCACAATCATATCCTCTCACACTATCCCTATATGTTAGTCATAAAATACTTCTTCTCATCTATGGAAAAATAAAACATAGAAAGGGGTGAACTCATATGCTCATTAAGGATAACAATATAGCAGAAAATTTCATAAATAAGCATAAAAATTTAAAAAAATTTATAACTAAAAAGTCTTTTAAACATGAACTTCATCATAATATGGAAAAAAATAAATAATTTCATTTATTTATTGACATGGATATTCTACTAGTTGAATAATCACATTCAATATTAATAACCACTTTCATAATGATGGAATGCATAATTCTAGACTATCATAACCACCTAGTCAAGGCCTTATGACATGACTACAATTAATATTTTCTCAAGGCCTTGTGCCAAGACACTAGTTTGTCTCATGAGACCTACCTATGCATTGAGGAGCTATAGCGGGCTCCACCCATCACTTACTAAGTCCAATGAATTCCTCATATTACCAGGTTTAAACATAACATACGCATTAGTATTAAAACTAGCATACGAAATGTCAATACTTTATCCACAAATCTTGAACGGTATAAAAATAACACATCCACAGTCAAACATATCACAAAACCTTCAATATAATATGGAAGTTTTGTATCATAATAAATCAACTTCAAATAATCTTAAAATCCATCAGAAGATGTTGATATAGATGAAATCAAAACTATTTGAGAGAAATATCTCTTTTTTTAAATCATTTAAAAGTCACATAATTATAAAATAAACTATATACTTTGAAAATGTTCTTATAAGCTTGTTAGGTAAGCTTAGACGATTTTATAATGGTGGAAATTAGCCGCACCCATAGTATAAGTTCAAAAAAGACAATCTTACCTTAATTTTGTCGAAAAGGTTAAAAAGGACCTTGTTTAGAAAAGGACGGAAAGATTCCTTTATAAACATATTATAAAAATTCAAACAAGGGTATAATTGACTTTAACCCATATTCTATAAAATAGTAAGAATGTTTTGAAATAAATTTTTAAAAACATGGATGTGGATGATAAAGAGGTCCCAGTAGATAATTATATATAAACATCCTCGGATAATGAAGAGATTGTGAAATTAACCCTTACCTTGTTATTTTCCTTGGTCGAGGGTAGGTTAACCTCCTATATAATGGTTAAATAATTTTTATTAAATTATAAAAGAATCATATACATTAATATGATATCATATATGATCTTTTAACATTGTTTTGTTAATAATATCTTAGTACTATCATCATTTCAGGTGTTAATGGATTCATTTTCCCTTATATTCATTGTTATGTGAGCCATATTTGTTATGGATGGGATGTATCTTACTCATATACAGAATTATATCAAGTCATTAAAAATTATTTTTAATAATCTAATGAAAATTTTTCTTAAATGGATACGATGGGGAATGAATCTCATCGCCTTCATGGAGGCGGTAATCCGTACGTATGCACGAGCGAAAATATCATTATTTTGATATTAAAATAATAATTAATTGGATGGTATATCATATATAAAGAATAATTATCATGTTATATTTATTATTTACATGAATTACACATCATTATTATACCCGTCCAAATAATAATGTATTGAATAACAATTACACCCTGACGTGGAGAAGGTAATATGTACATATGCACGTATGGTGACATGTCATTAAAAGGCTATATAGAATAATTAATATGGATGTAACATATTTATAATAACATCACAGTATATAGAAGATACTATATTAATTATATTAGAATTGAAATAACAATGAAAGAAGAAGTGGAAGAAGAAAAGAACTTGAAAGAGGGTGGTGAAATTATTACCTCTTCTTCAGGCTCTTCCTTTTGATTTGATCAAAAGGGTTCTTTAAGTTGGATTTATAACAAAAGGAAGTCCTATAGGATAATTTGAGGGATGTTTATTTGGTATTTGGGTAGGGGTTTTCCAAGCCAAAAGGAATTGATGGTGTGAATTAGAGAGAAGGGGGTTCCCTTTTATAAGAGGGGCGAGGAGCACCTTAGGAAAAGATTGAAATATTATTTTATAATAAAATCATTTTCTATTTCTAATGGATCCAAAATGGATTATTTAATGTCTAATGAGGGGATGGGTCTCAAACCACAAAAAAATATTTTTTAGATATGTTTGGGTCACTATATTAACTTTATCATTTAGATTTAACTCATAGTTAAATAGTTTTACATTTACCATGTCTCTTTGTATTTATATATTATATGGTTAATAAACCTAATATATACAGAAAAGAGAACCCCAAGTGGGTAATTAATGATAAAACTATCATTATATATGTCCTTTGGATGAGCCATATATTTTTAGAAATAGAATATCAATTAATAATATAATATTTGTTTTAAAAACTCTTTTATGTCAATTTTGACATTATTTGGTATATTGTTTTTTCTAAATTCGTAACAGCATTATTACTTTGAAAAAAGTTCATTTAAACAACCCCAGTATGTCATATTAACCTATAAAATTATTTCAATTCATAAAAAGTCTGAAATTTCATTTATTTGGATATTTATAATATCAATTATTTTAATATTTCATTAATTTTTTAATTTGTCACACCTGTTTGTTTTTGGTCCTTGTATTGATCTGGTCCATTGGAAATCCCGAACCTTTTCATGGGTATTTTTTGAGAAGAATCTTGAGTTTTGAAGTTTCATATGTGTCTAACCAACCTAATTTGAGTTCTTTATTTCTTGTTTAGGAGTTTTTGAAGAAAGGGTGGTTACTTCATGATTTGGGCCAACCGTGAGCCCATTTCTAGTATTAAAAACCGAATTTGTTTCTTTTATAACTCTTTTTTTCATCCTTTTTCACCCATTAAACTTCCCACGTGTCCTATACTGTTATATTAAAACTTCCATATCCCTTTTTACCCTATATAAATTCATAAGAAAGGTGAATTGGGGTTACTTATTCAGGTATTGGGCCAGCCCATGGGCACATTTCCTATTTTTTTAAAACTATTTTTTTCATTTATATATAATTCAATTTTTAATATTTTTCGGTTCTTCCACCTCCCCCTATATTACAATAAACCTATCATCATCCCCATTATATATTTACCCTCTTTTGATCTCATATGGGTTGCGGATTAGGGAGAAAGTTCTCAGGTCACCTCAAATCTCCCATAATTGATAAGGTAAATCGTTTTATACATAACTAATTCAATTCATTCTATTTTTAAAAATAATCTTATTTCCCTATTTATTATAGACCATATTCGACTCTAAAATAAGGTTCATCCTTCACTTTTCTCTAGGTGTGCATATCTAATGGAATACGATGAGTTTTCTTGTGGAAAAAGTGAGATTCCATCTCCTTTATCCTCCCTCTTCTTCCTACTTTCATTATTTCTTGGTTCTATAATATACCCTAGTCATTTTCGACCTAGGGTTCTATTTTCCCATGATTTTTGATGGATTTTATATTCATTTAGGTCTGTTATTCAATGTTTTTGGGTTTATAAACCTGCGACGGGTGATTTTGGGTGTGTGTTTCCATTATGCTAAGGATTTGAGGTAGGATATCCCTTGCACAAACCTTTATCATTTATGTTTCATCATTCTAATTCTGTTATAACCATATTTCTATCATATGTGCTACTGTGAAAATTTGGTTCTAAATGTTTTGTTTGCAAATTATGTTTTATTACTTATTTTGTAAAAAATATAGTTGTTATGGTATAAATGTGCACTCATATTGTTTGATAAATTATTCCATGAGATTTTGCACTTGTTTTACGGTATTTTGAATATGTCTCAGTATATTTAATAACTTTATGTCGTTAAAATGGTGTTTTATCCCTTTTTAAGTGCTTAACATAAGTTGTTTTGTTAAAGAGTGCATGTCATGTGTTCGATAAATTGCCCGGTTGGCTTTTATGTGTCTAGTGAAATTTAAAATAATTTGTTAATATTTTTAAATATATTTTCAGAATGTAAGAAAATTATTTTGGGATCGTTTTATGCCATTAAAATTTGTATTTGGTTTTACAAACAATTGGATTTTTTTTTACAACTTGTTTTGGCCCAAGTTGCCGAAAAATGGCCCATTTCACATTATTATATAAATGGTTGTGTTTTGAATATGCTACCTAGGTGTTTTAACTGATTTATGAATGTGGATTTATTCTGTAAATGGTGTGTAAACACCTCCTTAATAAAATTTAAATTCATAAGTTTGTCAAATGTTAGTTTTGAGAAAAAACTTAAAGCCCTTTTGGCCATTCCTAAAAATGAGGAATGAGTATTTTACTTGTATATACCAAGTTGTGTAAATTGGGATTATTTTATGGTCCATGAAGTGATTTTATTAAATGTTTTTAGGTCATCCAAATATATTCTGGTATGGTTTTGATGTGTTTTTATAATTGAAAGAGTGTTTTTGAATGAGTTTTATGTGTAAAGCCTCCATACACTCTTTGAAATTGTTTTATGAAAATATTTAGTGGTTTGTAGATTCATGAAAGAAATGTGAAGAATGTTTGTAGGATGTTTTTGTGTTTATGGTTTGGGAATGGACTTTTGATGTGAAATTTTTATTATAAATTATGTGTAACTTGATTGGGCACTAAAGGGAATCTTGAGTATCTAGGTGAGCGGACGCGTACTAGTATGCTAATGATCCTATGGGGTTTGGCCACTGTTTCACGTATCAAGTCTGACAATGACAACACTAACTAAAATATAATGATGATGATGTTGGGGTACCACTAGGTTATGGGTATGCTCCCTACTAGTGGCTCGTGTGCACAATAAGGGATATTTATTATGGTTACTTTCACCGAGATACAATGTACTTGGGGCTCACAACTGACTAGTGCCTATGGGTGTTCCCGTGACTTCTGCTCATTGGATCTTTTTTTCTCACCATCGGCATACGTTGTGTTTGTTTGGTAAATTCAGTAGTTTGTGTGATTTATTTTAAAGTTAAAATACTTTAAAGGAGCCCTCTTGAAAACTATTTTCATTTTAAATTTTCACCGCTTTGAAAGTTGTTACTTCCATTCATGTATATAAAACATGCACATTTTTTTCTGGTAATTTTTTTATAACATGGGACCTCATTTGGAATACATAGCTTTATATTTATAATTAAAAATTGAAATTTATGTTTCTTTTATTTTAAAGGATGTGCATTGGGAATAGAATATCGGGCTAACCTACTGAGTTTTAATACTCATGCATATAGTCTTCTTCTGTTTTTACCCCTTGTGTAGGTTTCAGATTGAGTTCGACCGCCTTGGGTGATGTGTGATCATTTTTTAGAGAATGACCAGCAGGGTCACATAGAGTTAGTTTCTAATCGAGTTTGGTTAGTTGGGTTGTTTTCTTATTTGTACATTATGTTTCCTGTACAAATAATGTTCAATTCAATTTTTATCTAAATGTATTTTAGGTTGTCCATTTCTTTCCTCTGTTTTTTTTATTATTCATATATGAGTGAAATCGTTCCCTTGTGTACTCTATTGTTGACCTTGGTGCTTTTTGACATCTCGGGGGGTTCGGTAATGCCTTTCGGGACTTGTCGTTGGCTGGCCTGGGTGACCCGTTTAGGGTCGACTCATAATTATTTGTGGAAAAATGGTATTAGAGCAGGTTGGCTCTTAGCAGACCTTTCTTTTTAGAGCACCCTTGTTATTTTGGGGATTTCAAGGTAGATGGAGTGTGATTTTTGGGACTTTAGTGGTAAGTGCAGTAAGAGCGTCGCGAACTCTTTATCGTTCTAATCCTCGGGTTTCCATGGGATGTCCGGTTTTATTAGTGTCCTTTGTTCTTGTTGATTGTTTGGTGTTGGGATATGACAAGGGGAGTCTGGCTAATGGCCTCTGTGAGCTTACAGGGCCTGGAAAGCCATGTGGAGCTGGGGAATTGTCCTAATAAGTCTCTATGTGTTGGTGTCGTGTTTGACATATGGTCTCCAACCATATGGTCAAGTCCCCCACCAACACTAGTTTCCTTTTTTTGGGTCTCCTGAACCTTTCTTGAATTCTAAATTTTTATTTTGAAAATCCTTGTGTGAGAATTGCGTAAATGGGTTTTAAAGTAAGGATTGGATTTTTGAAAAGTGAAAAGGTGGGTTTTCAAAAATTAAATATATTAATGGTTTTAGAAATTTTTGTTTTTGTGAAAAAAAAATTGGAGGGAAGTGGAAATGATTTAACGGGATTGGATTATCCATAATCTATACCTAGGGTTTGTTGGAATAAAATGTTTTAAAATTGTGATTCATTTTAAGGTGATATTGAATCTTTGTTTTAAATGGGGTATTTTGGGATTTTAAAATGTTTTTGAATCGGATAAATTAGTTTTGGAAATTGGTTTTGATCGGTTGGTGTTTTCCTAGAAAGGGTATTGGTCTCAATAGACCTCGGATTATGAAAATATAACTTGTTGAATTTTTAAAAAATGGGAAGGGGTTGTTTGGAGTGGCTAGGTTATTTTAAAAGTTTTTAAAAATGAAAATTGGTAGGTTTTTAAGCAAATGGTTCTTAATGAATTGTGTTTTTTTGTGAAATATGAAAAGGGTTCCTGATTTGGTTGTTGGTGTTCCTTTTGAAGGTAAATGATTTTTGTAATTATGCTGTTTTTAAGAATTTGGTGCTTTCATAGGTGCTCACATGCATGGTTTTATTGATATCTAAAAGGATGGACTATAAGTCATGGTGTTTGGGTTCCTGGGGTGGCATGGAAATGTGCATGTGGGTGAGACATGATGAAACACAATTGGTGAATGTGGAAACCCACCAAGTTAGTATGTTTTTCAAAACTATTTTAAGCTGAAAAACATTGGCCTTTTTCATTATAAACCAATAGTTATGTGGCTTGTTTTTTTCTATGTATTAGAAGAGTTATTTATTCAGTAAGCTTCCCTGTGATCTAGAATTCATACAATTGTTGTATCTTGAGATTAGATATTGTTGGTGGTTCGGTTTTGGAGTAATTTATATTGGGTTTCTAAAGATATGTTTGATGTTGTGATGTTGCCATGGATTGTTATCTGTTGGAAATATTTCCTACTGATCAACCTAAGTATTCATTTAAAATGTTAAATCCACCTCTTTTGATGATGCCTCAACCTGTTTTTTTTAATAGAGAGGTTTTTGGGATCCATTAAAAGAGCTTCTAGGTCGTGATAATTATTTCTGACATGGCAGTTTTGTTCGGAGATGTTGATGTGTTTCGCAGTATTCCCTGTCCGTTCTGCCCCTCGTTTGGAGTGAGACATAATTTTAATATAAATCCATGAGTTCCTTTCTAAATGAATGTGTTTTGTTGAGAAAGTGAGTTTTTTTGAGTGGTGTAATCATTAGAACCCTGACTGTGGTGCAGTAGATGCTTCAAGAATCACGGCTCCAGTTATAGGCCTCGGGGTGAATCTTTTCACGTAGTCAGGAAATCTCCAGAGGTATGGGGATCTTGACTAGGCTCTTGTCTCAGAAATTTTGGTATGGTAGTTTCTATGTATCTATTGTGGTTCCTCATTACTGTGAATTTCCCGTTGTCACAACAAGGTTGGTGGAATTACCACTCACACAGTGTCTGTGGTTATTCCATTATGGATGTGGGTTTTCGATCAATGTCCCTGTGTAGACCACATGTAAAAATCAGGTGTGTAATTGGTGTTACCTATTCATAGGTGGAGATTTTTGGGTAGTTCCTTTGTTTATTTTGTGGATTCAGTGGCCAAATTATTGGGTCCCCTTCCCTCCCATCCCTGAGTGGTGGGGGTCTAGATCTGTGTTGAAAGTGTCGGCCCAGTTCATGTCCCCTCAGTTTGATAGTGGCTGGTTTATATGAACATGTTGTAACCCGATTAACTTGGAATTTTAGGTTTTTGTAGGATAGTTTTTTTGGTGTTGTGTGAGTGAGGACAAATTCTAGATCATGTGGAATTCTTGTTTGTTCGTTTCTAGTTGGTTTCTAATGGTGGGGAGACCCACCATGGGTCGCATGGATTTTCATCCTAAAAACTTTTCAAGTGCTATTTGTTTTTTAATGTTGGGGAGTCCATTCTATAATCCCCTAGAATATTTGGTTTTTTTGAGTGCTCTTTGGTTTGGGTGATGGTTGGGTTCATTGGAAGAAGGCCAAACAATCGAGTTCTTGGCTTGGTTGTGGAGGTGGTGGCTTGAGATTTCCAATGATTTTCCAGAAGTGGTTGTGAGTAGTGTGTTTTTTTTGAGCTAGAGGATTAACATCCATTGATGGTTGATAATATTTCATTTTATTGATAGTATGGATCATGTTGATAGGTAATCCTTAGGTGTTGATTTTTCAGCTGGAAAGTGTTATGGATTTTCGGGGGCGGAAAGCTTTAATGGTGGGGAGAATTGTCACACACATTTTTTTTGTCTTTGTATTGATCTGATCCATTGGAAATCCCAATCCGTTTCATGGGTATTTGGTGAGATGAATCTTGAGTTTTGAAGTTTCATATATGTATAACCAACATAATTTGGGTTCCCCATTGATTGTTTAGGATTTTTTGAAGAAAGGGTGGTTACTTCATGATTTGGGCCAACCGTGAGCCCAATTCTAGTTTTAAAAACCGAAATTGTTTCTTTTATAACTCTTTTTTTCATAATTTTTTACCATTTGACTTCCTGCTTGTCCTATACTGACATATTGAAACTTCTATATCCTTTTTTACCCCATATAAATTCATAAGAATGGTTAATTGGGGTTACTTTCTTAGGTATTGGGCAAGCCCATGGGCCCATTTCCTGTTTTAAAAAAATAATTTTTTCTTTCATATCTAATTACAATTTTAATATATTTCAGTGATTCAAACTCCCCCTAGAATCCAATACACCTATAATCACCCCCATTATCGATTTACCATATTTGGAGCTCAAATGGGTCGCGTATTAGAGTGAAAGTTCTCAGGTTACCTCAAATCACCCATAATTGATAAGGTAAATCGTTTTATACATAACTCATTCAATTCATGTTCCTTCTCAAAAAAAAATTCATTACCTTGTTATTATAGATCTTAAGCTACTCTCAAAGAAGTTTCATCACATTCCCTTTTCTCTAGGGGTGGAGATCTAATGGAATACGATGAGTTTTCTTGTAGAAAAGGTGAGATCCCATCTCTTTTATCTTCCCTCTTCTTCCTCCTTTCATTATTTCTTGGTTTTATAATCTCCCCTAGTTATTATAGACCTAGGTTTCTGTGATCCCATGGTTTTTTAAGTATTTTCTATTCATTTAGGTTTGTTATTCATAGTTTTTGGGTTTATAAACCTATGATGGGTGATTTCGGGTGTGCGTTTCCATTACGCTAAGGATTTGAGGTAGGATATCCCTTTTACACACCTTTATCATTTAAGTATCATCATTTTAATTCTTTTATAACCTTATTTATATTATATGTGCTTCTATGAAACTATGGTTCTAATGTTTTTGTTTGCAAATTATATTTTATGACTTATTTTGTTAAAAAAATAGTTTTTATAGTATAAATGAGCCCTACTCTTGTTTGATAACTTATTCCATGAGATTTCACACTTGGTTAATGGTATTTTGAATATATCTCATTAGCTTGAATAACTTTATGGAATTAAAATGGTTTTTTATCCCTTTTTATGTTCTTAATATAAGTTTTTTTCGTTAAAGAGTCCATGCCATGTGTTCAGTAAATTGCACAGTTGGCTTTTATGTGTCTAGTGCAATTTAAAATAATTTGTTAGGATTTTTAAATATATTGGCAGCATGTAAGAAAATTATTTTGGGATCCTTTTATGTCTTTTAAATTTGTATTTGTTTTTACAAACAATTGGTTATTTGTTTACAACATGTTTTATCCCAAGGGGCCGAAAAATGGCCCGTTTCACATTCTTATAAAAATGGTTCTGTTTTGAATATGTCACCTAAGTGTTTTATAGGATTTATGAATGTGGTTCTATTCCATAAATTGTGTGTAAACACCTCCTTAATAAAATTTAAATGCATAACTTTGTCAAATGTTAGTTTTGAGAAAATGTTTAAAGCCCGTTTGGCCTTTCCTAAAAATGAAGAATGAGTGTTTCACTTGTATATACCAAGTTGTGTTAATTGGGATTGTTTTATGGTCCATGAAATGATTTTATTAAATGTTTTTAGGGATTCAAAATATGTTTTGGTATAATTTTTATGTGTTTTTATAATTTAAAGAGTGTTTTTTAATGATTTTTATGTGCAAAGCCTTAATACACTCCTTGAAATTGTTTTACGAAAATATTTAGTGGTTTGTAGATTCGTGAAAGAAATGTGAAGAAATTTTGTGGCATGTTTGTGTGTTTATGGTTTGGGAATGTACATTTTATGTAAAATTTTAATTTTAAAATATGTGTAACTTGATTGATCACTAAAGGGAATCCTGAGTATCTAGGTGGGAGGACGTGTACTAGTATGCTAGTGATCATGTGGGGTTTGGCCCCTGTTTCACGTAGCAAGTTTGATGATGACAACACTAACTTAACTATGATGATGATGATGTTGGGGGACCACTAGTTAATGGGTATTCTCCCTACTAGTTGCTCGTGTGCATGATAACAGATATTTATTATGGTTACTTACACCGAGATATGAGGTACCTGGGGCTCACAACTGACTAGTGCCTAGGGGTGTTCTCATAACTTGTGCTGATTGGATCTTTTGTGCTCACCATCAGCAAATGGCCTGTTTTGTTGGTAAATTCAGTAGTGTGTTTGATTTATTTAAAAGTTAAAATTCTTTAAATAATCCATCTTGAAAACTATTTTCATTTTAAAGTTGCACCGCTTTTAAAGTTTTTTACTTCCATTCTTGTTTATAAAACATGCAAGTTATTGTCTAGTGATTTTTTTATAGCATGGGACCTAATTTAGAATACATAACTTTATATTTATAATTAAAACCTGAAATTTATTTTTCTTTTATTTTAAAGGATGTGCATTGGTAATTAATATCAGGCTAACCTACTGATTATTAATACTCACACCTATAGTCTTCTTCTATTTTTATCCATTGTGCAGGTTTCAGCTTGAGTTTGATTGCCTTGGGAGATGTGTGATCATTTTGTTGTATAGTGACCAGCGGGGTCACATGGAGTTAGTTGGTAATCGTGTTTGTTCAGTTGGGTTGTTTTCTTAGTTGTACTTTCAGTTTCTTGTACAAATAATTTTCAGTTCAATTTTTATATAAATGTATGTTGGGTTGTCCATTTATTTTATCTGTTTTTTTTATTGTTCATATATAGGTGAAATCGTTCCCTTGTGTACGCTATTGATGACCATGGTTCTTGTCGCCATCCCAGGTGGATCGGGAAAGCCTCTCGAGACTTGTCGCTGGATGGCCTGGGTGACCAGTTCAGGGTCGACTCGGACTGGTTTGGGACAAAATGGTATCAGAGCAGGTCGGCTCTTAGCAGACCTGTCTTTTTAGATCACCCTTGTTTTTTTGTGGGGATGTCATGTTAGATGGAGTAGGATTGTTGGGACTTTAGGGGTAAGTCCATGAAGTGTGTCGCGAACTCATTCTCATTCTAATCCTCGGGTTTCTATGGGAAGTCCGGTTTTATTAGTGTCCTTTGTTCTTGTTGATTGTTTGGTGTTGGGATATGACAAGGGGAGTCTGACTAATGTCCTCTATGAGCTCACAGGGCCTGGAAATCCATGTGTAACTAGGGAATGGTCCTAATAGGTCTCTCTGTGTTGGTGTTGTGTTTGACATATGGCTGGAAACTATATGGTCAAGTCACCCACCAACACTAGTTTTTCTTTTTTTGGGTCTCTTGAAACTTTCTTGAATTATGAATTTTTGTTTTGAAAATCCTTGTGTGAGAATTGTGGAAATGGGTTTTAATGGAATCATTGTATTTTTGAAAAGTGAAAAGGAGGGTTTTCAAAAATTAAATATATGAATGGTTTTATATGTTTTTTTTGTGAAAAAAAATGGAGGGAAGTGGAAATGATTTAACGGGATTGAATTAACCATAATCTAAACTTTGGTTTTTTTGGAATAAATTTTTTCGAAATTGTGATTCATTTTAAGGTGATTGAGAATATTTTTTAATGGGGTATTTTGGGATGTTAAAAAGTTTTTTAATTGGATAAATTAGTTTTGGAAATTGGTTTTGATCGGTTGGTGTTTTCCTAGAAAGGGTATTGGTCTCAATGGATCTCGGATTATGAAAATATACCTTGCTAAATTTTAAAAAAATGGGAAGGGGTAGTTTGGAGTGGCTAGGTTATTCTAAAAGTTGTTAAAAATGCATAGGGGTAGGTTTTTAAGAAAATGGTTCTTAATGAATTGTGGTTTTTTGTGAAATATGAAAAGGGTTTTTGACTTGGTGGTTGGTGTTCCTTTTCAAGGTAAATGATTTTTGGAATGATGTTGTTTTGTTTGAGGATTTGGTGCTTTCATGGGTGCTCACATGCATTGTTTTATTGATATCTTGAAGGATGTACTATATGGCATGGTGGTTGGGTGCCTAGGGTGGCATGGAAATGTGCATGTGGGTGAGACATGATGAAACACAATAGGTGAATGTGGAAACCCACCAAGTTAGTTTGTTTTAAAAAATAGTTTTAAGCTGAAAATCGTGGCCTTTTTCTTTATAAACCAATGGTTATGTGGCTAGTTTTTTTTATGTATTAGAAGATTTTTTTATTCTGTAAGATTCCTTGTTATCTATAATTCATACTCTTGTTGTATCTTGAGAAGATATCTTGTTGGTGGCTCGGTTTTGGAGTAATTTTCATTGGGTTTCTAAAGATATGTTTAATGTTGTGATGTGGACATGGATAGTTCTCTGTTGGAAATATTTCCTGCCGATCAACCTAAGTATTCATTTCAAATGTTAAATCCACATTTTTGATGATTCCTCAACCTGTTTTTTGGAATAGAAAGTCGTCTAGGATTTATTAAAAGTGAATCTAGGTCGGGATAATTATTTTGTACATGGCAGTTTTTTTCGGTGATGTTCATGTGTTTCACTGTATTCCTTGTCCGTTCTTCCCCTCGTTTGGAGTGAGAAAAATATTTGATATGAATCCATGAGTTCCTATCTAAATGAAGGTGTTTTTTTGAGAAAGTGAGTTTTTTTTTGAGTGGTGTAATCCTTAGAACCCTGACTGTGGTGCAGCAGATGCTTCAAGAATCACGACTCCAGCTATAGGCCTCGGAGTGAATCTTTTCACGCAGTCAGGAAATCTCTAGAGGTATGGGGAGCATGACCAGGCTCTTGTCTCCAACATTGTGGTATGGGAGTTTATATGTATCTATTTTGGTTCCTCACTACTGTGAATTTCCCTTTGTCACAACAAGGGTGGTGGAATTACCCCTCACACAGTGTCTAGGGTTATGCCTTCATGGATGTGGGTTTTCGTTCAATGTCCCTGTGTAGACTGCCTGTGAAAATAAGGTGCTGGATTGGTGTTACCTATTCATATGTGGGGAGTTTTGGGCATTTCCTTTGTTTCTTTTATGGTTTTAGTGGCCAAATTATTGGGTCCCCTTCCCTCCCATCCCCGAGTGGTGGTGGTCTAGATCTGTGTTGAAAGTGTTGGCCCAGTTCTTGTCCCCTCAGTTCGGGAGTGGTTGGTTTATATGTTCATGTTCTAACTCGATTAACATGGTATTTTAGGTTTTTTTAGGAGTTTTTTGTTGGGATTGTGTGAGTGAGGACCAATTCTAGCTCATTTTTAATTCTTGTCTATTTGTTGCTAGTTGGTTTCTACGGGTGGGGAGACCCACCATGGGTCTCGTGGATTTTCATCCTAAAAACATTTCTAGTGCTAGTGGTCTCTTAATGGTGGGGAGAACATTCTGGAATCACTTGGAATATTTGTTTTTTTTTAGTGCTCTTTGGTTTGGGTTATGTTTGGGTTCATTGGGAGAAGGGCCAACAGTCGGGTTCTTGGATTGTTTGTGGAGGTGGCGGCTTGATATTTCCAATGATTTTCCGGAAGTGGTTGTGAGTAGTGTGTTGTTTTTGAGCTAGGGGATTAAAATCCATTGATGTTTTCTGATATTTAATTTTCTTGATAGGTTGTATCATGTTGATAGGTAATCCTTAGGTGTTGATGTTTCAACCGGAAAGAGTTATGGCTTTCTGGGGGCGGAAAGCTTTAATGGTGGGGAGAATTGTCACACCCATTTTTTTTTGTATTTGTATTGAAACGGTCCATTGGAAATTCTGATCCTTTTCATGGGTATTTTGTGAGATTAATAGTTATTTTTAAAGTTTCATATATTTCTAACCAACCTAATTTGGGTTCCCCATTTCTTGTTTAATAGTTTTTGAAGAAAGGGTGGTCACTTCATGATTTGGGCCAACTGTGAGACCATTTCTAGTTTTAAAAACCGAATTTGTTTCTTCTATAACTCTTTTTTTTCATCCTTTTTCACCCATTCAACTTCCCACTTATCCTATACTGACATATTAAAACTTCCATATCCTTTTTTACCACATATAAAATCATAATCATGGTGAATTGGGGTTACTTATTTAGGTATTGGGCCACCCCATGGGCCCATTTCTTGTTTTTTTAAAAAATATTTGTTTCATTGATATCTAATTCAATTTTTTAAATTTTTAGGTTCTTCCACATCCCCCTCTAATACAATACACTTATCATCACCCCTAGTATCGATTTACCCTTTTTGGAGCTCCTATGGGTATCAGATTAGGGATAATGTTCTCAGGTTACCTCAAATATCCCATAATTGATAAGGTAAATCGTTTTATACATAACTCATTCAATTCTTGCTCTTTTTCAAAAAAATATTCTTTTCCTGGTTATTCCAGAAATGAGGCAAGTATCCAAGAAGTTTCATCTCATTCCCTTTTCACTAGGGGTGCATATCTAATAGAATATTATGTGTTTTCTTGTGGAAAATGTGAGATTCCATCTCCTTTATCCTCCCTATTCTTCCTCCTTTCATTATTTATTGGTTTTATAATCTCCCCTAGTAATGATCGACCTGGGGATCAGTTATCCCATGGTTTTTGATGGATTTTATATTCATTTAGGTCTGTTATTCATAGTTTTAGTGTTTATAAACCCGCGACGGGTGATTTTAGGTGCGCGTTTCCATTACACATTAGGATTTGAGGTTGGATATCCCTTGCACAAACCCTTATCATTTACGATTCATCGTTTTAATTATGTTATAATCTTATTTATATGATATGTTCTACTTTGGAACTTTGGTTATAAAGGTTTTGCATTCAAATTATTTTTTATGACTTATTTTGTTAAAAATATAGTTGTTATGTTATAAATGTGCACTCCTCTTGTTTGATAAATTATTCCATGAGATTTCGCACTTGGTTTATGGTATTTGGAATATGGCTCATTAGATTGAATAAATTTATGGCATGAAAATGGTGTTTTATACCTCTTTAAGTGCTTCACATAGGGTTTTTTGGTTAAAGAGTGCATGTCATGTGTTCGGGAAATTGCTCGGTTGGATTTTATGTGTCTAATGTAATTTTAAATAATTTGTTAGGATTTTTAAATATATTGGCAGAATGTAAGAAAATAATTTTGGGATCCTTTTACGGATTTCAAATTTGGTTTTGGTTTTACAAACACTACAACAAAAACTTCATTTAGTGGAAGTTATTTTTGCATTTACCGGCGGTTTAAACCACCGCTACATGGTATGGTGGTGGATTCTGTAAACCGCCGCATAATACGGTGTCTCCAATATATTAGCTACGGTTATATCCATTTTCATAGAGGTTTAAGGAAGGGTTCGTATCTGCCTCATTTTTTAGTAGTTTTACTGAGTTTAGTGGCGGTTTTTACGAGCCCTTGACATCAGTTTATTCGCGGCGGTTATAACCACTACGAATAAACTCAAATCCAGTGGTCGTAAAACCGCCGCTAAAGTCATGAGAACCTCTGCGGAATGAGTAGCTATAATGCGACTATGTAGCGGTGGTTAAAACTGCCGTGAAACATAATTTTTTTACATTTTGCGGTGTTTTTCACAGTTTTGCGGAGTTTTAAACCACCGCCAATGTACATTTCACGGCGGTTTAAACCACCGCTAAAAGATGACCAGAAAAACAATTGCTTCCACTGCACCACTGCCCTGAAAGAAAAATCAAACCAATAATACCATATTGTACATACCAACAAAAAACAAGAAACATCAACCGAGGAAACCGGTATAGAATAAATTTAAAAAAATAAGTAAACATTGACATGCTATATAAGAATTAACCATATTGTACATACCAACATACAATAAGAAACATCAACCTTGGAAATCAGTATAGAATAAATTAAAAAAATATATGATAGAATCAACTTTAAAACATAGTTCCATTATTTTACTACACTCTAAACATACATCTAACCAATCCTTCTTCTTCCCCCATAATATATATCACTTAAAAATGAAACATTAGATCTACATATGTGTGGGTGTTCCCATATAGGGAGTGAGTGTAAAACATAGTAATATTTACCATGTGTGGGCCTCGTACTTGGTTTAATACCCCAAATATACCATCACCACACACATCTACTATACCAAGTGTCTTAGAGAAGCTCGTGAGTTAGCCTCACACAATACCTAATTGTGCACTTTTATGTAAGACAACTAATTTTCAATTAACTTATTTCTTAAAAAATCATGATACACAAAAACATTTTCTTCTATTTGATCATAATTTAAAATAATTTTTGAGATAAATTATAGTAATCACCTTTTAAACCAGGTAGGACTGATCTAAAATTCATTACACATGTCATTTCAACACAATTTTAATCTACAATGAATCATGTCACATTACCTTAAAATGAATGCCTTCAATTATATTGTATTATATTCCTCTTAACTAAGATACAATATATTCCCCTCTGAGTTTCAATCCCAACATCAAGAAACATTCTATTATTCTTATGTGATTAGAATAATATGAATCACTTTTACAAAATACCATAGTTAAAGACTCTAGTGTTAGATTCTTTATATAGTCCTTGGTTTTAGATACCCCTCCTAGTATCACAGTATCATATCCACCTTTATGTTGTATTCCCCAGCCTCCTAAGCATTCATCCATTATCATCATACCAACATATATGACATTGAAAACAATATATGGGCCCTCTAATAGGTGTAATCCACAACCATAACTTATTCAAATTAGTCATTGATGTCCAAGATGAAGCTGAAATTGAAACTCGTGATAAATTCAAATAATATCTATTTGTAGGTACCTTTCACAAAGTGTTCCCCTTCACAAAAAGATAACATTCTTGAAATATTTCTATTTAAATTGAACATAAATGGTATGATGTATCCCACTAATATTTAATAAACTATGTCTGTTATGATTCTATTTATAGAGATTCATATGATTCTCATCGCATGGGCCTGATCCCAACAATGTAAACACCTACGACCTCTTTGTATGGAGAAAAATGAATAATTTCCTAACTATGTGGACTTAAAAAATGAATCATAAACATGTATTATATTTATGATTATCCTAAAAATCATATATTTTCATATCTACACATATTCAGAGAGATCATAGGAATAGGGGTAACTCGTTAAACACTAGTATTTTGATATTATTCATTAAAAAATCATAAATATATAAGGGAATCCAATAATTCAAATTATTCCGCCAAAAGAATATTTGATGATCCCAAAATCTCACACCTTTTACCAATACCTATTTTGAAGAATCTATTGTATGAATCACTAGTGAACACCTTTCATTGTAATTTAGTTCTAAAATCATATCAATACCAAATATTCATATACATGGAATCCCATTGGAGGTTCTCATCAAAAAATAGATGACCTAATGTGAATAAATTAACATGGAATTGGATTGATAAACTATGAACTCTTACATTTGATGATATATTGACGGTTTTCTTCATTGTGTTTCATTTTCAATACCTTCATCACATCCTTCAATTAAAATTGAATCACCAAATGCACCAATTATGTTCAAGACCAAAAACAAACTGATAGTACCCATAAGGAAAACAATGGTGAGGCATGAAAACAATTTTTATGTCATACATATGAATCAATTTCTATGAATATATGTTCCTCATACCCCAAAATACATTGTCTCCTACACTTGTAAAATGAGTGCATGATGGTTTACACCTTATTTCAGGAATACCATCTAAATGGATCTATCCTGACATTACATGACACTCATGGTAATCTATAGGGAATATTTCCCCAAAGGTTGTCTAACTAAAAATATTCTATGGAAAAACCATTGGTCCATAATTTCACATCCAACCTTTTTGTATCCTTTCAATAGATCATGAGAACACGTTCTTCTCTTATCATATTGATTTGGATAAATATGTCCACCATAAAGTAGAAATCACCTTAGAACTTCATTATGAGTATCATGTTCACTATAGTCATTTTTATTAACATGTGTCCTTGATTACTCAAGAAGATATATAGGTTGTTTCTCCCAATTTTCTATACTCATGCATCTAAAATTTGATCCCACTGGGGATATCCAACCACTGACACTCAAGATTATATTTATAACCCTACTAGTTTAAACACTCTTGAGGCCCATTCTAGTATCTAGATAGTATACTAGGGATGGTTACAATGATCTAATATCTAAAATCAATAGAATCTATCATAAGTGGCCTTTGTGACTATAATTTTACAATGGAAAACATAACCCACATGGGTGGGGGAATTGTTTATCATTTTTTCCTCATGGTCATCTCTAGTATCATTCATCCTATGGGATCACACCTAAATTAATTATAACGACCCATACTTTACATACATTGTTAATACTTAAAAATTGAAGCATACTTATTACAACATATAACAAAGCCACGAAAGGACCGTATAGGTATAGTGTCTTTAGAAACTGGGAAACATAAATAACTGGTTCATAAAGAATCTACTTTGCCTCCCATTTATTTCATCATATCTAGAGTCCCTTTTTGGAATAGTCTACTTAATAACCTTCTTCCTGACCTGGGGAAATAAAACATACAAAAGGGTGAGCTCAAATGCTCAGTAAGGGTAAACAAAAGAAATATCAATCACATCGTATACATAAGCACATAACTTTTGGAAATCTTAACCTGCAAAAGAGATCATAATTTCATAACATGGGATAAATCATGGAAGTGAAATGTAATCACAATAATCATAACATAAAACATGAAACTTTTTGGAATACACACATAATCATAGAGAATCGTTTCTTGTTAGTCAAGACTCATTTCCAAGACTATCTTAGTGGAAAAAGTACATTTTTGAACCGAGTCACCCTCGTTTCAGTCCTGTTTCACTGAACCGGTATAACCTAACATTCCAGCCATGTCTATCTCATGAGATATAAAATCGTTACCCAATGCATTGGAGGGAGATATAGGTACCACCCATCTCAAAATGATACCATTCTTATGTGTGCCACAAAATCATAAACCATACATCATTCCATAACCCATGTAGTAAAAATGGGAATCTTAAACATCATGACATCATAAAACAATTCATATATGATAAAGGAATTCATAAATAATTCCACCACAACATAATCATATCAATGTAATAATAGGGATAAAAATAGAACCCTTTATTACCTTAGATGGAAAATAATTTTGATAAAACACTTTAACTTCATTCTTGAGGAAAATATCCTTTCTACTTCAAAAACACTTTTTCTTTCATAACATGTCATACAATTTTAAACTAAAAGAAGTTGATTAAAAATAAACTTGAAAACTTGTAAAGGAATATTCTTGGAAATAATGTTTTAAAAATTCATTCATGCCGTATAAGTTAAAAAAACATTCTTCTCGTCCTTTTGTCGAAAAAGTTAAAAAGTACCTCGTACGAAAAATGACAAAAGATTCCTTTCATATCTTTTACTAAAAACTCACCTAAGGGTAAAAGTGGATTTAAACAATTGTATATGGATGGAAATAATATTACATTTTGAGGAAACATGGATGTGGATGATAAAATACACCCCAGTAAATTCTAAAGTATAAACAATCTCGGATAAAAATGAGATTGTGATATTTCCCTTACCTTAGGTCCGACTTGCTTTGTAAGTGTCCGAAACTCCTATATAATGATTTAAATAATGTTATTGACTTATTCCAGAATCATACTTATTTTTATGGTATAATATATGGTCATATTCTTAGCTTCTTAGTAGTAATATTTCATTGCTACTTGTTATTCGGGTGTTTATAACTTTTTTGTTCTTATGCGTGTTTTGTTTAATAAATTATTATTCTTTTCTTTAGGTTATAGATACCTCATTTCAATAATGGTATTAGTGTATTGTATATCATATTAATTCATTCAATTCATTTATATAATCATTATGAAATGAAGATCATGTAGAACGAGTCGCATCACATCATGGAGACGGTATTCCGTACGTACGCACGAGTGATGATATCGTTCCTATGATCGTGGAATTGTATTGGAGTATATGTATACTATTTCAGAATCAATATCACTTTATAATAGTCATATATAGTCATTAGTTACACCATTATACCCATCCAAGTAAGGTTGTGGTGGAAAATAGAATACACCACGGCGTGGAGACGGTATTCCGTACGTACGCACGCACGGTGATTTGTTTTTCCGTAGGATGGATAGATGGTGAAATAGGGTTGTTTCATACTTATAATAACATATCAGTATATGAGTGATACTTATGTTATTACTTCATAATGAAACAACTAAATAAGAAGAAGTGGAAGAAGAAATAAAGATGAAAGAATCGGTAACGGACATTACCTATTCTTTGAAGTGCTTCTTTGAGACCTTCTTTTAGGGCACTAAAATTGGTCTTTGAAGAAGACCGGGACCTCTAGGATGTCTCTAGGGAAGTGGATAGGAGAAAGTGGCAGGTTTTGGCAGAGCGTGAAGTCTCAAAGTGGTGTGAGGAAGAGGGGTAGGAGGTGTCCTTTTATAAGGGAGGAGAGGGCACCTTTGGGAAAACTAAAAATATTATTTTATTATAAAGTAAAGTTCGGTTTTAAATATCTCCAAATTGATATATTTAAAATATAAGGTGGGTATGGGTCGAAATAATCTCATCCAATAGAATTTATACAAGTTTAGGTTCCTATTTTAATATTATCATTTAGATTTAACATTAAGTTAAATAAGTTTACTTTTACCGTGTCTTCTTGTGTTCTCATACTATAAGGTTGATAAACTTACAATAAGAAGCCAAAAGAACCCCAATTTGTTTATTATTAATATATATAACCTTATATAAGTCATTTGGCTGAACCGTATATTTTTAGGAATAAAATAACAATTACTAATATAATATTTGTTTTAAAAACTATTTTATGTCATTTTTGACACTATTTAGTAATTGATTTTTTTGAAACTCATAACAGAATTATTAGTTCGAACCAAGTTAATTAAATCAATACTAACATGTCATATTAACCTATAAAATAATTTAAATTCATAAAAAGTCTCAAATTACATTTATTTTGGTGTTTATAACATCAATTATGTCAATATTTCATTAATAAAATAATTACTGCATCATCATTGTGTCATAAATAAAATAAATTATTTAATGTCTAAAAATTAAAAATAAAATATAATTATGTAGGAAATCTTTTTATCTTTATAATGAATATTTATAGTCGAATTTATCTTATGTATAAACGTATATTAAAAATTATTTACTTATTAAACTTTGATTTTAACTATTTTAACCTTTCTTTAAATAAATTAATAATAAATGTCCTAATCTAATCCAAGTGGGCCTAAATGGTCATATTTTATTCTTAAGTTTGTTTTTGGTCGAATTACACTTATCCAATAGAGTTAAAACATGTGTTTGGGTAATAATATTATCATCTTTACCCTTAATTACCCTATTTACTTTTTACCGTGGTAAAAAAAAGTAAAAAGTTACTATTCACCAAAAAATTATTTTCATCTCATTGAACCACATTTTACTTATTGACATAAACTGTGTCTCTCGGATTTTTGAAATTCCACTCACAGAAGCGGTAAAATTAAGTTTTATGAAAAATTCAGTTTTTTAACTACCACTTAGTGGTTTCACTATTCATCAAAAATTGAAAGTTTTCAGAAAAATACCAAAATTTCACCCTAGGCTAATTTCGATATTCCAAATCCAAAAATGAAGTCCATTTTGAAAAATAAAATTTATAAAATTTAAAAAAGTGGTTATTACTATTCATAACGGCTAGTTTTAATAATATTTTAATAGCATATCGTTGTTTATTGAAACTCAGTATTGCGTACGACGCAAGCTATCGAGGAAGGTCGCGATTTCGTGTAAAGCAAGCCAAGCAAGTATTGTGTAGAAAAAGATTCCTTTGATGATTTATATAACATAAAAGTCTCGGGTGTTACATTCTACCCCCCTTAAAATGAATTTCTCCCTCGAAATTCGTCACTTTGTAACAAACAGATGATGATACCTCTCCCTCATCATATCCTCAAGTTCCCATGTAGCTTCTTCTAATTGGTGGTTCCTCCATAAAATGTTCACCAATCGAGTGGTCTTGTTTCATAGGACTTTTTCGCTACGATCCAGAATCTCTATCGGTTGTTCTTCATAAGAAAGATCTTGCTCCAGCGGTACAACTTCTGAGCTCAGTACATGTGAAGGATCAGGTATGTACTTTCTCAAGAGAGATACATAGAACACATCGTGAACTTGAGAGAGATTCGGTGGAAGCGCCAATCGGTAAGCTACCTTCCCAACACGATCCAGTATTTCGAAATGACCGATATATCTAGGGCTCAACTTCCCCTTCTTTCCAAATCTCATAACCCTCTTCCAGGGAGATATTCGTAAGAACACTTTATCACCTACTTCAAACTCTAGGTCTTTTCTTCAGTTTTCGGCATAACTTTTCTATCGACTCTAACCTGATCTTATGTGTTGTTGAATAGATCTGACCTTTTCTGCCATTTCATCAACGAGATTAGGTCCTAATAGCTTTCTTTCCCCAACTTCATCCCAGTAAGTTGGAGTCCTGCATTTCTTTCCATAGAGAGCTTCATACGGAGCCATCTGAATACTGGAGTGAAAGCTATTATTATAAGAAAATTCCACCAAAGGTAGGTGTTGATCCCAACCTCCTTTGAAATCCATAGAGAAAGCTCTCAGCATATCTTCTAGGGTTTGAATTGTTCTCTCAGACTGACCGTCTGTTTGAGGATGATAAGTAGTGCTGAAACTCAACTCTGTATCCAGAGTATGCTGAAGACTTTTCCAGAACATCGAGGTAAATCTCGGTTACCAATCAGATATAATAGAAAGTGGTACTCCATGCAATCTTACCACTTCCTTTACATATATCCTGGCAAGCTGATCCAGCGAGAAATCCTCTCTAATAGCAATGAAGTGTGCAGACTTTGTAAGACGATCAACTATGACCCAGATAGCATTATTGCCTTTGGATGTTTTAGGAACACCTGTGACAAAGTCCATAGAATTGTTTTCCCATTTCCATTTGGGTATGGGTAATGGTTGTAACATCCCCTTAGACTTCTGTCTCTCAGCTTTAACTTGTTGACAAACCAAGCATCGAGAGACATATTCAGCAACATCTCTTTTCATGCCATCCCACCAGAAGTACTCTTTGAGGTCCCTATACATCTTTGTGCATCCAGGATGAATAGAGAATGAAGAACTATGAGCCTCATCCAGCAGCTCCTTCTTTAATTCGGGGATGGGAGGAACACAAACCCGATTCCTGATCTTTATTATCCCATCACAATCAAGGTTGAACTCAAGAACATTTCTCACCTTCTTTCGTAACTCAACATCTTCTTTATGTGCCTCTTTAATCTTCACATGTATAGATGGTTGAACATTCATTTGAGAAAGATAAGATTTTTCCCCTTCCATTATAATTCCAAGATCCATCCTTTTTAAATCCATAAATATTGGATCTTTTGTGATCCTCATCATGGATAAACTAGCATGGTCTTGTCGACTTAATGCATCTTCCACCTTGTTTGCTTTCCCAGGGTGGTAATGGATTGAGCAGTCGTAATCCTTAATCAGCTCCAACCATCTTCTTTGACGCATATTCAGCTCCTTTTATGTGAAAATATACTTTAAAAATTTATGATCAGTATAAATATCACACCTGTCACCATAATGGTAATGCCTCCAAATCTTTAATGCAAAGATTACCGCAGCTAACTCCAAATCATGTGTTGGGTAATTTTGCTCATGGATTTTCAACTGTCGTGAGGCATAAGCTATCACCATATAGTTTTGCATAAGAACACACCCTAATCCCTTCTTCGATGCATCACTATAGATCACAAACCATTCTCCACTACAAGGCAGTGTGAGCACAGGTGCACTGGATAACCTAATTTTCAACTCCTTGAAATTCTCTTCACATTCTTCTGTCCAGACAAACTTAACTCCTTTCCGAGTCAACTTGGTGAGTGGATTAGATAATCGTGAAAATTCTTTCACAAAACGTCGATAATATCCAGCCAAACCAAGAAAACTTCGGATCTCAGTTACTGTTGTTGGTCTCTACCATCTTTCGATAACCTCTGTTTTTGCTGGATCCACAGATATCCCCTTTTGAGATTATGTGACCCAAAAATGCAACTTTTTGAATCCAAAATTCACACTTCGTAAATTTGGCATAAAGCTTCTCCTTTCTCAGGGTCATCAATATAATTCTCAAGTGATCTTCATGTTCTTCCTTTCTCTTTGAATAGACAAGAATATCGTATATAAAGACTACCACAAATTGATCAAGATAGTCTCTAAAGACTCTATTCATCAGATCTATGAAGATAGCAGGGGCATTAGTAAGACCAAATGGCATCACTATAAATTCATAGTGTCCATACCTTGTACAGAAAGCCGTATTTGGTATATCCTACCTTTTGACCCTTAATTGATGATACCCTGAACGATGATCAATCTTGGAAAAGTATTGAGCTCCGCGTAGTTGGTCAAATAGGTCATCAATGCATGGGAGAGGATATTTGTTCTTGATAGTGATCTTGTTATGTTCTCAATAATCAATGCAGTGTCTCATTGATCCATCTTTCTTCTTAACAAATAGAACAGGTGCTCCCCAAGGTGACGCACTAGGGAATATGAATCCCTTATCAAGATTCTATTGGAGTTGCTTCTTCAATTCCTGCAACTCAATTGGGGCCATTCTATAAGGTGTCTTTGAAATAGGCAAAGCACCCGGTACGAGTTCTATTGAGAACTCAACTTCACGATTTGGTGGAAGTTCCGGTAATTCCTCCAGAAAGACATCATCAAACTCCCGTAAAATGGGAATATTCTTAATCGTGAGATTATCACCAACCATTTGAGATAAATAAACTTCATTTAGTGGAATCAATACCCATAAAATGGAAGAAATTTCCACTGGAAGGTTATGTTCATCCTTGCATTGATAGACGATCATAGATTGATCTGGAATATAAAATATGACTTCCCTTCTTTGGAAATTGATATGAGCTCCATATAAAGAAATCCAATCCATGCCAAGAATCACATCAAATTCCACTATAGGAAGGATCACAAGATTTTCAGGAAGCCCTTTCCCACATACTTTAATCAGAGAATAATTATAAACTTTTGATGCGACTGTTGTGTCATTAGGTGTTGTCACAGCTAACTCAACATCTAATTGTTGAGGTAATACAGTGATACCCTTATAAAATTCTTCAGAAATAAAAGAGTGGGTGGATCCAGAATCAAATAAAACATTTGCTACTTTAGAGTGGATGGTAAGTGTACCTTTCACCACATCGTTATCGTACTCCACATCGCTGATAGAAATTGTATGTGACTTTCCTTTGTCTTTAGCCTTAAGAGTTTGTTGACATCGACCATCATCATCAACCATTGGATTAGGGCATTTATTGGCATAATGCCCCATCTCCTTGCACTTGAAACATTGAAGTGTAGTAGGTTCATTCTGTGTATCCCTTCCTTTGTTTACATCATTAGACATCTTTTTCCCATCATCGCGGCATTCAAATGCCCGATGACCTTCCTTTCCACATTTGAAACATTTACTTGTCCCTTTAAGACAACTCCCTCCATGTTTCTTTCCACACATTGAGCATAAGGGAAAGCTCATCTTCTTTTATGTGTGCTCTTTAGATTTTCCTTTGAATTCCATTTTCCTCTTCTTATCAACCCCATATGACTGATGGGTTACTCCAATCTCCATATCGAATTTGAGAGCACATCGAACGATTTCCTTGTATCTATTGAAGTCCCTTATGGCTAACGCCCTTCGAAGACTTGGTTTTAAGCCACTAAAGAATCGATCGATCTTACTCTCAAGTTGGATAATAATACCAGAAGCGTACCTTGAAAGTCTTGTAAAATTTGCTTCATAGGTACCAACAGATTCATCATCCTTTTTCTTTAGTTCAAGAAACTCTTTCTCCATCTTTTTTCGGAGAATACGAGGGAAGTACTTATTGAAAAATAAGTTATTGAACTCGTCCCATTCCATGGACTCAATTTCATCCCTTTGCCTCATATTCTTAATAAGATTCCACCATTGATCAGCATCACCTTCCAAACGATACACTGCTAAGATGACTTTATCATGCTCAGAACATTGAAGGACTGAAAATATCTTTTCAGTAGTACTAATCCATTGTTCAGAAACTAATGGATCAGTAGACCCGCTGAAAGAAGGTGAGCGCTGTCTCATGAAGGATTCAACAGAATGTTGCTTCTTCCTTTGCTCATTTGAAATTCATGCATGATTCATAGCTTGAGAAAGTTGTGTGAGCATGGCTACATGATTTTTCATTCCAGCTCCCATAACGTTTGGTTGCTCAGGGGGGACAATCATTGCATTTCCCGTCGCATTCCGCATTAACACAATTCCTTCGGGTTCCAGCCATTGACTAAAACCAAGAAGAATAGTGTGAGCAACACTAATTATAATAGGAAAACCACAAAATCAAGAATAAAATTTCACACTTAAGGTCTTATCCTAGGTTATTCATGGCCATTTCTAAAACACTAATATTGTGTTCTATGCTTAGACTTATCCTTAGGGTTCTTACTAAGGCTTTCACATCCTAGTTTCCAAAGGTTGACTATACATTTCCTCTAATACCAACTATAACGACCTATACTTTACATAAATTGTTAATACTTCAGAATTGAAGCATACTTATTACTACATATAACAAAACCACGAAAGGACCGTATAGGTATAGTGTCTTTAGAAACTGGGAAACATAAACAACTGGTTCATAAAGCATCTACTTTGCCTCCCATTTATTTCATCATATCTAGAGTCCCTTTTTGGCATAGTCTACTTAATAACCTTCTTCCTGACCTGGGGAAATAAAACATACAAAAGGGTGGGCTCAAATGCTCAGTAAGGGTAAAAAAAGAAATATCCATCACATCGTATACATAAGCACATAACTTTTGGAAATCTTAACCTGCAAAAGAGATCATAATTTCATAACATGGGATAAATCATGGAAGTGAAATGTAATCACAATAATCATAACGTAAAACATGAAACTTTTTGGAATACACACATAATCATAGAGAATCATTTCTTGTTAGTCAAGACTCATTGCCAAGACTATCTTAGTGGACAAAGTCCATTTCTGAACCGAGTCACCCTCGTTTCAGTCTTGTTTCACTGAACCGGTATAACCTACCGTTCCAGCCATGTCTATCTCATGTGATATAAAATATTTACCCAATGCATTGGAGGGAGATATAGGTCCCACCCATCTCATAATGATACCATTCTTATGTGTGCCACAAAATCATAAACCATACATCATTCCATAACCCATGTTGTAAAAATGGGAATATTAAACATCATGACATCATAAAACAATTCATATAAGATAAAGGAATTAATAAATAATTCCATCACAACATAATCAAATCAATGTAATAATAGGGATAAAAACAAAACCATTTATTATCTTAGATGGAAAATAATTTTGATAAAACACTTGGACTTCATTCTTGAGGAAAATATCCTTTCTACTTCAAAAACACTTTTCCTTTCTTAACATGTCATACAATTTTAAACTAAAAGAAGTTGATTAAAAATAAACATGAAAACTTGTAAAGGAAGATTCTTGGAAATAATGTTTTAAAAATCCATTCATGCCGTATGAGTTAAAAAAACATTCTTCTCGTACTTTTGTCGAAAAAGTTAAAAAGTACCTCGTACGAAAAACGAGAAAAGATTCCTTTCATATCTTTTACAAAAAACTCACCGAAGGGTAAAATTGGATTTAAACAATTTTATATGGATGGAAATAATATTACATATTGAGGAAACATGGATGTGGATGGTAAAATACACCCCAGTAAATTCTAAAGTATAAACAATCTCGGATAAAAATGAGATTGTGATATTTCCCTTACCTTAGGTCCGACTTTCTTTGTAAGTGTCCGAACCTCCTGTATAATGATTTAAATAATGTTATTGACTTATTCCAGAATCATACTTATTTTTATCATATCATATATGGTCATATTCTTAGCTTCTTAGTAGTAATATTTCATTGCTACTTGTTATTCAGGTGTTTATAACTTTTTTGTTCTTATGCGTGTTTTGTCGAATAAATTATTATTCTTTTCTTTAGGTTATAGATACCTCGTTTCTAGAATGGTATTAGTGTAATATATATCATATTCATTCATTCAATTAATTTATATAATCATTATGAAATGATGATCATGTAGAACGAGTCACATCACATCGTGGAGACGGTATTCCGTACGTACGCACGAGTGATGATATCGTTCGTATGATCATGGAATTGTATTGGAGTATATGTATACTATTTCAGAATAAATATCAATTTATAATAGTCATATATAGTCATTATTTACACCATTATACCCATCCAAGTAAGGTGGTGGTGGAAAATAGATTACACCACGGCGTGGAGACGGTATTCCTTACGTACGCACGCGTGGTGATTTCTTTTTCCGTAGGATGGATAGATGGTGAAATAGGGTTGTTTCATACTTATAATAACATATCAGTATATGAGTGATACTGATGTTATTACTTCATAATGAAACAACTAAAGAAGAATATGTGGAAGAAGAAATAAAGATGAAAGAATCGGTAACGGCCATTACCTCTTCTTTGAAGTGCTTCTTTGAGACCTTATTTTAGAGCACTAAACATGGTCTTTGAAGAAGACCAGGACCTCTAGGATGTCTCTAGGGAAGTGGAGAGGAGAACGTGGCAGGGTTTGGCTGATCTTGAAGGCTCAAAGTGGTGTGAGGAAGAGGGGGAGGAGGTTCCCTTCTATAAGGGAGGAGAGGGGCACCTTTGGGAAAACTAAAAATATTATTTTATTATAAAGTCAATTTCGGTTTTAAATAGCTCCAAATTGATATATTTAGAAGATAAGGTGGGGATGGGTCTAAATCCTCTCATCCAATATAATTTAGACATGTTTAGTTTCCTATTTTAACTTTATCATTTAGATTTAACATTAAGTTAAATAAGTTTACTTTTACCATGTCTTCTTGTGTTCTCATACTATAAGGTTAACAAACATACTATAATCAGCCAAACAAACCCCCATTTTTTTATTATTAATATATATAACCTTATCTAAGTCATTTGGCAGAACCATTGATTTTTAAGAATAAAATAACAATTACTAATATAATATTTGTTTTAAAAACTATGTTATGTCAATTTTGACACTATTTAGTAATTGATTTTTGTGAAAATCATAACATAATTATTAGTTCAAACCAAGTTAATTAAATCAATACTCACATATCATATGAACCTATAAAATTAGTTTAATTCATAAAAAGTCTCAAACTACATTTATTTTGGTTTTATAACATCAATTATGTCAATTTTTTATTAATAAAATTATTACTGCATCATCATTGTGTCATAAATAAATTAAATTATTTAATGTCTAAAAAGTACAAATAAAATATAATTAAGTAGGAAATTATTTTAGCTTTATAATGAATATTTATAGTCGTATTTATCTTATTTATAACATTATATTAAAAATTATTTACTTATTAAACTTTGATTTTAACTATTTTAACCCTTCTTTAAATAAATTAATAATAAATGTCCGAATCTAATCCACGTGGTCCTAAATGGTAATATTTTATTCCTAAGTTTGTTTTTGGTCGAATTACACTTATCCAATAGAATTAGGTCATGTGTTAGGTTAATAATATTATCATCTTTACCCTTAATTACCCTATTTACTTTTTACCGTGGTAAAAAAAAGTAAAAAGTTACTATTCACCAAAAAATTATTTTCATCTCATTGAACCACATTTTACTTACTAACATCAACCGTGTCTCTCGATTTTTTGAAATTCCACTCACAGAAGCGGTAAAATTAAGTTTTATAAAAAATTCAGTTTTTTAACTACCACTTAGTGGTTTCACTATTCATCAAAAATTGAAAGTTTTCATAAAAATACCAAAATTTCACCCTAGGCTAATTTCGATATTCCGAATCCAAAAATGAAGTCCATTTTGGAAAATAAAATTTATAAAATTTCAAAAAGTGGTTATTACTATTCATAACGGCTAGTTTTAATAATATTTTAATAGCATATCGTTGTTTAGTGAAACTCGTTATTGCGTACGACGAAAGCTATCGAGGAAGGTCATGATTTCGTGTAAAGAAAGCCAGGAAAGTGTTGTGTAGAAAAAGATTCCTTTGATGATTTATATAACATAAAAGTCTCGGGTGTTACATTAATGACATCCCACTTACAATGTAAATATGTGTTTCCTATTTGTGGTAACACATTATTATATTTCTTCAATGTTAACCCAATTGATATTGGGAAAAATGATTCTATTGAGTATGAAATAGGTTTGGAAGAATCCACTACCCCCTCACAACTAAAAAA
Organism: Viscum album; assembly: GCA_963277665.1. NCBI lineage: Eukaryota > Viridiplantae > Streptophyta > Magnoliopsida > Santalales > Viscaceae > Viscum > Viscum album. The sequence continues at coordinate 1,747,822,504 of OY728120.1, read as the reverse complement.
ATACTAAAACCATCTCATCATAAGAGAATATTACTTAGTTAAAATTCAAAGTAGTATAACATGTTAAAATCAATATTAAATTTCTATATGGAAAAAACCCATTTTGTATGGTGATTTGGTTGATGTTATCATACCTAATTTATGTAATATTATATAATAATAGTATATTAATCAATCAATAAAGGTCGATCTGAGATTTCCAACTTGATTAGGATCAAATAAATTGATTCAAATTACCACAACATTAATGTTTATCTACAGTTACCTTCTTGGGGAATATATCGTAATCAATATAAGGAAATTATCCCAATTGTATTTTAGGATGTATTATCTTAGGATTTGGTGCATTCCATAACTTATCATATTGATTCTATTGAGTTTTGATGTGAATGATTACAACCTTATTGGAATTAATATCTTGAGTGTGTGGATTCAAATCCTATACCACCCATATTTGGAACCTCCACCTTATTGATATTCGATATAATGGAGGATCTATATAAGTATATTAGGTGTTTTTAATCCCAATGTGTCATAATTTTTGGTTCCCTAGAATAAAGACAGGATTCACTACAAGAGAAAAATCATTTATCGGTGGTCAATTACCACTCACAAGGGCCTCCCAGTAAGACAAATTACAAGGGCCTCACCAAAGTGTCCACAACACTATCCCCTTGATCATTATGAAATGACCCAATTTGTTCAACACATCAACAATGGGTTTAACTCCTATTCATCCAAAATCTTGACTACCAATTAAAACACAGACCTAAATTGAATGATGTATACCACACTCGAGAAATCAAGACATAAAAAGAAACATCAGAAATCAATAAAATGTATAAAAGGAAACATGAGAAATCAAGGAAATTTTAGGACATGAAAATATTTGGTGGAAACTATGTGCCACAAATGTTACATATACAAACCAATTTTTCCCATATTTGTTCAACACATGAACAATATAACTACTCACGGTCTGATGATGCATCTTCACCCTCGCCACCTTCATCACCACTTTCTGTTGTCACCGATAAGAACGTTATATAGAAAATTAAATACGGTTGCATATTTATAATAAAACATAAAACCAATGAAAGTTAGAAAACTAAATGATTTTTATTTTTTGTGATTTACCTACATACCACCAGTCGATGCACTACCACCGGGGGCATATCTTCTCATACGCTGACATATTTCAACCAACGCTTTCTTCAAATCAGATATCTGATCACCCTGCTGGTGAACTGTGTTTCGTAGAGAAATGATCCCTTTCTGAGCATCTCTGGGTATGGACTAACTAATGCCAGGAGTAGATGAAGCTTCCATCCCTGGTTGCCTACTAAAAACATTAGATGGTACGGGTCCCAAACCCATCCCGCTCACTCTCCCAAGATGCTCCCTCCCAAGGACATTAGCAAGTGGGTCATCCTGGGAGACTGAGTAGGACTGTGCAGGATTGACATCCCATAGTTCTTTAATTTTTACCTATAAATCAAATATCAATATATATTAACACAGTAAAAACTAATAATAATTTATTATAGTAAAAAACTAACTTCATACCCCAACTTCTTTAGTAGGCTCATTATCAAAACTTCCATCTGATTTCTTCAGAACATCCAACCACAATTCAGTTCGAGATGCCTCGTGCCCTAAACTCTGTGACTGCATTATGAAAATATAAATCGAAAATTCAATATATTAAATAGATAATACTGTCTTATAAATATTTAAATTAATTAAAATATTACCAATGTCGTTCATCTTCTAAAAAAGATTTTTGAGCCCACAGTGTGAGGGATGACTTTCTTAGCCTGGTTTGATGCATTCTGTCTTGAGAGATCCTGAAATAAATAAAATTACATTTAATATTAATGTATTCAATGTCATTTCCTCTTCATATACATGTATATATGTAAAATGAGAATAATATAATATTATATATTTCAATAACATCCGCTTCTCATCACGATGTCTGTCAACAAAAACATTCCATTGTTCTTTCGGTACCCCACTGGGTAGCTTCTAATAAATTTGCTGCATAGTCAACAAGGTATCGTTGACATCACACCACAATCTCCATTTGAAATCCTTCCATTTCTTACCTAGATTTTTCAACATCTACTTCCGTGATATCACATCAGCAACTATAAAGTGGAAGAATATATGTATACAGAAATTCATTTTGAACATATTAGTAACATGACATTTAATTAAACCATAATGTAATAAATTTACCTTTATTTGATAATCAAAAAAATCATTTTTCCAGCTTGGAGGCATATGTCTCCAATCATCATATGAAATAGGAAGGGAAATGGGCTCCCCTGCCAGCTGGCCTAGAATCTGGCCAAGTAACCCAGTGGCTTCATCCGTCAGGACCCCATAAGAATCAAATGGCACGACTATCTTCTCGCCAGTCATATTCGAAACATCTGCACTTTTTATTTTTTTCTCCACGGTTTCATTTTTGTCATCTATAATGATCAAACAATTAGTATAAACAAAATGCAATAAATTTATTTAATTAAATTTTTTATCTCTGACAGTGACACTCCAGTATGCCCGTGATGAACTGGAAGGGGTGTGTCGCTGCCCCACTGTTGAGGCTCCTAAAGGGGGATTCGACAACTCACCCTCTAATGGGACATCCAAAGATGGTGTGAGAGATGGTGCTGGGGGAGATGGTGTAGGGGTCTAGGCAGATGGTGCCTCAGATGTCGTGTGGATGGAGCTAGATGGATCATCATCTGTCATATAACTACATGAAAATGTGTACCGCTTCCTCCTTGGAATTCCTATCATTTAAACAAATAAAATTAAGTTTAGAATATATATTTCAAAAAACTTATGCAGAAAAAAATTAAAAATGATATTAAATGACCAGAACTAACAGACAAAATATATATAACAATGATAATGAATGACTGCAGAAATGAAACAAGTGGTTGCTGAATAAATAAATAATTGTACATACAGCCATTTTCCCCTTCAATCATGTCAATTTCCTGCTCCATTTCTTCATCCACTTCATTCATCTTTTCTAGACTAATATTTTCAATATAATGATGGACAAATAATTCTGCTTCCTATTGTTGATTAAATTCAATTTCAGAGGTCAAATTTTCCACTTCATCACCCATATCATAAAAATATCTTTGTATTACGTGAGAAACTACACTTCCCATTTCATCGATAACATCTTTCACATAATATACCATTTTTTCTTGCGATGCTAAGTTAAATGGATCATGCAGTTCACGATCACCAACATTCATCAAGCGAGATAATTTCACCGATGTAAATTGCAAGGAATCTCTTTTAACACCTCCGATAATATCGACCCATTTGTATTTCAATAAAACAACATAAAAATGTATGTGGTAGTTTAATTCAATAGTATCATGCATATTTCCATAGTATTCCACTTTAGAAAATTTAAATATACCACTATTCTGTGTTTTCAAACCCACTTCTCGATCAATTGTACGAAATCTGAAGGCATTCACATTATAAGCGTCGGACATTCTAACTTGTTTTAGAGGGCCTCTAGCAAAAAACTTAAAATCTTCTGAAACCTCTGCTCGAGTATCATTATTTATGATTTGAAAAAAGAAATATACTTTATTATATTTAAAAAATGTATGTGTCAATCTAATATTCATATTTATTGCAATATTTATGAACTTACACGTTGTGCAAACCATTCTACAAGATCTTTATTAACAGATTTTGTTATATATTTCTCATTTCATGTTCGGCCTCTCATTCATCTCTTTGTTTGTATCCTAAACTCTTCAAAAAATGGATCTAAAATTTCACTATTCAGCAGCACATATCTATGTGCCTATAATAATTCCAATTCTGTCAGTGTCACATTTGAGGTCCTCCCAACTGATCGGCCAATAGTAGGAAATATTTTGGATTTCTGATGTATTTGAGATTGAGTCGATTTGTCATCAACATGTCCTACTCAATTAAATCTTGTCTCAATATCATCCAATTATTGAGAACAAAAGGTAAGACAGTCCTCAGCCAAATAGCCTTCAGCTATAGAGCCTTCTGGTTGAGCTTTATTTCTCACGTATGATTTCAAATTCCCATGATATCTGTGAAATAAAATAAACATAACTATGAATTTAATTAAGTACCAAAAATTGATTACTTAACTGAAAAACATATAAATAAAGTACCTCTCAATTGGATACATCCATTGATAATTAACGGGGCCTACTAATTTAGCTTCCTCAACCAAATGCACAGTTAAATGCATCATTAAAGTAAAAAAACGATGGAGGAAAGATCATCTCCATTGCACAAAGGGTCAATACAAACCTCTCCTGGAGGTTGTCAAGCTGAAATGGATGTAGAGATTTCTCACATAGTTTTCTGAAAATGTGTAGAATTGGAGTACCACAGCAGTAATTTTTTAAGGTAATAATGTACGCAATGCCAATGGTAGTAACATTTGTAACAAAATATGTGAATCGTGACATTTCAATCCATGTAACATACGATTCTTCAAGTCAACACACCTCAAGATGTTACATGAATACCCATCAGATACCTTAATATTCATCAATACTCGAAGGAATGTTTCTGTAACCCTATTTTTCATTGCAAAAATTTCCGGAGGATACTTTTCCTTCTTATCTGTCCAGAGATCGTGTTTTATGTTCATTTTTTGTAAGTCTTTGTGAGCATTGAGATGATCTTTCAACTTTCCATGCTCATTAAGAAATTTGAAAATCAAATTGTCACAGAAATTATTCTCAATATACATCACATGAAGATTATGCCGCAACAAATTAAATTCCCAATACGTATGTTTGAAGAATGTACTTTTTTTCTTCCGTTGTTGCATTCCGATTTCGCTTGACGATGCACTTCGGACCCATTTTCTGCTATCATTCAAATGATGAACCTTCCCAAATTCTGTTTCAAAATGTTCATGTTGTTTCAATATTTCAGAACTAGTTAACAACTTTGGAGGTGGTCTAAGATCAATGGAATCATTAAATTTTTATTTGTTCAGCCGAAATCTATGAGATGCATCGAGAAATATTCGATGACACAAGAAGCCCCATTTTATACTGTGATGTAGCTGTTTGGGATCAAAATCAATGTTACAAATGGGACAAGCCAAACCCGTGTAAGTGTTCCAACCAAATAAATTCCCATGACCAAGGAAGTCAATAATGGTACACATTAAAGCTGCATGCATTTTCATCATTTTTTTAGAAGAAGCATCAAATGTCTCACCACCGTTCCTCCATAACTCCTGCAATTCGTCAATCAGAGGCTGCAAGTATACATCAATATCATTTCCAGGAATTTTTTTTCTATGAATAATCATCGAAATGATAAAAGATGTTTATTGCATACACATCCACGGAGCCAGATTATAAGGGATCAAAACAACTGGCCAAATGCTATAACTGGTACTCAAAGTCCCAAATGGGTTGAATCTATCGGAATCCAATCCAAATCGAACATTACTAGGATCAGCTGATAAATCTAGATGTAATGAATCAAATGTCTTCCATGATTGGGAATATCATGGATGTCTCATTAACCCATCATTATTATTATTTACATAATTCCACTTCATGTATTCAGCGGTTTTTGATGACATGAATAATCATTGCAATCGAGGCTTAAAAGGAAAGTAACGCAAAACATTTGTAGGTGTGTTCCTTTTCTTCATCTCCATGAAATTACATTCATTCAGACATCCAAAATCACCCTTTTCCTGCCATATAGAAGAATAACATTTCTTACAATTTTGTCTACTTTAATACTCTCCCCAATAAATCATACAATAATTGGGACATATATGTATTTTTTTATAATTCAGACCAAGCTTGTTAACAACTTTTTTCATATGATAAAAAGATTCTGGGATTTTTGATTCAGGAAATGCATCAAGAATCAATTACAATATCTTTGACATTTCCTTATTTTTAATTCCACATCGAAATTTGATATGGTACAACTTTTGCAGAAATGAATGGTTTGAATATTTCAAACACCCACTACACAACTAATGATTTCCATCGTCAACTAAATCATGAAACGTGTTTTCCCCAGTGAAGTTTTCTCTTAAATTTGGCTACATAGAATCAAGAGGAGGATCCAATGATATGTTACAATCTTGATCTGCCTATCTTACAGTCTCAAATACATCACTTGTCATGTTTCAATTTGTAGCACCCTCTTCTGGTTGTAATGATATGTTTTGATACTGATAGTGGTGTCTTGCAGTTCCGAATGCATCATTTATAAGGTTTTTCATTTCATTTTCCATTATCGAGGACTTGGGACCTCATTCTATGGATTAACATTAGTGCTCAATATTTCTGTAATGTTCGATTCTCCATGCCAAATCCAACACAAATATTGACCGGGGAATTTCTTCTGTATTAAATGCTCATAAACTTCATCTCTCTTCAACCATGTTCTAAATATACATTTAGGACATGTAAATTTTATTCTCCCTTCAATGGATCGATTAGAAATTGAAAAATCTAAATACTCATTCAAACCCTTAACATACTAAGGTGTGTTCCTCAGTTATGTGATCCTACTTTTATCCATGTATATCAAAATGTGCCTACACATTAATAAAAAAATTAAAACACATATTTACTAATAAATAGAGAAAGATATTAATATATATGATAGTGTAAGATTACATAAACATAATATAATAAATATGAGCCCTTTAGTTAGATATGAACCCTCTAGTGTTTGGGATAGGAGAAGTTTCTTTGGTAAAGAGAAACTGTGTGCTAACAACATGGTAGAAACTTTAACATGAAAACCAATGCACATTATTAATTTGGAATAACCCCAACCTAATTTCTCTATATATTCTTCATATAAAACTCTAATATTGAATAAATCTATTATAAATAAGGTTTAGGTAAAACCTTATGATGCTTACAAAACTCAACACATTGTTAATTTGGAGTAGTAAGAACCATGTGAGGTATGGTAGTCTTGAGGCATGATAAGTGGTGGTGTTCATGGAAATGCATGATGAAATAACATGGTAGATTAGGTTTTGAGGTTCAATGAACCTTCTGTGGATTGAATTCTTAGACCTCTTTTTGGTGTATTCATATAGAAAAGAGTGGTGGTGTCACTTGAGGGTGATTTGGATCATATATGTGTTAGCACTCATGAGTGGAAAATTATGGTTAAATGGGATGATCGAGGATCTAACCATGGAGTTTAACTAAGACTTAGATTGAGACTTCGGTGTGGGCATTGAACATTTTTGTTATTCCTTGAGTTTTAAGGCATCGTGGTCGGGATATGATAGCTCATTGGATGGTGGGATTGAGCGCCTTTGGTATAATTCATCTAGAGAAGGACTTACTAGGGTTGTTGCATAAAAATTGATGTGGTAAGGTGGAGACCACATCAGAAATGGAGTTCAAGATGTGGCTGAGGTGGTTTGGGGATCAAACCAGGGTATTTTAAGAATAGTTTATGTTTTTGGGATTGGTGTTTGGAGTTTCATAGTAGAATCATATTGGGAATTTGGAGATGAAATGTGAGGTGTTGGTACTATCATCTAGGAAAAATATTGATAATGTTTCAGTGAAAAATATTTTGTTTAATATAAAAAAAACATGTTAACACACATATCATACATTATATCAAAACATAGAAAGCATCAAAACTTTTTAACCAACCTAGAATTGGGTTTCAACATTAAATCACAGCAAGGGGTCCATATTTCAAATAATATGGAAACAAAAACACAACACGAGTATAAATTAATTAATCACCCAATGAACATGTTCAAGGTAGTGTTTTATCGCATCATGAAATTCAACAACAATGACTATAAATTAAGAAGTCCACAACTAGAAATATAAAACAACACCCAATAATTAAATAAACAACAGCTTGCAAATGATCCAACCATCACTTCATCCCAACCATTGCATCATTCCAAACTCATTTTCACAGAAACCATATCTTCTGTATAATTTTATCTGGAATCCTCCCAAGGATATCAATTAAACCACCAAAAAAACAAGATCATAGATTTAAGAAAACATTTCATCAACATGGAATGTAAATATTTAATCCATAAAGATAAATGAAAATTATATAATATTAAAACAAGAAAATTATTAGAAATCAAACCATAGGGTTCGTATAGGTCGCTAGGGAAGTAGGGTCGTCGGGGTCGTGGGGTCGTCGTGGTCACTGGGGGCTAGGGTCGCCGGGGTCGCGGGGTCGTCGGGGTTGCGGGGTTGTCGGGGTCGCGCGGTCGTCGGGGTCACGGGGTGATGGGGTCGTGGGGGAAGTGGGGGGTCGGGGGAAGAGGGGTCACTGGGTGAGAAGGAGGGTCGGGGTGGAGGAGAATGGTCTTCAGTGTAAAAAAACATTGTTTCACGGAAGTTCCCAGAACCTCCTTTAATGGAAAATTCTTTTGAAGTGAAACAATTGGTTTTTTGTTTACAACATGGTTTGGCCCAAGTTGTCAAAAAATGGCCCGTCTCATATTCGTATAAAAATGGTTGTGTTTTGAATATGTAACCTATGTGTTTTAAGGGATTTATGAATGTGGTTTTATTCTGTAAACTGTGTGTACACACCTCCTTAATAAAATTTAAATGCATAACTTTGTCGAATGATAGTTTTGAGAAAATGTTTAAAGCCCGTTTGGCCTTTCCTAAAAATGAAGAACGAGTGTTTTACTTGTATATACCAAGTTGTGTTAATTGAGATTGTTTTATGGTCCAGGAAATGATTTTATTAAATGTTTTTAGGGAATCCAAATATGTTTTGGTATGGTTTTGATGTATTGTTATAAAATAAAGAGTTTTTTTGAATGAGTTTTATGTGCAAAGCCTCAATACACTCCTTGAAATTGTATTACTAAAATATTTAGTGGTTTGTAGATTCGTGAAAGAAAAGTGAATAAATTTTTTGGGTGGTTTGTGTGTTTATGGTTTGGGAATGGACTTTTGATGTGAAATTTGTATTTTAAAATATGTGTAACTTGGTTGAGCACTAAAGGGAATCCCAGGTATCTAGGTGGGTGGACGTGTACTAGTATGCTAGTGATCCTGTGGGGTTTGGCCCCTGTTTTACGTAACAAGTTTGATGATGAAAACACTAACTAAATTATGATGATGATGATGATGTTGGGGGAGCACTAGGTTATGGGTATGCTCCCTATTAGTGTCTCGTGTGCACAAGAATGGATATTTATTATGGTTACTTTCACTAAGATACGAGGTACCTGGGGCTCACAACTGACTAGTGCCTAGAGGTGTTCCCGTAAATTGTGCTCATCTGATACTTTATACACACCTTCGGCATATGGTGTGTTTTTTTTGTAAATTCAGTAGTGTGTGTGATTTATTTAAAAGTTAAAATTCTTTAAAGCAGCCCTCTTGAAAACTACTTTCAATTTAAAGTTCCACCACTTTAAAAGTTGTTACTTCCATTCTTGTTTATAAAACATGAAAGTCTTTGTCTGGTAATTTTTTTATTGAATGGGACCTCATTTAGAAGACATAACTTTATATTTATAATTAAAACTTGAAATTTATGTTTCTTTTATTTTAAAGTATGTTCATTGGGAATAGAATATCGGGCTATCCTACTGAGTTTTAATACTCACGCCTATAGTCTTCTTCTGTTTTTATCCCTTGTGAAGGTTCCAGCATGAGTTTGATCACCTTGAGAAATGTGTGATAATTTTCTTGGAGAGTGACCATAGGGGTCACATGGAGTTAGTTTTTAGTTGGTTTTGGTCAGTTGGGTTGTTTTCTTAGTTGTACATTCAGTTTCTTGTACAAATAATGTTAAGTTCAATTTTTATATAAATGTATTTTGGGTTGTCCATTTCTTTCCGCTATTTGTTTGATTGTTCATATATGGGTTAAATAGTTTTCTTGTGTAATATATTGATTCCCTTGGTTCTTGTCGCCATCCCTGTTGGATCAGGAATGCCTCTCGGGACTTGTCGCTGGCTGGCCTGGGAGACCGATTCAGGGTCGACTCGGAATGGTTCGTGACATAATTACTTCATCACCATTTTGTCATAAATAAATTAAATTATTTCATCTCTAAAAATTATAAATAAAATAACATTATGTAGTAAATCTTTTTATCTTTCTAATGAATATTTATTATCGAATTTATCTTATGTATAACCTTATATTAAAAATTGTTTAGTTATTAAACTTTGATTTTAACTCTTTTAACTCTTCTTTGAATTAAATAATAATAAATGTCCTAATCTAATCCTAGTGGACCAAATAGGTTCATATTTTATTCCTATGTTTTTTGGTCAAATTATACTTAGCAAATGGATTTAGGACATGTGTTAGGGTAATAATAATATCATTTTTATCCTTAATTACCCTATTTACTTTTAACCGTGGTAAATAAAAGTAAAAAGTTACTATTCAAAAAAAATTATTTTTATCTTATTGAACCAAATTTTACTCCTTTATATTAACCATGTCTCTTGGAGTTTTTAAATTCCATTCACAGGAGCGGTAAAATTAAGTTTTATGTGAATTGGCATCTTCTCCTAGGATTTGGGGAAAAGACGTTGAAAAGTTCAATAAAATTTTTATATATCTAAAATTATTATAAAATGACTCCAATGAATTACATTGAACATATATAGGTATTATGTATCTATTTTGACCTAAAATAAATTTAAATAAAACAAATAATTATTTTAAAAAAATCGGTTTTAAACTATAACTCAGTGTTTTTCACTATTCATGAAAAATTGAATGTTTTCAGAAAAATACCAAAAATTCACCCTAAGCTAATTTCAATATTCCGAATCCAAAAATGAATCCCACTTTGAAAGATAAAATTTTTAAAATTTCAAAAAGTGGTTATTACTATTCATAACAGCTTCTTTGATTGGTTGTGGTGTGTGTTAGAACTCGAAGTTGCGTACAACACACGCTACTGTATTATTCAAAGAGAAGCGTATCATGGAAGCTTGGAGTGTTACATTCTCACCTACTTCAAATAATTTTGTCTTCAAAATTTCTAGAATATTACTGCATAAAAAGACTCATGTGGTTCTTCATCATAAGTTCCTCAGTTTCCCACGTTGCCTCTTCCATCTTATGGTTTCTCCATAAAGCCATTACCAGACGTGTCGTCCGGTTTCTCAGCACTTATTCTCTTGTATGAAGAATCTTGACAGGCTCTTCGCAATAAGATGGATTAGGTTCCAGTTCTAATTCCTCGTAGGTGAGTACATGTGTTGGGTTAGGAACGTATTTTCTCAACAGTGATACGTGGAACACATCCTGAACTTTGGAGATATTTGGCAACATTTCCATATGATAATCCATAGCCCCAATTCGTTCTAGAATTTCGAAATGTCCTATCTAATTGGGACTCAATTATCCCTTCTTACCAAAACGTATAACACCCTTCCATGGAGATACTTTCAAGAAAACCTGATCTCCTACATAAAATTCTAAATCCTTACTTCGGTTATCGGCATAGCTCTTCTGCCTACTTTGAGCTGCTTTGATGTGGTTTGGGATTACCTTCACCTTTTCTATCATTTCATCCACAAGTTCTGGGACTACAAGTTTTCCTTCACCAACATCATCCCAACAGGTTGGTGTGTGACATCTGTTTCAATATAACTCTTCACATGGTGCCATCTGAATACTTTAATGGAAGCTATGGTTATAGGAAAATTTTACCACAGGTAAATATTGATCCCACATACCATGAATGTCAAGTGAGTAGGATCTCAACATTACTTCTATGATTCGAATAGCTCGTTCAGATTTTCCATCAGTTTGGGGGTGGTAGGCAGTGCTCAAATGAAGTTCAGTATCTAGGGCTTTCTGAAGACTTTTCCAAAATCTTGAAGTAAAACATTGATCACGGTCAGAAACAATCGATAGGGGTACTCCATGAAGTCTCACTAATTCACTAATATATAGTCTTTCTAGATTTTCAAGTGGTAAATATTCCCATATAGAAAGAAAATGTGCTGACTTGGTAAGACAATAAAAAATGACCCATATTGCATCGTTCCTTCTAGGATTATTTGGTAGTCCCGTGAAAAAGTCAATCGCAATATTATCTCATTTCCACTTAGGCATGGGAAGAGGTTTCATAACTCCTCCAGTCAATTGCCTTAAATCATTCACTTGTTTACAAACGATACATCTTGACACAAAATCAGAAATCTCCTTCTTCATGTGGTCCCACCAAAAACATTTCTTCAAATCTCTATACATATTAGTGCTACCAGGGTGTATAGAGAAATTGGAACTATGATCATCATCCAACAATTCATTTTTTAGATCCGGTATATTGGGAACACAAAGTATCTTCCCAAATTTAAAATTTTCATCTTCATATACGAAGTCACTCAATCTCCCATCATTAACTTCTTTAATCGTCTTTTAAAAATCTTCATCAGCGGTCTGATAACTCTTTATCCTTTCTAGTAAATATGGTTTGGAAACCATTTTAAAAAGTATTGATGTTTCACCTCCATGGTGACTCCCATATCCATATTTACTAGATTCATATATATAGGATCCTTTTCAACTCTCATCTTGTTCAAAACTCCATGATATTTTTTTCTCAAAGTATCTTCCACCTTATTTTCCTTCCCCGGGTTGTAGTGTATCGTGCAGTCATAATCCTGGAGTAGTTCAATCCATCGCCTTTGCCTCATGTTGAGTTCTTTCTATGAGAAAATATTCTTCAAACTCTTGTGATCAGTATATAGCCCACATTTTTCACCATAGAGATAATGTCTCCAAATCATCAAAGAAAATATTACAATAGCTAACTCAAGAACATGAGTAGGATAGTTTTTCTCAATATTTTTTATCTTTCATGATGAATAGGAAATAACCCTATCATTCAACATAAGGACACAACCAAGTCCTTTCTTTGAAGGATAACTATAAATAACAAACCCATCATTCCCCAATTGTAGAATCAATATAGGAGCATTGACTAATATTCTATTCAGTTCATCGAAACATTCTTCACAATATTTTTTCCATACAAATTTAACCCATTTATGTGTGTGCTTCTTTAATTGGTTAGCCAATTGGGAAGAATTCTGGATGAAACGTCGATAATAACCTGCTAGACTAGTAAAACTGTGTACCTAGGTTATAATCATCGGTGCTGGCCATTCTTGGATTTCTCTTGTCCTAGAAGGTTCAATAGAGATTTCATCCTTAGAAACAATATGGACAAGAAAAGAAATCTCCTGAAGCTAGAATTTGCACATGCTAAATTTCCCATATAATTCATGTCTTCTAAGAGTTTTCAGGATAATGCACATGTGATTTTCATGATCATCATAGATTTTGGAGTATACCAAGATATCATTAATAAATACCGCTACAAAATCCTTGAGATATTTTTGAAAAATCAGTTCATTAGATCCTTGAAGACAGAGGGTTCATTAGTCAATCCGAAAGGCATCACTATAAACTCATAATGCCTGTACCTAGTTTGAAATGTTGTGTTTGGAATTTATCCCTTCTTCACACACAACTAATGATATCCAGGTCGAATGTCAATCTTTGAAAAATATTGAGCTCCATGAAGTTGGTCGAATAAATCATCAATGTGAGGTAGGTGATACTTTTTCTTTATTGTTTTAGTATTGATCTCCCTGTAGTCAATGCACAAACTCATAGATCCATCCTTCTTCTTAACAAAAAGAACTGGGGCTCCCCATGGAGAAACACTAGGGAGAATAAATCCCTTATTACTCAATTACTCTAGTTTTTTCTTTACGTCCACTATTTCCACAGTGGCCATTCTATAAGGGGTCTTCGATATGGTCCTTGACCAAAGAATTAAATCAATAGAAAACTAAATTTCTCGTTCTAGAGGATGTCCAGGTAAATCTTCTGGAAACACATCAACATATTATATCACAATAGGTGCATCCTCTATTTGAACATTATTTTCCTCACCCACAGTCATTTCATTCTCTTCATCCCCAATAATTGAATTTAGTTGAGCTATTGGGGGTGGATCTAGATAAGAATTAGGTGGTGATGATTATTCTCTAAAGATAAGGTGTTCTTTATCATCATCATCAAAAATAGTAACCTCCTTCTTCTTATTATAAATTTTTTGCATCATGGTCCGAAATACAATCCATACCGAGGATTATATCAAATTTAATCATGGGTATGATGATGAGATCAGCAGATAAAGAACACTTATATTCCCTAATGGGAACTGATTCATAGAACTTTGTAGCAATGATACTTCCCTTAGATGTTTTGACTGACAACTCCCATGTTAAATAAAATTGGAAATATCAAATTTTCTTAGCAAACTGGGAAGATATAAAACAATGAGATGATCCAGAATCAAATAAAGCATTTTCTAAACTTGATGAAACCATTAAATAACCTGCCACCACATCTTTAGGAGCTTCAACCTCAGCAGTAGTGATCACATAATCTTGGCCTTGATCCCTTGTCCTTTTCTGAGGAAGGTTTCTCTGAGGCTTAGGAAATTCATTTGCATAATGTCCTATCTCCCTAAAATTGTAGCATTTAACATCGGTAGCTTCCTTTTTCCCCTTACAATCAAGAGCTTGGTGGCCTTTTTCACCACACTTATAACAGACTCCCATTCCCTTCAAGGACGTTCCAGTGTGTTTCTTCCCACATTTACTACAGGATGTACTTTCAACTTTTCCATTCTTCCCCTTATTTCTGTTTCCAGAGTGATCATCAAATCGATTCTTCTCTTTCTTTTCTTTAATGTCGTAAGACTTAGAGAATTCCTTTTCTATCTTGATACCACATGAGACAATATATTCGTATGATGAGAAGGATTTTGAGACTAATGCTCGATGGAAAATTGGTTTTAACCTAAAAAATAATTGATCAATCTTACTTCTTGGGTTACATATATAATCTGCATCATGCCTTGATAACCTTGTAAAGTTAGACTCATACTTTGCAACATTCTCGTCCTCCTTTTACCTCAGACTTAGAAATTGTATTTCTATATCTGCTTGATGGTCATGAAAAAGTATTTTTATAAGAAAATTTCTTAAAAATCCCTCTATTCCATATTTGATACTTCATCATCTTCCTTTGTGTTTTGAATCAATGGCCACAATTGATCAGCATCTGCAGTGAGGCGATAAATTTCCATGACAACTTTTTCCCTTTCACTACTCCCCAAGGCATGGAATATTTTCTCTAAGGAACTAATCCATTGCCTAGATACTAATGGATTTTTACTCACATTTAATGTTGGTGGTTGTTTCCTCATGAAGCGATCTAACATTGATCCTCCACATTGTGGATTATGGTACTCTATAAGGGTAAGGTTATTATTCATAAGCTAAGTGAGTTGGCCCAGTATAGTAATAAGATGATCAACACCAATTTTATCACCATCTCCACTATAATTATCTTGTATAGGAGGGAAATCCCTATATGTAGTGCGTTCATTGATACAGTTTGAATTCCTTCCACTAGGCACCATTTCTAAAAAATGGCATAAACTAGATCAGTTTATGAATCGAAATACATAATTCCAAACTTGTAAAACACTTAACATAAATTTAACAGTTTATAGATATAATCCATAATCATAATAATTTTTTCATTGAGGAAGTATGTACTCATAAACCCTTCATAATGGTTTCTAAATAAAATGAGAATTATCCTCAGTATATGCCCTGGGAGTGTCGTAACCATGAGTGTAGCAAGGCCCATTGTCGTGCCCCACTTCCTGTTCAAGTCTAGCTCAAATAGGTGTTTTCAGGTTTCACCCCTAGGTACATCTGTGCCAGAGCCACCTCTACCATCTCGTATCAATACGGTGATTTATTTCTTATAAAACTCACAAAATCTCTACAATAGAAAAATTCTAGGAAGTTCTTATATATTAATTATCAAAGTCCATTTTTAGTCTATGTGATCTAATCAGAGTTAATCTAAATCTAGCTTCTAAGGATTTTACTAATCTTCCTTTGATACAAACTGTAACACCCCGACCCCATTTACCTAGAGTCGATGAATTATTACATAACATTGGCATGATCACAAAAGATCAAGTCGCGAAAGACCGATTAGTTTTGTAGCCTTGGAAACACGAGATATATTCATAAGTCTTACATTAAATCATAATGTGAAAAAATACAACAACATAGTCTCCATATTCCACACTCATATCCTCTTAGAATATCCTTGCAGGTCAGTCATAAATACTTCTTCACATCCTGGGAAAAATAAAACATAGAAAGGGGTGAGCTCAGATGCTCAGTAAGGATAACAATATAGCAGAAAGTTACATAAATATGCATAAACATTTAAGGCAATGTATAGCTAAAACAGAATCCTTTTAAACATTAACTTCAAAATAATATGGAATAAAAATTAAATAATTCCATTTACTTATTCACATGGATATTCTACTAGTCTAATAATCACATGCAATATTAATAACCACTTTCATAATGATGGAATGCATGATGCCAGACTATCATAACCACATAGTCAAGGCCTTATGCCATGACTAAAATTAATATTTTTTCAAGGCCTTGTGCCAAGACACTAGTTTGTCTCATGAGACCTACCGATGCCAAGAAAAGCTATAGCAGGCTCCACCCATCACTTACAAAGTCCAATGCATTCCTCATATGAACAGGTTTAAACATAACATAAACATTCGTATTGAAACTATCATAAGAAATGTAAATACTTTATCCATAAACCATGAATAGCATAAAATTAACACATCTATAGTAAAACATATCACAAAACCTTCAATATAATATGGATTTTTTGTATCATAATAAATCAACTTCAAATAATCTTAAAATCCATCAGAAGATGTTGACATAGATGAAATCAAAACTATTTGAGAGAAATATCTCTTTTTTTAAATCATTTAAAAGTCACATAATTGAAAAATAAACCATTTACATGTAAAATATTCTTATAATATTGTTAGGTAACCTTAGATGATTTTATAGTCGTGTAAAATAGCTGCACCCACAGTATAAGTTAAAAAAAGACATTCTTACCTTAATTTTGTCAAAGAGGTTAAAAAGGGCCATGTTTAGAAAACAACAGAAAGATTCCATTATAAACATATTATAAAAATTCAAACAAGGGTATAATTGACAATAACCCATATTCTATAAAATAGTAATAATTTTTTGAAATAAATTTTTGAAAACATGGATGTGGTTGATAAAGAGGTCCTAGTAGATAATTACATATAAACATACTCGGATAATGAAGAGATTGTGAAATTAACCCTTACCTTGTAATTTTACTTGGTCAAGGGTAGGTTAAACTCTTATATAATGGTGAAATAATTTTTATTAAATTATACAAGAATCATATACATTAATATGATATCATATATGATCTTTTAACATTGTTTTCTTAATAATATCTTAGTATTATCATCATTTCGGGTGTTAACGGATTCATTTTCCCTTATATTCTTTGTTATGTGAGTCATATTTGTTATGGATGGGATGTATCATATTCATATCCAGAATTATATAAAGTTTTTAAAAATTATTTTTAATCATCTAATGAAAATTAGTCTTGAATAGATATGATGGGGAATGAATCTCATCACGTTCGTGGAGACGGTAATCCGTACGTACGCACGAGCGACAATATCATTATTTTGATTTTAAAATAATATATAATTGGATGTTATATCATATATACATAATAATTATCCTGTTATATTTATTATTTACATGAATTACACATCATTATTATACCCATCCAAATAATAATGTATTGAATAACAATTACACCACGACGTGGAGACGGTAATCTGTACGTTTGCACGTATGGTGACATGTCATTCAAAGGATAGATAGAATAATGAATATGGATGTACCATATTTATAATAACATCACAGTATATAAAATATACTGTATTAATTATTTTATAATCGAAATAACAAAGAAAGAAGAAGTGGAATAAGAAAAGAACCTGAAAGAGGGTGGTGAAATTATTACCTCTTCTTTGGGATCTTCCTTTTCATTTGATAAAAAGGTCTTCTTATGTTGGATTTATGACTAAAGTATGTCCTCTAGAATGAGTTGAGTTAATTTAATAGGGTATTTGTGTAGGGTTTGGATGAGAAAAAAGGCTTTGAAGGTGTGAATTAGAGAGAAGGGGTGGTGCCATTTTATAAGAGGGGTGAGCGGCACCTTAGGAAAAGATAGAAATAGTATTTTTTAATAAAGACATTTTCGGTTTATAATGGCTCCAAAATATATTATTTAAAGGATAAGGTGGTTATGGGTCAAAACCCACTCAACCAATATGTTTTAGACAAGTTTTGGTAACTAAATTAACTTTATCATTTAGATTTAACTCTCAGTTAAATAGTTTGACATTTACCATGTCTCTTTGTATTTTTATATTATATGGTAAATAAACATACTATATACTTCCAAGAGAACCCCAAGTGGTTAATTAATGATACACCTATCATTATATAAGTCCTTTGGCTGAACCTGAGATTTCTTGGAATTTAATATCAATTAATAATATAATATTTGTTTTGAAAACTCTTTTATGTCAATTTTGACACTATTTGGTATTTTGATTTTTCTAAATTCATAACAGCATTATTACATTGAAAAAAAGTAATATAACCAACCCTAATATTTCATATTAACCTATAAAATTATTGGAATGCATAAAAAGTCTCAAATTGAATTTATTTGGATATTTATAATATCAATTATTTTAATATTTCCTTAATTATGTAATTACTGCATCACCAATGTGTCATAAATAAATTAAATTATTTAATGTCTAAAAATTTTAAATAAATTACATTTATGTATAAAATCGTTCTATATTTCTATGGAATATTTATAATCGAATTTATCTTATGTATGACTCTATATTAAAAATATTTTAGTTACTAAACTTTGATATTAACTCTTTTAACTCTTCTTTGAATTAAATAATAATAAATTTCCTAATCTAATCCAAGTGGAAAAAAGAGTTTCATATTTTATTACTAAGGTTATTTTTGGTCTAATTATACTTATCCGATATAATTAGAAAATGTGTTAGGGTAATAATAATATAATTTTTACCCTTAATTACCTTATTTACTTTTAATCATGGTAAATAAAAGTAAAAAGATACTATTCACCAAAAAATATTTTTACCTTGTTGAACCACATTTTACTCCTTGATATTAACTGTGTCTCTCGTATTTTATAAATTCCATTCACAAAAGTGGTAAAATTATGTTTTATGTGAATTTTCAACTTCTCATAGTAGTTGGGTTAAAGATGGTGAAAAGTTCAATAAAATTTTTATATATCTAAAATTATTATAAACTGACTCCAATGAATTACATTGATCCTATATAGGTATTATGTATATATTTTGATCTAAAATAAATTTAAATGAAATAAATAATTATTTAAATAAAAATTTGGTTTTAAACTATAACTCTGTGTTTATCATTATTCATCAAAAATTGAAAGTATTCAGAAAAAAAAACAAAAAATCACCCTAAGATAATTTCAATATTATATGTCCAAAAATTAAGTCCATTTTGAAAGATAAAATTTGTAAAATTTCAAAAAAAAGTGGTTATTACTATTCATAACAGCTACTTTGGTTGGTTGTGGTGTGAGATAGAACTCGAAGTTGCATACAACACACGCTTCTTTATTATTAAATGGGAAGCGTGCTGTGGAAGCATGGGGCGTTACAAGACTCCCATCACTATTTAACATACTATTTCATATGGGGAGGTGAAAATGAGGTCTTTTATAATTCAGTCCTAGACTGGGTGAATCAGGTTGGTGAATTTCACAATTGTGTCAGTTTTTCTTTTATGTTTTTAATCATAAATATATTTGGGGAATTCTAGAAATGTGATTGGATGTGTGGAACATTGATAGAGGATTAATGTAAGTTTATATATATCTCTCATGTAAATGTAATCCACATTACAGGTAATGGAATTTCTATTACATATTGTATAATAAAATTTTTGTATTGATCCTAAGAACTGTCATGATGTTATAGTTTATGGGATTTGGGTTTCATAAAAGAATCAGGAGTTGGAACATAGGTTAACATGTCATATTTATATTTCCTTATTATACATAATAGTTCTATAAACAAAATTCCTTTTTTAATTCATGATCTATGATTGTGTGATGTACATGTTATAGAATTTATATTAATTGAACCTGAATATGATGTGTTCAATTATGTGTAAATGACTCTTAAAAACATGTAGCCATTGTTGATTGGGATTAGGCCTTTATCAGTAATAAGTGGGGTTTTCATTTTATAAAATGGGATCCTATTTGAATGATTCTATATATAGTGCTTATTTGTGTGTGACTATAATTTCTTATTTGGTGTAGTTATTTAAAATATTAATGTTTTTTCAATGTGTTTATTTATTATTTTAGAAAACATTTTGATGAAGTCATCTTAATATCCCACTAGGGGAATTTGTTCCATGTTCTCTTGTAAGGGAGGAAACTCATGCTTTTCCTCTAAATGTGTAGTATTTTGTAATTTACCAAGATCTAATAGCCACCCTTGTGGTTTATATTGTATAGCCTATGTAAAATATTGTTTTTATTATTGTTTATTATGATGGTTAAGGATCTCACTAAAAGATGATTGATTATTCACAGGATTTCCATCTTCAACATCTAGTATCCATCTAGTTTTGTAATGATACCCAATATTTTATGGATTATAAAGATATAATTAAGTGACTATTGTATATAGGGGATACATTGGATGATCTTTGGGATAATATGGATTCATTCAGGATTCAAGGGCCTATAAGGGTATGGGGGGATGTTATGAACTTCTATTGGAACTATAGGGTATGACATGGGAGTCCATCAAAAATCACATTAGTGGTGATTTTTTCCTAGAGAAACTAAATCTTGATGGACATCAAATGTTTACTAAAATTCAATAGGGGATGTTGTCATATCTACCTATTCATCCAATTTTATAGATTTTCCCAAATTAACATCACTTTTTTATGGGAATGAAGAAAATAGTGATCAGAAGTTTGAGATAATCCTTCAATAATAATTTCAATAATAGGTCAATAAAATTTACATGATGAAATGTTTTGAGGTGATAAACATTCCAATTTTGTTTAGTAATCATCTGTATGAAGATAGATTAATATGTTTTCATTAAAACTTAGGTGAAACGATGAGTGGGAATCCTATTGATATATTGGGTGGCTTTTTCGTAATATGGATAATAATGATATGTGTCAATTTAAGGAGGTATTAGGTAGATAGGCTGATGATTATTTTTTTCTTACCCACTAGGTTTGTATGTTTCACCTTATATTTTAATTGTGGGACACGAAAATATTGTAACATGTTTTTCCTTGATTCTGAAAACAGGTGTCACAACTTTAGAAAAATGTAATATCATCAAAATTTTATTCAAGGGTGATATATTGGGTTTTCTATATAGGTTTTAGTAAGATGCATCCTGTGAGCAGTGGTATTGATATTCAATCTCTGTAATATGAACAAACTACAAATGGGTCGGTGAATTAGATGATATATGGTCCTCTGAAACAAAGTCATGGGACTAACAGAAGTAGTGTGTGTTTCATAGGATGTGTATTGACTGATTCTATAGAGGTACATTTTACAGTTCAATATAGAGTTATAATTACTTATATACTTTGTACATGATTTTTTTAGAACTGAGCTTCCCATTATTTTTTATCTACTCAAGTGATTGTTTTGTTATACATACAAGTTATATTATATTTGGAATGTATTTCTCTTGATAATCCCTTGGAGAATAAGATTTATAATCTATAGTGATTTATAGTGAGTCTGGTGTTTATTTATGGATACAATAATTTTATTGATTTCATGATCTTACATATGATTAGATTTCTTATCATGATGACACAGACTAGATGATGTGTTAACAGGATCACATTTAACGATATATGATATATTTATCCTCAAACAAAACATATGGGGGAAATTTTCATTCAATGTCAATTATAGTTTATAGTAGGTTGAATAAAGCTGAACCTAATCTATATTGGAGATATTATTACATAGTAACATGGAATGGTTATTGTGGTATGTTATGCAGTAGCTACATCCCCTTTTCCTCTAGTGGTGTACAGTAACCACATGTCCTTTTCAGATGATTTAATTTGAATTTATAATCATAGTGTAAATTAATTAAGGATCATATTCATGATTGGTTGATAGCCGATATGTATTCCATAATATCTTATTGAACTATCTCAGTTAATGTAAATCATGGTAGACTTTGAGGATTTTGAGGTGCGGGAATTTATTAGACCATGATCACCTCATTATGGTGATCTTTTTGTATTGAATGTGGATGATATCCTTCTATTCTTGGTGAAATATATTATGATATATCAGGTTATGGGAATGAAAAATTACCCATTTATGATGATTGATGATATTATTGATACATTGATGGGACACTATTTTCCCCCCATGATTGAATTTTGATTAGGATACCTTTAGATTTAGTTTACAAAAGAGGATTCAACTATGAAATTTCTTTTGAGAAGGTGTAGACTGTATGGGTCACCATTCATGCCTCTTAGGATGATGAATTCTTCAGACATGTTTATATATATCAAGAATAGCATACAACATTCACATAATGACTCATTTTTCATTGTATTTGACTATGATATCTTGTTATATTCAACATTTCATTAACCAATTTTTGACGCAATATAACCTGATGCTCAACTAGATCCACAGCATGGACCAAAGTATGTTCTTGAACACCACAGGTTGGAAACTAGTTCCCAGGTATCAAAACAACACTTTGGTAACAATTTTACCTGATCACATAAACATAAAAAACCAACTATAATAAGTGAACCAAAATTGAATATTCATAACCAAACATGGCCAAAAAAATTTCTGATTCTAGTTTACAAGATTAATAAAAAACAAAATAGGATGAAATGAAAAGGTAAGAGCCAAACCATCCAAAAACCACAACATGAAAAGATGAGCATTCCCCCAATCAACCATCACAACACCTAGAAGGGAAGACCTATATAATCTCTAACCACCATCTCCAAACATCATGCCTTTACCTATGTCAAACATAACCAAGTATTATTAATCCCAAAGGAGTAAGTTTGGTATCATCCAAATCCCATTAGGATGCTTCCCAACAAAAATATTTTCTCCTTTAAAAATTACAAGATAGATAAAAATTCATATTTTATAAAAGAAAGAGTAGAAACATTTTTATGTATTTTTTAAAATGAAAATATGATTTTCTTTTGAAATAAACAACAATTTACACCATATGATGATTATAGATACGATATCTCAAAAATAGCACGAAGTCATGGGAGAACCCTCAAGGAACATGATATCAAGGGGACACTAGGTACATAATATCTTATTGAAAAGTGATATAGTAACCATGACCAACAACATTATCATTCACGATACACGATGAGGGGACACCCCATTTTCGAAGTAGCCAATAATCATTAATATCATTTAGTTAGTATTTTATCATCAATATTACTTGATGAATATGGGATGAACCAATTTTATTTCAATTGTTATACTAGTCCTAGTCCAACCACATAGTTACCCAAGTTACCCTTTGTGCTCAATTAACATTTCACATGTCACATAAAGTATTTCTTTCACATATACTTTAAGCTTAACACCATGGAATTCATGATAAAACACCATTTCCACATTCGAAACCCACTCTCAAACAATATTAACACCAAATAAATTTCATAATTGGATTCTACTCACCTACACATTTTTTTAATCACCATCAGTAAATGAAACGAGGGGCATATATCAAACAATCATGGAACATAGCCTATTTTATTTGAAAAGATTCATTTTTTCAATACCAAATCACATTGATAATTTTCAAAAAAATTTGTTTCTCACTTCATATATTATCCATAAAACATACGAGAAGAAAATATATCATATTAAATTTATCAAAAATTGTTTAAGCATGGAACCACCTACCTTGAGTGAAGAATCATTCGAAAAACGGTGAAATAATTCAATTGTACCTCAATCACAACCTTCAGAAGAAATATATAAGCCTCAAAATCATGAATAATCCCTAAAAATTAAAATATAATCCTAAAAATCAACCCTTCCTACCAGAGGAGTGAAACCTCATGAAATAAGAGGTAAAACACTAGAAAAGAGGGGGAATCAAGAAAGAGACCACTTACTTGGGGGTTTCATGATGAATCCAAGCCAGACCACCCCCAAAATGGATCCCAATAGACATTGGAGGAAGGGGAGGCGCTCCTAGTGTATAAAATCCCAAGTGGAAGAGATAATGGGTGTTTAGGGGTTAAATTCATGAATGGGAAAAAGGTAAATATCCAAATTTTAATGACCTAGATATGTCATTAGATTTTCTCGTATGGTTTGTAAAATTGTGTGGAAACTATATAGTCACCACTCTCCCCGAGGGACATGATGAATGGTTTCAAAACCATGTTCTAGAATTTTTTTTACTCTTTGAAAATTTCTCTTGGGTGAATGGTTTCTTGGGTAAGTCGCACAGTTTCTGATAACTATGCACAAGCCATGTGACATGCCCTACCAAAGCCAAAATTCCATTTTTCTCAAGAAAATTAATGGAAACCCAATGTATATTCATAGGATCATAATAAATATAATAAATAACATAAAATGAAAAAATTGTTGTGATAATTATCCCCACAATGAAAATTTTCTACCCTAGAATGTCAACCTGATGCTTGACCAAAGAATAAAATTGGAAACTCATGTTCACCCCAGGACATCGGTTCCCAAGTATCATGCTCATAATTCATATTCTTCCAAAGGTCTTGGAATAGAAGAATATATTTTACATGGAGTACTTTCTCAGGGGAATCTATAATCTGCACTATTCATTCAAATATAGATAAATCTGTCTCTGTTTTAAACTCATCCCAATTCAACACATGAGGCAGATATAGGTTATACATCATCAATTAGGAGGAATTGTATATGTTATTAATTAGCATCAATTGAGAAGATAAATCTAATTTATATTCCACCATACCAAACATCTCAGTGTTCTTAAAAGGTATGATATACCACACCATTATCATTACTTTCTTCCCTAAACAATAGTGACCTAAGCGAGGCTCCACATACAAGAACACCCGATCACCCATAAAAACTCAGGATCATGGAATATTTGATTGAAATAAGATATATAACAACTCTAAGCTATCA
This sequence comes from Viscum album, assembly GCA_963277665.1. Lineage (NCBI taxonomy): Eukaryota > Viridiplantae > Streptophyta > Magnoliopsida > Santalales > Viscaceae > Viscum > Viscum album. The sequence continues at coordinate 1,747,797,185 of OY728120.1, read as the reverse complement.
ATAGATGATACCTAATTAGCTTCACCTTCTCAGAAGTCCCCTACACTATGCTCAGTCGCAACAGTGCGGTTTCACACAACTCATTCCAAAACAATGGTGGCCAACACGGCCGACCATATATCACCTAAAAAGGATCCATTCTAATCAAGGATTGGTAACTATTATTATATGAAAACTCAACCAATTTAAAATGGAGATCCCAAGAGCCACCAAAATACAACAAACATACTCAAATCATGACTTCTAAAATCTATTTTACCCGCTCCATTTGACCATCCATTTGAAGAAGGTATTTCATACTAAATTAAACCTATGATCCCAATTCCTTCTAAAGGCTTTATCATAAATGAGAGGTAAAATACTGGAGTCTATCAGAAACAATTTACTATGGAACATCATGAATCCTCACAATCCCTTGAACATATAATTGGCCCAAGCCATCAACATTTTTTGAATCTCTGATCGGGATGAAATGTGATGATTTAGTCAAAAGATCGATCACCACCAGACTATAATTTCATCCATGAGGTGTATAAGGTGAACCACTGATAATGTTCATGGTGATCTCGTCCCACTTCCATGTAAGAATAGGTAGAGGATGAAAAAAACTAGAGGGTCTTTGGTGGTATTCTTTAACTTTCTGACATATATAACACCTCGATATGATGTTATCCACATCAAACCATATACATGGACAATGGAACATTCAACACACTTCATTGTACATCTTAGTAGCACTCGGATGAACAAACCACTGATATTGGTGAGTATCCTGCATGAAAAAATATCTCAATGATAATCGTACTACAATGAGACCCTAGAAGCACATGATTCTCTTGGAATACAATTAACAATCACATTGCATCTCCCCACTATTATATAACTTCATAAACCACTAAAATAACTAATCATAAGAATACTCCCATTGAATCATCTCTATAAGAGAAGTTAGTTAAACACTGGACAAGAACTCACATCCAATGTGCTCATTGTCTTCCAAAAGAATTTGAACAAAGAGCCCCATCGAGGTCCACTCATCACTAGATACTCTCAATGCCTGAATGAGCACCTTCCTACTCAAAGAACCAGCCAGAATATTAAAATTACCCATGGTGTTGAATATATTGAAATCAAACACCTGAAGGTACTCATCCCATCAATTCTACCTCAAATTGAAATTTTTCTATGAGAAAATTTTGGACAAGATACTATGACCAGAATGAACTAAATATTTCTCCCTAAAAAGATAATGACGCCATGACCTTAGGGAACACATCATCACCACTAACTCGAGGTCATGCATTGGGGTGTTCATTTCATGTGGTCGGTGTTGTGGAGAACCATACTCCACCACACAGTCACCTCAAAATAGAACACACCCAAGACCCACACCTGAGGTATCAAAATAAACAACATGCCCTTTTTCAGATTCTATAATGATAAACATTAGAGTGGTAGTATACCACCACTTTAGCACCTCAAATGACACTTGAAATTCTGAGTTCCATTCAAACATCACTACTTTCTCGATGAGTGTTGTCATGGATGAATCATGCCAAGATAAATCTCAAACAAAACGCATGTAATAACCTACAAACCCTAGGAAGATCCCGGTCAAAAAGAAATTATTTGAATGCTCCCGTGATATCATTGCACATATCTTCTCATGGTCAACTGAAACCCCTTGTTCTAAGATAACATGACCCAGAAAATATTCCTTTTTAATATAGAAGGTGCATTTAGAAAACATGGAAGGGAGTTGAGGAACCTGAAGTGTGGACAACATGATCCTCAAATGTCACTCATTCTCTTATTTAGATCTAGAATAACAAGGATGTCATCCATGAATTCTTGAATGAAGGAATCAAGATACTGGTGGAATAGCTTATTCATGAGCACCATAAAGATCTTAGGAGCTTTCGTAAACCTGAAAGGCATGAACAAATATGAAAAATGGTCATACCTTCTTCAGAAATCCATCTTTAGAACATCTTCCTCTCCAAAAATGATGCAATGATAACTAGAATGAAAGTGAATCTTAGAAAACCACCATGTGCACATTAAATGGTCAAAACATGTCATCAATGCATGGAAGAGGATACTTGTTCTTGATGGTTACCTTGTTCATCTTTTGATAACCAATATACGATGGGAGAGATCCAACACCTTTTTTTAAAACAGAACTGGGGCATCCAAAAGAGAGATGCTCGAGAGAATGAATCATTTGGATTACAATTCGACCAACTATACCTTCAATTCCCTCAACTCGGTGGGGGCCATATGATATAAGGGAAGAGATATCAGCTATGTTCTTGATGTCATGTCTATAGATAAATCCACATCCCACTCCAGAGATAAGCCAAAAAAGTCCTCTGGAATGTCCTTTGGGAAATCAATCACTACAGGAGGTAATTCACCCTTAGGAGTCCCACCATCGTCCTCCAATATGAGAAATGATAACTGAAAAAAAAATGAGATTTCCCAATTCCATAAGTGGAGGTCAAGAATGACATGACATAGTATCACATTCACTATGAAAGACCTAAGTACTACCATCAATTTTCATGAATCTCACTAATTACATGTAGTACATTGTATGAGCCTAAAAGCACACCATCCAAACCATACCAAGTATCACATCAACGAGTTCCATATCCATGACAATGAAATCTCTTTCCAGCTCGACCCCTAACATGGTGAGTGCACATGACAGACACTTGAGACCCTAGCCTCACTTCTTACCAAATGATGCTACTAACTCCATCGCACAAGAAATGAGCTTAGTTGGAAAATAAAATAGATTCAAAAGGAGGGTTGAGATATACAAAAAAGAAGAACTAGAATCGAACATAACAACAACTATAGATTATGCAATAAGAATGGTACCTAGAACTATCCCATGCCATGCATCCGATTCAGCTGGTGATTAATCCACCCCATGAAGCTTCCTCATATCAGCCTGAGCCTAAGAACGACCACTGGCATGTGTTTCTACCCTAAACTGACCCTACCTAGAAGATGATACAACCATGCTACCTCGACCTCCAAACCGAGATCCAACTGTCTTGCATGGCTCTGACTGGTCTAAAATCCCTCTAAAACCACAGATCCCACACCACTCTGAAGAGGACGCAACAATTTGAAGAAATGATGATAGTGTAGCATCGCTCCACATATGTGGAAATGTTTGGTAATATATGTGCACAAAATTCATATGTTCCCTTCCTTCCCACACTAGTGGCACATAACAAGCTTTTCATCAGAATACATAGTCGAAGGATGATGAGAAAGGTGGTCTGAACTAGCACCTTTCTTCTTCCATTTCTTATCATTCTTCCTCTTCTTATATGATGAACTACCACTACACATTAATCACATATCCCCAAAGGATACAAATCTTATAATGCGGTCAATCTCTACCATACAGGCACAATCAACCACTTTAACATTGTTTTTCAGCTTTAATAAATGGACGTGAGAATAAATATCTGACCACATCCCCTTTTTGATTCTCTGAACCTTCATATTCCAATATGAAATAATCTCGAGTGTGTACTAAACTAGCTCAAAAAAGTGTTGGTCTACTCCATCATGGATGGGTCCCCTTGAACAATATACATAAACTTCTGAGATATGGAATATTCCAAGACTCCAGGACCGTACTTCTCATTAAAAATAGACATTGTGTCTATCTAGATCATCTTCTCTTGTTTACTAGCTTGCACCACTGAGTCCCACCACCTCTGAGAGAGACCTTCTAGAAATAATGAATCACGTTTTACATTGACTTCCTTACATGTTTCAAGGAACTCAAACATATACTCTATTTTCTCAAGCCATTCCACTACTTTCTGTGGTTCTATGGTCACTACGGGAAAAAGCGTTTTTTCGAAGGGTTATTTGCGACGAGACAATCTACCCATCACAAATAACCAATTATTTGCGATGAGAATAGGTGCCCGATCGCAAAAACATATGCGCAGACTGGTGCAGTTTTCACGCCAAAATGCGCGAAAGGGTATTTGTGATGGGTAGGCATCGCCTGTCGCAAATACAGGGACTCGGTAAGAACTAGTTGCGGCGGGGGATCCTCTATCGCAACTAGTTCGACCCCGAGAGGGTATTTGCGATGGGAAATGTCGCAAATAACTGGCGGTGGTAAAAACGTACATGCGACGGGATGTTGTCCTGTCACAAATAGTGTGTCGGTGGGTTACTTTTTGCGACGGGGCACGTTGCAAATAACCATTTAATCGCAGACCATAATTAATGCGATCGAAGGTATTTGCGATAGGACCCATCACAAATAGTCATATCACAACTAATGTAACCTATATATATACCCTCCTTCCGTATTTTCTTCCCTCCTCATGAATTCCTTTTTCCATTGCTTCTATAAACTCTAATTTTAGAGTGAAAATTTTTGGGAGTTAGTTTTTTTTGAGGAAGTTGTGAAGCCGTCTAAAATTATAAGAGATCAAGTTTGAAGGTATTTATGTTTTATTCAATTTAGTTGTTATTTCATTTCTTTATATTAATTTTAATTATTGTTGATTAGTTGTAATTAAGATAGATTTAAATTGTTTTCTCATCCGTATTTATTTGTATTAAGAAAATTAAATTATTATTACTAACTCTTAGTAATTAGTAATAGTTAATAATTATTAGCGATAATTAGTAATGTATATAAATAATTAGTGGTAATTAGTAATTAAAAGCTGTATTTTTCTGTAATTAATAGTAATTAACACTAATTAGTAATAATTAGATATAAATAATAATAATTAGAAAAAAATAGTAATAAATAATTACAATTAGTAATAATTAGAATTAATTAGTAATAATTAGTAATAAATACTAATAAACATAATCAATACTAATAAGTAGTAAGAAATAATAATAAATACTAATAAATACTAATAAATAGTAATTAATACTAATAAATAGTAACAATTAGTAATAAATATTAATAAGTTATAATAAATACTAATAAATACTAATAAATACTAATAAATAGTAATAAATACTAATAAATAGTAATAATTAGTAATAATTAGTTATAATTAGTAATAAATAGTAATAATTAGTTATAATTAGTAATAAATAGTAATAAATAGTAATAAATAGTAATAAATAGAAACAAATAATAATAATTAGTAATAAATAGTAATAAATAGTAAAAAATAGTAACAAAGAGCAATAAATACTAATAAATACTAATAAATAATAATAATTTGTTATAATTTGTTATAATTAGTAATAATCAGTAATAAATAATAATAAATAATAATAAATAGTAATAAATAGTAATAAATAGTAATAAATATTAATAAATAGTGACAAATAGTAATAAATAGTAATAAATAGTGATAAATAGTAGTAATTAGTAATAAATAGCAATTAAACTAATGAATAGTACTAAATAGTAATAAATAGTAATAAATAGCAATAAATAGTAATAAATTGTAATAATTAGTAATAATTAGTAATAATTATTATCGATTAGTAATAAATACTAATAAATAGTAATAAATAGTAAAAAATAGTAATAAACAATAATAAGCAGTAATAAGAAGTAATAAATAGGAATAATTAGGAAACATTAGCAATAATTAGCAATAATTAGCAATAAATAGCAATATTTAGCAATATTAAGCAATAACTAGAAATAATGAGTAATAATTAGAAATAATTAGAAATAATAAGCAATAATTAATATTAATTAAGATTAATTAGGATTAATTATGATTAATTATGATTAATTATGATTAATTAAGATTAATTAGGACTAATTAAGACTAATTATGATTAATTAGGAATAATTAGGATTAATTAGGATTAATTAAGATTAATTAAGATTAATTAGGACTAATTATGATTAATTAGGAATAATTAGGTATAATTAGTTATAATTAAGATTAATTAGGAATAATTAGGATTTATTACGATTAATTATGATTAATTTTTATTAATTTGGATTAATTTGGAATAATTTGGAATAATTTGGAATAATTTGGAATAATTTGGAATAATTGGGAATAATTGCGAATAATTCAAAATAATTGGTAATAATTGGCAATAATTGGAAATAATTTCTAATAATTGGTAATAATTGGTAATAATTGGTAATAATTGTTAATAATTGATAATAATTGGTCATAATTGGTAAAAATTTATAATATATAGAAATAATTAGAAATAATTAGTAATAATTTGTAATAATTTGTAATAATTTGTAATAAATTGTAGTAATTTGTAATAATTAGTAATAATTAGTAATAATTCAAATAATTAGTAATAAAATCAATTGTAATAAATTGTAAAATCTTGGTACAATTTCTAGTGGATTGGCGGCACTCCTTTTTCTCGATTACTCTTCTCCTTTCAACTCTGATCGGCTCAAAATATTATGAAATGTATGCTTATAAGTATGCATATCCAATCTCGTATGCACGAGTTTGAATATGCATTCGTAGGACCACAGTTTTTATAATTTCTACAGGCGGTGAGAGTTTCCATAAGATGATTCATCGATGAAAAGGGCACTCTTTTGTCTGAAGGCATATTTACTTGAATCTTTCTCACACTGAAATCATAATGAAGAATCTGCTCTAAGGTATGCTTATACATTCTCATATGTACCAGAATGAATATGCGTACTTCCGAGAATATTCTTTTTTGTAATTTTAGTGTGAGAATGTTTCATATAAAAGAGTCGTCAGACAAAAGAGTAGCAGTCAATCCACTAGAAATTATGTCGTCGATGATTAATGGTAATTATTAAGAAATAATTGTAATTATTTATCTTCTTTTTTCGAATACTGTTTTTATAATTTTAAATTATTCAAAAATAGTAATTATTTTATATTTTTTATAAAAATAAGGAACAAAGAAGTTGACAACAATCATTATTATATGATCATGCATGGATAAATCAGTGAAAAAATCCAAATGGTTCTGCTTTAAATTCTGTATATATTGAGGGTATTGAAGCTTTCATATCATTTGCATCATCAAAACCAGAATTTGTTTCAGAAGGTACAATTAAGTGTCCTTGTAAAAATGAGCTTCGAGAATGTTTGACACATTTGATAAGGATGGGTGACATCTCTTGTAGTTTGGTTTTCAAATAGATTATGTTTTTTGTAATCAACACGGTGAACATAGTTATAGATAAGATACTAATAACTTGATTCTGGATCCATCACAGTTTCAAAATTTAGTACATGATGTTGTTGGTCCATCAATTCAACAAACTGAAAATCAGGGTGATATTGATTTAACACCTGATTTGGAACCATCTGAATTTTATGATTTTTTGAGGTCTTCTGAGGATGCATTATATCCTGGTTGCAAGATATGAAAATTAGAAGAGGTTTCAAAATTTATGGCTATTAAATCAGATAATGAAATGTCATACAACTATTGAGATCATATATTTGTTTTGGTTAAAACACTATTACCTGAAGGAAATGTGTTACCATCAAATTATTATGGGAGTAAGAGGATGTTCGTAATCTAGGCCTTAGGTATCATAAGATTCATGCATGTGAAAATGATTGAATCTTATATTCTTTTGAAAATGAGTTGTTGGATAGTTTTCCAACATGTGGAAAATCAAAGTATAAAGAAGCTCAATCATGGAAGTCTGGATTGATTCTTATAAAACAATTGAGATATTTCCCCCTCACACCCAGGTTGCAACATGTATTTATGTCTCAAAACACAGCGTCAATGATATCATGGCACAAAACCATGATTTTAGCCGATAACAGCTTGAATCATCCATCTGATGGGGATTCATGGAAGAATTTTTAACTGATACATCCAAATTTTACTTTATAAGCCCGAAACACACGATTGGATCTTTATATTGCTGGTTTATATACATTTGGTTCTTATGGTAGTATGTATTCAAATTTTCCTATCTTTATAACTCCGTACAATTTAGCTCCATGGATGTTGATGAAGGATCTCTATATCTTTTTGACCTTATTAATCCCAAGACATCTGAAAAATAATATTGTTGTTTATTTGAAACAATTGGTTGATGAGTAAAATTCATTGTAGAGTAATGGTGGTAGTACATATGATGTTGTAGTGAAACAAAATTTCATATTAAAATTTGCATTGATGTGGATGATTAGTGAATTCCTAAAATATGGCACGTTATCTGGCAAGAGTACACATGGTCCAAAATCATTTCCTTACTGTATGAAAGCCAACAAAGCCTTTATGCTCGTCAATGGAAAAAAACCTATCTATTTGGATTGTCATCGCAGATTTCATCCAACTGATCATCCTTTTCAAAGGATCAAATCTCATTTTAGAAAATTCACAATTGAAAGGGATGAACCTCCAAAAATGGTCTTAGGTGAAGAGTTAAAATCATTTGTATTTTCATTTCCTCCCATAATATTCGGGACAATAGTAAACCAACAAAAAATTCATGTCTTTAGGAAAGAACAAAATTGTATAAAACGGAGCATTTTTTGGGATCTTCCATATTGGTCTGATTTGTTGGTCCACCACATGTTTTATTTCATTAATATTGAGAAGAAATATTTTTATAATTTATTTCATACAGTTTTGGATACACCAGGTAAGACCAAATATAATGTAGAGGAAAAATTAGATCTTGCCCAAATTTGAAAACGACCGGAACATGAACTATTTCAAAATGTCAGATCACAAAGGTTAATAAAGCCAAAAGTAGCTTATACACTTTCCAAAGAGAGTATCTTATTATGTTTTCAATGTATTATATATTTTATACTACCTGATGCCTATGCTTCAAATTTGGGAAGATGTGTTAAGAATGGTCAGATTACCAGATTAAAAATTCATGAATGTTATGTTACAATGGAAAGACTTATGCTAATTGAATTCAGAGGTATGTTGAATTATATGATTTGGGATTCAATAACATACATATCATATTTTCTAGAAAACATTTGTACGGTGAAATTATACTATGATGCACTAACTAAACTATAAGATGATATTTTTTTATTATATATAAACTAGAAAAAAATCTTCCCACATGTTTTCTTTGACTCAATAGAACATCTGATATTACAATTTCTACATGAAGATAAATATGGAGGTCTGGTACAGTTTCAATGGACTTACCCATTAAAGAAATGCATTCAAAAATTGAAGAAAAAAGTACGTAACAAAGCATCAGTTGAAGGCTCAATTACTGAAGCTTATTTGTAAGAGGAAAAAAAAATTTCTGCTCTCATTATTTTTAATCTGAATATCCCTCAAAACACTACTGCATGGGATGGAATGGGGGGAATGTTGATGATGAAATTAAAAATCAATTATCAGTTTTTAATTATCTATAGCTTGGCTTTAATGGAGTTCATGAAGGATGGATTTCAGATGATGAACATAACAGAGCTCATACATATGTTCTTCTCAACTGTGAAGAAATGAAATCATTTTTACTATGATTTATTCTATCACTTATTCTATAATTTATATTATAGTAAGTAAACATATTTTATTTTTATTTTATATGATAATGATATCAAGAAACAACTTCCACAAATTACAACAATTTCTCTTGAAGAACGCTGACAAAAGTTTTTTCTCAATGGTTTCAAAAACTTGTAATATCAATTATTGATGGTTTAACATATCAATTCATTTTTTTATTTAATATATTGATAACTATTTTAAAAGATTTAAGGTGTATCAACATGCTGATAAAATTGATAAGTGACTGTGTATATTGAGTAACCCACCATCCAAAATGGTTAAATCTTATAATGCATATGTGGTGAATGGTTCTCGATTTCATACACGTTCATATAGGGAATAAAAAACAATGAAAAGTGGATTTTTCTTGAGAGGATCACATCATAGAGAAACTGACGTTGACTTTTATGGCATGCTGGATGAAATTATTGAACTGTGTTATCTAGGGTAAAATTATATAACAATGATTAAATGGCGGTGGTTAGATACAGAGAGAGGCTTGTGTGTTAATCCAATTTATGGAATCATTGATATTAAATATAAAAGTATTCTTGCAGAAAATGAACCAATTTTAATAGATCATAAGGAACATAAAATATATTCACAAAGTACTATTCTACTTCAAGAGACTTGTATGATTGGTGGAACATAATAAAAATGAAATCTCAGGAAAATCAGTTTACTCAAACTGAATGTGATTCGGATGAATTACAATGAATTGAAATTTTTCAAGAGACTACTCAAAATCCCTATTTTCCACAAAGATATGAGAATGTCGATGATAAGACCCCACAATTAACGGTCGATGCTGATGATGATGTTAATGATATTAAAAATGAATTTTAAATGGAAAGAGATGATGAAACTGAAACTCATATGGATATTGATGATGCCAATGATGAATATTAAGACATAGAAATCATCAGATATGAAGATGATGATGAACATGAATATTGACACAATTAAATGCTGGTTATAATCATAAATAATATATATCTATATGTGATAATTGTTTTCAACTATCTACTAACAACAATAATTTTGTATTTTAGATGGACCATGATCTATTTTGGTAGTTCGAGGAGGCTAAGCTACCTTTAGATTAGGAGGATTTGTGATCACCTGACCCTCAACCTACTAGCAGTTCATGGGGTATGTGGAGGGGGTGTGGTCTTATACGACTGATTATTCTTAACCATATCCTTGAGCGACGTCCACGTCTTGGTTTTGATCCACACATGTGGAGGTATGGTAACCTGTGTATTTTAGTTAGCTTTCATTATTTTATTTATATACTAATTTCTTGATTATTTGTTCTATTTTAACTGTTTTGTGAATTTAGCTATTGGATAGGGGAGCCCTAACTTGAAAAATTATTTTTCTCAGCCATAGATCACATGGTAACATATTCATGTTGATGTGAAGCTTATAATGTTCAACCATTGGATGGTACGTAAATAAATAATATTAATTTATAAATTTATTTCATTAATAACATGATATTATAAATTATTTGTAGGGTTTATGGTATCCCATCGATGATAGAATGTGTGGCGATATCCATGAGGCATGGGAGTGTCTATGTGTAATCATTTCCATCAGTTTTTGCAAAATTTGAGAAGGATACCCATTATTAAAGTAGGAGTACCAGTATTTGATGAGTCATGTAGAACCCTCCCACCAGAGTACATTTCATCTCACATGTGGGATGGATTATGTTCACACTCATTGAGTTGTAGATTTCAGAGGATATCTTCATTGGGATGGCAGAACTAGGGGAGACAGGTGGTGATACATCGAGCGAGTAGTTGTACATTTAGTACGCATGAAGAGCATCTGGTAATTATCTTTTTAAAATATTTTATATAACATTAAATATAAACAGTTTATTTTATATTCATATAGGCAGTCAAGCATCTTGATATTATGGAGTATGATGTTTATCGGAGGATGTACAGTGATCCATCTATCGGAGAGATTAGTGGTGATCGCCAGCGTTAGATTGTGGTCAGTATTATTTATTTTTCTGTTTGAAAATTAACTTCATATAATATTTTCACTAATTTAATTTCAAATTTAAACTGATGGAGTCATATAAGGCCGCGACCTCTCAGACACAGGATGAGAGTCAGGATGAGATAGCTGATTAGACTAGTTCCCACCCTTTTGATGTGGTATCATTAATGAATGTGACCTAGTATGCCTTCGAGAATGGCTGAGTATTTGGTATCAACTCTCATTTGACTCCTGGGACTTATTATAGTCCTCCTGCGATATCGGCATCAAGCTCGAGAGGAGCTTGTGGAGAGGCATCGTCTTCTGGCTCACAGTATCAGGAGTAGTTGTGAGCTCAAACTGAGCTTATAGAGAGTTTGTAAAAGTAGTAGGAAGAGATGTGTCCACAGCAACATCAGTAGTAGCACAAGGTGGACATGTGTTGATGGTAGCAGTAGCACCACGAGGAGATGGAGTACATGCACCTTCTTACTCGTAGTTTAGGGATAGAGTTTCCTCCTCTATCTCCTCCATCTCCTCCGGATCCTCCAAAAGACTACCACCCAGTGATTTTCTTGTTCTATTAAAAAAATTTGAATTGAAAATTTGTTGTAATATGGACTATTTAAAGTTTGTCTTTTATATTGGTGTGAATATTCCATAATTTATATTATTATTATTATTTTTAGTATTTTTTTATTTATTATTTGTTTTACATTTTTTAATGTTTGTTTATTTTACTAATATCAATAATAATGTATGAATATTTTATTTTATTTTGCGAATATTGAGAATTTTAATATTTTTTTAATAATATTAATATTATTTTTTCATTAATCATAATTTTTTAGTTTATTTATTTTATTAATTATTTGAAAATATTGATAATTGTAATATTTTTTATTATTTGTATTATTTTAATAATATTAATATTATTTTTTCATTAATCATAATTATATTATTTTTTTTTATTATGTATTTGCGACAGGGCCTTTTGAGTTGGGGTCCCATCACAAATAGGTTATATATATATATAAACTGATTTGTGATGGTTTACAGTACAATATAAAAAACATTTTTTCAACGGGCTCGTTGTAGCCGGTTTATAACATAAAAGTATTTGCAATAGGTCATCGTCCCGTCATAAAAACTTTTCATGATGGGCTCATCGCAATAGGATATTTTAGATATAATTTATTTAATTGGAGATCTATTTTTGACAGGACCATTGCAAAAAACACTAGTTGCGTTGCCATTTTTTGCAACGGGCTATTTGCGATGGAATCTCTTCCCAAATAGCCAAAATTATAGTAGTGGCTACCTCAGAAAGAAGGAGGCTTTTTCTTATAGAACTCCTGATCTTTGTACTTCCTAGGACCAGGTTCAACTTATCTAAGTAGAGAAGGCCTGATACCATCTCCCTATCCCACGACCTAAAGAGTCTAGACCATGAAATTGTATTTTATAAATTGGTGAGGAAGAACAATCTTATTCATCTTCCCACAGTTGTATAGGAATTTTTCATGGTGGAATTTTTCTAGAAGAAGCAATAACCACAAGAAAAAAATTATCATCACAAAAATTCTGAATATATATAAAAATAATAATAAATACCATCATTCCATAAATAAATAAAAAATAAATCTCAACACAATAACATAACAAAAAAACCATTCCACCTCCACCCATTGACTATATATAGTATTCAGTAAGTACATATCACCTATAGAAGTCAAATAAAATCCAGACATCCCATAGAGAATTAAGATCTGTCACAATGTGTGCTAGCCAGGAACCCTACTCATGAATAGAACCTCAAGCCCTAATAATCCTTTCTCCAATCTATCCAGACTAATCCCAAAATAACTTCACCCAAAAATAGTGAGGCCTCCTCTAATAACATTTTTTCACAAACCGAGCTGAGACACCATCGGACCCGGTTCCCGACCCGGTCCATGGCATGTCCCAAAGGGCATTCCTAATCCCCAGGGGATAGTAACAAGTGCTCGGGTATCAATAAAACACCTTGAGAATGATTTTACCCTATGACATAAACATAAACAAGCACCAATAATAAATGTACCAAAATTCAATATTCAAAACCAATCATGTTATAACATATTTTCAGGTTCAATTTTACAACATTAAACAAAAACCAAAATGGGACCCAAAAAAATGGAACAACCAAACTATCCCAAAACCACTATATGATAGGAGGAGCATCATCTTGAAGCTGCCACCAAAACACCTACAAGGGAATACCTATAGCATCCTAAACTACCATCTCCAAACACCTTTACCTTACCTATATCAACCATAACCAAGTCTACTTACACCCAATGGTGTGAGTATGGTGTGACAAAAATCATAGTAATATTCCACCCAACAAATAGATTCCATGCAATAAAATTTATAAGATATATAAACATGAAAATTTTATAAAATAAATACTAGAAACTACTTTCATGGAAAATTGTTTATAGAAAAACTTGCTTTTCTTTTGAAATAACCTACAAAGTACGGCATATGACATTGATAGATATGATATCACCAAAATCTCACTAAGTCATCAGATAACCCTCTCAACACTAGCTAGTAATGGGACAATAGGAACATTGTATCTCAGTAAAAATTGGTATAGTAACCACAACCAACAACATTCTCGTGCCTGGGCCACTAGGAGTGGACACCCCTTAGTACTAGTGGTCTCCAATCATCAATATCATTTTTTTGGGTTGTATTATCAATCCTTATAGATGAATTTGAGGCAAGAAACTTTTGAGTCAACTAGAATACTAGTCATAGTATACCTAGCTATTTACCCAGGTTTTTCTTTTATCCTCAATTGACATTTCACATGTCACAAACAATATTTCTTTCACATATACTTATGTCAAAAACATTAACACTCATGATAAACCATAATTTCCACAGTAAACACACTTTTTGAAACCACAATCATTCAAAATCCACTTCAAAATAGGTTTCAACTATTCTTAAAAATTCCATAGACCTTCAATACATGAAACAAGGGGGACAAATGAAACACACTTGGAACCTAGCATATTTTCTTGGAAAAAAATCATTTTTCAATACCAATCCACCATAAAATCTTTTAAAAACACATTTCTCACCACATAAATAATATATGAAACAAAAAAATAAACAATGAGTTCATATTAAATTCATTAAACAATATTTAATAAAGGAACCACATACCTTGAGGGAAACAACTTCTAGAAAACATTTCAATATGTCAACTGCAGCTCAACTGCACTCTTAAGAGGAAATATAAAACCCTAAACATCAATATTAAAATAATAAATTATGATAAAATTCTAAAAATGATGCCATACTCAAGTGGAGAGAAACCATAATTAATTAGATAGAAAACCTTAGAAAATATGGGGAAATCAGGAAAGATACCACTCACCTAAGGGTTTCATAATGAATCCAAGCCAAATCACCCCACCCCTAGTGGATCCCAATGAAGAGTGGAGGAAGTTGGAGGCGCCCCTAGGGTAGATAATCCCAAGTGGGAGAGAGAGTTAGTGATTTGAGGTTAAATATTAAAAGAGAATTGAGGTAAATTTCTAAATTTTGATGACATGGATAGGATGTACAATTAGTCCATATACTTTTCTAGACCGAGTGGAAATTTTGCAGTCACCACCATCCATAAGGGACACGTTGCATGGTTAGTTTCGTGGTTTTAAAAACCATGCCTTAATCATGTGTTTCCACTTTGTTTGAAAATGAAACATTGGTGAATGATTTATTTGGAAAGGTGCTTGTATTTCCCTAACTATTCACAAGTCATACACCACCCCCTACAAAATCTAATATTCTTATTTTTCTCATGAAACTAAAAGGAAACCTAATGAATAAACTTTGGAAAAAATAAATTTAATAAATACTAGAAAATAAAAAAAAGGTGTGACATAATGTCCCTAGAGTTTTATTCTTGGAAACATGAGATCTTGATGAGTATACATAAAGTGAAATTTCTTTTACTAAACATTTTTAGTGTCACGTATGGATTAAATAAATTTACTTTATTTTGAATTGTATTTATGAGTTGGGTATCTCTGTTGATTAAAATGTGGAATAGGAGATGACATCTTGAGTATTCCCTTAGAACATGGTTGTGAAGAATGATTTCATAGGTCTGTATGGGTACTATAGGTAGTTATTTTAGGATTTATTTTCTTTAGAATCACATGTGATGGGGATTACCATGAATGAGGTAAAGTCTGAGTGGATAGATCAGTGTGAAGAGGTCATCCTTTAAGGTAAACGAAGATCGATATCAAATTTAATTTTGATCTTACATAATCATGGGATTGGATATGTGGTTTACTAGGATTCCATGGTATTTTTATTTGGATATTTTATAATCTCGAGGGATCAGTTAGTTTCTTATGGGTCTTATCATTTGTGTCCTCATGAAAAAATATACCCTAAAAATGACCTGATGTTGGTAGCTGTTTTCCTTGACTGGAAATGTTGGTTTCATTATCTATTTTATGAGAGCTATATCATATACATGGATAATAATATCTTTTTGTATGTCTTCTCTCATCATTACTTGAATCTAAAGTAGGTTAATTTTTTGTAGTATCTAAAATATTTGGACTTTGAAATGGATTAAACTCCATGAATGGAAAATATTTATGTATAATTTCTTAGTAGGAAGATGTTAGAGAATGGATAGAATACATCAGACATCGAATAGATATTTATTATATGCTTTTATGAATTTTTAGTAGGTGAATCTAAAGATCAGGGGGTGTTGAAATGTTCCCCCATAGTTATCACATCTTATATGTAAGTCCATGTGAAATCTATCCTAGAGTTGAACATTAAATTCATAGTGATGTTGTAATGGTTTTCTAAGAATGACCCAATTCTAGGATTGTCTTCAAATGGAGATCACCTAATCTAAATTTGTTGGAGATTTTTAGTTACTGATTCAGTGAGGGAGGTTCTAAGGTGGGACCCTCAAGCATCATAGTTGGATGTTCACCAAAGATTAATGATGATGTATTAGGATAATAGCTGATGGTTATGTTGGCCATGTATTAATATTTACATCAAATGTTTTGTCTCTAATTGTGTTACATATTAATGAATTCTGGTCTAGAATCAGCGAAAATGTGGTTTTTTTAGTATTTTTTGTTCTCCCATTTGGATTTTGTATGAGGTGAAAATATATTTTTTACAAAGATTCTTATAACATAGAGACATTGATAATATTTTTTGGTTATGGTTTATTGGCTAACGAAGTTGGAATATTTATTGATGATTCTAGATGCTCATTTAATAGATAAGTTATGAAACCAATAAGTCCCAGGGATAATGAAACTACATGGATTACCTATGCGAATTATTTATGAATAGGATGATCATTTCATGTCACATTTGTAAAAAGGCTTATTGAAAGTGAATGGTACTCAGTTAAAGCTAATTATATAAGCCCCCAGCCTTAAACCATACTTAATATTGAGTTATTACAAGATTACACATTGAGGATCTTTTTAGGTTAAGAGTTTTATAGAATTAGATCATGAAACTTTCATTACATTGCAC
This sequence comes from Viscum album, assembly GCA_963277665.1. Classification (NCBI taxonomy): domain Eukaryota; kingdom Viridiplantae; phylum Streptophyta; class Magnoliopsida; order Santalales; family Viscaceae; genus Viscum; species Viscum album. The sequence continues at coordinate 1,747,780,115 of OY728120.1, read as the reverse complement.
ATTTAAACAAAGTGGTTACATATAATACAATATTCATTCTTCCCATCAATGGAAACATATTTAAAATAAAACACGGATTATTTCTTAACACATCCTTGACATTATCATCACATCATGTACCTTTCCCTTGACCTATGAAAAACATTTCAAAAACTTGGGATGAGCATAAAAAGCATAGTAAGGGTTATAAAAATATGGAAAGGAAACATGAGTTCATATATACATAAGAATGAAATCATACTTTACCCATAAAACATAGGCACTTTAACATACCTCATAAAACCATGAATAAATCATAGAAATCATAAGACATAAAGGTAACTTGAGGCATTCATAACATTCTTACGTAGGGAGTAACCCTCTTGGTTACGTTTGGAATACCCATCACAGTATATTCCCTAAATCTCTTCAAAGAAACCTTAAAGTTTCACTCCTTCGCGTTACCCAATGCATTGGAGATCTATATCGGGCTCACCCACCCTTAGTTTATCATGGAACCACCCATCTTCATAATAATGCCCAAGAACCATAACATAATCGTATCGCATAAAACATGAATAAAGGATACATAACATTTCCACCTTTCAATAACAAGATATCAATACAACACATTGATATAAATACATTATGAAAACCATTTTCAATACCAAAATAAAATAAAAGTAAAACATGGTATTTATTTTTATTTTAAAAAGTAGGTATGGCATGTAGAGGAAGCCGAAACTCAAATAATGGTCACGGCGGCGGAGAAGTCGTTGTCGCCGCATACGTATGACAAAAAAAATCCCTTTTGTCGTTTAGTAAAATGCTTCGTATAAAAATATTCCTTTTCGATAAATGTAAAAGTCAAAGGGGTTTATACACCGTATAAAATAGATTTGTGTATAAAACAAAATATGCCTCAATGAAAGGAGATTGAGATGAAGTCCCATACAAAGACGGTATCCTTGGATTAAGGATAAATCAGTTACATAACTATGTGTGACAAACGAATACACAAACTATAAGTGGGTATTAAGTGTAAAAAAATAATAGGACATTCACACATAATCATAGAACGACATATTCAAGGTGTACAAGTTTATCCCAAAGAATCAAAATTAGGTTAAGAAGTTCCCTTGCAATAATTAGACAGCCTAATGACGTCACTTCAAAATTCATAAAAAGAGTTGATGAGAGATAAAATGGGTATCTCATCACTTGGACATAAAATTTACATCAATAAGGATATAGAAGAACATATCCCAAAATAATATTATGTGAATTAAAAGACATAACAAAATAAGTCTTTTAAAAACAAGAGGGTGAAAGGTTCCCTTACCGACATGGGTATCTTTCGAAACATATGCCCCGTGAAAGAAGGACAATACAAAATTGATGTAAATAATCATAAATGAAAGAATATTACACAATGAGTAAAATAATGTTCAGTACATACACCACTCAAAGTAAATTGTGGAAAATGTAGCATAAATCTCACGGGAATAAAAGTGAGATGAAAAATCTTTTACGAAAACTCGGCAGCCTAACGGTGCAACTTATAACTTCCAAAAATGGATTGATGAGATCAAATAGGGTATCTCATCACATTAAAATAAAATGTATAGAAATAGTAATATAAAAGAACATCCCCTATAATAACAAAGAGGAGCTTAATATAAGTGACATAAAGGAGAGTACTTAAAAAGAAAGAGAGAGGTTAGATCTCTTACGAAAATTCGGCAGCCTAACGGCGCCACTCAAAACTTCCAAAATGGATTGATGAGAGAGAATAGGGTCTCTCATCATATGAACATAAAAATTACCGTAAGATTAATATAAAATAACAACCCAATAACAAGAAAAATGAGCTTATAAGGAATGAAATAAAAGAGTGTACTTAAAAATAAAGAGAGGAGTAGGATCCATTACCCCGGGTCTGACTTGACTCGATCATTCTTTAACGTCCTGAATAATAAACTTGAGTTAATTTCCACTTTATTAAGAACCTTTTTCTAGTTCATTATTCCTTTTATATCACTTATTTACTTGTTATAAACATTATGTAATCATTTAAGTTAATAATGTTTGTTTTGTCGATATTTGGTTCTTAAGTCGAAAGTGGACTTCTTACAATTACATGTTGTTCGTGTGGTCAAATGTTCATTATATCCAGAATTATATTCATGATTTTGATATCATATATATCATATATATCCATAATATACATGTATTTATAATATTACATAATCATTTAGAGGTAAGAAATGAAATGCACCGTTCATGGAGACGGTAAGTCATATGTACGCATGAACGCTACTTTCATTTCTATTTCATATTTTTATAGAATGGAATAATAATGATATAGAGGTATATTATAATTCCAGTATAACATCATATATAATAACTTTAAATCCATCCTTTATACGTCCCACATATGGAATTAACGAATCACATCACTTTGATGGGGCGGTAGTCCGCACTTCCTTAAATGAAGATATCGTGTTTACCCATAATGGAAACCATATTGGTATGCCCAAAATGAAAAATACATAAGATTAAGGAAACAATAAACATATTATATATTATATATTAATATAGTTTCATCTTAATGTCTACCTTTGAAGGTGTTAAAATAATGTTTCACAATCATCGTATCGGGAGGCCGAAATTCGCCATCCACGGAAACAGTATGTTATTTAACCATTAGATGTAGGTGTGTGAAAGTGTAGCTCGAATACTTATTATATAAACATCCTAGTATATTGATGATACTGTATTTGTTACAAAAGAAACGAATAAAAAGAGTTTAGGGGGTGGAGAAGCAAAATAAAACAAAAGGACTCAAGTGAAGACATTACCTTAAAATCGGGTAACTCCCTTTGGTTTGAGCTCAAAGGCTTACTTGGGAAGACTTCTTCCCAAATTTATACTTCAAGGAGTAAGAGAGGGAAGTGGAGAGACAAAATTTGCAGAGTTTGGCCGATCCAAATGCTTTGGGAGTGTGGGTAAGGAGGTAGAGGTGGGGGCCTTTTATAAGAGGAGAGGAGGGGCACTCTTTGAAGGTAAAGAAAAGTCACTTTATTTTAAAATGGTATTCGGATTTAAGAGGTCCCAAATTGATTTGTTTCTATGATAAAGTGATAAGGGTTCGAAATCCACTCATACAATAGGTTTTGGACATGTGTAGGTTTTAGATATTACATTATCTTTCCATTTTATTTAAATCGTTAAATAATGAGGTCATCGCTGCATCATCATGATGTGATAAATAATTTAATTTATTTAATGTCTAAAATTTATAAAACAAATACTATGATGTAGGAAATATTTTTAGATTTCCAATTAATATTTATAGTCAATAATTAGAATTGTATAACCCCATTTAAAAATTGTTTTAGTAAAACATTTCATGTTTGTCTCATTTTTACTTTCACTTTTAATAAAAAGATATTAATGTCATTTTCCAACCAAAGTGGCTTCATGGGGTCCCCAAGTGGACCCATGGGTTTTATTGGTCGGCAATGACACATAAAATTAGGATAGAACATGTGTCAAGTTCATTTCATATTACTAAAACATTATTTTTACCTTAAACTACACTAATTACCTCTAATCGCGATTAAAAACTTAATAAGTTACTATTCACCAAAAAAATATTTTTATCCCATTGAACTGAATTTTACTTCATAATTACAACCGTGTATATTGGATTTTTGAAATTCAAAAAAAAGATGGCAAAATTTCATTTAAACGGAAAAATCAGTTTTTATAAGTACCACTTAATGGTTTCACTATTCATCAAAAATTGATGTTTTTCAGAAAAATCCCAAAAATTCACCCTAAGCTATATTTGATATTATGAATTCAAAAATGAAGTCTATTATACAAAATTCAAAACATATAAGTCAAATTAATTAATTTAATAATTAATTCCCGCTGTCAGAGCAAATAGTGTGTTTTTATGAAACAATATGTATCAAAAGATTGACACTAGTTTAAGTCTGATTTCAATGTGAAATTATTTCCAACGAACACTATTGGATTTAATGGTAAAAATATATTATAATTTCACCTTAAAACCACTTCAAAAGATAATATAATCACATAAATAAATTATATTAAAAAGTGGTTTTGAATTAAAATACAACATTTTACACTATTCATTAAAAAATGAACTTTATCAGAAAGATACCAAAAATTTACACAAAGTAAATTTTGATGTCCCAATTCTTAAGAAGAGTTTTATTTGGTCCAAAATTATGTATAATAGTGAACAAAACTATATATAATGATGATTCTCCATAAAAAGGTGATAAGTGAACCTTTAGCGAAAACTAGGGCATATACACCTAAAATTGAATTCTTTCGGTATTTTATGCCTTTATATTTTATTGGATAAATGTAAAAAAAATTGAAAACATATATAATCATATTTTAGTTATTTCTATCCATTCCCTCCAATAAAACGGCTACATGTTAACTACCATTTAAAATAATATTATTTTATTATTAGAGTGCAACGTAATATTCCCAAGAAACTCGTTGTTGCGTGTAGGGTACGCCATCGAGCATAGAGTCCCCTTTAAAGTCATATTAATATTTTATTCACAAATATGGATAAATATGAAAATGTAATATTCTTTATTTACCTGGGATGTTACATCCTTCCCCCCTTTTGGGAATTGCGTCCTCGCAATTTTTAAAATTGAGCTTGGAAACATCCTTGAAAGTCCCACATCGGAACAAGAGTCGGTAAAACAATTACTTTAAAATAAAGAAATATAAGTACAGAGGTCACCCAAGTTAACCCATACTAGGATTCCATGTAGGAAAACATGGACATGGAGAAGAAAACATAGGGTCATGTTCTGATGGAGAGTGATAGTAAACTTGTCTAGGAGAAAGTTAACCAAAAGAAAATCACAAACTTGTGATGGGTTAAACGGTATTCGATTCCCCAGTAGGAAAAGTTAATAGACAACATTATTGTTTTAAGTTACTTTTTAATGAGGAATTTATTCATAAGGAAACATAATCACTTATCATGTTGAATTTCAACTTTTACTAGATTCCTTAATCAAACTCATATTTTTTCCAAAAGACGAGTATTTAGGGAGACTTGTTCACATTAAGAGTACTATAATAAACTTCTAGAAAATCACCTAATCTACCAAATAGAACTATATAAATCCCATGTCTTTAGGCTTTAACCAAAACCAAAACCAAAAAGGTTAGTACAAGGTCAGATAATCCAGAAAAGGATAACCCATTAAAAAGAAAATCTATGCTTAATCTCCAAAATTTGGCCAACAAAACCCAAAGTTCAACGAGGACCATCCGATAAACAATTTGTCCATAAAATTATTCAAAGTAAACCAATCTAAGATTGAAACCCAAGTATTTGAAGGATTTATTCACATAGTCTTCTAAGTTAAATCGTAACATTTATCTCCAAACAACATCAGTTGCTCCTAATGTCTCGTATTGAAAAGTAATTAACCTAATCACATATCCTCCATGATAGGTTAATCATTTTCATAAATAACCCAAAATAAAATTACACTTAATTCATAAAATCATATAACTAAAAAGAATCAGTCAAATTAACAGGGACTTCACATAGTCCAGTGGTAGGCGATAAATACCAGTCGCACCTTGGTTGTGGGTTTAATTCCCGCAGCTTTGTCCGACGCGACGGGTTGTCACACGGTCTGCGTGTTGTCCTTTTTCCAAAACTATATAATTCTTAAAACATTCCCCAAAATGAGATAAAATCTTCAAAAATGATCATAACATATTTTAACCTCAATTTTATCTCATTCATTTCATTTTCCATCATAACATAGAGTAACCAATAATTACCTAAAAATTAAGGATCATATAAACCCTAATGGTTACATTAATAATTATTACCTGAGCTTCCACATCGAGTTGGCCATCTCGTACATGATGCATTATAGAACATACCAAGGAAAAATTGGTTGATCATGACTCCTTGATATTTGTTTTAGAACAACCACGAGTTTCCTCATTGAATCCTCCATTTTATCTAGTATCTTAATCAGAGAACCTCCATAGTTTCCTTCAAACCTGTTGTCTCTTTGGTGCCTACTAGATCCATCCATTCACTAAAAATAGAAATGTCAGTGTGAGTATATCAACAAAACCATCATGTACTAATGAGGAAGGTAAACACTAAGATATACTTACTCATTCACTTTATCTAAAACTAGGACTCTTTCTAAAATCCTAACCATTATGGTAATGTCACTTATTCTTAAAGAATACCCTAACCTCTAAAGTTATCTAAACCGACCTTTGATACCAACTATAAGGCCCCAGCCTTAAACCTTACTTAATATTGAGTTATTACATTTTTACACATTGAGGATCTTTTTAGGTTTAGAGTTTTAGAGAATTAGATCATGAAACTTGAATTACATTCCACATTTAAACAAAGTGGTTACATAAATAACAATATTCATTCTTCCCATCAATGGAAACATATTTAAAATAAAACATGGATTCTTTCTTGACACATCCTTGACACTATCATCACATCATGTACCATTCCCTTGACTTGTGAAAAACATTTCAAAAACATGGGATGAGCATAAAAATCTCAGTAAGGGTTATAAAAATATGGAAAGGAAACATGAGTTCATATATACATAAGAATGAAATCATACTTTACCCACAAAACATAGGCACTTTAACATACCTCATCAAACCATGAATAAATCAGAGAAATCATAAGACATAAAGGTAACTTGAGGCATTCATAACATTCTTACGTAGGGAGTAACCCTCTTGGTTACGTTTAGAATACCCATCACATTATATTCCCTAAATCTCTTCGGAGAAACCTTAACGTTTCAGTCCTTCGCGTTACCCAATGCATTGGAGAGCTATATCAGGCTCACCCGCCCTTAGTTTGTCACGGAACAACCCATCTTCCTAATAATTCCCAAGAACCATAACATAATCGTATCACATAAAACATGCATAAAGGAAACAAAACATTTCCACCTTTCAAGAACAAGATATCAATACAAAACATTGATATAAATACATTATGAAAACCATTTTCAATACAAAAATAAAAGAAAAGTAAAACATGGTATTAATTTTTCTTTTAAAAAGAATGTATGGCTTGTAGAGGATGCCGAAACTCAAATAATGTTCACGGTAGCGGAGAAGTCATTATTGCCTCATACGTACGACAAAAACATTCCCTTTTGTCATTTAGTCAAACGCTTCGTATAAAAAGATTCCTTTTGGATAAAAGTAAAAGTCAAAGGAGTTTATACACCGTATAAAATAAAGTTGTGTATAAAACAAAATATGCCTCAATGAAAGGAGATTGAGATGAAGTCCCATACAAAGATGGTATCCTTGGATTAAGGATAAATCAGTTACATAACTATGTGTGACAAACGAATACATGAAATATAAGTGGGTATTAAGTGTAAAACAATCAGAGTACATTCACACATAATCATAGAACGACATATTCAAGGTGTACAAGTTTATCCCAAAGAATCGAAATTGGGTTAAGAATTTCCCTTGCAATAATTAGACAGCCTAACGACGTCAATTCAAAATTCAGAAAAAGAGTTGATGAGAGATAAAAAGGGTATCTCATCACTTGGACATAAAATTTACATCAATAAGGATATAGAAGAACATATCCCAAAATAATATAATGTGAATTAAAAGACATAACAAAATAAGTCTTTTAAAAAGAGGAGGGTGAAAGGTTCCCTTACCGACATGGGTATCTTTCGAAACATACGCCCCGTGAAATAATGACAATAAAAAATTGATGTAAATACTCATAAATGAAATAATATTATACAATGAGTAAAATAATGGTCATTACATACACCACTCAAATGAAATTGTGGCAAATGTAGCATAAATCTCACGTGAATAAAAGTGGGATGAAAAATCCCTTACGAAAACTCGGCAGCCTAACGGTGCCAGTTAAAACTTCCAAAAATGGATTGATGAGATCAAATAGGGTATCTCATCACATTAAAATAAAATGTACAGCAATTGGAATATAAAAGAACATCCCCCATCATAACAAATAAGAGCTTAAAAGAAGTTACATAAAGGAGAGTACTTAAAAAGAAAGAGAGAGGTTAGATCTCTTACGAAAGTTCGGCAGCCTAACGGCACCACTCAAAACTTCCAAAATGGATTGATGAGAAAGAATAGGGTCTCTCATCATATGAACATAAAAATTACAGTAATATTAATATAAAATAACATCCCAATAAGAAGAAATATGAGCATAGAAGGAATGACATAAAAGAGTGTACTTAAAAATAAAGAGAGGAGTAGGATCCCTTACCTCGGGTCCGACATGACTTGATCGTTCTTTAACATACTGAATAATAAACTTGAGTTAATTTCCACTTTATTAAGAACCTTTTTCTAGTTAATTATTCCTTTTAGATCACTTATTTCCATGTTATAAACATTATGTAATCATTTAAGTTAATAATGTTTGTTTTGTTGATATTTGGTTCTTAAGTCGAAAGTGGACTTCTTACAATTACATGTTGTTCGTGTGGTCAAATGTTCATTATATCCAGAATTATATTCATGATATGGATATCATATATATAATATATATCTAGAATATATATGTATTTATAATATTACATAATCATTTATAGGTAAGAAATGAAACGCACCGTTCATGGAGACGGTAAGCCGTACGTACGCATGAACGCTACTTTCATTTCTATTTCATATTTTTATGGAATGGAATAATAATTATATAGAGGTATATTATAATTCCATTATAACATCATATATAATAACTTTAAATCCATCCTTTATACGTCCCACATATGGCATTAACGAATCACATCACTTTGAGGGGGCGGTAGTCCGCACTTCCTTAAATGAAGATATCGTGTTTACCCATAATGGAAACCATAAAGGTATGACCAAAATGAAAAATACAGAATCTTAATGAAAACATAAAAATATTATATATAATATATAAATATATTTTCATCTTAATGGCCACCTTTGAAGGGGTTAAAATTATGTTGAACAATCATCGTTTCGGGAGGCCGAAATTCACCATCCACGGAAACAGTATATTCTTTAACCATTAGATGTAGGTGTGTGAAAGTGTAGCTCGAATACATCTTATAAAAACATCCTAGTATATTGATGATACTGTATTTATAACAAAAGAAATTAATAAAAAGAGTTTAGGGGGTTGGAGAAGCAAAATAAAACAAAAGGACTCAAGTGAAGACATTACCTTAAAATCGGGTGACTCCCTTTGGTTTGAGCTCAAAGGCTTCCTTGGTAATACTTCTGCCCAAAGTGAGGCTTCAAGGAGTAATAGAGGGAATTGGAGAGACAAAATGGGCAGAGTTTGGCCGAGCCAAATACTTTGGGAGTGTGGGTAAGGAGGTAGAGGTGGGGGCCTTTTATAAGAGGAGAGGAGGGGCACTCTTGGAAGGTAAAGAAAAGTTACTTTATTTTAAAATGGTATTCGGATTTAAGAGGTCCCACATTGATGTGTTTAGTGGATAAGGTGATAAGGGTTCGAAATCCACTCATCTAATAGGTTTTTTACATGTGTAGGTCTTATATATTACATTATCATTCCATTTTATTTAAATCGTTAAATAATGAGGTCATCACTGCATCATCATGATGTGATAAATAATTTAATTTATTTAATGTATAAAAATTATAAAACAACTACTATGATGTAGGAAATAGTTTTATCTTTCCAATGAATATTTATAGTCAAAAATCGGATTTGTATAACCCCATGTAAAAATTGTTTTAGTAAAACATTTCATTTTGTCTCATTTTTACTTTAACTTTAAATAAAAAGATATTAATGTCATTTTCCAACAAAAGTGGCTTCATGGGGTCCCCAAGTTGACCCATGGGTTTTATTGGTCGGCCATTACACATCCAATGACGTTAGGACATGTGTCTTGTTCATTTCATATTATTGAAACATTATTTTTACCTTAAACTACACTAATTAGCTCTAATCGCGATTAAAAACATAATAATTTACTATTCACCAAAAAATTAATTTTATCCCATTGAACCACATTTTACTACTTAATTACAACCATGTATGCTGTATTTTTGAAATTCAAAACACAAATATGACAAAATTTCATTTAAACGGAAAAATCAGTTTTTATAAGTACCACTTAGTGGTTTCACTATTCATCAAAAATTGAAGTTTTTAAGAAAAATCCCAAAAATTCACCCTAAGATATATTTGGTATTCCAAATTCAAAAATTATGTCTATTTTTAAAAATAAAAAACATATAAGTCACATTAATTAATTTAATAATTAATTCCCGCTGTCAGAGCAAATAGCGTGTTTTTATGAAACAATAAGTATCAAAAGATTGACACTAGTTTAAGTCTGATTTCAAAGTGAAATTAATTCCAACAACCACTATTGGATTTAATGGTAAAAATATATTCTAATTTCACTTTAAAACCAATTCAAAAGATAATCTAATCACATAAGTAAATTATATTAAAAAGAGGTTTTCAATTAAAATACAACATTTTACACTACTCATTAAAAAATGAACTTTATCAGAAAGATACCAAAAAATTACACAAAGTAAATTTTGATGTCCCAATTCTTAAGAAGAGTTTTATTTGGTCCAAAAGGATTTATAAGAGTGAACAAATCTATATTTAATTACGGTTCTCCATCAAATGGCGATAAGTGAACCTTTAGTGAAAACTTGGGCATATACGCCTAAAATTGAATTCTTTCCGTATTTTATGCCTTTATATTTTATTGGATAAAAGTAAAAACATTTAAAAACATATATAATCATATTTTAGTTAATTCTATCCATTCCTGCCAATACAATGGCTACATGTTAACTACCATTTAAAATAATATTATTTTATTATAGAGTGCAACGTAAGATTCCCAAGAAACTTGTTGTTGCGTGTTGGGTATGCCATTAAGAATAGCGTCCCCTTTAAAGTCATATTAATATTTTATTCACAAATATGGATAAATATGAAAATTTCATATTCTTTATTTACCTGGGATGTTACAAATTATGATCTATCATTTATACAAAAATAGACATTCATATTGGGTAGTACTATTTATATAGGATTTTATTTAAGCATTCATACTATATTATAATGGAGAATGGGATGATCAAAAAGCCTTGGTAGTGTTTTTTAACAATATTTTGAAGACTAAAATTCATATATAATAGTTTGGGGATCATTATTATCAAACAACCCATTCAAATAATTGTTGGAATGATAAAACTGTTATTGGGATGTTCATTGTGCAGTATAATTTTGATCAGGTCTGGATGAATCAAAAGATATTGGTGATTGGTCTTAGATGGAAACACTCATATATTGACAAAAAGTAATAAACTATGAATATTTTTGTCAAAGATAGGATTTTCTTTTGGGTTTCCCCAGTGTTAGGTCATTGATGATTGTGGATGCTGGGGAAGCTAGTATAGTGGTTTGTAGAACCATATGTGATCATCGAGAATCTCTGAATAGTGGAATACTAAATAAGTATCCATTGAGGGTATCAATTTATGAATAACATATTCTATGATACTATAGTTTATAGGTATGATATCAATCCTATGAATTATATTGAATGTGAGGTAATTGAGTTAGAACTAGATACCTCATTTCTATAATGAACAGTACATATTATAGGGTGAAGAGTGAAGGGTTTTAAGGGGAAAACAGTAGCAGTTTTTTTCTATGGATACACTAATTAATCAAAAATTATAAATTAGAGATATAGTGAGAAATCATGGTTTAGTGAACTAATTTATTCATATAATCCCACTAAGAACACTTCTCCAGGATGAGAGGTCAATATAGGGAGAAATTTTTTAAATAATTTAGAATACAGGGTTTTTACATGAAAGTCATGACATATCCTCTATATTTTTTAAGGCTTGATAACGTTTTTTCTATTTTGATAATCAGTTGTAAAAGATATTGGAGAACCAACAAGTAGAATAGAGATGATAGAGTTCCACTGGATAGCCTATAAAGTTTCATTAACTAGCCAATAGATGTGGCAATAGTCATGGTTGATCTTGGGTTCGACCTGAAATCTAGTATAAATCTACCATATAGTAAGTTTCTATAGTATTAGCCCGGGATTATACATGGATCTATCATCAAGTTGACTAGAAACCATCAATTGGCCAATTATTCCTAAAAGCCCCAATCATTAGGGGAATCATTGTAATTTTTCTATAATGATCCTTTTTGATACCCCTACTAATTTGAATAACCCACACCTGACTAGAAAAACCATATGAGATATCTTTCGGTAAAATTATCTCTTTCTATACACTCTTTTCTATAATTCTTGATTTAAATGATATATTGAATCTATATATTTAGTTCCATGCATTTTAGATTGATTTCTCTCTTTCCCATTAGATTTTTAATAAATCTATTCAATGTTGGATAGATATATCAATTCTATCATGTTATAATGATGGATTAGTTTATTAATTTTGGAAAGATTTCATATCTAGATGATTTCCATCCATCCCATGAACAGATATAAATCTACCATTCGTATTTGATCTTATGGGATAACATAATGTACCTCTGATCCGATGTGATGTTATCCATATTGAATAATGTTTTTATATTAAATATGAAATAAATTGTGATTAGTTATAGGTATCCTTTTTTTAGATTCTTGGTCCGATGATGGGTATGGGATATTGACATTTAAACAATGATATATGATTTACTTCTAACATAGGGACTTTGTATATGGTTGATTTACATGATTGGAATATCTTTGTGTACATTAATAGACATGAAAACCATTGTGTGGTATGATAGTCTTGCGATTTGAATATTATGTTCATTCATGTCCCATGAGACATGGAGTATTTTTATTATGATTCTATATTATGTATTGTGGCTTGTTTTTTAATTCATTGTCTATATAGGTTATATATATAGTATCAATGTGATATCTATATTTTCATGGATTTGTTATCCCCTTGAGGGGGTGACTATGTTGGTGCAACATGGTGCTGATGATGATGGTAGGACCCAGAGAAAGTTCAAGGGTTCGATGAAATTATAAACTGATTCAAAATAAGTTATAGCGTTTTAAGACCTTATTTATTGACCCAAGGATGAGATAGGGGTGCTTCAGCCTTGTGTATTAACCTAATAGAAGTTGGGTATTGATAGAATTATAGCCCAACATGTGGTATATCATAGGTGTGATGACAATGTGATACGATCTGATATTTTAATTGAAACCAGGCTTGATCCAACAGATGTGTTGGAAATTTTTTATTATATGATATTTGATGATGTATGATGAATTCATTCAAGCATATAAATTATATAGGTATTGGTGGGACTCATGGATAAATAATTAGTTCATGTTATTAAAAAATATGATTGGTTTATTTTTTTTCTATTACTTACCATAATGATATAATCCATCATATAAATGTTAGAAATATTGTAAAGACACAAATATTTTGTTCTACTAGTTTAATACTCACACCCTAAACTAGAATCTCGATATATATACAAATTTTATAGTCTGAGATCTAGCTTAGAGAAATGACCTTGGTTGAGGGAGATAATATTTTGGATCTTAGAGCATGGATTTAATGCTGGGATGAATTCTAGATTATTGCTGTAGTGATTTAGTTTATCTTCTTTCTTAACATTCATTATTTTAATTTCCAAATTGGGGTACCTCAATATTATAATGTATGATACATATTCTATTTATTACAATATTATGATTTCTTTTAGTTTTCAATGTGTTTTTATGAAATTTTCATTTATACTTTATTGTGATTCTAGTGTATAACTATTATTTTCCAAGGTATAGTCCCTATGAGGAACTGTTAGAATCATGTCCACTATTCAAAATTCCCTATCATATGGGATTTCACACATGAGTTCATGTATCATTTTGGACCGAACATGGTGATTTGGGTCTCGGAAAAAAATTTATTTTTTGGAAGGAATGTTTGAGAGGATTGGTATAAAATGGCCTGAAATTATTTCAAACAATTCATCATACATTCTTAATAAAACTGTAATCATGTTCACTATGTTATTTTCAATTGGTTTGAGAAAAAAAATTATATAGTGTTGTGTGTTGAACTATTCATTTTTATGTTTCTATATTTATATTATTACAAAGACTATTTTCAAAGGATGATGAATAATAATATAGGTTAGTAGTTCTTATAATGTTCTAAAAAAAAATAGGGTCAATAATACCATAAAAGGATATTTTTTGGTATTTTGGACTATTTTAGATTTTGGAATTCATCATGAAATATTATATATAAATAATACATTTCAATTTTACAATAAATTTAATTGATTAATTCCATATATTTTTAAAGAACATGTATGAGGTTTTCTATATCTTCATTTATAAGGTGTGTTCAATCATTTAGATCACTGGTTTATTACTCAATTGATTAAAGATACATAGTTATGTTGACTGTGATTTTATCTATCTTGGGAGGTGGTAGGATATAACAAACCATCATAGGTTTTCCCAAACTATCATATAGTCCTCTATTATACATGAATTAAGGTTAATGACTGATCTCCTTATGATGTAAAATTGATCCAAGGTATCTAAAGAGACTAAGATTGAATGATTTGACCATCATGACAATAAATATACAAAATTGGTTGCAACTATGAACTTAATATAATGTTACCATGCATAGAATGACCATTACTATTAAATAAGAATATACTAAGAAACAAAAACTTCTAATCACGCAATAAATATAAACCATAACCAAATATTTTTACAAATACATTTCACATAATAAAACTATTCTATATAAATTTTTTACATTCCATTCCAGGATTCAAAACTATTACAATATAGAGGGTCAGGGTGGCTAATATTAAACATGGTAAATAATTGTATAACATACATTGGACACAAAACCCACCATACCCATGTTACTCTCAAGTAAAAACAATATACTAAATCACCCATATTACCAAGAAGAGTAGTTGAAATACATCATAATTGATAGAACGTGAATGATTTTAAATTACATTAATATCATGTAATCCTTAATGTGAGTATATAGGTTTTCATTTAATTTGTAACTAGATACCCCCAAAATTACATTTTACTCATTTAAAAATGAAACCAAGAATCCATGTTTAAACACATATGTTAGAAGAATACATTTCGATTTCATTTGTAATATATAAAGGTAAATTTGGGAGACCACATTTCCTTTATTAAATCATTCCAATTATAAAACAAGATTCCATGATTTCATTTGGAGATTATATCATTCAAAAAACCATCCATTTAAATTTTCATTTTAAATATAAAATTTTAAAATCAAACCAGTTACATGGTTTTAAAAGAAACAAGAAAAGGGTTTCAAGAATAACTAATTATTTAAGATCAGCTACCAAATTATCCTTTAAAAACATTACACTAACCCCTAAAATATGATTAATTTGGAAGGGAAAAATTATAATAGAATATAAATCCACGTAATGGTTGAAAATAATGATAATCATAATATAGATCAAACAAAAAAATATCAATAATGAACTAAAAACAATTCCAAGAAAACATGACAATCTCATTCTAGGAACAAATATACTAACATTACAAAAAAAGTACTATAAAATATGATATATATCATAATGTGAAACTTAGGGTCTAATTTGATAATACTGAATGTTAATAGGTGTAACTAACTACCAGTCGGTTAACAATAATATTTCTCATCAGCAGAATCACTCTCAACTAGACTTATCTTTTAATCATCCCCCTGATCGTACATAAAATTCAACCAAAGTCTACAAATGAATTGTTAATTCTTGTTAAGAAAATAAATATTCCCTAAACATCTCACATAATAGCCTCATGCTTCTCATGGAATTGCTCATGGAGGTGGGCCACTATAAAGAAATAATCAATAATATGAAAACCACATAACTCAAATGAAATATAGATCACAATTATTTATATATCCCACATCCAATACAACCCTTTAAATAATGAAACCCCTTCCCAAATTCATAAACTACAATCATAATTCATTTAAATATTAACACATGCATAAAATCATAAACATTGTGTAAAAAGGAGGCTGAATAAAGGTGTAACCATGTACAAATAAAATTCAGCATTCAAAAAAGATGAAAGTTATTCTTTAACCAATAAAAAATGAATCAAAACTTTGGATATAAATTTTTAATACTATTTTAGAACTATTTATGGATACATATGAAATCAAATACAAAATCAAAGAACAATATCAATCAATTCAAGGAAACCACTACGAAATAAAAAACTGAACAAACCACTTTATAAACAAGGAATATATATTAAAAAATGATATAAACCACTTTATAAATATAATATGTCCCAAAAAATAAAACATAAATTATTTTTCATTGATAAAAATGTAATTGGTATTTTTCTAACTCTTAGAATTCAATAATTATAATTTAAATTCAAAGTGAAATTGAAATAAAAAAAATAACGAAATTTTTTATTGGTGGAACCCAACTGGTGCGGGAAAACCTAAAATATCACACACATATATATCATATAAATCATTAATATTATTCAAAATTGAATTTTAATCATCATGTATTCAAGTAACTCTCTACTAAACTGAAATGAAATGGATGCACCTATATCAAATAACATCAGGTTGTCGCCTTCAATGAATTCCACTAGAATAGGTATCAAGAGATTTATCACAACCACTTGAAATAAAAATAATCATATTTAGTATAGAACTACAGATAAATATCATCTTATATATATACTAGGGTTATATAAAATTAGTGAGAATAAAGAGAAACCATGATATGAAGGAAGTAGATGCCCTTTTCTTTCAATCTGGGTGATGAATCTCTCAAAAATTTCCCTCGAGCCACTATAAATAAGGTTGAAGGGTATTTATATGTCTTGGGAGCTTCCTAAGATGTATTTTTTGAATGGGGTAATATTACGGTAGAATTCGCAAACACAATTATGGTGAAAATACACATATACCAAAAAATAGGTTAGTAGCAAAGTTCATTTTAATGGATTACCAAACTATGAAGTAACCATTAGATCCCCACTACATATAAATATATATGTAACATGGTTTATACTATATTATTTAAAAAAATGTACACTAAATCATGTGGGCTTAGAAATTATCCAAAATTCTAAAAATTTCACCTTCATCCACACTGATCTCCTATGAGAATTTTTCATTGTAATTTTAATAGTAAAGTGATATTTTATTTTTTTTAAATTCTCCCCAACATTCCAAATTCTTCCACTATAAATCATTTAATGATCTTATAAATATATGAATATAAAATCCACTAAACATTTGACTATTGTTTTCTCAACATCTCAAGATTCCAATATTAAAACAAACAATAAAGGGTGGGAACAAACCACTCATCAAGAAATATTATCAAAACAATATGATATTTGGAAACCATGTGGAACAATGAATCCAAAAGGTATATTCCCCGCTAAATAAAAAAATGGAATTTAGTAGAATAAGATATTGGTTTGAACAATACTATCATCTTCATTAAAATAATAAATTCCAACATACACACATAACCTAATTCATGATATTTGGGAAACACATGAAAACATATTAATGGTCTCCCCAAAATTGATAATTTATAAAAAATGATGATTATAACCCTATATATGATCTCTAAAAAATATACAAACTTCCAATAACCATCATTGAAAAGGAAACCATTACACTAATAACAAAAAACCAATAAACATGTAGCGTCAAATATAATAAGAGAGAACAACCACAAAAAACATTTAAATGGTATCTAGATCCAATCATTGAGAAAAAACCCTCACAAGAGTAATATAAACACCATAAACCCAATAATACCTCAATATGGAATGGTATGGTTTTGACCTGAGTTTAAAAAACTAAATGGAAGGTAACTATGGGATTATCACATGGAACACCACCTCATGGTGATTCTAAAAGATAATTATGACATTGTATCTCTGATTTTCCCCATTACCCTCTACTACACCAAAGGAATCTCCATGTTTTTCATCAAATATTACTCTATTCATGGTCCAAACCATGAGGAAAGAATAATAACCATCATAAAAAAATGAGGCATGACCATTTCAATGGTATAAGAAATGAGGCCAATACTTATTTCATCCAACAAAATACATAGATTTTAGGAATACATATTAGGTGGGAAATTATCAAAAAAGAACAATTTATAATGTATTAAACCCCGATACTAATACCCTAGTTTCACCTCTCTAATTTTAGAAACTCCACATACTTCTCCCTAGATAAATCAAGGTCAGAGAAATCTTATTCCGACATATAATCATATTATGAAACCATTTTTTGTGTTTGAGGTAACCGCATTGATGATGGGACCTCAAATATATTGAAAATTATGTCTTAAATTTCCAATACTACCTAAATTTAAATCATAATTTATTTTAATAAAAATATAATGAAGGAAAAAAATTGAGAATTCATCATCACATCATCTCAACATACCTAATCTCAATCCACACTAGTCAGATTACTCACAATAAGACCACTTGGGTTCAATATATCACTTTCCAAAGGATATCATAGAAATATTTCATTAGTGAAAATGTTCCTAAAATCACATACACATAAGTAGTTAAACACGATTAGATGTCCAATGAATAAATACATAGGCCACTTGAAAGGAACTAAGCCTTCCTTGAGTCATTAATAAAAAACATCATGGAGAGAGGTACTAGTCTAGTGAAACATTAAACATATTCCTTAACCATATGATTACCTTTTTGAAAAAAAAATTAAATTCATTATTAACTCTTACTTCCTTGGTATAAATCAACCAAATGATGGCGGTCATGATATATTCCCTAGAAAATACCTCAAACTATTTGGTGTGGATAGTGTGACTCCAATAACCCAAACCCAACCCTCCCGATAAAGGAATGGTTCTACACCCCCTTGTGGTATCTAGAGTTCCCAGTGGCTCCACAATTTCATTAACCTTATCCAGATACTCTATCACCTCTTGGGAACCTTGATCACCACTAAACCCATGTTTTTATGGATTTATAAACTCTTGTGGATGACCCAAAATGGAAGAAGAACATTTACCTACTACTATATAAAGAGTATTGGATGATTCATAAGATAGTTTTACTATCTATGGATCCTTATAATGATTACCTAGGTGATTCCATTAATGTAATTTCAATTTCTTTATGGTTTCATAGTAAAAAGCATCACCAAATCAAAAAAAACTTAATCAAACCATCCAAAATTCAAATATGTGCAATTGAAATAACTAATAAATAAATATGGATATAAAAATACCAAATCTAATTTCAATAATAACTAATGAAACATTATTAACACATTAAAACAACATAAGAGATTATATAAGTCAATTTTATTGACAGGAAATTGTACTAAAACAATTAATCTAACAATGAAAAAAATTCCACAATGATGGAAATCACCTCCTTTTATGTTAATATAATAAAATTTATACCTTGAAAAAAACACCACAGAAAAAAATGATGAAAATGATATAGATTATTCTAGAGTACATAAAATTTCACAAAATCAACACAAAACACTCAAGACATGGTTCTAAAACAAAAATAGACACCAAATCATTAAACAGTGCAATAAATTTCATATAATAAACCATCATAATAATAAAAATCACATACATTCTCATAAATAATAACTATAAATAATTATATATGTTTTAATCACCAAATGTGTGAAAATATTAAAAAATACAACCATTCTACAATATGCATTGATTAGCCACATGGTTTTTATGATCATTCCATAAATGTGTATGTTATATTTAATGGTATATGAAAATGTTTTTTATAGCCTATGCACAGTATCATAGAACATGTTCTGTAACTATGAAATGCTATATTTCCTATAATTTCACCAAAATCTAGGAATTTCCCATAACATCTATTAGTTCATCACTACAAAAATTTCTATCTCTAAAATATATCAAAATATCCCAAAATATAGACAATTATATATATGAAATTCAATACAAAACACAAGACTACCCATAGTATGTCAAGGCATAGAAAGCGGAAGAGAAGTTCATGCACTCCTACATATCCAATACTTTATATTAGATAGTAATATCTACCAAACACCATTAACCCCTCAAATAACCAGATGGCCATGATACAATTTTGTAAAAAACTAGTCGAGTTCAACCTGAATCATCATCTAAAACACTCTACAATAAGTCTAGAGGCATGTTCCTGATTAACCTAGGCTCAAAACTATATCCAAGGCATAAAAATAGTTCATATGGTAATAATTTCACCATCAAAAAATTAAATATAAATAATTTATTCTAACCAGGAAATCAAAATGACTTTTTAATGAATTTGATAACCATTCCATGTAAATTAGAATATATTATGCATCAACAAAAACCAAACATGTCATAAAGATGAATGATAACTAAATATTTTTTCAATCATTTTTCCCACATTGAAGGCATTTTAAATAAAAATTTTCATACCTTAAAATTAATAAAAAAATGACAGGGATATCAATACAAAACTTGACCCAAAATGGTTCAAAAAAAACACGAGGAATTCCAAATCATCACCATGTGTCTTTAAAGTCACAACCATACCACACACCACCATCTTCCTGAAGTATATTTATATCAATATAAACTGCAATACATAACACCAAATACATGAAAAACAAATGCAGGCTACATACCCATTAAAGTTAGTATATAGGGTTTGATCCAACACCCAATTTGAAAAAACTAAGAGTACGTTTCATTCCATTATTATAAATATCAATAATTCTAGTTTCAACATAAGCAAGATAAAATTTGGTTTACATTTTCATTGAGAAACACAAAAATAAATAAATAATCCCTCATTTATATTCATAAAATCTTCCATTTCTAAAACAAGAATCAATGATATATGTCCAAATAATTCCTTTCCAAAAAAACAATTAAATTGTTCTATAAAACATCAATTTTGAATAATAATCCAATTACAGGATGAAGAAAAAATCCATGGAATGGTCTTAATGAATGAAAATAATACAAATCTGAAATTAGCCATAATCAATAAGCACTATAAAAAAGATTGTGACCTCAAAGAGAGAATAATACATGAAATAAGAAATATGAATTATGAAAAATAATAACATATAATAAATCTCATGAAGAAACACCTTAGGGTATAATGGGAAAACGCTAAATGTTTATAGGTAGAAATAATTACCAGCAGGTTGATGGTAATAAAAGTTATCACCTAAATTAATCTCTACTAATCTCATATGTTAAACAACCCCTTGGATGGCCATTTCATTCAAATAGAGGTCGATAGGTAGTGTATAACACTCAATTAAAAACGTAAAAAATCATATACTTTCCACTTAATAGGAAAGGGTTCCTTATTTAATATAAAACTAAGGTGGGAACTATCATTCCGACATCAATCACATGAAAACAACACTACACAATGGAAATATAACAATGAAAACATATAAATCCCACCTCTAACACCCTCTTTCAATAACCATCTCCCTTATAAAACTAATTGAAATGAATCAAAATTCATTTAACCTTTATCACATCCATACAAGTATAATCAGCAGGTAACCACTGGGATCAACAAGGATGTAAAAATTAATTAAATAAACTCATCTTCCACTGAGGATGAGAAATAAGGAATGTCCTTTAAAATAATAATCACACCTTTGGGAATCCCATTTTAAAAACTTTTGGAAACTATTTATAAATCCAAGGGAAATAATAACAAACAAAAAATATAAATCACAATCAATTTAAGGACATCAATAAGTGTTCCTCACAATCAACACACCCATTATTAAAAATTAATGTTTCTTTTACGCAATTAAATATCCCACTATGTAGATTTTAAGTGGCCCTAAACATCATAAACATAAATTTTTTATATGATAAAACCATCAATGGTATTTTTTTATACTCTAAATATTCATAAAATACCAATTAAAATCAAACTTATATTGAACTATGAAATTCACCTAGTATATCGAATGATAAAACCTAGCCTACATGGATAAAATTTGACAACACAAATAAAGATAACATATTCTCCATTAATATAGTTTAAAAATATATTAGAAAAATTAAATACAAAAAAATATAAAATAAAATGAAAGAAAATTGAAGTACCTAACTCATCTAGAATAATTATTTTATAATAGAAAAATTTCACCCCATTAGTACTCAAGGTAAATATCAAAACCCCTATAAAGAAAAACCCAAAATTTAGAGAAACCTTAGATAGAAAATTCGGCCATCATGTGCACTTGGGTAAGATATAATGGGACTAAGTATAGATAAACCAATAATAGAAGGAAATAGAAGACATTATATATCAATCCAGGTGAATACTATCATTAAAATCAACCTATAATCACCTAAGAGATGATTGTTGTAGGAAGGATAATTCTTTTGAGGTTTATTATACATGGGGACCAAATGAGGATAGTGTTTGAGATGAACCCAAATAAAAGTTAGTGAAAATTCCCATAACATGTAAGGGATTTTGGTATAATCACGTGGTTTACTAAACCATGTTGTAACCATGTAGTTACCACTCTCAATAACCATAAAGTTCTCATAGTTTCTACTACATGTTTTTAAAAAAAATCAAACAGTGTGCACCAAAAGATTAAAAAAATGTGAAATTTACACCTAGAGAATCCTCAAACTGAAGGGATAATTTAACCAAATATATAAATAGGAATGTGAAATTTTGAGGTGTAACATTGGTATTTCAAAGTGGGGTTGGGCTTCTGAGAATGGATTATTTTGTATCATTGTGAATCGAATCAAAACCTCTGTACATTTATTTAATTTAACAATCCATGTACAACCAATTATGTTCATGTGAAATGTATTATTGTGGTAAATTTTAATTTTGTAAAATATTTATTTATTATAAAACCATTAATTCTATATATATAGAGACAATGATGCTCATTTCATATTCATTTAAATCATAGAATTTATAGACACTTTTTTATTATATGTTATGATATACTAGTAATGAGTGTATAAAATGGATTATTTTGGGACATATGGATTAGTTAAATTTTTTTATGAGACTTATAACAGGTTGGGGGACCATTTCTCCCAATATATCATTTATTTTACCTAAGGAGGGGGATTAAATTATTTTAGTAGGAACATAGAGGACTTAGACACTATTTAAAACATCCAATAATGATTACTTATGAAATCAAGGATAATATTAATTTTAATGTTTCCCTTTGAGGGGTGATTCTAATTATCAATATGATATAATATTTGATACACCTCAAGGACCCTCTTAGTTTAGGTGATCATAATTTGGGAAAACCACTATCTATGTAATACAATATTGAAAGGGGGCGTTCATGTTCCCATAAAAATTACATGAATGCTAGGGGTAGTGAAGGAATATAACTATGGTATTTTGGGTTCTAGTGTTTTTTACTTTGGGGAAGGAATGATAGCTGGAATCATTAGTTCAATGGGGTAGAATAAGCATGTTTTATCTAAGCTAGGTGACAATGAAAGTTATGGAACCCAGGTATAGCCTTAGAGGCTATGTATTTTTCTACCCTGAGATTACTTGTGTAATGCTATATTTCATGGATAACTAGGATACATTAGGTGGAAACCATAGGTTCAGGCTCAAATATTTATAATTTACATATTTTCAACCTAATGATCTTTTATTGTGTGAGTTGGACCCTAGAAGTGTGCCTTTAGAGACGAGGTTGTATCATAATCATTCATTCCTTAGGAAATATACATGTAAGGAACTGTCACCTTCATCTTACTATTGGATTAATAAAATAAATATTGATGAATGTTTTGGGGTTCATATCATTCATATGATACAAATACCCATATTTATTATCTTATTTTATAGGTTTTCACATATAAATTCTATTGAGGGAGAATTTGGAGGCTTGAGTACTCTATTTGGTTATTAAGGGATATCATCTTAGACTCTTGATTTCTATTCTCAACTCTACCTCAATTGGTCTCTTCCACATTAAATTTGGAGGAATATAGAATTATTTATAAATAATTGAGATATGAAAACCCGAACGAGTAAGGTAAATTCAATCAACTACTTGGGCTCCCATGTAGGTATAAGACCCCGTCCTTAAACCTTACTTAATATTGAATTAAATTAATAATTCACATTGAGTATCTTTTTAGGTTTAGAGTTTTAGAGAATTAGGACATAACTATTACATCTCAAAAGATTAAAAAGTAGAAACTTCTACTAAGTTTCCATAAAATAAAAACTCTTAAAACGAAACATGTCTAGTTCCATGTTTTTGGTAGTATGACTTTCCCTTGATCCCATCCTTGGCCCTATTCCACGTTAAGTCCTGTGAAAACATTTCAAAAACATGGGATGAGCATAAAAAGCTCAGTAAGGGATACACAAAGAATGAAAACTGTTAGTTTTTTCAAAACAACAAGTAAACCATGTATACTTTGATAAATTAATACTTTTCAACTTTTTGAAGTAGTAAAAAAACTCTTCACTGAATAAAAGTTCATTACTTACCATTCTATAACCAAACGATTACCATAAAACCCATATAAAGATCACATAACATATAAAGGTAACTTGAAAAATAAACATAAATAATTGGAATAACCATAAGGTCGAATTCCACACATATCACTTAATGGAATAGCCATTCGGCCGACTACCATACATACTTAATGGAATAGCCATACGGCCGACTTCCATACCCAATGCATTGGAGGTTATAATGTAACCACCCGTCCTGGTATTCACGGAACTACCCGTCATATGGTTTATCACGTAACCACCTGTAAAATGTCCAAGTACCATCATTACACATAAAATATGTAAAATATAAACAATTCAATAACAACATTTCATTTTCAATCACAATAAGTAATTCCCAGATATTGAATTAATCAATCCATTTTCAAAAACCATTTAAAAGAGATTTTTGAATCAAAGTGTCCCATACCACTTTGATGCTTTAAATGGAATTATAAATTTTAAAACATTAATGTCCATATAAATAAATACTGAAAACCATTTTGAAAACATGGACATTAGAGATAAATATTTAGAATAATAAATCATTAAAACATTTAAAACGATATTTTTGTTAAATAGTTTTTAACAAAATGAGAGACTCTTGAATACAAATAATAGCGGAATAACATTTAATAAGAACATTATAATATCATTAGAATAAAATTATTCGTGATATAATATGTAAAAGGACATTATACACACCATATAAGAGTGAATTGGTGCATAACAACATTGAAGTCTCAAAAGAAATGTAAAATGAGATGAAATCCATTATAAAGAAGGTATCCTTAAATTAAGGATAAATCAATCTCATAATTATGTGTGAAAAATATAAATACACCCAATATAAGTGGATATTAAGTGTAGAACAATCAATGTTTATTCACACATATTCAAAGGATGACATATTCAATAACTACATGTTGAACCCAAAGAAATCGAAATTGGGTTAAGAAGTTCCCTTGGTAAAATTTGACAGCCTAACGGCGTCACATAAAATTTTACAAAAAGGGTTTATGAGAGAGATAAAGGGGGTCTCATCACATGGACATAAAATTTAAATAAATAAGGATATATAAGAACATATCCCAACATAATAGTATGTGAATTAAAAGACATAACAAAAGAAGCCTTTTTTAAAAAAAGGAGGGTGAAAGGTCCACTTAACGAGTTGGGTAACTTTCGAAACGTACACCCTATGGAAGAAGGGTCATACAATGAGGATTTGAATACCCATAAATGAAATTATAATACACAAAGAGTATAATAATGGGCAGTACATACACCACTAAAAGGAAATTGTGGCAAATTTAGAATAAATCTCACGGGAATAGAAGTGAGATGAATAATCCCTTACAAAAACTCGGCAGCCTAACGGTGCCACTTAAAACTTCCAAAAATGGATTGATGAGATCAAATAGGGTATCTCATCACATTTCAATAAAATTTACAGAAAGAGGAATATAAAATAACATCCCCCATAATAACAAAGATGAGCTCAAAAGAAGTTACATAAAGGAGAGTACTTTAAAAGAAAGAGAGAGGTTATATCTCTTACGAAAATTCGGTAGCCTAACGGCGCCATTCAAAACATCCAAAATGGATTGATGAGAGAGAATAGGGTCTCTAATCATATGAACATAAAAATTAAAGTATTATTAATATATAATAACATCCCAATAACAAGAAAGATGAGTTTTATAAGGAATGACATAAAAGAGTGTACTTAAAAAGAAAGAGAGGAGTAAGATCCCTTACCTCGGGTCCGACATGACTCGATCGTTCTTTAATATCCTGATTAATAAACTTGAGTTAATTAATATTTGCGTAAGAACCTTTTTCAAGTTCATTCTTCCTTTTATATCACTTATTTCCATTTTATAAACATTATGTAATCATTTAAGTTAATAATGTTTGTTTTGTCGATATTTGGTTCTTAATTCAAAAGTGGACTTCTTACAATTACATGTTGTTCGTGTGGTCAAAGGTTCATTATATCCAGAATTGTATTCATGATTTATATATCATATATATCATATATCTCCAGTATATTCATTCATTTATAATATTACATAACATTTAGAGTTAAGAAATGAAATGCACCGTTCATGGATACGGTAAGCCGTACGTACGCATGAACGCTACTTCCATTTCTATTTCATATTTAATGGAATTAAAACATAATGATACATAATAGTGTTTTAATTCCAATATTGTATCATATATAATATCATTAAATATATCCTTTATACGTACCACATATGGTATTAACAAATCAAATCACTTTGAGGGGGCGGTAGTCCACACTTCCTTAAATGAAGATATCGCGTTTACCCATAATGGAAACCATAAATGTATGCCATAAATGAAAAATACAGAAGCTTAAGTAAAACATAAACATATTAGATATCATATATAAATATAGTGTCATCTTAATGGCCACCTTTGAATGTGTTAGAAGAATGTTGAACAATCATCGTTTCGGGAGGCAGAAATTCGCCATCCACGGAAACAGTATGTTCTTTAACGATTAGATGTAGGTGTGTGTAAGTTTATCTTGAAACCTTCTTATAAAAACATCCTAGTATTTTGAAGATACTGGATTGGTTACTAAATAAATTAATAAAAAGAGTTTAGGGGGTTGGAGAAGCAAAACAAAACAAAAGGACCCAAGTGAAGACATTACCTTAAAATCTGGTAACTCCCTTTGGTTTGAGCTCAAAGGCTTCCTTGGGAAGACTTCTGACCAAAGTGAGGCTTAAAGGAGTAAGAGAGGGAAGTGGAGAGACAAAATGGGAAGGTTTTGGCCGAGCCAAAGGCTTTGGTAGTGTGGGTAATGAGGTAGAGGTGGGTGCCTTTTATAAGAGGAGAGGAGGGGCACTCTTGGAAAGTAAAGAAAAGTCACTTTATTTTAAAATGATATTCGGATTTAAGAGATCCCACGTTTATATGATTCGAGGATAAGGTGATAAGGGTTCGAAATCCACTCATAAAATAGGTTGTGTACATGTTCAGGTCTTAGATATTACATTATCTTTCCATTTTATTTAAATCGTTAAATAATGAGGTCATCGCTGCATCATCATGATGTCATAAATAATTTAATTTATTTAATGTCTAAAAATTATAAAAAAATACTTTGATGTAGAAAATATTTTTATCTTTCCAATGAATATTTATAGTCAAACATCTGATTTGAATAACCCTATGTAAAAATTGTTTTAGTAAAACATCTCATGTTTGTGTCATTTTTACTTGAACATTAAATAAAAAGGAATTTATGTCATTTTCCACCCAAAGTGGCTCCATGGGGTCCCCAAGTTGACCCATGGATTGTCTTGGTCGGCCATGACACATCCAATGATGGTAGGACATGTGTCTAGGTCAATTAATTTTATTAAAACATTATTCTTACCTTAAACTACACTAATTACCTCTAATCGCGATTAAAAACTTAATAAGTTACTGTTCACCAAAAAAATATTTTAATCGCATTGAACAAAATTTTACTTCTTAATGAAAACCATGTATGTAGTATTTTTGAAATTCAACACACAATGATGGAAAAATTTCATTTAAACGGAAAATCAGTTTTTATAAGTACCACTTAGTGGTTTCACTATTCATCTTAAATTGAAGTTTTTCAGAAAAATACTGAATCATCACCCTAAGCTATATTTGATATTCCGAATTCAAAAATGATGTCTATTTTAAAAAATTCAAAACATATTAGTTTCATTAATTAATTTAATAATTAATTCCCGCTGTCAGAGCAAATAGCGTGTTTTTATGAAACAATAAGTATCAAAAGATTGACACTACTTTAAGTCCAATTTCAAAGTGAAATTAATTCCAACGACCACTATTGTATTAAATGGTAAAAATATATTATAATTTCACTTTAAAACCAAATCAAAAGATAATATAATCATATAAATAAATTATATTAAAAAGAGGTTTTGAATTAAAATAAAAACATTTTTCACTATTCATTAAAAATTGAACTTTTTTGGAAAAATACCAAAAATTTACACGAAGTAAATTTTCATGTCCTGATTCTAAAGAAGAGTTTTATTTTGTCAAATATAACACATAATATTGTCAAAAAGTGGATTTGAAAGATGTTCTCCATCAAAAGGCATTTAATCGACCTTTTAAAGAATATTAGAATGTTTACGCTTAAAATTGGATTCATTTGCATTTTTAATTCTCTAACATTTATTATAAAAAGTAAAAATATTTGACAAACATGTATAATCATTTTTTAGTTAGTTTTATTCGTTCCTGCCATTACAACGGCTAGGCGTTAACTACCATTTAAAATAATAATATTTTATTATTAGAGTGCAACGTAAGATTCCCAAGAAACTCGTTGTTGCGTATTGGGTACACCATCGAGCATAGCATCCCCTTTAAAGTAATATTAATATTTTTTCACAAATATGGATAAATATAAAGATGTCATATTCTTTATTTACCTGGGGTGTTCCAGTAGGGCATTCAGAGAATCGGAGAAAAGGTTCTTAGAGAATGCTGGAACTATTATGGAGTGGTAATGAGCACATAGGTGTAGGAATGTGATATGACATGGTGTAATTAGGATTCGTAACACTATAATATATAGTTACTAGCATGTGGGTGTGATTAATCTAAGGTCATGAGTGTGGAACGTTTGTGTGGAAGGTGTTGGTTATCTTATCCTTTGAAAAATGTCAACCCTTTTTGTTTATTCATCGTCATACAATGTTCAAAAGAAACAACATCTCTTTCCAAAATTGATAACATTGGAATGATGATGGCAAATTTTTCAGATGATAAATAAATCATCATATCATATTCATAATTTATCTAATACAGAATAATATTTTGATAAGTACATGTGCCGCTATTTGGATTAGGGTGTACACTACTATTTGGATAAAGGCATGTGTGCTAGTGAAGAGGTATTCTCTGTTCATTTTTAATTATAAGGGGAAACGATATCCTTGCAAAACATATTTCATGGATGAATCCAAGAGAATATATTTCTTCTTTTATCCCTAGGCATGAATGTTATTCTCACATAAGTTTATGAAAAAATACGACTCAACATATCCTTGAATTACTATCCGAGCATCAAGCATCTAGGAACAGTCAAATCAGGTAGAAGTGACAAAAGTGTGAGCACATGGGTTCTTGAATATTTAGTATGAGAATCATTGAAAATAATTATACACAGGGTAATTTTCAACCAAAATTTTTCAATTTTTTCACTTTTTTCTTTAGGATTTTGTTTCACATTCCTCTGTTGTTAATGAAAAAATAATTGACCATGTCAACCATATTTATAGAAATTATAGGATCCTCAAATAAAATTGCTATAAATATTTTTATTTATTAGATTTAACATATAATTAGTGATATTATGAAATTTAATTCAATGATGTATAGTTCATATAAATTTTCCTTGGCTCATGTTTTGTCAATGCATCACTAGATAAAGCCAATATCATAAATATTACCTATATATAACTATAAACTCTTAACCAAAATTTACTTCCTACTACTATATGATAATATTGAACACTAATAGTTAACTAATTATATAATCTTAGTGGTGTATAATTTCTCATAAAACGTTTCATACATTAATAAATCCTTTGTGAATCCAATTTATATAATGTAGAATTTGAAAGTCACACAGAAAACTGATTTATTTGAGATGGAATCCCATAACCATTATTATATTTCCATATACCTCAATGGATATACTAACTATATTCAAGTATAGAACACCTACAAGGATTTGTGAACTAGTGGTAGATTCAAGACCCAATATATTTATGGATATTGGGTGTATCAAATATAATTTGAGTTCAATTACCAATAAATAAGGGAGAAATATATATAAATCCTTCAAGATAGTGAAATAATATTTATACAAGACCAAAAAATTCATCCCGTAGAATATGTGATATTATATTCCTTAGATAAACTTATTTTACTAGTCATGTGGAGAAGAAGGGATTAGAGTTTGGAAAGTGTTAAAAATTTATAATTCACTAATCATTAAGGTATTGTTTGAAAATTTAATTATACTAAAACTATCAAAGGTATTTTTTTACGAACTCCTCTATTATATTATTCATGAGAGAATAATGCTAGAAACTCCACGGGGAAGGTGTCTCACCTAGAAATGGATATCAACATTAAACTATGGATTATAATATTCTAGATCATAAATAGTGAAATTCCATCCTACAAACACCGAATGATATTTACCATTATAAAAAAGTGGGGGAACTATAGTAAATTTCATGATTAAATAAGAGTTAGAATAATATAAATATTGGTATTATTAATTTTTCCTCAGCATAGATTCATCAAACATTCTTTCTAATTTTCTCACAATTTGGATAAAAAAATGTATTCTAGAAGTCTGTGATTCAAACAATGGTGTTAAGATGCATAATTTTGTTCTAGTAGAAGGATTTAGTGATGGATATCTTGTGATATTTGATATTATGGTTAAATCAATGTTATACAAGTGTTTTCTATAAAAAAATAATATGAAATGTTTATTTTTGTATCTTGATACTCTTTTATATGTTGTGGATAAGGGTATTAAAACACATTAGAATATATGTGTTGCAAAACATGACTAATATTCCATGGTGTAGTTTGAGAAACATAATCTATGATATATTCAATATGTATCCACTCTCGATGAAGAAGGATAATTTCACTAAATCATTGATTATATATTTAGTATTCAACTTATTTATTACTATTGAGTTCCTTACTAGGATAATCATAGATGATGACTATTTATCACATGAGAAGAGATTATACATGATGGAAATTGGATATTTTATCCTATTATCCCATGTATATTATTATACCACTCTTCAATCCTATGGATCATACATGTTTTCCTATATATTTTGATGAATATAATGATAAGTGGTATCATTGTTCATGAATGTCAGAATTGGGAAACACCAAACTATCCCTATGTAACCATAACATATGATGATTCAAGAGAATATCCTTTCATGATTATAATTACCTATCAATATACATTCATTTGATTGAAATTCAGAATTATCATTCATTAATTTCATCATATCACTCTAATATGTTGTCCAAAAAATATTCTATAGTTAGCGAGGATTAAACATATGGGAAGGGGATAACATTAAAGCCTCCAAATAAGGGTTATATTCCATTTCATCCTAATCAACTATATCAATAACACCCACATACATATTAACAACATTGATTTTAGGGTATAATACAAAAAAATCTTGTTTTGAGATGATATAGATGATTTTAATGAAATAATGTTCTTGATTAAGTGGAGAGGATGGGAGAAATAATTAATTATGATTTATCGTAATACTTTTTCTAATTCTGTTGGAGAACATTTGGATTCCCCTTATGATTCTATATACAAAAATTCTTATAAATAATGGTGAACTAGGATGTATTGATTATACATGATGATCTATGTATAGTTTTCCAATGTGTTGTATATGTAACTTAGATTGGCCACTTGAAAAATCTTTCTTACAAAAATAATAGGGAAAATGCCATCATGTCTTTTAAATACCTATAGAAACTCTATTTTTTTATAAATGTGGCTGATATTATAATTTATATCATTAGATGGTTTTAAGAGATGTTGGATCTTAGAAATATTGTAGGATTGATTAATCAACACATCAAATAGGAGTTGGATATTTTCCTTGACCTTTATGTTAAAATATTAGTAATTAATGAAATATTTACATTACTTGTTATATATATATATTATAGATATAATTATACCCCTTTAATAGAGGTAAGAGGCTGTGGGGGTATACCTCTTAGAGTGCTCTAATTAGTAACATGATATGTTAAGTGAGTTCAGTGGAATAAGGGATATCACACCCCTAGGATAATATGTGTCAAAAATTAAATATGATGGAAATATACATTTGTAAAAGAATGTATAATGTGTTATTATATTTTCCTCACACATATTGCATGGTGAATGAGGTTGGTCTTTAAATATAATTTTATTTATTAATATATAAATATTTATATCATTACACATTAAAATTATGTTATATTTCATTTCATATAAGTATCATTATTAACCAAGTTTGGTGAAAGGGAAAAATTGGTATTTTACGGAGAAACTACTATGTGAAACACAAGTTTGCGATCCATAAATATCATAATACAGCCTTATAAAGAATCATAGTTTGTAATCAATAAAAACATTATATATTAGTTTCATTTATGTATTATTTTAAATGTGGACTAAATAACAGAAGAAGAATATATGGGATAATATGTGGGGTCTCTTAGTAAAAGATGAGAAGATCTAAGAGCTCCTGCAAAGACTCCCACTACAGTAGAGGGAACAATATCTGTGAAAAATATGATTTCACTATTTATTGTATGAGATGATATCTTATATATGGTGTTACGAATGGTTAAAATCCTCAATGAACATATCAATAATTTTACCCTTTTTAATTATTATACATTTTTCTAAAATAGAAACTATGTTTGAAATGATTTTAAGAAAGATGAATTCAATGATCCCTTAATATTTCATTCGGTTCAATAAAATCTTTAATGGGAGGGATATATATAATCTTTCTTCTCTTTGTCTATTTTTATAATTATATCTATTTCATTTTCAGATGGATTCAGAGTGTATAAATCTTTTCCTATATAAAATGTTAGTATGGTTATTTTCACATGATAGATTAGAACTATCACCCATATTTTTCTTGACTACTAATAATTTCTAGAACCAGTGAATGTTGATATATATAACACATCCAATTGAGTCTTGAGATCTCCCCAAGTTTTTATAATTCATTACAATATAATATACCTAAAATTTGTTGAAATAACAATAATTTGAGAATGTATGTATATTCTTATAGACCAAATCATAGATGGGGTGTAGGAACCCCAATTATACCCTAATATAATAAAATTACGGTATTTAGAGGGTTTATTACCCTAGGGTGAATATGTATTAAAATACATGTTATGTCACAAATTATATCTATTGAAAAAAATACATTAATTATTAATTGAAGTGTTTCCACCATAATAATCATAATGATAATTTAGAGATTTTTACATACCAAAATCTAAACCAACAAAGTGTGAAATTATTATATACACATAAGATTTAGAGGGAACATGAAATATAGGAGAGTACCATAGAGAGATATTTTCTTATATTATATCTTTAAATTTGACATAGGTTCCAATTCTGATCCCACATATGAAACCATTGAAAATTAATCACTAAATGAGTGGAAATACACCCTCAATCTAAATGAAAAAACATTTTTGGGGGCTTGTCACACAAATCTCCCCAATATATACCGTATGTTCATTTTCATAGTGTATGGTTAATTATACTAATATTCTATCCCTAAGATTATGAATCAGATAATCAATGGGATATATATTGAAAATAAGTATATTTTAATATATCAAGGGTTCAATCAGTGGACAACTATATTAGGGTAGGGTAAACATTTCTCTAGGAATGATTTCACAAAATTGACTCAGTGGTGGAATAGAAAAATATAATTAATAAATAGGAAACATTAGTAAATTGTAATTAATAAGCGAGATTCCTAACCAAATGAATGATAAAAATGAATTTAAGTATCTATGAAAATGCCTAGATGGATGAATAAAATTATTCTTTATAGGAGGAGGGGATAGGAATTTACATGGAGTAGGAATTAGTGTGGTTCTCAAGGAATAGAAAAGATATTTATGAATATGAGAAATAACTTTAAAATATTTTTGAATAACTGGTGTTGGAATAAAAATTCATGTCACTCATAATAAGTAGAGGTTCAACCTTATAGATTCCCCTCCTAGTTTATTTAATTAATGGGAAAAATTCACTTTTGAGTTTTCTAACATCTATCATTTCAAATAATTATTCTAGATAATTTTAGGAAATATAAAAGTGGTCTAATATAACATTAATTAATTCATTTTAATCATAGAATGAAAATGTATATTGGTAAATCCTATTTTCAAATCACTCAACTCAATGATTAAAATATTTAAGAAATCAATTATCTCGAAGGAATGTACTCTCATATAGTAATATGAAGTTCTGATATAGGTTATAAATTCCCTATCAATTAATTGAGATTGAACAATTAGATAAATGATATAAAGATGTTTGACTTCCTCAAGACATGTGATCTTGGTTAGATATAGTCTAGTTTGGAAGATGGTATATATTACATTACTAAAATGCATGGTTGTACATATTAATATGGGAGATTTAGTGACTCATAATAAATTAAAATTTAGAAGGTTTTTTTTGTGGGTGAGTATGAAATTTCTAGTAAGACTACTTTAGAAACCAAATATTATGGGAGGGGGGAACAAGTGTTACCTATTATTACTAAATTCTAAACAATTAAAAACCCATGTTCTTGGTTTGTAAATATGGATATGTATTCTATTTATCCTAGAAATTATCTTCATCATTTAAGGAATATAAAGTAATAAATTGGCACAAATTACTATTATAATTTTAAAGTACAATGAACAACTACACTCCTTGATTGGTTATTCTCCCTAAACATGGATTATCAACTATAATAAATTTCACTACAATGGGTTATTCTTCTCACATAATCACTACTATAATCTCACTATACATAATAATACTTTTCTCACATATGGAATCTTTCTCTAACTTCACACTATTTAAATAGTTCCACACTATAATGTCCCTATATAAATTGAGTATCAAAAAATATTTTGATTCCATATATATATATGGTAGTGTCTATTTGATGTTATTATTTTATGTTCATAAACATCTGTAAAAAATGAATATTCAACACCAATTTAATAGAACTTTTTCAACTAAACAATAGTTTTGTAAAAATCTAGAAGATCTTAAAAACTACTTTATACCAATATTAGTGGTTAAAAAACCACTTGATTGGATTCATCACTCACTGATGTCCTATGATATTCAAATATAGTATCCCATAAATCTAATAAATATCCTCATAAATAAATTAAACCATAAAAAATGATTAACATTTCTATATTTACTTCTTCTTAAAAATATACTATAATGGTTGATAGATGAACATATTATTATACCTTAAACTTTACATCCCTAAATATTATTATCATCAATACAAGAAAATATATTTTGTCTTATTCTTATTCATCATCAAGATTAATTTTTAAACCTTTATAAACATATATTGAATATTCAAATCCTAAAATCAAACTCTATCACCATCATTTTCTTTATAAATATTTGTCTTGAGGGATTTGGTTAACCCTTTTTGAATGTAAAATTTCCACAACTAATTGCATACCCGAAATCCTCATTTAATTTCCTATTTTTCACATGAGGCTTCCTCCATGATCCTCATAATAATTTTTCTTCCAAATTCTATCTCATATGAATTTACATGATTTCTATATATTTTATATTTTTCATTATCTTTATTAATTTTCTCTTAAAAAGAGTAATATTATAGTCTTATAATTTATTCCATTTTTCCTTGATTCATACTCACATGATGTCACCAAATTCTAAATCTATCTTGGATAATTAAGTTTATTGATGAAATTATTCTTCAGGATCATTCCAAAGAACTCTATATTTTTCTAAACAAATAAAAAATTTCGAAAGTACACAATTATTTAACTCAAAATATATTGAATTTGGTATGTGAATGATTTTAATCTTCAAACATGTCATCCTTTTATGTTTTATTTATATTTCAATTATATGAATTCAATCAAAAATAACTTTAAAAAAGTATATTATTATGGTCATGTAATCCTCCCATCATCAATAATGTATTGTAACATGATAAGAATTGTGATATTAATTTACATATTAAATCATTATGCTTGTATTTTATTTATTTTCAAATAATTTTATCATTGTTTGAATGGTGTATATTCTTGATATTATTCATTAATTATTTATTCTGAAAAGTTTTCATTCTCATAATTATCATACATGTGTTTCTCATTCATGAATTTTTTTACAATGTATATGGACATCAAAAAAACCCTTATTTAAAATTTTTATTCATATTAATCATTGGGTAATATATTTTATACCATGTATTTCTTCATCTCTAATTATTTACATGCATGAAAGTTAAACTACACACATTTACCAATATTTCAAAGTCATCATATTAATTATTTTGAGAACATCTATTCAGAGAAGAATCTATACCTAAATACTTATTTTGATTTTGGATGATACTTCATATTAAAACAATTAGAATTTATATAGGAATGATTATAATAGGTTACAACATGAATCATCATTTATGTCTCAACTTTTCACCATATTGAAGATCATCCAACCATATATAACAAACAATACATTAATTTTTTAAATGTGGTTTCTCATCTACAATGAGAACATCCCTTCATATGGTACGTTCATTTTTTCCATGTGGTATCTCCCCATTCCATGATTAAATCCCTTCATGTTTTATTTTCTAGTTCTTAATGTGTTTGGTACATCATCCATGTCTTTACACTTTATCCCATCAGTCAAGGATTTTTCATGGGGTTGATTATGGTTTGTTCATGTTGTAAGTTTAATAGTTTTTATGTATAAGTATCATAATTAAGTATATTGAATATGTTCATGGGGTAATTTTATTAGACATATTATTTTTTTGAATTAACCATTCAATATCTCATTTCAGGCACTTGATGAACCACACACTCACTTATCACGCATGTTCCTCATTAATTCAATATTCCATTTCGTCAATATTTATCAATAGGTATAGAATATTTAATCTCACATTATGGTGTTTCATTGTATTTATTTCATATAATTGATTTATTATGGAGACGTATTAGTTCACTAGAGAAAACTAGTAATTTAAATACCCTAGACTGAGTGTTAGGATGTGGATGATAAAGTGGAATCAAGTTATTTAACGATGTGTTATGTTTATAAATTTAAATTACATAAGAATAATTATCTTAATAATATTATACCACATCTCATTTCACATTGGGATTATTTCTCATATTAATACTTAACCCCAAAAGGTTTCTCATCTATGGAACGATGATCGACTCATGTACACACTGACACTCACTACTCAATATGCATGTCCTGAGACATATATTCTTCTTCTTCTGCATGATTTCATG
This sequence comes from Viscum album, assembly GCA_963277665.1. Taxonomy (NCBI): domain Eukaryota; kingdom Viridiplantae; phylum Streptophyta; class Magnoliopsida; order Santalales; family Viscaceae; genus Viscum; species Viscum album. The sequence goes on along the minus strand of OY728120.1, from coordinate 1,747,742,226 downwards.
AACCTTGTGTGGTGTGTTCCTATTATAAGACTTAAAAATAATACATAGTAGGGCTTTATAGTCAATTTAGTGCAATGTGGCAGCCCTAATTCTTGGTTTTGGATTGTCTTAGGCTGGTTGGGAAGCATGTTCTGGATGTCCTGACACTATTTATTGGGAATTCTCATATGAAAATAATATAATACCACCAAAGTCTTCTAGAAAATCATATTAGTAGATCATATTAAATATTCTATTGATCCTAACATCCCATTTGACTATCTAAAAAATATATTACACATTTATTTTTTACATATATGGAATCATAAATATTTTTATCTAACGTTCCTTTTATTAAACACTTTATATTTTCACAATGACATCAATAGAGAAAATAAATAAAATCATCAATCCAACGAAACATCAATCTACCACATTGAATATTTTAACAATTCTATATTTAACTCTATAATTAATATCATTCTTCTCCCCCTAATTTTCAATATATAAAAATATGGGAAAAACTATTATCCTCTTTATTAATATTAACGGAATGATTTACTAATATAAACAACATAAAAATTCAATAAACATATTGTATATCTATACCCCCTAAAATGTTCCACATGAGTAAAATAGTGTCATAATATGATAAAAAATTAAATTTTAATAGTTTGATACTATATATTAGTAAAATATCCTTGGGAAAAATGATATTACCTTCCTCGGTTTTCTAATATCTTGAGAAATTGAATGAGGGATGGAATTCATCTTGTGTCATAGCTAGCCAGTTGCATGTGTGAATCAATAATGAAGTTAAACAAAAACATTAAAAAGGTAACACATTATCACATATTCATTAGAATTATTTCACCAACCATCTAACTCAGTGTATACATTGGAAAACCAGAGCTATGACACAAGATACATTAATTATTAATTGAACTGTTTCGCCCATAATAATCATAATGATAATTTACATATTTTTACATACCCAAGTCTAAACCAATGATATGTGAAATTATTAGATACACATAAGATTTAGAGGGAACATGAAATATATAACAGTACCTTAGAGGGATCTTTTCCAATATTATATCTTTACATTTGACATAGATTCCAATTCTAATCCCACATCTAAAACCATTGAAAATTAATCACTAAAGGAGTGGAAATACATCCTCAATATAAATGACAAAAGATTTATGGGGGTTTATCACACAAATCTCCTCAATATATACCATATGTTCATTGTCATGGTGTATGGTTTATTATAATAATATTCTATCCATGAGATCATGAATGAGTTAATTAATGGGATATATATTAAAAATAAATATATTTTAAAACTTCAGGGGTTGAATTAGTGGACAACTATATTAGAGTATGGTACACATTTCTCTAGGAATGATTTCAAAATATTGACTAAATGGTGGAATAGAAAAATATAATTAATAAATAGGAAACATTAGTAAATTGTATTTCATAAGCGAGATTTTTAACCGAATGAATGATAAAAATGAATTGAAGTATCTATGAAAATGCCTAGATAGTTGAATAAAATTATTCTTTATAGGTGGAGGGGATAGGACATTAGAAGGAGGAGGAATTATTATGGTTCTCAATGAATAGAAAATGCATTGATGAATATGAGAAATAATATTAAAATATTTTTTAATAACTGGTGTTGGAATAAAAATTCTTGTCGCTCATAATAAGTAGAGGTTCAAAATTCTAGATTCCCCTCCTAGTTTATTTAATTAATGGGGAAAAATTCACTTTGGAATTTTATTACATCTATCATTTCAAATAATGATTATAGATAATTTTAGTAAATATAAAAGTTGTTTAATATAACATTAATTAATTCATTTTAATCATAAAACAAAAATGGATTTTGGTAAAACCTCTTTTCAAATCACTCAACTCAATGATTAAATTGTATAAGAAATAAATTATCTCGAAGGAATGTACTCTCATATGGGAATATGAAGTTATGATACACATTATAAATTCTCTATCCATTGATTGAGATTGAACAATTAGATAAAATATATAAAAATTCTTGACTTCCTCAAATACATGTGATCTTGGATAGATATAGTCCATTTTGGAAGATGTTTTATATTCCATTGCTAAAAGACATGGTTGTACATATTGATCTGTGAGATTTTGTGACTCATAGTAAATTAAAATTAAGAAGATGTTTTTTCTACGTGAGTTTGAAAATTCCAAAAAGACTACTGTAGAAACCCAATATGATGGGAGGGGGAACAAGTGTTACATATTATTACTAAATTCCAAACAATTAAAAAACCCATGTTCATAGTTTGTGCATATGGATATATTTTTTGTTTATCATTGAAATTATATTCTTCATTTAAGGAATATAAATCAATAAATTTTCACAAATTACTATTATAATATTTAGTATAATGAACAACTAAATTCCTTTATTGGATATTCTCTCTAAATATATATTATCAACTATAATAAATTTCACTACAATGGGTTGTTCTTCTCAAATAATCACTACGAGAATCTCACTATACAAAAAAATAATTATCTCACATAGGGAATCCTACTATAACTTCACACTATTTAAATATTTCCCCACAATGATGTACCTATATAAATTGAGTATCAAAAAATATTTAGATTCCCACTATATATATGGAAGTTTCTATTTGATGTTATTCATGGATGTTCTTGAAAATCTCTAAAAAATTAAGATTCAACTCCAATTTAATAGATCTTTTTCAACTAAAAAAATAGTTTTGTAAAAATATAAAAGATCATCAAAAATAATTTATACCAATATCAGTGCTTAAAACTCCACTTGACTGGATTCATCCCTCCCTGACATCCTATGATATTAAAATCCAGTATCTCATAATTCTAATAAATATCATCATCAATAAATTAATCCATAAAACATTTTATCATTTCTTTATTTTAAATATTCTAAAAAATATACTATAATGTATGATAGATGAACATATTATTATACCATAAACATTACAACCCTAAATATTACATATTCAATACAAGCTAAGATATTTCTTATTATTCTTATTCATCATCAATATTTATTTTTATACATTTAGAAACATATATTGAATATTAAAATCCTAAACTTACACTATATCACCATCATATTCTTTATAAATATTTGTCTCAACAGATTTGGTCAACCCATTTTGAATGTAAAATTTTCCAACTAATTCCATACCTGAAATCATCATTTAATTCCCCATTTGTTTACACGAGGCTTCCTCCATTATCCTCATAATAATTTTTCTTCCAAATTCTATCTCATATGAATTTACATGAGCTCTATATATTTTATATTTTTCATTATCTTTATCAATTTTATCTTAGAAAAAATTAATATTATAGTCTTCTAACTTCTTCTATTTTTCCTTTATTCATACTCACATGATGTCACCAAATTCTAAATCTCTATTGGATAATGAAATTTATTGATGAAATTATTCTTCAGGATCATTCCAAAGAACTCTACATTTTTCTAAACATCTACAAAATTTCGAATGTCAACAATTATTTAACTCAAAATATATTGAATTTCGAATGTGAATATTTTGCATCTTCAAACTTTTCATTATTTTATTTTTTCTTTCTATTTCAGTAATATGAATTCAATCATGAATAACTCTAAAAAAATATATTATTATGGTCATGTAATCCTCCCATCAGTATTAATGTATTGTAACATGATAATAATTGTGATATTAATTTACATATTAAATCATTATGCTTGTATTTTTTTATTTTCCAATCGTTTTAACATTGTTTGAATGTTTTCAATTCTTGATATTATTCATTAATTATTTATTGTGAAAAGTTTTCTTTCTCATAACTATCATACATCTCTTTCTCATTCTTGAATTTTGATACAATGCATATGGACTACAAAAAACCCTTATTTATCAGTTCTATCCATACTAATCATTGGGTAGTATATTTTATACCATGTATTTTTTCATCTTAAATGATTTACATGCATGAAAGTGAAACTAAACACATTTACCATTATTTCAAACTAATCATATTAATTATTTTGAAAACTGCTATTTAGAGAAGAATCAATACCTAAATACTTATTTTGATTGTGGATGATCCTTTATGTTAATACAATTATTATTTATATATGAATTATTATAATAGGTTACAACATGAATCATCATTTATATCTCAACTTTTCATCACATTTAATATCATTCAATGTGGTTTCTCATCTACTATGAGATCATCCCTTCATATGGTAGGTTCATTTTTCCCATGTGGTAACTCCACATACCATGAGAGAATCCCTTCATGTTGAATGTTATAGTTCTTAATGTGTTTGGTACATCATCTATGTCTTCACACTTCATCCTGCCAGTCAAGGATTTTTCATGTGGTTGATTATGGTTTGTTCATGCTGTAAGATTGATAGTTTTCATGTATAAGTATCAGAATGAAGTATATTTAATATGTTCATGTGTTAAGTTTATTAGCCATGTTATTTTTTTGAATTAACCATTCAATATATCATTGCAGGCACTTCATGAACCACACACTCACTTATCATGCATGTTTCTCTTTAATTCAAGATTCTATTTCATCAATATTTATCACCATGTATAGAATATTTGATCTCACATTGTGGTGTTTATTTGTATTTATTTCATAGAATTGATTGATTATGGAGATATATTAATTCACTAGAGATAACTAGTAATTTAAATACCCTATACTGATTGTTAGGTCGTGGATGATAAAGTATAATCAAGTTATTTACCGATGTGTTATGTTTATAAATTTAAATGAAATAAGAATGATTATCTTAATAATGTTATCCCACATCTCATTTCACTTTGGGACTATTTCCCATATTAATACTCAATCCCAAAAAAGTTTATCATCCATGGAATGATGATCGAATCATGTACACACTGACACTCACTACTCAACTATGCACGTTGTGAAGCGTATATCCTTCTTCTAATGCCTAATTTCATGAACCTTGTGTGGGGTTTTCCTATGATAAGAATTAAAAATAATACTCAATAGGGATTTACGGTCATGCCAGAGTGATGTGGCTGCCCTAATTCTTGGTTTTGGATTGTCTTAGGCTAGTTGGGAAGCATGTTTCTGATATCCTAACACAATTTATTGGGAATTTTTCATATGAAAAAAAAATATAATACCACCAAAGTATTCTAAAAATTCATATTATTGTATCATATTTCATATTCTATTGATCCTAACATCACATTTTATTATCTAAATAATATATTACACATTTATTTTTTACATATATGGATTCATAAATATCTATATCCAACGTTCCTTTTATTAAACACTTTATATTTTCACAATGAAATTGATAGAGACAATAAATAAAATCATCAATACAACGAGACATCAGTCTAAAACATTTAATTTTTTAACAATTCAATATTTAACTCTACAATTAATGTCATTTTCTCCCCCTAATTTTCAATATATAAAAATATGAGAAAAACAATTATCCCCTTTATTAATATTAAAGGAATGATTTACTAATATAAACAACATAAAAATTCAATAAACATATTGTATCTCTATACCCCCTAAAATTTTCCACTTGAGTAAATTGTGTCATAATATGATAAGAATTTAAATTTTAATAGTTTGATACTATATATTAATAAAACATCCTCGAGAAAACATGATATTACCTTCCTCTATTTTCTAATATCTTGATAAATTGAATGAGTGATGGAATTCATCTTGTGTCATAGCTCGCCAGTTTCATGTGTGAATCAAGAATGAAGTTAAACAAAAACATTATAAAGTTAATACATCATCACATATACATTATAATTATTTCACCAACCATCCATCTCAATGTCTACATTAGAAAACCCGATGTATAAAAAATTAATGATTAGGTTTGTAAAAACATATCTACACTATAAATAATATGATAAATAATTAGAATATCCTTTTATGGAATATAGTTTTATCCAATAAACATTCAATAAAGTTAAAAAAATCAATACTCATTTTCACATTACAAAATTTAATGTTCTTGTGTGATAAAATTACATTCAATTTTTATCAAAATAATACTCGTCCCAATGGGTTAATATAAAAAATAGTAAAATATCTAGGAGAGTGAATATGATACCTCAAATATAAGTATATGTTGGGATTTTCTAGATTAAAATTTTTTGAATATTATAAATCTAGGGTAGAATTCACTTATTTTGTTAATCTCCTATAAGGGGTGCACTCTATACTTCATCAACATGGTTACATGATTCTATAAATAGACTCTAAGTATTGGATACAAGTTACTGATAGATACCAATTTTAAAATTAAAAATAATTGATATTTAGACTACCTTTATTTATATCCTCCATGGATATATTAGTATCACATCCTACCTTTATACCTCACATGAAATCATAATCATTGAAATAGAATTATAGTTAATTTGGGAATATGGTTGACTTCATCACCTTGTCAATTATAAATCATGGTATGAGTCCTATTTCTCAACACAATTTCATTATTTATTGGTTATTTGAAATTTATATCTATATTCATTCTTGTATCATATTCCATGCTTTTACATTATTGGGACGCATGGCATTTTTCTCATTCAAAACTATCTTCTTAGATGGGGTATATTTCTTTTATTAATCTAGAAAAAGAGTTTCCCTTTTTTATTCTTTCATTAAAATTCTTACTTATTCCAACATATTAGGATATATGATAAAAATAACATATGAAAAGTTAACCATTTTTTGTTCATCATGGGCATCATATTAATAATAATCTATTTTTAAATGGGGAGTAGTAGTTCCATCCATTTATCAATTTCAGACTCATTTATCATATGTAGGATATTACTACAATTAAATGGATTATGTCTAGGGATATTTATATAAGTCCCCGGCCTTAAAAATTACTTAATATTTAATTAAATGAATAATTCACATTGAGGATCTTTTCAGGTTTAGTGTTTTAGAGAATTAGAACATAACTATTACATCTCAAAAGATTTACAAAGTGGACACTTCTACTAAGTTACCATAGAATAAAAAACTCTTAAAAAAGAAACATGTCTAGTTCCAAGTTTTAGATAGCATGACTTTCCCTTGATCCCATACTTGACCCTATTCCACATTATGTCCTGTGAAAAAACATTTCAAAAAAACTTGGGGTGAGCATAAAAAGCTCAGTAAGGTATACACAAAGAATGAAAACTGTTAGTTTTGCAAACATCAAGTAAACCATGTATACTTTATCAAAGTAATACCTTCACCTTCATGAAGTAGTAAAAAACTCTTCACTGAATAAAATATCATTACTTATCTTTTTGTAACCAAAGTATTACCATAAAACCCATACAAAGAACACATAACATATATAAAGGTAACTTGGGACATAAACATACTTAAGTGGAATAACCATACGGTCGACTTCCACACATATCACTTAATGGAATAGCCATACGGCCAACTTCCATACATACTTAATGGAAGAGCCATACGGCTGACTTCCATACCCAATGCATTGGAGGTTATAACGTAACCACCCATCCTGGTATTCACGGCACCACCCGTCATATGGTTTATCACGTAACCACCTGTAAAATGTCCAAGTACCAATATAAAATCATAAAACATAAAACCAATATAAAGGAATGATAACATTTCCACATTTCAATCACAATATATCATTTAAATATATTGACATAATAGAATACTTTATCAAAACCTTTTTCAATACCAAAATACATAAAAGATTATGTGGTATTTATTTTATTTTAAAAACATTACGGCTTGTTGAGGAAGCCAAATACCAAATAATACTCGCGGCGGCGGAAAAGGTCGTTGTCACCGCGTACTTTAAAAGAAACATTCCTTTTTCTCATTTTGTAAAACGCTTCGTAGAAAAATATTCCTTTTGTATAAAAGTAAAATTCAAAGGGGTTTATACAACGTATAAAAGAAATTTGTGTATAAAACGAAATATGCCTCAATGAAAGGAGATTGAGACGAAGTCCCTTACCTCGGGTCCAACTTGACTCGATCGTTCTTTAACATCCTAAATAATAAACTTGAGTTAATTTCTACTTGATTAAGAACCTTTTTAAAGTTCATTATTCTTTTTATATCACTTATTTTCCATGTTATAAACATTATGTAACCATTTAAGTTAATAATGTTTTTTTGTCGATATTTGGTTCTTAAGTCGAAAGTGGACTTCTTACAATTACATGTTTTTCGTGTGGTCAAAGGTTCTTTATATCCAGAATGAAATTCCTGATTTGGATAGAATATATATCATATATATCCATAATATTCATGTATTTATAATATTACATAATCATTTATAGGTAAGAAATGAAATGCACCGTTCATGGAGACGGTAAGCCGTACGTACACATGAACGCTACTTTCATTTCTTTGTCATATTAATGGAATTAAAACTAAATGAGAGGTATGTATATTTTAATTCCAGAATTATATTCATCATTTATATGTATCATTCATTATATATATCCATTATATACATGTACTTTTAATAGTACATTACATTTGGGGATAAGAAATGAAATGCACCGTTCATGGAGACGGTAAGCCGTACATACGCATGAACGCTACTTTAATTTCTATGTCATACTTTAATAGAAAGAAATAATAATGATATAGAGGTATATTATAATTCCAGTATAAAATCATATATAATAACTTTAAATCCATCCTTTATACGTCCCACATATGGCATTAACGAATCACATCACTTTGAGGGGGCGGTAGTCCGCACTTCCTTAAATGAAGATCTCGTGTTTACCCATAATGGAAACCATAAAGGTATACCCAAAATGAAAAATACTGAAGATTAAGGAAAACATAAACATATTATATATCATATATAAATATAGTTTCATCTTAATGGAAACCTTTGAAGGTGTTAAAAGAATGTTGAACAATCATCGTTTCGGGAGGCAGAAATTCACCATCCACGGAAACAGTATGTTCTTTAACCATTAGATGTAGGTGTGTGTAAGTGTAGCTCAAATCCATCTTATAAAAAAATCCTAGTATATTGTGGATAATTTATTTGTTACAAAAGAAAAGAATAAAAATAGTTTATGGGGTTGGAGAAGCAAAATAAAACAAAAGGACTCAAGTAAATACATTACCTTAAAATCGGGTAACTCCCTTTGGTTTGAGCTCAAAGGATTCCTTGGGAAGACTTATGCCCAAAGTTAAGCTTCAAGGAGTAAAAGAGGGATGTGGAGAGCCAAAATGGGTAGGGTTTGGCTGAGCCAAAGGCTTTGGGAGTGTGGGTAAGGAGGTAGAGTTGGGGCCTTTTATAAGAGGAGAGGAGGGGCACTCTTGGAAGGTAAAGAAAAGTAACTTTATTTTTAAAAGGTATTCATATTTAAGAGGTCCCAAATTGATGTGTTTCAATGATAAGGTGATAAGGGTTCGAAATCCACCCATACAATAGCTTTTTTCCATTTTTAGTTCTTTTATTTTACATTATCTTTCCATTTTATTTAAATCGTTAAATAATGAGGTCATCGCAGCATCATCATGAGGTCATAAATAATTTAATTTATTTAATGTCTACAAATTATAAAAAAATACTATGATGTAAGAAATCATTTTTGATTTCAAATGAATATTTATAGTAAAAAATATGACTTGTTACCCCATGTAAAAAAAATTTTAGTAAAACACCTCATGTGTGTGTCATTTTTACTTTAACTTTAAATAAAAAGTTATTTATGTCATTTCCCAACCAGAGTGGCTCCATGGGGTCCCCAAGTTGACTCATGGATTTTCTTGGTCGGCCATGACACATACAATAAGGGTAGGTCATGTGTCAAGCTCATCTCATTTTATTAAAGCATTATTTTTACCTTAAACTACACTAATTACCTCTAATCGCGATTAAGAACTTAAAAGTTACTATTCACCAAAAAAAATATTTTAATCTCATTGAACCACATTTTACTTCTTAATAACAACCATGTATGTCAGATTTTTGAAATTCAAAACACATAAGTGGTAAAATTTCATTTAAACGAAAAAACTGTTTTTATAAGTACCACTTAGTGGTTTCACTATTCATCAAAAATTGATGTTTTTCAGAAAAATACCAAAACATCACCCTAAGATATATTTGATATTCTGAATTCAAAAATGAAGTCAATTTTAAAAAATTCACAACATATAAGTTTCATTAATTAATTTAATAATTAATTCTCGTTGTCAGAGCAAATAGCGTGTTTTTATGAAACAATAAGTATCAAAAGATTGACACTAGTTTATGTCCGATTTCAAAGTAAAATTAATTCCAAAGACCACTATTGGATTTAATGATAAAAATATATTCTAATTTCACTTTAAACCCAATTAAAAAGATAATCTAATCATCTTAAAAAATTAGATTAAAAAGAGGTTTTGAATTAAAATACAACATTTTACACTATTCATTAAAAAAATGAACTTTATCGGAAAGATAACAAAAATTTACACAAAGTAAATTTTGATATCCCGGTTCTAAAGAAGAGTTATATTTGGTCCAATAGAATTTATAAGATCAATCAATACTATATTTAATAATGGTTCGCTGTCAAAAGGTGATAAGTGGACCTTTCGTGAAAATTAGAGTATATAAGCCTAAAATTGAATTCTTTTCATATTTTATTCCTTTATCCTTTATTAGATAAATGTAAAAACATTTAACAAACATATATAATCATATTTTAGTTATTTCTATCCATTCCCGCTAGTACAACGGCTACGTGTTAACTAACATTTAAAATAATATTTTTTTATTACTAGTGTGCAACGTAAGTTTTCAAAGGAACTCATCGTTGCGTATCGGGTACGCTATCGATCATAGCAACCCCTTTAAAGTAAAATTAATATTTAATTCATAAATATTAATAAATATGAAAATTATTTATTCTTTATTTACCTGGTATGTTACAATTTCACCCCCAATAAAATATTTTTTCTTCTTCATCTGACCCTTTTTGGAATACTATCATACTATTCATCAGATATTTCATCCACTATGTCATTATATTTATGTGTTTCCTTGATTAGAATACCATGAGATTCCAGATATCTTCTTATAGAATTAATTTTCATTTTTAGTTTAGTAATGTCCATAGTGTTTCCTATCTTACCATAATGGGAGAATATTATCCTATATATTGTGGAATATTGATTATAAATGTTTACTAAACATTTTTTAGCATTATACTTAACAGCATTATTTAATAGGTTACTCTTTAAGGTAGCCTTTCCTTCATAATTTTTATACCCAAATGGTATTGTGGGCCATTACACACCTTATAAAAAAATTATATTAGATTAAACATATAATATTTCATAATATGATTATCCATATATTTTTAAAGAGTTACATAACTTTTTCATGTTTAAAAATCTATTCTTCAATAATAAATTTTCTTTTTTGAAACACATTTGTTTTATATATAAGTTTTTTCTCACATTTAGGATTCTTCCATATCTCTATAATCATTATATAACTATCATATATTGAAATTTTATTCTGAAAATATATGTGAATATTTAAAAACCTCTAAAAAATTCAATAATATCATTGTAGTATCATTATTTTTCTTATTGATGAAATCCTTCAAGACATTCTTACTTGACAGCTTTATCATTTTTTAGTTGTTTCATCGATATTTTTGGCTCAATTTGGGAAAATTTTCTATATAAATATTATCATATCAATCCCTTATTATGATGAATGTTTCTCATGATTTTAACAAAACCAAATTAATATAAATGTTTACTTTTTATTGAATATTTTTTGAAAAAATAGATTCATCACATAGATATAGATTTCGACTGTCAGTGTTCCTATAACATTTAATTGTGGTATAATATTCCACAATAATTATTAATAACATTTTTTCACTTACGTGAATCAATATTTAGGTAAAAATAAAATCTAAGACTCGAGTTGGTGGATTTTTAATAGTATATCTTTAAGAAGGTCCAACATGAACTTACTGTAGATTATTTTGTTTAATCTCTTTCTCAATATAATTTATGTTTAATGAGCTCATTAAATCCTCAAAAGATCTCAAAACAAATTCCCAACCACTCTTCATCTGACAAATCTATTCATTATTGATGTTTCTTATTTCATGAAGTAAAATATCATGAACATTTTTATTTTTTTCTTCCAAATCTATTTGTGTATCCCTGACATTTATCATGGTTTTATATAGCTTATCAAGTGAATTGAGTACCACTTTCATATTATCCGTAAATAATTAATTCTAGAAAAATATCCATTATATTTTATCAAAAATTAGAGACAAGTAATTATTTAAATGTGACGTTGTTTTTCATTTTCATTTTTTATTTTTTGATTTTGAGACATTTTTGCATCTTCTAACCATAATATCCAATGAAATATCTATGGCATCATCATTATCCTCTAAAATTTATTTTTCATAATATATATTCTTGATAATTTGATTTTATATGATTACAAATATTTAAGAAATTATTTTTAATAAGATATTATATGATTTTAAAATTATTTCACCATTTTTATCTATTAATTATCTCTACAACTTGAACATGAGTCATCAAAAGCATATATATCAATGGAATAAATATAAGTAAACTTACCATTATGACCACCGTTATATAATGATTTATCCCATTTCTTATTCAAATTAATTATTTCCATACTTTCCTATTTCATAACTCCTTTTCTCAATATCTCTATAGAGGTTCAAAATATACATAAATAGGAGTGGAAATAGACTTTTCCATAGGATGCAGCTGAACATACAACAAATATTGAAATATACCCTTTATTAATCATAATGAAATTTATTTTGGTTAAAAAAATAGATCCAATAAAATATGCATGTCACTCTCGTACCATGTGAAATTACTAAGAGTAATAGTGTATACATCTAAGAGGGGGTGAATCGGGTATTTCCTATTTTTACCAAATTCAAAACTATATGTAGACCCCTTTGGAATTTATCCCCCATTTCTATTTTTTTCATAGATATCTATTTTCAATTTTACTTATAAATACTCATCTACATGTAATGCTTTTAAATAAATAGATGTACACATTCATCGATGCGGTTAGTGGATTGGTAGAGACACATCTTTGTTATCTTCTCACAGTACCCAACTCTCTTAGGTAAGATAGATTCCCCTAAGGACATATAGCTTTCTTTTATGACATTACACAAGTTTTAACATTCCAGAATAATGATTCATTTAAAATGATACTAGAATATTTGTAGATCAATGAGGTAGTGTGGTATCTCTACCTAGAGAGTGCACCAGGACCAGATGAATTCCCTGAATCTTTTTATAGGGGAACCTAGAACATGGTATGGCAGGACATGCTTATTGTTGTATAGAACATCTTCAACTTTAGTTGGCATCCTCACTTGTAAATTTCAACCACCTTATTTCTTATTCCTAAAATCAAATATCCATCCTCCATTCACCACTAATGACCCATTAGTATGTGAAATTATCCATATAAGGTTTTATCCTGTGTTATTTAAAAAATAATTGCATCTTGTCTTCCTAGATGGATCTCTGTGGAGAAACATGGATTTATTAATGGGATGAATATTCGGGGTTCAATAGGATTGGATAAAGAAATTATGGGGGATATTAACCAAAACCCTATCATATTGAATGTTTTTATTAATATTGACATGAAAAAATTATCTGATAGATTGGGATGGAGATACATTCTCAAGGTTCTTACCAATATGGTTTTTTCTCAACGAGGTTGGATATCTTGTTCAGTTTCTTTAGTTCCTCATGGAAATTAATATCCTTCTAGGGTAGATATTATGTGTTCTTCAACATAGTACATGTACTAAGATAGGTTGACCTGCTCTCCCCAAGCCTCTTAATTATCACTCAAGACACTCTCAGTCACTCCATCAATATGAATATCCTGATGGGAAATATCCTTCCATGCTTATAAAGTTCTAAAGTTGGTTGAATTTTTAATATCATTATCATTGATGTCACAATTATATTTATAATTTCTAATAAGAGGTCTATCAGTGTCTTAAATTAAATCATTGATGAGTACTGAAATTGGAGCCATTATCTTGTGATGTATGCACGCTGTACATTTTTCATCTCAAATAACTACTTTGAAAAAATGAGTAAGATCCTTGGAGACACAAATGAAAATGAGAAACTTATAATTTATAGTGGACTAATTGGGCACCCCCAACTCCCCTTTATGACTCATTGTGCATCATTTAGACATGTTTATTGACAAGATCACTTGTCATAGTATGAATAAAAAAACCAGTTCCTCCCTTTTGGTGGTAGAACAACCTTGATCAATAGTGTCTCCTCTTTTATTACCATGAATCTCATTTATATTATCAATTTTACTTAAAGTATCATAAATGGTATTAAAAATAATATATCATCATTATTATTAGATGCTCACTCAGATGGTAAACATCATTAGGCCTCATGGGACTGGATGTCAAATCCCTTAAATGAGGGAGGTATAAATTTGAGAAACATGTCTGCCATAATGAAATTCTTTCATGTAAATCTATCAAGGGAAATTCCTCAGATATGAACTCTTTTGGTGCTTTCAATGGGGGAATGTATAGAAGTTTAATGGAAAAGGTGATATTTAACCCATATACAGCTTGGATCATGCTTCAACCTCACATATGGTATCTTCAAAATAACACTTAATATATAGTGGGAAGAGGGTAAAAAACATTATGAAAATATAACTAGCTTGGAATCAAGTATGGTATTTCAGGTTTCCAAATACACGATATAACGATCAGACATAATTTTTTTTCCCTATAAGCCTTATTTTACTATCATACATTTAAATTTTATTATAAAAATCAATTTGTATATGTTCAAACCACCAACACACTCAATAATATAATTTTAATATTATTCTTATGCATATTAATGAAATCATTCCAGATTTTCTTTCTTGACAACCTTAAAATTTTTTAAATGTTCAAACCACTATTTTTGTCTTAGTTTGGGAAAATTTTATTTATAAATATTCTAATATCAACCCATTATTATGATGAATTATTCCCATGAATTTGAAAAACCAAATTCATATAATTTATTTTTATCTAATAGTTTTTGAAAAAATAGTTCCAACACATGGATATATTTTTGGAATGTCTACATTACTCTACCATGTAATTATGGTAGAACATTTCCCAGTATTTATTAAGAACATTATATCAGTAACATGACTATATTTTTAGGTAAACAATTCTATGACTTGAGTGGTTGGATTATTAATATTATATCATTGATAAGGTCTATCATGAAATTATTCTGGATTTTTTAGTTTAATATCCTTCTCAAGATAATTTATGTTTAATGGGATATATCAATCCTCAATATATCTCAACATGAATTTCTAGTCACTCATAATATTATCAATTTATTCATCATTGGTGTTTCTTATTTCATGAATTAAACTATCATGAACATTTGTATTTATTTCCTTCACCTCTATTTGTGCATCCCAGACATTTATCATGGTTGTATATAACTTCTCAAGTTCATTGGGTACCTCTTTCATAATAGCCATAAACAGTTAATTCTAATAAAATATCCATTTTAATTTTTCAATAATTATAAACATGTTATTATTTAAATTTGAGGTTGTTTGACTTGTGGATTTTTTTCATATTTGAGATAGTGTTGCATCTTTCAACCATACTAGCCAATGAATTATTAATGGAATCAAAATAATCATATAGATTTTATTTTCATCATATAAATTATTGATGAAATAATTATATATGATAAAAAAATAAATAAGAAATTATTTTAAAAAATATTTTATATGATTATGAAAGTATTTCACTATTTTTATCTCATCATCATCATGAGAACGTGAATTAGAGTCATCAAAAAGAAATATATCAGCAGAATCAATAGAATTGAACCAGCCATTCTAATCAGCTTCATATAAAGATTTATTCCATTTCATATTAAAATTCCCTATTTCCATATTATCATATTTCATCACTCATTTCTTCAATATCTCAATAGAGATTCTAAATATGCATAAATAGGACATGAACCAGACTTCTCCATATGATGCAGCTGAACATAAAACAACTCATGAAATATAAACTTTATTAATCATAATTAAATGTATTGGTTCATCAACATAGATCAATTAAATGGTGTATCTTACTCCAGTACCACATGAAATTATTAGGAGGAATAGTGTAGACACTTTTGAGGGGGTGAATCAGCTCTTTCCTATTTTTTCCTAAATTCCACAAAATCCTTAGAGCTCTTTGGAATTTATCCCCCATTTATAGTTTTTGAATAGATATATATTTTCTATTTAACCTACAAATAATCAACTACATAAAATTAAGGTAAATAAATAAAGAGGAAAACCTTCCAGGATGTGGTTAGAGGACTGGTGGAGACACATCTTTGTTATCTTCTAAAAGGACCAAACTATCATATGTAAGGTGTCATCCCCCAAGGGAATTTAGCTTTCTGTGAATAAATTAATCATGTGGTGACATGACAGGATAATCAGCTATTCGAAATGATACTAGTAGAATTGGATATCAATGAGGTAATGTGGTCTCTCTACAGAGAGAGTGCACCAGAACCAGATGGATTCCCTGGATCATTATATAGGGCCACAAGAAACCTGGTCTGGCTTCACATGGTTATTGGTGGACATAATTTCTTGTATGGTGGATGTATTCCTCACATGTCCAGTACAACCACCCTAGTTCTTATTCCTAAAATCAATGATACAACCTCTATTCACCACAGAAGACACATTATTATGTGTAATTATCGTTAAAAGTTGTTGTCCTATGTTATTAAAACATTATCTCATATCCTTATATGGATATATTTGGGGAAACATGGTTTTATTAATAGGAGGATTATCCATGTTTCTATAGGTTTGGATCAAGAAATTATTGGAGATATCCTACAAAAACCGATCATACTGAATGTTGTTATTAATATTTACATGAAAAATGACTATGAAAGACTTGGATGGAGCAACATTCTCAACGTTCTTACATGTATAGGTTTTCCTCAGTGGGATTTGGATCTCTTTTTCAGATGATTCATCTCATCTTTGAAATCTATATACTTCTAGGGAAGATATTATGGATTCTTCAAAACATTACATTACCTTCAATAGGGTGACCTTCTCTCCCCAAGCCTCTTAATTATCACTCAAGACACTCTCATCCACTCCATAAACAATAAATCAGTATATGGAATATCTTTACCTACAAAATTAGTTATCAAAATTGTAGAATTTATCATCTCATGATCACTAAATTCACAATTATTTTTTAAATTATGATAAGAGGTCTTGAAATCCTAAAAAACTCCATGATGAGTACTAAAATTGGAGTTGAAAACTTGTGAACTATGTGAAGATTAAAGTTTTCTTCTTGAATCACAGCATGGACATATGGGTATGATCCTTACATAATAAAATGAGAATAAGAAAATTAAATTTCTAATGAACTACTTCGGTTCCCCAAAATCCCCCATAGGACTCCTTAATCATCATTTTGATAAGCATATTGACAAGATAACTAGTCGTATTAGGAACCAAAAAACTGTTCCCTCTATTTTAGTGTTAGAATAACCCCGATCAATAGTATCCTTAATTTTATTCCCATTCATGTCCATTCTACTATCATGGTTCATGAATTTGACATCAACGGTACTAAAAAGTCTATATCATTCTTCTCATTAGATGCTCAATATTATGGTAAACATCACTGGGATTCATGGGACTGGATATCAATGCCCTTGAATGAGGGAGGTATAAACGTAAGAAACATAACTGCCATAATGAAATTATTTCATGTGAATCTATAATTGGATATTTCGGAGTGATAAAATACTTTTGGTGATTTCAAGAGGGGTATGTATGGAAATTTGATGGGAAAGAAGATATTTTATCCCTTTCCATCTTGGATCTTGCTTCAACCTCACATACAGGATCTTCAAATTAAATCCAAATATATAATAGGAAGAGGTGATACAACTTTATGGAAATATAGTTGACTAGGAATAAAGCTTGGTATTTTTGGTTTTCTAGTACAGGATATCACAAAAAGACATGAATTTTTTTCCCTAAATTTTTTTAGTAATGGATAAGAACAAATAAGAATCCTTTAACCAAATTGGGGTGAATTCTAAATCGAACATATGCCTTTTTATTAAATATCTTTTAGGTGTCTTGTCTATGAATGATTACTAGAAAATTGTAATGGAACCCAAAGAGACTAAATATTGGAAAGAAGGTATTTTTTTAGGAGATCCCAAAAAAATTTATCTTTAAGTTGTTGTATATCAGACACCATTCTTTACCCAAAGATAATGACAATATATGTCTTGTAATTAGCCAGGTTTCCATATTATTATACAATCATGAACCCAATGATGAATTCATATCCCAAATTTCTTTTGAAGGAGACTAGGCATGGTAAATCTAGAATATAATATCCATATTTATTGGTTTTCATTCTCAAGATCCAATGAGCATTTCCTTTCTTAATTTTTGGTTTTACATTGTCCATAAAATTTCACTAGATAAGAATGGAATAGGTGTGAACCTTATTGCAGGTTGTTGGTGTATCTAGAAGTCAAGAAACAAAGATCGCCTCATGGATATTCCCTATAGTTGAACTACTATCATTTAGAGGACCAAAAATATATTGATTAATCACATCCTCTTCATTAAGGACATAGAAGAAGATCCTTCTCTTCACCCCTTTTCACTACATCCTTCTTCCATCACCCGATGCCTAACCCCCAAGGTTGATGGTTATGCAGGAACCCTCATCCTCATGGACACAATATCAATATAGATTGATCAATAAATATTGGATACATGAGGGGAGGATGTGTTATTTGGTACTTCAGTGGCTCTTTTATTATTTCATCCTCACATTTCTTTGGTATAATTAATCCTATATAGGATGAAGAAAAGTAAATGAATATAGAAATTACCTTATGTATCTTGAAGAATATACATTTTGTAGCGGTAAAAATGGACTCCATCATCCTATATAACTCCATCTTTGGGCACGGACCAACCCCCAAGAATATCTCATACATCGTTAAATGGTAAAAGTGACTCATCAAAAAAACATGAATGTTTTTCACACCCATAGATAAGGGATCATGGTGGTAAATTTACTTTCCTTATGATCCACCCAAGAAGTCCAAGTAACATGCATCTCTATCATGGGACCATTTCCCCTAAATTATGTGTTCGTAGTGATGGGATATTTTCTTTTTTTACAACACTTTAGACTCTCTAAGATCAGGTTTTTATTTTATCCATTGTTTTCTTTCACATTAATGTCTCATCTATTAGTATAAATTAAAAAATTACATGAAAAAAATTTGAGTACAATGTTTGGTTTCTCCCACAACTTCACTGCAATGAAATAATTACACATATAAAATTCTAATATTAAATAATACTTCCTATAACATCACACTATGCTCATAGAGATGTACTAAGATACCTTTGAATAGCCTATGACAAAAAGGTTCCATGGAGTACCACCAAATATATATATATATATATATGATTTTTTTATTTAAACCAACTTTTTGTACATAGATCAATATCTCTTCATAGGATACTTTATCATATATGTAATAAATCACCAACATGAAAAAATTTCTTATAATTCCAATAGGCCTTAAATAACAATCTTCAAATCTATCACTTCTTAAAACCCATATTCACTAAGATGATTAATCCCAGAGATCATCTAATATTCAAATCCCCTCAGTCCTCATTTACTGAATTCTCAACATAAAAAAGTGGAACCAAAACAGTTTTTCCTTGACCAATTTATTGTATTCTCATGTTTTTTGAAATAATTAATTCCAAATTAACCTCTTCTTTATCCATTAGAATTGATAAATTAATGATAATAAAATTCAAAATAGGCTTAAATCCTTCTTCTTCTTCTTATTGAGTTCTTCTAAAAATTCATAGAATATTGATTTTTCATTTGATTCTTAAACTTACACTCTCTCTCGATCATATTGTTTATAAATGTATCCCCCTAAGTAATAGGACATCTATTTTTTTAATATAAAATATTCCCAACTAATTATATTCACAATATCAATAATTAATATCTAACCATTTCATTACACATTTCCCCAATGATCCACATATTTTTTTCCTCCAATGGATATCTCCAATGAATTTTCTAGAGTGACCATTAATTTTACATTTAGTTTTTCAATGTAAAATTTCAATAGGAAAAAATAAATGTTCCTGAGTCTATATATTCTTCTTTTGGATAGCCTCGTGACTCTGTCACCTGATCAAAATAAATGTTCCATCTCCATAGGATAAAAAAAATATTTAAGATCATTTCCTTAGGACTATTATTTAGCACTCTCTATTTTACTTAAATTCAATAATATTTATAAAGTAGTCAATTCATTCAATCAATCATTATTTATTATGGTATGTGAAGATTTTTCTTCTTCAAACATGTCATAAATTTTATTTCACTTTTCAAGAAAATTACATTCATTCATGCATTCATTAATATTCATTAATATATTATGATGATCATATATTCCTTCAATAAAAAAACCAATTTGTTTCATGGAAATCTTGAGGAAAATAATATCTATTTGAGATCATAACACATGGAATAATTTTATTTTCTAATAAGTTGTACTAGAGTATAAAGTTTTCTAAATTCATGACTATTTTGTAATTATATTGATTGAATATTCTATATTGTCATTATAACATCCCATTACCTTTCGATAAGGTATGTTTTAACCTATTTTTTGGTTTTACTTTTTCATTTTTTGGGTAATTCTGAGAAGGAATTTGGATGATACAAGTAACGGTTATGTTAGGTATTTATTGGAATTTTCAACATAAAAATATCCTTTTTGTTGTTCAATAGGAAATTAAATGAAGTTTGTTGGGACTAACTATTATTTAATGGTCGCTAGACATAAACCTTAAACCGGATACATGAAATGATAATTTTACTTGTTGTGTAAAGGTTATGCATTGTTTAATGAAAGAAATATTGTGTTTTAAAAAAAAGTGACATGTTCTTCTACAAATTAATGAATTGAGGATTTCATGACCTATAATCAGATTACATTACATGTATGATCATAAAAGTAGGTTTTAAATAAAATTGGTTTTGTTGAAATAATTTTTTATTTTTTATGTTCTTCCTTTCTCTTGACTATAGGCTTTTATTAGTCGAAATTGGTTGAATATCTCTTATTTGGATCACTTTTATTAATGATTGATCACTATTATAGTTGGATGGATTCTTTCCTATAATTTAATCAAGCTGGTTCTCAATTGGTTTTGGTTGTAGTTGTGTATTGGTAGTAGATTTGTGATTGGGTAATTTTTCTATTGATCCTTTTCGGTTTCTTAACATGCCTTGTCTTTTTAAGTCTATTATATTTGTTTCTAATCACCTATTTTGAAGGAATCTAGGTTTATATTGTGTTGAGGTGGGTGTTTCTATAAAATTGGATAATTTTATGAATTAAATTTCTATCTTTATAAATTTTTTTGGGTTGTTTATTTATTTAGAGTATAAATGATTTCAATTGATTATTTGGAAAGGAAATTTTTTTTAGTAAGGAGATTTTTTTTTGAAAATTGATTTTCCTGATTTAGAAATTGGTTTTCAAAATTTGATGTGTATTGGCCTTGATTTGAAAATATTTTATAAAAGTGTGAACATAATTTTGAAAATGCATCATAAAATTGGACATTGGGAACTATGAGTTCATTGAGAAAGATATAGTGGAATCCTTAGTATATGTTTCACAACTAGGAGGTATCATTTTGTGATATTAAATTATATTACTTCATATCTTTTGGATCCAACATTATTCTTGATTAGGATTTTTATTGAAAAGAACATAGTGTCTAAGAGGTTATATCCCATATATGAGGTGCTTTTTCATTTATGGTTATTTATCTCATGATTTTTTTATCATTTATTATTGGTCATAGGTTTTTATATGTGGTTGTATCTCATAGCTTAACATGGGAATTTGTTTCAAAGATAAGTGTTTAAATGTTAACATCTTGATTCATGGATATGATTTCATAATTTATAAATACTACATGATATATTTCTAGACTGATACTATGAAATTATATTATGAAAACCAAAGGTGAATATTGGAAAATGATTTAAAAATGATTTGGATTTATATTTTTTTTAATTTGTTTTAAATCTAGAATTGTTAAATTCTTGATATTAGACATTATATTGAAACTATGTTGGAATCCTGCAGGAAATAGGATCACACCATACATATGAATTAATGTGTTTTATATGTTTTATTGCAAAATTTAGGTAATGGGAAGAGCTTCTTGTAGTATTATAGACTCCATTGTTCCTATTTCTTTTTGTTCTGGTTAGTTTGGAGATGACTTTTGGTCATGTAGAAAATTGACAATTTTTTTTGGTTTATCCTTTATTGGATTGTATTGTATGTATTTTTTGGTATCTCATCTATTTAATCTTCATACTCTGGTTGTAATTATTTTTTCTTATATTCATAAATGTTTCCTTTTTATTGATTTTCCTATGTTACATAATGGTATGGTTTGGGTGGCTTGTCTAGTTCACCCAGATTAGTTCATTACAATTTGGTATCAAAGGGATTCTCACGATGAAGTTTGTTAAAAATATATTATTATGGTTCTATTTCTTGGGAATACAAGAGTTAGGTCCATAATAATTCAAATATTAAGTGTATTAAAGGGGTCTATCCATCTCACTTTTGTGAATTAAAATGATTTACCATGGGTGTTCAGGGAATTTTACCAAGTTTCAAACTTGGAGTTTGAGGTCATTTATATAAAATGTATAGAAAGTTTATTTTAATTTAAATATTCCCTTTTATGTAATGTTTTTATTGATTTTTTTTTTGATTGATTTAAGTTCATAATGTTTTAATTCTTTTTTATAAATAACAGAAGTTGGTACAAGAATTTTAGAATTATATAATCACTAAGGTGTTTTCTTTTTCTGTTAGAAAATGCCTCTGAGAATAGCACTTATAAATCTAAGAGTGAAATATGTGAGAGAGGATATGTGGGTGAATCCTCCAATTTAACATACATTAGTAGAAGATTTTATTTTCACTATTTATACCTTTGTTGATGTAGGTGTTGAGAACCTAGGACATCTAGTGGATTATGGCTTCAAATTAACTTAGCATTATCCACCACAATTTCATAGTGAAAAATGACCGTAAAATTTCAAAAGAGTGTCTTCAGAGGATATAGAAAACCATCAACTTTCTAATGAATGTTAAAGACTATAAGGTTGATTTTTCAAGTATACGCTCAAGGGACCTAGAACGAGAAGGTGGTACTCTATTGTGCATGTTATGTTGAATGTGGATCATAATAGGGATTCCTATAATAAAATAATTAACAGTAGCTTTCTCAAGAGAAAAAGAGTGCCATAAAGACCCGGGATTTTCTAACCATAGGGCAGTGGGAGCATACCATTCTAGTGTATTATACCCATTTTGTCGAGTTATAGAATATGGATATGGAGCCTTCCGCTAATGATTACTTGATGGCATGATGTTTTGGGTCAGGAAAGAGGAGGGATATTTGGTCAATGATGATACTCATGTGCCTACTGACATTTTTGGATGTAGTTTACAATGTTGCATTAGAGGAGGCAGACATTAATCGGAAGATAATTTTGGGTAGAGCAGTAGTTAGTTCAGTGGTGAGCAAAGATATAACATCTAGCCAAAAAAGGAAGCATAAGAGTGGTAAATATTCATTTGGGCCATTCTCAAGGGAGATGATAGGGGAACAACAGGTTACCTTCTACTAGTTTATAAGTAAAGGCCATACCATGACAAACTATTCAAAGTCTCCTAAGACTTTTCATAATTGTTTAATATATATCTATCTACATCAGTTTTTTTAAAATATATCTTAGCTAAGTAGGGAAGAATCCACTCTCACCAAGGGGTCAATGTTCTATGAAGATAAATCCAAGGGAAGTGGGTCTAATCCTCAGTCCAATTAATATTTTCATGTGGCCATGATCAGATGACATTTTTCAGTGTTGTATTCACAAGAAGAATCAGTTTTTGGACCATCTACTATGAGAAGTAAGATGTTTATTTTTTATTCTATGGTGCTAGATTTTTTTGATATAGTTAATACTCGTTATTTTATATCATTAATGTTAGTTTATGTTTCGGTATTGAATTATAAACTTTTACCATTTTTTGGATCCTTACATTCCTTTGGGAAGTAGGTTGGAACAAGGTTTGAAATGCCCAATCTGTTTAATTATGATAATCAACATAGAGGTGAGGTGGGACTTTTTAGTACATGACCATGAAATCATTGACTTAATTATCATAATTGATCAAATTATTAATGTTAAGGCCCATATACACTATTTTCTTAATCGTGTTTAGTTGTTATCTTTTTATGGGGTCAATCTTTTTTCTAGGATGCATGGGACTCTAGATGAATAAGGGTTTACAATATTTTTCCATATGTTGGGGTAATATCATGCTAGTTTTCAGAGATGTTTCTTGATGCAATTGACCCTTTATTAGGTGATAGAAATTTTAACATTGTGTGTGAGTACCTTTAGGTCATTTCAAATGATTTTTCTGGGTTTCCTCCATAGATAAAGGTCAAATTCACTATTAACCTTCTCTCTAGTATGATTCCCATATCTATACCGTCTTATTGTATGACACCTGCTATGTCAGTGTAACATAAGGTCCAACATGAGGACATAGATGAAAATGTATTTATTTTTCCAATCATGTCACCATGGACATAACCTATATTCTTTTCTAAAAAATAATATTATATCATTAAAATTTATATTGATTATTGAAAGTTGTATCAGGTGGTATTTAAGAAAAAATATCCCCTTCCAAGGATTGATGACCACTTTGATCTGTATAGATGGGATCATTGTTTTTATATGATTTAACAATCATTAGGGTATCACTTTTTCAGTGTTCAAGAAGATTATATACAAAAGATTACATTTTTAAATTGATATAGACATTTCGAGTTTCAGGTTATGCCATTTAGTCTCAGTAATTCTAATGTCAGTTTTATGGATTTGATGAACTATGTCTTAAATCAGTTCATGTACACTATTTATTGTTTAAATGGAAGATATTTTGGTTCAATAAAAGTTAGAGGAGGATATTATGGACCATTTAGATATCATTATCTGAACCCTAATAGAATATAATCTTTATGGTAAGCATTAAAATTGTGAGTTTTTTATTTGAGGGGTTAAGTTTCTAGCCCATTTAATATATGAAAGAGGCATCTCATTATACCCTGAAAAGGTGAATGAAGTTATGTCATGGGAGTATCCCAAAAAAGTTTTTAGATAGATTACATCTTGTTTTTTTCTATTTACTATAGTTGGATTTTTAGGACTTCTCCATCTGTGCTTTTATGATGACAGATTTAACATGTAAGGGTGAAATTTTTGAATAGAATAAAAAGTGTCGGAGATATTTTAAGGAGTATAAGGTGATGTTGAATTCAAAAATTGTTTTTATTCTTCCTGAATTGGGGTTAGGTTTTGATGTTTTCTGGGATGCTTCTTGTATTGGTTTTTGATGTATATTGATGCAATGGAAATAGGATGTGGCATATGAAACTCACATGTTAAGTCATTCAAGAAGAACTACCCTACTAATGATCTTGTGTTGGAATATGTTATTCATGAAGTCAAAATGTAGTGTTACTATCTTTTGGGGACAGATTTATTGTATACTTTGATCATAAGATCCTGAAATATATTTTTTCTTGGAGAGATATGGAATTGAAATAGAGACATTGTGTTGTGTATTATCAGATTTTTTTTTTGATATTTCTTATAACCCTAGGATATGAAATGTGGTTTTCAATGTGTTGACCAAACAATTACCAAAATAAGCTAGGAAGGAATCAGTTGATAAGTAGTATCTGATGAGTTTACTTTCTAATGTGATCTTGAATGTTTAAGAGGTTGGTAAAGATGTGTTCTTAGCTTTGATGAAAGCTAACTCATGTTTTTATTAGATAATTAAGCTTGAGTAGGTGGAAGACACTAATTTCAAACACTTTAACAAAATCATTTATAGTGAGGAGGCCTCAGGTGAATGATCTCAGTCTCCCAGTGGATGTTTAGCCTTTATAGTATGTTGGTTGTTTCTTTTTTCCTTGAGACGGGTGTTGTTGGATGACATACATCTGTCATATTGGTTTGTGCACCATGGGGATTCCAAGATGTATCACAACATGAGGCATCATTATTGGTGAAAGGGATGAGATGATCCATAGTGGGTTTATTTTTATGGTGCCTTTCTTGTTTTATAACTAAGGTGGGGATCTATATACATGCAGGTTTTTTGTTTCCCTTACCCATTCTGAAATGGTTTTGGGGTGATATCTTTGTGGATTTAATCATTTTTTTACCATATAATCCTAGTGAGAAGGATGTAATTTTGGTGATAATTGACCGACTCACTAAATCAGAATATTTTCAACCGATTAAGGATATGATGAAAGTGGAAAATTGTGGGTACTTTTATGTCTTAGATATTATGAGACTTCACAGTGTTCCCTCTGAAAATGTTTCTAATAGGTATTTGAGGTTAATATTTAGATTCCAGAAAGGTTTTAATGAGGCGATTGGTTCCTAGATTAAATCAATCATAGCTTATCATTTGTATATGGAAGTTCATACATAGAGGGTTATCTAGGTTCCAGAATATATGAATCCAGATTATGTTCTTGATTTTTGAGGATCTTGTTTAAATCATGTTGATTTTGTTGATTTTCTATATAATAATGGTTATCAGACTTTCACACATATGAAACTCTTTGAGTCCTTGTATGTGTGACCATGTAGATCTCCCTTATGATGGGAAGATATAATATAGTGGTTCTTGGTTGGGTTTAGTTTTGTTCATTAGATAATAGAGATGTTGTCGTTGATCTGAAGGTATTTGATAATATCCCAAATTCATTATAAATACTATCTGAACTACCAGAATCATTTTTTGGAGATTGATTTTGGAGATCGGGTCTATATTAAAGAGTCAAAACACAAGGTAAATCACCGGTTGGGTATGTTGGGTATGTTTGAAATGAGGATTGTGGTACCCTTTGAGATCATTGGATGACTATGGAGGGTTGAATATTGGTTTTACTTACCAACTAGTTTGATAACTACCCATGACCAGTTTCATATTTCTTAGTTGTGGTGGTATATTCCAGGTCTTTACCTTGTGTTTATATGGGAGGATATTTATCTTTATTTTGATACCACTTTGTATAAGAAACAATTTCAAATTATACATTGTCAGAATAAATTAATATGTAGTAAAATGATCCCCTTGATCTGGGTGCTATTGCAATACAGATATAATAGCCATGTGGTGTTGGAATGGGAGTAGTTGATGGGGTAGAATTGACCTTCATTTTTTGTGGATGTAGGAACTTGAGGGGTTTGGGGGGGAAATCATTTATAGTAGGAAAATTATAATTCCCCATTTCATATCTATCAGCTATGTTTTACAATTTTTTTGGGTTTTCCTTTTTATTCGATTGATTAATGATGAATGGTAATTTGGGGGATTCCTGTAATGGTGATTTCATGTAGTTTTAGGAATTCTCCGCATTTAATCTGTAGATTTTTCTATTCACTGGCCAATTACATGACAAGTAATAGTGGTACATGATTTTCAATGGCTTCCAGATAGAAAACATGAGCTAGATACATAAGATGAAAATTTTATACACCATGTAATGGTTACGAATCATGTAATAAAAAAAATTCATGTTTTTAATAAAAAAGAAATTGATTTTTTTCATATATAGGACACAAGGATTTTATGATCTGTAATACTATTACACTCAATGTAAACTCATGGGGGTTGGTTTTAATCAAGTAGTTTGGCTGAAAATGTAATTTCATTTGTACAATATTCCTTTCTCTCAACCTAGGGGGCGCTCCCTTGGATATTTTTAGTGACTTCTTCCTATATAAATCACTTCATTTAGTGATTGATCATGGATGTGGTTGGATTTATTCATTTCGTGTATGTAATACTTCAATTTCTTCATTGGTTTGGGTTCTATGTATGTTTTTTCTATGGACTAGTGATCAGATAGTGCATTATATCAATCCTTTTCATTTTGTTTTCATTACTTTTCTTTTTATGGCCATTATCTTGGTTTCTGTTTACCATTTTAGAAAGAAACTACATTTTTATGATGTTGAGATAAGTGTTTCTATATAATGAGTTAATTTGAAAATATTCATTCCATTATTGACAAATTCATTTGGGCGTTTCATTAATTTGATGTGATAAATATATTAATGTGATTTATTGGAAATGAAATTGTTTTCAAAAATGTATTTTTCTTAGAAAAACTATTTTATTTATTTGGAAATTGGTTTTCAGACTACAAAAAGGATTAATTTGGATTTGAAATGTTTTATAAAAAACTAACCATGATTTCGAAAATGTACTAGAAAAGTAAAAATTTGGAACCATTGGGTGCATTAATAAAACAAAACTGTAGCCTTCATTTATGATTCACCACTAGAAGTTATCCTTCTACGATATCAACTTGCAGAAATTGATATGAGTTAGATCAATCATTATGACTATTTAGGTTTTCTAATGTCAAACACATGGTCTCCCAGATTCTAGAGCCCATATGTGAGGTGGTTTTTCATTTATGTTTATTTCTAAAAAAAATTATCATGGACTTTTTATCATAGGTTTTTATATGAGGTTGTATCACAAAGATTTATAAGATATGATGTTTCATGGATATATGTTTACCTATTTGCCTCTTGATGAATCTATATAATTTATTTTTTGTCACTTATAATTATAATATTTATTTTTCTAGAATATTAAAGGATTTTAAGAAAACCATAGAAGAAAAAGGGAACATAATTTATAAATTCTTTAGATTTTGATATATTATTCATAAAACTGTCCAATTTTAAAATATTGAATTATTTCATTCATGGTATTAGGAATTGTATATAAACTCTTGTGGTATCCAATTTAGATTGGGAACACACAAAATTATTTAGATTTTGGTATTTTTAGATGTTGTTTTGTAGGATTCGAGTAATGGGAAGAGAATCTTGTAGTATTCTAGCATCACTTTTTTCTATTTCATTTATTTTAGGTTGACCTTGGGGTGATTTTTGATCACATGGAGACATGAATTACTTTTTTTAGAATATTTTGGATTGGATTGTATGTATTTTATGGTATCTCTTATATTTCAACTTTTCTCCTAATTGAATGTCTTGTTTTTATTATATTTAGAACTAGTTTTTGTTTTCTTGTTTTACCTATATTACATGACTATCTGATTCAGGTGGTTGTCTAGCTGACCTCGTTATGTTCGTCACATTCATAATTATCATATATGAGTTTATCCTTATTGAATTTGGATTCAAGAGTGTTGGAAATCAGAAAAACCTCATGTAGTACCATCCAATAAGTGATATACAAAATTTTCCTTTATCTATAAAAGTTTTATTGATTGTATGTGGAACTACATGCATGTAACATTATTTTGAATTCACCTTCCACTTTATTTGGAAAATACATATTCTATATGTCAAGATCTTCCAACATTCTCTATAGATCATGGACGATATTATATGTAAATTCTAGTATTATAAATCATATCATGATCAAAAGATGTTACAACATGAATATCTTAGAAGTCTCATCATGTCACCAAATGTTCAATCATCTGACTATGCAATACTCATGTTAGATTCATATTTTTAATTTAGTGGAACCATATACCATGAGGATATTTGTTCATGTCGAAGGTTAATTTTTTCATTTGGTAGATCCATCTACCATAAGGAAATCCCCTAATATATTAGGGTATTATTCATTATGTAGTTAGTACAATTCTTCTGACATCTTATTGTATAGGACTGATCATTGTTTGTCTGTGTGTTAGGTCCATTTTTGTTTAATAATTATTATTTTTAAATTCTTTTCAGATATATCATCTTGATTTATCTTTCATTTTTTCATATGGTAACTTGATCGACCACATAAGTATTCTGGATGAATGATGAGTGATTGTGTTTTAGTCACTCGATCAACCAAATGCTCATGAAATTGTTTATTTTCTCTACCATACCAATTATCCTTTACAGGGAAAATTGGGTGGGGTAGAGCTTTGTGGGTTCACTCAAGATTGACCCAATCATGTCATCGGCTACTTGGGTGGTGGTTCTGGTTAGCTCAATTTTATTTTGGAATTATCATTATTAAATAATACATTTCAACCAAAGCATTATGAACAATTATTCTTACAATCTCATAAGAAAACTTCTCTAGATCATCACTTATCATGTCTTCATCAAAATAATATCTTCTCCATTTATATTTTATATGTATGGATTTATCAATATCATTATCCATCACTATTTTTTATAAAAATAATCTCCTTTTCATAATGAAATTAACAATGAAAAACAATAAAATCAATAATCAGAAGGAACAACCATCTCACCCTCTATGTTTTCTTCCAATATACATTTACGTCAATATTCAATGTCATTCCTTAGTGAGGAAGGGTTCAAATACCTTGAAAATAAATATTTTTAATTTTTAACAAAAAATATGATCTAACATATCTGGGAAAATGATGATAACATATTATTCTTATATTGTAATCCTATAGATTGTTACCTAATAAAATAATAGTGTTATGTGTTTGTCCCTATAGGATCTATGTCATTTTTTAAATTTTTTTTTGTTTTGAAAGGGAATACATGATGGTTAAAAACATGGATTCATACTACGTCTCCCATTTAGTTTTTTTAAAATGGAAATCCTTATAAATTTTTCTTTTGAATAATTTATATTTTTCGTAATCTATAGGAGGGAAGGGATAATGACAAGATACAATACATTTCACTATTATAAATATAGGTTTATTAAAATTTATATTAAATATTTAGAGTAATATATAATTGAGGGTATTCTAACCAATACATAAATTATATTTTTAACTTTAAGTATTAAAATAGACTACTAAAGTATTTAAAATAATGGTTATTATTAAAATTAATATTTTTATAATTTTCTAACATCATTTACTTAATAAAATAGTATGTCAAAAAATGTTTCACATGGAATTTTAAATAATCCATGTGAAATTTTTTTTATAAAATAAATTATTAGAGAATTTAGAACACCATATAGATGTTCTGAAGAGTCAAAAATATATATTATAGTTTCATATGATTAAAAAATTAGTTTAAATTTATAGAATAGAAAATATTAATTATTCATGAAATATATAATGATAATAATCCACAAATATTAATAGTAATGATATAAAAAACTCAAATTATAATAAAAGATATCATTATATGGATTATTACTCTATCTAATGATAAATAATAAATAATAGTCTTCAAACAAATGTATTAATATTTTTAGAAATCACTGTCATTATTTATCTGATTGATACAACTCCATATATATTTTAAATTAATATTCTGTCACTTTCTGGAATCTAAGAATGATTAATGAAAAGAGAAATAAATATTGAGGAAATGTTTCTTGTGCATGATAGATTTTAATATATAGGGAGAAATGAAATATTGAGGTGTAAATGGAAGAAATTATTTTTAATATGATGTATCTATATGCTGGAATAAAAAACACTTGTGAAAAATATAAAAAATAATGAAATATTTAGGATAGATATGATGAATTTTTAGTTGGTAGTGAGAAATTGTGTTCATTAAATGAAAATAATAATTGAATTTATATGAAAATAATTTAATTTTGACATTATATATTCAAAAAGTAGACATTAAAAATAAATTTTTCTTTATTTATTGTGAGTTAACAAAACAATCCTTGTTAAAAAAGTGTTATAAATTTTTTTAATGTCAAATATGTAATTAAAATGTGTTAAAAATAAAAATGTTATATATTTCACATAATTTATTAAATAAATTATTCCAAAAAAACATTTTTAACATTAGTTATTAAATATCCATCATTAAAACATCGACATTATAATTACTTTTTCCACTAGTATTTTCTTTGGTTAATGGTTTTTTCTTTAAACCATTGAAGGACTATGTCTCTTTTCATTAGTAGTTAATGGAAATTCATGTCTGACTAAAATGAATGATGATTGTTGTTATAAATTTTTTACTAAAATAATCTAATTCTAAAATCATAAAAATTTACCATTGTATGGTGAGGTTTCTTATGCAACGATGTGGGGAAGGATTCCCCAATATGAATTGAGTTATCAATGTTATTATATATAGACTTAGAGGATAAGTGAATACAAGTTATAGTAATTATGATGGAACCAAAATGAGGATGATGTTTTTAGTCATCTATATTTCAACAAAATAATGTTATATTCTGAAATCATACTCCATTCAAAAAAAAGGTGACATTATCAATTAAAAAATGGAACAAAGAAACCCCATGTGAATTATGGTTAATATCAATACTAGTATATGTAACATAATGTAGGAGTATTTTCATTATATGAGACTGTAATTCTAGTACCAAATTTTCTTAGAGTTTATTCTCATATGAAATAGTCTATGATGATGGAAATGAAAGCTTCAACACCAAAATTAATATTTATCCAAACATGAATTATATAGACACTGGTTTAAATTAATGATTTGTGAGAGGAATTTCAACACACGATATTATTTTTAAGGGTTAAACTTATTTAAACATTTATGATCTAGAGTGGGTGGGTCATGTAATTAAAAAATTGAGTTACTTAAATACCAAAATAATTGAATGAAAGGGATTTTCTATGAAAACCACTGAACATATTTAAAATATGTTCTTATTAACATTTCATTAAGAAGTTATACTAATAATGACCATTTAAAAGTTTTTGTATTGAGGTCTTTTGTAAGGATACTGAAGGTGTTTAGTGTTAAAGGGTCTTCTCTATAGGAAAAAGAAACGCCTTTAGTAGGTTATAGGTAGGCTGTATATATGGAATTTACAACAACACCATCAGAAGGTTATCCTTTATAATTATATGTACACATTATCAGAATATATGCATTGTTTACATTGATTTAACACTAAATTTATACAGTTTGATTTATGGAAATAGAATAGTTGTTGGAAATTTGACCATAATACTCTAAAATTTAACAAATTTTTATTGTTACATGGTCATCAATGGGAACTAAAATGCATGAATATTTGAGACATTGTTAATTACCAGATGTTTTTAAATAAATAAATTTTCTATAATAATATAAATCAATCATTAAATATTTATTCGAAAAATATTTTTTATTTCAACATATAGTCATTGTATGTATACCTAACATTAATGAAGAGACCAAACATTAGGATGATAGTTTGGAAGAATTTGTTATTTGTAGATTGGTTTGGGATAAGTTATCTAAAAAACACCAAAATTAAAATAATAATAGGAATCAAGTAAAACAATTTCTAGAATGTGTGCCCTCCACATAGATCAAGATCATGTATAAGAGAAATTGGAATAGTGGCTTTAGAATAGGAATATTAGTGGAAAACATGATATGAATACCTGGGATCCTAAACACTATAATTGGGTGAAGGATTAAAATTAATAGAATTTATGTATGGTCCTATAATAATATAAAAAACTTCACTAAATAACCTGGGAAAATAGGTCACAAGTCACATATATTTATTGGAAGAAATTTCTCTATATATATTTTTCTTATATGTTTGAAAGTAAAAGAACTATTATGAATGCATTCCCTAGTGAGAGGAGAATGATGAAACCAAATTTCATTTGGTTGAGTTCTAAATTATAGGGTTTAATGATATATGGGGTGTTGGTTAATGACTTCTAATGAGGTGATGATAGGAAATATATGTATCACTATGTGGATAAAGAAAATTAGAATGATGCCATGAAAAGTTCTTGGAACAGGGGAATTCAGTGATTTCCTTCTGAATGGATAATTTTGAAAACATGATGTGAATAAGGATATAATAAATTTGGAAATATTTTAATGTTTAATCACTTAAATTAAATGATATTGTCTAATTAGAATGAAAATTCATTATATTTTAATATAAAATGGGATGGTCCACATTTCATGAATTTTTTTGGCATGCAATAATGAATTAATTTCGTGGAGTTTAGATTTAGGAATTAATTATTTTTATTTAATGGTTCAAATTCATTCTGTAAAGGATCTTACACTATATATTTTTTATTCATGAAATAAGGACATTGATTTATTGTAATTTAGGGTAATGGGAAGAGGTCATTCTAGACCAATGTGGAATTCTGAAAAGTAATCCACGATGAACCTTTCAATGATTAGAGGTGTGATACACTCTAAATTCATATAAATTAGGGAGTATGTTTTATAGATAATACGTTTTCTATAATGTGATTTCATTGTCTCTTTTTTCATGATTTGGGAGATATTTTTGTTGTATCATTGAAATTTTTCTAGCTAACAAAATTTACTCTTAAAAAAATGAGAGAATACATAACATATTATTAGACACTCATGTAACTTGGATTTGAGGGAATTGATGGTTATAAAATGTGTTAAGACTTTTCCCATTGATCTATTATAATTAATTTTGTGAGACTTTAGATTATTCATCATTATAAAATATATAATAAATAGCTATGTGAAGTGATTGAAAGTAAACATCTATGTAAACAACTATTTTCATACCATATAAAAGTGTATATAATGTTTACTTTATGGATTTAAATGTGGTATCCTAATAATCCCAAAGATAATTATGAAGTATCTAAACCAGTGAATTTATATAATTATCTACCATTTTTTAAAGGAATTTTGAAAAATCTATGAAATTCCTCTATCTATAAAATTGAGACTTCATGATAGTTTGATTAGTGATTAAACTAAATTATGTACCCTAATTATTATTTCATATACATTGATCCAGAGATGTTTATGTGATTATCCATGAGTATTTTTAGAGGAACCTACAACTGGGAATCATGGTTGTAATTGAAAATTTCATTACTAGCTTTTCCCCTGTATCTTTTAAAGTTAAAAATTATCGCATTTAGAGGATTTTTCAGTAGTGGTGAGAATGAATTTTAACAATATGATTGTGGGATGTGGATAAACACCCATGACATATATTTCCCATTAGAAAAATTTCTAGGAGAACTTAGAAGTGATTAAAAACTATAGTGGTTTATGGATAAAATTATCATTTATCTAATATGTACAACACCATTTTATGAATTTCATAAAATCATGTGTCATTGATGGCCTGAAATAATCTGACTAAAAAATTTGGTGGGATATTTTTGAATCTATTTACAAGGAACTACATGGAATAGTATTAACTTATTATATGATGGTGAGGTTCTATCATACTGTAATGCATCAGAGAAGGACCCCATCAGAGAATAATTTAAAATGATCATTCTGTATATTCTCACTATTATAAAAGAAAAAATTATTATCTATTGATGTATTTTTTCTATTTTGGATCATTATTTTAGGATAGTCCCATTTTGAAGACAATATATTATGGTAATCATTTAGATAGTTATTGAGTCGACTATAAAATAAAAGAGCTCACAATAACATGAGGTAATATAATGGTCATTGATTTCCACAATATCTACATTTAAAAATCAGGATGCCACCCTTTACTGTAACATATATAAAAGAATCTCATCCTGATTTTTTATATTAAATAGTAGTGGATAAAAACTATAATAAAGACACTCAATCGTTTTTGTAAGAGTGATATGTGAGAAAACACATGTATTGTGGAAAACCATGATATAATCTCCAGAATAAATTCAATTGATGATTTAATTTCAATTGATGATTTAATTTCAATTTTATCGTTTTTTATGATTTAATTTCCTTTATTATCTAATCATGAAGCTGGTATTTAAATGTAAATATAAAAAATGTAGATGTGATGTGACCTTAGTAATTCATTATTACATATTCCAACATTTTAAATGAATATTTATTACATCTCATTATAACCCACTACCTAGAATCCCAACGTTTTACTATCTTTTAAGAGTAGATAATTAATCTCATTATTTCTTAAATGGTATTTAATATATCTCAAAATGATATTTTTCAAATAGTACAATTTCTTGATATATCCTACTTAAAACCTTTCATCACAGCATAGGGAAATTGAAACCTAAGAAATAGAGAGCATAGATTATTAGTATGGGTTAACATATGATATATTAATCAAGGATCATATGTTATAAAATAATATTAATAATGTTATGATAAAATTATCATAACATAATAAGACCTACCAAATAATTCACAATATAATAATTCTTGATTCATAACATAAAACATTATTGTTATAAAATACATGACTTATTACAGTGTGGAATAATAAATAATCAATATTGAGCCATGATAGAAGATCTTAAGAATAAGACATAATTATTTTGAATAAACATATATATGGAAAAAAATCATTAGTCATGGATCAAAAAAAATACTATAATATTGTAGATAATAGGTTTCCATCATATTTTAGGATACCACCCCATTTCATAAGAATTGTGGACAGAGTCCCATAGTTGATTGTGTTTACACACCATTCCCATAAACAAAGATGGTAGATATTCATAGTGGATTGAGTTCACTCCCCATTCTATTTAATTTTATCTCATGATATATCAATCCTTAAATGACTCATTTGTGGTCTTTAAGATTCGAAAATCATACATAACAACAAACCAACATAATTGTTCTATAATATCATACTAACACTCACCAATTCATTAATGCATAGTTAGCCCATGTGAATGAAAAAAGATTCAAGAATGTAGCCTCTAAAAATCAACATCATAATTAAAATAGAAATAAAATTTAATTTAATCATAATATCATAAACCTATTGAACCATAATATTCCTTAAATAGTATTGAAATTTATGAAAAAAAATCTTTTATAAATGGAGTTAAAATATGCTTGAAAAAATAAGATAAAACATACTATTAATTTTCTAACTTTAAAAAATATGATTAAAATGGGAATAGATTATTGATTGTAAAAAATGGAAAAATTTAATGTAAGATACAAAAATATTTGTTATAATTGTTTAAAAATATGATCATTCGGTAAATGATAAAAGAGGTCATTATCAAAATTTTATGAAAAACCATATAGAACTCATGTGGAAATAATACTATAAATTACATATTAAAACATGTAAGAAAAGAAAAAATATGATCTAAAATGATTTTGAAAAAATATTAGATAATTTAAAATATCCTTTTTGATCCATTTTATTAAATATGAACATTATATGTAAACATTCTAGATCAAAAAGTTAAACTAAAGAATGTTTTGATGAAAAATATTCTTCTTCCCTTTTTTGTTGAAAATTAGGGGAAATTAAAAGGAATAAATTAAATGACTCAAATAAAATATTTGAAATGAAAATATATGGTTCTTATTGGAGATAACATATTATTTTTTAATGGATATTTAAATATAAAAAATCACGATTAAATATGACATTGTAACATAACCCAGTACATTATGTATCGAACATCTTAAAACAAGAACTAACTTCCATTATAATAATTTTCAGTTTATTATATATATATATGTAAACTACTTTAATTTTTATCATACTGTATATGATTCATCAATAATTTTTATTCACACATTTCTTTACATTTCTTTACTAAAATATGAATTTTGGGTGATAAATATTCTATTTTTTATGTATGTTTTAGTTTGGCGATTTATGTACACGAAAAGTGGAAATGGTTTAGTAATATAAATAATAATAATAATAATAATTTAATAAATATAATATTTATTAATTATATAAATTTTAATAAAGAACATTTTAATGTGGTGATGGTAAAGGAATTTCATCACTTCATGGAGGCATTTGTTCGCATGTATGCATGGTGTGATGGTTCCTTTTTTCAATTGATGGAATGAATGGTAAATACTAATTTTACCTCTCATTATTACAATTATTTCATTATGTATCATATATATTCAATACATACATAAAAATATGTATTCATGAAAGTTAGTGATGATAAAAGGAACAAGTCGCTTCACAGAGAAGATAGTCCATGCGTAATCACAAAAAACTCTTTCATATCCCATTTTATGTAAATGAGATATAGAATAAATGTAAAATTAACATAACACCATTATATTATGTTATATAAACATATTATGTTTTATTAATATGGCTATAAATGACTTATAGGAGGTATATTATGAAATAAAATTGAAATCACTCAATTATGATGATTATCACTTCATTGAGTTCATTTATCCTACAACATAAGCCTTTTAAGGATAATCTTATAAGGATAAAAATACCTATAAGACATGGGTATGATGTTTTAAATTTTATTTTAATGTTTATTGTTCAATATAGGGATCTTAATGTGTATGAATCTATTATAAAAAGTGGATCCATTTTATATCAGTGGTGAGTTGCACCATTCTAATTAATTAATTTTTTAAAAGAAAATTATGTCATTTTTATTGGGAAATGGATGAAAATTAAATTTTTTTATAAAGACAAAATAATTTAAGAAGAACATATATTAATTTACTATGATTTAGTCAAATATTAGTGATAATTGAATCCTTTCATTTTTATTTAACCCCCATCATTAATACATTTATCCCCTTATTTGGTGACAAGATATTTAACGCGGTAATTATTCATTATGACCAAAAACTAAGTTGAACTTATTACCTAATATTTATTATTATTATTCCAAAAATGTAATTTTTTTTAATTATTTTATTCTATTATCTGGAATAAAATAATTCTAATATATGAACTGAAAACTTGAATAAACATTTTTTAGAAAAAAAAAATTAAGAGGAAAATGATTTCATTCTCATTCATTAACTTTTGAAAACATTAGATAAATTTTAGTTTATTTTTATTGAATATATTAGATAAAATGTTCATTAAAATCCATCATCAATATTTATTAATTTAATTTATTAATATTAAAACAAATTTAATTGTAATGAACCATGTTTTGAGAAATACTAATTTTTAACTTAAAATGAATGTATCTTCATTTAAAACAATTTTATAATAAATGTTTGATTTAAAAATAATTTTTATACATGTGAATTTTTTTTAAAATTATAATACTCAAAATAAAATGTATAGGATTTTTATTAAAACATATATAAGAAAAAAAATTATCAACATATAGTTTCACTTTAGCCAAGAATTATCATGTAGAAATTTCTTATCATTTCTCAATTATTTAATGAATGTGATTACTTATTTTTTACATGTATTTTTTCAATTTAATATAACTAAATATTAATTTATTTCAATTTATATTTTTAATAAGGTTATATTCAATTATGTTTCGTTCTCCCGGCAATAAAAGATACCAACAAAAATAAATTAATTAAA
This sequence comes from Viscum album, assembly GCA_963277665.1. Lineage (NCBI taxonomy): Eukaryota > Viridiplantae > Streptophyta > Magnoliopsida > Santalales > Viscaceae > Viscum > Viscum album. The sequence continues at coordinate 1,747,702,626 of OY728120.1, read as the reverse complement.
GAGAAATATATTTAAAAATACTTGGGAGTTAAATTAAACATCCTTATAAGAAATTTTATTTTAAATTTCCATTACTACAATGAAATAAATGAGGATACCACTTCTTCATTTCCAACTTGGGTTCCCATATATCTTTCATGAATTTTGATCTTCCCTAGGGAACCTTAACCTAGAGTGTATTCATGTTTTGTATCCCTTCATCTCAATGATGCTAGATTTATAATTTGTTTTACATAAGAAAGTTCTTTCTACAGTGGTAAAAAAATTGAGTTATCTACATGTAAAGTATTATGTATTTAATTCCTAAAAAGTGACCCATGGAACACCTAATGAACTTGGGAGAAGTTTTCTGAATTCACTAATAAATAAGGTATCATCCATGTTAGATCAATAATATAAATGAGAGTAATGTATCTTGATCTCATATTCCCCTTCTTAGAAATATCTTGAAATTGTTCCAAGTATATATCCATATGAATACCTTATCTCCAAAATTAATTTATAGATCCCATCGACAGTTTTTATCATAACACATATTTCTAAAATGAGTAGATTGATGTGCTATTGAATATATATAACCATTTTTAAAAATTCTATAGCTATGTAAGTTTCAAATTTTTTGGTTATAAATATTCATCTCAATTTTTTCGATTCATTAGTTATTTAGGTTGAGGTTTTATTAAATATTTATCCAAATCCTTAAGTGAATGATATTTTTGTATGAAAATTTAACTAGAGGAATATATTGACCCCAAAAAACATTCTAATACAATGATAAAGAACTCAGTATATATTATATTATATGAATAGTTCTATCTGATTGACCAACTATCTAATAGTGATACACAATGCTTATGTTCGACTTTGTATTCAATTTTTTTGAATGATTTCTCAAAAATGTTAAGTAAGACTATTTCATGATCAAATATTATTTAGATTTTCTATCCATGATAACTTACCACTTCATTAATCTATGTCATGGAATCTTGTTCAAATGAGAAATCATCTATAAAAGTAATAATTTGAGTTTAATTTATAAAAAATTTACAAAAACCCAAATGGAATTATGATATTCAGATATCTTAGGGTGTTTTATGATGAAATATATAGGTATGATTTTATATTTACATATATGTATGGGTAATGGTTCATCATCCCCTTATAATTATAATTTTTTAACTTAACATACTAACATACCATAAATTATGAAAAACAATCACTAATATCAATCATCAAGTTTTACCATCAAAAATACCCTCTAAGAACTCAATATATATTTGTACTCAAAGGATATATAAATAATGATGAGAAATGTACTTCATTTAACTGATCATTCCTAAATGGTAGTAATTGTTGGACACATACTTAGTTAGTGAAACTAATTATTCCATAACTATGAATGTTAAATTTTGAAAAATTACTTTCCTTCATTTTTATCTCAAAATCATCCTTTTATGCCTCTTTAATCATTAAATACAAGAATGGAAGAACATTTATCTGATAAAGATAGTATTTTTGTCCTTATTATATGATTTCAAGATCCTTTCTTTGTAAATACATAAATATTGGATGTCTTTCATGACTTATAATGGAAAATCAAGAATGGACCTTCTGAATCAAATAATCAACCCTATTTTTTGACTTCATAGGGAGAGAATGTATTTACAAATGAAACCATTAATCAATTTCTACGATCTCATGTAGTGAAAATTATAATCTTTATATGTGAACATATATGTAATTATATTGTGTTAAATATATATAACTCTTCCAAAATAATGATAAATACATCATACCTTCAAAGAAAAAAATTTCCATTGTCATATACAAATTGGGAATTGGGTAATTTTTATGACACATTCAATTGAAATTTGGAATATATTAAAACCATGTCATTTTTTGTGAGAATACATCCCCATACATTCATTTATGCATCACTACATATCAGATACCATTATCCACTATAGGGTAGAGTGATTGAAAAGTCACTAACCAACCATGTTTAAGATTAATTCAAATTATCATCACATTAATTACTCAAAATGAACTTGAATCCCTTATAGGTCGAATTGGTTAATGGATTTTATATTAGTGGTAAATTTTTCACCATGATTTGATAATGTCTATCAAATCCAAGAAAACTATGAATTTGTATCACTGTGTTTGATCTTCTCTAATGTCCAATAAAATACATATTTGTAGGATCTGTTGATATTCCCTCTCTTGTAATTACATGACCCAAGAATGATAATTTATTATTATACAAAACACTCATCTTTTCAAAATTTCAAATAAAAATTATCTATTATAATGGTATTCAGAAAAATCCATAAATGATCATCATTATTTTCATTGTTTTGGGAATATATATAAATTTATTCTTCAAAAAAACTAACAAAAATTACTAAAAGTAATATCTAAAGACATTATTCATTTGACCCATGAATATAATGTTGGGATTTGTATGTCAAAATGGAGTCAAATAAATTCATATTGTTCATTACTCATAAAGAACGTGGTATTGGGTAAGTCCTCTATTTTAAACCTTAACTAATGATATCCATGAAAATTGTTAGTTATTAAAATGTTATCATATCCTTGGATTTGATCAAAAAAATCATCAATATGGGGAAATAGATACTTGTTCATAATCATGGTATTAATTTGTTCACAGTAATTAATGGAATGATGGATTGATCTATAGTTATTCTTAATAAAGAAAAAGTTCACCCCATGATGAATCACATGGATGGATGAATATTTCATCCAAATTGGTGACATCCCAGACCCGGATGAAACTTAATTATTACCCTGAGCCCAGTGGGCCACATGTCCTCAAGGTCATCAAACCAAATTTCAGATGCTGCTAACTATCAGCAAGGGCCTAGGGTGTGTCTTTGGAGAGAATATGCCCTCATTAACAAAGGGTAGCACATCAAGAAAATATAAACACAGGTAAATAGTGGAAGTAATATAATATAACTGAAGGTATGAAAAAATTGATTGATAAAAACAACAATAAAAATAATTGGAAGAACATACAAACATACAACAATAGATGATGATATTTCATGTCACTAGAGAAATGGAAAATATAAATACAAAATAGCACACATAACATGATCCACCAATGTATAATAGAAATCAAAATACAATCCCAATAATCTCAAGATCTGTCTTGATCATATACTATCGAACTCCATAATAAACAGAAATAAATAATGTGTTCAAATTGGTATGCTTCCCTTTATCAACATCTTCATACATGTAATATGCCCCAGGTACCAAACAGTGCCTGAAGAGGTTGTGAAAAAAATATCAATGGGCCACCACCAATGGTGTATATATCATCTGGCCCATTTAATGGAATATAAATTTTTTAAAGCATTCATATATAATTTAATGTATTACAATGTAACTAAATACCCATGTACCAACATCATCCCTCGGCTAGTGTCTGAACATTTAACTAATCCATTATTTGATAATTACCGGTTCAAAATATGTCACATGTTAACAATACTAAATTTTCAAAGATGTAACAAGGGAACCCATAATGATATTTAATAATGGAGTTCCAAGGTAATGACTGAGGCAATGTAGAACTCAAGGGTTACCAACTTAGTAATAACTATAGCCTGGCTAGGGGAGAGAGTGTAATCCAAAGATAATAGTCCAAGGCATTCCACAATATGATTCCTAACAAGTCCAAGGAGTTCATCCAAGGTAAAAGGGGGCGAAGCAATGGCTGGGGATGATGGGATTTAACCAGGGAACATAATTGTCAATTATGGATCCAAGGAGTGTATCCATGGAATCCAGTAGTACTACATGTGGGACAATAGTATGTAATACTAGTCATCCCAAGACATAAAAATATTGGGTTATAGGTGGGTCTCAACCTAATAAAGTTGTATACGTGAATTCAGAATGGGGTCCTCATGTTCTTAAGGCATTCCCTTGGGATTCCTAGGTGGTATCAAGCTTGTAAAATTATATTTTCATAAATAAGTATTATATAATTCATAATTTTTAATCCATTTCATTCCATTAGTATGTAATGTCTAATTAAGCATGAAACCATTTAATCAATTCATAATTACTCAATAATTCCATTTGGTTCAATCCTTGACTTTCATTAGAATTACAAGGCCATGTACAATGAAACCATTCACTTAATCTGTTTATGTTCTTTTCAATAAAAAAGTTACACTCTGCTACCTTCTATAAACATGGTAAGGGGTGCTACAAAAATGAATCCTATTATTCAATTATATTTAATGAGGCCAAGTCATATACATAGTATACTTGCAAATTACTTTTTAACATTTTTTAGTCATTTGAATCACTTAACTTAGATAGGACAGGTGGTGAGCATACATGGTACTTTCCATTATGCAATTCACACTATAAATCAATCCATTTATTATGAAAACCCATATCTTTAGGAAGTTTAAGACAAGGCACACCAAAATGGTAGCTCAAACATATCAAAACAATAAAATACGAATTATGGCATAACATCTTACATGGGATGGATGGATTTGTGAGAATAACCAATAAAAAATAATCACATGTTTGGACAGAGGATAACCATACAGTTCAAATGATTATAAGAATGAAATATGAGTTTAATAAACAACATTAGATGAAATTAGTGGGGCCCACCAGACCATTCTAAAATATACAAACTTGAGGGATGAGTTATAGACCAGTATAATTAGGGTTCTATGACTATCCTATTGAGATATAATCCTTTTATTTGGCTTATAATGGATAATATTTTAGAAAAGGGGAAAAATTCTCACACCTTGATAAGTAGGTCGAGAGAAATAGAGATGAGAACAACTAAAATAGACTTGATTACATACTGTTGTGCATACAATGTCATGAATGAAAGCTGGATCAGATCCTAGATGAATTAGATCATTCAATTCCTACCATAGTCCATCAAAGAGAACTCAAATGAGGGGAAAATAGGTTAGTCCTATAGGAATTCAGTTTCGTAGGTAGGATGAGGCTTAATTAGATCATTAAGGGAATAAGAGTAAAATTACACAAAATTTATCATATGCATGGGTTGTCCGCATGGTTTGACAACCCTGTCACAAACCCCACATGGGTACCTAGTAAATAGGGGAACTAGTATGGTTATGTTGCATGGTTAAAGAAATAGTAAACCAATAATTTGGTAATGCTCCTTCCAAAAAGTTACTACCCTCATGGTTGGATCTACCCGTGCAGCCTTCCTGCAAGGTTTACTAAAAACTATGTGTTGTGGATAGTTTTCGAAAAAAAAAGCTATGTTCCTAGCTCTGAAAAATCTACAGAAACCCTTAGAAAATTCACTAACAAGTTAGTAATACTTATTAGGTCCAAAATAATGAATTAGACTGAAATTAAAAGGATCTATAAAAGAGTGAAAACTTGGGTTTTTACAGTCTCCCTCTTTAAAAGAACTCATCCCCGAGTTCACCATCCAATATTATAGGAACAATATATGGGAAAAATCTAGACACTAGGAATGTATTTCGGCTTCCCTACCCAAAGTCTAATCATCCACATGGACATGCAGCCATATCACTCGTACCAGAGGGACAGACTGGCCATAGGGATCCTTCGTGCTCTAGTCAACGATGTGTGCTGGATAATCCTGTACGGTAGGATCAGAATTTAACTAAAATTACTCAGGATCAAAGGTATAAGATAGGTCAGCATGATACAGATGAAGAAGTGAGACATGGAGAATTTATTTCATGGCATGGAAACTCTGATTTAATAAAAACTGATATGCTACCGACATGACTCTCTCTAGGATCTCAAATGGACCTATATAACACAGTTATTACAACCCTTGAATATATAACCATCTTTTACATAGCCTCGGTGATTCATGAATGAAAACTTGATCCCTGAACTCTAACTCTAGAGGTCATCAACAATAATAATCATATGATTTCTCATTAGGTTGAGCAGTAGTCAGACGCTTTCTGATCAGCTGAGCCTACCCTGAAGCCTCCTGAACAAGGGGATTACCTAGTATGGCTACCTCACCTATGCCTAGAATGTAAAAAAGTTTAATGGAACTTCATACCATAAAAGGACTCAAAGGGAGCAATCTTAATTGTATCTTGAAAGCTATTAAGATAGGTAAACTCAACGAGAGGGATATGCTTCCACCAAGAACCTATAAAATCAAGGACACATTATTGAAGAATTTCCTATAGAACCTATATTTTCTATTTGAATTTTCCATCGATTTTTGGGTGAAAAGCTACAATTTAAAGAACTTGTGTTCCCACATCTTTCGGCAATCCCTACACAATCAAGAAGTGAAACAAAACATCCATATCTAAAATTATAGTATGAGGGACTCCATATAACCATATGATCTTACAGACATATAATCTTCCCATATCATCTACTGGGAATGTCTCCTGAATAGATATTAACTGAGCCACATTCATCAGACTGTCAATTAAAACCTATATAGCATCACTACATCTAGGTTACTTATGTGAACTAACTACAATGTAAATGTAAATATATTCCCATTTCCATTATGAGACAGGAAAAGGTTACAATAAGCATGAAGGTCTCTGGTGATCCACTTTCACCTATGGATAGGTTGAACACTTAATGGTAAATCCTACTATCGTACATTTCATCAAAGACCACCAATACTAGAATCCCATATCTTGATACATTTTGGAGATTCCTGGATGAACTACCAACTTAGAAGAATGGGAATTATGAATTAACTCCACTCTAATATATGTTAAAACCTAGACACATCCATGTTTGAACAAGATGTCATCTCTATCCATAGACTAAATTGGAGGCGGGTTATCCCTTGATTCACACTTATAGAGAACCACACCTTCATGATCTGAAATTTTTCTACCCTTTACTTTCATAAGGAAGGAATATGTAAATGTCAATGATGAGAGGTAACACTACTTGTAAATATCATGAAACTCCATATTCATCTCAGAAAAGAGTTCCATAATCTTACATTCATCATTGGCTTCTTATACACCAATGTTTTAGTTTTCCAGCTCAAGACATCTACAACTACACTGCCATTCCCAAGTGCATAGGCAATCTCAAAAATCAAAGGATTTTAGATATTTGACTTATATCCCCTATTTTAGGTTCAATTAATGATAATAAATGATATATTTGAGGCTCTTGGGGTCCATGTACACCACAAAGCACTCACCTAATAGAAAGTGTCTCCACGAACATAAGGCATGAACAACTGCTGCAAGATCAAGGTCATGTGTTGGGTTATTTTTTTAATGAGGCCTTGACAATCAAGATCCATATGCAATGTTCATATCCTCCTATATCAGCACAGCACCAAGGCCGATGTTTGATGCATCACAGAAGATTGTATAACCTACACCTTGATCTGGATGAATTCAATTAGGTGTTGAGACAAGACTCCCTTTCAGATCCTTAAAGGGTTTCTCACATGATTCTGACAAAATAAATGTGACGACATTCTTTGTAATAATAGTAAGAAGTGAAGAAATATGTGATATGTCTTATATTAAATTTCTAAAATATCCATCCATCCCCAAGAAGCTTCATATATAAAATGATTTATTTGGATTCTCCCAGAAAACTACAACAGTAACCTTTTCTATGTCAAAACATCTGCATGATTCTGGGATAATATGGACCAAGAAGAAAATATTCTCAATCCAAAAGTGGCACTTAGAAATATTGGTGTAAAGCTGATGCTCCTTCAGAGTACTTAGAACAATATCAAGGTATTCATCATGGCCATTATGAGTATTATAATTCCCTAAGAAGTAATCCACAAAGACCAAGACAAAAGGGTGGTGATAGGGATGGAAAAACCTATTCATTAGAGCCATAAAAATATAGGGAACTTTCATAAGACCAAACGACATAACATGGTACTCATAAAGACCATAAATTCTATAGAAAGTTGTATGAGGTATTTTTGATCGCCAGACTCACAACTGATGATAACCCGATCTCAATAATATCATATAGAATGCCCTAGATCCTCAAAGATGGTCAATGATACCATATATTTGAGGTAGTGGATATTGATTCATAACTTTAAGTTAGTTCAAACACATGTAATACACCCATAGATGTAAGGGTACATCTGACATTTTTTAGAAAAGGAGAGGCAAACCCCAAGAGGATTTACTTGTCAATATAAATCATTTGGCCTCTATGTCCTCTAACTACCACTTGATCTCTCAAAAATCTATAGGTTCCACCTTGTATGGAGGAAGTTTTACTCGAGATACCCCTGGAAGAAGTTAGATTATAAACTCTACCTCTCTCTCAGGAGGAAATATAGAAATTCCATCGGGAAAGATGTTCCTAAAATGATCCACTAATGGAGGGAAATCATCTTGTATTAACCCCGATTATCCATGAAGAGATTTTCAATTTGGTTTGTCTATCCACCTAGACCATGATGATTTGGTCTCACTCTAGTAGCCTGGACGTCCCACTCAGCCTTATGATGATGACTGCCACCCTCTAGTGATGTAAAAGATACAATGCGGTGATAGAAATTTACAAGGGTGTGATATAGAACCAACTATTCCATTTTGAGAATTTCACTGAATCCCTTCATCTCAAGAACAAAGTGGTCCCACAATAATGGTTAATTGACTACCTCAAGGGGAAAGTGCCTATATTGGCTTATTCCCTCTTATTGTATCCCTAATGGTGTATCTAGGATCATTACACCACATTAATACTATATATCTTGTACAAGAATTTCCAAGATAAATATACAAATAAAATAGTTAAATCACCTATATAAAATAATGAATATACTATATTAGATGCCACAAGAATTGTAACTCTTATTGTAGATGGTCCCACAGCCAAATCCTTGGGTATCGATTGTAGTGAATGCGACCGACCTGATCTATGGCCCTGTGTAAATGCAGGACTACCATGATCAAAACTGTATTATTGGTACTGTTAATGATCAGGGGTCTGGCTACCATGTCCAAGACCTCCTCCACGGCCAGTCTTACCTGTTATACTATAATTTGCCACCTTATGTGGTGCAAAAAACCCCACTCTTAAAGGTGGAGTTATAATAGATCATTTTCCCACATGAAGCTGGTGGAAACGCCCTACAGAATATCAGAAGATTCCCCATACGGTCATAATCGCGACACTCCATTAGGACTCTATCATGATGGTTCTTCATCTTCCCCCATTGTAAACACTGATGACACACCACGAAGTTATCAAAACATGTACTCTGGTGGCCATTTCCCTGATGAGAAGCCTCAATGGAACACTTCCTTCCACTGAGAGAACTACTGGCTTGTTGCAACATTGATTCTCAATGCCAATTACTATTTTTTCCCATATGTAATGCTCAGTGATAAGATCATGATTAACTATTTTGGAGAAAATAGTCATGTGGAAGACATTCACCTACATACTGATGGTGTACTGGATACCATCCTCAAAGCGTCTAAAACATGAATTCTTATCACTGGCTAGAATCATTGAAAAGGGATGAAACTCCACGAAACACAATCAATATTCCATAACTAATATTGAACCCTATTAAATAATAATTATTTTTATTACTATATAATATCTCAGGGTTTGAGGAAAGAAATGATCAAAGATAAAAATCTTGAAGTCATCCCATATCATGTTTTGATGGTGATTATTCTATGTAACCAAATCCCACCAACCCTTGGTCAAATCTCGAAGATTGTATATAGCAAGATGGACCCCCACTCTTGAGGCATTTCAAGATGATCAATGATATATAAGATGGATTTAATCCAAGAATCAGCATCTTGTGGATCACTATCCCCTGAGAAGGTAGGAGGATGCTGTTACTGGAACTTGTGGGTGAGATCAGCCATCGTAGGTGTAAGCTGTAGCACACCTTGCATGGAATGCATCATGACTAGAAAACTGTCATGAACATGGGAATTGGAACCCATATTTGGTACAGTAGGTGGTGCATCATGTGGAACTCCTCAAGGTAAGAATGGAGGAACATGAACCACCACTATTAGAGCATGGTCGTCACCACCCTCCTCGCATACGATATGAGGATGTCGTGGCGACATTGGTCAAAACATTCATAGCACATGCCTAAAAATAAGATTAAGTATAAATATATCATCACTAGTGGTAGATGAATGTAAGAAAACTCACAATCCAATGGTTACTACCTCGTCTACCTACATAGATGGACAAGTATTGGTAAGTTCTCAAGTATAAGTTTCATTTAATTTTACATTAAATTACCAGGTTCACTCCATTAAATTTCATAAATATGGAAAGGCTGGATAAATATGATAAACTAATTAATTTTAGATGTCATGATTCAGTTTATAATGCATATCTAATCCTAGTGAATTAGTTCCCACACACCTTATCACTGAAAATGACACCCATTTATTTATAGCATAATGGATCCACTTGGTAAATTATTAATCTCATCCCAAGTGGGCCCGTAAAACTCATGAATTGAGATTTGAAATCACTAAATTGAAACCAAAATTAATAAATTCATAAACTAACCACCATAGCATTACTCACCAATAAAAAGAATATCAAGAAATGCTAGTAGTGAAATGAACGTATATTTAATGGTGATATGCATGACATGTGAATTCTAGGTGACTATATGATTCATGTAACAACGATCCTTTTCCACCTCTGATGGGGACAAAGATAAAGTAAAATATCAAATAGAGTAATAATCAACAACACCACAAAACATGTGTGTCACCAAACATTGAAATAATATCAACTATAACAAGAAAAAATATAACAACAAATATATTTTAGGTAACGTTGATTTTACCCCAAACCTGGGTTCACAATGGCCACAAATTTCATATGAATAAGTTATAAGAATTCCTAATATCCTGACTATTGCCTCCAAATAGAAAATCATAAAAATAAATTACTCTAATACAACATTATGATGTCCCAGACCTAAAGGCCACTTAATCAGTGCCCCAAGCCCAATGGGCCACAGGGCCTCAAGCACATCTCACCAAATTTCAGAGGTTTTCGACTAGTAGTGAGTGCGTAGGGTGTATCCATTGGGAGACTATTCTATCTTTACCATAGTGTAGCATAGTTGATAAATATAAAAATAGGTAAATTGCGGAAGAAATCTATGTAAACATAAGGCACAACAGAAAAAATGGAGAGATAACAATAATAACTGAAATAACTACAACAATATACAAGAATATAACAATTGATGATGATATTTCATGTCACTAGAAATCAATAAAAATGGATACAAGATAGTAGGTATAACATAATCTAAAAAGTATAATAGAAATCAAAAGACTATCCCAATCATCCTGAGCATCGACTCAATCATCTGTTATCATGATTCATACCAAAAAAACAGGAAATCAAGTGTACTATTACATATGATTCCCTTAACCATCACCTGTATTCATGTAATCTACCCAAGGTACCTAATGGTGCCCGAAAAGGGTGTGAGATAAATCTCAGTGGGCTACCACCAATGATGTCTATAACATCCAACCCGTGTAATGGAATATAACAGTGTGAAAGAAATCATATATAAATTAAAGCAGTACAAGGAAAATAAATACACAAGTAACATCTTCAGCCATATACTCATGTCTAAACATGTATGAAATTTTTTATTAGATCATTATCAGTTTATAATTAAGTCACATGTTAACAATTTTTAATGTTCCAAGATGTAACAAGGAAACCCGTAATAATATTTAATAATGGATTTTTGAGCTAATAAACAAGGTAACCTAGACCTCATGGGTTTCCAAATCAATAATAACTGTATCCTATCTAGGGGAAATATTATAATCCAAGTAGCATAGTGAAAGTCCTTCCATAATAAGATTCATACTGATTCGAAGGAGTTCATCCGTGGTAAAACGGGACTATCTAATGAATGGTCCCAAATTGGATTTAACTATGTAACCTACTAGTCAATGTTGGATCCAAGGACTTTATCCAAGGCCTCTAATAGTACTACATGAGGGATCCTATGATGTCATACTAGGCATCCAAATTTGAACAATGATCGAGTTCTAGGTGGGTCTCAACATAAGCATGTTATATACGTGAATTCGAAATGGGGTCCTCGAGTACTTAAGTTATTCCCTTGGGAATATAAGGTGTTCTTGTACCGACCAAATGTTTCATCAATATAAATTTCATTCATATAATTATGTCATATAATAATATGAAATATGTACAAAACAAACTACTACGTACTATGAGAATTTTAAACATAATATTGTAACTTTTTTTATTTGAATTTCAAAAATTTGACATAAACGGTTGCGATTATTAAGATGGTTAGAGTCCGATAAATCAAACATAATTTTTTGGTGAATAGTAATTGGACCTTATAAATAGTAATGTTACCTTATGAATAGTAACATGACCCTTATGAATAGTAAATCATCTATGCAAATTGTAACCTTACCAATGAAAGAATAAATAAAATTTATCCATCTTATAAGTGACAATATGATAGTGTTGGTGTTTTTATAAGTCATAAATATTTAATTAAAAAATTATGAATAATTTAATAACTAAAAAAGAAAAATTATTTTCATAAATTGTATTCATAAATTATTTTTCTGATTCCTTTTGATTATAGGATGATTTTATGGGACCTTAATTTATTTTTCAATGTATTATAAAATCATTTATAATTTTAAAATATGTATTTTTCATGTTAATGATGATTTTATGTAAAAAGTAAAGTTCCATAATTTGAAAATTATTTTTATAAAATTGAGTTCGTTTTTTTATTCTAAAAATAAATAAATGTTTAGGGTGATTTTTTGGTATTTTTCTGAAATACATGTATTTTTGATGAATTTTAAATTACGATAATTTATGATAAGTGTTAAACCCTGAATTTACAAATCATGCTTGAGTCATGGATGATTTAAATGGACATTGGTTCGAACTCACATGATATTATTACTATTTTTTCATGTAATCATAACTATTTCTTGTCTTATGGAAAAATTCTAAACCAATGATTGAAATGTTAAGAAAACCCTCCTCCCCTCCACAATAAAAACTACCCAACCCCCCCCCCCCCCTTCTCTTCACTACTCTCAATCCTTTTGGATTTCCTAAATTCTACTCAAATATCTCCCCAAGATCTTCCCCCACGTCCATCGGGACTTTGTATACTCGAAAGACCAAATCCTATCCCCTAAAGAGGATCTCATGTATGATTAACGCAAGAGGTAAATTCCTCTTTTAAATTTATTTACTTTATTTTCAAGTTCATTGTTTTCTTTTCTATCATTACTTCTCCTCATCAAATTTTTATGAAAAATATAGTACATTGCATGTAATGGAATGTTTTTATGATAATGGAATAAGTTATTATCATCAATAATTTTCCCTTATTTTATTCTAGAAGTAAAAACACCATCTTAGATGTGTTAATTTACCACATTCAAGGATGATGGGGTTTCAATTTCTATTATCATCATTAATTATGGTCATGAAACCATTCGTATGGATGAAACAGACTATAATATATGTATTATGTCTCATATATGGTTATGTAATCTTCGTGTACATATGGTTTTTATTTATAAAATAAAATGTGTTTATTGTAATCAAAAAACCATTAATTAACCCAAAAGGATACCACTAATGTTTTATATAATGATTCAACATCACTCCAAGTAACAAAATGAAATTTAAAACCATGTAATATTCTGGATTTTCATTAATAACATAAAACTCAAATTATATAAAACCATTTTCATCTTAAATTTTTATCCCTACATGTATATAAGTAAACCAATCAGGAAAACCAAGGAAATAAACTCTCCCAAACAATTCAATTAAACCACTTAATCCATCAAAATGGTCATGAATGAACCTAATAAGGGTATAATATACAAATTAAAGGAATAAGAGTTTCTGTTAAAATTAATTAAGGAAGGTAATTTTGTTATCGAGGTCATTACGATCATTTTTAGTACACTATCAGACCTGTGTTAATGGATTCTACCCAAACCTCCATTGTTCCTTCAGGTTTCTCTATCTTTTTTTTACCCAAATGAATTTATCTATTATTTTTATGTACATATTTTGAATTCTTTATATATAATCCAAAATCATGTATCATGGTCCATTCATTATTCTCTTTCAGGGATATACATGTTTTTGTGGTTTTATCCTCAATACATCCCGAAAAGAAAACCCTTTTAAAGGAAGTTCCTGAATTATTACCATTTTCACATACATAATATAATCTATTTTTAAGACATCATTACTTTTATAAAATCGCTATTTTTATTATGAAAACCTTCATGGTTCACCTTTGGTTTTATATAAAATATTTTCCCTTTTTCTATTTTAAATGCTCTTTAGTATTTTCCCTCAAACCGCACTAAAAATTTTTAAAGTTAAAATTTCATTAATACATATATTAAATTTTGTCACTACTATTTGAAATCACTTATCTTTATGTATTCTTATTTTCCATTATAAATTTACATTTGTGTTTTTATTCCTTTGTTTCATTGACACTTTTATGGTATGCCCATTTAATATGCATTATGACATGAATATGATACCCATTTCTTTCCAAGGGTAACCCTTGGGTTTATGTATGACTGATTGTGTATGATTCTATATGTGGACAGAATTTTCATGATCATGGTATGATAGGTGCACCCAAATATCACTCAAGTTTATTGGGTAATGTTTAGTCTCATGAGACATTATGTGCAACAGTCTTGGTTATTAGAATAGACTCATGCTATCATATGAAACGATCATTGTGGTTAACCTTGACTTATGTTCCTCTTTGTAAAACAATCCTTTACTCATTATAGATTTATGTATTATGTTTCATCGAAATTACTATGAATCCATTTTTATATGATCCCATGTTTATATGTCATTATTATATATGTTCCATTACTTTTTATATCATTATATCATTCCTTCTAACACATGATCTAAAGAATTATTCTTATGTTTATTCCCTTATTGGGATTTTATCCCATCTCTATTTAAATGTTATCCCCATTTAATCCTATGAAAATGTAAAATAATAATGAAATTTATGGTATATTTATGAATACTAAATAATAAAATATAATATTTAGGTCCATGTTTTTGGTTTTATGTATCCAGTCTTCCAAGACACTAGACTTCACGATCCTTGGAAGGTAATATGATTCTTTATTATTCTTAAAATTATGTAATGATATTTATAAAATCTAGGGTCTCTAAAGTTTGTATCATATATAGGTTCTAGTTTTTTTGGAGATTTTGTGTAGATCACTTTAGTAATAACCTCAATGATAAGACAAAGTATAAGAAAACATCCCTAAATTTTAGTAAATATAGATTAAATGGTTTATAAATAAAATAAATCCTTGTATGGATAAGAACATATGGATGTGGCCAGTGATATGTCGATTTTGAGTAATTAATGGAGATGTTAGTCGGTGATCTAGTCCTTTGTATTCTATAAGAGGTTGTTCAAGATTAGGTTTTCTATGACCCTTCACATATCAACATGTGATATATTCTAATTATAGAGAGATTAGTTGTTACTTATGGGTCTCAGATATTATTTCCCCATGAGTTTTACTAGGTAACCGAGGATTTAGAGTTACTAGAAATTGTTTTTTCCTTGAAGATTTGGCTACATTACCTCCACGGGGAGTGTTTTGGGGTTTTTAATAACCATAACTACCTGAGAAATGTCTTCTCCCTATGGGACATGAACTTGTGTTAGTGTCGGTAGATAAAATTCATTTATGATTATGAATTTTATATTTTGTATATGTCTATAAATTGAAATTTTATGTCTGATGTTCTAATAAGTAATTCACATAGTGATGTTGTGTGTGAATATGGATATTCCTTATGAGTAATGGAAGACTTATTAGTGATTTATCTAGTTATGGGAGAGGTTGAAGGAATAGTATGTGTTTTAAGGATGGGAGCTTAGTAATCATTGTCGAAGAAAGTAGAGGAGTGCCGACTAGAGGATTTGGAGGTGGATGTTTGGAGAGACAGTGATTTTTTTAGAGATTCCCCAAATTTTTAGTGTGAGTATGAACAACACTCGGTGTTGTTATAGGGATATATTTTCATTCCATTGGTGATGTGTGAGGTTATCCTCCATGAGTATCATTAACACCTTTGTTGGTACATCCCAATGTGAAATTGATGTACTGATCATTTAGAGGTAGGTTTTGGTTTCCTAGGTTGAATCATGCAATTGTAGAGCTTGTTTCTCAATCTTTGGTCTTCTATAATGTGAAGGCTGAGCATCGTGATCCTAGTGGATTTCTCTAATCATTAGATACTCCCTAGTGGATGTGGGATGGAATCTCTATAGAATTCATTACCTATTTACCTACATATTAATGAGTCCATGATGATATATGTGTTATATTGGATGCTTTGATGAAATCAACCAACATTATATCAATCAGGGTATTGAGATCAGTATGGGTTTTGATGAGGAATTATATAAAAGAGATGGTGCACCTCCATGGAGATCCAAGGATGGTCATCTCTGATCAGGATCCTCATTTTACCTCTAGGTTGTAGAGAGGTATTGAACATTCTTTTGGCTCGTAGTTATACCTTGACACTACTTTTCATATGTATATGGATGGTCAGATAGTGTGTACTGTCCAAGCCCTTGAAGTCATCATTCACTCTTATTTCCTGCATATTGGTTTTTTATGGATGAGGTACCTACCCTTTTTTGGGTTTTCTTACAATACTAGTTTACAATCCACTATTGGTATAGAGTCATTTGATGAATTTTAAATACCAACATGTCATTATAAATTGTTATAGATTGGGGTGAGAGAGTAAGAAATTATAGGGCCATAACTATTGTAGATTATAAAAGATATGGTTCAAGTAATTCATGAGAGGATTAAGTAAGCAACACATCAACAGAAATAATATGCTAATCATAGGAGAATACCTATGGAATTCAACATTGGAGACCATTTGTTCATAATGAAGTCTTACCATCAAGAGAAGAAAAGGATTGGTCATTGGAGTAATTGTTCTATAGGGTTTTTTGGGTCCTTTTAAGGTATTCACCCGCACTGGATCCATGGCGTATTAGATAGAACTAATACCAAATATGATAAATATACAAAATGTTTTCATATGTCATGCCTATTTCATTATCTTTATAATGTCTCTCATTTCATAAATTATGGTGATATTGGTGGTGATAATGATCCATCCTTCGAGGAATAACCTATAGAGACCCAAGAACTCCAAGAGAGTTTTTTGTGTGGGTGCTATATTCCATTGGTTCTTATCTTATGTTAATAATGTGACATAGATGAGATTACCTGGGAATGTGATTCTCATATGTTCACTCACTACCCCATGTTGTTTGATGTTTAGACCCTCTCTTCTAATGTTTTTTGTTTTGTGGACATTGGTATATATGGTTTATGAGATTGTTTCCTCTTATCACATGTCATGTATTTACTCTTTTTGAGAGGTATCTTCATTGGGAGAGTGTTTATGGTTTTTTTATTTTTTTCTGTAATTTTGAACATTTCCTCTGATGAGTTGGTTTTCCTCCTATAATAGAGATATATTTTAGATGTATATCATGAGGTGTCTATTCATACAACCTTGTTTTTATTTCTATTTGAGTTTGTATATGGGTTATGGAGGAAGATTAGTGTTGAAGAGATATCTAATTTAAGGTACAAGATGAATTTTATCAAACCCTTTTCATTTTAATAAAGAATGTGGTTCTCAAAGGATATTTGGAGTGACTCTAGTGGGTTTGGTTGATAAAATATATATGTGGGGAGAATACATTGTTTGTATGTATTTCACATTGTGTATTCATCATTCACATATTGTGTAAGGATGGTTTAAATATTGAAAATTGTTCATGAATTTTTTGAGGCTATTTCACTAGGTGTTACACAATGTTCAAATTTTCAAGATCAAATCCTATAAGATGATTTTTTAAGAGATCAAAAAAATTTACATTCACATGTTTTGAAAGTGTTTCACACCATGTAAATCCCCTAAGAAGTGTGACTATAAATTATACTTAGCCTCCTATTTTTCTCAAATATTGTAGATTTTCTCATTTTTATTCCATCTACATTCCCTTTCTTCAGGTGTTTTGTATTTCTTCTAATGGGATTGATCCTTGGGATTTAATATTCAATACATAGATATATGAGGTATGTTCTATCTCTTCTCTCATGATTCTTCAATATGGTTCATCAAGTTTTATCATTCCATTTTATGGTAGATAATTTCAATGTTACTAATTGGGTTTTTAATGGTTGTTTATTGGGGTGGTTTTACCATGAAATTCTTTTAGGGATATAACACATTGTGAGATAGGAGATATTGATATGAAATGTTTGTCTATTCTCATGTGTAGAACGTTGATTATTTTTTGGTAGGGTATTCATTTATTCTCTTATTTGTTTATGTGAAATCCTAAAGTTGGAATAAATTTTATCTTTTGAATGAAATGGAATAAAAAAAATATAGAACCAGATTAAAAAATAATTGGTTAGAAATCACATATTTATTCGATATATACTATGATAGCGAGATTCACCATGAATTTAAAGATAATTATTTATCTATTCTATTATTGTTAGAATTTCATGTGTTTTTGTGGATTAAAATCATGTTCTTGATTGAAATTCATAGTGAAAATAAAGATGGAATTAATTAATTAATTATACTATGAACTAAATAAGAAGAATTTTGTAATGAATCCATTATTTATTTTAATTTTATGGAAATAAAAATAATTAAATACACATCTTTAGTTAAATATGTTAATATATGTGCCAATTGAAATTATATAGATTATAAATCATGATAATTCTTGATTATGATAATGATAAAATGAATGACAATGAGAATGTTTTTAATTCTAAAATCATGTGTAGTTTTTAATAGATTGTAATATCTTGATGCCTTATGTTTCCAATAGTTGGAACCTATATTTAATGAGTGGATTAATTAAAGATGGAATAAAATCCATTGGATTCATAAATATAATTTATAGGGACAAATTATATCATCTTCTTAGAAAGGATGAGTTCCTTGAGTTATGAGCTATGAGCTCTCCTTTATGTGTGAAGGAAGGATTCCTTATTTTAGGGCCTAGATTTTACATTTTTCTATGATTGTTTTATATTTATCCTTTTATGATTTTCTCTACATGTGATATTTTTCTATTCAATTTTTAATGGGTGAAGAGGATCATATTTCTTATGAGTCAAGGATTGGTAATCATAGGATGGATGATGTTATTTGATAGGGAGACCCGTATAATGTGGAATCAGTTGATGTCTATGATAGAAAGATGAATATGGCTATACATGCGGGTGTCAGGGATGGAATAAAGATTATGGAATGAGTTGATGTTGGTATTACCCGCTGATTCGATGTCGAGATATGTGATGGAAACTTAGGAATTTGTTTTATAGCTGATGGTCAGGCTTATTATTTTATCGGCATTTCATTCCTTACTTTATAAGACATTTGGGTGTGCTTGGTTGAAAGTTTCCTCATGGTGGTAGAATATTATGATTTTCCAAGAGTACCTAGATTATGGAATGATGATGATAATGAATTAATTAATTCTTAACCTAATGAGTTTGAGTTGATGGAATGAAACTACTAAAAGATGTTAATCATGATAAACCGTTGAATCGGCTTGTAATATGCCTAGAGGGCATAGAAATCACTCTAATTATTAGTTTAATGTAATTTTTATTAATGTTAATGCTTATTTAATGGTTAATGAATCAATTAACATAAAGAAATGATAAAAAAGGAAAGAATTGTTTAATTTATCACTTTTAAATGTTGTGTTATTATAGGATATATGGTCTTAGTATTGGAAACTGAGAGTCTGAGTGACATTAACTGATGTTGAGTATGAAACAAGGTTATGTCCACAGTGTGGATTTTATCTATCTTATATCCTGTGAAATCTATGAATTCTTACACTACCCCACTAATGTCGTTCAGTATGACTGATACTCTATAAACTCTGTGAGGGTGCTTCCCCCATCATTACTATGTTGGGATAAATTAATTACTACCACCTCAAGCCTTTCTCTCCTTTCATGGTAGTTACTTTTGGTTTTACAAATATAGGTTTGTTTTCCATTATATTTATATAGTAGGATATGGTGTATTTTGGGTATTTTAGACCCGTGTATCACAAGATATAGTATCCAAATTATTGTTATAGGTATAACGTGTATAGCCTTTGAAGGATTTAGGTACATATTTGATGTATGGGGTATGATGGCTTGAGGTATAATACCGGATGTAGGATACATGTCATACAGGTGATGCTGGATCTTATAAACTACTTGCTAACTATATAAGGATATGTTGATGTGATGATGTGACAATATGATGCACAAGGTGAATGTTGTGACCCCTTTACTAGGTGTAATCAAGATGGATTATTTTTTGAGAGATATGGATCAAGATGTGTGACGTTGGTGTATAGTTGAAAACTAATGGGAATATGGTATTTGGGTACCCTTAATGTTTCATTATTATATTGTTTAATATCTTATATGAGATACATCGTGAGAGTTAGTAATGGTGAGGCCCAAAATATAGCATACCTATTTAGTTTATGATTTAATTTCATTATTAGTCATTTTTCTTTAGAATTGGGTCATTATAATTTGTAATGAAGGATCTGAGGAGGATCCTAATGAGTATAATATTTTCTCACCCTATATATATAAAATTATTTTTAGGCCATCTAGAGTTAGTATGAGATCAGGCTGGATATTACTAGCTCATGGTTTTTGGGGGAGATCTTTGGTTTTCATGTTCACTTCCTTCATTACCTATTGGTACTTATAGTATTACATTAATTTGAAATATTACTCGGGGTAATTTCATGTTTACACAAGGAATTTCATAATGTATATATATATATATGAGTAGTTTTTGATTGGTTAATCATTATTATCTTACTCATCCACTTATTTTCATAGAGGGTTATGCCTCATTAATGTATACTTGTTATACAAATAGTTTTAGTCTCCAAAATGAGGCCTAATATAGGGGAGACTTGGCAGTCAACATATCACTTGTCTCATTACCGACCCAGGAGTGGTACACCTTCGGTGGTGGGGGTCATGAAATCATTCATTTTATATTTTTTAACATAGTATGGTTTATATATTGGGATAGATTCATAAGAATAACAATATTATTTTTTATTTAATCCCATAGTCATTCAGTTTCTCTAGTGGAAAATCATTACATTTCTGATAACGTTTATTGTTAACATTATTCGTCAAGGTTCTGAACATTAACTAAAATAACAAAAGCACACTATAAGAATTACATATCATTAATGAGAGAGAGTAATCATATAATAATGAAAATCATTCAAATTATTTCCCAAATTATGGAAACTTTTTATCAACTTAGTATATATTAGGATCATCCTATATCAAATTCAGTTCACTATATCTTTCCTTATGATTATTCCTCATATTCATCATAGACTATTCTCAAAAATAACTAATCACTACACTAATACCAATAAAAAATATTGAGAATTTAAATCAAGATTAATATTTATTATATATCACAACAATACACTTTTAGAACAAAAAATAATTAATGTATTTGCAGAGAAGGCACATAATAAATAGTTTTCCTGAAATATATTACACATAATCGACAATGTTTTACTCAAATTGTACACTACATAGAAATATCCTATATAAAACAATTCACAATAACCACGGGAAATAGAATTAATAGAAATTTTGATCTCACTAGATCACTAAGGGAGAACATGGGGACATAAATTGATTATCATATGTGAGAACATGGTAAGAATAAGTGTTTTAGTATAAGGTAAATATACCTTCACTACAAGTTCTATGGCCAAAAATACGATAATTTTTTATAAATGTAACTAAAATTACATATTCTTTTACACATATGTGGATCTTTTCTGGTATATGGTTTTGTGGAAAAGCAATAACGATTACAATATATTAGTGGTTAATACAAAGTATTCATAAAAATTTCGTTCAAGTAACTTTTTTTATCCCCTTAAAATAAAATACCTTTGAAACATCTAATGATCCAATTAAAAAATCAAATGTAGGGTGAGAATTAAATTTACAACACCTCATGACTTTATAATATTTCTCTTTTATAAAAAAATAATTTTATTCCTATATTTATATATAAAAAACCAAAATAATATTACATTACATGAAACATAAAGTCTGTATTTGTCTACACAGAACCCCAAGGTTAGCTTTCATGAAACACAGTAATAACTTTCTTGGATGTCTTACATAACATGCAAGACCGAGTTTTAACAAACAACAATATATTATTGTAATATTATTATTTAAGATAATAAGATATAACATCTCCATTAAATGGTAGGCTATGAAAAGTATGGACTAAAAAATAAGAATATATTGTTTAATTAATTGGTTACCAAGTAATTATAAATTAATATAAAAAGCTAATTGAATATAAAATGAATTTTTTTATATTTATTTTATTCTCCCAAAGGATTCTTATCATAATTAATTAAATTAATAACCATTAGTGAATAAAATGAATTAAATATATATATTATATATAGAATAATATTTTTTAAATTCATCCAATAAATTCATTAGGCATAAAATAAGAATAAATAAAATTTTATGCATAAAAATCTATATTTTTTAAAAGGTAGTTTTTCTGCCTTTGATTGGAAGTACTATTTCAAAACTAAATTTTGGAACATTTAAAAATTATATATTGAAAATTAGACCTCAATTTTTAAATATTAATTTAAATTTTATTTTAGGGTAATTTTGTTTTCATTTTTCAATGAACTTTAATTTTTTGATTAATAGGGAAAAAACAATTTTAATTGAAATCTAAATTTTAGTCTAAATAATTTACACTGTTAAATTATATTTTTAATTATTTTTAAATTATTAATAGATAAAATTAAAATATTTAAATAAAGTATACGTAATTTTAGTAGTTTTTATCTGAAAATTAGATATTAAAACATAGTAAAATTTTGAACATTTTCTTTTTAAAAACTCAATGTCTTGTCCTGTCTGCTAGATTAATTATAAATTAATTTCCTCCGATTATGTGATTTTAATTTGGAAAAATGGATTAAATATTTGGAGTAATATTAATTTATAATGTATAATAATGTCAACAATGTTTTTTTCCAAAAATATTAGGGAAATAAATTAAAATTAATTATAGAGATTTAGAGAAAAACTAGATTAACAAGGGACTAAACATTTATCCTAAGGAAAAAAATTAACTAGAATCATTTAAGAAACCAATATTATGGACATATATAGACCATAATGTACCTTTTATATTATTTGTGTCATTATTAGAGGAAAAATTTGTAAGGGAGTCCTCCCAATAGTGTTTACCTTTTTATATTTACAAGAATGTCACTCCTCCTTCACAATAATAATGCACTAATCCCATCAATTATTCACAAATATAAATAAATTTATGCCAAAAAACTATTAAAAAATAAACTCCCAACATACCTAAACTCATCCATCAATCCACAAGTTGGTCATAAATCAATCCAATAATTGATTTTGTTATAATCCAAAAGTAGTTACATGAAGAAGATGTAATGTTCTTCAACGAGAACTTTTGTTTCATTTATTTTTCAACTCCTTTAATTAATATTATATCATTATTATATAGTAAAATCAGTATAATAAATATACATATTGTTTTTTATTACGGTTTTACTTCCTACACTCACACACACTTCCATCAAATGAGATATACAATCATGGTTTGTGTGTACGGTGGACTACTGCCTTGCGAACCGATGTTATTTGTTCTTCCATTACCCCCTATTATGGTTGGGAGTAATGATGTATTTATTGTTTAAATATTATATTTATGATATTTAAATTTCTTTAGGCTTGTTTAATTATTGTATAATAGATACATCCATGCATTCTATTTTGTGGCAATACGATAACATCGTTTTTAGATGTGTGGACTAACACCTCCTCAAAGCAATGTGATTCGTTCAAGGATTTCCTGAAATGTATTAAGGATGGTTTTAATTAACATAAGGGATAAATATGAAATTAATATGATACTATAATTATATTATTCATATATAAATATTTCATTTAATTTTTAAATACCACAATAAAATATAAGTCACAGTCATTTGTACGTACGACCTACCCACACTAAGAATGGTGCATTCCATTTCCTATCTCCAAATTTTATAGAATATTATAAATACATATATAATGAATATATATATATATATATTAATTCATTCATTTTTTAAACCCTGGGGATGATGAAATCGTGATCTAGATATGAAAGAACTCAAAACATACATGAAAAACAAGATAATTAACACATGAAGTAGTGAAAATAATGAATGGTTATTAACATATGGGTAATATTATATTATAATAATATAATATATGATATTATAATTATAATTATAGATCTTTTATATGTTAATAACATTCATAAAACCTTTATACATGATTTTAATCTATGTTCAACCAAAATAGAGTGTATGGTAAGGGATTTTCATCTCACTATTAACATTTGTGAGATAAATGTCAGTTTCACCAATTACTTATTTTATGTGGTATATATACTAAATATTTGTATATAATCTATTATTAATAATTTTATATTCATGGTATTTAAAATTTTCATTTGATGATTATTATATTTGGGGTTTCTGATACAAACGTTACAACAGTTATAAGGGATTTAATATCAATTTACATTCCAATGAGACTTATTTGTAATTATCCAGAATTTAACATTAATTTGGAATTTATACATCTAATTTTTCATTTAGAATCATTATTAACTCCTATTTAATTTTATTATATGTTTCAATTTTAATTATCTCATCCAAGGGGGTTTGACTTGAAAATTACAAAGTTGATATTGTTAACTTTTCAATCTCTCTTTCTTGTGTGATTATTAACTTCATATTGAAAGAATCAATTAAATAGGAATATTTTCCATTGAAAATAAAATTTATTTTATATATAAATAATCTTATGTGATGATCATAATTATTTCCTAATACTTTTTTCATTTTTATATATAGTGTGTACTTGACAGTTATTATATGAACCAGGGAAATGTCCATAAATATATATCTTTTACTCAATAAAGATATATGATTATGCACATTATTCATGAATTAAATAGATTACTATATATATGAAGAATTATTTAGATAGGTATAACACGGGTGGTTCCCGGTTATAGATATCACTTCAATGCATCAGTAGTCTCATGAGAAGAATCATTTTATCCAATTAGATGGGTTTTTACCCAATATGTAATAAACTGTCTTGTAAAGGGATCTAATGGTAAATGTACCATGACCCTATTAAATATTTAGTCTAATAATTAATAATTTCCTTCATTCATAATCAGTTATTATTTATCCATGGGACTTTTTCATTTACATTATCGAAAGATATAGTTCATTCTCAGCTTATTGATTAAATAAAACATGTTTTAGTTAATTACCTTAACATATTGGTTTTTACTTATCCATTCATATAAATGGATTGTGTGATCAGTTATTAACCATTAAATTTTGATTAGGATCATTGATTAGTTACATATTCTGATGTACTTACGTTTACTTAGAATTTGATCTCACCCTTATTTTCTTTCCTTTCCCCAAGATATGAAGAAGAAATATTTGAATAATATTCTGAGTTTGTTATTCAGTTAATTTTATTATGTATCATGTTTTATTCTATACAACCCAATGTAATATGGGTATCACATATATATTACAGTTTTTCAAAACTACTAAAATTATTGGTGATTTGGGATTTAAATCCACATAATCATTTTCATCAAATAAAGTATGTCACCAAAACTAGGATTTTATGGTTGTGGATTTACAGTTTCTATTAAAGGAGGTATATTAGAATCCTTGGAAAGTATATTTTGGAAAAAATTGATTACATTACATAATCCTATGATAGACTTTGAGGATACATATAAAAATCATTCTAAAGAAACCATGTTTATGATTATGAGATTAGATACACATAAATTAATCTATTTATGTTCAGTATTTTACTTGTTTTGGGATTATAAATTATGTTTTATGATTATATAATCAAATCCAGTATATTAAATTATTTGGAACGACATCTAGATAGACGGATTATATTAATACTCATGGACAATTTAGATATTTCCATACCGAGGGAACCAATATAGCTATTATTCAGACTAAGAATGTTATGGATATAATACAATAACATAATTATTTTATGACACATAACCTTGATCATAAGGGGAAAAAATTTCCATAGAGTGAATCATCGATGTTGTATTTCTTTATGTGATAGAGTTATCCATCATTTCGTGGAATTACTGATGTAATGGATGCTGAGAATTCAATTATATATTTGGAGAAGATATTTTTGGCATTATGATGTGGTGAAAATGAAAAGGTAATGCTTGTAATGTATTGTTGTAATGGTGATGTTGATCAATGGTGGTCATTAATCTAGAATACTAGGGATGATGTGGAAATATAAATCATGGAATGGAAAGATTATAAGAATACATTATTCGATAAGTACATCCATCATGGGT
The DNA here is from genome assembly GCA_963277665.1 of Viscum album. Taxonomy (NCBI): domain Eukaryota; kingdom Viridiplantae; phylum Streptophyta; class Magnoliopsida; order Santalales; family Viscaceae; genus Viscum; species Viscum album. Next base: position 1,747,675,911 of record OY728120.1, on the reverse strand, counting down.
AACAAAATAAAGATAATATAGGATTGCTTCGATTAAAAAAATAGGAGTTATAATGTTTTTTAGAATATGAACCTATAAATACATGGTTAAAAAGGTATGCTATAGATTTCATTTAAAACATAGAATTCTATATTGACTATTTTTTTAGGGTCCTAATCCATGTCTTGTAAAGGTACTAGGGTATAAATTTTTTTATTGATATGATGAAATATTTTTATGTGATATTAAGATAGATAAGGAATTATCCAAGTCTTATGGGTTCAATGGGATGAAAGGGAAGAATATTTATTTAGAATACCATGAAAAATAAGGTGATCTAAAGAAGAAAATAAGGAAATTTCAATCGTGTGATAACCAGGGAATGAATCACCTCGAGAAATACCTGAATGGAATGAGTGTTTTTTGTATATTTGGAGAAAGGGGTCATACTTTCAAATAATGAAACGAGAATATGTAAAATACATCTCTCCAGTGTTAAAACTACATGGATATGGGGAAATACACAAGTTAATGCCTCAATTTTGAGGGGAATATACCTCCAAAAAATATAAGGGATCAAGTTCAATCTTTTTTCATTGATACAAATGAATTGGAATGATTAATATTCTGGTGTCTAGATGTAATAATCATGTAATTTGATGATTTTATCAGTGATCTACTAGTTATAAGAATTATGAAATATGTAATGGTTGTATTGCTATTCATTTTTATTATGGATTTGAGAGAATACTTTGATTGGTAAAAAATGATTCAGTAGTATGTTAAAATTTTGGAATACACATGGTTGATAGATATATAACTATTAAAATGTCCCTAATGTTTATATAATTATGTTTTGATAATGAGATTATTGATAAAAATAATGTAAATTTGATACTACTAACTACCTTGTAAATAATTATATTGTCTTGAATCACAATTTTTGGAAGGGTTGTATGGTTATCCATTTATGAAATGGTTTATACTGATCTTTAGAAACAGTTTTATAGATTAATATGTTACATCACAATGTGGTGAAAAGTATATTAAGAAATTAAGTATACATAGTTCAACTCACAACCAAATTATAATATTGTGTTAATGAAATAGAGTAATATATTTAATTATATTTTTATAGATTTAAATGATTCCAAAACTATATGAGTATGGTCATGAAACAAAAATGTTGTAATATTATCGTCATTTTTTGATGATATCAATGATATTTTTTATAGAAATGGTATATGACTTTAAGGTAATCACGTTTAAGCTGAACACGATCAATATCGCTCACCTTTATTATTTTAGTGTTTTTTCTCTTTCGTATCCAAGATTTCATTTCCAACATATGTTCTTCTATTCGGAAACCTAGTTATGTAATTATTCCAAAAGAAATTTATACTCCCATTTCCCTCTTATTAAGAATATGTATTATAAAAACTATTTATTATGTTGGTTTTTCAACAACAATATTTTAAAATATGAGTCCCTTGATTTCTGAGATCAAGATTTAATTGTGCTGGCGCAATTTATATATGGTGGGGGTGAATATAAAACCTAAAAATTGACAATATTTTCCTTTTAGAATTAATTTAGTTATGTTTCTAGATTTATTTATAAGAGAAAAAAGTAAAAATTATGTTACAAACAATATAAAGTCTAGATTTATCTACACATAACATCAAGGATAGCTTACATTATAGAAAACAATGACATTCTTTGATGGCTTGTGTAATAAGAAAAACTGTGTTTTACCAAACAAAAATAAATTATTAAAATTTTATTATTTAATATAATAGGATATAACCTCACTATTAAATTTTTGTTTATTAATATTATTAACTAAATTATAATAATATATGGTTTAATTCGTTGGTTACGAAGTAATAATAAATGAATATAAAAACCAATTGAATGTAAAGGAAATGTTTTTATAAAAAATCTATTTTTATACACTAATAGGAACTTTGTCTTAATAATTTAAATTAATTACTATTAGTGAATTATATTAATAAAATATTTATAGTATATATTCAGTGAAATATTTTTGTACATCCATCCAATATATTCTTTAGGCATTATATAATAAAAAAATCCAATTTTTTGCATAAAAATATGTATTTTCTAAAATAAGTTTTACTATATTTTAATTGAACACCTATTTTAAATAAAGAATTTTTAATTTTTATAACTTTTATATGAAAAAATAAACATCATTTTTTAATGTGAAATGTTAAAATTTATCATAGGGTTAATTTTTTGTATTTTTCTGTGAAGTTTCATTTATGGTTGAAATATGAAAAATACTAGATTATAATTGAGAAAAAAAATTTCATTTAAATAATTTATTGCGTTAAATTGTAATTATAATTGGGTTTAAAGTAATATTTTATAAATTTTACATCCATTAATACAATTTATTTCATTTGATGCTTTTTATATTAAAATTAGTTATACAAAATTAGGAAACTTTTGAACATTCTTTGTTTTAAAACCTGTTGTCTCATCCTACCTGTGGAGTTAATTTTAAATTAATTTATAAAAATTATATTATTGGAATTTGGAGAAATGGATATAATATTTGGAATGAAAATAATTTATAATTTATAGTACATTCAACTTATTTTTTTACCAAAATTATGAGTCAATGAAATTAAAATTAATTAGAACGATTAAGAGAAAAACTTGTTTAATAAGGGAATAACCCTTAAACATAAGGTCTAAAATGACATAGGACCATGTAAAAACATATTGTATGTATATATATAACTAAACTTTACTTTCTCTAATTTGGGTCGTTATTGGTGGAAAATTATGTAAGGTAGACCTCCCAATAGTGTTTGCCTTTTTATATTTATAAGAATGTCACTCCTCATCCACTATAAAAAGGTACACACCCCCTCAATTATACACACCTATAAAGAAATTTTTACCATACTAAATATGAAAAAATAATCTCCCAAAATCACTAACCACACCATATAATCCTCATATTGGGTAAAAATAAATCCAATAATGTATCACGATATGATCAAAAAAGAGTTACCCAATGAAGAGGTTGCATTCTTCAACGATAACTTCTGTTTCATTTCATTAACCAACACATAAATTAATATTATATAATGATTATATAATAATTAATTATAATAAATATAGTATTTTTTATTCTATGGTAATTAATTTCACTCACAAAAACTTTCATCATATGGGATACACTATCATCATTCATGTGTACGGCGAAGTGGAGCCTCGTGAACTGATGTCGTTCATTCTTCCTTTACTTGATTTCAAGGTTAGGAATAATGTTGCGTTTATAGTTTATATATTGTATAGTTATATATATGATATTTAATTTTTTTTATTAATCTTTAATTCTTTTACAACACATACCTCCTTGTGTTCAGTTTTCTAGGAATATGGCAACATCTTTTGTGGGCTTGTGGACTACCGCCACCATAAAGCGATGTGATTCATTACCACATTACATGGAATGTATTAACGATGTTTTTGATTAAAATATGTCATAAATATGACACTAATATTATAATTTAATTATAATATACATATATAAATATATAACTTACTTTTTAAATATAACAAGAAAATGGAAGCAGTGTCCATGCTTACGTATGGCCTACCGTCTCCAAAAACAGTGCCTTCGATTTCTTATCTCTATATTTTATGGGTAATTATAAATACATATATACTGAATATATATAATATTTAAATCATAGTATACATATTAGAGCAGATTAAATCATTATTTACACAGGAAAAAAATAATAAGTAAAAACATACTAAAAAACACGACAATTTACACTCGAAATAGTGAAAATAATGATAGATTATTAAGAATTGAATAATAGGGTATTTTAGTAGAATAATATATGATATTTTAAATATTATTATGGTTATTTAATAATTTAATAAAACTATTAATAACATTATATAGGAGCATAAATATAATTCAACTAAAAGGGAGCCCAAGGTAGGGGATTTCATCTCACATTTTACATATGTGAGATAATTTTCATATTAACCACTTTATTATTTTATAAAGTGACCTTTTGATAAATTATGTCATGAATTATTTTATATTCATGTAATTTAAAATTTTAATTTTATGATTATTACTTTTTGGGTTTCTGATTCAAATGTGACCAAAGTTGTAAGGGACCTTGTCCCAATTACATTCCAATGATAATTATTTTTTATTATGAAACAATTAAAATTAATGTGGAATATATACACCACATTTTTTATTTATATCATTTTATTCCTCATATTTCATAGTATGATATGATTCACATGGAATTATATCATTCTATGGGGTTTTAATCGAAAATTAGCAAGTGCTAGAAGTTATCTTTGCAATCTCAATTTCATTTTTGAAAAATAAATTTCTCATGAATCAATCACTTACTTATGACCATTTTCCATTGGAATTATCATTTATTTTAGTTTTACATTCTCTTATGTTATGGGAATAATTATTTAATAAACTGTATACTATTTTTATATATGTTTTGTAGTTGAATGTTATTTTAATTACTCGGGAAATATTTATAAATCCATATATTTTACTAAATACAGATATTTGATGAGGCACAGTTTTTATGAATTATATCAATTAATTGATATATGATGAATTCTATGGATAGGTATAGAACAGTTTATTCCCAATTATAGATATACCCTAAATTCATCAGTAGTCTCATGAGATGAATTATTTAGCCAGTCATATGGGTTTTACGTGATATTTTATAAACTATCATTTGAAAGGTCATGATGGTAAATATACCATGTATGGAAACATAACATCCAATAATTAAGAATTCGCATCATTTAGATTCAGTAAATATTTATCCGTGAGATTTTCCCTTTTCCATTATCTATGGATGTAGTTCATTTTTAGTTTATTGATTAAATGACATGTGTTTCAGTTTCTTACCTTTCCATATTGATTTTGACTTATCTCGTTATAAAAATTACATTTGTGCTTAGTTATTTACCATGCCATGTTTATTATGATCATTTATTCATTACATATTTTGTGGTACATACCCTTACTAAGAATTTACTTTCACCCTTATTTTTTTTCCTTTCCCTAGGATATTAAGAATAAATCTTCAAATGAACTTCAAAGGGAGATATTCATTAAATTTTATTATGTATCGTATTTATTTTGTATTTACAAGTGTAAAATGGGTGTCATGTATGTAATATTATTATCTAAAATTTCTAAAATGATCAGTCCTTTGGGATTTTATTACTTTTAAGCATAATAATTTAATAAATTAATCCACTGACTCTACTCTTTTGGGTTAGATGAATTGCAAAATTTCATAGTAATGAGTTTTAAATCAAGTAATGATCTTTTAATAAATACTCGTTAAAAATGATAAAAAAACATTTTCATTTAGTCCAAATATAAAAAAATTGATAAATAAATTTTGAAAATATACCTCTAGTGTTTTAAAAATTTATAACCATAAAAACTAACTTTTAAAAAGTTTTTCAGGTGCCTTTCATTTTTGAATTCATATTATATTTTAAAAATATAATAACCTTTGAAACTAATCTGATTGCACTTTAATTGTCTAAAAACAGTTTCATTTGAAATAATAACTTATTATGGAAAGAAATGATATATGGAAACCCAGATGAATTATTTGAGGCCCAAATAATTCTAACCTTTTGTAAAATCTACTCTTTAGGTCATAGGTTGAATCTAAATTACTCATAATCACATTTGATAAGAATGTTCCATGTTTTATAGAAACATTTTTGGAGGATTTGTTTTCCCCTTTAATTTCCCCTAAATCGTCATTTCTTATAATCTTTGGAAGAAGATAATTTTATGAAAAGAATATAAGGTTTATATAAACACATATATTAAAACTAATAATCATAATATTTTCAATAATCATGTAATAAACCAAGGTTTATTCTTTTGAGAAATAAATTTGGGAATGTTAATGTCACTAATAGAGAATGACCATATCTATAAACATAATTAGCAGTAATGTATTTAAAATGACATCTTATAAATGAAATGATAATTATAAAATATATTTGACCTTGTGAATAATTTTATTAAAATATAAGAACAGATAATGATAAACATTATCATTTTAGATTCACCCATGAATTGAGAAAATAAATTTTACTTTCAAATGTGATTAATTAATTTTAAAAACAACGGATTGAAAATAATAATCTACCAAAAATTTAATTTTTGAAATAAAATAATATATTCCTAAAATTTGGGTTTCATGGAAAGAAGAGTCTCTTTATAAAATATTATCCTACATATAATGGTGACTATATAATAAATGCATAGAGTTTATAAATAAATTTCTATTAAATATAAATATTAAAATATAAATTCCCTTATATAAAATATTATTTTTATTAAATATAGGAGCTTATACTAAAGCCTAAAAAAAATTTACCAAACAAACACATCACATAAAAAAGAATATTTTTGGAATATAATTATTAATATTGTTCTATAAAGAAAATTGTCCCATAAAATGTGTATTCATAAACATTCAATTAAATTTTTTATAAAACCGGACTTATAAAATTTGAAATACTCTTTAAAATGTATTTACATATTATAAAATTAATGTAGATGTTCCTGTTGATACTCCTTTTCGTCACAGAGTCCAAAGGAATGTAAAGGGAAATAATTTGAAACCAAATTGATTCATCCTTTGAAGAAAACACTGAAAATCGACAGAGGAATGAAAAGGGAGTCAAAGGACCTTGGGTCGCGCAAGTTCCCTCATGGTCATGCAAGTACACTTGTGTGCCGCCTAATGGTCACACAAGTGACTTGCGTGCCCTAAATGATAACCGCCCGGGGTCTTCTCCAGCCTATAAATAGACCCTATGGGCCCCCCATTTCAAAAGGAAAATTTTTCCAGAATTCAGATATAGAGCTCTGAACGCCCAAGTATCTTCGTCAGGTCTTCCGAACACTTTCAAGGTAATTCTTTACCTACAATGGAAGGTCTAAACAAGAGGAGTAAGGTCTATTTGTTAGTATTCACTAACACTTTCGTGCCTAAGGTGTTTTACCCTTAAGGGAAATGAACATACTTGTGCGCCGCCCTACTTCTTCACCAAAACTTGTGCGCCTCTCTTCTGGAAGTACCTCAGGATAATTCTAAAGGCTTTGGTCAAGGATCGCCCAAGTCTTACCCTACTGGTTAACAATCGCGTAAGTACCCATGTGTCGCGCAGGTATACCTGCGCGACCAGGACATGTACGCCCACACAGTACCTGCGTTCCTGACATGACTTGCGCGCCCCTGCCTTTTTGGGTGCCATTCTTTCCCATTTAACCCTTCTTATACCATTCCACCTCTCCTATTCAAGATTCAGTCTTCAAGACATTCTTCAAAGCCATTTATGTAATGTTTTCTTGATTAACTTCCTTATCTGAAAGGAATTATGTGGAATATATCTCAAAAACTAGTGATTTACACATCTTTATGTCAATAAAGATTGAGATTTCATTCATTCAACCTCATCCTTTAAGATGAGATAACCCCTTAAACTGGGCCTCCTTTTCAGGAATAAGTCCCAGTCATAATTCTAAAATTTGGGAATCCTCCTTAAGAGTAAGCCCGAAGTCCTCTTTAACCTGGGACTCCTTTTTAGGAATAAGTCCCAGTCATAATTCTCAAATATGGGCATCCTCCTTAGGAGTAAGCCCCACATCCTCTTTAACCTGGGCCTTCTGTTCAGGAATAAGGCCCAGTCATAATTCTCAAATTTGGGCATCCTCCTTAGGAGTAAGCCCCATGTCCTCTTTAACCTGGGCTTCCTTTTCATGATTAATCACCAGTCTCAAAGTTCACAAGTATGGGCATCCTCCTTTGGAGTAAGCCCCAAGTCCTCATTAATTTGGGCCTCCTTTTCAGGAGTAAGTCCCAATCATAAAATTCCCAAATATGGGCATCCTCCTTAGGAGTAAGCCCCAACCATAATTCTCTTAACTTGGGCATCCTTTTCAAGAGTATTCCCTAGTCTCAAATATAGGCATCCTCTTCAAGAGTAAGCCCTAAGTCCATTTATTTTTCAAGTCCCTTAACCTGGGCTTCCTTCTCAGGAGTAAGACCCAGTCTTAATTTCTCTTAACTAGTCTTAATTTACTTTTTGATCTGGGTCTCCTTCTCAAGAGTAAAACCCAATCATAAGTCCCCTCCTAATTTGGGCCTCCTTTTCAAGAGTAAGCCCCAAATTAGAGTATCCAAATCTCCATATAGTAAATATACCTTTATGGACCCTATTCCTGGATTTCTTCCCTGAAGTAAATCCTAATCTTCATCTATTCGGGCAGTCATACATACATAAGCCTCACATCATTTCTTATGATTTCATGTTTCATGGAACAACTTTTTGGTTTTACCAATACCTCTTATTTCTCACACCGATCATGACTCAAGTGAGCTTAGAGTGTAAAAGTAATTATGACATCTTTCTTTGATCCATCTATCATAAACATCATATTCCCTTACTCGAACTACGTGGGTTCTGATTCCTTTTCCTAAAAAAAGGATATGTAGGTAGCCCATCTGCGGGTACGATCCCAACTCTGAAATAATCCATGTTCTTATGAATGACAAAAAACATCAAGTGCCCCACTGAGTGGCTTTAAAACCGGTATGGTCATCATAATGAACAATAGACTTTTTATGTATTAAAGGATACCATTGACTAAAAATATATAAACAAATACAGATGATTCTCTATCAATGAAGAACCTCGAATACATATAAAATATTCTCTAAATTTCCTACATATCAATCATTGATTGTCAGATCTAAAGGAAAGCTCATTTTATAGTGGGTAATGTAATAAGGGTTCACGAACATAACATAAATCAATAAAGAGAGTCCCGGAGTAGAAAATAATTCCCCTCAAAAAGGTTTGATGAGTCTAACCTCCCATCCTCTCATCCAATGAAAATTACTAAGCCTCATCAGTCCACAACTAATGAGAGCCTACCTTTGGAAAGTAGGTTCAAATGGATATGGAATCATTGGATGTTTCCGGTTCTACGAACAAACCCGTTAGAAACTGCTTGGAATGTTTGAATCTTAAATCAATGAGATCATCCCCAATTCCAAAGGGAAATAAAAAATGGTGAACCCGACGTGAATCCTTAACCAAGTTAAAATTATGTTTTTCTTATTTGTTAGGCCCCTATTTAAAACTCAATGAGAGGGCCAACAAAAACAATCATTGAAATATGTGCTCATCCAAAATATGTAGTGGCTGAATTTATCTTCATTACGTATGTTATATCAAACAGGCACTCTTTTCCAATATTTTCTTCATTCTAAGAAATGGATGCTCTCAAGTTTACACATGTTAATACCATTACTATGAATTCCATTGCTGCTACTCCTGCTGGATCGTCATCCACTCTCCGGATGACATCACCTACTCAGCGCCTTCAACGCTGGGTATCAAACGCGCTGGTTAAGGAGTATCGTCAACATGGTACCATTCCAACTCTGGAGGCTTCCCGACAAGCCCTCCAAGTGAACAAATCACACCGGTCATCCGGACAACGATGACCAGTGATCAAGAATTAGGCGGTGCTAACCACCATCTCCAACTGTTTCGGGTTGTTATCCCCGGAACGCAATCACCATTCTCTCCCATATTCTAAGTAGGTTGGATGAGCAGGCCCCTCAGGTCCTTAATGCAAAGAAACAGATGTTCTTCCCAAGGGATCCTATCAAAAATCGCCACCAAACTCATGCGGTAGTGCACCCTCAACTTGATGAGGGTACCGACTCTAGGCATTTGGCTCAGGTTCCTCGAACCCGAGTAGGCCAGACGAATCGCCAGAGGAGAAATCCGGTGAGCAGTGTGCAGGTTCACATCCTTTCCATCTCCGGAGAAGTACACCAACCTAACTTGGTGGCAAGCAACGAGCAAGCACACACACTAGCCCGTTTTAATTTTGATGTCCAACGGACTCGTCTGGCAGCATCACGCCAATCCTGCCAGGAAATTCCGGCAGAGTATTATAGGTAGGAACATACACATGTTTATACGTCATCAGCTAGTCAGTAGGCTCATCTGAATACATATGATGGATCTCATCAACCATGTTCGGTGAAGTGAAATCAGCAGGCAGATACACCTGCTAGTACTGATCAAACCTGCCAACAGTCTCACTTGGTAGCATTCGGAGAAGTCAGTCGGAAAGCTCCGGCGACAAACCGGAGGCAGACTCAACTCTCTGCCCCTACACTTGATTACTGTCAGGATTCACTGACAGGAAAAGGAGGACAGGATCAGGCGCATACACCTACTCCAAGCCCGAAATGGGCATATATCCCTGTTCCGGCAGCTGAAGTCACCAAGCATATTCTATCAATGGTGAAATAGAAGAAGAAAATCCCTGCTCATATTCTGGATGCTTTCCAGGATATTATAACAGCTTCAGCAACATCTCAGGGAAAGACACACAAATGTGTCCCTAGTAGTAGAGTGACACATCAACAGTTCACTCCAGAGCAGATACGCACATCTGTTCCAGTCCAAGAGGGTTGTGGGGCATACTCCCCCATATCATACGGACAACCACTTCAGGAATATACACCTAATTTGAGTAGAGATCATTAGCCTAACCTGGCCATCTCTCCTGATCAGGCATATACACCTGCTCAGAGCAGCCACTTTTTACAACAAGTGGTTTCCAAGGTGAGTAAGAAGGCATCTAAGAAGAATACCTTCCCAGCACAGTCAAGAGATCAAGAGCCAATCTGTAACAAGGCCTTGCTCGATGCTGGAGTTCTTGAAGCCCTCAGACAGTTATCTGTTGGAATTCCAGATTCTACTCCCTCAAATCCCAATAGTGGGAACATTAATTCTGAAGGTCTTTAATAAATACTTCCCCATGAAGGATTTCTTCATGAAAATTCAGTTGATCTCAAAATTTTATCTTCATATGAGAGCCATAGGAACCCTCTGTTTGGTCATAAGATCAAGGAGCAAGAGATCTCATCTTTTGCTGTATCCCACCATGGTGGTCCTCCCCATGATGATGAATTTCACTGTGAAAGTCCTCTCTTTAGTAGTGATGCACTTTCCCCAAAAAATGATCCAGTGGACAATGTAGTTCCGAGAAATCCCTCTTATCTTGAGGAACATGAAAATGTGAATCCAGTCATGTCTGATGCTTCATCGCTAGCAGGTGAAATACTTTCTCAATCAGAAGATAACCCAGGGTGTGGGTCATTCTCCGAACCACCCCTAAGTCATGCATCTTCTAGTTTGATCAGTGATTTCTCTACAAATCTTGTTTAATCTGATGAAGCAAGAAGGAAGAACCAGCTCTGGTCAAATTAGGTACAAGAATATTCGTTGAATGATAAAGAGTAAATGCTGAACATGAGAAAACAACTGGCAAAAGGTGAATTTCCAGTCATGTTTTGGCCTCTGTCTGACTCTCAGTATGACATTCCAGAGATGTTGACGGAAGATGGAATTCATGATATTCGTCTCAACATATGGAAAACTTGTTGTCAGTTGAAAAAGAAAGTATTATCTTATGATGAATATGAAAATCATTTTAAGATAATAGAAGGGTTGCAACGTCAAATTGACTTGGCATCTTTTTCAGTCTCACGATATCTGAAGGCTGAAAAGTAGCAGAGAGTCCTTCAGCGTTCATGCCTTGGCACACTAAGAAGATTGCGCCAGTTAATTACTAATGCCTCATCTGGTATTCATGTCAGAGGATGGGGTGTTCATGGAGCACTTCATTTCACGGTGCTCTCTAGTCAGCAAAGCCTGCCGAAAATAGTCTCATGCAATGTTATTGCCCATGGCCGGCCACAAAGACCTAGATTTGTTTGTAATCAAAATCTTTCCCAAGAATAGGCTTCAACTAGTTCCACTCAAAATCAAAAATATAGAGAACAAGTTGTTGAATTACTCCTAAATCAAGAAAATTAGAATATTGAACAAGCCTCTCGTATGGATCAAGAACATCATCAAGTGACAGAAGTGTCAAAAATCATCCAACGGTCTTTCGAGTCGGGTGATAAAAGTGGATGTTGATTGATGCATCCAGCTAATTTTTGGACTAAGGTCTACAAGATCAGGAAAGCTTTTAAGAAAGTCTTAGACATAGCATGTCAAGAGCCACCCCAGCTTTCCAGACTAGGGACTCTTTTAAACCAACCCTCAGAATCAACAATTAGGATTCGAGGAGTTGAGCAAAAAACCAGTAATGGCCCCAGTCCACCAGAATAGGGCCTTTTTCAAATCATCAATCCCCTCCTCAGCTAAAGTCAGTCTTCTCTCGATTGGGGAAGATGCCACAGGAGGAACGAAGAGCCAAATTATTAGGAGATTCCCTCCAAATTACGGTTCATCAAGAAGTTCCTGAGGGATCGAATCAATAAAAGGAAATGTCTCATCAAAGATATGGAAGAAGACAATATCACAGAAATGCTGATAGGAGGGATGTAATACATTATGAATCAATCAATGTCATCAATGTCGTTGTTTCTGATCCACTAGATGAGGCTCATTCAGAGGGATCACTTGAAGAGGTTCCTGCTCAAGAAGTTGTATGCACAGACACAAATGAAGAAGGTGTGTGTACACAAAATCAAAGGATTACTCAGAACCTAGGTAATCCTTCAAGTAACCCACTTCCCCCTCTCTGAAAGGGGTCAAAAAAGGGGAAGGGAAAGAATCAGGTTACATATCCTTCCTCTAGAGAAGGCCAATCGCTCCCACTAGAGCAAAGATTTTCACAACAGGAGGAAGATATGAAGGAATTGAGGAGGTTGAATGCAGAACTTCTTCAGGGAAGTCTTCTTCCTAAATGTGTTGGAGTCGGTCAGCCAAGGGAATTTTTTGCAGCTACTGAGATGGATCAAGAATATCCTCCTCTATCAGTACACCCTCAAAGGTATAATCCTACAGGTCAAGTGAAACAACAGTTGGTGGTGCTACCATCAGTTGTAGCACCAACCACCATACCTTTCCAACTCTAGTTATTGCACCTACCCAAGTCCAAGTTCAACCGGATGTTTTTCAAAAGTTAATAACTACCATTGAGTCATTAACAGCTCATTTAGAGACTGTGTAAGGGAAGCGTGCACAGGTTCAACCAGAAAAGAGAGCTTACCCTGAATGGGTAGATTCAGTCTCCTCCGCATCATGTTTTGGGAACCCTGTATTCCTTATTTTCAATGGATCAGGCGACCCTGAACAGAATTTGAAACATTATGTGTCTTGTTGCGATCCTATGATGGGAACTCCGGAGTAGCAAGAACTAGTGAAACTCATATGCTATGTGTGAACCATTCAAGGACCAGCCTTTGTCTGGTATACAAGCCTGCAATCCCGATCAATTACTGGATGGGAGGATCTTCACCAAATATTCCTTCTCCAATTCAGCTCAAATTTTCCAAAGAAAAAAGTATTTGATCTTAGAAACTGTAAGAAAAGGGATAATGAAAGATTCTCTGATTTCATTGCTCGCTGGAAGGGATTAACATATTCCTTGAGCTTATAACTCCCTCAAGAGAAGTTGTTTCCAATCTGTGTGGCAAATCTGCGTGAAGAATTATGCACGCTGTTGTTCCCTGTGAAATATGCAGGAGGGTTTCGAGACCTTACTTCAATCACTCAACAGATTGAATATTCTCTTATACAGACTAAGGCTAAATCTCAGGTAATTCCATCAGCTCATGGAAGGAGAATGGGTAAAGCAGAGACTGCTACAATTATTCTTAAACAAGCACATGTACCTACTTCTACCTCAAAACCTTCATCATCTCGAAGGGATCCACCTTCTGAGCACCAAAAACAAAGGCTGCTTCATCAAGAAGATAAAAGAAATCAAATACAAAAACATTTTTATGAGTTTAATATCAATGTTTACTCTTTCCGAAATGAACAAGTTCCTAGACACTTCATTTCGGCTCTGGAAAATAATCTAGTTCAATTGCCAAGGCCCAAGAGGCCAAACAAGGAAGGAGAGGAAGACCGTCCCAATTATTTCCTCTTTCATCAAATGTTTGGGCATCCCATCCAGGAGTGTTTTGTCTTCAAAGACCTCCTGAAAAAGATGGTCGACTCGGGACAAGTCAAACTGAAAGGTTCTTCAGCTCAGGTAGCATGTGTTACTGCTACAGTTCCAGAGGAGGAAGGCGAGTGGCAAGAAGTCAAAAGAAAAAATGCACATAAATATGATGATTGGATTGTCAGAAAGATGATCAACCGAAATCATTATATTTTTCAAACACAATTGATAAAACCAATTGTGCCTTCTTCCATGAATGCCGCAAAAAAATCCTCTTCAGAGGGAAAATCCTCAAAATGGCGGCATAATTTTAAGAGAGAGGAACAATCAGAAGAAGATGAGTTTGTGTCAAAGCCTAAGCTTTCTTTGACTCTGGCAGATTTCATGTCATCTACATTGAAGCCACGGGCACTGTCCCACCAAACGACACAGCCTAAATTGGCTATTCAGTCGGAGTCTTCATCAAATGAAGAGCTAATCTTTGGTTCTGTTAATATGATTCACTTAACAAATCCTTATGTCAGTCACGGTTTCGATTTTGATGAGCCGGAATTCCCTATATCAAATAGAGGAATCAGAGGGAGTTCCCGGGGTCTGGGATACAGAGGAATACATGGATATCCTAGAATTCACTATTCCAATTATACCCCTGCTAGAACTATGTACGCAGCAGAAACTCGTGGCAGAGCCCTTCAGCGAGCTCAACAAGAACAAGCATGTTCTTCCACCAATAGAAAATTCAGTCCTGGCACAGTTATTCTGGAGGATCGGTTGGGGGTTCCATCTTCATACTCTCAGTGAGTAAATGGATATAATCAGTTTAATCTTCCAAAACCAGGAATATTGCCAACTCCTATCCCAATACAAGATGCATCAACTTCCAAAGAATCTGCTTCTAAGGCACTTTCTAAACCACATGTTCCTGTAGGGAAACGCAGACCTCTGGATCAATAGTATGATATATTGAAACACCTGGCCCATGTACTAGAAAAGTTATCAATTTTGGATGCTTTGAATCTGTCAAAGGATCTTCGGGAGGCACTCATTGAGGCTTTGTCAAGTCCTCAGAAGTTTGAAACTGAAATTGCTGCAGCTGAAGTCTATCACGTAGAGAATAATCCTGCAGAATTCCATGCAGTGATATCTTTCACTGATGAAGATGAATATGATGTCGTGTATGGACATATTATACCTTGGTATTTATCTGGAAAGGTTAATGGCATAGACATCCGAAGTGCTTTCATTGATAATGGTTCAGGAGTCAACCTCATGCCCATTCGTACACATCGGCGATTGGGCCTCATGGAATATGATTTATCTCCTTCTACCATGATGTTACAAGGATATGATAAAAATAAACAAGAACCACTAGAAGAAGTTACACTCAGAACTCAGTTGGGAGATCTTGTATCCAATTCAGATTTCATGGTTGTTGATCAAGACTCATCCTTCAACATCTTTCTTGGAAGACCTTGGCTACATCAACATGCAGTTATCCCTTCATTATAGAATCAATGTCTCAAGTATTGTTTCGATGGTCAATTTGGGACATTGTATGGTGATAAGGCCCTGTTCAAGACATGTGAGTCTCAATATATTGAGGAGGAATTCTATCATGTGAAGGGAAGGGAGAAATCCACAGTAATTAAGATTACCAAAGTTAATGCTCTGTATGGTTTGGAAAACATTCCAGTAAATCCATTTGAACGTGTGAGTACAGATTATGTGTTGTCTATCAGTCAAATTGACAAGATAGACCCAAATCAAAATACTCTTATTGAAAGACCGATAATGTCAATTACGGCAATCGAGCCAGAAAACATGGGAGAAATTGTTAACCCAAAAAGCAGTGATGAAAGCCCAAATGGTGATGTCTTCATTTCATCTGCTGAAATCCAACAAGTATATACTTCTCCAATCAGGCCAGAAAAAGTTATAGCAACATCGGAGGTGAACAGTGATGTCGACTCTCAATCCATCATCTCCTCTTTATTTCCCAAGGAATACCCTTCATTATCAATCAGGTCAGAAATGGAAGCTTCTTCTTCAAGATGTTCAAATTTTAAGATCTCTTCTGATCATGGAAATTCTGCTTTATCATCTACTATGCAAGTAGAAACGGAAGAAATAACACATGAAGAAGAAGAAGAGGAATATCTCAGAGATGCTCCTCCAACATTTGAAGAGGGTATCTCTACCACCGTGGATGAACTCGGAGAAATAAATATGGGTACAAAAGAAGATACACGCCCTACTTTAATCAGTGCGGCCATGACTCTTGAAGAACAAGAGATGTATATTTCCTTTTTCAAACAAAATTGAGAAATATTTTCTTGGAACTATAAAACGATTCCCGGGCTTGATCCTGATGTTGCTACTCATTATTTAGGTTTACCAGAAGAGCATCGAGGATTTACTCAAGCCGCGAGAAGAACACACCCAACTTATGCTTCCAAAATTGAAGCTAAAGTGGATAAGCTTATCGAAGCTAAATTCATCAGAGAAGTTCAATATCCCAAGTGGCTGACTAATATTGTCCCTGTGAAGAAGAAGAATGGAAAAATTAGATTTTTCATTGATTTCAGAGATCTTAATCGGCATTTTCCTAAGCATGATTTTCCAGTTCTGATTACAGAACTCCTGATTGATGCAATTGCTGACTATGAAGCACTTTCCTTCCTGGATGGATATTCTGGATATAATCAAATCTGAATGGCTCCAAGAGATGAGGAATCCACAGTCTTTAGAGCCCCCGAGGGTGTGTTTTTCTACCGGGTAATGCCCTTTGGCTTAAAGAATGCAGGTGCAACATATCAATGTGCCATGAATCGTATCTTCAAGCCCTTTTTAAGGAAGTTTGTTTAAAGCTATTTGGACAATTTGGTGGTCAAATCCAAACAATGTTCTAATCAATTGGCTGATTTGGAAGTCATATTCCACAATCTTCAACAACATAATTTTAAGATAAACCCCTTAAAATGTGCTTTTGGGGTAACCTCAGGAAAATTTCTCGACTTTGTTATACAGCATCGTGGTATTGAAGTCGATCCTGAGAAGAAAAAGTCAATCCTTGGTATGTCACCTCCTTGAAATTTGAAAGAATTGAGAAGACTTCAAGGACACTTAGCCTATATTCGGCGTTTCATTGCCAATTTGGCAGGCAAAAGTTTACCCTTCACCAAATTGATGAAGAAGGGAGTCACTTACCAGTAGACTGAAGAATGTCAAGAAGCATTCGATATTCTCAAGAAATGCCTCTTTATTCCACCAGTACTCATGCCACCTGTTGAAGGAAGACCATTTATCCTCTACTTGACAT
Source organism: Viscum album (assembly GCA_963277665.1). NCBI lineage: Eukaryota > Viridiplantae > Streptophyta > Magnoliopsida > Santalales > Viscaceae > Viscum > Viscum album. The sequence goes on along the minus strand of OY728120.1, from coordinate 1,747,658,536 downwards.
CTTTAGAGCGATCATTGGGATCATTTCTTGCTCAGAAGAATGATGCAGGGAATGAAAACAGGCTCTACTACCTCAGTCGGACTATGCTTGAAGCAGAAAACCAATATTTAAGTATTGAGAAGTGCTGCCTGGCATTAATCTTTGTAGTTCAGAAGTTGGTAAACTACCTGCAAAATCACGAGGTCCAATTGGTATCTCTCAATAACCCGCTCAAATTCATCCTTAGTCGTCCAATGCTTACAGGACGTCTAGCAAGGTGGACAGTTATTTTGTAGCAATTCGACATTCAGTATGTGTCTCAAAAGGCAATAAAGGGCCAAGCTCTGGCTGATTTCCTGGCTGAACACCCTTCATTGGAAGATACATCTTCAGATATTGAACTCCCTGATGAGGAAGTCTTCTCTATTCAAGAAAGTCCTCAGGCATGGGAAATGTATTTTGATGGTGCTTCCAGAAGTCCAACAGGGAATAAAATGGAAAATCCTAAATTCAACAAAGTTGGCTTTGGAATTGTGCTCATTTATCCAGAAAAGGTTGTGTTACCTTATTCCTTCTTGTTATGGGAAGGTGGTACCAATAATGAAGAAGAATACCAAGCTCTCATCGCAGGCTTGGAATTGGCGCTTCAAGAACAAGTGAATCACTTGAAGGTGAAAGGTGATTCGGACCTGGTAATCAAACAAGTCAATGGGGATTATGCCATCAGAAAAGAAGAACTAATCCCTTTGTATGATTACGTCAGAGAGCTAATGGTGGAATTCCCTTAGGAACCGACATTTTCTTACGTCCCAAGATCACAAAATGCTCAAGCTGATGCACTGGAAAATATAGCCACAGCTCTGGCAGATCCAAATCGGGACGAGACAACCATCAGTATTGCCCACCGTCTTGCAATGTCAACTTATGTTCAAATCAGAACATAGGAAATTAATTAAATAAGTCCCATTCCGGAACCATATGGTCATACCTCATGATGGATGTCACCTATCAAGGAATACCTTCAAAATTGAACACTTCCACCTGATAGAGCTGAGAAAGAACAAATTCAGAGACGTGTGGTCAATTTTACTCTTTATGATACCCTATATCACTTAGAGAAAAATTATCTACAAACATGGTTTTGATGGAGTTCTCTTCAGATGCATTGATGGTGAAGAGACAATGGCTATCATGAAAGAAGTGCATGCAGGAGTCTGTGGTGCCCACCTGTCTGGACATAGACTGTCAGATCAGATTCGAAGGCTTGGATACTTCTGGCCTTTAATGATACAAGATTGTGTCGATTTCACAAATAAGTGTCATTCATTCCAACTACATTACAACTTCATTCATCAACCTCCAGATTTTCTTCATATAGCTAAATACTCATGGCCATTTTCCACGTGGTGAATGGATGTGGTGGGACCTTACCCTTCAGCTACGGCCAAACAGTTTATGTATATTCTTACTACTACTGATTTCTTTTCCAAATGGGCAGAGGAAGTACCTCTCAAGTAAGTCAGTTCTAAAATCATTGTTAGCTTCATCAAGTCTAACATCATTACCAGATTTGGTGTCCCTCATACCATATTGACGGACAATGGAACCAACTTCTGTTCATCCGAGGTGAAGAAGCTGTATCAGGAATACAACATCAAATCCAAACATTCATCTCGGTATCATGCAGCGGCCAATGGCCCGATAGAATCCTTCAACAAGACTCTTTCAAATATAATGCAAAAGATGGTGGATAAAGATAAGAATTCATGGCCTGATAAACTCTTTCATTCTTTATGGGCTTATCAGACCACCACCTACACTGCAATGCGGTCAACTCCATATTCACTGGTATATGGAATTGAAGTCGTCATTCCCATTTATGTTCAACTACCCTCTCTCAGAGTAGCCATTTGAGATCAGTCATCTACAGATGAGAAATCTCAAAAGTGATTGAATGAATTGGAATGGTTAGATTAGAAAAGATTGTGCACTCTGCACCACTTGGAAGTCTATCCGAATCGAATAGCACGATCTTTTAACAAAAAGGTTTGTCTTCGTTCATTCACTCAGGGAGAATTGGTATTAGTTCTCAGAACTCCAATGATACCAGGAAAGAAACCTCCCAAGATTGAGCCAAAATGGGAAGGACCTTACTCAATACATAAGGTCTACTCTAATGGAGCTTATTCATTAATCTCGATAGATGGATAACTCATCACTACACCAACCAATGCTATATTTCTGAAGAAGTATTTTGTATAAACACAAAATATATCATCAATGGTCCGGTATGACCTTAAACTACACCATCGTCCAGCATGACGTTAAACTGCACCATCCACGGTCCATGCATATGACCTTAAACTATTCACACTTTCGTCCCACACAACGTTAAACTATGACGTCCTAACTACATGAAGCTAAACTGTACAGAAGTCTCTTATGTATAGCAAGACATTAAACTGCATAACCAATGGTCCATGCATATGACCTTAAACTATTCTCACTTTCGTCCAACATGATGCTAAATTGTTTCCCCCTTCATCGTCCTTGCAATATGACGTTAAACTATATAGAAGTCCTTTACGTCTAGAAAGACGTTAAACTACATAACCAATGGTCCATGCATACAACCTTAAACTATTCACACTTATGTCCAACATGACGCTAAACGGTATCGTCCCTTTTTCGTCCAACATGATGTTAAACTGTGAAAAAGTCCCTAATACATCCAACATGACGTAAAATGGTGTACTTTTTTGTCCTCACTGCATGACATTAAACTGCACAATTCCCCTTTTGTCCAACATGACATTAAACTGTATTTTCCCCATCGTCCTAACTACATGACGCTAAAATGTATAGAAATTCCTTTAATACATCCTACATGACATTAAAATGTGCTTTGTTTATGCTACATGACATTAAAACTGTGCAGCACCAATAGTCCTAACTGAAAGACTTTAGAACTGCATAGTTCCTTCATATGTCCAACATGACATTAAATTTTGCATCGTTAGGGTTGTTGCTACCTCTTGTTTCTCACACAGATTATGACTCACGTGAGCTTGGATCAAACATCAACCATAACACTCTCTCTGGGCTACTAACCATGTGTAAGTCCCAACACTTTTTTCTAGGTCGTTGTCCCCAAGGACAACTTGATCACTAATTCATTCTTTAATTGAACTACGTGGACTTTGATCCTTGCCCTCTAGGATGGGTACGTAGGCAACCTCCCAAGGTTCAATCCCAAAACCAATCTCTTCACATCGGTTCACCTCAATCTCATACGATGTTGATTCATGAAACTGCCCCTAGAATCAATATCTTTACATTGGTTCACTTTCGTCCTTGCTATACGACGTTAAACTATACAACACTTTTGTCCAGTATGACAATAAACTACAATATTATTTGATACCCTCACCAGAGAGGGAATCATTATTTACATTGATTTTCAATCATGTTATATTCCAAATACTATGTGCATACATGGAAACGCCCTAACCTTTTATCTTGTGTTAAACCATCATTGCACTAAGGTCCCCTTTCACCCTTCACATGTACGAACCAAATTTGTACAGAGGGTAGTTCTAGAACTACATGGGCTTGATTCCCATCCTTATGGGATACGTAGGAACGTTCGAGTGTCCCTCGAATCCAGTCCCAAGTCTTTGGGCCTAACCCCAAATTCCACTTTCAGTCACTTGGTTGAAAAGTCCCCATGAAAACACACACTGTGTATTTCTTATAATGGTCCAAGCCCTATGACCCTTAACTAAGATCTCCAATCCTTTTGTCCCACACGACGTTAAAATGTAGTTCAAGAACTATGTATGGCTTGATTCCCATACTTATGAGATACATAGTGAAGTCCAACATTTCCATTCAGGACCCAGTCATAACATGATTATGGTTAGCATTGATCTGTGTATCTATGCATACATTGGACAATACCCATATTTATGTCTCATAATCCTAACCTTAAATATTTTCATATCTTCATAACCCTTTTCTTGACTTCTAGTCAAAAAAATGTCAAATTTATGAGAGTTCTTTTTCCTGACTATGCAGTACGTTCCCTTAGGTGGCCTTGAATAAACAGTCTCCATAACAGATTTGTCATCCAAAAGATACTATTATTTGACTATGCATCCAATACCCTTAGGTGGCCCTGTATAATTCAACCCCCTAACGGATTTGTCGGATACTGGTAACTTCATTATTGGGATGAAAGCCTCTTTTGTCCTTATTTGTCTTAAATTACAATATGTAGGGATCCGCAAAAATAGCCATCCTTAACCTATTTTTCCCATATCCTTTTTCATGATCTGAAAGTATTCAAGTCTATGGTTTATATTCTCCTTCCCTACGTTTGGGTCAGACCTTCGTAGGAGTGATATCCATCCAGTTCTTCGATAATATTGTTTGGAAATATCTTCTCCATATTCAAGTACCTCTTTCCATACAATAAACTCTATACTTTGGAAAATTTGAATCTCCATAAACTTTCACTGGCTTCTTAGCACTAGGAAAGTAAATTTCTGAGAGTTATTTTTCCTGAATATGCAGCACGTTCCCTTAGGTGGCCTTGCATAAGTAGTCTACATAATGGACCTGTCAGTGAAAAGATGCAATTTATTTGACTATGCAGCCAATGCCCTTAGGTGGCCCTACATAATTCAACCCCCTAGAGGGTTTGTTAAATAATGGTGACTTCATTCTTGGGAACTACTTCTTCTAATGCCTTTTTAGCTCTTTTTCATATCATTCCTCAGATTCAAATATTCTTAAGTCATAGTTTACATATTTTCCCTCATACTTGAGTATTGTAATATGTTTTCAGATTAATTTTCAAGGAATTGAGCCAATTCTAATTCATTCATTCAAAGCTATTTTGACCTTAAAAGTAGCCTTTTTATGTCCGACGTGCATGACTTTAAACTTCCCAAAAAAGTAAAAGGAACTCTGAGTAAAATTCAAGTTCCATCTCACTAAACATACTTTTTGTATTATTTAGGTAATATTGAGCAATTAAGAGATTCAAAGTTTGTAGGGTTATTTATATTAATCCTAGTAAAAATCAAACTATGATCACTAGGCCCATTGGCATAAGTAAATTTAAAGCAGATAGAAAAAGAGAATAAAGGTACAAATTATTGAAGGTGAAAGTGTTTTTCATTGATGCACAAGAGTTAGAAGGACATCCACATACAGGAGTCTCTTCGCTTTTTCAGAAATTTCAAAAGACTTTCAACATAACTCTTCATTTGATTTACGGCATCCCGAGCTTCATCAGCATCCACCTAGAATTCATTCATTCAACTGGATACCATAAGAGATGCAGTGATACCAGCACTTCTTGGAACAATTGTTAAAGAATGTTCTTGAGTGCGGTTTGCGAAAATTTTATGCTGATCAAACAGTGACTCCATTTTTGTCCAAGAGACTTGGAAGATGGGTACATGGATTTGAGAATGAAGCATTGGAAGAAAAGAGCCATTTGGAGAGAGTACTCTTTTCAGATATTGTTCTAATGCCATGTTTGTCTTCTCCCCACCAACCGGAAGCGGAAGACATTTCAGACCATGGGTTTTCCATTTTCATATCTCCAAGGAAATGGCATGCAGGAAAAAATTTGAATGTTCATGCCAATGTTGTTTCTCTTAATGCAAAGCATTACCGAAATAAAGGAGTAGCAGTGCAGCTGCATCTCAGGCATATATTTCTTTGCATCTGGAACATTGACTCCTTGATGATGACAATGACCATACAATGGAAGATAGATGCTCTGTGGGAAGTTAATATGATATTTCTTCAAGTACTTAGCCAAATCTGTAAGAGTGTTGTCATAGATATCATATTAATCATGGCCAACAATATTCATTATGTCATCAATCCACTTGATAGCCAATTCATCAGCCATTATAATTCTCTTGGGAGCCATTGGATCTGCAAAAAAGTTGAGTAATTAACTCTTAAAGTAAGTTAATTTTTTATAAAATTTGTGAAGGAATTTGAAAAAGATGGCTAAGGCATTAAGGCGCGCATGTCTAATTTTGACGCGCAAGTATGGATGTGCCGTGCAAGTTTTTAGCGTGCATGTATCACCGAGAAAGTCCAAATACCTATACTGCAGCGCGATAGAAAAGAAACATCAGAAAATAGAGCAACTTGCACGGCGAAGGCAACCTGCGTGGAGAGAGCTCGAAATTTGAAATCTGGATGCTTTGTACGGAAATGGGGCCACATATTTATAGGCCAGACCGCACCCTTTCGCGCTGATGCCTGCACGCTCAACACTTCTGTGCCACCCTCTGTGCCATCAACACTTTCGTGCCACCTATCCTTTGGTTTTACTCTTTTCCTCAGAGTCACATCCTTATTTTTTTTGGATCCAACTCTGAGGGGGGGACTTTTGTTGATGGTCCGTTTCGTCACAGAGACCAAAGGAATGTAAAGGTAAATACCTTGAAACTAAATTGATTCATCATTTGATGAAAACACCAAAAATCAACAAAGGAATGAAGAAGGAGTCAAAGGACCTTGGGTCGCACAAGTTCCCTCATGGTCTAGCAAGTACACTTCCACGCAGCCTAATGGTTGCGCATGTGACTTGCATGCCCTAAATGATAACCGCCTGGGGTCTTCTCCAGCCTATAAATAGACCATGTGGGCCCCCCATTTCAAAAGAAAAGTTTTTCCAGAATTCAGATATAGAGCTCTGAACGCCCAAGTCTCTTCTTCAGGTCTTTTGAACACTTCTAAGGTAATTCTTTACCTAGAATAGAAGGTCTAAACAAGATGAGTAATGTCTAAGTGTTAGAATTCACAAACACTTGCGTGCCTAATGTGTTTTACCCTTAAGGGAAATGAACATACTTGCGTGCTGCCCTACTTCTTCACCAAAAATTTCGCACCTCTCTTTTGGAAGTACCTCAGGATAATTCTATAGGCTTTGGTCAAGGATCGCCCAAGTGTTACCCTACTGGTTAACAATCGTGCAAGTACCCATGTGTCGCGTAGGTATACCTGTGCGACTAGGACTTGCGCACCCACGCAGTACCTGCGCGCCTGCCAGGACTTGCACGCCCCTGCCTTTTTGGGTGGCCTTCTTTCCCATTTAACCCTTCTTATCCCATTCCACCTATCCTATTCAATATTCATTCTTCAAGACATTCTTCAAATCCATTTATGGCATGTTTTCTTGATTAATTACTTATCTGAAAGGAATTATGTGGAATATCTCTCAAAACCTAGTGATTTAGACATCTTTATGTCACTAATGATTGATATTTCATTCATTCAACCTTATCCTTTAAGATGAGAGAACCCTTTAAATTGGGCCTCCTTTTGAAGAATTAGTCTCAGTCATAATTCTCAAATCTGGGCATCCTCCTTAGGAGTAAGCCCCAAGTCCTCTTTAACTTGGGCCTCCTTTTCAGTAATAAGTTCCAGTCATAATTCTCAAATCTGGGGATCCTCCTAAGGAGTAAGCCCCATGTCCTCTTTAACCTGGGCCTCCTTTTCAGGAATAAGCCCCGGTCATAATTCTAAAATCTGGGCATCCTCCTTAGGAGTAAGCCCCAAGTCCTCTTTAACCTGGGCTTCCTTTTTAGGAGTAAGCCCCAATCTCAAAGTTCACAAGTATGGGAATCCTCCTTAGTAGTAAGCCCCAAGTCCTCATTAATCTGGGCCTCCTTTTCAGGAGTAAGTCCCAATCTTAAAATTCCCAAATATGGGCATCCTCCTTAGGAGTAAGCCCCAACCATAATTCTCTTAACCTGGGCTTCCTTTTCTAGAGTAAGCCCCAATCTCAAATATGGTCATCCTCTTCAGGAGTAAGCCCCAAGTCCCTTAATTTTGCAAGTCCCTTAACCTGGGCCTCCTTCTCAGGAGTAAGCCCCAGTCTTAATTTCTCTTAACCAGTCTTAATTTACTTTTTGATCTGGGTCTCCTTCTCAAGAGTAAAACCCAATCATAATTCCCCTCCTAATTTGGGCCTCCTTTTCAGGAGTAATCCCCAAATTAGAGTATCCAAATATCCATAAAGTACATATACATTTATGGACCCTGTTTTTGGATTTCTTCCCTGAAGTAAATCCTAATCTTCATCTATTTGGGCAGTCATACATACATAAGCCCTACATCATTTCTTATGATTGTATCTTTCATGGCACAACTGTCTTGTTTTACCAATACCTATTTTTCTCACACCGAGCATGACTCATGTGAGCTTAGAGTGTAAAAGTAATTTTGACATCTTTCTTTGATCCATAAATCATAAACATCATATTCCCTTACTCGAACTACGTGGATTCTGATTTCTTTTCTTAAACAAAGGATACGTAGGTAGCCCATCTGTGGGTACAATCCCAAATCTGAAATAATCCATGTCCTTCAGAATGACAATAAACTTCAAGTGCCCCACTAAGTGGATTTAAAACCATTATGGTCATCATAATGACCAAGAGACTTTTTATGTATTAAAGGATACCATTGACTAAGAATCATTAAACAAATACAGATGATTCTCTATCAATGAAGAACCTCGAATACATATAAATGATTCTCTAAATTTCCTACATATTAATCATTGATTGTCATATCTAAAGGAAATCTCATTTTATACTGGGTAATGTAATAAGGATTCACGAAAATAACTTAAATCTATAAAGAGACTCCTAGAGTAGACAATAATTCCCCTCAAAAAGGTGTGATGAGTCTGACCTCCCATCCTCTCAACCAATGCAAATTCCTAAGCCTCATCAGTCCACAACTAATGAGCGCCTCCCTTTGGAAAGTAGGTTCAAATGGATATGGAATCATTGGATGCTTCCGGTTCTATGAACAAACCCGTTAGAAACCTCTTGGAATGTTTGAATCTTAAATCAATGAGATCATCCCCAATTCTTGAGGGAAACAATTCCCCATATAGAAAATAAAGGATTTTAATGATAACAAATATAGTTTAAAAACATTGAGATTAATACTTCACTTACATGAGAAGAATTTTTTTAGAAAAAATAATTTTATTTAAAAACATTTACCTTAGAATAAAAATGGATTTTAAGAAAAAAAATATAATATTGAAAATAGATTTCCCCTTACCTTATGAACTTATAGATTTATATGTAACTTGGTAGTTTTCTCCATACTCTTCCAGTGCGATGGAAGGATGGATATACATAGGAAGAGAGAGGGAGAAAAAAATTAGGGCTTGGTCATGGGGTTATCTTATGCTATGGGAGGGGCATATATATATATAGGTGAAATTTTACTATACAATATTACCAATTAACATGATAATTTAATTGATTTGATATAATGGGGGATTATAATAAATCCTAGTTACAACAAAATGCTGGTCTCCCTTAGCATGTATTGCAATATGAAAGACACAAAAAAATAAGGGTCAATATTTATAGAAACTGATATATATACACACACAGTATCATCTTTTCATCCAATGCAATATTAGGAGAAAAAAATATAGTATTAAAGATATAATCTAACATTATAAAATACCTATATTTTAATATGATTGTTACATTTAGTTATTTATATATAAATATTTATATTTATTTTAATTTTGATCAGGTTTAGTAGAGGGTTATTTAATAAGATTTGTTATATCAATACAAATCATTCCTGAATTTTTGACATAGTATTTATAAACCCAAATCGGTTTTGATAGGGTTATGTCAATGAGACCAACATATGTTTTTTCTATAAAAATGGTGGAAGGGATGTTGTAAGAAAAGGGGTTCTCATATAATGAGTTTCATTTATTTTTTAGTATGTCTTATGGATGATACTTCTTTCACTAGAAGAAAATAATTATGAATATAATATCGAAGTAGGACATAATATTAATAATGATGATAAAAGAACTGGGAGGAAGAAGGAAAGATGAAGTTAGGGGTTTATTGGGTCAGGTTAATGAATAATATACTCCTTGAATTGATCAGATGTATCAGAAATATTCAATCAAATGACTAAGTTCTAAATCGAACATCTAAATGTTATTGAATAGTATCTAGAAGGGTGTTTATCACACAAATTATTTACTCATTTAGTGGCTACTTAGTAAGTTAAGTCTTTCTAAATACCACTCGATCTAAGCCACATGGGTTGATACACGAGAAAAATATTACACACACCCCTCTACACCATCATATAGAACTAAATGGTGCCACCATGAATCCAACACCTTCTATTCATTCTCTATGCAGTTTTCAGATTCTATTCATTACCAAACCCTCACAAATGCAACCTGAGGTTGGTCTGGGGTGACTTCCTCCCACACATGGTTGACCCCAAGGGTCCCACACGTATGTGTATATGGTTTTTTATTGATTGGATCATGGTTAACCATTATTTTTTTATAAGAAATCAAAATACTTTTCTTTTATAGCTACATATAAATGTTATTACCAATACTATTGTATTATTCATAATATTTTGCAAGATAAAATTAAAATAGTTTTCCTTCAAATATAGTGTTAAATACTTCCACAAATTAATAAATAAACATATATATTTTTATCATTAATGTATTGAACATTTTCAACGGGTTATTTTATAGAAATTTTAAACAAAAATAACATATAATAACATTTAAATATAAATTATATTATTTTTTATAAAAATCATAATTTTTAAAAAATAGTAATATATTCAACACAATAAATATTGAAAACATGAGGTGTTAAAAACGAAATATTCTATATCCTAGTAAAATTAATTTTGAATAAAGAATCATTATTTTTATATTTTAACATAAAATATATTATAAATTGATTTAATAATATAAATTTATATATAAATTTTAAATGTATAGATATATTTTCATTAAATTATTTTTTATTAAAAATATTGTATCATATAAATTAAAATATTTTATTATTTGAATATATTAACATAATAAGAAATTATTTTGATTAAATAAAATCATTCAGTTACATAAAAGAGTATATTAAAACATATTTTTTATGGATATAAATTGAAAAAAAATATATACATTTATTATGAATTTATTAAATAGAAAAAATGATGAAATTTCTGGGCGGTAACATTCTCCACCATAAGGGAGTTATTCCCTCATAATTAATTCATTGTACATAAGGAAATTAATAATTTCCATCTTTAGATTTGTAAAAAAAATAAATACTACAAATACTAAAAAACATGTACTCCTAATGGTCACTAATTTACCTAGAACCTCAGGACAAAAAATCTAAATCTTAACTTATCCTAAAAAAATGAATCATCTACATATTTATCTAAATCGTTCCATTAATACCAATTAGAATATCCATAAACCCCCACTCTCAGATATTGTGCTACAAATACTGTTTAATTTATTTATACAATGTAACATAAAATATACATTCTATTAAAAATTTAGGAATTTTTTCCAGTGTAGGTTTTGGATAGAAAGAAAAAAAAGATACAATATATCAGAGTATAATATAAATTATCCACAAAGAGATATTTGAATTCACTCAATCTATATCCTAAATAATGTCAAGCATTATTGGATAATTTAATGATTTTGTTGAAAATATTTTAAAAAATAGAGTGAGAAAAAATTTCTATTTAGGGGTTTTAAAAACAATGAAGATACTATTATATGCACTATTTAAATATAGTTTAGTTTTATTATTCTATATAAATTTAAAAAAAAATTGGTAAATAAACTTTCAAAATCTGTCTAAAAAGTTGTGAAATTATATTACCATATTAATCACATATAATAATATTTTAAAAATAAAAACTATTTTTAAAACAAATTTAATATTAAAAATATAATAACCCTTGTAAATACATGGATTCCTCCTTAATGTTTTAAAAAACCTTTCTCTAGAAATAATAACTTTTTATGCAATGGAATGATGCACGGAAAACCCTATAAAATTTGTGAGGCTACTAGCAGTATCACCTTTTGAACAGTGTTTGTTCGATGTCATGGGTTCACTCCCCGTTCCTCATAATCACATTTGATACTCATTTTTATTTTTTTATAAAAAAATATACAATTTTATTTCTTCATTTAATTTCCACTTAAACTCTAATTAAAAAACAATATAAATTATTTTTAAGATAAAATAATTTTTATGTCATATAATTATTAGAAAAATATGCCTTCATAAAAATCTATAAGGTTATTAGAAATTCAAATTTCATAAAAATAATTTTAATATTACATATAATAAAGGAATAAAAATCTATATTCTTTTCATAAACATATTAAGGAATTTTAATCATAATAATACTGTATGTAAATAAATAAAAACATGATTAACATCCATATGATTAAAATGGAATTTCATGCATAAATAATAATTATAAAATCAATTATAACGTTTAAATAATTATATTGAAATAAAAGAACATAAAATGTTAAACATTATCCTTTTAAATTCACCACTTAATTATGAAAATAAAATTTCCTTTTTTAAATGTCTTACTTAATTTGAAAATTAAGGGTAGAAAAATAATAATTTCGCATATATATTATTTTTGAAACAAAATAATAATATTCATAAAATGATGGGTTTTCTTGAAAATGTTTTTTCATATAAAAACAATGGATTTCATATAAAGGGCTTTAAAAAATAAACACATTGAGTTGATAAAATAAAATTCCCTTAAATATGAAGTAGAGAATATAATTTACCTTACCTATAATTATAATATTCATAAGAGGAGGAGGTTAATTGAAAATCTATGGTTTTTTATGAAAAAAATCCTACACATAATATATTAACATTTGGAAACATAATTTGAAACAATTTTCTAAAAAAAATAAAACCATAAAAAGATTTTTTGAAAAACCCTAAATTAAATGACTTAATACAACATAACCATGAAAAATTAGAACCAGTATTTGAAAAGTAATTAAATATTACAGCATAAAATTATATGTTTCCCACATATAAAATAATAGTTAATAAGGATAATGAATATAGTTATGAAAACATTGAAATTAATACTTCCCTTAAATGATAATGTTTTTTGGAAAACATTATTTTATTTTAAAACTTTTAAATTTACATAAAAATGGTTTTTAAAAAAAATATTTCTATGAAAAATTGATTTCCCATTATGTTATTGATATATAGATTAAGATAGATCTTGGTTGTGGTATTTTCAAATTCTAATGTTACGAAAATATGAAAATATATATGAGAGGATGGAGAGAGAAAAATTGGGAATGGTTGTGGGGTTTTCCTAGGGAATATGAGGGATATATATCTGTGTGTGTGTGTGTGTGTGTGAGCATTCAATATTAAGTTTTATAGATGAATTCTTTCAGTTATTTTTTTATAATATTAGATATTTCAATAAAACCTAGTTACTGTGTAATTCATCATTTGACTAGAATGAAGTGTAAGCTAAGGGATGCAAAAAAATGAGGAATAAAATTTATCGAAATTGATATATATATATATATATATATACGTATATATTTACTTTCCTAATTTCATTCTATGTAATAATAAGTTAAGAAAATGATGGACCTGGAAGATTTTAACCAACTATGTACAATATCATGATTTAAATACGATTTTTACATTTATATATATATATATATATCTTAATTTCTATTTGGTTTAGTAAACGATTCTTCAAGAATATTTTTGAAATCAAGAGTAATCATGCTGAAATGTTTTTACATTATTTGAATCAAATCGATTCTATTATTATGAGGTGATGTTAATGATACCAATATGAGGTTTTATTCACTAGGCCAGTTCAAGGTGGGAGATGATCCCTGATTTTAGTGGAAATCTTTCAATTATTAAATTGAATTGTTTCTTTTTATATGAAACTTATTAATGCAGGTGAAAATTACCATTAAGGGTGTCTCCCATTTTGATTATTCTGTTTTATTAAGTATCTTTATATTTTAATCCATTCTAAATAACACTTGATCTGATGCACCAAGATTAACACCAGATAACACCTTCAAAAACATCCCTCCATGCCATCGTTTTGACCTGCATGATGGCATTTGGAACCAGCACGTTATACGTGAATTCAGTGGGATATGTGGGTTCATTAAACACCCAAACCCTCATACAAGCATCGAGTGTCTAGTTAGGGTCAAATTACTATCACACGTCATTGAAATCAAGTTTTCTACAATTTTTTGGTTGAGGTGGTCCCTTGAATGGATCAAGGGTGGAAAATATTTATTCCTAAAAATAAAAATATATTTATTTTATAGATAAATGTAAATATTATTACTAATATTAATTTATTAGTAATAACATTTTAGAAATCAAAATTTAAAATGATTATCCTATAGATATGGTATTACATATATTCTCAAAAAAATAAATATTATTAATCACTGTTATCTTTAATTTATTTTGTATTTTTAAAAATTTCAGTTATTAATATTTAAAAAAATAACAAAAATTATCATTGAAATAATTTTTTTACTATTTTTAATAAAAATATGTATTTTGAAAATGTAGTAATACATTCAAAACATAAAACAATGAAAACATGAAGTGTTGAAAACAAAAAATTCTATATCAAAATAAAATAACTTTTAAATAACGAATCATATCATAGAAAAATATCAACTTAAAATATATTCAAAATTTATTTAAGAAAAAAAAATTTCTTTAAAGAGTATAATTATATAGAAATATTTCCATTAAAATAATCTTTAATACAAATATTATTTCTTGTACTATAATATATTATAATTTGAATATTTAACACAATAAAAAAAATATTTTTGTTATATAAATTCATTTATTATCATAGAAAAGTATATTAAAACATATATTTTTTGGTTTTAAATTAATAAAAAATACATTTATTAAGAAATTATTAAAAATATAGAATGTATATATATTGAAATTCCAAGGATGGTATATTGAGAATATGAACATAACCTATGAAAACATACCCAATCAATAATCAATTATAAATAAAAATTCAAGTAAAAAAGTCATAAATAAAAAGAGTAATCATAAGAGTTTGGAGTCGTCAATAATTAATCCTAGGGCATGAGAGCATATCATAATAATACAAAATTAGTTTTTTCATACACATAAACTTTTAAAAACATTTCCTTAGTCAAATCACTTGATTAATACTATCATATAATAGTATACAAATACCCATAGTGGATTGGGTTAACTCCCCCTTAACTTTCATATAATCTCATGAAATTTCATTATTTACCCAATAAAATGAAGGGAAATAACAGTTCCTGCAATCATATAATAATTAACCACACATATGTGTGCCACTAGATAAGATGTACTTTTTCATCTATCATATAATAGTATATAGAGTCCCATAGTTGATTGGTTTTTCTCCTAATTACCAAAAACAAAGTTTAAAGACTCCCATAGTGGATTGGGTGCATTCCCCATTCCCTTTCTTATTATCTCAAGAAATATCAATTTTTACTCAATGAATTAAAGTGAAATAACACTCCCAAACAACACATAATTATGAAATGTATGAATTAGTTCCACTATATAATAAGAACCTATACCACTTCATTGTAGCCTAATTAACATGTGGGAAAGAAATGAATTTCATGAAAATTTTCTTTAAATGTATTCATTATTATCCATTTAGATAAAGGATGTGGATGATATCATAATAATATAATCTCATGGAATAATATAATACCTTTAAGGATGATAATATAGATGAAAAATGATTTTACAACAAAATAACAAGAGGAAATATATCTTATTTTAAGGAAAAAACTACATATTTCTAGAATAATTGGTATATGAAATTTTGTAAATACATGAAATATTTTATATCATGCTGACAAAAAAACAACAAATATGATTGATGGAAAATTTTTTTATTCAGTCAATGTTAAAAAAATCTCACACTTTTTTAAAAATTAAAATTTTACTCATAAAGAAACCATTATTTAAATTCAATTTTAACCCTTTGAAAAAAAGACAAATATTGTTGAAATTTACATTACACAATCATTTGATAATTTGTAAGAACATTTTTCTGTCATTTTAATAACTATTTTTATGGAATAAAAATATTTTGAACCATAAATAATAAATAGGTTCAGTTTATCTTAAAATCATTATTTGGATATCATAGAGTCCCAAATTAGGGGGAAAATAAATAATACATGATACCCCTAGAAAAAAATGGTTAAATTTTTAAATTTTTTTGAAATATTAGAGGATAATTCAATTTACCGAATGGATATTTGAACTTGAACAATGCCGATTAAAAATGTGATGGAAACATAAACACATACCTCAAGTCGTAACATTATTCACACATAATCTAACCTCTTGTACAATAATTATTAACTTATTACACATAAATATAAAAAACATATTGATGCTTATATTACTATATATAAATCATTAACCATTTCTAATTACCCAATAATTAAAAATTATCAACAAAAATCAATATTCTTGGTGGCAACTATACACCTTTCATACATGTTTTAGATTTGGAAAATAAATTCATTTCACATTGGTCATGTTTTCAACATCATAAAAACCATAATCATGCACTATATACATATTTAATAATTATCTATTCTTTTAGAGAAATTATTTTATGGTGGTGATGAGTAATAAATTATATTACTCCAAAGATGTGGTAGTCTTCATGTATATTTGTGGTATGTTTTAATTTGTCAGTGGAATGAATGTGTGACAACCTAGAACCCCATACCACTTACTGATTCCAAGACTGAAATTTTACAAATGATCATAGGCATGAAGAAATGTATGATATAGGCTTCATAAAGGTGGTGAGAGACTTTGAGTCTATCATGTAGAAACAATTAACACATTATAGAGTGAAAAACTATAAAGTAAATAAATTAATTAGATAAAAAATATATAGATAAACTTAATAAATATGGAGAGTGTAAGTAAAATAAATACAACATCACATGAGATCATAGTTTCACATTCCATATACACTATATCAGATCCCCCATGGTGATATCATACACAAGAATTATAAAATGAATAAAATAATATCAAGGATATCAACTTATACCCTAGTGGTCCCAAGTGTTCCATAGTCCCATTATCCACAAGTCATCGAGAATGGCCATCTAATAATACTCAACATATGACCATTCCCTAATACTTTCAGTTTGATAACTAATTGTATCAGTTTAGGTACACAAGTGGCATGTTATCCCCAGTATGGTGTGACTATTACTCAATAGGTCACTGTATACAAAATCACTAAAATAAAATGTTCGGTAAATATTCCAAGAAGAGTCCCAATAAATAAATAATTTAATATTTTATTTTAAAGTAATTAAATAACCACCCTACCCCATTTTCCATGGTGACACCCATGATCAGTCCATGCCATTGTTGAACATTCGGTCTGTGACCCTGAAACACCATTCCTACTTCTTCCATTATTATTGTATCTCTTATCACACACCAACAACTGTTTTAACTATAGAATCAAAACCACCCTTTGGGTGAATTTTTAAATTCATATATATTTTTTCTCTCATAAATGGTTTATCCATTGTCATCATAAACCTCCCTTGATGAGTTTTCATTATAATAACACTGATTACCTCATATCTATTTTTCATAGTTCTAATTTCCCAAACTTCTATATAATTTTAGTTCATGCGGATCACAATTATGGTGTTCTCATGACAATAATTGTCACACCTAGGTTTTTATTTTAGCCACAGATTCGGCCTCGGTCAGGTCTTTGTTGTATTTCTCAAGAACTAGGTGTGATAGGTTTGAGATCTCGCAATAGGGTTATTGAAGTTCAGGTTTGGTTCATGGAATAAAATTTTAATGTTTATAAAATTTGAGGATTTTAGATCAGTACCCGGGTACTGCATGGTAGTAGAAGTCGTGCGGCCAGCCCAGGTACCAGTGCAGTCACTTCTTGAATGGGTAGAGACCACTGCTTGGTATGCGCAAGGTCTCTTAATCCTTACTGGGAGACCGCATGGTCTCCATACATTAAAAATAATTAATGTGTTTAAATTAGAAAAAAATAAAATAATAAATGAATTAAATTGATGAATAATTAAGTTAAATAAAATAAGAGAAATAGGTAAACATTTAAGAATTTTTTTAAATTATAAAAATAATACTATTATTATAATAGAATATTATTTTTATTATTTTTATTAATAATATTTATATTATTAATAATATTATTAATCTTTATTATTTTTGAAAATATAATTATTATTGTGTTATTATGATTTATTATTAGGATAGTATTATATTTATTATAACATTTATTAGTGGGATTATTTTTTTTATTAGTTTTTTTCTTCCTAATTATTTCCTCCTCCTCTCCCTATCAGCACACCCCCTCCTCTCTATAGGTGGCATCCCCCCCCCCCCCGCCCATGTTGCACCTCCTTCTTGGACACCACCACCTCCGGCTACCATCTCCTCCGTCGAGCTCCTCCTTCGGTCACCCCTCTCTCCCTCACGTGCACCCCCAACTTGCACCACGGCCCCTCACACACTCCTCACTATCTCCTAATCTTATCCAACATGTGCACCACACACCAATTTCCTTTATTTACACGTCCGGCCTATGAGATCACTTTCTGCTTCCCCTATACCTTCTCTATGGTTTCGATCTCCCTCTGGGAATGGTTTTGGCTCCTATTTCCTTAGGGTTTTGGTTTCTAGTGGTTAGGGTTTTGGTTTTGGGGTATGATCTTCATCAGTTGGTTCCGGTATTATTGTTAGGTTTTGTTGCAGCTTTCTTGAGGTGTGACTTGTGTTTCATTGAGGTGTGAATGGGTTTCTCACCATTATTTCTAAAATCAAAACGGTCTGTGGTAGGTGATTATGTGCATAAACATTCATTGTTAAATTTATTAGTATTTCTTGATTATTTTGGTATGTGTTAAAATTAATTAATGTGGCGAAAAACTAATTTTGGAAACTTTTAATGTACAATTATTTTTAAAATGATTTATTTTTCCTTGCTAATGTATGAATGTTGTGTGTGTAAAAATTTTTGTTCTATTTTTATTGTTTTATAAATTTTTTAACTAATTTATTCAAGCATATAAATTGTGTGAATTATGTTTTGACATGTTAATGACTCGTGGTGGGTTCTAAAGTGGAGTTTTTGTACAAAACCGAGTGTTCTTTTGGTGAAAACCCATGTTACTCCATTTGTAATGAATTTAAAATTTGGTCAAATGATTTATCAAATTATTCCTATGGTGATAAGTCAATATTTGATATTATTAGGCATGTGATTAATTTCAATGTGTCATTTTTACATGAAATGGGGTATTTTTCATGAGTAAATCCACTTTTAAGAACTTGTTAGTGTTGTATAAAATATGAAATTGGTTTGTTAAAATTTTTGTAATCTACAAATTGCGTTCTGAAATAGATTTGATGTGATATTAATTTTTAATGTGTTTTTTTGGTGTGCTATTGGTATAAAAACATTTTTGGTGTTCATTGATATTATTTTATAATGTTTATAATGTTATGCTAAATTATATAAAGGGGTGCGACGCATATTTGGATAATGATTTGATGTGCATTTGTTTTCCAAAAAAATAATTTTTGTGTACATATAGTGTATTGTGATATGTGATGCTTGGTTTGGTGGATTTATTGTGTAAAAGGTATTTTATAACATGTGGAACACATTTAAGCACAAAGAGGGAAGCCTGGGTATCTAGGTGGGTAGACTACGAAAAGTGTGCTCGTGATCCAGTAGTGTCCTGGTCCCTGTTTCACTTAGCACGATTGACGATGACAACAATAATTGAACTATGATGATGACTGGGGACCACTAGGTCGTTGGGGTTACCCTCCCAATGGCTCGTGCATGATAATTTTATTGGTTATGGTTAGTTTTTCACTGAGATATGATGTGTCTTAGGGCCCATAGTTAGTTAGTTCTGAGGGGTATTTACTATGACTAGTGATCATTTATTTTTTTGGTAATTATGGTTGGAACACGATAGGTTCCGGCTTATAAATTTTAAAATTAATTGAATTGTTTTTAAAGTGAATCTATTTGAATCTATTTTATATAAAATTGCGTTCCTTTAAACTACTTTATATTTTATGTTTCACTAATTCAATGTTGTTCTGATGTAAAGTTATCTTATTTAAAATTTTCCAATAATTTAACTGAATTATCAACCATTAATTTTTATTATTCAATTAGTATTTAATGCTTGGAATCAATCATATGGGTGCCATCCTACTAGGATTTGGATGACACCCATCATACACATATTATTGTATGCAGACATTTTTGTCTTTTTTGTATCAGGTTAAGGAAAGGTGTTTAGTGTGAGAATAATGGGTTTCTAGTAGATTTTGTTGGGGATATTGGTGGTGGAAGCTTTAGGGTGTTTCTACTCTTGTTTCACATATATTTGGGTCATTATTTTGGTTTCCATCTATGTCGTAGCCCTTTTGGTACATGTTTAGTTGTAAACTGAAAATATGGAAAGTATTAAAGGTTAAATTGGTTGAAATTTTCAGATAGGGGTTATTGGTTTTTATTGATTATTTTTATTTTCTTGGTTAAGGTAAATATTTCACACTACTTCTACTTGACACCCAGGAACTTTTTCTAGCCCGTGGGGATTGGGAACACCCATCGGGTCTTGTTTTAGACCGAATCGGGTGACCATTTTGGGGTCGACCGATGTTGGTATGTGAAGAAACGGTATCAACGTAGATTATGCCCTTTTTATTCATATAATTTGGGGATGTGTTTTTGTTTATAGGTGATAGGATTTTTAGAACATGATTTTTAGGTTATGAGTAAGGTTCTTGGCCAGCACACCTTGTGGTGGGACATGAGTTACCAGGGGATATCATGTTGCATATGAGTTCATTGGCCCTTATGGTCTCTTTTTGTTTGGGAAATGAAATGGGAGATGGGTCAATGGTCTCAGTGAGTTCATAGAGCCTGGACAAACATGTGGATCTAGGTAAGTTTTCCTATAATACTCTTCCTAATAGTGGATTTATTGGAATATGGATGCCAACCATATGTCCAAGTCACCCACTGGAACTAGTTTCTTTTTGCACTATTGCTCATCTCATTGTTATAGAATCATGGAGATTTTATATCTATGTAAAAATGATTTGGTTTTGGGGAAGTGTAATTTTTTTTAATAAATGTTCTTTGAAAGTAAATTGATTTGTATGGTTTCAAAATTGTGGGTTGAATCTTTTGGTTTTGAAAAGTGGAATGGTTTGGTTTTAGACATTGGTGTTCTCATGTGTGACTACTTCCATGGGAATATATGAAAATGTGTATAGTCAATTGGATGAGTAGATGAGTGCTTGGATGGACAATGAGGTGGGTTCCTTGTGTAGAATGGGAACATGTAGGTGTGAGGCCCATGGGACACCATTGGTGTTGGTGCAACTCACCAACACTATTTATTTTAAAAAGGTGATCTTAAAGTAAAATTAGGTGTTTTAATAACCAGTGATAGTTTTTTTTATCTTTTTTATTTTGGGAATGTTGTATGTGAGGCGTTTCGAGCCAAGAATCCTTTTGGTTGACTTTTTTCTTGATTTTGATTTCTTATTGGTATGTTGGTGTGAAAGTGTTTAGTTAGTGGATTCTTTCAAAAAGTGATTTAGGAAGAACATGCGGTTGTTCCATCTGCATTCATAGTGTTATCTTATAGTATGAATTAGACATTAGACTAGTTTGATTGGGTCCATGGTTTAATTTCATGGCTCAGACATGCCTGTATAATGTATTGATATATATTCAATGTGAGGTCATGGGTGATCAACTTATGGAATACCCTTTAGTTGAGAAAAGTAAGGGCTGCCTCTAGTTATTTCCTTTTCACCTATTTTGGTTAATTAGATCATTTTTGTAGTGGAAGAGTGGTTTTGGAATGTTGGAAGATACCTTAGTTTCTTATGTTTCCTAAGTCATCAAAGGAAAAAATATCGTCGGGTCTAAAGGTCCTTTTTGAGAGCGGTGAAGGGAATTCCAGGGAGAAAAGGTGACAAAAGTATGGGTTATTGGTTTTGGCCATTTTTTATAGGGACTTTGGAGCACTCATTATGTTCTTCTAAGTATAGGTTCATGTTGGTCCACTAATGTGGAAAATCTAGTTCGAAGTTGGAAGGGGTTACACACATATATCTTCTAAGACCATTTCTCTGGGAAAGTGACATGTGAGAGTAAGTGGGTTGTGAGATGTACTTTTTTTGGTAGATGTTGTCAGATCATGGTGTAGTTTCTTTTGGCACCAGTAGGAAGAATATTAGTTTTGGGGTTTTCATTGACTGATTGTGAGGTAGGAGATGATTCAACCCTCAGACCTCCAGTAGTAGGTCTCAAAGTGTAGCTGATGTGTAGTCAGAAAACCCTTGAGGTTGTATGGGACCTCGGTCCAGTGTCTATCTTTAGTTGTAGAAATGAATACAGATTAAGTTCTTCGTGATTTTGTTTCATTATAAGAGGTCTTATTGTATGGAGGGGTCATGAGGACCCTATTTATTACAAGGAATAGTGTGATGCCTTTTGTGGTTTAGAGTTTCTGTGGTTGGGCCATTGTTGTGTGGTGTTACTTTGTGCATGATGTCCCCCATGTTATATCAGGTTGGGCTTTCTATGTTGATCTGTTCTAGTCAGATAATCTAGTTGGTCTTTATGGTGGGGATACCCACTATGTGTCTCACTAAAATTCTCTTGAATTAAATCCATGTTATCTATTTATGTATGGTAGTTAGTCTATTAGGTCCTCCCCATGTTGGTATCCCGGTCCCGTATCGGGTGTTAGTTGCCTTTTATGGTAGGGAGTTCGTTCAAGCCTCCCTGTGTCATTAACTATGTTTGGTCCATGGTGTTGATTTTGCGAATGGTAGTCTCATTCGAAGAAATCCAACCCCAAGCCCCTTTTTTGATAAATGTTTTGGGTCGATGTGCACCCAACGGTATTGTGAAGCAAGGTTGTGGTAACCACGTAGAGTTCATTGTTGTTTATGTTAAAATGGATGAGCCTCTTTGGGAATGTTTAATGTGTTTTTTTTGGAATGTTTTATTTTTTGTTGTGAGTGTACCCCTTATTTGATTATCATCTAGAGGTACCTTAGCTTTTGGGGACAGATTTTGCTAGGTAGGGAGTCCATTTTGGGACTCTTGAGTTTATTTTAGAAGACTTTTCTTTTCTTTTTTAATTTTTCATTCTTCTCTTATTTGTCGTTTGTAAGGAACGTCTTTGTGATGAGAGGGTGTACCAGTTCTATTTTCCTTGTAATCATAGGATGGATTTCCGTTGGTGGGAATAGTTTATGGGGGGGAGAATTTTCACACCCTTTTTTTCATTTTAGCCTCAGACTCGGCCCTGGTCGGGTCACGATTATTTTTCTCAGGAACCATGTGTTAAATGTTGGATGTATCGATATAGAATTATCGAAGTTTGGGATTGGGTCTTAGATTAAAATTTTACGGTTTGGAAAATTTGTGGGTTTTATGCTAGTGCGCAGGAACTTCATGGTAACGAAAGCCATGCAATCAGCACGGGTACTCGTGTGGTCCTTTATTGAATAGATATAGACCACCACATGGTCCGCACATTATTTCATGAGCCCTGTGGGGTGATTGTGTGGTCTCCCTACATTAAAAATAATTACCTCGTTAAAATGAGAGTAAAATAAATTAATAAATCAATTAAATTGATTAAATAATTAAGTAAAATACAATAAGAGAAGTGGGTAAATTTTAAAGATTTTTTTAAATGTTCATAATAATATTAATTTTATAAGATAATATTATAATTATAATTATTATAATTATTAATATTAAAATTATTATTACTATTATTAATATTTTATAATTATTGAATATATAATTATGTTTGGTTTATTATTAATTATTATTGTGATAGCATTATATTTATAATAACTTTTTTTAGTTGGATTAATTTTTTATTAGTTTTTTTTCTTCCCCATTCATTCCTCCCTCTCTCCCTCTCCACGCACCCCCTCCTTTTAGGTGGAATGACCACCCATAGTAAACTTACCTCTTGTTCACCACCAACTTTGGTGATATCACCCTCTAGTTTCCTCTCTCTCCCTCACGTGCACCCCTTACTCACACCCCGGCCTCTAGTGCACCCCTCACCGTTGCCCCGTCTTTTCCAGTTTGCACACCACACTCTGGAAGCCTGTCTTCATGCGGCTAGCCTCTGAGGTCACTGGCCACTTCCCTATATCCATGTTGTGTGTTTGATCTCCCTATGGGTAATGTTTTGGATCCTCTTTCCATATGGATTTGGTCTCTGACGGTTATGGTTTTTGTTCTGGGGGTTTGATTTATATATGTTGGTTATAGTCTTATTGTTTAGTGTTCATTGTGGGATGCTTGAGGTGAGGCTAGGGTTTGGTGGATGTGTGAATGGTATTAGAACCATTTTTTCCTAATGCTCCTTGGTACGAGGTAGGTTATTCCACGCTTAAACATTCTTTCATAAATTTATAGCGCTTGCCTGATTATTTTGGTATGTGCTATGATTTATGTATGTGTTGTGAAATTGATTTTGGAAAGTTTTTATATTCATTTCATTTTGGAATGAGTTAATTTTCCTTGTTAAATAATGAATGGTGTGTCTTTAAAGTTTTATTCTCCATTTTTAGTGTTTCTTGAATTGTTTAATTGATTTATTTAAGATATTAAATGGTGCAAATTATGTTTTTACAAGGTTATGACTTGTGGTGGGTTTTAATGTGGTTTTTTGTACAAAACCAGACGTGTTTTTGGTGAAAACCCCTATTTCACCATTTTTGAATATTTTATAATTTGTTAAATTTATTTATTACATTATCCATGTGGTGAGAAAGCATTATTTGATATAATTAGACAAGCGTTTAATTTTAAGGTGTCATTTTTATGTAAAATGTGGTTTTTTATGGTGTAAATACACTTTCTGTCACTTGGTAGTGTTATATAAACTGTGAAATTGATTTATTAATATATGTGTAAGATGAAAAATGTGTTTTTACATAGCATTGATGTGAAGTTAATTTTTAAAAAAGGTTTTCAGGTGCACTTTTATTATAAAATCTTTTTGGGTGTTCATTGAAATTTTTTTATAATAGTTATAATGGTTTGGTAAATTATTTAAAGGGGTGTGGTGTATATTAAGAAAATTTTTTAAGTTCATTTTTTTTCAAAATATGAATTTTATGTACAAATATGGGATTTTGATATGTGATTTTCGGTTTGGTGGATGAATTGTTTAAATCATATTTTATAACATGCAGAACATGATTGAGCACAAAGAGGGAGGCTCAGGTATCTAGGTGGGCGGATTATGAATAGTATTATAGTGACCTTGTAGTGGCCTTATCCCTGTTTCACAAAGCAATAATGATGATAAAAACACTAAATAAACTATGGTAATGATTGGGGACCACTAGGCCATTCGGGATTCCCCTCCCAGTGGCATGTGCAGAAGAATGTTATTGGTTATGGATACATTTTCACCGATATACAAGGTACTTAGGGCCCACCGTTTGCAAGTTCCAATGGGTATTTCCTGTGACTAGTTATAAATTATTATTTTGGAACTTACCATCATAAAATGGTAGGTTAGGTTGATAAATTTTAAAGTAAAGTTTGTTTTATTTATAGTAACATTCATTGATATTGTTTTCTTTAATATTTTATTCATTTAATCTATTTTATATTTTCAGTTACACTCATTCAATGTTGTTGGACTTGTAAGTTACCTTATTTAAAATTGTCCTAGAATTTCTTTTAATTATAAATATTTCATGTTTATTTTTCAGTTAATGTTTAATTCATGGAATCAATTTTCTAGGTGGCATCCTACTTGGCATTGTCTCACACCCTGCATACACCTTTAGGTGTATGCAGAATTTGTTGTCTTTTTGTTTCGGGTTATGGAAAGTCATGTAGTGTTGGTAGGATGGGTATCCAGTGTATATTGTTTTGGATCATGGTGGTGGCATCTTGAGGTAGTTTCTCCTCTTGTTGAATGGATATTTGGGGAATTATTTTAGTTTCCCTTTGTGTCATAGCCATTTTATGGGTCTTGTTTAGTTGCAAACTGAAAATCTGATAATTATTAATGGTCTATTTGGTTGAATTTTCCAGATCTTGAATATTATGTTTTATTGGTTAATTTCATATATTTGGTTCGGTTAAATGGTTACCACTCATTCTATTTGACACTCAGGTACTTATGTCAGCCTGTGGGGGATTGAGAAGGCCCTTCGGGCCTTGTTGTGGACTAACTCGGGTGGCCAGTTCGGGGTCGACCTGGGTTGGTTCATGAAAATAACGAGCCACCATTATAGTTTATTCATAGTTATCATATTCCTCCCTTATGGTGTATTCATAGTTAACATAGACCACACTTACAATGTTTTCCTGATTCAAATTTCAAATATACTATTTTGGAAATAAATTTTCAATTTTATTTCCATACTTCCAATTCCAAAACATTGAAATAATTTAACTGATACAATTAAACAATTATTATTTTAAAAAACCATTATAAATGTATGATTATGTCACCCAACTAGGTTCACCTCTTCCTAAGTATCATGAATTTCTATGGGTATTAATTACGGAAAATGTAAATTTAAACATTTAATTTATTCTATCGGAATCATTTACAAAACACGTGAGATCATAGACGCATTCATTTTGGAAAAATAATGTGACACTATTGGTAAATTTAAAAAACACCTAATATTATTGAAGAACTCTATATTTAATATATATATATATATATGCTAACATTTTCTACTATGCCTCTCTATGCCTCATTTATACCATACTAGTCGTCAACCAAACTGTATTCTCATAACTCACACCACATAATCACTAAAAGTTAATTATAACACCTTATAATCAATAAAAAACATATAAATACAAATTTATAAGTGACTAAAGACCAATTAAAATATATCACTACACTAGAACAGTAGAAACCCACCCACATGAGGCTCGTATCAAAACCCTATAACAAATTCTAAACAAATCCCTAAGAGACAACATCAATTCAAAGGTTAATTAAACCCCAATTTGAAGAAAACCCATTTAATATCACTAAATTATGTTAACATAAAAATTCCTAATCAAATATAGGAAATCATCACAAGGGTATGTCACCTATCATAGCAAAACAAGATTCCCAAGTGAATCAGTCAATTAGTAATGACCAATGTGTTTGGATCTGATAAAATACTTTCTATGACTTATAATATGTGTCACATGCTTCACCTAATTTAAACCACAAAATATTATGAATTCATTATTATTAAATTTATAAAAAAAATATGGTAAACCATTAATATTTATTTCCATTATAAGGTAATAAATTAATATGATTCAATACAAAAAAAATTTATTTCTAATAAAATCTATATTCATTATATTATAAAATTTCATTTAAAAATATAAATTTAGAAATTTTTTAATATGAATTTTAAAATTTTACATCATTTTAAAATTCATCATAAAAAATAAGATTTGGATTAATTGTTTCTATTTTTTTATATAATCGATTTTCAATTGAATGGTGATAATACAGATTAATGTAGTCATTTTTATGAAATTGCATTCTTATATATATAAATTTAATTTTATTGAAACCTTTTTCCTATAAATTTATTAAACTATTATAGTAGAATATGTTATTTTAAATTAAATGTTTGAATTTATAAACCCAAGATCATCATTTTATAAATATATGTCGTGTTTTAATTAAAACAATTTTTTGACTGTATTGTCTAATTAATTATAACACGGTGGAATAAAGATTTTGATTTTATTTATTTTTTAATAAATAATATTTTAATGATAATAAAAATTTTAAATTATTTTTAATCGGTGTAATTGGTATTTCTATCCAAATCGTGAATCTTTTTTCTCAAAAAATATTCTTTTTCAAAAATATGGATTTTACTCGTTACACGCAATAACATTAAGATTAATATACCTACAATTATAATGTTAATATGATAATTTTTTATATATTTCTGATAATAACATCCATAATATTAAATAGTGAAAATTTCTTTTTTAGGTATAAAATTTTGTTAAATTAGATTTATGTCAATCACATTGATATTAATGAAAAAAATTAATTAAATTTAAAAACATTAAATAAAGGATTAAAAATTATCAATTAATTATTAAAAAATTATATTATCACTCATTTATTTTTCTATAATAACTAAATAATATTATGAATTCATAATGGTCAAAATTTCAATTTTTATACAAAAAAATGTTTTTCTACACATTATAAGATTTAATTTAGAAATTAATTTTAAAATTGTTAGAAATTGAATTTGATTAAATTGAGGTTAAAAATATTTCCATAAGTAAAAAATATAGTTGTATAGGTTATATTATATGATTTGTAAATAATAAAATTAGATAGCTAAAAACATGTAACATAGTGTAAAAGTGAAAATGTAAAATGTAAAAACATATTGTTAAAAACTATATGAAATGTTTAAAACATGAATGGAAACAAATTTTTGTTCCTTTATCTACCCAAATAAAACCCACACTGAATCATTTTTAATCATTTTAATCATTTACCAGGGAAATGTTTCATTTAATTATTAAATTAAAATCTTTATTTCTAAAACAATCATTTTTCTGTTTTACAAAGTGTGTTCAATTACACACTTCTAAAAAATACATCCATTTCAAATAAAATTCCGATACACTCAAAATATACTCCACATATAACACTGTCTACAAAACATAATCCCATGTTCATTTATAGTTATCCTAATCCCTTCAATTTCAAGGGAACTTCAAAGGGAAAAATAATGTCTCGAATTTATGCTTTATCTCCTATTATTCTTTTCATCATAATAGTACTCTTACAAATATCATACCACCATAATGATATTATGATTTAATTATCATTATCCTACTTAAGTGTTTTTATATTAGTCGTACAACCCTTATTATTTCATTTTCTTCTAAATAGAAAAATAAAAGAACATTATTATTGCATTACGCGAACTACCGTCGCCATGAAGTGAATTCATTTGTTTTTCATTACCTCCTTTAATGGATGGTGCTAATAGTAATAAATATTGATAAATAAAATATTTATCATAATTTTATTATTATTAAATAAAAATTTTATATACACCTTCACCCCTTCTCACATATTCTGAAACGAGAACATTAATCATTTGTTTGTGTGGATTACCGCCTCCGTAGTGAAATGTTTTTTGAATTTATTTTTAATTTTAATTTGTTATCATAAAATTTTAATGTAATTTTCACAATCATAAAAACATAAAAATAATATATTTATGATTATGCTATAAATTTATTTTTCCAAAAACCCCTTCATTACCATACCCTCTATCTGTGTTAAAGCATGTTCAATTTTTGGTCGGTTTAACCACCTTTCAAAACAATGATTTTAAATCCAATTATAGATGACTAGGTAAACATTAAAACTAATTTTATTATATTATATTAATAATATAATTATTATTATATATTTCAATTTATATTATATTATGTATAATACTTATTACTAAAGTAACATTTTTTCATTAAAAATACATAAATAAGCCATTATCAATTCATTTTACACATAAAATTTCTAAAACACATATCTAATGAAATAATAATATTTAAAATAAATATTAATATATATTATATATTCATAAATGATATATTAATAATGAGATTGGTATCAAATTATGGGTAATGATATCAAAATAATTAAACACACATAAAATAGGTAAAATTATTATCACCTGATGGTCATAATACACTATAATTAAATAATGTACTCCTTATAAAAAACTATAATAATGATTATAAAAGTGAATTATTTATGTGTATGATAATTAAATAGGATTCCATTTTAGCTAGTTTTTTATAGGTAGTTGGTGTTTGATAAATTAATCAAGGATACAAGGTAGGGGGTATTCATCTCAATTTCTCTTTCACCAAAACATTATTGTATTATGCACCTATTTTTTATTAAGTGGTGTGTATACTACCACGATGATATATAATATCATTAATTAATTCATAATTCATTGTATTGTATGTTTAATTAAATGTTCAATCTACTTAATGAGTTTTTATTTAAATTCTACACAATCCATATGGATTTATTTTAGAAATCCACCCAAAAAATAAAGACCTCTTAAATGTGATAAACAACCTTGGGAACTTGTATTCTCATTCATTATAAACACTCTATAAATATATTCACCTCTTGATAAAATTTGCATGCATTAATTTATATTTATCTTATTTTAATTTGGTTTTTTTAAAATATTCAATGCAATGTGGGTTTTCAACAAGATTATATCTGAAACCACTATCATTGAAACCGAGTCAAAGTTTAAAATTTATGTTTTTCTACTACTACGGTTTAGTGGAAAGTAGAGTCGAACCCAGAGGGAAGGAAGGTAACCACTTTACTTTATAAAAATTTTGTAATACCCCACTTTTTTCAGCAGAGGGGTTACTTTTTATATATTTTTTATATTTTTTCTATATTTTTTATTTTATTATATTTTTGTTTTTAAGAACTATATATAAACTAAAATAAGATGTTTGACATCTTAATAGTGATTAAAACACAGAAACGTAGAATGAAAACTTCTAATCATAAGTCACCTAGGGAATCTAGCTTTGCTGGTTTAATAATTGGCTTCTTCATTTAATTACGATTGTATCCACAACCACTAATAATTGTTCGATTAAACTCACTCTCCAAGTGATTAATCTCACAACTAAATGAAATTAGATGAACTCCACCACTAAAGTCACCTAGCTTGGATAGTTTTTGAATTTAATATAATGGAATAAATCTCACCAATCTAATCCATGAGAAATAAAATATAAATTTGAAAAAAAAGTAGTTTGTGATACTTCTCTCCAAATGATCAGGGCATTTTCGAATTTGGCTAACAAGGCTTGAAAACAATGTAAAATCTAAGAGTTAGATTGAACTTCCCTAGTTGAATCTTCTTCTTCGTTTGAAGAAAACAAATGAATTAAATAGATGGATTAACCAACAAGTTTAAATTCCTCGAACTATTAAAATCTAGCATACAATCATCTCTATTAAATATACTGAATGCATTCGATTAAAAAGAATGAAAATTGAAAAAGAACAGAGGAATAGATCTCTCTCTCTATGTTTGAACTGATGTTGATCATAGTCCTCGAGTTTCCAAGAACGGTTCTCCAGGAGGTCCTCCCAGGTATTCTCTGCTCCGTTATTTGGTGAGAAGTTGTTGAATGATGGTATGGTAAGCGTTATCCCACTTTCTCCCCACATCATTGTTTTAAACTCACTATCACTTACTGCACGTCAACCCCTATTTTCCAATGACTTAGTCTTGTCTCTCTGTTGCACACCGCACAAGTGCATTTTTCAGTGAACCACACATCGCTTTTGCTTTTCCCATGTAACTAACTCTACCATAGTTAGTTGAATGTACCTGGACTCCATTCCATAACCTATATGTACCTGGACATCGTAAAACATAGAGAAGTTAAAACTGTTAAAAAGGTAAAATAAATAATTTGTTAATATTATTAATGTTAAATTACTTACGTAAAAGTTTATTAATTATTAATTGATATATATTTTAATTAAATATTTTATAATATTAGTCTAAAACTTACATTAATTACTAATCATTAATGTCATTATTTTAGTTACCTTATAATATTATTTTAGGATTACAAAAATGATATTATTTAATTAAGTTATTTTAATTTATTATTAGACTAAATTATTATGATTAATATTTAATATATGATAATTCTATAAATAAATATTATTAGTAATTAGTTATATAACATTATTATATTCTTAAATTAGATTATTATTAATTAAGATGAATTAATTATTTAATAAATTTTATTATTATAATTATTCAATTTGCAACATTAAATTATAATTAATGAATTTATTAAAATTTATTTATTTAAATTTATTTT
This sequence comes from Viscum album, assembly GCA_963277665.1. Taxonomy (NCBI): domain Eukaryota; kingdom Viridiplantae; phylum Streptophyta; class Magnoliopsida; order Santalales; family Viscaceae; genus Viscum; species Viscum album. Next base: position 1,747,626,556 of record OY728120.1, on the reverse strand, counting down.
TTATAAATTATTATTATTTTAGTTTTATATATTTTCTTTAGTCAATTAGTGTTATTTTAATATATTAATGATGATTAATTTTATTAAATTATTAATTTAAAATTACTATTATTAACTTTTTTTTATTTTTTATTAAGTTTTTATTAATTTTAATAATTTATTTATTTATTTATTTATTATTTTATTTTTATTTTATTATTTTTATTTTATTCTCTTAACCTCCCCCACCCCGTTTTCTTTCTCTGCGCACAGAGGGAGAGTCTGTTTTTATTCCCCAAATCAGGGGTTTCTCCTCTTAAACTCTTCCAGCGGTGTGGCTTGGTTCAACTACGGTGCATAGCTCTGGTCCGGGAACGGCGGCACCCTCACGCGGTGCACCGACCTCAGCCTCCACTCAGTCCAACAGTGCACTCAATGTTCTCTGCTCAATGTGGCGCCGTCTGCTGTCAAGGGGACGGCGTGGCTCCTAGTTCAGATCTGGTCGGCTCCGGTTCGCAGCGGCGATCCATGGTGGAAACACAGATCCGGTGACTCGAGGAAATGGGCCTTGACTCCCAGCTCAATATTCTCCCTCAACAGCAATGACTCATAAGCGAGATGTAAGGTGGGCCGAGCCTGGTTGTCTAGCGGAAAGCAGTGGTGGCTTCCGCAGCGAGCTCCGACGGCGACGTGGTTCTCCCGGTTCAGCGATGAAACTCATGTACGACATTGGATTCACCTCGGACTTCGTTTCCAGATCTGTTATTTGAATGTATTGAATCTTGATTTTGATTTTGATACTATTTTGAGATGGTCGTGTTTGTGATGGATGAAGGATGGTCTGTCGGTGGATGTGCGGGTTTACTGGATCGTGGAATGGGAAGAGAAGCGATGGCAAGAGTTTTGCTGCATTGGATTCGTTGAGTGAGTGGTGAGGAAGACGGTGTCGGTGAGTTGATTTTCATCAGCGTTGGTAGCTGAAGATGGAACTGCGATGACTGCGACATTGGTGTCGGTCTCATGGTGATTTAAAGCAGTCGGTACTAAGGGATCGAACTATCCATAGCATGAATAGAGGTTAGATCGGTGTGAGGGTGAGAGACCGAAGAGGTGGTGAGATAGCGTTTGTAAGTGGTGTGCAACCAATGCATCAGTGAGACAAAGTTGGGTAGTGCCGGTAGTATGAGATGGAACTATCGGTTGCATGAGATACCGACAGTGCAAAAAGTAGTCAATGACTTAATAAAACAGAAACTGAAAAACAAAAAATAAATGTATTGACAAACTAAAATAATTAAAATAATTGTGAAATAAGAAAAATTAAAAATGAAACTTAAACTAAAAGTTAACTATTTAATTTATAACATAAAACCAAAATTAAAATCTAACTATGAAGTACACTAAACTAAAATAAAACTATATTGATTTAAAACAACATATTAAAATGGTTTAAACATTATAAATTAAAATAAATAAATAGAGGATGTGTTATAGTTTGCACATGAATGCATCTCAATGAGTCACTGAGTCACTGACAATGAAAAAGTGACAAAGGGTTGAGGTACTGACGCTACGTCGGTGAGACACTGTGTTAGTGACTTCAAATTTAAAATGCAATCATAAAATTAAAACACTTAAGATTGAAAGTAAATCTATATTAATTAATTAGTTAATTAACCTAGTGAAGAATAAAGATTAAAAGCACATAAATAACTTGACTAAAATTAAAGACTAACTAAATAATTTAACAGTGTAATAAAATTACCAATTATAAATAGAGTTATTAAATTATATTAAAAGGATATATTTTATTAAAAAAACAAATCATTTAGAATGAAATAAATTATAAAGTTAACTTGTATTGATTAATAAATATTAATAAATTAAATCTATGGATTAATAACAAAAGTTAACAAAATGTTAATAACATGATTAATTGGTTAATTAAAAAAACATGTAAAACTATTAATGAGTCAAGGTTATTCAAAAACAACTATTGAAATTGGTAAATTATTATATTAGAAAAAATTATTGACATTAAATTAATCTTATTAAAGGCTAAAAATAAATAATTTCAAATAAAAATAGATTAAATAATAAATTGAATTATAAAAATACAAAAGTGAAATTATTTATCATGAAATATAAAAAAATAAATTAAATAACTAAAAATTAGTTAAAAATATGTGGGAATCTGTCTCAAAATAAGGCTACATAAAATTCTCTCACACATAAACATTGTTTGTCCTCAAACAATCTCATGCTTCATTGTCTTGAAAAAAACAGAAATGTGTTTATGATTCAGCTCAAATTGTAACATGATAATCAGTTTTAAAACAGAGGACTAAACTGTCAATTGGATTTTGAGAAGATAACATCAAATCAATTATTTCATAATTTCAAACTCTTAAAGGTATTCAAAAGGGCAATGAATCATCCACCAATGAAGATGTCCTTCCTCATATATGGTTCTTCTTTATGACTCATTTCAATCCAGGCTTATGTACTAAGTCCATGACTGATAACAGGTTAAATATAAATGGAATTAAAAACTTAAAAAAAGGGAATTTTTTACATTGACTCGACACATGCATTCCAAAACTAAATAATCTTTTTTGAATCACTTTACCAATACAACCTAAAAGATTCTCATATAAACCAATAGTCCCCTTCTTCTTTAGGCGTTCATCATTCACTTCACCTTAATGAACTCATTTTTTACCCTAGACACTTTATTCAATTTTTTTCCAAGCCATGTAACATGTGCTAAGCACTATTAATTGAACTAATTTAATGTGTACAGAGGCATTTTAATAAAATAAAACGCACCCAGCAACTAGGGTCTCAAAGATTCACTGTGGGATCCCAAATAACCAAAATACTCCAGTTTCAAAAGTTTTTTATAAAAACCATTTATATTAGCTCACTAAGGTGGTTACATTTTATAAATTAAAAATAAAGTGGGTCCTCTAAGGAGGAGTTCAAACATCCAGTTCTTATGGCTATGATCTCAATTCCATAATCAAGTAACCGATATCACAATCAAAAGTATTTCCTAAACACAAATTATCATTAAATCACTAAGTATAATCACCCAGTAATCATTCCCCCACATTATTTTCAGATTCAAAGAATATCATAACTACCAGCAAAGCACTGTCCTTAGGAAAGACCCATTTGAGAAATAGTGATGCCTAAAATTATGTAGGAATTTTGAAAAATTAAAAAACATTGACCATTTTTTTCAAAATGTTTGAAGAGTAGTGGGAAATGATGAGATTTAATCAAGAACAGTTTAGCTTATCCATGAATGGACCCCATACCCCACAAATAAAACCCAACTTTGTCCCCAGAGTTGAATTCAACAGGTTGAGAAGAAAAATTTAAATCTTAATGTTCAAAACAGATTTTCAATTTAGTAGATTAAAGACATGTTGATGGGTCTCCTTAAAGTTCACAAATATGTTTTTTTCATAAAGGTTATAATTAAACAATAGGTTCAAATGATATATCATTAAGACCAGTGAATAATGATCTCCAATACAGTTCAAAGAGTAACAAGTGAAACATTAAAGTGCACAATGTATTGGGTGTAAGAAGGTTTGACAAATTGGGTTCAGTTGGATGTTTAATAAAGAAGAAAAATTCAAGTTATACACCCCATAAAGATAAGCAGATTCAAGAAGATAACAACCAACCTTCATGTACCCTCACACTCAAAAGTTCAAATAGTGGAATGATTTTATCAATGAAACTCAATTTTGATCAAATAAGAACATGTAGAATTTTTCTATAGCATAATAACAAGTGTAGAAAAATCATCAGAAAAATGAGAGGCATCAAATTTTATTAGTATATCAATAGTAAAACAAATATATTTTCCAAAAAACTAAATTTCCCATCAACCCAACACTTTCAGAAAATTTTTTGAGCATAAAAAAATTTCAACAATAACTTCTAGTACATCGGAACATGTAGAAGATTTATCATTCCAGTACATGCAGAATTTTTTTTAATGTAACTACCACTAAGTCACTCGCAACACAACCACTGAGTCACTGACAACAGCGTATTCGTGCCTCAGGTGCATCGATGAATCACTGACTCACCGATAATAGTAAAACTGTTCCTTATCATTGAATTTTCATTAAATTGAAAGGAGCATAAAAATTAAAGCAGAATAAGAGTAGAGTACTCCCCAGAAACAAATTTTATCATTAATCATCCATCAAGGAATTTCAACTCCTCCAATAACAGAACAACAACATCATTAATAATTCAGGAAAAAAATTCAAAGAACAAATCATCAACATGAATTTCACAAAAATAGAGTTTCCACATAGCACTTCATTCAAAGTCAAAAAATGAAACAACAAAACGGGAAAAACAAGATCCATGGGTTTCCTCCCATGAATGATAAGGTTAATGTCTTCATCTTGAATTTATTCAGAATCAGTTTTTAAGAATAATGAAGGTAGCCAAGTAATTTGGTTTTCCATAAAAATACAACTTATATCTCTTTCCATTAACCAATATGAGTTTTTTCTCCTCACAAACTATCTCAACAGATTTATTCTTGAGAACTTTGACCATTACAAATGGTCCATACCACTTAGACTTATGTTTTCCAAGAATGATTTTGAGTCTAGAATTAAAGAGAAGTACTTTCTGTACAGGTTTGATCTCCTTGGATTGAGTGATATAATCCTGATATATTTTAGTCCTCTCTTCGTATATTCTTTAATTATCATATATCTCGCTCTTTATCTCATCCGCCTCACTCACACAAGAAATCATCTCTCACCAGCACTCTTAAAATAAATGTTCAATGCCTTAACTACCCAGTATGTCTTATTTTGTAACTCCATAGGAAAATGATATAATTTTCCAAATAGAATCCTATATGGAGACATACCTATTAGGGTCTTCAAAGAAATTATATATTCCAATAATGCTTCATCCAGTTTAAGAGACCAACCTTTCTTATAGGGTGACATAGTTTTTTCAAATGTTTGTTACAATTATCTACTAGAAATTTCCACAAGTACACTAGATTATGGATGATAAGTATTTCATGTTTTATGCACAAAACCATTATTTCCATCAATGATTTAAAATTTTAGTTCACAAAATGAGTTTAGTTATCAGTAATGAAGGATTTTGGAACTCCAAATCATGAAAAGATATTGTTTTTGAAAAATTTTATAACATTTTGGGCTTGATTGTTGTTCAGCGCTACTAACTCAATGCACTTATAAACATAATCAACAAGAACAAGAATATACTCATTCCCATGAGAAGATGGAAACAAACACATGAAGTCTAAAACCCATACCTAAATAATTTCTACTTCTAAAATGCCTTTTTGGGGTTACTCTATATTTCTATCAACATTTCCTAGACTTTTCCACCTATCACAGCCATCCACATATCTCCTAGCATCCTGGAAAATGGTGGTCTAATAGAAAGTAGATTTAAGGACCATTTGAGGAGTACATTGACCACTATGGTGACCTCCCCAATGTGAGGAGCGACAACTCTCTAGGATATATAGCATTTATTCCTCACACAAACACCTCCCATGAATACCATAAAAAATCTCATAAACAGTAAAGGGTCATCCCAAACATAATACTTAAGCTCAAAAATAAATTTATTCCTTTTCATGTTGGAATGATCTTTGGGAAAGACTCCATCCTTAGGAAATTGGAAAAATCTCCATACCATTGAGACTGCCTGATTGATACAAAGGGAAGATTTTCATCAGGAAAGGAAGAGTTGATCTCCCCTGGATCTTCATAATGTGTATGGGGAATCTTAGAAACGTGATCATGAACTATGTTTTCTTCTCCATATTTATCCCTTATTTCTAAATCATATTCCTGTAGCAATAAAATCCATATAATCTGCCTAGGTTTGGTTTCCTTCATAGAATGAAGTATTTCAAGGCACAATGGTCAGTGAAAATGATGACTTTAGAGCCTAAATGGCTCTATCTAAACTTCTCTAGAGAAAATGAAATAGCTGACAACTTATTTTCAATAGTGATGTAATATCATTAAGCCTAATCAAGCAGTCTTCTAGCATAATACACCACATGTAACTTCCTATATCTCCCCTGTCTAAGTATATCTTCAAAATCCATATCACTAGCATCACACATATGTTCAAAAGGGAGATTCCTGTTAGGTGCAGTAATGATAGGTGATGTAGTGAGTTTTTCATTTAATAAATTATAATTTTTTAAAACAGTTTTCATCAAAATTGAAAATTGCATCCTTATCAAGCATTGAACACAAGGGCATAGTGATTTTTGGAAAAGTCTTAGATAATCCTTTAGTAGAAACCTGAATGCCCTCAGAAACATCTTACACCTTTCCCATTTTTAGGAGGTGGGAGTTTTTAAATGATTTCAATCCTTACAATATCAACTTCGAGACCACTCTGTGAAACATTTTGAACTAACACAATACCTTCTATAATCATGAATTGAAACTTTTCCTAATTAAGCACATGGTTGGTTTTAATGAATATTTCCAACACTAATTTAAAATTACCTAAATATGTATCAAAAGTGATACCAACAATGGAGAAATCTTCAATTAACACGTATATGATCCTCTCAATCATATCAGAAAATATAATCATCAGGTACATCTGAAATGTAGTTGGAGTTCCACACAACCCAAAGGGCATCCAAATGTAAAGAAATGTACCAAATGGGCATTGGAAATTAGCCTTCTCCTAATCCTATGGAACTACAGGAATCTGGTTATAACCAGAATACCAATCCATGAAATAGAAAAATTCATTCCCAATAAACCTCTCAAACATATGATCAAGGAAGGGAAATGGAAAATGGTCCTTCCAAGTGGTTGCCTTTAGCTTACTGTAATCTATAAAAACTCTCCATTTTGTGGCTTTCCAAAGTGGAATATATTCATTTTTTTTATTTTTCACTAGAGTGAAACCTCCCTTCTTAGGGACAACTTGGACAGGGCTGACCCAAGTGTTATCATAAATAGGATAGATGATACCAATGTCTAGAAACTTGATCACTTCATCTCTCACAAACTTCTTTTATGTTTGGATTTAACCTTATTTGACACTCTAACCTAGTCATTTGATTAGGCTCCATACGAATTTTATGTATGAAGAATGAGGGACTAATACACTTTATATAATCTAGTGTCATGACCTGTCCCTCGGGGCCCATACCGTGACTACCCCATGCCCGACATCCATATGCCAGGGGTTAATGACTACCACAAAAGGCATAAATCCCTAAAACTGGAAAGGCCGGGAAGGCTGAGAGGCGGGCTAGCGGGTGGTAGGGAGATGACCGAGCATGCTGGTAGGTGGGCTAGCGGGTGGCCAGGAGGGGGCCGAGCATACCATAAGGCCAGCCGGCCGACGACCGAGAGGGCAGAAGGTCGGGCGGGTGTGGTTTGGCATGGCGTGGGCCGGGGTGGGTCGGTGGTATTCGGCCGGGGCACGTGGGAGGTCGGCGGAAGCCGGACGGCGCGGGCAGGCCGACGGGCTTCCGAGAGGCCGACGCGGCTCGGTTCGGCGATGGGCCCGGCCAACGGGCGGTGCGGTTCGGCCCGAGGTGGCAGAGCCGGTTCGGTCGGAGCACCATGAGGGAGGCGCGGTTCATGGGTGCCATAGTTAGTGCGGTCGTTGCCTTCGTCGTTTCGTCACCTCGTCTTCATGCCAAAGATCATCACAAACAAGAACGGCAGAGGGGTCGGGCCATGTTGGTTTGGCCCACACTCTCTGCGTTTAGGGTGGTAACATTTGGCTCATCAAAGAGTAAGAATAATGAACATCAATTTTTTTACAACCTCTGCAACAATTCCTTTCAACCGAATAAGAGAATAAGGAAAGTAGTATTACTAAAATTAACCCCCACCTTTGATCGTTGTACGAAGATGAAGTCGCGAAAAGAAGATGATGGAGATCGTCGTTCGTCGTGTCCGCCACACACTTCCAATCCCGTGTTCGCACATCGGTCGTGGAAGAAGCTCCACGTCAGTAGGAGTCTGGGGAAGAGGATCAAAGGAGATCGTTGCCGACATTCTTCATTGGAAGAACGCGTTCTTCGTTCTTCGTGGGGAGACAAGGTTCTTCGTTGGAGAACTCTTTTTCTCCCATGCTCTCCTCTCCCCAATATTCCACCCCAAATTTCCAAATAATATATTATGTTTATCTATTTTTAATTTTTTGGAACAAAATTCAAAATGGAGGAATTAATTAACTTGGATCCCCTTAATTAATTCATAAGGTTGGCCCAAGGAATTAATGTGGAGGGGTGGTGGCACCATTATGTGGGGAGCTCAAGAGGTTTCTCCCCACTTAATGGGGAGTTCAAGAGGTTTAAACCTCGGGTGGTCCCCACCATATTTAACTTAAAGAGGAGGTTAGGTTTGGGTGGGCCCCAGCACCATAACCTCTCATGGGAGGTTAAGGTGTAGTGGTACCACATCCAAGTTCCATGTGGAGGCTTTAACCAACAAATAAAAATAAAGCTACAACTTTATTTTTTTTAATTTATCCGTTAAAACCCAAAAACTAACTTTTATTCTTGACCAACTGCCATCGAAGTGAAAGTCTTCTTAAGCGAATACCGGCACTGCGAGTTCAACTGTGCCCTTAGATTTCAATTCCGAGCAACGGTTCATAAGTTATAAAACCCCACTCGTACGTTTACTGAACGTAACCGAACAAAACTTCAGAAATTGACTCCGAACACACCGAGCCTAAGAATCACGCACCATCAGTTTTCACGGACTCATAAAATTCCCATGTATTTATGAATGAAAAAAAAATCCACAGAAATTCTTGGGTCTTTACATCTAGGTTCCAGCCTATAGTATATTAAAATTTTTTAAGAACATTCCGTAATCTTTTTTCTTGATTTTTATTGAGAACATAAAAAATGATGACATGAAAAGCAGAATTATCACCCAAGAAGTAATATATCAAATGTGAAGAAAGTGGATTAAGCTTCAAAATGGGTGTTTTTTTCACTATAAGGAAGACTCATGGGCCTAGTAGGACCAAGGTCTTCAACATATATCATTTAAATAGTTTTAAATGATGAAATTTGTTCAATATGTTATTAAAATTCAGAGATAACATCCCTGCTGTCCAAAGTGGACAACACACTATCCATATTTTTGAGATTAGATTTTAACAGTTTTATCAAAGAAGAATCACCAAGTTGTATCAAAAGAGCTCCCTAAAAATGATCAATGTGCTCTAAATTGTTGGTGATAATAGGGTTAACCTCACTTTCACTAAAAAATATGTTATGTTCATAAATAGAGGAATCTCCTACATTAGAAATGAGGCAGTTGTCCATATCAAGAAAATTTTCCAGATCTAGTGTTCGAGCTGAATTTTCAACTTGCGAAACACAAATATCAAGATTTTTAGCTTCCAAATGATTTTCTTCATTAGAGTATTGTTTTTCCGATTTTTTAATATTTTTATATGATCATAAAACTTCTATAGACTCTACAATTGAATAGTTTTTAAGGGAATGTTGGCCCTTTATCATTTTTCAACACATTAAACTCTTCTTGTTGTTCTCCATTTTAAAAGATAAGTTGGCATTTAGAATCATCAATGATAGCTCCACTAGTTTCTATAAAGGGCATACCAAAGATGATGGGAACTTCTTAGTCACACTCCATATCTAAAACTATAATGTAAGAAGAAAAAAACAAATTCCCATCTCCTACTAGAAAATCATCTACCCTTCCCAACTGATGAGTGAAAGATCAGTCAGCCAACTGATGTATGATTGTGGTGGGATGATGATGACCTAATCTAAACTTTTGAAACAGTGAGTATGGGAGCATGTTAATACAAGAACCAATGTCACAAAGGTAGTTGAGCTGATCAGAATTTCATAGGTTAAAAGGGATGAAAATACTACCAAGGTATTTCAGTTTAAGTGGTATTTTCTTTTGGATAGAAACTCTACACTCTTCAGTGAGGCTGTAAGTATAATATTCCTCAAGAGTTTTTTTGTTTAGAAAAATTAATTTAATATATTTCAAGTAATATTGGATTTGAATAAGTGCATGAATAAATGGAATGTTCAGTTGCAGTTTGGATAGGAGACCAAGGAATTGAGTAAGTTCATCCTTGGTGTTAATTTGAGGTTTCAGCTTCTCAGGGAAGGGGATGGGTGGAGAAAAATTTCAAAGAATAGTAAGAATTTACCTCAACCCTTCATGAACTTTTTCATTTCCTTTATTCTCAAGAGTTTTTGATGAATTTATATCTTGATTTTCAGGTGAAAAATTCAGATTTTGATCATTTTCAGTAACTTTTTCTTGACTTCCAGATTTAGTGAAAATCATATTTTTATTTCCACCATCACACAGTTTTCCATTTTTGGAATTTTCAATTTCTTTTTCAGAAATAGTTTTATTATTCATCCCACTTCAAGTGAATGTAACCATGATTGTATCCCTTGTATTCAATTCAGATTTACTAGGAATCCCACTTTTGTCCCTAGAAGTCAAATCTCAAGCTAATTGGCCAAACTATGTTTCCATATTCGGCATTCTAACATCATTTTTCATTTTATCAGTTTCATATTTAGTTTCATGTTTATTCATTTGATTCATGAATATTTCTTATTGAGATTTCATTTTATTCCAAATTAGATTTCATTTTATCAGTAATTGTTGAATAGTATTTTAGAAGCCTCTAATGAAGGAAAGAACGTACTTATTAAAGGGACCATTAAATGTAGGCATAAAAAAGATGTGGGACTGTTTCATCTCATAGTTTCAGGCTCAAGGTGAAAGTCGTATTGAAGAAGGATTTCTTGAAACTTGAGGAAGTCAGAACTCCCACAAAATAGACCTCTCATTATCTAAGAGTTCTGGATGGTTTTGGAATTCATGAGGTGCACGAACCCTATTATCTAGATTTTCCATTTCAGGTTTTTTTTCTTTTTAAGAGTAGTAAGATGTTTGTCTATTTCTGGGTTTAGCGGTTCTAGACTAACAACAGAGGTTCTTGTGCACATGCAATGTGCCACAATTGTTGAATTTAGGACAACAGTTCAATGTAGAAAACTGAAGAACTATATAGGAATAATAGTAATAGAAAATATATGTAAATTAATAGCAACAACACAATAACACAAAGAAATTGACAGAACTAATTTTTTAATCAGTTTCCAAATTTTCCGATTGTTTTTGTGTTTTTCTTTTTTTTTATTTTTTATTTTGAAAAGTAATGGCTCTTACCTTCCCCGACAACGACACCAAAAAATGACATGACTGTCATTGAAATTGATTCAGTGTTTAAAAATTATGTTTTCATACTACTAATGTCTAGTGGAAACTAGGGTCGAACCCACAAGGAATGAATGTAACCAATTTTCTTTATAATGATTTTGTAATACCCCGCTACTGTTAGCCGAGGGGATACTTTTAGAACAATTATATATTTTCTAAATTATATATTTTTTTAATATTTTTGTTCTAAGATGAACTATGTATAAACTAAACTAAGATGACTAACAACTTAACAATGATTAAAACACAGAAATAGATAATGAAAAATTCAAGTCTTAAGCAACATAAGGAATCTTGCTTTCCTGGTTTAATAATGTGATTATTCATTTGTTTACGATTGTATCCACAGCCTCTAATAATTGATCGATTAAACTCCCTCACCATGAGATTAATTTCACAGCTAAATGAAAATAGAATCATGCCACCACAAGGGTCACATATCTTTGACAGGTTTTGAATTTCAGATACTAGAATAAATATCACCGATCCAATACAGTAGAAATGAAATACAAGTTTGAAAATAAAGTAGTCCTTGATTATTATCTCAAAAATATGAGGGAATTTTCAAATTTGGCTCACGAGGCATGAAAAAAAAATTAAAATCAAAGAGTGAGATTCAAATTTTCCAGTTGAATCTGCCACATTGTTTGAAGAAAACAAACGAATTAAAGAGATAGATTAACCAGGAAGCTTAAATTCCCCAAACTATTAAAATATATCCTAAAATCACTCTCTATTACATATACTGAAAGTATTTGATTAAAGAAAAATAAAATTGTAATAAAAAAAGGAAGATATATCCCTCTCAATGCTTGAACTACTACTACTCCTGGGCCATGAGATTCCATGAACGGTTCTCTGATAACTCCTCCCATGTTTGCTCTACTCCGTCAGTTTGTGAGAAGTTGTCAAAATATGGTATGATCAGTGTTATCCCACTTTATACTCGATGCTCTATTTTAGACACACTATCACATGCTGCATGTCAACCCCTGTTTCCAACAACTTAGTCTTGTATCCTTACAGTGCACTGCACACATGCGTTTTTTCCATGAACCACACATCGCTTTAGCTTTTCCCATGTAAATAACTCTGTGAGAGTTAGTTGAATGTACCTAGATGACATTCCATCACCAGTAGGTACCTTCACATCATAAAACAGAGATAATATAAAACTTTTAAAAAGTCAAAATAAATTATTTCTTTTTATTATTAAAGGAAAAATAATATACTTAAAAGTTTATTAAATATTAATTAATATATATTTAAGTTGAATATTTTATTTTATTAGTCTAGATCATTCATTAATTACTAAACATTATAGTTATTATTTTAATTACCTTTTAATATAATTTTGGGATTATAAAAATGATATTTTTTAATTATGTTATATTAACTTATAATTAGGTTAAATTATTTTGATTAATATTTAATATATGATAATTGTATTATTATATATTATTAGTAATTAGTTATATAAATTTATTATGTTTTTAAATTATATTGTTATTAATTAAGATGATTTAATTATTTAATAATTTTATTATTATAATTATTTAATTAGAAAAATTAAATTATAATTAATGATTTTATTAAAATTTATTTATTTTTATGTATTTTTAATAAATTATTATTATTTTAGTTTAATATATTTTATTTATTCAAATTGTTTTATTTTACTATATTATTAATGATTAATTTTATTAAATTATTAATATAAAATTTATATTATTAATTTTGTGTTATTTTTTAATTAGTTTTTATTAAGTTGAATCATTTATATATTTATTTATTATTATTACTTTTTTTTTATTATATATATTTTGTTATTTTATTCTCTTAAGGCCCCCCCCCCCCCATGTTTTCTTTCTCTTTGCACATGGAGAGTCTGTTTTTCTTCCCCAAATCAGGTGCTGCTCCTCCTAAACTCCTCCAGCGACGTGGCTTGGTTCAACTACGACACACAGATCTTGTGTGGGCACGGCGGCACCTCCTCACATCACACCAACTTCAGCCTACACTATTAAATCCAACAACTCACTTAATGGTATCAGCTCACAGTGGAACATTCTTCTATCTAGGCGACGACGCGACTCCTAGTTTAGATCTGGTCAGCTCCGGTTCGCAATGGCGAGGCATACTGGAAACACAGATCCAGCGACGCAAGGAAAGGGGTCTCGACTTGCAGCTCAATATTCTCCCTAAACAATGACAGATCACAACATAGATGCAAGGCAGACCGAGCCTCGCTGTCCAGCGGCAAGCGGTGGTGGCTTCGATGACGAGTTCTGAAGGCGGCGTAGTTCTCCTAGTCCAGTGGTGACCCTAAGGTGCGACACTGAATTCTTCTCGATCTGAATTTCCAGATCTGTTATTTTAATGTATTGAATCATTATTCTGAGTTTGATACAGGTTTTCGACGGTTGTGTTTGGGATGGATGAAGGACGGTCTGTCGATTAATGTGCAGTTTCAGTGGATCCTTGCTTGAGCAGAGAAGCAATGGAATGAGGTTTGCTGCGTCTTTTTCGGTGAGTGAGTGTGGAGTAAGAAGGTGCCACTGATATGATTTGCATCAACATTAGTAGTATAATATGGGACCAAGAAGACTGCAGTGTTAGTACCGCCCATGTAAAAAAACAATTACTATCTAAAAAAATGATTCTTCTCGATAGTGACTTCAACTTCGTCGATTACTTCGACTTATTTTCGGATTTTGATGACGATGACGGACGCCCTCCGCCTTCATCTTGTAACCCGAAGCTGAATCAATCGTCTGCAATTAATGCCACCAAAGAGCCGGAATTGATGTCCAATGAAGATGAATTTTCAAAAGTCAAGACCTTGGCCGACGTTGTATCTGTCGAACCATCTACCAATGCAGACCCCTTCCCAAAAGACACCGAAGAACTGGAGTTGTTATTTGATTCAGGTTTCTTAATGCATAAAGCCCTATTTCGGTTCCTCTGGTAAAGAAATGTGACACCACCTTCCAATGTGTCCAAGTCCCGGTGAGGTCCCACAGCAAGGAGGGATATTTCGAAGAATCTCAACCTAAGGAAAATGATTCCATGGACAAGAATCTGATTCATGAAGAAAAGTACAAGGTGGATGAATTCAAAATCAAATCAACAAAATCCAGTTTTCTTCTTGGTGATGTGATTTTGATCATGCGAGTACCTCCAGTGATTTTCTTATTTGCTGCCACACGTGCTATTGATTTTACTGCAGCTAATGACTATGATGAAGTCATTATACCAGTTGGTTACCCACCTGGACATAGTGCAAAATCATGGGTCGCGAGGAATACGAGTTTAAGGGGGGATGTTGGAAGTATTAAACTCTTATTCCTCGGACGACACCTACCATCCACTGCTGGGATAGAGGTGTGAAGAGTTCCACGAAGACAGCTTGACGTGTGTGGATTCGGAGGATTGGGCGGCACCTACCGCAACCATCTGCAGACTTGTTTTATCCACTATTTGTTTTTAGTTGTGTGATTGTAACCCTATAAAAAGGGTGTACCATGTGTGTTGTAATAATAGATTAATTAAAAGATAGAATAAATAAAAACCGTGTTGCTGCTGCTCCATTTCTATTGTTGTGATTGCCTCCAGTGATCTGCATGTGCACGGTTGAGTTTACCGCGCAATCGATCCTCCATCAGAAAGGGACGGAACGAACAGTAGCTTGAATTGAGGTTGTGTCGGTGTGAGGATGAGAGACCAAAGAGGTGCTGAGACAGCGTTGGTAAGTGGTGTGTGAAAGGTGCAGTGTGTACAGGCAGCAACAACACAGCAACCAGAATGCCAGGATCAATTACTTATTACCAGAATATTGAAACGATCACAATGCGGAACAAAAAGAATGCAAAGAAAAGAAAAAGGAACGCAAGAACACAAAGATTTACGTGCGTCGGCCCCTTTGGAACATACTGCACGACAAGAACACCACACACACACACTTTTTATTACTATGCAAAAGGAAAGCTGAATTTACAATGAAAAAAATTGGTGAAAGAACCATCATCAAAAGCAAATACACTGCTGTGATGATATGCTCAAGAAATAAAACTGTAAAGAATCTTACAGTGACGGGCATAATAAAATCCGGCAGTCTCGATCTCTTTGCGCTCTAGGTTAACACCTTCTGAGTCGTTGACGAGCTGTAAGCTTGTATAGGAATCATCCCAACGATTGGACGTCCTCCATTGGGTACTCGGCTTGGCGTCTTCTTCGTCTGAAGACCGCAAACTTCGAAGCTCCACCAAATGTGATGTGCGAGCAGCACACCATGGAGTTCGGCTGGGGAGGAGAATCACCCCCGAGGAAGGGAAAATACCATATTCAAGTATGAAAAACCAGGTAACTAAGAGCACCAGAAATCCAGCGGAGAAATGTGGAAAAAAATGTCGAAAAAAAGGAACTCAGATCTGAAAAACTGAATCCGCGAAGCCGATCGAACCACAGGGGTGATGAAACCCCCTGAGGAACTGAAACCGCCTAACAACATGGCCAAAGAGAAGCTTCCACGAAGCAAAGTGTCATGTGCAGTGAAACAGAATACTGGAATGAGTGAATGACCAGGATGGGATGGGCGGTGAAACAAATCAACGGCCAGAAACCAGTCCAGCCCAAAAGAAACTGTATCGCCAACATGTGCATAAAGTAAAAAGCATATAAATAAAATCATGGTGTAAAAAAAGAAAATAGACATTTTAATATGAAAAATAAATAAAAATAATTAAAAGAATTTTAATTCACAAATCTCCACCATTTTCAATTAAAATTTACGATGTTCTTGCACCTTTGGTTATAGAACAGGAACTAGGTTCAATCTATCTACACAAAACATGAACTTAGATAAATCCATGACTTCAGTAAAACTATCAGCTGGGTTTTTATATTTTTTTATCCTATTGACACACACAATCCCTTGTTATATAAAATCTCTAATAAAATGTAATCTAATATCTATGTGTTTATATTTTTCATGACAAACTAAATTTCTTGATAAATAGAGGGCTGATTGACTATCAGGATAAACATTAATGACTGAATTAAAAAGATTAAATTCAAAAGACAAGACTTTAATCCATAAGGCTTATTTTACCGCCTAGGTAATGGAAATGTACTCAGAATCAGTGGTTGAATGGGAAACTACAGATCACATGTTTCACTTCCAAGACACAGGTCCACCACAAGCAGTGAACACGTATCTAGTCAATGATTTTCTAGTTTCAATATTACATGTATAATCAGAATCTACAAAGCCCACCAAAATATCAGAAACATCAATATTTTTACCATAACACAAAGATAAATTATATGTACAAGAGAGATATCTAAGAAGCCACTTAAGGGAATGCCAATGAGGCTTCCCATGTGTGGCCATAAATCTGCTTAAGGTGCAGATTACAAAGGCAATGTCAGGCTTGATGCAAATCATAGAGTACATTATACTAACAACAATGTTATCATATGGGATTTTAGATATAAATTGCACGTCATCATCAGCATTAGGTGCTTGTGTTAAAGACAACTTAATGTGTTGAGCAAGAGGTACATTAATAGGTTTGAGAAATTCAAACTTGTCTCTCTTTAGGATCTTTAAAATATAAGCATTCTGAGATAAATATAGCAATTTTTTTGGTCTATATCTGATGATTTAAACCCCTAAAATCTATTGTTGCATCTAAGTCTTTCATCTCAAAATTTCCTTTTAATTGGGATTTAATAGAGGTGATAAAACTCTTATTCTTACATATGATCAGCATGTTGTCAATGTAAAGTAGCAGATAAATCATACAACTTTGAATTGATTTAAAGTAAACACATGCATTATATTGACTCCTAGTGAATTGGTTATCTAACATGAATGACTCCATTTTTTTACCATTTCCTAGATGCTTGCATTAAACCATACAAGGACTTATTTAAAAGGAAAACTTGGTTTGGTTTGAATTCCTTTGAATAACCATCAGGAGGCTTCATATAGAGTTTTTCATTTAAATCCCCATGTAAGAAGGCGGTCTTAACATCTAGTTGTTCGATGTGAAGATCTAGATAAGCAGCAAAAGCTAATAAAATCCTAATGGAAGAGTTATTGACAATGGGGGAAAAGATTTCAGAATAGTCAATTCCTTCTCTTTGAAGGAATACTTTGGGGACTAGCCTGGCATTAAATTTAAAGTGTTGTCTTCCTTTCTCTTGTAGATCCACTTGGACCCAATCACCTTAGCATTAGGTGGCGTGTTGACAATGGTCCATGTGTGATTTTTCTTAAGAGATTGTATCTCTTCATTCATGGAAAATATCGAATGTTTTGAATCTTTTTCTTTTATCACTTTCTTGTAAGAAAGCAGATCATCATCAATGAGATCGAAGGCCACATGAAAGGCGTATGATGCCATATCATACTGGCTGAACCGAGTAGGAGGTCTCAGAACCCTCCTTTGTCTATCTCGGGTTAATTGATAATCATCATGAGTGGTGGAAGGTCCAGAATCGGAATCTGAATCAGAATTTGATTCATAATCAGCCACATCAGTGGGATGAGGAGGAGGTAGAGTGAGTTGGACATCAGCCTCAAAATGAGCTGGCGACTCATGTTCAACCGACTTATGAAGGTCTGGTTCACTACTGCCAGGGGTCACAGCCCTAGTCTTAGGGGCAGATGATTCATGAAAGACCACATCCCTACTAATGATGCACTTTTGGTATCCCGACCTATCAACCCAAAGTTTGTATCCCTTAACTCCCTCGGGATAACCAATGATAATGAACATGAGGGCTCTAGGTTCTAGTTTACCAGTCTTGATGTGATCATAGGCTATGGACCTGAAAACCCTTAAGTAAGAATACGAAGGGGGCTTACCGGTCCAGAGTTCTTCAAGAGTATTGAATTTATTTGAAAAAGAAGGGCACCTATTGATCAAGTACACAACATTGCTCGTGGCCTCATCCCAAAAGGACATGGGGAGGACCGAGTATGCAAGAATACTATGAAATCATTCAAGTATAGTCCGATTCATCATCTCTATAGGTCCATTCTATTGGGGAGTTTCCCTATCAGTTCTATGCCTTTTAATTCCTTCAGACTCACAAAATCGAATGAACTCAGTGGACAGGTACTCAAGCCCATTGTCCATTCTCATGGTCTTAATATTCTTTTCAGTTTGGAGTTCAACTGATGCTTTCCAGGTTTTGAATGTTTGTAAAACATCTGATTTATTCTTGAGGATGTAAACCCAAAACTTCCTGGAGTAATCATCAATAAAGTTGACGAAATAGGATCCTCCACCATGCTAGGTGGTCCTAGCTGGCCCCCATAAATCTGAATGGACATACTCAAGTGGGGTAGCAGCCTTGAAGGAGGACCTATCGAAACTCACCCTTTTAGCCTTACCCATCACAAAATCTTCGCAAAATGGAAGGTTCTAAGGTGCGATGTCACTCAACATTCCTTGCTTGTTGAGTTCTTATAGCCCCTTGGAGCCTACATGCCTCAACCATCTATGCCAGAGCATAGTGTTGTCAGTGTTATTATTGTAAACACTACCCAACTATCTCAAATGGGTCTTTCCATTCAGGACATACAACCCATTCACATGAGACCCTTTTAAGATGGTTGTAGATCATTTAGAGACTTTGATAGAACCCGATTCCGATCAAAAGGTGTATCCTTTTTGATCAAGGACTCCTAAAGAAATCAAGTTTCATTGTAGGTTGGGGATCCACCTCAAATAAAGTAGGGTAATGACTGATCGATCATCCAATTCTATCATGACAGACCCTCTACCCTTAACCTTTCATTTCTTGTCGTTTCCTAACAGGACATCCCCTTCCACTCTCTCAACCAGCTCTAGGAAAGACTCTCTATGGGGACACATCTGGAAGGAACTGCCAGAGTCTAAGACCCACTCTAGATCGAGTGTATGGATGGAAACATTTAAAACATCAGTAGTGTCATACCCCGAGTCAACCAAGAGAGACTGGTCGGTGGGCTGTTTGGATTATAAATATCGCCTGAGTTTTCTATATTCGGGCTTAGTGTGCCCAGACATTCCACAATGGAAGCATGTGACCTTTCTTTTCGTAGAGTCATTTTTGGGCTTTGGGTGTTTGTTCTTGTCTTTATCTTTGGTTAATTTTATATTTTTACCCTTGCTTTGTGGTCTACCCCTAGTGAATAAGCTCTCTGCCTCACCTTTAACTCTCAGTTTGTTGTGAATTTCTTTTGACGGATGGGAAGAATTGACTTCTTCTAGAGTCAATGAGTCTCGACGATACATCCTGTTCTTGACCAGGGTGCTATAACTATGGTCAAGAGAGGTCATAAGAATAAAGGCTTGATCCTAATCATCTACAGAAACATCAATGTTGGCCAAGTCCAACATGATTTTGTTGAATTCATCTAGATGAGATTTTATATATGTACCAGGTTTCATCCTAAAGGTTAACATGCGTTGCTTCTTATAATGTCTTCCTACTAAGGAATCAGTCATGTATAAATTTTATAACTTCAGCCAAATACCGGTAGTAGTGGACTCGAAGTCATCCTCCCTAAGGACTTTGTCTCATAAGGAAAACAAGAGAGAACTATGTGGTTTGACTATCACATCAGAAGGGACATCTACATATTCAATACTACGCTACACAGTCTCATTTACGGTGGTAATGGGTTTCATAGACCCACATAGGGCATTAATTATGCCTTGTTTTACAAGTAAGGATCTCATCATAATGCTCTATAGGTTAAAATCATTATCGCCGTCAAATTTCTCAATTTCATACCTCATTGTGGACATGTTTACCCACAAGGTAGATGCCATGTTCTTACGGAGAACGATAAGTGTACTCCCCTAACAAATGAACAATCCCTTGGGTAAACAATTCTTCAATGAAGGAATATGAAATGCACAGAAATGTTATACATGATAATGTTTTAATGAATACAATTTAGGTAATCACAATGGTGATTTAAGACCGATGTAATTGTTTTTAGAAATAGAAAATAGTGTAGAAAATTGAAAACCAGAGACCGCAAAAGGATGAAACAGATTAACTGAATACTAAGCAGCAAATTCCGAAAATTATTAGCAACTTTCCAAACAATAATAATAACAGTTTGCAAATAAAATTGAAGTAGTTTGCACAGACAATGACAGTATACACAAATTTGGGGACTGTAATCGCAAATTATGGACAACAAAAATCAATGAGGCTCTAATACCACATGTGGAGGGTGAAATGTGTACAGGAAACAACAACACAATAACCATAATACCAAGATCAATGACTTATTACCATAATATTGAAACGATCACAACGCGGATCAACCAAAATGCAATGAAAAGAAAAAGGAACTCAATAACACAAAGATTTACGTGCTTCGCCCCCTTTGGGACCTACTTCATGGCAAGAACACCACACACACATGCTTTTTATTACTATGCAAAAGGAAAGATGTATTTATAATGAAAAAAATTGACAAAAGAACCTTCGGCAAATGTAAACACACTACTATCATGATATGCTGAACAAATAAAACTGTAAATAATCTTACAGAGTCGAGCGTAATAAAAACCGATAGTCTCGATATCTTAACACTGTAGGTAAAATCTTTCTGAATCATTGATGAGTTGAAAGATTGTATAGGAATCTTTTCCTGGATTGGATTGTCCTCCATCGGGTACTCGGCCTGGTGTCTTCTTCGTCCGAAGACCGCTAACTTTGAAGCTCCACAAAAGGTGATGTGCGAGAATCACACTATGGAGTTCAGTAAGCACGGAGAATCACCACCGAGGAAGGTAAAACCCCATGTTCAGGTATAAAGAACAAGAAAACTGGGCGCACTAGAAATCTAGTGAAAAAACGTCGAAAAAAACTTCGAAAAAAAGGAACTCAGATCTGCAAAACAGAATCCGAAAAGCCGATCAAACCACATGGGTGATGAAACCCCCTGTCAAACTAAAACCGCCTAACAGCACAACCAAAGAGAAGCTACCATGAAGCACAGTGTCACGAGTAGCGAAATAGAATAATAGAATGAGTAAAGGGACAAGATGGGATGGGCGGTGAAACAAATCAACGACCAGAAACCAGTCCAACCCAAAAGAAACAGGATTGCCAGCATGTGCATAAAGTAAAAAGCATATAAATAAAATCATGGTGTAAAAAAGTAAATGGAAATTTTAATATGAAAACGAAAAAAAGGAATTAAAAGAAGTTAAATTCACATGGTGTGCTACCAATGCATCAGTGAGACAACGTGGGGCTGCGCAGTGCCGATGTCGGTAACTGGGGATTGAACAATCGGTAGCATGAGCTACCAACTGTGGAAAAAGAAGTCAGTGAATCAACAAAACATAAACGAAAAAAAATGATAAATTAATTAACAAACTAAAATAATTGAAATAGTTGTGAAATAAGACAAATTAAAAACAAAACCTAAACAAAAATTAACAAAATAATTTATAATAGAGAGCCAAAAATAAAATATAACTAAGAAGTACACTAAACTAAAATAAAAATAGATTTATTTAATACAATATGTTAAAATGGTTTAAATATAATAAATTAAAATAAAATAAATAGAGGAGGTGTGATAGTTTTCATATGAATGCACATCGGTGACTCGCTAAGTCACCAATAATGACAAAGTGACAGTGGGTTGTGCTACCGATTTACCGTCGCTAAGACACTATGTTGGTGACTTAAAATATAAAATTTAAACATAAAATTTAAACACTAAAGATTGAAAATAAATCTAAACTAATTAATTAATCTATTAACTATGTTTTGAATAAAGATTAAAACCCCATAAATAAAATTCCTAAAATTAATGACTAAATAAATTATTAAAAAGTATAATAAAATTACAAATTATAAAAAGAGTTATTAAATTATATTAAAAGTTAAAATTTTATTAATGCAACCAAATAATTATGATATAAATAAATATTAATGTTAAATTGTTTTGATTAATTAAAATTATGAAATTAGATATGTGGATTAAAAATTATGTTAATTAGATGTAAATTGCTTGATTAATTTGTTAATTGATAAACATGTAAAACTATTAAAAAGTAAATAAAATTTAGAAAAAACTTATCAAATTGTTAAATTATTATATTAGAAAAAATTAGTTATATTAAATTCATAATGTTAAAGGAATAAAATAAATAATTTTTTATAATAATTGATTAAATAATAAATTTAATTACAAAAATTTAAAAGTGAAATTATTTATCCTAACATGTAAAAATAATTAATTAAATCATTAAAAATTAATTAATAAGATGTTGAAAACTGTTTCAAAATAATGCCACATCAATATCAAAATGGTCAACATTTTCTTTCTCCTTTTAAAAATACAAGTTTTATCATCCACTCAAAAATTTTATTTTTATTCTTCTTATTTGTATTTCATTTTTCCATTATAAAATATAATTATTAAAAGTTAAAAATTTCAACATATTGATACTACATTTTTTTTAATAATTATGAATTTCCCATGACTATAATGATAATTATTATTTTAAGAAGTAAAATTTATCAATGTATTTTCACTTCTTTTGATGAAATAATTTTTCCTTCTTCATGTTTAAATTATTATAGATTATTTTAAATGTAAATGTTTTAAAAGGATTATTACTTATATTTTGTGAGTCCCTTATTCATTTCCATGTAATTTTTTAGGAAATCATTAAAAAAATTTCTAAATATTATTTTTTCCCCTAGAAAATAAAATTTAATATAATTTTCACATTATTGTTTTAAAATGGTTTTGTGAGATGTATTTTTTATTTTCACCAATATTTACCCTATAGGGTTTACTTTTCATTATTTAATTTTTTTATAACTCTTTATAAGTTATAATGATATGATTAATTTTTTAAATTTATATTTATGATATTCTATTATATATAAGTTTCATACTCTGGGATGTTTTTAAATATTTTAAGAAACCCTTATATTTTCAAGAAGTTTATTAAGAGATAATGAATGAATGATTTTCATGTGGTAGAAAACATATTGGTTTATAAGAAGGATGGGACCTATATATCCCTACAATAAATTTGGTATGTATTCCTTCACATGTGATAATAATGTTATGGGAATAGGTTAGAAAGTTGTGAGTTTCATATGGTGCAAGTGTGATAGCTTTAAGCTATACCTATTATTTTGTGTGTGGAGATGATAATATATTGATATGTTAAAAAAGGTTCTGTTTGATAAAGGTACAATCTAATCACAATTCTATATGTGGTAAAGGGAGCATGATAATAATTTCATGAGGGATTCGTGTGATGATGTTATGCCTGACTCACAATTGTTCATGTGAAAAGGCTAGGAAGTCACTGGGTTCATAAAGGGTGAGTGTGATGGAATTAAAATCTAATCAAAATTTTACTTGTGAGTAGGTTATTATGACACTAGGATTATGAGGGGTGAGTTGATGGATTAATATCTACATATAATTTTACTTGTGAACATGTTAGAAAATTTCTCAGTGCACAAATGATGAATGTGAAGATGTTAAACAGTACCATCAATTTTATATTTGAAAGTGTTAGCGAGTAGCTAGGTAAAAAATAATAACAAACCCTATATCTAGGAATGTTACACATTTTCATATTTTTTTTATCATTTTATAAAATGATTCCATTATTATTCATTACTTTTAATGTATTGAACTATTTCATATTGCACTCACTCGATTTAGGATTTTTGAAATTTTTTTAAGCTAGATTATTACTTTTGTTGATCTTTAGTGATATTGATATTATCTTTTGTTGATATATATATTTTTTTCTTATTATAAATTTTATTTTTCTCTTTTATGATGTTATTTACATCATTAAATGTTCCCCTCATGTTTATGATCAAATATTTTATGACATGAATTTCCCCTTCTAATAATTTGATGTCACCCAATTAAAATGTTTCAAATACCCATTGTATGAAGATTATTGTATCATGTATGATTCCCAGAACGTTTCTAGAGGAGTATTATTCTAGAGAAATGTACACACTTGTTGTAAATTAAGATGCCTATGTAGTTAAAATCAATGAAACAAAAACCTTATTTCATTTGGTTAAATGAATATTTTTGAGATTTATTGTTAAAATCAAGAGATTAATGTATTATTTAGGTCTTGTTTATATTGGTTCACATATGTTTGTTTAAATGTAGGGTTTAGTTATATTGGAGATTAGTTTAGTTATTTTTGGTGATCTCTATAACTTCCTTTGGCGTTAGTGTTATATAACCATAATGGTAACCCCTGAGATGAGTCTATGTTAAGAAGTTGTCATAAATTTTTGGTAATATCTTGTGAATGTTTGTTGTGTTAGAATATATCCCTATCTAGACACTTGAAAGTGGACACCATTTTGGTGATGATGCACCAAGGGATAATCACTCTGAAAAGAGTTCATTGAGTAATAAATCAATCATCACCCTGATGTATAACGAGTGGTCTAAGAAATAACACAAGGATAGAAACTCCAATGGGATATGATTTTTTTATACTTTTCTCTTTACAAACCCCATTAAATGATTTATTTCATAGTCACCGTATAGAGTATATTACTACCAAACATATAGTATCCTCGGTTGAGCAAATAGATTTCTACGATAAATCATGTATGACATATTTTACAAGTAAGAGTAATAGGGTTAAATGAAGTTTATATTGGAGAATAAATCACAGTATTAAGATTTCATATACACATTTTTTTTTAAATTTTGGGTCGGAACCTTTTTATTAATGAAATAAAGGAAAGAACCTCTTTTTTTGGGTATACGAGACCATTTAAATAGAACGTAGGTATAGTGTCCATTATTTCTAATTATATAACAATCCCCAATATGGAAATATATTAATAATTTTTAAATTTAGAATGTAAATAATAAAATGATTTAATATTTAAAGAGATAGTTTCCAATACAAATCATTTTTTTAATATTTAGTTTTTTTTAAAATAATAATTTTCCAATTTTTTTATTTCAAATGAAAAATCCAAAAAAATGCCAAAAAATTATATTATGGTGTATTTTTGATGATTTTCAAAATAATCATTTATCCTTTGAATAGTGAAAACTCTGATTAACATCAACAATATAAATAATTGTTTTTATAATAAAAATATTTTAAAAGTTTTTTGTTAAATTTTCATTTAAAATTATATATTTTAAATATGAATAATGTGTTTTCAAATACTATTTTAAAATTATAAACTCATGGATTACGATTTAAAATTTTATGTAGCAGTTTAATGAAAACTGAATTTTTCTATTTTTACTAATTAATTATAAAATGCTGAAATAATGTTTTTGACTAATTTTTTTATAAAATAAATAACATTTTAAGGATAATAAATTTATTTCATTAATTATAAAAAATTTAAATTGATAGTATATCATAATAATTATCCATTTTTCTTTAAAATAATATTACAAAAAATGGGTTCTATACGTTACAAAATATAACAATTAATATTAATTTCCCTACACATATAATGTTATCATGATAAAAAGAATTTTATATTTGAGATAATAATTTTAATATTATTTAAATTTAAAAATTTCAATTTTTGATAAATAATTAAAATTATTTTTTGTAATACTAATACCCTTGACAACGATGAAACATTTATCTGAGAATTATCGTTATATTAATAACAATTAATTTATATCAAATAACTAAATTTAAAAAATAATTAATTAATATAATATTATGTATAACAACATATGTGAATATATTGACCCTCATTTAATGAAATATAATTATTATTAAGTATCAATAATTGTCAAAATTTCATTTTTCCAATACTTTTTTATACACATTATATATTTTAATTTAAAAGTAAATTTTATATTAAATAGATATTAAATTGTGCATAAATTTAGTTCAATCATATAAAATTTTGTTAGTATGGGTTATTTTATATTAAAAAAACATAAAATCACATCATTGATAACTGTTAACCAAGTTTAGTGAAAAAAATATAAAATTTGAAAACATAACAGAAGAAACTCTATAAAAAGTTTAAAACATGTGTTGAAACACATGTTTTTTTTCATTGATAAATCTTAACACGCCCAAACATATATAATTTAGAAACATTGGAGTCATTTACCATTGAATATTATCTTAACATAATTAAATTATAAAGGTTGTTTCCAAAAGTATCATTTTCCTCTCTTATAAAACAAGATCATATACAACCTCTCAAAGAGACACATTACATTCTAATTACTCCATGAAACATTGAAAATTTAAATTATATATAACCCAAAAAATTAAATAATCCCATTTTCACTCATTTTTTCCTATGAAGTTTCATTTTAGGGGAATTCCAATGGAAAAATGAAGTCTCCAACCCAAGTGTTGTCTCCTGTTAATATTTTATTCTTAATATTTCCCTTGAATATATTATATTTAAATAATAATATTACTAAATAAATATTAGTATTATAATTAGGTGTCATAATATTATTGTTAAAACCTTATTAATTCATTTTCATCCACTTAGAAAAATAACAGAACATCATTAGTGTGTTGTGTAGGCTACCCCCTCCACCAAACGACACAGTTTTTTCTTTATTAACTTCGCTCATGGATGAATCTAATATTATTATTAATGAATAAATATAATATGTCAAATATAGTTATGATTTTTGAAATATCAATTTAGTATCCACCAAAACCCCCTCTCACACATTCTTAAAAAGGGAACACTAAACATGAATACATCTTGATTTCCATCTCCTTGATGAAACATGTTTTTGTTTTTATTTTAGATTTTCATAAGCTATCTAAAAAACATAAAATTATCCTGAAAATATATAAAAAATAATAAAAAGATCATTATAATTATACTATATTGACATTATAATAAAATAATATCCTCCTTAACCACACTTGTGAATCAAGTGAAAATGAGTTCATGTTTGGGTTGGTTTAACCACACACATGAACAATGATTTAAAATATGACTATATATTAGTATGGGAACATAAAAAATAATATTATAATAACATAATTATGAAACAATTTTTATAATTTTGTAATGGAAATATTATTTTTTGAATTTAACCTACTATTAATGTAAGAATTTTATTATCTAAAATTACCTAAATAAACCGTTCTCTATACTGGCATCACATAATGTAACAAAAAATAGAATTGAATGAAATAATTTTTTTAAAGGAATATAAGTTATTTATTAAAAATTATTAAATTATATATTAATAATAATATTCTACTAAAATAATTGGTAATGATATCAAAATTATTAAATATGAAATCTAGAGTTAAAGTTATCAACACCGGATTGTGATAATATTCTATAACAAATAGATGTAATTATCAACAATAAATATAATAATGAATAAAAATGTTCAATATTTATGATTAAGTTTTAAATATGGGTATTAATTTAGATAATTAGGTCTTATAGGAAGTTAATGAATCATTAAATAAGAAAGGATACTATATAATGGATTATCATCTCAATTTCACATTTATTGAGCTATTTTTTGTCTTACACATATACTTTCATTTAAGTGGTGTGTATACATAACATATTATATATTAAATCATGAAAAAATTATTTATTCATTGTATTTTATGTTCAATTTATTTTTCATACTCCTCCAAGTGTTTTTATTTATATGTTACACAAGTTTTATGAATTTATTTTGAACATCATTTTAAAAAGTCAAGAACCCTTAAATGTGATAAACATTATGGGAATTTATATGCCAATTAACTCTAAAAAATATAAATATTTCCCCTAATCTAGAAATAATTGGTAATGTTAAAATTCCATTGTCTTTATTTTAAATTTTATTTTATATACTCTAATAAATGTGGGTTTTTAGTAAATTTATTTTAAAATGTTCTATTAGTTTTTCATTCCATTTCAAAATAAATGTTTTTTCACCCACTATATATTTTTTTTATTGATTTTATGTTTTTTAAGATTCAGTTTTTAATTATTATTTTTAAAATTAAATTTATTCAATGTATTTCCACTTCTTTTATTGAAAACATTATATCATTTTCATGTTTCCATTATTAGTAAATATTTCAAAAATTAAAATTTATCAATTTATGTTCACATGATTTCTTGATAAATTTATTTTTTAAATATGGTGAAATTATTAAAGTCTATTTTAAAAGAAAATGTTTTCAAATTATTTTCACATATCTATTTTGAATCTTTTATTCCATTTCATGGAATTTTTTATAAACTCATTTTAATAATGTTTTCAAAAGTCTTATCACTCCCTCCACAAATGTTTTTTTAAATTAATCATCACATAAATATTTTAAAAACATTTTTGATAACATTTTAATTTTAACATATATTTACCCTGCATGGTTTATTTATAGTGACATTATTTTTTTCTCACTATTTATAAGTTATTATGATATGATTTATTTTTATAAAATGGTTTTTTTATAATCTATGATATCTTAAGTACATGTTACATGAAGTATTTTTTTAATGAAACAATTATATTTCAATTTGATCTTTATAATATGACTAATGTATTTTTTTTGTGTGGAAAAAAGATACGGATTATGAGATGGGTGTGACTTATATCTTAATCTAATTAATTGGGAAACATATTATATCTCATGGGATAAAAATTTAATATGAATAGGTTATCATGTCACAAGGTTGCCAAAGCATGAGTCTTACAATATTAAGCTCAACTCAAAATTATAAGTGAATTTTTTATAGGAAGTACATAGGTTTACAAAGGATGAACGTGAAAACATTTTGATCATCTCAAAATTAGACATGTAGATAGGTTAGAATGTTTCTGGGTTCATAAATTGTGTCATTGACGGTATAAATATATTCTCTCAATTTTCATATGAAAAAGTAAGCATTTATCATGTTTTATAACGGGTTAGTGTATTGGAATAAAGGTCTACTCAAAATATTATTTTTGAACAGTTTATCTTATATCGATATTGAGAAAGGCTATGTATATCAAAATTAACCTCTAGTCACAATATTAAATATTAATGGTTTAGAAAAACTCTTGGTTCACAATTAATGATCTTGACAACATTAAGATATATTGAAAATTTTATATATGGATTGGTTGGATAGTATCCTTGCTCACAATGATAATAAATAAAAAGTTCATGATTGTTCCACATTTTCTGGAATTTTATCATGTTATGTAATGTTTTTAAAATTACGAATTATTTTTAATGTATTATTCACTTTATTAAAATCGTAATATTTTTTAACAATTATAGATAAATTTTTAAAAGAAAGGTATTTACTTTTAGGGTTACTTTATGATCTTATTATGATCTAATGTTTTTACACTATGTTTTATTATTAGTATTATCCATGTTATTTTGATATTTTTTTATTCTATTTACATCACTCTAACATTAGATTTCACATTTATGTTCTAATACTATACAATTTTTTTTCTTCACTACTGAGTGTTTCAGCTAACACCTTACTTATATTTCTATTACATTGGTTATAAAGATGATTATATCATGTGATATATCTATAAATGTTCTGTAGGATCATCATTTTGGATAAATATTTTAAATTTTATAAATTACGATTTTTATTTAGGTAATATCTCAGACACTAAACCATTTATACTTTGGGTTATAAAACTTTTTGTGTGATTTATTAATTAAATAATGAGAATAATGTTTTAGATATGCCATGTTTAGATTGGGTCTCTCCATGATTACACGGTCCTCAAGTGGAATCACCATTGAAATCATAAACATGATAAAATAAAATTTATAATTATAAGGAATGAGATAAATAGAGGTTGGATGTGGGCTATAGTTACCTCAAACCACTAAAAAAATAATTTGAACATACAAAATTTGAAAGATGTTGAATGTGGTAAAAGTTGGTCTAGACACCCTAGTGGGGCAACAAAATTACGGAGGGGTTCCCTTTAAAAAAATACAAGGGGTTGAATTTTTAAATTTACCCCTAAAAATCCCCAACAATCATCGGGCGATGTCTCACTAGTTGGGTGATGAACCCAAAATTGTAATAAGGCCACTTACTAGGGAATCGACTTGCTAGGGTCCATCTAGTGGCTAGCCAGTGGCTACTTACTATAGCTACCCTATATCCCCACCACCCTAGGCTACCTAAAAGGACTATAGTATCCAACAATTCACCTAAATATCTCTCATTAAATATCTAAAAAAATTGGATTGAGGTGCTTAAACCCTTATAATTCCATTTATATTACAGGTTAAAAATATATCCTATCCAAAATTTCATAAATTCAAATTCCTATTAAATTAAAAATTATTGTATAGACATGAGTCATTACGAACTCCCCACCATAACAGTTTTAGGCCTCATGATGTTTTAGTATCCAACCCATCCACATATTCTAACCTACATCAGCCTACTATTCAAGGTTGAATGCCCTCATTCCACTCCTCAACCCGCAAAACATGTTCAATTCACAACATTCAAATTAGTATTCTGAAATCACTATATACTAAATAAAAACCCATTATCACTCTCAAATCAATGATATGGCTCTACATGAGCCTATTATTCTGAAACATGATAGTGTCATTTCCCATTAAAATATCATTTATAATATGTTCCCCAAAATAAGAATAAGGTTACCACTACAAATTTTGATGCATCAATTCCATAGACATTTGGAATTCATATTAAAACATTAAACTTGCATTAAAAATACATGACCGACACGACATCCAACTAAAAACCTCTTAAAATACATATTAAATCCACATAAATATTAGTATTAATCTACATTATTGAATTACAATCATGGATTAATGAATAAACACCCTCGATACACAGTCCTAGAATATACGAGAAACTCCTTGAAAATTATAGTATGATTCCAAAAACACATTTGTTATATCCAAAATGAAATTTCACAAGTGGTTTGAGTATTATATTATCCCACAACATATACGTATTCATGTTGAACCATCATCAGTCAAATCATCTCATGACCACTCATATAAATACTTCCACACATCGCTGAATTATGTGATTATGATTCCTTCATTCTTGAAGTATCCTATAATAACTCAAACATACTTCTCAGATATTATAGTCAACCCATGGAGAGGTTCCACTATTAATTACCAAATTATCATAGTCTATTATCATTTACTTCCACAAAGAATGACCACACCTCCCTTCCATGAACCATCAGGTCACTATAAAACTATCTCAAGCCCAAATCCAGTTCGTGGCCTCGATATATAATCACATCTTGTTTCCTATACATAATTATATAAGGAATATAGGAAAACAACTCATTTTTTCACATTTTTTGGATGCCCCCATGGATATTCCTTTATCAAATATGCACACCCACACCGCATCCATTATTAGGGATGTAAACCTATAATCGATACTTCCCGGCCAACCATAAGAATTATTTTAAGATAAATTTAGAAACTCCCAACTAATATTGATAAAGAAATATTTATCATCAAAAACAACAATTTGACATGTCCTACCCACTCTTACTTGATCGGAAATAAAAAATCATCATCCTGTCATTATTGGATTCAAATATCTAGCCCCATGAAATTTTATGATTTTAAATCCATAATAAGGGCATCAACCTTCGATTGAAAATGGTGAATTCCCCACTATACGGTTTCACAAATACTACTCCTAGAGTGAAGCCTCAATGGTTCTAGCTTAAAAAATTTGTGACTCTATTCTGATACACTGTCGATAGATCCCCTTAACCCTGACACATTTGTCTTGTTCAAACCTGATCATTTCTTCCACTACACTTTGGTTCCTCTATGATGTAACCTCTCACTAGTAGGATATACCAATTCCAATACAAATTCACCACACTCTTACTCTAATAAAATCGATCGATAGTGGATGTTTTTTTTGATTTCAGAGTGGTTTAACCACCACCATATGGTTCTATGATGGTTTCCAATAAAAACTAATATTGTTCATGTCTGTATCCAAATCACATTGGTTCCATAAATTTAGTGGTGGTTTTTGGGAACCATCGTAGAAATTTTGTTTAGTGTATTATTTTGGTTTTAGTGGTTTTTACCCCTCACCAAAAAATGATTAAGAAATAACAGTGTTTTATATCATCACTATCCACTCTAATTTTTTTGGGATGGGAATTGATAAAAAAAAGGTTCTAAACAGATTTTTTCTATATATAATGTAAATTTAAACCCCCTATTCACAATAATTTGGAATATACAGTGCCTATTTAAACCATCGCTATATATAACTTTTCAAAAAAATACAGCTGCATAATCTGCATCCCGAGAACATGCAATGAAAAAACAAAGAGATGAAAATATTAAAAAGAAAATAACTAGAATAGTAATATTGACATAATAAGAACAATAATAATAAGAACAAAATCAATACTCATATTGAAACCAAATATTTTAATCCCATGAAAATAAATCAATCATTATTTTGAAACCATTAAGTAAAAATTACATGTTTATCAACCATGGGGTGGATCCAACACAATATAAAATTAATCTAAGAACAATTAAAAGGTGAACATCCATGTTTATGAAAAAATCAAAACAATTTTTATCTTTCGAAACAATTAAAAAATTCAAATTTCAAAATATATTAAAATATAGACCAATCAATAAATGAATTAATGTAAAAAATAGGAACAATCATGTTAAAAAATAATAATATGAAAAAAATAAAAAATAAAAAAGTATTTCTAAAAATATAAGATGAGTGAAAGGTGATTCCAACACAATGAACTATGGGAATCCCAAATATAATATCATAAAAAATGAAGAGGAATAATTAGAAACTCATTAAGAATTTATTTTCATAAAAAGAAACAACTCAATCAAACATAAGCCACACACCCTTAATGGTGGAAGAACAACCTCTTAATGAAACAACCTTTACAATATTTATTCAAACAATTCTATAAAATAAGATCCTCTTATACCCTAGATTCAACCATCACTACTATTAGGGTTTCTAGGGGAATAAGAAGTCATGAGGAAGGTGAAGGAGGAAGGATAAAAAAAAGGAAAGAAGCCCATTTCCTTACAATTCTATTATAGATCTTAGAATTAATGGATTTGAAATCTTGGATGAAGAAAGAATAATCTCTATTAAACTCTCAAATAATTCATTATTCCAAGATTGCGGTATATACCTCCAATCAATATAGGTAATGGTAAGACACTAGCTATCCTAGAATGTACCCAAATAATCCCACTATATCATCTATGCGGACCACATATGAGTTAAATGGGACATTTATTCTGTTGAAATTATAGACAGATGAACTATTCATATTTCTCTATTTAGTAAGACATTTTATATCTTTTATGAATAAATAATTAGTTGTATAAAAAAATGAAATAACACTATTCATTTTAAAAATTTTACCTATAATTATCACCCTCCAATATGCTTCTAAATAAACATGGGTGATGACCCATTCCATTATTGATGAACTTGCTAATTGGGGAGGCATTGTCTTAATTACTGATGGGAAGTAGAAGGAGGGTTTTTAGAATGATGATGTAATAGAGGGTGTGGGAGACGCTGATGGGGACAAGATAGAGGGTGTCTTAGATAATGTAGAGAGGGAGACCAATGGATACTCATATGTTTGTGTGGTCGAAGTAACATCATTTGGGAGATGACTAGGACTAGATAAATGATTATTCTTTGGAATTCCTATCATTTAATCAAATAAAATTAACTGTAGACCAATTATTTCAAAAGTGTCAAGCAGAAAAAAATTTATAAATGATAAGAGATGCACAAAAAAATAAATAAATACATAGCTTTAACAATGAATGACAACATATATAACATAAGTGGTCGATAAGTTAATGGATGACGTCACATGCGATCATTTTTTCCATCAATCATGTAATTTTACTTCATTATCATTACTTAATCTACTTCATCCAACCATGAAAGGATAACATTTTCAATATCATTATGGAATATAATTTTGTTGCTTGGTGTTGATGGGATTCAATGTGAGATGTAAAATACTCCACTTCATCACCCAAATAATAATAGTGTCTTTTTAATATTTGAACAACTACACTCCACCCTTCATCCATAACATCATACATATAATATACCATTTTCTTTCAATTATACTATATACAGATAATGTAATTTATGATCACCTAAATGCATCAAGCGAGAGATGGTCAGAGCAGTAAATTCCAAAGAACCTTTTTTAATACCCATTATAATATCGACCCACTTGCATTTGAATAAAACAACTGAAAAATGCATGTGTTCTTTTAATTCGATAATATTAGTTAATTTTCTATAGTATCCTTGTTGCTCGGAGTAGATAATTAAAGAGAGTAGGGGTGAATTGTGTAACTATAAAAATTTCTATAAAAAATATTTCCTAAAAGGTTTCCCAAAAGATTTAATACAACCCAGTTAATCAAGGTTATACTGTTATAAGAGTTTGACTATTTAACTATCTTCTTAAAAGATTGACTAATTCTCTGTAATATTAATTTGTGTTATTAATATTACTTTTGAAGTTATTCTACTAAGACAAGCCAAATATAACTTCTTTCCAAGACTAACTATCGATGTGAAATTAGTGATTTTTGAATTATACAGTAAAGCAATAAAATGGAGAAGACTAATTTAAGCAGCACAATGTATATGAAACAAGTGGTTCAGTCTCAAGATGATACCTACTACACTCCACTTCGTAATCACCTGCCACCAAGTAGTTTATATAAATAAACTTTGATTCAAACCCGGGATCGGGGTTAAACAACAGTACACAGGACAGTCCAGGTCCCACATGGACCTCTTCCACAGTTTTCGTGGGTATAAATAACCATGCCACACAGGGACCTCTTCCATAGTTTTTAGTGGGTATCCTAGAGTAAAATATATGTTTGAGTAAGGATATCTTATATCCTTCAGTTTAATACAGGAGATAGAGTGTGTTGTTCTAAAGGTACACACTCTGCTTGAAAGGTAATAAACAAATACACAACTGAGTAGGAATATGGAGATGGGTATAGAAGTTCTCTAAGTGTTAGTCCTTGTTTCTCTGGACTTCTTGAGATGAATTATATGTATATCTAGAGTCGTCGTTAGTAAAATAGAGTGTTGCGATCCATCTTGTGTTCTTCATGAGGTTCGAAAATGTGAAGATGTTATCTGGATTCCAGTGTACTTCATATGTTCTTCACCAGAGTCTGTTTGCATGAAAGTGACAATATTTCCTTTATAAATTCTCTCAGCATTCTTAATTATCATGCTCATAGCTTTGTTTTTAATTTAGTATCACACTCCTTGATTCTTGGCCACACTTAGCTTTTATCTTGGAATGCATGTGTTGGAGCCAATAAGTTGCATGGGTACTGCACCTCGTACCTCGTACTATCAGATGATATGTCTATAAAAAATTATTAATTATTTCAGTGCATTTAAAATCTTCAAATATGAATTTTAGAGATTAAATTCAAAAATGACCAAATAGTTTAAGAAACAGTGTCAACGTAAGTCATGGAAACAGTGTCTCCTTCACATGGTGTCCAGATTGATCATGGTGTATTTTGGTCACTGTGTCTCACGATCATAGTGTTTCATGGTCATAGTGTCTTGTTCAGGGTGTCTTCTTCACGGTGTCTCGTGGTCACGATGTCTTGTAGTCATGGTGTCTTGTTAAAGGTGTCTGCTTCACGGTGTCTGCTTCACAATGTCTGCTTCACGGTGTCTGATTCTTCACGGTGTTTGGTTCACGGTGTCTGCTTCACGGTGTCAGAAAGACATAACTAGTAGCTGACATATGATGTCTCATACTTTTCAAAGTAACTGTATTCATACATAAGAAATTATGATAATAGAATGGATTATACTTATGAATTTTACAAAGAAGGTATTATTAGAGTCGATCAATGATAGTATAAAGCAAGTAAACTGAATGTAGAGAAATTAAAATCTTGAATGACTCTTCTTATATCATGAGACTAATTAAACAATTATACACATTAATACACATGATTGTGTATTAATTTAAAGGAATTAACTAGTTTTAATAGGATTTGTGATCATTAAAACATGATTAATAGATGAGGAGTCTAACAATCTCCCCCTTTTTGATGATAAAAAATCATGTAAAGTTAAAGTGTATATTAGATTCAACTATAGAGATAAATGGATAACATATAGAAATTTCTCACCCTTTTGGGATTATCAAAAAGATATAATAAGAGAATTCAAAAGTGAACATTCCATTAATAGAACCTAAGCTCCAGTACAAAACAAAAGAGTAATACAAAAGCTATATCATTCCTATAAAAAATGAGTAATCACTATTCTTCTTCAGGGGCTAACGTTCTCTTTGCCTTTAGAATCAGTGGTAGAAGAGAAATTCATAGGGGAAGAGGTCGAGGTAGAATAAGGGAGTGAGGTGGTTTATAAAGAGGGCAAATGAAGGCATTTATTGACTGATGGAGCCAAAGTAGGAGTAGTAGAAGATCTAGGAAGTTGTTGATCGAGAATCACAAGTCTGATCTGACTTAGGGCTTGGTTGATAGACATAGTAGTGGAGGCAAGTGTAGAAGTGAAGGTAGAAAGACCAGGTCTTATAAGTTCAGCCGCTGAAGCAATAATGGTTGTACTCTAGACATGAAGATAGGGCCTCAAAAGTTTGATGAAATCTATAATGATTTCTCCACTATACTGCATGGCTTTATCAAAATCATCCTTTTTCTCTATAAACTAGTCCAACAATCGAGTAAACTCTGTGAGCTTTTGGACTTGGGTCTTGAAAGCTTGAGTCACAGGAGGAATCTGTTGATATTCTACAACATATTTGAAATGATTTGTCATATCGGTCTTGGAGAATATTATATTGAAGTATAAATACACATTCTTGTAAATCTCTTACTGAGCATCATTGGAAATTTTTGAGTGGATTTGGACTTGGTCAAGAACTCTATCACAGTTTTTGATAACTTCAGATAGAGAATCCATATTGAAACCACTAAGTACATTATAAAGATCTTATTTGACTATAGTTTTGAGCAGATCATTGTCTAAGGAGGGTTTAGAGGATTGGCCAGATGCTTTAGAGTCATTGAAAACTATGGTTAGAGATTTGAGTTGATTTAGAACCTTTTGAAGACACCTACTATTCTCATCATTGAGTTCATTAAGATTGAAAGCAAGCTCTCTCATTTATTTCACAATTTATTTATTCCTTTTAGAGACCTTTTAATACATGGAATCTAGATAAGGTTGAATCTGAGAGAAAACAACCTATGGGATTTGAGGAACAACAGGTTCTATAGGAGGAGCAGCAAGCTCTGATCTCGAATTCATCTCTCTCTGCATGTCTTCAACCATAATTATTTGGGACTTCACTTCTTCACTAAGCAACTTATTTTATACTCTTACTTCCTGAATCTCATAAAGCATTTTAGGTTTTATTTTCCAAATAACATTCTCCAATAATAGTGAGGCATCTCCCTCACTTATATTGGTCACAGGAAGAGGTTGGGTATTCAATAGTTTCTCAACTCAAGACAAGAGGGTAGCACTAAATTATTTCAGATCATACTTACTAAAAAAAGATGGTTGTTCAGATAAAGGATCAGTAATAGGGACTGGTACATGCTCAGGTTCATTATCAGGTGCGATATTGGAGACTGATTTCAACTGGAATATAGAGGAAAGATCAAGGCTGGTTGCTGAAACCTATTGAGGGTCATCCACATCATAGAAACTGGGGAACTTATACTGAGTGTCTACAGGACTTGACTTTGTCGGATGTGAAGATTCAATAGACACGAGATTTGGGGTTTCCTCCCCCTCAACAGGTTCCTCATTCTTAGGACTGAGAAGCATAAAATCTCGGACTAATTCCATAGACTCAGCTATAAGTTCCTCACTCATTTCTGGTCTAGCCAGCTGAAAAGCTAGATCTATCCATTCTTCAGCTGAAGGGATTATTTCAGGAACAGATTGTTCCACTGGGAGTTCCTCAAGATTGGATTCTTGCATAATAGGTAGCTCTTCCACTATAGGTTCTTCCATGGCATGCTTTTCTTGATAACTTATTCTGTTTCAGCCTCGAATTGAGTTTCCAGATTAACAGCTTCTTTACAAGGATGGAATTCTACTTTAGGAACATCATTAGGAACAATAGTCCTATCTTCCTCAACAAAAATAGCTTCCCTAGGTGTCACTTCAGCCTCTTCTTCCTCTTCTTCAGGATACCCAACAATCTCATTGGGTTCCCAACCAGGATCAGAAATATCTCTTGGTCTTGGGGGATAATCCATAGGATTGAATTTCTTATAAACTCTATCATTTTCTTCCACCCATTCATTTTTCCAAGGATTCAAGTTTATTTCCATCCTCTTTATGGTTACTTTTGAAAGGAAGTACTCATAGTTCTTTATAACTTCCTCATTAGATTCAACCAAACCTTTGGCGTGCAGCATTACTGAGATAAGCTGAGAGTAAAATAGGGAAGTTGATTTGGATGTGGCTTTGATCAGATCACACATATTATGAATGTTATAATTGAAAAGGTTGATATTATGCCCATTTTTCATAAGGTAGATCAGAAACACGTCTTGATATTTCAAAATAGAAAAATCACATTTTCTGGGGCTAACCAGATTCTGAATAAACTTGAATAGGAGCCTTGATTATGCATCTAGTTTAGCAGCCATGACCCTCCTCTTAGTTCCATTTCTAGTTAAGGATTTCAGAGCACCTTCCAAATAAAAGAATTCAATTCAAGGTGGAGTTCCTCTCTGATAATCCTCATAGATTACTTCATGAGGTATCCTAAGGAATGAATCCCATACCCTAGAAGAGAATGAGAATATCTGGCCATTGACCCAGATTCTTATGACATAAATATCACTAGAATCAAAAGAGAACTGTACGTAATGGTAAAACTGATCCACTAACATTGGGTAGATGGGCCTATCTTCCTTCAAGAACCACTCTAACTAGCCTTGCTATAATAACACATTCAATACCAGATACTTACCAGACAAAATCCATTTGGGGTAAATCTATTTCTCAGGTACAACAATGCTGTTTACCAGATTCCGATTTAAAGGTCCTTCAGGTTCTAGCTTAGGTTCAGTCTTCTTCTTCTTTGAGTTATGATTCTCAGGTGTCGACGATGAAATATGTTTCATCCTTGTCATTTACTAATAGTTCTAGAGAGATAAGGGTTGAAGGGATGAAGAAGGGTTCAAAAAGAGTAAGTAGAAGAAACCCTGAGTGAAGAATCGAGTGATAATTTCTTTATTTTATCATTTAGGAATACCAAACATCGCAAAAATAAAAACATGGGAAAGTAAAGAAGGGAAAATAATAATTACCGCGATATGAGTATTTACAAAAAAAAATTATAATGAATTTTTATGGTGAGGCCGTGTCTGGTCATTATGGTGAGACAGTAAACACACATTATAGTTAGACAATGAATGAGCTTCACAGTGAGACAGTGAACAAACTTCTCAGTGTGTGTTATGGTGAGACACTAACTGTTAGACAGTTATCACAAAATACTAACTGTGAGACCATAAACATGAAACAGTAATATATCAAACAGTAGGACATAAAACAGTAAAAATTATGATATCTATTTGATATTTATCATGCCTAGTTCATGTATGATGTAGTATATTCTCTTAGAATTTAATGGTTTGGTGAATATATCATTAATATGATATTCAGTACCAAGGAATTCCAAAGTGATATCACCTTTTTGATAATGATCTCTCAAAAAGTGATGTATTACATCAATGTGCTTTGTCCTAGAATGTGAAACATGATTTTTTGTGGTCTTAATAGCACTTGTGTTGTCACAATTTATAGGTACATGTCTGAATTGGTATCCAGAATCTAGTAATGTGTGTTTAATCCACAAAATTTGTGCACAACAACTGCCATCTGCTATATATTCAGCTTCTGCAGAAGATAATGCAACAAAATTTTGTTTCTTACTACACCATGATACTAGTGGCTTGCCTAAAAGGTGATATGTTCTAGAGGTTCTTTTTTCAATCTAACTAACAACCCCTGAATTTAGTATCAGAATAACTAACTAATTCAAATGATTCTCCGTTAGGATAAAACAGTCCTAGATTGGGTGTATGCTTGAGGTATTTGAAAATTGTCTTTACAACATTTAAATGAGATTACTTAGGATTTTCTTGAAAACGAGAACACATACACACACTAAGGATAATGTCTGGAAGACTAGAAGTTAAGTATAGTAAACTTACAATATTTCCTCTATAAGTGGGTTGATCAACAGATTTTCCATCTTCATCAAGATCCAACTTACAAGTGGTAGTCATGGGAGTGTCATTACATTTAGTGCTATCCAATCCATAATGGTTTAGAAGATATCTAGTATATTTACTTCGAGTTAAAACACTTCCATCATTATTTTGAAAGATTTGAAATCCATGAAAGAATTTTAGTTCACCCATTAAACTAATTTCAAATTCTTTTTGCATCATTTTAGAAAAATCAATACTTAAATAAATCTTCAATGATCCAAAAATAATGTCATCTACATAGATTTTAAAAACTAAAACATCATTAGAAATTAATTTTATAAAAAGGGTAGGATCGACTATTCCTTTTGTAAAACCTTTGGAAATAATAAAAGTACTCAATCTATCATACCATTCTCTTGGAGATTTATTTAAACTATATAAAGATTTTTATTGTTTAAAAATATGATTTGGAAAATGGGGGTTTGTAAATCTAGGGGTTGTTCAACAGAAACATCCATAGCTATATACCCATTTAAGAATTCACTCTTAATATCCATTTGATATAGTTTAAAATTCAGATGTTCAGCATAGGCAAGCAGGATTCTGATGGCTTCAAGTCTAGATACTGGTGCAAAGGTCTCCTCATATTCAATTACATACTTTTTAATATAGCCTTGTGCAACTAATATATCCTTGTTTCTAAATATGTTACCAGCTTCATCTACCTTATTTCTAAACACCC
Source organism: Viscum album (assembly GCA_963277665.1). Taxonomy (NCBI): domain Eukaryota; kingdom Viridiplantae; phylum Streptophyta; class Magnoliopsida; order Santalales; family Viscaceae; genus Viscum; species Viscum album. Next base: position 1,747,585,190 of record OY728120.1, on the reverse strand, counting down.
ATTTAGGTCCTATGGTGAATGTGTCCTTGGGTATTTCTACAAGTTTCCAAACATTATTCCTTTCAAACGGATTAAGTTATTCTTGCATAGAAATCACCCAAAATTCATCATTGATAGCATCATTAATGTTTTTATGTTCATGTTGTGACAAGAAGACTTGATGTTCAACCTGATTTCAAACAGAAGAACTAGTTTGAGTTCCTTTGTCAATGTATCCTACAACAACATATAAGGGATAGTTCTTAAGGGTTCTAATAGTTCTAGAAAAAGAGGGACAAGTGATTTCAGGTTCATCAACAGATTCAATTTCAGTTTGACTTGATTCTAAGGAATTTCCAGAGCTGGAAGTTTTCACATATTCTTTAATAGAAGAATTTTAGGATTTTGAATTGATGTTCAGATTTGATACAACATCCTCCAGATTCTCTGGGATGGTTTTAGGATCATGTGGATCTATTTCATCAAATTTTACATGAAAAGATTCTTCCAAACATTTAGTTCTTTTAATAAACAATCTATAGGCTTTACTAGACTTGGAATATCCTAAAAGATACCTTTTTGGATTCAAATTGTCAAGATTTTCTTTTCTATTAGGATTATAGGATTTGAAATCGAAAACATTGAAGTTTCTAACCTTGGATTTTATGTAGTTCCATAATTCGTAAGGAGTCCCCTTAATAATAGGTCAGATCAACACTCTATTGATTATGTTGCATGCTGTATTGACAGATTCAACAGAAAAATAAATAGGTAGGTCATTTTCACTAGGCATTGTTCTATCAATTTCTTGCAGGGTTCTATTTCTTCTCTCTACAACTCCATTCTTCTTAGGTGTTCTAGGGTCAGAGAAATTGTTACTATAACCATTTTTTGAGAAAAAGGATTCAAACTATTGATTTTCAAACTCACAACCATGATCACTTCTTAAGGACATAATTCTATGTCCACTAATATTTTCTACAGACTTGGAATATTCAGTAAAATAAGAGTAGGCGTCACTTTTGTGAGCCATAAATAAGGTCCAAGTATATCTATAAAATTAATCTACAAGAATATAAACATACTGATTCTAATTTAAACTAGAAACTCTAGATGGTCCAAAAAAATCCACGTGAACCCATTCAAGAGGTTGAGAAGTTGACACTTATTTCTTTGGGTTGAAAGAAACCTTGTGTTGTTTTCCCTTTTGATAGGGATTGTACACTTTGTCATTTGGAAACTCATGTTTGGGTATGTGTTTAACTATGATTTTTCTGTTTAGATTTCTACGGGAGTGAACATAATAGTGTCATAGTCTCCTATGACAGAGACAAGATTATTTATGAAATACACTTAAGCATGATGCATTTTGAGATGATAAAGAATCTAAATTAACAGAATAATCATTTTCATTTCTTAATGAATAAAATACTAATTCATCTTTAGAATTAAAGACATTGCAAGAATCATTTTCAAATCTAACATGAAATCCATCATCACATAATTGGGAAATACTAAGAATAATACATTTTAAACCATCAACAAATAGTACTTTAGAAATTAAAACTGAGTTAGAGTTACCTATTTGGAAGAGGCCAATAATCTTTCCCATGTAATTTTCACGAAATGTGACATGTCCTCCATCTACATCTATCAGGTTCTTGAAGCATGAGTAGTCTCCTATCATCTTCCTTGAACATCCACTATCCGATTACCATAGAATTTTTTAGGATCTCATTAACCATACTTCCTTCAAAAAGATTAAGCAAAAACAGATTTTGGTACACATACTTGTTTGGGTCCAGTAATATTAGTAATATGTTCTTTAAGAACCCATATTTGCCTCATTGGTTTCCTATATGCATGTTGTAATGTATTTCAAAAATAAACATTATTTGGTCCACAAAAACTTGAAACGGTATATTAGGTACCATGGATTGAATTAGTTGATTTGAGTCCAAAATTGGGAGTAAAACTGTAGGTACTAGATTTTGAAAAAAAATATGTTCTACCGAGGTTTCTTTTACCAGGTTAATAACCATTTCCAGTATTGTATTTAGGGGAAATTTGTTTTCATAGAATTTGGGTAAGAGTATTTTTTCCATTAGTAAACTTTTATAAGTCACTCATTAATTTATCATTAGACATTTTTAATTCATTGTTTTCTTTGACCAGTTGAGAAATTTCTCCTTTTCAATTGTGAGTTCAGATTTAATAGTTACAATAAGAGCATGTTGTTTCTTCAATGATTGATATTTGTCTTTTAGTTCATTGCATATTTCCTCAAGCATGTAACAGTATTCAATCATTTCTTTATTTGTACTTTTTTTCAAAGTCAATTTAATCTTCAGAATAGTATGAATTATGTACATAAGAGTCTAGTGTTAACTCAGATGTGTTTGTCATAAAACACATATTGGCTTTGTTAGCCTGTTCATCATGTGATGTCTCTGGGTCGCTTGAACTGTCCTTAGAATCACTCTAGGGTTCTTTCACTGCCTTTTTATATTTCCCGTCCTTGTCCTCATATATATTTTTTTACTTGAGCTTTGGACAGTCATCCTTGATATGTCCTTTGTGCATACATTCATAGCAGCCAATTTCATTAGTTTTTTCACTTCTTTTATAGTCCTTCTTTCAGTTTCTTTTTTGGTCATATGTTCCCTTGAAGTTAGGCTTTTCGAAAAAGTTCTTATTTTTGTAAAATAATTTGAATCTTCTAGCTAGTTGAGCCATCTCCTCATCACTATCAGGTGATGATGTTTCTCTGGTGGAGATTTCTACAGAAGCTTCTGGTTTCCCTTTGTCATTGTTCTTAGAGGTGGTGGTCTTCAATGCAACATATTTCCTCTTTGGTTCATCCTCCTCTTCCTTGTTGTCTTTTAGCTCTTACTCATGCATCATCTGTTTCCCAATGAGTTATTTTACAGGTAGCTTGCTGATGTCGCATGATTCTATAATAGAGACAGAGGTTCTCCTCCATCTGTCAGGTAGACATCTAAGAATTCTTCTGATCTGTTCCGTGGCAGTGACTTCTCTTCCATGAGAAATAACTATGTTGAAAATATCATTGAACCTAAGATACATGTCAGAGATAGGTTCATCAGGTTTTATCAAAAAATTATCATATTTAATAGTATATTTATTAAGTCTCATTTCTTTTACACTAGATGTTCCTTCATGTGAGATAGACAGGGTATCCCAAATTTCATGGGCAGTTTTACAAAAAGAAATTATATAAAACTCTTCATCTCATAAGGAGTAGTATAAAGCATTCATAGATTTTCAATTGTTATTGTAGGAAGTTTTGTTAGGTTCATCCCATGTGATTCGATCAGTATAATGAATTTTGTATTCATCTATAATGGATGACCAAATTTCAAAACTCATACTCTCTAAATTCATTTTCATTTTAATTTTCCATTGACCATAGTAGGTTCTATTAAATAATGGTGGTCTGTTGGTTGCATCACCTTCCAATATATTATCCATAATCAAGAATTACTTTAAAAGAGATAGAAATTTAGAATTAACAGAAATTTATAGATATTTAAAGTACAACTATAATAAAAGTTGAATAAGATTACAAAGAGTCCTAATAAACAACCTCTGATACCAAATGTTGGTCGGAGTAGATTACTCATGAGGAGAGGGGTGAATTGAGTAACTATAAAAATTTCCGTAAAAAGTATTTATAAAAAGTTTTCCCCAATGATTAAATAAAACCCAATTAATCAAGGTTATACTGTAATAAGAGTTTGACTATTTAAGTATCTTCTTAGAAGATTTATTAATTCTCAGTAATCTTAATTTTTGTTATTAATATTACTTTTGATGTTATTGTACTAAGACAAGACAGTTATAACTTTTCTCCAAGACTAACTATCAAAGTGAAATTAGTGATTTCTGAATTATAATGTAAAGAAATAAAATAGAGAAGACTAATTTAAGCAGCAAAACAGATATGAAACAAGTGGTTTAGTCTCAAGCCGATACCTACTCTACTCTACTTGGTGATCAACTACCACAAAGCAGTTTATATAAATAAACATTGATCCGCACCCTGGATCAGGGTTAAAAAAAATACACAGGACTGTCCAGGTCACACATGGACGTCTTCCACAGTTTTCGTGGGTATAAATTAGCAGGCCACAAAGGGACCTCTTCCATAGTTTTATGTGGGTATACAAGAGTAAAATAGAGTTTTGAATAAGGATATCTTATATTCTTCAGTTTAATTCATGAGACAGAGTGTGTTGTTATACAGGTACACACTTTTCTTGAAAGGTAATAAACAGATACAAAACAAAGTAGAAATATGGAGATGGGTTTAGAAGTGCTCTGAGTGTTAGTATTTGCTGCTCTGGACTTCTTGAGATGAAGCAGATGCATATCTCAAGTCCTCATTAGTAAAACAGTGTATCATGATTCATCTTGTGTTCTTCGTGAGGTTCGACAATGTGAAGATGTTCTCTAGAATTCAGTGTACTTCGTATGTCCTTCAGCAGAGTCGGGTTCCATGCATGTGACAATATTTCCTTTAGAAATTCTATATTTTTTCTTCGTTATCGTACTCACATCCTTGTTTTTTGTTTAGTATCGCGCTCCTTGATTCTTGGCCACACTTAACTTTTATCTTGGAATGCATGTGTGGGAGCTGATAGGTTTCGTGGATAGCGCACCTCGTACCTCATACTGTCAAATGATATGTCTATAAATAAATATTAATTATGTCAGTGCATTTAAAATCTTCAAATATGACCGTTAGAGATTAAATTGAAAAACGAAAAAATAGTTTAAGAAACAGAGTCATAGTAAGTCATGGAAACAGTGTCTCCTTCACACGGTGTCTAGATTGAGGACAGTATCTTGTGGTCACGGTGTCTCGTGGTCATTGTGTTTCACGGTCTCTGTGTCTTGGTCATGATGTCTGCTTCACTGTGTCTCGTGGTCACGGTGTCCTGCGGTCACGATGTATTTTTCATGTTGTCTGCTTCATGGTGTATTTGTTCACGGTGTCTACTTCACAGTGTCTGATTCCTCACGGTGTCTTGTTCACAGTGTCTGCTTCACGGTGTCAGAAAAAAATAAATAGTTGTAGAATTATAGTGTCTTAGACTTTTAAAAGTAACTGTATTCAGACATAAGTAATTGTGGTAATAGAATGGATTAGACTTAATCATTTGTCAAAGAAGGTATTATGAGAGTAGATCAAAGATAGTATAAAGTTAGTAAACAGAATGTAGAGTAATTAAAATATTGAATGGCTCTTCTTAAATCATGAGACTAATTAAACAACAATACACATGAATATACATGATTGTGATATAATTGATAGTAGTTAACTAGGTTTAATAGGATTTGTGATCATTAAAACATGATCAATACAAGGAGATTCCAACAATCCCAATTCAAAAACTTTAAATATAGGACAATTATGTGATTTCCAACTGCCTTCCCAATTGATTATATCAAATTTAAATCAATTTACATTGCAAGAGTCAAATATTATAGCCTTTTTTGGGGACCTCAATCCATAAACATAAAATCTTCTAACAATTCATCCCATGTATTGGTATTCTTGATAAAAAAATAATATATATTTTGTGATTTATAAAATATGTGTCATCCTTTTGTCAATATTTATTTCAATATATACAAACTTACACAACAAGAAAACCATTATATAATATATTTATGAATATATTTTATTCAATCATTGTCATTTCATGTTCGTTATCTCATACATATTTTTTTTCATGAGATCTTTAATAAATGGATCTATAATTTCACTATTCAGCAACACATATCTATATTCTTTTAATAATTTAATTTCTTTTAGTATAACATTTAAGATCCTTCCAACATATCATATAAAAGTACGAATGAATTTTGAATTCCCATGTAGTTGAGATTGAATTGATGTTTCATCAATATGTCCAACTCAATAGAATCTTGTCACAATATTATCCAAGTATCTAGAAAAAAAGCTACGACAGTCATATGATAAATTTGTTTCATAAATCAAGCCTTCAGGTTGAGCTTTGTTTTTGACATATTATTTAAAATGGACAAGATATTTATGAAAAAAAATTATGTATTTAATGAATTTCCCTGAATTTTTTAATTAAGATGAAAAAATAAATAAATCACCTCTCAATTTGATATATACATCGATAAAATATGGGGCCTTTTAAATTATTTTTTTCAACCAAATGAATAGTTAAATGCATCGTGATTGTAAAAAAATATGGAGGAAAGATCATCTCCATTACACAAAGTTTCAATACAAATATTTCCTAATTTTTTTCAAGATCAGCTGGTTGAAGATATTTCTCACATAGTTGTCTGAAAAACGTCAAAAATTTGGTTACATCTTCAATAGAAGTTTCAATTAATAATATATGAAAATCCAATTGTAGTATCTTTTGTAAAACAATATGTGAATCTTTGATTTTTTATCCATGTAAACTATATTTATTTAAGTCAACACGCCTTGATTTTATATTTTAATACCCATCAGATACAATCAAATTCTCTTAATTTATAAGCAATGTATCTTTGTCCCTATTTTTCACTGAATAAATTACGGTAGAATACTTTCCATTCTCATCTTTCCAAAGATCATAAATTATGTTCATTGTTTTGATGTCCTTATAAGCATTGTGATGGTCCTTTGATTTTATATTCTCAATAAGCAATGTGAAGATAAAATTCTCACAAAGATTATTTTCAATATGAATAACATCAAGATTATGCTTCAACAAATTAAATTCCCAAAATAGATGTGTGATGAATATACTTTTTTCTTCCATTGTTGTGTTCCAATTTTACATGATGATTCACTTAAAACCCATTTCCTTCTTTCATTATAATGAATCAATTTACTAAATTTTATGTCAACATTTCCATGTTTTTCCAATATTTTTGTACCCTGCAATAACTTTAGAGATGGATTATGATCAATAGAAACTTTAAATTATCACATGTTCAACTGAAATATATGATATGAATCAAGAAATAATTTATAGTACAAGAATAACCATTTTTTACTATAAGATAGTAATTCAGGATCAAAATCAATGTTATATAGAGGATATCCAAACCCATGTAAGAGTTCTGACCATATAAGTTCCCATGTCTAGGAAAGTCACTAATAGTTCACATTAGAGTAGCATGCAATTTGAAATTTATTCTAGAAGATGCATCATATTTCTCATGATAATTTATCCATAAGTTATGTAATTAATTAATCGGAGGATGAAAGTGTACATCAATATCATTAATAGATATTTTTCCCAAGAATAATCTCCAAAATTATAATATACATTCGTTGTTGACACATCAAAAGAGGTAGATTTTAATGGATAAAAAAACCATCTAAATTCTATAACTGGTTATCAAAGTCCAAAATGGGTTCAATCAATAGTTAACCAATCCCAATTGAAAATTACTAGGATACATTGATAAATTTGGATGTAAGGAAAAGAATTTATTCCATGGTTTTAAAACCCTAGGATGTCACATTATCTAGTCATTATTTTTATCTATATAATTACACAGCATGTGATTAATGGTTTTTAATGATACGAATAATCTATTCAATCGAGGGTTTAGAGGGAAGTAAGGAAAAACCTTTACAGGTGTGTTCTTTTTATTATTTTTATGGTATTATGTTTATTCAGACATCCAACATCACCAATTGACTTCCATCTAGAAGAATTTTTTTTTTCAATCTTGTGTGCTTGAATACTCCCACTAATAAACCATACATTCATTGGGACATGAATTTATTTTTTTTATAATTCATTGCAAGCTTGTTAACAAATTTTTTACATATCATCAAAAGAATTAGAGATATTATCTTTAGGACATTCATTATTTGAAAAATACAATAATATAGATGTCACCTTATTTTTAATTTCACATATCTATTTTATATTAGAAAACTTCATCAGAAATGAATACTTTGAATATTTCAAACATCCACCATATCGATCTTGATTTCCATCATCTACTAAATCATCATAAAGATTTATATTCTTAGTAAAGTTTTCTCTTACATTTGACTCCACAGAATCAAGAGAATGTTCCCATGATATATTATAATTTTCATTTGGTTGGCTTATAGTCCCAAAAACATCACTTGTCATGCTAGTATTTGTAGTAACGTCAATTTTTTTCTGATATGTTTCTATGATGATGTTTTTGAGGTTATCAATCTCCTTTTCCATTTTCGACGAAGTTGGGATAACATTCTGTTGATTGAAATCTATGATCAAACATTAATTAATTTTTGAATCTCAATTCAAAATCTAACACAAATATTGGGAAGGTAATTGATTAAATATAAAGGGTTCATAAACATCATTTCACTTCTACCATATTATAAATTTACATTTAGGACATGTACATCTTATTTTCCCATAAACAAATTGATTGGAAATTTAAAAATCTAAAACTCCTCTAAAACCTTAGTATACTGAGTAGTGTTCCTTCGTAATGTGATCCATATTTTATACATATATCACAATGTTCCTAAACTTCATAAAATAAAACCAAAACACATAAAAAACATTATTTCATTTTAGAACAATTACCAATGTCATTAAAATTAACAATAAAAGACTTATTTTTGACTTTTAATTTAATTAATCATTTGGAAAACATCATTTTTTAGATTTTAATACTAATATATGTAATCCATTACATGGTATAGGAAGTGTTAATCTACAATTTCTCTATAGAATAGTATAAATTAATACTTGAAGGAGAAACCCCCACTTTAATCCCAAAAAAGCTTATGAGAACTTTAAATCAATCAATAAAAATAATAAAAAATAATTATACAATCACCCTAAAACATGAGATATCAATAAAAAATATAGAAAAAACTTGAAACATAGAAATAATTCCATTTAAAAATGATTTTCAAAGAACCCACATTCAATTTTAAAACACCCCTTAAATAAATTAACATATTAATTAACGTACATTAGGACATTTATAAAACAAAATGTATGGAAAATGAATTAGAGTAGATTTATAAAAAACTTATAAATTAGACAAATCCTATAAATTCAAGTATATATCAACTGAAACATCATTTATCATTAAAAAAATTCATTAAAAATAATATTTATAATAATATTATATCTAAATAGGGGATAAAAAAGCAAGCTATCTTGGTTCTAGAATCTAACAACCTAAAATATAGAAAATTACCTTAATCTAGTTTTCATTGAAAATGATGATACAATTACACCTTAAAATATCCAATGACACCCTGAAAAATTAAAAGAACAAAAAAATCACAAAATATATAGATTAATTTTATCCAAAATTGATGAAAAATAATAAAACATACCTTAATCATGGTAAAAGCAATTACCTTCAAGGAATATCACTGTAATGGGTCTCAAATAAATCGTCACAAACCCTAACAACCAAAAATAATCAAAATAATCCACCCCCCATCATTAGGGTTTAGCCATGGTCTACGATGAACAAAGAATTGGAGGAGAAGAGAGTGAGTAGGGGATCGGGGGGTGAAAATGTGGGGGAATAGGGGGATGTAGTTAGGGGTAACAATGGCCCATGGTGAGGGGAAATGGGGGAAGTGATGGGGGGGATTGATGGTGACTATGAAGGGATATGTCATGAAATTTAAAATTGGAAGAGATGGGGAATCGGGATTCACAGTGTGGGGAATAGTGGGTGGTGGTGAGGTGGAACGTGGGAGGTAGTGAGGGGAGAGAATGTTATCTAGGGTTTGGGCTTAGTCTTTGGGAAAGTAGTAGCCTGAGAGAGAGAGAGGGGGAGTAGTGAAGATGGGGGGATTTAAGAGAGGGGGGGGGGGGAGTGAGTTTTTTATGAAATTCAAAACATTTAAAGGTGGTTTTTTAAAAACCGACTCTTAATATTTGAAATACATTTTAGTGGTACTTTTTGAAAAAGATGTTAATAAACCACCGATAATAAACTATTTTTTGTAGTGTCTCTCTACAGTCTTAAATTAATATATTTGTTACCTCAATTCAATATGCATACTTTATATGAGACATTCCATATCCCCATGGATATCTGAAATTGATTCGTGAAGTAAAAATAGAGTAGCAATACCACTACCACACTACTCAAGATCATATATATACCCAAAATAATTTATAGGAAACTAAATTAGGTCTATTTTACCAATCCTTAATTCTATAGACTCCATGTTCAGCCATCTCATATCAGATTTTTATCACTAAAATGGTATTTTTGATTACTTTTGTTCCACCTAATCACATAACCCAAATGGAAATTCAATGATACTACATTGACATTCTACCACATCCTCATCAAATCTATTAGGTCACGTGTCCGACTATGACCTTTTTCCATCATGAATAAATGCATCATAATTAATGAATTATAATTTATATACTAATATAATTATTATAGAATCCAACCATTCTTCATGGCCCATAAATCTTATTAAACTCAAGGCATCGATGATTTTTCAATCCGACAAACCAACATTTTCATGAGTGCGGCCTATCCATAAGAACTCATGTGTTTCCATTAGAAATTACACTTGGTATAAATATGATATTATAAAAAGAGTGATATAACATTTATTAAAATTTTTGAATATGTGAAATCATGTTCAAATTCCTCACATATCTAAAAATCTATGATACTCGGAAATCCCTTTTAGAGATACTCATGCTAACCATAACCTCCACATTGAATCTATTTTTAAATATATCCAAAAAGTTGTTAAGATCTCACATAGTGCCTTAGTTCGAGTCTTAAAAAATTCACAAAAAATGGTTGACACTTATATCCCCATTCCAAAACTCATTAAATCTACTGTTCTGTGGCCATCTTCTTACACTAGGTTTTTGATGACCATTTCTAAATACCCACCATCAACAACACATTGTTCTAGACACCCGATTTGGTTTCCTACACATCATGAAATGATAAAAATTCAAATAGAATGAATGAAACAATGAAAACATGAAACTACTCAAAAAACAATGGTTATATCCCAAATGAATGCACAATAAGAAAAACTGTTGTTGTGTAGTACTCCCAAACCCATCTAGGTCTCAAAACCCATATCAAAAGGTCTCAACATTTGGGATCTCTCTCTAGACCCAAAATACCCAAAAATGGGATCAGTACATAAAAAAAAAATTACCATCACAATGATCCCTAATGGTCTCATTTTTTATCATTTCTCTTTAATTAAACAGTTATAATTTAAGACCTAAATGATTCACATTTTAAATATTTTCATTAACCTTCATTTTAGAGTTAAAAATGTTTTGTAGATTTCAAAATCTATGGTTATTCTTGATAAAATTCCATTCGTATGTTATGACTTATAAAAAATTAAAATATTCCTTCTATAAATTCATGTAACTAGAACTATCACAATAACAATTTATTTACACCTCAGTATTAACCATAAGTAACATATGTTTTTTGACATGAGGAATTCCACTAAAAATTTATATTTTGAAAGCAGCATATAAATTGTTCTTAATGGATTGAAAACCCAATCAATATAAATTATTCAAACCCATATGAAAATATAAATAACTATCATATATAAGTCCCATATGATATATGAAACAACAGTATATGTGAATCCCAAGATGTTATTAATCACATGAGCCATACAGATCACACATATTTTATATGTGGAAAAAATGTTTCATGAATTTTGATTCCCACATTCTATATTGGATATGATTAAAAAAATCATATCAAAATAACATCATAAGAATGTGTACCACTCATGGTGGAGCATAATAGTTTATATTTGTGAAAAGAAATAATAACAATTCATAACCCTAAAAAATTAGATTTCCCCCATTATTTGGTGATGTAGGTCCCATGAATGAGCTAATTTACTAGACCTAATAACATCCAAGTCTCATGTTTAACTCTAAAAAATAGTAAGGTATATGACATTGAAACTCTGATACCTGTTTTTAATTTCCAACTAGCCTAGACTACTAACTTTTGGTCATATCGATGGTCACCACATGACCATAGGAACACCACCTATTTCTATGGAGGCTATCAATTTGAAAGAATGGCTAGTGATATTACTATGGGTAGACTATCCACTCATTATAGAAGTGTCCAACATACATGTGAATAAATAAATAAATCTACTGTCTATACTAAATCATGTTCATTCCAGAACTAGTGTCTCATTCCAATCATTTTCATAAATGTGTCACCTTCTCCCAAGCATTAACATTCCCTTCAGATTTTATTTCCTTTTCATTCCCATTCTCCATCTACATTTCAAGAATAATCCCACTATGGAAACTATACCATGATTTAGACCATTCTCCCCATTACCACATCAAATCAATAACACCTTAAATTTTCATCCCCTCATTTGACCTTCTTTCCCCAACTCCACTTTACTCTCCTAATTCTTATTGGCTCATTATCCCCATCCAATCCACCTTCTAATACCTTCCTAATCACTTATAACTATTTTCTACAATTATAATCACCCCACCTTAACTCCTCCACTAGTTCCCTTTAAACACTAATGACTTCCCATCCACTAAAATTGTCATTATTTCATGAAAATATATAACAATGGTAAATTCCCACACTCATTTTTATTAGTCGAACATCATATTTAGTCCATTTTATTCCTCATATAATATACACATATATCTCACCTCACTCCACCTTATCATCAGAACTATTGAGGGAGTCCACCACATAATATATTTTTAAAGCCACAGTCATGGATTTACAATTTATAATGCTAAATTATTATTCTCCTCATAGGTATCTGACATGATATTAGGCCTTTTCGTGGATCTACTTTGGACGGTGTCATTTAAGGACATTTATGTTCATATACTCATGTTTTCACCAACGCATAAGTTTTTTCTCATTTAAATCCAATCATAGTCATCATTTTTCCAACATGATTCCTTATACTTGTAGTTAAATTTTGTTCCACAGTCTCATTTTTTGGTATCAAACAATTCTCATCATTAACAGTGATACTGGGTGATATAAATACATAATTTAGATTACCCTTATGAAATTATTTAAATTTGATATCTCTTAATTATATTTTTTTTCACTATATGGATCAACTACAATTTTGAACTATATACCTATTAATTGTATACACACTCTATAATTGTGGCACATGTTTTTTTAATCAAATACATTTCAAAACATAGTGACCACATATGCTTTTGTGTCCATCTTAGAAGGTCCATCACTAGTATTGTTACTCCCCTTGTAAAAATGACTATATAGGATTTCTTCACTGCATTGGAATAGTGAAAACATTACTTTCACTTATTTAATGCTTCACTCTAAGTATATTAGTATCATATTTCAGCTATTACTCCATATATATATAACCCTGTTATATACATTCACTTTGAAATTATATAATTCCATCAAATTATATATATTCATTTAATATATTACTAATATTATATTTTAGGTCTCTTTACAAACATGAATTAACATTTAGTAGTTATACTATATATATTTTACATATATTGTTACAATAGATTCATAATTTCTATTTGGTTTTGATCATATGTAGCGGTGTGGTATTATTCCATAGAATAAATGTTGTATAAATTAATGTATATTTTAACTACACTAAGTTCCATAGTAAATTATAATCTCGTATTAAATTATTATATCTTTTTAGTATGATACTGATTAAAATATTTGGATTATTTTAAGAAAAATGTTTAATACCATTCTCTATTGGGTGTTTAGTTGTTTACCATGTATTTTAATTTTTATGGGTTTAGGAGTGTTTTCTATATTATTTGAGGGTTTCTTTATCCCATTATTCTGTTTAGATCTCATATACATTACTTTGTTTTTATGTGATGTATGTTCCCAATAAATTACCATTGATGAATATTTTTTTATTTATCCATTTTGTAGACCTGTCACTATAGAAGATATATGATGATTTTGATGGTTTTATCTCCTCTCGTCATGGTTGTATTGAGGGATGATGTTAGTGATACATTTAATGGTGTGGTTATTTTATTTTTAATAGTTTGATAGATTTATTTTCATATTATATTATTTCATTAGAGTCACTATTATAGTCTAGCTAGGTAATGGTCTATTATTCAAATGGCTTTAGATTTATATGGGTTTATAATTACACTTAATGGATTTTAATGATGATATAATTCTATTTTTATCAATGTGGTCATGGAGGATTTCAAAAAAAAATTGGTAATAATATTATCAATAAGTATTTATCAACTAAAAAAGTACCCACCTGATCACATATTCTTTATTTATATGAATATAAATAAATTTTTTGAAATTTATGTTTATAAAGAGTGAAATATTTATGATCAAATATTCATATGTAGAGATCCATTTTCCAGATTTTATTAAAATCTAACTATAAAAAATCATCAAATATTAATTAGTACTAATAGACAAAAAAATTATGATGATTCTAGGTTTTATTTTTTGGATAATATATTTAATGCTGGTGATTAAATTTTCATAATGTTGAAAAATAATAAGGAAGGAATTCAATATAAAAAATTCTAATTAATAGAACTTTACACTCTTTCACCACGTATGTGAATAATTTTTTTAAATTTAATAATGAGTTCTATTGTACCTTGAAACTAATTATTGAGGAATTATGTTGTAAGAATGATGCAATCCCATTAATAGCCACTATCACTATACAAATAATGTAGTCTCTTTAGAGTAATTTAGATGTGACATCTATGCGATAAAATTATTCGACTATAACCAATATGTTTTATATAAATAAAATTTATAAAAATAGGATTTCCATTAAATATATCAGCACAAAAAAATATATTTTTATTTATTGAATAATTTTTTCCAGAATTAAGTTATTTTTACTTAGAATTTGGTTATATAATTTTTCTATATTATGATCCATTTTTTATACATACATTACTCTTTAAAATTTTTGTAAACATTTATTAATGTATAATTTGAATCTATATAGATTCATATAAAAACTTATTTCATTATATTTCAGCTTCTATATTTACATAATCTACTGCTTGATAGTTTTATTTCTCACATGATATACAATGAAATTGTATTATTCTATATATGTATATACTGTATCATTTTAGAAATATAATTCTATATAATTATATACATATCTATATTTATTTCATGATGATTGTTAATATTGTCTATATTAAAATGCCTTCCTATGCATATATAAAATATTTTATCAAGCGCATGTACAACATAACAAAATACGCACCTGATAAATTTATCTGAATTAATTTTTTAATTTTTTCATTACATTTGTGTGTATATATAATTTTTATATATTTATTATATATATTAATATGTATATATGTATTCTAATATATATATTATAATAAATATTTTCAGATGTATATATATGAATGATCACTTATATTCCAAGAAAATATACATGGACATGAAACCATTGACAAGATATGTCTTAGTGTGCAACAATCATCACATAAGTGTAAAAATGGTCAACAATGAAAAAAATGATTATAATAATCATAGTTCTATTTAGTTTGTTTTGGTGAATTAAAATGAATGAAATAAAACATCCCCAAAATGGGTTTTCTTTCATTAATTCAATTTAAATTCGATTTTATGTTTCATTCTATTATTTTATAATAATAGTTCTAAACATTGGTTTTGAATTTTTATTTTCTCAATGTAGAAAATCTCAGAAACTAAAAATCACACAGGTTTTTTCAAAGACCAGTATACCCAAAGTTCCCCATTATTAGAAAATGTATTTCAACATTAAAATTCATTACTTATTTATATAGACATATATATTTGTAATCAAAAAATTCTTGTTTGGATAACATTGAATTATATAAGATTAAAATCATTTCACGTATGAAGTGAATATTGTATATCAATATCTATTGTAAAAATAAAATTTTCTATGATTTTAAAAAACTTTTTAAACCACATTTCAAATTGCTTTCTGGAATATTTTCATTATCGTTAAAAAAATATAATATACTAAATCCCAACCATTATCTCTTAAATTGGGAGTGACTGCATGATTATGTGGATCATTGATAGCCATCCACCAACCCACACATCCTCCATTGATTTGAAAAGAAATTTCAATATCTCTTAATTTTTCCCTCTCCTTTCTCGAGCCACTCAATCCCAATCATCCTTACTTCCATTTTCTGACATATATTTCATCTTACCATTCCATTTTCATCCATAAAATACGGATTATATTTAAAAAATTATTGATTAGCTTTCAATGACACAATTTCAAACAACATTTTGTTTTCAATATATCCTCCCTCCGTTATCTCAGAGATATCCCGTCAATTTCAACACATGCATATAATATTATTCATAACTATCACCTGAAACCTATTCATCCTCAATTCATAAATACTACAACATACAATTATATGTTTCCCTCAGTTTTTATAAATCTTACTTCTTTATTAAATGATAATTCTATAAGATGAATATTTACATTTAATAAAGAATTTTTGTTATTCTTATCTGTATTATCGTCCCTCATATTATTTTCCTTATAGTACCTACCCTCTATATCATTCATGTTGAAAAATAGTTCATTCTCTCCAAAAGATTCAGTTATTGGCTATCAAATAACTATGAACTTTCCCTAAATAGTCTCATTACAATGACTATTCAATGATATCAATGGTTTGAATTGTTAATTTTATATTCATTTCTATATCCCTAAAGGCATACCCCATTACATTGATTGGTCCAAGGATTATCTTGTGTAATTTTATAATGTATCACATGAGCTTATTGAAATTTGAATCCATAACCATCACATGATATTTTTTTGTTAGTTGGAATTGAATTCATGTTATAGTTTTAATCAATTCCCTATTTTCCTTCTTTCTCTACTATATCATATCAGGTTAATGAGTTTGGAAGAAAAATTTTCTTCAATATTCATCAGTTTATTCATTATTGATCTTTGTTAAATGGTTTCCTGAGTTATATAATTAGACTCTGATCTATAATAGTGAGCGAGACATTATGAAAAATAATTTTATTTGACAATTACAAAAAATTCACAATACACCATAACACCAAAAAACAAGCTTCTGTATATTATAACCCAATCACTTTCATTCATGAAATAAGGAGATTCTGATTTAAACCTTCTAATTACCACTATTTTTTTATCTTTTGTTTTTTAATCACTACTCATGGATGGAGTTTGATAGGCGTCTTCCATGGAAGTTTCTATATAACCAATAATGGTATTCAAATATTATATTTATAACCCTAATTTTTATACTTGGATCATAAAAAATATTATCATTACACTTTGTATTTATAAAGCCTGTATCCTTGTAAATTTTTTTATTACTAATTAACTTATCCACTGGTCAAATGAAGTATGTTCTACTACTAGAAAATTTCCCAAAAAATATTAAAACTTGTTTACTATTATATATTGAAGTTTTTTTATCTATGTTCATAGAAAAATGTATAATAATAAATAACATGATTTGGTTCAAATAGAAACACATATTTTTATTTAATTTTGAATAATTCTAAATGATGTATCCCATGTCTTTTATCCATTAAAACATTCCTCAAATTTTGTAAATAAATTATTTATTCTAAATATTAATTAATAATTTCTAGTCAACACTATTTCTAATTTATATTATATTTTTGTTCTAGAAATTTATTTTTGGATGGAGTTCTTCAATTATCGTTAAATAATGTTTCCAGATGAGTTGAAAGGGTCGTAAAATATTTACTTTGTATCTAAAATTTTTCACTTTTGATCATACAAAACTATTTTCAATCTTATTTGTATCAATTAAGTGTGTTTTCCGATGAAAAATATTGTATAATTATAAGGTGTATTGTTTGATTATATGGTTTTAATAATTGGTGGGAATCTGTAAAAAAATTATTTACAAAAAAATTCGAAAATGATGAATCTATTTTACTATATTTTAAATATTATATTACTTTTGAAGTCCAATTAGATGGTTATTGATTTTACTTACCGGTATTTCATTTTATTCTATGATATTTAGGTTAATATGTACATAAAATATCAATCAAGGATCTGAGAATTGGTATTTGAATTGTTTTTTATTTTAATATCAACTTGGACATATATTTTTGAACAGGTTTTCTCATTTATATATATGATTCTATCCCAGGTACCATTTAGATTCACTGTAAAATTATTTTTTTAGTCTAAACTAATGGGAATTATAAATTTTTTATAAATCATAAGTCTTTCCATTATTTCAAAAGATTCTACATTAAATGGAGTTACCACTCAAACTAGTTTTTTATTATGTTTATCAATAATATGGTTTAGATTACATATTTTCATAGATTATATCTTATCTTCCATTGTAATATTTTCTTTACCCAGTTTAATTTATTCAATTTTTTAATATTAATATGAAAATCATGGCTCGATTAATATACATATTAATTCACATAGTATTATTCATTTCCAAAGAACACTAATATTTCATTCACCCCTCTATATTAAATAAATGAAAATCATAGTTCAGTCATTAACAACAAAAACATGAGTTACATTTTTACAAATATATATATATATATAATATTTTTTTGCCTTTTTCGATACTATTACCTCTTTTTTATAGCCTCCTATATAAAAACACTATACTTTCTCATATATTATGAATATTTAATTTTTAATTTTTCTAAATTCACATATATGTATATAAAATATTTCTACCTTTATTAATATTATAGTAATAACATTAAAATTATATTAAAAAGAAATATATTGTGATATATATTAACCATACCAAATATGTTGATCCATATAATATTGAATTATTATAATACATACACATTAAAAAATTCAAAAATTGGAAAATAATTTGAAATTGAATTCCCAATAAATACATATTGTTATTCATATAAATGAACAAATATAATGACATAATCATATATTTTTTTTAAAATCCTTATTTTTATTCTAAGAATAATTATTAATCCCAAAAATATTAAATTTCAAACATCTATATGTATAGAATACAAAAATTCAACTTGAAATTACATTCAAATTCCATAAAAAATATAAAATTATTACTATTAAATAGATTATCATATAAAGAACATATTTTCATGATTCCTACCAAATATCATACCAATATTTAAAATACATTGAATTTCATTTTTTTCAATATATTTTTTCAAATAATAAATAATTAAGTTATAGGATTAGTTAACTATAATACAATTAGTTTTTTGTTTAAAACATTTTATTCTTCATTAGAATACAAATATTATTATTTACAATATCATATCTAAAATTTTGGAACATTGATATATTCATTACCAATAGATCCATAACAGGATTTTATAGAAAAAAAATTATCTTTAAATGAGATGATGGCGAGACAAATTTCTACGACGGAATATTATCATCTGAGGATATCTGAAAACAGTTCACTAAAGAAAAAGACATTATGAAGGTTAAGAGAGGTAATAATTACTATGTGTCATATGATATATATGTATATATATATATATATATCTGTGTGTGTGTGTGTGTCTTTTTTTTATATTCTATATTACGGTAAAACACTATACTTAACCGAATCTTAATTCTATTTATAACATTTCTATTAATTAATAGTCATTCTAGTATTTGGTCACTTTTGTTACTGTATATGACTATATTTTCTATGAACAAACATTACTATTTTTTTCATGAATATTTTATTTCTTATGAATATATTCTAATACATTCCTAATATTTAATAACATTTTTATACTAAATTCTATGAAAATTCAATAATGGGGTACTAGTTATATACAACAACATAAAAACCATTATAACAAGGGAAATTATAGAAAAAATAAATGAAATTTTTTGTGAGATAACCAATAAATGTGGAATACATACCGTATAGTATCCCCAATGAGATGATAAAACACATGAAATAATAGATTAATAAAATAAAACTAATCCTAATAACCTATCATCAAATGTAATTGAATCATTCCTTGTCCCTTAATACATACCATATCAGATCATGTCAATCCAATAATAAATTTCATAGGGCCTTACTCTAAACCTATATTTTTTTCAAATAATAGTGTATTCTAAGGAAAAAAATTCCATGGAATCCTAGGAAGGGTGTGAGTATAAATAAGTAGGCCATAACCAATGATATCCCTAAAAAAGTTTATCTTTTACGAATTTTATATTGAAGGAAAATCAATAAATAATTTGAAAATTTAATTGTTTAATATAAGAGATATAAATAACCCTTAAATCCCTAGATATTCTGTGAAACCATAGATCAGTACAAACCATTTTGATGTTTATCTATGTGACACTCACTGACCATAGATACCCCAACTAGTGTTGGGGTGTTAATTAGAATGTCATGTTAACTCCAACAAAAAAATAATAACAACCAATATTTCAAATTGTATTCCATAAAATTATATCATATGTCCCATAAGATAGTTCAACAAATTTACCATATACCTCCCTTATTGGGGTTTCATTATAGAAACACACACTTTCATATAAGGTTTTGTTTTAGTTTTCATGAACCATGCATATGAGGAATTTATTGTTATCCCATAACACACTTATTTTAAATTCATTGTTATCCTTGAGTACCATTAAGGCATATTAATAGTTATCATGAACCATACTTATGGTGTATTCATAGTTATCATAGTCCACCCTTTCTATTTTTTATCAATAAATCCATTGGTTAAGAATTAAAATTGAAACCCCCATTTGGGTGTTTTCTCATCCAAGTAACACAACCACCCATAAGGTTCAATGACCTAGTATTTTCAGACATGGATATTAAATCATTTTTAAAGAAATATATAAAAATGTTCCCAAATAACATATTAGTTTGGCATTTCTAAAAGCTTTTGAACACAAAATTATTTTCTGGTGAAAGATCTTCAATGTTTTCCATAAAGATCTTTTACTTCAATACCCCTACCTAAAACTTTTTTGTATAAATATGTATCTTGACTCTCATTGTGCTCTGTAAAACTTCTAATATAATAAATATAATTTTATTATTCATCTATTATAAAACAATATTTTTATATAAAATACAACATTTTACTTACATATGACTTTATATTTCTTTTAATTAACAATTCCATGTTTATGTTATGTTTCTAGTAATAACCAATTCAATTCATATACATGTTTTGACTTATTATTCTTGGTAATCATAATTTCATCATGATTTTATTATATCTAGAAAAATATCCATGATAAAAATATCATATATATTCATTAAATATATATTTATAGTTATCTATAAAATAAATAAACAGAAACCTAAATACACCATTCATGGAGACGGTATTTCGTGCGTACACATGAATGCTGCTTCCATTTCATATTGAATTGAATGAAATAAAAAGAAATAAATATCATATAATTTCACTAAATGAAATATTATACATATATATAATATCATTAAAGTATAATTATTATACCATATATATCATATAATTTTACTAAACCCATCTTTAATATATTCAATGTAATCCGTGAAGCAATCAGATCGTTTTGAGGTGGAAGCAGTCCACACGTCCACAAACGAAGTTATAGTATATTAAGAAAATGGAAAGCATGAATGTATTATTTATATAATTATTCAAAAAATAATAAATTAAACATAAATACAATATATATATACTACATAAATATATCATCAATCCTAGTTTCCAAAAATAATGGGAGGTAAAGGAAAAACATACAAAATCATTTCGTGATGTGATAGTTCATCACACACAATAATGGTTTGTTATTTACCCATTTTATGGACGTGTGTTCGTGTGTAGGTTAAACAATTTATATAAAACAACAGAGTATATGGAAAATACTAATATTAATTTATAAATATTAAATAAAAATAATTTAAGGGGTTTATGGAATAATTAAAACAACAATGTTTGCTGACTAACATTACCTCTTCTTGGGGCATCTCCTTTCGACTTGAAAAAAAGGAATTCGTTGGTTGGCCTTCTGCAAAATTTAAGGATTCTAGATTTATGGTAGGTATTTTTATACTATAGTTGGATATATTATTTCTGAACCAAATAGGTTATGATCTATGAAGAAAAGAGAATAACATGCGTCCTTTTATAGGAGAAGGAAGGGGTACTCTTGCAATTTCTCTGAAGATTAATTTATAAAAAATTAAATATTAATAAAAATACCTTTGAAAGTATATTTATTCTAATATATGATATTATAATATCGATATATCATCAAATGATAAATTTTATAAAAGTTTTGGTGATATTTTTAAAATTATCATTTTGACTAACCCTTAGATAATACATTTTAATTTTAACTTTGGTAACAAATTATTCAATATTAAGAGGATGTTATTTTTACATATAACATGTAAATTGGTCCATAAGAAGAAAATTAATGATATTTTAGACCTTATCGCATCCACTTTTCCTTATTTTATATTTTTATTTTTTTTAGATAATTTAATAATATATTATTTTCATAAAATATCATTAGTGTCAATTTTGACAACATTATTTACTTTGACTCTAAGAAACTCAATACAATAAGATTATATAGAAAACATTCATCTAATAATACCCTTCAATTTAATATTCACCTATAGAATTATTATATCATTTTAACCAATTAAAGTTATATTTATCTCAATAATTCTAATATCATTGGAATGATTTTTTCATTAATAGAAAAAAAGTTCTATCACTATTTTGTAAATTTTTATGATAATAATTTATTTACTAAAAATATTAAAAAATATTTTATGATGTATATAAACATTTTATATTTCATAATATTATATATAGTTGAGAATATATTCTATTTAACCCTATTTTTAAAAAATAATTCTTATTAAAATTTAGAGTGTGGCATTTTTTCACTCTCTTTAATTTTAATGACATTCAAGTCATTTTCCTGGATAGCTGTCGATTAAATTATTAAATTTCGAACCTTGAGTGTTAATTTTAGAAGAAAATTCATAATTTTAAATTATGTCAAGTATTATCATATTTTTATAATATTTATATTATATTTTTTACTCTTAATTACCCAATTTATCCTTAACCATGGAAAATAATTAGTAAAATTACAATTTATATTTTACAAAAATTAAATAGTACTAATTAATAAATTTCGGCCTTATAATTACAAAATATTAAAACCTTTTTCCCAAATTTAGTTCAAAAAATGTAATAAATTAATTAAAATTTAATCTTGTAGACTAGATGAAACAATCTTTCTTTAAATAAAAAATGTTCCAATGATTGATATGTATTTATATCCAAACCCAAAGTAAAATTGATTAAAATAATATAAATCTGATAAATAATAAAAAACTAATCTAATTTTTTTAAATAAAAAATATAAATTTGTTTTAAAAATTATATCAATGAAAAAGATATTTTAAATGAAAATTTAATATTTTTCATTATTCATCAAAACATGAAAATCATTAGAAAAATTCAAAAAACTCAACCAAAGTAAATTTTTATATAAATATTTTAATTTTTTTATTTTATCAAATATAATTTCTAAAATTATAAAAAACTATATTTAAAACAAGTACACTATTAAAATTCCAAAAACATTGTTTTTATAGAAATACTTTTTTTTGAGAAAAATTGGGTTTTTTCATATATCATGTCCAAAAAACACATAAGGGGATTTTTAAAAATTCAATAAACTATATATATTTAATTAATACAATCCATCAAGAGTTATTTGATTATTTTTTTGGTATATAACACACATCTGTGCATTTAAAAAGTTTTTCAGAAAAAAGAGTTCCTTTTAACCTCAAAACGGTTTTACAAATGTAAACCATACATTCATAATTCAGTTAATCATATTCATACCTGAAATTTCAACATATAGTTTATAATTTTATTGTTTAAATAATTACTATAATTAAATGATGCTTCATATAAATTCATTTTTTTTGTGTAATGAAATCCAAGACGATGATTCATTTAAAGGAAAATAAGATAGTGTTTCATGTGGCACAAGCCTATCTTGGGGTATTGTATAACACACGATATCAATGAAATTTAATTTATCAAAAAAATGGTTCATACAAATATGTTGTGTAACATTATACCCCCCTTAAAAATAAATTTCTCTCTCTAAATTCTTGTGTGTTATCTATGGTTTAATATTTTAATGTTTCTTTCCTAGAACCACACATCATAAAAATGATTAATAAAACAAAATTTTTAAAACAAATGGTTGAAACATAATGGTTACCCACAGTAATTAATAACTATAATTCCACATAAGAAAATATACATGGAAAGTGAAAACATTGACATTGCAGAGAAATCTAACTAACATGTTATGATAGAGAGTGATAAAGAATATGGTCATTAAAAGGTCAATAACCACAAAACCATTGACCAAATAGGTTTTAATAAGGTCATTTATATCATCATAAATGATGATAATTGGAAAAAATCATTTTGAAGTAAATTGAGAAGAAATAATTACATTATTTCATCTCATAAGTACCATCTCACTCTTTGGTTGTGCCTTGATAAATTCACTCTTAATTTATTACTCTAATAAATGAGGTTGAAATTGTAATTCCTAATGAACATGTGGATAATTATATTTATATTAAGATGAAAATTGATTCCTTAATTCTTTATTCACCATAAAAAAGTGTTATAATAGGTTATCCAATATGTATAAATATTAATATGGATAAGTAAAACATTAATCACTAAAACCTCATCCAAAGTCCAACATAACCAATTTCATAAATAGTTACCCTTATAAACCTTCAAAAGGATTAAAATACTAAAATTTCTAGAGTAGGATACTAAATTTTATAAATAAACATATCATTATTCTGCTTAATAACTTGATGTGCCTATTAATTTTCACACACTAAACATGTGAAGACTACTATAATTTATTCTCTTAATACATGGTAGTAACCTGAATTACTGTAACACCATATTTAACACCCACATGCTTCTTAATTACTAATATAATATCTTTTCTCATAGAAAAACATTTTCATTGGAATCTTGGGTTTATACATATATCGATATAATATATAATTACATTTTTCCCGAATTCATTAGATAATCACTTGAAATTACACAAATATGTAAACAATAATGTTTTCATAGGGTTTATTCATTCAAAATTAAAAATGAAATTCCCATCAATGGAGCAGAGGAAAAGTATTCCCTAATTATTTTGGTCATGTTCATCAATTATGTTAGTAAAATATTTCCCTTTGTTCTTTATCCTAAGAGATTTTTATGTCTTATCACCCATAATAGTCATTGTAGTACGATACTTGTTTTTTAATGGCCCATATCCTTACTATTGAAACACTTAATTATGGGAGGTGATGTATTTGGAGCATCACATTTAAACCCATAAATTTGTAATTAAAATTCTCAATAAAATTATTTCACACAGATAAAACTTTTACCAGTCCCCTTATGATAATCACTCTATGTTCCTTTCCACAATATGAGAATAATGTAAATTTAATCTTATTCTATATGTAGTTTTTAGGGCTCCTTTGAATTTCCTCTTTCTTTTCTTATCATTACCATGAGATAGAGGGGAACTTCAATATTAATTTTTTAAGAAGATTATATGAATGGTACTTATTGAAAAATAAGTTCTTGAACTCATCCCAAAAAATGTAGTAAATTTTATATTTTTTACTTTTATTATTTATAAAGTTCCATCACTTATTTGGTTCACCTTATAAGAAATAATTTCCCAATTTCACTTTTTAACATTCTAAACAATGAAGAATGAAAAATATCATTTCATTGGTACAGATCCATTTCTAAGCAACTAGTGGATCAATCATTATAATAAAAGAATTTGTAAGTTTCTTTAAGAAGGATTTGATAAAAACATTCCCCTCGTCTGGACATTTATATTTCCAACATAATTCATGGCTTGATAAGGATGTGTGGTCATAATAATGTGGTTTTTAATTCCATATTCCATAAAATTAATTTCTTAAGAGGTACATAACTAAATTATCCATTACGTCCCACATTAACATGTTTACTCAGGGTTCTATCCATTTAATAAAATGAAAATAAAGTATATTTTTAGAAACACTAACCATACTATGAAAAACCTCATCATCAAGGTAAATTAGCTTCAAAATATAACATCTTATGTTTAATCCTTGTTTAATCTTGATCTTTACCAAATTTATAGGATTGTAACATATACATTGACATATCCTTAGAAAAATTCTGAAAATTTCCATCAAAACATATAAAGGTATCTCAATGATGTTTTCACATCCTATCTTGTAATGTTATAATAATCCTTTTCTCTAATACCAACTATAACAACCTAGTATTTGCATACATGTTTATTACCTAATTTTTGAAGAAATAAAAAAAATTATAGAAGACTGTATTATTTTAGTTCCTTTATAATCCTATAACAAAAAATTTTCTTTTGTAGAAATATCTTTAATGTTTCCCACAAAGAGCTTCCCCTTTATTACCCCTACCCACTTCTTTTCAACTGTCGGTGTTGAATATCATCATACTGAAAAAAAATCATGTTTAATAAATATATGCATATTAAAAATCTATTAAAAAAATTTAATATATATCATAAAATATATTATTTACTTATGACCTTGTATTAACTAATTATTAATAATAACATGTTTATGTTATGTTTTGGGTAATAACTGCTTTGTTTCTCACACATGGTTTGACTTGTTATTTTTGGTCCTCCTAATTATATCACGATTTAATTATCTATATAATTATAACCATGATATAAATATCATATATATTTCTAATATATATGTAATTATGGTCATCTATAAAAGATATAAATAGAAAATTTAATACACCATTCAGGGAGATGGTAGGTCGTACGTACACATGAATGCTACTTCCATTACATGTTGTATTAAAAGAACGAAAGTAAATGAAATATATGTAAATATATAATACAATTAAAATGTCATTATTATGTCATATATAACATATGAATTCATTAAATAAATCATTAATACATTCCATTTAATGTTTTAATGAATCACATCGTTTGAGGTGGCGGTAGTCCCTAGATCCACAAATGAATATATTTCATTTCTAGACAACAGAAAACATGAAGGAATGTTTTATATAATAATTATAGAATAATAAGGTAACAAAAAATACCACATATATATATATTCCATATGTAAATACATTTTATATCATAATTCCCAACTATGTGGTTTGGTAAAATAATTACGAAGAACATCATTTCGTGGGGCAGTAGTTCACTATATATAATAATCGAAAGTTCGTTACTGATTTGATGGAAGTGTGTGTGTGGGAGTTGGTATAACCCTTAATATAACAACATATATGCATATTTAGGGTAATAATTTTATTATATAATCATGGAATAAATATAATTTAAGTGTTTTAAGGAAGAAATAAGACAACAACATTCTGTTGATGAATGTTAGCTCTTCTTTGGGAATCTCTTTTTGATTCGCACAGAATGAATTCTATGGTTGCCCTTATGCACAAATAAATACATATCAGATAGAGAGAGATAATATTTTATGATATTTGGACATATTTTTTCTGAAACAAATGGCTTTTTAAGTGTGATTAAAAGAGAAGAATGGGTGCCCTTTGATATGAGAGGGAAGGGGAACTTTTGGATGTTTTCAAAATATTAATTTATAATAAATTAAATCTCAATAAAAATACAGAAAAAGTACATTTATTCGAATATAAGATATGATAATATTGAAATATAATCAACAAATATATTCTATACATGTTTTGGTGTCATATTAAACATTATCGTTTTGATTAACCCTTCGTTCAATCATTTTAATTTTAACTACGGTAAATAAAACTCAATATTAATAGGATGTAATTTTTACATATAAAGTGTCAATTGGAAATGCAAAATTTATGATCTGTTAGAACATATCTAATCCCCTTTTACTATTTCTTTATTTTTATGATTTTTAAATAATTTAATAAAATATTATTTTCAGAATATATGTTCAGTCTGAATGACACTATTCATTACATGGAATTTAAGAAACTAAATAAAAAATGATAAATTAAATCCCATTCACCTAATATAGCCCTAAAATTCCATATTCACCAAAACAAATTCTTGGATCACATTAATTAAGTAAAATTATATTTATTTTACTATTTTGAATATCATTTAACTGACTGTTTCATTAATTGAATAATTATTGCATTATTATTTTATAATTATTTATAATAATTATTTATTAACTAAAAAATAAAAATAAATTTATATGATATATATAAAAATTTTATATTTTATAAGATTATATATATTTTATAGTAACTTCTATTTTACCTCATATTTTAACTATAACAATTATTAAAAGTAAGATTTTGACATTTTTTTCACTCTCATTGATTTTAATAATATCCAAGACATTTTCCTGGAAATGATTCCATTAATTTATTAAATTTATAATATTTTTCGTTAAGGGTTTAATTATATTAATCCAATGAAATTTTGAATTGTATTAGGATAGTTTTATAATATAAATAATATTATTTTTATGCTTAATTACCCAATTTACTCTTATACATGATAATAAAAATTAATAAAAATAATATTCATAATGTCAAAAAATAAAAGGTGGAAAATTATGTATTATGGATATTATAATTCCAAATATGTAATCCATTTTCCTAATTCAATTAGTATAAATTTAAGAAATTATTTAAAATTTAATCCCACAAATGCGACCAAACAACGAGTCCTTAATATGAAAATGTTCAAAATATTTATATGTTTTTATGTCAAATTTAAATGTAAATTTGGTTCCATTAAATAAAATTATATTAAATTATAAAAAAAATCTAATTAAACTTTAAATACAATATAAAATATAATTTAAAACTAATTTTCCTCTATGAATTTTTTTTTAAATTAAAATTATTTATTTTCAATAGTCATCAACACGTGATACTTATCATAAAAATAGAAAACACTAATCCAAATTAAATTTTGAAATTCATAATTCCAATAGGAAGTTTATTTTTCCAAATATAACTTATAAAAGTTCCAAATAATAGATCTGAACAATTCTTTCATCAAAACGAGGAAAAACTTCCTTTTTTGAAAAATTTTACTCATACAAAAAAATTTATATTTTTTCTTATATCAATAATATAAAACACATAGTAATAATGTTAAACATTTCATTGAAAATTTAAATTTCATTAATTTAATCCAAAAAGAGTTATTTTATTATTCTATTGGAATAAAACACACTTGTGTGCATTTTAACACATTAAAAAAAAGAAGGCTTACTTTTATTTTCAAAAGGGTTTTACATGTGTAAAACATACATTCATAATACTATAAATTATTTTCAAACCTTCCATTCTAATAAATATTATATACTTTTTATGTTTGAATGATTATAATAAAAAAATTCTGTTTTGTAGAAACTCCGTGTAAATCAAACTAAATCGATTTTGCATGTAAAGAATTATAAGATGATGTTTCATGTGGATAACGATTAATGTGGTGTAGTGTATAACACAAGACATAAAAGAAATATAATTTATTTCAAAAAAGGGTTCCTAAAATGTAGGGT
The DNA here is from genome assembly GCA_963277665.1 of Viscum album. Lineage (NCBI taxonomy): Eukaryota > Viridiplantae > Streptophyta > Magnoliopsida > Santalales > Viscaceae > Viscum > Viscum album. Next base: position 1,747,555,515 of record OY728120.1, on the reverse strand, counting down.
GTTATATAAGGTAATTTTTAATAAAGGGGAATATAAATTCACTATGGAAATTTTTATCATCATAAAAAAAGTCCACCACTAAGGGTAATTTTCTATATATTTAAATCAATGAAACCATGGTGGGTTATTTCAATCAAATTATAATGAATCAAAATATGAAACACAATTTTATAAATACTATTCAATAATAATCACATTTTAAAATAGAACTATAGTACACATTTTTTTAAACAAATTCCATATTTTCCTTTTAAAATCCCAATTGAATTTCCATTTCAAATTTCAATTTATAAAGATCCATTTAGAAAGTGATATTTCAAAAATTATATTAGGAAAGTAAAAATTTCAAAATACCCAACACATATTATTAAATCCATTACATGCTTATTATTTCAAAAACAAATTTCAAATTATAATTTCTAATTCTTGTTTCCAAAATACCATTTCTGAAATACCTATCCAATTACCATTTCAAAAATACCAATTTAAAAGAACCCAGAAAATTTCATCACTACAATTTATAAATTCTTATTTAGAAACCAAAATTATATTGATGACTAAGACAGAGAACGAGGGCCTCATCTTCCTAATGTTCAATCATTTATTAGTATGTTAATTATAGAAAATGATTGCTAAAAAAATTAAATAAATTTAAGGGAATTATTTGGAAAATTAAAGACACCTCCAACATAAGTACGTATAAAATATAACATGAGAATATGGGAAAATTTATAGACCACATATCATTATATTTTCTCTATATAATAAATTCCCATAGGAAAATTATTTCTTATTTGGATCTCTAAGACTCATCTATCCACAATCGGTCCTCATCCACACTATAAGATCTAAACACACTAGAAAAATCACTAAAAAGTAATTATAACCAATTATAATTACTTATATATATATATATAATGTAAAAAGTTAATAATGATTAAATATATTCTGTCAATATAATAGAACTACCAAAACTACAGATAAAAAGTAGGAATAATAAGGTAGGATACCAATGAAATATTTATGTGGGTGATACAAAGCATAATTAATGAAATAATTCAACAGATGAACCTAATAAAAGGGAGGGTAAGGGAGAATATGGACCCCCTATCTATGAACCAAAACACAATAGAAGGGGGGGGGGGGGGGTTACCCTAAAAACACGAGTCGAAAAAATTCAGTAACATTCCTAAAAAACCCACAAGATCGATAGTTATGGGATACCAATTGGATAGTGACCTTTGTAGTGGCACTAAACCACTCCCCAAGACATTGAATAGTTACTTGTTCACTCCTATGTAGAGTATTCCTATAGGGTGAAAACACCTTTTAGTATTCCCCTTCATGAATTCCTTTAATGCTTCTCAAACCCTCCATCAACCTCATGGGGACCTATTATTGGTAAAAAATATCAGTTTTAGGAGTTAGAACCTTAAAAAATTCTATTCCTTTCCCAATCAAAAATCTAGCATGAACATTATTTTAAAAAGTAAAAATCCTCATGAATTTAGAACACCCATATGAATGTGAGGAATTATATAAGGAAATGTTTTTACAATTGGATATCTCATTAATAAATCAGATGTATATAGTAAATATCATATATTTCATTAAATATATCGACATAATTATATATTTTATAAAGAGATGAAAAATAAAATGCATCACTTCTTGGAGATGATATGTCATCCATTCACATGAGAAACACTTTAATTTTCCATTTAATGCAATGGATATGGAAAATATTTATACTATTAACATGAATAAATTTATGAATAGTAAATATAATGATTTTAATTTTTTATATGGTTAGAAAGTATTTTTATGAGGTTAAAGAATAAATGGACTTGAAAAAACATAAATATGAAAAGTATACCTTATTTTAGTTTCATGCATTTTCCTACATTATAAGCTTTACTAGGATGGTTTTTTGGTTAGAATAGTACCTATACGAAATAGGGAGGATTTTTTAAGATAATTGATCTTTTATTTGATGATAAATTTTACAAATTGATTGAATATGTTTTCATTGGTTCTCCTATTTTTAAGCGAGGGGTAGTGGTACCATTTTATATTTTTTATATTAAAAAAATATATAGTAATTTTAATGTAAATGCTCTAGAAAATAACCCATTATAAAATCATATTATGGTTCATGTTTAAAAAAAAAATAATCAATATTTTTAGACATGTTTCAGTGATAATTTTTGTTTTATTATATTGTCAAAACACCTCATTATACCTTATAACCATCACCATTATGATTTTTTTCTAAATGGTAACTATTTATTATGGCTAATACATTTGTAGATATTTTTCCACAATAGTGATTATTTTGATTCTAAATAATGAATCCTCTTTTCCATATTCAATTCCTATTGTGGGAGTAAGTTCACTCTAATATCTATACAGGAAACACATAAATGTTTTTTATAATAATTTATTTTCATTCATAAACAAGTTTTTCTTCCCATTCCATGTCCATTAATAGACATTAAATGAATGAAAATGTATGTTATTTGAAATATTATATATAAATATTATTAAATTAATTCATCAATAAGGATTAATTTAATTTATTAAAAAATACACATATCACATATAATTATTTTTCTATGAAATATCATTTTTACAATTAAATGATTTTAACTTCCTTTCTAATCCTTTGATAATAAATATATGCCTAATAATTTATTTCTAAACATTGTTAAATAACCCAAATCAATAATATTAATAATCACAATGAAATATAATTACTTTTAATTAAAACATATATAAATAAAATAATTTCTGAAAAAACATTTCACATTTATACCAGAATTACTAGAGTAACATTACATATCATTTCTTTCTTATTCCATGAATTACATCAAATTATTTTATTACATTAATTTCATTTGTTTACTCAAAATATATATTAATTTATCTCAGTTTATTTATTAAACAAGATGTTTTTCACTTATGTTTCCTTTTGTGTTCATCAAAAAATGATAGAGAACGTCGAATTTATTATAGAGGAATAAATTACAAAATTTTGACGCATCACATGATGGGATGGTATAATTTTTCATCATAGTTTTATCAACCATCATACATTATAATTAAATATTGATAATGATATTTTTTTAGAAACTAATAAAATCCCAAGGGCGACCTTATTTTGTTTCAAATCCTCTATTATTTTATTATTTGGATTTTGAGAGTCAATGTTGAAGTATATTTTACTTGACTAGGAAGTCTCATGGATGAATAAAACTTCTTTTTTAGGGGAGCTATTTGTTCATTGTAAATTATTTTTGGAATAAATTCAGAACCAATAAATTATTTATAAATTCTTATTTGTTCATCTTTTTTGATTAAAAATGTTTATCAAACTATTATAATATGGAAACCAATTTTACAATCATCCATTTAATATAAGGTGTATATATATTTTATTGAGTTGATCCAAACATGAGATCTTGTAAATCTCATTATTTAATTAATAATGGTGTATTATATACAATACTAAGATCAATGAGTGGTAGTTCTATTAGACTTCATTGTATTGAATACTGGCATCCATAATCATTGTGATGTGTTAATATAGGATATTTTCCCCTTGGTATCATTTTTTTTGGGTAAGAAGGGAACCAAGGGATCACTCCAGGGATATTGTATAAATGATAAGGGTCCTCCCATCCTTATGTTTAATGATATCAAATTTGTGGATAATATATATCTTGATACCATCAAATGAGTTTTTAATGTCCTAATCCCAATAACATTATAATAAATTTTTTTAATTTGATGAAGGTAAAACAATTTTTTTTGAGGTTTGGAATGAATTATAATTTTTTTAAAATATTCCATTATATTTGGAAAACTATAAAAAATTTAATTATGTGGGAATATCATGTATTATAATATAATTAATAGGGTTTTCATTGATACTATGATAAATTATTATGAATCCAATAAATTTTTTTAATGTGACACTGAAAACCCATATTAGTGAGTTAGTGGCCATGTTATATAACTATAATTTGGTGAAACTTGAATTATCATTAAAATAGTGAATAAAACACAATTTTTATATGAATAATTAATCTTGTACATAAAATTATAATATATTATATAAAATAGATTTAAATTTATTGTTCATGGTATGTTGGCAAAAAACTCTATCAATATTCAATCATAAAAGAATCATTTAATAGTAATATAATAATTTATGAACCATTTTAGATGATTGATCATTTATTTTTATATCAATTTTAATGTAATGTTTTCTATAATACCCATCCATGAATGAGAGGGCCTGAAATCTAGGCAATGGATCAATAATAACATATTTTATTTGGATTGAAAATTCATCTTTAAACATTGGTGATTTAAATCACAAAAATAAATGGAGGCCATTATTTTCCATTTCATATTCTTGAAATTGAAAATTATTTAAATCAAAAAGGTATATTAAACATATTGAGTGAAATTTACCTATATTGGAATACCTTCCTCAACATCTTCTGAGGCACTATGAGTCAGATGCATTCTATTCACCAATTGTTTATAACCATAGCTGTTAGCCAATAAACATTTCAGGTGAACGACTACATGGGCATCCAAATATTGAATTTACATGTAACTACTTGAAAACTAACCCTATATTTTATTTAATAATGAAATAAATTATTATTATAAATTATGGGATATAGTAACACATATCAATATAGTTTCTACATTTTCCCAATATTCAAAATTTTCCTACCTGAGTACATTGATGGTCATTGAAACACTATACTTTATAATATGTAGGTCAATATCAAGAATAATTTTTGATGATGACATTATTGATTTAATTTCACTCACATATTATGATTCATGGGATGGATTCATGATATCCTTATCCCCATTGAGGTCAAAATCATATAAATAGTGGAATGGTTCATCATACAAAACTTATAGAATATAAATAAATATAAAGGAAAAAAACTATGTTCCATTTTGGGATTAAATCACTAGTATTTAAAGGACCCCTGGTTACATTGAGTGGATAAAATTAAACCCTCTATTTAGGAAAAGATTTTATAATACTTGATAAATATAAATGGATTGCATTGGAATGTATTCAATTTATAATGGTGGATGACTAGAGGCAAATTATTTTACATAAAATGATATACTGTTGAGTTTAATATTAACTCTAGTGAATGACATGATTGTATGATTTAACAAACAATTAATTATAGCCACAATGTAATTTTTATTGAGAATGAAATCATTATCTAGACCATTTTATATATTATTTAGAGATTATACCAGTCTATAAGGGGTAATTACATGTGTTTTATCATTCACTAATGATTTATACCATCCTATTTAAATACCCCACATTTAATTATCTATATTGTAAGTTTGAAGGGGGAATTTTTCAATATATAGATATCCATTTTCACATTAATGGAGTACTAAATTCATTGATGATAGAAAATGGGAACATTAAATGCACATGAAGCATTGGCCTTCGTAATTAGCCATTGAATCCCATGTATTGAAAAATAAAAATAGTCAATAAATAACAAAAAATATATCTATTTTTTTACAATAATAATTCCAAGGGGATTTTATTTAATCTCTACAAACCCATGTATTATAAAATTTAAATGTGATAGATTATACATTTGATATTATAATGAAAATAAAGTTTATTTATGAATTATATTGATTCTTGGAAAGTTTTTTTCTATATTTTGTTTAATTCAAACATCATTCAGACTCCCATATATATATATATATAATTACCCAATGTTAACCTATAATTAATATTCATGATCTCTCACTATAATGTATTTGATTATTTCCTATTCATTTGAAACCATTTATAAATGTTATATTTTAGTAGTATAAAGATAAATATCAAACTCTTGTGGGCCTGAAATAGAAATTATGATAAAATATCTATGTTTTTTTAAATATGAAGGGTGTCTAGAAATATATTTCATTTTATAATGAATGAGTGAAAATTCAGCACATCATAATTCGAATAAACATGTTTATGCCTTTTACTTTGTAGTTATTTCTTGGAAATAGATTTTCAAAAACTAAACAATTAGCAATGGAGGTACCCTACCAAAATAATAATTTTGAGAATTTTCATTGATTAAATTCTAGTTTGAGTTTTCCTTCCAATATTGAAAAACTGTCTTGGATGTTTTTTCTATTCTAACTAGTTCAGTATCATGATCTAGGTTGAATGACTTCCATATGATTATGGATTAATATAATGTTCATTTGAGGCCTTTTAAATTTACTAACTATTAATTTCTATTATATAAATTTCATCAATAGAAAGAACACATTGACTCTATGATTATCCTTGGGCTTGACTTTCTAATCCTCTTTGAAATCCTCCAATTTAAATTTTAGATCACCCTATCTCATAAGATCCATATTCAATATAAAATGGATTTTTCAAATCTAATATTTTTATGGAACCATAGTATGACTATTCATGGATATATAGGTTCATTTGGGGGTACATGACCCACAAACCCAAGGAAGGGAGGTAGGAAATGTATAAGTGCATATAATAATTTGGGTTTTAGTTTTTCTCTTATTCATGTAATTTTTTTATTAGTAGTGATTTTTTGAATTTTTATATTATTTTTGTGAAGAATAAAACTTTATTGTTCATTTTAAGGGGAATAGTGTCACGTATAGTTGATTATTCAATTAATTGATGACTTCATGTTCATTATAGATTGATTTTCTAGTCATCTAATAATCTATTTTTTTCATTATAATCATTTTTATCCCACCACTATCATTTTTTAATAGATGTAAAATAAAAGAAATGCCATATATCACTTTGGAAGATAAAGGGTAACCATATTTTCATATACCTTCCATTGAAGTAAGTCATTAAGGAAAATTAATCCCATAATTATATACCATAGCATTATAAGGTGGAAAAATAATATTGGTGATCTTTCAACCTAGCCATACTGATATTTCTGACCGTTGTATGTTTATACATGTTTTCTCATGGGAAAAAATTAAATAATAGGGACCTACACATTTCATAATTAATAGATTATATTCCTTAATTTTAAATATCCAAATATTCTTCTCCTTAGCATCATATATATTTATAATAGGACGGTGGTGTTGTATTTGCTTCTTAGGAGGAGGAAATATGTTATATTTGATAGTAATTGGGAAATGAGTAGGTATTAATTCTAGATTATGTGTAATAACAAATATTTCCACTTTTACAATCATTCTGAAATTATTTTGGTCTTTTTTTGAGATGTGTAACTAGATTCTCAATGGTACCATACAATTATTATACAGGTGCAGTGAACTCTCAATACCCACTGGGATGCATGACTGGAATGAGTATTATTATATTATATGAGCATGAAAATTATATTTACATATTTTAATTAATTGTTCCTATGGGATTTTTATATCTAGACAACATGTTTATACCTTATGAAAACGAAGTTCGGAATAATAGGTTTTTCACATTTTATTTTTTAGTGGTGGGCAATTTTTTCATTATATAGTGTCTAGTTGTGTTTATTGAATAACTATTACTTTTTAAAATTCTATTTAGTTATGGATCTAGTGGATAGATTTTTATACAATACAAATTTTGGTCTCTCTAGAGTTTTCTCAAAGAACCTATGGTTTATAAGATATTGTTTCTCAACTTTTCAAAATATTTATCCATGTAGGGATAAAAATTTATATGGTTATACAAAAGGTATCAAATTTCATTAATAATTAATAATTTTTTATTTCAAATGATTAAATATGAGGAGTTAATTACAACCCTTCATGGTACAATTTACCATTTGACTACATTGGTGCATGCTAACGTTCAATATTATTAATTCTTGTAGTATGATCATTAATGTGGTCTTGTAGTACCAACAAATGTGATGATGTTTAATATTGAACATTAAATATATATTTACATTTCTTCATTTATTTAGATATTAATGGAATATTCCATGATTTATTCTTTAATGACATCCTAGAATGCTAGTTGTTGTTTCCCTAGTGGTGGGAAGTTGTAGAAATCAACCAACAAAAGAAATTTAGATGAACTGGTTGATATGATTATAAGAATACTATATGGATTATATCTGTCCTTATCTTTTGATGAACCAAATCATGTTGTAGAGAGTCATCTAAGGATGTAATGAATATATTACCTAGAGAATTATACTAAGAATATTTTTTTCCTTAATGTTTCTGGGTATTGTACTGTTTCAATTTTTTCTATTTCATATATGTACTAATAAATTTTCCTCTTAGAATAAGGAAAATAATACATTTTGTATTATTAGTGGTATGATGATGTAACAAAATATTTCTTTATCCTATGATGGTATCAAATTTACTTTATATTAGTTTTATGTTTCGAGGAGCTCCTTCATCGTAGTCTATCCTTCGATATAAGGTACTAACAAATTCTTCAACAAATTTGGTTTAAATGGATTTGAATATATATTTTTCTACAATAAAATTTAATTTTTTTGTTTGTTTGATGCTTAAAAATAGTAATGATGTTTTTATCGATATATTTTACTAATAAAATCCAATGGTAACAACATGTTCCTCATATAAAAATGTAAAATATGGGACATCATCATCTATAAAATACCCCCATGAGGGAAATTTCATAAGCATCCTATACTTGTTACATTCAAGATGATGTTTTTGGAATATGATAACTAGGAGTTTTTAGCCTCTCTCTTTGATGCTTCTATAAATAAATGTAAGAGGAATCTCATTGATATTAATTCTGTAAGAGTTTACCATAACATCCACTAAATGTTACAACAATGGAGGGGTGGGGAATGAATTAATTTAATAATAGTCTAAAAAGTTAGTTCATATGGGTCCACCCATATACTATAGGACATATAATTTCATATAGGATGTTTTTATGATACCCCAAACCTATAGGATTCTCCAATATTTAGCTGTTATAAATAAAATTTCACATGTTAATATGATCTCTAAATCCAGGTCTGGTGGTGGGGTAAAAATTCCCATCACTCTACTTGATAGTGTTACCTATGTATTACCATTAAAAGTATTTTTATATATATATATTATACTTTTAGTCGCTTATTTTAACATAATATAGTTTGAAAATATTTTATAGTTTCTCTATATAGGATATACCTTCACTTAAGACATGTCCCTCATTTGAAGAGTTTTTACATATCAAGTTTTCATCCCACATTAATGTTTATGTGGATTGATATAGGATAATGTCAATCTCACACTCTTATCATTAGTTCCACTTTGGAATCAATTAAATATCATGGTCTTACTAGATTAATGAAATAACATGGTAAAATATTGGGTTTTACGTAAGGTTTTGTTATGTTAATTTATTGGTAGCGTTGATGGGAAAACATTGATGTCCAGATGACAAGGTGAAATTCACCAACCCAGCTTAATCTTAACATTTTATGTGAACTTGGTATGAAACCTACTGATTTATTAAATGTGATTTTTGAGGGCACATACACATGCCTATATTACTTCCTCATGTTTTTGAGGTACTTGGGTTTCTTACCTACAGAAAGATAATCCAAATAAACATGGAGTCACTACTCATCCAATTGTATAACATTTTTGATATATCCCACATACTGTAGGTACTATAATTTTTGTTTCTTGAATGTCATAGATGAAATTAAATTAATTAGAGGGATTTATACACCTTATAGGATATTACATGATTGAAATTGGGAGGTGGATATATATTTAAACATGCTTATTAAATTATCTCCATCCAATTCCATCCATATAATATTGTAAATCTTCTCATCTTCATCATATTTTAATTTAACATGATATGACCTCAAATGATGTTTTCCTAACACATTTTTAAGCGATGAATACTTAATTTGAGGGTCTTAAACCAATTATATGATCAAAATATCATGTGGAATAATAGATATTGATCATTTTTATATTCACTAATGGACTAGGATGGGATTGTAAAAGTGATGGTGGATTGGATAATGCATATTATCCTAGATTTTAATTTCCTCTCAATATGAGGGATTCTTCTAGTAAATATTTAAATATATAGGACCTATATATTATGGGTATGTAAAAATATAAGGAGTAATTTAGTTTAATGTACAATTAGAAGAACCTAAATGATTGATGATTTCATTGTCCCCAAAAAGTGGAGGTCCTCCATATTTCTTTCTTTCTCGATAACCATGGGGATCACCTATAATGTTGGTGACTTTTTGGATACCATCATAAAGAGGTCCCCCAAATTGGTTGTTTATTTAATCATGATAGTATATTCATGGTACATACCCTATATAGGATCTCCATCAGAGATGATTATAGATTTATTGATTTATTAATGAAATTATGTTTTTTTAATTTTTATTTTGTAGTGGTGAATTATATATTTTCATTCTAGGGAGGTCCTTTTGGATTAATATATTAAACGACACCACATTAGGGACCTCTGTTGAAATTTTTTATATTTCTTCAAGGAGGAAATCTACATTGAGGACTTATAGAATGATTTATTGAGTTGTTCTTTTAGGAATGCCCATGAGGAGGGCCTCTATGGATGAAGTGTTTTGTGGTTAATAAGGGAATGACCCAAATATATAGGTTTAATATTTCATATAATAGGATATTTGAAATGAAAAAACAATAGAGTAACTATGAGGTTTGTATTTTATGATTGGAGAATATAAGGTATTTTATGGATGTTAATTTTCTAGTGGTTACCAATGAAAGGATCTATGTATCATGTGATATGAGGAGGACCTCTAGAACTAAATAATCTGTCATTCTATGGAGGACCTATATAGAAGTGATAATTTTACCTTTCCAATAATGGTGAAATTGAAGTAGTAATTGATTCTTTTTATGAAAAAGTTTGAGGAATATTTCATATGATTACATAGAACTATCCTTGAGGTACAATAAATATTTTATAATAGGTATTAGTTTCAATGGTAACCTCATTAGTATGTTTCAACTCCTAGATCATTATAGTTATAGGCCTTGGTAGGCTCCATTCCATGAAAATATTGTTTGTATAAGTGATGAAATAATTACTTCCGCTATTTACTCCTAATGAATTTGGAATAGAAAATAGTGGTAACAAAATTAGTCATTATGATCACTCATAGTATTATCATAGGTTCCTATTAATACATAATGGATATACTCCTCCATCTATATATGATAATGATGGATGGTGGTGAATTACTTTGTGCATATTCTAAAAAAAAATTCATAATTGAAATAGAGGTTTCTAACCCTATTCTATCCATTCAGTTATAAGTAGAAAATTAGTGAATTAGATCCTTCATATTTAAGTAGGTTTACTCTATTGTTAAAATTAATCCATAATACAAATAATTTTTCCCTATGTAATTGAAAAAATTATACAATAGGTCTCGAGTCATAGAAATATTTCCGTGAGATTTTGAAGATGATGCAGAATTTTTTTTAGAAAAATGCTCTGATGTACATTATCCCGATATGTGAATCTACCTATGTATCATCATCATTACGTCTTATTGTCTCTGGAATTTGATTCTATGTGACTTTCTCACGGATTAATCATTTTAGATGTTATTTTAGATCAATGGTAGAAAACAAAAAAATGTAAACCCAACCATGTATTA